>CM056740.1:71036289-73589427 GCA_029844215.1 Przewalskia tangutica | reverse complement strand
ACGCTAAGTCCAAAACGATAACGAGTCCAAACGACGCCACGCTCAAAACGCATTTACAAGTCCAAAACGGCATAAGTCCGAAACGACGACAAGTCCAAAACGACGACAGTCCAAAACGACGCCAGTCCGAAACGACGCCAAGTCCAAAACGATAACGAGTCCAAAACGACGCCAAGTCCAAAACGACGCCAAGTCCGAAACGACGACAAGTCCAAAACGACGCCAGTCCGAAACGACGCCAAGTCCAAACGATAACGAGTCCAAACGACGACGCAGTCCAAAACGACGACAAGTCCAAAACGACGCACAAGTCAAAGATATCACATCTATGCAGGACGATTTCTATTCTCATAATTGCATTTTTCTCATATATTATTCTGCCTTAGCAGCTTACGCACTAACTCTTTCGAGCTTTAGTATACAGTGACAATTGCAGCAGGATAACGATCCGCATTCACAATCGCAACACGCCCGCGTGCAAGGACGAAAATCACAAAGATTCGCAAAATCGCATCAACACAACAGCATCGCGCTTTGCGTGATAACCTTTTCTATTCACATTTACATTGTTTTTAAAATTATTATGCCTTAGCAGTTATGAACTAACACTTTTATCAAGTCTTAGAATGAAGCATCAGGAGCACAACGTGGATTTACTCTTACAACCGGCACCTGGGGCCAACCTTCCCAACGACGCGTGCTGCCAAGCGCTGGCCCACTCGCTCCACATCACCATGTAACCCAAAGACCACAAGCCATGCAAGCAGACACCCTGTGTTCAAGCCGCTTATATTCTTTTACTTTTTCACATAGCCCAAAGGTCATCATAACTCGACATCGACATCTTTAAGCCCGTGATTAGCCCGCCGTGTTTTGACCATGGTAGCCCAGTTGTCGCCATAACTCGACATCGGGACGCTTTTAAGTCCGCGTTAGCTCGCCGTGTTTTGACCACGGTATCTCAGTTGTCGCCATAACTCGACATCGGGACGCTTTTGATTTATGTGTCACCTTGTCTACCGCGGCATTTTGCAATCGAAGATCGAGACAAAATTGGCATGAGTCAACGCGTCTTTGTCCAAAGATTCTTCCATCATCTCCATACAAAGAGGACATCCGCTGACACCCAATTTTGACCCTCCCGTCCACCATTAACCATAAAATTACACTAATTTTGTAAAATAATTTTTAGGATTTCTATAATAAAATACAACAATAAAACATTAAATACAGCATAAATAATTAATTTAATAACGACATCGCGTCTTACGTAGAGTTTTAAGCATTTAGAGTCCCGCATCGCACCTATTAACTTTAAGCTTTGTCGTAATTCTTAAATAATTAATAAATGCATAGAATAAATAATTTAGCGATAATGTCGTGTCGTAGCATAACGCATTTATTAGTAATCATTTGTAATTTAAAAATCAATTTTAACTCGATATATGCATTTAATAGCACCGCATTTGTAAAGCTTTAAACAATTCTTAAATATCGATTTGCATTAGCATTTAAATAATTCAATCTAAGCTCATTTTAATTTTAATTTAACTTCGCAATAATACATAACAATAAAATTTTAAATAATAGCGTCGCATCCTAAAGCATTAAGCATTAATTAAATAACACGCCCGCGTTTATTATAACAATTAATATTAAAGCACCTAAATAATATAAGCAATTTATGTCATTAATTTAATCACAATTTATTAGTTTATTTAGCACTAATTAATTAAACACTACCTAATTAAATACCCACTAACTTAATACCCAACACCCTAATAACTACCCAGCCCAACACCCCTTAATTCGTCCAAACCCGTCGCCCCGGCCCAGCACCCGCAAGCCCACGCCCTATCCTTTAAACGCCCCCTTTCGTCTCTCCCCACACGAAAAAAGAAAACGCAGCCCTTTCTCTAAACCTAGCAACCAGCAGCCATCGCCGCCCGGATTTCTCGCCGGAGAATCCGGGCTTCCCTTTCCCCACGCGGCTCCTCTTACCATAACCAGCACCCAAATCCCTTCAAATCAGAACTTACCTTAACCGATTTTACACCCAAACGAATCGTCCAAAATCAATATCGAATCAGCACCAATTTCAGCCATTCTCAGCCTTACCAATTTTAGAACCTAGAGTTAGGCTATATAAACGACATGCAATAGGCATCGAGTAGTAACACCAGCAGAAGCGATTAAGAACACAGAGCGTAAAAGATGGACCCATAGCATCGACGGGGACACCCTTAGCATCAGTCGAAACCTTCTCTTAATTCCAGCCAAAAATCAGTAAGTAAACCTTCTCCCTTTCATCCGCATCGCAAAACCCGAAACCCGTCGAGTGGCTCCGACGACTTGATACGCTGCCCCGGGTCGCTGCCCGGAGAAGGTAAAACTCAAACTTCCTCCCTATTCTAGTTTATCTCCATGTTTTATGGTTTGCTGCGTTCAACTTACTCTCGATTCTAGTTATTTTGTATTCTCTGTGTCTTCCTGTACATTTTTGTTTGGTTGATTATGTATTAACAAATTTGACATTATTAGATGTTTGTTTGGTTTGGGACTACTGTGCGTTCAATATTGGTGTTTTGGTTTGCTTCATTATTTAACATAGTTTAAGAGTCACAGAATGTCGGACCGCTATTCAGGTGGCAAAGATTATCATGTGTACTGCTTGGTATAATTGTTAGTGTAATACGACTCTAATCCTGATAAGCTTGTAGTTAAACATTAATCGAATTAGATACTGTAAGCTTAGATGTCTCTACTAGGTCCAAGACATGTTCTATTTGCGGTATGTGTTGATTTGGGCCCAAAATTGTATGATTGATATATTTGCATAAGTTCTATAGAGTGGCAAGTTGTTTTACGCAAATGTCATTTTATAGATACTACTTGGGTCGTGATACCTTCACTATCTTAGTCTTTGTTGAATATTGATAAGATATTTAGTTGTCTCACATAGATTTAAGTGGACACAAACTGACTCCATACGTGGATTAGAAACAATATAAATTGAAGTCTATTTGTTCAAGAGCTTCCTTAGATTTTCTGTATGATATATCCCCAAATGTGGTCTTGGATCGATTTATTTGAACCATGCTAATGCATATCAAATGGATCATTCACATATTCTTTTGGTTAATGCATTAACATACTCCCGCTGAATGTTAACTCTTGAAGTTCCTCATGCGTGCATTTAAATACACAAGATAACTGATATGCTTTAACCAACTCTGTCATGCTTAGTTTGAAATGTCATCATGCTTCATATAGAGTTGAGAAGGGTACCGAGATTTGGCTCTGTTTGCTTACAGAATTCAGTAGAGTTGTCATGATGCATTTCAAAGTGAATCGAACATAGATAATGTGCATACATGCTACATATTCTGCATACCTCTTAAGAATATCTCATATATATATATTCTGAATATCTTGTATATATATATCAATCTCTGTTTGGGCCTATATGGAGATCTGGCCTATTTGTATGGATTAATAAATATTTGGACAATTGCTAATCCTTATCCTTTTCTTATTTTTACATGGCATGCACCGGAGCAAAATGAAGAGTTTCGCTGCGAGACTCATCTTGAGTTACTTGAAAGCAGGCTGCATTTATGTGCATTCACCTCAGATAGAGATCCAAGTCACGATTTAAAAGGACCTCGTCATTCTTCGAGTCACCCCTTTATATCATATCCAAAATTTATATTATTATCTTAAATTGTTGTCTAATTCTTAACTTTTTATCTAATAGTGAGGCATAGAACAATTAGCAGTTGAATAATAAATTGGGTGGTAGTTCTAAAATCTAACACACTTTAAGTTACTTGTCATGCATGTCTAAAGCTTTACTAAATGATTCAACTCGCAACTAACATGATAGAATAAATTGCTTTTCTCACAAAGTACTTTTATTAGCACAATATGAATGTCGAATAGCCTTCTTTATCATAAAATTACAAAAAAAATTACCTTTTGCACTACGTCATACATGTTGGATTTTAAAAAGCATATCTTTGATCATAAACCAACCTTGCCTATATCTATAAACAAATGTACACTTTAAAGCCCTATATATATTTTTATAACATCAGCATTACAAATTTTATTCAACATATCTCCTCTTTATAAAATATTTTGAAGCATTCTATACGCATTATTCTCTAACATAATAATCAACCTAGGTTTGGCAGGATAACCGCACGTTAGCGGATCTTAGAGGGTGCCTAACCCCTTCCCTCTAGATTAATAAAGAACCCTCACCCAGAATCTCACTAAGTTTAGCAGACCATAAAATGGAGTTAATGTTTACTTTAAACTAGTTAAACATTTAGGTGTCCTAATTCACCCAAATTAATTAGGTGGCGACTCCGCGAACCCTTTAGCATTTTTCTTTTCTTTTAGCACCCTTTTAACTTTAGCCCTTTTAGCATTTTGCACTTTTATCCTCTTTTGCAATTTTAGCACCTTTTGCAATTTTAGAACTTTTTAAACCCTTTTAAACCTTTTTACTATTCATTCTCTAACATTTGCATTTTTTAAAGCAGGGCTCGCTTATTTAGAAAATGTCGCGGTCGAAAAGGGCGCGACAACAGCGGTTTGATGCAACTATTTTGAGATTGCATAAACCAGATTTTTTCTGCTGGTTTCAAGCAGTTCTGGCAGACTTTTCGAAGACTAAAGTCTGTCAAATTGCTCTTATTTGTTGGTTGTTGTGGAGAGCCCGAAATAGAATGATTTGGCAAAGTAAGAATGTGGTTGCTAACGGGGTTGTGTCATCTGCTTTAGCATACTTTAATCAATGGAATGATGCTCACGTTAATTCAACTAATGCAGGGGAAGTTTCTGTTTCCCCTAGTTTTAGTGTGGAGCATTGGAAGTTACCAGTTGCTAATACGATTAAAGTCAATGTGGATGCGTCCGTTGTTAGTTCAAATGATTACTTTGGTATTGGGTGGATCGCTCGGGACCATATAGGAGATGTTATTGATGCTTTCTCCAAGATCTTTCCGGGCCAAGTTCAGTCGAACCATGTTGAGGTTGTGGGGTTGAAAGAAGTGCTTAGTTGGATCAAACAACAATCTTTTTCAAGAGTTATTGTTGAATCGGATTGTCAGGTGGTTGTCAATGCAATTTCTAGCTCTTTTGAAATGCTCTCTCAATTTGTCTTGATTGTTTCTGATTGTCGTTCTCTTTGTACTTCTTTAAACAATGTTTCCATTGTCTTTGTTAAACGATTTGCGAACAAGGCCGCCAATTTCTTGGCTAAGGCTGCTTGTTCTTATGCAGGTTGTCGCTACGGTAGGGGGCCTGTCCCTACTGAACTTCAAGCCATTTTGTTTGCTGATTTGTTGGTTTATTAATAATACCGCAGATTTCATTAAAAAAATGCATAGAATGTGTAGGTGATATGTAAAGTGGTGCCAAAACCACCATTCCTCGGAGTGAGCTTCATCCAGTTATGCCATTTAATATATATATACACACACACGTTATTACATCGTTTTATGGGTGTAATAAAATTTTCAGACGAAGCAGTGTTACGTGACATCACTTCGACTAACGCACATCTACCTTCAAATCCTGAATCCACCTCTGAATTTACACATAATTTTGTGATTTAAACAAAGGGGAAATTAACATGAGAAACAAGAAAAGGGGAAATCTTGGAAAAAGGCAAATAGAGATGAAAAAAAGTATAGAACCAATCAGTAGTACTTATTATTTAATGACCTCTCCTGATTCTGCTGCAGAAGTGGGACTTAAAATAAAATGGAAGTCAATATTGGAATTAGCAAGCTGTATTAAGCATTACTTTAATCAGGGGAATCATTAGCACGTCAGGCCACTCGTGCACAACCAATTACATCTGTCAATTGAATACTTATTTATATAATAAATTCGATTGGATCTCTGTTTGTTTAGATCTCAAATATTATTTCTAACACTTACCTATTTATCTCATAATTTTCCTTTTGGATTTTTCCATTACATATTTGTATGTATATGTGTGTATGTTCATAACTAATTAACGAATCACAAGTTTTATTATGAATCCATGATCAAATGAGCTCTGAATAAAGTTTCAAAAGGAATAGACATTTCATAATTAATGAACCATACATTAGTATGTAGTAAAGGAATTTTACCTAGAGATGTAAAATAGGAAGCCTAATTATCATTATTAGGGATATTTTTACTTAATTACCTAACACAAGATTTTTGAAATATAGAACCTTTTTGAGTTTAGGTTCAAATCTTCTCCATTTTCTATCGCTCTCCATCTCTCCTCCCTCCCCAAATATCTAGCCCAAAATGATTCATATTAAGAAAAGTTCAATTTTTAAAATAGGTAGCAGTTTGAATGTCAATTAGATCAAATGAGTTCAAATTAAGTCCAAACATTGTGAGTTCATGTAAAAGAAAGAAAAATTCAGTATTTAAACGATAACGCCAATTCAAATTACATAAGGATGTCAATAAATCATATTTTGTTTTTGTTGTCACTTCTTTTTTCTTGATAGAGTTTTTTTTTTGCATTATTATGGTGGACGAAATGATGGTTATGGTCCGGTGGTGGAATAGTTGTATGTCTGACATATATTGGGTGTCTGTTATTTGTATATCGAATGTATCACTGGATATAGTGTAACACGACATACAACAACATAATTGTATGTTTCGACTTTCGTGTATGTCATTTGTATGTTTTTATATATAATCCCTAATAGTAAAATCATCATGTTTATTTACTGCCTACTAATTGTTTGATCTACCACAATTACACATGGCCAACCATCCATACATGCACAAATATAATTATTTAATTTTTTTGTGAATCTCTATTATAAACAGATTATGACTTATTATCCTTCTGTTCCGCTCCTCCAGCTAAGACCACCTCAATAACCCATGTTCAAAATTTAATGACAATGAAGATTAAACAAGTGGAAGTTATTATAGACCTTGCAGGCTAAATATGTAGCAGCTTACCAAATTCCAAGAAATGCTCATGTTACTATCTTATGCTCATGATGATAAGATTCTTATTCCCAACACCATTTCTTATTTATTTCCCTTATAAATAAATGACATTACTTGAGTCTTATTAATTGTCCATCACAAATATAGTGTTTTCTCTCGAACCGTATATGATCACAAATATAGAGAGCAGAAGAAAATAAAACACCAACAATGCCTACTACTTGTCCAAAATCCAACCACTTTCGATCGATCAGTTTGCCCGGAAGATCACATTCGAACCATGTTCGATCAATCAGTGTGCCTGGAAGTTCGCATCAAAGCACTGAAAAACTTAAAGAGGCCATCAATAATCTCAAAGCATTGGAAATATCAACGTCATCGTCAGCAGAGGCTATGTACAACGGTCTACTTGGTCTAGAGGAGTTATACAAGTGCGTGAACGTTCTACTTAACTTGCCTCAAACCCTTCAAGCCTTCTCCCAATATCGTCTTGGGAAAATGGTGGAAGATTTATTGGATAAATCTGTGAGGCTTCTTGATCTTTGTGGCACTACAAGGGAACTCGTCTTGCAATATAAAGAGAATGTTCGAGATCTTCAATCCTCTCTCAAAAGGAGGAAGAAAGATTCAACAACAGAAACCAGCATGACCAAATTCACCTCCTTCAGCAAGAAGATTAAGAAGGATGCTAAACGGTTAGTCGTGGTCCTAAAGCAAATGGATCAAGAGACTGAACGGTCATTCATACCCAAAGATGCAGATCAACACACAGTAGATATGATTAATACCCTTAAGGAAGCCAACGCGGTGCGCGTTTCCATTTTTCAAATGTTCTTGTCCTTCTTGTCTGTTCCACTTTTGAAGCCAAAGGTATCTAAATGGTCATTGGTTTCAAGATTATTGGTAAACAAGGGAAGATTAGCATGTGAAGGCCAAGAAGAAAAAATGAACTTGGAAACTAGGCTGGAACCATTCGACGCTCACCTTGACAACTTCGAAAATGGCTTGGAAGGAATATATCGATGCATGAGTAGATCGCGGAGCTCTCTCTTGAATATTTTGAAGGAACTTGGATTTAGTACACCTATGTGGTTCAACCTGGAATTATGTAAAGAGAAAAAAGAGACAACTGTCGAAAAGCTCTTTGGAGAGTACATGTGTCTCTTCAGAAAAAGTCCTAATATTAGAGCTTCTCATTATAAAAGTGTACGTTCTTTTTAGGAGAATAAAAGGGTCTCTCTCTGCAAATACTTTCTTCTTCTTGTGTCTACTTCAGCGGAATAATCCTGACAAGAGAATAAGAAAACGATCTTCTATGAAACAATCTTTTATATAGGTACGATCTAATTATACAATGTAATTCATGTTTGAAGCATGTAATTGCACTATTACGGTACATTATGGGGAAATGTGTGTTCCTACTCTATGACTAAAAAGGATGGAAGAACAATCCACAAACAATGAATGTTACATTTGACGACATTGTCACTATTAAGAAAGTTGCATAACGGTCACGTCCTAATTGTTGTGATCGTTCTTTCAAATTATCGAACACAGCGTTTTGAATTATATTTATGTTGTAGTACGTATCCTTCATTCTTTCTCTAAAAGTATACAAGGCTATAAAAACCGATTGATGGGGTGTACGTAGACATGATTCGTCTATGACACTGGATGATTTACAACAATAGGCTTGGAGTTAGGTGATTTTGAACTTTTGACATTTCTTGTCCAATGAATATTTTATTCGAGACATTGTATCAAAGGGGTTACACTATTATTGTGGAGAAAGTGTTTACACATGATAATCAAGCTGATATAAAGACCAAGACAGTCCCTAGTAGAGCCCTTGCAAGGACTGAGGTTGACACAGAGAGATGTTATTCATGTTGATGAAGAGAATTCAAGCCAAGGAGAATTTGTTGCTTGTATCTTGAATTTTGTGAATCCTAATTATGTAAAATTTTGTAGTAAGTTTAGGAAATCCACTGTCCTTCTAAATAGGTGTAGGAAACTTGTTGTTTCTCAAAATAGCCTCAATTCTTGTGTTATTTCTTCTTTCGTTCCTGGCTTGCGTCAGACTACTTCTAGAGGTAGTAGTATCAGTCTCTCAACACTACTACCAGTAAATCATGGGATGTGCTCCAATAACCAGTGTTTGAGAACGGACAACCGATAGCACCTATCAAACACAGAAGAAAGCAGAATGCTTCCACTGGAAATCGATCCAACGCTGCAAGTGTTCAAAACGTTTTAAGTCCTCCTCCTTTGCCATTGGACTGTGCCCCGAGACTTCTTCCTCTATTTTTTTTGTGTGTAACTTCCGCATCAAATACCATTTTCAAGTTTCTCTCTAAACACTTGTTAAGCTAGTGTTTCTCTTATAGGCTATTCGTGAAATAGTCTTATTAATGTAATTTAATTTGTTTCTTGTTTACTCGTCCTATATTAAGGAGACAGGATTAAAAAAAAAATCACAACAATAACATAATCAGCATATGATTCCCTATTTCGGAAGCGGCTCCTCTCCGGTGCCCTTCCCCTCCATTTCCCCCACTCCCCCTCCTGATTTGTGAAATGTGTCCCTCTAATAAATACACGGCTCAGATTTTAAGTAGTTGTAAACACACCCCTATATAGTATCAGATTTTGCACTAATAATTCATATCCAATTAAGCTTTCTTCTGCGAAGTGCTAAACTATTGTATTCTCAATTGCTAATTTTCTTTCATTAACTCCATTTTAAAATATTAAAATATGTTCTTCCGGCATTTAAAATTTAAACTTTATGAATTCGATCTTTAAAGTTTTTAATTTTAAATTCATTATATTTTAGTTAATTTTTATACATAAAGTTATATTTCGCTTCGAAAGTATTTGATTTAAATGAACTTGATGTTGTGACGTCTGTTAAAGGTTGATATTTGACAAATTAAAATTATAAAAAACTAACAACGAGTTTGTTTAAAGTTATAAAATTACACCGAAAAGCAAACACAAAGTCAAAAATGATCTTTAACTACTCTTACCGTCTCAATTTATTTATCGTGGTTACTAAAAATAGTTGTGTCAAATTATTTGTCATTTAGAAGCTCAAGAAAAAATTAATTAGTTCTTCCTCATTTTACTCCTAGTAGAATTTTATCATTAATAGAGATATCACAAAAATAGAGTAAACATTTAATGAAAAAAGATTAGAACTTAGATATAAATAAAATTAAAATAGATTAAAAAATTAGGAACGTGTAAAATAAAAAAGCGACAAATAATTTGAAACTTCAATACTCACCACTTCCTCCTATTTCTTTGATGAGGGAAAAGTCTCGAAGACGAAATCCCCACCTGTATCAGAGGCCTTTTGGCCAGGTGGGATGTAAATCGAGGAATATGCACGAGTAGCAGCCCTGCAAGGGAGAGGAACAATGAGACACGAACCCAACAACAACCCTTGCAATATTTCAAAGAAAGATCACACCACCCTGATTCGAACTCATGACGTCGTGGTGGTAGACCTAATCACTCGCACTACAACTCGCCATACGTTTGTGCCCCGCTTCCCCCTATTTATACATGGCTTCATTGAAATTTGAAAGTAGCAGTAGATTCCCTATTTTCTTGCCGATAATGAAGTTGTTATTAGGCATCTCATAGCCATGTGCACACTGGCTAAGATTTTGCATAATGTGCACTGGCATCTTATCAGTGGTGATTCAGAATTTTGTTTTTATTAACACATTATAAAATTTGTCTTTGGATATTAAATCTTTAATATTCTAGTGGAAAGAAAGACGTGCAGGATTGTGGTAAATATTAAAAATTGACAAAATGTAGATGGACGTACGTATATAATGAATAAAGTTGGCTGTATGTATTTAATTTATATAGTGCATGACTTCATGAGTGGCTTATTCTAATAACGTTCCTTGTCCTGTTAGCTACAGCCACAACCCACAGTTGACATGAGAAGCAAAATGTGGCTACAAACGTAATGGGAAGAAGAAATGCAAACAAGGTTAGAGATGCAAAAATTCGACAGAATGCGGATAAATAAGGTTGTTTTTGTCACTTTGACTTAGGAAAATTGGTGGATTATAAAAGCCAGAACCAAATGAGTTTACTTCATCACCAGATATCATACTTTTAGCTTTTCTAGATTTAATTTATGTGAATTTTAATTAATATTTTTAAAAAAAAATTATCATATATGAGTGACCTCTATGAACGGCTCGATCCAATAAGAGCATACAGGTCTATGAAGGACTCAACATCACATGCTTACTGCTCTTACAATTCTTAAACTCAAGAGACTTTCGAAATCTGTACACTAATCCTCTTCTTAAGCTCTTGGAACTATCTTCTGTAATAGACCTATATTCATAGCATATCTTAATAGACCACAGATCTCAAACGGTAATATCAAAAATCTGGGAGAACGCACGATTATGAAGCTCGTTTAGGAGCGTAAAGCTTTTGCAGAAAAGTTTCAACTATATAGACATACTGATGGACGTCTCAAGAGAGACACTGCTAGCAATCTGTGGAATCCGGAAAGTCATCCATAATCGGGAGCATAATAGATCTTGTGAAAGCTTACCAGTCACACCTGAATGATCTTACTCTCATGAAAGACATAGAATGGCCGGTATATTGATATGATTCATCTTAAGTAAAGAACTATAACCCAATAATGGTAATATGAAAGCTAGACCCGAGGAGCAAAAACAACTAAGTGAAGAATAGACTCGTAGGCACATGACATAACTCTTTATTGACTTATGAAACAATTAGGATGGAGTTGACATGCTTTCGTAGTCCTTAGACCTTATCACTCATACAAGAGGAACATAAGACTGGAGATCGCGAAAAATGTAACGTCTAGTACTATTCTTATATTTTCTGAATATTTAAATTTAAGTCAATATATTGAGTTGATCTAATTTAACTTAACTTCAAAAATTAGTAAAAATGACTATCGGGGAGGAAAAAAGACCCCATAATTGGATGGAGAGACTATTTATTTGTATTAAAAGATAAGTTCTGGTGGAGATTGTACGCATTTAGTTGAAGCTATTGGGCATAGTTTTGCTTGGGTTGATGTTTGATAGGATGTTGTGACAATATCTGCAAAAGCACAGGATAATATCTTCAAGATATTGCCTGCGATGTTGCGACAACATACCTGCCAACATCTCTGTAACTGTTTTGCCTATTCTTCCGGCCTAAGCAGTTGAAGTTACTGCGAGTAAAAATGACCTAGGCAAGCTTACCAGATTGTTGTGTTTAAAATGTGGTGAAAAACAAAGTCAGAACGTTGAGAGAAAGCAGCAAATGACCAAGTCCAGATCGTTGAGGATTTTCAGGAGGAAGACTCGGTCCAAGCTGCTGCCATCTTTTGCTCAACCTCCGCAACCATCAGTGAGGAATTCAAGGGAAGCTCAACACTATAAATAAAGGAGAGCTTCGCAAGTATCGATATCCAGATTTAAAGAAGAACTTTCAAGAGAACTCTCGAATTTTACCTTAGAAAACTGGATCAATATTTTAGCCTAAAGTTGTTTTAACAACATCTTGTCCCACATTGCAATCACTATCTCTATTCTAGATTATCTTATTGTTCAAGTGATTGTAATGAAGATGTTGTCTTTTATCTTTTAAATTTTGTACATTTTGTTTGTAATTTCTTTTTCGTTTGTAACGCTCAATTTGTAAAAAGAAATTCTTTGTAATTGTATATAATTTATACAATTCTTTTGGTCATCGACCATCAAGGGATATATTTATATATACCCTTGAAAATATAAACCTTGTGTCTCTTTATTTTTTCCGCTGCACATACTTTACAAGGTTTATTCTGTTTTATTACAATGTTGCCTCAGATGTTGACCCAACATTGAATGCAACATCCAGGGACTGTTTTTGTTGTTCTTAGTTTTTGCTTTTTTAATTTTATATTTTACGAATCCGTAGTCCATGGGACCCAACAACTTGTATTTCCTTCTACCTTTACTTGTTTCTGTTAACTAATCTTGTTTGTTCTAACCATTTTTATTTTCTGCTATTTTATTTCACAAATATATATTGGTTGTAGTAATCAATAGTCTTAACTCTGACGTTATCATGTATAATCCCAACTTCATTCTCTTAAAAAAGCCAAACTCGTACTTAAAATATATCTCAGTTAATGCTTGAAGTTTTTTGTTTCCCACGTTACTAGCTAGGACATACATGTGCAGCGAGTCCTTTTTAACAAGTTTGAGGCACTAATATTTTTGGTATACGTACTAATTATTAAACGTCCATTACAAATGTAAGCTTTATTCACTTCCCATTCATCATGGATAAGATAGCTAAAAACTGTACGTAATTTATAGTGAAGATTAATCTAATTAGTAGTGCATGAGTGGCTTCACGTGCAATGACTGCTACCAAGAGAATCCTTGCAGAAGCTAATTAAATTAATGGATGACTATACAGCTAGCTAACTAAAATTGTTGACTTCCATTTTACTTTAAGCCCCACTTTGCAGCATATTCAGGATAGCTTTCATTAAAACATTTTTGGGAGCATGTTATAATTGAGAAAATATTACTAATTACTTTAAATGTTCTATTTGGAATACTGTTTTTAGTGCTAGAGGTTGTAATTAAGCCACAAGTGTAAGCCATACTGCTGCTGTTATCGGACATTGCAGGTTGACCATCTATTTTTTCTATATCGTTCCACATCAAAAAAAGGATGTGTACCTTCTGCAACAACAAGTAAAGTTTGAAGATAAATTTTGTACTAAGTTAATTTCTTAGTCCCTCTAGTCGGGTATGTCACGACCCAAACCGGAGGACCGCAACGGGCGCCCAAGTTTCACCCGTCGGATACCGCTAATCACGCAATCAACACCTAACCGTAAATAAGCACGGACTAAGCCGAAAAGGTTATGAAAGCTTTTAACCAGAAACTGGATTTATACATATATACATACCCATGTCATGGCCGACAGGGCCATACAAAACTACTATACAAAGGACACATGTCTACAAGCCTCTAAAGAGTGTACAACATCAACATGTCGGGACAAGGCCCCGCCATACCTATATAGACACGCAAAAATGTAACATACCAAAGTTACACCGACACTCCGGAAAGAGAGGAGTGCTTCCAAAAGTTCGCTGAAATCTGCAACCTATTCACGTGGACCATCGTCCTGCTTGTGTGAACCTGCGGGTATGAAACAGAGCGTTACCCGACAAAAGGAACGTCAGCACGACTGATGTACTGAGTATGTCAGACATAAATAACATCATAACAGGGTTATAAACAAGAAAGAAAACAAAGAAAGTGAAAGAGAAACTGAGGAAGACGTGAGATCTTTTTGGGGAGCTCAAAAATGAGCTCTTCTTGTGATATTTTCTTATTATGAAGGCTTTATTGTAATTACAAGTAATGTGTTGTATTTATACTAGGAAATTAGACTATTAGACTACTTACCCACTAATAATATCCACTAACAACTTATTATAAAATATCTAACTAGTATAAAACTAACCACTAACTAACTACATATATACATTGTATATATGTGGTATATCTCAACATGCTGCCAAAAGTATTTTTTGCAGCGTTGCAATAACTTTTGATGCGAAAAAATTTCGCAACAACATATTAAATTGTTGTCATTTACGTTTTTTAGTAACAATGTATTTGTTGTTGCTAAAGTTTTGTTGTCGGTTCTATATTTTTTTGTAGTATTTGCTTAAACATTGTATTTGTATTAGAAAGTTCATTAAATATATATAAATATTTAATAGCTAATCCAGAAACTAAATCAAACTATGAATTCGTGGCAAATTTAGAATTCATAACCTTTAAATCTTGACTTCGCCTCTATTTGTATCATGCAAAGTGTATTTGTAAGTCGAATTTTTTTTTTGTTGTTAAGAGAAAGTTTAAGAGAACATTTTCCGCAAAAAATGTCAGCTTCCTTTGTAACAACACATCCATGCATGGTGTATGCATTTTGTTGTTTAGAATTTACCTTACGGAATGTTTAACTTGGACTATTTTGGATTATCATTTATTATTCACACAATATGTTGCTTTATATATTACACTAAATCATACTATCAATAAGTCGTAAAACATATAAATTATTAGCCAGCAACACAATATGGCTCCAAAGACGATGGTTTCTCTTCTCATTTTGCTGGTTTTCATAAGTGGTTACTCTCTCTCTCTCTAAATATATCTATCTATCTACTATCTTTATTTTTATTTACAATTTTTTTATTTGGTGTCCGATACTTATTTGTTTTGAAATCAAATTAATTTGAATTCGCCCCAGAACATTTCACTTTGATAATAAAGCATTTTCTACAAAA
Source organism: Przewalskia tangutica (assembly GCA_029844215.1). NCBI lineage: Eukaryota > Viridiplantae > Streptophyta > Magnoliopsida > Solanales > Solanaceae > Przewalskia > Przewalskia tangutica. Next base: position 73,574,068 of record CM056740.1, on the reverse strand, counting down.
GGTTCGTCTTCATTCATTGGATTCAAACTCGAAACCTCTAATTAAAAATAATGGAGTGCTTACCAAACACAACATGGGTTATTTTCTATTATTAAAATTAGATGAATCTTAGGTCCTTATTATTATTTTTTTTCTTGCTTTTTTTTGGTTAATTAAATATGAACATCTAGGTAGTTAAAGATGCTTATATATCCATCCTACCACAGCCTGTGCTGGTCTTCTATGATTAATGTTATTTCGCCATGCATTTATCTCAAAAAAAAATAACGACAATTTGTTTTATTTGGGTATATATATCTACTTAATCCTACTCTATGAAATATATATATATCTACTCAATCTTACTCTATGAAATGAATATAACAGGTACTATATTATATAAAGTGGACGCAAGGAATGTAGTGTACGTGTATTGCAACAGTGACAGTGACTGCAACTTTATGTGTAACCATGCAGAAATTAAGTTCCAACCACTTTGCTACAAGCGAACATGTGTCTGCAATCGCCGTTTGTTCTGCACGAATGCATTTACTTGTAAATTTGAAGGAATTTCCTGTAGAGATAAGAGTACTCCTCAATGTATTAATTATGCCTGTCAATGCCCCTCCCACTGGTGAAAAAGAAACATGTTGTCACCTACAAAATTTTACAAACTCTATGGTCATTATCGATTAACAATAAGGTTAATATAAGATATACTTTTTAAAAGATCTTTCCTTGGTTTCTTTCTTCATTGTTTTTGCCCGGTAGATACCCGGGGCTCGTTTGGTAGCTGGTTAGATTTATGTTGTTATTAATAATATATGTATAAGTTATGAGGAAATCTATGTATTATTTTTATACATGATTTAATTATTTCATCCATAATGCATAGTCCCTCATAACTTATACATGTATTAGTTATACGGATTCCTAAATTGCATACAATGCGAACACTATATTAATTTTATACATGAATAACTTACTTCTTAACCAGCTATTAAATATGGTATTAGCAATGCAGAAATAAATACCCGCTAACTCAGTTTCAAACCAGCTACCGAACGACGCGTTAATATATTACTCCACCAACTATAAAGGAACATTATCAAGTACAATGCAACCATGCTTAGCAAGACTATAAGCCATCATGTTATGCTCCATGTATATGTGATACAACTGCATATCACCTGCTTGCAGTCAGGAGCGAAGGTAGAGTATCACTTACAAGTGTGGACGAACCGGCCTGAAATCCAGTAGCTTTTGCTTAGATCTTATATTTATATTGTGAATTCATTAAATATGTACTCTCCACCCTAATTTATGTGACACTATTTGATTTGACACGGAGTTTAAGAATGAAAGAATTTTTTTTTAAATATGTGATCCAAAACAAGTCTTATATAAATGTATAATTGTAAATCATTTCATAAAGTTAAATTGTTTCTAAATATAGAAAGATGTCATTCTTTTTGGGACAGACCAAAAAGGAAATGGTGACACATAAATTGAGATAAAAGGAGTAATACTTATCTGTGAGCCCAATAACTAAGACGAGCTATTGGTTCGATGACAAGTTTAGAACACATAAAATTTATAGCATATACTAGTAGGTTATCGGTGTCTATCATGTCAATTACCTCTCTGGCTTGATTTTTCAGCCTAAAATGTAATTAAATACTGAAATCTCCGTTATGGGACTATGGATTGTATTGAATATTTGTAGCTAGGAACAAGAAATATTTGCCATTCCCAGTTCAGGTGTCAACCTGAAAAATTAGTTTATTATGAATGATATCACCCACAGCATTTACATAGCAACACAGCAGTGAGACAGAAGAGTCAAATACAATTTGACTTGTGCTAAACACAAAACGATAACCACCCCTCAAGCCATTACAAGCATATATATTTGTCTTAGTTCAGAATGCCAACGAATGACCATATTTGCAAGGTCGAATTCCCCGTAGCTTGATCCAGGCTGGCCTAAGATATCGTAGATGGTAAAAGACGAAAAATAGAAGTGCAAAATCCGCCTCAAAACTTGAAATCTTTCTTCTTCGACTTGCCATCTTTTTCCTGCATCTTTCGCTTCTTCCTCTCATTCTGCAGCAGTTTCATCAATGTCAGAACTAATGTGCACTAAAAAAATCAATTACAAGAAGCACAGGTGGACTTTAGAAAAACTATACGAGAGGCAAGATAAATAATCAGAGACCTCTGCAACCATGTCACTGAAATCCTCTCTCTGAGAGCGCAATTTCTCCTCCTCTCTAGCTTCCTCGTATCCTACAAAGCACGGACACCTCATTTAGGGTGAGGTGTCCGTGTCGGATACCGTTTCGGACACGAAACGCCTCGGACACGTGTCCGGGACGTTTCCGAGTGGGCCCAGCAAAAAAAAAAATCGGACACGGCAGGGACACGCGGGGGACACGGGAAAGGGGGACACGGCAGGGACAATTTTTTTTTATTTTTTTAGAAAAAGTTTAGTTTTAATTTTATTTGATTTATTTTAAGTAAATTTATATTTATTTGAATTTGGGTCTTGAGACATACTTATGTATTAGTTTATGGACTATGGTCTTAATGAATTATGTATTGAATATTTGATTGATTGTCAATTTGTTATGAATGTTTCTTTTTAATTTGGTACATATTTAATTTGGTATTTTGGTTATTTGGTATATAACAAATTTGAATTAAATTTATAATTTATTTATGAATGTGAAGCTTTAATAATATTAATTTTAGTATTTTATATATTATATTATATATATATATATATAAATATTTTTTAATTTATTTTTACAGCCGTGTCCCTGCCGTGTCGTGTCCCCTATTTTTCAAAATTGCCGTTTCCGCGTGTGTCCGTGTCCTATCGGACACCTCTCACGTGTCCGTGCTACATAGCTCGTATCTATAAAACGAAACAAAAAGTTTTCAGCAAAAGTCCAGGAAAATTCATGTGAGATCCTCTGATGACTCAAACAGTATATATTGTGTTGCTACTCACTTGGCTGGAAGGACATTGTCCATCAGTTCCAACTCTTCAGTTGCCAAAGTATCATCGACTCTATCTGATTTTTGACCTTTAAGCAGATCGACCTGCAATGGAAATTTCAAGCAATTGCCTCAAAATTCTAATCGAAGTGTCCCCAGAAAAATTAAGAAAATAACAGAATTGGCACAAACATGAAACAAGAACAATCATGAAATACTGAAATCGGGCCAAGGGAAAAACAGATATCTTGGTGTGGCATATCATGGTCTTCAATTTATGCATTTCCACTTAGCTATCAAATACTTCTAAAAATATTTAACCATTATACGTTAAATCAATGACAATACATTATTTCCACCTTTCACAAGCATCGCACAATCACTAAGCCTCAACATAAGCAGAAGAAGGTCAATCAGATGCAAAATATAATTATAGAAGTCATAAAGCCACAAGCGAAAACTACTGATCATAGCACCAAGTTCACAAACAACAAATTTCTGTCACATACGCGGGGAAAAATGGTCCAAACAACAGGATGAGAAGTGAGAACAACCCACTCCTAAAACTACAATAATACCAGTTCATAACTGGGGTTGAAATAACCCCATAAATAGGATGAGGATAATTCACTCTGAGAATTTTCAAATGAACGATAATAGAACAATCATAATGTATCATTGCTTTCTGCATTCAGTTCATAAAGTAAACATTCAACAGTTCATGAAGTCAACGACCACACGAATTTGCATGTAACTGCAGCATACAAGGAGAGAGGACAAGAAGATTTCATACCCTTTTGGCAGCAGTCTTATCTTGAGTGCCAGTGTTAATCACATACCTGAACAGCCAAAGCAAAAAATAGTCACACAGTGGAGAAAAAAATAATTGTGACAGATACAACTTCTGCACAAGTTTAAACAAGTACTTACGTATGAGTTGTTCCAAGAAGAGTTCCTGGAGCTATCTTTTCTTCTTTCTCTTCAAGCACCTTAAAAAAAACAAGTAGACAGCAGTGAGTTCCTTGACAAGGAGATAACATTTGTCTATTGAAACGTCAAAAATAGCTGCCACATATAGTGCTCTCACCTGGTAGAGAGGCTTTTCAGGCTCCTTCCTCTGCTGCTTTCGAAGGTCAATAAAATCGGGAGTCTCAACTCCAGTTGGAGTACTACAAGAAGAAGCAAACACATTAAGAAATGATACCTCAAATGTAATTAAAAACTTAAGAATTGCTTCACAGTCATGTACAGACTACAAAGGAGAATCGAAAATTAGGGGAACAGAAGAAATTTGAGCTAAGAACAAGTTTTCCATAGATAGTTAAAGGTTTAGATCAAGTGCTACCTTGAAAGGCTGTCCACAGACTGAATACCATCTTCCAGCTCCTCTTCCTCCATCTCTTCTTCCACTTCCTCTTCCTCCTCCTCTTACTCTTCCTCCAAGTCACCCCAATGCTTAGTCTTATCAACAGGTTCATCCTAACACGACCATAAATGGCATGATAAACGTAATTACAGACTATGTTAAACAATAGTAGGATCCAAGAACACAGGCTACACTAATTACAAAGACAACATACTTGAATTTATTGAAAAATCATGAAATATCGAGCATTGATATATGAGATACTTCTTAGATGCTTGAGTGTTTTTCATGATTACCAACACCTCTGGAAAGTTCACAAACTTCAAATTCGTGTGTTTCCAAAAATACATATTTTAATAGGTAATGCTTGCATTTTTAGTGGTCTAAGACTACCTTGAAGCAAAAGTTTACCCCAAGAACATACTCCCAGAAAGAAATAACTCCAGCAAAGACAATACAAGTGGGCATACCTCATAATTAGGCTGGTCTTGTTGCAACACACCAAAGACATCTCCATATAAAGGGTGCCCATACTATGTCAAACAATAAAGGGAGAAATGTTAAGAATAATAAACAATTACAGCAAAAACACCATCTTCACCATGTGGTAGAAAGAATGTAAAAGGTTCAAATAAACTGAAAGGTTTCCGAATCTTTACTTCATCAACAGGTGGTTTACCCCAACCTCCAGGCTGATAGCCAAACTTAGCTCCTAGTGGTATAGGAGCATTGAGTCCAGGAATCTTCAATTGAGGATACGAGGGTGGAGGACCATATCTCTGCCACAGCAAGTTGTGAGTATGAGGAAAGTGCTAGAAACACAATCGATCAAACTAGCAAGACGACAAGAAACTTAAGGGGACCAAAAATGACCACACCCAGTAAAACAGCACCAAAATTTATGCCAACTTGCCTGCATATTAATCAGCCAAGGTGGAGGAGCGCCTTCGGGCATACCAAGAGCCTCTTTCAGTTCGTGAGATAAAGTCCCAGGTTTCATCTCCCTCAACTTCACCTGCATATAGAAATCAAAAGATGATGCAGCTTTGGAAAAAAAAGATCCAACACTTGTATAGCCCGTGTGCACCGGGCTGCCCTTTTAACACTGGTATAGCCCAATGCAATCAACCATCAAACATCGTCTATAATAAAAAGTGTCATTTTTATTCTCAAGAATTTGATGAAATATCAGACGGCTGAGAATGATCAAAGTTGTATGCAAGCTAGACATGAAAGAAGCATAAGACCATTCAACAATGTCAAAGACAAATTCTGTACCTCAAACTCCTTTCCTTCGTAATATAGATCCCCGTGGCTAGACAACTTAGGTTTAGTCTGATACTTGAAAAAGGCATCATGGAGAACCTGCATAACATGAACTGGAGACTCAGCAGAACAGTACAGCAATTATAATTTAACCAGAAGTATCCATGCACTTGACAAGGCATGAATTATTTCAGTATCATCAAAGAACCAAAGAAAATTGGGAACCTGATAATCAATATCCATCTTTCCCATTTTCGGCTGCATGCGTTCCCGCTGCTTTTGTTTAAGCTTCTTACTGTCCTCCTTTTCAATGTAAGCCTGCACAAAAAGAACAAATAAGATTACAAAACAAGGTCATGCCCAAACATACTAGCAGAAAAGATCATATACCGCATCTTCTCAAACAAAAGATTTTTATACATGATAACTCATCCAGATAAATACTTTTGGTATATGTTTACTACATACTTGGGGCATATCTTTTTCAAATTAAAAGGATTGGGTTGTACAAAGATAAGTCAATATAAGGAAGTACATTGGCAGCACCTTCTCTTTGTTGAATTATGCTTATCTTTACACTATTCTAACAGCATATATTATGCTTATCTTTACACTATTTTAACAAGATATATGCTGATGAATTTAGATAGCTACTGATGCATTAATGTTATTCATTCATTATGGATGTCTTGCTGAAATGAAGGCAGTCATTTCTTAATGCCAGCATTTCAAAAGTTCAGAAAAATTGAAAAACCAACCCTCGGAATTTCCTAGATTGGGTTCCATTAACATCTAGTTTAGGTTCCATTCATACAAAAAAAATCCTATTTCACGAGGCCAGAACAGCAAGAAATATACAAGTAATGGCGCATATTTCATCGTACTTGTCTAATTTTCTCAATTCCGGTCGCAGCTATAAAGTCAGGCAGTTGAAACGGTTGTTTCTCGATACCACGTTTCCCCTGAAAATCAAATTCAACGCTTGATGAGATAACGTAACACAAGAAAGATTAACAATATCATATCCAAAGGACTAGTGAATGGATTAGATAACCACATTGGCTGATAATAGCAATAGATTTAGCCACCTCAAACTGTGGATAATGCAAAGACAACTAAAATAATTAGAATTTGTGCAGTGGGGAACATTTACGTTACTCGAACTTGAAGGTACTTAATGCAACTATACCTTTTTCATCGAAAAATGGAATCGGAGATGTCTTTTGACCAACACACTAATAAACAGAGGAATGCTACAACCCCAACCCACAAAATACACACAAACATAGAATCATGAAGGATCCCATTTGTAAAAGACCTACATATTGAGGCTCCACCAGTGTCAAGGCCGCCCTCCTGCAAGAACCAGATATATACACATAAGACAAACTTCATTGATTTTATCCCGTCACCCCCTTCCCAAACCAAACCCTCTTAAATTTAACCCAGTTCTATCCTTATTAATTGTTACATGGAGAGGAAGAGGTACAAATATTCTGCACTAAGTACTAAATAAAATTGGCAACCTAATTTTTTTGTCGTAAAAATGTTGGCAACCTAAATACATGAATTAGCAGTGACGACTGACCTGCAAAAAAATTCGTTTTTGACTCCAGTGCCGTGGAACAGGAACAGTATTTCGGTAAGATTTCAGATACACCAGTAGCTTAGGGTCTGCTGCAGTAGCATCCCATACCTAAACGACATGTAAGACACAAATAAAGAAAATAATCTACAGTTAGAATCGTAAGTTACAAACAGAATCAATGGCAATAGTCAGATAAAGACATGTAAGATGCCGAATACATGAGAAATCGATGTTATGCTATCTAAGAGTGCAAAAGAACCTGCATCAGATCATGCAAAGGCTGATTCCAGTCCAAGGAGAAGGAAAAGATGATGACTATGATGTAGATAATAAAGAACTACTTATTATCATAAGAAGATCTCATCTATGTTACGATGACCCTTCCATTGGGACTATGTATGGAAAAGGTCTTGGTATGAGGTTCATGCCCAGATGCGGTCAACTTTTAGGTGGGATTCTGCGACTCCTCTGGACAATTAATAGGAGGATAACGGAAAGGAAAAAAATATTTTCGGCCTACCCCAAGACAAATCTACGAAAGGATAATATCAACTACCTTTGATGTGTGAGCATTTTGACTTTTTCATAGAAATCATATACTAACACTCATATAATTTCACATTTGCTAATTGTTTCAAAGCATAGAAACACAACCAAAGACAAAGCAGATATTAGAAAGGGCACGGAGAAGCAACTCTGAGGGACTTGGGGCTCCAGCATAACTGTAAAACGGTAAGAACAAGAAAATCCCAGAACTGGATTGTTCACCAGAGATGCAACCTTATTTTAGCTGAGAACAGAGAAATTTGCAGTGAATCCAAACTGCAAAGGGTAAATGATTATACTAATATGCAATGTTCGCATGTATCAAAAGATAACAATAATATGCAATGTTCGCCACTTATCCATACCTCAACAACATCAGGCTTCGTGCAGATTTGTTTCAGTTCTGCAATTTTTTGAAGCTGAAATGAAGAAGTAATTCAGTCTTAATCTACTCGAGGTAAAAAATAAAAGTAACTAACAGAAACAGCAAATAGAAGCTGAGATTGACCTTTTTCTTTTTGTTAGAAATACCCTTCTCCTTTGACTGAGCATCCTGCTCTTCATCCGAATCTGAATCAACCATTTTCTTTAAGGCAGCATCAGCAGCCGTCTCGTCCTTTTTATCATTCTCCTGATATTCCAATAACAAGTTATGCAAATGGAAAAATTGGAAAATTCTTAAACAACAGTGAAAAATTTCAACACCTTGAGAGATAAAAAGAGATTGAGGGCACAACAAAAGACCAGGTAATGACTCAGAGTTCACATAGCATCATATAACGAAAATGAAGTATTATTTTTTACCTCAGAACCAGTAGCATCTTTGAAACTGAATTTCTCAAAGACCTTCCTGAATTCCTCATTCAACTCGCCATCTAATTCTGCCTTTTCTGGGACATATTCCACTTCAACTTGCTCCACCAGGGACTGCAGAAAATAAGGCCGAAGCGAGGTCAAGATCAGTAGCTCAGAAAATACACATTACTTTTTAAAACACCATTAAATGTATAAAAAATCATAATTACTGAAATGTAGTTGGTGAATCTCTATGTATATCGATATGTGTAGTGGGATCGTATTAAATTAAGAGCATGTTATTATTTTAGATTTAACCAATTTGATGAATTATCACAACTAAGGTATAGTTTAGAAAAAGTACTGTTTTTATTTAACAATATAGACTCTAGGACAGGCCCCAACATATAACAAACAGTCTCTGGAAAAAGATGAGGTATGTCAAAATAGAAGCTCATGCACATCACTATTTCAGCTGGAAAAACAAGTTCATTATAGTCAAGTTATGATAGAACTGACCTACATCAGACATCCTTTTTCCTCGGAATGTCAAATAGATGAACTTTGTTTCTTAATAACTAGCTGGACCATGGAGATTCACAAAATATCAACTTTTATACACACTGTACCATGCAAAAGAAAAGAACACAAGCACCAGCAATTATCCTATAGTAAATAAAAGAAAACCATATTATTAGCTTTATCAAAGGGAAGACCGTATCATTAGCTTTATCAAAAAGAAAGCCATATCATTAGCAAAGTACATTTGGGCCTGTATAAACATGGTAGTAATTTTATGTCAAACAGCTCCAGTTAACCCCAAAAAAATGTATACATGCATAGAGCATTATGTGTATCAAGAAATTAACAGGATCTTCTAGATAAAACCCTAACATGCACATAATTTTGAAGCACGAGAATAATTAAAAATAAAACATATTTTTGTAACATAAGAATAATCAGAAAAATAACTCAACATCCACCTCTCGGAAAAAAAAGCCCACCAGATCAATCAACGAAATCAAAGAAGATAAAGTAGTATTTGTTTCTTTGGGAGAAAACTCCTTAGAGATCATAGAAAGAGAGAACATCTGCATAAATCATAATTCCCATATTTTAACATATGTAACCATATAGTAGTCAACATCCTTAACCAGAGGTTTGATGTCATCCAAAAAAAAACCATATACTAGTCACCAAGGGAATGGCTGAGTAATTGATGCTTAGGAGTAAAACCTAGAGAACTCAAGTGTGGTTCTTACTACAACACAGAGTGAATCCATATGTTGTAACCTTTTCTTTTTGTGATTACCGTGGTGTCCGGTCCAGCTTGCGAACAGCTTGGCTAATACAAATGGAAATAAATCACCTAGAATTTTTTGCTCCGCTGAGATTTGAACCTGAGACCTCATGATTCCCCACCCACATGTTCTAACCTTAATAAACAGGTTTACCAAGGTGTGATCAAGCTGACACTTCAGATATCCACCTATATAAATATTGCTCATTCAGTAAAAAGAGTCTTTAAGGTTGTCTCCTATTCAGTTGGAAAATATTCACATTGAGAAACCAGAATTGCATGAATCAAGTTTCAGCAAGCAATTTTCTAATGCACACTGAACCTAGGAAAACGGAACAATTGAAACGTATGCTTACTCTAATTATTTCTATTTTCATCCTTCCCAATTTAGAAAAGGCAGACACTTAAACTTGACATTTACTGGAGGTTGAACACTCCAACTTACAAAATGATCATCTAGACACCTCGTCTCCACTTGTTAGTTGAACACTCCAACTTATAAAATGATCATCTAGGCACCTCAAGTCGTCTCCACTGTGTCAGTTGATCACTCCAACTTACAAAATGATCATCTAGACACCTCAGCTCGTCTCCACTATGTCGGTTGAACACTCCAACTTGCACAATGATCATCTAGACACCTCAACTCTGTCTCCACAGTGTCTGCTGAATAATCCAACTTACAAAATGATCATCTAGACACCTAAACTCTGTGTCCACTGTGTCTGCTGAACAATCCAATTTACAAAATAATCATCTAGAACCTAAATTATATCTCCATTGTGTCAGCTGAACAATCCAAATTATAAAATGATCGCCTAGACACCTCAACTATGTCTCCACTGTGTAAGTTGAACACTCTAAATTATAAAATAATCATCTAGACAGCCTCAACTATGTCTCCACTATGTAAGTTGACCACTCCAACTTACAAAATGACCATCTAGACACCTTAACTATGTCTTAATTGTTTCCTCCAACTTACAGAACGATACACCTCAACTATGTCAGCTGAACACTCCAACTTACAAAATGATCATCTAGACACCTCAACTCATCTCCCCTGTGTCAGTTGAACGCTCCAACTTACAAAATGATCTTCTAGGCACCTCAACTATGTCTCCACTGTGTCAATTCAACGCTCCAACTTACAAAATGATCATTTACACACTTCCAAAAAAAATTATGTGTCACGTCAGCAACACATTGGTAACGGGTCGAGGTATTGCATTCTCAAAGTTAGAGCGTGTTTAGTTGACAGTTAAAGACCAAGTTAATGTATCTATTTATGTATTATGCCTTTAGAAAACCCTAACAGATCGTCACTGATGCTTAAATAATTCGTAAAAAAGTATACCTCCTCAACTAGAACAATTACTCATCAATTACACATTAGAATAATCTGGCTATACCTTCTGATAATCTGAATTCTCCTTAGCACGATCATTAGCTTCGTCGGAATTCTCTTTATTGTTTTTCTTATGCTTTCGCCGCCTACTCCGGCGGCGCTCGCTCTCCTTTAATTTCCTATTGACGGCGTTAGGAGGTTTTGAATGGCCGGCGGTGTTCGTTACGCCGTTTGGTACTTCAATCGTCATGCTTTACCAGTTTTGGACGACAAGTGAAAGAGGTGAAATAATTGAGGGACTAAAACAACAATAGAAAACTAGAAGGGTAATTTAATTATTTTATTTATTTTTTAACCTCAATTTAATAATACTTTCAGTTTCACCACGTTAAAGTAAAGCTAGAAATAAATAATTAATTATATTTTAAACTTTTTAAAATAACAAAAATAAGAATTATTATTTGTAATGAACACAACAACTAAAATGAACAAGAGCAAGTACTTTGTTTGGTATAAATTAAAGAGTATCTTGATGAAACTTTTGATTACTAAGATTAATAATAACATTAAAGTTTTAGCTAAAATAAGTAATATGAAGTTAATCAGGGTCAAAATTTGCCTATAAAAAAATATGATCCGATGTACTAAGCTACCGACATGTGCGAGGTCCGGGGAAGGGTTTAACTATAAAGGTCTAGTTAAGAAATGCATTATTTGATTACAATTTTAAAAGATATTCTTCCCTTTTAGTTTCATTTTGTCCAAAGTTATTCGACATCATTTTCTTTTTTTCGCCCGTCCCAAAATAATGTTATCTTTATATATTTTTGCATTTAACGTGTTACTCTTTAGCCGTTAAAAATAATTCGACATTCATATATTTGAAAATTTTAACTTCAAAATTATTGGTTTATTCTTGATGAAAATCTATAGCCACACTAATGTAGGAGAAACAGTCTTAAGATTACAAGTTTGTAGAAGTAAATGTCAACGGATATTTAAGACCTTGCACAAATTCAAAGTTTTGAAATTTTCTAATGAGTGAAATTATATCACATAAATTAAAACGAAAGGAATAAGGTATTTTAGTCTTTGGCCCCATGTTAGGCCATTGATATGACGTTGTTGCGAGCACGCAACACTTGGTGCAATGAAAAGTACCCCATAGAAATACATCAGAAAAAAGTAAAAGAAATAAGAAAAATTTATAGATTTTACAGACTTGTCTGATCATTCTATGCATGTAGATACATACAAGGGACCGTTAGAGTGACGAAAACACGAGCTCCTTCAAGGATAAAACCAAATAATTAGAATTCAGAAAAATAGAGAATATCATTTAGTGAAATAATTTCTTCCTAATTCTTTTTCTGAATTCTAATTATTTGGTTTTATCCTTGAAGGAGCTTCTTCCTAATTCTTTTTTGATACAAAAGAAATTCCCTATGGCTTCTGCTCCAACTCTAGTTTTGGTGCACATATTCGAAACTCCGGGGAGTATGGGCTTGCCGTCTACCCTCTTTCCAACTTGAATAATAGGCTTTATTTGCTGCAGGATCGAATTCATGATGTGCGCTTAATCCACATATCACGTGTTGCATCTATCACTGAACCAAAGCCCCGCGGTCAATAATTTCTTCCTAAATTCCTCTTCTTTTGTAAAATTAAAGCTGTCAACTCATCCTGAGTGAAATATTCAATCTCCATTCACAAATGATAAATTGATTATCTAGGGGTCACCTGAGTGATTGTAAGTGGAACAGAACTCATTTGATGACTTGTACTGCTTTCAGATGACTTCAGTTTTGATTGTGTACTACTTAAACCACCCGAATCTTGGAAAAATCCTGGTGGTGTGAGTTCCTTCTCGTTTAGCTTGATGTTTTTTGTGAGCATGTCAAGAACCTGGCTTATCATTGGTCTTCGATTTGCATTTTCTTGTGTGCAAAAGAGAGCTACCTTAATGTACTTGAGGACTTCTTTTTCTGGAAAATCGCCCAGTTCTGGATCGACTAACTCCAACAGCTTTCCCTCCTCGTAGAGCTGCCATGCCTGATACAGTAAATTGTAATACGATTTGTCATTAGATAACAAAACCTGTGCAGTTATAAGAATGTTAAATGAGATATCATAAATTCATGGGAAGACAAAAAGAGAAAGGGACAAATTGTATTTGCTGTGGACCTGTGGTTACCTTGAAAGTTTCCTCACTATTTAGCCTGTAAACTAGCAAAATTTTAACATATCTAAGTATATTTTCACATTTCTTGGTGTTGGTTGCTCTTTGTCTATTTGAAGGACTGGTAAATGACGTAAGACAACTATATGGCTGCCTCTGGACTTATGGCCTTTAGGCAACTACTATTATGATGCGAGCGGTTCAAATTATTATTTACAGCAGTATAAGCTAATCAAAGGGTGACATTTAGAAGCAAACAGATAGAAATTCATACAAGAAAAATTAACTTCAGAGACGCCTCTCTGTAGGCTTCCTTTTTTTTGGAAATGGTAAAGGTTCTCTCTGTAGGCTTCCTTAACGACCCCCCCCCAGACGCACACAAAAAAAAATCAAGAATGAATGGAAGACCACATTTCTGAACAATCACATGAAGGTACAGCACTATTTGGCACAACTTGGACAGATGGACTTTAGATCCTCTGTCCCAGAATAACATGAATCCTTGATAGTCGGCACAATCTCCTATTGCTGTAAAGTAGCATCCCTGGTCGGATCAGCTCAACTTTGTAATAGCATTTTCTGTTTGCACTCTCGTGCCTTTATCCCAAATAGGTGAAACGGGTTCAAATTGTCTTCGTTCATATTTTTTCCCCCACTCTGAATCTAAAATCTCATCTAGCACATTTGAGACTCCAAACAACTATGCCTTAGGGTCAAGTATATGAATTATCCATATCCATTCCACTGTATTTGGGATCACTTCATTTCATTACTAGTTAATTAGAGGTTCTGTAAATCTCACACCTATTCCTAATCTGACGTACAAATCTCTAACGAGACTAAGGACCACAAGACTACAGGTAAACAATGGACGTAACGTTAGTTTAATTTTTATACAAGGAACCTAAAATAAGTGTAATAACAATGACTAACCTTAATTCAGACTAGTTGGTATTTGGCGATGTAAATCCTTTGCTTCCTACATTTTCTGTTCTAGCTAAAACTGCATTGATATTGGTGAAACTCCAACTACTGTTAACTTTGCACAACTCTAGGAGGAGTAAAAGATCAATCATACACTAATTGGAGATTTTTACAAGACAATATATATACATAATATTGGAAAGAAATGAGACCCAAATATAGCATAATGGATGTATAGTATTCATATAACCATCTAAATTAGTTTGAGATTGAGACGCAATTCATTTTTTTATTGATATATACTATCAGAGATGGATTTACCCTATTATCTATAGAATCACATCTTGATGTGCCTGGCAATTTTCATATTTTAAATCACAATAATCAGTATATGTAAATACTAGTAGCAAATGCAAGTAAACAAATCATGCAATAGAATGTCGATTCTATTGGGAAACACAATGGTAGATCTAGAAAGAAATCAAGGAATTTGAAAATTCTACCCACCGATTCCAGGAGTAACTTCTGCCCTTGCCATGTACCACTGCCACTACTCCTGCCACTTACTGTTTCAAGTATTAGGACCCCAAAACTGTAAACATCAGCCTTGGATGTTAATTGACGGCCCAATACATATTCCGGAGCCAGATAGCCACTGTTTAGAAAAGAAAAAGATACAATGGTAAGAACACAGTTTTCAGTTACTCCATGGCACTATTTAAATATTTAAAGCAGGCCATCTGTTGGAGACATTGGTACTCTATAACACAACATTCAGAACTTCAGAAGTTCGAGGCAGACGCTATAGAATCCACTACCATTCTTAGTTGACACAATATGCATACAAGAATAGGGCAAAAAACAGTGAATTAACAGGACCAATACATATTATATCAGGCGAGGGGTAGCATGATGCTATGAGGAACATTTGCCCTTGATTCTTGACCACTGGAAGAGGTAAAATATAAGTAAGCACATTTCAGACAAGTCAAAAAGAAAAAAAATCAATTTATATATGGCAAGACGGTTCTCCAATTTTTCCATGTTTGGTTGGTAAAAAATTTTGGAAAATATTTTCTCTCGGAAAACAAGCTCCTTATGAGGAAATTGACTTCTCTAGTGGAAGTAGGGAAAACAAATTCCCTGACATTCCGCTCCTTCCCATCCTCCAACACATCAATTCCATCCCTACCCCCAATAACCCCCACTCCATCACCCCCACATACCCCACTCACATATTGTTTGCCTAAATTATATAGAAATGCTTTCGATACAATATATTCTGCTTACCAGAAAATAATACCAAAACCACTTATTTTCCAAGAGAAAGTAAAAACCTTTTACTTCTTCAAAAAGGTGTATATAAAAGATTTATAATGATACCCAACCTCTAAATAATCCACACTCAGGCTCACTGTAGTCACAGACGAATGGTGATTTCAAGTATAGCAAAGAAAACATTGAAGCTTCAGCAATAAATTCAGGAGACTTACGTAGTTCCTTTTATCTGTGTGGTGATGTGAGTGATATTATCTGGAAAAAGCTTTGCAAGTCCAAAATCTCCAATTTTTGGCTTATAATCCTTATCAAGAAGTATGTTACTAGCTTTAATGTCCCTGTGCACTATATGAGGCACTAAATCTTCATGTAGATAAGCAAGACCTGTAGCGGTACCCAAGCAAATAGCAGCCCTTGTGTCCCACTCCAATTTAACATTCCTAGTGCTGGAACCTGCAAAGCAAACATCATTTTTAGTACCTCAGTCATAGATGGTGAAGTATTTCTTTGATTTCGAGTAAAATTACCAAACAGTGCTCGGTCAAGGCTCCTGTTTTCTAAATATTCATAGACCAAGATCCGGTTATTTCCTTCAAGGCAGTATCCAATCAACTCAACTAGATTGGGATGTGTGATATCTGCTATGGTTTCAATCTCTGTCAAAAACTCACGCAATCCCTGCCTCGATTCAGCAGAAAGCGTTTTCACAGCAACTTCTATTCCACTTTTTAGAGTTCCCTACAAAGTCGTACTGAAGTTAATAATCATTCAACAAACATGTCAATTCACCATAAGAATTAAGTCCAAGGACTTTGTTACTCACTAAAAGTCTTAATCTCATATTTCGTATATGCCGAACCATGAACAGACACTTGCAGGACTTAAAATGTTTCTGAAAAGACTTTCTTTAAGAGGCAGAAAATATGAAAATTAAATCACATAGTAACAAGTTTGGGATGCAACATTTTACAGAATTGCAGATAATATATATCTCTTCCTATAAATTATAAGACGAAGATCTAAAGGTTCCGGAAATGTAATTCTGTAAATAGCACCATGTGAATCGAATTGCAGGCAAATGGAAGTTGTCTGTGCAATAAAGCTCTGGCATGAAAAGGAAGAGAAGTATTTATAGAATAGAGTTGAACCTTGTATACTGTCCCAAAACCTCCTCGCCCTATTTTATTACTTTGGTGGAAGTTGTTGGTTGCTTTTCGTAATTCACTATATGAAAATTTCTCTGTCTTTGTAGTGGAGCAGCCTGACAGAAAATATAAGTGTCCATGAAATTGAAACAGAATGTAAGATTAAAGTTGTTGCAGAAAAAGATGGATAGAAGGATATCTTAAGAAACAAATGTAAGGCACCAAATCTTTGACCAAGAATAGAGTGTATGACATCGCATATTCACCAAATTTTCATCTTTGCCCCAGTGACAACCACTAGATGGAACTTTTTCATCCTTCAACTGTGATTATTGATGCAGGGCCTCTGTATAACTTCTAACATGTCACTTGGTACAGTAAATTTTTTCATTCATCAAAATAACTAATAGTGGTCCCACTTGACCAATGGCCTTTTATCCTTACCCTTTATAAGATAATCTGAGCAAGCTAGTTAGCGGAATACTCAAAAGTTCTCCTTCTCGGTCCTTGATACTATTCGATGATTAAACTTACCACGTTAGTTGGTGAGGATTGACTAAGACCATATAAGGAAACCAAATCCACAACCCACGTGGAAAAACTCAACACCCCCCTCCGCCCACCCGGCTCAGGCCTATCAACTGGAGTATGGGGTCCAACACCGGGTTAAACTAATAATTAAGATGAATTTGTCTCTGATACCATGATAAGTAGACCTTGGGTCTGACTTAACCTCAAAAGCTAGCTCATGATAAAACGAAATGTCACATACTGATCAACCAGCTATAGAGGAAGTTAACGTTGAAGGCAATATAAAGTTGTGAAAAAATTCATTATAGAACTAAATAAAGCATTCAACTGAGAAACAACTAATCATCTAATATCCAAGATTCAAGTATGCACCGACCTCCAGTATCTCGTGTATCTTGATGAACAAGATCAACACCCCTTTTCTGCCGCTGAGTTGAGGCACCAAAGCAGCCGCAATTCATTTCAATCTATACCTTCGTAGGTTCCTTACTTGACCATAACGCCTCTTGACATGAGAATTACATGTTAGCCATCCCCAATTTTTCTGTGACAAGTAAAAATATCCACTGTTGTGAGATATACTCGAAGCAAAGGTTGTCATTTTATCTTTTTTTAAGAAGATAGTGGAATAAACCGGATCAAATGGAGCAGACTGGATATTGAGGAACCATATAACAGACACCAACTAGTTTGGGATTGATGTATAACACCAATTTTAAAAGAAACACATTTCATTACCAAATATATGGGTCTGCTACTCAAGTCGACTATTGAAATTTAGGCATTCCACGGTTAATGTATTAAGTTTCTTTTAATTAAGTATGAAGGAAACAATTAGCTAAAATTCAACACTCAGTACCCAAAAAGAAAGAAATAAAAAGAGCACATATATGCATATATCAGTATACGAATATGCATTATATCTTATGAATTTGTATGCATATAAATGTACTCCAAAAGGATCTCCATGTGGATTGGAAAATACTCAAATCAGCAAGCGAAAAGATGCAAGTTAAAGCATCATCAAACTCACTATTTCCAAACTTCTTTTAAAAAATAAACAAAAATCAAAGTGCATTGGGAGCTGATGACTTTGATAGGTCGAACTAACCAGAGAATCAAATCAAAGAGTCACACACTTCAACATGGTCCTGGGATCGAATCTCGCCGCCACTCATTAGCAAAAAGAATTTTCACGTGCTTGGACCATAGAAAAAATCAGGCCAGCACGTGAGGAGACGTGTTGAGAATATAATCAAATATTAAAAGTGTGATCTCTCTAACAGCTTAAGCTTTTAGATGAGATGATTACCCACTTCAACATTTTGAACCCTAAAAACGACATATGTATGCATCATGCTTAGCTTTCTTCATCTAAAAGAATTGATGAGCACGTCCTATTTTTAGTAGCACATTTTAATGTGAAGTATTCTAAGCAAATGTCAAAAATATAAAGTTCTTCACCAATAATATCACCATTTGGCAATTTGCTTTAAAATAAAACTTCCACCTCAGATTCAGCTTAATCACTTCAAACTTAATTGATCATAAATAATTAAATTCTACACTGTTGATCAACACGGCCGGCACTTTTTAACAGGAACAAGAAAATATATCCACCAAAATCAGGAAATCAAATTTCAAACTATAAATAGCTCAATTCAAATCCTAAATAATACTTAGAGAGATTAAAAAAAATTATCCACCAAAATCAGGATATCAAACTATCGCTAACTCACAATTCTGAATTACTAAATAAGTAAATCAAATTGTAGCTAACTAAATTCAAATCCTAAATAGACTTATTCCGTCTCAATTTAAGTTGATCTGTCCCAAAAGTGTTTTTTACAATAATTAGATAATTCAAACATTCTACTTGTCAAATTTAAAATCAGAAGATTCAAATCATATTTTAGTATATTAAGCACATCTTTAATTTTAAAACTATAAGATTCAAAAATCTCTTTTTATTTCTTAAAATTTTGTGTTAACTCAAAGTAAAACACTTAAATTAGACGGAGTAATTCATAGAAATAGAAAAAATTGTTACGTACCTTAATAATTGGAATTTGAAGCTTCGAAAATGAACAAACTTTGTGTGTAGTGTGAAAGAAAATGGAAAAAATATGAGCGATTTGACAGACAAAAACGTCGTAGTGTAAAGAAGAAGACTTATTATAGCTATGCTTTTCAGGCTGTCGCACCATTTTCATTTGCATATGTTTAGCTTTGATAGTGATGGCTCTTGCCACTCTGTCAAACGCTGTATTTCTCAACTACCTTTGAAAACTTTTTTGCATTTGGATACTTGACAATTAAAATTATTTGTCTTTTCATACCTGAATGTAAGACTGGCCAGTGGGCCGGGACGATCGGGGCGGGATCGAGCTGGGGCGGGACTGGAGGGCCGGGTTCAAGCGGGACGAAACCGAGTCTCGTTCCGGTTCCGGTCCCGTTGGCTAGGGGGTCGGGGCGGAATCGGTCTGGGGTGGACGGGACGGGGCAGGCGGGGTTTTTTTTTTGCTCTTAATTAAAAAAAACATATATATAAACAACTCAATAATTGAACAAAAGTGTAATAAAAACATCCTAAGGTTGTTTTTGTGTCTCTTATATTATTTAATAGGAAAAAAAAATTCTAATACATTATACAGATACAATTGTCAAAATTTACAACTTTATAGGGTCGTTCAAAAGTTGCAAATGACATAGTAAAATTGCAATTAAAGAAATTACATTTTCAAAAAAACATGTTCTATTTTCCTTATAATTTCATGTGGTTCTTCGGTTGAAATTGATATTTGTTGGTCAAATTGTTCCACGTCGCTACTCATACCTTCAGATAAGATGTCGATGTAGTTATCGTCTTCTTCTTCATTAATCTCCGGTTGACATAGAACTACAATCTCCAAACTGTCTCCGGCTAATGAGTATCTGTGCTCTCCTATTTGAAATATGCCGGCAGAAAAAGCGCTTCCAGATCCCGTTAATGGCGCTTGAATGTTCAAAACATCTCGGGTCATCCTTGAAAGTGTAGGAAATGTCTTTTCATTCTCCCTCCATTATTTCAGCAAGTCTTCATGTCCTTCTTCATTGACAACTGATTGATACGGTAAAGCACCTTGCAAATAATTTGGTTAGTAGTGTTAGCACCGCACATTTTATTTCTGAGGCTTTCAATGCTAGCCGCAAAAACATGCACTTCTTTTTTGAAGAAGAAGAAGATGATGATGATGGTAATTATGGTAATGATGATGGTGATGACGATGATGGTGGTGATGGTGGTGGTGGTGGTGGTGGTGGTGATGGTGGTGATGATGATGATGATGGTGGTACGGAAGTCGGTTGGTTGCTAGCACTTTTCTGTTGGTAATACTTATATACCTTTTTGCATTCATCTTGTATGTTAGACAACACTTCTTCTTTGGTTTATTTAACAGGTGGTGGATCATTTGAATTTTTGGGAGTTGGAGGTGGAATTGCTATACAATCATAAATAGTTTCAATAAGTGATTTGCATCCTTCTATTTTAATAGTCGGATTTAATACAACATCAATAATATAAATAGTGGGAATATAAATAAAATATTTTTTTATTTTGATAAACATTTTTAATAGCTGCCTTATAAACTGATTTAACCATATATTCATTAAATAAGAAAAATATGAGAGTTATATAAAACAACATAGTTGAAATAGTAGGATAATCTATATACCGAAAAATTCTTTTGTTGCGAGAAAATTCTCCTCTAAAAATACAATAAGTTCGGTAATTTTGTCTCAATCGCTATCTACAACCATATAAGCTGAATTTTGATTATGAACGTTAAAAATAAAGTTATAAGTCTTCTATATCATAAGCAACAAGTAGTTGATGGTACAAATAATTTCACCTAGTGGTACTTCTTCGGGAAATTTTTCTATAAGATAGTTGACAATCATGACAAGTTTTTTTATATTCTTTTTTTCGTTGTATTCTATTCTTTTTAAAAATATAGTTTATAGCAAATTATATTTTATCAAGAATGTCTGTAAAAAGTGATAGACCATTCTTTACAACTAAATTATATATATGACACACACATCTTATATGAAAATGATCTAGAAAAGATGGAGTTAAACTATTTTTAAAAATATTAATAACATAATTATTAGAAGAAATGTTATCTAATGTAATAGTCATAATTTTATCAGTTATGCCATAATAATGACAAACAGAATAAATATTTTCTGCAATAAAACTACCCGTGTGTCTATCATCTATATATCTATATGTTAAAATACGTTTTTGCATAGACCATTTATAATCTATCCAATGACATGTTACAGTTAAATAATCATGATTGTTAGTACTACGACCTATATCAGACGTAATAGATATTTTTCCAGGAAAATGATATAATGAATAACGTAAATATTGTTGATATTCGTGTGCAAATTTAAATACAACTCTTTTAACAGCTGATCTAGGAAAACCTTTATAAGCAGAATTATACATTTCTCTAATGTAATGAATAAAATCACGAGATTCAGGAAATGAAAAAGTCAAACCCTCCACAACAACTAATTTTGTTAGTGCTTTCCTATCTCTATGTTTATCCTATTTAGGGCCTACAATTCCCTCTGTCACAGGGTTAATTTGACTCTGTACTTGATCCGGGACAGTATGTGAACCTTGTCCCGATGGAGATGGCACTTGCACACCCTTTTTAGCCTCGTATTGGGCATACCTAATTGGGTGTTTTTGTTTGAAGTGTCTCATTAAACCCCCCGTCCCACCCTGATCTTGTCCAATTTTAAAACTAAAAATCACTTTACAAATTTTACATATAGTTACTTGATTCGCTACGTCCCTAATAAAAAATTGGCATGCATTTGATTTTAATGGTCGTTTTGCTGGACCTCGTCTCATACTAGGGGGAATATGAGACATTTCAATTGAAGGCGCATTAGTGGGTGTGTCATATACATTAGTGGGTGTGTCATCATCTAGATCATCTTCTAAATTAAAGTCTTGTTGAGTTCCAGAAAATATCTCATCGTCAAAATCATATGGTACTTCAGGAAAATTTTCAGTATCAACAAAATCATCTAGTCTATGAATAGGATCTTGTCTGGAAATAGGATGACTAGAACTAGAATAAGTAACCTTACCCTTATTACCCTACTAGTAGAAGTACTCTTACCCTTACCCGTAATCATACGTTTAAATCCTTCCATTATAATTGTGCAAATAAATAATTAAAGATAATGAAATTAAGTGTGCTAAATAAATGAAGAAACAATAATTTAATGAAGGAACGCATGTACCAAACGACGACGTAATGTCGACGTGTAATCGAGAGGTTGAAAATTGAAACTTTACTCGATGGATGATCCTCAAGCTAGTTGTCAACTTCACTCTCAAATGAATAAATAAAATTGAATATTTAGTAGACAATGTAGACTTATAGAGAGATTGATTGAGAGATTAGAGAGATTGTAGGAAGATTTATGAGAAAGATGAAGAGAAATGAGGTATTTATAGTTGGAAAATTGGGTTGAAGTGTAAATATAATAACTAAGGGGTTAAAAATAAATATAAAGGGGGTAGGGGGTAGGGGGTGGGGGGAAGGGGGAGGCCAAAAATGGTTGTTGCACAACGACCAAAATGTAAAATGGTCGTTGGTGCAACAACTATTTTTGCAAAGGGAATTTTCAGGCGGGGTCGGGGCGGGACCGAGCCGGGACCGGATCGTCCCGACCCACTGATCAGCCCTACCTGAATGTGTCTATTTAAAATTATTATACATATACAGTAGAACATCTATAAATTAATACTCGATAAATTAATAACCTCTCTAAAATAATAATTTTTCTCGGTCCCGACTTGTGCCCAAGGTCTAAATTAATAATTTCGATAAATTAATAAGATAATAATTTTCCAAAAGACCCTTATATAAATTTATGGTCCCTTCAATATTATAAATTCATAATTCTATAAAATTACAAATATAACTAGGACAACTTAGTAAAATATGATTCTATTGTTGTTTGCTTCTTCTTAAAATTTAAATCTAGGTGTATTTCATCTCTAACTTTCCTTACTTTATCCAAAAGCTCTGGTGTTGCGTTCTCATACTGCAACAAAAAATTGTGAAGAGTTGTCGCTATGAGTGCTTCATTCCGCGTAATTGATTGCAAAGACATTGTATCATCTTCGGTTTCATCCTCAATAAGATTTTCAACAACACTAGCTACAATTTCTTCTAAACTTTGAACCTCTGAACATGTATCATTTTCACCCGGGTAATCCAATAGGTGATTGACATCTATTGACTAATTAGGAATGTTTGATGTTGTTTATATAGTGGTTGATTTCCTTACCATACATGAACTTGCATTAAGTTTTAACGAATACTGCGTACTACAATGAACTTTATTTTTTTTAGGGGGATGTATTATATTTAATTAGTCACATTGTATATGAACATCATTCAATTGGTCAATACAATGTATATGTTTTATTCATGAAGAATAATGTAGGTTCGTTGAATCGAAAAAAATATCTTTAAATTAATAAATTATTAATTTATCGATTAATTAATACCTCTTTAAATTAATAAAATTATGTGGTCCCGGCATTATTAATTTATAGAGGTTTTACTTATGATAACATATCCAGTAAGATTCCATGTGGTGGGGTATGGGGAGAGTGGGTGTAAGCAGACATTACCATATCTTATAAGGTAAAGAAGTTGTTTTCTATAGACTCTGGACTCAAGAAAAACCTTTATAAATAAAAACCGATTTGATTAAGGCAAAAGTAAATAGTTACTATAATAGTTAAATATTATTTTCATAAAATATTAGCAATTTTTTTTAATCTATTCGGAAAAGTTATTGGATACGTAATGAATCTTGAAGTACTATTTCAGCTATCTTCCTGATCGAATCCGCCTACATTAATATTACTCATTAAGGATTGATCAAATTTAATAGATTGTTGAGGGATTACAAAAGTTAATTTCTTTTTGTAAAATACACAAGAGAATTTTGCAAATCTGGTGAAACTTATGAATAATTTTTACTTACTATACTATTTGTAAACGATGCTTTGTCTTGAGTCGAGGATCTCCCGAAAACAATCGTTTTATTTATCAAGGTGAAAGTGAGGTTTGTGTACATTGTATCCTTTCAGACCCTACGTTATGAGATTTCACTGAACATGTTGTTGTTGTATACTATTAGTAAACAAGACAAGTTTTGTCCATCCAGCAAAACTTGTGAACATTTTGTATCAAAAGTTGTCAGGTGGATAATGTATGAACAAGACAAATTAACGTATTCGATCAGACTTGTCACTTGTGTAGTAAAATATGACCCGAGTCTACTTTTGTACAAATTCTTTAGAAGAGGCAAATTTTAAATGATGACGTGGAGTGTTTGTATTTGTGCATATTATTCCTATAGAAAATTATTATGGGGAACATAATATCACCATAGGGAGGTGCACATTTGGTGCTTGTGAGTTGTGTACACATATATTGGTAAAGTACATAATTGGTAAAGTACGATCCCATCACTAACGACTTTTGTGTTTCAAAAATTCCAAATTCAATAAAATAAATTGCAAATAAACTTTTTTTTAATCTCTCCTTCAATGAAATTGACATGTGATTTGTAATTTGCAAATTGAATGAGTGTTCTGCAAATTTGGTAATGAATTTTCAAGTTGATATCGACTATTATCGAGGAAGCAATAAAAAATATCATGAGCTTAACTTATATACGACTTATTAATATATATTTTTTAAACTATTGTTAAAATCGAGACAGATACGAGAATTTAAATAAACAAAAATAATGGGACGAAATCTTTTCTACTTTTCATTCATCATAATAACCTCATGTATAGAGGTAAAATCATTCTTTTTCTAGTGTAATAGAGTAAAGGGTAACCTTATTCTAATAGGTTTACAAATCATATATTACCATAATTACAAAATTTCTAACCTATTCTAATACACCCTTGAGTCGGAGCATGAGGGTCTCGAATGACCAACTTCCCAAGTAAATATTCATGTTGCAATTCGCCAAAGGCCTTTGTAAACACGTCGGTCAATCGTTCGCTAGTTGACACGTGACTAGAAAATATTATTTCAGATTGGAGCGCGTCCCGGACCCTGCGGTTGTACTTCCTCCATGTTATGTCTATCCAGATCGGCCTCTGTCCGGTCTACATTCTGCTGATCAGTAGGTTCGGCATTCGGTGTCTACTCCATCCATCTGGGTTTTGTTTGTACCTATATTATCAGTCATATCTTCTTCAAAGTTGTATTGGTTTATTCCTTCCTCCGTTTCGTCCACGTTAACATGACTTTGTTCTGGAGATTCTCCTTCGTTCTGTATTACTTCTATGATGTCAGTTAAGTTGTCTGGTCTTACAATGAAGAGAAACTTAGTCTCGTAGAAATCCACATCCCTTGAGATCAAATATTCATCATTCTCTAATTCATACAATCTCCAACCTTCTTTTTGTAGGGTTATCCAAAAAAGTTATACCTACGACTCCGACTCTCAAACTTGTCCCTCTTTCTTCCCTTTGTGTGTGCATAGCACAGTGACCCTATCACCGTTAAATGATCATATTGAGGTGTTTCCCCGTATAAAATTTCATAGGGAGTTTTCCCATTCAATATCGAATATGGCATTCTTTTGATTAAATACCTCGCAGACAAAATACATTCTCCACAAAATTTGATCAGAAGATGACCCTCAAATTTCAATGCTCGCGCCACATTAAGAATGTGACGGTATTTTCTTTCGACGTTTCCATTCTGTTGCGGTGTTCCTGTGAAAGATGTTTGGAAAAGAATTATGTGTTCGAAGAAGTAAGTCTGCATACATGTGAACTCAGTTCATTATGATTTCTAACAATCTTTACTTTCTGTCACGACCCGAACCCCGGACCCCCGACTGGTGCCCTATCTGAGCACTCTTCTACCCATACAACATAAGTAATCCGCGGAAGCTAAACAACACTCATCATTTTTTTTTGCAAAGGCAAAGCCGGTATATAACACCCGAATGAGACTACAACTGTACAACAATATAAATACAACTCACGCAAGTCCAACCCACATATGAATACAGACCTCTAAGAGTTTGGACAGTAAACTATGACGGGACAAGGCCCCGCCGTACCCTGAATATACCTAGCCGTAATGGAAGACCTGTGCCAAAATGACAAGCTCCGGAACATTGGAGCTATCCCAAAACGCTGAACAAGGATCCTAAGCTCGCGGATCACCCAACTGAGTACCTAACACCTGCAGGCATGAACGCAGCCCCCTAAGGGGGTCAGTACAACAAGGTACCAAGTATGTAAACATGAAGTACAGTAAACAAGATCACAACTGTACAAAAGAATGACAGGGACAAGTATGAAAATCAATACCAGATCCAACCGTGCCATAATAAATAAAAGTCAATCGTACTTGTATCCACTGCACTTCGGCTGTATCAGACTGTACCATTTGTGTCATCACTCTTGTATCAGACATCGTACTCATCATGTACCGAGAGTCAATTGTGCTTTTTAAAAAAATATAACATCAACTGTATCTTTTCAAAATGAGAGTCACATCAAAGACATGGACATCTGCCCACGAATCAATATGTATATCTTTTTCATGGGAATCGAACCCGCATAGGTAATTATGCCCGCATGAGTATCTCTACTCGCATCACGGATCTTGTCCGTGGATATTATTCATGGAAATCAAACCCGCATAGGAATCGATGCATAGGTATTTATACCCGCATGAGTATCTCTACTCGCATCATGGAAGCACATCCATGGAGCAAATATATACAAATATTGTCATGGAATGAAACCAAGGTACCAACACATCATATACAAAATATTAAAATAAACTTTCCTTTTTGAAATGCCAAGGTACCAAAACATCATGTACCAAACACATATAAAATCTTTCATTTAACTATGCCAAGGTACCAAAACATCATGTACCAAACAAATATATAATCTTCCATTTAACTAAGCCAAGGTACCAAAACATCATGTACCAAACACATATAAAATCTTCCATTTAACTATGCCAAGGTACCAAAATGTCATGTACCAAACACATATAAAATCTTTCATTTATTTATGCCAAGGTACCAAAACGTCATGTACCAAACACATATAAAATCTTCCATTTAAGACAAGCCTAGGTACCAACATCTCGTGTACCATACACAAATAATGAACTTCATTTTATAAAGACCAAGGCACTATCACATATTTCCTTTTAGACAAACCAAGACATTATCCCATCTTGCATTATTAGGGAAATGAACTCAAAGAACTATGAAATATTAGGGGCGTGAACCCAAAAGTACTATGTACGTTTGTCGTACATCCCTTCATTTATAAACCCTAAGATACTAACACTCGTAGTATCAATGCACTTTCATAACTTTCATTTTAGCAAACCCAAAGTACTATCAAGGGAACATGTATATCAACTTCCATTTTAGGACACCCAAAGTACTATCAAGGGAATATATCTAACAACTTTCATTTTAGAACACCCAAAGTACTATCAAGGGAATATATCTAACAACTTCCATTTTAGAACACTCAAAGTACTATCAAGGGAATATATCTAACAACTTCCATTTTAGAACACACAAAGTACTATCAAGAGAATATATCACTAAGGATTAGGTTCCAATAGAACTCTATAAAGATCAAGTCGAGTATCGTTAAGGATTAGGATCCACTCACTTTATAAAATCAAATCAAGTATCATTAAGGAATAGAATCCACTCACTTTATAAAATCAAATCAAGTATCAATAAGGAATAAATCCACTACATTTATAAAATCAAATCAAGTATCAATAAGGAATAAATCCACTCACTTGATAAAATCAAATCATGCCAAAAGAAGAAGGGATAGTTCACATACCTCTTCGGCTTATTCCAACTTGATATTTAGAATTCGTCTCAATGTAGTACTTCAACCTATAATGACAACAACACTTCTATCAACTTCTAGCTCACTTAGTATAAGATATACACCAAGTAATTGTCCTCTTATTCTACGAAAATTTGGGCAGCACTTTCCCCGTTTATACGTATTTTTCCACCTTTTCCAAGGCCCAAATTCAACAACAATCAAGCCTCATTTAAGGCACAATCAAAACAGCAACCAAAGGGGATTACACGCCTACTTTACGTGTAAAATTCTGAGCCATAATCACGTAAAAACAGTCCACAAAATCAGTCCAACATCCAACAACAACAAGGGTAAAATGTGAAGCTTTTTAACACCTTTATATACCCTTAATATATTAGGACTTTCATTAGCCTTTACCAAATCTAAACATGCATAACAACAACTGAATTTCCAGCATTTATAATACCTCAAAACAGTCCCTAAAACTGCATAACAATATCCAACAGTTTTATAGATTCAACGGTCAACAACTACAATCCGATAACTCTTTTCTTAATCCATTTTATTCCAATTTAAGTTCCAAAATTTCTATATAAGTTATATCAACTTATTAACAACAATATTACTCCATTATAATGTGCAATAGGTGAAGATAGCAACAACACAACCAACGAAATCCAACACTCCAAAATATGTCCCACATTCGGCCAACATGCTAAAAATTACTCAAACACTTTTTATCCTTCATTCTTTTTAGCACAAGATCGTCTATACATAATAACAATAAGTAATATCCAATTACTTCAAGAAGAAGAAGAATTTTTACCTTTATTTTGCCCAAAAAAAATGTCCAAACAGTCCACACCTATTTGGCCCACAGTTTTCGTTTTGCTCCACTTCTTCAAGTTCCAATCACTTTCGTGCAGGTGTACAGCAGACCGGGCCGGGCAGATGGGCCGGGACCGTCCGACCGTGGATTCGGTCGGTCTCGGTCCGTCAAAATGGTCGATTCCGGTTTTCGGTTTCGGTCGGTCGGTAAAACCGAATTTTCGGTCGGGCCAGAATGGACCGGAATTTTTTTTTTTTTTTTTTTATAAATTGAATTTTCAATATTGAAATTGACATTCGGATGCGGTGCCACGCAATTTTACGTTGAAATCAATTGTACATCGAGATATTTAGATTTGAAAAGGGGAAAAACGTAACTATTTGGGGAAAAAGTGAAATTGAGGGGCAAGATGGACGTTGTTGGAGAAATCGGAGGAATCAAACAGCTTCTGCAGTTTGGCCGCCCCCGTATCGAAAAAATACACGAAATCAAAAAAACAATTAGGTAAAACGGACGTCCGAGCAAAGTTATGACCATATAAAGTTTGATCAATTTACAACCTATATTTCTTATGTCAATACGTCCAGGAGTGGCGTGGGGCTGTGCAGGTGGATGGGGGCTGGCGGGTGGCTGAGGGGCAAATCATTCGTCATTCGGTCCGAGTAATGTCTGTAATTCGGTCTTGGTCTTGGTCGGTCGGTTTAACCTTTTGTGCACCCCTAGTTTGGGAATGTCCAAATTCCAAATAGAAAATAGAAAATTTAAATGTGGTGTGTAAGTTTAATTAATGAGTAGTTCAGTAGTTCGTATAGGGACCAAGTACCTTTGGGGATGTTCTGTAAGTTAGTTATATTAATGAAATAAAGTTTATGGAGGGATAAGGAAAAAAACAAACATATTTAATGAGATTGATAAACGAACACATTCTTAAAAATTTATAATTTATAAATGCATGCATTTAACAAAAAAAAACGGTCAGCCTGGTCCTGGCCCGAAATTTTACGGATTAGGTTCGGTCCATTCGGTTCGGTCTGGTCGTCGGTTACGGGCTCGACCTGAACACCCCTACTTTCATGTATCCAATACAACCTTATAACCAACTTCCCTTCACGTTTTACCTCCAAAAAGTCGACGAACAAGCTAGGGTTCTAAGGCTTATTCTCGGCCAAGGCAAGTTTTGAGGGTCTTGGAGGTTAACTTGTTTTAACACTTAGTTTATGAGCTAAATCTTGGAGTAAGAATCTAATCAACACTTGTTGTTCTATGGCTTATGGAGTTCTCGAAATCAAGGGCTTAAGGGAAGAAGATGAGAGCTCTTTGGATGAAAGTGACAATGATCCAAGTCTTCCAAGACTTGGATATATACAAGTGTCTTGCCAAGTGGAGTGTGACCCATGTGGACCACATGTTCACTTGTCCTCTTGTCTCTAAAATATCTATAAGTGTTGTTATCTTGCAAGACAAGTGGAGGGGTGACACGTGTCACGCTCGTATTGGTCTAAAATATTATAATTTTCTAACCTCCCCTCAAAATTGTGAAATTTTCGGCGGACCCCATATTATCAATTCCAATACTTCCTAATTCAATACTAAGTTCATAAATCTAATTAGAAGTATTAAACTCCAAGTTAATAATTTTTTCGTCGTCATATTTTTCCCGAAATTTTCCTTAAGAAAATGTAATAATTCTTTCCTTCCAAAATTCAAATCTTAAATCCTTAATCACGTTCTCAATTAGTAGCCCTGGTATTACGGGGTGTAACACTTTCTTACCAAACTGTCTATCCACTAAGGCGAAGATATTCTTCAAGGTTTGGGACACTTATTTCTTATCAACTAAGAGAACGATCCACATAGCTCATGAACGGTCATCTAAAATAGTCAAAAAAATACGAAGCACCACAAAGAGGAAAGGATTCTATATGGTCCCCATAAATCGCAATGAATCATCTCAAAAGTATTCGAAGCAATATTATCACTTAAAGGAAAAACATTTCTCGTTTGCTTTGTGATCGGTGTATTTTATATACACTTTTTGAGTCCTTTTTAGTTAGTCTTTTGTCCCTTTTTATACAAATAAGTGTCGTATTAGGATAGATTTTCTTTCTTTTGAGTCAAAGTGGTTAAAATGGCCAAATGGCGGAGCTAAAAGAGGGCAAAAGTGGAGGTTCCAGAGCTTAAAAGCAGAGAAAGTGGCGAGCAGCGTAACGCAGTCGTGTGCGCGGCCTCGTACGATAGGTGCAGGGCCGCGACGCCTAATCATCAGAGAGGCTACAGAAGTTGCGGTGCATGGCTCTCGAACAGCAGAGATCAGGGTCGCGGCGCCAAATCACCGAAATCAGAAGTTCCGTGCGCCATGGCCGATAGCGAGGCAGCGGCGCCGACGCGGAAAATCGAGTTTAATGACGAGTGCAGGCGGGCACGAAGGAAAAGGTTGAGGCGGTTTTGAGCCTATAAAAGGAGAACCCTAGACAGTTTTTAGGGGTTCCATTTCTTGCACAACATAAGGATTCTTGGATTGAAGATTGGAGACCTAAACTTAGTACTTTTCTTTTCTTTTCTTTTCCTTTATTTCAGTTTTGTATGATGAACCTTGAATTAGTTTTTATCATGTCAATGGCTAGGAACTAATTCTTTTATAGGGTTTTCCATGTTAATTCACTAGAAACTTATGTTATGAATTGATGCATGTTATGGTTATTCTTCTTCTTGTTGAGATTTATCCAATAATTGCTTTGAATGCTTGGTAATTAATTGATCACTAATTATCATTATTTATATGATTTCTAATCAAACTTCGAAAGGAGGAGGTTGTGAATATGCTGTAAGTTGGGTAGACATATTTTGGATTGGGGATGAAAATACCTCAATTATTTATGTAGCGTTAATGAGAGGCTTAAAAACCCTAATTTTGCGCATGGTGCGTGACGGTTAACTAGATTTTTGTTCTTAATCCTCCTATAGAGTCATCCTTATCACCGAAAGGTAGAAAGGAGCAATACTGGGGTTGAGTGTTTATATATCCTTAACGGGAATATAAAACGATTTCGTAAACCTGCTAGCTCCGAGAGAAGAAGAACCATATTTCATTACATTAATAAGTAACATAAGCGGATAGTTGAGGAGACATGGAAGCCCTATTCCCATCACCACTGAAGTAATCCTATAGTTAATTAGCCTTTATAATTGTTAGTCATAAACAACAAAAATCAATATCGGTTACCAAATAGATACCAAAAGATAGATAATTGGTACTTGAACACTAATCCTTGTGGACGATATTCGGTCTTACCTAGACTATATTACTTGAGTCGACAACGTGCACTTGCGTTAAAGTGTGTGCATCTTTTCGCCCATCACTTTGCCCATTGGCATATATCACATTCTCTATCTGATACATCACCGCTCTCATTTAAGACTAATATCCTATGTTACTTGTGCTTAAGGATGACCTAGTCGTTTATGCCAACGATCAAACCAATCAACCGGTTCTGCCTTCATAGCCCGTATCACTGGCGCATTCCAAAAATAGTAATGTCCACCTCGACGCTCACCCTTTCCAATCAGCTTTCTTATGGTGGAGTCTAGTATAGCGCACATAATTCTATTAAATGTCACATCACAATCTAAATAATCAATTAATTGTGATACAAAAATCAAATTGCATGTCAAATCCGAAACATAAAGGACATTTTTCAACCATATCCTGTCATTCAGCCTGGTCGTTACTTCTTCTGTAGCCACCGAGCTACTTTCATCCGGAAGACAAACAAAACACTTAGGAATGTCTCGCATATTGCTCAATTCTTTCAAATTACTTATCACATGGTTGGTAACTCCAGATTCTATTATCTAGGATGAGTTTTCAGTCTTACTATTTATCTTGTCATTCGAGTTTATTCTTAAGAATTCAACATGTGAATCACAGTTTTTCAGATCTCATCTCTCAAATTATGAAGTCATGTGTCGCATGTGTTCACCGTTTCTATCTTCATTTGAGTTCCTTCTTTGTAAACTACGGCGTTAGCCCAGTAGTTGCCTCTACTATGATCGAATCCTGGTCCAATTCTCTACTATTGTTGTTGTCCTCATCCTCTAATTTTTTCGTCTCCTTTTTTATTTCCCGGCCACCAACCCGGATAATCAATGAGTTGAAAATATGCATCCATAACGTGTTCATATCTCTTGCAATGTGTGCAGAATGCCTCACCATTTATCTCTTCACCTCGGTCACGGTAAGGATTTCTCCCCTGTACAGTAAAAGTCATGGTTTCACTTTGGTCCTCTGATTTTATTAGCGATATTTCGACTGCTCATGCAAGCGTATGCATCGTCACAAGTAATATAGTCTAGTAAGATTGAATATCGTCCTCAGAGACTGGTTTTCAAGTACCGATTATCTAAGCTTTAGTTTCTATTTGGTGAACGTTAATTTGTTTGTATTTTTATCTAATAACTAAGACTAAGTAATTGCAGAAAATAAACTAATTATTATAATACTTTGGTTTAAATCTGTTATGAAGAAATTAGGGCTTCCAATATATTCGACTATCCACTCTATTCAATCCTTAATGCGACTAGAATTATTCTTCTTCTTCGTTAAGATATCGGTTAATTAGACTGTCTTATATTCCGGTTAGGACATATAATCACTCAACCCCAAGTGCAGAACTCTTCTATATTTCTATGATAGGATTTACCATATAGAAAGATTAAGAACAGTAACCTATAATGCTACACAAGTATCGGGGTACTTTTGTCCGCGATTTTAACCTATGTCTAGTCAATTACAACATATCGAAACCTCTCATTTCGGTTTTTTATTCGAAATCATATAGGTTATGATAACTAGTGATAAATTAATTATCAAACATTCATACCAAATATTGACTAAATCTTAATCAAGCGAAGAAGAAATTAAACTACTGCATTAATTCATGAATAACAGTTTCAAGCGATTCATAAGGAAAATCCTAATAAAGTGTTTAGCTCCTAGCCATAGTCACGCTAAGAACTAATACAAACCAACATAAACTGAAATAAAAACAAAGAAAAGAAAAGAAACTTGAACCAAAGTTGTCTCAAATCTTGTGTTGTAGCCTTCTTTTCCTCTTCAAAGTATGATGTGAGATGTAAGATCCCAGACGAATAATGACGTTAGGGTTTTAGGGATTTATAGCTGGGAAGAGTTTTCCTTTCGGACATGAAAACGTGTCAAAATTCGGCCCAGAACGTGAAAAACCCGCCTCGGCACCGCGGTGCGGAAAATCCTGCGCTTCAAGAATTATGGCACCGCTGATCCCGCTTTTCGCGCCATGCTAATTGCCTGTAGACCAGTTCGGTTCTGAGCTATTTCTCGTTCGGACTTCGTCTGATTTGTTCTATACTTCCCGGGACTTCTTAGGCTTCATTTCTTGACCCTTTAAGTGTGCAATCCTACCTCATTTCTCCATTTATGACCGATGTGACTCAAAAGAAAGAAAAACGACCATAATACTATACTAAACACAAACGAAATGAGTAAAATACTAACTAAAAATGACTCAAAAAGTGTATATAAAATATGCCTAACAAACCCCCAAACTTAAACTTTACTCGCCCTCGAGTAAAACAAAAAATAAAAACAAAAAACAAAACAAACGAAGACTCTATGAAATGGATCAAGTAGCTATAGCAATGCTTCTTTAAATCATGGATGAAAGATGAGATAATATGTTAGAACATATATAGCATGAATAATCAGCAATCTAGAATTTCAAGTTAGATATTTCGCAAATTCACTTAGATCATGGTCAATGGAAATACAAACACCTAACCTATGCATGTCAATTTCATTCCATCTTTTCCAAAATGCTATAGACCTGTTTGATTTTTATTCTCCACTAATCATAGACATACACATTAAAGATCTTAACTATTTCGCCTGATTTTTTGGCATATCTAACTTAAGTACACAGATTTTTGCTTTCAATTTCATTACATTATCCACTTTATCCACTCAATATCTTTAGCAATTACAACATGCTTGATCCATAAAAAAAAGTATGACTCAAAGACACATGGAACAACACATAGACAAATAAAAAAAAGACTAAAAAACAGACTCTCAAAACAAACTAAGGTCCCCCCATACTTAAACGACACATTTTCCCTAATGTATGAAGACTAAAAATAAAGGACAACTTACTGACACAACACAACGATCATAACGGAGGTCCGGGATGGGATTCTGGAAATTGCACATCTTTTGGGCTCTCTGAAGTTTCAGCTGCTTTTGATTTTTCCCCCCTTAGGGTCAGTCCCTAGTCCGCTTGCCATCAAAACATAAGACAAAACACAAGACCGTGAGACTGTTCAAGATAAAATAAAACAAACTAAAACAAAAATTAAAATAACATAATTAAAAACATTGGGTTGCCTCCCAACAAGCGTTGTCTTTAACGACTTTTAGCCGGACGCAATTAACCTTTACTAGTTCCCATTGGATCCTTCTGCGAATCGCTGCAATCCGCGATTATTTTTGCTACCACTTCACCTACACCATTTCTATAGAACACAGAAAAGGGTAGTACTTTTATGCTTGCCCCCAAATTGCCCAATACTTGATTGCATTCAAAATTTCCTAAAGTGCAGGGAATAATGAAACTCCATGGATCTCTAGACTTTTGGGGGTTCCCTTGAGGGTATAGACTTTCTGGTTGAGGGTCAGAAAAGACATCTGGTGGTGTTTCTTCTGCAATGGGTACAACAAAAAGGAACTCCAAGGAATCCAAAAAAGTGAAAAATTGGATCCAGTAACCTCTTCTTTCTCTATACCAATCACCTTTCTCAATTCCTCAACAGCTTGGTGTGGTTCAGGTTTCTCATTCTGCTTATCACCCCCCACAACTGTATCGCTAGGCAGATTTTCTTGCGGTACATTGATCACCATATCCATCAGCTGCCCTATTTGTCTCTCCAAATTTTTGACGGACACCCTGGTCTCAGCCATAAACTGAGTGTAGCACTTGGTGAGCCTGAGTATGGCTACCTGCAACTCATTTCTATCTTCATGTGGAACCTGTGGGTTAGGTTGTTGTTGATGATTCCACTGCCCCTGATAGTAGTAGTAATCCATATTTTTTTCTTTACCCACAAAATAAGAAAAACAACAAAAAGTGATAAAAAATGCTCGCAGAACAAGTTAGAAACTTGTTTCTGGAGCAACCAAATTAGAAATAAAATAACATAAAAAACTATATACAAACCAAATTAGAAATAAGATTAGATAATTCGATATTGAAAGTACGTCAGTCCCCGGCAACGGCGCCAAAATCGTCCTCAGAGACTGGTTTTCAAATACCGATTATCTAAGCTTTAGTTTCTATTTGGTGAACGTTAATTTGTTTGTATTTTTATCTAATAACTAAGACTAAGTAATTGCAGAAAATAAACTAATTATGATAATACTTTGGTTTAAATCTGTTATGAAGGAATTAGAGCTTTTAATATCCTCGACTATCCACCATATTCAATCCTTAATGCGACTAGAATAATTTTTCTTCTTCGTTAAGATAGCGGTTAACTAGACTGTCTTATATTCCGGTTAGGACAATAATCACTCAACCCCAGTGCAGAACTCTTCTATAATTCTATGATAGGATTTACCACATAGGAGGATTAAGAACAGTAACCTATAATGCTACACAAGTATCAGGGTACTTTTATCCGCGATTTTAACTTATGTCTAGTCAATTACAACATATCTAAATCTCTCCTTTCGGTTTTTTATTCGAAATCATATAGGTTATGATAACTAGTGATCAATTAATTATCAAACATTCATACCAAATATTGACTAAATCTTAGTCAAGCGAAGAAGAAATCAAACTACTGCATTAATTCATGAATAACAGTTTCAAGCGATTCATAAGGAAAGCCCTAATAAAGTGTTTAGCTCCTAGCCATAGTCACGCTAAGAACTAATAAAAACCAACATAAACTGAAATAAAAACAAAGAAAAGAAAAGAAACTTGAACCAAAGTTGTCCAATCTTGTGTTGTAACCTCATTTTCCTCTCCAAAGTATGATGTGAGATGTAAGATCTCAGATGAATAATGAGGTTACGGTTTTAGGGATTTATAGTTGGGAAGAGTTGTTCTTTCGGACCCTGAAAATGTGTCAAAATTCGGCCCAGAACGTGAAAAACCCGACTCGGCACCGCGGTCCTGCAGAATCACACTGCGGTGGCGAAAGTCCTGCGGCTTCTCAGCAATTATGGCACCGCGGTGCTAATTGCCTTGTAGACCCAGTCCGGTTTATAGGCTATTTCTCGTCCGGACTTCGTCTGATTTCTTCTATACTTCCCGGGACTTCTTAGGCTTCATTTCTTGGCCTTTTAAGTGTGCAATTCTACCTCAATCAAGCTCATTTCATCTCCTTTTTGTCATTTCTCCATTTATGACCGTTGTGACTCAAAAAAAAAGAAAAACGACCATAATATTATACTAAACACAAACGAAATGAGTAAAATACTAACTAAAAATGACTCAAAAAGTGTATATAAAATATGTCTAACAGTTTTACATGTGATTCCTCTCGCACGCTCTTCTTACACCAACTTCGAGTACATCTTGTTCAATGATGAAAATGATTCTTGGACGGTATGTTCTATCTCACCGTTCCATACGTTCAATCCCATGGGCTTCTAGGACTGTTCCTAGATTGCACGTGCACTTTACACACATACAAGTTGGGATCTATTCGTAATTTGCCAATTCCTCTCACAACTTAGTGAGTTTTTCATGGTAATCCACGATGGTCCTTCCCTTTTGTTTGCACTCCGCTAGTTCCACCTTTAGTTGTCGCATTCGAGGGCCATTAATAACGCCAAACTGCTCTCGGATACTCGTTCATAATTCTTTCACTTCCTCTTTATGTGTAATCGTTGAGTGAATGTCGGTTCTATGGTGTTGCGAATCCACGACACCAACAGTTAGTTTATAGTCCACCAAACTTTTAAGTCCGGTGACTCTTTGTCTGATTTTATGAGTGTACCGTCGACGATGCCGAACTTCTTTCTTACTCTTAGGGCTGTCCTCATGGATCTAACCCATTCTTTATAATTTTTGCCCTTCAATTGGACTTGTGTCACCACAATTCGAGGGTTATCATTTGACGTAATGTCGTAGGGAGATATTGTTTTTCTTTGGGTTTTTTCTTCACCGATGATTTATTTGTTATTATTGTTGGTTTCTTTACCGTCGCCTGCCATTATTCTAGGCTTTATGGGAGAATTCTTTTATACTTTTCATTCATCATAATGACCTCCTTATATAGAGATAAGATCATCATTTTCCTAGTCTAATAGGATAAAGGGTACCCTATTCTAATAGGACTACAAATTATACATTACCATAATTACCAAATCTCTAACCTATTCGATAACTATCAATTAGTCAAATTCAAATATTATAGAGCATGTTTGAATGGGCTTACGGATTTTGACTTATAAGCCAAAAACAATAAGTTACAAATTCTAGCTAATGAGTTTTGACTTATTTTAAATATTTTGGCTTTAAAATAAGTTCTTAAAAGCACTATTTTATTTTACACGAATACTATAAAAGTACTTAAAAGTTATTTCGGCTTAAAAACACTTAAAATAAGTCAATCCAAACAGGCTCACAGTATATCAAGAAGCATTTTGTTTGAAAATATATGTTCAAGTTATTCCCAAATATGATGTATTACGCGTGATAGCCATTTTTTCCCTTTCAAAGCTTTGATTTCTCTGCATTTTGCTAATTAAGCTCAAAATTCACCTGTTCATTATTTTTTGTCAAAGTGTAAGTTTGAACATATCTTCTCATCTATTGAGGTTACCCTATAATTATATACATTATTGAAAGAAATAATCCCTTGATTATTCTTAATGATGAAATGTATACTATATACAAGTTACAATAGAAAAGTCATTTTTCTGTTCTACATCTAAATCTCTATTTTATTTGGAGACTAATCATACAATTATGATACGACTACAAGACTAATTAATATACAAGTGTAATATACAAAATATACCATAAATTAAACCTACACGGACTGCTTCTAAATATGGGCTGGACCAAGGCCTCTCGGCCAGTGGCGGATTTACAAGCAACATGGTGGTGCAGTTGCACCACCAGATTTTTTTAAAAAAATTGCCTTCTAGGCATAAAAAATAAAATAAAAAATTCATTCTAGGCATAAAAAATTAAAAAAAAAAATTTGCACCACCAAATATAGTATCCTGGATCCGCCACTGCTCTCGGCTGGACGCTTTGAATATATACTCAATATACATACAATATACATGTATATCATGTGTATATTGTATGTATATTTGACAATTATGTTTAGGTAATAATGTATAGGTAGGTTTTTATTAATGTTGAAAATTATAAATACAAGATGATAAATAAGAAAGCCCCCCTAATCATAGAGGAAAGTATTTTCACATTACTTTTGACTAATCAAAACATGACTAAACCAAAAGAAAAAAACCAAGAGAAAAAGAAAAAAAAAATATATCTTCCTATCTACGAACCTCGAGACGATTTGCAAGGTTGAGGCCCTTTTGGAAGACTGAAAATAATTAAAATACAATGGAAATAAAATCAGACAAAACATGACAAAGATAACAAGTCTTTGTTTAGTTTTTTTTTTAGGCGAGGTCCAAAAATAGTCTCTACTGGCCCCAAGTTGCCCAATTTGCTGCACTACCAACTCTTGGCATGCTATTCACTTTGGAATAAACATCAACCTTGAAATAAGCACCACACATTGAACCTTCACTATCCACTCTTGGCATTGCTTTCATCTTGTAACTTGGATGCTCATAGCTCTTCAATCCTGTTTCACTATGGTACATGCACCCTACAAAAACACATCAAATATCACACCGGAGATTAGAGACAGATCTATGAGTTCAACAACAACAACATACCCAGTAAAATTCCACAATAAAGGATCTGGGGATGTAACTTATGAGTTCACGGGAATTCAATAGTTTTTTTACCAAACCTTGTGTAAGAACTACAAAATCTACTAAATGATAAGTAGTTTATTACAAACATATTTCTTATTATATATTAACTTGATGTCGTTTTGGAGCCACAAATTTCAAATTTTGGATCTTCATAACACAAAATTAATAATATGTTTTGACAACTACAAGTCCAAATTGTGCAATGTAATTGTTCTTTAGCGCTAAAGATCGAATCTAAGAAAAGTATGGACCTACTCCTCTACGTATATGTTCAAATATTAGGCTTTGCCTAACCAATATTCAAATTATAATTTGTGCCTACCCAACTCATCACGTGTTGGGTACTTACCATGTGACCAAAATAGGAGGCTTGTGCAATTTAATGGTTATTTTCATCATCGACCCTTTTGTAGCTTAGTGAATAAAGAAAAGAGATAATTTGATGCACTAAACTAGCGTTATTCTTACCAAGTGACCAAAGTCGAGACATTTGTGCAATTTAATTTTTATTTTTACTATCGACATTTACCTTGTACCTTAGTTGAAATAAAGAGACAGTTTGGTACAATAAACTTTTACTACACACGGAGTCCGAAATAAAGTAGGCAATTACTTTAAAATTTGAGATACATACCAGTTGGGAAGGGAGCAAATGATTTGATACAACTTGCTTTAATGTGATCCACATTATCAGATATCATGACAGATCCATCAAATGCTATGCCCCAAAAGAGTTTCACTTTTTCATCACCACCCTATTCATATAACACCATTAATAATATTGATTAGTGAAGCAAAAAATATACTTACGAAAAGAAAATTAACTTAAATAGTCACTCGTCCAAAAAAATAAACTAATATATAATATAAGTATAATTATAGTATACTATATGTATATAGGCTAGCGGATATAATATTTTTGGTCAAACGGCAACATGCGTTAACAATATATACTTACAAGGGCAACAAAGACTGTATCAGCCTTGTGATCATAGATCACAAATCCAAAGCTACCCTCAAGATCCTTGAGGACCTCATGGGCCGGGTATGGGCCTCTGTCACGGAGGGTCCGATAAGCTTCACTCACAAGCATGGCCTCATTAGCACACTTTGATAGCCCATAATGCTTGTTTAAAGCACATAGGTTGTTCAAATTTCCCAAGAAAATGCAGTATATGTCATTCAAACCACAGAACAACCTATTAAAAAAAAACAATAATTTTGCGTCAAGTATAGAAATCATAAGCATAAAGAATACAAACTTGGGGAGCATTTAACAACTTATAATTATAACTTGAGATAATATTAGTTTTAGGGAAATAATAATAAAAAAAATATTCTTCACAAAAACCAACATTAAAATATATGGATACCTAAGTGATTAAAAGTACTATTATGATGTTATCCCTTAAAATTTTCTTACAGAAAAAGTGTAGGGACTTACTATTAAAATTTATATTTTGCCCTGCCTTGTCACATTGTCATCTCTTCCTATTTATATTTTATCCCGCCCGGTCTCTATCTCCATTTATATTTTGTTTCGCCGGCTTTGTTGTCATATAAATAGAGTAAATATGACAACAAAATGGATATATTTTGTCCTGACTTGCCTCGCCCCGTATCTTTGCCCCGTTTACCTATTTATGTTTTCCCTCGCCCCGCCAATCTCCATTGTCATTTCTAAACCATTATGTTTTCCCGTTATCTTTTATAATATAAAATACTATGCCTCACCCATTGTCATACCTACTCGAAATCAATAAAATTTTAAGAGGAGTTAGAAGGATTAATAATACCTTTGCAATGTGTTGTATGAAGTAGAATAGGCCAAAAATGCCTTATCCATAAATCCAATAGAAAATCCATTATTTGGATTTGCAGATAAGAAATTCTTCATAGTTTCTTCAGGTGATGCAGCTTTAATTGATGCTTGCAATGAAGCTGGGCTTTGCAATTCCTTTGGTGGATCAATAACACCATTCTTGAATATTGCCAACATTTTTCCTTAAAACAAACAAATAAATTGAGTCAATTATATGATTAGGTAGAATGGATAATGAAATGCTTTGTGATTTTTTTGACTATTTATAGGTGAAATAAATGATGAGATTGGATAAGAAGAGACAAGAGGTGTCATAGTTATCAAATCTTACTATTGGGAATAAAATTTATTCGACAATTGACTTTTTTATTTTCTTTTGGAAGGGTAATAATAAAGAAAATTTTAGTGCCAAACAATTCTTGAATTCATGAAACAAGAAATCGTTAAATGGTTTTTTTTGTTTTTCTAAGGTGGAGGTGACAATGATAATATAATATTGCCCCTCCATTTTATATTCTAATATAGTTATCAAAGTTAATATAATTTGAATATCGGAAAGCTAACAGCATTAAATAAATTGGACCACAAAACATATTTTTAAATTTGATTTTTAAAAAAATTTAACCATTTTCATTTATAATATACTTCATTATAGGAATGATATGAGATATTTATAATTATAAATTCAAAAAATGATTTTAATATTTTTACATATCTATAGTTTAAATCATTAATTCAAGGCGTTTTTTTAAAATTTCTAGATTAAATAAAATTATCAACAACAATAATAACATACTTGTTGAAATTCAATATAGTGGGGTTTGAAGTGGATAGTGTACGCAGATCTTACCTCACATTAAAAGGTAGAGAGACTGTTTCTGGTAGACCCACGACACAAGAACAAACACTTTAAAACATTATATATAAAAGAAAATTGATGACACAATATTTGAAAGGCATGATAAAGCTTACCGGAAAAAAAAGGTTATACCAACCATAAGACGATACAATAATCAAGGTATAAGAACAACAGATAAAGAAACACTAATCTAAGGACTAGACTACAAGCAATACTATGACTACTAGTATGAACATATACCACTCGACTACTAACTAACCTTCTATCTAATTTGTGTCATCCATAATCTCCTATCTAAGATCATGTCCTCGGTAAGCTGAACCCCCGTCATGTTCTATATAATCACATCTCCCCAATACTTATCTAGAAATTGTCCATAGTCAACCTCTCACACCAGTACTGGGCATTCATGTTTCTCCTCTGTACATGCTCGAACCATCTCAATATCGCTTCCCGCATCTTATCATCCACCGAAGCTACTTTCACCTTATCCCGAATCTCTTCATATCTAATCATATCTCTCCTGGTGTTCACACATTCATCGTAATATCCTTATTTTCGCAGTTTTTCATTAAATAAAATTAAGATACATAAAATGGATCGTGGGTGAATAAGGAATTTGTTTAATAATTTAAAAAAAGTGATGAAAAATTGAGTACGTGGGAAATACGAGGAATTGTTCAACATTAATCAGCTAGACCTTATCCATAACAACAAGCACTTCTATTTTTTATAGAGTTTGACACGAATCCTAGTCAGCGAATCCTACTATCTCATTGGATAAGATTTTGCTCTGTTTCCATCTGACACTTGTGCACACTTTGCACTTTTCTTTAGTTGGGACTCGGGACCCTTATTCCTTTTTTTTTCTTTGGTCTCTTATATTGACTTTAAAATCATGAAAATTATTCCTTCCTTTAAATTTATTTGTCTTAGTTAGTACCCCTGTTCCACGATATATGATTGTTTAGGAATAAAATATTTTATTAAGAAATTGTGATAGTTTACTAATATATTCTACAATCATTAAAAGCAAATCAATCATTATATATTTATCTCATAAAAATACTTTTAAAGTACTATGGATTAAGGATAAAATGGAGAAAATAAGATTAAAACTATATTGAATTTACAAACAATCAACTATGGTGAAAAAATAAAAATCTCGTAGACAATCATGTATTTTGGAACGGATGGAGTACAATTTAGATAATTAAAATATATGTTTTATATCATAAATTTTAAAAACAAATTTGTGTTGTTAACTACTATAATTTATAGTATTTTTTATATAATTTTTAAATATATAAAAAAAAATTGTTTGAATTCATACTGAACATTAGTTAGTTTGACCCTCCTACTCCAAATTAAATCAAATAAATGGAAGCATAGAATGATCAGTTTTTGAGCTTGCTGTGAGTTTTTTGGTCATCGTTTAAAAACTAATAGAAAAATAGATAT
The DNA here is from genome assembly GCA_029844215.1 of Przewalskia tangutica. Classification (NCBI taxonomy): domain Eukaryota; kingdom Viridiplantae; phylum Streptophyta; class Magnoliopsida; order Solanales; family Solanaceae; genus Przewalskia; species Przewalskia tangutica. Next base: position 73,529,890 of record CM056740.1, on the reverse strand, counting down.
ACTTTATGCGAAAATAAAATTTGAGAAAAATACTCTACTTAAATAACAAAAGAACTTATAGAGGTTTGCACTTTGCACCAATAAATCTGTTAAGAGTTCCACATCGAAAATGGAATGAGAACATGCACTTCTTGTATGAATTTGGACAATCATCATCCTACAAGTTAACTTTTAGGATTGAGTTAGACCAAAGATCCATTCTTTACATGGTAGACTCATTCCAATTCTATGTTCACAAATGTTGGGTCTCCAAGTTATATTATCAACGTTCCAGTTAACAAGGTTTGGGTGCGGGGGAGTGTTAAGAGTTCCACGTCGAAAATAAAATGGGAACATGAACTCCTTATATGAACTTGGACAATCTTCACCTTATAAGCTAGCTTTTGGGGTTGAGTTAGACCCAAGATCTATTTTTTACAAAATCGTTCATTGATTTTGAACGTATAAGAGTTTGAACCTCATAACTTCTTGCTTGATTTTAAAATTCCAATAAATTTTTGAATCCTATAAATTATTTCTTGCCCTTGGTTTTGGACTTATGAATATTTGAACCCCATAAATTCTTACCTGATTTAGAAAGTCAAGCAATTTTTTAAACCTAAAGAATCCTTCTTTCAATTTTGAAACTCCAACAATTCTTTGAACCACATGAACAATTTTTTAATTTTGAATTTATAAAGAATTTCATCATCAAATTCTTAAACCCCGTGAATCGTGTGAGTAATTACAATGGATGTACGAGAATAGTATACAATTACCACTAGTGCTTAGAAAGGACAAACAATTACAACACAATACAATAGGCGTGAAGCCTAACAAGAGTTGTGACAACCCCAAAAAAGTTTGGTTCTTGATCCGCCTTGAATCTGCGTTCTTGAGTCCTTCTTGAAGGTTTGCTCCAATTGCAACAAGCTTCTTGACCTTGATAGCCTGAAATCAATAGAAAAAAATTGGTTTGCTGAGTCGATTGATATTCAATATTTTCTTAAGATAATATTGCCCCGTATAATTCTTTAACGGTGTGTTGACAACTTATCTCCCAAGATAAAACAATAATCAAACAAGTGAGCAAAGGAGACTCGAGTGTTCTCTTAGGAAAGAAGGATCTTTGAGTGGAAGATTGCAAGAGAGGAAGAGATTTCAAAAAATCTGAAATCATACAAGTGTATAGTGTATTTATCTATCAAATGTATTGAGCCAAAGGTCTCAATATATAGGTGTGTAAGATTACCTTTCAATTGCCCCATAATGACATTCAATTGTCATGTAATGGATGGATTTAATCCCCAAGTTAATTTAGCAAATAATGGTCCAAGTAATGGTCATTATTGGGTGAATTTAATGATATTGAAACCCCCTCAACAACCATATTTTTGGAATTCCAACGGTCAGACAATGTCTCGTCAGCGCCGCGGCGCCTCACGAGTAGCCAAAATAGGGAATTAGCGTCGCGGCTCAGTCATTGGGGCGCCACGACCCTGGTGGTGGTAGCGTCGCGGCGCTCCGTCTCCGTCGTGTCACCGCGGCCCTTTTCCAACCTGATTCGATCTTACACATCGTACACTTCTTCCTTCATTTACCAACGTGGAACACGTGTCATTTGGTCAATAACCATCCATCATTCTATGTCTCAAACGTTTCACTTACGTACCAATATCTCTTTTACTAATGAAATTTACGATACTTGACACTACGTGTACACATGTATGGAAACAATGTTTCGGACTTGCGGAATCCCAATTGTTCGAGTCATAAATAATGGGTTAAATTTAATTTCATTAGTAAATTTCCAACAAATCGTCCATTGATTTTTTAGCCAGTCCTTCGAATTTAACACCGTTTTCAGTATTTTAATTTAGGATATTTTTGTTTCAAAAAATATTTCATGTCAAAGGAGCGGCTAAATTTTAATAGCTTTTAAAATAGTAGTTAATACATGTGTTAAAAATGAATATTTACCTACTTCATCCTTTAATGGTTTGATTAATTCAAATTTGTACGGGAGAGTTTTATTTTTGAAGAATAAAGAGGTTCTTACTAAAAATAATATATTCTTATATTAAACTTATTTAAACCCAATAAAAATTTGTCATTCTTCTATAAGTGTTGGTGGCTGGGTCCGTATTTTGGCTGTCTACAGACGTAGACGAAGCCTCGAGCCCTTTATTTTCTAGATCTTATTAAGTAGGCGTTTGACCGTAGAAATAAAAAACAAAATTGGAATTTTTAAAGTTGGAGTTAAAGTTGAAATTATGTTTGTTCATAATTTTTATAAATAACATTTTGTTGTTGAAATGTATTTTTTTTTTCAATAAGGTTTTAGTTGTAAAAAATAAGATTTTGGTTATTTTTTAAATTTCAAATACAATTTGAAGTTGTGTTTGAAATTTTCATAGCGAAACATTAATTTTTTGTAGAAGCGCTTTTTTCGAATGGGCTTTACGTAGCGTGAATTCGAATATAATCGAACTCTAATGCCACTACAAGAAGAAAGACATTTGTCAACAATATTTTTGTTGTCATATGTTGAATGTTTATTGCCAAAAATACTTTTTACAACAACAAAAATTGTTATCAATAACCTCAAATGAGAATGTTTTCGCAGCAACAAGTTATTTTTTTTGTTGCTATTTATATTTTTAGCAACAATATATTAATTTTTTGTTGTCGTTTACGTTTTTAGCAACAAGTACGGTGGAGGTTGGTTGACGACAGTCATGCATCAACTGTATTGTTGCTAAAATTTTGTTGTCAATTCTACAATTTCTTGTAGTGTGTGAATATTGGACACCGGATAATTTGTTTAAAAGTTATTTTTATTATTCATCTTCCTTCTAACTGTATTAACGATGAACCATTTTATGTAGTTCAATCATCTTGTATTCAAAATCAATTAGTCCGAGCAATTTAGATTTCACTTTATATTTGTCTCATTAAAAAAAAAAGGAGCTCCTTAATACCACTTCCCATCATTAAATAAAGAGTATTACATAAAATACCACTTTTCAACAACAACATATTAGTGAAATTCGAAAGGAAATCTAGAGATAGTAGAGTGTATACATATTTTATCCTATTTTGAATGGTACAGAGACAGAGACTGCTTCCGATAGACTTTCTGCGCACGAAATCACTTTCCATCATTAAATAATAACAACTTTAACAATAAATATAATTAACAATATAAATAAATCAAAACAAATATTATATTCAAAATACTATGTTATACTCCTAATACAATAGGTAACAACCATCCCAATAAACTTTAAAACTCAAAGGAAGACAGTCTGAGCAACCAAGAAATGTAAAAAACAACATAAAACAATAATGTAAGCTAAACCAAATTATTTTCTGATTACAAAAAGAAGGGAAAAAAACTAAACCAAATTAATTTAGAGAAAATACATCATTATTCCCTTAAATTTGTACCATATTTTCAAGAAAACGCTTAAATATTGTGGGGGTCCTCTTACCCCCTAAACCAATTCGACTCAGAATAAATGTGCCCTTCCAAGCTCAATATCAGTTTAGAGAAGGGTGCATCATCTCGAGGACGTCTGGATAATACCAGTGAAATAGTTAGACGCAAGTCTGGAAACCTCTATTATTAAAAAAAAAGAAAAAGAAGAGTGTGTAAATTATGCACCAATCATGTTTTGACACGTCATTTTTAAATTTTAATTATTTGTATGTGATAGAAGACGTGATATAGACTGACAAATAGTGTATATCAAAGGACCGGTTTTTGTATATTAACTTACCATAGTTGTAGAATTTTTGTACAAGTGTAATTATGATATTAGTCTTGTATTAGAAAAAGCTATTAGAATTATAGTAGAAAAATATTGATTTATTTTTCATATTTAGATATTGTATATTTGTATAGATACCTCTTCATTAATGAAAATAATCAGGGATTATTCTCTTTCATAGTATCAGAAGTCTAGGACAAATATTTTTCTTCTCCTCACATTCTGCAGCCCTCTCATCTCGGTAACAGTGACCTGGCCGTCGGCCACCCTCCTTTTTATTCCCAATTTTTTCTCCAAATCCATAATTCTCCTCTTGTTCTTTCATTATGTCTACCTCAGAACACGTTTCATCCAGCCCTTACAGTCTCCAACATCAAGAACCACATCATTATTGTTCTTGAGATGACAAACGTCTAATACGCGATATGGGCGAAATTATTTAAGGTTCACGCACGTTCACATCAAGTCCTTCATCACATCATCCCCTCTTTAACAGGCAAGGAGAATGTGCCTACTGATGCGCGAAAAGATGCACACACTTTAACGCAAGTGCACGTTATCGTGACAAGTAATATAGTCTTGGTAAGACCGAATATCGTCCACAAGGATTAGTGTTCAAGTACCAACTATCTATCTTTTGGTATCTATTTGGTAACCGATATTGATTTTATTGTTTATAACTAATAATTATAAAGGCTAATTAACTATATGTTTACTTCAGTAGTGATGGGAATAGGGCTTCCACGTCTCCTCAACTATCCGCTTATGTTACTTATTAATGCAATGAATTATGGTTTTCTTCTCTTGGAGCTAGCAGGTTTACTAAATCGTTTTATACTCCCGTTAAGGCTATATAAACACTCAACCCCAGTATTGCTCCTTTCTACCTTTCGGTGATAAGGATGACTCTATAGGAGGATTAAGACCAAAAACCTAGTTAACCGTCACGCGCCATGCGTAAAATTAGGGTTGTTAAGCCTCTCATTAACGCTACATAAGTAATTGAGGTATTCTCATCCCCAATCCAAAATATGTCTACCAACTTACAGCATATTCACAACCTCCTCCTTTCGAAGTTTGATTAGAAATCATATAAATAATGATAATTAGTGATCAATTAATTACCAAGCATTCAAAGCAATTATTTGATAAATCTCAACAAGAAGAAGAATAATCATAAACATGCATCAATTCATAACATAAGTTTCTAGTGATTTAACATGGAAAGCCCTATAAAGGAATTAGTTCCTAGCCATTGACATGACAAGAACTAATTCAATATCCAACATAAAACTGAAATAAAGTAAAAGAAAGAAAAGAAAATAATTAAGAATGAGTCTCCAAGCCTTCTAGCATCCAATGGTTGTGTTGTGGAATATTTACAAGGTGGATTGGTGGAAGGATGGATGTAGAGTGGTGAATGGTGGAATGGAGAATTAATTCTTCTAATGATGTAGAGACTATTTATAGACCAAGAATCCTTTAGGTGAAGGGTTAAGGATTTGTAAGTAGGAAAAGTTATTAGAATCCTTTTAGGTAGGAAAAGTTATCCCTTTAGGTAGGAAAAGTTATCCCTTTAGGTAGGAAAAGTAATCCCTTTAGGATTCTGAAAACATGTCAAATTCGGCCCAGACTTCATAAATCCCGCGTCGGCGCCGCGGCCCTGCAGACTGGCGCCGCGGCGCCTGAAAATCAGCAACTCTCGGGACTTTCAGCACATTGAGCGTCGCGGCGCTGCTGCCAGGCGCCGCGGCTCCGGTGACGTTTTTCTGGCGGATTCCGTTTCGTCGTCCTTTTTTCGTCCGGACTTCGTCTGATCTCCTATATAATTTCCGGAACTTCTTAGACTTCATTTCTTGGCCCTTTTAGTGTGCAATTCCATCTCATTTATGCTCATTTCATCTCCTTTTCGCCATTTCTCCATTTTAGACCGCTGTGACACAAAAGAAAGGAAAACGACCCTAATACTATATTAAACATAAATAAAATGAGTAAAATGCTAACTAAAAATGACTCAAAAAGTGTATATAAAATACACCGATCAAATACCCCCAAACTTAACCTTTGCTCGCCCTCGAGCAAAGATCAAAAGAAAGAAATAAAGACACAAGGAAAAAGAAACTAGAAAGACTCAACGACATTAATCACTTTGCTGCATTGTTGTTACTTAGAAAAACATGAAGGTTAGCAGAATAATATGTAGGAACATATAGCATGAATTTTTAGCGTTCTAAACACTCAAGTCAGATATTTCGCAAATTCAATTTAATCATGCTCAATGGAAGTAAAAATACCTAACTATGCATGTCAATTTCAAAATCCTATGGCCTGTTCACTTGCTATTCTCCACTAATCATGAATATACATATAAGAGATCTTCAGGACTTTTCAGGGTTGTAATGTAGGCTTAGGCAGGGGTAGGTAAAAATAGGTATTTAGGCTCAATGTACGCATACATGCTCTTTTCTTTCAACTCTTCCCTTTTCTTTTGATTCTCTTTTTCACTTCATACCTATCTTTCCCCTCTTTTGTTTTGAGGTGTATGATGAATAGCAGGCACCCCCAAACTTAGGCTTTTGCATATTTATTATTACTTTTTCATTGGGGTGCATAAAAATTGTTTACTCTCTTTTGTCTCCTTTTCAACACTTTATATTCCAAACATCTCAATTTTTCACTTATGGCACAAGTATGAAATTATAGGGTGTCAAATAAAGGTCTTATTTTTAGCTTCAAAGGGGCTGACTAGGGATATAATTTGACTGTCAGGGATAGGCACAAAATGGTAAGAAAGGGCTAACAAAGAAATTCCTGAGTCATCTCTCTAACATGCATATCTTAACTATTTCGCCTCAAATAGCAAGCAAGCAGACACATATGTTTAATCACTAACAATGCATAAATCAAGCAAGATACCCCAAATAGTTCGATTTCATGAATTTTTGGCATATCTATCCTAAGTGTTCAGATGGTTGCTTCTAATTCCATTACATTATTCCACTTTACTTCATTAGGCGTTTCAAGTAACTACAGCATGCATGATCATAAAAAAAAATTATGATAAAAAATGACTCAAAAATACACAAAACAATTCAAAAAGACTCAAAAAACAATAAAACATCCCTCCAAACTTAAATCACACATTGTCCCCAATGTGTGCATGACTCAAAAAAATATGGACAACTTACTGACACAACACAGCGGTCATAACGGAGGTCTAGGAGGAAAAATTCTGGAATTTGCACGGAATCTGGGTTTCTGAAGTTCCGGCGCCGCGGCCCTGAGATTCGGCGCCGCGGCGCTGCTAGTACTGTGGCTCTCAGGATTACAGCCATGGCACGACGGCTTTTCCTTTTTTTCAGCATTTTTGCTCCTTTTCCTCGGTTTAGCTTTGACCACTGTCCATCCAACAACACAAAACAAGAACCCAAGACCGTGAGACTGTTCAAGACAAAATAAAATAAAATAAAGACAGAAATTAAAATAACATAATTAAAAACATTGGGTTGCCTCCCAACAAGCGCTGTCTTTAACGTCTTTTAGCCGGACGCAATTAACCTTTACGAGTGCCCATTGGATCCTTCTGCGAACTGCTTGCAATCCGCAGAGTTATTGTTGCAGGTCTCACTTCAACTACAACAATTGCTTCAAACAAGGGCCTCCAATATACGATTATCCCCCAAGTACACAAGACGTGCTTGTCTTTTAGGCTCTCTCTAATGTAGGGATCAGTGAGATTCCCAACATCTCTCAACTCTAGGGGGTGCCCTTGATGGTATGGACCTTCTGTTTGGGGGTCATTGACAGCTGGTGGTGTTTCTTCTACAATAGGTACAAGAAAAAGATTTTCCAAGGAATCCAAAAATATGAATGATTGGATCTCAGTACCCTTTTCCTTCTCCACACCAATTATCTCGCCAGATTCCTCAACAGCTGAGTGTGGTTCAGGCTCTTCTATTTGCTTACCACCTCCCATAATGATGTCGCTAGGCAGATTTGCTTGAGTTGTATTGCTCATCTCATCCATCAATTGCCCTATTTGTGTCTCCAACTTTCTGAGGGACTCCCTTGTCTCAGCTATAAATTGAGCCTGACACTTGGCGAACATAAGTATGCCTGCCTGCAACTCATTTCGATCTTCCTCCACATCCGTAGGTTAAGTCTGCATTGATGACTCCACTGTCTCTGATAGTAGTAGTCCATGTGTCCTGATTTTATTATTATATATATATATATATATATATATATATATATATATATTTTCCTGTTTTTTTTTCTCCTGAATTTAACCTGCAAAATAAGAGAACAACAAAATGTGATAAAACGATGCTCGCAGAACAAGTTAGAAACTTTTTCTTGGAGCAGAAAAAACAAATAAAAATAAAAACAGAAATAAAACCAAATTAGAAATTAAAAATAGATAAAATTGATATTGAACTATGCCTAATCCCCGGCAACGGCGCCAAAAACTTGATGCGCGAAAAGATGCACACACTTTAACGCAAGTGCACGTTATCGTGACAAGTAATATAGTCTTGGTAAGACCGAATATCGTCCACAAGGATTAGTGTTCAAGTACCAACTATCTATCTTTTGGTATCTATTTGGTAACCGATATTGATTTTGTTGTTTATAACTAATAATTATAAAGGCTAATTAATTATATGTTTACTTCAGTAGTGATGGGAATAGGGCTTCCACGTCTCCTCAACTATCCGCTTATGTTACTTATTAATGCAATGAATTATGGTTTTCTTCTCTTGGAGCTAGCAGGTTTACTAAATCGTTTTATACTCCCGTTAAGGCTATATAAACACTCAACCCCAGTATTGATCCTTTCTACCTTTCGGTGATAAGGATGACTCTATAGGAGGATTAAGACCAAAAACCTAGTTAAACGTCACGCGTCATGCGTAAAATTAGGCTTGTTAAGCCTCTCATTAACGCTACATAAGTAATTGAGGTATTTTCATCCCCAATCCAAAATATGTCTACCCAACTTACAGCATATTCACAACCTCCTCCTTTCGAAGTTTGATTAGAAATCATATAAATAATGATAATTAGTGATCAATTAATTACCAAGCATTCAAAGCAATTATTGGATAAATCTCAACAAGAAGAAGAATAATAACCATAAACATGCATCAATTCATAACATAAGTTTCTAGTGATTTAACATGGAAAGCCCTATAAAGGAATTAGTTCCTAGCCATTGACATGACAAGAACTAATTCAATATCCAACATAAAACTGAAATAAAGTAAAAGAAAGAAAAGAAAATACTTAAGAATGAGTCACCAAACCTTCTAGCATCCAAGGGTTGTGTTGTGGAATATTTACAAGGTGGATTGGTGGAAGGATGAATGTAGAGTGGTGAATGGTGGAATGGAGAATTAATTCTTCTAATGATGTAGAGACTATTTATAGACCAAGAATCCTTTAGGTGAAGGGTTAATGATTTGTAAGTAGGAAAAGTTATTAGAATCCTTTTAGGTAAGGGTTTTAAGGTAGGAAAAGTTATCCCTTTAGGTAGGAAAAGTTATCCCTTTAAGTAGGAAAAGTAATCCCTTTAGGATTCTGAAAACATGTCAAATTCGGCCCAGACTTCATAAATCCCGCGTCGGTGTCGCGGCCCTGCAGACTGGCGCCGCGGCGCCTGAAAATCAGCAACTCTCGGGACTTTCAGCACATTGAGCGCCGCGGCACTTCTGCCAGGCGCCGCGGCTCCGGTGACGTTTTTCTGGCGGATTCCGTTTCGTCGTCCTTTTTTCGTCCGGACTTCGTCTGATCTCCTATATAATTTCCGGAACTTCTTAGACTTCATTTCTTGGCCCTTTTAGTGTGCAATTCCATCTCATTTATGCTCATTTCATCTCCTTTTCGCAATTTCTCCATTTTTGACCGCTGTGACACAAAAGAAAGGAAAACGACCCTAATACTATACTAAACATAAATAAAAGGAGTAAAATGCTAACTAAAAATGACTCAAAAAGTGTATATAAAATACACCGATCACCTACCCCCGAGGATTTATTCCGCTATCTCTACAAACCTCTTGCAGACGATTATTGAACCCGATGTCACGGCGTTGGAAACTTAGAATATAATGCGTGATATATTTCAAGATAACAAAAATTCTCGTATTGTCACTCTTGAGCAGGAATTTTACCATGTCAACATGGAGGATTTTTCGAATGTCTTAACCTATTGTAAAAGGCTGAAGAAATTGGCAGATCAACTCAAAAACGTTGGTGCGCCCGTCACCAATGATTGTCTTGTTCTTCAGATGGTTGCAGTCCTATCTGAGTCCTATAATGGCGTTGAGACGCTTCTTCGTCAAATTAATCATCTCTCATCATTCTACCAAACTCATTCCATGCTCACAATAGAAGAGGTCGGCTTGGCTAAAAAGACGGCTACCACAGAAAATTTATCATGATGATGGCCATGTCAGAAGACCCTCACTCATTCTCAAATAGTTCTAGTCAAAACTGTAGCAACAATGGTGGCAAAAAAGGTCAAATCGTTAAAACAGTGACAAGAACCGCGACAACGGTGGTGGCAGTGGCGGTCGTCGGAACAGTGGGCTGCTGAACCACTGGCCTTAGTCTTGGGCCAACTGGTGTCAGTCCGAAAATTCACGAATGATAATTCTGTTAATTTTGACCCATTTGATTTTTGTGTGAAATATTTCAAGACCGGGATACCTCTAATGAGATGTAATACTAGGGGAGGGCTTTATCCAATCACCACCACCATCATTTCCACGAGGCAAGCCACACCTACAACGTTTGTCGCTCTTGCTTTTTCTTTTTGGCATCCACGTTTGGGTCATCTAGGGTCTTTTATTATTTCTTCTTTGTAAAATAATAATTTTATTGCTTGTAAGAGTACGCGTAGTACTGCAATTTGTCCTTCTTGTCCATTAGGGAAACATGTTAGATTACCTTTTGTAGCCTCTATTTCTAGTACGTTGATGTCTTTTGACATTATTCATAATGATTTATGGACATCTCCCGTTTTAAGTTTGTTTGGCCATCATTATTATGTTCTTTTCTTGGATGATTATTTTAATTTTTTGTGGACCTTTCCTTTATCTAAAAAGTCTCAAGTTTTTTCTACCTTCTTAAAATTTAGAGCATTCATTTGTACCCAATTTGAACGGAAAATTAAAATATTCAATGTGATAATAAAAGGGAATATGATAATGGGCCGTTTCGAGAAATTCATTTTCTATTAATTCTAGTTTCAGCAGGAAGCTACAACAGCAGTTGGCTTAAGGAAAAACGAAGGATCACACGCATAAGAGAACTTGACAGTATCCTTTGGTCGTATGGCACTTCCATTGTTTTTTTTATAATCCAGGTCTCGGGGTGACCTTAGTATCTCCATATCGCTAATACCTGCACAAGTACTTGTACTAGGCTCCTGGAGGCGATGAAACCCGTCCTTAACCGCCACCGCCGGGTAAATCGCGGGATGTGCACCCCGCATTCAGTGTCTGATCGCTATCAACTGATCAATGCTACAAGGTCTGACCCCCTAACAGGACTTGTCTGGAGTGAATCAAACTCACACTGCAATATGCCCGCGCGGTTAAGCTACCAGGCTTTAATACGAGGCATATGCCCCGGAGAACGTATCCGCCGAGAATCGAACTTGTGACCCTAAGGCCACAAATTTGACTAATGGCCACTGGGCCACTATCAGCGGATCGTATGGCACTTCCATTGTTGATACTACATGTATTGTCTCTTATAATAATAACATCAACAAGAACGTAATGCAGTCTGGGGAGGGTAAAATGTATGCAGGCCTTATCTCTACGTTTGTGGGGGTAGAGAGGTTATTTTCGATACTCTCGGCTAAAAAAACTATAAAGATATGACACTTGGGCCTCACTCAACCCTAAAAGCTAGCTTATGAAAGAATGATAGCCCAAGTCTATATAAGAAAACCATCAATTCATTACCCAACCAATATGAGACTCTAACCCACTCTAACACCCCCTTCACGCCCAGATCCGACTGGAGCGTGGACCGGAAACCCAAATGAAAATGGATCTGGTGGTTTGCTTATATGGACTTGGACAATTCTCCCCTCATGAGCTAACTTTTGAGGTTGAGTCAGGCCCAAATATCATATCCTTACATGATATCATATCGTTTAGCTCGTGGGTCTGTTCTTTGTTCGCCTCATGGGTCTCTCTTAAAGAGTGACCAGCTTGTCTCACCACCACCACATAAGGAGTCGAAAAAGGGTTTCCGTCCAGATGAAACATCTCCGGTGACTGGATAAGAAGGGTCTAACTTAATCTCAAAAACTAGCTCATGAGGGGATGATTACCCAAGTCCATATAAGCAAACCACCAGTTCATTCCGCAACCAATGCAGAACTCTAACTAACAGAAGCGTATCAATGTAGAATTGAAGAAAAAAAGACATCAACATATTAAGATATAAAATAAATGGAGCAACACATAATAATACACATATAAAAATAATGATCTACACGATATCTAAATAATATGTCACGACCCGACCCCGGGGCCGCGACTGGTACCCTACCGGGGTACCCTATCAGGTATGCATCAGAGAATAGCAGCGGAACATACATGAAACAAAATCTGTATAAGGTGAACATCACTAGCAAGCCGATAAGGCCGCCTTTCATAAAACATACTTAAACAAAAGTATGGTAATACAACTGGTTCTTATAGCCCAAATTACCAACGTGACTACAGACCTCTAGGAATAACAACTGTGGCGGGACAGGGCCCCGCCATACCCCCTGATTGTACAAAAGTAAATAACCTCAGGGAATCATACCAAAATACAAAGCCTCCGGAGGGATGGAGCTTTCCAGAAAATGAACAGTGATCCTAATAGTGCGGACCAAAGTTACGTAAATGACTGCAGATTTAACGCACTTCGGGCGAGGTCGATAACAGTACCAAGTATGTGAAATCAAAATATCAGAATGAAATCATATAGCATATATAAAGCATGAGACATGTATGACAAACCAAACTACAAGACACAACATATACGCATCGTGTCAAGTCGTGGACTCACGCCTCTAAGTCATCACTCAAATATAACCATAGGTCGTACGCGTAACATCAATCACGCCCGTGGAATTCCTTCCTCATCACGGCAGCCTATGATATAACAACACTAAGGAGTACACATGAACACTAGATCCCACGTGTCATCGTAACTGCACGAGGCAAGACGAAGGCATAGCTACCGGATCCACCTCGATCCTCAACCGATCGGCAGATTGAAAGCCGCCTACCGATCCACGTGCACTCAACAATACTATACGAATCACGGTCGACCGGCAAGTGCGATAGCCTCTACCAGATCCACCTGCGCCACATCACGATCGGCAAGTACGCAGCAAACCACCGATCCACCTCAGATCACACCACTTCGCCTAACCCCGACCGGGCAAGACGAAAGCCAACTACCAGATCCACCTGCATCACGTCTCGACCGGCAAGTACGAGGCTAACTACTAGATCCACTGCGTGAAGACCTCATGGAGAGCTAATCCATGGAACAAAATATCACAACAGGGAAACGAACCCTCATCATGGCCGCATACCCGTGGAATCCTCCATCACTGACGGTACACCCAAATAGACTCATAACTGAACAATGGAAGCATACCCGTGGAATCCTTCATCACTGGCGGTACGTCCAAGTAACTCATAACTTAACAATGGAAGCATACCCGTGGTATTAGAATGACCAACCCACATTCCCTTTTCAAAATCAAGTAACAACATTCTTTTCCTAAGTTCCAGTTTGCCTAGTTTCACTTACTCAAGCTTCTCATTTTCAAATGGTTTCATAGTTTCCAAACTTAATCACTTGATTCCTTTTTAGAACAATTGAGTAATATATGTCTCACGTGAGAGTAGGTTATTCTTGTTTACAACATTCTTATTACAAAGACCATGATCTAGAAAATGTATATCATTTTGTCTCATCTTAGTTTCTACGCAGATGGAGGTTTCTACCGGTTTTAATACAATTCATCATTATTCAATACATTTCCCTTTATTAACGCCGCATGGTCTGTCGATACACATTCGATTTCCAAATCAAGAAACCATTATCCCTTTAAATAAAACCAAGTACTCATTACTCACGAATGAGGTTTCACGCAAACATTCACATTAAAACAAATAAGTTAAGTCTCTTATCTTATAAGATCAAGTCTCTTAACTTCTAACATCAAGAAACCATTTTCTTTACCCTCTTAAGACATTATACCTAACTCCCATAAAGCTAGTATAACTCCTTTTAAAACCTTTTAAAACCAAGTGTTATCCTCCCTTCCAAAACGATTTATAAATCTTTTGAAATACATCAAGTTCTTTATTATGACTAGTAGGTTATAATTCACATGATTACCTTTTAAAACCACAAAGTATTTTCTTACCTACATAAAGTCGTTATAACCAACTTCCCATAAAGCGTTATAACACTTTACGTTTAAGAACAATCAAACACAATTAACACGTATGCGTCTGCATCTTACATAGTTCACACATATCACGCTAGAAGAGATAGGAAGAGGTTCACATACCTCGCGACGATTATCGACAATAAGCAAAAGCTCCAAGTACTACAACGCGCTAGCCCTTTCCACTCGCCGAGTAGAATACGCTACTCCTAGTACTTTCACCTATAAAGGTCACAAACGTCTATTAACCGAAACACAAGTTTATCTTTCTCTGAGAAAATTCGACATTTCCTTTGTTTCTACTCACTTTGCCACCTTTCTCAGGCGAATTTACCATCAAAACACCACCTTGTAAGGCTCAATCAATCCAACATTTTAAAGGGGATTACACACCCAAATACCAATTCGCCCATAAGTTTACAACAATTCACTTAACAATCCTAAGGTAGTTTTTAGGCTTCAACATGCTCATAAACTCTTCTTAACCCATTTTTCATATTCAAAACACATTTCTAGCATGCAATGACTCTAAGAGCATTAATTACTACCACAAGTTCTTTCTTCTTAACACGATACTAGGAACTAATTCTAAAGGAAGAAATGTTACCTTAAAGCTTTAGCCAAATCTATTCCAACAATTTTGCTAGCCTCCTTTCCAAGAATACCACCACAATAATCTTCACAAGCTAGCCACAAGTTTCCTTCTTGCCTTTTTCTTCTCAGATTTCTCCTAAGGCTAAAATATCTCTTGGAATTTTAGAGAGAAGGAGGAGCTTGAACTTTTAAGAGAGAAGGGAGAGCTTTTGTCTAGAGAGAGATGAAGTATGACCAAGTCTTGGTCAATATATTGCATCTGTGAGAAAATCAGATGGGGACACTTGTCACCCTCCCACGTGGTCTCTTTTAAAACAAAAATCGACTTTTCTAAGTTTTTCGCCCAAAAATTCCGCCTCGGCGCACGCTTCGCTGGCGCGGCTGCAACTCTGCGGACCCTCAGATCTTCCGCCGCGGCCTGCTTCCGGCGCGCTGAAACTTCAGCGACCTCGATACATTCGGCGCGCTGCCTGATCCGGCCGCGGCCTGCGCCTCTGTCCAAACACATTTTTGTCCGATTGCGCCGAACTTGTAACTCTATAACTTTTACTCCGACGTCCTATCGACGAACGGTTGGTTGCGTTGGAATCCAGACTCAACGAACTACGCCCTAGGCCTTTAAAACACTTAGGAACTCTCAATGTACCGGGTCATAACCCGCCTCAAAGTTGACTAAAAACCGCCCGGAATAATCCGTCAACCTATCCTTTGAAAATTTTAAGTCTTACCCCCTTTCGTACGTACTCAAACGCATGACCTGAACTACGGGGTGTAACATTCTCCCCCCCTTAGAAACATTCGTCCCCGAATGTTCTTTTGGAGCCAATCTAATATCCCTCGGTACTCCCTCGTACTTTACACTAATGGAACTTTATTATGCCACCCATGACCCTAAGATATCGCACACGCATACCCATTCACTGTAAGTCAAACAGAAAATGAACCCAAAATATGAACCATTACTACTTACCCTCGCTCACGGCCTAACAGAATTGCCCGTTCGTATCTACCAACTTATTCTAACACATGTACATAGTCTCAATATCCCTCGTTCATGATACTAAATCTTACAACAATCCCATCACTTACTCCGCCCGAATCTCATATGTACTATACTCTTAAGCATACCACGTAGCTTAATTCACAACCATAGTCTCCCATTAGGTCTCTTAATTAAACTTCTTAAGGGTCCATTTATTTCTCAGACAACTCATCATCTCCTAATTATCTCAAATTAGTACGTAAAACCTTGATGAGAGTTTATTAAACCGTTACATACCTTCCCGGTATCTAATTAGCCCTTACCAATTCCTGGTAATCTAAAATCATTCTAGCGACCCATATATGACCACTTATACATAAATCAGTATAGTAAATGCGTCACAATACCAACTATACTACAAATATTACAAACACGGATACGATCCACATAATCTTTCTCGGTCATCGCCTTTTCGTAATGCAACAACATAACTCGTTAGGGAGACGACCACTAACCACACATTTATCGCACGATCTTAGAGTGAGAAGAATGGAAACCAATCCTAAATATCCTGCACCTCACGATTATAGATGTGGTGCACAACACACCGATAATCAAGACTCTACTGACACGCGATGCAGACACTTTCCGAGGACTAACGGCTCGATACCACTTTTGTCACGACCGACCGGGGCGGCGGTACCTGCGGGTACCCTATCGGTATGCATCGAGAGAATAGCGGTGAACATACATGAAACAAAATCAGATAAGGTGAACATCACTGCATGGCCGATAAGGCGCGCTTTTCATAAAACATACTTAAACAAAAGTATGGTAATACAACTGGTTCTTATAGCCCAAATTACCAACGTGACTACAGACCTCTAGGAATAACAACTGTGGCGGGACAGGGCCCCGCCATACCCCCTGATTGTACAAAAGTAAATAACCTCAGGGAATCATACCAAAATACAAAGCCTCCGGAGGGATGGAGCTTTCGGAAAATGAGCGATCCTAATAGTGCGGACGGAAGCTACGTGCTCGACTGCGGCATGACGCAGCTTCGGCGAGGTCGATAACAGTACCAAGTATGTGGCGAAAATATCAGAATGAAATCATATAGCATATATAAAGCATGAGACATGTATGACACCAAACTACGATACAACATATACGTGATCGTGTCAAGTCGTGACTCACGCCTCTAAGTCATCACTCAAATATAACCATAGGTCTCATGCCCGTAACATCAATCATGCGTGGAATTCCTTCCTCACCGCGATGCATGATATAACAACACTAAGGAGTACACATGAACACTAGATCCCACCAGGTCATCGTAACTGCGAGGCAAATGCGAAGGCATAGCTACCAGATCCACTGCATCCTCAACCGATCGGCAAGCACGAAAGCCGGCTACGGATCCACCGTGCAGCAATACTATACCGAATCACGGTGGCCGGCAAGTGCGATAGCCTCTACCAGATCCACCTGCGCCATCACATCGGGCAAGTACGCAGCTAACCACCGATCCACCGCGCACACCACTTCGCCTAACCCCGACCGGCAAGTACGAAGGCATAACTACCAGATCCACCCTGCATCACGTCTCTGACCGGGGCAAGTACGAGGGCTAACTACTAGATCCACCCTGCATCAGTAGACCTCATGGAGAGCTAATCCATGGAACAAAATATCACATCAGTGGAAACGAACCTCATCGTGGCCGCATACGTGGAATCCTCCATCATCCAGACACCCAAAGAGACTCATAACTGAACAATGGAAGCATACCCGTGGAATCCTTCATCACTGGCGGTACGTCCAAGTAACTCATAACTGAACAATGGAAGCATACCCGTGGTATTAGAATGACCAACCCACATTCCCTTTTCAAAATCAAGTAACAACATTCTTTTCCTAAGTTCCAGTTTGCCTAGTTTCACTTACTCAAGCTTCTCATTTTCAAATGGTTTCATAGTTTCCAAACTTAATCACTTGATTCCTTTTTAGAACAATTGAGTAATATATGTCTCAAGTGAGAGTAGGTTATTCTTGTTTACAACATTCTTATTACAAGACCATGATCTAGAAAATGTATATCATTTTGTCTCATCTTAGTTTCTATGCGGATGGAGGTTTCTACCGGTTTTAATACAATTCATCATTATTCAATACATTTCCCTTTATTAACGCCGTTGGTCTGTCGATACACATTACGATTTCCAAATCGAGAAACCATTATCCATTTAAATAAAACCAAGTACTCATTACTCACGAATGAGGTTTCACGCAAACATTCACATTAAAACAAATAAGTTAAGTCTCTTATCTTATAAGATCAAGTCTCTTAACTTCTAACATCAGTAAACCATTTTCTTTACCCCTCTTAAGACATTATACCTAACTCCCCATAAAGCTAGTATAACTCCTTTTTAAAACCTTTTAAAACCAAGTGTTATCCTCCCTTCCAAAACGATTTATAAATCTTTTGAAATACATCAAGTTCTTTATTATGACTAGCCGGTTATAATTCACATCGATTACCTTTTAAAACCACAAAGTATTTTCTTACCTCATAAAGTCGTTATAACCAACTTCCCATAAAGCCGTTATAACACTTTACGCTTTAAGAACAATCAAACACAATTAACACACGTACGCTCACCGCACTACATAGTTCACACATATCACGCTAGAAGAGATAGGAAGAGGTTCACATACCTCGCGACGATTATCGACAATACAAAAAGCTCCAAGTACTACAACCGCTAGCCCTTTCCACTCGCCGAGTAGAATACGCTACTCCTAGTACTTTCACCTATAAAGGTCACAAACGTCTATTAACCCCGAAACACAAGTTTCTATCTTTCTACAGAAAATTCGGCAGCATTTCCTTTGTTTCTACTCACTTTGCCACCTTTCTCAAGGCCGAATTTACCATCAAAACACCACCTTGTAAGGCTCAATCAATCCAACATTTTAAAGGGGATTACACACCCAAATACCAATTACGCCCATAAGTTTACAACAATTCACTTAACAATCCTAAGGTAGTTTTTAGGCTTCAACATGCTCATAAACTCTTCTTAACCCATTTTTCATATTCAAAACACATTTCTAGCATGCAATGACTCTAAGAGCATTAATTACTACCACAAGTTCTTTCTTCTTAACATGCAATACTAGGAACTAATTCTAAAGGAAGAAATGTTACCTTAAAGCTTTAGCCAAATCTATTCCAACAATTTTGCTAGCCTCCTTTCCAAGAATACCACCACAATAATCTTCACAAGCTAGCCACAAGTTTCCTTCTTGCCTTTTTCTTCTCAGATTTCTCCTAAGGCTAAAATATCTCTTGGAATTTTAGAGAGAAGGAGGAGCTTGAACTTTTAAGAGAGAAGGAGAGCTTTTGTCTAGAGAGAGATGAAGTATGACCAAGTCTTGGTCAATATATTGCATCTGTGAGAAAATCGGATGGGGGACACTTGTCACCCTCCCGTGGTCTCTTTTAAAACAAAAATCGACTTTTCTAAGTTTTTCGCCCAAAAATTCCGCCTCGGCGCGCGGCCACCTTCGCAGCGCGCGCAACTCTGCGGACCTCGGATCTTCGGCGCGCGCCTCGCTTCGGCGCGCGGCGCTGAACTTCAGCGACCCCTCGATATTCGGCGCATGACCCTGCATCCGGCCGCTGCCATCGCCTCTGTCAAACACATTTTTGTCCGATGCGCCGAACTTGTAACTCTCATAACTTTCTACTCCGACGTCCTATCGACGAACGGTTGGTTGCGTTGGAATCCAGACTCAACGAACTACGCCCTAGGCCTTTAAAACACTTAGGAACTCTCAATGTACCGGGTCATAACCCGCCTCAAAGTTGACTAAAAACCGCCCGGAATAATCCGTCAACCTATCCTTTGAAAATTTTAAGTCTTACTCCCTTTCGTACGTACTCAAACGCATGACCTGAACTACGGGGTGTAACATAATACTACTGGAAAAGGAGAAAATGAGATGAGAAGGCTAGCCCCCAACCTCTCTCATACACACCACGAAAAAATTCAGACTTTCTATCCTAATCTTCAACCTCTAATTCTTCCTATCTAGTCTGATTCCACCTAGTGGTGAATTAAACCAACAGAGAAAGCAACCAACGTTTTTGAAGACTACCTACTCCGCCTTTTTATCTGATTTCATCGTACTGCTAGTCGTTGTTATTCCCCAAGCTGGCGAATAAGCAAGTGATTGGTCTTTTTTAGTCTTTATTAGCTTGATCGTGGAGCCTAAAGAGAAGAGAGTTCAGTCTACAAGAAGCTGGCAGAGCTTTAGCCCTGATGATTAAGGGCCACATCCATCTATCCTAAACAGTAAGCCTTTTCTTGTTCGTTCTTCGAATGACGCTAGTGGAGACATTCGAGCTTGGAACGAGCATGAAGAGGTTAACGATACTTCTTTATCTTTTGAGTTGTTCTGCCGGATCGGTCGCTCAAGATCTTTGGTCTTTATCCGGACCCGATGAAAAAAATGGGATCACTTCTTATGGACTCGTTGAGAATGATTCTGATCTAGTTCATGGCCTATTAGAAGTAGAAGGCGAGTTGTGCGGAGCTGAGTATCTTCTATTCGTTGGGATAAAGCCTTTCCTCTATAGGGGCCTTGTGCAGTAAACCCCCTACGGGCGGTCGTCCGTCGTCCCAAAGAGATCATGTTCTCAGTCAATCTGATATGATAAATACTATAAAAATTGCAAAATATTGATAGATGTTTTCATCGGAATGCTATAAAAAATATATGAAAAATTCTTCGAAAACGTTTCTAACGAAGCCAATTTGAAGTTCCTGATCTGCCAGACTGGCACTGTGCTGAAATAAAGTCGATAAATAGAGCCAGGATAATAGACCAAAAAGACAGAAAACTTTCACTTCAAAAAGGAGAAATTTAAAAGATTGATCATGAATTCATGATAAGACTTTTACCTCAAATTATTTAACATTTCACCCGTATATTTGTTTTTGTCTTTTGTACGACAATTGATACTTCCAACAACATGTCACATGTCGTCCTTAAAAGCATTCAATAATTACGTCAAGCCAATATGTGTTTGCATACAGATTTTTAGTATTATTTTCTATTAAATCACTTAACTATAATAAATTTAAATGACTTAATATAAGCATCAGGTATAACTATTTACCTATGTCATCTTTGTTATTTAGGATATATTCAGCTGGTAAATATTTATATTAAATCAATTAATGCATGTAAATATATATAATTTTCACTTAATCATAGTTAAAAATAATAACATACCCAGTATAATTTCATAAGTGTGATTTAGGAGCATAAAGTGTACACAAACCTTATTCCTACCTTGAAAAGGTAAAGAAGTTGTTTCCGATAGAACCTCGACTCAGAATAAAACAAAAATAAAGCATTTAATCATAGTTAGTTTATTTTACTCATTAAATTATTTATAATAAGCTGAATTGATTGATATCTCCGGTCCTCGCACAGAGCGGGAGCTTAGTGCACCGAACTAGCTGAATTGATTGATATAAATATTTGATACCTGTAAGTTTTTACCTATTTACACGGGGCTCTTCTTGTCAATATGCTCTTTATTTCTTTTTGGCCTGAAAAGTGTGAAAAAGTTTTTAAGATCTTTTTGTTATTTTCCTCTATAAAAGGAAAACTCTAAACTTTACAATTAATTAAATGGAGTAATTATACATATCATGAAGATAAGAGCACATCTGGTTCTATGGTGTAGTGGTTAGCACTCTGGACTTTGAATCCAGCGACCTGGGTTCGACTCCCGGTAGGACCTTATATTGTTTCTTGATTTTATGCTTTTTAGTGGAAGTATAATATACTCCTTTTCTTCGTTCATTCTTTTCCAGTAGGAGATATTGACACCAATATTTAATATATCATTTTCTGTTAATTGTTTTCTAAGGTGTTTGGACAAAGTTCAGACGAACTCTGCCCATATACCCACTTTAATTCTTACGTTATGCTATATTGCAAGTTAATAAACTCTTAAAGCCTAACTTAATAAGGAATTTAATTTTACACAATGACATAAACTTTTAATAATACGTTTAACTTGACTATAATGTA
This sequence comes from Przewalskia tangutica, assembly GCA_029844215.1. Taxonomy (NCBI): domain Eukaryota; kingdom Viridiplantae; phylum Streptophyta; class Magnoliopsida; order Solanales; family Solanaceae; genus Przewalskia; species Przewalskia tangutica. The sequence goes on along the minus strand of CM056740.1, from coordinate 73,507,963 downwards.
CTTAATATGTTATTACAATTTAAAATACAATAATAATTGTCTTAAAACTCTTAATTAATTATATACACTGATAAGGTAAATTATTTTTGCACTATTAATTTAACTTAATTGATTATAAAGGAGTTATTATTTTCATGTTGTTGTATAAAAATGTGATATTAACTTAACATAACAAAATAGAATTATTATTGCCGAAAGAGCACATCACATTCCTAAGAAATGACAAAAATGGTGTCTTCAGATAATTTTTTTGTGCAACTTAAGTTCTTTCATTTTTTTGAGTATTAAAATTAATGAAACTACAAAAAAAAAATTGTTGCTTTATATCTTTCTTTTCATTTTCTTTTATTTATCTAAATAACTGCAACCTAGGGATCACCTGATAAATTGTCTCAGGCAAGCATTTTGAAGTGTTCGTGTATTCCACTCTACCAAGAAATGCTAAAAACGTTTTGTCAAATTTTATAAGTTACAACACTAAAAATTATATTAAACACCAGAAATAGATTGAAATAGCCGAAACTGCACCTATAAACTGGACTAGATGCCAGAAATTGATAAAAAAAAAAAAAACTAACGGTATTACCGTCAAAAGTGAGTTTCCGTTAGTTTTTCTTCGCACTTATAAAAAAAATACTCTTACATAATTTAGCTGGTTTGGACACCATGCTTATTAAAAAATAATATATTTTATAAAGTTTAAAACTGTTCATTTTTTACAAATTTAAAGAATTAAAATTCCTCAAAAATAAAGTTAAGGGACTACTGTTTGGATTGCCTTATTTTAAGTGTTTTTAAAATAAAATAAATTTATAAGTGTTTGAGTAAAATAAAAACATACTTTTAAGCACTTATTTTTTAAGTCAAAATAACAAAAATAAGCCAAAAGTCATAAGCTAGAGTTCCTAATTTATGACTTCTGGTTTATAAGTCAAAATATATAAGTCTATCCAAACGGGCTCTTAATATTTTAAACTCCACGCATACGTAAGGGGAAATTAGCACAAATGACCCTCTTTCGGGTTGGTCACACACTAGAAAAGACAAGGTCATTTTTAAATAAAACAGTATATAAGCTCCAAAGTACTGATCAACAACACAATAAACTCCAAAGTACTCTCTGAAGGATCCTAAAAATCTAACTCATACAAATGATCACATGAACAACACTACAAAATTGATATAACAAAAGCTTGGCTTCACCTCTACAAAGCATTTCAAGAAGTCTATTTGCAGTTAGCAGCAAAATATTAGCGAGGTTGAACAACTATATATAGATCATGGTTCCTCTTCATTTGCTCTTTCAGCGGCTTCTATCTCCGAATCAAGTTTGTTTATTAGCTGCTCGCTTACATGTTTCGCAACAGATATCATGTCAAGTATGACACTAGGGTCTAACCCCGCACCTCCTCGTTTGGTCAACCCGCATATTATTCGTTGTCTATTAACAGAAATAGAAACAGCTGAGCTCATTAAGGATTCTTCTTCTGAAGTTGCGTCGACAATGTAGTGCCTTCCAGCCTACAAATAGAAGGGAAACCGTCCATATTGTGTGTAAGTAACAGCCGGATAAAATGGATTCATATTAAACGGATTGAGTTACCTTTGTCAAAGTAACTATGACAGGTACTCCACTGGTGTCAAATTGCAGAAATTCTTCATCACTAACATCCACATCTGCCTGCTCATCGGATGAGGCAGCCTCACGAACCTGAACTCTTGGAATACCTGTATTGCTCAGTGCTGCCTGGAAGAACATCAAGTCACAGCAATATTAAGAAGTTAATATGAGATGCACCCACTGCGAAACAGCATCACTGCTTAAAATGTCTCATTTAATATATTCTCTTTTTACTGTCCCATCTTTCCTTGCAAAAGCTTCTTAATTAGTCAAAATCTAGGAAATTGTGCTCTTTCATGTTACGTTCAATGTATCACAGCATCTCTAAAACAGTCAATGCAAGTAATGTTCACCCTCCTTTTCCTTGCTAGTACATGATGAGAAAGCGTTTGTTAGTATATACCTTGATTGCAGCACCTAGAGCGTCCAGTAGATTTCCATCAGAGCTAATGACAAGGCAATCGACATACAGATCCCAACATACCTTTCCTTCTTTGATAGAGAGAGACGAGGGATCGATTCCAGCCCCTGTAAAAGATGAAACACACCACATATTATCAACTCGAGAGATGCACAAGTGCAACATTTACCAATTGCTGGAAACATCCCATAACAGAAAGGTCAGCAGTTCTTAACAGCATTATAATTAGACAGAAGTGTGGGTTTTCCATTCTTTCTTTCTCATAGATAAATACCTGCTCCACTTTTACCTCCCAAGAGACACAGCTCAAGTGCTGTTGAGAGTTCTGCAGACAATTCCTCACCTCCTCTGCCCTGCATGGATTAACACAATCGAAACTGATAACGGCATTATGTTCGGAAATAAGAAATGTTATTGCCAAATATAGAAAATGAAGAGGGAACTTAGCTTGACGCTTGAACCAAATTTTCTAACAAAACTATGAAACAGATAAAATAAAAACTTGGAAGTAAACTGAATCCACGTAGACAACCTCAAATGATGGCTCTGCTGTGGGGCTGCACTCTACGTAAATAGAAACCGTTCCTTGGTCTGGATGAGATGCACTTGGTCTTCCAAGTTCTGCCTGTAATAAAAATTTAATAGGCCAAATGAAACAACTTCCATGACAAAATTGATCAATGATTATTAAGGAAAAATCAAGATAGCATCATTAAATCTAAAAATCAGAAATATAACACATGTTTCAATGCCAAGACCGTAATAGTACCTTGACACTGGCAATAACATCAGTTGCACCTAACTTGACTCTTGCAGATCCATTTGCCTTGTAAGAAGCAATAAGTTCAATATTGAGCTTGAGTTGTAGCAAAAGAAACACTTAACGACAAACGTTTTATCTATATAAAAGAACATGACACTACCTGAGGAATAACACCTGTTTCCACATATATAGGTCGATAAGTTAGCCGTTTTCTACCATCATTGCGCAGATCCTGGGCAATACCACCCTTTATAAAGTTCTTTTCTCCAACAGATAGCCCTACCATCCCTGTAAGTGAATGAAATTGTACAAAATCACTCCTTATAACAGTTCATAATACTGGCAGAAGGATTAGAGTAAATGATACGATGTTTATGACTTTCATCACAAGTGCTGAAAACTCAAATATAATGGTAACATTTTCTATTTTACGTTCATACTCTCCTTTTTCCTATTCATATAATATATATTGAAGTTTCAAAATATAGATTACTTCCTCTATTTCAAACAGAGTGTTGGGGGTTAGAGTCCTACGACAAGCTACCTATTTTTTTTTTGTGAACTCAAACATAGATTTGTTAAAAGTTCTTCCTCTCCCAATTTGGTTGACAACACTTGAAGTAACACCAACTTAAGAAAGAAAGGAAGACTTTTGACATATAAACTACACAAGCACAATATACTATAAATACCGTCGATACCAACAAATCTTGCCAATTCCTAACCATCTTTACATCAATTCCTAGAGACACATTTACATCAATACATTAACAAATCCTCATTTTTAGAGGAATAAAAGGAAACAGAAATTCTTTAAGGAACAACATACATTATTCTTTCAATCATTCTTTAAACTTCGACTTTTCATTTTCTTTTCCAACTATAGAAAACACCTTTCATAGGTTGTTTTTTTCCTTTGACCGATTTTGAACTAATGCAGATGAGCTTTCGCTCAATCATCTCAACTTTCAAGGTATTTCAATTAATGAAGACAGATAGCTACCTATTTCCTGAATTCTCATCTCATGTGGTGAATTTCTGTTTAATATTTTTTTTCTTCAGAAACTTCTATTTCTGTTAGATGAGTTCTAAGTATATTATTTTTTTGCCGTCTTATATCTAAGGAGAAATTATTACATTCTTACACGGTTTTCCTTAATGCTAAATTTTGAATTTCATCAACAACTTATTTTGCATTTGGAAGTCTTTATATGGATACTGATTTTGATGCTCCCCTAGACAGATCAAATTATTAAATAAAATAACTGGATATGTGCTTCAACTTTGATAAACTATCTAATAGATTTGATGTTACTACTTCTCATTATTTATAATATTGTTCTTCTTGCGTCATTCCAATATGTTACTATTGGATTATATATGTTAGATCTGTATTATTCTTATAGGACACAACTAAAAAGTCGAGAAACTGTCTAAAAAACCGAACCAAAAAGAGAAAATCGAAATAAATCAAAATTTATTTTAGTTTGGACTGGATGCCATATTTTCAAAATTGAAAACCGAATGATGCAAAATCAAATTGAAAAAACGAATGTCATTGCTCCATGAGATCAATGTCCACTTCCAAACAAATATACGACTCACAATTGAGATAATGAAAATATCAATGAGCAAGTATAATTCCTCTGTAAATTCCAAGGACCAAATTGGCATTCAGACATTATTTAAACAAACTTCAAGGACCAACAACAACATACCCAGTAAAATCTCAGCACGTGGGGTTTGGGGGTAGAGCTGCTTCCGGGAGACCCTCGGCATCAAAGCAAACGTTGCATAGACAAGAAATTAAAGCTATAGGAACATGCTGGTAACAAAAATCGAATACGCCATGCTAGCACAAATTTGCAAAATAAGACGTTGATGAAATTCAAAATTTAGCATTAATGAATAAATGAGATAATGGTAAAAAACACGCCTCAAATATGCTTTTTGTGAGTTTCCTGCCTGAATTATCATGTGTTTGTGTTTCCTACCTGAACATACTAATCTAATATAACAATATATCTAATATAATAGAAAAGAACTGTCTTTTCTGCATACTTTCCCCGAACCGGGTTTTTTGTTAAAAAAATATATCTACAATGAATAGTAACACTTGTCTAGCTTAGTTACACCCGCCATTATCACACGGAAAGCAATATTTTTGGGTTTTTGTTTCAGTGAGAGACAAAGAAAGTACTCACAAGTTCGATTTTGGCTTCTGGAAAAGATGAAGAAGAGCAAATTTTGCAGCCGCCGGTGAATCGTTTAGTTTAGCCGGAGAAGACAACGTAATTTTAAAGTATAATCTGAATTGAGTCCTAAATTTAGGGCTTTTAATATGTTTTGATTGAGAAAATTTGGGCCTGTATATTTAAGGCCCATTGGACCTTGTCTTCCACCCACCTTGACCCGAATATTTTTGGATCAAATCTCGTTTGATCAAGGTAAGAATGCGTAAGGTAAGATAGACTTTTATGGTCCGACTCTTCTCCGAACCCCGTGTATAGCAGAAGCTTAATGCATCGGGCTACTTATTTTTTATATGTTTGAACTAGCACTTAGGGACGTTTGTTTGGGGAACAAGTTATCCTGAGATTAATTATTTCAGGATTAGTTATTCTAAGATTGTTATTCCACCCTCAATCTGGATTAAAAATAACATTATAATTTTGAAATAAATGATCCCAAAATTTTATCCACCAAACATGGGATAAACTCATTCCAAATTTAATATCATTCAAATCAAACTAAGACTTAAAAATTGAGCTCAATATGAATAACAACATTTAAGTATCTAACTTTTTAAATATATATATATAAGAATAAATTATTATAAGAAATAGAAATTGACGTTGAGAAATAGTAATTGACGTTTAAATAAATGTAATATTTATTTACTGATTAAAATAAATATAATTGCACTGATATAAATTACAATAGCTGAATTTAGGTATCTTTTGAACATGAAAATATGATAAATTCACTTAAAGCATAGTATTTATGTGAATACATATTTTATTATATGAGATACCAATCTTTGCAAACGATGTTATTGGTTTGTTCTTTTTTATCGCTTTCATTATTTTTTCGTGATCAAAATTTGCCTAAGATTCTTGTTGGTTAGGTTACTCAAAATTTATATATGTACGTATAAAATAAAATAAAAACTTTATATATACGTGTAATTCCCTCGACGGGCCTAGATTCGTCCCTGGTAATGGAAGATAGTATTAAGCTAAAATTCGATCTTACCACAAGCCAGTTTCAATCATAACAATGCGTGAAATAGTAATCTCACAAGAGATCTCTCGAATCTAGAAATATTTTTGCAAAAAAATATCCCATCAATTTTCAATTTTTATGTCTTATTTTATTTTTAATCTATTTAAATTCAAAAGATATTTCTTGATATACAATACATATATTAAGATTAAAAAATTTAATGGGATATTTTTTGAACTAAAATTAGAGGAAAGAGGCGGAGATAAGAAGTTGTACAGACTAGCCAAGACGAGGGAGAGGAGGGTCAGTGACTTTGATCATGTGAGGTGCATCAAGGACAAACGACAAAGTACTAGTGGAGGACGCGCATATTAGGAGGAGACACTTTTACTTCCATAAACTCTTGAACGAAAAAAGAAAATAGGGACATTGTGCTGGAAGATCTGGAACACTCTGGTAGGCGCCGAAATTTTGGATATTGTAAAAACATTATGGTTGATGAGATTCAGGGTGATTTTCGCAGGATGCGCAGGGGACGAGCGACCAGGCCGAATGAGATCCCATTTGAATTTTAGAAGAGTGTGGTAGGGCAGGTTTGGAATGGTCGACGGAGTTGTTAAACGTCATTTTTAAGACGGGGAGGATGCCCGAAGAATGGAGGTGGAGTACAATGATTCTTTTGTACAAAAACAAAGGTGATAATCCAGAGTTGGAACAACTATAAGGGTATCAAGCTGCTAAATCACACTATGAAAATTTGGAAAAGAGTCGTGGAGATGAGGGTGCGAAGAGGTGTGTCTATCTCCGAGAATCAGTTTGGATTCATGTCGGGGCGTTCAACTACATAAGTCATTCATCTTATTAGGAGGTTGGTGGAGCAGTATAGGGAAAGAAAGAGAGACATATGATTTTCTTCGACCTCGAGAAGACATGACAAAGTCCATAGGGAGGTTCTATGGAGATGTTTGGAGGTGTACATGTATTGTTTGTTCTATTTACTTGCATTTAGTTATTGCTTCCTTTTGTTTTTTACCAGAATTTGATATCATGACTTACTCACTTTGTTTGTCATATTTTGCTTGAGTTGGTACTTTGTCTTGAGCCGAGGGTCTCTCGAAAACAGTCACTCTACCTATCAAAGTAGAGATAAAGTCTGTGTACACCCTACCCTCCCCAAGTATGTCGTTGTTATTCTAAAACTTGTACACTCAAACTAAGACACCTAAATGAAACGGATAGAATAATAATTACTAAAATAAAATTCCTTGTTAATAAAAGAAAGTGCACACATGATGTAGGTAAAAACTTATGCGTCATCATGTATTTATATTTTATCAGGTCAAAAAGAGTAGCCAAGTTGGTGTAGCAGTAGAACGCGGGACCGCAAGATAACGATTCAATCCCCTGCATAAACCTTCTTGGTTGAGTCTGTCACACATGACTTGTCGAGTGTGGTTAATCGGCTGACGTGGTTTGCAGGCTATTATGTCAGCCCGGGGTTTACCCTGTGCGCACTCGAAAGAGTAGCGGTTGCGGGTTCCTTCGTCAACAAAAAAAAAGAATTGATATTCTTGAGGAGAAAAACAAAGAGACCAAACTTGATATTTTTTTTCTCTTTAACCAAAGATAACCTTGACCATGGAACTAGCCAACTAATCCAAGATTATAAGCCAAAAGCTTTATGCCCGGGGATCCCGTACATGGTGAATAACCAAATTTCAATTGAAATGAAATCTTTTTGGATAAATCGATGCACTTCAGAAGGAATCAATAAGAGGACATCAATTCCCATTAAGTAAACCTTGCAAATAAAAGAACCAACCGAACATTTTTATCTTTAACTAGAGGTCTCAAATTCAAGCCCCTTAAAACGAGGAACCTATATGTAAGTACATTTTACCCACTTTGCCGAGCCTACCAGAGAGAATCTAGATTATTCCGACCAGTCAACTTCCGATAGCTGAATGATTAAACAGGGAAAAAATAAGAAAGGCATCTACAGCAGATTACAGACATTCCATAAAATGTTTTACCTCCTTAGTGGGCTTACCCCATATATATTCGAATTAGTCGGACCAATAAGCTATGAATACAAGGTTGGTTAAACGCGGAGGAGGGGTGCAAGTACATTCAATGTAGTTAACACACATTGCATGAAGAAAAAAGTATCAATTTACCCGGCTAAAACTAAACATAAAGCCTTAACTAAACTAAGATGAAATTCATTTCTGAGAACAATTATACATCTAAATTAAATCCTACAACGAACGACCGAAGAGAAAAAAAACTAGGATGGAAACTAGTTCGAATTACTAGACATACCTCAACCGGAAAATGACATGCCCGGCACAGAAGGTTGACAAACAAGTTAACAACAAATGGATGTGAGAATTAAGGATCAAATAGGAACGGGATGATTTACTCCTATGCAGGCAGCGTTACGTTGATGTCAGCCGGCTTATTTCTCAAGTCGAGTCCCACCGACGATGACCAGTTAATCGAGGAAGCGGGCATAGTTGGTTTTGCAGAAGAGTGATTATTATAAGGGTCTTCAATTTCTGTACTAGATAGAGGAACAACAGCAGCTGTTATTGGCTCCGATTTGTTTTTCTTGGTCTTTTGCTCATGTTGATTTCCAGCAAGGAAACTGCCCACAATAATCTGATTCACAACAAAAGAAAAAAAACTTGGCTAATTTGGCCGAAGTGTCACCAAAGTGCCAGTACATATTTGTTCGGGAAAAGGTCCAAATTTACCCCCTCTACCATACGACAGTACCAGTACATATTTGTTCAGGAAAAGGTCCAAATTTACCCCATCTACCAAACGACATATCTTGATTTTACACCTTGTTATACTCTGGAACCATTCATACCCTTGCCGTTAATAAATTGTCTCGAATTTGCCCTTCACATTAAGGGAGCTCAAGTGTGGACTCTGTGGATTCAACATGTCAAGATATTTCGGGAAAAAGGTCAAGATTCATCCCTCTATTTTCTACTACGGTTTAAAAGTTGTCTGGTGCGTCACGAGATTACCACTTCAGATTGACAGAAGAGTTTAATTTTTGTCTATCGACGGTGTAAAAAATATATCTCTACTATACAAAATATCTTAATGTTTCTATTTGTTCTACATTCAAATCATTCATATCCTTACTGTCAGCAAATTGTCTCGTATCTGGCCTTGACTCTAATGGAGCTACAACCTCAAGTATAATGGAGGGTAATTTCAAACCACAGTAAAAATAGAAGGGTAAATCTATTGAAGTTTCGACACGTGGAATCCGCTAAGTCCATGCGGTCCGTCAAAACCAAGGGCAAATACGATACAATTTGTTAACAGCGAATATATGAATGACTCCAAAATATAATGGAGGGTAAGTCGTACAACAGGGGTAAATTTGAATATTTTCTTTATAGAAAACAACTATTCCATAGGTTTGGGTGGATAGATTAGAAAAGAGAGTAGATAACATGATAAACGTGTGAAAAAGTGGATATAACTCAAAACTATTGCCAAAATATGTAATACCTGCACAGGTCCGGCAGCAACTAGTAGACCGGCAACTCCACCTCCAACAACACGCCCATCAGGGCTTGCTAGAGAAACGCTCATTCCGCCAGATCTGTTTCTCATTCCTCCCGTCTCAGATGGCATAAACGATCCGGTCAATGACAGTATCTCAAACGGGCCCTACATGAACAATGAAAGAGGAAGGTTACGCACAAATGCCTTTCATCAATTCGACAATTTCCAAACATGAAGGTGTAATCTCGGTATTACAATCCTTTGCATTATAATCCCAGCATAATTTTGTACGTGAACGGGTCAAGTAGATAGAGGCTTCTACATAATGAAAGTCAACGGTGCTTCCCTTTTTATAGACTTGCATACTTGCAATCTATAGGTAGAGTTAACCCCATATAAAGGAAAGGATGATAAAATTACTTCGGGAATTTAAGGACCTAATTTGACTTGGAACCATTATGAAGCTATGCTGCTTGAATTCTTCAAAAATGTTGTCGCACATGTGTCAGTTCCTCCAAGAATACACTACTTTTGGAGGATCCGACACACATAGCCGAAATTTTTGAAGAGTCCGAGCAATGAAGATGACCTAAACTGGCAAGGACACTCAATTAGGGATGACATTAGTAGATCATTGCGTGGCTTCAAGTACCAGTTTGTCATTTAATCGACAATTCTATTTTATTTTATTTTATTTTTGATAAGGATGCAATCCACAATTCTAATATGAGTATCATAAAACGTCTTTCAACTTATTACCATTCATACATTGGACTAGAATATGTTATACTTTTACTTTTCAGCATTTCGAATACCTAAACAACTCTCTCATTTCTGGCACGGTCTAGGGTAGTTCTATGAAAACAGTTTTTTGGGATCAATTTTCACCAGTTGCTTCTAATTCTTGCTAACAAATGAACTTGGACAAGCAATGCAAGAAAAATCACAACAATAGCTTTTTTAGGAGCGGGAAACAACCGGTCGCAAAGTCAGGAGTTTCACTAAGGGGATTCAGAATATAAAAAAGCTAACACACGAAGAATCTAAGGGAATTCAACATCTGCTATATATAAATAAATATAATTTTTGACCTCGTATATACTATGGAATTTTTCGATAAAGGGAGTGGATGAACCCCTTTGCGGTATCGTGGCTCCGCCCATGGAAACAACATGCTTGCGTGTGCATAAATGCAATGATGTTCAAATATATAATGAAGGCTAAATAAATTTCATTGATTATTTAAGACAAAACAAGTTAATGGTTAAACTGATCTAAAAGATCACATATTAAGCAAAGAGGCAAAGATGAAACTAAACATTTGAATCAAAAGATTAACCATAATAAGAGAGAAGAACTAGTTGCAGCACCTCATACGTCAACGTGCCACCAGAAGAGTCAGGTTGACGTAGTGTAACGCTTGAAATTACACCATTTGCAGAGAGAATGCATATTGCTCGAGGCCCTTGTTGAGCGAATGATATAATCTTCATTGTGACATCCTAAAGGAAAACCAAAAGAACAATCAGCAACATCTCCATGACTCCATGAAGTTCAATATATAACGAGAAAATGACAAAATGGTCCCTTATGTTAACTTTTGGCAAACTTAAAAGGACCAAAACTGTTCAGTGCAAACTTAAGGGACTATATTGAACCTATCCTCAAACATATAAGGGACCAATCCTGTCATTTTCTCAACATATAACAGTCCCTAAAACATGCATACGCATATGGTCACCACGAGAAATGCTGTTTATGGAAAGGATTCATGAAAAACGACTAATTAATTATTGAGAAATTGAGATGTACTGGCATGTGAAACTGATTGGCGATGAATTGCATATCATTTTTACTTTCCTTTTCCTTTTCCTTTTTTTAAGATGAAACAAAGAAATTCATACCGTATATACACTGAAAGAGAGAGAACGGATATTTTATGATAATCAAGACACATAACTCAGAAACAACCTCTCTACCTCCCAAGGTAAGGTCTGCGTACACTCTACCCTCCCCAGACCCCACCGTGTGGCATTAAACTGGGTATGTTGTTGTTGTAATCAAGACATATTACGCCAAGCACCGAAACTACAAAAATTGCCGTGAAAATCACATTACGTATCATCTTTGGCTAACAATTTACCTCTCCAGTATTAACGGTGATAATATGGGGTGTAAAATTAGCACCAACAGAGCATGAGACCCATTCACCTACAGAAAAGGAAAAACTCAAACATTAATACTGTTAAGAGGGGTAAAAGTGTAATTGGTATAGGCAGTTATTGGAGGCAGTTATTGTAAATAATAGAGGAGCCTATTTGTTATTCCTGCCTTTACTAATATATATTTACTCTTAAACAAATATTGTATTAAATACACAGAGAATAATAAAATACTCTCTACGAGTTCTTTTCTTCTTCAAACTGTTCATCGTCTTCTCTCTATTCTTTCTCCTCCTATCTGCTGTAACACATGTCTTCTCTTCTTCTTTACTATAATACTGTGGTTGCATGCATCTCGTATTCTCCCTGTTGAAGTTAACAACATGGTATCAGAGCAGCGATCTGCTTCCGCGAAAACAATCGACTGGATCTGGTGATTCCTGCGACTCTTCGTCCCTGGGTCTGGTATGGTTTCTTCTATTAGGGCAAGACCATTCTCGTCTTCTTGGTTTATATGTCCCTTGATTGAATTAGGGCTTCTTATTTGAATAAGGGCAAAACCAGTCCAATCAAGAATTAGGGCCTTTTTTTTTTCCCGGAATTGATCTCGTTATATCTACTCTTCTTGAATCGATCGGTAAAAACAAGTGTTGGTTTATTGGTTTTTCTGGAAAAATTGATATTCTCAAATTTCTGCAAATCTTTGTTTCTTTTCTAAAATAACTGTTGATTCGACGAAAATGAGTACTGGTCAAAATCAAGAGATAATGGACACTGGTGTATCAAGTACCTCTAATCTTACAGCCACTGGTGCGATAGATCATAATCATCCTCTATTTCTTCAAGCTTCAGATTTAAGTGGTACTTCCTTGATCTCCTTTCAGTTATTGGGATCTGAAAACTATACTATATGGAGTAAATCAATGAGAATAGCACTACTAGGAAGAAATAAGATGGGATTTGTTAATGGGAAGCACCAGAGGGATCAGTTTGCAGAGGATCTGGGAGACCATTGGGACAGAGTCAATGCTGTAGTACAAGCATGGCTCATGAACTCAGTCTCAAAAGACTTACTAAGTGGGTTATTATATGCTGAATCTGCATTTGAAGTATGGGAGGATCTAAGGGAGAGGTTTGACAAAGTAGATGGGTCAAGAACTTATGACCTACACAGAGAAATTGCTACTATTTCTCGAGAAATTCTTACATTTACGAATACTTCTCAAAATTAAAAGTACATGGGTTGAATTTGATCACTAGTCCACTCACAATTGTGGGTGTCCTAAGTCCAGAGAATTTGTTGAATACCTTGAAAGGCAGAAACTATATCAGTTTTTGATGGGATTGAATGAACACTATATGCAAGCTAGAAGTCAAATCCTTCTCATGCCATCCTTACCCACTGTCAATAGAGCATATGCTATGATTACAAGTGATGAAAGTCAAAAATCTGTTACTTGAGATCTGTGGAAATTTGTTGGGAGTTGGACCAAGTGGGATAAAACAAAACCTGGTCCATGATCCAACTGCTTTGTTCTCTAAAACTGACTCAGGAACACAAAAATACAAAAAAAATCCACTTCTACTAATCTTTTTTGTGATGTGTGTAAGATGAGAGGACACACTAAAGAATTCTGCTACAAGGTGGTTGGATATCCACCTGGTTTTAAATCCAAGAGAAAGGAGCATGCTGCATATGGAGCTGTGGAATCAAAGAAGAATAAAGTGGCTGCTAACACAGATAATGCCAATTCTGACCTTCTTTGAAAAATTTGTGTTCTCGAAGAGGCGGTATGAAGCGGTGTGAAGCTACTTAATCTCAGAATTGACCAAGCAAAGGCTGCACAAAGCAGAAGTCCACAACATGCCTCAAATGCAGCAACTACAGGTATGTCTAAATACAAGGCCTTACTAGGAAAAGAAATAATAAAACAGTGGATAATAGACACAATCATATGGTTTCTGATTTAAAACTGCTTAATAAGGAAACTATAGTAGACAACCATGCTGATTCTAAGATAGTCCACCTGCCAAATGGAGAGTTGGTTAGTGTAACACACACTGGTTCCAGTGCTATATCAGACAGGAATACACTACAAAATGTCTTCTTTATACCACAATTTAAATTTAATTTAATGTCTGTTTCTCAACTAACAAAGGAACTACAGTGTGCTGCTATTTTTTATCCTGACTTTTGTGTATTCCAGGATCTTTACAATGGGAAGGTGAAGGAGATTGGTAGACTACAAGATGGACTTTACATTCTAGTAAATCATGCTTCTTCAAAATTGTTAGGAAGCCAAGAAGAAGTAGGTTTGGTTGTAAATAGGATCACTGATAAAACACTTACTAAAGAAGAAATAGATATCTGGCATAAAAGATTTGGGCACATCTCTAGCAATGTATTGAGTAGATTGATTAGAGCTAGTTCTGGCACTATAGCCAAAGTAATAGAAAATTGCAAAATCTGTCCATGTGCAAAACAGTGCAGGTTACCCTTTCCTTTGAGTAACAATAGGAGTACTTCAGCCTTTAATCTGATTCACATGGATGTATGGGGCCCCTACAAAGTTCAAACTCATAATGGGAAAAGGTATTTTCTTACAATAGTGGATGATTTTACTAGAATGACTTGGGTATATTTACTTAGTCTTAAATCTGATGTATGCACTGTATTACAACAGTTTTTGTCCTTTGTACAAACTCAGTTTAACAAAACAGTTAGGATAATAAGAACTGATAATGGAACTGAATTTGTAAATGAAGTGTGTACTGCTATATTCCTTAAATTAGGCATAATACATCAGAAATCTTGTGCTTATACACCACAACAAAATGGTGTAGCTGAAAGAAAACATAGACATATTCTTGAGTTAACTAGAGCCATAAGATTTCAGGGGCATATTCCTCTGAAGTTCTGGGGTATGTGCATTCAGGCAGCAGTATATATCATAAACAGGTTACCATCTTCAGTCACTAGTAAAACTCCCTATGAAATGCTGTACAAAAGGAAACCTTCTATCAAACACTTAAGAGTTCTAGGGTGTTTATGCTTTGCTAATAACTTAACAGTTAATGATAAGCTCCTATCCAGAACTAGATGCTGTGTTCTTATGGGATATTCTGAAACACAGAAAGGATATATCCTTTATGACTTAGATGCTAAAGTTTTCTTAGTAAATAGAGATGTAAGCTTTAGAGAAAATGAATTTCCCTTCAAGACTGATACATCTGCAAAATCTGTGTTTCAAAATAAACAGAGTGATATTTTTCCAGTCACTGATACAGCCTACACAACTCCATACAATACCAATCAGTATATTCCTACTAATGTTACCTATGTACCTGAAGAAAATAACAGTGACACTAGTGCAGGGGATGAAGATAGTGTTGAAACATATAAAACAACTCAAGAGGCAGAGGTCAACCAGGATCAAGTCTCTGCCAAGCATATAAATATGACTGATGTAAGGAGATCTACCAGGGCAAAACAACCCCCAATATGGATGAAGGACTTTGTCACAAAAGAAGTTGGTAACACAACAACTCCATATTCTATAGCTAATTATATTTCTTATGAAAATATCACTACTAAATATAAAGCCTTTCTTACTGCTTTTTCAGAATTGATAGAACCAAAAACTTATAAGGAAGCATCTAAAATTCCTAGGTGGGTAGAGGCTATGCAAACTGAGATAAAGGCTTTACAGGATAATCATACATGGGAAATTGTTACTTTGCCTAAAGATAAGAGTCCAATAGGATGTAAATGGGTATACAAGATTAAGTATAAAGATACAGGGGAGGTTGAAAGACTTAAGGCTAGACTTGTTGCTAAAGGGTATAGTCAAAAGGAAGGAATAGATTATCATGAGACTTTCTCTCCTGTAGTTAAGATGGTAACTGTAAGGTCTATAATATCTTTAGCAGCATCTAAGAATTGGCAAATACATCAAATGGATGTCTATAATGCTTTCTTACAGGGTGACTTACATGATGAGATATACATGGAACTACCACAAGGATTCATTAGCCAGGGAGGCAATCAGGTATGTAGGCTAATCAAGTCCTTATATGGTCTTAAACAAGCCCCTAGACAATAGAATTTTAAACTCACAGAAGCCTTAAGATATATGAAGTTTAGACAATCTGAATATGACCATTCCCTGTTTATAAAACAAACTGACAAAGGGATGGTTCTAGTATTAGTGTATGTAGATGATATTCTTATTACAGGGAATAATTTAGAGCTTATAACAGAAACTAAACAATCTTTACAACAGTCTTTTAAAATGAAAGATTTAGGGGAAATAAGGTATTTTCTGGGAATAGAGTTTGTGAGGTCTAATAAAGGAATCCTAATGCATCAAAGAAAATATGCTTTAGAACTTATAGCTGAGTTAGGACTTTCTGCTGCTAAGCCTTTTAATACACCTATAGATTGCAACATGAAACTAACTACAAAGGAGTATGATAGTTTTGTACAGGATAAACAGACTGTAAACAACAACAAGACAATAGTAGAAGATGAGCTCATAGAAGATATTAGCTTGTATCAAAGACTAATAGGAAAATTGTTATACTTAACCACTACAAGGCCAGATATCTCTTATAGTGTGCAGTGCTCGGTCGGTTTTCCGTGACCAAAAGGTCTCATCTCGATGCAAAGACTAAGAATAGTAAGGTATATCAAGAGTCAACAGACAAGGTATTACGATGTCAAGCGACAAGCGAAACACCGACCCTCTTTGTGATGCGGTGGGACGCTTGTCTGAGAAGGAAATCGATGTGAGTTATGCAATAAAGTTTGGTGATTCTCTTATTTCTTGGAAATCAAAAAAAACAGAGCACAATCTCTAGAAGTTCAGCAGAATCAGAATACAGAAGTTTAGCAAGCACAGTGGCTGAGATAACCTGAATACTTGGTCTACTTAAAGATATTGGGATTCAGTTTAATCCTCCAGTAACAGTCTTCACTGACAGTAAATCAGCAATCCAAATTGCAGCAAATCCAGTCTTTCATGAGAGGACTAAACATATAGAGATTGATTTACACTTTATCAGAGAAAAGATTCAGAAAGGTATGATAAAGTCAGAATACATACACAACGAACCAGCCAGCTGATTTGCTTACAAAAGGATTGAACAGAATGCAGCATCAACATCTTTGCTTCAAGCTTGGACTCCTGAATATCTTCCAGTAGTCAGCTTGAGGGGGTATGTTAAGAGGGGTAAAAGTGTAATTGGTATAGGCAGTTATTGGAGGCAGTTATTGTAAATAATAGAGGAGCCTATTTGTTATTCCTGCCTTTACTAATATATATTTACTCTTAAACAAATATTGTATTAAATACACAGAGAATAATAAAATACTCTCTACGAGTTCTTTTCTTCTTCAAACTGTTCATCGTCTTCTCTCTATTCTTTCTCCTCCTATCTGCTGTAACACATGTCTTCTCTTCTTCTTTACTATAATACTGTGGTTGCATGCATCTCGTATTCTCCCTGTTGAAGTTAGCAACAAATACTTTCACATGAATCTTTACAGACTAGTAAAAAGGGCAGCCAGGTGCACTAAGCTCCCTCTATGTGCGGGGTCCGGGGAAGGGCCGGACCACAAGGATCTATTGTACACAGTCTTACCTTGCATTTCTGCAAGAGGCTAATTCCACGGCTTGAACCCATGACCTCCTGGTCACATGTAGGCAATTTTACCAATGTATTCATATGAAAACATATGTCACATTCACGTAGGGGTGAACTCGGACAAGAATAAAATTTAGGTACATATCATTCCAAGAAAACATTGCCACACCACCTTCACACCCCCACCCCCTCAAAAAAGAAGAAAACATTAAAAGGAAAAATAAATCACTTGATAATATTAATCAAGAATTTTACACTTTGTAGCCGTCCACCAAAATATAAGCCAATAAATGTATATTTTTGTATATTAATTGTAATATACAACAAATATACATATTCTATACATAATTATGTATATTGACTAGCAACCCTAATTATTTTCCACCGAGCGTCTGTATGTGTAAAAATCCCATGTTAATCACCTCCAAGACGTTTTCGCACATGTAACTAATATTTAGAATATTTTTCCACCCTCAATAGGAACGGAAGAAACAAGGAAACTAACTATATTGTGAAGTTCAAATTTAATATTTGTCGAAATTTTAGTGACTTAATTTTTACATATATATATCCACGATCCTTATCGAAATGCTAGGTTCAATTGAACCCATTGATTATATACTACACACGGCTCGACTTTCATAAGTGCAGGATAAGGTTGTGTATAATAGACTCAATGTGGTCCAACCCTTCAATAAACTCCACGTATAACTGGAGCTTAGTGCACTGAACTAATTAAACACCTTAACTGATTTTCCCTTGTTTTATATAGTTCAAGAGCATTTGCATATACAAGAAAAAGGCTGCATCTACAACTAATTAAACAGTATCTGACCAGATTTCCCCCATTATACATTTGAAATTATGAGTTCAAAATTTAATATTTGTTGAATTTTAGAGATTTTACGAACACACACATATACTATGTTGCTCGGACTCTTCAAAAACACTGTTGGATGTGTGCCGGTATGGTTTTTGGAGGATCCGACACGGGTGCAACAACATTTTTTAGGGTCCGAGCAACGTAGCATATTTATATTTATGACGGGCATCGAAATCTACATATGTGTCTATTTGCATGAATGCAGGATAAGACTGCATACAATAGACTCAATATGGACATGTCCTTCACCAGACCCCACAACACCGAGATATTAAAAAGGTTTAAATCTTTACCGGAATTTTCAACTCAACATGCATCTTAGGCATATGAGGCTTACTAAGTACTAACTTACCCAACTGGCCGGACTTTCCCTATTATACATTTGAAATTATGAGTTCAAAATTAATATCTGATGAAATTTTAGTGATCTCTTACACACACATTATGATGTGTCGATACGTTGGATTCAATTGAACCTATATATTATATGCTACATACAAGTCAACTTGCATGAATGCAAACTAAGACTGCAGAACATATACTCAATGTGGTCCGTTCCTTCACCGGACTTCACACATAACGGGAGCTTAGTGCACCTACATATTTTTTTAAAAATGTAACTAAAAAGTAAAAAGGTTCAAATCTTTACCTGAATTTTCATCATCCATCTTAGGCATACAGGGTTTACTAACTAACCCAACAGGCCAAATTTTCCCCATTATACATTTGCAATTATTAGTTCAAATATCAAAATTTGTCTAAATTTTAGTGACTTTTTACACAGATACATATTGATTATTGAACCCATTGATTATATGTTAAATATTGTTGAGTCTGTTTTATATACACTTTTGAATCCTTTTTAATTAGTATTTTCCTCTTTTCTTTTGGTTTTTGTATAGTGATAGAGTTGTTTTTCTTTCTTTTGAGTCACAGCGGTCCTAAGAGAGAAAATACCTAAAAAGAGGTTGAAAAAAAACAGAAAAGGAGTCCCGGGAAGATAGAAGAAATCTGGCAAATTTCCGGACGAGAAAAGCTCAAGGGCCGCGGCGCATGGAATGAAGAGTCGCGACGCTGATGAGCCGCGGCGGAAGATTATGGAGCCGAGGGGCCTGAAGGCCAGAAACTGAAGCAAGAAATTCTCGTCAAAGACGCCGCGCCGCCGGGAAGCTGAGCAGTGGCGCTTTACCTCCGGTGAGCAAAGTTGATTTTTGACGAATTAGAGCTGCGGCGCTACCCTGGCTGAGCCGCGGCGCCGACGCAGAAATTTGAGAAAAATGGGCCGAATTTCAGTCAAAAACCCTAATCTGGATGAAATGAAAGGGGGGTTCCCGTTTAAGAGACTCAGAAAGGGTTTTGGGACAATTATAAATAGAGGGTCTTGGCTCATTATGCGGGGACCAGAAATAACCTCTTGAGAGCAGAATTGGAGCTTGAGGATTTTTGCATTCCAGTTTTTTTTTATTCTTCAGTATTAGCGTATGTATGAGATTTTAGTTTGTAATTCTTTTATTATGAACTAATTACTTTGTTAGGGTTTTAAGTCGGATCCGCTTGAACCCCTCATTATGATATTAATGTTATAGTTTGATTTCTTCTTCTATGTTATTGAGATCTATTCAACTTGTGATGATTGTTTGATAATTAACTGATCACTAATTTTCATAACTTATATGATTTCAAATCGAGATCTGAAAAGGGAGATTTGAATATGTTATAATTGTTTAGACATAGGTTAAAATCGTGGACGAAAGTACCCTGATACTTGTGTAGTAAATAAGGCTATTGTTCTTAATCCTCCTGTGTGGTAAAACTTATCATAGAAATATAGAAAGTTTTTGTATAAGGTTGAGTTTTTATGTCTTAAACATAATATAGAACATATTAGTTAACCTGATATCTCAATAGGAAGAAGAAGATGACTAGGTATTAATAGAATAATAGGGTGGATAGTTGATGAAGGTGAGAATCCCTAATCTTTTCCATATGTGATTCTAATTAGTGATTATTGTCCATATATTTACTGCATTCTTAGATTAGTAAACTCATCAAACCATTGATAATCAAATAGAAACTAAAAAGATTTTACACACACATATAAATATATACATATATGACCTGCATTGAGACGTTGCATTCGATTGTACCCATAGATTATATGTTACAAAAGTGTCTATTTGCATGAAAGTATGCTAAGACTGCTACAATCGTTTCACTGTGAACCCTACACATAATGAGAGCTTAGTGCACCGAAATATTCACCAATAAACTTAACAGCGCAAAAAAGTTCAAATCTTTTACCTGAATTTTCAACATCCAACTTTGGCATATGAGGCTTACTAACTAAACCAACTGGCCGGATTTTCCTATTATGCATTTGAAATTATGAGTTCAGTTGAGATTTTAGTGATCTTTAAAACTCATTATGACATGCGTCGATACGTTGCATTCAATTGAACCCATAGATTATATGCTACATACACGTCAACTTGCATGAATTCATGCTAAGACGGCATGCAATAGACTCAACGTGGTCCGCCTTCACCGAATCTCACACATAACGAGAGTTTAATGCACCTATATATTTTTTAAAAATAGTAACTAAACAGAAAAAGGTTCAAATCTTTACCTGAATTTTCAACATCCATCTTAGGCATATGGGGTTTACTAACTAACCCAACAGGCCAGATTTTCCCCATTATACATTTGCAATTATTAGTTCACAATTCAGTATTTGTCGATATTTTAGTGATTTTTCATATAGATACTATATTGAACCCATTTATTATATGTTAAATACGACTTGCATGGATGCAGTCATGTAGGCTAAGACTGCATACAAAAGATTCAATCTCGTCTGGCCCTTCTACGGACCCTGCACATAACGAGAGCTTAGTGCACCGAGATATTTAAAAAAAATAGTCTAAGGGTCAAGGCAATGAAGCAATAGCATGTCCGGCCCTTCACAGGACCCTGCACATAACGGAAGTTTAGTGCACCGAGATATTTTAAAAAAAAAATTGTCCAAGGGTATTTTGCAAGCAACCGACTACATCAAAATTTAATACTCGTTGAAATTTTAATGATTTTTACACGTTGAAATTTTAATGATTTTTACACACACACAGAGATAGATATATGCAGTGCCGGCTTGAAGGTCAAGCCAATGAAGCAATGGCTTTAGGCCCCTGAGTTTTTAAGTCCTCATTTTATTATTAATAACTCCTCCTTTTCATTTTATGTGATATAGTGTGACTTGATATGAAATTTAAGAAAGAAAAAAGTTAAATTGTATGATTTAAAATAAATCTATTAAAGATAAAATGAGAAGTTTTTCTACTACATTTTATTTGAAATTTTTAATACAATTTTACCTCATAATAATATATTTCTTATAATTATTTATTAGAATTCAAATAACTATAAAACATGAATCATGTTAGTCACTAATTTTTTTCTAAACATTGAAGCCTCTTAATAAAGCTTGACTTTAGGCCCCAATGTTCTTGAGCTGCCCCCGGATATATGACCTCGCATCGAAACGTTGCATTCAATTGTACTCGTAGATTATATGCTACATAAGTGTTTGCTTGCATGAATGTTAGTTAAGACGGCGTATAATAGACTCAATATGGGTCTTACACATAACGAGAGCTTAGTGCACCGAAATATTCACCACTAAAATAAACAGTTAAAAAAATTCAAATCTTTTACCTGAATTTTCAACATCCAACTTAGGCAGATGAGGCTTACTAACCCACCCGACGGGCCGGATTTTCCCCTGTTTCTCCACCGAGAAATCAATCACCGGCGACGGGCCCGCCGACAATGTTGGCTTAGGAGAAAGTGCCCCATCTGGTCCATACTTTCTTGGTCTACCCCTCTTCTTCTTCACTACAGCCACCATTGCTCCACCACCACCGCCGGTAACTGGAGTTGGTGAAATAACCATTATTTGAGGTGCTGATCCAGAAAATTGACTTGGATTTTCAGTGGTCCTAGGTGCCACATGGTAATCTGATGGTGCATCTGATCCCACCACTGTTACTCCACTCATACTCATATTTTCAGCTTGTTACTCAAAAACCCATCATTTCCTATAGTGAAAACACCAAATATCACTCAAAAATCTTCAAGAAACTAAGAAATAACATAAAGTTTCAATCTTTAGTCATAAACACATAAATTTTGTTTAATAAAAATCCCAAAAATATCACTAGTGAATTATAAAATAAAGGATGGGAGTAAAAAAAGGACTAAAATAACAAGAACCCAGACTCAAAATAAATAAATAATATGAAACTTAAATATTATTGAAATCTTACCAGCTAAACAGAAATATAGAAGGATTAAACTGAAGAAAGAAACAGAACAAAGCAGAGAACAGAAAGGAACTAATGGGAAGAAACGAATTTTTAGCTATTTTTGAGAAATAAATAGTGATATTAAAGGGAAAAAGATTGAAATTTTAGCTTAAAAAAGAAGTGATGAGAAAATGTAAAAAAATGGAGTTTTTGTGGAGTTAAAAGAAAAGGGTAATTTGGGTTTCCTAAATTTCCTCAGATTGTCCGAAACGTAATTGAAGAAAATAATAAATTATTAAATATTAGGTCATTAATTATGAAAAACTTTTTGGAAAAGCAATTATGTTAAAAGTCTAAACATATTTAGACAATCTTTTTTCCTAAAAAATTATAAGTGTTTTGTGAGTGAAAAAAATTACTTTATCCGTCCCAATTTATATGATGGTTGACCAATTTTGGCTTGGACTCAATTCAAACATAAATTCTTCGAATATTTTATAATAAAATTTACATATTTGAAAACTACATAAAAAATACTATAAGTCTACATAATTAGTAATTTACAATATATGAAAAGAATTGATGAACGATCATATATAAATTGACATGAGTGAATATTAATTTGGAAAAGAACAAATTAAACACATTTTTTATTTCTTACATTTATGTAAAATTTCGAAGAAATGTCAGTTTAAAACTCCACAAAAGTAAAAATACAATTTGCCTTTTTTTGTAGTGAATTATGAATTTTATCTTATTCTCCTTTTCTTTTGAGTCTTATTTTCCCTTTCTGGTTAATGCTAATCCTCCTTTACTTAACTACATGACTAGTGTACAATTTTTTTAGTGTACGTCATTCTCCTTTAATTTGGTGTTAGCAATGCCTGTGAAACTATTTTCTTTACTTTTACTTTATGGGTAGGAGATTATTTTTATTTTCTTTTCAGTTTTCCCTTTAATTATTTAAATTTATCAAAAAGTTAACATTTCTAGTCTCTGCTAAATAACACAACTATAAACTCATTGTGGCAGGTAAGACTCATTTTTTTCATCTTCCACGCGACTCTCATCAAATTATCCCAAACATTTTGTCACATATTTAGATAGTTTAATCTAAAGGAAATTAAGTTTATATTGTGTTTAAACTTATTCTGGAATATTGTTTTGTCCAAATCTTACTGATAGTATAAACTGACAATTATTCGGACCGTTCTCAATAGTTTTGTTTAAATCTTGGCTTATTCATCAACTTGACGTCAAAAAATATTTTCTTGCATGGGAACTTTCATGAAATCGTATATATACATCAGCCTATGAATTCAGGGATCCGATTCATCCAGATTATGTTCCGTAAAAACAAAATACTTCAACTAAGAATTAGTACTATTTATAAGCCTAGAATTAAGAATTATATAACCACAATAACAGTATTATATGAGGAGTAATAAACTTATAAAAAAGACAAAAATCACATCTTCTTATTCACCGGAACACAAAAATACAACATAACCCGTAACTTTTTAATTTATGAAGTAATGTAATTTATTGAAAAAAAACACCCACGGCAGGTTGTGAAAAATTCGGTCTGAACGTGTAAATCAACTTTCAGTTAATTAAAATATTATTGTTTAATAATTAGTTTAATATTTAGTTAGTTGTTTTATTACATTTTCATTTACATCATAATCCAACTTTGAAGATGTTGAGGATACCAGCGATATACAGGGATGATACTATATATTCCTTGTATACTACTTGGAGTTCTGTAGCCCATTCGGCCTAGCCTAGCCCATTCTTTTATGTTTGTAGTTGTTGTTGTTTGCATTCATAGCCTAGCAGGATTATGTGTAATAAGGGTAATTGATGCAAATGGTCTTTTAGTATAAATAGGAGATTGTAAACACATTTTATAACCTTTTTTCCCAGATATATACAGAAAAGCTTCCGCATCCTTCTTCTTCCTTTCTAATTCATATGCTTGATTCACTGTTCATTGACAGTGTTGAGCTTACACACACATGCAAATCGATTAGTCTCCTTTCTGGAATCATAACAGAAGATTGGAGCTTTCCACTTTTAGTATAATATGATAATAGACGGGAGGACAACTTTAATTTGAGGGTAACTGAGCTTAGATTTCGAATTGACTAGAGTAGGCATAACTTCGCAATTCGTCATCTTAGCCCTATACACTATCTCCTCTGCATACTTATGCTGACACAAGAACATGTGATTGGCAGACCTGGTCACTGATATCCCCAAGAAATAACTCAGTTTTTCCAAATCAGTCATTGCAAATTCGGACTTAAGCAAGACAATAATCTCATTTTTCAATCTATTTGAGGAGTCAGTCAAAACAATATCATTCACGTACAGTAATAAGTAACCAGTGCTACTACCTCGATGAAAAATGAAGAGTGATGTATCACTCTTGCTGCATACAAACTCAATCTGCAAGATATACCTGACAAAGAGATCATACCACGCACGGAGAGCCTGTTTCAAGTCATATAGTGACTTACGGAGACGGCACACATAGTGAGGGACTGCTGGATGGGTGAACTCAGGC
Organism: Przewalskia tangutica; assembly: GCA_029844215.1. NCBI lineage: Eukaryota > Viridiplantae > Streptophyta > Magnoliopsida > Solanales > Solanaceae > Przewalskia > Przewalskia tangutica. The sequence goes on along the minus strand of CM056740.1, from coordinate 73,482,838 downwards.
GGCTGATGCATGTACACTATTTCTCTCAGGCCCCCATATAAAAATGCATTCTTCACATCAAGTTGATGGATCGGCCAGTGTTTTCCCATGTCAATGCTCAAAACTATGTGAATAGTAGCCGGTTTGACAACCGGGCTGAAGGTCTCTCCACAATCAATGTCCTCCTGCTGATTTGTGTCATTAGCCACAAGACGGGTCTTATACCTCTCAAGATCCCCGTTGTCTCTGAACTTGTGACGAAAAAGCCACATACATCGAATTACATTCACCCCCTCAGGTCTAGGTATTAGATCTCACGTGTGTTTTTTAGTTAAAGCATTGAATTCCTCATACATAGCTGCATTCCAATTAGGGTTTGTTTGGCCAATTTTGGGTTCTTTGGAAGTGGAGAGATGGTTTGGGCAGACAAGTTGAAATGTACTTTGGGTTTGAAGATTCCATGCTTTGAACGAGTTTCCATTGGATGAGTAGGGACAGTGGGTGGCGGAGTGGTGTTTGAGACGGTGGGTAAAGTCGGATAAGGAGAAGGTGGGGATGAAGACGTCGGAGGAGCCGCGGCTCCTGGATCGAGCGTCGCGGCGCTAGCAGTTGTGAGCCTGCGAAGTTTGGGCATCGGCGCCTCGGCCAAAGACAGTGGTCGCGCGATCGACGGTATTCTTGAAGATTGCTCATCGGAAATCGCGCCGCGCGCCTCGAGGCCGCTCTAACGTGAGCAGAGGGCGTGCCGTTCGAGGATGAGGGGAGAGATGGCAGGCTCGTCAAGAAATGAGTAGTCTGGTTTTTGTAATTTTGGAAGATTCGAAAATGGGAATGTGGTCTCGTCGAATGTGACGTGACGAGATATGTAGATTTGATGAGTCGACAAGTCATAGCATAGATAACCCCTATAGTTTGGCGGGAATCCTAGGAAGACACAGGGAGTAGACCTAGGAGCAAGCTTGTGAGGGGCGGTAGAACTGAGGTTGGGATAGCACAGTCAACCGAAAATCCGTAGATGATCATAGAAGGGACTCTATGGTAGAGGATTTATGTAGGGGTCATATTGTGAAGAGTGCTAGTAGGAAGAATATTTAGAATGTATTCTGACATTTTAGCAGCATATACCCAGAAGGAATGAGGAATGGAGGCATGAATCAATAGGGTGCGAATCATATTGTTAATGATATGTATGATTCTTTCAACTTTACCGTTTTGTGGTGAGGTGTGAGGGCAGGAGAAGCGAAAAACCATGTCATTATTTGTACAAAACTGGTGAAACATAGAGTTATTGAATTCACGACCATTATCGCACTTAAATGATTTTATGCTTTTTCCAAATTGTGTGTGGATAAATTTGCAAAACTCAAAAAATTTGACAAACACTTCCGATTTAAATTTAAGAGGATATAATCAAACATAGTGTGAAAAATCATCAAGCAACACAAGATAATATTTATGACCGAGAGAACTAGAGATAGGAGATGTCCATAAATCGGCATGTATAATATCAAAAGGAGCAAGTGTAACACTAGTAGATGAATTAAACGGAAGACGAATATGTTTGCCTAAAGAGCAAGAAACACAATTTTGGGCAAGTTTCCCATTACAAGCAATGAAATTGTTGCCTTTAAGAAAATTAAAACTGGGACTCCTGGATGACCAAGCCTATTATGACAAGTTGAAGAAAAAACAGTCGCTAGAGTGACGGGAGAGCAAGATCTGACAGCGGAAGTGGAAGTGAATTGATAGAGATCCCCCGTGCTATTGCATCTCGTAAGAGCTGTCCCTGTATGAAGATCCTTCACAGTAAAACCAAAAGGGTCAAAATCCACGGAGACAGAATTATTACGAGTAAATTGGCGGACATATATGAGGTTCTTAACCATGTGTGGGGCATATAGAGTGTTTTTTAGGGAGAAGGATGGATGAGGAGGTTGTGTGTATGAGGTACCACACCCTTTAACTGGAATGCGTTGTCCACTACCAACTGTAACATACTGAGGATGCTTTAAACTAAACAGTTTAGGGATAGTACTTGCAGATTGGGTGACGTGAGATGTGGCGCCTGAGTCCATGTACCAAGTATTGTCATGTTGTTGCATGGAGAGGGTGTTGAATGCCTGTCCCAACTTAGTGAGTGTCATGCCGGATGAGGGCTGCAAAACCTGACCTTGCATGAAGTGGACTTGCTGCGAGGCTGGAGCGGGGCCCAACAAACCAGGGTAAGAATACGGATTGTAGGGCTGCTGGTACTGGAATGGACTCGGTGTCGCGGCTCTGAACTGGGGCACCGCGGCTCTGTACTGGGGCGCCGCGACTCTGTACTGGGGCGCCGCGGCGCTGTGTGCGAATTGTTGAGGAGCCACGACTCAGTTGTTCTGCGATCCCTGTTGATGTTCTTTGATGGTTACGCTGACCACGACCGCGCACGACCACGGTCTCCTGCCGCGTCCTGCGCGCTTTCCACCGTCCTGCTGTGGTTGAGAGTTTTCTGGCGGCGTTGGATCTTGAGGGCGCGTTTCGACCGCTAATGCCTGACTGTGCTCATCATGCTTAGCACGTCGAGTCTCTTCGAGCAACAACTGCGAGCGAGCTTTGTTAAAGCTGGGTAACATATCTGCCTGTTGAATAATGGTGGCCAAAGTATCATATTCGTCTTTAGGAAGGCCAGCAATCAATTGTAACACCAGTTTGGTGTCGATGCGAGCTCGTCATCGCGTGAGTTGATCCGTCGATGCTTTAATCGTTTGCGATGCTCGATCACATTGGAAAAGTGTTCAAGACATGTATTGTTAAATTGCTCCTCTAAATACACAACACGGGTGTGCTTATTGTCCTGAAAAATTTCTTTCAAACGATTCCATAACTCAAGGGATGTGGCGCCAAATTTCATGATAGTAAGAAGAAGGTCCTGAGAAATACTACGATAAATCCACTGTTTGACGCCGGCGTCTAGACGACGCTAAGTAGACTCATCAACCTCCGGAGGGTGCGGAATAGTGTCATCGATGTGATCAAGCACGTTATAGAGACATGCATGATTACGAAACAATTCAACCCAGAGAGAATACTGACTGTTTTCTTGATCAAGAAGAATGAGAATAGAGTTCTTGATGTTTGTAACAGTTAGGGTTGGATGAAAAGAGGATGACAACGTGGTGGTGGGATTTGTGGAGGTAGAAGATTCAGAAAGTGTGGAAGATTCAGGGATAGTCATTTAGAGAAGAGAGGAATGAAGAAGAAAACCTAGAATTTGTAGGAGGGGCCGCGGCGAGTTCCGAGGGGAGGGGGGGTTCTCGACGGCGGTAGGAAGAAAGAGTTCTAGGGTTTTGGGTGTTTGACTCTTAATACCATGTAAGATGATATTAATCTCCCTTGGAGAGTCTTTCATTAATATCAAGGTATATCTAGAGTATAATATTCATCTCTTATACAATAAGAATCCTAAGCCTATACAAAAGAGGAATTCTAGTCTTACCATAATTATATTTACACAATATATAAAAATATTCTAATTATAGGTGGAAATATATTGTTTCATATATTTACACGTTTACATGTAATGAAAGACTATGGTGTTAGAGAATCTTGAACGGTATTGTTTATAATTTAAAATTCTACATCTTTATTTAATTAGACCAAGATACAAGTATGTGAATGGTGAAGTGGTACTACGATGCTGGCATCTACAACGTTTTTATTTTTTGAATATACGACATGACCATTTGGATTATGGCCTTCAAAGGATATCTATAAGAAAGATGTCGTTTACACTGAGAGTTTGATCTCTCTTAAATTACTTACTTAATATTTGGTTATGTATGATTTTGATACTTTCTTCTTTTTTGTCGAAGATGATGTAATATATGTAACAACTGGCGGGTCCAAAGGTGAAAGTACTCCAGCGGAAAGATAACATGTTTTTATTGTTAGAACCCGTGAAAACAGTGTCTTGCATAAATATAAAGTAAGACTGTGTACAAAAGACCTTTGTGGTCCGACTCTTCTCCGGACTCCGTGCAGAGCGAGAGTTTAATGCACCGAACTATTTATTAATTAATTATTGAGATCAAAATTTTACAGTTCTCTTTCTCCCAAGTACTTAAAATTTTAAAAGATAGAAAATATGGATAAGAGAAAGTAGTAATGACTTCAATATCAAACTGAAGGCAATTTATGTCTAGACATACTATTAAACTTATGTATATGCATCCTTTTTTTTTCTAGTTTTCATCTCGAAGTGAAAACTATTTTGTCTTGAATTTTTTTGTGTTTTCTTGTTAGTTTGACAAACAGTATGAACATATGGATAACATCAATGCAGTCAATTATAAGGATAAAAAAATGAAGTCAAACATTAAAGTTAGCATTTAAAAATAGTGGATATTTACAGATATACGCTGTGTCTGGTACCAACTTCTTTGTCTACAGCCTAACCTTCCTAGTAAATCACTGTTTGGCCCCTTTTGCGTGTTAAAATGAAATGACATAGACAGTGAAAATTCATATAGCCGATCTCAAATTACTCGAGATAAAGGTGTATTTATTGTATACCCCTCCATCGCCTGCTTATGTGGAGCGACATAGAAAATTCATATAGCCAACCTCAAATTTACTTGAGATAAAGACGTTTTTATTGTATACCCCTCAATTCCTCGTTGTATACCCATCCCTTGCATGCTTAAATGGAACATCATGGAGAGTGAAGATTCTTATAGTTGACCCCAAGTTGATTCAGCTTGAAGCATTGTCGTTGCATAGCCATCCACTGCTTGCTTAAACGTTGCACTATGAACAATGAAAATTCATGTACTTAGTCAGTTCCAACTGGTATGCCAAGTGACCACCAATACCATCCACCCTATGTTGTTCAGACTCTTCAAACATACCGTCAAGTGTGTGTCGGATTTTCAATAAGCTATTTCTTGAACAACAAATCACTTTACAGTAATCCTTGAGCTATGTACACATGCCACTGAAATTAAGTGTCCTTTGAGACTTCCAAAGTCTGAATTCGAAGGAATATGAACTTCTGGTATTCTTCTTTTTGGTAAGTTAGTATGAGAAGATACTATTTTCTTGCATCAAGAAAATGACTTGACTAACCCCAAGTTGTACAGATTCCTTCGAAATATGCTACCAAGGGACAGCAACATAGCCCCACCTACACCCACTGCGGGCTCGTCTCTATCAGCTTTTTGATGATCGATCAATGGCAATTCCTTCACTTTCAAGTCACTCCATCCGATTTGTTCCCTAATAGACTCGATGATCATTGAATTGGCTGTATTCCCCTTCGCATCTGTTATGTAAAATATATTTAGAGCTGAATCCCCTGTGGTTGATATCTCAGCCCTTGTCACATTTAGGCCATTTTCCCGGAATGTTCTCGTTACATCGGATAATAATCCTTGTTTATCTCCTGTGCGTAGTTCCAGCCTCACCCCCTGTGATCAGAATTCGAGTACTATGTTAGGGGCATATCCTAAACAGAGGCAAGCCTAGAGTGAGTTCAGCTAAACTGATTACGTTTGCCTCGAAGCACTTATCATATACAAAAAAGATCTAAATGTGTAAATATAATACTAGATCACATCCATTCTGAACCCATTGACTCGGTCTTTAAGAAATGTATAAGGGAGTGTTTGGTATGAAGGAAAACATTTTTCAACTTTTCCATAATTAGTTAGTCAAAATTTTTGGAAACATTTTCTCTAGGAAAATAAGTTCCTTAAAAGTGAGAAAAAAGACTCCCCTAGTGAAATTAAGGAAAACAAGTTCCACAAGTCCATTCCATACTAATTGTCTGCACCCCACACTCCAACACACCCTATCCTCACACACTACAAGAAGAAAAACATTTGTCAACAACTTTTTTATTGTCATAGGTTGTATGTTGTTGCCAAAAGTACTTTTCGCAACAACAAAAGTTGTTGCATGCCGTTGCAATAACCTCAGTTATTTTTTTGTTGTCATTTATGTTTTTCCCAACAAAATATTAAACTTTTGTTGTCATTTACGTTTTTAGCAACAATATATTTGTTGTTGCTAAAGTTTTGTTATCAATTCTATACTTTCTTGTAGTGACACCTTAACCCCCCACCACCACCAAATAGGGTTTACCTAGTTATATACAAATGCTTTTGGAGTTATCTTTGATGCTTACATACCAAATAAAAAAAACTTATTTTTCAAGAAAATATTTTACGTAGAAAACATTTTTCTTCATACCAAACACACCCTAATTGGACGTTTATTTTCAAAACAGGAAAAAAGGAGGAGCACAATACCTCAGATGCTCTTCTTTCAATTGCAGCTTGTAGACATAGAATCACACGTTGCTTTTCAGCGTCTGAACTAATTGGACTTCCATCTGTATGCCTAATGAAGAATTCCTGAGACAAGATTGTAACAATCTTGAGCAAACGCACATTCATAGAACATGATTAATTAAAGAAATAAAAAGCAAGGTAAATAGGTAAAAGAATATATACCAAGTATGCCCTGTCCCCAGTGGAATCAATTGTGGCATGGAACACAACATACTGCATGTCCGTTAACGTGCAAACGACATCAAATAGAAGCTTAGTTCGATCTTTGCACTGAATATTTACCACGGAATAACCCTTTTCCAAGCAGTTTAACACCAACACAATCGGGGTATCATTGCTAGTCCTACTCCCCGGCTTTCTTTCATAATCGCGGTCTGCAAACATCATTTGGTGAAGTCTTCTTTCTGTATGTGTGAGTGTGACAGCCAAAGACACTGATGTTTTAGCACTTCGAATATCCTTATCCCCCTTAAGCATGTTCTTTAAACGGGCTTTAATTCTGTCAATCTTCTGTGAGTCGTCAACTGGGAAGCCCGAGTGGATTTCCTTTATATATATCAGGGAGGCAATTCGACCATTGTGAGTCCAAACTTTAGCTTCAACTACGTTGCATTGTAAATCTGATAGTACAGCAAAGACCTCCGATAAAAGGCCAATTCGATCCGTCCCAGTTAATTCCAGAGCTGTTAAGCCATTATAGCTCTTTGAACTTGCATAATGAATTGTCCCAAGTGACTGTTAACATTAGCAAAGAGTTTAAATTTAGTCTAAAGACATCATTAAGTATCTTCATAATCTATGTTAAACAGATATGGTAATTTTAGGAGAAAATGACAAAATGGTCCTTTATGTTTGAGGGTAAGTTCAATATAGTCCCTTAAGTATGCATTGAACAGTTTTAGTCGCCTGTCAAAAGTTAACACTTTAAGTCGTCTGTCAAATATTTATTAGATTTGATGAGAACTACAAAAAAGAGGAAATTAACGGAAACTCACATTTAGAGGTACATTTTTTGTAGTTTCAACGGTTGTTGATTTATTTCTAGAGTCTTGTACATCCTTTTGAAGTATCCTTAAAGTAGAATTTATTGCAATTACTGTTCCAAGTTATAGCTAGATATATACCTTTTCGATGCAACTGATGACTCTTTTGTCCGTTAACTTGTTTCCATCCAAGTCAGTAACATGAAAAACTGTAGATCAAAATGAATTGAAACAGCAAGAATCAATAAAAGGTACCAAAAATGCTAAAAAGACGACATTCCGATGCACTAAACTCTTATTATGCGCAGGCCCGGGGAAGGGTTCGATCACAAAGGCAGCTTTGCCTTGCATTTCCGCAAGAGACTGTTTTCATGGCTTGAACCCTGGTCACGTGGCAGGAAAATACTCTTAAACCAAAACGTTCAATGAATTGAGCTCACCGTCCATAAACCATCGACCATCGCAGGAAACGTAAGCTTTCTTGATTGAAAGGTTCAGATCAGTGAGAACTTGAACTGCTTCAAGAAGAATTCCATGTTTGCTCGCGCTATCAATCTGTACATGATCACGACACCAAAACTTAAAAGATTAGGACTAATTAAAATGGATTTTGCATAAATTCTCCACCTATGTAACTTGTAAATTATACTCCCTCCACTCCAAATAATTGATGTTTCACAAAACCACTAAGGTATATAATTCTTTTTTCCAAATTTGTCCTAACACATTCCTAATTCAATATACAAATTTAATGATAATCATGTCAACCTAAAAAGAAAATAAAATCATAATTAAAGTCAAATAATTGCCCAAGCCTAAAACGTCAATTACTTTGGACCGGAGGGAATTGACTGCATTTAAAAATATTCAGGGACTCCAGCAAAGACAGCTTACCATAACAAGGGTGGCATTTGAACAACTAGCGTTGTCGATCATGACCCTGCAGTAGTAGAAGTGACATAGACTAATCAATAAATTGAAACGAAAGAATTACTAATTAATCTGATTATACCAAAATAAAAGAAGGGGACATGAGAGGTGGAACCAGAATTTCAATATGCGTACATGTTTAATGAATCTTTGTTTAACATTATTTGAACAAAAGCTATTGGGTTCCACTTCCCCTGCTGTGACATCTTACTGATGATACTAACAAAAAAATACAGAAAAGAAAACGGAAATTACATAAAGTAGCAGAAAAATAAAATTACAGTGAAGGGGCTAACCTTGGAGTAGTCATTCGAAAAACAAGCTTTTCATATTCATCCAAAAACGTAGGCCACTCCATATTTTCAACTCTCTATATAGTGTATCACTCTTTGATTATTTATCCTTAACAAAATCCTCTCTCTATACAGAGAAAATGGTATTTTTGGTTGAGTATATTTCTTTTTCTTCTTTCTCTACTATTGCAACAAATTTCCTCTCCACATACACACACGTCCATATTTATACGAGTCAGTATTATCTTTTTTTATTGAGATAATTGCATTTTTGGTCCCTCAATTATTAATGTATTTTAATTTTGGTTCTTGTAAGTTGTAGTATGCTAAGCAGATTTGATTTAAATTAACTAAAATATGTGTATTTGATCCCTTCGTATAAGAAATATGTGATATTTAGTGTATTTGTAGGACTATATAACACCATTAAATATGGAGTAACTGAATAAATTTAAAATAATATATCGATAAAGAAATGTTTAGCACTGAATAATTTGTTGATAATTTGTTGAGTTTGTGAAGATCTATAGTTTGAGGGATCAAAAGTGCACATATCGATTAATTGTAGGTTAAATGCGTTTAACAAGAAATCACAAGGACCAAAATTAAAAGTTATCGACATTTGATGGGCTAAAAATGATAATATCCCTTTATTGTTACTTCATCTGTTTCAAAAAGAATGTCTTACTTTACTTTTTAGTCCGTTTAAAACAAATGTATTTTTTCTTTTTTTGTAACTCTTTCATTCCAACTTTTCACGTGACATGTTTAAGACCACAAAATTAAAGGTCATTTTTAAACATTTAACATATTTTTAATTTAAGACCACAATGTGAGAAATTATGAGAGAAAATATTATTATTGAATTGTTGTCTCTACATTATTACATTATACTCTATTTATAGACATTCTATTACTGTATTACAATAACTTTCCTAGTAGGATACTATATATGAAATCATATTCCTATTCTACATTACAATCATTTTTCTAATAGGATACTATATATGAAATCATATTCATATTCTAACACTCCCCCTCAAGCTGGTGCATACAAGTCATATGTACCGATCTTGTTACAGATGTAATTAATACGAGGACCAGTGATGGACATGGTGAAAATATCTGCAAGTTGATCACTCGACTTCACAAATATTTCAGTCCGCTAAGATCTTTAGTACGAGTCATGCCAAATCCTGAATTACGGTGCTGAATTTCCTAAATCAGGCTCTGAGAGACTATTTCAGACCATAAAGTAACCGACGCAATCGCCACACCAGGTTAGACTCCCACTGAGAAACAAAACCAAGTGGTTACTCCATATAAAATTCCTCCTCAAGGCCACCATGGAGAGAATAACATACTTCACGAATGTGTCCAAGCTTATTACAATAACTACACATAGGTCGAGATCTTCCAAGACGACCTCTTCCTCATCGCTTCTTCATGGATTGTGATATGCAATTTTCGGATCTCTTCCTTAAGGGTTTTGAAGTAATCATAGGGCTTCTTGAACTTTTAATTTATGTATTTTTGGAGTTAAACATATCAAAATCGAGAGATGTAGCAGAATATGACTTTAAAGATGGATGGAATCTGGCGAACACAATCCAAGAAGAAAATTATCGATATCTGGCCGGAAAAAAATGCATGTGCGACGCATGGATCTGATGCGCTAACCGGAGCTGATTGGATTTTGATCGGAAAAAAGTGCATGTGCGACGTGGTGGCGCGTGAGTTGGTATTTGTCGGAGTCGCTGACTGGATTTTGATCGGAAGAGACTGATCTATCTCGTAGTGGTGTTGGAATTTTCGCAACACTATTCAAAAATGTTTTTGTAGCGGACAACTATGTTGTCATCGAAAATATTTCACGGTGACTGATTTGCTTTCCTGAAAATTGTTAGAAATTTGCACAATAATTAGTCTCTAGCTTGAATCTGATATATGTTATGGTGGTGTCAGATACCGCACAACACCACTGGATAGAGTTGTGATGCTAGCAATCACCGAAAAAATTATGCGCGATGGTGATAATTTTTTTTCAAATCTTCATTGAAATATTGCACAACAAATACTTTCTTACTAATGCTCTGGAAGAGAAGGAAACAAAACAGTCGTCGGAAATGAGGTACGGGACTGTGATGATATTTTATGGATATGATCGGAATGATGGCACGACCCTACGGGAAAAAAATTATACCGTAAAAGTTGTCGAACCTCGAAGAAATTGGTATGGATCGACTCAAAATCTCTGTGCGATCCTGACACTAAAAACAATTCTTAAAAGAATGACCCAAAACTGTCTGGAATCGCAGGAACCCTAGTTCCGAAGATCGGAATTTGATAAATATTCACGTCGAAATTACTATTCACGGTGGGAAAACACTGTTCATGTGGTACCGTTCACATGGCACTGTTCGCGCCTACTTTTTTTCGATGATAATATTCTATTTGAAGGAGAATATTTTATTTAGAAATATCTGAAAGTTCTCTACAATCTTCACTCTACCAATACCTTTGGCGGTGGCGACATTATCGACTTGCGCGTGGCGGCAGAATCTTTTATTCTCTACCAAAATCGTAGAAGCTCTGATAACAGGTTCATTCAAATTCTATGTTCACTGATGTTGAGTCCCCAAATTATGTCATCCACTCTCCAATTAACGGGAATGGAATGCGAACATGGACTCCAAGTCCATATTTTTGAATAAATATTTTAATATTTTATTTGAATTCAAATTAAATGTCACTTAAAATGAAATGCTTGCAATCTAATGATATTAATCAAAATATATTAGTAGAATAGGTGTAAATTTAATTTTCATGGTCTTTTTTTTCCTTTTATCATTTCCTAATCTCCTATTAATGCAAAAGAAAAAGTTAAATACTTTCTAGTGGACACAAGGTTTGGATCATAAAGGACTTTTGAAGGGGCAAATGTCCACCTCAGACGCCACGTGGACTAGTTAACATTGGGTGCTTTACTTGCTGTCCACTAAATTAGAATTCGAGTGAACTGTCACTCCGGAAACTACACTTTAGATCGACGTGGACGTGGCAGCCTAGGGACACTTCACCTTATATTTTAAAATTTTCATATTCAAATTAGTTTATTTTGTTGAAGGAACGATTAGGGAAATTACGAGCGGTAATTAGCACGGCTTAATATTTTCTTAAATTATTTTTCGTGGTTATTAAAAATTAGTTATCTCAAATTATTTGTTATTTTTTATGTTTAAAGCACAATTAATTATTCTTTTTCCAATTTACCCTTAATAGATATTTTTAATTGGAAAAGATTCAAATATGTCATCGAACCATCAGAAATGACTCATTTATGCCACTTGTTAATAGTTTGGCTCACTTATATCATCAGTGTTACAGAAATGACTCATTCATATCATTGTTTATTAACTTCAGTTTTACAATACCAGATATAACACATGACCTCAGACTAAATTATGATCGTGGGTGGGTCGAGTGTATGCGCCAATTTTTTTATTAATTTGGAATTTAAAATTGAGCTTGTTTAATTAAACAACGTGCGCCTCTAATTGGAGGCCACATGACATATTTGGTATTGTAAAAGTGACGTTAATAAAAAAAAATGGCATGGATAAGCTATTTTAGTAACACTGATAGTATAAATGAGCCAAATTATTGACGAGTGACATAAATGAGTCATTTCTGATAGTTCAATGACATATTTGAGCCTTTTCAATTCTTTAATTAATGTAGATGACACATAAATATAGTAAATATTTAATGGAGAAAAATTATAACTTAGACATAAATAAGGATAAAATTAGTCGAATACTCCTCATGATTAATATTTCTTAAAAGGCGTATAAGAAAAAAATGACACATAATTTGAGACGTATGGAGTAATTAACAAGGCTTAAATATCAAGTAACGATATTTTCATATTATTTATTAATTATTTTGCTTATTATTATTTTTGATTTGTCTTTTGACATTCCATCTGAATATTCGTTATTCCGTATTAAAGTTTGTCAATTTTATCAAACATATTATTATTCTTACACTACTGTTTCAAGGATATATACAATTATATTTACCAAGCACGAATATTATTTGGTTAATTAACGTGGACTATTTACGTACTTTCACACACACACACATGCTATGATTCATGCCATTACTGTATCGTTGACTTAATTATGTGTTTGGTGGTCATCAATCATGGTGTGGAATTTGCATGTCGCATATTATATTCTATAGCTAATTTAAGTTTTATACATTAATAATGTAAAAATATTTATACGTTCATGTAACTTAAAAGGTAACTACATATAATTTTATATTTTAAACATTCAATGTTAACTTCATTAAATGATAAGTGACATGTTATATCAAGTTGAATTACACTCATGAGGTAAATTCCTTATACTATCAATATATACACGATTAAGTCAACAAAAATAGCATAATCAGTTTAGTCCCACAAGTGAGATCTGAATATGATAGAATATATACAGATCATTGAGGGGTAGAGAAGTTATTTCTGATAGAATATAGACGATTAAATCCCTTTATTATATACTTTTCTATAAGATTTAATTTGGACATGGGATACAACTACACGAGCATTACTTGAAACATTTTCGTGCAACCACGTTCTTTTCTCAAGCTCTTCTCTAGCTCAAATTGTTATATTAATAGCTTATGCATTGTAGGTTTGTAGCATGGCAACTTCAAAATAATAAATGGTTAATAATCACATATGAAAATTATAAGTACCCATGGCATAGGTACTTGACGAAACGGCGAAGACTTTTGCATATAGATATATTTATCTTAGATAAGTCGTGACTCTCAAAAGATACTTTTTTTTGTCAAGGAACAATCTTATTATTTTAACGCATAATAGGTCTCAAAGAATCAAATGATGCAACAACATCACTTAACCAATTTGAAAAAACAAAATCTCAAGTAACCTTATCTAATAATGAAATAGAAATTTAGCTAATTTATGAGTTAAAACATTCAAATATCTAGAAATATATATATAATATGAACGTATTTAAAGGAATTTATCAATCCGCGTGTCTTCACAAGTAACATATCTATTTCCCAAAAAACTTTCATCTACTTTAGTACCATATAAACCTTTGATCATCAATTATGTATACTAACTTTTTTCAAAGCCCCGTAAATTGCAAAAGCTTTAGTGGTAATTGAAAGTCCACCGATATACACGGCCCAAACCGTGTATATCACATAACCATATTTTATATATATTTTACTATATTTGTAGAATTATTGTACACGTATAATTATGGTAGTAGTCTTGTATTAGGAAAGGATAGATTTATTTTTCCATAATTAGATATTGCATATCATGTATATAGACATCTTCATTAATGAAAATAATCAAGAGAATTATTCTCTTTCATGATATCAGAAGTCTAAGACAAATTTTTCCTTCTCCAAATTATATACTTCTGCCGCCCTATTCGGTATACTACCGTCGGCCGACCACATCTTCTCTCCCAAATTTTCTTCTGAATCTCTTATTCTCCTCTTGTTCTTTCATCATGTCTACCACAAAGAACATGTTTCATCATGCCCTTGCAGTCTCCAACATCAAGAACAACATCTCTATCGTTCTTAACATGGAAAACATTCAATACGCAACATGGGCAGAATTATTTAAAGTTCACACACGCTCTCATCGAGTCCTTCATCACATCATCCCATCTGAAACAGGCAAGGAGAAAGTGCCTATCATCGATGATGACACAAAGTTATGGACAACTCTTGATGCTACGGTTCTCCAGTGGATTTAATCTACTATTTTGACGGATCTCTTGCAGACTATTATTGAGCCCGACACCACGATAATGGACACTTGGAATAGGTTGTGTGATATATTCCAGGATAAAAAAATTCTGCGCCATGACCCTGGAGCAGGAATTCTCCCACATCAACATGAAGGATTTTCGGAATGTCTCCGTATATTATAAGCGACTCAAGGAATTGTCGGACCAACTTAAGAACGTTGACTCGCCCGTCACGAATGATCGTCTTATTCTTCAGATGGTTGCAGGCATTGGGACGCTTCTTCATCAAAGTAATCCTCTCCCGCCGTTTTACCAAGCACGTTCCATGCGCACCTTAGAATAAACCGCTTGGCTAAAAAGGCATCAATCAGATCCAATTCCGCCATAATGGTAGCCATATTCGATGACCCTCAATCATTCTCGGACAATTCTAGCCAAAACCGTAACAACAGTGGCGACAAAAAGGGCCAAAATTAGAAGAATGATGGCAAAAACTGTGGCGGTGGTAGTGGCGGAGGCATCAATGGTGGGGGGCGTGGTGGCAATGGGTCGGCTGGGCCATAGCACCATTGGCCGCAGGCTTGGGCTAGTGCACAATGGTCGTGGGGCTGGACCAGTGGGCCACTTCCCACGCCTTAATTTTTTCCAGGATTGTCACGACCCGACCCGACGGGCCACGACCCGGTGCCCTACCTGGACACCCTTATACCCACCTGTCACATAATCACACGGATACCAAGGATAATATAGTAATCTGTAAGTCATATCAAATAAGCAAGCCGACAAGGCTGCCACCATATAGTATCACTTATATGCGGGAACATCCCAGAAGCGGAGTACAACAACACAGATGATCAAAACAGGTTTACAAATCCACATACATACAACTCACAATTGTCTACCGACCTCTATGAGAAAGATAATGAAATATGACGGTATAGGGCCCCGTCGTGCCCCTAAATATACATAAGTCAAAAATAGGGTTATGTACCAAAATGACAAAGCTCTGAATCAATGAAGCTCTCCAAACAGCTGAACATGAATCCTAGACTGGAGGATCACCAAATTGAGCACATGTACCTGCGGGCATGAATGTAGCCCCCCGGAAAAAGGGGTCAGTACGAAATAATGTACTGAGTATGTAAAACATGAAGTACTGTAACTGAGTGCATAACTGACCAAGATAATAGGAGACATGTGCAATAATCAAATTACCAATACCACTGTACCATATAGAAATGAGAGTCAACTGTGCCTTATAAAAATGAGTCACATATACACTGTCCGACCCTCTAGTGAAGGATGTGGTGAAATCATATACTGCCCGGCCCATTCGGGGACGCGGTAAGGTCATTTACTGCCCGACCCATTCTGGGACGCGGTAAGGTCATATACTGCCCGACCCATTTTGGGACGCGGTAAGGTCATATACTGCCCGATTCATTCTGGAACGCGGTAAGGTCATATACTGCCTGACCCATTCTGGGACGCGGTGAATTGATATAATCACATCAACACGAATAAAATATCATGAGTAACTTTATACATATTAAATCATCACTTTACTCTCAATGGAATAAATGAAAGACATTATTATATCATATATCATTTTAAATCATCTTTTGGAAAATCAAGGCGCTTATCATATCATGTATCATTTTAAATTATCATTTGAAAAATCAAGGCACTTATCATATCATGTATCATTAGGAGTTAGGATTCAATAGAATTATGTACGTCCGACGTACACTAATTTGTATAAATCATGCCAAAAGAAAGAAAGGATAGTTTCACATACCTTATTGACGAACTAACCGACTCAATAATCTAAATATGCCTTGACTAGCACTTCAACCTATAATAATAGTAACATGTCCATTAACCTTATGATTACTAGCATACGTTATAATCGAATGACAACTTTCTTTCTTTTCCACAAAAATGTGGGCAGCATTTTCCCTATTTATATACACATCCACAATTTTACAAACAAAGCCAACAATACCAATAACAAGATGCAACTCAAGGATACAACCAAAACAATCTCAAATACTCCATATACGCCATCATAAAATATTCCTTCTCTTTACGTTCATGGAATACAACGACCATAACAACCAAGGTGATTCATACACCTATTTCTCATGTTAATCTAACTCCTTTAACTACGTCAAAACAGTCCTTAAAAACAGTCCACAATCCAACAACAACAAGAGTGCAATGTATCCTCTTTTCACACCTTTATTCCTTTAGGACATGGAGTAGCAACTACCACAATGTACGTGCATGTTTATATCTAAATTTCCAATATTCTAATTCAACAAGAACAACCCATAACTAACAAAATTTCCAGCATTAAACTCCAACGAAAATAACCCTTAAAATCGAGTAAACAATGCCCAATAATTTCATGAAAGTCACGGCCACAAGAACACCCTACCATAACTCTTCTTTTAATTCCTTAACATCCAATTCACATTTCAACAATTCCATATAACAATTACAACTTAAGTATCAATGTTTCCTTCTATTTCAACATGCAGTTAGTGACAATAATAACAATAACAACAATCAAACCCAAAAAATAGTTCGAAATCGGTCCAACAACAACATTACAATAACCACATGTCTTTTCTTACTTCCATTTCCTCTTAATCTAAGTTCATATCTTAACACAAGTTCGTTTCTCAAACTACAACAACATGCAACTTCAATTACACTATAAGAAGAATAATTTCTTACCTTAAATTTTGCTCCAAAACAATCCCCATTTTCGGCCACTGCTCTCCTTTCTTTTGCACCATTTTTTATCCTTTATTCAACTCAAAGTGACATGCATGTGTTCTATAAGTTTAATCCACCAATCTTACATATTTTCTTCCAAATAATTCATCTCAAAATCTGATTTTTTTGGGCAAAAATCGGTCCGACACCCGTGACCCATTGCTTGGGGTGTTACCTTGGTTTAGCACTTAGTTTAGAAGCTTACTCTTGGATGATGGGTTAATAAAATCTTCAATTAGTTATGGAGAATGATAGGAAATCTGTTTGGAGAAGATGAGAGGGTTATGTGAGGGTGAAATTTGAAATAAAGCTAAGGAAAAAAGTGGGAGTATTGGTTATAGCAAATCTGAAAATTGCTTGCATGCTTGGTCCAAGTTCCCATAATTGCCCACTAATTTATTAATTCCACACTTAATTAATTTCCCACATACCCATCCTTATATATACATAAATAAAATCTGAAAATTTCAAAATGTCCAACCAATATAATCAATTTCCATCGTCACACTCGTAGTATTTGATGCGCGAAAAGATGCACACACTTTAACGCAAGTGCACGTTATCGTGACAAGTAATATAGTCTTGATAAGAACCCAAGACCGTGAGACTGTTCAAGACAAAATAAAATAGAATAAAGACAGAAATTAAAATAACATAATTAAAAACATTGGGTTGCCTCCCAACAAGCGCTGTCTTTAACGTCTTTTAGTCGGACGCCTTTAACCTTTACGAGTGCCCATTGGATCCTTCTGCGAACTGCTTGCAATCCACAGAGTTATTGTTGCAGGTCTCACTTCAACTACAACAATTGCTTCAAACAAGGGCCTCAAATATACGATTATCCCCCAAGTACACAAGACATGCTTGTCTTTTAGGCTCTCTCTAATGTAGGGATCAGTGAGATTCCCAACATCTCTCAACTCTAGGGGGTGTCCTTGATGGTTTGGACTTTCTGTTTGGGGGTCAACATTGACAGCTGGTGGTGTTTCTTCTGCAATAGGTACGAGAATTATTTTTTCCAAAGAATCCAAGAAGGTGAATAATTGGATCTCTGCAATCTTTTCCTTCTCTACACCAACTATCTCGCCAGATTCCTCAATAGTTGGGTGTGGTTCAGGCTCCTCAATTTGCTTGCTACCTCCCACAGGTGCAGATTGTTGTTCTTGCATTTCGCTGTTCAAAATGACTGCGAGTTCTCCTATTTGCAGTTCCAACTTTCTGAGGGACTCTCTTGTCTCAGCCATAAACTGAGTCTGGCACTTGGCGAACATAAGTATGCCTGCCTGCAACTCATTTCGATCTTCCTCTGAAATCTGTGGGTTAAGCTGTTGTTGATGACTCCACTGTTCCTGATAGTAGTAGTACATGTGTCCTGATTTTTTTTTTCGAATTTAACCTGCAAAATAAGAAAAACAAAAAAAAGTGATAAAAAATGCTCGGTCTAACTTGTTCTTGGAGCAACCAAATTAGAAATTAAAAATAGACAAAATTGATATTGAACTATGCCTAATCCCCGGCAACGGCGCCAAAAACTTGATGCGCGAAAAGATGCACACACTTTAACGCAAGTGCACGTTATCGTGACAAGTAATATAGTCTTGATAAGACCGAATATCGTCCACAAGGATTAGGGTTCAATTACCAACTATCTATCTTTTGGTATCTATTTGGTAACCAATATTTGATTTTGTGGTTTGTAACTAATAATTATAAAAGCTAATTAAATATAAGTTTACTTCAGTTGTGATGTGAATAGGGCTTCCATGTCTCCTCAACTATCCGCTTATGTTATTTATTAATGCAATGAATTATGGTCTTCTTCTCTCGGAGCTAGCAGGTTTACGAATCGTTTTATATTTTCGTTAAGGATATATAAACACTCAACCCCAGTATTGCACCTTATCTACCTTTCGGTGATAAGGATAACTCTATAGGAGGATTAAGAACAAAAACCTAGTTAACCGTCACGCACCATGCGCAAAATTAGGGTTGTTAAGCCTCTCATTAACGCTACATAAATAATTGAGGTATTTTCATCCCCAATCCAAAATATGTCTACCCAACTTACAACATATTCACAACTTCATCCTTTCGAAGTTTGATTAGAAATCATATAATGATAATTAGTTGTCAATTAATTACCAAGCATTCAAAACAATTATTGGATAAATCTCTCAAAGAAGAATAACCATAGACATGCATTAATTCATAACATAAGTTTCTAGTGAATCAACATGGAAAGCCTATAAAAAAATTAGTTCCTAGCCATTGACATGACAAGAACTAATTCAAGGTTCATCATACAAAACTGAAATGAAAGAAAGAAAAGAAAAGAAAATACTTAAGAATGAGTCTCCAAGCCTTCTAGCATCCAAGTGTTGTGTTGTGGAATATTTACAAGATGGATTGGTGGAAGGGTGGATGTAGAATGGTGAATGGTGGAATGGAGAATGAATTCTTCTAATGATGTAGAGCCTATTTATAGACCAAGAATTCTTTTGGTGAAGGGTTAAGGATTTATGTAGGTAGGAAAAGTTATTAAAATCCTTTTAGGTAAGGGTTTTAAGGTAGGAAAAGTTATCCCTTTAGGTAGAAAAAATTATCCCTTTAGGCAGAAAAAGTTATCCCTTTAGGTAGGAAAAATAATCCCTTTAGGATTCTGAAAACATATCAAATTCGGCCCAGACTTCATAAATCCCGCGTCGCCGCATTCACTGATCAGCCATGGCGGCTAATATTCAAAGAACTCTCGGGACTTTCAGCACTTTGGGCGCCGCGGCTCCGGTGACGTTTTTCAGGCGAATTCTGTTTCGTCGTCATTTTTCCGTTCGGACTTCGTCTGATCTCCTCTATAATTTCCGGAACTTCTTAGACTTCATTTCTTGGCCCTTTTAGTGTGCAATTTCATCTCAATTAAGCTCATTTTCTCTTCTTTTCGCCATTTCTCCATTTATGACCGCTGTGACACAAAAGAAAGGAAAACGACTCTAATACTATACTAAACGTAAATAAAATGAGTAAAATACTAATTAAAAATGACTCAAAAAGTGTATATAAAATACACCGATCAGTATTCAACAATTATTCCGAAATCACATCTTTGTATACTAATTTCCGTATTAACATATGTAAGTTTACTTTATATCCAATATTCAAATCTTACTTCCTTAATTTCGTTCTCTAATTTTCACCTTAAAATTATGAGGTGTAACAAGGATATTGGGCAAGGCCCAGCTACGCCCAGCAGTCCCAGGCAGCCCAGTAGTCACAGACTGGACCCTGTCAGCAGGCTAGCCTACTTGGGCCTCGACTTCTGCAGGCCTTCGCTGCTGTGGGCCCAACCCCAGTTTTGACTCGCACGGATATCGAGGCAGTGATGCATACACTTTGATTAAATTCTCCGAATGCAAATTAATACATGGACACTGATACTACTGCTCACATGACATCCACACTAGGTAATCTCTTATCTTATGTCAATTTGAGCAAAAATTGTGGCATTATTGTTGGTAATGGTAATTCAATTCTAATTTGTGGTTATGGTCACACAAATTTATCTCTTTTGAACCTACATTTAGTCTTGAAAAATGTATTTCATGCTCCTCACTTAATTAAAAATTTGGTGGTTGTCTGAAAATTACAATTGATAATCGGGTTTCTGTTGACTTTGATCCTTTTGAATTTTCTGTGAAGGATTTCACGATGGGAATACCTCTAATGTGATGTAATAATCAGTGCGAGATCTATTCTATCTCTACAACCACCTCCACTACCACTAATCAAGCCACACCGTCAACATTAGCCGCTTTAGCACATTCCTTATGGCATGCACGTTTGGGTCATTCGGGGGCACCTGTTCGTTCTTCTCTTAAAAATAACAATTTTATTGATTGTAATAGTACGCGTAGTACTCATATTTGTCCTTCTTGACTACTAGGGAAA
This sequence comes from Przewalskia tangutica, assembly GCA_029844215.1. Classification (NCBI taxonomy): domain Eukaryota; kingdom Viridiplantae; phylum Streptophyta; class Magnoliopsida; order Solanales; family Solanaceae; genus Przewalskia; species Przewalskia tangutica. The sequence continues at coordinate 73,461,788 of CM056740.1, read as the reverse complement.
CATGTTAGATTACCGTTTGTAGCCTCTACTTCTAGTACTTTGATGCATTTTGATATTATTCATAGTGATTTATGGACATCTCTCATTTGAGTTCTTTGGGCCATCGTTATTATGTATTATTGTTCTAATATTTTGTAGACCTTTCCTTTGTCTAAAAAGTCTCAAGTTTTTTCCAATTTCCTAAAGTTTAGAGCATTCATTTGTACCCAGTTTGAACGAAAAATTAAAAACATTTAATGTGATAATGGAAGGGAATTCGACAATAGGCCGTTTCAGGAATTTTGTGATACTAATGACATATATTTTCGATTCTCTTGTCCTCGTACATCCTCATAAAATGGGAAAACCGAACGAAAAATTCATACCATTAATAATATTGTCCGAACTTTTCTAGCATATGCTTCATTACCCCCTTCTTTTTGGCATCATACATTGCAAATGACTACTTACTTCCTTAACATATTTTCTAGCAAAGGATTAGCTTATCAATCTCCCCTAAAAATTCTTTATCATAAATACCCTTCGTTTTCTCATCTTAGGGTGTTTGGGTGTTTGTGATATCCATTTTTTTGTCCACTATAATTAACAAATTTTAAGCTTGTTCTACCGCTTGTGTTGTATTATCCGTATAATCATTATGGTTGCAAATATTTTGATTTATCTTCTAATAAAATAATAATTAGTCGTCATGTTATTTTTGATGAAACTCAATTTTCGTTTGCTAAATTATATAATTCTGTATCTAGTTCTTATAATTTTTTGTATGATAGACTCTCACCGTATGTGGTCCATAATTTAATTAGGCCCTCATCTCGGGATTTGTAACAACAAATACCGACTGACCCAGTTTCGGTCCATGATAATATTCTACTAGCAGTCCCACTGCTTGATGGCCCAATTATTTCAAATTCGAGTCTGGTATCTATGCCAGCAGGCCCACATACCCAGTCCGTCTGCCAGTAGGCCCACTGGACTATCCCGAGCCGACCCGCAACCGACCCAATCTCATCCCCTTCTATTTCGAGTCAAGGACCCGTTACTTATAGCTAACTAGATATTTTTAAACCTAAAAGACATTTTAATCTCAATTCTAATATCACTAAATCTCCCTTTCCACGTAACTCTGTGTTTGCCCTTCATGACCCGAATTAAAAAATAGCCATGAATGGCGAATATAATGCTGTTATTGAAAATAAGATGTGGGATTTGGTTCCCCGTCCACCTGGTGTCAATGTTATTCGTTCTATGTGGATTTTTACTCATAAGAAAAAATCTTACGGTTGTTTTAAGAGGCATAAGGTCCATCTTATATGTGATAGAAAAATTCAGCAGGTTGGCGTGGAGTGTGGAGAGACATTTAGTCTGGTGGTCAAACCGGCAACCATTCACACTATTCTCAGTATGGCTATCTCGAAAGCATGGCCTATTCATCAACTGGATATGAAAAATACTTTCTTACATGTTGATCTCAAGAGGACAGTATATATGCACCAACCCTTGGGTTTCAGGGACCCCGATCATCCTAATCATGTCTGTTTTCTCAAGAAGTCATTGTATGAACTTAAACATGCCCACGAGCTTGGTATAAGAGATTTTCAGATTATGTTTCTAATATTGGATTTTCTCACAGCAGGTCAGATCATTCTCTATTCATCTATTATCGTGGTACTTCTCTGGCATACATTCTATTATATGTGGATGATATTATATTGACTGCCTCTTCTAATAAACTACCCAAGTCTATCATGTCTCTTCCAGTTCCGAATTTGTTATGAAAGACCTGGGGCCCTTGAATTATTTTTTGGGTATAGCAGTCACGCGTCATGCAGATAGTCTATTTTTATCACAGATAAAGTATGCGGCTGAGATTATTGAGAGAGCTGACATGTCATCTTCTAAGTCTTCTTCTACTCTGGTTGATACCAAACTGAAGTTGAGTGCTACTTATAGCACACCTTACGAGGATCCCGCTCACTATCGGAGTCTTGCAGGGGCTCTTCAATATCTAACTTTCACGAGGCCCGATATTACTTATGCAGTGCAACAAGTGTGTTTATTTATGCATGATCCAAAGGACAAACACATACATGCTCTCAAATACATTGTGTGTTACGTACATGGCACTCTTGATAATGATTTGCATTTATATCCATCATTCGTTCCTACTCCCGTGTCTTATACAAATGCTGATTGGGGTGGATGTCCAGATACCAGACGTTCGATATCTAGTTATTGTATGTTTCTTGGTGATAACTTGGTCTCCTGATCGGTAAAATGCCAGGCTATTTTATTGCGATCCAATGTGGAGGCCGAATATCGAGGGGTAGCCAATGTGCTGCGTAATCTCCTATTAGAGCTTCACTTTTCTATTTAGAAAACTACCTTGGTCTACTGCGATAATGTTAGTGCAATCTATCTCTCTGGAAATTCGGTCCAACATCAGCAGCATATCGAGATGGATATTCACTTTGTTCGCAAAAGGTAGCTCGTGGACTAGTACGTGCCTTACATGTCCCTTCACAGTACCAAATTACTGACATCTTTACTAAGGGTCTTTCCTTAGTTATGTTTGAAGATTTTAGGGACAGTCTCAACGTACGACAACCGCCCGCTATGACTGTGGAGGTGTGAAAGTCCACGATATATCACATAACCATATTTTGTAAATGACCATATTTATAGAATTCTTGTACAAATGTAATTATGGTAGTAATCTTGTATTAGAAAATGATAAATTTATTTTTCATATTTAGATATTGTATATCATGTATATATACCTCTTCATTAATAAAAATAATCTAAGGAAATTATTTCTCTTTCAGTAAATCAAATGATCACAATTATCCATAATTGCCATTTCAATGCTTGGCATCTTCTCTCCATTTGTAAATCAGCATTTATAAATATAACATGTTTCTACACAAGTAAGAATTTTTAAACTTTATTATAAAACTTATTGAAAGAGTCCGAATAAGCATGCTCTAGAAGATCGTTTAGAAGCATAAGCCGAATCAAAATTTGAAGTTTATGGATTTGATATTTTAGTCATTTTGAGTTATTGATTTCTAAATTAATAATTGATTCATAGTAAAAGGATTTCTTAAAATAAATATATAATTTGAACTAAAATTACTACTGTATTTCACCAAATCCGCTTTCTACGCTCTAGCTCCACCCCTGTTGGGAAGTTCTCAACACAAAATTTTATGAACAAGCTCCATTAAGTTTCGTCAGAAAAGAATATTAAATGTTCAAAATTATTCTATTTACTAATTCAAAATTTTAGATATAAAATGGACTTTTCCCCCCTAATCAGGAACGACAGTTGTACGGCTGTTTGCTTTCCTTGTTGGAAGCAATCTGTCACACTGGAACCAACTGAGCTACACCCATGCGGATGACTGTTTGCTTTCCTGCTTTGATTTAAAGTTTTGGTGTGAAGTGAAATGGCATGAAAATTCCGCCAAATCAAAGAAAGTATTTTCGTATCTGACGCAATTAACACTAATTCATGGACTTCTTTTCATTCCACAAATCTCCAAAATTTAGGACTACTAACATCAATAATGATTATACAACTAACAGTAGTTATATAAGGCACAAAATAAAAAGTTTCTACCATCAATAATGATTATAGCGGGATGAATAAGATTTTTTCACTCTTAATTAGTTGTTTCGAACTCAAACCTTGAATATAAAATAAATTCTTTAAGGAGCATTTTCGCCTTAAAAGAGTTTTATATGATATGAATTTGAATCAATTAGTCGAAATTCTAATATAAATATTGAACATCAAATGAAAAATCTAACGACAAAATTGGACGGAGAGAGCACCATTGTCATATACATCCTTGTGATCCACATAAAATATTTGACATGTGGATAATATGCTGTGGACTGCAAAAATCCAATTCTTTGAAAAGGCCCAAAGAAGAAAATATCATCCACAATCATGACGGCTTTTTCAAGAGCCCAAAGGGTAATTATAATACTAGGAGTATATGATTTGTGATAGATACGTAGCTTAGTGGATAGGAGTATATGATATGTGGGATCACCATCTCAATTTCCATGTCATTTTAATGATTTTATGATATGTACATTAAAGTGTATAAAAACATGTGGATGTTAGTCATTTTTGTATTTAATAGCTTATTTGGATGGTTGTCACGTTTGATTTTTTTAATGTATTGTATTATATTTTAATATTTCGTATTATTTGATGACTACAATACTGAATTTCTTATTACTCTGTTCAAAATTATATGATGAAAATAAAAGAAATTTTAGATTAATTAAGTTTCGAGCCGAACAGAAAATTGTGTATTCTTGAGAAATTTAATTTCCTCATAATTGTTTAAGATTTGGATTAATTACTTCCAGAACGGAACACTATTCTACAATAGCGACAATTGAAATTGCAGAATTTCAGCAAATTCAACAAACGACAACAAACCAAACAAGCTGTAAAGTGATTTCAGAATTTTGTTACATAAAATGATACTTTTTGTTAAAGTTAGGTTTTGTGTCATGACATTTTTCATAACATATCATCTTTAGTACTAAGTTAAAATCAGAAAATGTTGGACCAAATGTCTTGACATTCGGATCGACATTCTGTTAACTGTTTTGCCTCTCTTCACGGACAGAACCTAAAATCATGGAGTTTTACCACAACGGTAATTTTGACTTGGCAAGGAGTCTTTGGAGCAGATTGAAAAACGTGGAAGACCAAGTCCAAGGAGTAGCTTAACTTGAGGAGCAAGATGCGTGAAGAACATGTCCATTCAGTTGAGGAATTTGTGCCTCCAGCTACTGCCACATGTGACCAGTTTTTCCTCAACTTCTACAACCAATTGATGAGCTTTTCAAGAAGGACTCTCTACTATAAATAGATAGGACAGATGAGTGAATCAATATCCAGAATCAAAATGTAAAAATAACAAGAGAGCTCTCGGAATTTCTTCTCAGAAATTTGGATCACAAAATATTGTCTGCGTTTGTGACGACATTCTGTCCGACATTACATTCGTTGTTTCAGATTCTAGATTAGCTTTGTATAGAGCGATTGTAATGAGATGTTGTGCACTTACTATTTAGATGGAATTTTTAGACATAAGTCATCTGCGACTTAACATTTTTTATTCCTTTTGTATTATCTTGTAATATTGTAAAAGAAGGAATATATTCAATTGTATATATATATATATATATATATATATATATATATATATATATACACAATACCTTTGGTCATTGACCATCATGAGTTATATCAATATATAACCTATGAAAATTAAACATTTGTGTTCTTTATTTATTTTCGCTGCACTTTAACTCTTTCAAAGGTTTTATTCTTTTTACGAAATGTTGTCGGTTTATGTCGCCGACATTCGCAAACTGTTCCAGCATTCGAATTGATTTTACTTTCAGTTTATTTTTATTATTCCATAGCATAACCCCCGGGACCCAACAAGTGGTATCAGAGCCAACACTTGACATAATAAGTGATTGATCCTATTATTCAAAGCTATGGATCCGGCTAATCCAAATATTGGTAGACTTCCCATTTTAAATGGAACAAAATATACATATTGAGGATTCACCTACGTTCACACATCAAATCAATTGATGTTAGGGCATGGAGATCTATAACCAATGAGTATGATGTTCAAATGTTGTCGCCGGATGAGGAATGTGACATTCTTGTTAAACCTGAATTCAAATGGATGGCGAAAGAAACTAATAATACTAGCTTAACGAAAAGGCCTTAGATGCAATTTTTGGATGAGTTGATCTTTACAAGTTTAAACTCGTTCAAAACTGCCCAACGACTAAGGATGCATGAGATACTTTACAAATTCATTGTGAAGGTAGATCAAATGTTCATCGAATTAAGCTACACATGATCCTGAGTAAATATGAACATTTAAGGATGAAAGAAGTGGATGATAATAAATCTTATTTTGAAAGACTCTCTGTTCTCTTCCTGAAAAGTTCAATTTAAAGATTTATGCCATTAAAAAGGCTCACACCTTGCTATTATGGACCTTCATACCTTGATGAACATTCTCAAAACCTATGAGATGAACATTGAGAATCAAAGGGAACTATATAAGAGCAAGAATGTGACACTTTAAGTTCAATCCTCATAGAATCAAATCAATGAAGAGGATGATAATCTTGAAGAACTTGGTGAAGGTGCTAATGTTGTCTTACTCACTCGAAAATACAATTCGATTGTGAGCAAGTTCAACAATGAGAGAAATCAATATAAATCTAAATAGTATTGAAACCAAGGCTTCAATCAAAAGTCCACCAAGTTCTTTCCAAGTACTCAAAAAGAAAGTCCACTAAGAAGAGGAAGAAGATCAAAAAATCAAATCACAAGCATTGTTGACCATTGTTTACGAACATCCCCCTGTCTGATAATGAAAATGTCGTCTGTAATGTTTCCTCAGATGTCACGACATTTCAGGAAACATCTGCAACGACATCTGCATCTCCAGCAACATCTGAAAGGTACATATTCTTTAACTATCCTGATGTTAACTGCTTTAGTGATTTTATTTCTAGTGGTGAGGCTGAGAGTCTGGATCAAATTTAATGCAAAGATGACATGATTAATGAATTACAAAACATTTGTAAAGCATTAAACATAGAATCCAAGCAACTTGAGACAAATGTAAAATCTTTAACTCGTGTGAATGTAGATCTAAAAGACACAATAACCCAACTAGAGGTTGCACTTACCAAATACGATACTAAATTTGGTAAGATTCGTGCGAAATTGGATTTAGCCGAAGCAACCTTCCGTAAGCTCTACTCATGGACTTCTAAATTGAATGAGATATTCAGTTTTTAGTAAACTTTTGCATGCAGGTATTGTGTACTAAAACTCTCTTAAAACAATATGCTCTAGTTTGTTTGATAAAAATGAGAAAATGTGCTTTGTAAAAAAAAAAGATTAAATAATAGGTTCTCATATATGTCAAAAAAAATATGAAGTTTGTGTGTAATCATTGTACCTGTTTCAAATTTCAAGATTCTTTGAGCGAAATGTTGCCTAAAAAGCTGTCCAACATCTTAGACAACATTTGAAGTAACATTTCTGAGCTGAAAGATGTTTTAAAAGAGTTTGGATTCCTAAAATGTTGTATTTTGTAATGTGCGATAACTGCTTTAATTTCACGCTCCGACTTTAGTCTTTACTTAGGGCGTGATGACACCTGGACAACTATCCATTTTCAGGCGAACCATTAACTTCTGTCTTCCTAAATAAAACAAGTATTTAAGTGCGGAAATAATATATATAATAAGCAATTCGAAGTTTACAAAGAACAATTTCATGTGGGGCATTCCCCGAGATAACGACACTTAGTTCTTTAATCATACTTAGTCTAGAATAACTTTCACCAAATCCGAAGTAATGAATATAGGACAATGAGGCTGCGGGACGATCGCTAGCTCTGTTGCGGAGCATTTCCTCTATCGCGTTTTCCTAAAATATGTTAAATAAAAGAGGTAGCCCTACCATCCGGGGCTGAGTGAGAACCTCACCCTACAATCCAAAATAACCTCAAAATATTTCAAATACAATCATATTATAACATAATAAACAGGTTATGAAACGAACTTCAGCACTTTCAATGTACCACATTTCAATATACACATAATGTTATTCTCTTTCAACTCGTCTCAGGAAATTCCCAGCTTAACCTACATGCATTTTTTTTCCATATAGTATATTATATATTTATTTAGAATATGCAACTTGATTTAAAATACTTAACATATAGATTCAAACAAGTGATCTTGAATAGCCCGAAGACTCCTTGAATAGCCCGGAGGCAAATGTCCTTGAATAGCCCGAAGACTCCTTGAATAGCCGAAGTTTCGGCCCCTTGAATAGCCCGAAGGCCCCTTGAATAGCCCCAAAGGCAAAGTATTTATATTAACAAGGTTTTCAGCATTTAATTGGATAACCAACCTCATACACACATAATATATATATATATATATATATATATATATATATATATATATATATATAACTTCAGAAGATTCAATAATATTTCTTTCTTTCAACTTTCTCGTATCTCCCGCTTGTAAAGGTTATAACATTAAATCCGTAACTCCAAATAAGATGTTTATTGTACCACATCGAAGTCAGCACTAGGATATTTTATTATGCCGAATTCCATATGAAAGTACTTAGTGTAGCTGGTGAAACTTTACGAAAACAACAACCCTATGAAATCTGTGTCGCCAGAATTTTTGTAAAATAAGGCAGAAACTTTAAACAGCCATAACTTTCAAACCGTAAGTCGTATTTATCCCCGTAAGATCTCAAACTGACGAAAACAGAGTAATATACAACTTTTATTCATCACATACTTTTATATTCTTTACGTATTTATACAGTTTTCACATTTTACATACTGCTCGTCTGGATTTCAGTTGGTTCGAGGCAGAAACTTTAAACGGTCATAAATTTCAAACCGTAAGTAGGATTTAGCCCTGCTTGGGCTCAATATGACCGTGAGTGAGATACTTATAACACTGTAAATATTCAACTAATTCTAACAAGTATAACTCAGTAAATATAGTCCGCAAACACAAGGCTCAAACTTACTGCAATGCAATACTTATTTCAATTACTTCATCACAACTTATGTTTCCCAAAAACATATATTATTTTAACATGAATACTATGTTTTAACATGCATTGTAATTCAAAACAAAGGATTTTACCAAGAATATGTGAGTGAGAAAAAATCACCTTTGTTGCTTCGTAATAACGAATGAACATCTCAACTTCGACTTATCATTGCTCTCTTTAACTCTTGTTCTCTAAAATTTTCTGATTTGGAACTATTTTGCTCTCTACCTTTTGTTCTCCATATCTTTCCTTTTCTTTAAATTATGTTGTGTGTTGTATGATGTGGAGTTGTATTTGTAATCAAGTGCAGAATGTGTCCATTATAAATGGAATGTGAGAGAGAAATAAGTGGGCAAATGGGGGAGTTAAGATGAGTGAGGGTTGTATGGTGTGTACGTGCAGTTTTTTTTCTTCTTATTTTCTATTTTTGTTATTTTTTTTCTTTTTTTTTTCAAGACTTCACATTTAGAGTAGATGTTCTCTTCACATGACAGGTACAAAGGAGTTTCTAAATGAATTGTGAGTTATTCAATGGAGGTAACGTAATTTATGGAGGTGGAAGAAAAAAAATTGGAAAGGAATCCTGGATGTTCCTGGATGTCCAACTTTAAGAAATGTCTTACACGTTGAATGTTTAATGGCTAATTTGATGAGTATTAGTCAATTGTGTAATGATAATCTTGAGGTAAATTTAATAAGAATGCTTGTGAAGTTATGAATGAGGCTAAGGAATGTGTCATGTCAAGTACTAGAACACGTGATTATTGATGTCTTGTTGCAAGATAAGAAACGTGCAATAATATCAAGATCGACGACACAACACTATGACATCAAAAGTTAGGGCATGTCAACTACCGCAATCTGGAAAAATTGGTCTCATATGGAGCGGTTAAAGACTTACCCAACTTTAGTCATAAATGTAAAACAGTCTGTGCAGATTGTCTCCAAGGTAAGCAAACTCATGTTTTCCATAATGTTGTCCAGAATGACGACAACATTCAGGTATGTCTCACTATTTTTTATTATTGCACATGAATCTTATAAGTCTAATTGAGGTAGACAGTTTAGGAGACATGAGATATTCCTATGTGATTGTAGATGATTTTTCTAGGTACTCATGAATATATTTTGAAAGAAAAATCACAAACTTTTGACATGTTTAAAATTTTGCACTCTAGAATTAGGTACTTGTTCTATTCTCCTATTTTTTGGATTATATCCGACCATAGAAAAGAATTTGAAAACATCTCTTTCACAAAAATTTATGAGAAAAGAGGAATTTTCCATGAGTTTTTTCTACTCCCAAAAACTCTTTAACGGAATGGTGTAGCAGAGAGGAAGACTAGAACATGGCAAGAAATGACTAGAGTTATGCTTAGTTCTAACAAATTGTCAAAGTGTTTTTTTACTGTCTGTCACATCACTAATAGAGTCTACTTAAGGCCTATAACAAAGATGACATCCTATGAAATTATAAATGAAAAGAAACCTATTGTGCGTTACTTTCATTTTTTTTTGGGATGTATTTGTTACTTTTTAAAATGATAGAGATTATCTGGCTAAGTTTGATTCTAAGAGTGAAAGAAATTTTATTGGCTATTTTCAAAATAGTCATGCTTACCGAGTGTACAATCGAAGGACAAAAACTGTACAAGAATCTACTGCTGAAAAACCAGATGTTGCCTCAAATGTTATCACATTCGGAGCAACATCTGAACCTGAACCAGAAACCACAAAGGGTGTGAATGAGGAGTCAAATGCTGAATTGCTAAATCAAGTTCGAATGGACCCTCATCAAGGATTGGGAAGAATCATCCAACATGTCAGGTGATAGGGGGAGTGTTTGAAGGATTTAGAACAAGAAGCAAAGAATCACTCTATTATAGAGAAATGGTACGGTATGTGTGTATGTCTACCATATACCAAGAGGTTAGTCTTTCTTGTTTTATATATGCTTTAGAACCTATGTTTGGTATTTGTGTTTGTGCTCGATTCCAAGCATGTTCCAAAGTTTTCCACTTAAATGTCGTGAAACGTGTCATCAGATATGTTGTCGGCACATGTGAGTTGGAAATTTGATATTTCAAAGACACTAATTCTAATTTAATAGGATATAGTGACTCGAATTGGGCTGATGATGTAGATGATAGAAGGAGTACAAGTAGATGATATTTTTATCTTGGTAATAATCTTGTTTTTTGGTAGAGTCGTAAACAAAATTGTGTCTCACTTTCAATTGTTGAATCTGAATATGTAGCAGTTGGAAGTTGTTGCTCTCAATGAATATGGTTAAGACACATGTTAAACGACTATGGTTTTACTAGCAACATTTTAATTTTGTAATATGATTAAACATCATTTTTAAGAGATTTGATTGAAAAACAATTAGTTCAAATTGAACATGTTGACACTCTTTATCAACTAGCTGATACTTTTATAAAAGTTTTTGGACCATGAGAGATTTTCTAGTTTAAAAAATAATAATAAAAAAAAAATCTATTGGTCTTTGTAATCTCTGAAACAGGCACTGTTGGACGAATGTCGACTGGAATGTCTCTAACATTTCGGGTGACATTTACCCTTGTAATATCAGAATTTGATTTTCAGTACTTGTAACAGCTGATTTTTATTCAACCAGGTATGATTTTCAAATGAGAACATGATTTTAATATGATACCGTTATCTGCGATGATATTAGATATCATAAAAAGAGAGTATCAAAATAAGGCAAAACCTTTCTAATTCTCGGCAACTGTGCAATACGGGCAAAGCCCTTGAATTGATACCGTTCTTATACTATAGGAGTATCAAAGTGCTTAAACAAAGAAAAAATTATGAATGCTAAATAAGTATTCTTGTTTTTGACATGAAAATGAATTTTGTATGTGTTTTATGATTAGATCTATGACTCAATGGGAAAATGTTACATTGGTCTGGAGGTTAAACTCATAAAAACATATATGAAACGTATCTTGATTTATTGCCGAAAAGAAGATGTTCTTGAAGGATCGTGATACTTGTATTGTATAAAATGTTGCCAACATTACTGTTGATATTTTCAGATAATGATATTTGTTGGGATGCGATGTGTAACTGATTTTTGAAAATTTAGTTATTTTTCCATATTTTTGTGCCTTGTTTTAATAGGAATTTCAAACTTTAAACTGATAAGATTAATTTTTATTCCTATTTTGATGTCTAGTTAGTTTATCCCAATATTTTAGGTGTAAGTTATTGTGTAAAATTGAAACACCTATATCTAATAGATTTTTGTTGCTTAGAAAGATCTGTCATGTATATACTTATTTCTCTCATTTGTTATTTTTTTATCATCTTCGATTTTTTCTATAATAAAAAAAATTAGTTATTCTGCCAAGTTTATAAATCATTCTTTACTTGTTTGTCATTCTTGTTATTTTTTTATTTTTTCCCGAAAAATATATATATAAAAAAATGGAAAAGATCACATCACTTCGGTATATACAACCGATGGAACACTCATTCATCTTCCAAAATTCTTCAAAACCCTCCCCACAATATTCACATATGGAAACCTCTCCAATGTCAACACCAATTTCAGCCAACACACCGATCAACATTCCTATGAGTACAGCCCTCCAATGAACACTCAACTGAGCATAATGAACCACATCAACCCTATCGGTTTCTTTCTTCACCATCCACAGAGGACTTGTCTAAAGCTATAGACATACACATTAAAGACCATCAGGACTTTCAAGCGTTGTAATGTAGGCTTAGACAGAGGTAGGTAAAAATAGGCATTTAGGCTCAATTACGTACCATAACTTTTTTTCATTCAACTTTTTTTCCTTCTTTTTGATTTACTTTTTAATCTCATACCTATGTTTCCCCTCCTTTATTTTGAGAGAATGAAATACATTATAAATGACATGCACCCCCAAACTTAGGCTTTTGCATATTCTTCATTGGGGTGCATCAAATTTTTCAATTCTCTTTTTGTTTCTTTTTCAACACTTTCATCCCACTAACTTTCAATTATCACTTATGACACAAACAAAGAATTATAGGGTGTCAAACAAAGATATTATTTTAGGCTCAAATGGGCTGACTAGTGATACAATTCATGTCAGGGTAGATAATGAATGGTCAGAAGGGCTATCAAAGAAACGCCCGAATCATCTCCCTAAACATGTACATCTTAACTATTTCGCCTCAAATAACAAGCAAACAAATTTTCTAGACATTTTTCATCTTTTCTTTCCATAACTGACACACATAGGCTAAGCACAAATATCCCAAAGAATTAAATGTCATGAATTTTTGGCATATCTAACTTAAGCACACAGATTGTCGCTTTTAATTCTATTACATTATCCCACTTTATCCACTCAATATCTTTAGCAACTACAACATGCTTGATCCATAAAAAAAAATTATGACTCAAAGACACATGGAACAACACAAAGACAAATAAAAAAGACTAAAAAACAGACACTAAAAATAAACTAAGATCCCCCACACACTTAAACGACACATTGTACCTAATGTATGAAGACTAAAATAAGGGACAACTTACTGACACAATACATCGATCATAACGGAGGTCTGGGATGAGATTCTAGAAATTGCACATCTTTTGGGCTCTCTGAAGTTTCAGCGTTTTGATTCTTTCCCCCATAGGGTCAGTCCCTAGTCCACCGGCCATCAAAACATAAGACAAAACTCAAGACCGTGAGACTGTTCAAGATAAAATAAAATAAACTAAAACAAAAATTAAATTAACATAATTAAAAACATTAGGTTGCCTCCCAACAAGCGTTGTCTTTAACGTCTTTTAGCTGGACGCAATTAACCTTTACTAGTGCCCATTGGACTGCGAACTGCTTGCAATCCGTACAGTCATTGTTGCAGGTCTAACTTTTCCTACAACATTTTTTTCAAACAAGGGCCTCATATCTAAGATTATCCTCCAATTATACAAGGCAGACTTCTAGGCTCTCTATAATGTAGGGATCAGTGAAACTCCCTATATCTCTCAACTTTTGGGGGTACCCTTGAGGGTATGGACTTTCTGGTTGAGGCTCAGCAATGATAGTTGGTGGTGTCTTTTCTACAACGGGTATAAGAAAAAGAAGTTCCAAGGAATCTAAAAAGGTGAAAAACTGGATCTCAGAAACCTTTTCTTTCTCTACACCAACTATCTCTCTCAATTCCTCATTATTCTCAATTGCTTGTTGTGGTTCAGGTTCCTCACTCTGATTATCACTCTCCACAACTGTGTCGCTAGACAGATTTTCTTGCGGTACATTAATCACCATATCTCTCAGCCATAAACTGAGTCTGGCACTTGGTGAGCTCATGTATGGCTGTCTGCAACTCATCTAGATCTTCCTCTTGATCTTGTGGGTTATGTTGATGTTGATGATTCCACTGCTCCTGATAGTAGTAGTAGTCCATGTGCCCTATTTTTTTTTTTACTCTAGCTTTACCTACAAAATAAGAAAAACAACAAAAATTGATAAAAAGATGCTCGCAGAACAAGTTAGAAACTTGTTCATGGAGCAACCAAATTAGAAATAAGAATAGATAATTCGATATTAAAAGTACGCCAGTCCCCGGCAACGGCGCAAAAAACTTGTTAGGCGGATATTTCCACGTGCTCACGCAAGTGTACGTATCGTCACAAGTAATATAGTCTGTAAAACCGAATATCGTCCCTAGAGACTGATTATCAAGTACCGATTATCTATTCTATGATTTCTATTTTGTGAACGTTAATTTGTTTGTATTTTTATCTAATAACTAAGACTAAGTAATTGCAGAAAATGAACTAATTATGATAATACTTTAGTTTAAATGAGTTATGATGGAAATGAGGCTTCCAATATCCTCGACTATCCACTCTTTTCAATCCTTAATGCAACTAGAATGACTTCTTCTACGTTAAGATAACGGTTGACTAGACTGTCTTATATTCCGGTTAGGATATATAATCGCTCAACCCCAGTGCAGAACCCTTCTATATTTTTATGATAGGATTTACCACATATGGGGATTAAGAACAATAACCTATACACAAGGATCGGGGTACTTTCGTCCGCGATTTTAACCTATGTCTATTCAATTACAACATATCCAAATCTCTCCTCTCGATTCTTGATTCGAAATCATATAGATTATGATAATTAATGGCCAGTTAACTATCAAACATTCATACCAAATATTGAATAAATCTTAATCAATTGAAGAAGAAATCAAACTAATGCATTAATTCATTAAATAGAAGTACAAGCAATTCAATAGAAAAACCCTAATAAAATGTTTAGCTTCTAGCCATAGTCACGCTAAGAACTAATACAAATACCAACATAAACAGAATTGAAACAAAGGAAAGAAAAAGAACTTGAACCAAAGTTGTCTCCAATCTTGTGTTGTAGCCTCATTTCTTCTCCCCAAAGTAGAATAATCAGATATAGAATAATCCCTAGGTATTATAGATGCAAATATCACGTTTGGACCCTTTTGCCCTTCGAAAAATCGGACTTTTCTCGCCCAGTTCCGCGTCGGCCCGCGGTGTCAAAAGTACTGCAGTACATTTTTTCTGAAACCTTGTCCTTTTCTCGTCTGGACTTCCTCTGATTTCTTCTATACTTCCCGGGACTTCTTAGGCTTCATTCATTGGCCCTTTTAGTGTGCAATTCCATCTAAATCAAGCTCGTTTCATCCTCTTTTTGTCATTTCTCCATTTAGAACCGTTGTGACTCAGAAGAAAGAAAAACGACCATGATACTATACTAAACACAAACGAAATGAGTAAAATACTAACTAAAAATGACTCAAAAAGTGTATATAAAATATGCCTAACAGTTCTCAACTGAAGAGAGTGAAGAATTACAACATTGTAGTGTACTGTTGTTGAAAAAAAATGCAAAAGACATAGAAAAATTAAAAAATTGCAATGAAATAAATTACCAATTTGAAAATACTTTTTCTAGTTTCTTTATAATTTCGTGTGGTTCTTCGGTTGGAATTGGTATATCTTGGTCAAATTGTTCCACGTCGCTACTCATGCCTTCAGATAAAATGTCTTTGTAGTTTTCGTCTTCTTACCGTTAATCTACGGTTGTGCGCCTCCTTCGCTCGCTCGTATCCATTCTTCGAATAGTGCGACATCTCAGTATCTCCGGCTAATGAGTGTTTGTGCTCTCCTATTTGAAATCTGTCTGCAGAAAAAGCGCTTTCAGAAGCGATTGATGACGCTTGAATGTTCAAAATATCTCGGGCCATCATTGAAAGTGTCGGAAATGTCTTCTCATTCTGCATCTAATATTTCAGCAAGTCTTCCTTTCCGTCTTCATTGATAACTGTTTGGTAAGGTAAATTACCCTGCAAAACAAAAACATCGAACTCGCTAATTTGGTTAGCACTACCACCGCATTCTATTTCGAGGCTTTCAATAGAATCAATACTAGCCACGAAATAGCATGTCTTTTAAAGTGTGTTGAGCGAGAAGAAGATGGTCTGGCCAGGTTGGTTACTAGCACTTTCTTGCTGGTAATGCCGATATACTTTTTTGCATTCATCTTCTACGCTATTCAACACTTCTTCTAGCGTTTGTTTAATAGGTGGCTCAACATTTAAATTTTTGGGAGTTGGAGGTGGTAGTACGTCCATACAGTTATAAATATTTTCAATAAGACTTTTACAACCCTCTACTTTAATAGTCGGGTTTAATACAACACCAATAATATAAATAGGGGGAATAAGAATAAAATATTTCTTTAATTTCATAAATATTTTTTTAATAGCTGCCTTATAAGCAGGTTTTTCCATATATTCTTTAAGAAGTAAAAATATTATAGCTATATAAAATAACATAGTTGAAATAGTAGGATAATATAAAGTAGAAAATTCTTTTGTTGCTCGTTGAAAATTCTCCAGAAATACAATAAGTTCTTTAATTTTGTCCCAATCATTATTCACAATCATATCATTTGGATTTTGATTATGGACGTTAAAAAATAAAGTGATAGGTTTTCTATAGTCATAAGCAACAACTAGTTGGTCATATAAAGAATTCCACCTAGTAGGTACTTCTTCGGGAATTTTTCTGTAAGATAGTCCACAATCGTGACAAGTTTTTTTATATTCTTTTCTATGTTGAATTCTATTATTTTTAAAAATAAAGTGTATAGCAAATTGTATTTTTTCAAGAATATCTTGAAAAAGTGAAAGACCATCCTTTACAACTAAGTTATAAATATGACACACACATTTGATATGAAAATGTTTTGGAAAAGACGGAGTTAAAACTTCTTTTAAAATATAAATAGCAACATTGTTAGAAGATGCATTATCTAATGTAATACTCATAACTTTATCAGTTATTCCGTAATCGCAGACTGAATAAATATTTTCTGAAATAAACTCACTAGTGTGCCTACTATCTATATATCTATATGCTAAAATACGTTTTTGCATAGACCATTTATAATCTATTCAATGACAGGTTACCGTTAAATAATCATGGCCGTTAGTACTACGACCTATATCAGAAGTTAGAGCGACTTTGCAATTTAAATGATATAATGAATAACACATATATTGTTGATATTCGTGTGCAAATTTAAACACGTCTCTCTTAACCGTTGATCTAGGAAAACCTTTATAAGCAGGATTATACATATCTCTAATATAATGAATAAAACCAGACGATTCAGGAAATGAAAAAGTCAAACCCTCCACAACAACTAATTTTGCTGGTGCTTCCATATCTTTATGTTTATCGTATTTAGGGCCTACAACTCCCCCCGTCATAGGGTTAATTTGACCCTGTACTTTGTCCGGGACAGTATGTGAACCTTGTCAAGATTGAGAGGACGTCTGCTCACCATCTTTTTCAATAATGTATTGAGCATGCAAGACTTTGTGTTTTTGTAATATGTGTCTTCCTAAACCCCCCGTCCCACCATGACCTTGTCCAGTTTTAAAAGAATAAACAGATTTACAAGTTTTACATATAGCTACTTGATTCGGTACGTCCCTGTCAAAATATTTCCATACAACTGATTTTAATGGTCGTTTTGCCGGACCTCATCTCATACTAGGGGGATAGGAGGCATTTCACTAGTGGGTGTATCATCATCTTCATTAGTAGGTGTATCATCATCTAGAGTGTCATCTAAATTAAAATCTTCTTCATTTTGAGGATAAACATTTGTGTCAAGATCATATGGTATTTCAGGAAACAGTTCAGGATCTATAAAATCATCTTGTCTAGGAATACTAGAAGAAGTACCTTACTTGTTACATACTACTAGAAGAAGTACCCTTGCCGAAAAGACTTTTTGTTCTTTTCATTTTAATTATGATAATAAATAGTTAAAGACTTAAAGATAATGAAATTAAATGTGCTAAATGAAATAAAAACAAAATAATAATTTAATGAGAGAACGAATGTATCAAACGTCGACGTAGAGTCGATGTGTAATCGAGAGAGGTTGAAAATTGAAACTTTGCTCGATAGATTAATCCTCAAGCTAATTGCCAACTTCACTCCCAATTCTCAAATTAATAAATAGAGTGAATATGTAGTAGACGATGGTGTATAGAAATTAGAGAAAATGTAGGAAGATTTGTGAGAAATAAGAAGAGAAAATGATGTATTTATAGTTGAAAAATTGGATTAAAGTGTAAATATAATAACTTAGGGTTAAAAATAAATAAAAAGGGGGTACGGGGGGTTGGGGGAGTGGGGGAAGCCAAAAATGGTCGTTGTCCAACGGCCAAAATGTAAAATGGCCGTTAGACAACATCTATTTTTGGCAAATGGCGGGACTGGGGCGGGATCGGGGCGGGACCGGGACGGGTCGGGTCCTGGCGGGACCATACCCTGTCCCGCCCCGGTCCCATTTTTTTTTACACGGGGTCGGGACGTGGTCGGGGTCGGGGTCGGGTCGGCCCGGCCCACTGGCCAGTCCTAAGAAGAATTGATGATTTTAAGCTACTACAAGATCTGTTTGGGATAATTTGATACCTAAGGAAAATGTTTATCTTGTTTCTGCCTCCGTCATGGTGTAAAATGCTTTGCTATATGCTACTATGTCTATTATGGTCTAAACATCTAAGTTAAGTGACAGTGACCTTCTATATCAAAATAAGGATCCTTTAAAGGAATAGTTATCCATGCTTGATGTCCAGATTGCTCAATATTTTCTTCATATCCTACAACTGTTAAGAGTCAATAAAATCAATTTATATCCTTACCTAATGTCTTGATGTTCAAGCATGTCAAGTGTTTAAATGTCACCATGTTAGCATGTGAAGTCTTTGTAGAGATCTTGAATCTTGTTATTAAGTTTCTTTCCCTTTTGTCGCCTCGGTTCGACAGCATAACCTATGTATTTGTTTAAATAACGCTATATATTCCTGTATCTGCTAATGTTTACAATTAAGAATGGAATCGCGTTTGTCATTACTAATTTAGTGTAATTTAAAGTATGTACATGTTTACATGCAATCATGTTTCAGGTTATATTTGTTCGAAATATGGATGGTAGTAACCCCTTTTCTTTATTGTCTTTCAAAACCGAAGCATAGGATGGTTATAACCAGTCCTTAATACTATTGTCTCTTAAAACATGAAGCTGTTTGATTTCTTTAGTTACTTCAAATGATTGTCTACTTAATATTCTTTTACGTTGTTGGTTTGCTAAGAGATATATAATTCTTGATACTCATTCTTCACCACTCTTTTCTTTGCATGACTTGGTGGGAATTCACCATTCGTCAATGCTATCGAGTTGCTGCATTTCTGTCGCCCATTGATGCTACAAGATTGGTCATTTACACTTGTTGTGGGAGTGTTTTACTGTTGTAACTTGGCCATTTCGCTGCATTTTTATGAGCCATCATAAGATATTATTTCATAGCAGCGGACTAAGTTGCTATAAACAACTATTGGGTTGTTGTGCTGCACTTGAGATCACTGCACTTCAGCTGCTATATTTTGAGACATCATACCCAATGAGAAATGTTTCTTGTCATATGAAAGTATTGGCTGGTGCGTGTCTGATGTATTCCTGAGTCCATTTAAATTATGGACATACCTAGTATTGGTTTGCTATTGTCCATTGTTGATAAGCTTGAGGGTTAGTTCTTTGAGTTCTTTCATCTCTCACGAAAATGGACGGATGCTACACTTAAAAGTGTCGACTCAGCTACTGTTTTGCCGTTGCATTATTAACGATTTTGCTGCCATATTTTTTGGCCCGTCATGAGCTGCTGCATTTCTGGTCGTCTGCTGCTGCATTTTAGGCAGATTTTAAGGTCAAATTGTTGCCATGTTTTCTTGGCCAAATCCGAACCAGCTGTTGCTTTGATTTTTGAATCTCTTACTGCTGCAGTTTACTAAACATCTGCTGTTTTCTTGGTTATTAGTTAGTATTTTGATGTAATTGTTGACTATGTCGTATTGTTATTAGTTAATGATTGTAAGCTACTAATGATTGATATACTATTTTAAATATATTATTATGTTTTATGTGAATGATTATATTATATTATATTTTGAATGGGTATTCTTTTTGTTATCTTTTTGATATTTTATTTATTAGGTGAAAAAACAGGAGGAAAAAAATAGGTACCAAAACAATAAATAAAAAGTAAAAAAAAAAACAGATAAAAACAATTGAATAACACTTTTTTAAGCGCTATGCAAGTTAGTATCTTCATTTTTTGCGAGAACTAGCATAGTGCTTTTTTTTTTTGCGTTAACTAAGAAAAGCGCTATGGTAGTAGTAATCTTGCATAGCGCTATCTAAGTTACCATAGCGATAGCTTAGATAGCGCTTAAAAGCGCTATACAAACAGGAAAAAAAGCGATATGCAAGCGCAATTTTATAGTAATTATATTGGTGAATCTGCATAACAAGTGAGAAAGTTTCATTATAGTTAATCACTCCTATTACATATACATTTAACAAGTCAAGACTTCAGAAAGCCGAAGTATCTGTGGACTTATAAATTAAATTTGGATTATTTACTTCAACATCATCAAAAGAAAAATGTAACATATGATTAATACTTCTAACTACTTCTTTGATTCATTCAGAAAAAAGATAAAGTCAAGCATGAGAAACACCAAGTTCTCATACTGTGTATTTGCTGAAGAAGACTTGGATTTGATCAAAGTCTTTCTCTTTGAAAAATACAAAACCTTACTGACATTAGTCAAGTTTTTGGGTCCCGCTAGATGAACTCCGTAATTTATGTGATACTTTTTATTTTTCGAGAGTGAATCTAACTAAATTTTGAAGCTAAATTAGATTAGATTAACTCAATCTTTAAAAATTAAAATTTATATATTGAAAAACTTTATGAAAAGTACTATAAGTTACAAATATTCTCATATCAATTTGATGGAAAATACATCTTAAAATGTTGGTCAATATTCATACAGGTTGAATCTCGATAAGAGAAAAGTATCACATAAATTGAGACAAAAGGAGTAACAAATTTTGGAGGATAAAATAATGGAAGACTCCACCTTAGTCAAGTCTTTGGGGCCTCTCAAAGGAAAGGGATTGCTGTAGTTGAAAAATTTAGAGGGGATGATAATTATAATTACCTCCCTGTAAAAATTTACCTCCGGTGTTTAGGTTAAACTATAATAATATTTGACACTTACTAAATTATATTTTACTTTCTAATTTATCATTTGATCATGATAAATTAGTGTGATTTGGTGTAAACATTCGATATAAATAGCTTCTTACCTAACTTCCCCCTTATTCCTTAGTCTAGTGTTTATACACACAGATTATGCGCAAAAAATACTATTTTAGCCTCCATACTACCCCCTCAACTACTATCTCGCTCCTAATGTCAGTGTACGTAAATTAACTTAAATCTTTATAGGAAATATTAGCAATTTTTTTATTCTTCTTTCTTTGCACTCCAATTCTCTATTGCAACTAGGATTAATATACATATATAAAGTTGATAGAATTAGAAGAGTAAAGATTTTCCCTGAATGAGACTGGATATTTTAAAGGTCTCATAAAAATGAATTTAAAAAGATAAAAAAGGCAGTTCGGGGCACTAAGTGTAAGAACTCAG
This sequence comes from Przewalskia tangutica, assembly GCA_029844215.1. Classification (NCBI taxonomy): domain Eukaryota; kingdom Viridiplantae; phylum Streptophyta; class Magnoliopsida; order Solanales; family Solanaceae; genus Przewalskia; species Przewalskia tangutica. The sequence continues at coordinate 73,440,025 of CM056740.1, read as the reverse complement.
TCCGCTAGTGATATTATCAGCTTTGGGCCTAGGCTTGCACGGCTTTAAAACACGCCACTGGGATCTAAGTCCTTCTTACTTATATACCCAACATCTCTCATGTGTTTTGCCTATGTGGGACTTTCCTCCTAAGCTAGGGTGTCACATACACCCCCTCTTATGGACTTAGCGTCCTCGCTGAGGTTTGCTCTACCGCATGAAATTTGCCTAGACTCAGCAATGAGGTTTGCCCCGCCTATCCAGAATTTGCCTAAACTCAGTTAAACTCTAACCCACACCGATAAGGCTGATATAGGAGTGACTCTGATACCATCTATGACAACCCTGCTAGTGATATTGTCCGCTTTGAGCCTAGGCCCAGACGATTTCAATACACGTCATTAGGGTCTAAGACATTCTTGCTTATATACTATTATCTCTCCTGTGTTTTGCCGATATGTGACTTTCCTCCTAAGATAAGGTGTCACACTAAGCTCCTGCTATGTGCGGGGTCCGGAGAAGAGCCGGACTACAAAGATCTATTATAAGCAATTTTATCTGTATTTCTGTAAGAGGTCGTTTTCACGAATTTAAAAAGACCAAAAAAGAGATAGACTGATCACTATTTAAAGTCTCATAGTCTCATTTTAACTAGCCTCACCTAGTTCTTTCCAATTTCTTCACTAATCATGGAGAAAGTCTTATCTCAATTTATCTTATGTTTGTGTTTGTTTTATGGTGTCCAGTCAGGGGCGAAGCTCACATGGAAAGTATGAATTCGGTATAATTTATTACCTTTGGTCTAAATCGTGTAAATTTATTAAGAAATTCACTAAAAATATATACGTGTAATAAACTTCAAATTCCGTAAACTTTGAATCTAAAATTCATAAACTTCAAATTTTGATTTCATCTCTAGACTCGATGGAGGAGAATCAGATTCATCAGAGATGTATTTTTGAAGAAAATGGTTGCTGGAATCTGAGAGGAGGAAGGCGGATGGTGGTGGATGGCACTAGAGGATGTAGCTACCAAGCTACGGATTCAACTATACCCACAAACATACCCGCAAGGGTAGCCAAGTTGGTGTAGTAGTAGAGCGCGGGACCGCAAGGTCACGAGTTCGATCCCCTGCATAAACCTTCTTGGTTGGCGCATCGCGTGGCTTGCCAGTGTGGTTTACATGGTGGCGTGGTTTCTTGCTGCGTCGATCAGGTTTCTGTCTTGTATTTCGAAAGAGTAGCGGTGCGATTCGCCGTCACAAAAAAAAAAAAAAAAACTATACCCACAAACTTCTTATACATTAGATATATACATAAAATTTTAATCATTAAAATTTCAATAAATACCACAATTTGAATTTTGAACACATACTTTAAAAGTGCAATGTTAAAATGATTGAACTCATCAAGTTAAAATTCTAAATCGATGTCTAGCGGATAGTGAAGGAGGCGGCATCAGAGAGACATAATGAGGAAGTAGAAAGAAAAAAACAAGTAAAAAGGAAATATAGCCTGTCACGCACTTAGAATTGGTTTTGTACATGAACTATGCCATATCAATAATGTGCGTCTAACATGTATAGTTTGAACATAGATCTAAGTGTTCAATAAACCATACCTTAGATAAGGTGTCTAAATAAAAAAAAATAGACAAGTTAGAGGGGCGTATATGTATTTGACCTAAAATACACTAACATAGTTACTTCATTGCCGACAATCTATTCGAAACAATCACTCTACCCCACAAAGATAGGAATAAATTTTGGGTACATTCTATCTCATTTGTGAAATTATACTGGGTATATAGTTGTTTACTTCAGTGCCATTTGTGCTTTCTGAAGGCAATTCGCACAAATGTCCCTTTTTCGGGGTGGTCTTTAATTTTGTGCTTCAAATTGAAAATCTTTAATTTTGCCCTTCGCCTAAAAAATTCTAAGTTTTGGGTTCGATCCCAGCTCAGTCAATTTTTTTTTAAAAAACCGCGAGACATAATTTGGATTTGCAAGACAAAATTTGAAGTTCTGCTGTTGACAGTCAATTTTGACCCGTTTTTCATATATTTATTGCAATTTTTAGTATTTTAGCACACTGCATTTTAATCAGCATTTTTGGCATTTTTATCTTTTTATGTTAAATTAAGCATTATGTTTTTGTTAATATTATGTTTTTATTATTGTTATACCGTCGTTTATTTTAATAATATTTGCATCTTTTTAAATAATTAATTGACATCCCATTTTTTACTTTTAATCAGACATTAAACATGTCTTTAAAATTGCATTTTAGTATTATTGCGTCGGCATTTGCATTTTAATAATTTTGCATATTTTTAAATAATTTTTCTTTAAATAATTAACCAGCCTTGCATTTTTGTCAAAACCAGTCCAGTCCAAGACACAATTTGAATCGATCAATGACACTATTTTTAATATCATCCAAACACCCTCTTTTATTTTTTCCCCCCTAAAATCAAAACCTACTTTTCATTTCCCCCCCAAATACCAAACCCTAACACACCCCCCTATATAATAAACTTTCCCTTTCCACTTAAGCCCATTTTTTTTGAACATCAGCCGCACACTTCAAATCAAAAATCTGACCCTCCTCTCTCATTAACCCATTGTCTCCCTCACCTGACTCCCGTCGCCGCCGCCCCTTTCGCCGGAGCTCCAAGCTCCGGCGAACACCTTTCAGCCGCAACCACTCGTCACCGGCGAACCCATCAACACCACCCTCGTCTCTCACCTCCATACCTCCCGTCGCCCACCACCGGCGAAACCACCCCGCTGCCAAGCCTCTCATCTCAAACCTCCCAACCATTCCCGTCAAACCACCATTCCCGTCGAACCTCACCACTGACCCGTCACCACACACCCGTCGCCACTGCCCTGAACAGTCACAACCAGTCGCTGAATCCTTAACCCTCGAACACCCCCTCGACCAACACCACTGTCTCGTGCTGAAACCACTGGCGGCGTTGCTCCGGCGACCTCGTCGTGGAAGCGACGCCGCTGCTCGCTGCCCGCTGCCTTTTGTGTTGTTGAAATCACTGTTTGTATCTCTTCGGATCTATTGGCATATTTTTTGTGGGTGATTTCCTTATTTTTGAATCTTCAGGAGTTCCTCGAACTCCGTGATCGTTCTTTACATTTGTTGGTTTAAGCGGTGGGTTGATTTTCGATTTTGTTGATATCTCACGAGTTTTCTTTTTTGGCGCATCGTGTTGGTTTCGCGTTGTTGTTATCCGGCTATGTTCTCGAATTTTCGTGAGTTTTGTTGGCTACTCATCGCTTTTACCGCTGGTTAGACCGATTCTTTGGGCCATTTGTTGGGTGATGTTGCCATTGTCTATGGGTTTTGTCGGATGATTCACGATTTTGTTGTTCTTTACCATCGTTTGGTTATTGGGTGATTTTGCTATGGTGTTGGATTGATTTTGTGGCTATTTTGCTACCGATTTTAGGTGGTTTCTTGATTTTGGATAAGATCGCACTTTTAGTTCTTGATTTTTGAACAAGTTACTACACTTTTACTGATTTTGACTTTGATACTACAATGGCCGATGAAAATGTGATCGGTCGATTTTGAGGCCTCCATGATTGCAAAGACGGAAAATAAAATAAATGAAGCTTTACGGGCAAGGATGATTTCTTCCACTTACATCGGATAACCAACATGCGCAGCAAGGCGAATTCTCGCATGTGCACTTGTTTAGGCCATCCTCTTTTATTTTTACATATCTGAGCCCTCCGTGTTTAAAACTATTACGGGGTTGGCGCGGATCCGAAGGTTTTATGGATTTTATTGCTTTTAATACGCGTGGCCGAGGAAGACATCCCCGGCTGATTTCCGAGGCCTCCACTACAAAAAGCGGATTTATTTGCTTTGTTTGTTAATTTTGCTATTATTTTAAAATTTATGTATTCTATTACTAATACTTTTAATAAGTGTTTATGCACGTAGCCGGAGATGCATTTCAACAAGAATGCCCCGGAGTTTATTTTATGCCGCATTTAATTTCAGTTTTATTATTTCGCATTGTATTTTATTTTAATTGTAAATTATGTAAAATGCTTAGAATAGGTAGAATATAAAAGAGCAATAAATAATTAACCTAGGTTTGAGCGAACAACCGCAAGTTAGCGGATCTTAAAGGATGCCTAACCCTTCCCTTTAGGATAATAAAGAACCACGATCCGAATCTCACTAATTTATGACCACTAAATGGAAGTCAATTGCGGTATTTTTGCAATAAACTAAGTGTCCTAATTCACTTAAATAATTAGGTGGCGACTCTTAAAATACATTTTAGGAATCCAACCATGCGTAGCGATAATCCGTTCCGACTCGGTTGAAAATAGGGTGTCACGACATGGCGACTCCATGGGATATCAGGTTCTTGATCATAGCAAACCCAGGTTAATTAAATATTGCACTTTATTTTGCTTTTATATTTGTTGTAAATATTTTATAGGGTTTGTTTTATTTTGTAATTAACTACTTTAATTGCTACATTCTTTTATTGCTTTCCTTAAATTGTCATTCCGTTCATATTTCCTCCATTCTGGAAAATTAACACTATCACACACTACTGTATTTGGTGTGCTTCGCGCACCCGCAAATTTCTTTCAAGAACACCCAAAATATTAGGAGAGTTGGCGCTTGCGTGGAGTTAGATCGGTTCGTCTGATCAGCCATGTAGCCTTCTCACTCGAGTTGTCCGCTCGGGAACCTTGCGTCTAATAGGCCAAATCTTAGAAAGTTTAAGATAGAGCTATACCACCCTTTTATATTAGTCATGCATGCATAAACCTTAGGTGGGTTAATCCTTGGTATTAACGCCACAATTAGAAATCCACCAAACTTGTCGACGGGTTTCACAACCCAACGACCCATTAGCATACTATGTGTAGCGTGATGATGATAAGCGGATCAAGCACGGTCATGACACGCCAAAATTGGAAAAAGTGCCGTCGTTTGGTCGCCATTTAACGAAATATTGCGGTTTAACGGCTTGGACCTATTTATCACAATCCGCGTATTTGGCGTTTAGGCTCACTACGGCATAAGGGAGGTCCCGAGCATATTAGAACGCGCTTGATTTGCATGTTTTTGTTTATTATTGTTTGTCGCTAGCAACTCTGTACATATTATTTAATTCAATAATCGCTCTTTTGTGATTAGGACTCGAGCATTTGTATTTTTGCATTTTGCTTTCACATTGCAATCGGGACTTCTCTGCGTAAATCACTCTTGAATAGCGCGACTTGGACTTTGTGAAGCATCAACCACGATCGGTCGAACCAATCGGAGAGTCTCGACTATATGGTCACACCCTTCATTTTGTTATTTTATCATTTTCCACTCTCACCTATTTCTCATATTTTTGCAGGAAAACAGTCCTCGCGAATAGTCGAGGGCGTTCAAAAAAGAAAACAAAAAAAAAGTCATCACAAGGACCGAGAATTATGTTGACTAATAGAAGTCAGTTTATACCAGATTCAACGAGACATCGCTCTCAATTCTTTTATACTTTGTATTTTTATTCATATTTGCAAATTAAATTAATATGTTTAGCGTTAATTACATAGTTTTCGCATACCATGCATTTTACAGCATAATTATTCCGAACTACGCGTGTCTGATTCTCACCACACGGTGTGATACGTAGGCAACTCATTTTGGGTTCGACACCATAAAAAATAAAAATCACAAAAAAAAAAGAAGCATATTTTTGTCATTCATGCATCCCATTCATCATGTTCTCGGACATTCATTTTCGTTACATTCATTTTACTTTGCATTCGTCCGCAATGGACAATCATTTCTTTTGCACAGCTTTATATTACTATCCTTTCATTGATAAATTTTTCCAAGCATACATTTTATAACATATTTGAACGAACTACGCGCACCTGATTCCCTCGGCGGGATACGTAGGCAGCCCTACTCGGGTTCGGTACCCTTTATTCAAAAAAAAATATAAAAAAAAAATAATATTTTGTTCATAAATACAAAAAAAAAAAAAAAAAAAATGTTATTCAAAAATACAAAAACATTTTTTAAGTATTATTGTTTGACTTTGTTGATATCAACACAGTTACAAGTGTGCATAAAAAAAAAAAAAAAAAAAATAAAAATAAAAACAAAAAAAAACGGTATGGGTTGACTTTGTGGTAAACCATATATTCTTTTGGTACCTCTTATTCATACCCGCAGATAACATTGTCTTGCATGTTTCCAAGATAAGAATGAAGCCGACCTCATCGTTTCATATGCATTGTGTGGTGAGTTATTTGAATAAGTTCAATTGCATTGCATTGTGATCTAGAACTTGGCTTGAATGTTTGTTGAGGCGAAATCCTGAGTAACACTCGGTGTAGGAAATGATCGTAGGCTTTCTTTGACCCGTTTGAGCATTTTCAGCCTACCAAATAACATTATCCCTAGTACACCCCTTTGAGCCTAAAACCTATTTTTTTGACAACGCGTATTACACTACACCGCTTTACGAGTGCGTACGCACTATCCCTCTCTTGGCCCGACCTCCTCGAGTGCTTTAGAAATGTGCAAGTGACTGACAAAATTCTAGCTGAAGCTTGCAAAGACAAAAATTGTCAAAGTCTCAAAAACCAAAAGCAGAGATGACTTCACACAAAGATGAAATCAAAAGCCCCGATAAATAAAAAAAAAAAAAAAAGGAATATATAACCCCGAAAAAAGGGGCTCGAAATGAAAGATTCAAAAGAAGTCAATACAGAAAAACTGGGACAAAAAGAAAGCAAGTCAGCATTAAAACACACAAATATCAAGCATGGACGTAGTCCAACTCTCGAGGAATGATTAGTCACTTTTACCCAAATGATATCCATTCCTTTCCCCAAGCCTACATTACAAGCCCGTGACAAGCCCTACATGATCTTATACTGAGGGTTCTCACATTAGTGGATGCTTACATGACGGCCAAGCCTATGGTATCACAATTGCATGCATTGAACATCTTTTTGAGTGTGAGCGCAATTCTTTCAACGTCCCAAAATTCAAAATACTGAAATATATGTGTGAAATGGGACTTTCTTTCAGTGAGGGCATTTGAAACGTGAGATTACGTGTAGTTCGAAACCTTGGATGCAAGCAGGTGTGTCGACACTCAGGTATATCTGAGGTACTATCTGAAGTTGTGTGAATTACACCAGAGTCAATCTCGATTAGACTGAAATCAATAAAGAACATCCTTATGCACAATACTAATTGTTGGTATCAACTGGAGTCAGAACGTAATGTCGTCTTCCATTTTTTCAGAAAAAACAACAGAATGCATATTACATAAAAAATTATTTGGCATCACGAACTACGTCTTGACCTGATTCTCACCGGGATAATGAGGCGCCACATCGCCGGGTCCCACATCATTTTAAAATCATAAAAATTCTTATTTTTGCAGCATGAACTACGTCTTGACCTGACTCCCTCGGCGGGATACGTAGGCAGCCACATCGGCTTCGGTCACACCGTTAGAAACATTTCTTCCTTGTTTTGCACATGACTCGATTTTGTGCATTGGAGAATTTTGCATCCTCATATATTTTGCATCCATTACTACCTACACATGACTGTGCCATATTTTGAGGGTTGCATTCTCATCTACTCAGTTGTACATTGTTCATATTCTCGCATTAGCTTTTCATTCATCATAAATTAAAACATAAAAAAAAAAAATGTTTACCTGATCGCCTTGATAGCGTCAAAATGCAACCTTACCCAGTTCAACATCTTCATTACCAGAAACTGGGACATTTTAAGGAATTAAGTGCAAGAAAATGGCAATAGATAGGAAAAAGCAGGCCAACTAGGTCTTCAGTGCAAACCAAGAATGCAAGCGTCAAGAGCCAAAGCTACAGAGTCGACGCTAATCAACCACTCATTTCCTAAAAAACTCATAAGTTTTCTTTGAGTGCAGGATCTTCATATCAGCAAAGGCAGAAACACAACAATAAACCCATGCGGGTCACAAGTGCACAACGTCTATGCAATGACGCTATCTCAACCCAGACGGGTCACAAAGCAGGTACGCCCCTAAACCAACGCCTTTTCATTTTATTTTAAGCCTATGCAACGGCTTCATTCATGTTTCGTCCATGCAACGACGAGCATCTGCATTGCGTCCATGCAACGACGCCATTTTATTTTAAGCCTATGCAACGGCTTCATTCATGTTTCGTCCATGCAACGACGAGCATCTGCATTGCGTCCATGCAACGACGCCATTTTATTTTAAGCCTATGCAACGACTTCATTCATGTTTCGTCCATGCAACGACGAGCATCTGCATTGCGTCCATGCAACGACGCCATTTTATTTTTAAGCCTATGCAACGGCTTCATTCATGTTTCGTCCATGCAACGACGAGCATCTGCATTGCGTCCATGCAACGACGCCATTTTATTTTAAGCCTATGCAACGACTTCATTCATGTTTCGTGCAACGACGAGCATCTGCATTGCGTCCATGCAACGACGCCATTTTATTTTTAGCCTATGCAACGGCTTCATTCATGTTTCGTCCATGCAACGACGAGCATCTGCATTGCCTATGCAGCGACGCCATTTTATTTTTAAGCTTATGCAACGCTTATTCATGTTTCGTCCATGCAACGACGAGCATTCGCGTCTATGCAACGACGCCATTTTATTTAAGCCTATGCAACGGCTTCATTCATGTTTCGTCCATGCAACGACATATCTGCGATTGCGTCCATGCAACGACGCCATTTTATTTTAAGCCTATGCAACGGCCGTTCATGTTTCGTCCATGCAACGACGAGCAGATTGCGTCCATGCAACGACGCCATTTTATTTTTAAGCCTATGCAACGGCTTCATTCATGTTTCGTCCATGCAACGACGAGCATCTGCATTGCGTCTATGCAACGACGCCATTTTATTTTAAGCCTATGCAACGGCTTCATTCATGTTTCGTCCATGCAACGACGAGCATCTGCATCGCGTCTATGCAATGACGCCATCAACATCTACAATAACCTTGTCTTTTTCAGCACCACATCACCCGCAACCCAGTGTCAATCATACTTCGACACTGGGACATTTTTAATCAGCGTCAGCTTTGCTTTTTAATTTTTGCATCACAACGACCCAGTGTCATCATGATTTGACACTGGGACATTTTTTGAATCTGCATCATCCCTATTTTGGAGTCCTAGTTTATAAAACATGACAAAATTGGCTACAAGTCAACATCTTTGTCTGAAGACTCTTCCATCATCTCCATACAAAGAGGGACATGCTGTTGACAGTCAATTTTGACCCGTTTTTCATATATTTATTGCAATTTTTAGTATTTTAGCACACTGCATTTTAATCAGCATTTTTGGCATTTTTATCTTTTTATGTTAAATTAAGCATTATGTTTTTGTTAATATTATGTTTTTATTATTGTTATACCGTCGTTTATTTTAATAATATTTGCATCTTTTTAAATAATTAATTGACATCCCATTTTTTACTTTTAATCAGACATTAAACATGTCTTTAAAATTGCATTTTAGTATTATTGCGTCGGCATTTGCATTTTAATAATTTTGCATATTTTTAAATAATTTTTCTTTAAATAATTAACCAGCATTGCATTTTTGTCAAAACCAGTCCAGTCCAAGACACAATTTGAATCAGTCCAAGCCGACACTATTTTTAATATCATCCAAACACCCTCTTTTATTTTTCCCCCCCTAAAATCAAAACCTACTTTTCATTTCCCCCCCAAATACCAAACCCTAACACACCCCCCTATATAATAAACTTTCCCTTTCCACTTCAGCCCATTTTTTTTGAACATCAGCCGCACACTTCAAATCAAAAATCTGACCCTCCTCTCTCATTAACCCATTGTCTCCCTCACCTGACTCCCGTCGCCGCCGCCCCTTTCGCCGGAGCTCCAAGCTCCGGCGAACACCTTTCAGCCGCAACCACTCGTCACCGGCGAACCCATCAACACCACCCTCGTCTCTCACCTCCATACCTCCCGTCGCCCACCACCGGCGAAACCACCCCGCTGCCAAGCCTCTCATCTCAAACCTCCCAACCATTCCCGTCAAACCACCATTCCCGTCGAACCTCACCACTGACCCGTCACCACACACCTGCCGCCATCGCCTCAAGCAGTCACAACCGCTGAACTTAACCTCGAACACCCGACCAACACCACCGCCTCGCGGCCGAAACCACTGGCGGCGTTGCTCCGGCGACCTCGTCGTGGAAGCGACGCCGCTGCTCGCTGCCCGCTGCCTTTTGTGTTGTTGAAATCACTGTTTGTATCTCTTCGGATCTATTGGCATATTTTTATTGTGGACTGATTTCCTTATTTTTTGAATCTTGCCGGAGTTCCTCGAACTCCGGCGGTCGCTGTTTACTGTTTCTGTTTGTTGGTTTAACTGGTGGGTTGATTTTCTGATTTTGTTGATATCTCGCCGGAGTTTTCTTTTTTGGGCGACTGTGTTGGTTTCGCGTTGTTGTTATCCGGCTATGTTCTCGAATTTTCCGGCGAGTTTTGTTGGCTACTCCACTGTTTTTACCGTTGGTTAGACTGATTCTTTGGGCCATTTTGTTGGACTGATGTTGCCATTGTCTATGGGTTTTGTCGGACTGATTCACAGTTTTGTTGTTGCTGTTTACCATCGTTTCGGTTATTGGACTGATTTTGCTATGGTGTTGGATTGATTTTGTGGCTATTTTGCTACTGATTTTAGGCTGGTTTTACTGATTTTGGATAAGATACTGCACTTTTGGTTACTGATTTTTGAACAAGTTACTACACTTTTACTGATTTTGAATTTGATACTACAATGGCCGATGAAAAAGTTATCCGTCGATTTTTGAGGCCTCCACAGTTGCAAAGACGGAAAATAAAATAAATGAAGCTTTCTGGGCAAGGATGATTTCTTCCACTTACATCGGATAACCAACATGCGCTTGGCAAGGCGAATTCTCGCAGCCGCACTTGTTTAGGCTGTCCTACTTTATATTTTTACATATCTGAGCCCTCCGTGTTTAAAACTATTACTGTTTTGGCGCGGATCCGAAGGTTTTATTTATTTTATTGCTTTTAATAATATTGGCCGATGAAGGAATCCCCGTCTGATTTCCAAGGCCTCCCCTGTACAAAAGACGGATTTATTTGCTTTGTTTGTTAATTTTTGCTATTATTTTAAAATTTATGTATTCTATTACTAATACTTTTACTAAGTGTTTATGCACGTATCCGGAGATGCATTTCAAAAAGAATGCCCCGGAGTTTATTTTATGCCGCATTTAATTTCAGTTTTATTATTTCGCATTGTATTTTATTTTAATTGTAAATTATGTAAAATGCTTAGAATAGGTAGAATATAAAAAGAGCAATAAATAATTAACCTAGGTTTGAACGAACAACCGCAAGTTAGCGGATCTTAAAGGATGCCTAACCCCTTCCCTTTAGGATAATAAAGAACCCTGATCCAGAATCTCACTAATTTCGCAGACCACTAAATGGAAGTCAATTGCAGTATTTTTGCAATAAACTAAGTGTCCTAATTCACTTAAATAATTAGGTGGCGACTCCTTAAAATACATTTTAGGAATCCAACCATGCGTAGCAGTAATCCCGTTTCCGACTCCGGTTGAAAATAGGGTGTCACAGCATGGCGACTCCACTGGGGATATCAGGTTCTTGATCATAGCAAACCCAGGTTAATTAAATATTGCACTTTATTTTGCTTTTATATTTGTTGTAAATATTTTATATGGTTTGTTTTTATTTTGTAATTAACTACTTTAATTGCTACATTCTTTTATTGTTTTCCTTAAATTGTCATTCCGTTCATATTTCCTCCATTCTGGAAAATTAACACTATCACACACTACACGCGCTGGTGTGCTTCGCGCACCCGCAAATTTCTTTCAAGAACACCCAAAATATTAGGAGAGTTGGCGCTTGCGTGGAGTTAGATCGGTTCGTCTGATCAGCCACGTAGCCTTCTCACTCGAGTTGTCCGCCGAACGCAAGGTCTAATAGGCCAAATCTTAAAAAGCTTAAGATAGAGCTATACCACCCTTTTATATTAGTCATGCATGCATAAACCTTAGGTGGGTTAATCCTTGGTATTAACGCCATAATTAGAAATCCACCAAACTTGTCGACGGGTTTCACAACCCAACGACCCATTAGCATACTATGTGTAGCGTGATGATGATAGACGGATCCAAGCCTGGTCATGACACGCCAAAATTGGAAAAAGTGCACCGTCATTTGGTCGCCATTTCCGACGAAATATTGCAGTTTAACGGCTTGGACCTATTTATCACAATCCCGCATATTTGACGTTTAGGCTCACCTCTGGCATAAGGGAGGTCCCAAGCATATTAGGGCACGCGCTTGATTTGCATGTTTTTTGTTTATTATTGTTTGTCGCTAGCAACTCTGTACATATTGTTTAATTCAATAATCGCTCTTTTGTGATTCCGGACTCGAGCATTTGTATTTTTGCATTTTTGCTTTCACATTGCAATCAGGACTTCTACTGCGTAAATCACTCTTGAATAGCGCGACTTGGACTTTGAAGCATCAACCACGATCGGTCGAACCAATCAGGGGAGTCTCTGACTATATGGTCACACCCCTTCATTTTGTTATTTTATCATTTTCCACTCTCACCTATTTCTCATATTTTTGCAGGAAAACAGTCCTCGCAAATAGTCGAGGGCGTTCGAAAAAGAAAACAAAAAAAAAAAGTCATCACAAGGAGCGAGAATTATGTTGACTAATAGAAGTCAGTTTATACCAGATTCAACGAGACATCGCTCTCAATTCTTTTATACTTTGTATTTTTATTCATATTTGCAAATTAAATTAATATGTTTAGCGTTAATTACATAGTTTTCGTGATACCATGCATTTCTGACATAATTATTCCGAACTACGCGTGTCTGATTCTCACCACACGGTGTGATACGTAGGCAACTCATTTTGGGTTCGACACCATAAAAAATAAAAATCACAAAAAAAAAAGAAGCATATTTTTGTCATTCATGCATCCCATTCATCATGTTCTCGGACATTCATTTTCGTTACATTCATTTTACTTTGCATTCGTCCGCAATGGACAATCATTTCTTTTGCACAGCTTTATATTACTATCCTTTCATTGATAAATTTTTCCAAGCATACATTTTATAACATATTTGAACGAACTACGCACTTTGATTCCCGGCGGATACGTGGCAAATTTCTACTAAGTTCGGTGACTTTTATTCAAAAAAAAATATAAAAAATAAATAATATTTTGTTCATAAATACAAAAAAAAAAAAAAAATGTTATTCAAAAATACAAAAACATTTTTTAAGTATTATTGTTTGACTTTGTTGATATCAACACAGTTACAAGTGTGCATAAAAAAATAAAAAAAAAAAAAAAAAAACAAAAAAAAACGGTATGGGTTGACTTTGTGGTAAACCATATATTCTTTTGGTACCTCTTATTCATACCCGCAGATAACATTGTCTTGCATGTTTCCAAGATAAGAATGAAGCCGACCTCATCGTTTCATATGCATTGTGTGGTGAGTTATTTGAATAAGTTCAATTGCATTGCATTGTGATCTAGAACTTGGCTTGAATGTTTGTTGAGGCGAAATCCTGAGTAACACTCGGTGTAGGAAATGATCGTAGGCTTTCTTTGACCCGTTTGAGCATTTTCAGCCTACCAAATAACATTATCCCTAGTACACCCCTTTGAGCCTAAAACCTATTTTTTTGACAACCGCGTATTACACCTACACTTTCTCGAGCGTACGCACTATCCCTCTCTTGGCCCGACCTCCTCGAGTGCTTTAGAAATGTGCAAGTGACTGACAAAATTCTAGCTGAAGCTTGCAAAGACAAAAATTGTCAAAGTCTCAAAAACCAAAAGCAGAGATGACTTCACACAAAGATGAAATCAAAAGCCCCGATAAATAAAAAAAAAAAAAAAAGGAATATATAACCCCGAAAAAAGGGGCTCGAAATGAAAGATTCAAAAGAAGTCAATACAGAAAAACTGGGACAAAAGAAAGCAAGTCAAGATTAAAACACACAAATATCAAGCATGGGCGTAGTCGAACTCTCGAGGAATGATTAGTCACTTTTACCCAAATGATATCCATTCCTTTCCCAAGCCTACATTACAAGCCCGTGACAAGCCCTACATGATCTTATACGAGGGTTCTCACATTAGTGGATGCTTACATGACGGCCAAGCCTATGGTATCACAATTGCATCGTTGAACATCTTTTTGAGTGTGAGCGCAATTCTTTCAACGCCCCAAAATTCAAAATCTTGAAATATATGTGTGAAATGAGACTTTCTTTCGGTGAGGCATTTGAAACGTGAGATTACGTGTAGTTCAAACCTTGGATGCAAGCGGTGTGTCGACACTCGGGTATGTCCGGTCTTATCTGAAGTTGTGTGAATTACACCAGAGTCAATCTCGATTAGACTGAAATCAATAAAGAACATCCTTATGCACAATACTAATTGTTGGTATCAACTGGAGTCAGAACGTAATGTCGTCTTCCATTTTTCGAAAAAACAACGTAACGCATATTACATAAAAATTATTTGCATCACGAACTACGTCTCGACTGATTCCTCACGGATCGTGGCGCCACATCGGCCGGTCCACATCATTTTAAAATCATAAAAATTCTTATTTTTGCAGCATGAACTACGTCTTGACCTGACTCCCTCGGCGGGATACGTAGGCAGCCACATCGGCTTCGGTCACACCGTTAGAAACATTTCTTCCTTGTTTTGCACATGACTCGATTTTGTGCATTGGAGAATTTTGCATCCTCATATATTTTGCATCCATTACTACCTACACGATCGTGCCATATTTTGAGGTTGCATTCTCATCTACTCGATTGTACATTGTTCATATTCTCGCATTAGCTTTTCATTCATCATAAATTAAAACATAAAAAAATGTTTACTGACGCTGATAGCGTCAAGATGCAACCTTACCCAGTTCAACATCTTCATTACCAGAAACTGGGACATTTTAAGGAATTCAGTGCAAGAAAATGGCAATAGATAGGAAAAAGCAGGCCAACTAGGTCTTCAGTGCAAACCAAGAATGCAAGCGTCAAGAGCCAAAGCTACAGAGTCGACGCTAATCAACCACTCATTTCCTAAAAAACTCATAAGTTTTCTTTGAGTGCAGGATCTTCATATCAGCAAAGGCAGAAACACAACAATAAACCCATGCGGGTCACAAGTGCACAACGTCTATGCAATGACGCTATCTCAACCCAGACGGGTCACAAAGCAGGTACGCCCCTAAACCAACGCCTTTTCATTTTATTTTAAGCCTATGCAACGGCTTCATTCATGTTTCGTCCATGCAACGACGAGCATCTGCATTGCGTCCATGCAACGACGCCATTTTATTTTAAGCCTATGCAAAGGCTTCAGTCCTGTTTCGGACAAGCAACGACGAGCATCTGCATTGCGTCCATGCAACGACGCCATTTTATTTTAAGCCTATGCAACGACTTCATTCATGTTTCGTCCATGCAACGACGATCATCTGCATTGCGTCCATGCAACGACGCCATTTTATTTTTAAGCCTATGCAACGGCTTCATTCATGTTTCGTCCATGCAACGACGAGCATCTGCATTGCGTCCATGCAACAACGCCATTTCATTTGAGCAATTTGTTCAACTTGAGCAACTTGTAGTTCATCATTGCGTTTGGTTGAACCGGTAACATAATTAATAATGAATCTCAATTTCTCAAAAAAATTCTCAACATAGATTACCTCTGTGGAAGCCGCATTTAATGTCAACTGAAGGCGGTGAGCTAAACAATGAACATAATATGCATATGGACATTGCAATCCGTTGAGATGACCCCGCATATTTTTCGCACCATCATATTCTTGTCCACATATTTTTCTAATGTCAAGATTGTTTCGAGAAAGGACCAAAAAAATTTCGTTCAGTGGGACCACAATATTACTATCATAAATTAAATATTTCTAACAATTCATCAAACTCAATCAATAAAAGAATTGGTTTAAAATATTTGCAATCATAATTAACAATCCAAATTAAAACCAAAATTCGATTTACAAAACCTTTAAATAACCTAATAAATAATAGAAAGAATACTACATACCTGGAGAAAGCTTTCGTTGTCGTTCAACTTGTTGTCGCTGGAAATTACAATTCTTCACTCACGCACATGGTTTAGAGTAGTGACTTCATGATTTTAAATATGTTAAATCTTTTTTTTTGGAAAGGCAGTGGGCCAATACTAGTAGTCAATTTTTTTTTAAATGGGGGTGGGTCAGGGCCCAGGCTGACCCAATGTATGGTCCGCCCCTGGGGCAACCATTGAGTATTCATAAATACTCAGTGATTTGCAAAAACGAAATACATAAAATATATTACAGAAAACAGAAAATAATTTCTGCTTTTGAAATTCCACTTCTCTGAGATTTATTCTTTCTTTAAAGTCTATATTTTATATGTGTGATTTCTGCTTCTGAAATTCGTTAGAGTGTAACTTTCGAATTTCTTAGAATATAGATTTTGTATCATGGAAGGTTAATTCTTAATCTTTTACACCTGATTGGGAGAAATTAATACCTTTAAAGATAACATCATTTTTCGATATGCCTAACCTATTATTAATTCCATTACCCTATTATACAACAACAAAGTCATGGAAAATCAAGAGAAAGGAACGTTTATGGATTGAGACAGGCCAAACAAATTTACAGCATAAAAATAGTTGAATGTCAAGTGAGGCCGGGATCGATGGAGGCGTTTTTCCAACTATATTAATACTACAAAACAGATAGGACCTTATTTTATAAACATTAATAGTATACAAGAAATTCACACTCTCATCGTATTTTAATATGATGTAGCAGATATCGATAACATTAAATAAGTATCAATCCAAAAATTAGTAGGGATCGACTACAAATCATCTTTTATACAAGTAAAAATCAAAATGTAATAGTAGAAAACATTGTACCTAAAGTAAACGTATTAATATGATTAGAACATATTCCAGTTAATTAGTATCACATACATAAATCTTTTTCTTTATTATGGTCTTTCTTTTGCCAAGTCTATGATTGATTCCAAGAGATTGTACATATTTCGAAATAAATTATCTTTAAGTGACCATCTCTCATTTTATTCTCAGTATGTGCTGCTAATACTTTCTGGTGAATGTAGTAAAATAACCTTGTCTAACTGTTGTACCAGATAATCTGTATACCTTACTTTCTAGATTACAAATAATATTTTCTATGAATTTTCACGATCCATTACTGTAGAAATTATTTTACATTATCAATATATATTAGAAGGTAAATTCCAAGAAAATTCCCTTATAGAGAGGGGAAAGGGGACCAGTGCACCGTCCATGAGCACCCGTAAACATAGCAAAATAACAAACCAAAAATAAAACAAAAACTCCACCAAATATGCCAGATCTATATAAGTCTTCTCTTTTTCTCACAAGCTAAGTTATTAGCTAACCCTAACTCAGCTCCTTCTATATTCTCACTGCAAACTAAAGAAACAAAGTGAATTCAATTTTCTCTTCTTTTTGATTCAATAAAATCATTACATTATCTATCTTTTCAAATCATTACAACCTTTCCCTTTCTTGTACTTTCATTTTCTTTAATTTGCTTTGCAACTTTAGTCTCTCACTCTTTCCATCTATCTACATCCCAAGAAACAAGTACAAATTATGAGAGGCAGATTCAGAGTTTTGAGTCAACAGATCAAAATAGATGCGATCTATTAGACATATTTATATTTTCATTTTTTTCCATATAAGTGATTTGATCTGAAAGTAGCTAACTAGTGGTTCAGTTGAATCTGTTGAACCTACTCTAGATCCGCCTCACTGAGTGTTAAAACAAAAGACTATGGATCCATCAAACAATTCTCTACCCCCTCCATTCCACACGAGGAATTTTAACTTACAACACCACAACCACCATCAACAGAAACAACAACTTCAGTTCCAACAAAGCTCGGAAGATGAGCAAAGTGGAACAAGTGGACTAAACGTGTCAGGGCAAAAACGAGATCGTGAAGACAACAACAACAACGACGATAACAATAATAATAATTCGAATGCGGGTGAATCAACCGATGAGACAATTAGAGAAGGAGAGTTCAATAGAAGGCCAAGAGGTAGGCCTGCTGGATCCAAAAATAAGCCGAGAGCACCTATCATCATCACTAGGGATAGTGCAAGTGCCCTTAGAACTCATGTTATGGAAATTGCTGATGGTTGTGATATTATGGAAAGTGTTTCAAATTTTTCAAGGAGACGTCAAAGAGGAGTGTGTATTATGAGTGGAACAGGCAATGTCACAAATGTAAACTTAAGACAACCAGCTTCGCCAGGTACAATTCTTTTTAATTTTTTTTTAGTTTTTCAATTTTTTCGATGACCGACTTGGTAACGCTACTTTTTTGGGGGCTTATCAGGTGCGATTGCAACCCTACATGGGCCTTTCGAGATTTTATCCTTAGCAGGATCTTTTCTCCCACCACCAGCTCCGCCAGCAGCTTCAGGGTTGACTATATATTTAGCTGGCGGACAAGGTCAGGTGGTGGGAGGTTGTGTGGTAGGGTCACTTATGGCATCTGGCCCAGTTGTGATTATGGCGGCTTCATTTAGCAATGCAGCTTATGAAAGGCTTCCGTTAGAGGAGGATGATTTGAATCAACTTCCGATTCAAGGAGGTTCATTGGGTTCTCCTCCAGGACAACAACAACAACAATTACTAGCTGACTCGTCGTTGTTTCATGGAATGCCACCAAATCTTCTCAACAATATTCAATTACCCTCCGAGGCCTATTGGGCAACCGGGCGACCTCCATTCTAACTACCTGAGATTTGTAGAAGGGCCGGATAAATTTTCTTTGATTCGCTTGTTTAAGGTCACGACTCTCCAGTTTTGGATCATTTATCGTGATCCAAAACTTGAGGGCCGTGACCTTCAATTAGTTGAAATATTCTCCATAACTATACAAGGATTCTTAGCAAAGATTTTAGGTAAAGGGATTTCAGGTGTTGACCATTTTAAGTTCTTGATAATTGTTTTTTTAAAATTAGTTACATTACACTTTGAGTTTTAAGTCCTTTATGAAGTTCAGTTTTTCGATTGTGAGTTTGAAACGATGATCATATGATACGAATTGTCTGTATATGATCAAATGGATGTTGTAAATTTGCTAGTTTCTTGTTGAGTTCCATCTTCATGAAATTGTACTCCATATGATATTAACTTACAGACGAATTTCAACTCTTTCCTCTGGAAAAAATAACTTCATTAACATCTATAAAACCCATGATTGTATATCATTATCTCACAATTAATCAAGTTGATAGTACTCCCTCCATCCGAATAAAAAAGAGTGTCCACTTAGGCATTTGACACCCTTAAGAAAATATTAATTTCTAGGTAAAAATATGTAATTTGACTAAAATGCTCCTAATTAAATAGATATTGAGATTTGGTCACATAACACTTAATAAAGATAAATTCAAAAGTAAAGTTAATGATTTCATGAATTGATAAATTGACACTCTTTTTTATCCAAAAAATAAAGGTAAGGTGAACACTCTTTTTTTAATCGGGAGAGAGTAGTGTTCTAAGTAATGACCATCTTTTTTCTTGCTAATTGTAGTATTTAAATTTTCTTCTTTCCGAGAATTACCTTAGCTACTTCGTTTGCTTATTTTTTTATATTTTAAATTCTCTTACTAAAATTTTAACTTTGCTACTATTTCAACATTTTACTTACCTTTTTTTACTCTGGATTTTCTTCTTGGACTTTTATAGTACTCATCTTTCTCAATTTAAATGTGTTACTTTTGTTTTTTAGTCAGTCAAGAACAATGTCTCTTTTCTATAGGTAGTAAGTTTACCAATTTCAACATTCTACTACACGACAAATTCAAGATCACAAGATTTAAAAAAAATTATGATCAGTTAAATTAAGATACTTGAATTGGGACAAAGGAATAATAAAGATGAAATTTAGAGATAAAATTATACTCCTAGTTAAAATGGGGGGGGGGGGGGGACATAAGTCTGAATATGGACAGTGGTTTGCACGTGCACAGTTACTGAAGAAGCTCTTTCTCGAGGCAAATTGCAATGTAATTTTGAGGAATATGCATCATTTGAAATTCGATAGATAATTGATATATTTTTTTATTTTTCTTTATTTAAATATCAGCTAGTAAATTGAAAACTCGAAGATCATAAATCTATATATTCTTCTATTTCTCTCCGCTTAAAATACTAACAAGTAAGTTCGAAACTCGGAGAATAATAAATCTATTCTTTACTTTTTCTACTTAAATATCAATATATATTTATTGTTAGAAAAATTTAAACTTGTGATTAGGGGCGGATCTAGGGTACAGGTGGAAGTTCTCGGTAATCCAATAACTTGTGTGCATATCTTGTATTTATATTGAGAAATTTAGTAAATATATAAAGAAAATATTTATTGGAAATTCAGTAATAAATCAGTCTCTTGGTCCAGCGGCAGTAACGGAATCCACTTAAGCTTAGCTGACCTTCTGAATGTGTTTTGATTCCCTTGGGCACACACAGAAATTTTCTTTTTTAATTTGAGATTATTAGAAATTTATAAACTTTAAATTCTAGATCTGTCACTAATGTTCGTGATATGCATCTAATTCACTCATCATATCATATCTATTAGATTGTGTTATATATATATAGCTCAGACTCTGTAAATATGATGTCACATTACTCCTCTAAATATGAATTAACAGTTTTAGAAAATTCAAGCATTATGGATCAGAGTCCTTTGACTGACTAGAATTCCAATGTGTTTGTTGAAATCTAGTAACCTCGAAGGTAAAATACAGCTCCAGATTCTTTGCACCAAAAAGCAAGCAAGCATTCAAAACCTCCCCACATTATATACACTAGCCACCCCCTATTGCTTACTTTTTGTGCAACACATCATGTAGCTTATTAAGCTCATGTACATGCATGTGTGGTAATACAATACTAAGGGTGCGTTCGGTTCGCCTAGGGTAAACGAAATAAAATTCAGTAAGAGAATAGAATGGAAAGAAAAGAAATTATCCTGATTGTCCTTACATGTTTGGTTCTGGGTGGTCCAGGTCCGGGGTCCGGAGTCCGGGGTCCGGGGTGGTCCGAATGGTCCAGGTGTCCGGGGTCCGGGTTGGGGAAAGGGAATCCAAATACCTAGGGGGGTGGGGGGAATCGAGGAAAGGGAATGAAAGTGAAAAAGGGGTAAAGGGAATGAAAAAATAAGGTCAAACAAACAACGACAAGAGAATTCCATTCCTCCATTTCCTTTCCCTTTCCTATTTACTCTGAACCAAACGTCCCCTAAGAGTGTGTTTGGATTAGCTTCTGGCAGAATTGATTCTGACAGAAGTGATTTATGTTTGGATGCAACAATGTAAAAGTGATTCTTATAATTGATTTATGTTTGGATAATTTTGATCAAAATTGCTTTTGAATGTAGAATTACCAAAATGGACACACATATAAATAGATGGAAGTATGTAAATAAAAATTACAAATAGATAATAGAATTTAAAGTGCAATATAGTACTTAAATATTAGTAGAATATTATTACAATACTAATTTAAAGTGCAAATAGTATTTAAATATTATTACAATACTAATTTTGCATGTACTCTATAATGTATTATTAATATAATACATTATAGAAAAAGAAATAATATTATACTTAATACTTATTTTATAAAGTACCTTGGAATCTGTTTTCAGTTAAAATTGTAGAGCACATTTTGCCTCATTTCTCGGGACTAGTTGTTGACACCCAATTTTGACCCTCCCGTCCAGTCATTAACTATAAAATTACACTAATTTTCCACAATAATTCTAATAATTTTAAAATAATAAAATGCAGCAATAAAACATTAATACAAGCATAAATAAACAATTTAATAATAAATAATAAATACATAAAATAATAATCTAACATACGCGCTTTAATAATATCATTCACAAAAGAATTAAGAAGTCCTATCTGCATGTAACATTTAAATAACTCAATTTTTTTATTTTATAAGTTTTAATAACATCATCACATTATAAAAATTTAAGCACTAATTAAATAGCACACCCGTCTTTATTTTTTAATCTCAAAAACTAACAAAGCACCTAAAATAATTTAATCACAATTTATTAATTTAATTTACCACTAATTAAATACATAGTACCTAAAACTAATTCCTAAAACTAATTTAAACTACCAGCCCACTCCCAACCCGCGAGGCCCAGTTCGCTCAGCCCCTTATTTCGTCCCCAGCAGGCCCAACACCCGCAAAGCCCTCTACCCTATAACACCCCATCGTCCACAATACAAAAAACAAATAAGAAAAAAAAACCTTACACAACCTAAGAACCCTAAAAGAGAGCCATCGCCGCACCTCCCCCTACACACTCCATCGCCCCAGCCGGGATTCTCGCCTGAGAATCCGGCGAGTTACGCAACCAGATCGTCCTTACCATAACGAGAACAGCGAATCAGCCCTAAAAATCGAACCAAATCCATCCATAATCTGACATTACAAATCAATATCAATTTACCATAACTGAATAACTTCAAATCAGTACCAAAATTATTCGTTTATGATAACCAAAATCGTCTGTCAAAGTGAGCGAAATCGCTTTCATAACCTTACCAAACTCAGAACCTAAGGTTAGACTATATAAACGAAGCAATCCTTACATGCAAAGGAGGCAGCGGTCCAGACCCTCTCTTTCACCGTCAAAACCAGCTCTTCAATCTCAATCGAGGAAGAGCGAAGAAACGAAAGCATTCTCAAACCCTTTTTTTTAATCTCCAGAGCATAAGACCGAATTCGATGAAAAGCAAAAAAATCAAATCAAAACTTTATCCCCTGCCAAATCGCTTAAGCACAAATCTCCGAGTGGCTTCGACGACTTGATATGCTGCCTCGGTTCGCTGCTCGGAGAAGGTAAAACCGATTCTATCTCTGATTTCTTATTTACTTTACTCAATATGGTCGGTACGATATGTTGGCGTGCTTGTTAGATTTTTTTTGTTTTGTCATTGTGGGGGTTCGTTAAATTGGTATTAGTCATTCTTTAGCTCATGAATGCTAGATATTCAATTTGTGGTCTGTTTAGAAATCATCCTGGTTGCATTACACCCTTTTTTGAAGTGTCAACATGCCTAGTGAATAGTCTGAATATGACTAGTATACTCAGTTTAATATAGGTGACCCTGTATATCTGAGATGCCACCTGTGATTGGTTCACATCCAGACTGTATGCATCCTTTATCTGTTTAAGTATTAGATGCCTCTGTATTAGTGTGTAAGTCCTCATAAAGTATCATGTATCCTGCCCTATCTATGACATTGCCTAAATGATGGCTGCATAAGCATTATGTAATATGTTGAACCAACCTGTGTCATGTTAAATTTTATGTCCCCCTGTTTGCACTTTTACTGTCTCAAGTAGTGAGCATGTTGGGGATGTAAGCTGACCTTAAAAGGTATTAAGCGAATAAAACTGGCTTCGTGAACAATCAATAAGCTAGCTCTTAGTCTATTTGCTTTGCCTGAGCATATAAGTGTCAAATGTATACTCGCCAATCTATTTAGACTTTAAAAAAAAATGAAAAAAGAGTCTAACTACATGTATCGTATAGACTGTTTGTTTGTCGAATATAGGATGAAAGTCCAAAGCTACTTTTCTTTGAAAATCTGTTAGTATAATCTTTATATCATATAACACTAGTTTAAGGCCTAAAAATAAGTTGAAATACTTTGTCGAACCGACTTTACTTGACAAGCTAATTTCATTGTCGTGGGGCTAGTATTACTGATTGTTAGATTGGTTCATGAGAATAGTTCGTTACTGATTTTTTTTGTCACTACATTTTCTGGACTGATTTCGGGTTGTTTCTCTACTAATTTTCAGCCCTTGTTAGACTGATTTTGGGCCAATTTTGGACCGATTTGCACCCCCTATTTCGACTGCTTTTGGTATGATTCTTAGCCATTTCGGCTATTGATTTTGGTCATTTTTAGAACTGACTTTCAGCCCTGTTATTTACTGGTTTCTGACTGTTTCGCGGACTGATTTTGGGCTAATTTTCGGACCGATGTTCAGCCTCGTTGTTACTGTTTTGGCCACTTTTCAGACTGATTCTCTGGTCATTTTGTTATCGGTTTTCGGCTATTTTCACTACTGATTTTAAGGTCGTATTAATCATGTATAAACATTCGAAGTTATAAACGTGTAACTAGCTAAAACTAATTTGTTTAAACTCTTAGAATGTGTTATACAAGTCTTAATGCAACTTTGTGTTGATTAAAGGTCTAATATCTTTGTTTGTTTTAAGTTCAAAATGGGCATGTATGATGATGTGTGGTTTATAAACTCATGATATTTTAAAGTGTCATTGTATGTGTTTAATCTTCACATCAATGTCGTTTATTATTCGATGAGGTTTGAATATATACTAATCCTTTTCTTCTCTTGTTTTACATGAAAATGCATTGGAGCAATCTCATTACGAGACTCTTCACAAGCCACCCCTCATGAGTGCCCACATCTGTGTCCATCGCATTCGCCTCAGAATTCCCAAACAAACAAAAGGGACGAGACGACATTGTCATCCCCCTAGAAGCATCCTTTTTCCCTCTTAATATTATATGCCTTATATATATATATTTGTTTGTTTATTTGATTGAAATTTAATTGGCTAACTTTGTAATTAATAGGAGACATAGAACAATCAGTCTTTGAATAATGGTTTAAAATCTGAAATGCACTTATAATTGCGTATTTTAGGCTTACCATGCATGTCTAAACTTTCCGTCGAATAAGCTGTTTTGCATATCCAATTAGGAAACTAATGCATCCTTAAAGAATTA
Organism: Przewalskia tangutica; assembly: GCA_029844215.1. NCBI lineage: Eukaryota > Viridiplantae > Streptophyta > Magnoliopsida > Solanales > Solanaceae > Przewalskia > Przewalskia tangutica. Next base: position 73,415,014 of record CM056740.1, on the reverse strand, counting down.
ATAACTCTTTCATTAATACTATATAATTTATTATCCACTGACTTTGCAAATAAAGGCCTACCTTTAATCATTAAGTCAACTTGACAGTTATATTTTTTAACTTATTATGCATAACACTTTATATGATTTCTTTCGAAAATTAAACTTTATAAACAAATCTTATAAATCTTTTTTCAAGTTATAAAAGAATACATCTTGTTTTTTTTTTACTTTTTTCTAAATTTGCAGGCACCTTCACTTAAACTTTTTTCCAAAAAAATATATGCATCCTAGCATAATAATAACCCTAGGTTTGAACGGACAACCGTAAGTTAGCGGATCCTTTAGGATGCCTAACCCCTTCCCTTTAGGATAATAAAGAACCCTTAACCAGAATCTCATTAAGTTTAGCAGACCATTAAATGGAGTTAATGTTTACTTTAAACTAGTTAACATTTTGGTGTCCTAATTCACCCAAATAATTAGGTGGCGACTCCCTAGCAACCCTTTAGTATCTTTAACCATTTAGCACCTTTTAACACTTTAACATTCCTTTTAATATTTTAGCACTTTTTAAGCACCTTTAACCTTTTAACACTTTTTTTAAATATTTAGCACTTTTATCTATTTTTTCTAACATTTTACTTAAGCAGGAGGTTCGCTTAAAAAATAAATGTCGCGGTCGAAAAAGGGCGCGACACTAGTTTCATTTAAAATTCTTGGACTAACTTCATTTATATTAATAATACATTATAGAAAAAAGAATAATATTATACTTAATTATTTTAAAAAGTATCCTGAAATCGGTTTTCAGTTAAAATTGTAGAGCACATTTTGCCACATTTAAAATATTAATAATATTTGGAGTATTTGAAAGAAGACAAAGAAAAAAGAGAAGAATAATCCAAATGAGTTGCACTATTCTTATTCCTAAGTACGAGAAAGATCCTAAAATTAACAATAACATACTCAAAACAGAATATGAGTAGTATATTTAATTTTTTTAGTAATTATTTCTAGATATTTAAAGAGTGTAATGAAAGTTGTATATTTGAATGTGTTTTTAGTAATTATTTCTAGATATTTAAAGAGGATAATGAAAGTTGTATATTTGATTTTTTTTTATTAATTATTTCTAGATATTTAAAGAGAGTAATGAAAGTGGATAGAGTTGTTGATGAAAATTAAAGAGGGTAATAAAGGAAAATGTAAAATTCAAATTAAAATTAATGGCAAAATTGATTACGTGGAAGCTACAAATTGTGTAAACACGCGTAATCAATCTGCAATTGATTTTAGTTTAAACATATCAATTTTCTGATTTTTACGAAAATAGATATCTAGAATTGACCCAAAACTAATCCAAACATGCACTAAATATCTATGCTTTCAAAACTTCAAAAACTTATCCATTCTTTCTCTATCCTATCACTGCAAAGGAAGTCATCAACGACAGATTTAGAATTTAAGTTTTGTAAATTTGATATTTAAGATTTTTATTATGGAATTTATTATATTTTTTAAATTATGAATTTATATCAACTATATATTTTATTATAATATTATTAATTTTTACATATAAATTTATGTCTTGTTTTGAAATTAGTACTGGATTCAAATGGATTCAGTATTAGTATGCTACATCCACCTATGGAGTTAATAAGACACACACTTGAGGACTTCCTCACATTTTTTCTCTTATAATATTTATATCAAACTAATGAATACAAGATATATTTATAGAACAAATCGATACAAGAGACTAATTGATTAGAATTGAAAAAAGTCCTTTCTTTTGCGATGAACTATTGACGTCAGCCCTACCTTTTGTTTATACTCTATGTAGACCGAGGAGAGAAAAGGCTCGGCCAGAGGAGTATACCAGGAAAGAAAGGAGTTCAAACTCTTTTAAACATATAACATGAATTCTAATAATGTGATTAGATTATCGTGTCTATCTAATTGTCGCTATTGTTACAAACATACGATACACGGGGCTTCATAATTACCTCACTCTCTCGGTTAAAAAATTGACAAACTACACCAAAAAGAGTTTATATCATCATCCATTCGGAAAATGTGTTACGGAGTAATTACACACGTGTTAGGTGTATTTTGTATACGCGTTTGAGTCATTTTCCTATTTTCGTTTAAATAAGTGTCGTGTTAGGGTCATTTTTCTTTCTTTTGAGTCACAGCGGTTCTAAATGACAAAATGACAAAAAGAAGCTAAAAGTGGGAAGAAAAGGAGCTCCCGAAGCAAAAAGACGAAAGTTGGCAGATCCAGACGAAAGACTGCAGGATCGCGGTGCCATTCTGCAGGACCGCAGTGCCATAATCACTGAGAAGCCGCAATATTTTCGGCACCACGGTGCCATTCTGCAGGACCGCGGTGCCGATGCGAGAATTTTCAGTCCGAAATAGAATTGTCAAGGGGCAAAAGGGTCCAAAACACACGTTTTTTATAGCATATATAAACCCTTGGGACATATTCTACCACATATCTTCTTCTCTTGGGAAAAACCCAACACAACGCTTGGTGACTATAATTAGAGACCTAGTTCTAAGTATTTTTCTTTCTTTTCTCTATTGTAATTCAGTTCATGTTTGGATTTGTATTAGTTCTTAGCATGTCTATGGCTAGGAGCTAAACACTTTGTTAGGGCTTTCCTATTGAATCGCTTGAAACTCTTATTCATGAATTAATGCATTAGTTTGATTTTCTTCTTCACTTGATTAAGATTTATTCATTATTGGTATGAATGTTTGATAGTTAATTGAACACTAATTATCATAATCTATATGATTTCGAATCAAGAACCGAAAGGAGAGATTTGTATATGCTGTAATTGAATAGACATAGGTTAAACTCGCGGACGAAAGTACCCTGATACTTGTGTAGCATTATAGGTTATTGTTCTTAATCCTCTTATGTGGTAAAACCTATCATAGAAATATAGAAGGTTTCTGCACTGGGATTGAGCGATTATATATCCTAACCGGAACATAAGGCGATCTAGTTAACCGTTATCTTAACGTAGAAGAAGAAGTCATTCTAGTTGCATTAAGAATTGAAAAGAGTGGATATTTGAAGATATTGGAAGCCCTAATTCCTTTATAACTGATTAAACCTCAATAATTTAGTTTGATTCTTGTCATTACTCTACTAATGTTAGATAAAAATCAAATCACTTATCGTTTGCCAAATAGAATATCAAAAAAATAGATGAACGGTAATTAGAAAACCAGTCTCTGAGGACGATATTCGGTCTTACCATACTATATTACTTGTAACGATACGTACACTTGCGTGAGCAATTGAAAATCGGCCTAACAACACCCTTTACACAAGCACGGCCGCGGCGCCCACAAAGGCTTGACAAAAACCTGAATTCAGAATCTAATATTTATTGAAATCATTGTACGTATAGGAGAATAGAGATCACAGTTGGTCCATTCTACAGTACTGTGATTTAACAGTGATTTTCAAACCTTCTTTCCTCTTGTTAATAACACATACTTTAATTTCCAATCTTTATCCACTAGCAATATTTAAGTAAATATGGTCGAACTACCCACTATTTGACCGTCAAATGGAAAGAAAAAAGAAGAATAATATGTTGGTGTAAAGTCTAAGATTTTTTTAAAAAAAATATTGTTGACACCCAATTTTGACCCTCCCGTCCAGTCATTAACTATAAAATTAGACTAATTTTGTAAAATAATTTTTTATGATTTTTTATAATAAAATGCAGCGATAAAACATAAATACAAGCATAAATAAACATTTTAATAAAGGCATCGTGTCTTACGTAGAGTTTTAAGCACTTAGAGTCCCGCGCATAAATTAATTTTAAGCCTCATTATTCTTAATTAATAATAAGTACATAAATAAATAATTTAGCAATGACGTCGTGTCAAGTAGCATAGCCGCATTTATTAATACGCCAGAGAATTTCATAATCATTTGTATTTTAAAATCAATTTAATCTAATACATGCATTTAATAGCGTCGCATTTATAAAAAGCTTTAAACGATGCTTAAATATCATACTTGCATTTAGCATTTGAATAATTTAATCTAAACTCAATTTAATTTTAATTTAACATCGCAATAATGCACAATAATAAGATTTTAAATAATAGCGCCGCATTCTAAAATGTTAGGCATTAACTAAATAGCACACCCACATTTATTATTATAATAATTTAAATTTAAACTTAGGCTAATAGAACACCTAAATAATCTAAGCACAATTTACTAATTTAATTCACCACTAAAATAATTAAACACTTAAAACTCTACCTATTTAAATACCTAATTAAAAGCCTAATTAAACTAACTAATTTAATACTAACCTATTTCTACCTGACCACTACTGCTTTGTGATAAATCGCGACCATGACTGGCCGCCTACCACACCTTTTTTCTTATCATAAGACCAATCGCCCAACCTTCTTCAACAAAGCCTACAACCCTTTAGGTATTATTATCCTTTCCAAAACAAAACGCAGAAAAAGAACCCTAAGCCTAACACCCAAAGCCGCCGCAACGTACACCCGCCCTAGGATTTTCGTCAAAAAATCTGGGTGTAAATCGTCCTAATAATAACACCAAATCAACCTTAAGAACAATACCGAAAACCGCAACAAATCAGCCTCAAATCTTACCTAAACGAACACCCAAAATCACCCAAATCAAGCACCTAAATCAAAACCATAACTTACCTTAACCGAATAGAACCAAATAGTCCCTTTATGGCAAAAAATAATACATCCGCAAATCACACAAAAATCGCCCTTCTATGGTAAAGATCTTACAAAATCGGCAACCCAGAATCAGCCATAAAAGCTTACCTTAAAATGAAACCCAGGGGGATAACTATAAATCAAGGGAGGAGCAATAATAACACCAAATCAACCTTAAGAACAATACCGAAAACCGCAACAAATCAGCCTCAAATCTTACCTAAACGAACACCCAAAATCACCCAAATCAAGCACCTAAATCAAAACCATAACTTACCTTAACCGAATAGAACCAAATAGTCCCTTTATGGCAAAAAATAATACATCCGCAAATCACACAAAAATCGCCCTTCTATGGTAAAGATCTTACAAAATCGGCAACCCAGAATCAGCCATAAAAGCTTACCTTAAAATGAAACCCAGGGGGATAACTATAAATCAAGGGAGGAGCAATCCAAAAGGACGGGGGAAAAACATAGAAGAACGGTATGTAAGGGTCCTTACCGGCGAAATCAGGAACCCATCAACTAAGCACAAATTCGAAACATTTCTTCTCAATAATTGCTTGGAATCGGCTCCGAACCACATCTCTTTCCATCGCAATAACCTGTCGAGTGGATCGACGACTTGATACGATATCTCGGTTCGCTGTCCGGAGAAGGTAACTCAAATTCCTCTCGTCTCCTCTCAAATTTTCTATGCGATTTATATGTTGCAGATTGTATGATGGATGTATGCCTTATTAAATATATTTAATGTCAGGTAATTTGTCATTGGTGTATGATTCGAAGTGTATTTGGTTTGGTTCGAACATGTTTAGCTAATATCCACTGTTACTATTTTTTGCAAATGTGAATACGATGTTTTTTTTTTGTCGGCATCCATCGTGTGGTTGAAAACAGATTAGTTGTTGTCTAATTTATAGGATCGATCGAGTCATTATCTATGTTTCCATACGCCTATAATTGTTTGAGTATTGAAATATTCATCATGTTGGAGCAGTTAGCATAAATAATTTTCGGAGTCATGGGATCAGCAGGGACTAATTAGATTAATGGGGTGTAGTAAACCTTCCTACCAACTTTAGTGTAGATGTCCAAACTCAGATTTAAGAAGCATGCTCTGTAGTCCATCGATCCAATGTGGTAGTCTAATACCATCTCAACTAAAGGTATTCGAGTACTTGGTATTCTTAGTAGCCATGAAACATGAATTGTCTGTGCCAAGTTTGGAATTGTATTCTAGGTAGTGTTGGTCGTCTGTTAATTGCACTCAGAGACAGAAGTTACTAGTTGTGATGTTAAATTTGCAGCATTGTCATTTCATACAGTCTATGGTTTGAGGGAGTGATAAATCGAGACATGTTTATTATGTGGTCTGAAAGGTGCTAAGACTGGCGCGATCTGCTGACTGGGTCACGTCCATTTTAAGTTTTTTCCTCTATTATTAGTCTAAAACTCGCATGCATTTCTTTAGGCCCGTTCTTAGTTCATTGAGTCAAGTTACCTTATGTGCATTTCGATTCTTTTTGGTAATTTCTATTTCTCTTTTTGACGCTTAATAATCCTTATCATTTTTCTTATTTTTACATGTAATGCAATGCATCGGAGCAAAATGAAGAGTCTCATGGCGAGACTCATCATGAATTACTTCAAATGGGACCCGCATCCACATTCATCCGCATTCCCGCTTCAGAAATTCCTAAGCAAAATAGGACAAGATGACGTTGTCATCCGTCTCAATTCCTCTTACTCTTTAAATCTCGTTGCCTCATTTTATGTCTTTATTTGTTTATTACAATTTTATTATCTAACTTTGTAATTAATGGGAGACATAGAACATTTAGTCTTGGAATAAATAAATTGGGCGGGTAGTTTTAAAAATCAGAAATGCACTTTCAAATTACTTATTTTAAGGGCTTGTCATGCATGTCTAAACTTTACCAAATAATCTAACTCGCAACTAACGTGTTACTTCTTATAAAATTCATGATAAAATAAATTGATTTCCTCATAAGCTCTTTTATTAGCATAATATAAAAAACTTTTATGTTGAATAGCCTTCTTATCATAAAATTATAAAATAATCACCTTTTGCACTACATCATATATATTTGATTTCAAAGGCATATCTTTGATCATAAACCAACATTGCATATATCTATGAACAATATAAATGCACACTTTAAAACTTTATTTTTATAGTATTAGTCTTACAAATTTCTTATCAACATGCCTCCTTTTATAAAACATTTTGAAGCATCCTTTATATTTTTTCAAAACACGCATTCTTAGCACAAATAATTAATCCTAGGTTTGAATGGACAACCGCAAGTTAGCGGATCCTTTAGGGTGCCTAACCCCTTCCCTTTAGGATAATAAAGAACCCTTACCCAGAATCTCATTAAGCTTAGCAGACCACAAAAATGGAGTTAATTAGGTGGCGACTCCCTAGCAACCCTTTAGTATCTTTAACCATTTAGCACCTTTTAACACTTTAACATTCCTTTTAATATTTTAGCACTTTTTAAGCACCTTTAACCTTTTAACACTTTTTTTAAATATTTAGCACTTTTATCTATTTTTTCTAACATTTTACTTAAGCAGGAGGTTCGCTTAAAAAATAAATGTCGCGGTCGAAAAAGGGCGCGACACTAGTTTCATTTAAAATTCTTGGACTAACTTCATTTATATTAATAATACATTATAGAAAAAAGAATAATATTATACTTAATTATTTTAAAAAGTATCCTGAAATCGGTTTTCAGTTAAAATTGTAGAGCACATTTTGCCACATTTAAAATATTAATAATATTTGGAGTATTTGAAAGAAGACAAAGAAAAAAGAGAAGAATAATCCAAATGAGTTGCACTATTCTTATTCCTAAGTACGAGAAAGATCCTAAAATTAACAATAACATACTCAAAACAGAATATGAGTAGTATATTTAATTTTTTTAGTAATTATTTCTAGATATTTAAAGAGTGTAATGAAAGTTGTATATTTGAATGTGTTTTTAGTAATTATTTCTAGATATTTAAAGAGGATAATGAAAGTTGTATATTTGATTTTTTTTTATTAATTATTTCTAGATATTTAAAGAGAGTAATGAAAGTGGATAGAGTTGTTGATGAAAATTAAAGAGGGTAATAAAGGAAAATGTAAAATTCAAATTAAAATTAATGGCAAAATTGATTACGTGGACAATACAAATTGTAAACACGCGAGAATCAATTCTAGAAATTGATTTTAGTGAAAACATATCAATTTTCTGATTTTTACGAAAATAGATATCTAGAATTGACCCAAAACTAATCCAAACATGCACTAAATATCTCTGCTTTCAAAACTTCAAAAACTTATCCATTCTTTCTCTATCCTATCACTGCAAAGGAAGTCATCAACGACAGATTTAGAATTTAAGTTTTGTAAATTTGATATTTAAGATTTTTATTATGGAATTTATTATATTTTTTAAATTATGAATTTATATCAACTATATATTTTATTATAATATTATTAATTTTTACATATAAATTTATGTCTTGTTTTGAAATTAGTACTGGATTCAAATGGATTCAGTATTAGTATGCTACATCCACCTATGGAGTTAATAAGACACACACTTGAGGACTTCCTCACATTTTTTCTCTTATAATATTTATATCAAACTAATGAATACAAGATATATTTATAGAACAAATCGATACAAGAGACTAATTGATTAGAATTGAAAAAAGTCCTTTCTTTTGCGATGAACTATTGACGTCAGCCCTACCTTTTGTTTATACTCTATGTAGACCGAGGAGAGAAAAGGCTCGGCCAGAGGAGTATACCAGGAAAGAAAGGAGTTCAAACTCTTTTAAACATATAACATGAATTCTAATAATGTGATTAGATTATCGTGTCTATCTAATTGTCGCTATTGTTACAAACATACGATACACGGGGCTTCATAATTACCTCACTCTCTCGGTTAAAAAATTGACAAACTACACCAAAAAGAGTTTATATCATCATCCATTCGGAAAATGTGTTACGGAGTAATTACACACGTGTTAGGTGTATTTTGTATACGCGTTTGAGTCATTTTCCTATTTTCGTTTAAATAAGTGTCGTGTTAGGGTCATTTTTCTTTCTTTTGAGTCACAGCGGTTCTAAATGACAAAATGACAAAAAGAAGCTAAAAGTGGGAAGAAAAGGAGCTCCCGAAGCAAAAAGGACGAAAGTTGGCAGATCCAGACGAAAGACTGCAGGATCGCGGTGCCATTCTGCAGGACCGCAGTGCCATAATCACTGAGAAGCCGCAATATTTTCGGCACCACGGTGCCATTCTGCAGGACCGCGGTGCCGATGCGAGAATTTTCAGTCCGAAATAGAATTGTCAAGGGGCAAAAGGGTCCAAAACACACGTTTTTTATAGCATATATAAACCCTTGGGACATATTCTACCACATATCTTCTTCTCTTGGGAAAAACCCAACACAACGCTTGGTGACTATAATTAGAGACCTAGTTCTAAGTATTTTTCTTTCTTTTCTCTATTGTAATTCAGTTCATGTTTGGATTTGTATTAGTTCTTAGCATGTCTATGGCTAGGAGCTAAACACTTTGTTAGGGCTTTCCTATTGAATCGCTTGAAACTCTTATTCATGAATTAATGCATTAGTTTGATTTTCTTCTTCACTTGATTAAGATTTATTCATTATTGGTATGAATGTTTGATAGTTAATTGAACACTAATTATCATAATCTATATGATTTCGAATCAAGAACCGAAAGGAGAGATTTGTATATGCTGTAATTGAATAGACATAGGTTAAACTCGCGGACGAAAGTACCCTGATACTTGTGTAGCATTATAGGTTATTGTTCTTAATCCTCTTATGTGGTAAAACCTATCATAGAAATATAGAAGGTTTCTGCACTGGGATTGAGCGATTATATATCCTAACCGGAACATAAGACAGTCTAGTTAACCGTTATCTTAACGTAGAAGAAGAAGTCATTCTAGTTGCATTAAGAATTGAAAAGAGTGGATATTTGAAGATATTGGAAGCCCTAATTCCTTTATAACTGATTAAACCTCAATAATTTAGTTTGATTCTTGTCATTACTCTACTAATGTTAGATAAAAATCAAATCACTTATCGTTTGCCAAATAGAATATCAAAAAAATAGATGAACGGTAATTAGAAAACCAGTCTCTGAGGACGATATTCGGTCTTACCATACTATATTACTTGTAACGATACGTACACTTGCGTGAGCAATTGAAAATCGGCCTAACAACACCCTTTACACAAGCACGGCCGCGGCGCCCACAAAGGCTTGACAAAAACCTGAATTCAGAATCTAATATTTATTGAAATCATTGTACGTATAGGAGAATAGAGATCACAGTTGGTCCATTCTACAGTACTGTGATTTAACAGTGATTTTCAAACCTTCTTTCCTCTTGTTAATAACACATACTTTAATTTCCAATCTTTATCCACTAGCAATATTTAAGTAAATATGGTCGAACTACCCACTATTTGACCGTCAAATGGAAAGAAAAAAGAAGAATAATATGTTGGTGTAAAGTCTAAGATTTTTTTAAAAAAAATATTGTTGACACCCAATTTTGACCCTCCCGTCCAGTCATTAACTATAAAATTAGACTAATTTTGTAAAATAATTTTTTATGATTTTTTATAATAAAATGCAGCGATAAAACATAAATACAAGCATAAATAAACATTTTAATAAAGGCATCGTGTCTTACGTAGAGTTTTAAGCACTTAGAGTCCCGCGCCCGCATAAATTAATTTTAAGCCCTGTCATTATTCTTAATTAATAATAAGTACATAAATAAATAATTTAGCAATGACGTCGTGTCAAGTAGCATAGCCGCATTTATTAATACGCCAGAGAATTTCATAATCATTTGTATTTTAAAATCAATTTAATCTAATACATGCATTTAATAGCGTCACATTTATAAAAAACTTTAAACGATGCTTAAATATCATACTTGCATTTAGCATTTGAATAATTTAATCTAAACTCAATTTAATTTTAATTTAACATCGCAATAATGCACAATAATAAGATTTTAAATAATAGCGCCGCATTCTAAAATGTTAGGCATTAACTAAATAGCACACCCGCATTTATTATTATAATAATTTAAATTTAAACTTAGGCTAATAGAACACCTAAATAATCTAAGCACAATTTACTAATTTAATTCACCACTAAAATAATTAAACACTTAAAACTCTACCTATTTAAATACCTAATTAAAAGCCTAATTAAACTAACTAATTTAATACTAACCTATTTCTACCCAGCCCACTACCGCCTGGCCCAATCGTCCGCGACCCGCGACCCGTCGCCCCGGCCCACACCTTTTTTCTTATCATAAGCCCAATCGCCCAACCTTCTTCAACAAAGCCTACAACCCTTTAGGTATTATTATCCTTTCCAAAACAAAACGCAGAAAAAGAACCCTAAGCCTAACACCCAAAGCCGCCGCAACGTACACCCGCCCTAGGATTTTCGTCAAAAAATCTGGGTGTAAATCGTCCTAATAATAACACCAAATCAACCTTAAGAACAATACCGAAAACCGCAACAAATCAGCCTCAAATCTTACCTAAACGAACACCCAAAATCACCCAAATCAAGCACCTAAATCAAAACCATAACTTACCTTAACCGAATAGAACCAAATAGTCCCTTTATGGCAAAAAATAATACATCCGCAAATCACACAAAAATCGCCCTTCTATGGTAAAGATCTTACAAAATCGGCAACCCAGAATCAGCCATAAAAGCTTACCTTAAAATGAAACCCAGGGGGATAACTATAAATCAAGGGAGGAGCAATAATAACACCAAATCAACCTTAAGAACAATACCGAAAACCGCAACAAATCAGCCTCAAATCTTACCTAAACGAACACCCAAAATCACCCAAATCAAGCACCTAAATCAAAACCATAACTTACCTTAACCGAATAGAACCAAATAGTCCCTTTATGGCAAAAAATAATACATCCGCAAATCACACAAAAATCGCCCTTCTATGGTAAAGATCTTACAAAATCGGCAACCCAGAATCAGCCATAAAAGCTTACCTTAAAATGAAACCCAGGGGGATAACTATAAATCAAGGGAGGAGCAATCCAAAAGGACGGGGGAAAAACAGAGAAGAACCAGTATGTAAGGGTCCCTTACCGGCGAAATCAGGAACCCATCAACTAAGCACAAATTCGAAACATTTCTTCTCAATAATTGCTTGGAATCGGCTCCGAACCACATCTCTTTCCATCGCAATAACCTGTCGAGTGGATCGACGACTTGATACGCTGTCTCGGTTCGCTGTCCGGAGAAGGTAACTCAAATTCCTCTCGTCTCCTCTCAAATTTTCTATGCGATTTATATGTTGCAGATTGTATGATGGATGTATGCCTTATTAAATATATTTAATGTCAGGTAATTTGTCATTGGTGTATGATTCGAAGTGTATTTGGTTTGGTTCGAACATGTTTAGCTAATATCCACTGTTACTATTTTTTGCAAATGTGAATACGATGTTTTTTTTTTGTCGGCATCCATCGTGTGGTTGAAAACAGATTAGTTGTTGTCTAATTTATAGGATCGATCGAGTCATTATCTATGTTTCCACACGCCTATAATTGTTTGAGTATTGAAATATTCATCATGTTGGAGCAGTTAGCATAAATAATTTTCGGAGTCATGGGATCGTGAGGACTAATTAGATTAATGGGGTGTAGTAAACCTTCCTACCAACTTTAGTGTAGATGTCCAAACTCAGATTTAAGAAGCATGCTCTGTAGTCCATCGATCCAATGTGGTAGTCTAATACCATCTCAACTAAAGGTATTCGAGTACTTGGTATTCTTAGTAGCCATGAAACATGAATTGTCTGTGCCAAGTTTGGAATTGTATTCTAGGTAGTGTTGGTCGTCTGTTAATTGCACTCAGAGACAGAAGTTACTAGTTGTGATGTTAAATTTGCAGCATTGTCATTTCATACAGTCTATGGTTTGAGGGAGTGATAAATCGAGACATGTTTATTATGTGGTCTGAAAGGTGCTAAGACTGGCGCGATCTGCTGACTGGGTCACGTCCATTTTAAGTTTTTTCCTCTATTATTAGTCTAAAACTCGCTTGTCTGTTTCTTTAGGCCCGTTCTTAGTTCATTGAGTCAAGTTACCTTATGTGCATTTCGATTCTTTTTGGTAATTTCTATTTCTCTTTTTGACGCTTAATAATCCTTATCATTTTTCTTATTTTTACATGTAATGCAATGCATCGGAGCAAAATGAAGAGTCTCATGGCGAGACTCATCATGAATTACTTCAAATGGGACCCGCATCCACATTTATCCGCATTCCCGCTTCAGAAATTCCTAAGCAAAATAGGACAAGATGACGTTGTCATCCGTCTCAATTCCTCTTACTCTTTAAATCTCGTTGCCTCATTTTATGTCTTTATTTGTTTATTACAATTTTATTATCTAACTTTGTAATTAATGGGAGACATATAACATTTAGTCTTGGAATAAATAAATTGGGCGGGTAGTTTTAAAAATCAGAAATGCACTTTCAAATTACTTATTTTAAGGGCTTGTCATGCATGTCTAAACTTTACCAAATAATCTAACTCGCAACTAACGTGTTACTTCTTATAAAATTCATGATAAAATAAATTGATTTCCTCATAAGCTCTTTTATTAGCATAATATAAAAAACTTTTATGTTGAATAGCCTTCTTATCATAAAATTATAAAATAATCACCTTTTGCACTACATCATATATATTTGATTTCAAAGGCATATCTTTGATCATAAACCAACATTGCATATATCTATGAACAATATAAATGCACACTTTAAAACTTTATTTTTATAGTATTAGTCTTACAAATTTCTTATCAACATGCCTCCTTTTATAAAACATTTTGAAGCATCCTTTATATTTTTTCAAAACACGCATTCTTAGCACAAATAATTAATCCTAGGTTTGAATGGACAACCGCAAGTTAGCGGATCCTTTAGGGTGCCTAACCCCTTCCCTTTAGGATAATAAAGAACCCTTACCCAGAATCTCATTAAGCTTAGCAGACCACAAAAATGGAGTTAATGTTTACTTTAAACTAGTCAACATTTAGGTGTCCTAATTCACCCAAATTAATTAGGTGGCGACTCCGCGAACCCTCTAGCATTTTTAACACCTTTTAGCACTTTTAATATGCTAGCCTTTTTTTTTTAAAACATTTAGCATTCTAGCACTTTTTAAGCACTCCCCTTTAATATTTTAGCACCTTTTAAACTTTTAGTAGCATTTATTTATTTTCCTAACAGTTTTTTCATTTACTTAAGCAGGGTTCGCTTTTTAAAAAAAAAAAAAAAGGTCGCGGTCGAAAATGGGCGTGACAAATATAATAATAAATAAATAAAAGAAAAAAAAAGAAGGAAGGTTACGTCCAACCCCTCCCTTCAATTTTGCCATCCACTCGCCATTTCAACTCCCCCACGTCCCAAACTAATTGTGCAGCATGCACACTTCACAAAGATATACACACACGACACGTAACATACACATGCACTATTATATGAAATAAACCAAAAGAGGACCGAACACAAAAGAGAAAGAAAAAAATAGTTAAAGAGAGCAAGGATAAACCGAAATTTGGGAAAAATTATTCGTTGTACGAAGTAACAAAGGTGAGTTTTCTCACTCAAAATTATTAGTGAAATCTTTTATTTTAAGTTCTATACATGTTAGAATATAATTCGAGAGTTAAAAAAAATCATGAACTTTGAATGTTTAAACAACTAGTTTGAGTCATGAACTTTATGAACTATTTGTCCTGAGTTATGCTTATTAGAATTAAATTAGATTTTTATGGTTGTAAATCTCTCTGCTACGAACAGATCGAACCAAAGAGGAGATAAAACGGACTTACGGTTTAAGAGTTATCATAGTTTAAAGTTTCTGCCTTATATTTGGCCGAAATTCGGGAAGGCAGAATTTTGAACTGTTTTTCCTGAGTTGTACATATTAGAATTGAATAAAAAAATAATGGTTTTAAATCTCTCAGTTACGGAGAGACCGAGCCAAAGAGGGGATAAAATCGACATACGGTTGGAGAGTTATCGTACTTTAAATTTCTGTACTGGATCGATTGAAATTCGTAAGGCAGAATGTAAAATGATAAAATTGTAGAAATTGGTACAGCGTATGAAAGTTTGTTTCAAACGAGAGTACTAGATTTATCTCTTCTCGTAAGTTTGAGAATTTACGGGGCTTGATCCGACTTACGGATAAGAAGTTATGACTATTTTAATATAGTACCTTATTTTACAAAAATTCTGGCGAGACTAGTTACATGTGGTTGTTTTGCGTACGAATTTATACTTGTTACCCAAAGTATATTCAAATGAAATTTGGTACAGTGAAAGATCCCAGTGTTACCTTCGTTTCAGCGTAAGAAACGCCTTAGTTGAAATTACGGTTGAAGAGTTATAACCATTACAAGTACAACAGGCAGAATGTATTTTTTTTTTAAAATATTTAACCTTCTGAAAATACAAAGTGAATACGTGTTCACAAATTTGTAAATACATTGGATCGGGTTGCACGCCACAACAAATATGTAGAGTGAGTACGTGTTCACAAATATGTAAATGCATTTATAAATACATTGGATCGGGTTGCACGCCGCAACAAATATGTAAAGTTAATACGTGTTCACAAATATGAAAATGCATTTGTAAATACATTGGATCGGGTTGCACGCCGCAATAAATATGTAAAGTGAATACGTGTTCACAAATATGTAAATGTATTTATAATACATTGGATCGGGTTGCACGCCGCAATAAATATGTAAAGTGAATACGTGTTCACAAATATGTAAATGCATTTGTAAATACATTGGATCGGATTGCACGCCGCAACAAAAACGTAAAGTGAATACGTGTTCACAAATACCTAAATACATTTGTAAATGCATCGGATCAGGTTATACGTCGTAATAAGTGTAAAAATGTAAAATGGGAATATCTTAACGTGTAACACGGGATAAAACAAAACATTAGTTAAATTAAGAATTTCCTATAAGGAGTTGAGGGGAGATGTTGCATACTTGTATGATAAAGGTGTTGTAACCTAATATGTTTTTGCAACATGCTTATTATGTTATAATGTGATTGTACTTAGAATATTGTGAAGTTACTTTGAATTGCAGGACGAGGTTCTCACTCAGCCCCGAATGGTAGGGCTGAGTCTTTATTTAACATATTTCAGGAAAGCGTGATAGAGGAAAAGCTCCGCAACAGGGCTAGCGATCGTCCAGCAGCCTCATTGTCCCACCAATCCATTACTTCGGATTTGGTGAAGTTATTTTAGACTGAGTATGTTTAAAGAATTAAGTGTCGTTATCTCGGGGAATGCCCCACCTGAAATTGTTCTTTGTAAACTTTGAATTGCTTATTATATATATTATTTTCGAACTTCAGTACATATTTAATTTAGGAATAAAAGAAGTTAATGGTTCGCCTGGAAAATGGATAGTTGTCCAGGTGTCATCACGCCCTAAGGAAAGACTTAAGAAGAGTCGGGGTGTGACAACTTGTCACACCCCGACTTTTCTCAAGTCTTCTCTTAGGGCGTGATGGCACCTGGACAACTATTCCTTTTCAGGAGAACTATTAACTTATTTTTTTCTAAATTAGACATGTATTTAAATGTGGAGATAATATATATACTAATAAGTAATTCGAAGTTTGCAAAGAAAGACAATGCATTCCCAGAGATAACAACAACTTAGTTCTTTAAACATACTTAATATAGAATAACTTTCACCAAAATCCGAAGTAATAGATTTGGGGGGACAATAAGGCTGCGGGACGATCACTAGCCTTGTTGCAGAGCTTTTCCTTTATTGCGCTTCCCTGAAATATGTTAAATAAAAGAGTTAGCCCTACCATCCTGGGCTGAGTGAGGATCTCGCCTTATAATTCAAAGTAAACTCACAATATTTCAAGTACAAATATATCAGTACACAATAACCATGTTATGAAACAAACTTTAGCATTTTTAATGTATCATAATCAAGTATTCACACAATAATAATCTCTTTCAACTCGTTTCAGGAAGTACTCAGCTTAACCAACATACATGTTTTATCTCATATTACACACTAATGTATTCACTTGTATTTATACATTTGTTGCGGCGTGCAACCCGATCTGATGCATTTACAAATGCATTTATATATTAGTTGCGGCGTACAACCCGATCCGATGCATTTACATATTTGTTGCGGTGTGCAACCCGATCCGATGCATTTACATATTTGTTGCGGCGTGCAACCCGATCCGATGCATTTACATATTTGTTGCGGCGTGCAACCCGATCCGATGAATTTACATATTTGTTGCGGCGTGAAACCCGATCCGATGCATTTACATATTTGTTGCGGCGTGTGATCGGTGTATTTTATATACACCTTTTGAGTCATTTTTAGTTAGTCTTTTGTCCATTTTTGTACAAATACGTGTCGTCTTAGGATATACTTTCTTTCTTTTGAGTCCTATTGGTTTAAAGTGGCTCATCGGCGGAAAAGGAGCAAAAAGAGGGCAGAAACGGAGGTTCCAGAGCTCGAAAAGCGAGAAAGTGGCGAACCAGGCACAAAACAGGCGCGCGGCTTCCAGCCAGCGAGGCCGTGAGCGCCACGACGCCTAATCTTCAGAGTGCTTCAGGAGTTCCGGCGCCGCGGCGCCGAGGCGGGAAAAATCAGAAATTCGAAAGTCAATGGTCCAGGCCTGAAGGAAAACCTGCATCACGTTTTGGAGACTATAAAAAGAGGACTTTAGGTCAGATGCAGGGGTTCCTCTTCTTGCCAAATCACACCACTTTTGGAGATCAAGATTAGAGACCTTTTCTTAGTAAATTCTTGTTCTTGTTTTACTTTCTTTACAATTTATGTTGGATATTAATTTAGTTCTTGTCATGTCTATGACTAGGAACTAAATCAACTTAGGGCTTTCTATGTCAATTCACTTGAACCTTATCTTTATGAATTAATGCATGTTTTTGGTTCTTCTTGTTGTTGTTGAGATTTATTCAATAATTGTCTTGATTACTTGATAATTACTTGATCACTAATTATCATAATCCTTATGATTTCTAACCGAAAGCCGAAAGGGGAGGTTGTGAATATGTGATCGGTGTATTTTATATACACCTTTTGAGTCAGTCTAGTTAGTCTTTTGTCCCGTTTTGTACATACAAAGTGTCGTATTAGGATAGATTTTCTTTCTTTTGAGTCAAAGTGGCTAAAGTGGCCAAATGGCGGAAAAGGAGCGAAAAGAGGAAAAAAGAGGAGGTACTAGAGCTGAAAACGGAGAAAGTGGCAAACGAGGCTGAAATCCAGACCTGCGCCGCGGCGCCTCCTGCGATCGAGAAGCGGCGCGCGCTATTATTCAGAAGCTGCAGAAGATTCAGCGCGCGCTCGAGACGAAATGGCCGCGGCGCTAAACATCCGAGAAGCCACGAGTTGCAGGCCGCGCGCTCGCATGCCAGATATCGGGCCGCGCGCCAAAACACCCGGTATTGCAGAACTTTAGGCGCGCGCGCCATCGCAGTGGCCGCGCGCCGACGCTGAAAAATTAGGTCTTTTGACGGATTTTTGGGCGGGCACGCAAGGAAAAGAGGGAGACGTTTTAAACCTATAAAAGGAGAACCACAGGCGGTTTTCAAGGGTTCCTTCGCCAAACACAAGGTTTTCTTGCCTAGAGATTGGAGACCTAAACATTAGTAATTTCTTTTCTTTTTCTCTTCTTTAATTCGGTTTTGCATGATGAACTTTGAATTAGTTCTTGTCATATTCATGGCTAGAACTAATTCTCTTATAGGCTTTCTATGTTGAATTCTTGAACCTTATGTTATAAAGTAATGCATGCTTATGGTTATTATTCTTATTGAGAGATCTATCCAATAATTGAGTTGAATTCTTGGTAGCTAATTGACAACTAGTTATCACTATATGATTTCTAATCAGTTACGAAAAGGAGGATTGTGAATATCTTTGTAAGTTGGGTAGACGGTCTTGAATTGGGGATGAAAATACCTCAATTAGATTTGTAGCGTTGATGAGAGGCTTAACAACCCTAATTTTGCGCATTGTGCGTGACGGTCAACTAGGTTTTTGTGCTTAATCCTCCTATAGAGTTACCCTTATCGTGAAAGTTAGGTAAGGAACAATCTGGGTTGAGTGTTTATATAACCTAACGGGAGTATAAAGCGATTTCAGAAACCGCTTTCTCCAAAAGAAGAACACCATAAGTAATGCATTAGTAAGTAGCATAAGCGGATAGTGAAGATACATAGAAGCCCTATTCTCATCACATCTGAATTAAATCTTTATACTTTAAAATAGCTTTTATAATTCTTAGTCATAAACAACCAATCACTCATTAATTCACCAAATAGATACTAGAAAATAGATAATTGGTACTTGAACCCTAATCCTAGAGGACGATATTCGGTCTTATCTAAGACTATACTACTTGATACGATAACGTGCACTTGCGTTTAAAAGTGTGTGCATATTACGCGCATCAAGTTTTTGGCGCCGTTGCCGGGGATTAGGCAATAGTTCAATATCAAATTATCTATTTTTAATTTCTAATTTGGATTTAATTTTTCATTTTTTTTTTTATTTATTTTTAGTTTCTACGAAAATCAGGGTGCCGTGATTCTTTGTTTGTTTTTGATCTTTCTCAGGATATCAGTTTATGCGAAGGAGAAGAGGAGACACTCTCGTTCCCTTCAATCCGGAAATTGAGAAAGCCTGCAAGCAGAACAGAAAGAATCAGCGAATTGCAACGTTGATAGAAATGGACGGTGCTCCCAACAATAACAGGATGAGAGAAGGGTTAGGTGAAAATCAACTTAACCCAGGAGATCCTCAGCAAGTGCCAATAGATATGGAGGACAGGGTTCGAATCCAGCCAGAAAGAAGTCTGGGAGATTATGTGCTACCAAGAGTGAATGGAGCACAGACTTGCATTAGGCTCCCTACAATAGGAGCCAACAATTTCGAGATAAAACCAGCGATTCTGAGCATGGTGCGGACCTGTGATCTGATTCGGATTGCCGTGGAGGATCCACGTATACGCATAGCAAATTTCTTGGAGCTATGTGCCACTTTCAAATATAACGGCGTTACTGATGATGCCGTCAGATTGAGGCTCTTTCCCTTCTCACTCAGGGATAGAGCAAAAGTATGGTTGAATTCCCTGCCAGCTGATTCGATATTTACATGGCACGAGCTGGCACAGAAATTCCTAGCCAAGTTCTTTCCACCCTGTAAAGCAGCAAAATTAAGAGGGGAGTTGAACAACTTCTATCAAGCTGATGGAGAGTCCTTATATGAAGCATGGGAGAGATTCAAGGATCTACAGAGGAAGTGTCCACACCATTGCATTGAGTTGTGGAACTTGGTTCATATTTTCTACAACGGTCGAAGACAACCGAACCATCATAGATGCACGTGCGCGGTGGGGCATTCATGAGGAAAAGCGACCACGCCGCCGAGTTATTAGAAGATATGGCCACTAACAACCGTATCGAAGAGAGAGGCAACCAGTGGGAGAAGAACTGTGGTGGTCCATGTATTAGATGCTATTTATGCTTTGAACGCACAAGTGGCTCTTCTAGCGAAACAATTGCAAGACATCTTGTGTCGGTGAATCTTTGTGCAAGCTAGAAAAATCATGAGATATGTGGCGGCCACATACATTTGATAGGTGTCCTTCGGATCCCAACAACATCCCAATGGAGCGGCAGAGTGTCAGCGATGGTAACTACCAGAGGCAACAGAACAACCCCTACTCAAACACTTATAATCCGGTGGAGGAATCACCCAAACTTCTCATGGAGAGGAGATCGGGGCCAAGAAAATCGATGTACGGGGCAGAAAACCAATATCGAGCGTGAGAATCGGTATAGGGGCGATGCGAACCAGCGATGCAGAATCATGACCGCTTCACTCAAGCCCCACCTCAGCGGCTCGTCGCGGTCAAGAAAAAACCGGATGAGCTTAGCGGCCATGGCGGCGCTAACGCGCCGACGCAGCTTTATAACAGAATCTAGATCCTCGTTCGAAACTTGGAAACACAGTAGGGCGGTAGCAAAGCGAGGCAAACATCGTGCGAGGGCATTGCCAAGCAATCGAGGTAAATCAGGGAGCAATGTAAGCGGTGCGGTTGAGAAGTGGAAAACAATTGGAGCAACAGCGCCACCAATAGTTGAGAGGAGCGAGTTAGAAAAGATAAGGTGGTGAACCTAGCCCGGTGATAGAAAACTCAGGAGAAGGAGTATCTGAGAAAAGATTCCTTTCCCGAGATTACAAAGGAAAGTCTGTCGATAAAAAATTTTCCAAATACTTGGAGGTATTAAGGAAGTTGAACATCAACATAACGTTTATAAATGATTTGGATCAGATTCCATCTTACTTCAAGTTCATCAAAGAAATATTGGGCAAAAAGAGAAGCGGCGAATATGAGATAGTAGCACTAACAGAAGAGTGTAGTGCTATCTTACAAAAGAAATTGCCACCAAAGCTAAAGGACCCTGGAAGCTTTACACTACCATGCACAGTGGGCAGGGTGACTTGCAACAGAGCCTTGTGTGATCTAGGGGCGAGTATAAATTTGATGCCCCTATCAGTTTTCAAAAGATTGGAGTTAGGAGAAGCCAAACCCACTCGTGAGTCCTGACTAGCCGACAGACGGTGGTTCATCCACGAGGAAGATCGAGGATGTGATTGTGAAGGTAGGAAAATTTTTCTTTCTGCAGACTTCCTCATTACGGATATGGAAGAAGATGCGAAATCCGATCATATTGGGAGGCCATTCTAGAACGGGTAGAGCCTTGATTGACGTTGAAAGAGGAGAGCTAACGCTAAGAGTGGAGAACGAAGAGATGGTGTTTAAAGTCTTTAAACACGTCATTGAGCCAAGAACTGTAAGTGGGTGTTTTGCAATCAACACCACCAAACCCCCATGCGAGCCATTGCAATGCAACCAAAGAATGATGAGCCCAAGAAAGCAAGCATGGTTTGCTGAGATAACACTAAATGAGGTAATTGTTAGGAACTCCTACTACCGATAATGCTAAAAAGAAAAGGAGAAAAGGAAACGCCAAATGTGGCGGAAATGGATTAGTTGGGGACTTAATCCACCCTGGGGCTAGTAAGTCTAAGGAACTTGCGTCCGCTAAAAGACGTTAAAGGCGCTTGTTGGGCAACCCAACGCGTTTTTAATTATGTTATTTTAATCTCGCCGTTATTTTATTTTAGTTTGTCTAAGAAACGATCTCACGGTATTGGATCTTGTTGTTTTGTGATTGGCAGTACAAGAAATTAAACCGGGACGAAATAAATCAAGAAAAGCAAGGATTTCGGAGAAGCGGGTAAGCGCCAGAGCGAGGCGCGGCGTAAAAGATCTGAACAGGCTCGGAAGTTTAAGAGCGCGGCTCGAGGCGAGCGGCGCGGTGGAATTCGAAGTTGGCCGAGGGATTTAGCGCGCTGGCTTGAGGAAGCGCAGCGCGAAAATCCCGAAGGAAGCGCAGATGATTAGGCGCGCGGCTAAAAGCGAGCATGGCGCGAGCGGAAAATCCAGAACTTAAAACGCCCAAAAATCAGATCTTTCCCAATTCCAACTTCAAAACAAAAATTTTAACCTCCCCTCTCCAAAACCCACGAAATTTCAGAAACTCCCCCACAAATCCTCCACAAATCCAACCCAACCACAACCTAAACTCTTAAATTCCCAAAACCCCCCAACTATCTCAAACAACAAAGCTCCATTCCACAGCCTCAACCCACCAATTGAAACAAGAACAAGTTTGAATCTTCTCATAAAAAGGTAATCCCTATCCTTGTTCTTGAATCCTTTTACTAAAAGTCATAGGAGGTAGTAGTTTGGAGAAGTATTGTAGTTGGAGTAGTTCGGAGGCTGAAAAGTGATTGTGAAGTTGGAGAAAGGAGTAGAAAAGAAGGTTGTGGGTATTGAGTAGAAAGATTGAAGTTTGGGGGTGTGGTTTTTCGCTGCTAGTTGTTGAGTGTGTAGGAGACGTTGTGCCACTAAGTTAAAAGCTCCAGAAACTGTTTTAACCATGGCCACCAGGAAGAGAAGAGGCTCCACATCCACCCCAACACCCCAATACGATGAAAATAGGTTCGTGAGTTACCAGGCCTACCAAAGATACAAAAGACTTGATACTAGACCCGTAATTCCAGAAAGGGGAATGGATTACCAAAGGATCTATGGGGATGAAGACGCGTTTATGAGCCCATCCGGCGATGATTGAGCTAAGGGATGGAAGAGATTTGTCAATCCGGAGAAGATAACACCGATGAATACAACAACGGTGCGGGAATTTTATGCAAACTTTCGGAGAAGGCGAAGCGGGTGCTTTGTAAGGGGAAATTATATGCTGTGGATCGCAGTATAATAAATACAACGCTAAAAACAGTTGATGTTGAAGAAAGTAGCGATTGGAACCATTTTAGAACATGGTCTAGGAAGCAACAACATTGATCGGAATAATATCGCATACGATGAGCTACCACGGGCCGCTTTTGAGATCGGAAGGAATGGATCTAGAGCACCGAGCAAAGCAATTAACAAGGCGCAAACAAGGCTTGGTGTATTTAATCGATGCGCATGATTCCATCTACGCACTTCACGAGTGCGGAACAGCGATTAAGTTGATTTATGGAATTATGAGGGCCGATAATTGATGGGAAAAGAGATAGTGCGAGCATCGAAGAAATCAGCGAGTTGACAACAGTGGATTGGGACACGGTTCACTTATTACCGCCTATGCCACATGAGTGCAGTCCACAACTACCCACAGATACTCATGAAAGAAACCAACCGCCAGGTGTCCCATGGGATAGTGCACTCTTTCCGCACCCTAGCCCCCAGCTGACGAAGAGTACAACCCGCAGCAAGAAAGAACAACAATGAAGCAGAGGCAACCATGGATGAAGATGAGCACGAAATAGGGGCTCAATGAGGCGAGACCTAGCCACCGCCAACCACAAGAGCGTAACCTTCAGAGCCCACAATAGGCAATTGTACCAACACCGAAGGAGATGATGCAGACCTTGCAAGCGAGAGTACAAGGACAAAGAAGAAACAAGGCAACAAATCGACGAGCCGAGTGCCTTGTTCAACCAATGGTCGACGATTATCCACCGCCACCACCACCATTTTAGCCAAAGTTTGTAAGTGTCGTTTTCTTTTCGTCTTTGAGTCTACACACATCGGGGCAATGTGTGATTTAAGTTTGGGGTGTGTTTTTGTGTTTTAGTTTTATTTGTGTGTGTCATGTTATGTTTTAATTAAGTCTTTTTATTTGTTTCATGTTTATTTTGAGTCACCAAAATTTTTCTTTTTTGAGTCATAATTGCCTGTCAAAGATCATGTATGTTGTAGTTGCTAGAAACACCTAGTGAAGTAAGGTGGAATAATGTAAAGGAATGGAAGCAGCTATCTAAACACTTAGGTTAGAGATGCCAAAAACTCACATAATCTGTCTATTTGGAGTCTCTTGCTTGAGTTATGTATGCTAAATGATAAATGCTTATGTGTTATGACTGCTTGCTATTTGAGGCGAAATAGTTAGGATATGCATGTTAGGGGAGATGACTGCATTTCTTTGATAGCCAATTCTTACCATTCTTTTCTATCCCGTACTTTAAAAATATCACTAGTTAGCCCCATTGAGCCTAAAATTTGAAACTTCTTCTTTGACACCCTATATTCCCACAAAGTGTACCATAAGTGAAATTATGAAACAAGAGAGTACATTGTGTTAAAAAGAAAACAAAAAGAATGAATAAAGTCTGTTGCACCCAATACAAAAGTAATAAGAAATAGGCAAAAGCCTAAGTTTGGGGGTGCTTGTCATTATTATATACTTCATTCTTCCAAAACAAAAGAGGGGAAGGATAGAATTGAAGTGAAGTAAAGAATCAAACGAAAAAGGGAAAAAATTGAAAAGCCAAAGAGCTTATGGTACAGAAAAATGAGCCTAAATGCCTATCTTTACCAACCCCTACCTAAGCCTACATTACAACCCCCAAAGTCCTGAAGATCTCTTCTATGTATATCCAGAATTAGTGGAGAATAACAAGTAAGCATGCCATAGGAATTTTTGAATTTATATGCATACTTGAGTACACTGACTTCCATTTAAGCATGATAAGTATGAGTTTGCGAAATATCTAGCTCAATGTGTTGAAATTCCATGCTATATGTTCCTGCATATTATTCTGCTAACCTTCATGTTTTTCTAGTTAACATTCAATGCGCAAAAAAGTGATCGATGGCGGAGTCTGTTTATTTTCTTTGTTGATTTTCTTATTTATTGAGTCTGTCATTTTATTGTATTTCTTTCTATCTTTGCTCGAGGGCGAGCAAATGTTAAGTTTGGGGGTATTTGATCGGTGTATTTTATATACACCTTTTGAGTCAGTCTAGTTAGTCTTTTGTCCCGTTTTGTACATACAAAGTGTCGTATTAGGATAGATTTTCTTTCTTTTGAGTCAAAGTGGCTAAAGTGGCCAAATGGCGGAAAAGGAGCGAAAAGATGGAAAAAGAGGAGGTACTAGAGCTGAAAACGGAGAAAGTGGCAAACGAGGCTGAAATTCAGACTGCGCATGGCCTCCTGCGATCGAAGCGGGCGCGCGCTATTATTCGAGAAGCAGAAGATCCAGCGCGCGCCTCGTGAGACAGAAAGCAGGCCGCGGCGCTAAACATCCGAGAAGCCACAGAGTTGCAGGCCGCGGCTCTCGCATGCCAGATATCGGCCGCGCGCCAAAACACCCGTATTGCAGAACTTTAGGCGCGCGCGCCCATCTCGCAGGGCAGCGGCGCCGACGCGAAAAATTAGGTCTTTGACGGATTTTTGGGCCAGCCGCAAGGAAAAGAGGAGACGTTTTAAACCTATAAAAGGAGAACCCTAGGCGCTTTCAAGGGTTCCTTTCGGCCAAACACAAGGTTTTCTTGCCTAGGAGATTGGAGACCTAAACATTAGTAATTTCTTTTCTTTTTCTCTTCTTTAATTCGGTTTTGCATGATGAACTTTGAATTAGTTCTTGTCATATTCATGGCTAGGAACTAATTCTCTTATAGGCTTTCTATGTTGAATTCTTGAACCTTATGTTATAAAGTAATGCATGCTTATGGTTATTATTCTTATTGAGAGATCTATCCAATAATTGAGTTGAATTCTTGGT
Source organism: Przewalskia tangutica (assembly GCA_029844215.1). Lineage (NCBI taxonomy): Eukaryota > Viridiplantae > Streptophyta > Magnoliopsida > Solanales > Solanaceae > Przewalskia > Przewalskia tangutica. The sequence continues at coordinate 73,388,949 of CM056740.1, read as the reverse complement.
AGCTAATTGACAACTAGTTATCACTATATGATTTCTAATCGATTACGAAAGGAGGATTGTGAATATCTTTGTAAGTTGGGTAGACGGTCTTGAATTGGGGATGAAAATACCTCAATTAGATTTGTAAGCGTTGATGAGAGGCTTAACAACCCTAATTTTGCGCATTGTGCGTGATCAACTAGGTTTTGTGCTTAATCCTCCTATAGAGTTACCCTTATCAAAAGTTAGGTAAGGAACAATACTGGGGTTGAGTGTTTATATAACCCTAACGGGAGTATAAAACGATTTCGTAAACCTGCTTTCTCCAAAAGAAGAACACCATAAGTAATGCATTAGTAAGTAGCATAAGCGGATAGTGAAGATACATAGAAGCCCTATTCTCATCACATCTGAATTAAATCTTTATACTTTAAAATAGCTTTTATAATTCTTAGTCATAAACAACCAATCACTCATTAATTCACCAAATAGATACTAGAAAATAGATAATTGGTACTTGAACCCTAATCCTAGAGGACGATATTCGGTCTTATCTAAGACTATACTACTTGATACGATAACGTGCACTTGCGTTTAAAGTGTGTGCATATATCGCGCATCAATATGTTGTAGTTGGATAAACATAGGTTAAATCGTGGACGAAAGTACTCCGATACTTGTGTAGTATTAATAGGTTATTGGTCTTAATCCTCCTCTATAGTCAATCTTATCACCGAAAGGTAGAAAGATTGTATACTGGGGTTGAGTGTTTATATAACCTTAACAGGAGTATAAAACGGCTTAGTTAACCTGCTATCTCAAAATAGAAGAAGAACCATAATTAATTGCATTAATAAGTAAGTTAAGCGGATAGTTGAGGAGATTTGGAAGCCCTATTTCCACATTACTGAAGTAAAACAACATAGTTTAGTTAGTTTTCATAATTATAGTCATAAACAACATATCAATTATCGGTTACCAAATAGATAACATAGAATAAAATTTGGTACTTGAACACTAATCCCTGAGGGCGATAACTCGGTCTTCTAAGACTATATTACTTGACTCGACACGTGCACTTGCGTTAGTGTGTGCATAAATCGTGCATCAGCGTGTAACCCGATCCGATGCATTTACATATTTGTTGTGGCGTGCAACCCGATCTGATGCATTTACAAATGCATTTATTTATTTGTATTTATATATGTTATATGTTCAAAAGGCTCAATTAATATTTCCTTCATTCAATATTTCGCCCTTACCACTTGTAAATGTTACAACTCTCAAATCGTAAGTAGAATTTATTCCCGTAAAGTCTCAAAATGTCGAGGACAGAGTAATCTAGAACTTTTATTCAGTACAAACTTTCATATTCCTCACCGAAACATCCAGTTTTTCATTTTTAATAATCCCTCTAAAATTGTTTCACCGGATTTATTGTAAGAATGATACAAAATGTTAAAACAGTTATAACTTCCTATCCGTAAGTCGGATCAAGCCCAGTAAATTCTCAAACTGACTATAAAAGATAAATCTAGGACTTTAATTTGAATCAACATTTCATATTCTATACCAATTGCTATTGTTTTACCATTTTCCCCTCTGCCTTACAGATTCCAATCGATCCGGGGCAGAAACTGTAAGTGCAATAACTTTCAAATCGTATGTTGTTTTTATCCTTTCTTTAGATCTACCTGTCCATAACATGGAGACTTCCAACCATAAAAAACTTGGTCTAATTCTAATACGTATAACACAGATTTGTTTTTTATTAAGTTCTGCCTTCCCGAATCTCATCCAAATCTGTGACAGAAAATTTAAACTAGGATAACTCTTAAACCGTAAGTCCGTTTTAACCCCTATTTAGCTAGATATGTCTGTAACATAGAGATTTATAACCATATAATTTTTTATCTAATTTAATAAGTACAACTCAAGTAAAATAGTTCGTAGTTCTGCCTTCCCGAATTTCGTCAAAATCTAAGGCAACAACTTTAAACTATGATAACTCTTAAACCGTAAGTCCGTTTCATATTATCTTTGGTTCGATTTGTTTGTAACAGATATATTTACAACCTTACAAAATTTTATCTAATTATAATAAATATAACTCAGGAAAAGAGTTCGTAAAGTTCATGACTCGAACTAGTTGTTTAAACAATCGAAGTTCATGATTTTTCTTTTAACACCCAAATTATATTCTAGCATGTATAGAACTTAAAATACAGGATTTCACTAAGAATTTTGAGTGAGAAAACTAACCTTTGTTTCCTCGTAATTGTGAATGAACTTTCAACTCTAAAACTCTTCCCTTCTTGTTCTCTTATAATCCTTCTTGTTCTCTTATAACAATCTCTTTTCTTTCTTGCTGTGTGTTTTCTTGTGGTTTTCTTTTTCTGAAAATATTTGTGTGAGGTGTGTTTAAAATGGAAAGATTTAATGTGAGAGTTGAGGGAGATTGAGGGAGTGGAAATGGGAAATGGGGGAGTTAGAAGTTGGGGTAGTTTTAGGGAGAAACATGCAGATTTTTATTTTACTTTTTCAATTCTTTTATTTTTTTCTGTTTTTTTTAATTTATTTATTTATTTTGGGATTTTACATTCTCCCCTTCCTTAAACAACATTCGTCCTTGAATGTGAATAAAGTCATAACACATGTATATAGATATACAAACTGCACACACATGAAACACAATATTTTTTTGGGACTTTACATTCTCCCCTCCATAAACAACATTCGTCATCGAATGTGTATACGATCGTAACACATGCACGTAGACATGCACACTTCACACACATGAAGTACAATATAACACATTTTTAAATTTCCAAGACTTTACATTCTCCCTTCCTTAAATAACATTCATCCTCGAATGTGAATAAGGTCGTAACACGTGCACATAGACATGCACACTTCACACATGCACACTTCACACACATGAAGTACAACATAACACATTTTATTATCTTACTCAAACAGGAATTGATATTTGACTTTCATCGCGTCTTCGGCTTCCCTGGTTGCTTCATTTGTGGAGTGATTTCTCCATAGGACTTTCACGGAAACAATATCTTTGTTCCTAAGATGCTTAATTTGTCTATCCAGTGTTTCTACCGGATTTCCTCGTATTGAAACTCTTCATTCAGGATTATCTCTTGAGATTACGTGACTTGGATCATGCAAGTATTTTCGTAACATTGACACATGAAACACCGGATGCACCGCTTCTAATTCTTGTGGAAGGGCTAGCTCGTAAGCCACATTCCCCACTCTTCGTAAGATTTCATATGGTCCAATAAACCTTGGTCTCAACTTCCCTTTCTTGCCAAATCGCATCACTCACTTCATTGGAGAGACTTTTAAAAATACTTTATCTCCTTCTTGAAACTCAAGATCTCTTTTGCGATTATCCGCATAAGACTTATGACATCTATGAGCTGTCTTGATCCGCTCCAAAATTATTTGCACTTTATCGTTTGTTTCTTGAATGACTTCGGGTCCGAACAGTAGAATTTCACCCACTTCAAACCACCCAAATGGAGATCTACATTTTCGCCCATACAATGCTTCGAACGAAGTCATCTGTATACTAGCATGAAAGTTTTTGTTGTAAGCGAACTCAACTAGACATAGATGGTCCAACCAGTTGCCCTGGAAGTCCAACACACAAGACCGCAACATGTCTTCCAATGTTTGAATTGTTCGTTCAGCTTGTCCGTCGGTTTGCGGATGAAAAGCCGTACTCAACTTAACCTTTGTCCCTAGGCCCTACTGGAAACTTTGCCAAAAGTGTGAGGTGAACTAGGAACCCCTATCTGAAATAATTTGTAATGGAATTCCGTGTAACCTAACTATTTCTTTTAAATAAATTTGCGCATATTATTGCGCCCGATATGTGGTGTTGACCGGTAGGAAGTGGGCTGACTTTGTAAGCCGATCCACAATCACCCATATAGAATCATAACCTTCTCGTGTTTTTGGTAGACCAGTCACAAAATCCATATGAATCGCCTCCCATTTCCACATGGAGACGTCAATGTACTGAAGTAGTCCACCGGGTTTTTGATGTTTGACTTTCACCTGTTGACACGTAAGGCATCTTCCGACAAACTCTGCAACGTCTCTCTTCATTCCTTCCCACTACCTTAAGATCATGATACATTTTCGTTGATCCTGGATGAATGGAATACCCGGTGTTGTAACCTTCATCTAAGATCTTTCTTCTTAAATCTTTTACCTTAGGAACATACAACCTACCCTTATACCGAAGGGTACCGTTGATCGGTGTATTTTATATACACCTTTTGAGTCTGTTTTAGTTAGTCTTTTGTCTCATTTTGCACATATAAGTGTCGTATTAGGATAGTTTTTCTTTCTATTGAGTCAAAGTGGTTGAAATGGCCAAATGGCGGAAAAGGAGCAAAAAGAGGGCAAAGAGAGATGAAAGCAGAGAAAGTGGCGAACAAGGCTAAAATCGGCGGCCACGCGCCTCGCAGCCTAAAGTGGCCGCGCGCCCATTATTCGTAGAGGCAAGACTGCAGCGCTCGCATGCCAGATGCAGGTCGCGCGCTAAACATCCGAGGAGCTACAGAAGATATAAGGCCGCGCGCTTCTCGAGCAGATATCAGGGCCGCGGCGCCAAAACACCCGACGGATCGCAGAACTTCCGGCGCCGCGGCGCCTGTCTGCAGGGCCGCGGCGCCGACGCGTAAAAATTAGGTCTTTTGACGGATTTTTGGGCCAGGCCTGCAGGGAAAAGAAGGGAGGCGTTTTAAACCTATAAAAGGAGAACCCTAGGCAGTTTTTGAGGGTTCCCCTTCTTGCACAACTCAAGATTCTTGCTTGGAGATTGGATACCATTTATTTTAGTAATTTCTTTTCCCTTTCTTTACTTTAATTCAGTTTTTGTATGATGAACATGGAATTAGTTCTTGTCATATTTATGGCTAGGAACTAATTCTCTTATAGGGCTTTCTATGTTGAATTTCTTGAACCTTATGTTATAAATTAATGCATGCTTGTGGTAATTATTCTTATTGAGAGATCTATCCAATAATTGAGTTGAATTCTTGGTAGCTAATTGACAACTAGTTATCACTATATGATTTCTAATCAGATTCTGAAAAGGGGGGATTGTGAATATGCTGTAAGTTGGATAGACAGTCTTGAATTGGGGATGAAAATACCTCAATTAGATTTGTAGCGTTGATGAGAGGCTTAACAACCCTAATTTTGCGCATTGTGCGTGACGGTCAACTAGGTTTTTGTGCTTAATCCTCCTATAGCGTTACCCTTATCAGCGAAAGTTAGGTAAGGAACAATACTGGGGTTGAGTGTTTATATAACCCTAACGGGAGTATAAAACGATTTCGTAAACCTGCTTTCTCCAAAAGAAGAATACCATAAGTAATGCATTAGTAAGTAACATAAGCGGATAGTAAGGATACATAGAAGCCCTATTCTCATCACATCTGAATTAAATCTTTATATTTAATTAGCTTTCATAACTCTTAATTACAAACCAAACAATCAATCATTAATTCACCAAATAGATACTAGAAAATAGAGAACTGATACTTGGACTCTAATCCTAGAGGACGATATTCGGTCTTATCCAAGACTATACTACTTGATACGATAACGTGCACTTGCGTTTAAAAGTGTGTGCATATTACGCGCATCAACCGTCATTTTCTCCTAATGTAAACTGTGAAGGTTTTCCCTGTTGAATCCTTTCCCGAAATCTAACAAATTTCAGGTCCTCAAACTGACTTTCTTTTATTTCTGAAGCTAAGACAGACTTCGAGGTATCATGTACCACCACCCTACCTTCACCGACCTCGGTTAAACTAACCCCGAGGTTTCCCAATTTTTATACCTTACGAGCAATATTTCTCTGTTTTACTTCCAAGTGGGCCAAGCTTCACATTGATCTCCTACTGAGTGTGTCAGCCACCACGTTAATTTTTTCCAGGTTGGTAAAGAATGCTAAAGTCATAATCCTTAAGCAACTCTAACCATCTTCTTTGTCGGAGATTCAAGTTCTTTTGTGTGGTTATGTATTGTAAACTCTTATGATCTGTAAATATATCTACATGCACCCCATACAAATAGTGTCTCCAAACTCGTAAAGCAAACACTACCGCGGCCAATTCCAAGTCATGAGTTGGATAATTCTTCTCATGTACCTTCAATTGTCGAGATGTATACGCAATAACTTTTCCAAACTGCATCAAGACACATCCTAACCAAGCCCTAGAGGCATCACAATAGACTGTGAACCCTTTTTGTTCCGATAGTAAGGTTAGAACTGGTGCAGTAGTCAACAATTCCTTCAGTTTCTGAAAACTTGCTTCATAAGCTTCTGACCACTGATACTTAACCGCTTTCTGAGGCAACCGGGTCAAGGGAGCAGCAAGACTACATAAACCTTCTACAAATCTTCTATAGTACCCAGCCAAACCCAAGAAACTCCTAACTTCTGTCGGAGTGGTAGGTTTTGGCAAGTTCTTCACTTCTTCTATCTTTTGGGGGTCTACCATAATTTCATCCCTTGACACAACATGGCCCAAGAAGAGTATCTTTTCCAACCAAAATTCACACTTTGAAAATTTAACATACAATTTCTCCTGTTTTATGATTTGAAGCACTACCCTCAGATGCTCTTCATGTTCTTCAACACTCTTGCTGTAAATTAGGATATCATCTATGAATACAATCACGAACAAATCTAAGAATGATTTGAAGATTCAGATCATGAGATCCATAAAAGCTGCTGGGGCATTGGTTAACCCGAAAGACATGACCAAGAATTCATAATGGCCATATCGGGTTCTAAAAGCTGTTTTGAATATATCATCCGGATTTATTTTCATCTGGTGATATCCCGAATGAAGATCAATCTTGGAAAAATATCTGGCTCCCTGAAATTGATCAAAATGATCATCGATTCTTGGTAATGGGTATCGATTCTTGATCGTGACCTTATTGAGTTATCGATAATCGATGCACATTCAGAGCGATCCATCTTTTTTCTTCACAAAAAGGACTGGTGCGCCCCAGGGGGAAACACTAGGCCTTATAAAGTCTTTATTCAGAAGATCCTTCAATTGTTCTTTTAACTCTCTCAATTCAGCTGGGGCCTTTCGATATGGGGGAATAAAAATAAGTCTTGTACCCGAAATTAACTCTATAGCAAACTCCACTTCTCTATCAGGAGGAATGCCTGGAAAATATTCAGGAAAGACCTCTGGAAAAATTTCGAACAATAGGGACATCATGCACTGCTGGGGTCTCTTTTTGGGTATCTACTATATTAGCCAGATATGCGTACTCCACTTTGTGACTTCTTAATAATAGTCATAAATCGTATGTCGGATCAAGCCCCGTAAATTGTCAAACTGGCGAGAAGAGATAAATCTAGGACTCTCGTTTGAAACAAACTTTCATACGTTGTACCAATTGCTACAGTTTTATCATTTTACATTCTGCCTTACGGATTTCAATCGATCCGGGACAGAAACTTTAAAGTACGATAACTCATCAACCGTATGTCGATTGTATCCCCTATTTGGCTCGATCTCTCCATAACAGAGATATTTATAACCATTAATTTTTTTATCCAATTCTAATAAGTAAAACTCAGAAAAAACAGTTCGAAATTCTACCATCCCGAATTTCGGCCAAATCTAAGACAAAAACTTTAAACTATGATAACTCTTAAACCGTAAGTCCGTTTTATCTTCTCTTTGGTTAGACCTGTTCGTAACAGAGAGATTTACAACCATGAAAAATTTGATTTAATTCTAATATGCATAACTCAAGACAAACAATTTATAAAGTTCATGACTCAAACTAGTTGTTTAAACATTCAAAGTTCATGATTTTTCTTTAACTCCCGAATTATATTCTAATATGTATAGAACTTAAAATAGAAGATTTCACTAAGAATTTTGAGTGAGAAAACTCACCTTTGTTGCTTCGTACAACGAATGATTTTCCCCAAATTTCGGTTTATCCTTGCTCTCTTTAACTATTTTTTTCTTCCTCTTCTGTGTTCTGTCCCCTTTTAGTTTATTTCATATAATAGTGTATGTGTGTGTTATGTGTCGTGTGTATATATTTGTGCAATGTTCATGATGCACAATTAGTTTGGGACGTGGGGGAGTTGAAATGGGGAGTGGAGGACAAAATTGAGGGGAGGGGTTGGACGTGCAACCTTCCTTATTTTTAAATTTTATTTATTATTATATATTTTTTTTTGAATTTTCTAAGACTTTACATTCTCCCCTCCTTAAACAACATTCGTCCTCGAATGTGAATAAGGTTGTAACATAGACCCATAGTCATACAAATTGCACACACATAAAGTACATTTTTTCTCCCCTCCTTAAACAACATTCGTCCTCGAATGTGAATAAGGTCGTAACATAGTCCCATAGTCATACAAATTGCACACACATGAAGTATAATTTAACACATTTTATATTCTCCCATCCTTAAACAACATTCGACCTCGAATGTGTGTAACACCGTAACACATGCACATAGACACACAAGTTGCACGTAATGAACACAACTTAACACACTTTATTACCTTACTTAAAGAGGAATGGATATTTGACTTTCATCGCATCCTCAGCTTCCCAGATCGCTTCTTTTTTGGAGTGATTCCTCCATAGAACTTTCACGAAAATAATATCTTTGTTCCTAAGACGCTTAATAGGTCTATCCAATATTTCTACCGGAATTTCCTCGTATTGAAGCTCTTCATTCAATATTATCTCTTGGGGTTGGATTACGTGACTTAGATCGTGCAAGTATTTTCGTAAGATTTACACATGAAACACCGGATGCACCACTTCAATTTCTTATGGAAGGGCTAGCTCGTAAGCCACATTCCACACTCTTCGTAAGATTTCATATGGTCCAATAAACCTTGGGCTCAACTTCCCTTTCTTGCCAAATCGCATCACTCCCTTCATTGGAGAGACTTTTGAAAATACTTCTCTCCTTCTTGAAACTCAAGATCTCTTTTGTGATTATCCGCATAAGACTTATGGCGGCTATGAGCTGTCTTGATCCGCTCCCGAATTATTTGCACTTTATTGTTTATTTCTTGAATAACTTCGTGTTCGAACAGTAGTGTTTCGCTCACTTCAAACCACCAAAGTGGAGATCTACATTTTCGCCCATACAATGCTTCGAACGGAGCCATCTGTATACTAGCATGAAAACTGTTATTGTAAGCGAACTCAACTAGACATAGATGGTCCAATTGCCCTGGAAGTCCAGCACACACGACCGTAACATATCCTTAAATGTTTGAATTGTTCGTTTAGCTTGTCCGTCGGTTTGTGGATGAAAAGTCGTACTCAACTTGACCTTTGTCACGAGGCCTTTTTGGAAACTTTGCCAAAAGGGTGAGGTTAACTGGGAACCCCTATCCGAAATAATTTATAATGGAATCCCGTGTAACCTCACTATTTCTTTCAAATAAATTTGTGCATACTGCGGCGCCCGATATGTAGTCTTGACCGGTAAGAAATGGGCTGACTTTGTAAGCCGATCTACAATCACCCATATAGAATCATAACCTTCTTTTGTTTTTGGTAGACCAGTTACAAAATCCATATGAATGGCCTCCCATTTCTATATGGGGACGCCAATGTCCTGAAGTAGTCTGCCAAGTTTTTGATGTTCGACTTTCACTTGTTGACACGTAAGGCATCTTCCGACAAACTCTGCAATATCTCTTTTCATTCCTTCACACCAGTAATTTAGCTTGAGATCATGATACATTTTCATTGAATCTGGATGAATGAAATACCTGGTGTTGTGACCTTCATCTAAGATCTTTCTTCTCAGATCTTTTACCTTAGGAACACATAACCTACCCTTATACCGAAGGGTACAGTCATCTTCTCCTAATGTAAACTGTGAAGATTTTCCCTGTTGAATCCTTTCCCGAAATCTAACAAATTTCAGGTCCTCAAACTGACTTTCTTTTATTTCTGAAGCTAAGGCAGACTGCGAGGTATCATGTACCACCACCCTACCTTCACCGGCCTCTGTTAAACTAACCCCGAGGTTTCCAAACTTTTGTACCTCACGAACAATGAGCTTTAGTATTGTCAAATGGGCCAAGATGCCCATTGATATCCTACTGAGTGCGTCCGCCACCACGTTAGCCTTTCCAGGATGGTAAAGAATACTAAAGTCATAATCCTTAAGCAATTCTAACCATCTTCTTTGTCAGAGATTCAAATCCTTTTGTGTGGTTATGTACTGTAAACTCTTATGATCTGTTGATGCGCAATTTATACACACGCTTAACGCAAGTGCACGTATCGTTACAAGTAATATAGTCTAGGTAAGACCGAATATCGTCCTCAAGGACTGGTTTTCAAGTACCGATTATCTATGCTTTAGTTTCTATTAGTTAACGTTAATTGGTTTGGAATTCTAGACTAATAATGCAGGAAATAAACTAATTATGAAATTACTTTTTGTTTCGTTTTCATCACCTTTGTAGATGAGCTAAGAGTCTCTCCTAACTCTCTTATATCAACCTGAACTTCTGCGCCGATAGGAAGTCAAACAAAATCAAGAATTCAAAAGAGAAAGCGACCGTTTGATGAAAATGTCGAAGAAGATTTCGTTCTCTCCGCGGAATAATCATTTTAAGTTGACTATTTTATATGCTTAATGGATCATGTTGATACGTCACTTCAATTCAGGTTTGATCAGTTTCAAATATATCATAACACTTTTGGATTTCTGTTTGTGAGAAATTGAAGTTCTTGAGCGACGACATGTTGAAGGCTTCATGCATTAATCTGGAAAAAAAATTTGAAGCGTGAATTTGTTTCTGATATCTATGGGAATGTCTTATTTCTTGAGTTAAGAGTTCTAAAGGAATGCATACCCGCAGAAATAAAAAAAGCAATTGAGATGTTAGTATGGAAGGTTGCTACCCGAATGTCACAATTGCTTATAGAATTTTGTTAACTATACCAGTGACAGTCGCTTCCGGAGAAAGAAGTTTTTCAAAACTGAAGTTGATCAAGTCGTATGTTCGTTCGACTATATCACAAGAAACGTTGAATGGACTAGCTATGATATCAATTGAGAAGGAAATGCTAGTGAATTTCAATTTCGAAAGCTTGATAAATGATTTGCTAGCAAAAATGAGAGAAGGATAATGTTTCAATAGCAATGCTCGTATTCTCATCAGGTAATATTCTTGTTACTTAGCTATACAATTTTGAATAAGGTTGCAACCTCTATTTTTATTATATTAGGTTAATAATCATGTTAATTTTTTTTATTCATGTGTTTAAGTAAGTCTAGCTACTTATTAACTATTTTTGGTGGGGGAGGGGGGTGGCAAAAAAATTTGTGATGGCTTAGGGCATCCCAAATCTCAGGCCGGCGCTGAGTATAAGTAACAGATTCGGCTGAACGCAGTAATTTTGATTCAAATTTTGTTTTTGTCTTAAAAGTTCATTATATATGTTCGAATTATTAATTTAATTTAGAACTATAATAACTTAAAATGATTACAATTTCGAATCAATTAAAGCGCTCTATATATATATATATATATATATATGTGTGTATATATATATATATATATATATATATGTGTTAACATATTAACATCATATGTATAGCATAGTTGACTAAACGAGGCCAACTCATTCATACGTATTCGAAGAAGAATTTGTAGTATGATACATGACTTTTTGATTCCCTTCAAAATTAGTCACTTTTTTATATCTATTAAAATATCAGCAGCAAATTAAAGAAGAACATGAATCGGTCGACTCTAAACAGGGTGGATTAGTAAAATATTCAAAATAATCATTGTGTTTGTACCTAAGACATCTTGATTTTAGACCAGTTGACGCAAGCACATTATATTTTTTTCTTATGAATTTTAAATTTCCCCTAAATATTTTTTTGTATAAACATTTCTTTTTCGGTATCACTGATTCGACTAATCTAGACTTATACCTAAGAGTCGTTAAAGAAAAATATTTTCTACCAGGTATTTATCCATATTCAGGATTCGAACCCAAAATAATAATTTCTTGAAATTGAAAAGATTAAGCTTTTGAAGTTATATCTCAAGTACAAGTAGAAATAGCTGACAAAATTGTAAAATAAACATTGATTTGAAAATACTGATTTCCCATGCCTCATTTCTGAGTCATGGATCATGATATTACATTCCTAGGTGTTTGGTTTATTTATTTTGTTATTGTGATATCTTGATGTCTTATTTCTCTTGAATTTTTGCATTGACTATGTTCTTTTGAACGTTTATCTGAAACAACCTCTCTACCCCACAAAGTTAGAGGTAAGTTCTGTGCATATCTTACCCTCCACAGACTTCACTGTGTGGGATTACACTGGGTAGGGGTGAGCACGGGTACAGGGTACCCAGATATCCGACCGCAACCGACACTAACGGGTAGGTTCCGAGTAGATATATTATAATAACGGGTAGGTTTCGGATAGTAAAATTAGGAACCGATCAATATCAGATCCGATTCCGGCAAATAGAAACAGGGTACCCGGACCCGGAACCGATATCCGGATATAATTCTTTGTTTCTTACTTCTCGTCTAATTAAACATTAATTTATCATCCACACAAACTTGATGTTTATCAGCACCCTGTATATGTATGCATCAAATCAAAATATGACAAATAGATCCTCTCTCTATATAATATATGATACTGTAGGAACTTCTAAACTTTCGTCGTCATAAATGACCTTTCACCCAACAATGACATACCTATAATTTGTGCCAAGAAACATTTGGTCTTTTTCCTCATTGCTATATATATCATAGTTTTCTATGCATATTGATAAAGCATACTCACACGGGAGTTAACAATAGACTAAAATGATCGTACAATATATACAAACAATACACAATTATTTCAAGCTGGCAGATCCAAGACTTGCAATTTTTTCCCTCTACCTTAAGAGTTGACTCCTAATTGCCACCCTATTTCTCAGAGCAAGTGGCTTGGAGTTTCATGTCTTTTGTACTCGTTTGCTATGGGTATAAAATAAAACAAAACAAACAAAATCTCCATAAAAGAAATATGTATTGATCGAGCTTATGATTATTAAGGACAGTAAGTTTACAGGGTATCCGGGAACCTACCCGGAATCGCAGGGTCCGGGTAGATTCCAGGTAATGATTGCTACGGGTAGGTTCCGGATAGTAAATTTAGGAACCGATCTTTTCTTTGAGGTTGGATAGTTTAAAAGTTAGCAGATTGCATCCGCTCACCCCTAACACTGGGTATGATGTTATTGTTGTTGGATCATGATATTACAATTATCATGGGCCAGTTTCATGTAACCTGGCCTGTATGAGCTACTTGGACTTTAATTATTCCAAATCTTGCGCAAACTATTCGGCCCACTAAAACTTACTCTTTACTTGATTTGGACTTCGGTTTGAGCAAAAAGTTAACGGGCCCAAGCAATAAAAGTTTATGAACTTCCACAAATGACTACATTTTGTTTTTTTTAGGTATAGCTATATTTTTTATAATTATATTTCGTATCTACAATAAAGTGTATTTAAAATTTGGCTCGATGTACCACTCACCGAACGGTGTGTGTCCTCTCCCCTTTTGTATCGCAACCACTGGTAAACACTTAACGTCGGATGCCAGGTTTTGATTTGAATTTGAAACTCTCCGTTCCTTCTTGACTTGCCTTCGAGCGATTTGAAGTTGCTTTCGCGCCTTCTTGACTCGATAGATCAAGAAGACTACAACATAACACTGCATTTAATTTATTTAAAAGCGGTTACATACAAAAAAACTCCTTTAAAATACAAGCAAAAATTAAATACACCTCCAAACACTGGATTTTACACTAAAAAATTATGAATACACTAAAAAACTGAATACAAGAAATAAAATATATCCTAATATGAGACACAAGAAAATAAAATAAACTCCGATCAAAAAATAAAATTCTCCGATCTGACGGGAGGGATCTGAGACGAAGCGCAGATCTGGACGGAGAGAGAGTTGACAGACAAAGCTCAGATCTGACGGTGGTCGTTGTTGCTCTGGCGATGATGGAAGTGGGGCGACGACGGAAAGAGGGACTAAGAGAGAAGTGAGGGAGAAGAGAAGAGTGAGGGACAAATACAAGTCATAAACCTAATGTATTTTGTATAACTATGAATGATAATTAACATATAACTTTTAGCTATTGGATGTAATTAAAAAAACTATAGTTACTATATATAGTTAGATACTAATAGTTAGTCATGCCAGGTAAATTTTCGTAGTTTGACTTGACATAAAATTTTAAAAATAAAAGAAGACTTTTGAATTTTGTTATCTAAATAAGGAAATGCGTTATTCTTTTTTAGACTGAATAAAAAAGAAAGTGTCATATAAATTAGGACAGAGGGAGTACTTATACGAAATATAAGTACTCCCTCCGTCTCAAAATATTTATCACCTTTTACTTTTCGAGAGTTAATTTGACTATGTTCGAAGCTAAATTAGATTAGATAGCTCAATACTTTAAAAATTAAAATTTTGATATTTGAAAACTATACAAAAAATACTATATAAGTTGCAATTCTTCTCTTATGAGTTCCGAATATGGTAGTAAATGAAACACATGCATATTAAAATATTAATCAAAATTTGTATAATTTTACTTACGAAAAGCTTATAAACTGGTTTATTATTTTTTCTTTATGTATTGGATAAATATCAAAGTGTTTTATCATCAATTGCACAACTTCTATTCAAATTATTAACTGCTTATTAATAAAACCAGTTTCAACATTTAAAAGTTCTTTTTAGCACTTGATGCTTATTATTACTTATTTTTAGTCAGGTAACACAGTTGGACTAACACATCTTTTTTGTTTGTTGGATATATAGGTTCTTGACTTGCGTCAGACTAGTCCTGGAGGTAGTAGTACCGGTCCCTTAACATTACTATCAGTAAATCGCGGGATGTGCTCCAATAACCAGAGTTTGAGAACGGACAACTGATAGCACTTACAAGGATCAACCCCAGAAGAAAGTAGAATGCTTTCACTGAGAATCGATCTCACGCTGCAAGTGTCCAGAGCGCCTTAAGCCCCCTCCTTTGCCATTGTACTGTGCCCGGGGGACGACTAACACATCTTTATAACCTCAGTTTTTATGATTAATTTTATATCTGTTGTTAAGGTAATTGAATTTTCATAAAATAATGTTTAATTTGCTTAGGTTTCTAATTTTCCCGAGCGTAATATATACTATATAGTACCATTAAATAGACCTTTTTTTATTATTATCCTTAAGGCAGCAATTGGCCGATATATTAGTTATTACTTGGTATAGACATCATAATTAACAGTTTGAATAATTATTCAAGTTGCTTATCATCAATATTATTATTGACATTGTAAAGGAAATTATAATAAGGATTGGTAGTAATGATGTGGTTGAAGAAGCATCTTCTTGGCTAAGTCCAAACGAGAATCGCAATCAATTGCCTTGCTCCAAGTTGATGAAATGGAATTATATCTACATAAATTATCCCCAACATCTACTTAAAAAAAGAAAATAAAAGTAAAATAAAAGATTGTTAGATTTGTATGTACAAGAGTTGGGAGTATATTACTTGTGAAGAATGAGAATATTAGTAGAATTCGTAGTTAATTATTTTCGTCGAGCTCTAATTAGAGATGAATTTAAGATTTAAAATTAACGGATTCAGAAAGGTGTGATATTTTTTATGAAGGGCAAATTGATAAGAGTGTGTCAGGGGACTGACAAAATTCTAAACATGAGGTGCACGTGATACCTTAAGTTATATTTATATCAAAGAAGAGTGAAGTGCTATATAAGAAAGAGCACAATTTCACATAGTACGCACACTTTTGAGATCTATGATGGCATACAAAGAACAAATGTGTGAGCTTTGTGGGAATAAAGTGGACAATATGTGGCATGAGTTTTGGTTGTGATAAATATGATATTATATTTGGATTCTCGCAGTACAATAGTGGATAAAACTTCATCGAGGACGTTGAGTCTCTAAAACAAGAGTATACTTGACGTCCATGATGAAGGCAAGTCAAGGAGAAGGAATGACAGATTTCTAGGTTGATAAATTTATGAAATTGAGATGCATACGAAACCTTATGTAAATCACAAATTAAAAAGTAATAGAAAGGTGAAATGATATATAAGATATAGCACAAGTTCATATGGTGTGATCGCTTTTTGACTCGATAATAGTAGCTCATGAGACAAATTTCTAAAGTTAGTTTGACCGAGATAGATAATATGTGTCAATGGTATCAGAACCACTCCCACACTACATGGTGGGACAAACCTATGTGATGATGTTGTATTCATAAAGAGTGTATATATATGATGTCTCTGATGGAGGGAGAGCTAATGAGAGCGGATTAAGGAAAAAGTTTAGCTAGCATAAAGATCTATATCTTAGATAAATTTCACACCACTTAGGAAGAGAAAAGTAAAATTCTATATAAGACATGCTACAAATTTGCATGGTATGGGCTCGATAATGTTAAGCCAAGAGCAAGTAACTTTTTGAACTCATACATAGGTTGAAGCAAATTCTCATACATAATTCAACTGAAAAGCAAGTAACTTTTTCAGTAAGCAGGGCAGGGGAGGTAATAGGTGCAATGGACCTCAAACTATATAATATTTAATAAATGCATGGGGTAACATGATTGATTATTTATGCATGTGATATTATTGGTGCATAACCTAATTTGAAAGAAAGGGAAGTCACCCTTTTTCTCTTTTCCAATAAATGTAATTTTGATTCTTTGGTTGTTGAAGGTACATTTGGAGTAGATTAGAACATGCCAAAAGCAAAATTCATTTCATTGTTGACTACAACAAGATACATATCTCTCTTTAGACAATGCTCTCATACATTGCCATATAGTGTGTAGTTGAGTTGTAGTAGTAAAAGAAATAATAAGTGAAGGTTTGATGAAGGCATGCCAAGTCATACTTGTGTGAGACATTAATTTATTAATAAATGAATTAGTATAGGTCCCACTTTCCAAGCAATCAAAGACACGTGTCCTTCTTTTTTTTTTTCATACTTTACCTCCTCCTTTTTCTTCATTTTTTTTATAAAATTGAAAAACTGGATTATAAAATTGAAGAATATTTGTGTAAATTTTACCTGATCATTCAACTTTGAATTTATAAAATAAAAATAATATTCTTATTTTTTATTGCAATAAAGTCGTCTATCTTCAATGTTTATTACACAAAAATCACTTTTCTATTTTTTTAATCATTTTAAAGTCAAAATTTAGGTAAAATTTATATAAAATTTAGGTAAAATGATTGTTAGGTGAGAAAATAAAAAAATGAATGATAAATACAAAAATTCCATGACTTTTATATAATAAAATTGGTTTCAAAGTTTGATGAAAAACAAGAAAAAGGATAAGAGCGAGGGAAATGAGGATGAGAAAAACAGTAGATTGGGGTAGATAATATGTGGGTCCCCCAATCAAAACTAATTAAATAATTCCAACTCACACAACTAATAATAGTTGTGCAGAATAAAATTTTAGAATAGCTATATATGCTACTATTCAAGATACCATTATTTGCTTACATATGCATTATTTGTCTTCTCTTTGAGCTTTCTATATAGTAATGGCTAATGAGTGCCACAAAGCCTACTTCCGAGTAATTATGAATATTCAACTTATTATTTCTATCTCATCACTAATGAGTGTCACAACGTATACAACAATAATAATATACCCAATAAAATCACATAACATAGAGTCTGAAAAGGATAAAATGTACGCAGACCTTACTTCTACCTTAATAGATAGAGTGGTTGTTTTCGAAAGACCCTTAGCTCAAGACAAAGCATAAACACAAGCAAGAACAAAGTAAGAGGAACGGTCAGATCCGATCAATAAAATGTAAAGCAGTATGAAAATGCTGATATTAAAAGCGAAAAAATCATGATAGCGCATTCTTAAAAAATAAGAAGTAACTAGCGTAGGTAAATAAGTTAAACAATGTACACTAAAGGGCACATAACAACAGAAATCAAACTACATGAGCTATAAAGCAATATTGCGTCTATTAGTATGATAGACTAAGCGGACCTACAATAATAACACTACAACTATCAGTTTGCAAGCATAAGTACGACTACACTCGACTACCTACTACCCTTCTACCCTAATCTGTGTCCTCTACAACCCCCTATCTAAGGTCAAGTCCTCAGTAAGTTGCACATGCGTCATATCCCGTCTAATCACATCTCCCTAATACTTTTTCGGCCTACCTCTACCCCTCTTGAACCCGTCCATAACCAACATCTCACACCTCCGCAATGGGACAATTGTGTCTCTCCTCTGCACATGATCAAACCATCTCAACCTCGCTTTTCGCATCTTATCCTCCACCGAGGCTACTCCACTTTGTCCCGGATATTATCATTTCTAATCATATCCCTCCTTGTATGCCCACACATCCATCTCATCATCTTCATCTCCGCAACTTTCATCTTCTGGACGTGCCAAGTCTTGACTGGCCAACACTCCACTCCATATATCATAGTCGGTCTAGCCACCGCCCTATAGAACTTACCTTTAAGTTTTGATGACACCTTTTTGTCGCATAAAACTCCATATGCGAGCTTTCATTTCATCCACCTTACCCCAATGCGATGTGTGACATCGTCATCAATCTCTCCATCCCCTTGAATAATAGACTCGTGGAACTTGAAACTTCCTTTATTTGGAGTGCCACAACTTATACTTCCAAGAAATTTCCAGCTTTCATGTTGCAAACTATATCTTTCACTATTAGAAATTTGTGGATTTTCCATGGGCGTTTTAATTAGTCGAAATATAGTAAGGTAATATGAGATTTCCGGTGAAAACTTGTCGAAAACATTTCAGATGAGGATATTTTCTATGAATTCCATTGAAAATTTCATGGAGAATATGCGTGCGGTGTTTGTTTTTAAACACACATACCGTTACCACGAAACACCTCATCATAATTATTAGTAAATAACAATGTTTGACACCGTTTTGAAAAGAAAAAAATGGTTTGCAAATTTCAAATGTTAAGGAGTAGTATTCTATACTTACAAAATTCTATTGTATATAGGATTAAATCATTCCAATTTGCTTGCTTGTTCAATATTTATGCAATTAATATATGGAGTAGGAGAGTTAGATATTTTCTTCCATGAATTTAGAAAAATATAGATTTTGTAATAATTACAAGAATAATTGGGATTTCTAGTGCACGTCATTGTTCTTATAGTACTTGATAATGATACAAGTGCCATCAATTGCAAATAGACTTGTAAAGGAAGTATTTCCATAACACAAGGTAGGAATTTAATTTCCTCTATACATATATGATATATCTAATAAAAGTCTCATATCGAATATGAAATGAAAATATGAACTCCTTATATGAACTTAGACAATCCTCACTTACAAACTAGCTTTTGGAGTTGAGTTAGACCTAATATCCATTCTTTTATCATATTTCCATTATTTTGTCTTGTTTTGGATTTCTCTCTCTCGACCTAATAGTACGAGCAGGATTATGGACCCTTGCTAACCATAACATTTTTTCTATAACTATAGGATATTCGGTACAAACTGATCTATGTAATTCAGATTCGTATTACGTACGATTAAAGAGTTTCTTTATTCGGAAAGCTCAAATCCGATCCTCAAATTAAAGGTGAAGAAATTCCAATCATTTCATTAAATTTTTTTGTTGGTACTAACCATAATGTTAAGAATTGTCTAGGTCACAAATTCAAGTCATGAAAGCAATCGCTAATGTTTATATTAGGTTAGATTATCTACATCACATCAATTGAAAGTCCCAAACCCAACTAACCATCAAATAAAGGCGAAGTACGGCTAGAGGACTAAGGAAATAATAAGTTTCCACAAAATCGAAGGATTTATTTTATGTACCATGGCAATATAAATAATTTTATATTATTAATATATTTTAACTCTTTATAATAAGTAACTATTTTATTTTCCAGAGCAGTATAATTTTATTTTTTTATGAACGATTACTTGAATTGTAATTTGATAATGTGCAAATCGTCATACAATGCCAGTTTATAAAAGTCAAACTCAAAATTGAATTGGCTCTTTGATTTTTTTTGTGTTCAAACAAATTATAATGAGGGAATATTGGATAACATCATAACAAAAGAGAAAATGATAGATAAAGAAGTGTACGTTAAGTGCCTCTTTTTTCCCCTATTCAATGGTCCAAAATTGAAATAAAGCAAAAGTCTCAAATCTAGCAATAGATCTCTTTATTAATGGCGTGTTTGTTACGGAGAAGAAAATAATTTTTATTCTTTAATTAAACATTTTAGAAAATATTTTCTCTAAAAAATAAGTAGGAAAAATAAACTTCATAATTGCATTTCACATTATATAATTATCTCCTCCCCGCCCTGACTCGCATATCCCCTATCGAACCCTTATTACTCCTATCCCTAGCCCCATAGTATCTGTCTAGATTATATCTAACTATTTTTAGGATATTATTTTTTGTTTAGTCACCAAACACTAGTTAAAAATTATTTATTTTTGAGAAAAACATTTTCTTCATACCAAACACACCCCAAATGGTCCACAATTAATTCGCAAAGTTTAAATCTAAAGATTAAAGGACAAAGACAAAGGTCCCTACTCCCTCGTGTTAATATTGACATCTTGAGTTGATTAGCTCGTAGATAATTAGATTCACTAATTGATCATGATTATCCATGCAAAATTTTGTTAATTAATTAACAACAAAGCTGCGCTTTCTATTAATTTTCAACTCAAATTAGATAATGACATTAATTAATTCAAAGTGAAATAATAAATCTTCTTTTTTTTTGTTTGGGGTGAGGTGGGGGGGTGGGGGGGGGCTTGAAAGGAGAATTTTCACAGGGGGCTTGACATTTGTCCATAATACCTTTTTCTTTCCTACTTAATTTTTGTCTTATCACAAAAAGGCTAGTATTAGTTTTAAGCATACATCACAAATTGCTAATTAGTCCTCTAATTTAGGATTAATTTATAAAAAACAATAACTTCCTGTAGCTAACAGGCCAGATTTTAGAGGCCATCGTATTTGGTTAAGCTAGAAGACTTTGATAAATAGTTAAACGCATCCGACATCAAACGTCCATGTAAATATACTATAGTTAAGTAATTTAATAATGTGTGAATACATGTTAATTAACAATATCTAACTGTTAAAATTAAAGTTTATATGGGAAGTGCAAACATATGTCATGCATTTATTAGTTTGGTGCAAACATTAATGGCAAATAAAATTTTACCAAAGATATTTTACTCATTACAAGTTATGCATGAATGATGATAAAATAACTATATTATCATACCACCTTATTAAGTAATTCAATATTTTTTGTGAAAATTATTAACTGTTTGATAAAAATGATAAGTGGCTCATCAGATTCTAAGCCCTGCACCAGGTTAGTGCGAAGAGAAGATATCATCGTTGGTGTGAGAGAGTTTGGTCACAAGTTCGAAACCCCAGGATAACGTCTGACCTGTCTTCGCCTCTTGGGGGGAGCCTGTCACACCTGGCTTGCCAAGTGTGTTTAAGCGCCGATGTGGTTGCGGCGCTATCGTCGATCCGAATTTACCTCAGACGCACTGAAAGAAGAATTGCGCCTTCGCACAACAAAAAAAAAAAGTGGCCTACTGTCACATATTTCATTGCAAAAACAATCTTTATATTGTATATAACTTGACAACAAGGAGTAGAACTTCAAATATATAATTGAATATTGTGTGTTGTTATCTGTATATTGGTATCTTCATTCTTGAATTCAGTTCCGGTCTTGGTGCAGGAGAGCTTCTTGCTCTCCGGTTGGTTATCTAAAATTTAATGCCTCGTACTATGTCCTTTGCTTGTACGGCACAAGGTTTTAAAAATATATTGGTAAATTGGTTGTTTTCTCCTCCTAATTAACAAATATTTCATTACACAAAATCCAGGCATTATTTACTAATCATAATATTAAAAGATTGAAGGAAAGAATTGGACTAACTGGTAAAGTTGATGTCATGTGATCAGAAGGTCATGAGTTCAAGTCGTGGAAACAACTTCTAGCAGAAATGTGAGATAAGATCGTCTGATAATAGACTTGGTCCTGGCCTTCCTGCGACTTCGCATAATGAGTTTAGTGCACAAGACTGCTTTTTTTAATATTAAAATATTATCAAAGTGTTTGAGAACGGACAACTGATAGCACCTACAAGAAACAACCCCAGAAGAGAGCAAATATGTTCTCACTGGGAATCGATCCTACGTTGAGTCCCCCTTCTTTGCCATTGAATTGTGCCCCGGGGACGAACGTGAATTTTCTTTGCTAGAAAATTAGTGTATTTAGTCCAATAAGTGTATATAAAACTCTTGAATCCTCTCGATACAAGGGAAGCCATTGCTACCATGACAAATGAGTTTCAAAAATTAATAGAGGTTATGAATTTGAGCCCTCGAGTAATATTTTAGGAATATTTTAAATTCGTATAATGAAATTCTTGCCTTCTCTATTGATAATAATACTATATTGTTAAATATAGTTAAATATATCCTGTTATTGCAAAACTGCATTGTACTTAAATAAAATTGAATGTAAAGAGAGGGGGTCCCAATTGCTAAATAACTAGCTTCTGACTAGCTAAATAACTAATAATTGTACTGCCATTAATTATTTTATTTGGGTATTAAACTCATATACAATTGAAATTGTAAATAATATTTAAAATATTGTTGTACTTAGTTATTGCCGATTATTTGCTTAAGTTATCAATTAATATTATTATTATAGACTATTACGTGTTGTTATAGTGTTATTTTAACCTGATAATGTAAAAAATATTGTACACTATCGCATAAGACTTTTATAAGTGCTATTAATTAATTGTGAATATATTATATTCGTGCCACTACTAAAAAAGACACACGCTTGTATCGAAATTTGCTCGTAACAAACTTTCCAATGCATTGAACTATCGGGAATGACTCATTTATGTCACTCGTTAATAATTTGGCTTATTTATGTCATTGTCGTTACCAAAATGACTAATTCATGTCATTTTTTATTAACGACGACGTTAATGTAAACGGTATTATAAAATCAGCGTTAATGAAAAATTGCATTGATGAGTCATTTTGATAACGACGATAAAATAAATGAGTCAAACTATTAATGAGTCATTTACAATAGTTCGATAATATATTTGAGTTTTTTCACATATAAATACTATCCACGGCCAAACGGACTCTTAGGATTTGGAGAATTTATGAGAGGGCAAATTTATCACTAGCAATATTTCCCCCCGAAAGTAGTAACATTGTTGTTTGTTATATTAAGGTGGAGAACTTCATGCACATAAATCATCTTCACCTACTAGTCCTATATCCTTTTACAATTTTATTGTTTAGATTTAAAATTTGAATTTCAAATGTCTCAATTCGAAATCTTATCGATTTATAGGATTTTAAATATATTATTCATACATATTGAGCAAATAATTTTTTTAACATATCTATAACGTCTAAATCAAAGTTATATATATTGTGCTCGGATGAACACGCAATCCACTAAATCCACGCATGTATTCATCTATGTTAATGATACAAAATTT
Source organism: Przewalskia tangutica (assembly GCA_029844215.1). Lineage (NCBI taxonomy): Eukaryota > Viridiplantae > Streptophyta > Magnoliopsida > Solanales > Solanaceae > Przewalskia > Przewalskia tangutica. Next base: position 73,365,223 of record CM056740.1, on the reverse strand, counting down.
GAAATTAGCTATGAATTTATCGCTTATGTGTTGTTGAATAACTCATAGCTAACATAATTCATAGATAGTTTGTTACTAATTTTCACTAAGTAGAATTAGCGATGAATTTTAAGGTTTAACTATAAAATTTGTGTGTCGCTAATTTTTATTCTTTTGGTAGCATATCCTTGCACGTAAATGCATATTATTCTTGGTTACATCTACACGCATCATATTTCTTAAAACATATCACTTGGTGACACCAGTGCTAAGTACACTATGGTTCGACAAGCATTTTGGTTATTTTTTTCTAAATATTTTTCTTCATAACGGTTTAATATGCACAAATAAATGAATAATATATAAAAACATAATCACCACAATATATAGATGAATTGTCTGATGCCTCTTCTTCTCCACCTCCAATTCGTACATCAAGCATTGAAATAGCTTTTTCATATGAGAATAAACTTCAGCAACTTCGGAGTACTTTGATAAATTTGTCGATTGCATGGACTGACAACATTAATTATGTCAATAAAGTTAAACAAGGTGTACACTTCTTTAATATATATATATATATATATATTTTATTTTTTATTTTTCACTTGTGTTGTCTTTGTCCCGATCCTAGACTTATTCAAATTTGTATCATGTAAGGCAATTAAAAAGAAATGTTTTTCCTACCAGAGGCGAAGCTTATAAAATTTTGAGTTAATGAGTAATGAATTTTGAAAAATAATTTACTGAATTCTTGATAAATTATTTATATGTATTAAGTAAAATTTTAAATGCAAATACAAATAAAGCTAAAATTATTAAATTATGTCGAACTCGTAGCCGAAGCTGTGACTCCGGGACCTTTCCATGCCCCAATAATTTTGGGTGGTAAGTTCTTTAGTATTTTGCATTTGTTTTTTCAAGTGGTTAAAAGAATCATCCTTTTAACCTTTGGGTAACTAGGTAAGGTTTTCAATTATTACTATGATTGAGATATACAAGTCATTAAATAATTGGTACTTCGGCAAGTTAATCTATTATCAAACATCTGGCATGAGAAGGAAAGAACTAGAGGAAAAGCCAATTTGGCTTTGATCCTTCTCTGTACGTCCATTTTAGTCTGAAGTGTAATTGAGTACCTATGTTTGTATTCATTATCAATTTTCTTCCGATATTAATAATAATAATTACATCTCAATTTTGAAATAATTGAATCATTTATATAAATTCCCATAAATCATATGTCTTCGTTTAATTTTATTTGAGGTTAATATTATGTTTCATTTAAAAAAAATTAAAGAGAGAAAGAAAGAAGTAATAGAAGTTTTCTATTTTTCTTAATAGATAATAAATAAATATTTTCCATATATTCTGTAATTATTATTCTAGTGTAATTATGTAAAATATAGATCTTTCTTCAATCAGATTTTGTAATTGTAAACACCTATATTGCATTAATGAGAAGCCTCCAATCGAGAATTACACTATTCTACATGGTATCAGAAGTCAAACCCTCAATGTCCTAAAATTATACTCGGCCACCACCCCACCCCTCCTTCTCTTTTCTTATTTTTCGGCGGCAACCCCCCATCTCTTTTCTTATTTTCTGCAACCCCCACCCCCACCCTCTTAAAATTTCTCTCCCCTAAAATTTTCCATACTTTCGGCGGCTACACAACCGCACAACAGGTACTTCGGCTTCTCATTGTTAGTGCAACCATTGTTGTTGTCGGCTACTTCAATCTCAACATATTTCTCTTCTTCTTTTTTGGTCTCTTGAGTGGAAATTTAGTTCCCTTCACAAAAGTCGGCATCCCCCCATGACTTCTCCTGATTCCTCATCCTCCACCCACGACGTCACACATCCTCCTCCTCTCACCTCATCTCCTAACACTTTTCATTTGACATTTGCAATGACGAATATAAAAAACCTTATCCATATGGTTCTTGATCAAGAGGATGGACAATACTCATCGTGGGTAGGACTATTTCAAATTCATACATGTGCATACAACGTGCTTGATCACGTTGATGCCACCTACCCTCGTCCACCCGACGTCGACAAATCAATGTGGAAAAGGCTCGACGCAATCGTCAAACAATGGATATATGACACCATATCCAAGGATTACTTCATATTATCATGAAGACATGTGCTTCAGATCATGAACTATGAACAAGGCTAGAGAAAATCGTTCAGGACAATAAACATACAAGTTCCGTGTATCTGGACTGGAGGAACAATTTAACAACACGTGCTTGAGAATTTTGCTAACATGACAGATTATTGTAAACAACTCAAACTAGTGGCCGATCAATTGTCTAATGTTGGTAATTCAATTTTCGAAACAAATATGGTTTTGCAACTCATTACTGGTTTACCGAAAGGTGAGTATGATACACTTGCCACGATGATCCAACAAGTCGATCTCCTCCCTAGCTTCAATAAGGCCCGGTCACAATTGCTATTGGAGTAAACTAGACGAGCCAAACTAGACGGGCATAATCCACAAACATTGGCGGTCGTCATACTGTCGACCACCACTCTGCCCTCCGGACCACTGACGTTGTCGGCCCAGCACGTTGGCAAATGGCAACAACCCATCTTATTGGGCCCTCGACCAGGTCCATGTTAGGCAGGCCACATAGAGCAGGCCCATATTACATCGGCTCTATAACAGTAACAACCTTCCGTCCTACTCACTCTTACCGAATTTGCCTAGACCTACAACACTATGAACCTCCAACAGCCCGACAATGCATGGTACATGGATATACGTGCCACATCCCACCTCACTCGCGACTCTGGTAATCTCCCTCACCTATTTAATTTGAACAATCCTCAATTTATTGTGGTCGGCAGTGACAATCGCATTCCAATTTAAGGCTATGGTACCACTCAAACACAATTGCCTCATCCACCATTTATCCTAAAAATGTCAATACGTTCCTAACATCATTAAAAACTTAATCCCTGTTAGGAAGTTTGCTAGTGACGATTTTGTATCCATTGAGTTTGACCTTTTGATTTTTCTGTGAAGGACCTACATACGGGGACAACTCTGACGAGATGCAATAGTGTAGGAGACATATATCATTTCTCATCCACTTCCACTTCACCAACCTCTTTAGCTGTAATCTTTCCATTCACTTGACACAGTAGACTCGGGCACCCGGGAGCATCCATTTTTAATTTTCTTAGAAGTCAGAATTTCATATAATATAATAACGGAGAATTTACCCCTGCTTGCTACTCTTGTCCTTTAGGAAAACATGTTAGATTTCATTTTCAACCTTCATTAAGTGTAACGTTTTCTTACTTTGATATTATTCATGCGGATTTATGAACATCTCCCTTTACTAGCAAACTAGGTCACAAATATTATTTTGGTGCCCTTGGATGATTCTCTCACTTTCTTTGAGTGTATCCTTTAAAATATAAGTCTCAAATGTACACATTTTTTCTTGAATTTCAAGCATATATTAAAACTCAATTGAAAAGATCATCAAAACATTTTTAATGTGATAATGGTCGTGAATTTGACAACCTTCCCTTTCACAAATTTTCTGCAGACCGTGGCATGGTGTTTCGAGCCGAAAGAATCATATGCACCATCAACAATAAGATCCACACTATGCTCTTCCATGCTTCCATCCCCCCGTCTTTTTGGGTAAACGCCTTACACATGGCGACATACCTCCTTAATATATTACCAACACAAACTCTTCAAAATAAAACTTCAACCGAAATTCTCTTTGGCGGGTCCTCTCTTATGATCACCTTCGGATTTTTTATTGTCTATGCTACCCCAATCTCACCTCCATGACCCCTCACAAATTAGCACTTAGAACTACCCATTCCATTTTCTTATGTTTCTCGTCAAACTATAGGGGTACTTATGCTATGATTTGTCCACAAATAAAATTCTAGTCTCTCGCCATATCACATCCGAGGAGAACATTTTCCCATTTGCAAACGTCTAAAACTTTCAAGTCACTGATTATAACTTCTTTGATGATCCGAACATTTTCCTTCTTATAGAAATGCAATACATCATGGCACCCATCCCATCACATCACTTCCCCAACCCACATCACTGTGCTCACTGTCTCACTTGTCACTCCCTCGGCCACCGTCACTAACCCAGCCCATGTCACCGTGCTCACTGCCCCAGCCTTCGTCACTACCCCATCTCGTGTCACTGACCCCACTGCCTGTGACCCAATCAGTCCCGATTCCGACCCACCGTATGAAAACTCATGTCAACACATAATTATCAAATCGAAAGTCCACTTTAACCTATCCACTCAGACTATTTCACCTATATCTAAAAACCCAAAATTAGTCAAGCTTGACCTAAATTGGAATACGACAATGCGTGCAGAATTTAATACGCGCTCACTACACATCGTACTTGGGATATTGTTTCGAGAGAGGGTTGAATGTGATTCGTTGTATGTAGATATGTCCCCATAAATTCAGATATAGTGGTGAGATTGAACGTCATAAGACGAGACTTATGAAAAATTGCAGGGAAAATAAGAGGAAGTGATTGTGGTGAGACATTTAATTCAGTGGTCAAACCAGCCATCATTCACACTATTTAGAGCATAGTTATGAAAAATAATTGACTGATTCATCAGTTGGATATGAAAAATGTGTTCTTACATGGAAATTTAAAAAGAAATCGTCTATATGCATCAACCACATGACTTTGTGCATTTAGAGGCTCCTCAGTATGTATGTTGTCTTCAAAAGTCACTCTATGGCTTGAAACAAGCCCCCAGGGCTTGGTATGCGTGCTTTTCCACTTACATAATGTAGATAGGGTTCATGTGCAGCAAACGTGATAATTCACTTTTTATTTTACATGAGGTAATGACGCTGCATATCTTTTGCTCTATATGGATGATATTATTCTGACTGTCTCATCTGATGTGTTGAAACAAGGGATCATTATCCTGCTCAAATCCGAATTTGTTATGACAAACTTGGGTAAGTTGAGTTATTTTTTGGGGATTTCAGTGACCAGCTCCGAAAATTCAATGTTCATATGATAGCGTAAGTATGCCAAATAAATTGTTACAGGACTAAAATGCCAAATTGCAAGATCATGCCCATTCCAGTCGACTCAAACTCGAAACATAGTGCCGATGACGGAGATCCGGTGCTCGATCCTTCTCTAAATAGGAGTCTTGCTGGTGCAATTAAGTATCTTACCTTTACTTGGACCGATATTGCATATGTTGTCCAGTAAGTGTGTTTGTTCATGCATTCTCCCAGGGAGCCTCACTTTACCGCTCTTAAACGTAGCATTCGGTACGTTAAGGGTACTATTGACTATAGATTACATATTTATCCATCTGTATTAAACAGACTGATATCATATACGGACGCCAATTTGGGCGGATGTCCAGACACACGTCGATCTACTTTCGGCTACTGTGTATTGTTGGGTGATAATCTTATCTCGTGGTCTGCCAACCAACAATCCACACTTTCCCGTTCGAGTGTAGAAGTAGATTATAGAGGTGTTGCAAACGTTGTTGCCGATATCTGTTGGCTCTAAAATCTTCTTCTAGAGCTTCATTGTCCCTTACGTAAGACATCTCTTGTCTATTGTGATAACATATTTGATGTTTACTTGTCTCATAACCCGGTTCAGCATTAGCGAATCAAACATATTGAGATAAATATTCATTTTGTTCGTGAGAAGGTTGTCATGGGTCGTGTTCGGGTGTTACATGTTCCTTCTTCCTATCACTACACATATTTACTAAGAAATTTCCTCAGCAGTTGTTCCTTGACTTTAGATCAAGCCTGAGCGTTCAGGCTCTTCCCGCTCCAACTGAGGAGGTGTGATAAAAAATAAATAAATATCTCTGTAATTATTATTAAACTTCAACTTTGTATTTCAGCAAGCAGAGAAACTCATTTATTTTTGCAGAAAGTTTTCTACCATGGCAATGGCTTCAAGAAAGCATCAGTTAGCAATGGCGGAAAGCTTTATTTTTTCCGGTCAATATTTAGAGCTCGTTTCTTGGGTCTTCGCCGTCGTCGGCGACAACTATGAAGGCGGTTGTATCGGATAACGCCGTCGACTACATTTCCTTTTTTAGTTCGACATCATGTCATGTCACCTGTAAATGTATCACACACTTTATAAGTTTAGCTACGTATAAAAAAAAGTATTTAAATGAAATAAATTAGATGTAATCTGAATGGTCAATAATTAAAATTAGTTAAGGGGTATAAGTGAAAGTTATTCACTCTGCTCAACCTTTTCAAAACCTATCAGAGACATTTCCTTCTTCTTAGGCTTTTCCTCACGGAAATATATGGGGATGCTGCTATTAGTAATCATAAGTCCCCTTGTCATCATTACCATTCTTGAAAATATTTGACGCCTCTCCCTCTTTAATTTCTTTTCATCTTTATCTTCGTCTCTACAACCGATCATTTTATCTAAAAAGTTTAAAGCGTTATAAATTATAATTAAAGTTTATAATGAATATGTATTAATATCGTTTCAATATTAATTAATATATAACATCACTTTTGATGAAAATCATTTACCCTCAAAGAAACTTTCCAACGCAACTCGGATTAGTCAGGTAGAAGACCGAGTGGAGAACAAGAAAAAGGTTTTGAGATTTTCACTGTTTTATTTACTTTATTATATTTGTTACACGCTCCTTCACGTATGATTTTTTTTTTCATGGCAAAATACGTGATCTAAGGCTTAAGTTTTAATTTATCGAGGAGGCAGTCTAGTTTATAAGTTTTGAATTCACGTGAACCGGATAGTCATATTCAAACTTTGTATATATATAAAAAAAATCATTAACTATTTATAAAAAGGAAAAATGGTCATATTCGTCATTCAACTTTCGAAAAAGGGTCATATTTATCCTCCGTTAAAGTATGAGATCAAATATGCCTAATATGATGTCAAATACCCTTTGGGTTAGTAAAAGGGTCATATTTGCCCTCAATTGGACGGAAATCCTATCCACGTGGATGCCACATGGCAGATGGGATCCGACATGGCGTCCACGTGAGATTTCCGTCCAATTGAGGGCAAATATGACTCTTTTGCTAACCTGAAGGACATATTTGACCCATACTTTTAACGGAGGGCAAATGTGACCCTTTTTCAAAAGTTCGTTGGCAAATATGCTCTTTTTTCATTAAAATTTTGTATCGCCGTCACACTAGGGGCTAGGGCTTCAAAAAAGTGTCAGTGATTAACGCTTCCACTAGCACAAATCTTTGTCGTTCTTATGTAAGTGAAGTAGAGAGCAAAGTATTCACAATAAATTCTCTCTTCACTTTTGCTAACAATAAATATTGCCTTTCCGTCTACTAGTTGCATCATTGTAGCATTTATACGAAGTCAGATCATGGAATTGAAATCGGAAGAAAATCACGAGCTACATTTGTGAGCAAAATCTAAATCTATGCGATTATTTGACCGACTCTCGTATAGATTTCCAAGGAGAAGGATAAATTTCTCTATATAAATAATCGCATAAATTTCATGATCCGACTCTCGTATAGATGCTACAATGATGCAACTAGTAGACTGAAAGATAAAGTAAGAAGCATGAATACATGAGAGTAATATTGCACTAAGAAATTGTGATTTTTTTATTGTTTGAAAGTTAATATATGAGAGTTGATTTGCATTCCATAGCTTTTATTTCATTGTATTGTTTATACTTGTAAAATTATGTTATATATAATTGCAAGTTGTAAGTGTCATATAATGGATTGCTTTGGTTAGTTTTTTTTGTGAGGAATATATATATATATACACACACACACATTTACATTATTATAAAAGCATGAATTTAAATGTTGGTTGACCAAAATATTCTTTAAATATGTTTGTTCACCGCAATATTATAAAGGAAAAGGGGTCATATTTACCATCGAACTTTCGAAAAAGGATCATATTTGCCCTCCATTAAAAGTATGAGATCAAATATGCCCTTCAGGTTAGCAAAAGAGTCATATTTGTTCTCAATTTGACGGAAAATCCCACATGGATGCCACGTCGGATCCCACCCGCCACGTGTCTTCCACGTTAGATTTTTGTCCAATTGATGGCAGATATGACCAATTTGCTAACCTGAAGGACATATTTGATCCATATTTTAACGGAGAACAAATATAATTCTTTTTCGAAAGTTGGACTAAAAATATGATTCTTTTCATTATAAAAATTATGCATCATCAAATCTTTACAGGGTGCCACATGGGATGCAGTATACATACAGTGAAAACAACACCTATTTATAGGATCTCACTACTTTCACATTTCTCTCAAAATCTTCTTCATTTCATCATTCAAACCTCCTCCTCCTCCGCCGCTGCTGTATTTTTCTCAAGTAAAAAAGAAAAAAGAAAAAAAATAGAAAAATATACAAGAAAACCACATAAAGGATCAAGAAATGTGTGTCAATTCTACAGAATGGAGTGCACCACGTATCCATTGCTTTCCTGGGCAGAAACGAAAACCAAACCGCCCCAGAGTTCAAGTTCATAGGCTTGCATGGTACCTAAATTTCACATAGTTTAATTTATATATACTGATAGTCGTGTTTTAATTTCCAAGAGTATTCTTTGTAGTAGTATATTACTATTACTTTATTCTGAGGTATGGCTTTCTTATTGCTTTCTGTATAAGTTTAACTTATATATATTGATTGTTTAAGTTCTATCGACTGTAACAATTTATCGTGTTTTGCAAGCTATCAATTCATGTTCACTATGAGAGTTAGGATTTAAGTTATATCTGCTGACTGGGTCGGTCTAGACTCTTGTTTAGTGAGGTGGGAAGACACAGAATCATATGGTCATAGAAGAAGAATTGATTTTATCTTATCAGAGATATAAGTTGATTTTTAGTCAGTATAACTAAAAATTTAATTGAGAAAATTAATTTGTAATGATTTCTCCATAGAACTGAATATATCGTAGCATATACAATAAATCAAGATCAAATAGTCTAAAGATTTTTTTATACTATCAATATAATTTCACTAGAATAGAAATTAGTCAGCCAGCTGCAACTCTTACTAGGTTACTAATTAATAATTATCATATAGTTTCAATTGTAATTACCTAATATGACATGATTATATAAATATTCTTATATCGTTTATGTATAAAAAATAACCTGTAAAAGTGAAGTATTTAACAGGGCCGTTTTTGGACCCGTGCGAGGTGTGCTACCGCACAGGGCCCCCGAAAAATGAAAAATTTTAGGGTCCCTTTTTCATTTTTTATTAAGTAGTATTAGCCAGAATTTACTGTAAAGGTCAATAATTCACAGGTTTTAGCTCAATTAAGGACACACTGTTACGAATTAGAATATGTCTTAAAAAATGTTTGAGACGGCCCTGATATTTAAGTGACCACGTAGTCTTAAATAAATTTTACACTATCAATATATGTTACCGGCGGGTTAAAATCTTTGTCTATTATATATGATTGGATTATGTTGTTTTTTTAGGAGGAAGAGAAATGAGGAAAAGGCAGCAGCTGGGAAAAATATGGAATTGAGAAACTTGAAGTTGTACATGGAGAACATGAGCATATTAGAAGAAAATGAGAAATTAAAGAAGAAAGCAAATCTCCTCCACCAAGAAAACCTTGCTTTAATGTCTGAATTTCAGAAGAAATTTTATCAATTGGATCGGATTCCCATCACTCTTAATTTGATCAGAGACGGAGCCAGAGTTTAGATTACTGATTCAGTCTAATCAGTGAATAATTTAAATTTAAATCTTGTATTTGTCATTTAAAAATCAATAAATATTATTAGTGTAGGATCCGAACCTGTAAATTTTAAGTTCTAGTTTTATCGTTACTTCTTCTTCATAACCAATCGTGTCAATGAAGGAACCCTACTTCATTTATTAGATTTTCTAGCTTATGTACTCTCTCAAATGTTCTGCTAATAACTGTTTTATTAATGAGAAACAAATGGATGAGAAATAATAACATTACCTACATCAACATCAACAAGTTCTATTCAAACCTATGTTGCTCAGACACTTAAGAATGTTGTCATATTTATATCGGATCAGATCCTTCAAAAATGGATAGCTTCTGACACATATCTGATAGAATTTTGAAAGAGTCCGAACAATATACTAATTATGATCGCTCCACCCTTTTTCACAATTAACCTGCTACAAACATATTAAAATTAAGTACACTAGTTGTTAAACGCCTTTGAGGACCACCGAGGGGTGTGGTGTGACAGATATGATGTATTCACTCTTAATTTGGAGTCTCAAATTCAAGTCTTAGGGAACGAAAACAAATCCTATTAGAGAGCATTCCCCTTTAAATGAATATTATGCGGCGTAAATTTAAATTTTTTGGATCCCCACAACAAATAACGAATACTTGATAAAAAAAAAAACAAACAACAACAACATATCAGTAAAATTCCACAAAGTGAAATTTGAAGAAAGTAGAGTACATATATTTTACCTCTATCTTGAGAGGTAGTATGTTATTTCCGATAGTGTGTTGGGCACAAGAACAATCAATTCAAAATAGTACATGGATAAATTACACAAACATACTTTATACATGTTAGTATGTTGTTTCCGGTAGTATGTTGTTTCCTTCTTCCAGTCACCCTCACGATCTACCCCATCCATCACTTACACAAACACTCAATAAATTAATTACTCATCTCTATTTGGCTGAAACTTTTACAAAACATACTTTTTATTTTTTTTAGTTTGTTTATACTTTATACATGTTATTTAATTGCAAAAAAATAATTAAAAACACTGTGAAAGAATTACTATTAATCTCCTGAAATTCGATATCCGCAATTAATTAATGAAAGTTAGTTAAAAGATTGGGTGAAAAAAATTCATGATTAAAACTAATCTAGATGGAGTATCTTTCACTTATCTGTCTCAATTTATATGATATTTTCATGTAGATTTTATGACCTTTTTTTTCGTTTTAGGGTTTCGTGAAAATAATCCCAAAACTTACGTAATAATTTGTGAGGACCACCGATGCACTCTTTCCTTTATATTTTTTCCAGAGAGTATTTGATGGATTTAAGGAGCCGTTTGGACATGATATGAAATTAGTGATTTGAAATCGTGATGATTTGAAGTTGAAGTATTGTTTGGACATGCAATTCGGATTTCTTAGTTGTATTTTTGACATTGACATAAAACTCCGACAAGTTGTAAAACCATCAAAACTTTCTCAATTCTCATAAAATCTTACCAAATGAGAAAATCACAGTTCATAACAAAATTAATATGCTACTAAAGAGACTTTCTAATAAGTACAACATCAATTAATCGAACTTTAGTTCAATAAAAAGGAAAATTAAATTTGAGTTGTAGTGTAACTATTCTTTAATACAACCCTCTCACATGAACAATCTCTTAATATACTACCAACTTACAGATCTTTTAAATTTGATAAAATGGTTGGTAAACATGATTAATAAATATATCTACCAACTTATGGATCTTTTTTTTATAAAATATAAACTTATGGGTCAAGTTTTATATTAAAAAAAATTAAAATTAAAATTTGGAATCTCAAATCACACATTTTTGGATGATTTGAGATTTTAAATCATGATATGAAGTTGAAATTGAAATTTTATTCAAATTACATAAACAAACGGTGATTTGAAATCATGATATGAAAACACATAGAGAAAACGCCTACCAAGTGTCTTTGAGAAATGATGGAATTACTAAGAGAACGAATTAGTTTTATAGTGTAAGAATGTTAGAAATGTGAGAGTTAGGTGAGAAATAATAACAATTTTCAGTGAAGGAAAATATTAAGGTAGAGAAGAAACACAGTTGTTTGAGTAAATAAATAAAGTATTTGTTTAAGCAAAACAGAAGAAGCAAAATATTGGTACATACAGACATAGACATAACAAATATATTAAGTCGAAGAAATTCTCAATCATAAACAGAAACATATCTTATAAATTTTACTGAAAATGTTCAAATATGTTATCGAACTATCTGAAATGACTTATTTATGCCACTTATCAATAGTTTGACTCATTTATGACATTACAGTTACAAAATGACTCATCCATGCCTTTTTTTCATTAACGCTCGTTTTACAATACTAGATAAGACACGTGACCTCTAATTAGAGGTCCACGTCGTTTAATCAAACCAACCCAATTTCAAATTCCAAATTAATACCTATCTACAATCATAATCTAGTTGGAAAGTCACGTGTTATATTTGATATTGTAAAATCGACGTTAATAAAAAATGACATAAATGAGTAAATTTTGATAACGGTAATGACATAAATGAGTCAAATTATTGACGAGTGTCATCAATGAGTCATTTTCGATAATTCGATGACATATTTGAGCATGTTATAGTCAAACATATTATTTATGTTGCTGCGATTCAAGTGGAGTCCCAATTTTGCCTAATGTATTGCCTTGTAATGGTTAAAGATTCAACTTTAGATTCTGTAAGTGCCAAAAATATTATACTTATGAATAAAGGGCACTAGTCTGAATGCTAAGATAAATTGTAAAGAAAGATAAAAAAATGAAAAATGAAACTGTAGAGATCTTATTGACACGGGAACATAGGTTTAAAAACCTTTTTAAGATTAAACTTGTCAAGTCTAAAATTTCAACAAATATTAAATTTTGATCAAAATTTCAGAAGTACAATAAGTTCATAAGTCAAGTTAAAATCCTAGATCTGGTTCTTCTGATTTCTTCAAGAGATATAGTGAGATATGTTAGGATTTGAGTCTCAAATTCTACCTAATCAGAAAACAGTAAATAAGCGAAGAAAAAATCACACACAAATTTATAGTGGTCACCCTCAAATTCTCAATGCGAGAGCGACATCTACTTTGGTGCTACCGATTTTACTATAATCAAATAGGGAGTTTGAATTTACAATTTTTTCTTGCACAACCACACGGAAAGAAAACGACGCCTTAGTCTAATATATAGCAAAAACTAGGGCGAACATAATAAAAGCCTAAAATTTCTAAAATACCCTCCACTAAATAACCTTACATTATAAAAAAAATTAGTCCCCCGGGAGAGGGGTTTACCACCCCTTCCAACCCCCACGTCGACCTGACCGCTCAGATCGATCAGCATTCCACGCTCTGCATAAGGTCTTTATAGTGTCAGCAATGAATTAGGCTCCACAACTCAACACAATCCACACTAATATATCTGCTTGCTGATGAAAACTTTTTATTTCTTCCCATGGAGCAACTACATCGTGTCTCAGTATGTACCATATGTTCCTCTTCCTATTATTGTTTTTCAGCAAAAACAATTTAGGGATCGTTATGTTAGTGACATTTTTGTTAAAACGTAAGTCCAAGGTGCATAAGAGGTGACGGGAAAAAACAGCACGACGTACCAGTTAGGCTTAGACACAATAAACTGATCTGGCGAGGAGACAGGAGAAAGTAGATTGGACTCAATGCTCACAGTTCTTTTTGACTGCTTCTGTGACGATTTGTCTCCGAAATGCTGCGAAGCACAATGTGCCATTACCTATTACAGTCAAAGCCACTTGAAGAGCCACTACTACCTGAAATTCATGCATGGAACGGAATATACGTCATATCTCCACGATAGAAAAAACAAATCCTCTTTACCAAAGATTTTAAGCCTTAAAGCAGATGCGGATTCAAGATTTGAAATTTATGGGTTCCTATAGCAACATTAAGATAACACTAAATAATAGATTGGTTCACAATCAAATATTTACAGATATTCAGTGAACTTAATATAAACTATGAAAAAGGCCCATATATGCCATAGAGCTATTAGAAATGGCTCATTTATGTCACTCGTCAATAGTTTGGCTCATTTATGCCATCACCGTTACCAAAATAGCCCATCCATGTCATTTTTCATTAACGTCAATTTTACAATATCAGATATGACATGTGGCCTCTAACTAGATTATGGTTGTGGGTGGGTCGGGTGTATATCGAATTTTTTAATTAATTTGGGATTTAAAATTGAGTTGGTTTAATTAAACGATGTGGACCTCTAATTGAAGGTCACGTGTTGATATTGTAAAACCATTGTTAAAGAAAAATGACATGGATGAGCCATTTTTGTAACGGCGATGGCATAAATGAGCCAAACTATTGACGAGTGGCATAAATGAGTTCGATAATTCGATGGCATATTTGAGCCTTTTTCGTATAAACTATAGGGAATGCGCAAAATCTATAGATTCACGTAAATCCGCCCATGCCTAAATGTTAACAGCATCCTATAAGGGAATGTGTTATAAGGAGAGATCAACAAACATCTTCCCGTAACCCTTAGAACATAAACCTCCATAGTAACCTGTTGTAGGTGAAAAACACTTTTAGGATAACACAGTAATTATTTTAATAGTCAGAGAAGAATCATAGTCAATGAGGAATCATATAACCGACCACAACTTATTTATAGATGTCGTTGTTGTTAGTCAGATGAGCAACCATAATATTTAAATGAGATGCAATAAGCATGAGTCATTGCGCTCTTTAAATACATCTTCCCTCCAAATTACCTGTCGGATTGAAGCAATAGCAGCCCAAAACCAGTAAAATGGTCACGACGTCAATGAATTGATTGATTAACTCTGTGCAATTCCTTTTCCACCCATCCATAGGCCGAGAAATCCCATTTTCCTCTTTAATTGCTTTGTTGTTTTTCCCTTTTAATGTTAATATAGGGCTGAACATTTTTGTTAAAGATTATTCACAAGAGAATATGAAGATTATTATATCTAACCAGGCTGCCTATTAGGATAGTCAAACTGTCATATTATATACTCGGCTGAATGTCATCACAATCATTATTCCGATAGAACTTCATAATAATGGAAAAGAATTAGATCTACTTACCTCAAGAGATTCGGAGTTATAAAAGAAATGCCAAGTGCAGGCACAGAGTGCTCCTCCAAGCAGGGGCACCTAAATCACATAGTAAATGAAGTCACTTTGAAGATGCAAAGATGGGAAAAAGAAATAGAGGTAAGTGCAAAATGATAGAATAGAAACATGATGTCATAACTCAACACGACCAATTATATAAAAAACATCATTTACGAGCCAACAACTGTGCAAAACAAAGGGTGCTTCAAGAGAATGGTTCGGAGTTCTTGCAGAGTGGAACCGTGCAGTACACACATGAGCTAGATCTTCCAAAGAACAAGGCTGGCATTACTGACCGAGTGCCAGTGCCTAGCTGTGCTGTCAGTAACAAGGCAGCCGGTGCCTTTTGAAGCATTTTCTATTTCTAGTTAGCATTATTTTTTATGGTAAAGGGTCAAATTTTCCCCAAAGGATTAATTTTACCCCCCGTTATACTATTCATACAAAAATACCCCCGACCAAAAGGCTCAAATATACCCCCGACCTCACTGCCCCAAATATACCAGAGGAGGGATATGTTTGAGCCATTTAGTAACGTCGGGGGTATTTTTGTACAAATAATACACCGGAGGGTAAAATTGATCCTTTTTACATAGTATAGGGGTAAATTTGACCCTTTTCCCTTTTTAAAATTGTAGCTAGCAAAGAAGACACCGGGATGGGGAGAAAGGACTACTGACATAAGTGATAAATTATCGAAGAGAAACAAGAAGTGATAACTCAGCATGACCAATCAAATGAGAAAAAAACATCACTCTGTTAAGACAAGATACATTTTCACAACCAAAAAAACTCAATAATCAAAATCAACAAGATTTAGACATTGGAACTATGTTAGCCATGTCATGGGAAAGGTAGGAAAGTGAAAGGAAACCTGAAGAGCAAGAAGTTCTAAACTCCATGGATAGCCACCAACTATATATATGAATTAGAGTAGTGATTGGAGTGTAACGTCAACAAACTACGTTATGTGTACATGTTTTCTGCCGCCGCTCTCTATGAAGCATTTCACGGTTGGACAGCTATGTCATTAAGGTAGGTTAAAAATCCACAAGTTTAAATTTTGTATCTTGGTTGACGTTACCTGTTTGGAATTGAGCCGTAGTTGTTATTGTTGCTTTTGGCTGATGATAAAATTGAAAAATATAATAAAACAAGGAAAAGAAGACTTCATAAACACCAATGCTTCTCCCTCAAAGAGTCAACCCTGAATCAATCAACACACATCAGAAGGCGAGGGGATTCAAAAAAAAAATATAGTAACTTAAGAACTTTTGAACCCCCTTTGCCATGGCACTATAATTTTTCTTAGGGGGATGGGAATAAAGCACTTAATGATTTTTGCCTCCGCTGAGATTTGAACCTAGCAGTGGACTCGCTCTACAGAGTTTACATATGAATACACCCAACTTATGTTTTTCAAGTTCTGAATAGCACATAACATGGGAAGTTCATCTTTTGAGCAACAAAATAATTTTAAAAGATTGTTTTTTCTATCGGAAACAACCACTCTACTTCACAAAGGTACGTAGGGGTAAGGTCTGCATACATCCTACCCTCCCTAGACCCCACTTGTGGAATTACACTGGGTATGCCATTGTTGTTGTCCTTTCTGGAGTATTTTGAGTTCAACTGCCATTTACAAGGCCAAGTCTACTAAATTGATATATTATTTAACAACAGTTCAACAGAAACTGAGAAAGGCCAATACTGAAACTTTCCAAGCATTGAGATTAGTCATTTTCGGAAAAGTATTTACAGTTCATTTTCGGAGAGATTGATGACGATGTCACACATCGTATTGGGGCAGGGTGGATGAAATGGAGGCTCGCATCTGGAGTCTTATGTGACAAAAAGGTTCCACCAAAACTTAAAGGCAGGTTCTAAGAGCGGTGGTTAGACCGACTATGTTGTTTGGGGTGTAGTGTTGGCCAGTCAAGACTTCGCACATCCAAAAGATGAAAGTTGCAGAGATGAGGATGTTGAGATGGATGTGCGGGCATACAAGAAGGGATAAGATAGAAATGATGATATCCGGGACAGAGGGGGAGTGGCCTCGGTGGATAAGATGCGGAAACGAGGTTGAGATGGTTTGATCATGTGCAGAGGAGAGACACAATTGTCCCAGTGCGGAAGTGTGAGATGTTGGCTATGGACGGGTTCAAGAGGGGTAGAGGTAGGCCGAAAAAGTATTAGGGGGAGGTGATTAGACGGGTTATGACGCATGAGCAACTTACTGATGACATGACCTTAGATAGGGGGTTGTAGAGGACACAGATTAGGGTAGTAGGTAGTCCTACTTACGCTTGCAAACTGGTAGTGATAGTGTTTTTATTGTAGGCATGCTTAGCCTATCATACTAATAGGTTACAATATTGCTTTATAGTCCCATGTTGCTTGTCTTCTGCTGATATGTGTCATTTAGTGTACTTTATTTAGTTTATTTACTTGCGCTAGTTACTGCATACTTTTTCGGAATGCGCTATCATGGCTTATTCGCTTTTGATACCAGCATTTTCATATTGATTTAAAATTTTCCTCACCGTTTCTCTTGCTTGCTTTACTCTTGCTTTTCGTTTGTTTTGCTTGTGCTTATGCTCTGTCTTGAGCCGATAGTCTCTCGGAAATATTCGCTCTACCTACCAAGGTATAGGTAAGGTCTGCGTACACTCTACACTTCACAGAACCACGTTGTGAGATTTCACTGGATATGTTATTATTTATATTTACAGTTCATGTTAAGCTCATTGACAAAAGACAGGTTCAATATTGCAAACCTAAAGCACATAAAATTTAAGCTTATTATGACTTCCCACAGGCAAAAGCATCTACACACCAAATAAAACGAACAAGAATGAGCAACATTACTTACCATACCCCAGGAGAGTCCCTTCCAAGATTCATGCCCTGACTTCTCCCCGTATTGCCAAACGAGAACCATAGCAGTTACCCTTTTGAACAAAGTAAAATATCAGTCTTTTCATTCAGCAAAACAAAGAACATATGAACGGGTCAACCCCACCCCGTCTTTCCACAAAGTGCATTGCACATTGAAATATCCCCTCCGCCCCAAATTAACTAAGACCCTTTCCATTTTTAGGACGTCTCAAAATGTTTGATGCCATTCCATTTCTATACAACTTTCAAAATTTTCAAGAATTCAAATTCATAAATTGTTCAATTTCAATTTTGATGTAGTTTTTTACTATCTGTTAAACAAGTTTAAAAGTATTACTTTATTATTTTCCTTCGCTAGAACTAATGGGAAAAGGGAAAAAAATAACTTCTCTTGTACAAATATCTTAAGTTTACCCTCTATTATACTTGAGGTTAAGCAAATCGTTTCGTACTTTCCCTTGACCCTAACGGAGCTCATGAAGTATAGTATAAAGTAATTATAAAGGAAAGTCAAGATATAGAGGGATAAATTAGGAAATTTTTCCCTAAGTATTTTCACACGTATAATTCACCAAATCACAAGAGTTTAGTTAAAGTCATGCGCAAATATGAGGCAATTTGCTAACGGCAAGAGTATGTAAACCCTAAAGTATAATGGATGATAAAATTAAGATATTTTGCATAGTAGATAGGTAAAAATTGAACCTTTCCTCTATAATATATATCGGGGCGGATGCATAACATATGGTGTAAACATCCAAACACAATAACATTATCTTTTAAAATCTGTTAAGTCATTACATTCCTAAATAGTCTTTTAAAATTCACTGTATTTATTTATCTCAAAATAGTCTTTTAAAATCCTAATTGAATACACCCCCTAATACTCCCTCCCTTCCAATTTATTTGACACTTTTCATTTTAGTCAGTCCCAAAAAGAATGACACATTTCCATGACTTATTTTAGACCACAAATTTCAAAAAAATTACCTGAAACTCTATGCCCAGTCAAATACCTTTATATAAATTGGAACAGAGAGGGAGTCATAGATTTCAAACATAGTAGCATTGGCTCAAACCCTATATATAGTAGAAAAAGTCACTAAATAACTATAAATAATATATTTCAAACACAGTAAATCACATGGATTGTGGTAAAACCTGAATACAAACCGATAAAATGCAAATCTTGATCTTAAACTCCTATTCAGTCAAATATGATCAAATAAAATGAAAAAGAGGGATTACCATTCAACAACACTAGAAACATAAATGAATTTAAACAGGGCCGTCTTTGGACCCGTGCGAGGTGTGCTACCGCACAGGGCTCCCCGAAAAACGAAAAATTTTAAGGCCTCTTTTTTCATTTTTTATTAAGTAGTATTACCTAGAATTTACTGTAAATATTCATAATTCGCAGGTCTTAGCCCAATTAAGGGTCTACTTTTACGAATTAGAACATGACTCCCAAAATGTTTGAGATGACCCTGAATTTAAATAATATACATTGATTTTAAAATATGCATATATATGGGAGGAATACATGGACAACCCTTAAACTTGCCAATAAAGTTCATTTAGACACTCAACTATAACATGTTTCAATTGAACACCTAAACACATGATAAATTGTTCATATTAGACATTATCGGCTCGTATTTTCGGAAAATTTATGTGCGTGTTCACAAACGTCCATTACGTAACTGATAAAATTAAGAAATTTTGCAACGAGATGGGTAAATTTGAACCTTTTCTCTATTGTATATACTGCAGCGGATGCATAACATATGGTACAAATTTATCCCAACACAGTAACTTTGGCTTAGTAAAAAACTAGTTAAATAAGTATAAATAATAGATTTCAAACCCCATATATCAGATGGGCTATGGTAGAACCCGAACTCAAAACTCATAAAGTTCAAATCTTGATCAGCCTCTAATAATATATGAATCAAATTCAAAAAAGGCAGAGTCTGGTGCACTAAGCTCCCACTATGCGCGGGTCCGGAGAAGGGTCGAACCACAAAGGTATGTTGTACGCAACCTTACCTTGCATTTCTGTCAGAGGTTGTTTCCACAACTTAAACCCATGACATCCTTTATCACAGAGAACCAAATTAACATCATAAAATACCAAATTAACATCTTAAACTCTCAACAACAACAACATACCCAGGGTAATCTCACAGGCGGAGTCTAAGGAAGTTAGAGTGTACGCAGACTTTACCCCTACCTATGATAGAGAAGTTGTTTCCCATAGACCCTCGGCTTAAGTAAATCATTTCAAAGCAGTATAAAAAAGGGAATACATAAATGGAGTCAGTAACAACAACAACAAAATAGTGCAAAATGGAAAGTAATACATAGCATTCAGAAGAAAGAACGGTAACAACAACGATATAATGAGATAATCGAAGCACAAAACATAAAGGTGGTAACAGAAATCGAAAAATAAGAAACTACGAGAATAACACTAATACTGGTAAGAAAGTAGGTGCAAGTACGACCACCAACATCTTATACATTCAATCAAATATACTAATCATATGAAAATGAAATGGAGAAAGTACCATTCAACAACACTGGAAACATGACTAGCCCAAGTATGTAATGATAAAGCATTAGAGGGTTCATTGAACTGAAAAGAAGAAGAAGAACCCATTATAGCTAACTCTGAACCAGATGCAGGGCCCACTATTAGAGTTGTAAAAGCAAGTGCAGAGAGACCCAAAATTGTTGCACCATATTTTAGGTTCTGTGAAGAATTACTGATGATAATGGGTGTTGAAAAATGGGTCTTTTTTGTTGCAGAAAAGGTAAAGTTTGGAGCTTTAGGTATTAAGGTGAATTGGGTTTGTTTTGGTTTTGGAAGAAAGTGAAGTTTTGAGAGCGAGAATGAAATTGGAACTGCCATTGTTGTTGAATTGAGTAAAGATGTTTAGATAAGAGAAAGAGAGAATGAATTGGTTAGTTGGAATTCTGGGTAATTTATAAAAATATGACCACCAACTATAGAAAAGGACGTACCTTCGTCACCTCATTTGTTATTGGCATTATTAAAATGTTATTTTTTATTAACATTGATTTTACAATATCATTTACCATTAACATAAATTACATGGATGAGCTATTTTAGTAACTGCAATGACATAAATGAATCATTTTGATAACGACAATGACATAAATTAGTCAAACTATTAATTTGTGGCATAAATGAGTCATTTTCGATAGTTCGATAGCATATTTGAACTTTTTTTCCTTGAATTTTTTAGCTTGCTTGCTCTACGAGCAAAATTTCAAGTTTAATAAGTTTTGACTTTAAAGATTTGTTCATAGGGCACCAAAGGCGTTTAAGTTTAGTTATACTCTGGATATAAAAGTCAAGTTCAATTGTCAAAAATAAGTTTTTTTTTAATCCGGTCTTTTCTCTTTTGAGTAAGGTTTTTTAGACAGGAAATCGAGTTCTGAATATATCTCAATCAAACCTATTAAGTAATTTAGTTAGATAGCGAAACTAGATCTTAGAGAGTGCGTCTTAAGTTGAGGAGAGTGGTTCACAAGCCGTGGCTATGACTTTCTTGTTTCGGTTCAGAAAAAGCTGTGCACTAAAAATAAAAAATTTAAAATCAATCGTTTTCAAGTTCATCGGGTGCAATTTCGTGATTGGAATTGGAAAAATTTGCTCTAAAACGGTTGAGAAATTCCTTCTGCAAATTTGAGATGAACCCCCAATCTCACTATAAAATTATGGAGCATCAAATAAGTACTAAAATTAGCAAACGTATGAGTGGCACATTTTCTGATCGAGAGCCCACAAACTAAAAATTTTGGTTCCCCCACTACGTATGAGTGGCACATTTTCTTTCTATATGAAAAACTACAGATGGAAAAATGAGAAGAGAAAACAAATTACATCCTTTTAGTAGTATAATGAGGTTCTTGACACCACTAGTACTGCTAGTGGTGTGAAAATTTGTTTCAGATCTTCATTTTCTGAATAACAAGAAATTCCCAAGGACCAGTTGGTGCACTGTTCGAAACTAGATGGATAATGTTTAAATCTCTGCTAGTTGTATAATATGTTATATCACCCCATAACAGTTTCTTTCTTCTTAGTCCACAGCATCACTAGAGAGAAGCCCATTAATGACATGATCACAACCTGCAAAAGGGTACCCAAGCAAGATGTTCTTAGAAAATTACCGGAAATTTTAAGAACCACAAAGCTAAAAAATGATTATAAGTTATGTTCACCAAATAATTGATATAGTGAAGAGTTAAATCTCGGACCCTTGTGGTCCGGCCCTTCCCCGGATCCAGAGCATAGCGGGAGCTTAGTGCATCGGGCTGTCATTTTTTTTAGTGAAGAGTTAAATCTAAAATTTGGAAGTTGCAAGGCAGTCGGCCGTTCAACTACACTCTTAACATCAAACCTATGTTGCTCGGACTCTGAGAAAATGTTGTTACACCTATGTCAGATCCTAAAAAAATGCACTACTTTTAGAGGGTCCGACACGCCCCCAACAACATTTTTGGAGAATCCGAGCAACATAGACCTCAACTACACTCTCAGACCTACAATCTCACTCTCAAAAAATGTTGTCTTACCCGTGTCGGATACTCCAAAAATGCACTACTTTTGGAGGGTCCGACACAGGTGTAGCTACATTTTTGAAAAGTCCGAGCAACATAACAACCTCAACTATACTTGTAACATCAAGCCTATGTTGCTTGGATTTTCCAAAAAAAAAAAAAATATAGCCCGCACCCGTGCTAGATCCTCCAATAATGCACAACTTTTGGAGGATCTGACATGCACCGACAAGATTTTTTGGATAGTTCGAGCAATATAACATTTCAATTATACTCTTAACACCAAAGTCCAAACTAGCTTGGGTCAGATATATGAATCCTCTTCCTCTGTATCCCAAGATGGAACTATGTAACCTAAATATTACTTCATAATCCTAATTATCTTTATTTCATAATCGAGAAATCCTTAAAAGCGAGTTGTTGCAGCATATAAGGAAACTTTTACCAAATGAACTTTCTCCTTTTCAACTTCTTCAATAGGGAAGGTAAGTTTGTAGAATCCATGGACGACTTACTGATATAGCTGGAGGGACGCCAACAAGAGGATCTTGGAAAAACTTGTTTGCAAGAGCAAGGGCCAAAAGACTGCTCTGCATGCCTGCAAGCGCGATGAGGAAATGACAACATCAATCAAGTTCCGATAATATATCATCCCGAGCACGATGATAATATCATGTAATCTCCAAACCTGTTTCATACGACAGTGTTCTTTGTAGAGCTTTGACGTCTGGTGCTTTATGGAAGGCTAAGCCGGAAAGTAAATAACCCAAGATGAACGCCGACAAATGAAAAGCAATCACAAGGAACAAAACGGACATTCCGGAAGGGGACACGAGTGAATCTATGTTAATAGCGAGTGGAGCTCCTACACAGAGAGCAGTCACGAAAACTGATAGGGGAGGCAACAATGGCCGAATAGTATTGCAAATCTGCGGGAAGAATCTGTTGAAGCAAAACCAGAGTCATATAAGAAATTAAGAATAAAGTTCGGGTAGTTGAAGGATACACATATTCATACGAGAAAATGACAAAAAATGGTCTCTTATGTTTGAGGCTAGGTTCAAAATAGTCCCTTGAGTATGCATTGAACTAACGTGGTCCATTAAGTTTGCCAAAAGTTAAAATTTTTAGTCCCTGGCAAACATTTAACAATTTATGTTTGTTAGATTTGACGGAAACAGTGGAAAAAAAAGATTTAACAATAACGAATCCTAAAATATGCAACACAATAAACTACACTAGACACTAAAATAGATTTAAAAAAAAAAGTAGCAGAAATTACACCTCAAAAAGTTGCACAAGACTTTAGAAATAAATAAAAACATCAGAAACTACAAAATGTACCTCTAGATGTGAGTTCCCGCTAATTTTATTTTTTTCATAGGTCCCGTCAAATCTAACAAATAGAGTTAGGTAAATATTTGACGGAGGCTAAAAGTGTTAATTATTGGCAATCTTACAACACCAAACTGTTCAGTGCATACTTAAGGGACTATTTTGAACCTACCCTCAACATAAGGTACCATTTTTTCTCAACCTAAGGTACCATTTTTTTCATTTTTCCCGTCAATACCTATTCAGAAGAAGTCCACCAGCAACAGGTGCAACAACAATCTGCAGTATGTTGGAAACCATTCCCTTAACATCCACAGGCAACTTTTTCCCGATAAGCAATAACGTTAAAATCGGGGTGATAAAAACAGCAGTAGCTGTAGATAACGCTGTCATCACTATACTAAGAGGGGCCATTTGTGGATCGGTTAGAAAAGTAGCATAGTTTGAGAGCTGTGCTCCGCTAACACAAGAGGTCAACATAATCCCTGCAGCTGATACACAGCTCACAGAACTTTAGTCAACGTACAATTATTTTCACATGTAAAAGTAATCGGAGATTTTACCCAAGGAAGTTGGAAGACCAAATAAGGTCATCGCGACTGTGCCGAAAAGATACCCGAGTAGTGGCTTCACAGCAAATTGACCAATATAACCAGCAAAAATGGCAGCAGGTTTCTTGAAAGCTTCAAGAAAGTCCTTTTCACTTGAGTTGACTCCAACAGCAAACATTAAAAATCCTAATGCAGGGGCATAATACCTAGAAACGGTAAGCATCATGGTAAATATGAGACCGTAAGATAAGATATAAAAAAGAAGGGATAATAGCATTTTGGTCCCTAAGTTATAGGTAAATTCTGCTTTTGGTCCTTGTGATATATAACTCAACATATTTATAGAACTATATCACAGTCAAATATAGAGTAACAGTACAAACTTAACATGACACATGAATAATTAAGGGACCAAAAGTGCACAATTCAACTAATTGAAGGCTTAATGTGCTTAGTCAGATATCATAGGGACTAATCAGAATTTACCAATAACTGAGGGACAAACAGTGCAACTTTTCGTCTCATAATACCGTTATCTAACTTTCCTAAATAGACCAAACTAGTGCAGATATTGAATGACAGACTTTTGCCAAGCATTCAATTCTATACCTCCATCCTTTTCTAAAGGTGATAAATTGGTAAAAAATAGATATATTTATGGAAAATTTTCAATATGATTCTCACGTAAGATGTGATTAAAAATGTACTTGATTGCTTTAAATAGTTATAAGTGCACTTGCTTCGCGCAGTAACCAAAGTTAGTTATGTTACATGTGACTCATACCGAAAGCAGTAAACTGAGTTCTTTGTCTAACAGACAGCAGTATCAATTAACAAGATCAAGTTTTAGAAACAAGCATCCTATAGTTATGTTAACTGTCTGAGCTCCTGATAGAGTTAAAAAATATATTGCAAAACTTAACGGCAAAGTGAAAAAGTATGATATCATGAGAGACCACAGTGATAGAAGAAAATCGTTTAGAAAATAGGCATTGATGGATGATAGACAAACCTGTTGGTAAACCAAGTAAAAGAAGGTGGATAAATAAGAGCCAAAATTGTGCTAGCAAGAACCACGTGGGGCAGAAAAGAGCTTGCTCCCTTCAAAATTGTCAAAAGACTGTTCTCTTTTTGTTTTGGATTCTGAAAGATCACAAACATCTATTGTTAAAAAAACAACTTAAATGCAAATACTTCAATATTAAAGATAGTCCAATATCACAAATCAGAGGTAGGCTTCAAAACATACAAGAAAACAACATAACCCCTTTCGCCTATTATGTTTCTTTTCCTTTTCTAAAATATGGTCCGATTAGTAATAGCAGATAGTACATCAGCTTGAAGTGCAAAATGAAATGGCTAAAGGAACAAAAAACATTTGCTTCCTCTATTAACTGCTTCTCATTCTTGAAACTTTATGCACATAAATAGAGAATTTTCCTTTTTTTTATAAGGGTGATGTCTGAGAAAGCTTGTGCGCACCTCGACTATTCGACTGCTACCTCTAACCAGACACTGCCGGCTTAGGTTTAGATCACATAGGTTTTTTTCCCCTGTTAGGATTTAAACCGTGGTTTCTCATGATTTCCGTCCCATGATAATTTTCTATATCAAGCTCGGTTTTTTTTAATGGAACAATGTTATTCAAAGCCCTAATTTCTCAAACAAAATGGATTTTGGCAATTAATTACAAGTTTCTCATTGCTCATTTCAACATACAATATACAAGTTTAAGTCAAAAACATACAATTGAACTTTGAGAACATAGCTCAAAAGGTTAAAATGAAACACCTCAAGTGATTCAGAATCAATAGGCCCAAGCGTTTCCGAGAACTCTTTTGAGATACATCTAGTAACCAACAATCTTGAATTACCACCTAAAAAAAACATTCATGAGCAAAAAGTAATTTGACAACTAAACTTGAGAAGAAAAAGATTCGAACTTTGAGCAAAACAAATTATATTTGAGCCAAGAAAAAAATACCTACTTAGCAATGTGGATTGTAGAGTTGAAGAAGACCCCACCAACCGTTCCCCTTCAAGAATCAAGAACCAAAGCACAAGTTGGACTAATTCCTCAAAAGGGGCAGTAGAAATACACTTGATACTGAAAAAAGATCATAAAAATCTCTCCGTATTTTTTTATACTTGCAAGTAAGGTATACATTATCAACTACACCTTGAGAAGCAAAAAGATTCAAACTTTGAGCAAAATAGATTACACTTGAGTTAAAAAAAAACACCTACTTAGCAATGTGGATTGTATAGTTGAAGAAAACCCCACCAATTGTACCCCTTCAAGAATCAGAACCCAAGTACAAGTTGGCTAATTCATCAAAAGGGGCAATAGAATACACTTGATACAGAAAAAAAAATCACAAAATCTCTTTTCTTTCATCAATCATGCCCTTTCATGTAGTTGCAGGATATGGAGCAGTTGCAATTTACCGAGGACATGACCTTAGATAGGAGGTTGTAGAGGAAACGAATTAGGGTAGAAGGTTAGTAGGTAGTAGAGCCTTGTCTCGTTAGCCATGGTATTTCTCATTTAGTTTCTAATCCTTCGATTTCTGTTATATTTATTGTCTCTTGTTCTTGCTTAGCATATTATTTCTGTTATTTATACTATTAATTCTTTTTCCTATTTGACCTGCTTTGTTATTGCTTTATTCTGAGCCGAAGATCTACCGAAAACAACCTCTCTACCTCCCAAAATAGGGGTAAGGTTTACGTACAATCTACCATCCCGACCCCACTTGTGGGATTACACTGGGTATATTGTTGTTGTTGTAATCATGTCCCTTCAAGAACCCAAGATCAAGTTGGACTAATTCATCAAAAGGGGCGGCAGAAACACACTTGATTTTGAAAAAAGATTATAAAATCTCTCCTTTTTTTTCAAACCCAAGTACAAGTTGGACTAATTCATTAGAAGGGGCAATAAAAATACACTTGATACTGAAAATAAACACAAAATCTCTTTTTTCTTACATCAAATCATACCCCTTCAAGAACCCAAGTACAAATTGGACTAATTCATCAAAAGGGGCAGTAGGAATACACTTCATACTGAAAAAAAAAATCACAAAATCTCTTTTTCTTTCATCAATCATACCCTTTAAAGAACCCAAGTAAGTTGGACTTTTGAGAAGCAAAAAGATTCAAACTTTGAGCAAAATAGATTACATTTGAGTTTTAAAAAAAAGGAAGGGGAAGTTCCACATTTGGCTGCTCAGCCAAAAATATTTACATCGCTAGATAATATACATACTATATACATATATCATGCATATATTATACACTTGCTGGCTATTTTTTTCTTCAAAGTGGGCGACTATTTATGTCAATTCTAAAAAAAAATAACTACTTAGCAATGTGGATTGTATAATTGAAAGAAACCCCTTCAATTGCATCCCTTCAAGAACCCAAGTACAATTTGGAGTAAACGATCAAAGGGGGCAGTAGAAATATACTTGATATTGAAAAAAGATTATAAAAATCTCTCATTTTTTATAATTATAAGTAAAGAGTACTTTATCAACTATACTTTGTGAAGCAAAAAGATTCAAACTTTGAGCAAAATAGATTACAATTGAGGGGGGGAAAACAACACTCCCTCTGTCTCAATTTATATCACACCTTACTTTTTAGTCAATCCCCAAAAAGAATTACACATTTCTTATTTGACAACAATTTAATTTTTAACTTTACAATTTATATTTAACGAGATATCTATAATCATACAAATATTTTTGACTTATTTTAGACTACAAGATTCAAAAGTCGAGAGTACTTAGCTATGTGGATTGTATAATTGAGGGAATCCAAGTACAAATTAGACTAATTAATCAAAAGGGGAGGTAGAAATACACTTGAAATTGAAAAAAAAAAAAGATCATAAAAATCTCTCTTTCTTTCTTCTTTTTATTACTAAAAACTACAAAACAAACAAACCTGAAGAGTGGAAGCATTTATTGGGCAAAGAAACAAGTGGGTATTGGTGAAAGCAAGGCAGGGATTTGTAAAGTGAATGATGATGATGAATCTTGAAGCCTTCATGATACTGCTGAAAATGAACAAGTTTAATACTGGCACTCATTTTTTCTTTTTAGTCTTTGATTTTCAGAAGAAAAAAAAGAAATTTGTTTTATAGTGCTTTTGGTAGAAAATGACAAAAATGGTTCTTCAAGTTTGAAGTTAAGTTCAAACTAGTCTAAAGTATGCACTGCACACAACAGCGTAACATACCTAGTGTAATCTCATAAGTGAAGATCGTAGAGCAGGGAATCTATTTTTGATAAACAAAGTATGCACTGAAGAATTATTTTTTAAGTTTGTCAAAAAATAGTAGTATTAATTTTTTTCAAATATTAATATTTATGTTTATTAAATTTAATAGAAATGAGAAAAAAAGACTTAACCTTAAATACTAAGAAAATCTCATTAAAACTTAAAAGAAAAAAAAGTTGCACGAGACGCCAAAAGATATACTCCTAAGAAATAGTAATAAAATCCAAAGTGTTTGGTCCAGTGGTCATTTCACTAGGGTATTGATGTCTGGGGTCTCGGGTATGATTCCCTTGGCCAGCGAGAGTGAAACTTTGTTCCCAAAAAAATCCCTCAACTAGTGGAAGGTCAAAGATGTGTATACTAATTCGTAAGGTCAGCCGGGGGTGGATTTTCTGGGATATGGGACCGTACTGCGGTGGAACAAGTCACTTTAAAAAGTTTACCCTACCTTAGTTTTAGTCCTCCGGAGCATAATCCAGTGGTAAAGCGTGGGAGCTATAAAGCGCTCTGGCATGGACAGCGTGGGTTCGATTCCCCGCAAGCACGAGGAAACACTCTTAAGTACTCTGTTTGTTGAGAAATTTGACTTTGTCTCATTGATCAGTTGTACGCTCTCAGAAATTGTCACTGGAGCACATCCCGCGATTTACCCGGTGATGGTGTTGAAGGACGGTGCCATTACCTCGAGGACGTCTGAGTAATACCAGTGAAATAGTTAGACGCAAGCCTGAAAACCTCGATTAAAAAAAAAGTAACAAAAATTACGCCTCAAAAAGTTATACCAGTCTATAAAATTAAATAAAAGTTTACAGAAACTACAATAATTGAAAAGAATTATCAGTTCCCATTAATTTCCTTTTTTATATTTTTGATTAAATCTAATAGATAGAATTCTGTAAATATTTGATAAAGACTAAAAATGTTAATTTTTGACAAATTTAAATAATTAAAACTGTTAAATGCATACTTAAATGGGCTACTTTAAATCTTCCTTAAATGTATTGAGATTATTTTTATCATTCTCTCTCCTTTATGGGGGTCTAATAATAGGATTCAGTGATCCAATCCAATTTTAGGGACCAAAGCTCCTATATCACCTAGGTATTCACGATTTTGTTAAAACTTGATTTAAATCGTAAATCAAATTAAATCGATTAAATAAATCAATAGTTATTTGAATTTGGTTTGGTTTAATTTAATTTTGAATTTTAAAAAATTGATAATATTTTATTTAATTTGGCTTTATTAAAACAAACCAAAGAAAAAAAGAAACCAAACCGACAAAAAAATGTAATATATATATATATATACACACACAACATATATTAATTTTTATAAGTAATTTTATATACTCTGTTTACTTTTGTGA
Organism: Przewalskia tangutica; assembly: GCA_029844215.1. NCBI lineage: Eukaryota > Viridiplantae > Streptophyta > Magnoliopsida > Solanales > Solanaceae > Przewalskia > Przewalskia tangutica. The sequence continues at coordinate 73,335,249 of CM056740.1, read as the reverse complement.
GTAAAAATGTGTAGAACGGAAAAATAACAACAACAACAACAAGTAAATAATAAATTTGAAAATTAAATAAGTAAAAGGGCTTGCTGAGTCGATTGACGTTTCAATCTTTCCTTAAGATAATATTGCTCTCGTATCCCCTTTCTATGGTTATGTTAGCAATTTATCTCCCAAGATAAAACAACAATCAAACAAGTGAGCAAAGGGACTCAAGTGTTCGCTTGATAAGAAAGATCTTTGAGTGTGTTATGATTGCTAGAGATGAAGACAGTTTTCAGAGAATTGTTTAAGTGTGAAGTGTCAAGTGTGTTTTCAAATGAGTTTTGTGTCTCATTTTATAGTGTGTAGATGATGATCATCCAAATGGCTAAGTAATGACCATGAATGTCATGTTAATGTCTTGAATTTGGAGTTACAATTCAGCCAAGTAATGGCTGAATTCATGAGCAAAATAATGGAGAGTAAATACTCCAAAGTCAGCCAAAGAATCAGTTTTTAATTCACCTCCAACGGATTGAAACATCCGAGGAGCAGCGGCCCTTCGGAGAGGAGTCGCGGCCCTTCAGTTCCAGTAATTCACTATAAATGGAACGTCAATTAGAGCCACGACCCTTCAATTCCAGTGAGTTACTAGAATTGAAACGTCAATTAGAGTCGCGGCCCTTCAGAGGAGGAGCCGCGGCCCTTCAAGCGCCACGACCCTTACTTGAAGGAGTCGCGGCCCTTCTCGATTTCGCGGTGATTTCTGATTCATTTCATATTTACACGTTATACACTTCTTCCTTCATTTACCAACGTGAAATCATTCGTCATTTGGCCAATAACCGTCTATTACCTTATGTCTCAAATAATTCGTATACGTACCAATATCTCTTCCATTAAGGAAATTTTGATCCTTGGCACTACGTGCGCACGTGTGTGGAAACAAGGTTTTCTACGTGCGGGGCCCCAATTGTTCGATTCATAATTAATAAGATTTACTTTATTTCACGTTTAATAAATATTTCCAACAATCCCCTCTTGGAAGAGATTTTGGTGCACGCACATGGTGCTTTTCTAGCAATCACTTGGCGGAACGATGTTGCATCCGGAGAGGTAGCCGGAGCTTTGAACCTTCCATAGTAGAATACCATCGGAAATATTTACTACGCGGTGAACGTGATGTCTTGAACCGTCAGTGTTTAGTATATGCCAAGACAATGGTAACAACACAACACCTTTCCTACTCAATTTTTCTAGTGTTTTGTCCATCGTGGGTCGTGGACACCCTTGGATTCTTAAGTGCGTTCATTTGAGGCGGCATGTCCTCGCACTTAAATAGGTGGTTTCCTACAAGGTATCCTGTAATACCCCGTTACACAAGCGTTAGGAACCATTAAAAATGTCACCAACCTAACCTCAACTTTCGAGGATCATTAAAGGTTTGAAAACTTATCATTTACCCCTCTTACATGTAGCACTTTTTGTCTATCACGGGAAAGACCTTGGATTATGTTTCTTAAGAAAGACACATTATCCGAAGTGCTCTTGCTTCCACCAAAGCGCTCACGGAACCTTTACAGTTTAGTTTTTTCATTGAACCTTATTCCTGGGATCTCCAGTCTGTAAGGTTGGGTGTCCACTATATCGGTTCTTATTGTTTGGGTTTTAAGCCCATTCCCCTAGACGGGTAGAACAACTAATCTTTGGGTATTCTCTTCGTCAAGGGATCTGCTATATTTTCCTTAGATTTTATGTAATCAATGAAAATAATACCCGAGGTGATCAACTGCCTAACGGACTCATGTCTCCGTCGAATATGACGAGACTTACCGTTGTATATTGAACTTCGTGTCCTTCCTAGAGCCGACTGACTGTCGCAGTGGATCATTACAGAAGACACGGGTTTATCCCAACACGGGTCATCCTCTAAGAAACCATGAAGCCATTCAGCTTCTTCTTCCACTTTGTCCAAAGTGATAAATTCCGACTCCCTCGTGGATCGGGGAATAAAGGTTTTCCTAGAGAATTTTCAAGACACAGCTCCACCACCAATTGTAAGATTGTATCCACTGGTGGACTTGATGTCTTTGCTATCAGATATCCAGTTTGTACTGCTGTACCACTCTAGTACATTTAGACATCTCATGTCATGTATCCCGAACTTTAGCGTGAGTTTCAGAAATCAACGCTTTCCAGTGATCAAGTTGTCTTCATAGAGGAATATCATGACGAGATTCCTTTCATATAAACACACTTATTACACCCGCTAATGGCGAAATTTTCCACTAGTACAGTACTATCTAATTTCTAGTGCCATTGTTTAGGGCTTATTTCAGTTCGTACTACGTTTTGACAAGCCGACAATTTTTGTCTCTTATTTTGGAATCACATACCCCTTGGGTTGGTCTATGTATATTTCTACTTCCAAATCACCATTTAAGAAGGCTATCTTGACATTCATTTGATGTATTTCAAGATCCCGCAAGACGGCGATAGTTATGAACATACGTATGAATGTCTTAGATTTATACTTGTCTATAGACCCATTGACATTGTTGGTTCTCAACCTTTGGTTTGTGGCGCTTAGATGCTTTAGAAGCTTCGTCTTTACTTTTAAGTAAGTAAAGGTAGCACAACCTTGTGCCGTCATTTAAGCAAGTCACAAAGTACTTGTTCCCCCCTAGCTTGAGCGAACTTCAAGACACATATGTTGATATATGTGTGAGTCCTAGAGGAACAGTTTCCCTTTAGATGTATCTAAGGGTAGCTTTTTGGAGATTCTTTGCCTCTATGCCTACCTCATACTTATGTTGAGGGTTTATGTTGATAGACGGTAATGATTCCAACTTTACCAATTTCAGTATAAATTGATAGTTAACACATCTAATTTATGGTGCAATAAATTAGAAGATTTCAACATGTAAGGAAGACTCAGTTTTATTGATAGTTAAAAGAAAGGTATTGCAAGTGCATTATTCGCCTAAGGAGGTCTTCACAGGCGAAGCCTCTCTCTAAGTAGAAGACATTACAGGTTTAACATTAACTTTAAAGAGGCTTTCACAAACGAAGCCCTTACCTACAAAAGTTCCATTTTTCGTGATTACAAATTTGTTAGCCTCTAATACTAGTCTAAAACCAGCATTGACCAACACAGGTCCGAAGATTAAATTTCTTCGAATTTCCGGGACATGCATCACTTCTTTTAGAGTCAGATCCTTTCCGGACGTCATCTTGAGGACTACCTTTCCTACCCCAATACCTCGGAAGAAGAATTGTTGCCCATGAACAACTTTTTATCTGTGACTGGTGTATATGTGGAGAAGGCATCTTTGTTGGAACAGATATGGCGTGTAGCACATGTGTCTAGCAACCATTGCGTTGGATTCTCAACGAGGTTGTCCTCTAGCACAACGGCTGAGAACTCTTCAATCATATCGTCTAAGAGTGTGTCCTCGACGACGTTTACCTTATCCTTTCATTTGGCATTGTCATACTTTTTCTTGTGGCAGTCTTTGGCCATATGACCAACTTTACCACAATAGTTGCATGTTCCCTTAAATTTTTCAGTTGTGTGGGACTGACCATCCTTCTGGAACTTTCGATTTTTGCTTGGGTTCCCTTTAACCTCCGTCAGATTTGTCTTAGCCTCGGCGGGTTGTTTCTCCTTTGATATGACCTTCTTATTGTCCTCCTGAATTTGATGTTTGACAATAAGTTCGTCTAACGTCATCTCATTCGTCTTGAGTTTCAAGTAGTTCATAAACTCAGACCATGAGGGAGACAGTTTCTCGATCAATGCCCCAACTAAGAATTGCTCGTTGGGCTTCAAACCTTCCAAGTCTAGGTGATATATTATCATTTGAAATTCCTGGACTTGGGATCACACACTTTTGTTGTCCACCATTTGAAATTTCAGAAATTTCCCAATGACAAACTTTTTGGCACCCGCATCTTGGGTGTTATATTTCTTTTACAATTTGTCCCACAATTCCTTAGTTGTCCCAACGGTGCAATATACCGTGTACAAAGGATCGAACAAACTATTCAGAATATAGTTCATGCACATGAAGTCACTATGATTCCATGCATCTTGAACCTTCTTCATGCCGTTAATGACATGGATACTGTAAAATCCGGAAAAAAAAATAATAATAATATATAGTTGTGGTTGGGTTAATAAAAATATATATATATAAGAAAAACAAAGAATAAATTGTATGGGATAGAGTTAGTGTTAAAGTTGGATAAATAGATAGATGAAATGAAAATAAGAAAACAAAAGAAAAACAAAACAAAAACAAAAACAAAAAAAAAAAAAAAAAAAAAACCAAATGCAACATGCATTTCAGATTTCACGTACAAGCCCTTCCTCCTCCTTTTCATTTCCTTCAATCTTTTGGTTTTTCACCTCCCATAGGTTATAGAAAACTCCTTCATTTATACATTGTATTTACACACAAACAAAGGGCATAACATAAAGGTTAGAAAATCAGAAAAAAACAAGTGAACAAGAAGGAAAAAATCAAGAAAATATCAAGGGAGGAAGGAGAACAATAAAATTAGGGAACACTATGAGCAAGGACCACTTGTAGCAACCGAACCACAATCTTTTTCACACTTACAAGGTGAGTTTTCTCACTCAGAAATTCTTGGTAACATCCTTTATTTTTAGTTCAATACATGTTGGAATAAGAATTGAGTGTTGAAAAGAAATATTGAACTTTTGATGGTTTAGATAACTAGTTGCGTCATGAACTTTACGAACTGTTCTCACTGAGTTATAATTGTTAGAATTTGATGAAATTTGGAAGAATTGTACACCTCTCTAATATGATCATATAGAACCAAAATGAGGTAAAATGGACATACGGTTTGAAAGTTATCATAGTTCAAAGTTCTGCTCGAGATTTGGTCGAAATTCGGAAAGGCATAATTACGGACTGTTTTTATTGAGTTTTACTTATTAAAATTATATGAAATTTACATGGTTGTAAATCTCTCTGTTACGGACAGATGTATATAAAGATTTATTAAAACGGACTTACGAGTTGAGAGTTATTGTAGTTTGAAGTTGCTGCCTCGGATTCATCGATATCCGTATGGGCAGGACGTTGAAACGTAAAACTGTACTAATCTGTGGGGAATATGAAAATTGTTTCTAAATGAAAGTTCTAGATCTCTTTGTTGTGGACATTTTGAGACCTTACGGGGGTCTATCCGACTTACGGATTGAGAGTTATCGCTGTTTAAAGTTTCTGCCTTGGATCTATCGATATCCAGGAAGGGCAGCGAATAAAAGTGTAAAACTGTACCAAATGGTACAGAATATGAAAGAATGGTTCACATGGAGACGTGTAGCTCTCTGTTCTCGCTGCTTTGAGAATTTATGGGGATTGAACGGGTTTACGATTAGGAGTTGTGACTATTCTAAGATTGAGTGTTGTTTAATAAATATTCTCGAAATAAATTTCATGTAACTGTTTTGAGGATGAATTTGTGTTAGTTAACCAATGTAGTTTTGAATGAAATTTGGTACAGTGAAAGATCCCGCCTTACCTTAGTTTCCGCTGAGAAACACCTTAGTTGGAGTTATGGTTAAAAAGTTATAATCGTTACAAGTATGAATGACATAATGTTAGAAAAAAAGAATAGTATTTGTTTGATCTTCTGAAAAATATGAAAAGTGAATACGTGTTCACATAAATATATAAATATATAATGGATCGGGTTGCACGCCGCAACAAAACGTAAAGTGAATACGCGTTCACAAATACGTAAACATAATGGATCGGGTTGCACGCCGCAACAAAACGTAAAGTGAATATATGTTCACAAATACGTAAATATAACGGATCGGGTTGCACGCCGCAACAAAACGTAAAGTGAATACACATTCACAAATACGTAAACATAATGGATCGGGTTGCACGCCGCAACAAAACGTAAAGTGAATACGTGTTCACAAATACGTAAATATAATGGATCGGGTTGCACGCCGCAACAAATATGAAAGATGAACACATGTTCACCTATATATAAATATGAAAAGTGAATACGCGTTCACAAATATATAAATGTAATAAACATGTGGAAATGCAGGGGAATGTCTCAACGTATAATACGAGATAAAATGAAGTGTTAGTTAAACCAAGAATTTCCTATGAGAGTTGTTGCATATTTAAAGATGTTGTAACTCGATATGTTTTGCAATATGCTTATTACGTTATAATGTGATTGCACTTGGAATATTGTGGTGTTACTTTGAATTGCAGGTAAGGTTCTCACCATTTGGATGGTAGGGCTGACTCTTTATTTAACATGTTTCAGGAAAGGGTGATAGAGGAAAGGCTCCACGTCAAGGCTAGCGATCGTCCCGCAGCCTCTTTTCATACCAAGTCCATTGTTTCGGGCTTGGTACTCGTCAGTTCGTAATGTCGCCCAATGTCTCGATATGCCCGTGGAATGATCTCCTTCCAACTTAGAATAATCTTTGTCGGTATGTCTATGTAGAAACAATATTTGCACGAGCATGGGCTCGCGTATGTTTTTTTCATATAAAGTCATAAACATATTTCTTTATTGTTATTTTTATTAATCGCTCCGTATTTGAATATAAGTTCAAATTTCTAAATAAAGAGAATTAAATGGTGCTCCTGGTGGAAAATAATTGTTCAGGTGCCATCACGCCCTAAGTAAAGACTTAGGAAAATTTAGGGCGTGACAAGTTGGTATCAAAGCTAAACCAGGTTAAGAGATTCTAGGAAGTTTCCTTCGAGTTGGGTGTTTGAGCGGTTACTTATTGCGACGGTGCGCGCCACCTTAGTAATAAGTAAACGGAATAACATCCTAAAGTTTCACTTCTTTCAGACTCTTCTCGTACCTACCTCGAGTCTTTTCAAAGACTTGATTTCTCGTACTACCTCCTTCACGGGTTAGAAAAGGATTGTACAACATTATACTGACTAATATGATTTGTGTAGATGGCGATTATAAGGCGAGTTCCAACAAAAAGGGAAGTACTCATGGAACAGGCAAAGGAAATGAGAGCTCAGAGGGAGTTCATGCGTCGCAAGATGGACTCAGAAGGTGATTTTGATGAGTACATTGATGACACAATCGCATTCTATGTACATATTTGCTTAGGACTAGAAGGAAAAGACGCTCATACGACCCGACCTTCTTCAACTTTCCAATTGGAGTCATACTACGATAATAGTCAATTCCGCCCCGTAAAAAGTTTCATTCGCATTCGTAAAGGCAAGGATGCTAAGAGAAGATATTACGTAAAAATTCATTGCACCAATTTCGAATCATGTAAGAGGAGTAAGGTATAAAATGAACTATATGGAAAGAGAAACAAAAAGGAAGGTTCACAGGAGTTGAATGTCAACTGCGTAATAGACGAATCATGCGGTTAAGCCCTTTAACGCGTGATAAGAGGTGTCTGCTCAAAGATGGCTATAGCGGGTTGCACAACGGGCGAGTTGACTGATGTGATGTATTGTGGTCATGACATTGTTATTTTAAAATATGATGAATGAAGTACTATGAATACAAGAAAGAAAGGATATGTTTTATTAAATTATTTTCCTTGTTGGCATATTGTGGTGTTGCATGCTTATGAACTATAAGAAAATTTAGGAGCTAGAATAGACATTCCGCCTTCTAAAATATGAGTGTGTTTGTCTTCACGTAAAATGGTGAATTCACAAATCCCGGGGCTCAAGAGAGGTTCATCACGAAGCTCATGTACCTCGATTGACGTAGTGGTGTGCGAAGGGAGCGAGAAAATGTCGGAGAAAATGTTGGAGAAAACGAGAGTCAAATGGCCCAAGAAACGGTGGGACAAAAACTAGATAGACTCATAGAGTTAATGGCACCTGATTCCACACATGGTTCCGCCCGCACCTAGTGTCTCGCTATAGCCCCGAACTGTAACTGCACGGCCGAGGACCGATTGCGATCGCACTACGCATCGGAGTGTAGAATCCCAGCGCACTGATAGGCTATGGGCAAATTTTATGAGGAGAAGAGAACCATCAGACTTCGGGGAAGGACCCCAAGGCCGACCGATGGTATTCCTCGATGAAGTTGAAGACTTAATGTTCACATTGGGACGCGTGGAGACGCAGGCGCCAACTTGGTAGCGCACGACTAGTGGATGATGCAGGTGTGGTGGAGGAATTTTAGGAAAATCGCCCCCGATGTCACCACCAATGACTTGGGTAGGTTTAAGAGCGGCATTCATTGAGAAGTTTATGCCTAATACGCGCAAGGATGCGCTCAGACGGCAGTTTGAACAATTGAAGCAAGCTGACCGCAGTGTACAAGAATATGATACGATTCGTGAGGTTATCGGCATACAACACACATGTCGTCCCTACAGAAATGGATAGAGTCAAGCGATTTGTAGAGGGTTTAAACCCGAACATAGCAGAGAAGGTGGTGGCGTTAGCCAACGATCGAACTTATCTTCAGATTGTCGATATGGCTTTGAGGGTAGAAGGTTTCGCTAAAGCAAAAAGAGAATATTCGCGAAGAGATTTGAACGCCGTGATCGTTTAACGAGTCAAAATCGAAGCGGGAGTTTAGTAAGGGATCTTGAGACCAACCAATCGTGGGTCTTATTTCAAGCCTAAGGGGCACATTTGGTCTAATTACCAAGGTAGCAAGGACAAGGCCACCAACCCTAACACAGGAGGCGACAAACCGATTTGTAAGATTTGTCAAAGAAAACACACTGGAGAATGTCATTTAACGAAGACATGTTATAATGTGGAGAGTCGGGCCACTATGCCGTGGATTGCAAGAAGAGGACCCAAACTCAATATATTCGGTGAGGTCGGCAACCACACCGCCACGTGGGAAATCGGGAAACCAACCCCGCCAGAGTCGTGAGGTCAACAACCCAACAATTTAATGGCTCTACGCTTTGCCCTGCAGGAATGAGGCGAAGCATCTAACGCGGTGGTCGCGGGTATTTTGCTAGTCTCGAGTATTCCTGCATTTGTATTATACGATCCCGCCTACATTTTCATATGTGTCAATGAGCTTTGCTAAGAATTTACATGTAGAACCTTCTTATTTAAGTGAACCTGTTGAGGTTATGACACCAGTAGGGGCCTCAATTTGGGCCTCTCGGGTGGTAAATAATTTTCCATTAGAAGTGAATGGCAGGGGAACAATGGTGAACCTAGTACTACTTGATATGGTAGACTTCGACGTCATTTTGGGTATGGATTGGTTGTCGGCATGTTATGCCATGTTGGATTGTCGACGAAAGATAGTGAGATTAACTTTTCCCGGAGAACCAGAAGTTGTTATAGGGGTAGGGTTGGAATATCCTCGTCGCTTTATTTCCTACCTGGGGCTCAAAAGTTATTGAGAAGTCACAGAGTGGAGTATGCATATCCGGCTAATATAGTGGATACCCAAAAAGAATCCTCACGGTGAATGATGTTCCTATTGTTCAAATTTTCCGAGGTTTTTCCGAAGATCTTCCGTGCCTTCCTCGGATAGAGAAGTGGAGTTTGCTATAGAGTTAATTCCGCACAAGACCCATTTCTATTCCTCCATATCGAATGGCCCCACCGAATTGAGGAGTTAAAAGAACAATTGAAGGATCTTACGGATAAAGGCTTTATAAGGCCTAGTGTTTCCCAGGGGTGCACGATCTGCTTTGTAAAAAGAAAGACGGATCGCCCGAATGTGCATTGATTATCGGCACTCAATAAGGTCACGATCAAGAACCGATACCCATTACCAAGAATCGATGATCTTTTGACCAACTTCGCGAGCTAGCTATTTTTCCAAGATTGATCTTCGTCCGATATCACCGGTGAAAATAAATCCGGATGATATATCCAAAGCCTTTAGAACCCGATACGCCATTATGAGTTCTTGTCATGTCTTTTGGGTTAACCAATGCCCCAACAGCTTTTATGGATTTAATGAACATAATCTTCAAACCATTCCTAGATTTGTTCGTGATTGTGTTCATAGATGATATCCTAATTTACAGTAAGAGTGTTGAAGAACATGAAGAGCATCTCGAGTGTAGTGCTTCAAGTCTTGAAACAGAGAAACTATATGCTAAATTTTCAAAGTGTGAATTTTGGTTGGAAAAGGTAGCCTTTTGGGCCATGTCAGGTCAAGGGATGGAATTATGGTAGACCCCGTAAGATAGAAGAAGAAAGAATCGCCAAACCGACCACTCGGCAGAGGTTAGAAGTTTCTGGTTTGCCGGGTATTATAGAAGATTCGTAAAAGGTTTTTCTAGTCTTCACGCTCCTTTGACCCGATTGACTCAAAAAGCGGTTAAGTATCGCCGTCGAAGCATGTGAAGCAAGTTTTAAGAAATCAAGGAATTGTTGATCATCGCACCCCCTAACCTTACCATCGGGACAATGGGTTCACGCCTATCGCGATGCCTCCGAGTTGGGTTAGGATGTGTCTTGATGCGATTTGAAAGGTTATTGCAGATGCATCTAGACGATTGAAGATACATGAGAAGAATTACCCAACTCATGACTTGGAATTAGTCGCGGTGGTGTTTGCCTTACGAATATGGAGACATTATTTGTATGGTGTGCATGTGGACATATTTACAGATCATAAGAGTTTGCGAGACATAACCACACGTATGATCTCGAATCTCACAAAGAAGATGGTTAGAGTTGCTTAAGGATTATGACCTTAGTATTCTTTACCATCCCGAAAAGCCAACGCGTGGCCGATGACTCGAGAGAGATCAATGGGCGCTCGCCCATTTGGCAATACAAAAGAGGGTATTGTTCGTGAGGTACAAAGATTGGGAAACCCTGGTTAGCTTAATCGAGATCGGTGAAGGTAGGGTGGTGGTACATGATACCTCGCATCGCCTTTAGCTTCGTAAATAAAAGAAAGTCATTTGAGGATACGGAGTTTGTTGGATTTCGAGAGAAGATCCAACAGGAAGACCTTCACGCTATATTGGGAGATAATGACGAACCTCAGATATAAGGGTAGGTTATGTGTTCCTAAGGTAAAGGATCTAAGGAGGAAGATCTTAGATGAGGTCACAACACAAGATATTCCATTCATCCGTGGTCAACAAAATGTATCAGACCTCAAGGAAAATTAATGGTGGACGGGATGAAGAAAGACGTCATGGAGTTTGTCGAGGTGTCTTATATGTCGCCAGTGAAAGTGAACATCAAAACTCGCGGATTACTTCAGACATTGGAGTCCCCATGTGGAAGTGGGAGGCGATTCATATGGATTTCAGAATCGGTCTACCAAAAACTCGAGAAGCGGTATGATTCTATTTGGGTGATTGTTGATCGCTTACAAAGTCACCCCATTTCTTACCTGGCCAAGACTACGTATCGCGCACCACAAGACACACAGATTTATTTGAGGAGATTGTGCGTTACACGGATTCCTTACAAATTATTTCAGATAAGGGTTCCTAGTTCACCTCACACTTTTGGCAAAGTTTCCAGCAGGTCTCGACAAAAGTTGTTAAGCACGCTTTCCACCCGCAAACAGATGGGCAAGCCGAGCGAACAATTCAAACACGAGGACATGTTGCGATCTTGTGTGTTAGATTTTCAGGAGCTGGTTGGACCATCTATGTCTAATTGAGTTCGCCACAACAATAGTTTTCACTCTAGCATACAAATGGCCCCGCTTGAAGCATTATATGGACGAAAATGTAGTCTCCACTGATGGTTCGAGGTGCAGACGAATCGTTTTCGACACAAGTCATTCAAGAAACAAATGATAAGGTACAGATGATTCGGAGCGATCAAAACAGCTCATAGTCGCTATAAGTCCATGCGGATCATCGAAAAGAGATCTTGAATTCCAAGAGGAGAAAGTATTTTTAAAAGTGTCCCCAATGGCGGAGTGATGCGCTTTGGTAAGAAAGGGAAATTGAGCCCAAGGTTTATTGGGCCATATGAGATCTCGAAGAGCTGGGAATGTGGCTTACGAATTAGCACTTCCACAAGAGTCGGAAGCAAAGGCATCCAGATTCCATGTGTCAATGTTACGAAAATACTTGCACGATCCAAGTCACGTCATCCTTCCCCAGGAGATAATTCTTAATGAGGAGCTTCAATATGAAGAAGTTCCGGTGGAAATACTTGATAGGAAGGTTAAGCGCCTTAGGAATAAAGATATTGCTTCCGTGAAGGTCCTATGGAGGAACCACTCCACCGAGGAAGCCACCTGGGAAGCGGAAGAGGCGATGAAAGTCAAATATCCGTTCCTATTTGACTAAGGTAATAAAAAAAAAATGCATTACATAGTACTTCATATGTGTGTCATTTGCGTGTCTTTATGCATGTGTTACAACCTTATTCTCATTCGAGGACGAATGCTTCTTAAGGAAGGGAGAATGTGAAGCCCCAAATTTGTTACAATAACAATAAACATTATTGTGTCTATGTGATTATGTTACGACCTTATTCACATTCGAGGACGAATGTTGCTTAAGGAGGAGAGAATGTAAAATCCGGAAAAAAAAAAATAATATATAGTTGTGGTTGGGTTAATAAAAATATATATATATAAGAAAAACAAAGAATAAATTGTATGGGATAGAGTTAGTGTTAAAGTTGGATAAATAGATAGATGAAATGAAAATAAGAAAACAAAAGAAAAACAAAACAAAAACAAAAAAAAAAAAAAAAAAAAAAAACCAAATGCAGCATGCATTTCAGATTTCACGTACAAGCCCTTCCCCTCCCCCTCCTTTTCATTTCCCTTCAATCTTTTGGTTTTTCACCTCCCATAGGTTATAGAAAACTCCTTCATTTATACATTGTATTTACACACAAACAAAGGGCATAACATAAAGGTTAGAAAATCAGAAAAAAACAAGTGAACAAGAAGGAAAAAATCAAGAAAATATCAAGGGAGGAAGGAGAACAATAAAATTAGGGAACACTAAGGAGCAAGGACCACTTGTAGCAACCGAACCACAATCTTTTTCACACTTACAAGGTGAGTTTTCTCACTCAGAAATTCTTGGTAACATCCTTTATTTTTAGTTCAATACATGTTGGAATAAGAATTGAGTGTTGAAAAGAAATATTGAACTTTTGATGGTTTAGATAACTAGTTGCGTCATGAACTTTACGAACTGTTCTCACTGAGTTATAATTGTTAGAATTTGATGAAATTTGGAAGAATTGTACACCTCTCTAATATGATCATATAGAACCAAAAATGAGGTAAAATGGACATACGGTTTGAAAGTTATCATAGTTCAAAGTTCCTGCCTGAGATTTGGTCGAAATTCGGAAAGGCATAATTACGGACTGTTTTTATTGAGTTTTACTTATTAGAATTATATGAAATTTACATGGTTGTAAATCTCTCTGTTACGGACAGATGTATATAAAGATTTATTAAAACGGACTTACGAGTTGAGAGTTATTGTAGTTGGAAGTTGCTGCCTCGGATTCATCGATATCCAGAAGGGCAGGACGTTGAAACGTAAAAATGTACTAATCTGTGGGGAATATGAAAATTGTTTCTAAATGAAAGTTCTAGATCTATTTGTTGTGGACATTTTGAGACCTTACGGGGGTCTATCCGACTTACGGATTGAGAGTTATCGCTGTTTAAAGTTTCTGCCTTGGATCTATCGATATCCAGGAAGGGCAGCGAATAAAAGTGTAAAACTGTACCAAATGGTACAGAATATGAAAGAATGGTTCACATGGAGACGTGTAGCTCTCTGTTCTCGTCGTTTTGAGAATTTATGGGGATTGAACGGGTTTCTGATTAGGAGTTGTGACTATTCTAAGATTGAGTGTTGTTTAATAAATATTCTGCGAAATAAATTTCATGTAGCTGTTTTGAGGATGAATTTGTGTTAGTTAACCAATGTAGTTTTGAATGAAATTTGGTACAGTGAAAGATCCCGCCTTACCTTAGTTTCCGCTTGAGAAACACCTTAGTTGGAGTTATGGTTAAAAGTTATAATCGTTACAAGTATGAATGAGAATGTTAGAAAAAAGAATAGTATTTGTTTGATCTTACGAAAAATATGAAAAGTGAATACGTGTTCACATAAATATATAAATATATAATGGATCGGGTTGCGCCGCAACAAAACGTAAAGTGAATACGCTGCGTTCACAAATACGTAAACATAATGGATCGGGTTGCACGCGCAACAAAACGTAACGTGAATATATGTTCACAAATACGTAAATAAACGGATCGGGTTGCACGCCGCAACAAAACGTAAAGTGAATACACATTCACAAATACGTAAACATAATGGATCGGGTTGCGCGCAACAAAGCGTAAAGTGAATACGTGTTCACAAATACGTAAATATAATGGATCGGGTTGCACGCGCAACAAATATGAAAGATGAACACATGTTCACCTATATATAAATATGAAAAGTGAATACGCGTTCACAAATATATAAATGTAATAAACATGTGGAAATGCAGGAATGTCTCAACGTATACGAGATAAAATGAAGTGTTAGTTAAACCAAGAATTTCCTATGAGGAGTTGTTGCATATTTAAAGATGTTGTAACTCGATATGTTTTTGCAATATGCTTATTACGTTATAATGTGATTGCACTTGGAATATTGTGGTGTTACTTTGAATTGCGGGGTAAGGTTCTCACTCAATTGGATGGTAGGTGACTCTTTATTTAACATGTTTCAGAAAGGGTGATAGAGGAAAGACTCCACGCCAAGGCTAGCGATCGTCCGCGACCTCTTTTCATACCAAGTCCATTGTTTCGGCTTGTACTCGCCAAAGTTCGTAATGTCGCCCAATGTCTCGATATGCCCGTGGAATGATCTCCTTCCAACTTAGAATAATCTTTGTCAGTATGTCTATGTAGAAACAATATTTGCACGAGCATGGGCTCGCGTTATGTTTTTTTTCATATAAAGTCATAAACATATTTCTTTATTGTTATTTTTATTAATCGCTCCGTATTTGAATATAAGTTCAAATTTCTAAATAAAGAGAATTAAATGGTGCTCCTGGTGGAAAATAATTGTCCAGGTGCCATCACGCCCTAAGTAAAGACTTAGGAAAATTTAGGGCGTGACAGATACCTTGGCCCACTACAGCCATTTTATTTGGCTGAGGGTCCGTGTCTTCCCCAACTTGGGGAGGGTCTTCGGTTAGGAAACGTGACATTCCCATAACCGTCAAGAAAAACAACATTTTTTGCTGTCATCGCTTAAAGTGAGTACCTATGAACTTTTCAGGACGTTCATGGTGAAAACCAACCGGAGTTGAAGCAGCGGTGTTTCCTTGGGCAGGAGCAAAGACGTTTAGAACGCCTTGAGTAGCAATGTTAGCAATTGTGGTGCCAAGAACAGCGGTGTTACCTTGAGTGGTAGGATTGACACTAGTAGTGCCAAAACCAGTGGAGTTGAAAGCATTAGGATTGCCTTGGTATTCGAATTTCCGGCATTGATTTGATCTTGTCCAGTCATGTTGTCGTTGAAATAACAAATATTATCTTAAGCATGTGAGTACAAATGTGTAGAACGGGAAAATAACAACAACAACAAGTAAATAATAAATCTGGAAATTAAATAAGTAAAAGGTCTTGCTGAGTCGATTGAAGTTTCAATCTTTCCTTAAGATAATATTGCCCCCGTATGTCTTTTCTACGATTGTGTTAGCAATTTATCTCTCAAGATAAACAGTAATCAAACAAGTGAGCAAATGGACTCAAGTGTTCGCTTGATAAGAAAGATTTTTGAGTGTATTTTGATTGCTAGAGAGGAAGACAATTTTCAGAGAATTGTTTAAGTGTGAAGTGTCAAGTGTGTTTTCAAATGAGCCTTGTGTCTCATTTTATAGTGTGTAGATGATGACCCTCCAAATGGCTAAGTAATGGCCATGAATGACATGTTAATGCCTTGAATTTGGAGTTACAATTCAGTCAAGTAATGACTGAATTCATGAGCAAAATAATGGAGAGTAAATACTCCAAAGTCAGCCCAAGAATCAGTTTTTAATTCACCTCCAACGGATTGAAACAGTCGAGGAGCCGCGGCCCTTCGGAGAGGAGTCGCGGCCCTTCGGAGAGGAGCCGCGACCCTTCAGTTCCAGTAACTCACTGGAACTGGAACGTCAATTAGAGTCGCGACCCTTCAATTCCAGTGAGTTACTGGAATTGAAACGTCAATTAGAGTCGCGACCCTTCAGAGGAGGAGTCGCGGCCCTTCAAGCGCCACAACCCTTACTTGAAGGAGCTGCGACCCTTCTCGATTTCGTGGTGATTTCTGATTCATTTCATATTTACACATTATACACTTCTTCTTTCAACGTGAAATCATTCGTTATTTGGCCAATAACCGTCTATTACCTTATGTCTAAAACAATTCGTATACGTACCAATATCTCTTCCATTAAAGAAATTTTGATCCTTGGCACTACGTGTGCACGTGTGTGGAAACAAGGTTTCCTACATGCGGGGCCCCAATTGTTCGATTCATAATTAATAGAATTTACTTTATTTCACGTTTAATAAATATTTCCAACAACTTTTTCATCAAAATTTCTTTATCTCTATTAAATAATGAATTTTACACCTTAAACCCATTTCTTAAAGAAACTATGAATTCAAACTCATTTATTCAAAGAAACAATTATGAGATTTACCTAAAAAAAGTTGTAGTATTTCTTATAAACTTTATTAATTTGATTAAAACTTATATATCTTAAGATATTTTCTCCAAAATCCAAAAAAAATAACAAGCGATAAGTTAGAAAGGGATGGAAAAGTATTTCCTATAGGAAAAAATAAAAGAGAACTATCATTAGGTTTCTTAAAAAATCGAAAAATCGACAATAACCAAACTAATGATATGAATGATATTTTATTTAATTTGATTTTAATAATTAAAAAGCTGATTAAACTGATTTGATTTTTATTTTAACTAAAAACCGACCCAAATCCACCCAACCTACGGGAGAAAGCAGACAACCAAATGCGACATAATTGCTTTGTTCGGCTATTCCATTGTCCATACCTACACGAGAAAAAAGGTGAAAAACTGATTAAAAATAATGGTCCTTATCTTTGGTGGAAGGTTCACAATAGTCCCTTAAGTATTACCTAAACAGTTTTGGTACTTTAAGTTTGTTAAAAGTGTGCACTTTTGATTTTCATCAGATTTTTAAAAAAATTTACGTCCCATGTTTTCTTGGAGCGAAAAAAGAAAAGAGAGACGGGGTTTCTCTGGCTTTTTGGCATAGTGCCTTAGCAAACTTTAATTGTTAAGTTTAATCGGAATTATGAAAGTAGAAAATATTTAACGGGGGAATTCACATTTGAAAGTACAATTTTTTCAATTTAAAAGCTTTCTTATTATAGGTTCATTCTTTTTATTTCATATATTTTATACAAAAGTTGATAATACTCATTAATATTGCGAGATGTGAATAATTTATCCATTTAAAATTCAAATGAGACTACACCAATGATAGCGATGGAATTATAAGCACCTTCCATCATTAATTAAAGATTTTGAGTTTAAGTCGAAATTATCTTTGAAAAAACAACGCACTGCCCTTTAAAATAGAATTTTCAATACGAGTCTAAATTAATGAAATCCCAAAATGAATAACGGATACCGAATGAAAAAGCAAACTCTATACAAGTGTCTAGTAACAATATATGATTAGTCTTCAGCCTGATTCTTTAATTTTAACGTCCACCAACTCCATAGGGACCAAAACTCATAGGTTGGCTTTAGTTTTAACGTCCATCAACTCCATAGGGACCAAACCTCCTAGCAACCTAATCAAAGAATTTTGTACAAAGATCGTTTAATTTGTAAAAATGAAATCTTTGATAAAAAAAAAATATATAATTAAAAATACATTTGTAAATGGCTACAAAACCAACCACAAAATAAAGGCGGACAAATAATGAGCCAGAATCGAACAAAACAAAAATAATAACTTTGTAAGTATTCACCAATGTAGGATGAAATGTATTTCGATCTACTTAAGCCTTGATTGACAGAATTACTTGAGATTTATGTTTATGGGAGATAACCGTTATCCAATAAAAGTATGAAACAATCAAGGTACGCGCAAATTGATCTGTACACCTATTACAAAAGAAATGAGAAATGGAAGAGAAACACTCAGATCATCAGGACACTTATTTCTATTCAAGTATTGATGGGAGAGAAACTCGATTTTTGTGCTCTTGAAAAATAGCAGAAATTTAATAAGACAATTGAGGTGCGAGAAAATTAGCTTGTACACCATCACCATTATTTAATAAAAATGTAAGAGAAACAATACTCAGATTATTAGAACGATATTTATTTCAATATAGAATTAAGGGTCAAAAATACACCTTAAGTATCACATTTTTTTGAGTTTTCTACCTGATCGGGTGTGAGAGTTTACTAAACTATCATCAAATAGTTAGCAAAAAACACAAACTATCATTTGTTCGCTTTTTCTACATCATAGTTGAGGTAGGAAAAGTGAACAACTCATAGTTGAGATGTGTTTTGCTAGCCCGTCGGATCGACCCGACCGATCACACCCACCCCGTATAAAAAAAAAAAGCGGGATCGGGCTCGAATCGGGGCAGTGGTCCCGCCGCCCGACCACTCGCCAGCCTCGATCCCGCCCCGACCCCCGACCCCCGCCCCGCCCCTCCTTAGAAAATAGCCGTTGTCCAACGACCATTTTACATTTGGGCGTTGGACAACGACCATTTTAGGCCTCCTCCCCAACCCCTACCCCATTTATATTTATTTTTAACCCCTAAGTTATTATATTTACACTTCAACCCAATTTTTCAACTATAAATACCTCATTCCTCTTCTTATTATTTTCACAAATCTTTCTACTCTCTAATCTATCAATCAATTATCAATCAATCTCTATACAACATTGTCTACATATTCAATCTATTTATTAATTTGAGAATTGGGAGTGAAGTTGGCAACTAGCTTGAGGATTATCTATCGAGTAAAGTTTCAATTTTCAACCTCTCGATTACACGTCGACTTACGTCGGCTTGGTACATTCGTTCTCTCATTAAATTATTATTTTGTCTTTATTTCATTTAGCACATTTAATTTCATTATCTTTAACTATTTATTAGCATAATTAAAATGAAAGGACTAAGAGGCATGTTGGGTAAGGGTAAGGGTCAGGCTTCTTCTAGTAGGGGTGGTAACAAGGGCAAGGGTACTTCTTCTAGTATTCCTGTTCCAGCTATTCCTAGACAAGATGATTTTATAGATCCTGAAATGTTTCCTGAAATACCATATGATCTTGACACAAATGATTATCCTCAAATTGAAGAAGATTTTAATTTAGATGACACCCTAGATGATGATACACCTACTAATGAAGATGATACACCCACTAGTGAAATGTCTCCTATCCCCCCTACTATGAGACGAGGTCCGGCAAAACGACCATTAAAATCAGTTGTATGGAAATATTTTGACAGGGACGTAGCTAATCAAGTAGCTGTATGTAAAACTTGTAAAAATGTTTATTCTTTTAAAACTGGACAAGGTCATGGTGGGACGGGGGGTTTAGGAAGACACCTATTGCAAAAACACAAAGCCTTGCATGCCCAATACATGATTGAAAAAAATGGTGAGAAAGCATCCTCTCAATCGGAACAAGGTTCACATACTGTTTCGAAAAAAGTACAGGGTCAAATTAACCCTATGACGGGGAGTCAGAGGCCTAAATACGATAAACATAAAGATAGAGAATCACTAGCAAAATTAGTTGCTGTGGAGGGTTTGCCTTTTTCATTTCCTGAATCTCCTGGTTTTATTCATTATATTAGAGATATGTATAATCCTGCTTATAAAGGTTTTCCTAGATCAACTGTTAAAAGAGATGTATTTAAATTTGCATGAATATCAAGATTTACGTTATGCATTATATCATTTAAATTGCAAAGTCGCTCTAACTTCGATATAGGTCGTAGTACTAACGCCATGATTATTTAACTAACTTTGTCATTGGATAGATTATAAATGGTCTATGCAAAAACGTATTTTAGCATATAGATGTATAGATAGTAGGCACACTGGTGAGTTTATTTCAGAAAATATATATTCAGTCTGCGATTATTACGGAATAACTGATAAAGTTATGAGTATTACATTAGATAATGCATCTTCTAACAATTCTGCTATTAGTATTTTAAGAGATGTTTTAACTCCGTCTTTTCCAAAACATTTTCATATCAAATGTGCGTGCCATATTTATAACTTAGTTGTAAAGGATGGTCTTTCACTTTTTCAAGATATTCTTGAAAAAATACAATTTGCTATACACTTTATTTTTAAAAATAATAAAATTCAACAGAGAAAAGAATATAAAAAAACTTGCCACGATTGTGGACTATCTTACAGAAAAATTCCCGAAGAAGTACCAACTAGGTAGAATTCTTTATATGACCAACTAGTTGTTGCTTATGACTATAGAAAACCTATTACTTTATTTTTTAACGCCCATAATCAAAATCCAAATGATATGATTGTGGATAATGATTGGGAGAAAATTAGAGAACTTATTGTATTTTTAGAAAATTTTCAACGAGCAACAAAAGAATTTTCTACATTATATTATCTTACTATTTCAACTATGTTGTTTTATATATCTATAATATTTTTACTTCTTAAAGAATATATGGAAAAACCTGCCTATACTGCAGCTATTAAAAAAATGTTTATGAAATTAAAGAAATATTTTATTCCTATTCCCCCTATTTATATTATTGGTGTTGTATTAAACCCGACTATTAAAGTAGAGGGTTGTAAAAGTCTTATTCAAAATATTTATACCTGTATGGACGTACTACCACCTCCAACTCCCAAAAATTTAAATGTTGAGCCACCTATTGAACTAACGCTAGAAGAAGTGTTGAATAGCGTAGAAGATGAATGCAAAAAGTATATCAAGATTACCAAAGAAGAAAGTGCTAGTAACCAACCGACTTTTGTACCATCTTCTTCTTCTTCAACACAAAGCAAAAGGCACTTTGCTTCGGGCTAGTAGTATTAGTTCTATTGAAAGCCTCGTAAATAGAATGTGCGGTGGTACCAGTGCTAATCAAATTAGCGAGTTCGATGTTTTTGTTTTGCAGGGTAATTTACCTTACCAAGCAGTTATCAATGAAGAAGGAAAGGAAGACTTGCTGAAATATTGGAGCCAGAATGAGAAGACATTTCCGACACTTTCAATGATGGCCCGAGATATTTTGAACATTCTGCGTCGCCATCAATCGCTTCGAAGCGCTTTTTCGCAGCAGATTTCAAATAGAGAGCACGTACACTCATTAGCGAGGCGACTTGGAGATGGCGGTACTTATTCGAGAGATTGGATACGAGCGGGCGAAGGAGGCGCACAACCGAGATTAACGAAGAAGACGACAACTACAACGACATTTTATCTGAAGGCATGAGTAGCGACGTGGAACAATTTGACCAAGATATACCAATTCCAACCGAAGAACCACAAGAAATTATAAAGAAACTAGAAAAAATATTTTCAAATTGGTAATTTATTTCATTGCAATTTTTTAATTTTTCTATGTCTTTTGCAATTTTTTTCAACAACAGTACACTACAATGTTGTAATTTTGAATCTTGTATATTTCAATGAAATAATTAATAATATAAGAGGCACAAAAACAGCCTTGAGATTTTTTTTACACTCTTCTTGTCTTTGTTTAATTATTTAGTTTATACTTTATAGTTTATAGTTTATATTGTTATAGTTTATACTTTATAGTTTATAAATATATTATATATATGAGTATAATACTATAATTATAATACTATAAGTCTATAATATTATAGTATATGTATATGACTATATGACAAGTATATGTTAATGTTACTTTGTTAGTAATTTAGTATTTTTAATTTAATGAAAAAATTTTAAAAAAAAAATCAAAACCCGCTGCAGTCCCCGCCCCGACTTCTCTAACGGGATCGACCGGACGACACGTTATGGTCCCGCCCGACCCGACCTCCAGTTCGCCCCGACCGACTCCTGGGCTCGACCCTACCACCTGGCCACCCTAGTTTAGGTAGGAAACTCTCACACTTGATAGTGAAATTAAAAAAAAGTGATACTTCAGGTGTATTTTTTACTCTCATCTCTTCTATATATATAAGCCTTGATGGATATAGTTATATGATATTTGTACTCCTGGGAGATCACAAATACGCACAAATCGACCCGAACATAACCGTAATTAAGAAAAAAAGAAGTAGAAATGGCAAAGAGACGGTCAGATCATCAGAACATAATATATTTCTGCACATTAAATTGATTGAATACAATCTCTCTACATGCTACAAATGATTTTTTCTTTTGCTCAACTTGCTGACTCTACTAATTCACCTATCTACAATCATTAGAAGTTTAGAACCCAGAAGGCAACTCAAAATCCACAAACTGTGGAGAAAAAGAACTAGCAACTATGAGAAAGTGACACTTTGGGAATTCTCTGAACCACAATCTGTTATTGTGGTTATCTCCCCATATGAGTTGCCAAAAAAAAAAAATAGCGCTAAACGAATAATCAGGGATGTCTTACTCGGTGATCCACGAAATCATCGTTGACGTCTGCTTAAATTGAGACAATTAAACATGACTTTGGCAATCTCAGTTGTGCGACTTGGATGTCTCGGAAACTTTCTGAATCGGTCGCAGAACTATGGGAATCTTTTTCGTTTAAGGTTCTAAAACATAACCGAAACCATCCAGGTTCAACACAGTGACAAGAGGATCCAAGAGTTACATTGACCTTAGCTACATGTAGTAGCTTATCTCAAAGCTCAATCTCTCCCTTCTCATTATATGATCGAATTAACCCGCTCATATCAGCCCAACAGCAAAAGCCCCACTACTCTTGGCACATTCAATTCCGATCTCCATTCCAGAGACAAATTGTGTATGCATCCTTCTAAGTTTCTCTCTATTGTTCTTGACAAGATCCTCTACAAACTTTGCATCTGACAGCATCTTAACAAGAAAATGCTGAGGGGTTGAAGGACACCAGTCGATCCACTACTCGCGACATAAATTCTGCTACGGCCTGCACTAAAGGTGAAATTATCAGAGAAACATAATCTAAAAACCAGTTCAAAGAGATATTATAACTGACTGAATCACATGAAACATCCTTTATCTTTGTATGAATCAAAGTTAACACCGGAAAACATGCATCTCCTATTGTGGCGTAAAATAATCTTAACCCTAAGTTGACATAATGGCAAGTACAACAGATCATATCTCTCCCAAAAACATACCGCATAAGGTCGCCACTCATAAATTAGCCACTCATTTCTAAAGGTTATACAAAGTTGAGTTTCAATTCCGGGTTGAAAAAATTAGGATATGCTTATGTTCGGAAACAAACAGGGAAACTGGATTTACTTGGCATCATGTTGCAAGCACATTCATTGTTAGGTGAAGACACGCACCAACGGCGATCATTGAATGCCAAAACAATCTAAATAATTGAGCTGGATCAACAAGAATACAAGATGATGGAATTATGCCTGACTTACTATTGTAATGCTAAAACAGGCATACTTTGACGTGTACAAGAAGTACACCCATCAATGTTAGGCCCTGTTCACAAGATAAGAAAATTTTCTAAGTGTTTCCTTGCTATATTTTTGTTTTCCCCCCCATAAATATTACACCTTCTTAGATTCTTATCAGAACAAGAATAAAATGAGAAACCTCAATATCAGTATTCAGTATTGATATTGTATTCATGTATATCGGGCAGCTTTACAGACAAAAAGTTGTATGCCGGCTATAAAGTTATTGAGCTAAGTTATACAAAATAGGAGATCGGTCACTGATGCAGTTCTACAAGCAATGGGCACAATATAAACCATATTTGGGGCCAACATGCACGTTTCATCTTTATAATTTTTAAAGCATTTCCCTACTAATTTTTTGTTTTTTCCATAAATACTTACCCCTCCATTTCAATTTGTTTGTCACACTTTCCTTTTTAATTTGTTTCAAAGAAAATGTCTCTTTTCTAATTGGCATAATACATAAAAAGGCCTCCAAACTTGGCCTCAGCCGGCAAGTATACCCTTCAACTTTGGGTGTGCACAAGTAGACACCTCAACTTGTCTCCACTTTGTCAGTTGAACACTCCAACTTAAAAAATGATCTAGGCACCTCCAAAATTATGTGCCACATCAGCGCCACATCATCATTTGTGTTTACCTGTTCAACTCTATACAAGTTGAGGTGCCTACTTGTGCACGCCTAAAGTTGGAGGGCCTGTTTATGTATTATGCCTTCCTAATTTAGCAACTCTTTAATTCCAATATCTCACATGGTGTATGATAGAAACTAATAGTCCACCAAACAGTATAGAGAACCAGTATGTTCACTCAAGCAAAACAGAAAGTAAATAATACACTATATTTACGTGAAAAACTCATTGCTCAAGGAATTAAAAATCACGACCTACCAAGTAGGATCTTCAACTTCACTAACTGAGCAACTTTAGATTACAACCTATTGCAACCTAGGAATTAACCTATTAATCCCTCACCCCTTACAATACCTCTATTGTAAGCCCTTTACAATAACTCTATTGCAAAGCTACAAGCCTTGACTAACTCTAGCCAAAAACACAAACATAAAAAAAGTTGAAATACGTCGTACAATGACACTTCTTAAAAATAGTGTAGGATTACAATAAAGAACAAAATGACAAAGACTCGAAACAAACTAAAGGACTTAGACATATTCAGTGTCGGGATCTGGTCCTTTAGTTTGCAAACAACTTTGTTTTTTAGAGCACTTGGAGACTTGTGACGGCTGCACTTTCAAAGTGATTTTAAGTTTTCAAGTGTTACCTTAAACCTTGTACCATGTTCTATATATATTAGGGAGCATGTGTGAAGAGATAGGGACAATTCAGCCCTTAGTTTGACCACTAGCGAGCTGCAGTAGTGTTGTTGCACTTCTGCTAGTGAACAATACACTTTACAGTTGTAACTGTTGATTGTACGATAGCCGAGGGAATAAATCGCAGACCAGATCTCTATCCGGTTCCTCGAAAGTTTGGCAAGTCATCAAAACACAAATGACATAACTTATCAATTTCTCCCTTCCTGATGATGACAAACACATAATTGGTATTCCCCTTCAGAACCAGGTTCCACACTTGTTCCCCTACGGATCAGACCTATTTTTCAAACATAACATATTAATCGTGGCAATAACATTTTACCCCTTAACTTCCCCTCAATCACAGCAACCATATCACAAGCATATCAATACCCCCTTATTTTTCCCCTTTTGGCATCATTGAAAAAACAATCAAAGCGACACAAGTAAAGACAAATTCAGTAACATTAACTCGGGACCACTTGGGCAACACAACAAGAGCAGAAACATGAACAAACAAGACAAAATCAATGCATAAAACAGAGTAATTGCCAAGAAATATTTTAGCATTAACCAAAATATAGTAGCCAAAACAGTAAAAAATATGATAATAAACTGCCATCAGTACCAATGTCATTAGGAAAACAAAAACAGGGATCAAAGGAACGGGACATAAAAGAGGAGGATAACCAGGTTGTAGAAACAGGGGCTTAAGAGGCTGGAAGGGAGGATAACCAGGTTTTAGAAACCGGGGCTTAAGAGGCCGGAAGGGAAACTTTGCCGCATCGGTCAGTGTCTTGAGGAGCCTATCCACTGTTAGTGCGCTGGTCTTGGAGCATCTGATCACGAAGCTCATCAACCTTCTATCTTAGCTTCTCATTCTCAGCATTTGCAGCTTCCACAGCACTACGAGAACTAGGTTCCTGTGCCTTTTCAGCTAGTTAGACTCTTAGGAGAGCATTCTCGGCCTTAAATCGTTGAATCTCAGCAGTGGACAACTCTTAAGCCTCAATCAGAGTCGAAATGGTAGAGTAACACCACTTTTCTTGGCACGCATTCACATTCTTCCAAAGTCGTTATGCTGAATATATGCTTTTTGGTGCCCATGGTAGCCTTGGTTTTGACTTTGAAATGCACAAGAACCTTTGTCAAGAGAAATCCATATGGAAGAACATGTTTGCCCTCACTTGCATTTACAATTTTGATGATGTGCCCAATCATGAGAGCTGGAACATTGATGGTTTAAAGGTTGACATAGCCTCAAGAAGGACGGGGTCTGCTATGGAGGCAATAGAATGTCCTTCAACCCTTGGAAGCAACACCTTGTTGACGAGTGCAAACAAGAGCTGATACTTTGGTTTTAGATCCTTCTTGAAGAGTCTTGCTCTAGTAGCAGACCCCTCCCTTTTCACAATCACATTCATAAAGGCATCAGACGCCTTGCCAGACACTATCTTCATCCATCAATCGGGACTTCCAAAATTTCTCCAAGCTTCAACTCATCTAACTCAAAGTCTATCCCATGCACTGACAAGACCAGAGTGTGATCCTCAGTATAACAAAGATTTGCAAAGAATTCGGCCACCTCTGTTTCATAAACACTAGGTGCAGGTGGGACAAAAGGGTGAGTCCATTTTTGGAACTCAACAATCTCGATTAGTTCCTTCATGTCGAACCTCTCAGCAATGTCAGAGTCAAACACTCTTCCCAACAAAACCTTTTGACTCCCTAAAGTCTCTTTCCTTGGCATTTCACTGAGCACAACTTTTTGTCTCTTTGAGGAACCAGGTTCCTCACTAGTACTGCCCTTTCTCTTCCTTTGAGAGAGAGGTCGAGTTTTACCCCCTCCCTTCTTGACATGTCATCCTCTGTAGCATCCTTCTCAACAGTTTTCTTTTTCTCCTCTTTCTTTTTCTTTGAATTTTTTCATTCAAGTGGAAACTTTTTCACTTCTTCCACAACATCGTCATCAACCACGACATCTGCATCAACCAAAAAATCTTCATCAACCAGCCTTCTCACTGGTTGGTTTCTTGTTCGTTTGGTGTCCTTTTCTTTGCTTGCCTTTAAGGCAGAATCCAAGCCGCCTTTGCGGCCCTTTTACTCTGTCTGGTTCTAGGAGCCGTTTGTGGAATACTCTTTCTTACTTTGGACACACCTTCTCCTTTGACTTTTCAACAATGGTGGCCCTTCTACGCTTAAAGCATATCAGCACTTCATCATCAGACTCATTAATCGGAGCAGGACCAGTAAAACCAGGTTCTGCTCAGGAGACAGATCCCCCAAGGGCACAACAATAGTAGACACTGGTTCGGGATTGACAGCTAAATCTAAATTTACCCCCGAGGAACCTGGTGTCTCATCCCAAATAGGAGTTGTCTTGACAACGGAAGACTCAGACTCTCCTTGGACTGAGGGACCAGGTCCCTCCTTCATTCCCCCTACTAACTACTACTGCGCAGACACAGACCCCATATCACCGGCAAGTCCCTCACTATTTTTCATAGCTCGTAGGCTATCAGCAAAATCAGTAATAATCTCAGCATCACTTTCCAAAATATTAGACCTACCCTGACCCATTTCAGATATAGACCTATCGAACTCCATAGATGACTCATTTACCCCTTTACCACTATCAAATGGAACAAGATTACCTGATTACGCCGTGGTGTCTTTAGCATTGTCCTTGTTGAAAACTTCGTCATGTTCCTTTGCAACAGTAGCATCTCCACTCACATGTAAGTCACCAGAGACCAGGTTTTCGTTCACTTGTTCATGTACCACTGTTTCCCCAACTGTTTGGCTAGTAACCTCTATTTTCTCATCCTTTTCCTCCGGTTCATATGTATAGGTACTTCGACACAAAAATGGTTTACCCACTATCCACTGAGTCGGACTTTTCAATTGGACCAAAAATCGAAGAGGACACGAACCTCTTTGGGGTTTGACTATTACTAGTCCTAGGAAAACCAGAAATGAGGAATTTTGGAGATGTGACAGTGGGGTTTTGGTCGGTGGAGATTGGGAATTTTAGGGGTGAAACAGAGGGAATGTTCAGATGGTGTTGGAGCTTTGGAAGGTGATGGAATGGGGTTCGTCTCAGTCACGTTTGGAGTGGATGATTCTTGGTGAGACATGGTTAGTTTTGATTATAGGAGCAGATAGAGAAAGAAGGTAGAGGATTAAGAGAACATGTAGGTGAGTGAGAGAGTAAAGTTAGAGTTTAGAGTTTGAATGAGGCGAGAGAGATAGAGGAATTGTATTTAAGAAGAGAAAAAAGGTAACTGTTTAGATCGTGTATGAGGAGAGGTCGGGTCGGTTTCGAGAAGGTGTACCGTTTGGAAAAAAATATTTTAAATTAAGTTATGTGTTCTTTAGTGTACTTTGTTTATCTAATTTACATGCGGTAGTTACTGCTTCTTTTTTCGCATCGCTTATTCACTGTTGATACCATCATTTTCATACTGCTTTAAATTTCTTGTTCAGGTCTCAGGTGTTCAGAAAGGTGGTGATGTTGCCTTTCTTTGCTTATGCTTATGTTTTGTCTTGAGCAGAGGGTCTCTCGAAAACAACTGCTCTACCTATCAAGATAGATGTAAGGTTTGCGTACATTCTACCCTCCCCAGACCCCACAATGTGGAATTTCACTGGATATGTTATTTGTTTGATAAAAGGAGGGAAAGGTTTAACGACTTGATACCTTAAGCAATTCAAAATCATACAAGTACTCAAGGGACTACTAACCTAAGTCACAGGGACCATGTCCCTTGACAATTTTCTTGAAAATTTGCAGGCAAAAACTCTGAATGATGCAATGTCACCTAAGCTTGTGTTGTCCTAAAACTGTCATGAGTTAGATGCCACCAAAAAATACTTTTTAGCATTGTACCTTTTCTCTTAACATAGCCAATCATTGAGTGAACTTGTGAGGGATCAACTAGTTGAGCTTGATCAAGCTCAATTCCAAGCGATTTCTCTCAAAGTGCTTCCTGCTCAGTGCCTTGGTGAAAATATCTGCAACTTGGTTCTCTGTCTTGCAGAACTTCACACAAATCAGACCCTTTTCAACATTATCCCTTAGGAAATGATGCCTAACATCAATGTGTTTAGTCCTTTTATGTTGCACTGGATTTTTCGCCATGTTAAGTGCACTTGTATTATCACACAACAAGGGCACAGACAGTAAGCACACCAAAATTCTCCAAATGTTTTTTGATCACTAACAATTGAGCACAACAGGAAGCAACAACCACATACTCAACTTCAGAAGTAGAAAGAGCCACAAAGTTTTGTTTCTTCGTACCCCGAGAGATAAGCATGATCCCAGAAAATGCGTCATTCCAAATGTGCTCTTCGTATCCACCAAATATCCAGCATAATCAGCATCAGCATATCCAACCAAGTCAAAATTATATCCTGATGGATAGACGAGGACCAGGTCCAGAGTCCCTTTGAGATACCTCAAAATTTTTTTGCAGCCTTCAAATGAGTTCTTTGGGACTTGATTGGAACCTTGCACATAACCCAACACTGAAAACAATGTCAGGTCTGCTAGTAATTAAGTACAGTAGAGACCGAATGATACTCATATACATGGTTTCATTGATAGGAGAACCAGGCTCATCCATGTCCAACCGAGTGGCAGTGGCTATAGAATTAGCATTCTCCATCTCGAATCTCTTAAGCAACTCCTTGATATACTTTTATTGACTGATCAATGTGTCTGTTGGGGTTTGCTTCACTTGCAGCCCAAGGAAGAAATTTAGTTCACCCATCATGCTCATCTCAAACTCACTTATCATGAGCTTAGCAAACTCTTCACAAAAGGAATCATTAGTAGCACCAAAAATGATCATCAATATAGACTTGCACAATCAATAAATTTCTCCCTCTTTTCCGGAAATAAAGTGTTGTCAATTTTTCCTCTTGTAAAACCATTTTCAATAAGAAACTTTGACAATCTTTCATACCATGGACGAGGAGCTTGCTTCAAATCATATAGAGTCTTGTCAAGCTTGAACACATGCTCAAGATGTTCATGACTCTCAAAACCAGAGTGTGCTTAGCAAAGACTTCTTCCTTTAGATATCCATTCAGAAATGCACTCTTAACATCCATTTGGAATAATTTGAATTCCATATGAGATGCAAAGGCAATAAGAATTCTAATTGCCTCCATTCTAGCAACAAGAGCAAAAGTCTCATCATCATAGTTTAGCCCTTCTTCTTGACCGTAACCTTGAACTACCAGCCTTGCCTTGTTCCTTGAGGGGTTTATGAGGGGTTTTTTCTTTTTCAAAATCAAGCCCTTGCCTACCCCCACCTTTACTTTTGTACATTGAGGTAATTACATCAGAGGACCAGGTCCAATGAAGTGCCTTTTCAAGATCAACTTTTACCCATTTTAAATCTTACTGTAGCTGTCTGTTCTTTTCTACCTCGGTAGTAAGACTCAGTTTCATTTTCTTAAGCTCATTTTCAAGCTCCAGTTAAGTCTCACTAGCTACACCTTTTCATTTAGAGGGAGTATCCATACATTTTTTCAATTGATTTTCTAACAAGACGTTTTCTTGAGTTACCTCATCAACCTGTTCTTTTAGATCTATAATAGAAACTACTAAATCATCCCTCTTATTCTAAATCACAAATTTCTTTATTTAGAGCACTCTTCTCTTTAACAAGAACATGATAAGCATCGATTAACATATTTGCCAGTGATATAAGTTTCTTTTGAGAATAAATTTTAAGTTTTTCTGAACATCAAAAAAATTTACCTTTTCTTGCTCATCATCATTAGCAGCATCAAATTTGGTCATGAGTGCAAAGATTGACTCATATTCAAAAGATTCATTGTCAATAGCCATCATTGATTTGTCAACTCTGGTCATCATCATCTTCAGATTCACTTGAGGAGTCTCCCCAAGCAGCAAGATCAGCCGCATCTCTCCTCTTGAGCTTCTCATCAGGGACCTGATTCATCTTAACAGTCATGTCTTTCTGATTGTCCTACTTGTGAAGAGAACATTCTTTAATGAAGTGATCAGGTTTCCCACACTTATGACAACAGTTGTCATTTCCTTTGAAGTTCCTGCTGGAGCTTCCTATTTTTAAGACCCCACAATTTTTTTGAACCAACTTTTGAAACTTGCGAGTTAGGTATGCCATATCAGCTTCGTCACTGCTTAAGTTACTTTTGGCAGCCTTGAGAACCAGACTTCTTTCCTTCTTTGTCTCACTCTTTTCAAGTTTCTTCTGGCTTTCTTCATCTCGTAAGTCTTGAGATTTCCAATCAGCTCATCAATGGTCAGCGTCTTCAAGTTCTTGGCTTCATATATGGTATTCACCTTGCTATCCCAAGAGTCTGGCAAGACACCAAACAATTTTCTGATCAGTTTGTTAGTTGTAATGACTTCTCACAGAGAGTTGAGCTTATTGATTATAGAGGTGAACGACTCATCCTTTCTTATCTTAAAGAGCTCATACTCTGTGGTGAGCATATTGATCTTGGACTCCTTAACTTGAGTGGTTCCTTCATGAGATGTTTGGAGAGCTTCCCAGATCTACTTAGTAGATACATAAGATGAGACCCGGTTGTACTCATCCGGTCCAATACCACAAACAAGGATCTTCTTAGCCTTGAAGTTTTTCTCCACGGCCTTTCTGTCCACATCATTGTATTCTTTTCTTGCTTTTGGAGTAGTTATAAAACCAACTAGATCGTGTTCATGGGAACATGAGGACCATCACAGATGATATCCCACAACTCAGAATCTCTAGCCATGATGAAATGGTGAATCCTTGTCTTCCACCACCCATAGTACTTCTCGTTGAACCTTGGTGGTCTTGTAGTAGATTGTTCTTCCTCTAAGTTTAGTGGAGCAGCCATGAGAAAGATTCTTTCTAGGTGTTAACCTTTTAGAAAGCATCTGATACTAATTGATAGAAACTAAGTGTCCACCAAACAGTATATTAGAAAGCATCTGCTCTGATACTAATTGATAGAAACTAAATGTCCACCAAACAGTATAAAGAAACAGGTTCTCTATTTATTCCCTCAAGCAAAACAGAAAGTAAATAACACACAATATTTACATGAAAAACTCTTTGCTCAAGGGATAAAAATCACGACCTACCAAGTAGGATTTTCAACTTCACTAACTGAGCAACTTCAGATTACAACCTATTGCAACTTAGAAATTAACCTATTAATCTCTCACCCCTTACAATACCTCTATTGTAAGTATTTTACAATAACTCTATTGCAAAGCTACAAGCCTTGACTAACTCTAGCCAAGAACACAAATCAACAAAGGTTGAAACTTCTTAAAAGTAGTGTAGGATTACAAGAACAAAATGACAGAGACTCAAAACAAACTAAAGGACTTAGACATCTTCAGGACACTGAAGAATGGTTTACAATGACACTTTTTAAAAGTAGTGTAGGATTATAATAAAGAACAAAATGACAAAGACTCAAAACAAACCAAAGGACTTAAACATCTTCAGTACATCTTCAGTATCGGGATCTGGTCCTTCAGTTTGCAAACAACTTTGTTCTTGAGAGCACTTGGAGACTTGTGGCAGCTGCACTTTCAAAGTGATTTTAGGTTTTCAGTGTTACCTTAAACCCTGTAACATGTATATATATTGGGGAGCATGTGTGAAGAGATAGAGACAATTCAGCCCTTGGTTTGACCACTAGCGAGCTACAGCAGTGCTGCTGTACTTCTGCCAGTGAACAGTACACTTTACAATTGTAATTGTTGACTTTACGATAGCCGAGGGAACGGATCGCAGATCGGGTCCCTATCTGGTTCCTCAAAAGTTTGGCAAATTATCAAAATACAAGATGACAATCAGTGTATTTAAGGGCACAAGATTAAAGGACATTTTGGTTCATTATACATTTCTTTAGTATAAGACTACAAAATTCAAAAGTTTTCTTTACTTTCTTAAACACTGTGCTCTCAGTCAAACTAAGACAAAAAACGAAGGGAGTACCTCCTTAGATTATGAGAACAAGAATAAGATGAGAAAATTCAATATCAGTATTCAGTATTGACCTTGTATTCACGTCATCGAGGAGCTTTACAGGTAAAAAGTTCTATGCCGGCTACAATGTGCGCAATCAATCATCTTTTAAATTTTTAAAGCATTGCATTATTCAGTTTCCTTCTTTAGACTGTATGAACAAAACACACAAAAAAAAACAGTAGCATAATAGCACCAAGGGATCTCTTATCCATAGTGAATACAAAGGATAACCAGTAAATCAGTCACTAGCAGATTGCAAGAGAAGTTGGAAAGCTCACCACTTTTAACTCTAATAATCCGTCAAATGGCTGATAAGCAGCAATTGCACTTATACTCACATCTGTAGTCTCCACTGATTTCATCATATTTTCTGCTAGCCATTCTTGAACCAAATCCAAAGACAACTAAAACCATAAAAAACAATAAAGGAAATACGTCAAATCATCAATAAAGCTTAAACTTCTTTAAAAAGAGAACATCTATTCGTTCATTTTAGGCATGCAACACGCTCCGTCATATGCAGGCCCATTCTTTTACTTTGACCAACAACAACAACAACAACAACATACCCAGTAAAATCCCACCACGTGGGGTCTGGGGAGGGTAGAGTGTACACAGACCTTACCTCTACCTTGGACCAAACAGTAAAAATAATTTTGTTGATAAACGACAGTATAGCCTGTTTGGCCAAGTTTCTCAAAAGCCAAAAATGCTCATTTTCTTTAAAAAGTGCTTATTTTAGAGCTTTGAGGTGTTTGACCAAACTTTTAGTAGGAAAAAAAAAATGTGAGTAGTAGCAAAAGTGTTTTCCCATAAGCTAAAAAAGTACTCCCTCCGTCCCAATTTAAGTGTCTTAGTTTGACTAGACACAAAATTTAAAAAGTAAAGAGAGACTTTTGAATCTTGTGATATATTAAAGATATGTATAATGTACTAAAATGTCCTTCAATCTTGTGGTTATAAACTTGTCATGTAGGATCTTTGAATTGTCAATTTACTATATGTGGAAAGAGGCACTCTTTTTGGGACAAACTAAAAGGGAAAGTAAGACACTTAAAGTGGGACGGAGGGAGTAGCTTTCTCTGAAAAGCACATGTGGAAACTTGGTCAAGCACAAATTGTTGTTCTAACATTGGCAAAAGTGTTTTTCAAATTGATTAGTCAAACACAAACGGTTACTCTTCAAGAATACTTTTTCAAAAAACACTTCTGACAAAAACACTTTTCAAAAGAAACAACTTTAAAAGTTTGACCAGACATGCTATTGGATGCAAACCTAGAAACTCAATATATATACACAACAACAACTAAGCCTCAATCCTAAACAAGACAGAATCGTCTATATGAATCCTTAGTGACCATTTCATTCGGCATACACTATTACCATATTGATTCGTGCAATCATCTCATCTAATATTTATTTTCAATAAGGTGCCTTATGCATAGCGGGAGCTGAGTGCACCGGGCTGCCCCTTTAAGGTGCCTTATGCAGTAAAACAAAATACACCAACTAGGGGAGGGGGAGGGGGGAACCAGTAACAGAGCTAGAGATAACAGAGCCAGAGAGTATGAAACTTCAGCAAAACCCAATAATTTTGCTTCAAACCCTGTATTTTTCTTAAGAAATTCATTTAATATGTACAAATTATTAATTCAGAACCTAGTAACCCAAAATGACTAAAATTTCGTACTCTTATGTTTCAAATCCTAGCTCCGCCTCGACCGGCAACCAAAGATTGTCATAAGCACGGTAAGGCAATAAAATCAGATACAACGAAAACTGTAGGAAAAAAAAAGATGTGAACTCTACCTTGTTTTCAGCTAATCCTAATTGAATAGCACCATCTGGATTACTTAATTCATCATAAGAGTCCTTATAACCTCTTTTTAATCCAACATAGTAAAGACTTCCATGGCCTTGTTCAGAAATGACAGAATTACCCCTAGAGGAAACTTGAACTGACCCATTAGTCCCTCTTGGTGATAGTAGCAAACGAGAATGAACCCTTTGTAACCCTGAACCAGAAGACCCTTCCGTCAAATGGGTCGTAGCCGGTGACCTCACCGGAGCAGACGGTTCGGAGTTTTTCCGGCGGACCCGTTTCAAATAGAGTTGCCAGAAGTAGAAAATGGCTACTCTTTTAAAGTACTTTTTAAATTTTGACAAAAAACACTTTTCATAAGCAGATTTCAGAAGCTTACGGAAAAGGTTATTACACGCGAACCTAGAAACTCAATATATATATACTACAATATCAACTGCACCTCAATTCTAAATAAATTGAGATTGATTATATAAATTCTTACTGACCATGTTATTCTACATACATTATTATCATATTGATTTGTGTGATCTTCTCATCTAATAGTACTTTTATGTGCGGCTTTTATGACACAGTTAAGTTGGGATAGACTATATGAATGGTTATTGATCACGAGGTTCATAAGCATAGTAAGGCAATAAAATGAGCTACTTAACGAAAAAATGGAAGAAAAAAAAAGAAGGGAACAAACCATGAAAGAGAGGAAATTCAATTGGGAAATTCCAACTCGGCGCTGGCGCCTCTAAGGAGGTAACCCACTAGTTGGGCTAAAATTTCGATAATTTATATGGCAGAAAGGTACATGTGGGTAAAAAGTTGGTAGTTGGGCTAAAAATAGAAAATTAGATACCTGAAAGGACACTCAATTTAATTTTCTCATTATTAAAAGTTGTCTAACCCCCTCTTTGGATGATTGTTGTGGTTATTATTGTATTGTTTTCTATGAAACTACGTTTATTTTCATTGTTTTAAAAATTATGTTGTTTGATGTTGTAAATTTGTTATAATTTTGTGGTTAAATAACCATGAAAAAATTCAGTTTTTAAAATCACGAATTTGGTGATTTTTATGTGATTTTGTATTTCATTTTTCCATTATACCTCACCCCACCCACCTCCCGCCAACCACTCTACCACCATCCTACCACCCACCCCGCTTTATCATACCCAAACCAACCAAACACCACCCTCTACCACCCACCCCCACACTACCGGCACCTCACCACCACCCACCACCCCTCACCACCACCAACCCCATCACCTCCCATGATCCCTCACCCCCCCCACGCCACCACCACCCACACCCACTAACCCACCCCTCCACCACCTACTTATTTTTTAAAGTTTTCATTTTATCTTTTACATTAATTTTATTAATATATAAAAACTAATTTGTAATTAAGGGTGGAGGGTATTTTAGTAAACTTACATGTTATTATACAGTAACATACAATCAAATCAAATCATAAAAATATAATTAAATTACAACAAACAATACAGTCTATCCAAACATTGTGTTCATTAATACAATACAACATCATACTATATCATACCATATTGTACATTAATAAACCACGAAAAATAACCATCCAAACATAGGGTAAATATAATCGGATCATTCACACGAATACCCCTATCTTGGGGTAGTGTTTAATTTCCCCCTTCAAATTGTTGGTTGCCCTTTGACATTTTAAGTAACAAAAAAATGGTCAAAAATATCCCTGACATAAAAAAAATCATCCTACACTTATCTATGACCTAATTTCGCAAGGCATAAGTTATGCCTTACAAGACAGGAGTAGTTCCTACAGAAAATGAATTTATGTCTTGTCCAACATAAGTTCTGTATTGCTCAGTGAATTAGATATCACACAATTTATGCCTGATAACTTAATTCCTACAGAATTTATGTCGGACAAGGCCTTGCGATTTTTTTGGTAAGAAAACAACGAATTGATTGACTATGTTGGGATTAAACTCAAAATCTCTGATTTTGTTTATGTCTTGCGAAATTAGGTCATAGATAAGGATACTTTGATCCACAAATTCTCATTAATGAAAAGTAGGGGGGAAATTAAAGACCAGTGATTTGAGGGGAAAATTTAAAGACCACCCCAAAAAGGGGAATCCGCACAAAAAAATGAACACAATCCTTGAAAAATACTCTTTTGGATAATGTTAAATTCAAATTCAATGTTTGATCATATTGCTTAATCTTACTGATAAACTAGTAACAAAAAGAAAAGCAATGACTAGACTGGGAGAAAAGCAATGATTAGACTGGGAGAGTTAGAGTAGAATACAATCATGAAACTGAAAGCATCAGAGATTTCTAAAGGCCCTTTGTTTCTCCTTCTTGTCCCCCGTGTTTGGCTCTTCCTCTAGGGATTGTTGTGTAATAAGCATATAATGTCCACTGAAACAACTTTCTTGGATTTTATCATCAACTTGCACAGATTAATTTCAAGATATAAGGTTTTCATGTTATAACAAGTTGTTCAAAAGGATTCCCGGTCATTCTATCAAACACTATGCTTTTTATTGGATAATCGGATTCAAATACTCACGGATTCAATGTTTTCTTATTGACTTACTAGATAAAATTTTCAGTTTACTTGAAAGAAATCTTTAGATTGTGGTCTAAAAGATTTATAAGTTATAATAATAATAAAAAAAAAAAAATTTAACAAAACAACTATCCGTAAATGTAAGATGATATTAATCTCCGTTAGAGAGTTTTTTCATTAATATCAAAGTATATATAGAGTATAATATTCACCACTTATACAATAGGAATCCTAAGCATATACAAAATAGAAATTCTAGTCTTATCATAATTATATTTACACAATATATGGAAATATTCTAATTATGGGTAGGGATACAATTGTTTATATAATATACATGTTTACACACCCCCTCAGTCGGAGCGGGAGGAGGGAATTTCATGAGATGTAACAGAAGTCGTAGAGAGAAAAGTAGGACTAAGACTTGTTTTGTTTTCTTTTCGTTTTCATATTGAAAAAGTAATAAGAATGAGGGGTGTTAAGCTTTTTATCATCCTGGCGTCGCTTGAAGTGGGGGGTGTGTTGTCCCTATTGGGCTGGGCCCTTCGGAGGTGGAGCGTCGCGTGTTCGGAAATCCTGCCCAATCTGCATCCGTATATGAAAGCAACTTGTTTGGTGCAGAGGGGTATAAGTGCAAACCATAATCAAGAGTGTCCTTAATGTATCGAATGATACGCTTAAGAGCAGTGAAATGAGACTCTCTAGGGGCATGCATGAATAAGCACACCTGCTGAACATCATAAGCTATGTCTGGACTGGTGAAGGTGAGATACTGAAATGCACTTGCAAGACTCCTATACAGAGTAGGATCAGAGACTGAAGCACCATTTATGACACTGAGCTTAGATTTAAAATCAACTGGAGTAGGCACCTCTTTGCAGTTCGCCATCTTAGCCCTGTACACAATCTTCTCTGCATACTTACGCTGACACAAGAATATATGATTGACAAACCTGGTCATTGATATCCCCAAAGAGTAACTCAGCTTTCCCAAATCAGTCATTGCAAATTCGGACTTAAGCAAGACAATAATCTCAGTTTTTAATCCGTCGGAGGAGGCAGTAAGAACAATATCATCCACGTAAAGTAATAAGTAAGCAGTGTTACTACCTCGATGAAAAATGAATAGTGATGTATCACTTTTGCTGCATACAAACCCAATCTGTAAGATATACCTGGAAAAACGATCATACCACGCACGGGGGACCTGTTTCAGGCCATATAGTGACTTACGGAGACGTCACACATAGTGAGGAACTGCTGGATGGGTGAATCCTGACGGCTGATGTATGTAGATTATTTCTCTCAGATCCCCATGTAAGAATGCATTCTTCATATCAAGCTGATGGATCGTCCAGTGTTTGCCCATGACAATGCTCAAAACTGTGCGAATGGTAGCCGATTTGATAACCAGGCTGAAGGTCTCACCACAATCATTGCCCTCCTGCTGATTTGTGCCATTAGCCACAAGTCGTGTGTTATACCTCTCAAGATCTCCATTGTCTCTGAATTTATGACGAAAAATCCACACACAATGAATCACATTCACCCCCTCAGGTCTAGGTACCAGATCTCATGTGTGCTGTTTAGTTAAAGCATTGAATTCCTCAGACATAACCGCATTCCAATTAGGGTCTTGTTTAGCCAATATAGGGTTTTTGGGAATTGGAGAAATGGTTTGGGCAGACAAGTTAAATTGGACTTTGGGTTTGAAGATTCCATGCTTGGCACGAGTTTCCATTTGGTGAGTGGGGACAGTGGGAGGCGGTGCTGGCTGAGTAGGGAGGGCTGAGACTGATGGTAGGGTCGGAAAAGGAGAAGGTAGGGGCGAAGCCATCGGAGGCGCCACGGCGCCTGGATCTAGCGTCGCGGCGCTGTCTGAGTGACAGGCCTCTCTAGAAATATGGCGGCGCGGCGCCTCATCACTGGGCTGCGGCGTTGTCGATGGGTTGGGAGAACAGACCTCTCTGGAAAATTGGCGTCGCGGCGCTGTCGACGAGTCAGAAGAGATAAGCTGATCAAGGATGATCGAAGAGATAGCATGCTCATCAAGGAATGAGTAATCCGGTTTTTGAAATTTTTGAAAATTCAAAAACGGGCATGTGGGTCTCGTCGAATGTGACGTGACGAGAGATGTGGATTTGACGAGTGGACATGTCGTAGCATAGATAGCCCCTATGGTTCGGTGGGAAGCCTAGGAAGACACATGAAGTGAACCTAGGAGCGAGCTTGTGAGGGGCGGTAGAGCTAAGGTTGGGATAGCACAGACAACCGAAAATCCGTAGATGATCATAGGAGGGGACTTTATGGTAGAGAATTTCGGTAGGGGTCATGTTGTGAAGAGTACTAGTAGGGAGAATATTGAGAATGTATTCTGACATTTTAGCAGCATATACCCAGAAGGATGGAGGGAGGCATGAATCAATAGAGTGTGAATCATATTGTTAATGGTGCAGATGATTCTTTCAGCTTTACCGTTTTGTGGTGAGGTGTGTGGGCAGGAGAAGCGAAAAACTATGTCATTATTGGTACAAAAATGGTGAAACATAGAGTTATTGAATTCACGATCATTATCGCATTGAAATAATTTGATACCTTTTTCAAATTGTGTTTGGATGAATTGTCGAAACTCAAGAAATTTGGTAAACACTTCCGATTTATATTTGAGAGGGTACAACCAGATATAGTGAGAAAAATCATCTAGCAAAACAAGATAATATTTATGACCGAGAGAACTAGCAACAGGTGATGTCCATAAATCGGCATGTATTATATCAAATGGTGCAAAGATAACACTAGTAGATGATTTAAACGGAAGACGAGTATGTTTACCTAAAGTACAAGAAATATAATTTTGGGCAAGCTTCCCATTACAAGTAATGAAATTATTACCTCTAAGAAAATTAAAGACTGGGAGTCCTGGGTGACCAAGTCTATTATGCCATATCGAAGAAGAAATAGCCGCTAGAGAGATTTGAGAGCAAGATCTGGCAGCGGAGGTGGATGTGAATGGATAGAGATCCCCCGTGCTATTGCATCTCGTAAGAGGTGTCCGTCTGAATATCCTTCTGATGAAACCAAAAGGGTCAAAGTCAACAGAGACAGAATTATTACGAGTAAATTGGCGGACAGAGATTAGTTTCTTAATCATGTGTGGGGCATATAATGTATTTTTAAGGGAGAATGGTGGATGGGGAGGTTGTGTGTATGATGTACCATAACCCTTTACTGGAATGCGTTGTCCACTACCAACTGTAACATATTGAGGATGATTTAAACTGCACAGTTTGGGAATAGTATCTGCAGACTGGGTGATGTGAGATGTGGCTCCGGAGTCCATGTACCAATTGTTGTCATTTGCATGTTGAGAGTCTTGGCTGATCCAACTTAGTGGGTGTCGTGGCGGAGGAGGCTTTAGGCTGTACTGCGTAAGTGGGCTTGTTGTGGTCTTTGGAGTGGAGTGGACCTAACAACCGTGTAGTGGGAATAAGGGTTGAAGAATGCTGATCTTGGAATGGGCGGCGCATGTGCTGGTCTCCGCTATCCTCGCCGCTTAGCACGACGGGTTTCTTGAGCAACAATCGTGGCGAGCTTTGTTAAAGCCGGGTATGATCCTTTGTTGAATCATGGTGGCCAATGTATCATATTCGCATTTAGGGAGGCCATCAATCAATTGTAACACCATTTTGGTATCAGTAACATGCGAGTCGACAACAGCAAGTTGATCCGACAGGAGCTTTAACTGTTTGCAGTTCTCAGTCACATTGGAAAAGTTTTCAAGATGTGTATTGTTAAATTACTCCTCTAAATACACACTCGTGCTTGTTATCCTGAAAAATTTCCTCCAAACGATTCCACAAGTCACGGGCTGTGGAGTCATATTTCATGATAGTAAGAAGTAGATCCTGAGAAATACTACCATATATCCATTGTTTGACGCCGGCGTCTAGACGACGCCAAGTAAAATCATCAACCTCCGAAGGGCGCGGAATGATGTCATCAATATGGTCAAGCACGTTATAGAGACATGCATGATTGCGAAACAGTTCAACCCAATGATAATACTGACTGCTTTCTTGATCAAGACGAATGAGGATATGGTTCTTGATGTTGGAAACAGTGAGAGCGGGATGAAAAGAGGGTGACGACTTGGTGGTGGGATTTGTGGAGGTAGAAGCGTCAACAACGATGGGAGAATCACAGTATCCATTTAAAGAAGAGAGGAAGAAAAGAAAACCCAAGAAATTTCTTGAAGAGAAGAAGGGAGCCGCGGCGTCGGGGTTACGACTGCGGAAGAAAATTTCTAGGGTTTTTGGAGTTTAGGCTCTTGATACCATGTAAAATGATATTAATCTCCCTTAGGGAGACTTCTCATTAATATCAAAGTATATATAGAGTACAATATTCATTCCGTTTTACTATAATTATATTTACACAATATATGAAAATATTCTAATTATAGATAGAGATACAATTGTTTCATGTTTACGGTAAAGATATAGTCGGGGTAAAAGTTCACAATAGGAGGTTGACTCTAATGAGATTCTTGGAAGATGTATTTACTCATTGGATGGAACTTAACTAACATGTTATTCAACTGAGAATCCTGCAAGACTGAGTATTTTATGTAGCAAATAGGGCATATCAATAATGACAGATCCACATGGTATATTATGAGTACGAAGAAAGTTAAAATTACCCACAACTTTATATCGTTATACTAATATTATATGCACAGAACTGAAAACAAGGGAAATCATGCATGTCATTCCTTTTTCTGCCAAGGAATAAGTATATGTTCTACAACTTTATTTACAAAAAAACACAAGATCTTAATTAAAGGCAAGCCAAGTTTTAGGAAATTTAAAAGTAAAGTCGTTTAAAAAAATATCAAATAGACCATTTGAAGATCCATAGGGGTTTGGCTAGATGGTTGTGTTCTTCCGTTGTTATCAGAGGTCTCAGTTCGAACCATGATGACAAAAACTTCTTAATTGGGAGTATTTGCGTCTCTTAGTAAGCCTATGTGCACGAATGTGGACTAGACGGAGAAACCCTTGGAATGGACAATTTCTTGATAGAACGCTTCTTGGGAATGGACAACTTCTTACTAAGTAAAATTCACAAATAACCATTTTTTGGCACCTGTAATTGCAAAAAAAAAAAGTCATTGACATGTAGAAATTTCATAGGGCTGCAAATTGACTAGTGAACGTTATTTTTACGTGCGTAAACCCCTTACTACCCACTTAATGGGCCGATCTCATATCTCATATGAATACGGGTGATTTACAAGAATAGCCTTGGAAGTAAATGTGGTCGATCTTGAATTTTTAACCCTGTTTGCCCTATGGACAAAACTTCAAGGTTAAGAAGTTTAGCCCCATGGACATCACTTTTGACTTTGAATATTTACCCATGTGAAAGCCGATGCGAAAAATTCAAAACTCATTTTCAAGGTCATTAGGTGTAATTTCATGTATGAATATAGAGTTTAGGGTTTAGGCTTTAGGGTTTAGTTGGATCAGTGAATTTTAGACGACCAACCTCTAGTAAACTAAAATAAAATTAGCCACTTGAAGGAAGTATTTAATTCTTGCACATCTTTTCCTTAAACCCAACTCCTCCCAAGCTTTTTGTGGTCAAATTTGGATGGGTGTATACAGATACAAGTTGGCACATTGCATTGCAAGAAATCTACTCCCCCATTCTCTCTTCTAATAAACTTCACATTAACATCACATGTAAGTTCTGACTATGAAATGAAAGAGAAGATTCTTCAATTCCACTAATATAATCACTTCTTCACCACTAATTAAGAGGAACATAAAATAATTTACCCTTTGTCCATAACTCTCTTCCCAACTTAACTACCTGCAAAAAAACACGTGAATTTTCGACAATTTTTTTGGAGGTAGGTCGTCGGAAATCCCATGTTTCAAATAGATATTCCCTCTAGAAAAATTATGTCGGAACTTGATCACGTATTTTTAGTGCCAAACTGCTAACTTACATTCCACAAAAGGTGTTGGTCGATTAAGACAACAAGATGGTGGTCATAAAAGCCGAAATCGATCCGCTAACGATAGTTTTGACAAGAAAAAAAAAGTGTTAGTAGCTTCTAGATAAGGTTTGTCAAAGTAAATTACTAATTTCTTTTAAGTTCTCAACGAAGACACTCATCATTCATCAAATGTCAATGTTAACAGCCCAACATGTAACTAAACTTGCAGCTTTGCAAGTGGAAATTTGCTCTTAATTAAGAAGAAGATTATGACAATCAAGCCTTGGCACATGGTCATTAATACTAAATACTAATCATTTCTAGGAAAGCGTTTAATTACCATCCTTTCCTTTTTCTTTTTTAATTGTTTCTTCAACATTAGTTCTTTGATTCTCCTTTTATCACACAATAATACTTTAATTAACAAGAGGGGTGCTATTTATTAAACAAATCAGAAGACTTCCACTCCGAGTTTACCGGGTCTTGCACAAGATTAGCAAGCAAATTAAATTGCATAGCCAGAGCACAGGACCGGACCGGAACCGGAACGGAATGGACCGGACCGGTGGATTCCGGTCCGGTCCCC
Organism: Przewalskia tangutica; assembly: GCA_029844215.1. Lineage (NCBI taxonomy): Eukaryota > Viridiplantae > Streptophyta > Magnoliopsida > Solanales > Solanaceae > Przewalskia > Przewalskia tangutica. The sequence goes on along the minus strand of CM056740.1, from coordinate 73,291,329 downwards.
GGTCCGTCGAAATGGTGGATTCCGGTTTTCCGGTCCGGTCCGGTCCGGACCGAAATGGACCTTGTTTTTTTTTTTAAAAAAAATTGAATTTCCAATATTGAAATTGACATTCCCGGACACATTACCACGAAATTTGAACGTTGAAATCTATTGTATATCGCGAGATATTTAGCTTTGAAAATAGAAAAAACGTAACAATTTGGGGGGAAATTCAAATTGAGCGGGGAAAAACACGTTTTTCAGAAAATTGGCATGGCTGTGGTTTGACCACCCCGTATCGAAAAAATACGTGAAATCAAAAAAAAATTAGGTGAAACGGACGTTCGAGCGCAAAGTTATGATCATATAAAGTTTGATCAATTTACAACTACTTTACTTTCTTCTCTCCCTACCTATAATTTATGTCGATGCTTCAGGAATGTCCAAATTCCAAATAGAAAATAGAAAATATAAATGTGGTGTGTAACTTTAATTAATGAGTAGTTCAGTAGTTCATATACGAACCAAGTACATTTGGTGGTTTTCTTTAAGTTAGTTGAAATAAAGTATATTGAAGGATAAAGAAAAAACAAACATATTTAATGAGATTGATAAATGAACACATTGTTAAAAATTTATAATTTATAAATTACATTTAAAAAAAAAAAAAATACCGGTCCAACCGGTCCAAAAACCGGGACCGGACCGGAATTTCCCGGTCCGGACCGGGACCGGAAAATTTCCGGATTCCGATTCCAGTCCATTCCGGTTCTGGACCGATGAACACCCCTATTATATATACTAATAGTACACATAATGCAAAAAATATCAAACTCCACTTTTCTTAAGTGTACATCATTAGTTCAAATTTCCTTTCTCTCCTAGCACATTTGCAGCCATGAAAATCTTGAAAATATTTCTTGTTATTTTCACAATACTTGGTTGTTTTTCATGGCCTAGTATGCAGAGCGACTTGGAGACATACATAGTTCAAGTGGAATCACCAGAAAGTCAAATTTCTACTCACTCGTCAACAATGGATTGGGAGAGTTGGTACAATTCTTTCTTGCCAAAGACCATAGCAACCGCTGGCTTAAATGAAAAGCCGCGGTTGCTATATTCATATCACAATGTGATGAAAGGCTTTGCGGCAAGATTGTCAGCGGAACAAGTGAAGGAAATGGAGAAGAAACCGGGATTTATATCTGTGTGGCCACAGAAGATATTGTTTTTACACACTACGCATACTCCGAGTTTCCTTGGATTGCAACAGAACATTGGCCTATGGAAGGATGCCAACTATGGGAAAGGTGTGATTATCGGAGTCTTGGACACCGGGATTTCACCTGACCATCCTTCATTTAGCGACGAAGGAATGCCTCCTCCTCCTGCTAAATGGAAGGGCAAGTGTGAATTGAACTTCACTACAAAATGTAACAACAAGCTCATTGGTGTAAGGACTTTCCGAATAAGCAGTGATTCACCGCTAGATGATAATGGACATGGTACGCACACTGCCAGCACGGCTGCAGGAAGTTTTGTGAAAGGTGCCAATGTGTACGGGAACGCAAAAGGCACTGCGGTTGGGATTGCCCCTCTTGCTCACCTGGCCATTTATAAGGTCTGTGACTCGTTTGGTTGCTCCAACAGTGACATTCTAGCTGCCATGGATGCGGCTATTGATGACGGAGTAGATATCCTATCCCTTTCCCTTGGTGGAAGTAGTATGCCATTCTATAATGACATCATTGCACTCGGGGCATATAGTGCAACACAAAGAGGTATTCTTGTAAGTTGCTCTGCCGGTAATAATGGTCCATACGATAGCACTTTATCAAATGAAGCTCCGTGGATTCTAACAGTAGGTGCAAGCACTCTTGACAGGAAACTCAAGGCCACCGTTAAGCTCGGAAACCAAAAAGTATACGAGGGCGAATCAGCATTTCATCCAAAGAGTCATAATTCAACATTTTCCCCTTTGTTTGATCCTGCACGGAATGCAACTGACTTTGACAGCCCTTATTGCGGAACGGGTTCACTGAATGATCCTGAAATTGAAGGCAAAATTGTTTTGTGCATGGCAGGTGGTGGTTATACCAGGACTGGAAAAGGACAAGCTGTAAAGGATGCCGGAGGTGTTGGCATGATTATCATTAATTTCCCTGATTATGGTTTCACTAACTTTGCTGATCCCCACGTCCTTCCAGCTCTGTATATTACTTACAAAGATGGAATGGAAATTCTTGACTACATGAACTCGACATCAAAACCAATAGCAAGTTTTGCATTTCAAGGAACAATAATTGGTGATAAAGATGCCCCGGTGGTTGCTGCATTCTCTGCTCGCGGACCAAGCTTAGCTAGTCCGGGAATCTTGAAGCCCGATATTATCGGTCCTGGTGTCAACATTCTTGCTGCTTGGCCTACCTCAGTTGACGACAAAGCAAACACAAAGTCTATCTTCAACATTATATCGGGCACCTCCATGTCTTGTCCGCACCTCAGTGGAGTAGCAGCATTGCTGAAAAGCGCCCACCCCACTTGGTCCCCTGCAGCTATCAAATCAGCAATCATGACAACTGCTAACACAGTAAACCTCGCTAACGATCCCATATTAGATGAAAGGCTCCTTCCGGCTAACATCTTTGCCATTGGTGCTGGACATGTCAATCCATCAAGAGCTAATGATCCAGGACTAATCTACGACACCCAATTTAAGGACTACTTGCCTTACTTGTGCGGTCTGAATTACACAAATCGACAGGTGGGAAACCTCCTGCAACGCAAAGTGGATTGTAAGGAAGTGAAACGTATTCCTGAAGCACAACTAAATTATCCTTCATTCTCCATCGCACTTGGAGAAAATTCTCAAACGTATACGAGAACAGTGACTAACGTCGGGGATGCTAAATCATCTTACAGTGTGGAAATAACTTCACCAGCGGGAGTTTCCGTGACTGTTAAGCCCACGACTCTCAAATTCTCAAAGTTGAACCAGAAGTTGAAATACCAAGTGACGTTTTCGATAAGAGCTAATAGCCCAAACAGTGGTATTGTTCAAGGATTCTTGAAATGGACTAGTAATAAGTACTCTGTAAGAAACCCAATTGCAGTTGTGTTAGAACCTACAATTGGTTTCTAGTTTTAATTTTCTTCTCATTTTAGTAATTGTAACAATGTATGACAAGCCTATCTAAAGAAAAGTCTCCCATTTGAAACATTATTTATTAGTTGTCATGTTTTGGAGATAATATTATTTCCGGTGCCATTATTCCGACTTCTGCAGCTATAGGTTTACATTTTTACCCAATCTGGGAAGCGGCATCCGTTGATGAATGGTTATACAAGCCTACTAGTATATGTAGTTTCAACAAAAACTGTTGACATTCATATCTGGAGGTACTTGATTGACGCAATGTAAGGATTGTTATCTGATTTTTTTATTTTCCTGAGTTTGGTATTCTTATAATTTTGAATGCTAATACAGTTTTCATAATCTTGAAGAAAATGCTAATTACAGTTTGGATGAGAACAAACTACATTTAGATTTTAGACTATGCAAATCGGAATATTTCAACTCTTTGAAATTGAGCTGAGCTGACTAGTTACCCCTGAGAAAAGTGCTGCCAGACACACAATTATATGATAATCATTTCATTAACAACTAGAATAGTACATACTACAACGTATTAATGAAACTGCCGAAATTAAAAAGCGATTTATGTAATGGCAGGACCTTAGCTCTCCATGCTGCAGTCTAATCATATTACAAGAGTGTTTAGGCACACAAATCTAAGTTTTGAATCGTATTACAGGAGTGTTTAGGCAAATAAACCTAAATTCCCACTCATTACAAGAGTGTTTAGGCAAACAAACCTAAATTTCGAATTCCAAACATCATGCTTGGAACTTTTTAAAACCAATAAATAGCACACCTGCATTATTATTATTCATAGAATTGTCAATAAAATTTCATCATTTCATGTAGCATACACAAACAATCTAAAGAAAGATCATAAAATTCCATTCTTGTGGATTCATTGAAGCAAACCTAAGAAAGATCAAAAGAGAAAATATATCTTGACGAGTGGTCACACAATTTCACATGGTAACAGAACAAACATCTGTCCCTGAGTTCAACATTTCACCAACCCTTGAGCGAAAACAATTTCCACGTGTTTGGATCATCCAAAACAAAATCAGGCTCACACCCGAGGGGAATGCTGAAAATATAAATAATTAGATCAAAGGTTGCTCCCTCTAATAACTTACACTTTTAGATGAGGTGATCACACACTTTAACAATATAGTTTACATATTCATATCATAAATATGAATAATTCAGAAAATCCAACATCCTTCGGCTCAATTTATGTGGTGGCGGTGTTTGATTGGGCACAAATTTAAGAAAAGAAAAATATTGAAACTTATAATCTAAAACAAGCCAGACATTTGTGTGACTATAAATCATCTCATTCAAGGTTAAATGGAAAGTTTAAAGTTAAATTGTTCAAGACATTTAAAAAGGAAAATATATGATACATAAATTGGGATAGCGGGAGCACTAGTTTTCTTCTCTAGTTTGTAGTATGGTATTCTGTAGGAGGCAAGTGGCACCTCACCAGGGCATTATGCAGAATCTTTATAACCAAAACTAAAAAATTGCTTAGAAAATCATGTCGAGGCATTTACAAAGAATACCTTCTTGCCAATTGGTATGAACAACTAATTTTCCTTTGTCCAATCCACAGCATCAACTCCTCGAAATTTTGCAACAACAAACCTAAGCTAAAGAAAAACAATTAAAAGACAAAGCACAAGGGCGAAAAAGTAATTGTACTTAAACATGTTAGGAAGTAACAATACGGTTCACATCTAACAAACCAACAAAATTAACTTAGTTTGTACTACATCTTACAACAAGACATCTTGTCATCTATGACGTTCATAAAGGCTCGGAATTCTGATAGTACTAATCTGTAATCCAAGATCATGCACAAGTGACACAGTTAAGGCTTCTAACCTCGGGAGATTGAAGAAAGAGAGGTCATGAGCTGCTAGTACTTTCTGCAAGTGTCAACACGAGCTTTTTGAAGTTGGTAAGACAATGACCAACCGAATATGGCTAACCTTTTCTGAAAAATATAAACAGAAAGTATAATGACGAGCAATCAGCCAAATCCTGGAGGCACTTCAGGGTCTTCTTCATGGACATTATCTGGATTCTTCTCTTTCGCGACTATAGCAAAGCCAGGTGGCGCACCGACATCCACACTGTCGGGCACCAAAGGGTCAAGTGAGCAATTCGTCTCTGACTGGACAGGAACAGGAATTCCTGATTCCTCTTTGGGTGTTTCCTTACAGTCACTTTTGCTGTTCTGATTTGAACCTAACCCTGCAAAACCAGGAGGTTCACTTGGCTCCGCATCAACAGAAAATGCAGCGTTGATACCACTGTGTGAAACAGCAATATGTCCATTACTTTCAACTCCATGCTGAGCTGGCTGCAAGTCTGAATGAGAGGATGATTCGCCAGCTTCAATTAGTTGTGGGTTCAATAACTTATTGTAAACGGATTGAACAGTTTGGGTTATCTCCGTTTGAATGCCATCACCGGTTCTGATTGTATTCCACAAATCTTCTGATATTTTACCCATTACTTTGTCCCTATAGTTCATGACCAAAACAGGTTAAAAATAGGGAACCCTGTATCCGCTAACTGATTAACTTTTAATATCACTAGTTGAAACAAACAAACTCTCATAATTCGCTGCTCGAATAAAAGGTAAAAAAGGTCCAGAAGCCATCGACCTTGTTGAAAAAGTAAACTAGATTCATCCCAATCACATGAGTTTACCTAGTTCATGTATTAGGAAGTTAATAATAAGAATGCATGCATGTTTTTATTCATGAACTAGGGAATAGGAAATTTTTAGAAATAAATTATGATACATGTACTAGTATAGGTACATGTTAGATGAGTTCCTATAAATACCTAGGCACTACAACATTTTATGTAAGTCAAGTTGGTGGAAGAATATTTTCCTCTGCTCGTCTTGCTTCTCCTCCCTAATTTTCCAACAGACCTTTCATTAATTCATCACTTAGGCTATTTAATTTTCTCTCCTCACTTGACCCCCCCGAAGTATCAACATTACACTGCATTTATCAGAGCTTCTTTTTCATTCTGTTGATAAAAAATTATTCCCTCAATACCAAATTGAAATTTCCAGATTGCGTTAAAACATGTCAACAAATTCCAATCTCCAAAAACAAAGGAAACTACTACCACATTATCCTATTTCTGTTTTCTATGCCCCAATTAGAGCTAAGCAACACACAATTTCAACAGTCCCTTAATTTTCATGCCAAGTCACTCTTATAGATAAATTTTCCTTTTCAAAAAAGATTCATGCGAAGTCAGACGAAACAATTTGCTTGGAACTAGGGTATAATATTCATATTTTTCCTGGATAAAATGCTCTCAAATGCCTAACAAACTCTTTCAACTCCTGAAGTAAGCCAAACTTGGACATATTTTGAATATCATGAAAATGATAGCCTTAAGGATTAAAAAACTCATGCTTGGAAGGAAAATCAGCCTAGAGGGAAACAAAAACGAGTCATAAAATAGACACGGAACTATAAAAATAAAAGCACATGCTTGAGTGCTTAAATATGCAACAAGAGATATTTTTCATTGCCTAGTTTTTCTCATACTTCTTCCTTTCATGTTTTCCGAGAAAATCATGGTTATTTCTACATCCAAAATTAGGAGCTTAGTGCACCGGGCTGCCCTTTTTTTTCGTAGTATCCCACAAAATAGATAAATGAAATATCAAAAAAAATCCCCCTCCCCCCTCCCCAAAACAAATAAAAAGTAGTCAAGTATTAACGAAAATTAAAACAAAAGCACATTTTCCTATTTCAAGCATGTATTATTGTATTTGTCATCTGAACACAAGTTTGGAGGCCAAGGTTATTCTAAAGGTAATTGAATCAAAAGGTTCTAAACTAGTGAAAGAAAAAAGAAGAAACGGAAACAACCTATTTGAAAAGCCCAGTTAAAAGAAGAAGGGGGAGGAGGTTGAGAGCTAAGGAAGGAATTCACAGAATTTAGGTGCCTCTAAGATCAAAAAATCAAAATTATGGGAAAAGGTTGAAGATATGACCTACCCAACTTCTTGATATATAGCATCAGACAGTTGCCTTGGTTTCATATTTTCTGCACCTGGACGGTTAAGTGCTGCTGATTCTTTCACTGTGGCTATTATGCTATTCCGCAACTCTTCCTGGAAAACAAACAAACTTGTCACACAACTGGAGCATATATATAAAATTCAAAGTATAATAGTGTCGTTCTTTTCCTTTTGTTTATATGAAGACAAAGTAAAAATATAACATACCAAGCAAGATAAAAGATATGACATACAGATCCATCTATTTAGTGGACACAGCAAAATGCAACAAAAAAGTTTATGCCCACTGACATACATAACTGTGTCAACCATTGCACTTCACAGGGGGGGAGCTTTTCCAATTTTTACACTTCCTGTCTTTAAGAACCGAAAGTTTTTTTAAAGGGAGGGTGGGTGTTCAATTAGATCTTTAAGCACATAATGAGGCTAAAAAACCCAATCCACTTACTAGCCCCTTCAACCTTAAACAATTTCAAGCATCAATTAGAAGAACAACGATAGAACGACAACTATCTTACCTCACCTCAAAACAAATCAAGTTTATAGATAGTTCTCTTCTCTTACAATTAAATAAACTAACTACCCACTCATACTCTATTAGTGAGGAAATAATCACAAAAGTTAAAAATTAGAACCTACACCATAACAAAGGCAAATGTGTATCTCTTTGATCCTATTGTACATAGAGATATATCTTTTTTTAATCTAATTCTACATAGAGATATATCGAAGGACAAGAAACATGTTTTAACTTTATCATGAATAGTAAGTCCTCTCTTCTCAAGTTTTCTAGAGAAAATAAATATTTAAATCAAGAGGGACAAAGTTTTAAAATGAAATTCATTGTAATGAGGGTGAGGATTAATTGTTGACCAAGCTAAGGCAGGACAAGTAATGCTTTCAGAAACCGATAGAGAATTTTCCTCTGCCCCTTTGCCCCACCCCCAACCCATGTTTTTCTATACTAGGAAGCACGAACATCAAATTTAATGCCCCTATGCTTTTCACAATCAGCTTTGACACATCACTGATTCATATACGACAACTATACAGCTGTCTCTACTAATATCTTTTATATTTGGAATATTGGCACCACATGTTTTGGAGTTTGATTTTTGCAATGGAAAGCATTTAAGTTCAGGCGATGCACTTCACTATATTGTTCGTGATGTTGGACCCACGAAGCTAACAAAGTTTGTCCCTTATACCTTGCTTTTATAGTTACTAATGGTTTTCTTATTTCCCACCTAGTGTCCGGCATTGGGGCCCGACTAATCCAGATTCATGCGGCATAAGGCCCGTTAAAGGGGAAGCACTCCCTAACAAGATCTTTTCCGTATCTAGGGCTCTAACCCAAGACCTCGGAATAAGGGGGAAGGATCCTATTCCATCCCAGCACAATCCTTGGGGGGTACTTACTAATGTTTTAGTTTTAAGTCTGGGGCATACCGAGATATCATATATCTCCTTTAATCATCATGTCCCCATAATTTTTCGAATTTAACATGCCAGTCCATGTTCAACAGAATGATGGTATGATGTATTGTTGCTAAGCTTGTAAATGAGAGCATAAAAATGTTGCTCAGTTATTTAAAAGTTGTGCCCTTGTGGATGGTTAAAAGGTTTCCCAACATTAATTGGAAGTAAACACATTGGTACTCACCAGATACACATACATAATACATTATATAAAGTAAAACTTCACTAAAATCTAGGGCGCCTCTCCTCTCTCCTGGTGTATTCAACGTAAATCCTATAATTAATGCAAAAAATCTCTACTTCATATCCAACGTGGCACCCCAGAGCATGGCCTAATGGTCAATGAAGTGGGTTGAGAACCATGAGGTTTCAGGTTCAAATCCCAGCATAGACAAAAACACTTAGGTGATTTGTTCCAATTTATCCAAGCCTTGATGGATGGCAGTTACCCGTGAAACTAGTCGAGGTGCATGTAATCCAACGTGGAGAAGTAAGTAGAATAAAACACAGCTTAGAATTTCGTGCAAATTTATATAATAACATAAACCCTCTGTCCCAATTTATATGACACACTTGTGAGTGGTAATGTGTAAAACGGAAAAATAACAACAACAACAAATTGTAATAAAACTTGGAAATGATCAAATAGTTGATCTATCCTTAAGATAATATTGCCCCGTATATCCTTTCAACGGTTGTAATGACAACTTATCTTTCAAGATAAAACAACAATCAAACAAATGAGCAAAGGGAACTCAAGTGTTTGCTTTGGAAGAAAGATCTTTGAGTGTTTTGTGATTGCAAGAGATGAAGAAGTATTTCAGATTTCAAGTGTTTTGCAAATGAGCCTAAGGCCTCATTTTATAGTGTTGTGAAGATGACTCTCCAATTGCCCATGTAATGGCCTTGAATGACCATGTAATGACCTTGATTATGGAGTGTTAATTCAACCATTAATGGCTGAATTCATTTGGGATGTAATAGAGGTTTAATGCCTCAAAAACCAGCCCAAAAGTCATGTCTTTTCGTCTCCCGTCGCAGCCTCTAGACTACCGACGCCGCGGCCCTGCAGGGAGGCGTCGTGGCCCTGCAGATGACTCGTTTCATCTTTAAACACATTTATACACTTCTTCCTTCATTTACCAACGTGAAACCTACGTCATTTGACCAATAACCGTCTATTACCTTACATCTCAAACAATTCGTATACGTACCAATATCTCTTTCATTTAAGGAAATTATGATCATTGGCATTGTATGTACACGTGTGTGGAAACAACATTTCCGACGTGTGGGGCCCCTAATGTTCGATTCGTAATTAAATAGGATTAACTTTATTTCACGTTTAATAAATATTTTCAACAATACTTTCATTTTTAGTCAAACCCAAAAAGAATGGCATTTCTTAATTTAGCAACAATTTAACTTTAAACTTTGTCTTTTACGAACCACACAAATATCTCTCGTTTGTTTTAGACCACAAAATTCAAAAGTGTCCATTTATTTCTTAAACTCCGTACCCAAATCACGGAAGGAGTATATAACAATACAAAGACGATAACAACAAATACTCTACAGTTTAAACCCAATGAGGAACGAACTCTAAAGGAACACAATTGAGTAACAATAAGTAAATACTAACGTTTTGTTTGAGTTTGCGGACAATTTTGAGGCGAAGTTTATCGAAATCACCATCATCTTTAAGCTTACATATTACATCTTCAGCCCTTATTCTTTTCCCATTCTCCATTCTTGTTGTTGTTGTTGTGTGCTATAGGCTATAGCTAAAAAAAACAATTTTTACGGGTATTAATTTAGTATATAGATGGATTTTTGTGTTGAATTTGTACCTAATATAATTTGGAAAAGGGGGAAAATATGATTTTTGAAATTGTTAAGAGTGAATATGATTTTTGTGTTACTTTGTTTCCACAATTGTTGGAGGAGGAGGGACAAATAGTGTCCTAGTTAAAAAAAGACCAAGGACCGTTTGGCAAAAAAAAAAGAATAATTTTTACTTTATTTGAAAATTAGTGTTTGGCTGTGAAAATTTTAAATTGATTTTAAATTTGAAAATAGCTTATAATTTGTTTTCCAACTCACTTTTCATTTTTGAAATTTTATTTCAAATTTGAAAAATATATTTAAACATGAACATTATTCCGAATATTCTTTGCAAAAAGTATAACCAAACATAATTCACCGATCATATTGACCGTGAAGGGAGAGTCCAGTCAACAAAGGAGGAAAGACATTGATTGGAATGTGTTACACCTGATGAAAGAGGTTGGTCATTTAAAAAAAGCATGAGATGTTATTAAAACATTATGAAGTTGATGATTTCACCAAAAATTTGATCGTCAGGTCATGTTATTTCCATACGAATAAGTGCCAGCAATGACACCGAAGATGAAATAAAGAGTTCCTATATCCTTATGGAGTTATGGTAAGTGGAGAATAACCATCAGATCGGAATTTATCGTAAAATTGAGATTATTTCATTTTCTTCCTTATTAGAGAGGGGCATGCACGATCTTTCAACTTCATAAATTTCAAATAATGTGAAAAATATTTCAAATCTATGGCCAACATATCTTAGGGGCTCAACAGACTCGACTGAAATCACTATTCACATCAGATAATTGCCAAGCTTCACTCTCGTTGAGTTCCCTCCTTAGCGGGGAAGGGGTGTATTCCGAAGAGACCTCAATCATCTCACCGTAGCTTACTCAATTTCAAAGTGTTTTGAGAAATTTCAATCATCTAACTACACCTCTTGGTGGTGGTCTACTCAATAACTAACTTGGGCACTCCCATTTTCCGGGGGCTAGTTTATGCACATACTATTCTATTGGATACCTATATTTTTTTGTTGTTGATAAATTCAAGACTTCATTGCATAATTAACTTAGCGACGTGATCGGGATATTGTTCCAGTCATTGTCAGTTTAAGAGTTAGAGATTACAATTTCATCCGGAGTAGTGCTCCAGGAATGTCTAACAGTAGCATTTGCATTTACATGATGTAATTCAACAATTGATTTGTTAAAAGAAGTTCCTTCCATGTCTGCCCAGAAACTTGTGGCTGCATACATGAGAGGAACTGCCAAAAGGTTGATTCCACAAAAAGCTTTATCCTTCACCCATTGCTTGGTGGGCAATCTTTTATGGTGGAAAGTCCACATAAAGAACTTGAGCTTATTGGAAACACTCAACTTCCATATTCAATTGAATTCCTCAGTGTAGTGCTGCCCAGATCTACTCTCAGTGTCACTAATTTCATAAGCAGATATGGTAGAAAACTTATCATTCTTGCTGAGTTTCCAGACAATATTGTCTTTCTTGTTGGAGTGAGAAGGGATGAAGGTGTTTTGGATGGCCTTCAACACTGTCAGGCAGAGTTAAGGGGATTCCTTAAGGTGCCAGCTACTGGCATAGTAGATATCTGCAATTTTAAGGTTTAAGATTGAGGGGAATAGGGCCCTGGATGGAGCCCCTAACGATTCCAATGCTTGGATCCAGTTGCTTCCTTTGCCATTGTGAATGATGTTGATTATACCCTTATTCATTGGCGGAGTCAGCAAGCAAATTTTAGTGGTGCAGAGATTTGTGCAGCCAAAAAAAAAATTTGATCGAAGAAAATTAAAACTCACCGTTTCCTCCAAAACGACGTTTTGATTGAAAATTTCCAAAAAACTGGTGGTGCAGTTGCACCACCTTGGTTCACGTGGCTCCGCCACTGCCCTTATTACAGATGTTCCGGCCTTGCAGAATTGCCTTCCAAGGTCTAGACTTGATAATTCTAGTGTTTTGGCCAGCTCTACAATGCTTAGCAATGAGTAATCTTCTCATCAATACAAGAACCATTTAACTCTACTCAAGCAAAGATTTAGATGGATTAAAAAATCACTCGACCTTTTTTGCTTCTAATAAGAGTTGGTATATGATGATTTATCATGGTCATCATTGCAATTTCATTGATCGCCAAACCACAATGACTCTTTGGACGATTGTGTACGTACTTCACAGACCAATAAAATAATCTTAATGAATAATAAGTGCTCTAACGAAAAAGGAAAAGGGAAAAAAGAAGTATAATTCTTCTCTCCATCCCAATAATCAAGAAAAGTTTGGAAGGAGATAATATCCATTTCTATACAGAGGTTGCCTTTATCAAGGCCAAAAGGAAAAAAAAAATAGAGAATGAATAGAGTATAGAGACTGCTAATTTCCTGTACAAAAGTTACCATTCAAAAACAGGAAGGAAGAAGAATAAGGGTGACATGAGGGCCATATAATACAGTACATATATACTACAACATGATAGCAATATGTGCTCCTAAGTTTAAAGTTCTACAAAAATAAAGAAACAATTTTGCAAGAGCCACCACTTCGCGACAAATGCAACAATACAAATATCAACCATATTAGCCTGCTCGCCAAAAATATTAATGCAACCGTTGGGGAGATTTAGTGACATTTCATTTTCTTAGAACTGCAACCCGACTGCCTGCAAAAGTAATAGATATAGGTCACTCAGCTGGTTCATTGCATCCCAATTGTGTTGGAAATCAGAAGTCAAAAGACTTACAAATCATCACAGTTTTCTTCACTGACTAATGACCTCTGTGTACTCTGTGATGGTCCTGAAACCTAGATAAAGAGAACAAATTATAGTACAATGGAAACCTGATGTTTTATTCAGAATTCTTTCGAGCAACAGATAATTTTCATTGATATGCTCACTAAGAAACTCTCAATAGATACATATAACCAACAAGGGCACTCTCAATAATGACCGTAAATACATAAATGGAACCACTTCATCATAATAAAAGAAAAAGAAAGTGACATCTACAAAATGCAGATCAGAGACTGAAATTTGGAGGAACTTTACTAAGCACTCCAATTTATCACTCCTTCCCCAGAAAATCAACCTTACTCAGACCATCAATCACTAAATAACATGGAGAAAAAAGAGGGATGGGAGCTTCCCCAAGAATTCTCTCTTGCATTTTGTTTTTCGTTTTCATGACCGAGAAATTCATTTGGAGCCAACCCTTTGGGCCAACCACGGCTCTCAAACCTCGGGATAATGAACCCGTCCCTCTATCATTCTCCACTTAAATACTGGAATTAGTTCGCTTGGGGCAGGCTCGAACTTGTGACCTAAGATACAAGTCCCTCAACCTTTGTCAATTGAGCTAATTTCCAGGGGGTTGTTTGGTTGGTGGTTAGAGTTATATAGGTATTAGTAATGTAGAGATTATTAATACAAAGATTAGTAATGCAGAGATTAGTTATGCAGAGATTAGTTATGCAGAGATTAGTTATGTAGGGTTTAATTATTCCATCTTCTACCCTGCATAAAATAATACATAGAATCCCCCATAACCTATACATGTATTAGTTATGTGGGACTGTAAACTGATATCAAATACCGTACTTGGTGCATTGGCTTTTATACATAGCAACTAAAATGCTATCAAACATGGTACTAGTTATGCTGCTTTTAATTCATGAGTAACTCACTTTCTAACCAGCAACCCAAACGACCCCTAAGGGCTCTCTCTCCTGCTTATTGCACAATGAGGAACGGTAGATACTTTTCTCCATGGAGAAAGAAAGCTAGAAAAGAATTTTCCAAAACAGAGATAAAATAGAAAGGAAGTCTTGGAGTAACCGGTAAAGTTGTTGTCATGTGACCAGGAGGTCATGGGTTCAAGCCGTGGAAACAGCCTCTTGAAGAAATGTGAGGTAAGATTTCATACAATAGCCCCTTGTGGTCCGGCCCTTCCCCGGACCCCGCACATAGCGGGAGCTTAGTGCACTGAGTTGCCCTTTTAGAGATAAAATAGAAGGATAAAGGTGAACCTTTTACAGTTCAAAATCCAACCCAACAGAGAATGCTTCATGGGTTTATTCTATGATACAGGAATATATTATAACAAGAAAAGCGTCAAGTGAACTAACAGGGTGGTGTGATCTTTTGCTGCCTCTGATATGAGCTTCAAGATACTCTTCATACGTCTGCAATAAGAGAAAGGAGCTTGAAAGACATGTTGTTTACAGTAGTATCTTAATTATGGCAACACGACTGATGTTAGATCTAACAGCTAAACCATGTGGTCCATGAAGTAGTATACTTATTTCAAAAACATCCTTCAAGCAAAAATCCAGGAAGGGAAGAGAATATACAACTAACCGAGTTTTTAGCTAGGAGCCAGGTGAATCTATAGGATGTATTAAATATATAAGAAAAAAAAGTGTATTCAAACTATGTGAATTTTTTTTATTGTAAAAGATGTCGCAGCAGCCTAAGAGACAGTATGCCTTCTAACAGTAGAAAACCAAATGTATAAAATGTGCACACAGAGAACAGATTCATATCCAATCAAAGAACAGGAGAATGCTAGATATCAAATAGCCAATTACAAACTACATAGAAATGAAGCTTTCTTGGATGAAATCATCAGCAAACTTTCAGAAAGTACAAACGAGTATTTCATCTTCTTGGAAAATACAAGAACAATCTTTTTGACCTATGTGCATCAAAATACACGGTAATACAAGAGCTTCATCAGAAAATAAATGAATAATGGTAAGACAAGAAATACATACCATTTCAAGAATGTCATCTTCAGTCAAATTACTGGAAAGCGGGCTCCTTTCTGCTGGCAAGCCCCACATGTTATTTCGGGGACCCACATCGGTGTCTACATGAAGATTAGCATGGCTTCCATTTCTCTGTGAATGCCTTGACGGTTTCGACTTTGATTCCCCTGATGCAATGGCCGACTCCTCAGCAGAAAATACACCATTTATTCTTTGAGGCGCTACATGGAGTCTACTAGCATCAACTTGATGTTGGTACAGTAAAGAGGGATAATACATGGACCCATTAGGCATCAGAGATGCATTACAGTCTTCATCTCCAAGATTCATTGAAGAGAGATCATTCCTTGCAAATATATCCCTGGATGAGCCAATAATAGCTAATAACTATTATAAAGAGAAAAATCATTTGAACCATTTTTTTCCAGAACTCTAGCACTAATTCAGAGTTGAGAAACGGTTCTAGGTAGGGGTGGCAAAATTAGACCATGAAAACATGTCCCGCCCAATGAACGCAGCCCGTTCACAAGCTCAGCTCATTTCAGCCCATCAAAATATTGGGCTGATATGTAGCCCAAAGTGACTTTTATAGAAACCTTGTCAAAATATTCTCAAAAAGACGTTTGTTTTATTTGATATGTTATATACAACCATAGTAAAGGGAAAAATAGATTTATTAGGTACTTAACAAATTATACAAGAACAAACAAAGAAATTAAAACAGTAAGAATTGAGCGGGTTGGATTTTGACCCTGCCCAACCTATTTCAGCCCAACTAACTTTTGGGCGAGTCATTTATTAACTCAGCCCATTTTGACCCGCCCATTTGACACCCCTAATTCTATGTTTCCAAATAACAAAATGGGAACACTATTTCAAGTTTTCGGAGAAAGGGCTATACATTTTCAAATTAACATCCAAAGCATCGTGTCCATCAAGGAGCTCACATAAAGCTTCACCAATATCTGGAGGTAACTCCTGACAGCAGTACATGTACCAGAGTCATAACAGCCTCTTTACTAACAAGAGTACATACGGAAAAAATTAAGCGAATAGTACTAGGACAAGAATATAAACCCATGCCTGACAATCTCTACTAATTTTGACTGGTTTGTATTGATTCCATGGATTCTTAAGGTGAAGAGTTCTCTGGAAAGGCAAATCATACAACCGCAGCCATTTCACTTTGAAGCTTCGACCCCAAGGATTACGTCCACCATTTCCTTGACTCCAAACTTGGTCTTTTCTCCAACCAACGGAAGAAACCATTTCCGCGTACCCTTGAAAATAACCACTCATGTTGACACTGAATATTAATATCACCTTGCTGGAATTCTGCCACAAAAAATAAACACATGAATAAATGCTTGTACTGTTAGATATGTATATGACAGATGTCCCTAATACTCCCTCAGTCCCAATTTATGTGGCACCCTTTCATTTTTAGTTAGTCCCAAAAAGAATGTCACATTTCTATAATTAGAAACGACTTAACTCTAAAATCCCTTCCTCTTTCTTAAGCTCTGTTTCAAGTCAAACGGTGCTACGTAAATTGGGAGGGAGTATAATACTCCCCCGGTCCCAATTTATAGGATGGTGTTTTACTGGGCACGAAGTTTAAGAATGAAAGAAAAATCTTTGAAACTTGTAGTCTAAAACAAGCCATAGATATTTTTATGGAAAGTTTAAAGTTCAATTGTTACTAAATATAGAAAGGTGTCCTTTTTTGGGATTGACTAAAAAGGAAAGAGTGTCACATGAGTTGGGACAGAGGGAGTAATACTCATGAGGATATAAAAGGAAAAACGACTTACATGAAATGCTTCATGCAGAATGGGCTCATTCATGACTTGAGTTGCCCAAATCCCTTTGTTTACTGATAATTGGATATTTTCGTGGTTCAAACTCTTGATTACGAAATATCTTATGTCATAGAATTTACCCTTTCCAATTGCACTTGAAATTCCAATCTGCGGACATGAATTTGTGTGCCCCTCTGCTCTAGAACGACCGCTATCCTCATCTGAGAAAAGAGTCCACATTTTTAATTTGAATCATATCTTATATACCAGTATATAGTAATTCATAAACTATCATTTAACCACTACTGTCATGTCAAGGACAAGGAAGCTACAGGATATCTTTTTCTTTTTAAATTTCCGTCATCAGGGAGACGGAATTTCATTAAGGTTACATCCAGAACATGTTGAAATTAACGAGAAATAGACAATGGAGTTAGCTCCTGAACATCGATCAACAAGGAAGTTACCTGATATCTATGAGAATTTGCATCTAAAAACAGTAACAAACTTATGTCTGGTTTGGTTGCTGGTTAGGAAGGGAGTTACTTATGTATTAAAACTAGCATAGTTAATACTCCCTCTGTTCCACAATAGATGATTGTCTAGGAATAAAGTGTTTTATTAAGGGATTGTGATAGTTTACTAATATACCCTACAATCATTAGAAGCAAATCAATCATTTCTAGTCTGCCAATATTAATTAGGGGTAAAATTGAGAAAATAAGATTAAAACTACATTGAAATTGCAAACAATCAACTATTGTGAAAAAGTAAAAATTTCCTAGATAATCATGTATTTTGGAACGGAGGGAGTACCATATTTGGTAGGATTTTAGTTACTTTATATAAATTCAGCACACTAACTATGGTGTTTGGTTATCATTTAACAATCCCACATAAATAAACATGTATACGTTTATGAATAAATTTATATATTATTTTATACGGGGTAGAAGATGGAATAACTAATACATGAATAACTAATCCCTGCATAAGTCTAACCAACAACCAAAGAACCCTTAGGGCTCGTTTGGTACGTCGCACTGGACTGTACTAATTTTATTGGGCTGGACTGGACTGTACTGTATTAATATATAATTGACGGTATTAGAGTATTAATATATAATAGATTATATTTTTTTTTATTTTTTTTTATTTTTAGTACAGTCCAGGGGAGACCCACCTGCTAGATGAGTCTCAAAAATGACAGTTGAGCGGTACTATTTCTAAAAATAGTACAGTCCAGTGTGGCTGAAAACGCCCACCAAACGTCAGATTTTTTTGTCCAAGATACCAAACTAATACAAATGTACTCAAACGTGCCCTTAAAGTAAGAAAAAGAAGCATTATTCACAACCTCAAACAATGGATCAAGCAAAGGAACTAACTTGAACCGCTTGTGCATAGAACTCAATCATTAAGTTCCCACAGCTAAAAACATCTCTTAGAAGAAAATAAATGAGCATACAGCCTATTTCTGTGAATTTGTTATGTAATAATTATGGATCCAAGATTCAATAAGTAAAATATGGCAAGAAGTTGGATTGCAGTATTGTTCATAAATAACAACATAGATAGAACAATCAATCACGAGGTAAAGAATTACAATTAACACATACACTCATGTAGTAAAGGACTGAAACTGAAAGAAAAAAGAAGTTGAGATAAAATAAGTAAACACTTAAAAATCCAAGAGAGAGAGAGAACTCCATGTAGTCATTTTCAAGCTACTTGTCGAACAATTTAGAATCCCATAAGATAAAAGATTAAAATTTGTCCAAAATATCCAAACAACTTTACGTAATCCCCAGGTTCACTATGGAGGCATGACATTAAAGCCAGGAAGTAAAACGCTCTATAGATTCACAAGTTCTTCTTTCTCAAGAGTTGCATATCTTTTTTGTAACATTGGAAACAAATTAACTCCATTCCAGATTGTACATAATCAACAAGCTACGCGCCTGCGCAAGTAATTGAAGCTCCTTGTGTCATCACTAAATTAATTTCATTTATTTATAAAGTAAGGTAATTTTTTTATGGTGGGAACATTATCAAGTAACTGGAAGTCCAAATTATGTGCTTATGCAGAAGTTAAGGAATCTCAAGAGGGACATAACAACGTGGAATAAAGAAGTCTTTGGCAAACTAGAGACAAGGGAAAAATCTTGATGGAGTTATCAGTGTTAGAATAGGCTGCTGAAAACAGAGTTTTAAGACAAAAAGAAAAGGAAAAACCAATGGAGTTAAAGCTGGAACTTAATAAGTGCCAAGCCAGAAGAAATTTCCCGGAGACAAAAATCAAAGTGTCTTTGGCATAGAAAAGGGGACAAGAACACTAAAAAAATTCAGAAAATGGAAAATTCTCATTGATGGAAAAACACCATTGACAGACTACAAAAAAAAAGTCTGGTGCACAAAGCATTTGCGTTCACGCATGGTCCAGGAAAGGGTCGCAACCCAGGGGTTGTGATATAGGCAGCCTACCTTGATGCAAGCATCAAGGTCATAAAGTAATAATATTTCAGAAAGATTTTTACAAAGTAAGAAGTTATTGGCCAATTGGGAGGTTAGTCACAAGTGTCGAAAAACCTTGACACGTATCATGATTTTCGACAATGTCCTCAAACTTTAAACTAGAATGTCCCATATCCTCAAACAAGTGGTCACATTTCCAACAACAACAACATATCTATTGAAATCCCACAACGTGAGGTCTGGGAAGGGTAGTGCCCAGACCTTACCTCTACCTTGGTAAGTAGAGCGGCTTTTTCCGAAAAACTCTCGGCTCAAGCATAATCACAAGCAAAGCAAGAGAAATGATCAAACCCGAACAACAATAACCCATTATGACTTCATCATTTGAACACCAATAATAGTCTAATCATCACTCCATCATACCTACTCATAACTTCTTGGTTTTGCCATTAAAATTTTGTTGTTCCTGCTCCATCTAATAGGGAAAAGCTTGTTTAATCTTGAGGGAACTTTCACACAACTGAAATAGTTTCTTAGGACAGTGCATTGCATGACTCAAGCTCTACTTGTATTTACTCATAATTACACTAATATTTATTGTTCTATTTCCCCTTGTTTCTCCAACAAATTGGTGTTGAAATAATGGTGTCATAATGAGGTATTTATAGGTATAGGAGACGTGGCCACTTGCTTGAGTATATGACAAGTGTCAAACATTGAGTATATGACAAGTGTCAAACACTTGTCACAAAACATGACAAGTGTCACATTCTAGTTTAAAGTTTGAGGACACTTGTCCAAAATCATGACAAGTGTCAAGGTTTGTTGGCACATGTCACTAACCTCTCAAATTGGCCAATAGCTTCTTACTTTATATTTTTTTGAAAATCCTATTACTTTATTGTTTGCCATAGTTTATTAAGACAATGTTGTTAGATAGCTTGTAAATATTAGTTTCTTGTGTCCCACATTGGATGTGTGTGAACAGGCTCATTATATTCAGTGTATATAAATATATACAGGTGAAGGGGAGCCTTGTTACAACAATAATAAAGTTGTCCCCGTGTGACCTATAGGGGTCACGGGTTTGAGTCGTCGAAGCAGTCACTAATACTTGTATTAGGGTAAGTTGTCTATATCACACCACTTAGGGTGCGGCCCTTTCCCAGACCCTGATGCGTTGTGCGCCAGTCTTCCCTTCTTTTATAAATATATAGAAGTGTAGGGTCTATTGACTATACGGTTTAAAGCAGTCTCCTTGAGCATAATTTAGCAAGTTTAACACAGTAATACACAAGAGTTTGGCATGATTAGGAGAAAGATGATTAGTCTGTCTTTACACTTGTCATGTAATCAAACAAGTGGCCACATCTCCTACACATAGACCCTAGGGAGACTTGCACGCTACTGAAATAGCTTCTTAGGACAGTGCATTGCACGACTCAAGCTCTACTTGTATTTGCTCATAAATAAGCAACATTTATTGTTCTACTTCCCCATTGTTTCTCCAACAAATTGTGTTGCAATGATGAAGTTACACAATATTTATGCTACATGAGTTACATAGCAAAGCCAACCAAAAAATACTTGAAGCACGACAACCTTTGGATGAGAATTAAAATTGTGCATCTAAACCATATCTGTATTTCATGCATACAAATTTATAGAGGGTGTAAATCTTTTACACAATCTCAATGACAGCCATGACTATTGAGACAAACGAACAACATGCATAATTGAATTATGAAAAGATTTAACATCACCTTTACGTGGTTTAGCGTATAGAACTAATAATATCAAGCCAGCTTACACATACTCAAGAAACTATGCAAGTAACTAAAGCTCTTCGTTGCATCACTAATTACTAACTCGTGGTCCTCCTTTCTATCAAATTCAGTAAACCCTTTCTAATTCTCAAGTGAAGCTCTAGTTAGTAGAAAAGACTGGAATTGTTTGTCCATCACTAACATGTTACAAAATACTTATTGCTCCATCAGTTGAATAGCAAAGCTAACCAAAAGATACTTGAAGCATGGCGCCTTTTGCACATATTGAAACTTTCAAGGAGGAGAGGGTAAACATAGACAAAAGACAATACAGATAACTGAAATATGAAGAGATTCAGCATCAGTTTTACCTGGTTCATCCAAATTCCCTCTTTCATTTTTCCATTCAGTCACTGAGGAATCAACAATAGATGTATTTTCTTTTGCAGTATCCGATGACATATTTTGCTTACAAACCCCTGCCAGAAAAAAAGCCAACAGGATGACAGTAGAATTAGTTTTAAGAGTACAAAACCTCAATGTAGACAAATAAAATATATCAGAAGGTAAAATGAGGAATCCTTCTGAAAGTAAAACTGCGGTACAGTAAGTATTATGGGCTCGGCCACTCAGGCTTTATATATTTGTTTGAGGAGCGTAGAACATATGTGGTCAAAGCACGACAAGAACAAACAGAGAGACTGCAATGAGCAGGCTTGTGTCTTTATCATACTGTATGAATATTATCCTTTAGAATATAGGGAAGGATAGAACTTTTTAGACAGCTAGAAGTATTGAACACTAAAGAAAATTCTCAGATGAAATCATTTTTAAATGCCATAAACTATAACCACGAATCAAATCCAAAACTAGTACAGATCATCAATCTTCAAACAAATAGAATTTGATTCTCATATGGGTGATGTGGTGGACTGGGGGCAACTGTGGCAACATGACATTCCAGAGAGCAGGAAATTGAAAAATCTAGAGAACTCTTCTAGTGTTAACTAAGTGGAACAAAGAGAAAAATGCAGACAGAAGTGTTTAGTTAATCAAAGCTCAATAACCGGGACAGGAAAAGGGAACTAGCATTTGCAGAGTGTAGCAACACTATCAATATCATGAGCCGTACTCAGTAAGGCCTTCAGGCAACCAAAATGCCTAGATTGTCAATGACGCAAGGTTCATGGTGAGAGAAAACTAAGATAGCTTCAAAAAACCAAAGTAATTCAAGTTATTTTCCCCAAAGGTCCAACTTAAGCCATCTACTTAAAAGGAATAAAGGACCTTGTTGTGCTTGAACTATTTGATAGTGAAGCTAGACTTTGCCGAACCATCTTGTCAGCTAATGCATGAAAGAAGCTCCCACTAGCCATTAGGTTCTTGCATCACTGATTTTTGTTGGAAGCTCAAACAACAAAACAAGTGGCTCGTGAACCCAAGAGTGTGGCCTAGTTGTGAATGAAGTGGGATGTGAACCATGAGGTCTCAAGGTCGAGTCCAAGCGGAGACAAAAAACACTAAGTGATTTTTTTCTATCTGCCTAAGCCTTATGGGGCAAAGTTACTTGGTACTTGTGTTGGTGGGAGGTAGCAAGTAACCTATGGAATAATCGACATGTGCATAAACTTGCGCGGACACTATCTTCATAAGGAGAAAACGAGAATAAATCCTCATTATATTGTTTGGTAAAACCACAACACATAAATTCAACTTTGTGACACTCAAACCCTAGGAGAATCATCACAATTAGACAGTATCGACTCTATTCTAGGTTTTCAATGTCCATATCAAGTAGCCACTCCAAGATGAAGCATAATGCATATATAAGAAAGGTGGAAACCAAGTTACAAAAATGTCATTGAACACAATTTGAGGACCAGTACTCTACACTTATCCTCCTAATTATGCATTTTTCTCATAGCAAATATTGAGATTTTTGAAGATACTAGTTTCTCGGCACATGTGTTGCGTGTGTATGTCGGGTCATGTAATACATGGTTTTATAAAAATAATAGTATCTGCAGAAATGTCATTGACAAAAAAAAGGAGAGTCTTGGAGTAACTAATAAAGCCATGTGACCAGGAGGTCATGGGTTCAAGCCGTGAAAACAGTCACTTGCAGAAATGTGAGGTAAGGTTGCGTACAATAGACCCTTGTGGTCCGGTCCTTCCCTAGACCACGCGCATAGCGGAAGCTTAGTGCACCTGTCCTTTTTTTATTAAAATAATAGCATCAATATTATTAAAATAAAGGTTTGAGTATATCATTATCTATGAAAGAAAAAAGTACAAGTTTGTTTGAATGATCAATATTGATCGTTATAGGATGACTTGTTTGTCGATGTAAAGATGATTGAATATCACGTGAACCTACAAGGATGAACAATCAAATTTAATTAAATACATGCGACTTTTCTGACTTATTTTATTTTTATGAGACTCGCAGCAGAGTGAACGCTAAGGAGCGACCTTGAGACAGGAGTGGAGGTAAGGCTCGTTACTCAGGTCATTCCGAAAAAAGGAAGTTTCAAGTACCTCAGATCTATTATCCAAGAGAATGGAGAGATTGATGACAATGTCACACATCGTATTGAGGCAGGGGTGGATGAAATGGAGGCTCGCATATGAAGTCTTGTGCAATAAAAAGGTGTCACCAAAACTTAAAGACAAGTTCTATAGGGTGGTGGTTAGATCGACTATGTTGTATAGGGCGGAATGTTGGTCAGTCAAGAATTCCCACACCCAAAAGATGCAGAAATGGGGATGCTGAGATGGATGTGTGGGCATACAAGGAGGGATAAAAGTAGAAATGATGATATCCGGGACAGAGTGGAGTGACCTCGGTGAAGGATAAGATGCGGAAAACGAGGTTGAGATGGTTCGAGCATGTGCAGAGGTGAGACACAAATGCCTCAGTGTGAAGGTCTGAGAGATTGACTATGGACTAGGCCGAAAAAGTATTAGGGAGAGGTGATTAGACGGGATAATGCGCAGGTGTAACTGACTGAGGACATGACCTTAGATAAGAGGTTGTGGAGGACACAGATTAGGGTAGAAGGGTAGTAGGTGGTTGAACGTAGTCTTATTTACGCTTACAAACGGGTAGTTGTAGTGTTATTATTCTAGGCCTACATAGTCTATCATACTAGTAGGCGCAGTGTTGATTTATAGTCCCCTGTCGTTTGATTTCCGCTGTTATGTGTTCTTTAGTGTACTTTGTTTATCTTATTCACTTGCGTTAGTTACTGCTTTCTTTTGCAGAATGCGCTACCATAGTGTATTCGATTTTGTTATCAGCATGCTCATTGCTTTAATTTCTTGTCTGAGTCTGACTGTTTCTCTTGCTTTGCTTGTGATTATGCTTTGTCTTGAGCCGATGGTCTCCCGGAAACAACCGCTCTACCTACCAAGGTAGAGGTAATGTCTGCGTACACTCTACCCTCCCCATACCCCACGTTTTGGGATTTCACTGGATATGTTGTTGTATGTGATGTTCCTGTTGTATGTTTGTTACATCCTTTTTGGTTTCTCTATCATGAACACGATTTTTGTTGTCGACATTTGGTATTTTTTTTTACTGAACCTGAAATGGTTAGGCAGACAACAAAAAAATAGTAGTATATTATTAATAGTATAAGATAAGTTATGCACTTGCGGTTATGATTAACATTCTTGTTTGAAATAGAAAATAATTTTAAAAAATATCATTTATAATGGAAGTAGAACAAAAACATAGCCAGTGTAATCACACAATTGGGATATGGGGAAGGTAGAGTGTACGCAGACCTTATCCTTACCTTGTAATGGAAGTAACTATTATTATTTCAATAATTGTACTGAGACATTTCTAATAGTACGCAATAGAAGTATTTCTAATATTGTGCCTGGGTAATCTATGTAACCTACTAAAAGAATGCAAAACAAATAGATGGTAAATTTAGTAAAACCCCAACGTTATTTAATACGTACGGTTACAAACCTTTACCATCATGGCTAAGTTGATAGCAGAAAAATAACATTATATATATATGCCTTTAACATAACAAAGAAGATGTAAATCTCAGAGGAAAATGACTTTGTCCTCTACATCTCATGTGTATATTTTTCAAATCTTACAATAAATCATCTCGGCTGTAATATATATGTATTACGGCAAAGGAACGTCTCACTTAGACAATTATCCTATAATAAGAAGATAAGAATTGACTTTTTGTTAGTTTTGTACAGAACAACTATTTATTTTTTGTATGAAATTGAAGAGACGACAAACCATGGTAGTCAAATACTACTACAATTAATTAGTATTCACTTTCCTATCATCCTGGGCGAATCTGAAGATTGATAGTGGGAGTTTGCCCGACAAAGGAAAGGAAGGCAAAAGGGAGTAGCTGAAATTTGATGACCGTTGAAATGGGTAAGAAATAACCTAGTATAGAGTTTGAAGTGTTGGCTTGGCTTGAAGCAAAAGAATGAAGTGCTGGCTTGGGAGTAAGGGGTCTGTCAAGAGGCGCCAGTTTTTTATATATTAAAATTACTAGGGTATATTGTTTCAATGTGCATCATTTAAAGCCAGAACATGTTTCATCTTCTTATTACTGCAACGGTAGCAGTTGTTGCAACCTTTGGTGAAAAGAGAAACTTAGGAAATGAATGGTGATGAACAACGATTAAGAGAATTAGAGAAGTGCCAAATTCAATCTCAAACTTCAAAAGAAGACAAGTATGTGATGAATGGTTGTAACTTTTCGTGAAATGTATGAAGCGAAGGTTTTTAAATTTATATGACGAGGGTATTTAGAAAGGCTATTTTCGTAATTTAACTTTCAAACAAGTATGTGATGAATGGTTGTAACTTTTCGTGAAATGTATGAAGCCAAGGTTTTTAAATTTTATACGACAAGGGTATTTAGAAAGGGTATTTTCGTAATTTAACTTTCAAGTTAGGGAGTTCATGCTTCTAATATAACATAGATAAAAGAGTCAATCCCCGCCAAAAATCCAACCCCTTGTCTTCTGTAAGGGCAACGACCAAGGTCTTACTTCTTGTGGCTCCGGAGTTGTTCATGACTTAAATATTGAGCTTCAGATTCATTCAGCTTTAAAAAAAATTAGATTCTAAAGTTTAGTCTGCTTTTATTCATTTTTTTTCAATTACACTTTAGTCAGCTCATTTTGTTGAGCAGTTTGGGTTTTCCACATCTCTTGATTCACTGGAGAAGTGTAATGTAATGTCTCTCTTTCGTAAACAATTTTCTCCTTTTCGTTTTTTAATTTGACCGTTTCCTATCTTCTTCTTCAATTGCCATATGCAGTACACAAATTGCAACTGCTAAACTCTTAAACATCAAAGTATCGCCGAGTGATACTCCGAGTACATTCTTCAACATTGTAACAAAATGTTCACTATTTCAAGAGACTTCAACTAAAATAGACAGCTAAAGTCTATGCATCTTTCTTTATGAAGAAAAATGATTTAAAAAAACCACAAACCCACATGATAAAACAATTCTGCGAATTCTTTGACTATAACTAATTCATTTTACCGGGAGATCTGGAGCATTCCGGTAGATACCGGAATTTTGGGTATTGTAGAAACATTACGATTGAGGAGGTTAAGGGTGTTGTTCGCAAGATGCGCGGGGACGAACGATCGGGCCTGATGAAATCCCAATTGATTTTGGAAGAGCGCACGGAGGGCAGGTTTGGAGTGGCTGACTGAGTTGTTTAACGTCATTTTTAAGACGGCAAGAATGCCCGAAAAATGGAGGTGGAGTACAATGATTCCATTGTACAAAAACAAAGGTGATATCCAAAGTTGCAACAACTATAGGGGTATCAAGCTGTTGAACCACACTATCAAAGTATGAAAAAGGGTCATGGAGATGAGAGTAAGGAGATGCGTGTCTATTTCCGAGAACCAGTTCGGATTCATGTCGGGACGTTCGACTACTGAAGTCATTCATCTTATAAGGAGGTTGGTGGAGCAGTATAGGCAGAGAAAGAGAGACTTACATATGGTTTTCATTGATCTCGACAAGGCATACGACAAAGTTCTTAGGGAGGTTCTATGGAGATGTTTTGAGGTTAGAGGTGTACATGTGGGCGTACACTAGGGCGATCAAGGATATGTATGATGGAGCCAAGATTAGGGTACGGACAGTAGGAAAAGACTCTGAGTGCACCACAGATCAGCTCTTAGCCCATTCTTATTTGTCTTGGTGTTGGACAGACTGACGCAACAAATCCAAGGGCAGGTACCATGGTGTATGTTATTCGCAGACGATATAGTCATGATTGATGAACTCGTAGCAGAGTGAATGTCAAGCTGGAGGTTTGGAGACTTGGAGTCTAAAGAGTTCAGATTGAGTATGACCAAGACAGAATATTTGGAGTGCAAGTTCAGCAACGGGAACAACCCTGAGACAGACATAGAGGTGAGGCTTCGTACTCAGGTCATTCTAAAGAAATAAAGCTTCAAGTACCTCGGGTCTATTATCCAAGTGAATTGAGAGATTGATGACGATGTCACACATCGTATTGGGGCAGGGTGAATGAAATAGAGGCTCACATCTGGAGCCTTGTGCGACAAAAATGTGTCACCCAAACTTAAAGGCGAGTTCTATAGGGGATGGTTAGACCGACTATGTTGTATGGGGCAGAGTGTACTTCGCACATCTAAAAGATGAAAGTTGCGAAAATGATGATGTTGAGATGGATGTGTGGGCATATAAAGAGAGATAGGATTATAAATGATAGATATCTGGAACAGAGTGAGAGTGACCTCGGTGGATGATAAGATGCGGGAAGAGATGTTGAGATGGTTCGGGCATGTGCAGCAAAAAGACACAGACGCCTCAATGTGGAGGTGTGAGAGGTTGGCTATGGACGGATCCAGGAGGGTTAGAGGTATGCTGAAAAAGTATTGGGGAGAGGTGATTAAACGGGATATGGCGCAGATGCAACTTACTGAGGACATGACCTTAGATAGGGGGTTGTGGAGGACACCGATTAGGGTAGTAGGTAGTCGAGCGTAGTCCTACTTACGCTTACAAAATGATGTTGTAGTGTTATTACTGTAGGCACGATTAGCCTATCACACTTATAGGCGCAGTATTGCATTATAGTCCCTTGTAGTTTGATTTCTACTACTATGTGTTCTTTAGTATACTTTATTTATTTTATTTATCAGCGTTAGCTACTGCTTCTTATGCAAACAGAATGCGCTACTACCATGGTGTATTCGATTTTGATATAAGCATGTTCATATTGCTTTAATTTCTTATCTGGGTATGACTGTTTCTCTTGCTTTACTTGTGATTATGCTTTGTGTTGAGCCGATGGTCTCTCGGAAACAGTCACTCTACCTATCAAGGTAGAAGTAAGATATGCGTACACTCTACCCTCCCCAGACCTCACGATGTGAAATTTCACTGGATATGTTGTTGTAACTAATTCATTTTACAACTCAACATAGTAATAAAATGCACACATAATTCAATAAACTTTGACTAACATTTACAATTGCAGGTCATTAATCTTTCTTTCAGAAAGAGAAGAGGAAAAGAAGAAAAAAACTCAAAAACCCACATGATTAAACAACTCAGTCTGTGAATTCTTTGACTAGAAATGATTCATTTTACAACTTCAACACAGTACCTCCTTTGTCTCAATTTATATGACACTCTTTCCTTTTTAGTCGGTCCCCAAAAAGAATGACACATTTTTATATTAAGTAACGGTTTTACTTTAAACTACTTATTTTACCCTTAATGAGATGATTTATAACCACACAATATTTATAGATTGTTTTAGCCCACAGGTTCCTTTCATTCTTAAATTTGTGCCCAGTCAAACACTTCACATGAATTGGGACGAAGGAAGTAACAAAAATGCTCACAAAATTCAATAAAATTCAATTAATATTAATAATTCATTTATAGCCAAAACAACTTCAGAATTACGCTCTTCAACCACATTTGAAACAAAAAAACTAAATGACGAAAATAAATTATCTTTTTTACCATGTAAACTTTGGTTTCAGTGTTCTTTGAGTAGAAATGATTCATTTACAAATTCAACACAGTAATAAAAATGCTCATAGAATTCAATAAATTTCGACTAACATTTACAAAAAAATATAGTTTATAGCCGAAACAACTTCGGAAGTATGCTCTTCAACATTCATTTCAAACAGAAAAAAACTGAATACAAAAATAAATTCTCTTTTTCAGCATGTAAACTTTGCTTTCAGTGTTTTTTGAAGTCATTTTATGCCGCGAAACTGAAAATGGAAAGGAGAATTTACATTTCTATATTTAGTAACAATTTCACTTTAAACTACCTATTTTAGCCATGATTTATAACCATACAAATATTTATAGATTGTTTTAGAGCACAAGTTTCAACAGTATTCATTTTATACTTAAATTACGTTCCTAGTCAAACACATTCACATAAATTAGGAAGAAGGGAGTAACAAAAGCGCTCACGGAATTAATAAAATCCGACTATCATTTACAAAAACAATACGTTTATAGACAAAAATAAATTCTCTTTTTCAACATATAAATTTTGCTTTCAGTGTTATTTGAATTCAATTTAACTGAAAATTCAATAAAATTCGACTATTCAGGGTGCAAACTCTATAAAGGCCAGTCCGGTGCACTAAGCTCCCGCTATGCGCGGGGTCCGGAGAAGGGCCGTACCACAAGAGTCTATTGTACGCAGGCTTACCTCACATTTCAGAGGTTGTTTCCACGGCTTGAACACATAACTTCCTAGTCACATGGCAGCAACTTTACAAGTTACTCCAAGGCTCCCTTCAAATACAACTACAACTCTAGAATTACGCTCTTCAACCACATTTGAAACAATAAAAAACTGAATTGCGAAAATAAATTATCTTTTTTACCATGTAAACTTTGGTTTCAGTGTTATTTTAAGTCATTTTATGCAGTAAAACTGGAAATGGAATGAGAATTTACCTTTAAATTCAGAGAGATAACTCCGGTTGGAAGAGAGAGAGAGAGTAGCAAAGCAGTTCTCGGATGGAGATAAGTTGTGCCCTAATTTTTCTGTCTCAAAGACCCAATTCGGCCCAAACAATAATACTTTATTAATTTCTGATAGAATATTATCATATTTTATATATTATCATTGATAAAATATTAATATATGTTATATATTTTTTATATTATATAATTTTATATTTCAATTGTAATTAAGAAGATTTAATTACCTACTTTAGAATTATGCAACATTATATATTATACACAATTATCAATGAAAGGCAAGTAACATATTCATATATGGTATCAGAAGTCAAACTCTAACTTCTTTTTCTTTCTAAGTTGTCGCCCCTATCCCTCGACAACCCTCTTACTTGGCAGCCATCTCCCTTCTTTCTTCGACTTTCATCTCTTCCTCGGAACAACCTAAATTTTATCCTGCTCTTGCAGTTAATAATATCAAGAATTTCATTTTCATAACTCTTGAGATGAAAAAGGTTCAGTATTCATCTTGGGCCGAATTATTTAAGATTCATTGTCATGTATACAAAGTCATCCACCATATCACCCCTTCAAAATTAAAGCCCCTAGAAAGACCTGATGATTCGGACGATGAACGTTGGTCCCGCTTAGATGTGGTTATCCTACAATAGATCTACGAGACTACGACATGATCTCGACCGATCTATTGTATACAATCATTGAAACCGATGTCTCTGCACGACAAACGTGGGAGCGCTTGAAAAGTATTTTTCATGACAATGTGTTGAATAATTTTGGGGGAGTCTTAGTGTTTTGTGTCAGTTGTTGTTGTTGTTTTGAGTTAGTCGTGTTTAAATTATTTATGTTTAGTTGTTTGTTTATTGTTCGTGTCTTTGTTTTAGTGTCTTGTGACAACGAATCAGGCCAATAATAATAGCACATGAGATTGAGTGATTGCATGTGATAGAATTGGATGGGCAGGATAGGCTGGATAGCTATGAAATTGCATAAATTTGTGTGATGAAGTTGGATAGTCTTTGAGTTTGCTTTCTGATATTAATAAAGATGAAAATTTGATCATCTGTTGCTTTCTTGTACTAAATTGTTCGGTTTATGCATGATTGAATTTAAGTTTGAGCAAGGATGGTGGAAAATTCTAGAACTTGCTTGCTACTTGAGACGAAATCCTAGATAATGTATGCTTAGAAAAATGATTTAGGCCATCTTTGGAACGTTTGAGCCTTTCAAGTCACCCTTGATTACATTAATCTCTAGTTACCCCTTTTGAGTCTTAATAAATCTTTCTTTGTTGAGTGATACCTATCATTGAGCCTACTTGAAACTTTTTACTATTATTCCATTCCCTTGAATTATCATAAGTATACAGGCATATAAGTTTGGGGGTTGAATTCCAGTAAATGGTATTGGAGGATTGGTGCTATCAATAGAAGAGCAAAAAGATTGAGAGAATAATCATCTAAAATAAATTACACACCTCTTGTTCATACATTGAAAAATAAATTTGGGGGAGTGTTGTAGTTCGAAAAAAAAAGGGATTGTGGTGCATTGTAATGTGAAATCAAGTTTGGATTGGTTGGTTCCTATGTTATGGTAACTTTGAGCCTAAATGACATTTTATCTACCCGAGCCTAAAAGAAGATTTGATTATGCTATAATTGATTAGACATAGGTGTAATCTTGAACGACAATATCACGATTGCATGTGTAGCGTTTATGTTATTAATCTTCATCCTCCTATGTGGTAGAATTTATCATAAAAATATAAAAAAATTCTCACTTAGGTTGAGTTTTTATATGTCCTAACCGGAATATAGAACATCTCAGTTAACCTGCTATCTTAATAAGAAGAAGAAACATTAATCGTGCATTAACGAGTGATAGAGTGGATAGTCGAAGAGATTGAAAACCCTAATTACCTTCATTACTGAGTTAAACTCCAAGTGTTATCCTTTTTAGTTTATTCATACTTATTACTTTAGTTATTAGTTCTTAGTTTAGAGAATCAAAACTCATTAACGTCTGCCAAATAGAAACGAAAGGTTGGTTAATCGGTACTTGATAATTCAGTCTATGTGGACGATACTTGGTCTTACCGAGATTATTACTATTGTGATACGTTCACTTGCGTAGCATATAGAAAATTCGCAGCATACATAAAGAAAGTAACAAGACTTAGAAGATCATGACTTCCTTCTATCGATTCTTACTATGGATGAAAGGTAAGTGCCTTTACTATTCTTCTAGAATTATATTATTGTCTAATGATTTACTTGTGATCTTGTGTGCATTGTATAAAATTTTGCAATATTATAGCCTTACAAAATTGATATACATAGATCACCTAAGATACTTTTCAAAAAGCCAACTTCTAAAGCTCTTCCTATCATAAAAGAGTAAAGTTATAAACATTGAGAATGTGCATGTAGCTTTTGGACTTTCACATAAAAGAGAAAGTTGTAATAACAAAGTTGTCATGTAAGGAACATAAGCCAACAATATTAGGGAAATGATATAAACTATTCGACATCTTTCGGGAAAGAGACATACACACGAGGACGAGGTTGATCTCGTCGAAAAGAACAAAGGATGATCTCTTTCGCCTACGAGCAAAGAAATGAGTTTCATACAAAGGTTGAAAAGAAAGTTCAGCAACAATGTTCGAGCCTTTGGAATTTTTCTTAAACGACGGTCGATCAATCCTTTTCTTTTGTTAATCATGAGACTAATGCGTTAATCTCCGAGTTTCTACAATTGCAAGCTCAATATGGTACATTAAGGAGAATTAGAATAGGGATGACAATTAGGTAGGTTAGGGCGGGTTAGGACGGGGCAAGCATTGACCTGCTAAGATGTTAACCCGCCCTGCCCCGTTTAGCATTTTAAAAAAAAGTCCTGCCCTACCCTGCCCCGTTATGCCCTGCCCCGCCCTGTCCTGTTTGGACATTTATATCAACTTAGATCATCTTTTGATAATTTCCCGTTATGCCTTCTTCCCATCTCACTACATCTCACCAGCCAACTTTTGTTGACAAAAACACATGAGAGGCTACTGTTTAGAATAAATATTGAAGTATCTGTCACCACTCAGCTCAACCCTCTTTCGAAGTACTGTTTTCCAACTATTCATTTTGTGTCAATATATACGAACATAATGTTAATATTTTTGTGCGAGTGCATAAAAAAATGTTCAATAAAAGAAAGTATGAAGGGAAGTAGAAAGGCAGAGAAGTATACTGGAATTTTTAACAAAATCTACCATTTGCCTTGCCTTATTATAATTTTTAACAAAACTAATTTTATCATGCCCCGTTAAGATTTTGTCCTGCCCTGCCCCGTTAAGAGCTTATCCTGCCCCGCCCTGCTCTGCCCCGCCCCGCCCCAATTCCCATCGCTAAATTAGAAGCTAATTTCTAATGAAAGTAGCGTGACTAAGAGCTTAACCGACTGCCAATTAGGGCAAAAAAGATTCCCTTGTGTTATAGGCAGTGTGAGTATTCCCAACACACTATCTTATTCGCCTAATATGGTGCACCAATCATCCGTCTTACCCGGAAAGTGTTTAACATTGTCGAGTCGCTATGCGATATATGTTCAGAGTTCACATCGTAAATGAAATGAGAACATGAATTTCTTATATGCACCTAAACAATCATCACCTTATAAGCTAGCTTTTGAGATTGAGTTAGGTCCAAGATCCATTATTTACATAGTATCAGAGACCCATTCTAGTTCTTTGTTCGTCGATGTTGTGCCCCAAATTATATTGTTCACGCTCCAGTTAACGAGGTTTGGGCGTGCGGGGAGTATTAAGAGTCTCACATCGAAAATTGAATGAAACCATGGATTCCTTATATAGACTTAAACAATCCTCACTCTGCAAGCTAGCTTTTGGAGTTGAGTTATGTCTAAAATTTATTATTTACAATATAATACCCAATTAAAGATGGACTGCAGAGAGAACTTTTATTATCATGTCACTTAAATGATGAATTATAGGTAATGATAAGTGATTGGTAACCTGAAAAGAGAGAATTATTTGCTATGACATATTAAAGTATATCGACTACTACACTGTTGATATATATAATTTAGGGGAAAATGTCAAAAATTTCCCTTTTTACTATATGAAAATGATCGATTTTACACTCTATAGTACTAATGGTACAAAATTATTCCCGCGTTATTTAGCTAACGACAGGGATATTAAACAATAGCAGGGATAATTTTTATACCAAAAATATAAAAACAAATTTCTACCCACTAAGCCTCCCGTTATATACACGATCGTGAAAGGATCGGACGACAAGCAGCCTATCAGAGATGCCTTATCTTCAGATTTGAAAAAGATTATTTTCACGACTTAAACTTTCTGATCACATAACAATAATTTTAAGAGTTACGTCTAGAGTCCCCTCTTCTTTACTATTTACAACATAACGGAGATAAAATCTATCCTTTTATCGCAGTAGAGATATATATGACCTTGATAGATAAGTCTCACGTGGAAGATACATGAAAGCAACAAGCACCCACGTGTCAACTAAATGTTAGAATCCTAGATTCTCGACAACATCATGAAGCTGACTTGGCAGATTCTGTTACATAAAAAAACAGTTAAAACTGAAAATTAATTTTCTCGAATTAAAACAAAAGCTTTTCAAGTAGTATCAATTTTCAATACCCTCCACACATTCATCACATAACCTTATCTTCATCTCTTTACACAAAATCCCATCAACTTCTCATTTTTCATAAATGCAATATTCATTTCTACTATCCCTTTTGCTTCACTGTAACAAATGGCTATCAAATTTGGGTTCACTGTAACAACAAGCACTAGACTATTTCATGCACCTTTTAGAAAAAAACCCAATTTTTCCATATCTTATAATGATTCTTTACGAGGTGTTTCGAAGGTTGAATTGATTAATTTTGGTGGAAGAAAGTTATTTGTTCTCTCTCCTAAGGCCACTACTGATCAGCCAGGTAAGTTAATTTTCTTATTCTTTGATCAAAGTTTCATTATGTTTTGAATTTTTTTGATGATGTTATTAGAGGCAGAGTCAGAATTTGAAGTTTATAGGTTTTGAATGTACCATCGAATTCATTGATTGTTTTAGTGAGTGGCTTTCCAATTAAATATTGGTTTAACACATGGACGGTAAATTTCATTTAGATATTTGAACTATGACTTGATTCAATTGAACATCTGAATACATTTGTCCAATATCGTCTTACCAAACAAGACTGACTTCTTACCAACCCGCGAAGGGTTTTGAGGCTGAACCGCGGTGAACCCTCAGACGACCTATCTAAGATTAGGAATCCTCCCTTAAAATATATCATATCCTTTAATTATACGAATTGACCTCAATAAACTGTAAACAGTCGAAAAGCTACTTTTCCGAGTGTTTGATCTATTGCATGGCCAACTTGGAGGTTGCTGCACAGAATGATGATTTTCTAAACATAACTAAATAACAGGAGCATATCCAGTTGGCAATAGTGTCTAAGCATGTCAAAGAAAGTGCTAAGTATCTTGTGTTTTGATATCAATCAATCAACTACGCCTCAATCTCAAACTAGTTTTGATCAGCTAGATGAGTCCTCTATATGAATTCGGCTCTATTTAAATTCACTTCATTCAAATATCATTTAGAGGGATTCATCAATCAGCAACTGTTTTTAGGTTTGTCCGTTAACCTATCACAACCCTCTTCCTTTGTCCGGAAATTGGGACCGGCTATGTGCCGCTCACATAAGTTCTTGTATTATTGCTGCTTTAATTTAATACTCTTTGACTCAATTTATGTGAAGGTGTTTGACTGCGCACTAAGTTTAAGGATGAAAGATTTTTTTTTGAAACTTGTGGTGATCTAAAAGAAGTCATAGATATTTGTGTGCCTATAAATCATCTAAGGGTAAAATGAGAAGTTTAAAGTTGTATTATTACTAAATATAGAAATGTGGCATTCTTTGACTAAAAAGGAAAAAGTGTCACATAAATTGGGACGCAGGGAGTACAAATTCCATTGACCCTCAACTGCTGGTTCATCAGGCCAACAATCTCCTTCAGGATTACTTGGGTTCTACTGCATTTCTAAGCTCAAGGGAGAATCAACAAATATAGCACTACAGAGAAATGGAAAAAATAAAGTGAGGTCAATGTAGATAAAAAAAAGGGCAGTCCAGTGCACTAAGCTCCCGCTATGCGCGGGATCCGGGGAAGGGCCGGACCATAAGGGTCTATTGTACGCAGCCTTACCGACTATTTTCATGGCTAGAACCCATGACCTCCTGGTCATATTGCAACAACTTTACCCGTTACTCCAAGGCACCCCTTCAAGAATATACTTTAAGTATACGCAACCTAATTTATCTTAAGTGGGGTCAATGTAGATAATCAATGAATAATGTATTTCTATGTACCAAAAAGAAGAATGATGTATTCACACAAACTGAACTATATCTTTCCACGCCCCCCCCCCCCCCCCCCTCTCTTTCTCTTCTATGTTGAAGTGTCTAACCATCTCATCTAAATGCTTAAGCTCTTAGAGTGAGTAGACTTTTATTAACTAATTATATCCTCAACATTCTATGTTTGTGTTTATTCTTTGTCTCATCCTCTTGAGATTCTTCTTTATCATTTGAGTGTCCCACTTTTGCTTTCAGGTCGGATCAACGAGGATGAGGTTGAAGACAGCAAAGTCTTGCAGTATTGTAGCATTGACGGGAAAGGAAAAAAGTCTCTCGGGGAAATGGAGCAAGAGTTTCTTCAAGCACTACAAGTACTGAAGCAGAAACGATCTTTTATTCGTTGATTATTTTCATTCGTCTCATCTAATAATATTAATCTCACTCTTTCCTGTCTCTGTACCACAGTCATTTTATTACGAAGGAAAAGCCATCATGTCGAACGAGGAATTTGATAACCTTAAGGAAGAATTAATGTGGGAAGGAAGCAGCGTCGTCATGCTAAGTATGAAATTTTTTCTCTATTCGACATTCTCCAAAACTTAGATGATATGTTTTTTTTCGTATTTCTGTCTCGTCTGGACTTAAAATAGGTATAATAATAGCAATTCCTCACAATGCAGGCACTGATGAACAGAAGTTTCTGGAAGCTTCTATGGCTTATGTATCTGGGAATCCAATTATGGCTGATAAAGAGTATGACAAGCTGAAGATGAAACTTAAGGTACTTAGCTATTTTAGCATCATATTCTATATTGTGCTTTATATATAAGATAACAGACTCGGTAAAAGAAAATTAATAGTTATTTTGGAAGCAATGTTCAAAGAAAGCAACTAAATTTTACTGCATAATAGTGAAGGTGTTGTACTTTCTTTCGCGGTCACCATTTTTTTGGTATTTTACCTAGTAACTAATTTCCTACCAACTTATTAAGTTTGAAGTAGTTGGACTATTTCACTCGATGTTGTTCTTCAACTGAGTTAGTTGTTACTGAAAGAATGTAAGAAATAATCTCTTGATTATTCTTATTAATGAAAGACATATATATATAAGTTACAAGGAAGATCCTCTTCCTATTCTACTTAGTAATTCCTATTCTATAAGAATACTAACTTTACAATTATGGTAACATTACACTACTAATTAAGGTACAAACCTAAGTCTAATTATTTACCAAATATACAAAGGAGAAGGGCCCCACTGCCCCATATTGGACGTGCTGCCCATAGGACTGATTTACCATATTTAACACACCCTCGCCATAGCGTGTCTTCAGACGAGATCTCTAAAATTTTAAAAAAGGACCGAGGGAAGACCCTTTGTAAAGATGTCTGCAATTTGATATATGGATGACACATGACAGACGCGTACTTGTCTTTTAGCTACCTTCTCTCGAACAAAGTGAATATCCATCTCTATGTGTTTAGTACTGTTGGCCGAATCGATTACCGTAAAGGTAGATGGCACTTATATTATCACAATACACCAAGGTAGCCTTCTCAATAGACAACGGCTCTAAAAGTAGATTTCGTAACCAACATGACTCGAAACCACATTGGCTACCCTCAATACTTACCGTGACTTGAACGTGAAAGCGTAGATTGACGCCGCGCACTGAGACCAAGTTGTTACCAAAAATATACAATAGCCGACGTAGACCGTGCGTGTCGTGACAATCACCCCAATCAAGACGGTATACGAGATGTTGTAGACGCCGACGGCGATACAAATGCAAATCATACTCGTGTTCCTCGAATGTACCTAAGGATGCGTTTGAGCGCATTCATATGTTCAACTCTGGATCATGCATAAACAAACACACCTGTTGGACTGCATATGTAATGTCTGGTCGCGTGAAAGTGAAGGGCGCCTGCAAGACTACAATAGCGGGTCGGATCCTCATACGGAGAGCCAGCTGCAACACCAACTTGGGTTTAGTATCAACTCGAGTAGAAGTGGACTTACAGGATGACATCCCAGCCCTCTCAATGATCTCTGCTGCATACCTCCTCTGTGTTAAGAACAATCCACCTGCATGACGAGTGACTGCAATCCCCAAAAAATAGCTCAAGGGGCCCAAGCCTTTCATGGCAAACTCAGAACTGAGCATTGTCATAATAGACTTTCTCAAAGCATCAGAAGAGGCAGTCAAGATAATATCATCCACATATAACAATATATAAGCCATGGAAGAACCCCGACGATATATGAACAATGAATTATCGGACTGGCCAGAAACCCATAGTTGAAACAAAATCAAGAAACCTCTTATACTGTGCCCTGAGACTGCTTAAGCCCATACAAGGACTTCTTCAATAGACAGACATGATTAGGATATCTAGTATCCCTGAACCAAGGGCTGATGCATATACACTGTCTCCTAAAGATCACCATGTAGAAAAGCAATGGGCCATGATTTTGAAAGAGCCAAGCTGAGCACAGTGCGACGAATGGTAGCCAGCTTGACCACCGGGATAAATGTCTCACCACAATCTACACCAACCTGCTGAGTCTTACCATCACCTACAAGTCTAGCCTTATACCTCGCAAATGAACCATCAGAATTTTCCTTATGAACAAAAATCCACATAGACCGAATAATATTAACACCAGATGGACGGGGTACCAACTCCCACGTCTTATTATCAATAAGAGCATTATATTATTCGGTCATGGCAATTTTCTAATTTGGGTCATTTAAGGCAGACACATGATTACAGGGTAAGGGAGATTTAAGAACATTAGAATTTAAATTAAAATGTACTTTAGGATTAAAAATACCCCGTTGACTGCGAGTGACTGGACCATGACTCGGAGCTGGATTTGGAGAATTTTGGGAATTTTAAGAAATTTCAGGAATTACCTAGCCAGCATGGCTAGGGCAGTGGGCCGCGACGCCGAAAGCCGCAGAGCTCGATGTTTTGGCCGTGGCGCTCTGGCAGGCAGCGCTCGCAGAGTTTTGATGCCGCAGCGCCAGGCAGGGTCGCGGCACGACAACATTTTTTCTGACAAATCTGAAAAATGACGGAGAACATAGGGGGAGACGTCCTCATTCAAAAAATCATAAGAACTAGGCACGGATTTGTCTACTTTAGAAAAGGAAAATTGGGATTCATCAAAGAGAACATGACGACTAATGATGATTCGTTTAAAGGACAAATCAAAGCATTTATAACCACGGTGATTTGACGGAAAACCCAAAAACACACAAAGAGTAGAACGTGCTTGAAGTTTGTTGATCGTATTGGATGGAAACAGTGGATAACATAAGCATCCGAAGACCATAAGATGAGAATATGACGGATTCTTATTGTATAACACTTGGAGAGGGGATGGACATGTCAAACCTTTAGAAGGAAGAATATTTAGTAGATCGGTAGCCATTTGTAGCGCATGATGCCAAAAAAATGAAGGAACGGAAGAATGAACTAATAATGTGCGAACAATATTATTAATGGTACGAATTTTTCGCTCAGCTTTCCCATTTTGTGAAGACGTATGAGGACATGAAAAACGAAAATTTATTCCATTTTGAGCACAAAACTCCCTAAATTCCTCATTGTCATACTCTTTGCCATTATCACATTGGATGTTTTTTATTTTCCGTTCGAATTGTGTTCTTATGAAAGCTCTAAATTTTATGAAAATGGAAAAAACTTGAGATCTTTTCGCAATAGGAAACGTCCATAAATATTTAGAATAGTCATCTAAGAATAAAACATAATAACGATGACTCATAGAACTGAGAACGGGAGATGTCCATAAATCACTATGAATAATATCAAATGACATTGAGTATTAGAATTCGAAGCTACAAATGATAATTTAATAATCTTTTCCAAAACACATGATTGACAAAGTGAAGTACTACGCGTACCCTTACAAAAAATAAACTTATGTCTATCTAAAGAAGATAAAATAGACGACCCCGATGACCTAGACGAGCATGCCACGCGAAGAAGCAAGAGTCGCAGTGGATGACATAGCTCGACGCGAGACGAGACTTGAGTGATGGGATAAAGATCACCCCATCACAGACTCATGAGATGACTCCCCGTCTTGAAATCCTTCACTGAAAACCCAAACGGATCAAAATTAATAGAAACTCAATTATCAGTGGTGAATTTACGGACATACACCAGATTTTTAATCAATTTTGAGGCATGAAGGGTATGTTTCAGGACAAGTGGTGGATGAGGAGGGGATAAAGTTTTATGATCGTAACCCTTAATTGGAACAGAATTGCCATTACCAACAGTTATACCACGATTAGTGCTCAAATTGAAATAAGACGAGAGAGTACCTTGGTCGGATGTCATGTGGGTAGTGGCACCAGTGTCCATGTACCAATTAGGGTTCGGATGAGTCAAGCCAAGTGTGTGCATTGTTGTTTCAATGTCGGTCTGAGTGGGGCCCGCGGCGTGGTGGGCCTGATGGGGCCGAGGCCAAGTATACTGGACTGTTGTTGCTGCCCATACGCTGGTCTGAAACCTGAATTCTGACTTGGGTAGAAGTTGGACCGCGGTGCCTGTGTCGGCTGGTCCGCGGGCCGCGGCGGCGCTGTTAGGTGCTGGGACCCACTGCCACTGTCCACGGGGCCCTGTGAGCTCCAGAACTGCTGCTGCTGACGGTTGCCTCCGTTGTTGCCGCCACGATTCTTGTCATTATTCTTCCGATTCTGGCCCTTTTTACCATCCCCGTTGTTATGATTTTGAGTCACGTTGGCTGGATTGGAAGGAGAAAAATTGGAAGTAGTCATCATGACAAAAGGGCTGGCCCCAATCGCCCCTCTCTTAGCCAATTCAGCTTCTTCCAAAGTAAGCATAGATTGGGCTTGATAAAATTCTGGCAGTGGGTTACTCTGACGAATAACCGAAGCAACATCGGTAAAGGCATGCAACCATCTGAAGAACTAGACGACTATTAGAAACAGGAGAACCCACGTTGCTAAGTTGGTCTGCCAAGTCCTTGATGCGTTTGCCATGAAAGAATGTAAGAAATAATCCCTTGATTATTCTTATTAATGAAAGACATATATATACAAGTTACAAGGAAGATCATCTTCCTATTCTACTCAGTAATCTCTATTCTATAAAAATACTAACTTTACAATTATGGTAACATTATACTACTAATTAAGGTACAAACCTCATATTGGACATGCTGCCCATAGGACTGATTTACCATATTTAACAGTTACTATTCTTCAACATAT
Organism: Przewalskia tangutica; assembly: GCA_029844215.1. NCBI lineage: Eukaryota > Viridiplantae > Streptophyta > Magnoliopsida > Solanales > Solanaceae > Przewalskia > Przewalskia tangutica. The sequence goes on along the minus strand of CM056740.1, from coordinate 73,249,310 downwards.
ACGGTAAAACCAAGTTAGTAGTTAGTACTATTTTTCCTTTTGCTTTCGTTGTTTCTTATAATATCTCGGTCTTATGTAGTCTTCCTGTACTGATATCTCTTAATTTTGTAGAGGGATGGCAGCGATATTGTGGTTGAGGGTCCAAGGTGCAGTCTTCGAAGTAGAAAGGTTTGTACTTTCCTGCTCGATGAGATTTACTAGCTTTATAATTAGTATTTATCTCTCATATTGCACCGTGGACATGCTTATTTTCTTGCCATCATACATCCATGTGCGTGTAGGTTGATAAACGTTACTTCTTGCAGGTTTACAGTGACCTTTCTGTTGATTATTTAAGGATGTTCCTGTTAAATGTCCCTGCTGCTGTTGTTGCTCTTGGATTGTGAGTAATACTTAATTCTCTCAGTAATGCAAGTTTTCCTTTCTTTGTGCATTTGTTATTAGTCCCTCAATCCGGTGGAATAGTTGAGGTGCGCGCAAGTTGGCACTACTAGAAACAGAGGTTTTACCCACGACATTCGGTGAGAAATTTGTGATATAAAACATGATTTTCCCACCTCATTCCCACCGAACCAGCTCACTGAGAAAACGCATAGTGGGAAACAAGTTTTCATTGACACTTTCGAAGACTACTTAATTTTTCCGTGTGAAAACACTGCTATTTAAGTTTTTACCACTTTCATTCCGTGGGAAATAGCCAGCAACAAAAATTAAGCCGGAAAATAAAGATGTTTTAGTAGTGTGGTCCGGACACCATCATTATCTAAAAAAGTATTTAATGAACTTGTAATAGTCAAATGAAGAAATTGTGGATCCAACTTGAAATAAAATAACCAGGGAATCTTTGTGCATTTGTTATTAGTTCTGTTAAGAGTACCACATCGGAAATGGAATGGGAACATGAACTCCTTATATGGACTTGGACAATCCTTACCCTACAAGCTAGCTTTTGGGGTTGAGTTAGGCCCAAGATCCTCTTTACATGATATCAGAGTCAGACTCATTCCACCCGCAAGGGTAGCCAAGTTGGTGTAGCAGTAGAGCGCGGGACCGCAAGGTCACAAGTTCGATCCCCTGCATAAACCTTCTTGGTTGAGCCTGTCACACATGGCTTGCCGCTGCGCGTGGTTAATCTACCGACGTGGTTTGCGTGCTATCGGCCACACCGGGTTTACCCCGCGCGCACTCGAAAGTCAGTCCGCCACACATGGCTTGCCAAGGTGGTTAATCGGCCGACGTGGTTTGCGTGCTATTGCCACCGGTTTACCTGCGGCGCACTGAAAGAGTAGCGGCTGCGGGTTCCTTCGTCAACAAAAAGAGTCAGGCCCATTTCAATTCTTTGTTCACCGATGTTGTGCCCTTCACATCGGAAATGGAATGCAGTGTTAAGAGTCCCACATCGAAAATGGAATGAGAACATGGATTATATTGTTCACGCTCCAGTTAACGAGGTCTGGGCGTGCGGGGAGTGTTAAGAGTCTCACATCACATCGGAAATGCAATGCAGTGTTAAGAGTCTCACATTGGAAATTGAATGAGAACATGAACTCTTTATATGGACTTGGACAATCCTTATCCTAAAAACTAGCTTTTGGGGTTGAGTTAGGTCCAAGATCTATTTTTTACAAGTTCCTCCCTATTTCCTCCCTATGTAGTAAAAAAAGTTAAAAAAGATAACTCGACTGAATTAGGTGAAACCATTTTAACTTTCTATTTTATATTTTTGCTTTGGTAACTTATCTTCCAACAATTGCGTTGGGTGAATTTGTTTTTCAAATGATGAACTGATGATACCACACTTACCCGTGTTCTTAGCTTATGAAGCACCCAACATGAATTTCTGTAACATATATGTTTTGCTAATGCCTTGCTAGGTTTTTCTTCCTTGACGATTTGACTGGATTTGAGATCACTTATCTTTTGGAGGTAAGCCTTGTTACCTACATTGGCTCTTTATTTTCATTCCTAAAAACTCTTCAAAAATGCCGCCGGGTGTGTGTCGAATCCTCCAAAATTTATGCAATTTTTGGAGGATCCGACGGAGGTCCGACAACATTTTTAGAAGATCCAAGCAACATAGCTAGCTAGCTGAAAGATCAGAGTATTCATTAGACTTGGTAAAGTGATAGGACGTTGGGATATGTGAAATCGTGGAACTATACTAACATGGAAGGTTTCTGAATAGAATAATTAGTGATCAATTGGATTTCGAACTAATTCCGCCAAAAGTAGGAGGTGTTAAAGGACGATGGCGGATGGACCATGCAGATACCGGGTTCATGTGAACCCAGTATTTTTAACACGGGGCATAAATTTATGTTTAGAAATTCACTAAAATTGCAACAAATTGTAAGTCTTAACCCATAAAATTTAAATTCTGAATCCGCCTCAGTTAAAGGATGGATACTTGCTAATCTTTGTTATGTTGGTTTTTATTTTTTAGCATTCCATGGCTCACTGTCAGCTATTATCTTTTTCTTTTTCGCCGCCAAAGTACAATATAAAGATACAATTTGTCGATTTGCAGCTTCCAGAGCCTTTCAGTTTCATTTTCACGTGGTTCGCTGCTCTGCCATTGATATTGTGGCTATCCTTTACAATCACAAATGCCATTGTTAAAGATTTTCTGATCTTGAAGGTAAGATTTCATAAACATTTTGGGCACACCTAGCAATCTTATAATCTATGTTTTGACATTAACATACAATAAGCTCAATCTTCAGGGCCCCTGTCCGAATTGTGGAACAGAGAATACTTCCTTCTTTGGTACAATATTATCGGTATCTAGTGGGGGTTCCAACAACAAAGTAAAATGCTCAGGGTATGTCCTCACCACAATTTTTTCGTTATTTCTCATGATCTATTCATAGTGTAATCGTACCATATTATTTTGCAGTTGTGGGACGGATTTGGTCTATGATTCAGACACACGTTTGATCACGTTGCCTGAAGGAAGTAGTGCATGATTCAAGGTACCTATGCTCTTAATTTTTTGCGATCCCCTAGTATTGTCGCTTGAGAAAGATAATTGGATGCTCATTCTACAACAGTAAACAAGTTGTATTTATTAGATTTTAGCCACCCAAGAGACATGGGAAGACAGTGCTTATAGAATCATTGAGGTTGTTTCTCTGGGTATTGAACGATTTGATAAAACAAAATATAGTATATAAACAAAAAGAATCTTTTTACCTCGATACACAGTGCAACTTTCCGACAAAGGGGTGTCAATTGATATCCCTTGAATACATGTGGCTCCGTCACTGCTTCCAACCTAAATCCACATACATGTATTGTTTCCGAAAACCCATTCAATACTATTGTTCTCCAATCCAAATGCCACATTATAGATCACATAAGTACCATCTTTTATGTTCAGTTTACACTATATTACTTGAACATGACTTGTTCTACATCCTCGTACCTCTGTTGTCCTGCAGTTACAGAACATTTCCGATCTAGGAAAAAAGAGCTTTTTGGCGAGTTTACCTGTGTTGTAATCGCGTGCAGAAGTAGATCCAAGATTTAAAGTTTATGAGTTTTTACGGCGTCCTCAAGTTAATATATAATAATGATTGAGTTCGCAGTCAAATATTTATAGTAGATAGATTTCTTAATACATATACATGGTCTCGGAGAAAAAACTATTGGGTAGTGAACCCATAGCTTGTGCTCTAGATCCGTCACTAATCGCTTGTATGGAGAAGTATAACCGATGAGAACTTTGCAAAATGCAGGATGACTATATGTGGAGAGTGGAGACATCTGCACAATAGATTGCACTAGAACAAGTTGCATGGAAGAGCCAAATGACATACATGAGGCCAGTTTGTGAAAATGATAAGCACTTGTTGAAGTTGTAAATGATTTGCAACTTGCAATGTATTAATATGTTATGTAATGTGTGTGTGTGTATAAGTATATCAATAAAAGAAAAAATTAACAGCCTTTAAGCACAGGAGATGCAAGAATATCAAGGTTCCTGAAATTGAGGTGTTTCATATATTATTTTATGTAATGTGTGTGTGTGTATAACTTGTGATGTTACTATTTTCTTTTTCCAACTTTTTTGTGGTAAATAAGAAAGGAAAGGCTTTGTGTGGGTGTTGAAACCCTCCAATTAGTGATACGTACAAACGGTACAAGGACAATTGAGGCATATCCAAGATTTAAATTTTATGGGTATAGTCTTTAAGTTTCAATATTGAATTCAATTGTATTTTGAAAAGGGCAAGTTACACATTTAACCGGTCAGTAAAAAATAATTATATTCGCTATCCAAATAAATAAAAAAATATACATTTATCAAAAGTGAATATTTTAAGTATATTACACATTAATATATAAAAATTGCTGACTATTATTTTGGTGAGCAGTTATTTATGTCAATTTTTCTTTTTAAAATTATGGATTTAGATCTACTATTTGATGTAATTTTAGCAAACTTCTATATATAAATTTATGCTGTGTTAAAGTACTGAATTCAGATGAATCTGATACATGCATGCTCCATCCATTACTAAGGTGGAGTTACAACTATATATTAGGCTATAATTTTAGGTTTCGATGTTTGAAATTGAGCTTCCATTACATCTTTTCTAATAAATTCCCTCTCGTTTTCATCTAATTAAGTTGTTTTCACCTTGTTGGTGAGGGAACAATTCTCCATCTTTTTATCCCCTTCCTCATTTCCCTTTCCTATGTAATAACAAAAAAATTGAAGAAAAAAATATTGGAGGCACGTAGATTATGGCTAGTCTTCAAGTCACCCCTAATCTTGCTTAAATGAATTTTAATACACATTCGAGTTGCCACATGGCCCAACAAGTGTGCTCAAACTCTACCGGACGAGTGAGAGCTTCCACATCAGCACTCACACGGCTAAACAAGCCAAATTTTCATTTTTTCTTTATTTTTTTTCTATCTCAACGTCTATGAAGCCCCTTTCTCTTATATTTAAACCTAGGGAAAATGGTCATATTTGTCATCCAACTTTCGAAAAATAGTTATATTTGCCCTCCGTTAAAGTATGGGGTCAAATATACCCTCCACGTTAGCAAAGTTGTCACATATGCCCTCTGTGGATGGAAATTTGACGTGAACGCCACGTGGGATCTACATGAATGCCACGTCGGATACACGTGGACGCCACCAACCCCCAATTGTCATCCCCTATCCACCACCACCACTGTCTCGCGGCACCACCACTGTCTCGCGGCACCACCACCAAATATGACCCCTTCTCCACTACTCGCCAGCCGTCGTTCCCCCACCCACCAGTAACCGGCGACCACTTTGTCACCATTCCGCCGCCGAAAATCTACTCCCAAACCAACCCAGCAAGCCCACCAGTTCCCGGCACCCTGAACCGACCCCTTTTGATAAATTTAGCTATTTTAAGCTCAAAACCCCATAAAGACTGAACCTTTATGCTTTCAGGGAAGAGTAGCTTCATTAGTTTCAAGAATCTCTTTATTACTACCTCATATTATTTTGTGGGTCTTAGTTCAGACATCAAATCTGTAGTAGTTGCATTAGCACATTCGTTAGGTTACTGTTACAAATCAAGAACACCAACTAGTGTTATTAGCATTGTGGGTCAAATACAACTTTTTTTCTTGCTGGACAAGTCCAAATCACAGTCAACACATTTTTTGAAAGTTGTCGGGAACTGGTGGGCTTGTTCGGTTGGTTTGGGAGTGGATTTTTGGCGGCGGGGATGGTGACACAGTAGTCGCCGGTTACGGCGACGGGGGATGGTGACACAGCGGTCACCGGTTGCTGGTGGGTGGGTGACGGTAGTTGGGGTGGGGGAACGACGGCCGGCGGCAGTGGTGGAGAAGGGGTCATATTTGGTAGTAGTGCCGCGAGGCAGTGGTGGTGGTGGGTAGGGATGACAGTTGGGGGTTGGTGACGTTCACGTGGATCCGACGTGGCGTCCACGTCAAATTTCCGTCCATCAGAGGGCATATGTGACAACTTTGCTAACGTGGAGGGTATATTTGACCTCATACTTTAACGGATGACAAATATGCCCCTTTTACGAAAGTTGGATGACAAATATGACACTTTCCCTTAAACCTATTTCATTAAAATTCCAACAACTTAAAAGTCAAAGATTTTTTCTTCATGTTTTTATGTAATTACTAATTTTTTTTTCTTTTTAGTTGATTTCTATATCAATTGAGTTCATGACTAAAGTTTGTGGATGTGAATTTCCGGCGGTGGTGAGGAATGAGGATTTCATGGTCCGATTAGAATTCAAGAAGGAGATTTTGGGGTTATTAAAACTACAAGGTATGTAATTTTTATTTTTGTTGGGTCAATTTTGCATCGAATTTGCTGGGTTTTCTAACTGATTTTGCTGTGTCAATTTTGCATCTAATTTGCTGGGTCTATAACTGATTTTGGTTCACATTGTATAGGTGAGAGGTCGATGTTCTTGCAAATTTTTCAAGTGGTATGAACTAAGGCTGGCCAACGGGGCGGGGTATACCGACCCGACCCGACCCCATACCGACCCGCCTGCACTGTACCGGTATCAGTATACCGGTATTCGGTATCGATACCGGTACGTGGTTGAGAAATTTTTTTAACCCCGACATCGACCCAACCCCGCCCCAGCCCCGACCCCGACCCCTTCCCAACACCCCCGACCCTTTCTAGCCGTTGCACAACAGCTTTGCCCAATTTGGCCGTTGTGCAACTGTCAAATCCCCCTCCCCCTACCCCCTAATATTTATTTTTAACCCTTAAGTTATTATATTTATACTTTAACCCAATTTTTTCAACTATAAATACTTCATTTTCTCTTCATTCTTTCTCACAAATCTTCGTACAATCTCTCTAATAATCTCTCAATCTATCTCTCATTCTCTCTACATTGTCTACTAAGTATTCAATTTTATTTATTCATTTGGGAGTGAAGTTGACAACTAGCTTGAAGATCATCCATCGAAAAAAGTCTCAATTTTCAACCTCTCGATTACACGTCGATGTTACGTCGGCGTTTGGTACATTCGCTCCTTCATTAAATTATTATTGTGTCTTTATTTTAATTATCGCACTTAATTTTATTATCTTTAATTATGTATTTGCATAATTAAAATGGAAGGATTAAGAAGTATGTTTAAGGGTATGGGTCGGGCTTCTTCTAGTAGGGGTAACAAAGGCAAGAGTACTTCTTCTAGTCATCCTATTCCTCCTAGACAAGATGATTTTATTGATACTGAATTATTTCATGATGTACCATTAGATTTAGACGATGAGTTATTTTCTGGAACTCAACAAGACTTTAATTTAGAAGATAATCTAGATGAGGCACCCACTAATCTAGATGACACGCCTACTAATGCACCTCAAATTGGAATGCCTCCTATTCCCCCTAGTATGAGACGAGGCCCACCAGAACGAAAATTAACATCACTTGTATGAGCTTTTTTTGATAGAGACGTAGAAAATCAAGTTGCTAGATGCACAATTTGTAAAAATGTTTATAAATTTAAAATGGGAAAAGGTCAGAGCGGGACAGGAGGTTTAACTACACATTTGAATACAAAACACAAAGCTAGGTGGGATGAATATAAGGCTAAAATGAAGGGTGAGTCAATGGTCTCTCAGTCGGGACAAGGTTCACACACTGTCCTTCACCAGGTACAGGGTCAAATTGACCCTATGACTAGGGCAATTATAGGCCCTAAATACGATAAAATAAAGATAGTGAAGCATTATCAAAATTAGTTGCAGTGGAGGGTTTGCCCTTTTCATTTCCTGATTCTCCTGATTTTATTCATTATATAAGAGAAATGTACAATCGTGATTATAATAATTTTCCTAGATCAACTGTTAGGAGAGACGTTTTTAAATTTGCACACGAATATCAACAATATTTACGTTATTCATTATATCATTTTTCTGACAAAGTATCTATTACGTATGATATAGGTCGTAGTACTAACGGCTATGATTATTTAACTGTAACATGTCATTGGATAGACTATAAATTTTCTATGCAAAAACGTATTTTAGCATATAGATATATGATAGTAGGTACACTGGTCTTTTTATTGCAGAAAATATTTTTCAGTTTGAGATTATTATGGCATAACTGATAAAATTATGAGTATTACATTAGATAATACATCTTCTAATAATTATGTTGTTACATCATTGAAAAATGTATTAACTCCATTTTTTTCAGATCATTTTCATATAAAATGTGCATGTCATATTTATAACTTAGTTGTAAATGATTATCTATCACTTTTTAATGACATTCTTGTAAAAATATAATTTGTTATAAACTTTATTTTAAAAGTAATAGAATACAAAGAATATAAAAAAACTTGTCACGATTGTGAACTACTTTACAGAAAAATTTCCGAAGAAGTATGCACCAGATGAAATTCTTTATACAATCAACTATGTGTTGATTATGAGTATAGAAGACCTGTAACCCAATTTTTTAATGCCCGTAATCGAAATCCTACTGATATGATTATTGATTTCGATTGGGATACAATTGTAGAACTAAATACATTTTTAGAGAAATTTTATCTAGCTACTAAAGACTTTTTCGGTATTTATTATCCTACTATTTCATCAATGTTATAGCTCTAATATTTATATTAGTTAGTAAATATATGAAAAAATCAGCTTATAAGGCACCTATTAAAAAAATATTTCTAAAAATGAAAAATATTTTATTTCTATTCCCCTAATTTATATTACCAGTGTTGTATTAAATCCATCTATTAAAATAGACGGTTGTAAAGGACTTATTGAAACTATTTATGGTTGCGTAGATAAACTTCCATCTCGATCTCCCAAAAATCCAAATGACCCACCACCTAAACAAGAGAAAAAGTGTTGTCTAGCATACAAGATGAATGTAAAAATGTATATACGCATTACCAACAAGAAAGTGCTAGAAACCAACATGCTTCCATGCCATCTTCTTCTTCTTCTTCTTCAACAAGCGCGTTTTCTGCGGGAAGATTTCAAATAGGGGAGCACAGACATTCATTGGCAGGAGACTCATTAGAGATTGCAGTTCTATTCAGAGACTGGATTCGTGTGGAGCGTAGGAGGTGCGGCCAACCGGAGATCAGCGAAGAAGAAGACTACAACTACACCGAAATCTTATCCGACGGATGTGCAAGCAACGTCGACCAATTTGACCAAGATATACCAATTCCAACCGAAGAACCACAAGAAATTATAAAGAAACTAGAAAATGTGTTTCTTAAAATATAATTCTTTTAATTGTAATTATATTATGTTATTTATTTGCAACTTTCAATATCACGAAGTTGCAATTTTGAAATTGTATTACAAAAAAAAATCATACTTCTAGTCGAATAATATAAGAGGCACAAAAACAGTCTTGGGATGTTTTTATTAAATCATCTTGTTGTGTGTGTGTGTTATTTATTTATTTAATTTAAAGTCAAATAAAAAAATGACCCCACCCGACCCCAACCCCACCCTCTCGGATCGACGGGCGGCAGACCGCCACCCGATCCCGCTGCACTTGACTCCCCGCCACCCCGCCCGACCCCGCCCCACCCCGTTGGCCAGCCCTAGTATGAACCACCATTTCCGAAGCAAGCTAATGTTGTTATTTGGGGTTGTTGAAGAAGAAAAACAAATAGTGCAAGAGTTGAAGTGATCAAGAACATTGAAGATTTTTCTATGTATTAGCGTGCTATTTAATTTGATGTTTTATTTTAGAATATAATCTGGTTATGATTGAAGTTCTATTTATGTATTAATTAGGTTGAAAAAAGTATGATGACTAACAGTGTAATATGATTTTGGTTCAAATTGATAGTTCTAGACGGATTAGGGCGATTGAATTGAACGTGAGTTATCTACCCGGATGTATAAGATTATACACGTGGAGGCCACATCAGCTGAAAATTCCAGCTTGACCCGCGAGTGACTATACTCTCTAAGGCTTATGAGTTCGAAGTATATTAAAATTCACTTAGCCAAACATAGGGGTATCTTGCAGACTAGCCATAATTTGGGGACTAAAGTTACAATCCCACGCTAAATTTAGAGGTGTTTAACCACGTCAGCCTTATTTAATACACGGATTGGTATCAATATCTTGAATGTTGAATGTTTCTTTCAATGGTCTGTCAGAAGGGAGGTGTAACCAAATCATTACAAGAGTCAGAAAATATGAGCTAAATTTATAACCTCCCAGCACGTTTGCATAATATTTCAAGTCTAGTTCTACTACGTGGTATAAACTTACAATGTTCGTAATGGCACGAAGCGTATACATTTTGTATCAACTATAAAAGATTTATTTAAAGGCCTATCTTTACCAATCAAATAAGCCATTGCAATTTTCTTGAGAGTAAGGAGGGCTAAATTCCATGACCTCTATCCAGCATAGATGGAGCTTAACAGTCTTGGTTGTCGCGACACTAGCACTTATCGATCGAGCAAAGACGGGGGATATGCTGTCCCTAGAGCAAAGGCGGGGAGATATGCTGTCCCTAGCCGCGTCTTTCGAGCGACCCCTTGGAAACTCGCTCACGCCACATACATTTTACTGCAATGAAACCCGCTTCAGCTACCATGGGTGTGTTTACTTAACCGATCAACTATTTGATTTATATTTGTTGTTATGACATTTCATATTCGAACAATGAAGATTCACGAAGAAGTATTGCGCTATTTACCAGTGAATGGTATTATTGGACTGGTCTTTTGGTGAATAATATTAAGGATTTATTGGGTTAATTTACACAAATATTCTTTTTAGGTTACTATTTAGATTTTGTTTCCTTTTTAAAAGTTGTGCAAATATAATTTTTGGAACTGATAAAACATCAGATTGTCCTCTAACATCTACAGAATTTTAGACAGTGATGCAATGTTTCTCATAAAATTATCAGTTTCTCAAAAAATGATCTTTAGACCAGTCTAAAAAGGTTCATAAATTACAAAAATAAAATAAAAAAAAGGGTCATTTAATAAACAAATGTCCTCAAAAGGGACAAATCAACGAAAATTGCACTATTTATTCCACTTTGCTCAGCCGAGTAGACAAATCTAAAACATGGCGCCCATTTATAAAATAGTTTACTGGCTACAACATGTTTAAGTACACGGGTAAGTAAACATTTTTTTACACTGACAATGTATATGTAACTTGAATCTTGTAAACATGTATATTATAGAAATAATTGTATTCCTACCCATAATTAGAATATTTTCATATATTGTGTAAATATAATTATGGTAAGACTAAGATTTTTCTTTTGTATAGGTTTGAATTCTTATTGCATAAGAGATGAACATTGTAATCTATATATACTTTGATATTAATGAAAGACTCTCCAAGGGAGATTAATATCATCTTACATGGTATCAAGAGCCTAACACAAAATCCTAGAATTTTTCTTTGTGTGAGCCGCCGCCGATGACCAGCCCCCCCTCCTCGGACAGTTCCGCCGCGGTTCCTCCCCCCTCCTCCAAAAAGTCTTGGTTTTTCTTCTTCTTTTCTCTTTTCTCTAAATGGATACTCAGGATTACGCTTCTGATTCTGATGCATCTACCTCCACAAATCTCACCACCACGTCGTCATCCTCTTTTCATCCCGCCCTCACTGATACCAATATCAAGAATTATATTCTCATTCTTCTTGATCAAGAAAACAGTCAGTATTCTCCTTGGGTTGAACTGTTCTGTAATCATGCATGTCTCTATAACATGCTTGACCACATCGACGACACTATTCCGCGCCCTCCGGAGGTTGATGAGTCTACTTGGCGTCGTCTAGTCGTTGGCGTCAAACAGTGGATTTATGGTAGTATTTCTCATGATCTTCTTCTTACTATCATGAAATCTGGTGCCACTGCCCGTGTTATGGAACCGCTTGGAGGAAATCTTTCAAGATAACAAGCACACTCGTGCGGTGTATTTGGAGGAACAATTTAACAATACACGCCTTGAAAATTTCTCCAACATGATCAATATTGCGCATGCTTAAACTACTAACGGATCAACTCTCCAACGTCGACACGCCTGTCTCGGACACTAAGATGGTGTTGCAATTGATTGCAGGCCTTCCCAAAGGCGACTATGATACATTAGCCGCCATAATTCAACAGGCAGATCCACTTCCCAGTTTTAACAAAGCTCGTTCGCAGTTGTTGCTCGAAGAGACTCGTCGTGCTAAGGTGATGAGCACACTCGTAGGCGTTAGTCAAACACGCCTCAAGATCCAACACCGCCGTAAAACTCTCAACCGCAGCAGGACGCAGCGCGCGGTCGCGCAGAAGAGGTCGTGGTAGGTCGCGACGGCAGACCAAGAACAACAACAACAGGGCCCACAGATTCGGGCTTCACACTGCGGCCCAACAAGACTCAGATAAGGGCGCACGCGCAGCTCCAAAGACCAAATTTCTCGCCCAAAGATGACACCCACTGAGTTGGGTCAAGCCTTCAGCTGTCTCAATATGAAACAGCCTGACAACAACTGGTACATGGACTCCGGAGCCACTTCTCGCCTCACCCGGTCGGCAGGTAATGTTCCCAAACTGTTTGGTTTAAAGCATCCTCAATTTGTGACAATTGGTAGTGGCCACCGTATTCCAGTAAAGGGTTATGGTACATCCTACACACCACCTCCGCATCCAATCCCCCTTCAAAATACCCTATATGCCCCACATATGATTAATAATCTAATCTCTATCCGCAAATTCACTCGTAATAACTCTGTCTCCGTTGATTTTGACCCTTATGGTTTCACTGTGAAGGGTCTTCATACGGGGACACATCTTACGAGATACAATAGCACGGGGATCTCTATCCATTCACTCCCACCTCTCCTGCCAGATCTAGCTCTCCCGTCTCTCTAGCGGTCATTTCTTCTTTCACATGGCATAATAGGCTTGGTCATCCAGGAGCCCCAGTTTTTAATTTTCTTAGAGGCAATAATTTTATTACTTGTAATGGGAAGCTTGCCCAAAACTGTGTTTCTTGTTCTTTAGACAAACATACCCGTCTTCCGTTTAAGTCATCCACTAGTGTTACTTTTGCACTCTTTGATATTATACATGCCGATTTATGGACATCATCTGTTGATAGTTCTCTCGGTCATAAATACTATCTTATCCTACTAGATGACTTTTCTCACTATATTATAAAAACAATTGTATCCCTACCCATAATTAGAATATTCCATATATTGTGTAAATATAATTATGGTAAGACTAGAATTTATCTTTTGTATATGTTTAGGATTCTTATTGTAACATTGTACTCTATATATACTTTGATATTAATGAAAGACTCTCCGAGAGAGATTAATATCATCTTACAAATCTTGAAATCCATCAAAAACATTTGCGACGCTTCGTCATGAAACGACCTCTATCGTCACAATCTAGATTTTGTGACGGATTTCTGCTGTCTGTCGCAAATAATGAAATTTGTTGTGAAGAAGTCTAATGTTTTTTTTTTTTTTACTTTTTCAGGTGGAGCTTGTGGATATGGATACTTATTTAGTTCAGGTTATGGAACAGATACAGCAGCATTAAGCTCAGTATTATATAGCAATGGACATGCATGTGGACAATGTTACCAAATAAAGTGTGTGCAATCTAAATTTTGTTACTCAACCATTGTGACAGTCACTGCAACAAATCTTTGTCCTCCAAATTGATCACAAGATAGTAATGCTGGTGGTTGGTGTAATCCACCTCGTACACATTTTGACATGGCTAAACCTGCTTTCATGAAAATTGCTCAATGGAAGGCTGGGATTGTTCCTATTTCTTATCGTAGGTATATGATTCATTTTTTTTGGGTGGACATTTGACAGTATTTTTTTTATTTTTCACCCGGTATCTGGTATCTGTTTTTGGGCTCGGGCTAATTCGGATTCGTAGAAATACATCCACGGGATACTTTTTTATCACGTCCTTGATAATTAGTCATTGTCATGGAGTTACACTTTTCGACCTAATTGTTGAGAAATAGCCACTACTCATTAGACATGATCATTGTAAGAATGCATCTTGGGCATAACTCAACCCCTAAAGTTAGCTTGTTGGGTAAGGATTGACCAAGTCCATATAAAGAGTTCATGCTCCCATTTCATATGTTTCCAATCCATTTCCGATGTGAGACTCTTAACACTCACCCGCACGTCCAGATCTCGTTAACTGGAGCGTGGACAATTTGGGGGCCAACATCGGTGAACAAAGAGTTGGAATGAGCCTGACTCTGATACAATGTAAAGAATGAATCTTTGGCCTAACTCAACTCCTAAAACTAACTTTTGGGGTGATGATTGTCCAAATCCATATAAGGAATCTATGTCATTTCATTTTCGATGTGAGACTCTTAACAATCATAAATCAAGACAAACAAAGGATCTACGACATTATTGGCCGAATCAGAACTTTCACTAAGAAAAGTCAAAATATCATATAAAGAATAGCAAACACATAAAGAAACCAAAATGGTTTAACATAGAGTAATATATACACATAAAAAATTCACCTATCGACACAATATAATTTTTTAGCAAATGGGTATCAATTGACTCAGTTTGAACAAGGGTGACTCGCCATTGATCCACGAAACATAGCAAAAATGAACTCTAATTTTCTTATATCTGATTATCCTTTTATATATTTTTTTTATAACAATGATGTATGAATCTATTATATTATATGTACTTTATTATTCCACTAAATATCTGCTACCTCTAATATATTTCATTGTTTTCATGGTTGTAGGATACCTTGTGTTAAAAAAGGTGGAATCAAGTTTAGTTTCCAAGGAAATGGCTATTGGTTATTGGTATATGTGATGAATGTTGGTGGAGGTGGAGATATTGCAAGTGTGGGTGAAAGGAACAAAGACAAATTGGTTAAGTATGAGCCATAATTGGGGAGCTTCATATCAAGCATTTGCAACTCTAAGTGGCCAAGCACTTTCTTTTAAGCTCATTTCTTACACATCACACGAAACAATTATAGCTACTAATGTTGCACCTTCTAATTGGCATGTAGGAATGACTTATCAAGCCAATGTCAACTTCAAATAATCATGTATTTTCAAGCATTTATTCATTATTATTTTAAAAATCATTTCTCGAGGTTTATTTTATAATAGGTGATATTTCACCGGTGAAAGAGTTACTACTATATAATTTTAGTTATAATTATTACCATTAATGCATGAGCTTATGGTCTATACACTAATTGTGTAAAGAGTTTTTACGTTATCATGTTAAGTCGAACTACAACAGTAAGTAACTCTCATAGCTTCCGATGTTGCACCCTCCAATTGGCAAGTGAGAATCTGCCGCATGCACTACGATGCCCACGGCTTTCTTGATCACCTCGTTCTTCAACCATAGGTTGAAATGTGGCCAACCATAGGTTGAAATGTGGCTAAAGGGAAACCGGTGAACTCTACATATGTAAGTTTGCAAAACATAGTTTGTCTCAAATCCAAATAAAAGAGGAAACATAGTTTGTCTCAAATCCAAATAAAAGAGGAAAAGTGCCGATACGTTAGCAGTCACAATAAGAGTAATCTAACATCATGAATCCTTTGAATGATGAACTCGTCGAGACATACCTACTCCACTCATTTGCTACTGGACCTAAATAGATTGAAATGGATGCAATTGATTCACATAGCCGATCTCAAACTATACTCTGATTGATATATTTTCAAGGAACAAAATATTTCTAAGCAATTCAAAGAGTTCCCAGAGGCATATCATTTGACCAAGGCACATTTCAGATAATTTGCTCAATGAATTTCATTCAAATATAAACTACATTACATTGATGATTTTTCAGATCATCTCTCAAACAAGTGAAAACAAGAAACATCGAATCTGTTGGAAACTAAAAAGGCATTGAAGTATCAGGAAAAAGACTGAAATACTATGAAGTAATTATTCTTCTATGTGCTGACAATAATTAAAGAACACAAGCCAAATTCATGGCAATTCCATCATGACTATCTTCAATGACCATTGGCAAGTCCATTCTCAGTACATTTCTTAGCATAAAATCTTCTGTATTTCGAATCGACTTCTGTGAGGTAGTAGGTACCCGGTGCTAGAAGGCTACAATCCTTGCTTGTCACAAAGTCCTTATCACCGTACCTGTGCTCCATTATTTTCATTGTTTCAATGAAATTTTCAGGAGTGAACTGCACAAAAGATCATGTGTCAAAGATAGTTAAGAAACTCAACCGTTACAGGATTTACAACGAGGTAAAAGTAACGACTAAATTATAAACAGAGTTTTAACATACCTCATGCCTCGAGTTTAATTTCTCCTCAACATTCATCACAGCCGCGATGTTTGACAAACTAAAAGGATGTAGACCTTCGTGAAGCCTTAATGAGAACATCGTTGCAGTCAATCCACTCCCATAAGAGAACAAGATTACCCGCTGTCCATCCTGAGTTTACAAAATCATTTGAAAATTAGAGGAAAGGCGATAGTTGTTAACAAGAAACAGGGCCAAAAAGGAAGGAAGTAACTCGTATTTACCAATGAGCTGTACTTATTGTGAAGGAGGGATGCGAAAGCAGCATAGAGAGA
Source organism: Przewalskia tangutica (assembly GCA_029844215.1). NCBI lineage: Eukaryota > Viridiplantae > Streptophyta > Magnoliopsida > Solanales > Solanaceae > Przewalskia > Przewalskia tangutica. The sequence goes on along the minus strand of CM056740.1, from coordinate 73,232,709 downwards.
CGCGGTGTACATGTTGCCAACTTGTTTTGGTACTAATGTGGCCGGTTTCACCTTCTCATCATAAAATGGTTTCGCCACTTGCCAGGATGTCTGTATAAGCAATATTTATGATCTGTTAGTTGCACGAAGCCATTTGAAAATGACAAAGACAATATTTCTTGGAAAATAAGGAAGATCAAAGCTTTTGTAAGGACCTTCTCAAGATCACGGCTTTGATAACTTTCATCACCAGTTAAGGAAGAAAATGGTGCCAGCTTTTCTTTAGTAGATTCATCGATGGAACTACAAATGCAAAATCAACGAAGATAAGTCAACTGAATTCCGTTTACAAGATAAAAAAGTGATTCCTTTAATACGGAATATTTGTAACCCACCTAGCGTTCCTTATAAAGTCATTGAACATCAATCGAGCAGTGCTCTTCTGTACAAGCTGCGGGATTAAATTAGACGTTCAGGTAATCGTTATCATCAGTTTATTTATAGAAGAAAGAAATCAAAACTCTGTATCAGAACAATAAAGTACCTTGTTGTATGGTGAATGGAAAACAAAATAGGCTGCATCATCAATCGAAAACGGCTTGCCTTCCAATTTTTCATATCTAGAATTGTGAATGAAGAGGTTATTAAAGAAGATAATAAAAGGTCCTTTCGGAATATTAGAATGTGCTTAACCAGCAACTTACTTGCTGCATAAGCTGTTGTAGCAAGAGTCAAGTGCCATAAGATAACAAGTTTGTGAAAGCTTGCCATCAACCACCTGCAACCAACAATTTATTGTCATATAGAGCACATATGGAAACTCATGTACCAATCTGGAACAATTCCCTATAGATTTCTTCTATAAAAAAATTCCAGTAAACAACAGTTTGAAGTATTTTGTGAAAATGAATGAGTAACAAGACTAGCAAGGACTTGGAGAATTACTGGATATTCACTGTCGAGGATGGGCTTATAAAAATCATAGACATGGGCCATATGGCTAGCCCTAATCTTGCTTTCAAATACAATAGGAGCATCCGGCCCTACAAGCATAGCAATTGCTGCAGCCCCTCCGGTAGGCCGAGCAGCTCCCTCAGCATAGACCTGTCAAAAGAAATTCCCGAATAAGTGAATGTTAATCATGCAGAGGCTCAATTTCATTACAAATTATGTGGCAAATGGGCAATGCACATTGAATAATTGTGAAAGACAACCGCATGATGTAGAAATTGTATGAAGGTGATGACATACCGCACTGTCAGTGCATACAACAAGTCCATAGCGCCCGTCCCATGAAGAGCTCTCGACCCAATTCACACAGTTGAACAATGCAGCAGTTCCCCCATAGCATGCATTAGTTGAATCGACTCCTTCAATGTCAGTATTTCCACATTTCTGCTTGTTTCACAGAATAAGAAAGCAGGATAAGTTTTCGTCGAACTATATTTCTGTTAGTCATAATGTAAACTCTCTGCTTGTGAAGTCGAAGGTCGAGAGACAAAAACAAAACAGACGCAACAATCAACCTTTTAGGGTGTTGTACAACAATCAATTAACTCATTTTTTAACACACTGCATGGGCAAGCGAATTCAGGGCCTAAGTTAACATAATAACAAATCTCAGGCAGAATAAGTGAATCCAACATTTTACATCTCTTTCCTAATACTTGGCTGTGCAAGATGTATTCAACATCTTGAGCTAGTGTGCAGTGAGTAAATCTCTAGCTATCTAGTTTTCACTATGATAAATCAATCGATCTACTTGGGATACACCAGAAGTCTAGGATTAAGAGTCATAAAACACACATTCGAATAATTGAACGTGCCATAATAGACGATTTACTAAACTAGCATTGCTAGAACTGCGAGCCAGTACCTCAAATATTTGCATCAGGAATGTCTTGATGGATTTGCTCTTATCAATTACGGTCTCACTTCCAACCTCTAGACGACCAATTTGCGTTGGATCAATAGCATACTTCTCCAGAAGGGAAGTAACTGCTGTCAAACTGAACATGAACAATTTAATTAGAAGAGTATACTGACCAAAGATACTAAGATAAGCTATTTCACACCAGGAGCTATATTGCTCAGATCCTTCAAAAAGAACACTACACATGTGTCGGATCCTTAAAAATACACTATTTTTGGAGGATTATACATGAGTGCGATAATATTTTTTGCAGAATTCAAGCAATGTAGACCAGGCTTCACATGATTTTGTTATTACTAGCAGAAGAAATAACCAAAAGGTCTACATATTAATTGTATACCTCATTGATATAACATCTTCCACCTCAGTGCAAAAGCCCATGCAATCTTGTCCAAGACCAATTGTGTATTTCCCTTTGCTTGCTCCATCATGAGCCTCCAATGCTTCCTATATAATATTGCAATATAATTAAATTTTTTGAAGTGATCAGAATTTATTAATTTAATCCAAATTACTGAAAATATGATAAGATACTTAAATTAAATATTAAATGAAGCTTAAGAAAAAGAACATAGCTTTTAACGGACTAAAGACTGGAGTATGAATTTAATATAATAGACAGAGAGCGTTGATAGCAATAAGCTCAGAACAGAGCACGTGCACATGCTAGTCCATGATTGGTTACAGCAGGAAAGTAACATTGATTTTTGTTTTGGAAAATAAAAGTAAAAATATTAAGAAGTCACCTTAAAGTACTACAAATCACAGTTATTTATAATTAACATTATTCTCCGAAGTTTGGAACATTATTTAACTCCTCAAATGTAATACTATTATGTAAGCACTAATTTAACTCCTCAAATAGTAATATTGTTATGTACTAATAGGGCTCATTTGATACCGGGGATAAGGGATAATTGATTCTGAGATTAAACGTGAGAGGGGTTTATCCCATGTTTAATTGAAATAAAATCTCAAAGATAACTTATTCCGAAGTTGTAGTTTTTTTTTTCCCATACTGAAGGTAGGATAACAATCTCAGAATAATTAATTCGAGATAATTAATTCTGATATCCAACCAAATGAAACCTAGAGTATTAAAATCTATGGTCATGTGTGGGGGTTTTAATAGAGCTTTTTATGACTCTCTAGTTGAAACAATTAAGGAAACAGAAAGTTTGATTTTTGAACTAAATTTAAAAAAAAAAAAATTGCAAAATCACAAACATTTAAGGAGTGTTTCTCGCTAATGAAAATTTACCAGGAAAAAAAACAGATGAAAAAAACATCCCATTTTGTTGTCGAAAAAACAAAAAAGATAAGAAAATTCCATATCAGAAAGCGACAGAAATTAATATCTCAATCACGCGCAGTTAGAAAGTCGTTCTCTCACACTCTCTCCACCTTCATCCTCCTTTGTCAACCAATTTAAAGCACTAATACGCAAGTAATATTCTGTAACAAAAGTAATTACTTCATTTGTATTCGTTTCTCGAGAATCAAACAAAAACAAATTTGATCTGTCACATTTTTACTTGTCACATAGATTTGCAAATTGGGTTGTGTGTGTGAGAGAAATTACCTGTTGAAGGCAAGTAGGAGGGAAGTAAATCTCGACGGCGAGAATTCCAACATTCTTCGGTTGAGCTGCCATTTCTGATTCCTTCTTCGACTATTACTGAACGGAACAGATCGGAAACACGAAATAACTGCCGGCGAACAATACACACACACTTTCTCTCCCTGAATGAACGTAAACGGAACGGATCGAATTAAGCGGCGCCGGCGAACACACACACACACACACTTTTTCTCACTGAGTTCTCCTCGAAGTTTTGCAGAAGAGAGAGAGAAAGGGGAGTGGTGATTTGTGTGGAGATTTTCACATGTTTCAGTCGCATATTTATACTAAGAGAGAGAGAGAGAGAGAAAGGGTAGGTGAGAAATTTCCATTTTGATAGTCCGCAGACTTGTGGAGAAAATAAATAAATAAAATATTCCGCAGACTTGTGGAGAAAATAACAACATATATGCTCGTTATGGGATCCGCCCTGCAAAGCGCAGGTTAGTGATTCTCATCGCACATGAGAGCTTGATCACAAGTTCAAAATCCCAAAGTAACGCCCGACCGCCGCCTTTTGAGTGCACACACTGACTTGTGGTTTAAGCGGTGGACGTGGTTTGCGCTATCATACACCGATTTATCCTGTGCGTACTCGAAAGAGCAGCGGCTGCGGGTTCCTTCGTCAACAAAATATATATGCTCATTATGGGGGAGAAAATGGAATATACTCAGATTTATCTTTATATTTGAAAGATATAAATGATATTTTTGATAGATACTTAAATAAATAAATAAATAAATATTTCATAGATATTTAATAAACGTTTGGCCTATGATTTCAAATACTATTTACTTTATTTAAAATTTATAGTGTTGAAGTGGAAGATAAAGTTGTGTTTGATTATATTTTTTATAAAAGAATATTTGGAATAATGTGTTGGAAATTTGTCTTTGGTGGAGGTTGGGTCCGTCCATCTTCAATGACTTAAACATCATGGTTACACATGTTGGAGAACCTGGTTCTTTACATGTGTGTAATCTACTAAGTGAGTAGATGACCGTACGGCCAATAATCGTCAAATTTCATTGAGAAATGGAAGAGATGTTGGTCTGCGAAGTAAGGTGTTTGAGACATGGAAGAGTGTTGTGTGACAAATCTACCACATCGGTAGTAAAAGGAAGATTTATTCATGTTATAAGTCTCTAAACTGAATAAGGAATTGGTAACCCATGTGTTTGAAGGAGGGAGGACCTAGGTGTGCTTGGGTTCGAGACTAGGCCCACACGTGCACCACCACCCGCCCGGGTCGGGCTGCTGGGCTGTTCTGACATTATATTTTTGAACCCCAGACTTTATTATAATTACAGTTTGGTCCCTGAAATTTCTGAAAAGCGTCGGCTCCAGGCTGCAGGGCCACGACGCCAACTCTCAGGAGTTTCGGCGCCGCGGCTCTACGAGCGTTTTTCAGAGGTTTAATGTCATTAAGTTGTTAGAACGTTGGACACTTATTCCTGAACGTTTTGGCTCTTCATTGAGCCTCATAAATAACCTTCTTAATAGTCATTAACACCCAATTAACACCTCCCTTCATCTCTCAACTATATAACCATGTCTTATTTCAGATTTGAGAAGAGAGACACATAATACACAATGAACATAAGAGAAATATTCTCTACACTTGGATGACTTCAGACTTGATGAAATCTCTTCCTTTCTTGCAATCTTACACACTTAAAGATCCTTCTATTCTAGCGAACACTTGAGTTCATTTTGCTCATTTATTTGATTGTTGTTTTATCTTAGGAGATAAGTTGTCATTACACCGTTGAAAAGATATACGGGGCAATATTATCTTAAGCATAGATCAAGAATTTGGTCGACTCAACAAGTCAATTATCTTGTGATATTTCCAGATTCTAAGCATAATATTGTTGTTGTTCTCAAGGGGCTTGTTGCAGTTTCAACCAAGATCTCAAGAACAAGGGGCTTGCTGCAGTTTCAACCAAGATCTCAAGACTTCAAGGAAGGATCAAAGACCGAAAATCAAGATCATCAACACTTATTCATGTTGTGACAACTGATGTTAGACTTCAAGCCTATTATATTGAAATTGAAATTGTAATTGATTATCCTTTCTAAGCACTAGTGATAGTTGTATACTATTCTCATACATCCACTGTAATATCCAACAGTCTTAAGATAATATTGTACTAGTGCTAGAAAGAGGAGGGCCAATAATTTTGGTCCGAGTTTGGTCTCTCTTTGACGACAGTTACAAATCTATTTTGTCAAAGGTTAGATCTCAATCATTGATCTTCAACTTAAAGATGGTATTGATAGTCTTGTTGGCAAGGCTAAGGGTCAAGAAAAGAATTATTGTCACCGCTCCCGAGAGTGGTGGAAATAAGTGTCCACAAAAGGCCAAGTGCTATTATGATAATTTCACCGAGTCCCTCATTAGAGGGTCGGGTACATTATATATATATATGATTATTCCATGGACATGTATCCATGATGCGGGTATAGATACCCATGATAGTACATATATGATTATTCCATGGACATACATCCATGATGCGGGTATAGATACCCATGGCAGTAGATATGATTCCATGGACATGTATCCATGATGCGGGTATAAATACCCATGATAGTATATATGATTCCATGAACATGTATTCATGATGCGGGTGTAGACACTCATGACAGTAGATATGATTCCATGGACATGCATTCATGATGCGGGTATAGATACTCATGACAGTAGATATATGTATATAAGATGATTATATGGATAAGCATTCATGATTTTTGATATGACTTTCATTTTGGTAAAGCACAGTTGATTCTCTATTTTCTATGGTACAGTTAGAATTGGTATTTGACAATTTTACATGTCTCATGTTATCTATTGGCCAGTTATAGTCTGCTTTACAGTTCTACATGTTGTTGACACCCAATTTTGACCCTCCCGTCCAGCCATTAACTATAAAATTACACTAATTTTGAAAAAAATAATTTTTTAGGATTTTTATAATAAAATACAACAATAAAACATAAATACATGCATTAATAATTAATTTAATAATGGCATCGCGTCTTACGTAGAGTTTTAAGCATTTAGAGTCCCGCGCCCGCACTTATTAACTTTAAGCTTTGTCGTAATAATTAATAAATGCATAAAATAAATAATTTAGCGATAACGTCGTGTCAGGTAGCATAGCCGCATTTATTAGTAATCATTTGTAACTTTAAAATCAATTTTAATCTAATACATGCATTTAATAGCGTCGCATTTATAAAAGCTTTAAAACAATTCTTAAAAATCATATTTGCATTAGCATTTAAATCATTCAATCTAAGCTCATTTTAATTTTAATTTAACTTCGCAATAATGCATAATAATAAGATTTTAAATAATAGCACCGCATTCTAAAGTATTAAGCATTAATTAAATAGCACGTCCGTCCTTATTTCTTTATAATAATTTAAACTCAAGCACTAATTAAATAGCACGCCCATTTTATTCTTGTAATAAAGCACCTAAATAATATAAGCACAATTTATTGATTTAATTTACTACTAATTAAATAGCACCTAAAACTAACACTAATTAATTAACTCCTAAAACTAACCTAATTTAATACTACCCTTAATTCGCCCAGCCCATCTAACTCTACCCAGCCCAATACCCGCAGCCCACAAGACTTTTATTTACCCAAACACGCCTAACTTGATTTACTTGACGCCTTTGCATCGCCTCCTCAACAAATTTCAGAGAACGAGAAATCAAGAACCCTAAAACTAAAAGCCTCAATCGTCGCCATGCCCGGATTTCTCACGGAGAACGGCTTCCTTTACCCACACGCACTCCCGCTTTCTACCATAACCAAGACTCCAAATCCTTCAAATCGAACTTACCTTAACCGATTTTACACCCATAAGAATCGTCCAAAATCAATATCGAATCAGCACCAATTTTAGCCATTCTCAGCCTTACCAATTTTAGAACTTAAAGTTAGGCTATATAAACGACATGCAATAGGCATCGAGGGGAGGGGCAACAGCAGTTAAGAAACACAGATACGGGAGAGCAGACTTCGCCAGAGAGGTACCCATAGCATCGACGGGGACCCCGAGTAGAGTTTAGAACCCTTAGCCATAGTCAAGAACTCATATAGATCGACACCTTAGCGGCAGTTAAGAAATTCAGACAGAGCAGCAGAACATAGAGCATAGACAGCAGAGTATCGGGAGTTGAGGTTCAGCACTTAGACTATTAGCACCAATAGGAAGTTCAAACCCCTCCTTTCAAGTCAAGCCAAGAATCAGCAAACAAACCTTGCCCTTATTCGCATCGCAAGCCCAAAACCCGTCGATTGGACCGACGACTTGATACGCTGCCCCGGTTCGCCGCCGGAGAAGGTAAATCCAAACTCTTTTCAGTTCATTTGGCATTTCGCACTTTCTCGTATTAAATGGGTAGTAGTTTAGTTTTGTTTGCATATTCGAGATTAGCACAACTTGCTGATGCACAAATGTGATGTCACTACCGCTTAAACTCTGCGCTCTTCCGACTATTTTATTTACGTGTTTATGTTTTTTCTTTGTGTGTTTTCTGTCGATTAACATGTTTTACGATAGGAATATATTTATGTGTAGATAATTGATAGATGGCCATGATGGTTTAGAATAGCTGGTGTAATCAAAATGATAAATGATGTGTTGTGTACTGGTGTTTATTACTTAAGTCATCTATATATGAGTATGTTGCCTATGGTTTGGTTCCTATGGGTCATCTCGTAGGTCAAAATCCATGAAGTACGGTTTATTTCGTGTACATTGTGTGTGTGCTAAGCTTCTTCACAAGCTAGTATGTCCCGTCATTCATACTCCCCATGGTTAAATTGTCCATCTATGGATATGCATTATTTTCCCGATATCCAAATCGGAATGTTTTACATAGCCTTTCAGATTGGCCACCAAAATGTATCCAGTCCTTCCCTTCATTTGCATATACACCCGCATTCATCTGTTAAGTATAGCTTTGACCCCTTGTGTTCTGTTTCGTTTTTTTTTTTCTCCTAAGGTTGGCACTGGTGGATTAGTTTAAATCTCGTTTGCTCAAGAGCAACCTCGCTTAATACTGTGAACCTTCTCGGATTGGAATTTCATCGACGCCTAGATAACCGCCATGAGTGGTCCCATTTGGTGTATATGTCTTGGACCGGTCCCCATTTTTGTACTCGTCTTTGTGTTGTCATTAGTCCATTGTGCATGCCCTCTTTAAAAATCTGAAAACCAACATTCTAATGTTGTTTGTTGCTGCCAGTTACCAAGGCCTAGTTTGGGCTGAATAACGTGGGGCCCTTGGTCGACTTCTATTATTTTGAAAAAAGATTAACTTAATTAAATATTAGCTAGAATATGCACATGTTCATTTATATTATTTGAATATATACTAATCCTTATCCTTTTCTTGTTTTTACATGGCATGCACCGGAGCAAAATAAAGAGTCTCACGGCGAGACTCATCTTGAGCTACTTCAAAAGAAGGCCCACATTTATGTGCATTCATCTCTCATAGGAAATTCCAAACCAGGCGAAGACATCACCATTCTTCGAGTCCTTTTAATTATTTTTCTACCCCGCCCCCATTCATTTATTTGTTGTAATATATGTCTAACGCTACATTAATTAGTAGAATATTCACAATAGTTAAACCTTGAACCAATAGGTTATAAAGTAGCTTGACATTAGAAATTTGCTTTCCCCCTTTAAGTTAATCATTTTAGCTTGCTTAAGTTATAATCAAACTATTTAGTAATCCTCCACTCGCATAATTATTTAGGTAGTCAAAGCATTATTAGTTACTAAATCCTAACATGAAAAAAATCATTTCTATAAACTCCTATTAGCACTCACATAGGAAAAATTATTTAAATCGCAAGGTCATAATACATATCCTATAAGTATATATTTTGTCGTAGCAGATTTTTATTTATTACCTCTATATTATACCTTATAAGATAATTTCGCACCCTTTTATTACTTTATGCACGTTTTCAACCAGAACCAACTTTATATATATTTTGTTTTCTACATTTTATGTTGGTCAAAATACATTTTTACTTACAAATATCTTTTGCTTAAGCGGTTTCAAAACATGCATTCTTTGGCAATATAATAATTACCCTAGGTTTGAACGGACAACCGCAAGTTAGCGGATCCTTTAGGGTGCCTAACCCCTTCCCTTTAGGATAATAAAGAACTCTTACCCAGAATCTCATTAAGTTTAGCAGACCATAAAAAATGGAGTTAGTGTTGACTTTAACCCAGTTGACATTTAGGTGTCCTAATTCACCCAATTAATTAGGTGGCGACTCCGCGAACCCTTTAGCATTTTAGCATATTAGCACCCTTTAGCTCTAAAATTAGCCTTTTAGCACTCTTTTGCACTTTTAGCCTCTTTTGCAATTTTGGCATCCGTTAGCATTTTTAAAATCTTTAAGCATTTTTGGACATTAATAGCATTATTTTATTTTTCTAACCTTTTAATTTGAGCAGCAGGAGTTGGAGTTTAGTTTAAATTAAAATGCCGCGGCCGGAAAAGGGCGCGACAGAAATGGCGACTCCACTGGGGATTTTAGGTTCTTAACCATAACAGACCTAGGGTTATTATTTGACATTGCTTTTTGCATTAAATTTTGCGTGCGGTATTTTGTTTATTTTATTTTAATTGCTACATGCTTTACTGCTTTCCTTAAACTGGCATTCCGCTCATATTTCTTCCACTCTGGAAAATTCACACAAACACACACTACATGCGAGGTGCGCTGGGTGCATCAAAGAAAATTCTTTCTTCAAAACCAAATTTAGGAGAGTTGGTAATATACGTGAGTGTCTTGGCCTAACCGGGTCGCGTAGCCTTCTCACTCGAGTAGTCCGCTGGGAACTCAAGGCCTAGAAAAGCCAAATCTTAGCAAACTTAAGATAGAGCTATACCAATTATTTTAGGCATGCGATGCATTTACCTTAGTGGCTGGCCTGCATCGACACCACAATTAGGAAAACACCAAACTTGTCGACGGTTTCGCAACCCAACGATCAACCAAAGATATTATGTGTAGCGTGACAATGACACACAAATCCAAGCCCAATCATGACATGTGAAATTGGGAAAAAGTGCACCGTCATTTGGTCGCCATTTCCAACAAAGGCATTATAGTTGGACGACTTGGACAAATCGCCATAATCTCGCATAAGTTGACGCTTAGGCTTACCGCATAAAGAGGTCCCCGCATGTTAGGAAACGCTCGAATGTGCTATGCGATATATCCGCTACATACTTGCAAATTATGTGCTTTATGCTAACACCGCTTTGTTGCATTTTTAGAAAGATTTATCATCCTCCCCAGGTCGGTTCGTATTTGACTAAGCAATGGAAGAGCATCAATATTTCACAAGATCAAAGGTACGGTCCAAAGAACATGATCGATTCAAGGACATCCGAGCGAACGAGCCTGAACTCGCCTCGTTCCTATAAGCAAAGCAGAGGTCTCAGGAGAGAAAGACAGCATAGATCCAGGCGAGCAACTCGCACAATTACCACAGCAAATGGCAACCTCGCAGTCGAAATCAAAAGGCTCAAGAACCTCACCAGAGCACTCACATCGCAAATAACCAAAATAAATAAAAATCTCCAAATTATTACAAGACCAGCTACATATCCCATTCACCAATATACAATGCACCCATATATCCCACACAAAACCGAATGCCTAACGTATCTACCAACACGAACCAAAGGCCACCACAAACCCCTTCTCGAATGATATGGCAACCCTGCGATACCTATACGTGTATACGCCACAAGCCCGCCCACCAAATATCTTCACACCCCGCCTAAATACTACGAAAGGCCACCAAAATATACGCCCATTTAGCCGAGCCTTTATCGCAGCCAGACGAGAGGTTGAGGTTTGCAGGATACTCCACCAATCCCAAAGACGTGCCCAATCCCAAGTCCAAAGCTCATGATGGAAACAAAGTCGTGATACCATTCGGAGCCATCTGACACGACGTGGGAAGGTGTTATACACTCGAGACAAAGTAAGGAGGCGATCAAGGAGGAGTCATTCAGTGGAGGAGGCTTACCCTAACGAGTACAATGAACCCCAAAGGAAGAGAGGTGTTCCTTGCGTAACCCGCCCGCCGAATCGCTTATTTATCCAAGCAGCACCACGCAGAAGCCAAAAGAAGGAGATATCGACACAGAGCACGAAGACCCCACCACGATGCAGAGCAAGGCGTGTATTGGTTGGATTTGCACTGTCTTGGTCCGCCAGAGCCCGGATAGGAAAAACAATTTATTTTAGCGAATAATTTATAAACTCATTTTTAAAGCTTTAATAATGTTTTCTTCGTTTGCTTGTAATGAACTACGTTTGACTCGATTCCTTAAATGATACGTAGCGCCGCCTCGCCTGGTCCCACATCTAGAAATTTTTAATTTTCCCAATATTCGCTTGTAATGAACTACGCTCGACCGATTGATTCACTGGGATACGTAGCGGCGCCTAAATCGGCTTTCCACACCATTAGGAAACTTTCCTTTGCTTTGAAAATGACAAGAATACACATAGCCTATAAGCAACTACATCGAGACCCATTTAGGCCAAACCCCTTTTCAAAATCGGGATGCATATGGTTGTAAGTCCAAACAGGCCAGGCACGCAGATATCAAGGGACAAGGCGGCGAAGTCAGATACGAATCGACCCCCCCCCCCAAAAACTCACAATTTTTCTTTGAGTGCAGGTCTTTTCATATTAACAGAAGCAGAAAGTGCAATAACCGAAGCAAAAAATACGGCGAAAGGTTTCTTCGTATTAGCAAAGAAAAAACAAAGAAAGGCAGAGGATGACAACAATCCAAAGTCCGCAGCAAAAAGCAAAGCAGCAGAAAGCGGCATCAACAATCAATACCAAAGTTCGTAGTTCCGCAACAAAACCTAGTGCATCACCGCATCAAGTCAAATTGGCAACCCACGATCGCACACAAAGAAAGGCATCATGGCAATTCGTCACCGCAAAGACTCGGCACGTCCGCGTGCGACAACATCCCAAAGATTCATCAGCGACGTGACGACATCTCTACCCATAAAATTGCACTTCATATATATATTTATCATCTTGTTTAAACAGTATACACTAACGCTTTTTCTCGCTTAGCTTATGAGCATTTATTCCACGTAAGTTAAGAATACGCCCGTGCAATGACGTTATCAAGACAAAGAAGTCCATGCAACGACGCCAAGAAAGAACACGCCCGCATAACGACGTAATCAAGAAGTCCACGCAACGACGCCAAGAAAGAACACGCCCGCATAACGACGTAATCGCAAGTCCATGCAACGACGCCAAGAAGAACATCGCCCGCATAACGACGTAATCGCAGTCCATGCAACGACGCCAAGAAAGAACACGCCCGCACGACGACGTAATCAAGAAGTCCATGCAACGACGCCAAGAAAGAACACGCCCGCATAACGACGTAATCAAGAAGTCCACGCAACGACGCCAAGAAGAACACGCCCGCATAACGACGTAATCAAGAAGTCCATGCAACGACGCCAAGAAGAACACGCCCAAACAACGACGTTATCAAGACAAAGAAGTCCATGCAACGACGCCAAAGAAAGAATATCGCCCAAACAACGACGTAATCAAGAAGTCCATGCAACGACGCCAAGAAGAATACGCCCAGTAACGACGTTATCAAGACAAATGAGTCCACGCAACGACGCCAAAGAAGAACACGCCCAGTAACGACGCGTATCAAGACAAAGAAGTCCAAAAACGACGCCATCATCAAGATATTACATCTACACGCGAAGATTTTCTCTGCTCTCAAAATTACATTTTTATCATTCATGCTTTATTATTCGTCTTAGCGCATGCACTAACTCTTTCTTGAGCTTTAGTCTACAGGAGCAGCAAAAAAAAGTCCGAAAACGACGCCAAGTCCAAAAATGACGCCAAGTCCGAAAACGACGCCAAGTCCGAAACGACGACAAGTTCGAAACGATTTACAAGTCCAAAACGACGACAAGTCCAAAACGCATTTACAAGTCCGAAAACGACGACGAGTCCGAAACGACGACAAGTCCAAAACGGCATTTACAAGTCAAAGATATCACATCTACGCAGGACGATTTCTATTCTCATAATTGCATTTTGTTTCTCATATATTATTCGTTTTAGCGCTTATGCACTAACTCTTTCGAGCTTTAGTATACGTGACAATTGCAGCTAGCGACAACGCATCTGCTCACAATCGCAACACGCCCGCAAGGACGAAAATCACAAAGATTCGCAACATCGCATCAACACAACAGCATCGCGCTTTTGCAGATAACCTTTTCTATTCACGCTACATTATTTTTAAAATTATTTTGCCTTAGCGCATGCACTAACCGCTTGTTCAAGTCTTAGCATGCAGCAGTGAGCACAACGTGGATTTTCTCTACAAATAACCGGCAACTGTCGGGCCAACCTTCCCAACGATCGCGTAGCCGCTGCCGCTTGGCCCACTCGCCCACATCACCATAGAACCCAAAGACCACAAGCCGTAGCAAGACACCCTGTGTTCAAGCCGCTTATATTCTCACATTTTTAGACTACAGCCCAAAGGTCATCATAACTCGACACCGACATCTTTAAGCCCGCGTTAGCCCGCTCGTGTTTGACCACGGTAGCCCAGTTGTCGCCATAACTTGACACCGACCTTTGAGTCCGCTAAGTAGCCCGCCGTGTTTAGACCATGGTAACCCAAAGGTCGCCATAACTCGACATCGGGACGCTTTTTGATTTTTGCGCCACTTTGTCTACCGCCAAAGATTTTTGCACTGAAGATCGAGACAAAATTACATGAGTCAACGCTTTGTCCAAGATTCTTCCATCATCTCCATACAAAGAGGGACATCTGTTGACACCCAATTTTGACCCTCCCGTCCAGCCATTAACTATAAAATTACACTAATTTTGAAAAAAATAATTTTTTAGGATTTTTATAATAAAATACAACAATAAAACATAAATACATGCATTAATAATTAATTTAATAAGGGCATCGCCTTACGTAGTTTTAAGCATTTAGAGTCCCGCTACCGCACTTATTAACTTTAAGCTTTGTCGTAATAATTAATAAATGCATAAAATAAATAATTTAGCGATAACGTCGTGTCAGGTAGCATAGCCGCATTTATTAGTAATCATTTGTAACTTTAAAATCAATTTTAATCTAATACATGCATTTAATAGCGTCGCATTTATAAAAGCTTTAAAACAATTCTTAAAAATCATATTTGCATTAGCATTTAAATCATTCAATCTAAGCTCATTTTAATTTTAATTTAACTTCGCAATAATGCATAATAATAAGATTTTAAATAATAGCACCGCATTCTAAAGTATTAAGCATTAATTAAATAGCACGTCCGTCCTTATTTCTTTATAATAATTTAAACTCAAGCACTAATTAAATAGCACGCCCATTTTATTCTTGTAATAAAGCACCTAAATAATATAAGCACAATTTATTGATTTAATTTACTACTAATTAAATAGCACCTAAAACTAACACTAATTAATTAGCACCTAAAACTAACACTAATTAATTAACTCCTAAAACTAACCTAATTTAATACTACCCTTAATTCGCTTCATCTAACTCTACCTCTACCCACCAATACCCAAATTTCACAAGTCTTTTACTTACCCAGCCCACGCCCAACTTGATTTACTTGATGCCCTTGCATCGTCTCCCCTCAACAGCCCTGTAGAGAACGAGAAAAACTGAAGAACCCTAAAACTAAAAGCCTCAATCGTCGCCGCCATGCCCGGATTTCTCACGAGAATCCGGCTTCCTTTACCCACACGCACTCCCACCGCTTTCTTACCATAACCAAAGACTCAAATCCCTTCAAATCAGAACGTACCTTAACCGATTTTACACCCATAAGAATCGTCCAAAATCAATATCGAATCAAGACTAATTTTAGCCATTCTCACTTTTACCAATTTTAGAACTTAAAGTTAGGCTATATAAACGACATGCAATAGGCATCGAGGGGAGGGGCAACAGCAGTTAAGAAACACAGATACGGGGAGAGCAGGACTCAGCCAGAGAGGTACCCATAGCATCGACGGACCCCGAGCAGTAGTTTAGAACCCTAGCCATAGTCAAGAACTCATATAGCATCGACACCTTAGCTAGCTTAAGAAATTGCATGAGCAAAGCAGTAACATGAGCATGCATACAGAGTATCGGAGTCGAGGTTCAAGACTTAGACTATTAGCACCAATAGGAAGTTCAAACCCCTCCTTTCAATTCAAGCCAAGAATCAGCAAACAAACCTTGCCCTTATTCGCATCGCAAGCCCAAACCCGCCGATTGGACCGACGACTTGATACGCCGCCTTGCACGAGAAGGTAAATCCAAACTCTTTTCGCCATTTGGCATTTCTGCACTTTACGTATTAAATGGGTAGTAGTTTAGTTTTGTTTGCATATTCGAGATTAGCACGCCTTTGATGCACAAATGTGATGTCACCACCGCTTAAACTCGGCGCTCTTCCGACTATTTTATTTCGTGTTTATGTTTTTTCTCTTTGTGTGTTTTCGTCGACAACATGTTTTACGATAGGAATATATTTATGTGTAGATAATTGATAGATGGCCACGATGGTTGTAATAGCCGTGTAATCAAAATGATAAATGATGTGTCAGGTAATCGTGTTTATTACTTAAGTCATCTATATATAAGTATGTTGCCTATGGTTCGTTCCCATGGGTCATCCGTAGGTGAAAATCCATGAAGTACGCCGGTTTATTTCGTGCAGGCAGTGTGTGCTAAGCTTCTTCACAAGCTAAGATGTCCCGTCATTCATACCGTCCCATGGTTAAATTGTCCATCTATGGATATGCATTATTTTCCCAGATATCCAAATCCGAATGTTTTACATAGCCTTCGTGATCGCCACCAAAATGTATCCATTCCCTTCCTTCATTTGCATATACACCCGCATTCATCCATAAGTATAGCTTTGACCCTCGTGTTCTCGCTTTCGCTTTTTTTCTCCTAAGGTTGCAATCTGGATTAGTTTAAATCTCGCTTGCTCAAGAGCAACCTCGCTTAATACGCCGTGAACCTTTCTCGATTGGAATTTTATCGACGCCTAGATAACCAGCCATGAGTGGTCCCATTTGGTGTATATGTCTTGGACCGTCCCCATTTTTGTACTCGCTTTGTGTTGTCATTAGTCCATCAGGCACGCCTCTTTAAAATCTGAAAACCAACATTCTAATGTTGTTTGTCACGCCGCTACCAAGGCCTAGTTTCAATGAATAACGCGCCCTTTGGTCGATTTCTATTATTTTGAGAAAAGATTAACTTAATTAAATATTAGCTAGAATATGCACATGTTCATTTATATTATTTGAATATATACTAATCCTTATCCTTTTCTTGTTTTTACATGGCACGCACCGAGCAAAATAAAGAGTCTCACTACGAGACTCATCTTGAGCTACTTCAAAAGTTAAGGCCCACATTTATGTGCATTCATCTCTCATAGGAAATTCCAAACCAAAGTAAGACATCACCATTCTTCGAGTCCTTTTAATTATTTTTCTACCCGCCCCATTCATTTATTTGTTGTAATATATGTCTAACGCTACATTAATTAGTAGAATATTCACAATAGTTAAACCTTGAACCAATAGGTTATAAAGTAGCTTGACATTAGAAATTTGCTTTCCCCTTTAAGTTAATCATTTTAGCTTGCTTAAGTTATAATCAAACTATTTAGTAATCCTCCACTGCATAATTATTTAGGTAGTCAAAGCATTATTAGTTACTAAATCCTAACATGAAAAAATCATTTCTATAAACTCCTATTAGCACTCACATAGGAAAAATTATTTAAATCGCAAGGTCATAATACATATCCTATAAGTATATATTTTGTCGAGTAGCATTTTTATTTATTACCTCTATATTATACCTTATAAGATAATTTCGCACTTTTTATTACTTTATGCACGTTTTCAACCAGAACCAACTTTATATATATTTTGTTTTCTACATTTTATGTTGGTCAAAATACATTTTTACTTACAAATATCTTTTGCTTAAGCGGTTTCAAAACATGCATTCTTTGGCAATATAATAATTACCCTAGGTTTGAATCTGACAACCGCAAGTTAGCGGATCCTTTGTGTGCCTAACCCTTCCCTTTAGGATAATAAAGAACTCTTACCTAATCTCATTAAGTTTAGCGGACTACAAAAATGGAGTTAGTGTTGACTTTAACCCAGTTGACATTTAGGTGTCCTAATTCACCCAATTAATTAGGTGGCGACTCCGCGAACCCTTTAGCATTTTAGCATATTAGCACCCTTTAGCTCTAAAATTAGCCTTTTAGCACTCTTTTGCACTTTTAGCCTCTTTTGCAATTTTGGCATCCGTTAGCATTTTTAAAATCTTTAAGCATTTTTGGACATTAATAGCATTATTTTATTTTTCTAACCTTTTAATTTGAGCAGCAGGAGTTGGAGTTTAGTTTAAATTAAAATGCCGCGGCCGGAAAAGGGCGCGACACATGTTTTACATACTCAATACATTATTTCTTACTGACCCCCATTTCCTCGGGGGGCTGCGTTCATGCCCGCAGACACATGTGCTCAGTTTGGTGATTCCCTAGTCTAGGATTCGTGCTCGGCTTTTTGGAAAGCTCATTTGATTCAGAGCTTATCATTTTGGTACAAAACTTTATTCCGACTTATGTATATTTATGGGCACGACGGCTCATTCCGCCATACGTCATTACGCCCTGAGGTCAGACCGCGTGGTAAACGTGTTTTTGTATACGCGTTGTTGTACTGCTTTGGGATGTTCTCGATATAGTCGCAGCTTGTCGACTCGCCATTTGATATACTTGATTTAGATGACTCGCGAGACAGGTTATTCATGCGTAAAGCGCTTCACGGCCGCTTTATTCAGACATATGTTATGATTGCAGCGTTATGTTGCCAGATTTTATATTGTCCTTAGTGTCAGTCTGATTACGTGACATGCTAGTATAATGACGTTATTAGGGCGTTTAGTCGCGGCTCATCGGGTCGAATCGTGACAAAAATACTTATTTTAAAATACTGAGGAGAAGTACGTTTGAAGAGTAGCAGAAATAGTTTTTTAGAAGCTAAAAATAGCTTTTGCCCAGAAACTTTTTTTAAACGTTTGGTTAAACATTAATTGCTCCTCAAAAGTGTTTTATTAATTAATTAGTCAAACACAAACTGTTTTGTACTAAAAGTACTTTTCTGAAAAACACTTTTCAAAATAAGTAAATTTTAGAAGTTTGGTCAAACAGGCTAAAGTGTATGTTTCTCAAAATTGCTTTTCAAAAATGTATTTCTGGGGAAAAGCTATTTTTTTAGCTTCTGGAAAATAACTTTTACTACTTCCTAAGAACACTTATTTTCTTAAAATAAGTATTTTTTTTACTTTTAGAATAAAATAAGCTCGGCCAAACAGAGCTTCAGTTACATTAATTTTAAAGATCGTTTGAACTTAAACTTGAAAAAAATAAAAAAGAGATTCTTCAGTTTAAGGAACCGTTTGGATATGATTTGAAATCATGATGATTTGAAATCATGATGATTTGAAGTTGAAGTTTTGTTTGGACATGCAATTTGTATTTCTCAAGTTGTATTTTTTTTTTATAAACATACACAAGTTGTGAAAACCATTAAAACTTTACCAATTCTTAATACAATCTTACCAAATGAGCAAGCCATAATTCATAACAAAATTAATACGCTACTATAAAACCTTTCTAAAAAATACAACAACAATTGATCAAATTTTAATTTAATAAAATGGAAAATTGAACATGAATTATAGTGTCACTCCTCTTTAATATAATTATCTCACATGATTGGTAAGAGTAAATTTGTTATAAATATACTATCAACTTGTAGATATTTTAATAATTAATATAAATGATTGATAAATATTTACCAACTTATAAATTTATTTTTACAAAATATAAATATATAGATAAATTTTTACATTTAAAAAATTTGAATATCCAAAATTATATTTTTTAAATGATTTGACATTTTGAAACCTAAGATGATATCGCATGTCTAAACGTTGATTTCACCTTGAAATAACATGTTCAAACGCCTACTAAGAAAGGTAAATGGAAAAATACCAGATCTATATCTGTTTTTTGTCACTAGGGACAAATCCATTTTCAAGATACTCCACATCTGACAGCCAACCTTGACCCCAACTTCATTTTGCAAAATAAGATTAGACTATTCCTCATGGAATCTAATGTTTCTATTTAGACATATTAGCACTTTTAATCCCTCAAATATCTTCAAATTTTAATTTTAGTCCTTATAATTTTTTAGACAAGCATATTTAATTTTCAATTAATTGATATATGGCACTTTTATTAGGGGCAGATTTCGGTTCGATTTAAAAAAAAATTAATTTGATACTTCAAATTTTTATTTTTCGTGGTATATACCGAGAACCGAACAAAAAATTGAAGAACCAAATTAATACAGCTCGTCTGATTTTTCAATTTTTCAGTTGTTATGCCCACTACAACTTTTAATTCTTATGCCTGAATCTTCTCAAATTTAATGCATCACTTAGCGTCCAAACTTTTTAATTATCGATGTTTTACGTTATTTTTTTTATTGTTACTCTATATTTGAGGGTAATATAATTTTGCAAATAGTCTAATTAAATAACACACATTTCTTAAATAAAGTGACAAAAAGTACATATTTGAGGTTAATTAAATGTTAAATTTGCTTAACCAATTATTATAAGGACCAAAACTACAATCCATCAATAATTGAAGGATAAAAATCCAGTTAATAAACTATTAACTTGGCAAGATTATATCTAGTTTCTAATTAAAGTTTCAAGGCTAAATAAGTTATTGCATCTTCTTCCTCCCCACTTATAAAAAATATAGAATTGAAAATAAAAACATGAAATAAGCCTAATTAAAATGGTCAAAGTCGTAAACTTACCAATTTGAAGTTTCATCAAGTAATTATTGGCTTTTTTTTAATTGGTTAATGTGATTTTACAAATTCTTTCTTTTCAATATTATATTATATTATATTATATTATATTATATTATATTATATTATATTATATTATATTATATTATATTATATTATATTATATTATGCTTATGTAGTAGTGTTGACAGCCAAACTTGACCCCTTTAGCAACTTCATACAATTAGTCAAAGATGGAAGTGTTACAACCACTTTGTGATTCTAAGTTTTGTCTAAGTTTGTAGACCTTATTTGTGTGGTTATAAGAATGCCAAAATGAAAAATGAAAAATATGTCATTGTTTTAACAGATTAATAACAAAATAAAATTACATAGACCTTATTTCTATCTTTTATGAGATAGAGATATTATTTCCGATAAACCCTAAACTCAATAGTAATACACTTAAAAAATAAGAAACTATGTGATAGCTAAATAATACTACTAAAAAGCAGAAGAGGAGAGGAGAAGGTTAGCCCCCCTTTCTCTCCCATATAAAGTGCGACAACATTCATGCACCTACTAATATTCTATCATAATTCTCGATTTCTATGTCTTTCTATTTAAAATTATGTCCTCAGTCAGCTGAAGCTATGTCATATCATGTCTAATCACCTCCCCCAGTTCTTCTTATGCCTACGTCTACCTCTCCTAATTTCTGCTACAACAACCTCTTGGTGCATCCTCGAATCTCCTCTTCACATGCCCGAACCATCTCTACGTCGCTTCCGGCCTCATATTGTTCGTCACGGATGCCACTCCCACCTTGTCCTATATAGCTCCGTTTCTAATCATATCTCTCAGTATATGCCAACACATTCATCTGATCATCCTCATCTTCGCTACTTTCATCTTCCGATCATGAGAATTTTTTATTGGTCATCACTCTGCCCCGTACTATAATGTTGGTCCAACCACCACTTTGTAGAACTTATCTTTAAGCCTTGGCGATACATTTTTATCATACAGTACCCCGTGCACACCAACAATCTAAATAATAAAGTTTACAGAGAAACAACGGGGTAAAGTTATTATAAAAATAAAATAAAATGAATGATAAATTAGGATTATTAAAAAAAATATATAAAGTAATGACACTACCATACCAAATCAACCATTACATAAAAACGAACTTGAAAATACGATCCAATAAATTTTTAATTAGAATCAAAGCAAATATGGTATTTAAAGTAACTACCATCCAAACAATTCTTAAAGGGTTTGATATTTCCAAGTCAATAGAGTACTACTCCTAAACAGAGCAGACACCACGCGACTGTACTTACAAAAACTAATTCTATGATTCTAATGTAACAAATAGTTGCAGTGACTTACTATTATAAAAAACATATTTTAGAATTTTAATATTGAAGGAGAGCCTTGATGTAATTGGTAAAACTGTCAGATGCGATCACTCACAGACTAAGCTCCCATGCGCGAGATTCGAAAGGCTGCACCACAAGACAACAAGAGATATCAGACGCAACCCACTTCTCACATTTCATAGAAATTGCTTTCCACGACTTGAACACATTACCTCATGCCCTTTTATAATTTAGTATTATAAAATAATTTTAGTGACAATATCAGTGAAATTGACCTTACGTATCTTCAAACCTTTTTGACGTGAGTTTTGTATTTTTTTTTACTAGGGAACCCGCAACCGCTACTCTTTCGAGTGCATGCAGAAACCCGGCCGACGCAATACCGCAAAACTACTTCTAACCACACTGACAAGCCATGTAATGCATCAACCAAGAAGATTTATGCAGTGATCGAACTCGTGACTCTAGCTGCGCTTCATCACATACACCAACTTGGCTACCCGAAGAGTGTGCGTTTTGTATTTATTGTCTTAGTAACCAAGGTATGGAATCAAATATTCAATTCCCTAATTAAATTACAGGACGAAATGAGGAATTCTCTAAGGAATTAAATATTCAATGCCCTATTTTGTTTTGTTTTTGCACAACTAATTGAATTTCAACGTTAATATTTAATAATAATAAAATATAAAGCAATTACAACTGCAAGCCATAATTTGGATGGAGGCTGTTACTTCAAACTTCAAAGTACTAAATTTCAAGGAATGATAATATTATGTTTTAAAAAAAAAACCTTAAAACTTAAAACAGTATAGGAAGCTCTATACTGATAGTGTATAATAATTTTTATAAGAGTTTAAGTAATTAATATAGATTATGAGTATAAATAATTTTATTTTATTTTATTATATACACGGTTATTTATCAATTTATTTTTATTATTATTATCAGATCATTTTTTCATTTTGCAGAAGGTAACATATTTTATGTTTAAGGTATTAAATTCTTTGAATGATAAGATAGTGTAAAATAATATATAAAACTTAAAACTTTTTTGTAATATTAATATAATTTTGAATGAATAAATTAGGCCATGAAAATATGACTCGTCTAATTAGAAAATAGGGTGAGTTGGCCACTTTTTGGGAATTGTAATTGAAACAAAGCTAGAATTTGCAAAGTAGTTGAAAAATAGTCACTTTTTTATAATGCGGAAGTAAAATCTGAACAATAATATTCTTTGTACAAAAAATTATGACATATTAACAAAAATAGCATTTGAAGTTAATTTAAAAATAATATTTGAAAATTGAGGTTGTGTTAGACATGCATTAACTTTAAAAAAGGTTGAAATTTTATGAATGAAAATCATCATTAACTTGAAAAACTCATCTTTAAATTAAACTTTTTTCAAGAAAATAATAATCAATATATAGTCAAATAATATTTTGAATTTTCTTTACTTTACTTTTATGGACAAACGGTTTCTTAGTAAAAACATGGGAAACTCAAACAATTACAATTACAAGTAAAATTCCAACACTGATATACTAAAGCTCAAGGCATGACATAACTTCAGTTGACTGAGGATATGATCTTAAATAGAAAGATTTAGAGATCGATGATTAGAATATAAGGTTAGTAGGTCGTTGAATTTTGTCGCATTGTGTGTGAAAGAGGTACGAGTCTCTTCACCTCCTCTTCTCCTTTGCTTTATAGTATTAATTATGTTTCGTGTAGATTCATACTCTTATGTGTGTGGTGCTATGTGTTGTTTCTTTGTTTTGTATCGTAATATCTTGTTTTATTTTTCTTGAATTTCTGCATTGACTATGTTTTTTTTGATCTGATAGTTTATCGGAAACAATCTCTCTACCCCACAAAAGTAAAACTAAGATCTTTGTTTATCAGAAACAATCTCTCTACCCCACAAAGATAAAGCTAAGGTGTTTGTATATGAGTTGAATTAATGATCTTTCTACATTGTGGTTGGTATTTTGAATGTTTTACTAAATGATATGACCTAAAGTTCTAGTTTGGTAAATTTCTATGCGTATTGGTAAATATTTCTCTATCACTTATCATATTTCTCTATCACTTGATGCCAAAATGCAAACTTAAATATTGAGGGGCTCAGGCAGACGTGAAAAAATGAAGGAAAAAGAAAAGAAGATAAGAGAACGAAAGCGGACAAGTGAAGATCCAAACAAAACAAGCTTATGATTAAACACAATTCGGAACCAAGTCCAATCGATACAAATCAATCAGTCGAACAAACAATCAAATTGTTCGATTCTATACTGACTCGGAATTCTACAACAACTTCTAGTTAACACTACATAATAGCTATTGGATTCATGTAAACTCGTAACCATTTCTTTGATCCGCGCACGAGCCGGAGGTAATATTTCGTAAAATTAATCGAGGTGCATAAAAACTCACCCGAAAACTACGATTATAAAAAGATGATTAAACACAATCCGGAACCAAGTCCAATCGATACAAATCAATCAGTCGAACAAACAATCAAATCGTTCGATTCTATACTGACTCGGAATTCTACAACAACTTCTAGTTAACACTACATAATAGCTATTGGGTTCATGTAAACTCGTAACCATTTCTTTGATCCGCGCACGAGCGGGAGGTAATATTTCGTAAAATTAGTCGAGGTGCATAAAAACTCACCCGAAAACTACGATTATAAAAAGAAAAACATTGTAGAATCCAGGAGAGCACAATATATGGAAAAAAGGAAACAAATAAAAAAAGAAAAAGTAATTATGTTGAGAGTGAGATTTGAACCCACGCCCTTTCGGACCAGAACCGAAATTGGCGCCTTAGACCAACTCGGCCATATCAACAATTCTTTGATTTTCCAGATATTTTTATTTATTGCGTGACACTGGATACAAACACGTTCTCTCCTTACCCTCGATAGGTTTGTTCGAACTGATCTGATATGCAAATTATTTCAAAAGCAAATTAAAATTAATGTAACCAGTATGTGAATACATAAATGTATTTACAAAATCAACATATAAACTCAGTTGGCGTTTGGGAAAAATTAAGTTGAAAAAAGAGTATTTGAAGATTAAGTTAGAAAAAAAAAAAGAATTTGAAAGTTGAAGTTGTTGGTTTTTTGTTGTTGAAGAAAAAAAGATTTTTATTAGTAAACTCTATACTAAAATTCTATAGCTTGATCCTTAGCTAGAATTATTCTTCGTGATTCGAGGATTGGAACAACATGTTTCTCGAACATGAGATGATGTGAACCTCCTTCCAAAAAATCGAGCAGTACTTCGAAATTCGAATCAGTCATGAGGAACAATTTTCTTAATTTCTCCTTTTTTTTTCTTTAATTGAAAGTCAAAGTGATGTAAGAAAGTCTGTGGGCTCAAAGTTCCAATTTAATCATCGAGGTGGTATGCTTGGAGTTCCACAAATTAGCAATCGACCTATGAAGATATGTCTAATATGGTATGGATTGTGGAGTGAGATTGAAAATTGGACTTGAGGATTTTAAGAAGAAACACATTTTATTCGGCCTTTTTGTTGGTCTTGGCTGAGACCATGCATTTCTTTTAGCTTGTTGTTTTCCTTTAGTTCTTAGCTTAACTATTAGATTGCCTTAGGACATAGAGGAATCATGTAATAACTTTTAGTTCTCCTCAAGACATCATTAATGTGTCGTGTAAGAAGACAAGGTGACTAGGCCGTGTGAAGTGATCAAACCGAGAGGACAAGGGACAAGAATGATCTAAAAGAAAAGGCTTCCAAGAAGACAATTCATGAACCAATTAGTTCATGAATTTGGCTACCTTGAAGACTTCAAAATCGACCAAGGGGAAGATCAAGAGTTGGCCGAATGGTTCATCAAGCAAATACAAAGCATGGGAGCTTCCAATCCTATCCCAAGAAGATGATATTTATGAAAAGCCCAAGTTCATGCATTATTCTTCATGGAATCCACAAAGGGAGTGTGAAAGATTTATCCTTTGTTCCAAAAAAAAGCGAAGACATTTCCCGTTGTCTTGGTTTGGTCGAAACACCTTTGGTCACCAAGTAAACCCAAACTTTTTCCCACTTATCCACACTTGGCCGAAAGTTTACATGTAGTTGGTGTCTTTTAACTTATCTTTTAGAATGATCCATCTACTACTATAAATAGGACCCTTAGGACATTGTAAATATTTAGAGTTTGTTGATATATAAAAGTTGAGTTTTACTCATTTTCTAAAGTATTCAACTTGTGTGTTGTCTACCTTAGATTGGTCCTTGTGTGGGCCTTGGTTCTTGTGTGAGTCAAACCCCTTAGTGTAAGTTGAAGCTAGGACTGTGTGACCTAGTTAAACTCAAGTTAAGGTTTCCCTTTGGTGTAAGTTTGGTTAAGACTTTGTGACTTAACTAATCTCAAGCTGAAGGAACCCCATTGGTGTAAGTGAACGTCATAACTTGTGTGATATGACCAAATCCATGCCTAGGGTCTATCCTAAGGTTACCGACCATCCTTACTTGGCTTGTTAACGGGCTTGTACTTAGCAACCCCGGACTAGACCTTGTTGAATTGGTCACCTCATCTTGGTGTCGACCCAGGCAGTAAAACCCTTATGTCCATATCCTTGACATATCAACCATACCTCACTTAAACCATATCAACCGAACCAACACTTAACCCTTGCAACTCGTGTTCAATCCTTATCCAATCCGCTATATACTGACCACCCTTTCCTCCCACAGTACTTCACAAACACCCTCTCCAAAGGTTGTCAATCTAAACCACACGTACACAACCGTCCAAATCCGACAACCACAAACAAATCACTTAATAACCTTCACCAGAACCTCACTGTTTCAGATTGTTCCCGAGACCTTGTCATCATCAAACCAACAAACCCACATTACCATAGCCATCCTCAACGTACCCGCAACAACCCCATAAAACACCTAAGTCTGAATCCACCTACAACTATCCGAACAACACAACCAACCACACCAACGTCTCTACTGAGTTCCATCATCAGATCTCATTGCTTTCAGTTCATTTCTGTCACCCTGCCTCCACCCAACCACTGAACCTCGACCATCAACATCACTCTCAACATACCCGGAACACCCCTATAAAACGCCTTGACCCAATTCCATATAGAACTACCCGAAATAATCCTACAACACAACACTGCCCGACTAAGCCGAGAACCCAAGAACCCCAACTTTGGCACCCATTTTCAGGTCGACTCGTATACAACCAAACTTCGACCCACTTAACCACCAACATCCCTCCTTACTTTCATAACAAAGTAATGCATTTCTCGAGCAATTGATGACGTGGATATTCTTGAAGTATCTGATTGTCAAGAAGTGTGCAACAACACTTCGAATTAATCTTGAGGAAGAACGTTTCTTGATCACTTCACAATTGCTAAATATTATGTCTTGATCTCTCGTCGAAGAGTTTATAGATTTTTCTAAATTGAAATTGTTGTTGGACATAAACTTTAGTACTTGAAAGCTAAATTTGTGAAAGTTAAAGAATTTGTGAGTTAATTTCACTGTAATACTAAAAGGAAGAATTTAACATTTCAGAATTTTAAATACTGGACTTCATATTTATATGTAAACCTGAAGAAATTTCCAAGTGAAGGTCAAGAACAAGATATCAGGATCAAGGCATTTTAACTCGTTCATGACCTCAATGCTCCTTGCTCCTTTAGTTAATGAAGGAAATTAATTTCATGAGTTTATTTCATGTCAAGTATACAATATATATACAATTATACACAATCAATGTAGGCTATCCTAAGGATATGCTAATCATGATAATTGATCTAATCATCCTATATATATGATTTAATTACAATATAATTGATATGATGTGATATTATTGAAATAATTACAATATGATTGATATGATGTTGTTGACACCCAATTTTGACCCTCCCGTTCAGCCATTAACTATACACTTACACTAATTTTGTAAAATAATTTTTAGGGATTTTTATAATAAAATGCAGCGAATAAAAACATAAATACAGGCATAAATAAATAATTTAATAATGACACCGCGTCTTAAGCACTCAGAGTCCCGCACCCGCATTTATTAACTTTAATTCTTAAATAATTAATAAATGCATAAAATAAATAATTTAGCGATAACGTCGTGTCAGGTAGCATAGCCGCATTTATTAGTAATCATTTGTAATTTAAAATCAATTTTAATCTGATATATGCATTTAATAGCGTCGCATTTATAAAAGCTTTAAACATCACACTTGCATTTAGCATTTAAGTAATTTAATCTAAACTCAATTCAATTTTAATTTAACTTCGCAATAATGCATTCTAATAAGTTTTTAAAATAATAGCGCCGCATTCTAAAGTATTAAGCATTAATTAAGTAGCACGTCCGTCTTTATTTCTTTATAATAATTTAAACTCAAGCACTAATTAAATAGCACGCCCACTTTATTCTCGTAATAATTTTAATAAAAGCATTTAAATAATTTGAGCACAATTTATTAATTTGAATTACTACTAGTTAACTAATTAATTCCTAAAACTAATACCTAGAATTAATACCCAATACCTAATTTAATCCACTTGCCCAACCCAATCACCCGCGAGGCCCAGTCAGCCCACTACCTATCCAAGCCCAATACCCCACAGCCTTATATCGACCCAGCCCTCATTTTCCTATTACCCTTCGCCCATCTTCATCCCTGAACATTTAACCTAAAGAAGCCCTAACCCCGCCGATATCTTCCTCCCCTACTGCTGAAGCTCACGGATTTTCAGGAGGAAAATCCAAGATAACCTTACCATAACCCCTTCAAATCAACATACAATATTTACCTTCCAAAATCAATTCAACCAGATCAAGAATCTCACCCAAATCGCACCCCGAATCGCGGCTAAGAATGTACCCAAATCATCCATCTTCTTACCATAAACGCCACCTCATATATACCCTATATAAAGCACATGCAAAGGCAATCGAGAAGGCAGAGCTCAGTGGGGGGCAGAGCTGGGTCAGGGAACCATCGAGAATACCCACAACATCGATATGAGACCCTCCCTTAGCAGCAGTTAAGAACCCATTCGAAGGAAGAAGTTGTAACATCTGGGAAGGAGCAAAGCGCATGTTAATCCAGACTCTTTCTATTTTTCGATTAACAATAGCCAACCAGCGAGGATCGAAAACCCTTTCAGCAATCGAGAGTATAGAACAAACCCCTCAGAATAGCAAGGCAGCCTAAAAACTCAAGGGAACCCCCTTTTCTTTTCGCTCAAACAACAAATAAACACCTAAGCCATCACTTTTCCAATTCGCATCGCAAAACCAAAACCCGAGCGAGTCGACGACTTGATACGCCGCCTGCTTCGCTACTCGAGAAGGTAATTTATCACCCTTTTCGCCTTAGACTTCGCTTGATATTAATATATGCACATGAGTTGTGTATGATCGCCAAACGCATGTCGAGTTGGTATGAAGGATTGGTTATGTTGTTTTCGTGATCAGAATTCGGCCAATTTGTTTTACTAGCGCTTGTCGTGGGTCAATGACGTAGCTATTGCTTGAATTTATGGGACCAACCGAGTTATGTTGTTTAGGTTCATTACAAGTATTACAACAATCGCTTGTATAAGTTAAATGGTCGCCATGTAAAATACCATATAAGAACGAGTATCTACGAGATATATGCTAAACTAGCAACATGTGCCACTTCGTGATATCCGTCGCCCGCATTAGTCCGCATATTAGAAGCATATGTTTATTATGTGCTTATAGTTTGGAACCGCTGGGGTCCAGATTGCTTACGCTCGCTTGATCTATAAATCGCCTAAAGGAACTCGCTTTGGATAGTATCCGCTTGGTTAATGTCAAATAATTAGTCCCGCCTCACTACACCGCTATCTCTATGCTTTCTTCCTAATGTCCTATTTTCTTTTGTTAAATTATGTAACCATGTCCAAACTCGTTAAAATGATTCTTGTTAATGAAAACTTGATGTTGGCATGTTATTCTTTGCTAGCCCTTTGGCTCGATCGACGCACATATGTCTAAATACTATCTCTCATGGGTCATTTGCGTATCACCGCCCTCTTAATTGTTAGAGTAATTACATATTTGTTTCTCGTGATAAATGGTAAAACAGTACATGACAAGATATAATGTCTTTAAGTCATCTTGTTTGGTTTCTCATCTCTCGCTTGATCAACTACATTAATTACTTAAATTATTGAGTCTCATCACACGGTATGGCCAAAATTTGCATACTTAGCCTTGTATGAATATTTCGTGATCTTTCGAATGTTGTTCGTGATGAGGTCATTTACTCGCATCCATGCTTTAAAGGTTATTCAAATTCTTAATCTTCTTATCCGCCTTCTCTGCATTCTCGCTTGCCTAATGTCCTCTCAGATTCTCGCCTACCCCATCTATTAATCCTCTGCTTCATTGCGGATCGTAGATTTTCCGTGCTCACAAGTCACAACTACATTCTCGCTTTGTTTAGACTAGTCTAAGATTGGTATACTCGTGTTGCCAATCTCCAATGTTGGGCCATATCACGGAGTCTCGCTAATCGGTTTTGTCCTTCCTACATATTACACGGCATGTGGTGCTCATGTGTTGGTTTACTAAGCGTAAAGATAACAAGCACGGGCCGTCAATCTCCTACTAAGTTGTACTACGAGGCATTATGTCAATCTTTAGGAAACTTATTTAACTGACCGTTAGAGGCGTGTCTGCTTGGCATAAACCGCCAACTTAAGTCACTTAGGTATCATGCTAGGCCCATTATAAGAAATCGCCTTTAGATAGTTTGAACCAGAATTGGCTTGTCTTATTAAAGTCATGACTTAGAGTTCGAAAGGACAAACTCTAAACATTTGTTCTTAGCGCATCGCCCGATTTGTGCATCCGTCACTGCACTCCCATTTGTCGTGTTAAAGTGTATGACTATATGGGAAATGAAATGTCTAGCATGTTTAGGCTAGTTTGTTAGTGGAATCATGATAACGTGGTTAAAATTTCTTGTGTATTGTTCCAGAAATCGATCATAAAGCTTTGTCAGATGTGCACTAGTTCATCCATGAAATAGCATTTTGTGTCCTTGCTAGCATACACCCGATATAATAAGTTTGATTTTCATATATGTTCAAGATATCTTCATAACTTGACATGAACTGGAAATTTGACATTTTGATTGATAACCTCGGATGGACTAGATTTTGCCTATATGTCTTCTTATTACTCTTGACTTATATGAAACCGATTGGGTTAGAAATATACCGTTACATGTCATTCTTCCTCCTTGTATAGATTTGGTAGTCTATCTAGGATTAAATGACCTTCATTCTATATGTAGTATGTCATGTCGATAGTAAGTTTAAATGTGTTATTCTTTCTTGACGGCTTTCACATTGCTTCCGCATGCTTTTCATTCAGTTGTATGGACTTATCTGCTTTTCTCTAAATCTCAGAATCGCCACTGGGCTCGCCTCATGTTTTCTCTACTCAGTATACATTTTGAGGATCGGTTTGGGCCTAATACTTATTAAGGCCAACCGGATTATCCTTCAAAGTATTAGTATAATTAATGCGCCCAAATATGATTGTGTATGTTGGCCTTAAAATCAAACTCAACATGCCATCGATGTTGGTTGTCGCCGCTACCAAGGCCCGGGCCAATGAATAACGCTGGGCCCTTAGTCAACTTCTATTATTTTAGAGGTAACTTAATTAAATGTTAGCTAGAATACGTATACGTCCATTTATATGGTTAGATTATATACTAATCCTTATCTTTCTTTTCTTACATGGAATGCACCGGAGCAACAAAGAGTCTCATAGCGGGACTCATCATGGCAAACGCGAAGACCCACATCTACATGCATTCATCTCCGCCCTGAAAATCCCAAATCGCCGGCGAAAAGACATCGCCATTCTTCGAGTCATCCTTATTTAATTCATATCCTTTCCTCATTCATTTGTTGTAATTATTTGTCTAACATTTACTCTAACATTAATATATTTAGAATAGTTCGAGCTTGGGTCGTCCTTAGTAGGGAGTTTAACATTAGAAATTTACGTGCCTCTCTAGGTAAATCATTTTAACTTAAGTTATAATTAAACCATTTAGTCGCATAATTATTCATGTAGTCTAGATATTATTTTGTCATTTAATCTTAACTTGCATAATTAATCATATAGCTACGACATTATTCTTAACCCATTTGCTACAAAATCTATATAGAAATCTTATTACACTAAGAAACCCCCTTAAGCATGTGGTATACTAATCAAGGCAGGCGAATGTATACATTTAGTCAATTAATCTATTTTGCATTTTTATAAGGCATGCTTTAAACTTTACATGTATTTTTATAACACTAATCTTATTAAATCCTTGAATGAAAATACCTCTTATTAAACATCTTTCAAACATGCATTTTTCACAGCATAAATAATTACCCTAGGTTTGGCAGGACAACCGCAAGTTAGCGGATCTTAGAGGGTGCCTAACCCCTTCCCTCTAGATTAATAAAGAACCCTTACCTAATCTCATTAAGTTTAGACCATTAAAATGGAGTTAATGTTTTACTTCAAACTAGTTAAACATTTAGGTGTCCTAATTCACCCAATTAATTAGGTGGCGACTCCGCGAACCCTTAGCATTCTAGCAAACCTTTAGCATTTTAGCATCCTTTTTAAACTTTAGCATCTTTGGCAATTTTAGCATCCTTTTAGCATTTTTAAAACCTTTAAGCCTCTTAAACCTTTTAGCATTTTATTTTATTTTTCTAACATTTGCATTTTGAGCAGGGTTCGCTATAAAAAAATGCCGCGGCCGAAAAAGGGCGCGACAGAAATGGCGACTCCACTGGGGATTTTAGGTTCTTAACCACAACAGACCTAGGGTTATTGTTTGGCAATTATTTTGCATTTAATTTTGTGTATTGTATTTTGTTTATTTTTGCTACTTGCTTTACCGCTTCTTAAACCGGCATTCCGCCATATTTCTTCCATTCGAAAATTCACACAATCACACACTCACGCTGTTGGTGTGCACAAGACCCGCCAATTTCTTTCAAAATATCCAAATTTTAGGAGAGTTGGCGCTGAGTTAGATCGGTTCGTCGATCACCGCGTAGCCTTCTCACTGAGTTGTCCGCCTGAACTCAAGGCCTAGAAAAAGCCAAATCTTAGAAACTTAAGATGAGCTATACCACCTTTATTTTAGTGGCACGTGCATTTACCTTAGGTGGGTTGGTCGCATCGACACCACAATTAGGAAGACACTAAACTTGTCGACGGGTTTCTCAACCCAACGACCAACCAAAGATATTATGTGTAGCGTGGCAATGACAGACAAATCCAAACCCAATCATGACATGTCAAATTGGGAAAAGTGCACCGTCATTTGGTCGCCATTTCCAACAAAGGCATTATAGTTGACGACTTGGACAACCGTCATAATCTCGCATAAGTGACGCTTAGGCTTACCTCGCATAAAGAGGTCCCCGCATGTTAGAAAACGCGTTTGAATGTGCTATATGCGATATATCCGCTACATACCGCAAATTATGTGCTTTATGCTAACATCGCTTGTTGCATTTTAGAAAATTTATCATCCTCCCAAAGGATCGGTTCAGATTTGACTCAACAATGTCTGAGCATCCACACTTCACCGTGTCCAAGGCAAGAAATGATGATATGACCGCTCTGGGCTCGAGCCAAATGGTTTGGGAATTATTCTCACAACAAATGTAACCTTCGTAAGGAGGAATATCACCACGGGAAGAATGTATTGCATACCGCGAACAAATTGTCGATATGCAGTTGAGATGGAGAGGCTACGGAATCGACCAACCTATCCATTAGCTTGAATACCCTATGCCGATCAAAGGGCCACTACTTCACAAACCATCCCGCATCGACTCCACCACCACATATCTCCCAAAACTCCACAAAGGCCACCAACACCGAACAAACCGCCCGCCACCAACCTCAACCCCACCTTCAAATGACCCTCCTACTACCCATATACTCACTACCGCATACTTCACCATAATCACCCTAACCGCCAAAGCCAACCAATACCCACGCACCACACCCATTACCAAATTTCAAAGAAACAACCTGCATACTAACTTACGCAATGTAAGCTCCACTTTTACCGCCCCCGCTTCACCGAAGGGATCATTACGAAGAAATGGAGAGGAAGTCCGAGCCAAAATGGACGAGGACGTACCAAAGAAATTCATAGTCCGAAAGAAGCGGTTGGGGTACGCGATCGACAAAGGTCACGGGCGACTAGACTACGAGGATCTTTGTACGCATCCGCACGCTGAATCGTTGCATGGGTACAAGGTGCCAAGTTTGAACCATTTGATGGAAAAGGGAACCCCGCGGCACACCGAGGTCATATTGCGATGTTAATCGGGTAGGAAGAACCCGGTCATTATGAAGTTGTTCATTCGAGCTTGACCGGCGAGGCACTAGATTGGTATACCACCAAGATCCGCGAATGGCACACCGGAATGCATTGCCCAAGATTTTGTGGAGCGGTTCAGTTCAACACGTAAACCGGGTGCGATGTGTTCTACTTAATGAAGTTGGAGAAGAAGACTACGTAAACATTCGCAGAATACGCCAGTGGCGCTCAGAGGCGGCCGAAGTGCAACCACCCACGCGGAGTGAGATGACCACATTATTCGCATAATCTTTAAAGGATGCAACCTACTATGAGCGGATGATAAGCGCCATCGCGGAATTTGCGGAAGTTATTAGAATGGGCGACTTCAGGTTAAGGTATTAAACCGTAGGATTACAAATACGGGCAAAGATTACAGTGCAACTAATAAGGCGATTCTATCGGGGACACTGAGTACTTCAGAGGAAGAAAGAGATGCTTCTTCCATGTTTGTACAAGAACGCAAACCCAAGCATTCATAACATACCAAAACCCATCATACTACCACAACTACCACACACTTTATATATAACACTTCACAAGCACTGCTTATCCCGCCCGCATAGATCCACCCATCAAGCCCGCCAATGCAATAGAGCACCCAATGCACTCAGAGCAAATAAGCATTTTGAAGGAAAACCACCCAAAGCGCACTCACTAGCCGAACCCATACCTCAAATATATGAAAGGTCATGAGCCGCAGCCTAATCCAACCGATTCCGTGAAGGATCCCGACTTATCCCAAGATGGTATGATGAGAACAAGCACGCGCGTATCACTCCAATAGCCCAGTGACATGACATCAAGGTTGCCACTCCTCGTGACGTAATCGAGGCACCGATCGCAGGCGGGTAATTCACGCAAAGGATCTCGCCCCAAATGCGCATGATAACCCTTGCCAAACCACGCCACGCCAATGTGCACTGATAACCTTAGATGAGGAATACACCGCTTATGCCCATTCCGCCTCGAATCGCCATTTATCCGGCGCACCACGCAGAGGCCGTAAGAGGAGATAGCAGAGCATGAAGACCACCATCCACGAGGCAGCATGAAGGCGCGTATTGATTGGATTTGCACCTGTCTTCGTCCGCCAGAGCCCGGATAGGAAAAGCGATTTATTTTAGCAGAATAATTTATAAACTCATATTTAAGCTTTAATAATGTTTTCTTTCGCTTTGCTTGTAATGAACTACGTTTGACCTGATTCCCGTAGTGGATACGTAGGCGGCCGTCTCGGCTTCGGTCCCACATCTAGAAATTTTAATTTTCCCAATATTCGCCAGAATGAACTACGTTCGACTGATTCCTCACGGGATACGTAGCGCCTAAATCGGCTTCGGCCACACCATTAGGAAAACTTTGTCCCCGCTTTGAAAATGACAAGAATACACATAGCATACAAGAACTACATTAAGATCCATTTTATGCCGTACACCTTTTTCAAAATCGACACAGTAGGAAACTGCATGCGGGTTGTAAGTCCAAACAAGCCGTGCACGCAGATATCAGGGAACAAGGCAGCAAAGTCAAATATGAATCGACCCCCCCCCAAAAACTCACAGATTTTTCTTTGAGCGCATGTCTTTTAATATTAATGTAGCAAAGTGCAATACCGGCGTAAAATACGATTTAAAAGTCTTCTTCGCAGAAGCGTAAAAGCAAAGAAAAGCAGAGGATGACAACAATCCAAAGTCCGCAGCAAGAGCAAAGCAGCAGCAGAAAGGGCATCAACAATCGAATCAAAGTTCGAGTTCCGCAACAAAACCTAGCGCCAATCCCTGCATAAAGTCAAACTTGCAACCCACGATCGCACACAAAGAAAGGCATCATGGCAATGTCACCGCAACGCTCAAAGATGTCCGTGCAAAGACAACATCTCAGGGATGACATCTCTACCCATAAAATTGCACTCCTCATATGTATTTATCATTTCATTTAAACAGGTATACACTAACGTTTTCTCAAGCTTAGCTTGCAGGAGCATTCATTCTACAGGAGCAGCAACACGTCCAGGCAACGACGTTATCAACACAGCAAGTCTACGCAACGACGCCAGCAGCAACACGTCCGGGCAACGACGTTATCAGCACATCAAGTCTATGCAACGACGCCAGCAGCAACACGTCCAGACAACGACGTAATCAGCAAGTCCATGCAACGACGCCAAAGAAGAACACGCCCGCATAACGGCGTAATCGGCAAGTCCATGCAACGACGCCAAGAAGAACACGCCCGCATAACGACGTAATCAAGAAGTCCATGCAACGACGCCAAGAAGAAGACGCCCGCATAACGACGTAATCAAGAAGTCCACGCAACGACGCCCGCAAAGAACACGCCCGCATAACGACGTAATCGCAAGAAGTCCATGCAACGACGCCAAGAAGAACACGCCCGCATAACGACGTAATCGCAAGTCCACGCAACGACGCCAAGAAAGAACACGCCCGCATAACGACGTAATCGGCAAGTCCACGCAACGACGCCCGGAAGAATACGCCCAGCAATGACGTTATCAAGACAAAGAAGTCTACGCAACGACGCCAACAGCAACACGTCCAAGCAGCGACGCTATCAGCACAACAAGTCCGAAAACGACGTCATCATCAGCATATCACGCCGGGACGATTTCTATACTCCCGAAATTGCATTTCTTACGCATGCTTTATTATTATGTCTTAGCAGTTATGCACTAACTCTTTCTTGAGCTTTAGTATACGAGGGCGTTGCAAAGAAAGACAACGATCCGCGTTCACAATCGCAACACGCCTGCGGTAAGGACGAAAATCACAAAGATTCACAACATCGCATCAACAGCATCACATTTTGCAGGATCACGCTACATTGTTTTAAAATTATGCATCATCATTTTGCCTTATGATTATGCACTAACCGCTTGTTCAAGTCTTAGCATGCGCGAGCGGGAGCACAACGTGATTTTCTTACAAATAACCGGCAACTGTCGGGGCCAACCTTCCCAACGACGATGTACGGCCTCAGCTTGGCCCACTCGCTTCCACATCACCATAGAACCCAAAGACCATAAGCCATAGCGACACCCTGTGTTCAAGCCGCTTATTTTTTTACTTTGCACCTAGCCCAAGTGTCATCATAACTCGACATCGACGCTTTTAAGTCCGCGTTAGCCCGCCGCAGTGTTTTGACCACGGTAGCCCAGTTGTCGCCATAACTCGACACTTGGGACGCCTTTGAGTCCGCATTAGCCCGCCAGTGTTTCGACCATGGTAACCCAAAGGTCGCCATAACTCGACACTCAGACGATTTTGATTTTTGCATACCTTTTCTACCGCCCAAAGATTTTTGCAATTCAAGATCGAGACAAAATTGGCTATGAGTCAACGTCTTTGTCCGAAGATTCTTCCATCATCTCCATACAAAGAGGGACAACTGTTGATGTAACACCCCATTTAAAACCAAAGTCGAAAACGGGAGTGCCACGTATGGTTGATTCCTAAATGCATTTTAAGGAGTCGCCACCTAATTATTATAGTGAATTAGGACACTAAAAATGTAGCATAAAATACTACGAATGATCTCCATCTTAAAAGTGCGAAAGCTATGTGAGGTTCGGGTAAGGGTTCTTTATTATCCTAAAGGAAGGGTTAGGCATCCTTTAAGATCCGCTAACTTGCTTATCCGCTCAAACCTAGGTTAATTATATATTGACTTTTATTCTACCTATTCTAAGCATTTTTACATAATTTAGAATAAAAATAAAATGCAATGCAAAAGTAAACCTAAATTAAATACGACATAGAATAAGTCATGGGACATTCTTTTTGAAATGCATCTCGGATACCTGCATAAACACTTAGTAAAAGTGTTAGTAATAAAATAAACAATTTTAAAAGTAATTGCAATAATTAATAAATAAAGCCAAAAATAAATCCGTCTTTTGCACAGGGGAGGCCTTGGAAATCAGACGGAGATTCCTTCATCGGCCACTGAAACAAACCCTAAAAATATCAAAAACTCACAATTTAACAGTAAAACAGAAAAGAAGAAAAATATTCTAATAAATTAAAAATCAGATTTGTTTAGCAAAATCTAATCTTTATTAACCCAATATAGAAAAGTACAAGAAACACAGGGGGAAAAAAAGCTCAAATCATAACAAAAAAACATATTTTTTTTCCAATAAGTTAAAGATCAGATTTCTACTGCAAAAATCTAATCTTTATTTAACCAAATATAACAAAGAAGCCCAAAGAACTCAAATTATAACATGAACAAAAAAAAGGACCAATTCTTGATTCTAATAAGTTAAGATCAATTTTTGTGTGTAAAATCTAATCTTTAAATGACCCAATATAGAGATATGTATAATAAAATGTGGGTATAGATCAAAAACTTAATCTGTAATCTAAATTTGATTATTTTCGAGCAAAATGTGTTCAAGAAAAGATTATTAATAGAGACCCATTGCGGAAAAATTGATGGAAATGGAATCAAAGTGACGTGTAAGAAAGAAGAGAGTAAGAAGGGTGAGGGTAAAGGGATTGTTGTCGCATTCGAGGCTTTTAGTATATGCTGAGAGGGGGTAATAATAGGGTAGGTTTTATAGGGTGAGATTAGGTTTAGGGTTTAGGGGTATTGGGCTTTGGGTATTGGGTATTGGTTATTGGGTATTGGGTTTGGGTATTGGATGAAAGTGTATTGGGCTTCATTTTTTATTTCGATTTCTGGCGGATTGGACTGATTCAGATTATGCTCTGGACTGGACTTGTTTGGTAAAAATGCAAAATGAGTTAATTATGTAACAGAAAAATTATTTAAAAAGATACAAGATTATCAAAATAAAAATGCCGACGCTATAATAATAAAATGCAATATTTAAGAAATGTTTAATGCCTAATTAAAAAAAAATGCAGTGTCAATTAATTATTCAAAGAGATACAAACATTATTAAAATAAAACAATGGTGTAATAATAATAGAAACATAATATTAACAAAAATATCATGCTTAATTTAAAATAAAAGATGCAATGCCATTTTGTGAAGAAATAAACATAGAATATTATGTAAAAAATGCAAAAAATGATGATTAAAATGCGGTGTCCTAAAATGCTTAAAATTGCAAGAAATGACTAAAAGATGGGTCAAAATTGGGTGTCAACAGTTTGTCCCTCTTTGACCGAAGATGATGAAAGAGTTTTCGGACAAAGACGTTGACTTGTAGCCAATTTTGTCCCCATTGTCAGAATTAAAACAAAGATCAAGAAAAAGAATGGGCAAAAACTGATGCAGATTCAAAATTTTGTCCCAGTGTCGAATTATGATGACACTGGGTTGCTGCGATGCTAGAGAATTAAGGCAGGCAGACGCCCATTCAAAATTGTCCCAGTGTCGAATCATGACGACACTGGGCTGCTGTGATGCTAGAAAATTAAGGACAATGCCGACGTAAGTTCAAAATTTGTCCCAGTGTCGAAGTACGATTGACACTGGGTTGCAGGTGATGTGATGCTGGAAAAGACATGGTGTTTGTAGATGCTGATGGCGTCATTGCATAGACGTGATGCAGATGTTCGTCGTTGCATAGACGAAGCATAAATGAAGCCGTTGCATGGACTTACATGAGATGGCGTCGTTGCATAGACGCGATGCTGATGACGTCGTTGCCTGGACGTATTGCTGCTGGCGTCGTTGCGTAGACGCACGCCGACGACGCCGTCGTTACGGACGTATTGCCGCCGGGCGTCGTTGCGTACGCACGCCGGCGACGCCGTTGCTCGGACGTATTCGCCGGGCGTCGTTGCGTGACGCACGCCACGACGCCGCCGCTGACGTATTCCGCCGGGCGTCGTTGCGTGACGCAATCGCGACGCCGTCGTTCGACGTATTTGCCGGGCGTCGTTGCGTAGACGCACGCCACGACGCCGTCGTTCTGGACGTATCGCCGCTAACGCCGTTGCTTGACGTGTTGTCGCGATAACGTCGTTGCGTGACGCGACGCCGACGACGCCGTCGTTCGGACGTGTTGAATGTTGTGAAAACTTGCGAATCGCCAGTCGACGCTGCATGCGCGCTTCTTTGGACGCCGCGAATGTTGGTGAATGATGCGATTGCCGATGTAGTCTTTGCGGACTCTGATGCCGATTTGTGAAGGTTAGTCAATGCTTTGCGCGAGCCGGATATCGCGAATGCTT
Source organism: Przewalskia tangutica (assembly GCA_029844215.1). Classification (NCBI taxonomy): domain Eukaryota; kingdom Viridiplantae; phylum Streptophyta; class Magnoliopsida; order Solanales; family Solanaceae; genus Przewalskia; species Przewalskia tangutica. Next base: position 73,192,100 of record CM056740.1, on the reverse strand, counting down.
GTTGAATCTTCGCGATTGCTTTTGGAATCCTTATTATGATCTCTTCACAATGCATTTAAAAATTGTCCCGCTTTTAGTTATGCGGTGCGTGGCAAGACTTAGCTCGCGGACATTGCTCATATCTCTTTCGTAATAAACAAACGCATTTTATCGCACGCGAGCCAATGAGAAAATTTCAATGGTGCGACTGCCGATTTAGGCCGCCACGATCCCGCCGAGAGAATCAGTCAAGACGTAGTTCGTGATGCAAAAATGATCAGATAATTTTCAAAAATGAGGCCAACGATGTGGCGCCACGATCCCGCTGAGGGAATCAGGTCAAGACGTAGTTCGTGATGCAAAAAATGATTATTTATATGCATTTTTTTTTTGAAAAGTGGAAAGACAGCATCACGTTTTGACTTCAGTTGATACCAACAATTAGTATTGTGCTTAGGAATTCCGTTATTCACTTTCGGTCTAATCAAGACTGACTTCTGGGTAATTTCTATAGTTTCAAATGGTACGCCGGACTTAAGTATCGACACGCTTGCAACCAAGGTTTCGAACTACACGTAATCTCGCGTTTCAAGTGCCCTCACCGAAAGAAAGTCCCATTTCTCATATATTCCAAAGATTTTGAATTTTGGGGCGTTCAGAAATGCGCTCACGCTCGAAAGGATGTTGATAAATGCGATTGTGATACCATAGGCTTGGCAGTCATGTAAGTATCCACTAATGTGAGAACTCTCGAGATAAGATCATGTAGGGCTTGTCGTGGGCTTGTAATGTAGGCTTGGCGAACGGGATGGATAACATTGGGGTAAAAGTGCATAATCCCTCCTCGCGGGTTGGACTACGTCCGTGCTTGATATTTGTGTGCTTTAATGTTGACCTGCTTTTTTTTTTCTTTCCTTTTTTTTTTTTTTTTTTTGTCCCGCTTTTTGCATCGACTTCTATTGAATCTTTCGTTTGGAGCATTTTTCCAAATTTATTCTTGCATTTTTTCTTGGGGCTTTTGATTTCTTCTTTTGAGTCATCATTTGTGTTTTCTTTTTCCTTTTGGGACTTTGACAATTTTTGTCTTTGCAACCTTTGACGAATTTTGTCACCACTGCACATTTACAAAGCGCTCGAGAGGTCGGGCCAAAGAGGATAGTGCGTCTGTTTCGAGAAAGTATATGGTAATACGCGGTTGTCAAAAGAATAGGCTTTAGGCTCAAAGGAGGTATACTACGGATAATGTTATTTGGTAGGTGAAAAAGGCTCAAGCGGGTCAAAGAAAGCCTACGATCATTTCCTACACCGAGTGTTACTCGGGATTTCACCTCAACAAACATTCGGGCAAGTTCTAGATCACAATGCAATGCAATCAATCGATTCTAAAAACTCACCACACAATGCACGTGAAACGATGAGGTTGGTTTCGTTCTTATCTTAGAAGCATGTAAGACAATGTCATTTACGGGTGAATAGGAGGTACCAAAAGAATCTATGGTTTACCACGAAGTCAGCCCATATTGATTATTACACTTTCTTTCCTATGCACACTCCCAACTGTGTTGGTATCAACCAAGTCAAACAATGATGCAAAAAAAAATGTTTTTGTATTTCTGGATAACATTTTTTGTATTTATCAACAAGATATTTTTTTTTTTGTATTTTTTTGAATAAATGGTACCGAACCCGAATAGGGCTGCCTACGTATCTCGTCTTTGACGAGAATCAGTGCGTGGATTCGCTCGATGTTTTATAAAACGTATGATTTAAAAGAATTTATTCATGAAAGAAATGCAAAAATAAAGCTGTACAAAACAAATTATTGTTCACTATAAGACTAATGCAAAGTAAAAGAATGTAATGAAAAAAAATGACTGACTGTGATAGAATGAATGAAATGCATGAATGAATGTATGTGCTAGAATGATTGAAATGCAATAATGAATATCCGTGATTGGATAAATGTAATGAATGGGTGAACCAAATATGTCCCTTTTTTTTTGTTTTTTTTTTTTTTTTTTTTTTTTTTTACGTGGTGGTGTCGAACCCTAGACGGGTTGCCTACGTATCACACCGTATGGTGAGAATCGAACGCGTAGTTGAAATAATTATTCGTAAATGCATGATAAAAAATTATGCAATCAATACTAGACATATTAATTGGACTTGCAAATACGTATAAAAATGCAAAATATAAGACCCAGAGCGATGCTTCGTTGAATCCGGTATAAACTGACTTCTTTCCGTCAACATAACTCAACTCATTCTTGGGATGATTTTTTTTCTTTTCTTTTTCTTCCTCTTTTTTTTTTTTGTTGTTGTCCGCCCTCGACTATTTGCGAGGACGGACTTCCTGCAAAAAATATGACAAATAATTGAGTAGTAGCCACAAAAATAGTAAAATGTAAAGGCGTGACAATATAGTCAAAGACTACCTGCTTGGTTCGACCGGATTTGGTGGTTGATGCTTCACAAAGTCCAAATCGCGTTGTTCAAGCGATTTACGCAGAGAAGTCCCGATTGCAATATGACAATAAAAGTGCAAAAATGCAAATGCCGTGGCGAGTTGTAAGCATGATATGTACATGGGTTAAAGGGTAATTATTGCATTAAATAATATGTACAAAATTGCTAGCAACAAAATAGTAAACAAAAGCATGCAAATAAAGCGCGCCTAATATGCGTGAGACCTCTCTTATGCGGTAGGCCTAGACGCCAAATATGCGAGATTATGATAAATAGGTCCAGTTAAACCGCAATGTTTTGTCGGAAATGGCGACCAAATGACGGTGCACTTTTTCCAATTTCGGTGTGTTATAACCGGGCTTGGATCCGTGCATCACCATCACGCTACACATAGTATGCTAATGGATCGTTGGGTTGTGAAACCCGTCGACAAGTTTGGTGGATTTCTAATTGTGGCGTTAATACCAAGGATTAACCACCAAGGTTTATATGCATGACTAATATAAAAGGTGGTATAGCTCTATCTTAAGCTTTCTAAGATTTGGCTTATTAGGCCTTGAGTTCGGCGAGACAACTCGAGTGAGAAGGCTACGTGGGTGATCGATTTAACCGATCTAACTCCACGCAGCGCCAACTCTCCTAAATTTTGGGTGTTCTTGAAGAAATTTGCGGGTCTTGAAGCACACCAAAGCGTGTAGTGTGTGTGAGTGTGAATTTTCCAGTGGAAGAGATATGAGCGGAATGCCAGTTTAAGGAAAGCAGTAAACGCAAATAGCAATTAAAACAGTTAAGCATACAAAATTAAAGCAAACAATTTTAAGGCATTTAAAACAAATAAAAATAAAGTCAAGCAATAATAAACTTAGGTTTGCTATGGTCAAGAACGATTATCCCAGTGAATGTAATCTGTAACACCCATTTAAAACCAAAGTCGAAAGCGGAGTGCCACGTATGGTTGATTCCTAAATGCATTTTAAAGTCGCCTAATTATTATAGTGAATTAGGAAACTAAAATGTAGCATAAAATACTACGAATGATCTCCATCTTAAAAGGTGCGAAAGCTATGTGAGGTTCCGGGTAAGGGTTCTTTATTATCCTAAAGGGAAGGGGTTAGGCATCCTTTAAGATCCGCTAACTTGCGGTTATCCGTTCAAACCTAGGTTAATTATATATTGACTTTTATTCTACCTATTCTAAGCATTTTTTTACATAATTTAGAATAAAAAATAAAATGCAATGCAAAAGTAAAACTGAAATTAAATACGACATAGAATAAGCTGCGGGACATTCTTTTTGAAATGCATCTCCGGATACCTGCATAAACACTTAGTAAAAGTGTTAGTAATAAAATAAACAATTTTAAAAGTAATTGCAATAATTAATAAATAAAGCCAAAAATAAATCCGTCTTTTGCACAGGGGAGGCCTTGGAAATCAGACGGAGATTCCTTCATCGGCCACTGAAACAAACCCTAAAAATATCAAAAACTCACAATTTAACAGTAAAACAGAAAAGAAGAAAAATATTCTAATAAATTAAAAATCAGATTTGTTTAGCAAAATCTAATCTTTTATTAACCCAATATAGAAAAGTACAAGAAACACAGGGGGAAAAAAAGCTCAAATCATAACAAAAAAACATATTTTTTTTCCAATAAGTTAAAGATCAGATTTCTACTGCAAAAATCTAATCTTTATTTAACCAAATATAACAAAGAAGCCCAAAGAACTCAAATTATAACATGAACAAAAAAAAGGACCAATTCTTGATTCTAATAAGTTAAGATCAATTTTTGTGTGTAAAATCTAATCTTTAAATGACCCAATATAGAGATATGTATAATAAAATGTGGGTATAGATCAAAAACTTAATCTGTAATCTAAATTTGATTATTTTCGAGCAAAATGTGTTCAAGAAAAGATTATTAATAGAGACCCATTGCGGAAAAATTGATGGAAATGGAATCAAAGTGACGAGTAAGAAAGAAGAGAGAGTAAGAAGGGTGAGGGTAAAGGGATTGTTGTGCGGCTGCTGAGGCTTTTAGTATATGCTGAGAGGGGGTAATAATAGGGTAGGTTTTATAGGGTGAGATTAGGTTTAGGGTTTAGGGGTATTGGGCTTTGGGTATTGGGTATTGGTTATTGGGTATTGGGTTTGGGTATTGGATGAAAGTGTATTGGGCTTCATTTTTTATTTCGATTTCTGGCGGATTGGACTGATTCAGATTATGCTCTGAATTTGGACTTGTTTGGTAAAAATGCAAAATGAGTTAATTATGTAACAGAAAAATTATTTAAAAAGATACAAGATTATCAAAATAAAAATGCCGACGCTATAATAATAAAATGCAATATTTAAGAAATGTTTAATGCCTAATTAAAAAAAAATGCAGTGTCAATTAATTATTCAAAGAGATACAAACATTATTAAAATAAAACGATGGTGTAATAATAATAGAAACATAATATTAACAAAAATATCATGCTTAATTTAAAATAAAAGATGCAATGCCATTTTGTGAAGAAATAAACATAGAATATTATGTAAAAAATGCAAAAATGATGATTAAAATGCGGTGTCCTAAAATGCTTAAAATTGCAAGAAATGACTAAAAGATGGGTCAAAATTGGGTGTCAACAGTTGACACCCAATTTTGACCCTCCCGTCCAGCCATTAACTATACACTTACACTAATTTTGTAAAATAATTTTTAGGGATTTTTATAATAAAATGCAGCGAATAAAAACATAAATACAGGCATAAATAAATAATTTAATAATGACACCGCGTCTTAAGCACTCAGAGTCCCGCACCCGCATTTATTAACTTTAATTCTTAAATAATTAATAAATGCATAAAATAAATAATTTAGCGATAACGTCGTGTCAGGTAGCATAGCCGCATTTATTAGTAATCATTTGTAATTTAAAATCAATTTTATTCTGATATATGCATTTAATAGCGTCGCATTTATAAAAGCTTTAAACATCACACTTGCATTTAGCATTTAAGTAATTTAATCTAAACTCAATTCAATTTTAATTTAACTTCGCAATAATGCATTCTAATAAGTTTTTAAAATAATAGCGTAGCGTTAAAGTATTAAGCATTAATTAAGTAGCACGTCCGTCTTTATTTCTTTATAATAATTTAAACTCAAGCACTAATTAAATAGCACGCCCACTTTATTCTCGTAATAATTTTAATAAAAGCATTTAAATAATTTGAGCACACTTTATTAATTTGAATTACTACTAGTTAACTAATTAATTCCTAAAACTAATACCTAGAATTAATACCCAATACCTAATTTAATCCACTTGACCCAATCACTCGCGAGGCCCGGTCGACCACTACTATCCAAGCCCAATACCGCGACGCTTATATCGACCCATTTCATTTTCCTATTACCGCCGCCCATCTTCATCCTCGAACATTTAACTAAAGCCACAGAACTGCCGCGTATCTTCCTCACTGCATGAAGCTCGCGGATTTTCGGGAGGAAAATCCATAACCTTACCATAACCCCGCCGAAATCAACATACAATATTTACCTTCCAAAATCAATTCAACCGGATCGATAAATCTACCCAAATCGCACCGAATCGCGGCTAGAATGTACCCAAATCTTCCATCTTAACACCATAACGCGCGCCATATATACACTATATAAAGCACACGCAAAGGCAATCGAGAGCGAGCTCGATGAAGCGGTGAGTCGGGAACCATCGAGAATACCACAACATCGATATGAGACCCTCGCGCGGCGATTAAGAACCCGTTAGAAGGAAGAAGAAGCGAACATCCGGGGAATGAGCAAGCGACATGAATCGGACTCTTTCTATTTTTCGATTAACAATAGCAACCGGCGAGGATCGAAAACCGCTTTCGGAATCGAGTATAGAACAAACCCGCCGAGAATAGCAAGGCAACCTTCAAACTCAAGGGAACCCTTTCTTTTCGTTGAAACAACGGTCGAAACACTAAGCCATCACTTTTCCAATTCGCGTATCGCAAAACCAAAACGAGCGAGTCGGCGACTTGATACGCTACTGTTCGCTACTCGGAGAAGGTAATTTATCACCGCACCGTCTTAGACCCGTTTGATATTAATATATGCAATATGAGTTGTGTATATTGCTAAGCGCATGTCGAGTTGGTATGAAGGATTGGTTATGTTGTTTTAGTATTATGTGATCGATTTGTTTTACTAGCGTTTGTCGTGTGGGTGAATGATGTAGCTATTGCTTGAATTTATGGGACCAGTGAGTTATGTTGTTTAGGTTCATTACAAGTATTACAACAATCGTTTGTATAAGTTAAATGGTCGCTATGTAAAAGCGGTCGTATAAGAATGAGTATCATGAGATATATGCTAAACTAGCGATCGTGTGCCACTTACGTGATATCCGGTCGTCAGTTAGTCTGCGTATTAGAAGCATATGTTTATTATGTGCTTATAGTTTGGGCTGTCGAGGGTCAGTTGCTTACGTTCGTTTGATCTATAAATCGGTCTAAAGGAACTGTTTGGATAGTATCTGTTTGGGTTAATGTCAAATAATTAGTCTGGCCTCACTGCTGTCGTCTACATGTTTTCTTCCTAATGTCTATTTTCTTTTGTTAAATTATGTAACCGTGTCCAAACTGTTAAAATGATTCTTATTCTTGAAAACTTGATGTTGGCATGTTATTCTTTGCTAGCCCTTTTGGCTCGATCGGATCTGCGTATGTCTAAATACTATCTCTGTGGGTCGTTTGCGTATCGGTGGCCCTCTTAATTGTTAGAGTAATTACATATTTGTTTTACGTGTGATAAATGGTAAAGCAGTACATGACGGTATATAATGTCTTTTAAGTCATCTTGTTTGGTTTTCGTCTCTGTCGGATCAACTACATTAATTACTTAAATTATTGAGTCTCATCGCATGGTATGGCCAAAATTTGCATACTTAGCCTTGTATGAATATTTACGCATCTTTCGAATGTTGTTCGCGTAGGTCGTTTACTCGCGTCCATGCTTTAAAGGTTATTCAAATTCTTAATCTTCTTATATGTCTTCTCTGCATTACATTTGCCTAATGTCCTCTCGTATTACGCCTACCCCATCTATTAATCCTCTGTTTGCTTGTAGTGGTAGATTTTACGTGCTCATGAGTCCTGACTACATACTGTTTTGTTTAGACTAGTCTAAGATTGGTATACTCACTGTGTTGCCAATCTCGATGTTAGGCCATATCATGGAGTCCGCTAGCGGTTTTGTCCTTCCTACATATTACATGGCATAGGGTGCTCGTGTGTTGGTTTACTAAGCGTAAAGATAACAAGATGGGTTGCTGAATCTCCTACTAAGTTGTACTATGAGGCATTATGTCAATCTTTAGGAAACTTATTTAATCGATCTGTTAGAGGCGGTCTGTTTGGCATAAAGCGCCAACTTAAGTCACTTAGGTATCATGCTAGGCCTATTATAAGAAATCGATCTTTAGATAGTTTGAACCGAGGAATTGGCTTGTCTTATTAAAGTCGTGACTTAGAGTTACGGAAAGGACAAACTCTAAGCAGTTGTTCTTAGTGTCTTGTCACGATTTGTGCATCTGCACTGTACTCCCGTTTGTCGTGTTAAAGTGTATGACTATATGGGAAATGAAATGTCTAGCATGTTTAGGCTAGTTTGTTAGAATCGATCATGATAATGTGGTTAAAATTTCTTGTGTATTGTTCCGGTAAATCAGATCATAAAGCTTTGTTGTATGTGCACTAGTTCATCCATGAAATAGCACTTTGTGTCCTTGCTAGCATACACCCAGATATAATAAGTTTGATTTTCATATATGTTCAGTATATCTTCATAACTTGACATGAATCTGGAAATTTGACATTTTGATTGATAACCTCAGATGGACTAGATTTTGCCTATATGTCTTCTTATTACTCTTGACTTATATGAAACCAATTGGGTTAGAAATATACATTACATGTCATTCTTCCCTCCTTGTATAGATTTGGTAGTCTATCTAGGATTAAATGACCTTATTACATATAGAGTATATACATGTCGATAGTAAGTTTAAATGTGTTATTCTTTCTTGTGAGAATTTGCGTATTCTTTGTTTCGCATGCTTTTTCATTCGGTGTATGGACTTATCATTTTCTCTAAATCTCGTGCTCGCCGGTTGGGCTGCCCGCCATGTTTCTCTACTCTCTGTATACATTTTGAGGGGTTTGGGCTATCACGGTTATTAAGGCCAAATCTGGATTATCCTTCAAAGTATTAGTATAATTAATGTGGCCCAAATATGATTGTGTATGTTGGCCTTAAAATCTGAAACTCAACATCTCGATGTTGGTTCTTTGCGATTACGAGGCCCGATTTGAAATTTGAATAACGTTGGGCCTTAGTCAACTTCTATTATTTTTAGAGGGTAACTTAATTAAATGTTAGCTAGAATATGTACATGTCCATTTATATGGTTAGATTATATACTAATCCTTATCTTTCTTTTCTTACATGGAATGCCGAGCAACAAAGAGTCTCATGCGGGACTCATCATGGCAAACGCGAAGACCAGCGTCTACGTGCATTCATTTCATACGAAAATCCCAAATCGCCGGCGAAAAGACATCGCCATTCTTCGAGTCATCCTTATTTAATTCATATCCTTTCCTCATTCATTTGTTGTAATTATTTGTCTAACATTTACTCTAACATTAATATATTTAGAATAGTTCGAGCTTGGGCCGTCCTTAGTAGGGAGTTTAACATTAGAAATTTACGTGCCTCTCTAGGTAAATCATTTTAACTTAAGTTATAATTAAACCATTTAGTCGCATAATTATTCATGTAGTCTAGATATTATTTTGTCATTTAATCTTAACTTGCATAATTAATCATATAGCTACGACATTATTCTTAACCATTTGCTACAAAATCTATATAGAAATCTTATTACACTAAGAAACCCCCTTAAGCATGTGGTATACTAATCAAGGCAGGCGAATGTATACATTTAGTCAATTAATCTATTTTGCATTTTTATAAGGCATGCTTTAAACTTTACATGTATTTTTATAACACTAATCTTATTAAATCCTTGAATGAAAATACCTCTTATTAAACATCTTTCAAACATGCATTTTTCACAGCATAAATAATTACCCTAGGTTTGGCGGACAATGCATGAGTTAGCGGATCTTAGAGGGTGCCTAACCCTTCCTCTAGATTAATAAAGAACCGCACCTAATCTCATTAAGTTTAGCAGACCATTAAAATGGAGTTAATGTTTTACTTCAAACTAGTTAAACATTTAGGTGTCCTAATTCACCCAATTAATTAGGTGGCGACTCCGCGAACCCTTAGCATTCTAGCAAACCTTTAGCATTTTAGCATCCTTTTTAAACTTTAGCATCTTTGGCAATTTTAGCATCCTTTTAGCATTTTTAAAACCTTTAAGCCTCTTAAACCTTTTAGCATTTTATTTTATTTTTCTAACATTTGCATTTTGAGCAGGGTTCGCTATAAAAAAATGCCGCGGCCGAAAAAGGGCGCGACAGATGTGATATGTCCCTAATTATCTTAACAGTTAACTACACAATTGAAAGAAAAAAAAAGTTATATACGTTGATAGTGTAAATTATAATTTTTTGCACAATTCAGTGTAATTTAATTGGATATAATAAGTAAATAATCTATTTTTAAGTTACCAAATCAAATTTGATATTGAGGAGTGGTGTTATTATATGTAGAATGTTGTTGATTTAGGCATCGACATGACACAAGAAGGGTAAATACTTACCCACATTCGGTGTTCACACCAAACCAATGCAATATACCATGATTAAGTGATTTAATGAAGTGAATTTATACATTAATTAATCACGATTAAGGTGATAGTTGCATACATTCAAACACATGTCATACATCCATTGATTTGGTGTAAACATCGGGTGTGAATAAGTTTCTAGCACAGAAGAAGGGTGGTGAATTGAGTCATTACAAACTTTTGCACTTCTCTTAATTAAATTTGCCTAAAATTTGCTCAGCCTACCGGAGCTATTCGTGAACACGATTTAGTTGACATTTCTGCTGGTTCGTTGTAAAAAAGTAAAAGTGCTTTGAAGTAAAAGCACACAAGACTTTTACATGGAAAAACACATTGCTCAAAAGGTATAAAAATCACGACCTTATTAGAAATACTTTGTGGTGATGTGTTTGATATGACAAAACATTTAAAAAAAAGAAAGTTTCCATAACAAACACATTCTAGTATTCTAAGAAAAGCTATTTCCACCAAAATGGGAAAAAATGTACTCCTACTCCCTATTACTTGATTCAACCAATATTAGATATTATTGTAAACTTTAATACTCATAATCACAACACTACATTATACTCTATCTTTCACCTTGTACGAGTATCATGACACTTTATATCAAACAAAAACACTAAATATGATCAAGAAAATAATTTCACAAGGTGAGGTAAAACAACCGTTACAATGAGGATCAACTTAGCATCATTTGTGTTCATGATCCTGTTCAAAAGGATTCCATGTCCTTCCATCAAATATTCTGCTTTTCCCTGGATATTCGGGTTCAAATACCCATGGATTCGCTGTTTGCTTACTGGCTTCATATAATTCAGAAAACACTAGTTTTCTCGAAGCTTCTTGTTCATATGTCTCATCAAAAGGTGCTCGATAATTTCGGTGCCACTTTCAATTTATAGCAATAATACAGATGAATGGAATTAAAAGTACAAGAAACAAAATCAATCGATAAATCATAAAAAAGAAATGGGGAGGTAAAATAATTGAGCAGAAATGATTGTTATAGATATGAGAAAATAAAATACGTGTGTGTCTTGAGAGTGGGATTTGAACCCACACCCTTTCGAACCAAACCAACTCGGGCATCTCAACAATAAATTGATGTTATAATCGTTACTTATTTATTATATGATGAGATGTCATGTCTGAGGATGGCCCATGGTCCGCATTCGACCGCTGAGTTGCAAGCTCGCATCTTTTCAATACCACAATCCGACACCGTTTGATCCCACTAAAGTGTTGTGGATCAACCGTTGATCGACTGTGGGTATACCGGCATGATTTTATTATGAACTACTTCCACTTAGTCGGTAGAATAGGCTTGAATAACCAGAGTGTCCGCCGGAAAACAAATAGATGAAGAACTGAATCTGAGTTGATTCATTACTGAGGAGGAAAAGGACGATGATGTTTGGTCTCTCTGCATCCTAACAGGGGAAGGGACTAAGAACTCGGTGTTTTAAGGGATCAAGACCTAATAGAACTATATGTTTGGACTTTCGAGAAATATTATCCATAAAGAGATAAATTTTCAGTGGAATGAATAACTATTTGATATCCTACTCTTAGGAGGATACCTTTTACGTGATAGTCTGAATACAAACACACTCACTATCTTCTACTTAAACTAATTATATCGTAAATGAATCTTCTAGAAAAATTACATTAAGTCTGAAACTTTAAGTAATGGATGCAATAGTTTACCATGTCCATTGTCTTATTTGTCTATCCCATAAAAAGAATAGATGAGAGGAGTTAAAATTAAGAACCAAACTAAAGAGTGAGACTTTAATTCAAAGTTGTAATCTTATTATCAATGAATGTGACAGCTTTCACAGGATAGTTGGTAAATGTGTACCTCTTAATTTGTATAAATCATATAGGACTATTGACCACGTACAAACGTGTTAACATGAATTTTTTTCCAAGTGAAGGTCAAGATACAAACCTGTAAACATGAAGAAACTTTCAAATGAAGGTCAAGACTAATTGGATCCTGGGATAGCTCCTAATTTGCTGGTTTAACCGCGTATATAGTAGTACTATTTGAAAAGAATTTAAGTTATATACCCATGACAATGTAAGTAAAAATTTGTACACAATTCGTGATACAAATAAATGGTTATAACAAGTTATTACTTTATTTTTTAAGGTCAATAATAATTTCAATGAACTTAAATTCATTTGGAAAAAGAAAGAGCGGAGGACAAAAAGGATGGAGTTAAGGGACAATCGATCAACGATGTCATGGGAAAAGAGATACTCATATCCTATAGAATTTGATTCAACCAAACACTGATGATATTTGTGAACTTTAATACTAAAAGAATAGCATACCATTACATTATACGATATCTTTCACCGTGTATGATTATCATATGGAACTTTATACTTTACAACAAACCAAACACTAGAAAATGGTCGAGAAAATAATTTCACTAGGTAAAACATATCCCATACTCATGATCCGACTGTGCCACTTCCAACTTATAGCAATAGATGAATAAATTTAAAAGTACAAGAAACAAATCAATCGATAAAATAATTGAGCAGATTTGACTTGTCGGTGTTGAGAATTCATCTAATTACAAGAAAAATCAATAAAGAGAATTGTAGGTCCAAAAGGTGGAGAGAATCGACACTATGCATATGAAGAGCGAAGGAAGAAGAGTAACATTCAAGAGCATACTCTCCCCCAAATACCCTGCTAGAGTTATGGTTGCATCTGCAATCACCCGAGCAATGGTTCCAGCTTCTGTAGACAAGAGGCCACCGTTGTAGGTTCCACGAGAAAGCCTAGATGACATGACTCGTGAGAGGAGTGACAAATTTACACCTAAAGCGAGCGAAAATAACTTTTTTTAGAATGTGCGTAGTATAAAAAATAACAATAACATACCATCATCATTGAGAAGATCGTTGGATCTCCAAGTTTTGTTAGATGCCAAAGAAGTGTTAACTACAAACACCACCTATACATATGTAAAGGAATAAATTCACTTATATCAACGTGCTACAGTTAACCTAATTTTTCTAAAATCAACGACTTTCTTTAGATAATGATGCAACTTTTTTCTTGAACTATAACTATTAACTACACTGCTTAATAGGCACACAATATAGAAAACCTATCAACTAGAAGCCAGTATATCATGTCATTCCATTCTTATCGGGTTCATATAGCCACACAAATGCTACAACAAAAATTTCTCCCTTCTTGATCTGGAAAAATAAATAGCATATCGTGTTTCTAAAATCACTATCCATCTCTATCTTCCTAAAGAGCATAGTTTGTGTCCACACATAATTTGGATACGCCATTATATCCACTTCCATCAAGTTTTTCTCACTTTGAGAACAAGTTTTATTCAACTACACAACTTTTGGTTTCCATTGAGAATTTAGTGTAGTTTCCAGTGAGAATTAAGATACACGTGTGTTTGTTAAGAAAGATGACGAAAAGAAGGGATCATACCTTCTAACACTTCAGCAGATACAAACAATAAGAGCCCCGAGCAGACATATTGTGGCACGGAGTATGGGATTATAACATTAAAGCTCATGAGTATACCAACACAAACCATAATTTCAGATGCCAACAAAATTTGCCTGCAAACAAAGGAAACTCAATACTCAAATTCTGATGGTGAAGATATAATATGATAGACGACGCATAGTGAATATTTAGTCTTGACAAATTGTTGAATAAATTGTCCTATTTAGGTCTAATTAGATGCAATTTTTTCAACTTAAACACAGTATCAATAGCTAGGCATTACAAGGTGAGACTTGAACTGTATGCAGTGGCGGATCCAGGACACGATATTTGGTGGTGCAAATTTTTTTTTTTAATTTTTTATGCCTAGAAGGAATTTTTTTTTTTTTTATGCCTAGAAGGCAAAAATTTTTTAAAAATCTGGTGGTGCAACTGCACCACCATGTTGCCTTTAGATCCGCCACTGACTGTATGCAACATATTTTAATTTATTTTTATAGGTCAAGCCAACAACAACAACAAAAACATACCCAGTGAAATCCCACAACGTGGGGTCTGGAAAGGGTAGAGTGTACGCAGACCTTACCTCTACCTTGGGAGGTAGAGAGACTTTTTTCTGAAAGACCCCCGGCTCAAGAGAAAGCATAAAAAAGATCCGATAAGTACAAAAAATTCAAATCAGTATGAAAATGAAAATAACGAAAGCGACTAAGCAAAAAGGAGAAGTAGCCACCACAGATAAAATAAGATACTCGAAGTACAAGAAATAACAGTAGCATAAATCAAAGGACAAGAAACTATAGAGCAATATTACGACTACTAGTATGAAAGGATAAGATAGACTACCTACGAGCCATCTACCCTAATCTGAATTCTCCATAACCTTCTAAGGTCATATCCTCGGTAAGCTGGAACTGCGACATGTCTTGCATAATCACCTCTCCCCAATACTTCTTCGGCCTACCTCTACCTCTTCTGAAACCGTCCATACCCAACCTCTCACCCCCACTTTCCACATCTTGTCCTCCACCAAGGCCACTCTCACCTTGTCTCGGATAATTTCATTCCTAATCCTATCTCTCATAGTGTGCCCACATATCCATCACAACATTCTCATCTCTGCAACTTTCATCTTTTGAACGTGAGAGATCTTAACCCTTCACCCCATACAACATAGTCGGTCTAACCACCACTTTGGAAAACTTGCCCTTAAGTTTTGGTGGAACTTTTTTATCACACAGCATTCCGGAAGCGAGTCTCTATTTCATTCACCCTGCACCAATACAATGTGTGACATCAACGTCAACTTTCCAGTTTCCTTGTATTATAGACCCAAGGTACTTGAAACTACTTTTCTTCTGGATAGCATGAGTACCAAGACTCACTTCCACGTCAGCCTCATGCGGTGCGTCAGTGAACTTGGACTTAAACTACTCTGTCTTGATCCCACTCAACTTGAACTCTTTAGACTCCAGAGTCTGTCTCCAATCCTCCAGCTTGGCGTCTACTCCGCTGCAAATCTCGTCAATCAGGACTATGTCATCCGCGAATAACATACACAATACACCTCACCTTGTATTTACCGCAATAATCCATTCATCACCAACACAAATAAAAATGGGCTAAGAGCTGATCTCTGGTGCAACCCATCACAACGGAAAAGTGCTCCGAGTATCCTCCTACTGTCATTAGGCTGGTCTTGGCTCTAACATACATGTTCTTGATCGTTCAAATGTAAGTCATAGGTACACCTCTAGCGTCCAAACATCTCCATAGAACCTTCCTTGACACTTTGTCGTAAGCCTTTTCTAGGTCGATGAATACCATGTGTAAGTCCCTCTTTCTCTCCCTATACTGCTCCACCAGTCTCATAACAAGATGAATGACTTCTGTAATTGATCGCCCTGACATGAATCCGAACATGTTTTCTGAAATCGACACGCCTCTCCTCACCCTAATCTCATCACTATTTCTCATACTTTCATAGTGTGACTTAGCAACTTGATACCTCTATAGTTGTTGCAATTCTGGATATCACCCTTGTTCTTGTACAAAGGAATTATTGTACTCCACCTTCATTCTTTGGGCACCTTTGCCATCTTAAAAATGACATTAAGTAAGTCAGTCATTCCAAACCTGCACTTCCAAAATTTCCCAGGAATTTCGTCAAGCCCGGTCGCTCTTTCCCTCGCATCCTACAAAAACACACTTAACCCCCTCAACCTTAATACTCTTACAATGTCTAAAATTGCAACGCCTCTCAGAGTGCTTCAAATCACCCAACACAATGTCTTTGTCCCATTCTTCGTTCAAGAATTTATGGAATTATAACTGACATCTCCGTCTAATGAGAGCTTCTTCCACCAATACTTTGTCATTCTCGTCCTTGATTCACTTCACTTGATCCAAATCACGTGACCTCGTCTCCCTCGCCTTGTCTAGGCAGAACAATTTCTTATCCTCTAGTTCTGCATATAGGAATTCAAAAGCTGTCGTTTTAGCCGCCGAAATCGTCGACTTCGCCTCCTTCCTCGCCATCTCACACAGTTCCCTATTCGTTCACTTCTTCACCTCATCCTTGCTTTCTACCAACTTTGCATATACCACATTTATTACTTTCACCTTCCCTTAAACTTCTTCATTCCACCATCAATCCTCTTGATGTCCATCATGACTATCTATCGAGACCCCCAACACCTCTCTAGCTACTTCTCTAATGCAACTGATCTTCTTATCCCACATACTGGTCGCATCCCCACTACTCTCCCAAGCCCCCGTAGCCGTCAACTTCACCCCCATCTCCAGGGCACCAGTCATGTTCAAACGTCCCCATTTGATCATAGGTTGATCATCCACAACCAGGGGCGGATCTACGCCCCTGGTATTGGTTGTTCAAAAAAATCACAAGGGAATAGGGATGTTGTGGTTGTTCAAAAGTGGAAAATAGCACTGCAAAAAAATGGGTTGTTCAACTGAACAACTGTGCACTCAAGTAGGTCCGCTACTGTCCACAACCCTCTTCTTCTTCATCTTGATCTCTAAATCCATCACCAAGAGCTTATATTGGGTTGTAAGGTTCTCACTCGGAATAACCTTACAGTCTTTACAATTTTTTTATAGGTAAAGCCATGAAAAATATTGATCACATGCAGAGGTGACAAAATTAACCCATGTAATCACGATCCCCCAAACTTGCCATGTTTGGACGGGTTAATTACCCACTCATTTATCAACAGACCATTTTAACCAGTCCAATTCAGCCCATAAAAAAGCTGGGTTGATACGTAGTCTGAAGACCTTTGCAAAATATTTATAAAAAGAAAAAAAAAATGTTTGATATATTATATACAACCATTATAAAGAAAAACAAGTTTTATTAGGTACTTAAATAAAATATAAGAAAGCAAATAAAGAAATTAAAACTTAGTCAGAGTTAGGCGGGTTGATTTATGACCCATATTGACCCACAAATTTATTAACTCAACCTTTGACCCACTCAAATTCTGCGTAACCTGCTCACTTAACCCCCCCCCCTAGTTACATGCAGGGGCGAAGCTAGGATTCCGGGCTAGGGGGAGCGAAAAATTGAGGACTCTATTGTAATATCATGAATATTACTAGTAGTATACTAGAAAAAATTTAAATTTGAGGGGGAGCCCGGCCCCCCTGGCCACCATGTAGCTCCGCCCCTGGTTACATGCATGAGCATCCGAGGTAAGACATTTTTGGAATCAGTAAACATGAAGGTCCAAAACAAAATATTTCTAGTTAAGAATCCTCAAGGAAAAAAAATATTGTTGATTGTTACCATTTGCAAGTATGTAAAGGAAATCCATTACTTTTAGAGAACAATCTGTCACTGATAGCATTGGGAATCCATTAATGTATGCTTGTGCGAAAAAGAATTACCTGTCCTCGAACATGTTACTTATATAGCTCCCAACAACAAGATTTACTGGAAGAACTGTGAGGCCAAGACATGCGAGAAAAATCGCCACAGTGCCTGTTGACCAGCTAAAGTAATATGTCGTGACAACACTGGATTCTGAAAGTAAAATCTCCATTGCATATTTCAACATAAAATAGATTAACAATTGAACCTGGAAACATCAAAGAGTGGCGTCAGTGGTCATTAAATTTTATACCATTCTATTAGACAACTAAATCATATGGACTTCATATGATGTCAAGTAGCAAAAATATGTTCCATCCTTTTTTTCTTCCCTTTTATTTTCCTTCTTTTGGATGCTATTAGTGCAGTTCTTCATTCTGTATTCAACCCTGCACCATCCTAACAAGAACTATCTTGTCGTCTTGTTAACTTGTGTCCTAAACATACCAACCCAAATGGAAAAAGTGCCCGAGAAGAAAACATCTATTAGGTGTTGAACGCCAATAAACATCAGGGAAGCAGGTACCACATACTGATAGTTGAATGCCAAAGAGTCGATTTCTCAGTGAAGAACAAAAGCAAGTGATTTCACCAGATCACTCTTTAAAACAAAAGGAATATTAGTAGGCCTCTGGACATAGATTTTGTTGAAACTTGAAAAAAGAGTTTTTGAAGTCGAAATTGAAAAATAGTATTTGAAAGTTGAAGTTGTGTTTGGACATGCATTCCACTTGAAAAAAAAGGTAGAAGTTTTGTGAGTGGAAAAGTTATTATTTACTTGAAAAATTGGTCAAGTCTTGACCAGATTTTCAAACTTGACAAACTCATCTTAAGAGTCTCACATCGGATATGGAATGAGAACATGAACTCCTTATATGGACTTGGACAATACTCACACTACAAGCTAGCTTTTGGGGTTGAGTTAGCCCCAAGATCCATTCTTTACATGATATCAGAGTCAGGCCCATTCCAATTCTTTTGTTGGGCCCTCAAATTATACCACGCTCCAGTTAACAACGTCTGGGCGTGCGGGGAGTGTTAAAAGTCCACATCGGATATGGAATGAGAACATGGACTCCTTATATGGACTTGGACAATCCTCACCCTACAAACTACCTTTTGGGGTTGAGTTTTAGGTTCAAAAACTAACCAAAAATCATTCCAATTTATAACCAAACTATGTTTTGAAAATATTTTAAAAAAAACGTGAAAAACAATTCATGTCCAAATGGGCCCTTAATTACTTATTGGATCGCAAAGAAAGCAAGGAGCTCAGAGTTGAACATACCTTCACAGAAGGAGAGAGCAACCTGTATGCTGCTGCTATGGAATTAGCAGGTCGATGAGAATCCTCGGAAGCTTCTTCACTCTCGTCGCCTTCTTCTTCATCATCATCTTGTTGATTCTCTGGTGATTTTAATAGCAATGGTTCCACAACACCCTTTTCAAGGGCATCAGCTGCAGGTTCTAGTGATCAAACAGATTCTTTATCAGATTCTATCTAATCAGACCTTATGACGCCAGCTTTTTTTGCACAAACTCCAGGAAATAGTTTAGTTAGATTTTATGGCACAATCGTAATATGGAGCTCAAGTGAACTGTTATTTTGCATCTTCAGTCAAACTATGACAATAAAATAAACTTTTTCCTACTTCACAAACCAAAGATTATACTTTGAACATTTAAATAAACAAAATATAACAAAACATTAGCACTGCATTTCCCTTACTTAACATTGGATAGATGGCATAATCTACTCTTATCTTAAATAATGCGTCAAGCCAGTGCACAAGGTTCAAAATTTAAGTTTGAAATGTATGACCATGAGCGACAAGATGTGGGCTCACAGTTGAAACAGGTTCATAGGAATTTAGGGTTGACTTAATCATATTTAATATTCGCCTGGGTAAATATTGACAAGTTTACTAATTCGAGTTTATTTATTCAGGAGAACCATTTACTGGAATATCAAATCCTGTCATAATGTTGTAACACTTGCCCGCACCGATTATTTTCCATGGTTAAGTGATTTAATGTAGTGAAAATATGCATTAATTAATCATGGTTAAGTGATTAGAAGTGTATGTACAAACACATGTCATGCATCTATTAGTTTGGTTAAGTGGTTAAGTTTTTACACTCACAATGTTGTGCACATTAGAGATGTGAATATCACTAGAGTTCAGAACAGAAGGAAAGAAAAATGTTTTTCTTTGCCCCCTTTTTTGAATTGAATTTGATGTGTGGGTTTCATTCAAGTTCCCTTAACTGAAAGGGCTCCACATTCTAATTTCAGTGACTATATTTGTTTAAAATTTGCACAACATTTGGAAAAAAAATTCATTCCCCATTTTTCTAGTATGACTGATTTTAAACAACATACCCAGTGTACAGTGGCGGATCCACTCAAAGCATGGTGGTGCAGTTGCACCACCAGAATTTTTAATTTTTTTTTATACAAAACGACGTCGTTTTATACTGAAGACTATTAGCGATGATGTTATTATGAAACATTTTCAACAAATGGACTCTAGACGATTTTCTTTGTAAATGTAAGAATATTTATTATTTGCATGATTTTCTTTATATATTGTTTTAATACAACTAGTCTGCTTGTTTGCTACATTGGTCTCTTGATAACATTCGTAATTTCATTTTTTTTTTGCTTCGTACATTGCCTCGCAATTTGTTTTTTTGCTACGCAAAAAATTATTACTTCGTATGTTTGCACCACCAGATTTTGTTGCCTGGATCCGCCACTGCCAGTGTAATCCCGCAAGTGGAGTATGGGGAAGGTAGGAAGTACACAGATCTTACCTCTACCTTTGCTGGGGACTAATTTTAGTTCCAGTTAAATATTATAGAGAATAAGGGGAATGTAAAGCGTAGAGGAACTAATATATGCAATGCAACTTCGGAATAGTAATAGCTCAAATATGGAACATACCAGCATTAGATTCTTGAGGAACGTTGTTTATTTCAGTATCACGATTAGGTTCTTTAAAAGAGATCCACAGCCATATCAAATAGATTAACCATGCAAAAGCCATAAGCCAACCAGGCAAAGTATCTTGGTTGAAGGTTAACTTGTAAATCTTAAAATTCTTCTGAAGTAAACCAGCAAGTGCAGGTCCACATGCCATTCCAAGTGCGCTAGCACTAACGAAACCTGCTGAAGCCTGCATCCGTATTATAAGTGGCACACAGTCGCTGATGTAGCGACGGTTCACTGCTCTGGCGGAACCAAAACTGCAATTCAAGAAGAGAAGGCCAAGCCACCATATTGTTAACTTGTAGTCTTACAGTTAAGTACAAATTCAATAAATCAATCAATCAACTAATCCTCTATCCCATAACTAATTGGGGTCAGCTATCTGCATCCTATACATTCATTCAGTTTTATCCGGACTCTTTCCGTTCTAATATGAATAACCTGTTTTTAAGGACAAAGGTTTAACAGACAAAACATAAAAGTTAAGTAAAAAACTGTGCTTTGCACAAAATTGACAATATATCACCCAAGTTAATTAAGGACATATAAAATAAGAGACATTTACACAATAAACGCTCCTCCAACCTCCAACCGCCACCATCCCGTGGGTCCCAAGTATAAAAAGAAATATATAAAATATTCAATAAAAGAAAAACCAAATGTACAGATACGCACAGCTGGGAAGAGTGGAGGAGATAGGTTTACCCGCAAAATAGACGACCGATAAGTAGAACTGGTATTGATTTGAGATCATAAGCCAATGCATACATGACGTTCCCGATAAAAAGAACTATACTGCTAAAAACCAGAGGTCTGAAATAAGACCTGTTTGACCAAGCACTGAAATACACGGACGAAAAGATCTGCGCGACCGCCATGGCTCCAATCACAATCCCACAAACCGTTGCAGCCGCACCAAGGCTCATAGAATAATCATCTGCTGTTGGTACGATAATGTATGTATTGACCATGTAAAGGAAAGTACTTGCCAAGTTCAACAGGAGCGACATAAAATGGTATTTCTGATCATCAACTTCTTCCTCAACAGGAGTAGGTAACTCCTCTTGCATGATAAATGCATGTTGGGCCATAAAGTTAAGGAAGTTTGTCGAATGACTTAATCTATCGACAGCT
This sequence comes from Przewalskia tangutica, assembly GCA_029844215.1. NCBI lineage: Eukaryota > Viridiplantae > Streptophyta > Magnoliopsida > Solanales > Solanaceae > Przewalskia > Przewalskia tangutica. Next base: position 73,170,314 of record CM056740.1, on the reverse strand, counting down.
GCTTGCATCGAGTCAACTACAGGATCCTGCAAAGAGGCGTGTACGATATAAGTATTGAGTTGTGGAGCCTAATTCATCGCCTACACTATGAAGACCCTACGCAGAGCAATCGGCTGTTATAATCGGTTGCTGCTATCGGCGGTTATAATCGGTTGTTATAATCAGTGGTTATAATCGGTTGTTAAAACCCTTTTCCCGAGGGAGTAGGGCGGCGGGGCGGAACCCTAATATTATTTAGTGGAGGGTATCTTAGGAATTTTAGGCTTGTATTATGTTTTCCTAGTTTTCGCTATATATAAACTAGGGCGCCGTACTTCTAAGAGAGTGAATTTATTCATCACGTGTAAAAGTGAGGCACGAGAGAAAAGAGAGGAAGTGCGAATTGTAAACTCAAACTCTTCCTTGATTATAGTAAAACAATCTGCAGCGGCAAAGTGGACGTAGCTCTCGCATTGAGGGTGAACCACTATAAATTTGTGTATGTTATTTGTTCTTTGCTGATTTACTGTTTTCTGATTAGTCGGATTTGGGTCATCAAATCCTAACTACCGGTATCAGAGCAACAGGTTGTGTTGCGATTCAGAAAACTATGGGTGGAGAAGATGGTTCAGCGCACGACATCGGAAAATTCGATGGTACAAATTTTGGTTTGGAGAATGCAGATTGAAGACAATTTGTACGGAAGAAAGCTTCATCAACCACTGAGTCCGAAGCCAGAGGAGATGAATGATGCAGACTAGAATCTCCTCGACAGACAGGTTTTGGAGGTCATTCGACTGATGCTGTCGAAAAACGTTGCTCACAACGTGGCGAAGGAAAAGATCAAGGCTGACATGATGAAGGTTCTGTGTGACATGTATGAGAAACCTTCGGTAAACAATAAGGTATTTCTCATGAATAAAATCTTTCATCTAAAGATGGAGAAAGGTGCCCCTGTTGCAGCGCACGTGAATGAATTCAACACGATTGTCAATCAACTATCATCGGTTGCAATCGAGTTTGATGATGAAGTGCAAACCCTAATTCTGCTGGCGTCTATGCCAAATAGCTGGGAGCCGATGAGAGCAGCAGTTAGTAATTATGTCGGCAGTGATAAATTGAAATTCAATGATGTTAGGGATCATATTCTTGTTGAGTAAGTTCGCAGGATAGATTCTGGCGAGGCATCGACAAGTTCTGCTTTGAATGTTGAGAACAGGCAGAAGCTATGACAGAAACCACAACCAAAATAAGAGCAAGTCGAAGTCAAGCAATGGAAGGAGTCAATCCAGATCCGGGAGAACACTTGAGTGTTGGAACTGTGGGAAATCGGGCCACATCAAAAGAAATTGCAGGGCACAGAAGAAGGATGACAACAAGGGGGTGGATTTCAATGTTGCCACTGAAGACATTGGTGATGCACTGACGTTGTTCACCAAAGACATTTCCAATCAGCTCATATTGTCGGCTGACAGCCCGATCGACTCTTGGGTGCTTGATTCAGGAGCATCTTTCCACACCACTACAGATCGCGATATAATGAAGAATTATGTTGCACGGAAGTACGGGTACGTCTATTTGGCAGATGGTAAGCCTTCAGAAATTATCAGTACCGGAGACATTAATTTGAAGATGTCAAATGGAAACGTGTGGAAAATAAAAAAGGTCAGACCGAAACTGATGCGTAATCTGATCTCGGTGGGTCAACTTGATGATGAGAGACATGATGTTAACTTTGCTAATGGTTCCTGGAAGGTGACGAATGGTGCTATGGTGGTTGCTCGAGGTAAGAAAATTGGTACCCTCTACATGACTACGAGTTACCGTGATATAGTTGTTGTTGACAATGCCAAGAAGACAGAGTTGTGGCATTGCAGACTATGGCATATGAGCAAGAAAGGGATAAATCTTTTGGTGACTAACGACATGATTCCGAAGTTGAAGTTGGTGTATCATCATATGTGTTGTGAGAGTTGCATACTCGGAAAGCAGAAGCAAGTTAGTTTTTCTCAGGTAGAGAATTGAAAGCTGAGGAGCTTAAATTGGTGCACACTGACGTGTGGGGACCTGCTACTGTCCCCTCACTCGGAGGATCACTCTACTATGTGACCTTTTTTGATGATTCAACCAGGAAGGTGTGTCTATTTTATGAAAAATAAATCTGACGTGTTCACTGTCTTTAAAAGTGGAAAGTCATGGCCGAGAATGAGAAAAATCACAAGCTGAGGAGCCTGAGGTCCGACAACGGTGGAAAATACATTGATGGTGACTTCAAACGGTATTGTGTCGATAATGGGATCAAGATGGTGAAGACTATTCCTGGAACGCCCCAACAAAATGGAATAGCAGAAACGATGAATTTAACATTGAACGAGCGTGCACGGAGCATGAGAATACACGCTGGACTGCCCAAGACATTCTAGAAAAATGCAATCAATACCGCAACTTTCTTGATTAACAGAGGACCGTCTGTCCCGTTGGTTTCAAAATTCCAGAAGAGGCTTGGAGCGGTAAAAAGATAAATCTTTCTTTTCTGAAAGTGTTTGGTTGCTTATCCTATGTTTATATCGATGCTACTGCTAGAAGTAAACTTGATCTGAAATCTAAGAAGTGTTATTTTATCGGCTACGGTGACACCGATTTTGGTTATTGATTCAGGGATGACCAAAATCAGAAGATCATTCGAAGTAGGAACGTCATCTTCAATGAACAGGTGTTGTACAAGGACGAGCTGTAGGATAGTTCAGAGAGTAAAATCTCTAAGAACAAGGAATGAGAAACAGACGATTTGAGAGACTTCTCGGCACCCGATCTACAAGTGCTACTGTGGTAGAGGAACAAGTAGTTCGAGAAGACAACCGACAAGACAGTGATGGCGAGGTTGATGAAAGTACTGAAAACTGAAACAAATCAGCCGACTCCGATCACAGAATTACGGAGATCATCCAGGATCAGTAAGCCAGTTCACAAGTACTCTCCGTCCCTCGACTACATTCTGCTCACTGACAGAGGGGAGCCGGAATGTTATGAAGAAGCGATGCAAGTTGATGAGTCGATCAAGTGGGAGCTGGCAATGAAGGATGAGATGGATTCACTGTCGTCAAATCGTACATGGGAGTTAGCTAAGTTACCAGAGGGGGAAAAGGCATTGTAGAACAAATGGGTCTACCGGATAAAGTAAGAACACGATGGAAGCAAGCGCTATAAAGCGAGGCTGGTTGTGAAGGTATTCCAACAGAAAGAAGGCATCGACTACACAGAAATCTTCTCTCCCGTAGTCAAGTTGGTGACAATCAGAACTGTTCTTGGGCTGGTAGCTGCATCTTCAACAGATTGACGTGAAAACTGCCTTTCTTCATGGTGACTTAGAAGAAGAAATCTACATGAAGCAACCTGAGGGATTTGAGGTCAAAGGGAAAGAGAAGTTGGCGTGCAAGCTTCAAAAGAGCTTGTACGGACGGAAACAGGCTCCAAGACAGTGGTATAAGAAGTTTGACACTTTATGAAGAAATCTGAATTCCTAAGGTGCGAAGCAGATCACTGTTGTTACTTAAAGAGATCTGAAGACTCCTACATGATACTGCTCCTTTATGTTGACGACATGCTGATCGTAGGAGCAAACCTACATGAGATTGATCGGCTGAAGAAGAAGTTGTCAGAAGAATTTGCAATGAAGGATCTGGGAGCAGCAAAGCAAATCCTTGGGATGAGAATCATCCGAAGTAAGGAGGGCCTCAAGCTCTCACAAAAAGAATATGTGAAGAAGGTTCTCAAGAGGTTCAACATGGACAATGCCAAGCCAGTCAGTACTCTCTGGACACTAATGTTTGTCAAACGATCAATCACCTGTGACCGAGGATGAGAAGGAGCATATAGACGAGGTACCTTATGCCTCGGCTATCGGCAGTCTTATGTACGCGATGGTATGTACGAGAATAGACATTGCACATACAGAGGGAGTTGTTAGCAGGTTTATGAGCAATCCGGGAAAGCAACACTGGGAGGATGTGAAGTGGATTTTCAGGTATCTGAAAGGCAACTCAAGTTTAGCTTTGTGTTTCCGAAAGACAGAGACATGATTGCAGGGATATATTGATGTTGACAATGGTGGTGACGTTGATAGCCGAAAGAGCACGTCTGGGTATGTTTACACATTCGGAGGTAATGCGATCGGCTGGGTTTCAAAGTTACAGAAAATAGTGGCTCTCTCTAGCTGTGAGGCTGAGTACGTTGTCGTGACGGAGGCCACGAAAGAGATGATGTGGCTACAATCTTTTCTGCAAGAATTGGGTCAGGACCACAAGGGGAGTGTGTTATACTGTGATAGTCTTCATTTGGAAAAGAACACGGTCTATCATGCTCGAACGAAGCACATACAACTCCGGTATCATTTCATCAGATCGACTTTGGAAGATGGAGTATTAGTGCTTGAGAAGATCTCAGGAAGTCAGAATCCAGCAGACATGCTGACGAAGGCCGTGCCAAATGATAAACTGAAGTTGTGTGCAACTTCAGTCGGACTTCTTGGATGAAAAGTGGAGTAGCCGTTGCAGATGAAGACAAATGATTGAAATTAGTCTCCAAGTGGGAGATTGTTGAGTTGTGGAGCCTAATTCATCGTCTACATTATGAAGACCCTACGCAGAGCAATCGACTATTATAATCGGTTGCTGCTATCGACTGTTATAATCAGATGTTGGAAAGGAGGGTGATAAAACCATTTGCCCGAGTGAATAAGGCGGCGGGGCGGAACCCTAATGTTATTTAGTGGAGGGTATCTTAGGAATTTTAGGCTTGTATTATGTTGACCTAGTTTTCGCTATATATAGACTAGGGTGCTGTATTTCTAAGAGAGTGAATTTATTCATCACGTGTAAAAGTGAGGCACGAGAGAAAAGAGAGGAAGTGCGAATTGTAAATTCAAACTCTTCCTTGATTATAGTGAAACAATCTGCAGCGGCAAAGTGGACGTAGCTCTTGCATTGAGGGTGAATCACTATAAATCTGTGTGTGTTATTTGTTCTTTGTCGATTTACTGTTTTCTGATTAGTCGGATTTGGGTCGTCAAATCTTAACAATAAGAAAATAGTAGAGCATGTCTAGAATTTACATATGGAGCTTAACAGCAAAAAATTATACTCCCTCCATCCCACTTTATGTGACACGATAGAGTATGACGGTCAAACGATCTAATATTTTGTGTGAATTTAGACATAGAATCTTCAAGTTTTCAAATTAAATTTACATATTCAGAAACTACATAAAAAGAACTGAGTCACAATACGAAAAGCTGTGGTCACAGAAAAACTCCTTACACTCCAAATAGTAATTGTCATATAAAGTGGGACATAGGGAGTAATATTTATAGAACCTGCACAAAGATACGAAGCTGATTAATAAAAGTAAACTAAAACCTGGAGTGGAAGAGCTGGCTGGTCATAAATTGACAAGTAGCTTCCCTGACGGTCTTGAAGATCTGCGAGATTACGAGATATTGCTCCAACAACTGCCCCTAATCCCTGCGATCATCATTCAGGGATGGCTTGCGTTAGGGCATACTAGTGCGAACAAATCTGAATCTCACGTCTAGTCAAGAAACGACATTGCAATAATGAGTTAAAGGGCAAATCTCGGGAGAAAAAGACTAGTAATAGGAGGTGTTTAGCAGCAGTAGCATTATTATAGTAGTAAAAGTAGAAGAGTAGACTAGCTCTTTGAGTTCAGAAAATTACCACGTGCTTGAATACTTGCTGAAGTTGGGAATAGGGATGATTAGCCCGGGTTTTGACATAATAATCTGTGAACTTATAGCCGAAACGTTTGTCGAATTTTTTAAGTATCTTCCGCAATCCAATAGCATTTATTTCGATGAAATAAAGAAGCTTTAGAAGATCACGCCCCACGGCTTGATAAGATTCCCGCAACTCATTTATTTTGGATATGTCAGGCTGCTCTTGAAGAGAATCTTTCTGTTCATTAAGTTCAGATATCCTACTCGCAAGAGCTCCCTGTTGTTCCAACAAAAAGAGAACTATTGTTTCAATCTGCAAAAGTTAAGAAGAAAAATATCAGATTCCCGTGATGTGCCTGAAGCATCCTTTGCTATGAGAAATATCCTTTTGATGAAATACAGGACGCATAAATGTTACAAGCAAATAGAGATAGCCAGACTAATAACTAAGGACTCTATTGACCCCTCCAAACCTATCAGAACATAAGCAGAGTAAGCAACAAATTATACAACAGCCAGAGCAGGAAACAAATATGGAAAATAAGACGTTGATTGAAATAAGAACATGCTTTTAATTTTCCTAAAAGTTTGAGTAGGAAACAAATATTTCTGCAAAACGACAGTTCCACAACTGATATTTTACGGAGACTGAATACTGATGTTCCTTCAGCCATTCAAAGGTACTCGCAAGTCGCAACTAATGTATAGCATATACACATAGTTCCTATCCTGATTCAAGTTGAACTAGGCACGGATTCCACTTCAGGAAAAGACCATGAAATATCTCGTTGGAAGAACAAGTAATCAATTGAAGAGCCTCCAAAATCACTTTTAATTATACAACATATCAGAAACATCTCAAAATTGGTTAACTTCAAAGTTGACAAATTGGCACAGGGAGAACAAAATATCTAATAGGATTGGGTTGATATGCACATCTAAGGATGCAAGTGCATCAATCCCGTCTCTTTACCTGGTTATCCAGCATTCTGGAGAAATCCTTAAGAACAAATCTCCGATCCAGTACTACAGCTTGGCTATGGTTAGCATATTGCTTAAGCTTCTTCTTCATCAATTTGTAATTGATATAGTATCTGCAACAAAATAGATCTTCACAATTCAACATAACATTGCAGATTCAAAATAAATTACTTCTCTTGATTCCTTTTCTTTAGGTGGTAATGTGTAATTTCTCCTCTTTGAGTAATCACCTATGTTGCTCGGACCCTCCGAAAATGTTGCCCCATTCGTGTCGGATCCTCCAAAAGTGGATAGCTTTTGGACGATTCGACAAAAAGAGTGCCAGATCTTTACGGATCATAAGAGCTTGAGGTACTTGATGACACAACATAGTTAAAAGTATTCAGGTACAAAAAATTCTCTCTTTACTAGCACAAAAAATAGAACATATTTCCTCAATCCTTCAAAGAAGCAAACTTCGTGTTTATGCATTGCAACTACCATTTCTTCATTTTTTTTATTAAAACACATTATCAATTAGGACTGTAAGAAGCTTTGTGTTATCAGGAATACAACAAGGTTTGTGGTCGACAGATATACAGCAAATATATTGAGTTCACAGCCTGTGTTTTTACTAAAAAGAAACATAGCTAGTTTGGAAGCACGTCTAGCAATGCCAAATAAGAGCATCAACAAGATTAATTTCTGCAGAATTTAATACAAGTTTTTAGATCTCTAGTTTCCACCAAATTGAAACCAAAGAAATGAAACCGGAACTAGCTCTATATAAAGGACATTGGACATACCCTTGCCATTCTTGGATTTGTCTTTCCTTCAACTTTTTCCCAAAAGACACCATTTTTATCTGCATTTACCCACAAAAAGAAAGCAGAATGAGATAAATAGCAACAATGCGTTTCTAATGATGAGAAAACGATTTCCATAAAGAATACAGCTGGAGTATTTGGGTGCTGGACACTGAATAAGAAATTACACCAATCACAGTTTCATATTAGCTACCTGTTCACAAACAATTGATATAGATTTCACACAGTAATGCAATAATTCTTCATTCACTACGAAAAAAAGCTCCATGAAATGCAGAAATTATACCAGGTCTAAATTTTGATCTTCTTCTTATACTCGGGAATTTGCAACTGCATTAATAAAACTGACAACTTCTGGGACCAAATCACAAGAAACCGAAAAGATCATGCCTAGTCCAAGTAATTTGGTCTCTGAATCACTCAAGCACAAAACTAAAACTTATACTCACTAACATATTTGCCTATACAGCTACACTGAGGCGGATGAAGCCTATTGCCTGTGGGTTCAACCAAACATAGTATTTTTGACATGGAAGGTCGACATATCTGTGAAAAACCAGTTACATTTTGTACTCATCAAGTTCAATACCTGGATAGGCATCTGCAGCTACACATATATACATTTGCGCCACATATCATATACCATCTCAGGCTATTCTCAGCCAGTAAAGAAGCATCAGTATATGCATATAATTCGAGACACGTGAATCCAGACACATCACTTCCATTTTGACATCAAAACCACTACTTTATAGGCAAAACTTTCGAAAAGAAACTGCAATAGAAAAGCAGAAAAGAATCTCTAGAGTTGACAGAATTTCAAATCGATTGAATGTTTTTCCCACAAACACATACATATGTGTATTTCCATAAAAAATGCAAAAAATTCAGCAATCATATAAGAAATTACTCAAAGAACACAACCAACAAAAGGCAATAATGAAACAGAGAAATCCAAATTAAAGAGCAATATCTGCACATTATTGGAGTTGACAGATACACATACACACAGATACGTACATATATATGTATAGGTGTATGTGCGTGCACGTGAAGGGTTTTGGAAAAGCTGAAGCAAGTACTGCTCATCAACTAAGACTGAGCTCTGTTTTTGTAATTATTTGAAAAGCAGATTCACAGAATTTGAAGGAATCTTCAAAAATACAAAACACTCCTAGCTAGAAAATCCTATTCATACTATACTTCTAAATCCTAATCATACTTGTACAAGAATTCTACAACTATGATAAGTTTGTACACTAGTTTAATTACAATCCTAATCCTATTTGAGCACGGTATCGTGCTATATTCTGTCGTTTCATGGCGCACAAGCAAAAAGCTCGTGATCTACTAACAACAATTTGGTTTTTTTCTCCACAAATAAACAAATTCTGCAATAATTTCTTCTTAGATTTTCAACGAAATGACCTGTACGTATCCGCAATTTGCAGGAAAAACTTTTTAGATGCACATAAAAAACTCTGAGCTCTGTTTTTACGAGTTTGAAGCGTTAATGGCGCACAAACAAAAAATTCGTGATCTACTGAACATAATTTTGAATTTTTTTATACGCAGTACAAATTCTACAATAATCTTCAAAGCAATTACCTTAATGACCTGTACATGGACGCAATTTGCAGAAAAATATAAACAACAACAAATACTGAGCTCTGTTTTCGAAGCGTTAATGGCGGACAAAAAAAAACTCGTGATCTACTGAAAAATAATTTGAAAATTTTCTATATAAATACAAATTCTGCAATAATTTCAAAGCAATTACCGTAACGACCTGTACGTGTCCGCAATTTGCAGAAGAAATTTTAGATGAACATCAACAAACACTGAACTCTGTGTTTTTTTTTCTTGTAAACAGAGAAATTTGCAGATTCACATAATTCGACGGGAGTACTACGAGCTGGATAATTTTTCGAACAAACAAAAAACTCGTGATCTACTGAACAATTTGAATTGTTGCAACTATTGCTTCGAATACGTTGAAGATTTAGAGTTTAATTTCTATATAATATTGCTGTGTGTAGAAATTATTCGCCATGAAAAGTGTGAGAGATGAGGTGGTGAAGATACGAGAAGAGAGTTATTGTCCCGTATTAAGTGCCTGTTTGGTATTACTTTTTAAAATGATTTTAGAGTCAAAAGCATTTTTGGACTTTAATCGGAGTGTTTTTTTGACAAATCCAAAATTATTGGGTTCGAAAAACATTTTTGGGATAAGCTCAAAATTTGGATTTCTTGAGTAGAGTTTTTATTGCCTTCTATTTTTTTATTTTTTACACAAAAATATTTTTTTTATTGACAACCAAACACCTAAAAATCTCTTTTAATAAATTATATCAAAGTAATCAAACGGCCCTAAAAGTCTGACTAGTCTGAATTGATGCAGTGTATTTGAAGGCTCCTTTTTAGCAATTTTGTTTTTTATATTCCAGGCTCGAAATTGAAACATATAGTTCATTCATTGTACCACATTGTATGATTAAAATATATTTAATTTTTGCAATACTTCAGTTCAATTTTGTGATTCGTCTTAAATGTTATTTTAATTATATAATTATTTCATAAAAATTAGTTACAAATAAATAAATATATATATATATATACCCTCTCTGTCTCAATTTATGTGTAACCTTTTCGATTTTGAGAGTCAAACTAATTTTAATTGCTATTTTTTCATGATTTTTTTTAATATTTTAAGTTGTTAATTATTGTAATTTATAATATATTTTTCCGTCGGATGAGTTATTAAGAGGAAACGATCTTTTAGCCTTTAGAATATGGTTTCGATCTGCTGTTCAAAATCGAACCGTAATCAATAATAATAAATTTATTGGTTTATTGGTATTGAGTTATCGAATTAACGATTAGTGAACGGATTGAAACTTATAAGTAACGGCTTAGCGGTGTGGATCATATTACTCAATTTTTTTATTGTATAAACCGTTAACCCGTTAAGATTGGTTAAATCTACACTTATATCCTTTATATATATATATATATATATATATATATATATATATATATATATATATATATATATATATATATATATAAATAGTTTAGAAAGAAATCCTAAAATGTTAAAATTCTAAAGAGTTAAAAGGCTAGCGCAGGTGGACTTTTCAATGATTTTGGATAAGCAGGTATAGATGTATCACATCTTGAGATGGTTAGTTTTTTATGTGAATTTCTATTTGCAAGGTAATTAACTTTGTTCTTGGTTAGTCTCACAATGACAATCCTTTCTGGTTCCAAAAAGCTAGGTTAATATCTATCGCTTGCCTTTTTTCAATTGACTTTGTTGATTAACCGATGATTCAATTGATAATCGTTAAATTTAAATCAAACTAAGTGATATCTTATTGGTTGGTTAGTAGATTGATATATTTTAAAATTTGACAAATCGAATTGTTAAGCACAAATATCCAATCGAACCGCCGGATAAACACCACTAATTTCAACATCATGATAATTTTTGTCAAATTATATTACTATCTCTTGAGATCATCGTCCTAGAATTCATAATCCATAATCTTGATTTTTAACAAGGATTCATGTTAAAATATTAACAATGATGATTATTTGCACTTTATATTTGAGTGTAGTATCATCTGTTATAGCATATTATTTATTATTTTTCAAGTAAAGGATCGTAAGGCTATTTGACAAACTATTTTTTCAATGACGGTAATTCCCGGACCAACTTAGTATCATTTCAACTTTATAAATATTATTTAAATTATATGTCGGTTTCACAAAATATTAGTAAAAGATAATATAGACGATTTCTAAACAATATACACGATCTTTATAGGTTCATTTTTTTCTATTCAATTTATAACCATGTGTAGGAGATCATTTCCTCTCGACTATTCCACCTGAAAATGCTAGCTACCTGCTACCTCACCCTTATATGAGCACTTGTAACTTTATTCGCGAAACTAATTATGTTGATAAAGAAATCACCTAGCGTTTTTTGGTCTTTGTTGAGATGTTAACTTAGTCAAGTTAAGCACATATTTAATTTGGACAATAATTAATGTGATAAACATAGTACTTTTAAACAGTAGTAGGTAACATGCTGCAGACAGTAAATACATGTAAATTGGTACACATCAAAATCTTTCCTTTAAAGTTCTGGAAATAACATAAATAAGAAGCTGTGAATGGCAACATGAATGAAAATTTATGACATAATTGTGTTAGCATTTGGACCCATCATCTATTATTTTTTTCACCTGGAACCCTTCATTTATGACATAATTGTGTTAGCATTCGGACCCATCATCTATTATTCTTTTCACCTGGGACCCTTCATTTATGACATAATTTCATGTGATCCAATCTCCTTGGAAATTTGTTTTTTTATACATTAGTATCTAAGATTCTTTTCTTTAGTCTCTGGCTTCAGACTCAAAGAATCTTAAATTCATATATTTGGACCCACAAAATTTTGTTAGCATTTAGTGTTCCCTCAGATAAAGAAGGGTGTTACTTAGTAATTTGAATATTCCTTAACAAAATACTAACTTTTAAATAAAAATAGATAATTCAGATAGATATTAAGATTTGGTCACTCAACACTTAATAAGGGTAAATTTGAAAAAATAAAGTTAATTCATTCTTGGGGGCAAAAAGGCGAAATCTCTCACCCACAGGGCCCCCATCCCCCGGCCCGACATAAATTGATGAATACTCTTTTTTACTAAAAAAATAAAGACGAATACTCTTTTTTACTAAAAAAAATAAAGATCAAGTAGACCAAAGTATATATTTACTTGAGATACAACCAAAACTTTAAATCTAAATATGGCAATCATTTTTAATGGATTTTGAGTCTATCAAAATCCTCAAATTATGCATATTGAGGCTGTAAAAGTGGTCATGATCTCATAAATTAATCATCTAAACTCATTTTTTAAAATTAATCATCTACAAGTTACCTCCAAAAGTTGTAAATTTGTTAAGAGGATATATAGAGAGGATATGCAACAAAAAAAAAGATACTAAGTATTAATTAACTAATTAATCAATGGATTGCATGAATTATTGCAAGCCACTTCATGAACCCAATGAATAATATGTCAGGTTAACGATTAGATCAAACTCGTACGCTAAAAATATAATAGAAGAAAAATGAAGCAAGAAAGGAAGAAAAAGACATGGATATGGCTAGTGCAAGATGTAGGACTCATTTGTCTGCACTTAATCGAGGTCTGAATCTTAATCATTCAGATTCAACTTATTAAGTACATTTGGTTTATAAATCTGAATCTTAATTATTCAGATCCATCCCATTAAATTAAGATTTTGTTTTCTTATAAAACCTCTTAATGAGTCTGAATGAAACAGATATGCAACAGAGTCTTAACACAATTCAGTATCATTTAAAATAATACATCTTCTTTCACAACAAAAAAAAATCACAGACTTCTCTTTTCATCAATTTTTTCACGCCTCTAGCTATCCTTTCTCAATCAAATATTATCAAGAACTCTTGTAGCCGCAAATATTAATTGATTAACTACAACAACAAGATCGTTTTCTTGAATCTATAAAAAATTGTGTTTGAAATCCTATGTATAAATCCAGTTCATGATCTATTTTACACAAAAAAAAAATGGGGAATCCATCTTATCAATAAAATTCCTACCTTCACTTCTCAATTTTTGAAAGATCAAAATGACTTTATAAATTAGTGTTTCTCGAAATAATAACAACGAATTAAAAAAAACTTGAATACTACATAACCTTATAATAAAATTTGAAACCAAATATCAAGCTTCAAGAAACAACAAAGAATGCTCAGAAATTATGTCAAGTTTCTCCTTTTTATCTTATTTTAATAAAGTTTCTTACTAAAAACATCTTGTGGGATGCAGCCATAAAAGTTTTTTTAAAATCAATTTCAGTTGATAGAGAAAAGTTTATCATTTTAATGTTATTTACTAAATGTGAAATAAATTAATCCTATTAATTATAACTCGAACAATTGGAGCCCCGCACGTCGGAAACATGATTTCCACACATGTGCACTGCCAAGGATCGTAATTTTCTTAAATGGAAGAGATATTGGTATGTATACGAATTGTTTGAGACGTAAGAGAATAGACGGTTATTGGCCAAATGACAAATGGTTTCACGTTGGTAAATGAAAGGAAGAAATGTGTAAGAGATGAAACGAATCAGAAACCGCCACGGAAATACGGAGAGGCACCGCGGTGCCACAAGGATAGGATCGCGGTGCAAATTCGGTTTTCAGATTCCAGTGACTTACTGGAATTTAGGCACCACGGTGCCCTTTCGAGGGACCGCGGTGCTTCGACGTTTTTCAGTAACGTTGGAGACGAATTAAGGCTGATTCTTGAGCTGACTTTGGAGCAATTAATCTCCATTATTTGGCTATTGATTTCAGCCATTACTAGGCTAAATTAACCTCAATATCAATGGTCATTACTTGACATTGATGGCTATTCATTTGGTTAATTGAGAAGACAAATTCATCTACCTATAAATTGATGCATTTGATACAATTGCAAAACACATTCACAAAGCAATTCTCTAAAGTTGTCTTCATCTCTTGCAATCACAAAACACTCAAAGATCTTTCTTCCTAAGCAAACACTTGAGTTTCATTTGCTCATTTGTTTGATTGATGTTTTATCTTGGGAGATAAGTTGTCATTACAACCGTTAAAAGGATATACAGGGCAATATTATTTTAAGGACAAATCAAGAATTTGATCGACTCATCAATCCCTCTTATTTGATCATTTCCAGATTTCTAACATACTAATTGTTGTTATATTCTCATTTCCTTTATTTCTACACTTTGTTCCCACATTTAATAATATGCACAAATTATTTAAAAATTTATTGCTACCTTGTTACAATATTTTTCTATATTGATATAACTTTTATTTGCTTTCAGATATTCAAATTTTATCTTTGTAGAAAAAAAAATATAGTTTAAATTTCTAATAAAATATAAATATTCAAAATATTATTTTCTATCAAAAAAATTTATTTTGCTGAAATGAGATTTTTATAATATTTTATTGATATAGTGGTTAATTCCATATGCACATTTAGATATTTAAAACAAACAGTGATAATCATTCAGTATTCAGATTTAGAGATAACAACTTAATATTCATATATGTATTCAGATTGTGACATCTAAATTTTAATGCACATCTTAATATTCTGATGTGTATTCAGATTCAGTCTTAGTCTTAATGAAAACAAATAAGGTCATAGAGTGTTATTTGTGTATTCAATCAAATTCAATAATTTTGATTAAATTCTGAACACACACGTATATATATTTAAAAACTCACTAAATAAGTTTAAATTATTGGAAAAATATTAGAGATGATCACATTAAGAAAAAATATATAATATTATAATAACAATAAAGATAAGGTAGAGTTGAAATTAGAAAAATCGGTTCAAGGCACGCTATGGATGATGTTGTCTTCATAGTAGATATTCCTCGCTTCCCTGGTAGAAATAGCAAAGTGACGTTCTACTCCCAAGATACAATGAACAACTCAGAAATCTTCTAATGTGCACTCAAATAGAAGTTTAGCAAACCCATTATTTATAAGATGTAGAAAATAACTAACACACATTTTCAAAAAAAGAATATACCCCTTACGATTGAATAACACATTTTCACAATGAATAGGTGTATCTTTTAAAGAATGAGTAATACCTTTTCATAATATATTGCGTCTTTTCAAACACATGTTTAAAATTTGAATCACGTCTAAAATAAATTTCAATTATTAAAAGGAGACGAGGTCTTGAACAACTTATCAATTCTTTTTCTTTTAACAGTAATTCTTATCTTGTATTAGAATTAGAAAGAGACGAGGGGTCTTGTACAACTTATAGATATTTTTACTCTGACCTACTAATTAAACATCTTCAAAATGACACTAATGATGACACCATTAGTAATTAATCAAATTATGAATGGACCAATATGATTGATGACACCGTGTTTAGCAAGCCAATATCTTGTTGAGTCAAAACCTCTATATGTGCACTAATAGATCTGATCATCAAAGGTAATTATTCAAACTATAAATGGACCGATATGACACTAATGAAACCTTATCAATGATACGCTTTATTTTCAAGAAATTATATATTATTATTAAGCTAATAAATTAAATTATTAGGTCTCGCCGCCTATCATACATGCAAGAAAACTGATTTTCCAAAAGGCCTCTCGAACTTGCTAGAGAAATAACACAGAACCATAAATACTTACTTGCACCGTAGCGTTTATGAAATTAAAAATATATATATCAATCTTTCATGTTATGTTATACTCTATCACATGTTCTCTATAACAACATTCGCTATAACAGTTAAATAATATTCAAATAAATAATTCGATTATATAGAAATTTGACTGTATAGGATGAACAAGAGATGACCAGGATATTAGCCAAAGACACCAAAACTTTGTTCATGGCAAAGGGTTGATTTATTTTTTTGGATTTTCACCCGATGTTCTGTACTAATTTTGTGTAAAGTCCTGAAAAATAAAAATAAAAATAAAAAAACAGAAAAATAATTTTAAAAAATTGTTTTCCCCTAAAACTACCCCAACTTTCTACTCCCTCAACCTTTTCCTCCCACTCCTTCCACTCCCTCACATCCCAAAATATGTGCAACATGCACATATATATAGTTAACTCACACAATGAAGAGAGCAAAATAATTTTCAGAAAAATACAAAGAAAAAAATCAGGAACAAAACAAAGAGAAAAAATTCAGAAATTTCAGAGAAACAAAAGTTATGGAGAGCAAGAATAAGTCGAAGTTGAGATTTTCATTCGCAATTACGAAGCAACAAAGGTGAGTTTTCTCACTCACATATTCTTAGTAAAATCTTTTGTTTTGAATTACAATGCATGTTAAAACATAGTATGCATGTTAAAATAATATATGTTTTTGGAAACATAAGTTGTGATGGATTAATTGATATAATTATTATCTTATAACAAGTTTGAGCCATGTACTTGCGGACTATTTTTGGCGAGTTATACTCGTTAGAATTGGGTGAAAGTTTACAAGGATGTATATCTCTCACTTACGATCAGATTGTGTCCAAGCGAGGCTAAAACGGACTTACGGTTTGAAAGTTATTACTGTCTAAAGTTTCTGTCTCGGATTAATCAAAATCCAGAAGAGCAGAACAAATAACGTAAAAATTGTACAAATTGGTAAATAATCTAAAGGTATGTTCTGAATAAAAGTTGTAGATTTTCTGTTCCCGGAAGTTTGAGACTTTACGGGATTAAATCCGACTTACGGTTTGAAAGTTATGATTGTTTAAAGTTTCTGTCTCGGATCAACCGAAATCCGGAAGAGCAGAACGTATAATGTAAAAACTGTACAAATTGGTAAGGAATATGGAAGTTTGTGCTGAATATAAGTCCTAGATTTATCTGTTCTCGACAGTTTGATACATTACGGAGATTAATCCGACTTACGGATAAGAAGTTATGACTGTTTTGATATCGTGTCTTACTTTACAAAAATTCTAGCGACATAGATTTCATAGGGTTGTTTCTTTCGTAAATTTTTATCAGTTACACTGGGTACTTTCATATAGAATTTGACATAATAAAAGATACTAGTGTTGCCTTCGATTTGGCATAATAAACACCTTAATTGGAGTTACAGATTTATGTTATAACCTTTACAAACAGGAGAGGCGAGAAAGTTGAAAGAAAGAAATTAATATTATTTGAATCTTCTGAAATGCCACTATGTATATGTGTATGAGTTTAGTCATGCAATGCGAGAAAGTTGAAAGAAAGAAATTAATATTATTTGAATCTTCTAAGTTATGCCACTATGTATATGTGTATGAGTTTAGTCATGCAATTGAAATGATGAAAATCTTGATAATCTAAATACATTGTCTTTGGGGTTATTCAAGGATATTTGCCTTCGGGTTATTCAAGGAGCCTTCGGGCTATTCAAGGACATTTGCCTTCGGGCTATTCAAGGAGTCTTTGGGCTATTCAAGGAGCATTCGGGCTATTTTAAATATATTTGCCTTCGGGCTATTCAAGGAGCCTTTTGGCTATTCAAGGAGCCTTCGGGCTATTCAAGGACATTTGTCTTCGGGCTATTCAAGGAGCCTTCGGGCTATTCAAGGAGCCTTCGGGCTATTCAAGGACATTTGCTTTCGGGCTATTCAAGGAGCCTTCGGGGGCTATTTAAGGACATTTTCCTTTGGGCTATTCAAGGAGTCTTCGGGCTATTCAAGAACATTTGCCTTCGGGCTATTCAAGGACATTTGCCTTCGGGCTATGTTAAATGCATTTACCTTCGGGGCTACTTTAAATACATTGCCTTCGGGCTATTCAAGGTCACTTGTTTTGAATCTCTGTGTTAAGTGCATTAAATAAGGTTGCACATTCTAAATAAATATATAATATACTATATGGAAAATAATATGTACGTTGGTTAAACTGGGTGTTTTCTAAAATGAGTTGAAAGAGAATAATATTATGTGAATATTGAATTGTGGTACATTGAATGTTGAAGTTTGTTTCATAACATGTTTATTGTGTTATAATATGATTGTATTTGAAATATTGAGAGATTACTTTTGATTGTAAGGCGAGGTCCTCACTCAGCCCCGGATGGTAGGGCTGACTCTTTTATTTAACACATTTCAGGATAGCACGATAGAGGAAAAGCTCCGCAACAGGGCTAGCGATCGTCACGCAGCCTCTTTGACCCACTAATTCATTATTTCAGATTTAGTGAAAGTTATTTGTAAACGTGTAAATATAGGAAACAATATATTCCCTACCCATAATTAGAATATTTCCATATATTGTGTAAATATAATTATGGTAAGACTAGGATTCCTCTTTTGTATAGGCTTAGGATTCCTATTGTATAAGGGATGAATATTGTACTCTATATATACCTTGATATTAATGAAAGACTCCCCAAGAGAGATTAATATCATCTTACATGGTATCAAGAGTCAAACACCCAAAACCCTATAACTCTTTGTTCCTACCGCTTGAGAACCCCTCGGAACTCGTGCAATTCTCCTACAAATTCTAGGTTTTCTTCTTCATTCCTCTCTTCTCTAAATGGATATCTCTGAATCTTCCACACTTTCTGAATCTTCTACCTCCACAAATCCCACCATCACGTTTTCATCCTCTTTTCATTCAGCCCTAACTGTTACAAACATCAAGAACTCTATTCTCATTCTTCTTGATCAAGAAAACAATCAGTATTCTCCCTTGGTTGAACTGTTTTGTAATCATGCATGTTGTCGCGCCCTTTTTCGACCGCGGCATTTATTTTCTAAACTCCTGGCTGCTCAAATTAAAAGGTTAGAAAATAAATAACAAAATGCTAACAGAAAGTTAAAGAAATGTTTAAAGTATTAAAAATGCTAAAGAAGTTTAAGAGGCTTAAAGGTTTTAAAAATGCTAAAAGGATGCTAAAATTGCAAAAGAGGCTAAAGTTTAAAAGGGTGCTAAAATGCTAAAGGGTTGCTAGAATGCTAAAGGGTTCGCGGAGTCGCCACCTAATTAGTTTGGGTGAATTAGGACACCTAAATGTTTAACTAGTTTAAAGTAAAACATTAACTCCATTTTATAGTGCTCGACTTAATGAGATTAGGGTAAGGGTTCTTTATTAATCTAGAGGAAGGGGTTAGGCACCTCTAAGATCCGCTAACTTGCGGTTGTCCCCAAACCTAGGGTGATTATTATATTTAAGAAAAATGCGATGCTAAAATGTTAAAATGTTTAAAGGTGCTTAAGTCTAAACGAGCAAAAGGTGCTATATGCGAAAGAATGCTAAGAGGTGCTAAAATATTAAATGTTAATGACGCTTAACAAAAGTGCTAGCAATTTAAAAGTGCTAAGTGTAAACAAAGTAGTGCTAGGGTGCCTAAATATTAAGAGGGTGCTAAGGGATTAACTTTTAAAGTAAAGGGTGCTAAAATAAAGGGTGTTAAAAGTGAAGGGGTGCTTTTAAAAAAGGTGCTAGAAGGATGCTAAAATGCTAAAGAATGCTAGGAATGTGCTTTATGGACTAATTATGTATTTATGCAAAGGTTATTTAGTTAGGTATGCTACTAGCTAAATTAATCTTGCTTAACTGCTTGTAATATTATATAAAATGTTAAGATGCTATTTTGAGAGTTTAAGAGAAAATCATTTATGGATTTTAACAAACAAAAATGTTGGTTTTATAATGCAAGTTAAATCATTTAGTGAAAATTAGACATGCATGACAATCTTAAAGCGGAGTAAATTAAGCGATGAATTTTAAATTACCTTCCCCACTTATATGTTTAAAGGCTAATTATTCTAGATATCCTATTAATTACAAAGTTAAATAATTAGGCAACAAATTCCAAACAAATAATATAGAGGGTGGATATGCTCGCGGCTTCCAAGATGCGTGGCATCGTCTTATCCTATTTTGTCTTAGGAATTTACAAGCGGGAATGCAAATGCGGGTGCGGGTTGCCATTTGAAATGACTTGCGATGAGTCTCGCCGTGAGACTCTTCTCCGTGGCGAAAGCGGCGTATCAAGTCGTCACGCTCGACGGGTTTGGGTTTGCGATCACGAATAGAAGAAGGTTTGTTCTTGATTTTTGTTTGGAATTGAAGTAAAGGGAATTCGAATTACCTATTGCGATGCTAGTGGCCTAGGTACGGGGCCCCCCTAATTCCCGATGCCTGTCGATTCTCCTCGACTGAGCTCTGTCCTCTGAGTTGTTGACTGCTGTTATTGGACTCCTCTGAGTTGTCGACTGCTGCTATTGGGCTCCTCTGAGTTATTGATCGTTGCTATTGGACTTGCTCTCCCAACAGAACTCTTGCTTATTGCGATTCGACTGCTCTCCCTGACTGAGCTCCCGTCTGTGCTCTGTTCTTATGCATGCACTGGTCTTGCCCTCCAAGCCCTCGATCGGACTGCTGCCCTTCGAATGGTGAAAGGCTTATGTATTTATAGCCCTCGTTTGGGTTCTAAGTTTGGTAGATAATAAAGGCTGATTTGTGCTGATATTTCGAAAAGATTTTGGGTCCATTTGTCACTGATTTCGTGATTCGAATCGGGTTGATAAGGTAAACGATTTGGTTAGTTATGGTAAGAAGGGTTGGCTTCGCTTGCGTGGGTAAGGAAGGCTCCCGGATTCTCCGGCGAGAATCTCGGGGCTGCTGGTGTTGCGATGGGGAGGTGAAGAGGCTAGGGTTTCGTTTAGGTTTTGAAAGGGTGGAGGACGATGGGTAATGAGGGGCTGCTAGGCTTATGGGCTGCGTATAAGGGCGTGGGCTGGGCGGATAAAAATAAGGGCAGGTGGGCCTGCGGGTCGTGGGGAAATAAGGAAGCGGGTGAAATTTTGGGTAGTATTAGTTGAGGCATTTAATTAGTTTAATTAGTTTTTTAGGCTAGTTAATTAATTAGCTAATTAATTCTAGGCAAGTGTATTAATTGATTAGTGATAACTTAAACTAACAAATGTGATTAAAATAATTAGGTGCTTCATTAATCTAATTGTTATAATAAATAAATGCGGGCGTGCTATTTGATTAATGCTCAATACTTTAGAATGCGACGCTATTATTTAAAATCTTATTATTATGCATTATTGCAAAATTAAATTAAAATTAAAATGAGCTTAGATTGAATTATTTAAATGCTAAATGCAAATATGATTTTTAAGAATTGTTTAAAGCTTTTATAAATGCGATTTATTAAATGCATGTATTAGATTAAAATTGATTTTAAAGTTACCAATGATTACTAATAAATGCGGCTATGCTACCTGACACGACGTTATCGCTAAATTATTTATTTTATGCATTTATTAATTATTTAAGAATTACGACAAAGCTTAAAGTTAATAAATGCGGGCGCGGGACTCTAAGTGCTTAAAACTCTACGTAAGACGCGATGTCATTATTAAATTAATTATCAATGCCTGTATTTATGTTTTATTGTTGTATTTTATTATAAAAATCCCAAAAAATTATTTTTACAAAATTAGTGTAATTTTATAGTTAATGGTGACGGGAGGGTCAAAATTGAGTGTCAGCGGATGTCCTCTTTGTATGGAGATGATGGAAGAATCTTGGACAAAGCGTTGACTCATGCTTGATTTTGTCTCGATCTTGAGTGCGAAATCTTTGGCGGTAAACAAGGTGACACAAAATCAAAAATTGTCGATGTCGAGTTATGGCGACCTTTGGGTCACCATGGTCAAAACACGGCGGGCTAATGCGGGCTTAAAGATGTCGATGTCGAGTTATGATGACCGGGTTATGAATGTAAAAAAGTAAAGAAAATAGCGGCTTGAACACAGGGTGCATCTGCTATGGCTTGTGGTCTTTGGGTTCTACGGTGGAAGCGAGTGGGCCGGCGGCTTCGCGCTACGCGTCGTTGGGAAGGTTGGCCCGACATTGCCGGTTATTGTAGAGAAAATCCACGTTGTGCTCCTGCTGCTGCATGCTAAGACTTGAACAAGCGGTTAGTGCATAGCGCTAAGGCAAAATAATTTTAAAAGCGATTAGCGTGAATAGAAAAGGTTATCTACAAAGCGCGATGCACTGTTGTGTTGATGCGATTTTGCGAATCTTTGTGATTTTCGTCCTTGCACGGGCGTGTTGCGATTGTGACGCGGGTATGTTGTCACTCGCTGCAATTGTCCACTGTGTACTAAAGCTCGAGAAAGAGTTAGTGCATGCGCTAAGAGAATAATAAAGCGTGCGTAGAAATGCAATTTGGGAGTATAGAAATCGTCCTGCGTGATATCTTGATGATGGCGTCGTTTTGGACTTCTTTGTCTTGATAGCGTCGGCTGCTTGGGCGTGTTCTTTGCGGGCGTCGTTGCGTGGACTTCTTGATTACGTCGTTATGCGGGCGTGTTCTTCTTTGGCGTCGTTGCGTGGTATCTTGATAACGTCGTTGTTTGGGCGTATTCTTCTTGGCGTCGTTGCATGGACTTGCGATTACGTCGTTATGCGGGCGTGTTCTTCTTGGCGTCGTTGCGTGGTATCTTGTCGATAACGTCGTTGTTTGGGCGTATTCTTCTTGGCGTCGTTGCATGGACTTCTTGATTACGTCGTATGCGGGCGTGTTCTTCTTTGGCGTCGTTGCATGGACTTCTTGATTACGTCGTTATGCGGGCGTGTTCTTCTTGGCGTCGTTGCGTGGACTTCTTGATTACGTCGTTATGCGGGCGTGTTCTTCTTGGCGTCGTTGCATGGACTTGCCGATTACGTCGTTATGCGGGCGTGTTCTTTCTTGGCGTCGTTGCGTGGACTTCTTGATTACGTCGTTATGCGGGCGTGTTCTTCTTTGGCGTCGTTGCGTGGACTTCGATTACGTCGTTATGCGGGCGTGTTCTTCTTGGCGTCGTTGCGTGGTATCAGCCGATAACGTCGTTGTTTGGGCGTATTCTTTCGCTCACGTAGAATAAATGCTCGCAAGCTAAGCTTGAGAAAAACGTAAGGGTATACCTTTTTAAATGAAATTATAAATACATATTAGAAGTGCAATTTTGTTGGTAGAGATGTCATCCCTGAGATGTTGTCTTTGTCTGGACATCTTTGAGCGTTGCGGTGACGAATTGTCATGATGCCTTTCTTGTGTGCGATCGTGGGTTGCCAATTTGACTTTATGCTCGAGTTGATCGCTAGGTTTTGTTCTGGAACTACGAACTTTGATTCGATTGTTGATGCCACTTTTCTGCTGCTCTTTGCTGCTGCGGACTTTGGATTGTTGTCATCCTCTGCGCTGCTTACATTAGTATGAAAAGACTGCGCTCAAAGAAAAATTTGTGAGTTTTGGGGGTCGATTTGTATTTGACCAGCGCCTTGTTCTTGATATCTGCGCTGGCTTGTTTGGACTTGCAACCCGCATCTGTCCCGGTTTTGAAAAGTGCGGCCTAAAATGGGTCTCAAGGTAGTTGCAGAGGCTATGTGTATTCTTGTCATTTTTAAAGCAAAGGGAAGGTTTCCTAATGGTGTGACCGAAGCCGATTTAGGCCGCCTACGTATCCCATGAGGGAATCAGGTCGAACGTAGTTCATTACAAGTGAAATTGGGTAAAATTAAAATTTCTAGATGTGGGGCCAGGCGAGGCGGCGCCACGTATCCACGGGAATCAGGTCGAAACGTAGTTCCAATTATTACATATAAAGGGCAAAATGCATTAAACTAACTATTTCAGGACTCAGCGGGCCGAGGCAGGGGCGCGAGTCCACTTCTTCTTGCTCTGTGTCTTCGATGGTTGAGTCTTCAGCAGGATCATCTCGCCTGACTAGGCGAATGACCTATTCAATAGTTAAACAATCTCCAGTGAGCACCTCCTTTCTTACGGCGGTTGGTTGATGATTCAACTTTCTTCCGCTGCAGTGGCGTAATAGTCCGCTTCGATTTATCTTCTTCATTTTCACTATCATGCTAACATGGGCATCTTCATAACCCGTGAAAGTTATTGTTTGCATTGAGAGGACCATCTTTCACCGAATGACTCCTCGCCGATTAACTCCTCTATACGTCGCGAGGTATAACAATTTCCGATGTCGTGTCATACGCCGGAGTGGTATGCATGATGTCTAGTCTTATCGTGCCTCGGGAAGTAGGCACAGAGTATTTACAGGAATTGGATGGAGTATTCTGCGACTTTGACTTCTACACTTGAGCTATGGGCTCGGCTAAAGGTGTATAGGTTTTGTTGGTTTTCTTTCGGCATCTACGGGGTTTGGGTCCGTTTGGAGTGCGGGTTCGTGATTGTGGTGAGTATTTTGGGTATCTGGTTGGGTATGGTAAGCAGGATATGGGGTAGCTTGATCTTGATAATATATTTGTGGATTTTGAGTGTTTTGGTAAGAAGGCGGTGGGCTTTGATATCTTGGATGTTGTTCGGCTATGCTCGCGAATGACCGTGATGGAGGGTGATCGTCTCTTCTGCAGGAGGTACCTCAGATGGAATTTATTGCCTTTGCTCTACTAGTTGCTGTAGAGCTGTCAGTTTGTAATCTGCATGTCTTAATGCCTTCTTCCACGAAGTCGCCCATTCTACGACTTACGCAAAACTTCCCAATTACCGATCATTCTTTCATAATATGTCGCGTCTTTTAACGGCATCGCGAGCAAGGTGGTCATTTCGCTCTGCCGTTGGGGTTGAACCTTTCTTCCGCCGCCACCTCGGGCGTATTCTCGAAAGTTTACGTAGATTTCTTTTCAAGTTTCATAAGATAAAATCTGTCGGGGCGATGTCGATGTTGAACACGAATCTATCCATGAAATCTTGTGCCATGGCGTTCAACCGTCCCATTTTCGAGGTCTTGGCATGTGTACCAATCAGCGCCTCGCCGGTTAGACTCTGATGAATAGCCATGATGATTGCTTGATTTTTACCAACTCCAATCAATTTATCGCAATATGACCTTAGATGAGCTCGAGGATTCCCTTTTCCATCAAACATGTCAAATTTGGGCACCTTGTACCCATAGGTAATTCAACGTCGAGTGCGTGCATAAGTCTTCATATTAAACCTTCTCTCCCTTGTTCATCCGAATGCTTTTGAATGCCTCTTTCAAGCTACAATTTCTTTTGCCACATTTTCATCGACTCTGGCTCGGTGCGCTCCATTTCCTTGTATTGATCTGTCTCTTGAGATGATGCATGCCTGATAAATGGTTGGCTTTGATCGGATGTGCTAATCCTCATATTGTTTGTGTGCCCTCTGCTCGTATTAGGCGGCTTGGCAATTTGGGTTGAGTGGGAGATATAAGTAGGTGGAGGTTGAGATGTGTATGTAGTGAGCAGGTCATTTGGAGGTCGGTTTGCAAATTGGCCAGGCAGTGACATTTTGGTGTGGTGGTATGTTGCGGCCTCTGCGGGAGCTTTGGGGAAGTGGAGGCTCAGGGGCTTGTGATACGATTGCATTTGTCCCTTGCTCTGGGAGTGGTGCATTGAGCTAATAGGCCAGGTTTGTGATGTTTGAACGCTTTCTATTTCGGCTTGCATGATTTCCATTTCTTTGCAATAGTGTGGCGAGTGTTGATCATTGGTGTTTCGCTACGGCGCCTCTGCATCCTCTACATGAGCGGGGATGAGTCTAAGTTGTTTCGTCCGGTCTTACGGATTAGTCATTAGATGATTGTGCTTCTACTAGTCAGCGAATCAACCTTTTGGGGAATAAGCTAGGCAAAAATAAACCTTTAACAAATGAAGCCAACCAAGTTAGTATAATATGCAAAGCTGCGGGCAATATATACAAATAAGCAAATTGCAAATCAAGTGCGTGTTCTAACATGTTTGGGACCTCTTTATGCGGTAGAGCTAAACGCCGGATATGCGAGATTATGATAAATTTGTCCAAGCGCCCATTGTAATGCTTTCGTTGGAAATGGCGACCAAATGACGGTGCACTTTTCCCAATTTCAGCATGTCATGATTGGGTTTGGATTTGTCATTGTCACGCTACACATAATATCTTTGGTTAGTCGTTGGGTTGCGAAACCCGACACAAGTTAGTGTTTTCCTAATTGTGGTGTCGATGCCAAAGCCAGGCCACCTAAGGTAAATGTATGCATGCCCTAAAATAAGGGTGGTATAGCTACATCTGAGTTGCTAAGATTTGGCTTTTTCTAGGCGCTTGAGTTCCCGAGCGGACAACTCGAGTGAGAAGGCTACGCGGTGATCGACGAACCGATCTAACTCAGCGCAGCGATGACTCTCTTAAAATTTGGGTATTTGAAGAAATTTGCGGGTCTTGTGAAGCACACCAGCGTGAGTGTGTGATTGTGTGAATTTTCCAGAGTGGAAGAAATATGAGCGGAATGCCAGTTTAAGGAAAGCAGTAAAGCAGGTAGCAATCAAAAATAAATAAAACAAAATACAACACACAAAAATTAAATGCCAAAGTAATTGCCAAATAATTATCCTAGATCTGTTGTGGTTAAGAACCTTCGATCCCCAGCGGAGTCGCCATTTCTGTCGCGCCCTTTTTCGACCGCGGCATTTATTTTCTAAACTCCTGGCTGCTCAAATTAAAAGGTTAGAAAATAAATAACAAAATGCTAACAGAAAGTTAAAGAAATGTTTAAAGTATTAAAAATGCTAAAGAAGTTTAAGAGGCTTAAAGGTTTTAAAAATGCTAAAAGGATGCTAAAATTGCAAAAGAGGCTAAAGTTTAAAAGGGTGCTAAAATGCTAAAGGGTTGCTAGAATGCTAAAGGGTTGTGAGTCGCCACCTAATTAGTTTGGGTGAATTAGGACACCTAAATGTTTAACTAGTTTAAAGTAAAACATTAACTCCATTTTTATGGTCTGCTCGACTTAATGAGATTCCGGGTAAGGGTTCTTTATTAATCTAGAGGGAAGGGGTTAGGCACCCTCTAAGATCCGCTAACTTGCGGTTGTCCTGCCAAACCTAGGGTGATTATTATGTTTAAGAAAAATGCGATGCTAAAATGTTAAAATGTTTAAAGGTGCTTAAGTCTAAACGAGCAAAAGGTGCTATATGCGAAAGAATGCTAAGAGGTGCTAAAATATTAAATGTCAATGACGCTTAACAAAAGTGCTAGCAATTTAAAAGTGCTAAGTGTAAACAAAGTAGTGCTAGGGTGCCTAAATATTAAGAGGGTGCTAAGGGATTAACTTTTAAAGTAAAGGGTGCTAAAATAAAGGGTGTTAAAAGTGAAGGGGTGCTTTTAAAAAGGTGCTAGAAGGATGCTAAAATGCTAAAGAATGCTAGGAATGTGCTTTATGGACTAATTATGTATTTATGCAAAGGTTATTTAGTTAGGTATGCTACTAGCTAAATTAATCTTGCTTAACCTGAGCGTAATATTATATAAAATGTTAAGATGCTATTTTGAGAGTTTAAGAGAAAATCTGTTTATGGATTTTAACAAACAAAAATGTTGGTTTTATAATGCAAGTTAAATCATTTGGCGAAAATTAGACATGCATGACAATCTTAAAGGCAGGTAAATTAAGCGATGAATTTTAAATTACCTTCCCCACTTATATGTTTAAAGGCTAATTATTCTAGATATCCTATTAATTACAAAGTTAAATAATTAGGCAACAAATTCCAAACAAATAATATAGAGGGTGGATATGCTCGCGGCTTCCAAGATGCGTGGCGACATCGTCTTATCCTATTTTGTCTTAGGAATTTCTGAAGCGGGAATGCAAATGCGGGTGCGGGTTGCCATTTGAAATGACTTGCGATGAGTCTCGCCGTGAGACTCTTCTCCGGCGGCGAACCGAGGCAGCGTATCAAGTCGTCGGCACACTCGACGGGTTTCGGGTTTGCGATGCGAATAGAAGGGCAAGGTTTGTTTGCTGATTTTTGGCTGGAATTGAAGTAAAGGGAATTCGAATTACCTATTGCGATGCTAGTGGCCTAGATGCAGGGCCACAATTCCCGATGCCTGTCGATTCTCCTCGACTGAGCTCTGTCCTCTGAGTTGTTGACTGCTGTTATTGGACTCCTCTGAGTTGTCGACTGCTGCTATTGGGCTCCTCTGAGTTATTGATCGTTGCTATTGGACTTGCTCTCCCAACAGAACTCTTGCTTATTGCGATTATTGCTCTCCCGGTGAGCTCCGTGCTCTGCTCGTTCTTACGCATCGTCGGTCTTGCCCTCGAGCCCTCGATCAGTTTGCCCGCCGAATGGTGAAAGGCTTATGTATTTATAGCCCTCGTTTGGGTTCTAAGTTTGGTAGATAATAAAGGTGATTTGTCGATATTTGAAAAGATTTTGGGTCCATTTGTCACGATTTCGTGATTCGAATCGGGTTGATAAGATGCGATTTGGTTAGTTATGGTAAGAAGGGTTGGCTTCGCTTGCGTGGGTAAGGAAGGCTCCCGGATTCTCCGGCGAGAATCTCGGGGCTGCTGGTGTTGCGATGGGGAGGTGAAGAGGCTAGGGTTTCGTTTAGGTTTTGAAAGGGTGGAGGACGATGGGTAATGAGGGGCTGCTAGGCTTATGGGGTGCGTATGAGGCGTGGTGGGCGGATAAAAATAAGGCGGTGGGCTGCGGGTGGGAAATAAGGAAGCGGGGTGACGATTTTGGGTAGTATTAGTTGAGGCATTTAATTAGTTTAATTAGTTTTTTAGGCTAGTTAATTAATTAGCTAATTAATTCTAGGCAAGTGTATTAATTGATTAGTGATAACTTAAACTAACAAATGTGATTAAAATAATTAGGTGCTTCATTAATCTAATTGTTATAATAAATAAATGCGGGCGTGCTATTTGATTAATGTTCAATACTTTAGAATGCGACGCTATTATTTAAAATCTTATTATTATGCATTATTGCAAAATTAAATTAAAATTAAAATGAACTTAGATTGAATTATTTAAATGCTAAATGCAAATATGATTTTTAAGAATTGTTTAAAGCTTTTATAAATGCGACGCTATTAAATGCATGTATTAGATTAAAATTGATTTTAAAGTTACCAATGATTACTAATAAATGCGGCTATGCTACCTGACACGACGTTATCGCTAAATTATTTATTTTATGCATTTATTAATTATTTAAGAATTACGACAAAGCTTAAAGTTAATAAATGCGGGCGCGGGACTCTAAGTGCTTAAAACTCTACGTAAGACGCGATGTCATTATTAAATTAATTATCAATGCCTGTATTTATGTTTTATTGTTGTATTTTATTATAAAAATCCCAAAAAATTATTTTTACAAAATTAGTGTAATTTTATAGTTAATGACTGGACGGAAGGGTCAAAATTGAGTGTCAACACATGTCTCTATAACGTGCTTGATCACATCGATGACACCATTCCGCGCCCTATGGAGGTTGATGAGTCTACTTAGCGTCGTCTAGACGCCGGCGTCAAACAGTGGATTTATGGTAGTATTTCTCAGGACCTACTTCTTACTATCATGAAATCTGGCGCCACAGCTCTTGAGTTATGGAATCGTTTGGAGGAAATTTTTCAGGACAATAAGCACACCCGTGCTGTGTATTTAGAGGAGCAATTTAACAATACACGTCTTGAAAACTTTTCCAATGTATCGAAATCGCAAACGATTAAAGCTCGGCGGATCGGCTTTGTTGTCGGCGAGCACATTCGCGACACCAAACTGGTGTTACAATTGATTGCTGGCCTTCCTAAAGACGAATATGATATTTTGGCCACCATGATTCAACAGGCAGATCCGTTACCCAGCTTTAACAAAGCTCACTCGCAGTTGTTGCTCGAAGAGACTCGACGTGCTAAGCAGGATGAGCACGCGAAGGCATTAGCGATCAAACGCGCCTCAAGATCCAACGCCGCGAGAAACTCTCAACCGCGGCAGGACGCGGTGGAAAGTGGCGAGGGCGCGAGTGAGGTCGTGGTCGTGGCAAGGGTCGCGGTCAACAGAACCAGCAGCAACAACAGGGATCGCAGAACAACTGGGTCGCGGCTCCTCAGCAATTCGCACACAGCGTCGCGGCGCCCCAGTACAGAGTCGCGGCGCCCCAGTTCAGAGTCGCGGCACCGAGTCCATTCCAGTACCAGCAGCCCTACAATCCGTATTCTTACCCTGGTTTGTTGGGCCCCGCTCCAGCCTCGCAGCAGGTCCACTTCATGCAAAGTCAGGTTTTGCAGCCCTCATCTGGCATGACACCCACTGAGTTGGGACATACATTCAACACCTTCTCCATGCAACAGTCAGACAATACTTGGTACATGGACTCAAGCGTCATATCTCACGTCACCCAATCTGTAGGTACTATCCCTAAACTGTTTAGTTTAAAGCATCCTCAATATGTTACAGTTGGTAGTGGACAACGCATTCCAGTTAAAGGGTATGGTACCTCATACACACAACCTCCTCATCCACCCTTCTCCCTAAAAAACACCATATATGCCCCACGCATGATTAAGAACCTCATATCTGTCCGCCAATTTACTCGTAATAATTTTGTCTCCGTGGATTTTGACCCTTTTGGTTTTACTGTGAAGGATCTTCATACGGGGACACCTCTTACGAGATGAAATAGCACGGGGGATCTCTATCCATTCACTTTCACCTCATTGCAGATCTTGCTCTCCGTCACTCTGGTACTGTTTCTTCTTCAACTTGGCATAATAGGCAGTCATCCAGAGACCAGTTTTAATTTTCTTAAAGGCAACAATTTCATTGTTTGTAATGGGAAACTTGCCCAAAATTGTGTTTCTTGCTCTTTAGGCAAACATATTCGTCTTCCGTTAAATCATCTACTAGTGTTACACTTGCTCCTTTTGATATTATACATACCGATTTATAGACATCTCCTATCTCTAGTTCTCTCGATCATAAATACTATTTTGTGTTGCTTGATGATTTTTCACACTATGTTTGGTTATATCCTCTTAAATTTAAATCGGAAGTGTTTGCCAAATTTCTTAAGTTTGCAAGTTTATCCACACACAATTTGGAAAAAACATAAAATTATTTCAATGTGATAATGGTCGTGAATTCAATAACTCTATGTTTCACCGGTTTTGTACAATTAATGGCATGGTTTTTCGCTTCTCCTGCCCTCACACCTTACCACAAAATGGTAAAGCTGAAAGAATCATACGTACCATTAACAATATGATTCGCACCATATTGATTCATGCCTCTTTCCCTCCTTCCTTCTGGGTATATGCTGCTAAAATGTCAGAATACATTCTAAATATTCTTCCTACTAGCACTCTTCACAATATTACCCCTGCCGAAATCCTCTACCATCAAGTCCTCTCATATGATCATCTACGGATTTTAGGTTGTCTGTGTTATCCCAACCTTAGTTCTACCGCCCATCACAAGCTTGCTCCTAGATTTACTCCCTATGTCTTTCTAGGATTTCCGCCAAACCATAGGGGCTATCTATGCTATGACTTGTCGACTCGTCAAATCCACATATCTCGTCATGTCACATTCGACGAGATCACATTCCCGTTTTCGAATCTTCCAAAATTCCAAAAACCGGACTACACATTTCTTGACGATCCTGCCATCTCTCCCCTCATCCTCGAACAGCTCACGTCCTATGTTCCGTCGTCGAGCGCGGCCGAGGAGGCACGCGGCGCGATTTCGATTAGCAATCTTGAGAATACGTCGGCAGCGCGGCCATGTTGGCGCCGCGGCTGAAACTCGAAAATCCTATCAACCTTCTAGTGCCGCGACGCTCGATCCAGGAGCCGCGGCTCCTCCTACGGCTTCACCCCCACCTTCTCCTTATCCGAATTTACCCACCGTCTTAGACACCACTCCGTCACCCGCTGTCCCTACTCATCCAATGAAAACTCGTTCAAAGCATGGAATCTTCAAACCCAAAATCCATTTCAACTTGTCTGCCCAAACCATCTCTTCACTTCGAAAGAACCCAAAATTGGCCAAACAAGACCCTAATTGGAATGCGGCTATGTATGAGAATTCAATGCTTTAACTAAACATCACACGTGGGATCTAGTACCTAGACCTGAGGTAGTGAATGTAATTCGATATATGTGGCTTTTTCGTCACAAATTCAGAGACTATGGGGATCTTGAGAGGTATAAGGCCCGTCTTATGGCTAATGACACAAATCAGCAGGAGGACATTGATTGTGGAGATACATTCAGCCCGGTTGTCAAACCGGCTACTATTCGCACAGTTTTGAGCATTGCCATGGGCAAACACTGGCCGATCCATCAACTTGATGTGAATGATGCATTCTTACATGGGGACCTAAGAGAAACAATGTACATGCATCAGCCGTCTGGGTTCACCCATCCAGCAGTCCCTCACTATGTGTGTTGTCTCCGTAAGTCACTATATGGCCTGAAACAGGCTCCCCGTGAGTGGTATGATCGATTTGTCAGGTATATCTTGCAGATTGGGTTTGTATGCAGTAAGAGTGATTCATCACTCTTCATTTTTCATCGAGGTAGTAGCGGCGCTACTTATTCATGCGTGGATGATATTGTTACGATCGCCTCGCCGGATAGATTGAAAAATGAGATTATTGTCTTCTTAAGCCGAATTTGCAATGACCGATTTGGGAAAAGCGAGTTATTTCTTGGGGATATCGGTGACTGTGCGCGAATCACGTGTTCTTGTGTCGTAAGTCTGCAGAGAGATAGTGTCTGAGGCTAAGATAGCGAATTACAAAGTTATGCTACTCGTCGATTGAAATCTAAGCTCAGTCTTATGGATGGTGCTCGTCTCGACCTACTCAGTATAGGACTTGCAGTGCATTTGATTATCTCACACATACCGGGCGGACATAGCTTATGTTGTTGGTGTGCTTATTCACGACGCCTACTGAGTCTCATTTCATCGCTCTTAGCGTATCATTCGATACATTAAGGGTACTCTTGATTATGGTTTGCACATATACCCCTCTGCGCCAAACAGGTTTCTCTCATATACGGATGCAGATTGGGCAGGGTGTCCGGACACACGACACTCCACCTCAGACTTTTGTGTTTTCTTAGGGGATGTCGATTTCTTGTACGCGGCGGCAGTCTACCCTATCTAGATCGAAAGCGCGCCGAGTAAATGCAGGTATTGCAAATGTAGTGAGATTTGTTGGCTCGAAACTACTGTTAGAACTTGTGTCGCTGCGTCGACATCTATGTGTCTTGTGATAACATCTCTCATCTATTTGTCATGTCATAATCCGTCAAAGATGAACCAAGCATTGAGATAGACCTACACTTTGTTCGTGAGAAAGTTGCTGCAGCCGTGTCAGTGTTACATGTTCCATCATCCTATCGATGCAGACATATTTACCAAAGGACTTCCCAGATTGTTTCTTGACTTGAGATCCGTCTCTGTCCCGCTCCTCCCGCTCCAACTGAGGGGGTGTGTAAACGTGTAAATATAGAAAACAATATATTACATACCCATAATTAGAATATTTCCATATATTGTGTAAATATAATTATGGTAAGACTAGGATTCCTCTTTTGTATAGGCTTAGGATTCCTATTGTATAAGGGATGAATATTGTACTCTATATATACTTTGATATTAATGAAAGATTCTCCAAGGGAGATTAATATCATCTTACATTATTCTAGATTAAGTATGTTTAAAGAATTATGTTTCATTATCTCGGGGAATGCTCCACACAAGATTTTTCTTTATAAACTTTGGATTGCTTATTAGTATATATATTATTTCCGCATTTAAATACATGTATAAATTAGAAAGAAAAGAAGTTAATGGTTCGCCTGGAAAGATATAATTATTCAGGTGTCATCACACCCTAAGAAAAGACTTATGAAAAGTCAGGGCGTGATATTTTGAGTCTCTGATTAATGGAAATTCACTCTGTATAAGGTCTATTAAAAGGTAAAAGCTCTGTATTTTTTTTTCATTCTTAAAACTTCAACCTAAACTATTAGTTAAGGATGAAAGAATCATATCCTATATACGGTCACAATCTTTGGTGGCTGGCAAAGGGTCCATCACTTTAGCT
Source organism: Przewalskia tangutica (assembly GCA_029844215.1). NCBI lineage: Eukaryota > Viridiplantae > Streptophyta > Magnoliopsida > Solanales > Solanaceae > Przewalskia > Przewalskia tangutica. The sequence goes on along the minus strand of CM056740.1, from coordinate 73,136,309 downwards.
TGAGGTATAATAACCAAAGAGAAATGACATTTTTTTTTCAAGATTCTAGGGTTAGTCTCCCCATATTCTTTATTTTAGTTTTTCACGTGGAACTCTGTACACAAGGGGACAAATAAAGTGATGTCTAATAAATTGTTACAAAGACTTGATAGAAGTCGTTGCCTGCTGAAGGCTTTTAAATTCCTCCAATTTAACCTCCAATAATTTTGCACTAACCACATTTTTTTGTCAAGAGATAGTTTCTATTAGTTGGACAAATCTTTGATAAAGTCTATACTACTCATCTAAGAAGATGTGATAGAAACTTATTAGGAAGGGAATAAAAACGTGTACATATTTATAACACATAACACTAATTAGTGGCGCACATAGAGCTTTATGCAAGTAATAATGTCGATTTTGTTGAGATAGAAATAATCAGTGCGTCATGCGAAAACTAATAATTACAAGCATTGAACGACGATAAATCAAACGGCAGATAAAACTATATTAAAAGAGGCATACCATTTAATAGGATTTGGTCAATTGACATGCATATGAAAAACAAATATAAAAACATAAAAAATATTGAGAGAAAAATCGTCCCCCTAAACGAAACTCTCTAAACGATTACATTGTGGATGCTATTGAGTTCTTGTAAAATTCAAATAAGGTAGGAAATTCAGGTTCTTATTTTGGGAGAGATTAACCTCTCAATAGTTTTTTTTACTTTTATGTTAGTTTTTAATATGTAGATCAATTGATCAAACCATATTATAATATTATATCTCTTTTAGTATGTTTTTCTTTATTGTCTGATTTATCGTCGATCAAGGTTTGTCATTGTTAGCTTCCGCATGACGCCCTGTTGGGATCGAAATAACAGGGCATCATGCAAAAGCTAACAATTGCAAATCTTGATCGACGATAACCAAACAATAAAAAAACATACTAAAAGAGACATAATATTTTAATATGATTTGATCAATTGATCTACATATGAAAAATTAATATAAAAGCATAAAAACTATTGAGAGAATAATCTCTCCCTAAACAAACCTCTTAATTGAATATATTGTAGATGTTATTATGTTATTGAATGAGAAAAAAAATCTATTTATAGAAGTCCAAAATGGCTCTTCCAAGAAGAAAAAAAATATGATAGAATCTTTTTCTACCAAGAAATCCCTTTTTAGTAAAATACAATTATAATGTAGAATTCAAATAAAATAGAAAATTGAGGGCAAACCTAACAGACTTATGATTCAATTTGTAAGTATAATTTGGCCTAAGACTATGGTAGTTTTAAGAATTTAATTGGTGCACCAAATTGATATGTACTTTGCCTTATTTTAAAGCAGTTACCTAATATATATATACATATATATTTTTTCAGAAAAATATGGTTCACAAACATATTGTATAAGGACATTTTTCTTAAGATCTTCTGGACATCACATGTGTTGTCCTGAAAGTTTTAAGATAAATGATCAGTTTTATGTTGACACTGTTGTACTTTTTGGTCCTGCAAGTTTTGACATAAATGATCTGTCTATGATGCCATTGTGTTAGCATTTTGAGGTTAGACAAACACATATTTGTTTTTTTTACCTCCAATTTCTTTGATCTTTTGAGTTACTAATTAATAAAGAACTTTTAAGTGGTAACTCACTTAGCTTATAAAATTAGGTTCAACTTCAAAGTTCATTCTCACGTTTTTTTCTCTCTCCTTTCCGTTCTCTCTATATATGCTAGAGAACTAGAGGTTTATTTTGTTTCTCACTGGGTGACTGGTATCTATTGTGGGACCTTATTAATTTGAATTGGTGTAGAAAGCCACACTAGGGGTAAAGTACTGTATACGGTGAAAACCAGCCCGACGCATGACATGGATTAGGGCGACAAAATTCTGCATTGGATGCGAGTTGCACCAGGGTGAGTCCGAGTATGTAAGATTGGATAATGATCGAACCAGGTGACACCGGGTGAAGAATCAGAGGAGTTCAGCGCGTACTCGTTCCGGATATGGCTTCAGTCGTTACTTCTTGCTCATTAAGTGATCATTAATTTCATTTAATTGTATTTAATTGGAGAATGATTATGGGGTATCAATACCTTGTAATGATAGCTATAAAAGGAGCTCAACCTTTATATTGGAAGGACATCTCATTCTTATCTTACACTTGTACTCTTTGTTCATTACATTCTTCATTGTAAAAGTTCTCACTGTTGGCTCGAAACCGAAACAGTTAAGCTAAGGCTCGGACCAATCTTGCAGAAGGAATTCACCTTGGCTACGACGTTGAAGACTCTTTTTCTTACTTAATGCTTTCATTTGCTTATTCAATGCTAATAGCTTATCATTTTATATTACAAATCAAAACATGTATCGTTAAAATGACTTACAACTTCAACTGTACTTTTTTTGGGGTAAACAGTATGGCGCCCACCGTGGGGCTAAGGATAATAATGGTGATTTGTTCAAACTCAAATTTCACTTGCTTCTTTCGAGATTTTATGGTTACAGGTTAATACTAAATGACTAGTGACATTCAAGTTGGGCGAACATGCATAATAGACATGAGTTTAAAATTCGGGTGGAGGATGATCATCTCAATTTTCCTCTGGGATCAGCAGGATAGAATAAGAATTTTGATAAACCAAAGAGAGTAGTTGAGTTAGAATTAAAGTCCTCAAAAGATAGGTATCAACCCTATAGGCAACCTGAAAGATCGAAATTCAGATCGGATAGGGGTCGTAACAATCACAACTTCTTGTCAGATATATGAGAAATGTGTAATGATCGAGGGTCTACCAACATAGGTTTGAAATTTAAAAATGATATCGATGGATATTCTTCTAATAATGTCGAGAACCCGAGACTATCCGAACATAACTTCAACATTGATGCGACCAGACTTATTTCGCCTATTAGGCATATTAAGGAGTCAAGATGGACGAGGCCACTCCGAACAGATCCGGCTCAGAGAGATCTAAATTTGATTTGTGATTATCACGGTATTTATGGTCACCTAATGGAGGATTGTCGTCAATTGAGGGATGAAGTAGCTTGGTTATTGAATAATGGACATCTACGCGAATTTCTAAGTGATCGAGCAAAAGAAAATTACAAAAATAGGAAAGCAAACAAGCAGGCGGATCCGATTGAACCCCAACATATCATCAACATCATTGTCGGTGGGATGGATATTCCAAATGGATCCGTCATGACCACAAAGAAGATGAAAGTCTCAAAAAGTGATCTAGAGATTACATACCGGAGGAAGCAATATCTTTCAGTGATGAAGATGCGGAGGGCATCATTTAACCTCACAATGATGTGTTGGTAATCTCTATCTTTATCAATAAATTTCGGATTAAACGTATTTTAATTGATTCAAGTAGCTCGTCCAACATTACCTAGTGGAAGATAGTAAAGCAGTTAGGATTATTGGACTAAGTTGTACCGACAGCCCGAGTTCTCAATGGGTTCAATATGGAAAGCGATGCTATAAGGGGGAAATCACTCGTCCAGTCAATACAAACAGGATAATTCGACAAATGAAGTTTTATATCATTGAAGACAAAATGAGTTACACCACACTATTTGGCAGGCCCTAGATACATGACATGAAGGTCGTACCTTTGACATTACACATGATGTTGAAATTTCCAACTCCAGAGGGAATTAATATAATTCAAGGAGAGCAACCGACAGGGAGATGTTCACAATAGAGGAGCCGGTGTAACTACCAAAGGAAGTAGAGGATGCGAGTAAAGGCAAAGAGGTCAAATAAAAATCATAGGGTTCACGACCGTCGAGTCTGGAAAAATAAGAGAGATAAAAGATATATTACGAGGAAGAGGAGGATTACCATCGCGTCCTGAGGTCATTTGTGCTGCCAGCCAATTCAGATGCTACAAAGTCAACTATAGAAGAACTAGAGCAAGTTATCATGTTCGTACATCCGTCGGATAGAAAGGTATACCTGGGCACCGGGTTATCCCCATATTAAAGTTAATGTCGAATGTTTTGCATGATCCCACTTAGACATGACATGTATTCCACCAGAGATTACGACTCACAAGTTAAATTTTGGACCAAAGTTTCCTCCGATAAAGTAAAAAGGGAGATCAATGGCTGATTATAAGCACAAGTTTGTCAAGGAGGAGGTAACAAAGTTATTAAATATAGGTTCCATCGGGAAAGTAGAGTGTCTAAACTAGTTAGCAAATGTAGTTGTCATACCTAAAAAGGCAAGAAATTGATAATGTGCATAGATTTTAAAGATATGAATAAAGCATGCCCAAAAGACTCTTTTCTTTTGTCGTACATCGATCAAATGATTGATGCTACGGCGGAGCATGAGATGTTGAATTTTCTTGACGCTTAGTCCGTGTACATCCAAATTAGGATGAACTCGGAGGATCAAGAGAAACCCTATTTTATAACTAGGTACGATACCTATTGATATAATGTAATGTCATTTAGTTTTAAAAATGCCGGATCAACATATCAACGCTTAGTTAATCGCATGTTTGAGGACGTAATAGGTAACACAATGGAGATTAATATTGATGAAATGTTAGTAAGTCCCTAGAAGCAGAGGACCATTTAAAGCATTTGCAGGAAATAATTGACATCCTCCGAAAGTACAACACAAAGTTGAATCCAGAAAAGTGTGCCTTTGGAGTTAGCTCGGGCAAGTTCGTGGGTTTCTTGGTTTCAAATCGAGGAATAGAGATCAATTCGGATAAGATTAAAGCTATCAAAAAAATATTCAAAGGTACTCAAAGATGTAAATGTGGTACAATGACTCACCAAGAAGTTGGTCGCCCTTAGTAGATTCATCTCTCGGTCTTCGGAGAAAAGTCACATGTTTTTCTCTTTGTTAAAAAAGAAGAAAGACTTCGAATGGACACCGGAGTGCCAACAAGCTTCGAGGATTTGAAGAAATATTTGTCTCGTCTACAACTGCTACACAAACCGAAGGCGGATGAGTAATTGTTCCTATATCTAGCAGTATCTGGAGTAGTTGTAAGTGCAGTTTTGGTTCGAGAAGAGAAAGGTACACAACTTCCTATTTATTATGTCAGAAACATTAGCTAATGCAAAGACTATGTATTCTCATTTAGAAAAATTGGCATTAGCATTAACAATAGAAAATTGAGAACATACTTGTTGACACCCAATTTTGACCCTCCCGTCCAGTCATTAACTATACAATTACACTAATTTTAAAGCAATTTTATAATAATAAAATCGTGATAAAACGATTAATCTGACGTAAATAAACAATTTAATAATGACACCGCTTCTTACGTAGAAATTACACACTTAGAGCCCGGTCATAATTCCTAATAATAAATAATAAATACATAAAATAATAATCTAACATACGCATTTTAATAATAGCATTCATAAAAGAATTTAGAAGCCCTATCTGTATGTAGCATTTAAGTAACTCAATTTTATAACGGCATCGCATTAAGCACTAATTAAATAGCACACCTGTCCTTATTTTTGTAACAATTTAAACCCAACTTTAATTAATAAAACACCTAAATAATTTAATCACATTTGTTAATTTAAGTTATCATTAATTAATTAATACATTTACTACTAATTAACTAATTAAACACTAATTAAACTACCTAATACACTAATATCCTAATTTAATTAGCCCATCAACCCTTTAAATAACCCATGACATGAGCCCACCGCCTTATTTCTTTATCCGCCACCACGCCTTGTATACGACCATAAACCTCGGCCTATCAACTTCGCCCATCGCCTATCTCCTCAACGTAAACCTAAACCGGACGAACCTAAACACCTAGCAATCGCAAGACTGACCCTCACTCGCAGAGATTCTGCTTTGAGAATCCGACACTTTCCTTACCCACACGCGTCTCCAACGATTTCTTGCCTTAAAAACCCATTATCTACTTTCCTTCCTATTACGAAATCTCCCACAAAATCCCTTGAATCGATGCAAATCACACCTAGAAATAGCACGAATCTCTTGAATCAAGCCAGAATCGTACAATTGCCTACCTAACTTGGAACCCAATGGGGCTATAAGCACATCTGATAGGCATTATTGGGAGGCAGAGCGGAGCATAGCGATCAGTGAGGGAGTGAGGAGCAGAAAAACTACATAGCAATTTAGGAACGAAGCATCGAAAACCCTTAGCGAGGTCAAACACGAGAGGAGAGGTCGGAAATGAGGAGATCGAACAAGGCAACAGAGGGTCGGTCGAAGAGCTCGATTGGAGGACACAAAGATCACTAGCATAGCACGAAATAGGTAGTTCAAATCTCCTTATTTCAATTCCAACCAAAAATCAAGAAACAAACGATCGACACATTCGCATCGTGAAACCTAAACCGTCGATTGGACCGACGACTCTGATACGCCGGCTCATTGTCGGAGAAGGTAATTCACTTTCTGTCGAATTTCAATCCTTTATGTGAATTGGTGCATTTTCATTATGTATTTCAGTTGTATTTGTTTATGTGTTTATGTTAATCTTGGCGTTCATGGCATGTTAGTATGTTTGTCCTTTTAAACGATGTAGAATGTGTTTAGTTTAGTATTGATGATTGTTTGATCTATTGTGTTGGGTGTTAGCGAATCAAGGCCTGTTGGCATTTCTTGTTATAATATAAATCTTATTAGTTTTTGAATAATATGGAAATTGCGAATAGGAATGAAAGACTGAGGCGAGTACAAAGCGCCTCTATGGTGGAAATAAGTATTATTATATGGTGTATGTACTTGTCGAGGTATATTTCATAGCATGTTTAGCTATGATTTTTTTGGTTGTTTTGTTGTTTGCTAAATTGCTCTCTTCCTTGTATTGCTCTACTTGTTAAGTCACCATGACTAACCCTTCTTTTCTAAATAATTGTTTTGAAATATATACATTTTGTGTTGCTTATCTTATCTTGTGATTGGATCTGTTTCTGTTTGTACAAGATGATCAGTCCTAGTTCATTCAAACGTCTCCTTAATCACGTCATTTATCTCAAAATATTAGTATACCTTTGATCAACATACTACATTTAGATATACTTAGCTGTTGGTCAGATAATATGCAGTTTTTGGTTGACTAATTCTTAGTTGATGTTGGAGCATTAATTTTGTCTATTTATGTTTCGCCTTAATAAGGAAATTGTAAGAGAAATGAGATTAGTAAAATGGACATACCTTGCATACCGTAAACAAAGACAACACTTAAATTTGTGGCTTAGTCTTTCCAGGAATAGATAGATGATATAGTGCGAGTTAGCAATTGCATGTATCTTGCGTATTTTCATTTTTTTGTGAAGCTGGCGATCTATGTCCCTAGCATGTCTCTCATATGTTTATTGAAATGCTCCTTGAAAGAAGTCAGCAGCCTAGTGTAGTTAATAAGAGTCTATGTTTAACCAGTTTCATACCATTGTGTGTTTATCCTTTCATTGTTAGTTTAAGCTAAATAAGGGTTGTTTGAGGTCAACCCGTGCTATTTATGTGTTGCTGTTAAGAATCATATTTTGTTAAGGCACATGGAAGATGCATATGTTGTGTCCCTTAGCCCGTGTTTAGTTAAGAAATGGTCTAAAATGAGCGACATCCGTTTAGTTGCTATGTTTTAAATCCCAAATCATGTTTGGACTTAACAAGAACTTAATTGCATCTCCTAAATGTTCTAATTGCCACGGTGATATTAATGTTTGTTAGATTAGCTTAGGGAACATTCCGCCATCGATTTTAGCTATATTTTTCTAGATGATTTTAGCCATTTCGCCATCGATTTAACATCGTTTTGGTTGGTTTGATCATTACGTCGGACAAGTTCGACCGTTATGATCGATTTTTAACTAGTTTGCTGGACCGATTTTGGTCGTTTCACTCGATTTTCAGCCATAACTTGATTGATTCGGTTTGGCTTTACATGGTTGGTTTCGGCGGTTTGTTGGGCGATTTTGGGGCCTACAAGTGCTTTAAACCCATTCGCCGCACGCTCTGTTGCTGCTATCTGCTGATATCTGTCACGACAAAGTATAGCTTTTATGTGTCGATTTTTAGGCCAATACTTATTTATTATGTTTGGTAAAATTGTGGACATGTATTAATCCTTTTCTTCTCTTGTTTTACATGAAAATGCATTGGAGCAATCTCGTCATGAGACTCTTCACAAGCCACACCGCATGAGTGCCCGTGTCTGTGTCACCACATTCCGCTCGAAATTTCCAAACAAAAGAGGGACGAGACGACATTGTCATCCCCCAAAGAAAAACATCCTTTGCCCTCTTAATCTTATACGTCTTATATATATATATTTGTTTGTTTATTTGTTGAAATTTAATTGGCTAACTTTGTAATTAATAGGATATCTAGAATAATTAGCCTTTAAACATATAAGTGGGGAGGTAATTCGAAGTTCATCGCTTAACTTACTTGCTTTTAGGACTGTTGAGCATGTCTAAATTCTGCAAAAAATGATTTAAATGATTTAACTTGCATCATAAAACCAACATTTTGTTTCTTATTAAAATACATAACAGATTTCTCCTAAACTCTCAAAAATCGTCTTAAAGCATCTCTTACATAATATCAGACGAGTTAGGCAAGATTAATTTAGCTAGCAGTATACACAATTAGTCCGTAAATAATCTTTGCATGAGCATATAATTAGTCCATAAAGCACCTTTAGCATCTTAGCATTTCTAACACCTTTTAAGCACTCTTTAACATCTAGCATTCTTTTTGCACTTTTAGCACCATTTACTTTTAAAATTAATCTTTAGCACTCATAAGCACCTTTAGCCTTTTAGCCCCTCTTAGCACTTTTAGCACCTTTAATATGCTAGCACTCCTTTTGCACCTTTGACACCTTTCTTTTTAAGCTTTCTAAGCATTTTTTAAAACTTTAGCATTTTTTAGCATTTTTAACCTTTTAGCACTTTTAATATTTTAGCACCCTTTTAAATACTTGTAAGCCTTCCTTTAAACAATTAGCATCTTATTTATTTTTCTAACACTTTTTCTAAGCAGGAGCCCTTCTAGCATTTAATACCTTTAGCAACCTTTTACTTTAAGGCACCTTTTAAACATTTTAACATTTTAACATCTTATTAAGCAGGTGGAGCTTTATTTTGCATTTTAAAAAATATATAATTACCCTAGGTTTGGCAGGACAACCGCAAGTTAGCGGATCTTAGAGGGTGCCTAACCCCTTCCCTCTAGATTAATAAAGAACCCTTACCCAGAATCTCATTAAGTTTAGCAGACCATTAAAATGGAGTTAATGTTTTACTTCAAACTAGTTAAACATTTAGGTGTCATAATTCACCCAATTAATTAGGTGGCGACTCCGCGAACCCTTTAGCATTTTAGCATCCCTAGCACTTTTTTTATATTTTAGCAACCCTTTTAAATTTTAGTATTCTTTTAACATTTAACACTTTTATTTATTTTCTAACATTTTTTTATTCAACAGGGTTCGCTAGTACTCCCGTTTCGACTCCGGTTTGAAATGAGGTGTTACAATACTTTCAATGTCATCTTATATGTGTAGTTACAACTTACCCGCTAAAATATAATGCATAAACCGAAACTATCTGGCAGGTTAGCCAAATGGGCAGTTGAAATTGGTGGATATGACATAGAATATAAGCTAATAATAGCTATAAAGTCTCAAGTTTTAGCAGACTTCGTAGAAGATTTTACATCCGGAATGATTCTCGAGGTAGAATGAGAACTTATAATAAGCTCAGGACCAGCTTCGAGGGTTTAGACCTTGTACACGGATGAAGCTTCGAACGTGAAAGGGTTCGGGCTCGAGGTAGTTCTTAAGACACATGCGAAAGATTTTATTAGGCAGTCATTAAGATCTGTAAAATTGACTAACAATGAAGTCGAATATGAGGCTATAATTACAGGTCTAGAATTGACACGGAGTTTGGGAGCAGAAGTCATCAAAGCAAAACATGACTCGCTTCTGGTTGTTAGTCAAGTGAACGGTGTGTTTGAAGTGAAAGAAGAAAGGATGTAAAAATACTTAGAGTAAATTCAAGTAATATTGCATCAGTTCAAAGAATGGACCATGAAACACGCTTCTCAAGAACTAAACAATGAGGTTGATGTCTTAGAAAATTTGGGATCATCCGTGGAAGCTGAGGAGTTTAATTTTGAAACAGTGGTACAACTGCTAAAATTCACGATTGATGGTGGTCATGCCGAAGTGAATATGACAAGCATGACTTGGGATTGACGCAATAAATACATTAACTACCTTTGGGATGAAAAATTGTATACGAATCCGAAGGAGTCAAGGGCATTTTATCCTAAGGCACCTAGGTTTTGCTAGGTAGATGACAAGTTGTACCAAAGGTCTGTTTATGGTCATTTAACAAGGTGTTTAGGACCCGGAGAAACTAATTATGTGATGCGCGAAGTTCACGAGGGGACTTATGGAAATCATTCGGGAACAAAGTTGTTGGTCTGAAAATCGATTAGGGTCGGGTACTATTGGTCTCAGATGGAGGAAGAAACAAAAAACTTTATCTGAAAATGTGATGAATGCCAAAGGCACGCACCGATAAATCACCAACCAACCGAGTTAATGTATTCAGTTTTGTCACCATGGTCATTTATGAAATGGGGAATGGATATCGTGGGGTCATTCCTATAGGCACCCAGAAAGGTACGATTTTTTTTTTATGACTGATTATTTTTCTAAATGGGTCAAAGAAAAAGGCTTAAAAACGTTAGAGAGAAGGAAGTCATTGATTTCATTTAGGATTATATCATTTGCCGGTTCGGCATACCGATGGAGAACGACTGTCCGTTCATTGGGAAGAAAGTAAATGACTTTCTTGAAGGATTGAAAATTAAGAAAATAATATCGACTCTGTATCACCCGAGTGAAAATGGGCTAGCGAACAAACAAAACAATCATTCAGAACCTGAGGAAAAGATACGAAGAGTCGAAAGACAAGTGGAGAGAAATTTTACTGGAGGTGTTATGGGCATATAGAACTACGCCAAAGTCAAGCACCGGGAAATACCGTTCTCTTTAGTTTACAGTGAAGAAGCATTAATTCCGGTGGAAGTAGGTGAACCAAGCTTGAGCTTTAGCCTTGCAACCGGAGAATCTAACAATAAAGTTATGGTCGTCAAGCTTTACTTAACGGATGAGCATCGTGAGTTAGCATTGCTGCGATTGATAGCGCAAAAGCAGAGACACTTTATTACTTATCAACCACATATTTGAATGTGAGTTTGACCCCAACAACAAAGTAAAAGTTTTCCATTCTATTTCGAAGAAAAAAATAAGAAAATAACCACTTTGGATATACAATTCACATTTGATGTAAGGTATATAAACTATGATACAAATAGTTGAATCACCCTATTGTGTACCATCAAAGTATAAAAAATGTAAATGTACAACATATATATATATATATCTGTTGGATATTTTATAAATATTGTTTTAACTAAGTACAACAACAACAAGGGTCATTCACACTTTTATCCCTATTTTGTACTGTTCTTTTAATTTTGTCCCTTCAAATAAAAATTATAACTTTCAGGACATAATCTTTATAGGATCCGACACAAGTTGTGCTGGATTTCATAAAAAACTTATGTCTCAAAAGGCATACTTCAATCCGAGGGACAAAAATGAATGACCAGCCAATTTAAAGGGAAAACCTTGTAATTTCTTGCAACAACAACATGGTTAATTTTTCGGCCGCCTGGAAACACTGCACCAATATCTACTTTCTTCATAAATTTTCACCAATTGTTTCGGTTAGGGACAACTGATTAGTAAATGACTCTATTTTAAAAAGGGAACGATATCTTAATAGTGGTCTAAAAAGGAGACATTTGCCTAAATCAACCCACTTTCTTCCTAAAGGCCCAGCCATTAAGCTCGGCCTACCAAACAGCCCAAGCTGCCTGAAGATTTTCCGATTGACGAAGAAGAAGAATCGATTGGAGAATGACGAGCCCGGTGGATGCTACAGGAAATCCAATCCCTACATCGGCGGTGCTGATGTCTGCGTCGAAGCACATAGAAAAGAGATGCCGGAGCGAAAATATGGCGTTTCTCCGGTGCAAAAAGTTGGATCCGAACCCGGAAAAATGCCTCGATAAAGGCCGCGAAGTCAATCGTTGCGTCCTTATCCTGTAAGTGAAAATTCGCACAGAGCAAAATTTACTTACTATTAATTGTATGAATAGTTACAATTCATACAATTGTAACAATAATTGGATTATAATCGTCCTTATCCGGTACAAAAAGTTGGATTACTAGAAGATGTACTATTACCCTTGTTATCCTAGTACTTCTATCAGAAATAAAACGTCAAATTCGTTCCATTATAATTATGCAAATAAATAATTAAAGATAATAGAATTAAGTACAATAATTAAAATAAAGTAACAATAATAATTTAAAGAAGAAATGAAGGTATCAAACGCCGACGTGTAAACGAGGTTGAAAATTAAAATTTTACTTGACGGATTATCCTCAAGCTAGTTGTCAACTTCACTCGTAATTTTTGAACTTTGATATAAATAAGAAAATAAAATAACATAAAATATTTAGTATGCAATGTAGACTTATAGAGAGATAAATAGAGAGATTTGAGAGAAAAATGAAGTATTTATAATTGAGAAATAGAGTTAAAGTGTAAATATACTAACTAGATATTAAAAATAAATATTAAGAGGTAGAGGGTTTATGGGGTGGGGGGCAAAATGATCGTTACAGACGTTGCACAACGGACAAAATCTAAATTTGGCCTTTGTGCAACAATTATTTTTGTAAGGGGGGGGGGGGGGGTTGCGGTCGGGATGATGGACGGCCAGCCTCTATTCGCCCCGAGTTCGAACCCCGCTACCATTTTTTAAAGGAGGATCGAGTCGGATCGGGTCAGAATCGGATCGATCCGACCCACTGGACAATCCTATACATAACTAAACAAATGTGTGATACGGGCGAATTAACAAGGGCGAAGTGAAATAATTTAAATTTTCTTTACTAAAAAATCACACTACATATATAATGTTATAATTTTTTTAATGTATATACTCCCTCCGTCTCAATTTGTTTGAAGGTTGATCACTTTGAGAGTCAAACGACTTTTTCTTTGATTTAATTTTAAACATAGATTTTTCGAATATTTTATAATAAAATTCACATATTTAAAAATTACATTAAAAGTATTATGTCCACGTTGGAGAAACTCATAGTAAAAGAAATAACTGTTTAACTTTCAAATTAATCAATCTTCAAACAAACTTGGACAGAAAGTATAGTATATTGTACCTCCTTGGTGAAAATTGTGGTTACACCCCTGTGTAACCCATCTCATTTTTAAAGTTATTGGAGAGGAAACACTTTTATTTAATTATTATCTTCACAACACATCTTTTTCGTACGAGCTTGATTTTCTTAGCCAATCGTGTCGAAATTCTAGTTGCTAATGAGTAGCAATAAGAGTTGACATCAAGGTCTTTGTTTGTTCTAATACAAGTTGAAAGTATCTGATCATTTTATCTAAAAAAAAAACTAAATTAGAGGAAATAATTTATTTATTTAATTATTTTTTTCAACATAACAATTATAGTATAAAAAATTTACTTTTGATTAACCTACACCTAATGATAATTTTTTATATCAAGCATGATAAAATAGAAAAATGTTTTATTTTAACTACCTAAACGAGAAGTTGGTGAAAACAAAAGTTTTTCTGTCCAGTGACGGATCCAGAATTTTTACTGGGAGGGGAAGGGTCGAAAAATAAAAATATATTGTCTGAGATTTGAAATTGGAACCTTAAGGTAAATTTTGTACCCCGTAAACCACTGACCCAACCTATTCACTAGTGTTTACTGTTTAGATATTCAAAATTCATAAATGTACATTAAAATATATCTTATATATACCTTGTTTCTGCCCTCTATCTCTAACATCTTATTACTGTCTCCCCATTTACAACATGGCCACGATAATGACGCGCACAAACGAAACAAGAATTGAAAATACAAAAAAGAACAAAGAAAGAAAGACGACACATCATATCACCTACCTACGTAATGAACCTTATGTCATGGATATAGAATGGGAATGGAGAGTTTTAATTCAGCCATACATTTTTTGGAGCTTAATGCCTTAATTAAAGGTCGTTCATTTGGTTGAGTGTTGACTGATATCCACCGCGAGTTTTAACGTTCGTTCATCGATAAAATATTTTCACATTCTTTTTATTTTTTTATTTTAAAAAATCAATTTTACACATCAAAGTGCCATAATATAGGTTACTCAAAAGCTTAAATTTTTAGTTGCCACACTTATTGGGATTACACTGGTATATTATTGTTGTTGTTGACATATTTAGGGTGACTCGAGTTCAAATAGTTTTACTAAGCCTGTGACTCAAGTAGTTTTACTAAGCCGGCAAGAGAGATAGAAAGAACGGATTAATCTCGTGTTTGTATGGATAAAAATGTTATTCATGAAAAAAGTTTTTTATGGAAAGCAAGTAATTTTCTTAATTATTTATCTTTTGATGTTTGATTAGTAAGTATAAAATAATATTCCAAGAGCATTTAATTAGAATTTTAGGCAAACAATAAATCAACAACAACAATAAATAAAGGCGAAAAATACTTATTCGCATCAGATATTTACATCAAATCAACTTTAATTTACTATGATTAAGTAATTTAATAAAGTATAACCATGGTTAAGAGTATATGTGCATGTGCAAATACATATCGTACCTTCATTAGCGAGGATATTTTTTATCCAGATAGGACTAACTACCAAAAATCACTAAATCCCGGTGGATGTCCCTTTAATAAGAGGTCTTCGATACCGGCGAGCCAATTTTTAAGGAAATCTGTAAGAGATTAGCAACTTTCTAGTAGTGACTTGACGGGTGGTCAGGGTGAAGTTGGTGGGTATGGGTAAGTGGTGGGGTGGATGCATAGGGGTTTTGGTGCACGGGTTCGGAGGTGAGGGGACGAGGGGTTGGGATGGGCTTAGGTGGGGTGGATGCATAGGAGTTTTGGTGCACGGGTTCGGAGGTGAGGGGACGAGGAGTTGGGATGGGCTCAGGTGTTTGGACGAGGAGGAGACAATTAACATTAAATGTCACTTATGAAATTTCTTTTTCGAACATTGAATCTCATTTTCTTATAAAACTTATTTTTCAAAAATATTTAAACGAATAGACAATTAGGATATATGCTTAATACGTTAATAACTTTACACTTTAACTATGACTTGTTTCAATTAAATATTTGCACATATGATAAATTGTTCCTATTAGACATTTTTTATTTAAAATATTTGGAAAGTTTTCTCCGTGTCCTCAAGTGCTCATTACATAAATAAATTAACTACTTAAAATATGTCATATTCTTTAATTATACACATTTAACTCAATAAGCGATAAAATCCAAATCCTTTTCTATTTAATTTTGGGGAATATTCGTGCTTTAAAGTGGAGTTGTTTTAATTACATTGGGCTGGATTGTTTCTGTGTTGTAGTTGAGTCATATTGGAGTTGTTTTAATTACATTGGGCTGGATTGTTGTTGTTGTTCTCGTTGTCATTGATTACATGTTAAATTGAAGGAAATCTTGATATTTAAAGTTGTAGTTGTTTATATGAAAGTGTTGAAATATGAATTGAATTTTAAGGAATTATGAGAAGAGTTATGGTATTATATTTTGTGGGCCGTGACATTCATGAAATCATTGGGCATTGTTGTATTGTATTTAGGGGTAGTTCTTATTGAGTTAGAATGCTGAAATTTTAGTTATGAATATGCATGTACGTTGTTGTAGTTGCAGATATATATTCTAAAGGAATAAAAGTGTAGAAAAGTTTTACATTGCATTCTTGTTGTTGTGGGAGTATGGACTATTATTAATGGTTGTTTTAATATGGCTAAAGGGGCTAGATTGACATGAGAAATAGGTGTACTAATCACCTTGATTGTTGTGGTTGTTGTATTCCATGGATGTAAAGTGAAAGAGCGTATAACAATGACATATATAGGGTATATGAGACTGATTTTGTTATATCCTTGAGGTGTGTCTTATTATCGATGATTGTTGACCTTGTGTGTGAGTTGCGGATGTGTGTATAAGTAGAGAAAGTGGTGCCCAAATTTTTACATAAAACGAGTTATCATTCGATATATAACGCACACTAGTAATCATAGAGTTGACTGACATGTTATTATTGTTATAGGTTGAAGTGCTAATCGAGACGAATTTAAATTATTGAGTTGGTACATACGACAAGTGGTATGTAAAGCTATCCCTTCTTTCTTTTTGCCATGAGTCACATAAAACAAGCGGGCAACGAACTTACATAATTCCAATGAATTCTAGTTCCCAGTGATACTTGATATGATAGTTGCCTTTGATTCTCCAGTGTTGGTTCATTCTAATTATTTCATTGAGTCTCAGATGATGATTTAATTTGTATATGGTTGATCCTGATATTTTATTCGTGCATAATGTGATTATATCATTTCACCGAGTCGGATCGAAGTATATTAGGCACAATCATCAGATTGTTCACCGAGTCCCTCGCTTAGGCAGTGCGGTGTATATATATAATTATTTCAGAGACCACTGTAGGTCGTACGGTATATATATATGTATATGACTTCATTCACCGAGCCCCATAATGGGTATAGTATATGGACATGTATGACTCTCATTTCATAAGGCACAAGTGCATTGGTATCTTTGATTATCATACTTGTCTCATGTCATCTTTTGACCAGTTATGATCTTCTTTATCGTACTTCATGTTTTATATACTCGGTACATTTTTCGTACTGATCTCCTTTCTTCGGGGGGCTGCGTTTCATGTCCGCAGGTACATACACTCGGTTTGGTGATCCTCCAGCTTACGATTTCTGCTCAGCTATTTGGAGAGCTCATTTGTTCCGGAGCCTAGTCATTTTGGTACAGATCTTTTGTCATAAAGTTATGCATATTCAGGGTACGGCGGGGCCCTGTCCCGTCATATTTCACCGTTATACTCTTAGTTTTGTGGACATATGTGGGTTGGACATGCGTGGGTTGTAGACGTGTTTTGGTCAGCTATACAGTTGTAGTTCGTTTTGGATATTTCCGTGTATAGTGCCAGTCTTGTCGGCTTGCCTATTTTGTTATGCTTGATTAGCTGTGACTCCTCGGGAGACAAGTTCATTTTGATATGTAGCGTTATGAGTCTGTTGCATACTTTTACAGATTTCTACACTGTTCTTGGTATCAGTCTGATTATATTTAACAGGTTCGTATACGGGTGTCCAACTAGGGCACCAGTCACGGCCCATCGGTTTGGGTCGTGACATTTTATTCAATAAATATACTTTACAAATCATGCCGTACTAAATGTATATTTTCATCAAAACTAATTTTACTCACAACATATATTTTCTGACCCCTCAAGTCCTTATATGCATTTCACAAGCAATATCATACATCTTTTAAATATTGTTTGTGACATCCTTTTACTTAACTTCATATTTTTCAAAACATGCATTTTTCTCTAACATGATACCTGTTGGGTCCAAAGCAGTCAGAATCTAAGGGTAAAGAATATGTCTAACTCAACCTTAAAAGCTAGCTTGTAGAGTGAGAATTGTTCAAGTCCATATAAGGAATTTATGTTATCATTTCATATCCAATGTAGGACTCTTAACACTTTCCGCACGTCCAGACCTTATTAACTGGAGTGTGGATAAGATAATTTGGGGGCCCAACATCGGTGAATAAAGAATTGGAATGAGACTGATGACTCTGATACCATGTAAAAAATGAATCTTGAGTCTAACTCAACCTCAAAAGCTAACTTGTAGGATAAAGATTATCCAAATTCATATAAAGAGTTCATATTCTCATTACATATCCGATGTGAGACTCTTATCACTAAGCTTCAACTGTTTAGACAAAATCAAAGAATTGCAACAAACAAATCCCGTAGAATGAAATTAAAGAAAAAGAATAAGAACCCAAAATGAATTAACAGAGAGGTCAATGACACGTAGCAGGTGGTGTGTCTAGATTCCAACACGTAGATTAATTACAGAAGTACACACTTATTAAAAAGTTAAATAAACTATTAGATAGGGATTTTGAGGAGAAAAAAAAAACGTTTTTGATTTCTTAAATATTTAAAAAGCTAGAATTTTTTTTATTAAATAAATTAAATTTATGAAGATTAATTAATATCAATTAATTGAAGGTTGAGAGATAAATATCTCAAGTAAAGATTAATTATTTGTTTCGTACAAAGAAAAAATGTAAAAGAAACGCTAGAAGGAGGGGTTGAACCTCCGACCTTGTGGTTAACAGCCACACGCTCTAACCAACTGAGCTATTCCAGCTTTTGTGATTAAAATTGAAATCAAATTATAATATAACTGATTAATTAATATACAAAAAGTAAAGGGAAATGCCAACTTTTTTATGCATAGGAAACTGGTAGCTTCAGTACGTTAATATTTTTGAACCATTTGAAACTTGGATAGAAGATAGAAAATGCATTTTTCTATCCCTCGTACCCGCCCCAACTTGATAATGTTAGAAAATGCATTTTTCTGGGCGGGTACGGTGCAGGTCTTATATGAAATCCACCTCCGCCCTACTATCCATGACAGGTAGCACTTTATATAAAATATTTTCAGATTTGTTAAAGGACCAATCTACAATTTAAAACCCTAATTTTAATTGCAAAAAGGTCCTTACACTATTTCAAATTTTCAAAATCAAATCCAACTCCAAATCAAATTTGGGATTGATTTGATTGAAATTGGCGAATTAAAACACACCAAGCGATGGCACGTCGGGACGAACTCTCGCAGGTGGTTTTCACCAATTTGGTGACGGCGGTGGCGGACTGACGCAGCGTGAAGTTCTAAACCGTGGCGGTTTCCGGCGACCAAAATTTTTTTTTTTTTTTACTGTTCACGTCGTGAACAAGAATCTGGCCATCGTTCGCCATGAGCGATCTTGGCATCGCTTCATCGCCCCAATTTTATTTTTTGTATTTATTTATTTTAAATCGCCTTTGCCACGCCGAATAAGAGCGACATCTTGTTTCACGTCAACGATGCGATCAGTTCATCGTGAGCGGTGGCTGCTCGATTTTTTTTTTTTTAAAAATTCAAAATCAATTCTAAATCAAAACAATTAATTTCCCACATATTATTAAAGATTATCGTATAATCATTAAACGACTGGCTCGATACTGAAGGGATTTGTTGGATGTAAAACACCGCAGTAAGGCCTGGAAGTTTAAAATTTTGTTTACTTACTTGCTCCAACAAAGATCGTCTGGTATGATTATGCGATAATTCAAATCTGCAAAAACATGAAAACTTACCGTTTATGCTTTTAATGCAGTCTCTACTAAAAGGTGCGCACGCGATTGTCAATCCGGGTGCAAGCCTTGTCAAGATATTCCTTTGCCCAAGAAGCTAGGAAATCTTGCGGAGGTTTGAGAGAATTTATTTCTGAACTCTAAGTTCGAAAGTGGAAAAATGAGTTCAATGAAATTATGGGTTAAGTGCCAAATATATAGTGAAACTCCTAAGCCTGTCAGATTGGATCGAGCCAAAACTTGACCTAAATCCAATTGCGATGGGCGGTCAAAGCCCATCATATGATTTCCTTTATTTATTTTACGCGTTTTAGTTCTAATTAAATCCAAGACTTAATTTTAACTTAATTAATTAATTTTCATCAAATGAAAATTATCCCATAATTTATTATAAAATAAAATATCTTGATTCAAAATCAGATATTTTACATTCTCTCAATATACCCTTAGGCCAAAAGACAATCGACTTAGTGTGACCTTTGCGCCTTCACACATCCAAGACTGACCAATCGAGGTTCACACGGAACTCCTAAGCGGCGGTGGCGACCGATATGTAAGACGCTTACAAGACTGAAGTAAACAAACCTCATGTGAGATGATAAATTCCTTTCATTCGCGACACATTCGATCAAACTTAAGATTTGCCAGTACATCCAAATGGCGATCACTTTATCTCATCTATATTGATCGACAACTGGGCCATATCCTAGATATGTCTCAGATCGTTGGCAATGACTTGGTCGACCTAACATCTCTCGAGAAGGCGGTGTTCTCTCGAAATTCCAATCGATGAATGAATCTATTCTTGCTCAACCACCACCTTCAATCTATTTCGTAATGCACCCAATACTGGCGTCTCAACCTATAAGGCATTTGAGCTTAGACAAGATCAAAGTGCATTACTCAGTAAACAAGGTGATATTGACCTCAAGTCTAAGGACCTCTATCTCCACACGCGATAATACTCTGCATACGTATAACAAATAGTTTATCGGCAGGTATGCCAATACTCTCAAGGTATCCATGTGTCCATCACTAGCAACTATCGTCAGTAGTGAGATATACTACGTTCTCTAAGAATGTGATGCAGACCACATGTCGACTTATAACATATCATTGATATCCCATTCTCAATGATCATTAGTCTAGGCTATTTTAAGAACTACACTCTATCATTAATATCTCACACACTATTAATGACAATGTAAGTTCAAGGGATGCACATTAATGAATAATATAAACAATCAAATAATAATTCAATAATTGCAAATGCCAAGTATATATTAATCTTATTAATAATATGAATGTGTTCAAGTACATGTGCTCCTAAAATGATTGTTTCTAGGACATATATACTTTCAGTCTTAGTATTGTAATGATCAGACATAGTGTTGTATCTCTGCTTATCCTTTTTTTTTTGCACTTGTAGTTAGATACTTGGGATTTAAAAAAATAAATTATACAACCCAACGTAACATATTTCACCTACATAGCCATATTTTTTAGTTTACACAGTGTATAAGAGGTGTTTAATTATCTTTTATGATCAGCCAATTTTCTTGCCATAACCCGGTATGGCAATTACTAGGTGTCTGAATAGGTTTTGGATTTTGTAAACCTTATTAGTTTTGGATTTGGCTTCCTCATTGATATTGGTTGGGATAGCAAAAAAGGTATTATCCACCGGGCGAAGCTGCTTCTTCCTCGTCGGCAACTATGGACACGGAGTTCGACGCTAAAGCTTTTAGGAAGAACTTGACTAGAAGTGCTAGTTACTGTCGAAGCCACTGTTGAACTCATATTCGCGAGTATACTAGTAAGTACTTCGTCAATATCATAGCTCAATTCCTTCAGAAGCAAAAAATCTATGAGATTATGGAAGTAAATATTCTTGCACTCTAATTCTCTTTCTCCTTTGCTGCTCGCTCCTAAATGTCATGTGGCTTTGGCTTCACTCTTTAAGTGTTGTTTGTATATTTTCTGTCAATGCTTTGTCATGTTGTTTTATGGCGTGGCTCTTCTTTTTATTTTGTTTATTGATTTTCTTCGGCTGCTATATAAACATAGGTTATAGGGTTCTTCTCCTTTTGTTATTTCTCTGTTTTCCTTTCTTCCAAGTTTGTCTAATGTTACTTCTTTGCGTTCCTCAAGTGCTACACATAAATTTTCTTTTAGCTTAAATTTGAGATTTTTATCTAAGGTTTGAAATTGGGGGGTTTTAGAGCATTTACGGATGGACCAAACAACTGAAAAGTCGGGGCTTTTTTGGGAGTTCAAGTGGAATAAATGGGCAAGGACGACAAAGAAATCTTAATAGTTTTCTTGGTCATTGGTCATGTTATTTTGTTGATTGTGATTCCAATGTTTACTGAGTTTAATTATTCTATTTCTCTCTGTTGTTTGCTTCCAATTCTCACTTTCTCGTGTCATATCTCTCTCGGTGAGTTTCTAAACTTTCTTTATGCGCTTCCTTCCTTCCTTCTTAACTCTTTCAGTGTCGAATCTCTCTTATTGGTCGTATATGATTGCCATATTAGTTGAAAAAGAGTAGGTTGGATCTCCTTGCTGAAATTTTAGGCCTTTCCTCTGTGTTGATAATCACTATAGTAGTTTTAGTAATTTCCTGAAGGTTGGGAGTAGGGATGGCAACGGGTAGGATCTGGACCGGATCCTACTAGATCCAGATCCAGATCCGTTTTACATACATGTATCCATATCCAGATCCAGATCCAGATCCATAGGGTCTATAAAATCATATCAAAATCCAGATCCATCGGAGCCACCGGAGCCACCGGATCCACGGATCGGATCTGGATCCAAATCAAAGTGACTGATTATTAAGTTATACCTTCTAATCAGTCCAATTTTTCTAGAAAAAGAGTCAATTTAATTTAACGGAATCATGGGAAATGCATCCGTAAATTAGGACTAAATGACATTGTTGATAATTGTTATGCCTATTGGCTATTGCTGTAGTGAGAAACAATCCTCTCAATACCTAAGCTACTACATAAGTACCACATAAATGATTAATATAATGATTAAAGAATAAGTACCACCGGATCCGGATCGGGTCCAGGATCCATTGCCATCTCTAGTTGGGAGGGAGGGTGTGCTGGGTAGTTTATTTTTCAAATGATATTTTATTAGAGTGAAAATTTGATAAATTCATCACCCTCACCTTTTTCTTTCTTTCTAATAAATCTGAAGTGAATTAAGAGAGAGAACAAATGTATATTTTGATCTTAAAAGTAGTTCTGTTTTCAAAAATAGAAAAAGATCATGTGAGTGTAGAGTAGGGCATGTATTCTTTTTCCTCCTCTAGATCAATCTGCTATTGTAGTTGATATATCTTTGATGTTTTCTTACTATATGCAGAAACAAAAAATAAGAATAAGTAGTCAACCAATGGTCTTACTTAGCTAGGATAAACAAAAGATCTGTTTCTGTTTCTACAGACTTTAAAAGCTTGCATAAGTAGCTCAAACTCTAAAGTCTAAACTTGAACTCTTACAATTGTACAAGAAATGGAAGCAGCTGTTATAAAACCTGAAACTTCAGGCAAGATGCTGAAACACCGACAATACTAAAAAAATATATAATAGATAAGTTCCATTTCTTAGTTCAAAATTCTTGGTTAGCTTAACTTCAGCGTATGAATCTTAATTTTCATGTGAGTTCTTCCGACAATATTTTAATAACCTCTAATGCCAGTCAGATCTTTAGCTATTCTTTGTTCAGTTTAACTATCTTAATATGTTTTCTAGCTATTATTATTATGATGCCATTGAAATTGGAGTGCTTGAATAAGAAAATAGCTTCAAAGAGGTGCAGGATAATAAAATAGAAGAAGTTTAAATAAAAGAAATATTGCTTATTATTTTGCTAAAACTCTTGATAAGATAAATGAATTCCCCTCATGAGCATGGATATATTGACTCATTGAATAAAAGAAGAAAAACTCAAAGTATACAACAGAGTTTTATCACATGCTTATGGTTTGGTCTGTTTCCATTTGATATGGAAGGATTGCCAAGTAATCTTCTAAGTTCGTTGCAGCTTCATGATGGTGATGATATTACTATAAACGCAGAATGACTTTAACTATTCATAGACCACATAAGAATGATTAAACACTCATTTGTTCCTTTTTTGATGTTTCACTTCAGTAAATCAATTGTAGATGTCACTAACTCACCTGTTCCCATTAAAAAAAAATCATCTATTTCATTTTGGATATTTTTGTTCGGTGAATACAAAATTAATACTAAATATCAATTGAAAGTGTTGGCTAAAGAGGAGGAGAAAAATGAAAAAATAAAAAAACAAAGAGAACTAATAGAGAGGTATGCTTGGATGTCTGTATTGCTTTGAAAAAACTTAAATCAATTAGTCATTGCGAATTTATCTTTTCTACTGTTAAGTGAGTTTAATTCCTCTGAATTTAGAATAGATATAGTCTGAAGTAGTTTCCTAATTGTCTGCTTTTTTCTTCCTACTCTATGCTTGCCAACTGCAGGAAGCAACCCACCTTGCTTGGACTACTGGAAAGAAAGCTCTCATTTGAGAGAAATGGTAATGTCTCACATGTCTTTGATAGGCTACTCAGATTTATAGGAATTTACTAGTGAAAGTGAATGAGCAAATACATAAGGCACTACAACTTTCTTTGACAATTTTCTTATTACAAAGTTTAGGTTAATGTTTTCCATTTACCCTGAAAGTGAAGGGATGTTGTTAGAAGCATATAAGTTGGAATCCTTTAGTCTTTTAGAATATAGTAAGTAGGTAAGTTTGTATTTGGCTGGTCAATGTTTATGGAAGTGATTTGAGATCATACTCCTCTAGAATATTATTGTGTAGATAGTTAAATGTATTTACTTCTTTGTATTTTGACATTTCCGATTGTCCCTTTTCAAGATAGCTGTTAGTAAATGACTAAAAAAAATCAATTCGTGCATTAAGTTTCTGCTAAGATTCGGGGTAGGGTTTATTGTATGTCTTACTTTGTATTTCTGCAAAAGACTATCTCCACGGCTCGAACCCGTAATTCTTGTCATATGACAATAATTTTATCAGTAATAATGACTCCTTATTAATTTTTGGTGCAACTAATGGACTTTTTAGACCATGGTCTAGAGATCCTTTTTGAGCAAATCAAAATTTTATGAGACGATGTTAGAATACGGTCTAATTTTTTTTAAGTTATTGCAAATGTTACACAATAATGTAGTTATTTAATTATTTATAATGTTGGGTAATATATAAATAAATATTAGACATATCTACTATTGTCGAGGTTATTTTCAATTTTGATTAGTCGGATTCCAATTTTCAGATACGGAAGGGTTAAATTAAATCAAACAAACAATTTACACCTTGTACTACCATAGGGACCCCCCCCTCCCCTCTCACAACCCCATCCATTTTGTGGAATATCTTTGGCTTTGTATTCTATAACATCAAATCAGGTCAAGGATTGTGAAATTCATGGGGAAGATTTGTCATTTGAAAAGGAAACACAGCAATTGTTGACCGTCTTAGTTCATTATTGTTGACTGGCTATGGACCGTCATTTTAAATACACATCTCAGTTATATATACTCTTGTCATAAGATTTGTCTTATTTTATGACAACAAATGCATTTAAAAGGGTTGACTTGTCAAAGTTATTCTATTAAACTTGGTGAAAAAAGTACTACTCCAGTACTTTATATTTATAATATATATAACTTCATTTAAAAAAAAATATATACTTCATCGGTCTCGTAATAAGTGTATATTAAGAAACCAATAATACAATGTAAATTTACCAAATTACCTTTATATAATAAAAATAAATTATATTTTCCTCTTGATTACCAAGTAGTAAATCTTTTGACACTGAAAATCCAACAATATTAAGTTACTATGTGACTTTTTCAATAATTATTCGGATGTTACTTTAACTTATTTTTATCTAAGGTTAAAATTGAAAAACAAATTAATAGTATGTCTTTATTTTTTAAGGTGACATTTATTATAGGATAATTTCTTTTTTACCTAAAGTGACACTTAAAATAGGACGTACAGAGTATATGAAAAGAATGAATGGCACGAACTACACAATGATTTACGATTCTCCATCAATTGGTCGGTGGTCCCTTAATTAGTTTGGAAAATAAGGAGAATTAAAACAAAATGAAGTCCACAAAAGTGAAAATATGAACATTCTTATATGTGGATGATATTATTTTAATAATATTTTTAGACTCTCTTCACAAGAGTATTATGTCACAACTTAATTCCGAATTTGTTATGAAAGATCTTGATCCACTACACTATTTTTTAGAAATTGTTGGGACACGACATGCAGGTGAATTATTTCTTTTCCAGAAGAAGTATGCATCTGAGATTGTGGAAGGAGCTGGAATATTTTTTTGCAAATCCTCGGCAACTTCGGTAGACACTAAGTCTAAATTGAGTGCCACTTCAAGCAAACCATTTGGTGATCTAACATTATACCGTAGCCTAGCAGAAGCATTGCATTATCTCACATTCATCAAGCCATATATTACTTATGCAGTGCAACAAGTGTGCTGCATAATTCAATGGAGGAACATATGCATGCTCTAAAAAGCATTGTGTGATATATTCAGGGCACTCTGGAGATGGATTACATCTACAAACATCCTCCGTTTCAAAACTTGTCACTTACACGGATGCAGACTTTTCACTTACACGAATGGAGTCTTGGAGAGTTGATCGTCAATCATTTTAAGTTCTTAAGCCAGCAAATTAGGAAAATCGTCATGTTGAATGTCCTTAAATTGATTTTCTAAATACAAGGCATGTTGCGCCTTGTTATCATGAAAAATTTCTCTCATGTTTGTCGTGCAGTAGCGTTAGTTTCGATGATTGTATGTAAGAAATCGTTCGGGATTGTGTCGTAGATCCATTGTAGAACAACCACATCTAATCGTGATCAAAGTTCTTCATCAAAACCATCATGTTTCTCCATGTTTTCATCGGTGGGCTTGGGTTTAGGAGGGATGATGTGATCGATGACTTTGTACACACGCCAACGAATCTTAAACAATTCCGCCCATGACGAATACTGAACTTTTCCATCTCAAGAGTTGTGGGAATGAAATTCTTGATGTTGTTAACTGCAAGAGCAAGATGAAATTTAGATTGTTCAGCCATTGAAAAGGAATGAAGAAGAGCGTTTTCAAGAAGAAGAAAAGAGAGGAAGACAACAGAGTAGGGGAGGGCGGCGGAGGAGGCAATCGGCGGCTAGGTAGGTCTTAGGTTTAGGGTTTGACTGATACTATAAATAAATATGTTCCCTGCCTTTTTATTTATTATGGTGTATAATATATAGTAGTACATGCTTATGTAAAAAGCTACAAATTAAACTACAAAATAAATAATTAATTTGATTAATTACAATTAGAATATTAACTAACCAAATATAAAAGATATACAAAACTATGTAAATATTCTATCAAAAACTTTGTTATCTAAATAGATTGGTGACTTCAAAATTTCTAACATGCTACTTTGTCTTTGCAAGTATTATATTCTTATAAGCCATAGAGGAGGAGGATAATATAAAAGAGTTCTTCGTTATTAATTAAAAGCCATGGATATGAATGTTGTATATTTCTAATTTTTGTAGGAAACGAATAGGAGCATTAGACCTATATTATCATATTATCTTATGTGAATCATCCGAGATGTATTTGACAGTCCGATCTATGATTTAACATTTATGGTCGTTGATAAATTTTAAAATCCATACACTAAGCAATAACTTAGGATGACATAACCTTACATGTAAAAGAATAGTTAGAGAAACACGAGCTTCGAATGCTTTCTTTACTTATACCGATTTATCATCCCAGGTTTAAAAAGTAGAATCTCTATAAATTAATAACTTTTCTAAAATAATAATTTTACTCGGTTTCGATTTGGTCTCAAGGTCTAAATTAATAATTTTTATAAATTAATAAAATAATAATTTTCCGGAAGACCCTTATATAAATTTATGGTCCCTTCAATATTATAAATTAATAATTCTATAAAATTACAAATATAACTAGGACAACTTAGTAAAATATGATTCTATTGTTGTTTGCTTCTTCTTAAAATTTAAATCTAGGTGTATTTCATCTCTAAATTTGTTTACTGCATCCAAAAGCTCCGGTGTTGCGTTCTCATACTGTAACAAAAAACTGCAAAGAGTTGTTGCCGCTATGAGTGCTTCCTTCCGCGTAATTAGTTGCAAAGGCATTGTATCATCTTCAGTTTCATCCTCAATAGGATTTTCAACAACACTAGCTACAATTTCTTCTAAATTTTGGACCTCTGAACATGTATCATTTTCACTCGGGTAATCCAATAGGTGATTGCCATTCATTTTGTTGCGGTACCCAAAGCCATTAATCATCGTATCAAGACCATACATGAACTTGCATTAAGTTTAACTAGTACCGCGTACTACAATGAACTTTGTTTTTGTAGAGGATGTGTTATATTTAATTAGTCACATTGTACATTGGTAGCGATATTTCGACTGCTCACGCCAGAGTACGCATCGTCACAAGTAATATAGTCTGTAAGACCGAATATCGTCCACAGAGACTGGTTTCTAAGTACCGTTCATCTATTTTATGTTATCTATTTGACAATCGATATTTGATTGGGGTTTTATTTAACTACTAGAATAATTGCAAGATTTAAACTAATAAAGTTGTAATCAGTTATGAATGAATTAGGGCTTCCAAAATCCTCGACTATCCACTTTATTCAATCCTTAATGCAACTAAAATGATTCTTCTTCTTCGTTAAGATGGCGGTTAACTAGACTGTCTTATATTCCGGTTAGGACATATGATATGATTTACCACATAGGAGGATTAAGAACAGTAATCTATAATGCTACACAAGTATCGTGGTACTTTCGTCCGCGATTTTAACCTATGTCTAGTCAATTACATCATATCCAAATCTCTCCTTTCGATTTTTTATTCGAAATTATATAGATTATGATAACTAGTGATCAATTAATTATCAAACATTCATACCAAATTGAATAAATCTTAATCAAGTGAAGAAATCAAACTACTGCATTAAGTCATGAATAAAAGTTTCAAGCGATTCATAAGGAAAGCCTCAATAGAGTGTTTAGCTCCTAGCCATAATCACACTAAGAACTAACACAATATCCAAACATAAATTGAATTAAAAATGAAAGAAAGAAAATTACGTATAACAAAGTCTCCAATTGTAGCTTCAAATCCGCCTTGTGTTTTATTGTCTTGTAGAATGACCAACTCCTCTTCATAGCATTAATCCCTAGGGCTTAAATATCCTCTAATTTTCGTGTCCTATGGACCAATATGCCCTTAGCCAATTTGCCTTCGGAACTGAAATTTCAGTGTCGATCATGTGCCGAAACTCTGCGACTTCTCAAAGACAAATGGCGCTGCAGATTACTATTGCACCGTGATTGCATAGTACACCGCAGATCTTTCTTTCTCTCTGAGTTGCCAACTTTCGTCCTTTTCGCCTCGGGAGCACATTTTCTGCCCATTTCTCATTCTTTTTTGCCATTTTGCACCACTATGACTCAAAAGAAAGAAAAACAAACCTACTACTATACTAAACACAACAAAAACGAGTCAAATACCAACTAAAAATGACTCAAAAAGCGCATACAAAATACGCATAACATACATGAACATCATTCAATTAGTCAATACAATGTATATGTTTTATTCATGAAGAATAATGTAGGTTCGTTGAATTGGAAAAAATCTCTTTAAATTAATAAATTATTAATTTATCGATTAATTAATACCACTTTAAATTAATAAACTTACGTGGTCCCGACATTATTAATTTATAGATGTTTTACTTACATGTTTTCAACACGTTCAGGGATATGAAGTTGTTAGGCGATTTGCAACTGCTCACGCAAGTGTACGTATCGTTCACAAGTAAGTAAGACTGAATATCGTCCTCAGAGACTGGTTTCTAATTACCGAACATCTATTATAGGTTATCTATTTGACAAACGATAATTGAATTGTGTTTTTATCTAACTACTAGAATAATTGCAAGAAGTAAACTAATTTATTTGGGTTTTATCAGTTATGAAGAAATTAGGGCTTCCAATATCCTCGACTATCCACTCTATTCAATCCTTAATGCAACTAGAATGACTTCTTCTTCTACGTTAAGTTAGCGGTTAACTAAACTGTCTTATATTCCGGTTAAGATATATAATCGCTCAACCCCAGTGCAGAACCCTTCTATATTTCTATGATAGGATTTACTACATAGAAGGATTAAGAACAATAACCTATAATGCTACACAAGTATCGTGGTACTTTCGCCCGTGATTTTAACCTATGTCTATTCAACTACAACATATCCAAATCTCTCCTCTCGGTTCTTGATTCGAAATCATATAGATTATGATAATTAGTGATCAATTAACTATCATGCATTCATACCAATTATTGAATAAATCTTAAACAAGTGAAAAAGAAATCAAACTAATGTATTAATTCATGAATAAGAGTTTATAGTGATTCAAAAGGAAAACCCTAATAAAAAGATTAGCTCCTAGCCATAGACATGCTAAGAACTAATTTAATATCCATACATGAACTGAATTAAAAACAAAGAAAAGAAAAGAAAATAATTGAACATGTCTCCAATCTTCTGCCTTGATTCCTATCTGAACGGTGTTGTGTGGTGTAGAATAGGGTTTTTAGAATATGTACAAGATGCCTCCTTTAGGTCAGCCTCCTTCTCTTTTATAGCAAACTCTAGGGCTTAAGTATGTTGCAAATTTCGTGCCCTATGGTCCCTTTTGCCCTTGGCCAAATTAACTTCGGAAATGAAATTTCCGCGTCGGCGCCGCGGCCCTGCAGACTGGCGCCGCGGCGCCATAATTCCTGTGGCCTCTCAGCTGTTTCGGCGCCGCGACCCTGCTGTTCGGCACCGTGACGCTGCATGGCTTTCGTCCGGGTTGTCAATTTTTTCTGCCTCGGATTCCTCCTTTTATGTCCATTTTCCGCTCCTTTTCGCCATTTTGCCTTTTTGAACCGATGTGACTCAAAAGAAAGAAAAACAACCCTAATACTATACTAAACAGAACAAAAACTATTAAAATACTAACTAAAAATAACTCAAAAAAGGTATATAAAATATTCCTAACAAACCCCCAAACTTAACCTTTGCTCGCCCTCGAGCAAAGATCAAACAAAAATCAAAGAACAAAAACAAAAAGGACTCAAAGACGCAAATCAAGCAGCTGCACAAGGTTACTTAGACACACATGAACGTCAGTTGGGATAATATGTTGGAACATGTATAGCATGAATTTAACAATCTAGAATTTTAAGTAAGATATTTCGCAAATTCATTTCAATCACAATCAATGGAAGCATGAACACCTAACCTATGCATGTCAATTTCATTTTCATTTTCCTCAAAGTTCTATGAGCTTGTTTAGTTGATATTCTCCACTAATCATAGACATACATACTAGAGATCTTTAAGACTTTTTAGGGTTGTAATGTAGGCTTAGGCAGGGTATGTAAGATTAAGCATTTAGGCTTAATTTACATACCATAAGCGTTTTTTCTCATTCAACCATTTCATCTCTTTCTTTTTGGTATTTTTTTCAAGTCATACCTATCATTCCACTATTTTCTTTTTGATTGAGAGCATGAAATACATTTACATAGGCATCCCCAAACTTAAACTTTTCCATTTTTTATTGGGGTGCATAACTTTTCACTCTCTTTTTGTATTTCTTTTTTCACTCTTTTCCTCTCTATCTTCAATTAATGCTTATGACACACAAAGGAACATAGGATGTCAAAGAAATAACTTTTATTTTAGGCTCAAATAGACTGCCTATGGATACATTTTAGTGCAGGGTAGGTAATGAATGGTAAGAAGGACTAACAAAGAAATGCCTGAATCATCTCCCTAACATGTACATCATAACTATTTCGCCTCAAATAACAAGCAAACAACTTTTTCACAATTGACAACACATAGGCTAAGTACAGAATATTCTAAATAATTAGACTTACATGAATCTTTGGCATATCTAACTTAAGCACACATATTTTAGCTTCTCATTCCATTACATTATCCCACTTAATTCACTAGGCGTTTCAAGTAAACACAGCATGCATGATCATAAAAAAAAATCTGACTCATATAAAACACACAAAAAAACAAACAAAAAGACTCAAAAATAGACACACACAAATAAAATAAGAAACTCCCCCCCCCCCCAAACTTAAACTACATATTGTCTCAAATGTGTAAGACTCAAAAATAAAAGGGACGACTTATAGACAACAGCGGCTCAAAATGGTGGTGGTGGCGGCGGATACTGCATTAACGGAGAATTTCCCCCTGATTTTTGGCGTTGCGGCGCCCAATTTCCTGCAACCCTCTGATTAATCGGCGCCGCGGCGATGCACTGTTTTTTTTTTGCTTTCCGACATTTTTTCGTGCTTCATATCCACTTTCCTCACCTGTCATCACAACATTTTTTCGTGCTTCATATCCACTTTCCTCACCTGTCATCACAACACAAACAAAAATATCAAAAGTGAGACTGTTCAATTTAAAATAAAACAAACTAAAACAAAAAAATTAAATAACATAATTAAAACCTTGGGTTGCCTCCCAAGTAGCACTGTCTTTAACGTCTTTTAGCCGGACGCAATTAATCCTTACTAGTGTCTGGTGGATCCTTCTGCGAACGGCTTGCAATCCGAATAGTTATTTTGCCGGCCTCACTTCTCCTACACCATTTCTATAAAACACAGAAAAGGGTAGTACTTTTATGCTTGCCCCAAAATTGTCCAAATCTTGCTTGCATTCAAAATTTTCTATAGTGCAAGGAATAATGAAGCTCCATGAATTTCTAGACTTCTGGGGGTTCTCTTGAGGGTATGGACTTTCTGTTTGGGGGTCAGCAAAGACATCTGGTGGTGTTTCTTCTGCAATGGGTACATCAAAAAGGAACTCCAAGGAATCCAAAAAGGTGAAAAATTGGATTCTAGTAACCCCTTTTTTCTCTACACCAACTACCTTTCTCAACTTCTCAACAGCTTGGTGTGGTTCAGGCTTCTCTATTTGCTTACCACTTCCCACAATGGTGTCGCTAGGCAGATTTTCTTGAGGTGTATTGATCACCATATCCATCAGTTGCCTTATTTGTGTCTCCAAATTTTTGAGTGACACACTGATCTCAGCCATAAACTGAGTCTGACACTTGGTGAGCTTGAGTATGGCTTCCTGCAGCTCATTTCGATCTTCCTGTGGAACATGTGGGTTAAGCTGTTGTCGATGACTCCACTGCTCCTGATAGTAGTAGTAGTCCATGTGTCCTTATTTTGTTTTTACTAACTTTACCTACAAAATAAGAAAAACAATAAAAAGTGATAAAAAGATGCTCGCAAAACACGTTAGAAACTTGTTCTTGGAGCAACCAAATTAGAAATAAAATAACATGTCCAAATATATACAAACCAAATTAGACATAAAAATAGATAGTTCGATATTAAAAGTACGTCAGTACCCGGCAACGGCGCCAAAAACTTGTCAGACGATTTGCAATGGCTCACGCAAGTGTACGTATCGTTCATAAGTAATATAGTCTGGTAAGACCGAATATCGTCCTCAGAGACTGGTTTCTAATTACCGAACATTTATTCTAGGTTATCTATTTGGAAAACGATAATTGAATTGAGTTTTTATCTAACTACTAGAATAATTGTAAGAAGTAAACTAATTTATTTGGGTTTTATCAGTTATGAAGGAATTAGGGCTTCCAATATCCTTGACTATCCACTATATTCAATCCTTAATGCAACTAGAATGACTTCTTCTTCTACGTTAAGATAGCGGTTAACTAGACTGTCTTATATTTCGGTTAGGATATATAATCGCTCAACCCCAGTGCAAAACTCTTCTATATTTCTATGATAGGATTTACTACATAGGAGGATTAAGAACAGTAACATATAATGCTACAGAAGTATCGGGGTACTTTCGTCCACGATTTTAACCTATGTCTATTCAACTACAGCATATCCAAATCTCTCCTCTCGGTTCTTCATTCGAAATCATATATATTATGATAATTAGTGATCAATTAACTATCAAACATTCATACCAATTATTGAATAAATCTTAAACAAGTGAAAAAGAAATCAAACTAATGTATTAATTCATGAATAAGAGTTTCTAGTGATTCAAAAGGAAAGCCCTAATAAAAAGATTAGCTCCTAGCCATAGACATGCTAAGAACTAATTTAATATCCATACATGAACTGAACTAAAAACAAAGAAAAGGAAAAAAAATAACTGAACAGGTCTCTAATCTTCTGCCTTGATTCCTATCTGAACGGTGTTGTGTGGTGTAGAATAGGGTTTTTAGAATATGTACACGATGCCTCCTTTAGGTCAACCTCCTTCTCTTTTATAGCAAACCCTAGGGCTTAAGTATGTTGTAAATTTCGTGCCCTATGGACCCTTTTTCCCTTGACCAAATTAACGTCGGAATTGAAATTTCCGCGTCGTATGCATGACCAGCTGGCGCGCCATAATTCTGTGGCCTCTCATTGCTCCGCGACCACTGTTGTGGCCAGTGGCCGCATGACTTTCGTCCGGGTTGTCAATTTCTGTCCTTTTCTGCCTCGAATTCCTCCTTTTATGCTCATTTTCCGCTCTTTTTCGCCATTTTGTCTTTTTGAACCGCTGTGACTCAAAAGAAAGAAAAACAACCATAATATTATA
Organism: Przewalskia tangutica; assembly: GCA_029844215.1. NCBI lineage: Eukaryota > Viridiplantae > Streptophyta > Magnoliopsida > Solanales > Solanaceae > Przewalskia > Przewalskia tangutica. The sequence continues at coordinate 73,102,085 of CM056740.1, read as the reverse complement.
CTAAACACAATAAAAACGATTAAAATACTAACTAAAAATGACTCAAAAAAGGTATATAAAATATGCCTAACAGAAGTCTCGTAGAGTATAGGCACCGGGATGACAAATCGGGACAAGAAAAAGGGTATTCCAAACCATTCTGTCAAATTATGTGGGAAAGTGCATGAGTAACCGCTTTTAGGACCGCTATTTAAAGAATAGCCTAAATTTACCAAATCATGGTTACTGCTATTTTTGCATTAAGAAGTATTCTGGTTATGACCATGGAGATCAAAAGTAGCAATTGTTTACATCCACTCGAAAATTTTGAGAAATTAACTATAGCTCTATATGTAAAGAAGTAATTTAGTTATTAGCATGGAGATCGAAAGTAGCAATTGATTTACATCCACTTGTAAACTTTAAAATTTCAGGTCTGAAGTTAAGCTTGATCAATTTTCAACTTCAAACTTTTAAACATAAGTTTTCAAATTTAAGTCTGAAGGTTTGAATTTGTGAAATGGCTAAAAATAACTTTAATTTAGACCCGAAGATTTAAAATGAGATGTTAATTTTTAGAATTGAATTTCTATACAACGACAATGTAAAAAAAATTATAATGCTAGGTCAAATTTAGTGTACTTTGTTTATCTGATGTACCTGCATTAATTACTGCATCTTTTTCAGAATGCTCTAGCATGACTTATTCGCATTTGATACTAGCATTTTCTTACTACTTTAAATTTTTTGTTCGGGTCTGACCGTTTCTTTTTATTTTTTTGTGTGCTTATACTCTGTCTTGAACCGAGGGTCTCTCGAAAACAACCGCTCTACCTACCAAGATAGATGTAAGATTTGCGTACACTCTACCCTCCTCAGACCCCACGTTGTGGGACTTCACTGGATATGTTATTATTTGTTGTAGGTCATTTATGTATAACTACATGTAACTAGGGGCGAATCCAATGCTTTAGCACCTAGTTCATTCGAACCAATTATTTTTATGCTAGGAGTATAAATGTATATATAAAAACCTATAAAAAGTTCAACAAATCATTAGATCTGAACTCATAATTTAAAAATATAATAAATTTAATACTAAAAACTATATAAAAGGTGGAAACCATCAGATTAAAATTCTAAATCCGCCTCCAGATAACCACCCATATAAAAAGTGTGATTTGTAGCCCAAAAATTAAGACAAGTAATATGTTATAACACGCTAATAAACACTATGCATATTTTATACATATAATAAGTGTATATAAGTAAAAAAATGGACAAAACAAAGGAATTGGTGATCCAAATTAGAAGAAGTCAATTATAAATATTCTCCCAATGTCCTACAAGATAGCACATAACATTTGACTTCTCCAACACTTTCACAAATCTTCCTTCCTCTTTCCTTCTTCTTCTCTTCTCTTTTCAACCACTCTCTATTCTCATTTTCTTACAAACCAAATGCACATTTTTCTAATCACACAACAATATGGGCAAAGCATCAAAATGGATCAAATCATTCCTTGGCTTCAAGAAAAATGAATCTTTTTCTTCTACTAAAAAGAAATGGAGTGATGTTAAATCCTACAAAGATAAAGATTTTCAGCAACATCACCATGATTATCACAACCTTGATGATAAATCACACTACAACTATGGTGTGTCCATGTTGGTTCACAGTAAAAACGACGTTCCAGTGGACCTCATTAACAATGCAGTCCACTCCAGCGTCAGGACGACTAGTAATGGCATCCGTACCGAAGCCGTGACGATGCAGAATGGTGAAGAGTGGGCTGCCGTTGTGATACAGTCACATTTTCGAGCTTATCTGGTTAGTTATATATTCTCTATCGTTTCATTTTATGTGAAGGGGTATTTGTTTGCGAGAAATTTATAATATTGTGGTTTAGGATGAATTTTTTTAAAAAAATTCTGAAAGAGTAAGTCATTTTTAAAAAAGTTTATATTTATTTTTAAAACTTCGTATCAAATCAAACTAAGATACTTAAATTGACACATAGGGAGTATCAATTATACCTTTTTAAAGAAAAATCATTTTCAATTATACGAATAATTCTTGTTATTAGGAATAGTTTACTCGTAATCTGGAAAGGACGGCAAGAAGGTGTTCGGAGGTTTTGTTGAAATTGGAACAAAGATGTCGGACAATTTAGTAGTCGGTCAAGAAAGGGACAACAAATTAAATAGGTTAATAACTTTCACTCTTCATCTGATTGAAGATAGTTTAAGAAATAAAGTATTTTCAGTTAGTAATATTTATGGTTTTAAATAATTATAATATTGATGCGGTTATAATTTTTTTGAAATTTATACTTTTAAATATATTATAATATTTATATGACTCTAAAAACTTTATATTATGAAAATATATAAATATTTTACTCTTTTTTAAACGGATTAATAAAGAAATAGTGTCAAACAAAACGGAACAGACAGTAGTAGTATTTTACAATTAGTAGATTTAACACTCACGTTTATTAATGCGAACAGGGTAGTCTAACCGTAACGTCAATGAAGCAACTCATGAGAGATTAGAACTTAAATTTTAACAAAGAAAAAAGAGCAAAAATCCGAACTTGATATTTTCTTTTCCACTGCTTAAATCTTGAAAGGTTGAATTACTCGTTATTTTACTGATGAGAAAAAACAATGTGTCTAATAAAATAGTGCACACAAATTGGTTGATACAATTTACAATTCTTTTGCCCCCATGCCACATACGAGTTGGTAAGTGGTAAGGTGATTGGGGTGGAAACACTCCGACGTCGCGAGTTTGAATTCGTGTGTTGACAATTTTTTGCTGAAATATTGCAAGAGTTGTTGCTGGGTTCGTGTCCCGTTGGTCATATCTCTTAATTCTACCACTGGCGAGTGCAGTGCAAAGCGAGATTTCGCCTTCGTGACTTTCCCCTCATAAAAAAATTTACAATTCTTTTGGTAGTGCATGGGTTGTTGGGGTCGGCAGGGGTGGGTGGGTGGTTAGCACATGATCAAATATATACAGGAAAAAGGATAGTAGACTATTTTGGACCTGTGTGGACCAGAATGTCTAAAACTAGAAAGTTTTTGTGGTTGGGGGCAGAGTTTTCGAGTTTCATTCAATATATGAAATGGACCTAAGTGTAGTTCAAAATTTAATGTAGTCGCCGTTGATAAGAATTTGTCTACACATTCACACTCTACAAAGATGTTTTTCACTATTTAGATTACCTTTTGGTTATAGAACTAATATTAAATGAAATTATCAACTTGAAAAATATAGCAAATAACTTCTTTTAGCTTTTACTGATTGTGTAAAATGCCATTTTAGGTTCGTCTTTTTGTTATGTTTGAACTTTTTTTTTTATTACACAGGGGAAGGGAAAGGGGAAGGGGAAGGAGGAATATGGAAGGAGATTACAATGTGGGGATTCGAACCACCAACAAGATGAAAGTTCAGATAATCAACCAATTGAGCTATTAGATCCCAACCTTATTGAGAATCGTGAAAATAATTTCTTGTTGAAATGCAAAATAAAGCAGTGTATAAAAACCTAATGTGGTTCGATATTTTCTCGAATTCCGAGCATAGCATGAGCTTGATACACCAAAAACATGTCTCTAAGTCTTAAGTTGTTAATACAAAGATATTGGTCAAAATGTGAACTCACTCGTCTCTACACCATTTGGTTGCAAAAAAGAATTACACTTTTTTTTTATCGTATATACACTCGTTTTCTAATTTTCCATTTTGTGTGTGAATTTGAAGTCAAGGAGAGCTTTACGCGCATTGAAGGGACTTGTGAAGCTTCAAGCACTAGTAAGAGGTCATATTATAAGGAAGCAAACTGCGGATATGCTAAGGCGTATGCAGGCGCTGATAAGAGCACAGTCGAGAGCTCGTGCTGGACGATCTCAGGTTTTCGAATCCCCTTCTTTGAGCGCCAAGTCTACTCATTTCGCTTCATTTGATGGTGTTTGACTAATCATGTCATTTAAACATGTTCATTTTGAATGTTGATATATAGGGTCCTGCAACTCCTGATAAATTCGAGAATATTATTCGTGCAAGGAGCATGAAGAATGATCAAATGTTTATGCTCAAGGTATCTAATTTGCTGGATATTTTATGCTTCATGAAACGCTTTATCTAGGGAAAATAATAAAAAATGTCCTTTTATATATCACACAAAATATCTTAGTTTTAACCTCTGTTATATTTTAGGGTCATTCATACCCTTATTGTTAGCAAATCACCTCATATCCTATTTTCTCTTCAAACTTAAAGAGCTACAACCTAAATTAAAACGGAGGCTAGTTTTAGACGATCTGAAAAGAAGAGGGTAAAATTTGGACTTTATTCTCGAAGTATTTTGACACGTGAAATCCACATGCTAAAGCTCCGTTAAAGTTGAGGGAAAATATGTTGTCAACAAGAGTATGAATGACCCTAAAGTATAACAGATAAATGTAAGGATGGATCTTGGACCTAACTCAAACCCAAAAGCTAGCTTGTAAGGTGAAGATTGTTCAAGTCCATATAAGGAGTCTATGTTCTCATTCTATATCCGATGTGAGACTCTTAACACTCTCTCGCCAGACCTTGTTAACTGAAGCGTGAATAATATAATTTGGGGGTCCAACATCGGTCAACAAAGAATTAAAATGAGTCTGGCTTGGCTCTGATATCATGTAAGAATGGATCTTGAGTCTAACTCAACCCCAAATGTTAGCTTGTAGGGTGATGATTGTCCAAGTCCATATAAAAAATCCGTGTTCTCGTTCCATATCCAATGTGAGACTCTTACCAATAAAATCAAGATATTTTGTTTAATAGAAAGTAGATTTGTGGCTTTTCTCCTTTATCAATTTTGCATAAATTTATGCCTAACATAAAAATAGTATTAATGCAGAGGAATTCTTCAAACCATATGGGCTGCAGAATGGATAAAAAACAAGAATCATTTGCAAGAAATGGCTCAATTGATGATGGAAAATTTGTCAAGATTCTTGAAATGTGCACTGAAAAACCAAATGCCAATCCGAAACAGAGGGATTTATTTCATTCCTCTGAATTTAGCCTGAACTCAGACCAATTCAGTTTTAGCTATGAAGAAACATGTTACTCTTTTGCTGATAAAAGCCCACAACTTCAATCAACAGCATCATCGAAATGTGCTCGTTCGAGGACAGGACCATTAACGCCAACAAAGAGTACTAATGGATGCTCGGATAATCATCCGAATTACATGTCTTACACCGAGGCAGCTAAGGCGAAAACGCGATCAATGAGTGCACCAAAACTAAGGCCTCAGTATGATATGTTAAACTCAACAAAGAGGTACTCAAGAAGTAACATGCAAAAGGGTTCTAACTTCACTAGCAAAGGAACTTATCAAGGTTCTGGTAGATTAGATAGCATTGGAGTGCCTATTAGGGGAGATTCGGATGAATTTAGTGGCGGTTTTTATTGCATGCATTAAGATGATTCAAGTTTGAGTTTGAGTTTCAAATTGTTCATCATGCTAAACATATATATCTTGTTCTGAATGTCTGATGTCCTGAACTTGCATATTCATTTGGTTTGGAGATATAATTACTGAACTTATGTGAATCACTTTGTGTCTGACTACGTGTTATGCTAACATGTACTAGAAATCTTTCCTTATATTTAAGGGGATTCCAGATTTTATAATATAATTAAAAAAATTTATCTACAACATGCATAGTATATTTGTAACTACCATTCAATCGTTTAGGTCATACTTTATTAAGAAGTTCAAATGATAGTTTTTTAAACAACGATGTTAGAGTTAGCTTGCACACACTTCCCTCTACTTCCTACATGCTCAAATACTGAGTAATTCTAGCCACCAAGATATAAACAGATGAAAATAGGTATCAAGCATCTTTTGCCTATGCTAGGAGCAGGGACGGAGCCAGGGGCGCAAATTAAAGAGGTTCATCCGAACCCTCTTTCACCAAAAAAAATATATTATTGTATATACAAGGACAAAGTTATTTTATGTATATATAGTATAGGTTAAAACATCTTGGATTCCCTTATATTCACTTTTTTATATTTTGAATCATGACTTAGTGAAATTGATAGAATAATTAGTAATTAATATTGTAAATAGTAATTATTATAGAATCATGTAAATGATAGGAGGTTAATTAGCATTCAAGTAAATAGATTAGCATCATCTTAGGAAGATTAGATGGCTTGATCTTAGAGATTAGATGACATGATCTTCTCTTCATCATATCATTTCATTAGCTTAATTGTAGCTTGTATTAGTGGTATATTTACCACATTGTTGGAAGATGAATATTGAGGAAAATATTATAATTATTCTTACATGGTATCAGAAGATTAGGAAAAAGATCCTACCCTAAACACTTTTACTCCAAAAAAATTGACCCCCTCATTCCTCCCTCACAGTCGGTCGAGTCGTTTTTTTTTCTCATTTTCCGATCAATAATGTCTGACTCCAAATCCACTTTTCATCCGGCTCTGGCCGTTTCTAACATCAAAACGCATATTTCCATCACTCTTGAGATAAAAAATGTTCATTATGCAACTTGGGTAGACCTCTTTAAAATATGTTGATGTTCCCACCGGGTTATTCATCACATACAGTAAAACCTTCAATAAATTAATACTCGATAAATTAATAATCTCTTTAAAATAATAATTTCTTCTGGTCCCGACTTGGGCCAGTTCAAAAAATGATCAATTTTAATAAATTAATAAGATAATAATTTTTTGGAACAACCCTTTATAAATACATTGTTTTATTATCTCTATAAATTAATAATTTCTCAAATACATATGCCAAGTATATATAGATATATAATTAGGATAATTTAGCAAAATATGACTATAGTATTTTGTTTTTCTTGAAATTTAAATCTAGTTGAATTTCATCTCTAACTATTCTCAGTGCATTAAAAAGTTCTGGTGTACCCTTGTCAAATTGTAAAAATATGATGAATATAGTTCATTGATTTTAAACAAAAACTTTATTTGTTCATTGATTTTAGACAAAAAAATTATTTACAGTATATAGTAATTCATTAATTATGATACATTGAATATTTTTAACATAAGTACAATGAACTTTCAAGTTCAATTAACTTATATAATGCACATTTAATTTTATTACGTAAAAATATGATGAATATAGTTCATTGAGTTTAGACAAAAACTTTATTTGTTAATTGATTTTAGACAAAAGAATTATTTAAATTAGTAATTTAATTTTTTTTTTTTTTTTTTAAAATCACACTATAAATTAATAATTATTAATTAATTAATATCTCTATAAATTAATAAAACTTCATGGTCCCAACATTATTAATTTATAGAGGTTTTACTATAATTCCATCGGAGAAAGGAAAAGAAAATGTCTTAAAAACTGATGATGAAAAATAACTTTGGGTAACTCTTGATGCCACAGTTCTATCGTGGATTTATATAACTATCTCTAGTGATTTGTTGCACACAGTAATGGAATCCGATTCTACGGCAATGGAGGTCTGGAATCGTTTGCGGGATATTTATTACACCTCGCAAGTTTAAGACGATAATTAGAGAACGTAAGTAAGAAAATAAGATTCGAACATTGGATATAAAGTATATTTACATATGCTAATAAGAAAATTAGTATACAAAAAGGATGTGATTCCGGAAAAATGTTGGTTCCAACGAGTGTGACGTTGAAAATTAGTAATGATAGTTGTATATTCCCGTTATGGACTAGTGTCGTATTATAAGAATTATGACATTGAGAATACGAGGTCTTATGAAATTTTCAAGATTTAAAAGAAGTGGGATCCAAGATTAATTAATTGTGGGAATCGGACCAAGTTGCAAAACTCATTTTTTAGTACTTGTGCAAATGAAAAATCTGCACACTTAGACTATTAAAACCTTTCATCTCCCCACACTAATTGAAATCCCTCTTTCACTTATTATCTCTTCTTCCTAGCCGAAAAAGCCCCATCCTCCATAGCAACATTGAAGCTTTTATTAATTCCTCTTCTAAGATTAGTTCTTCTACAAATTCTAAGCCACAGAAAGCCTCCAAAACAGTGGATCACGGTACCACTGCTGGACCGATTTTAATCTCCAAAAATTCAAGACTTGGAGATGAGCATTTGAAGAAAAACATGTAAGGAAGATAAATTTAAACTTATAGAATACATGCATGTCACTTTGGGTTGAAGAAATGGTGAAAATGGTGAAGAAAACAATGGAGCAGTGACCGATTTTTAGGGGTTGTTTTGACAAAAATTAAGGTAAGAATTCTTCTTCTTATGGTATAATTGGAGTTGCATGTTGTTGTAGTTTAAGAAATGAACTTGTGTTAAGAGAAACTTGGAATTAAGACAATGCATGTGAATGTTGTGGGTGTTGTACCGATTTGGGGACTGTTTTGGTTACATTGGGTTCGATTGTTGTTGTTATTATCGTCACTAATTGTATGTTAAAAATGAAGGAAATCTTGATGTTTAAGTTGTAGTTGTTCATATGAAATTATTGGAATATGAATTGGAGGTTAAGGAATTATGAAATGAGTTATAGTATTGCATTTTTGTTCCCGTGACATGCTGGAAATTATTGAACATTGTTGCCTCGATTTAAAGGTTGTTTTGTGCTATTTTTGCTGAATTATAAGGCTGGAAATTTAGGTATAAACATGCATGTACATTATGATAGTTGCTACTCTATGCCCTAAAGGAATTAAGGTATAAGAAGGTGTTACATTGCACTTTTGTTGTTGATTGAAGTATGGACTGTTTTAAGGGTTGTTTTAACGTGGTTAAAGGAGCTAGATTGACATGAGAAATAGGTATATAAATCACCTTGATTGCTATGGTTGTCGTATTCCATAAATATAAAGAGAAAGGATGCATAACTATGGTGTAGATATAGTATATGGACTGATTTTGTTATATCCTAGAATTGTGCTTGGTTATTGGTATTGTTGACATTGTTTATGAGTTGTGGATATGTATATAAATAGGGGAAGTGCTGCCCAATTTTTTTTATAGAAAAGAGAGTCATCATTCGATATAACTTACGTTAGAAATCATAGAGTTGACGGACATGTTGCTATTATTATAGGTCGAGGTGCTAATTGAGACGAATATTAATTATAGAGTTGATTAGTTCGAAAATAAGGTATGTGAAACTATCCTTTCTTCTTTTGACATGATTTATATAAAATGAATGTACGGCGGACGTACCTAACTCCATTGAATCCTAATTCTTAGTGATACATGATATGATAGTGCCTTGATTTTCTAAAGTGATAGTTATTCTATTTATTCCATTGAGAGTCAAATGATGATTTAATTGGTATAAAGTTACTCATGATATTCTATTTGTGCTGGATATGATTATATGAATTCACTGTGTCCCGGGATGGGAAGTTTCGTGCACAGTTCCTTATGTGTTCACCGCGTCCTTCACTAGAGGGCTGGACATATATGATATGTGGACAGACATCCACGGATATGACTATGTGTTCACCTCGTCCTTCACTAGGGGGCCGGGCAGAGATGATATGTGGACAGGCATCCACAGATATGACTATGTGTTCACCGCGTCCTTCACTAGAGGGCCGGATAGTATATATATATATATATATATATATATATATATATATATATATATATATACGAGGATTTATGTGGATAGACATCCACGGATATGACTTATTTTATATGGACATGTCTTGACTCTCATTTTTATAAGGTACAGTTGATTCTCATTTTTATAAGGCACAGTTGACTCTCATTTCTATATGGCACAGTTGTACTGGTATTTTGATTATTATACATGTCTCCTGTTATCCTTTGGCCAGTTATGATCTTCTTTACAGTACTTCATGTTTTGCATACTCAGTACATTATTTCGTACTGACCCCCTTTCTCCGGGAGGTGCGTTCATGCCCGCAGATACATGTGCTCAGTTTGGTGATCCTCCAGTCTAGGATTCCTGTTAAGCTGTTGGGAGAGCTCCATTGATTCGGAGCTTAGTCATTTTGGTACAGAACCTTATTTCGGACTTATGCATATTTATGGTTTGTATATGGGTCTTGGCCAGTTGTACTGTTGTACTCATTTTGGGATGTTCTCGTATATAGTGGCAGCCTTGCCGGCTTGCCTATTTTGATATGATTTACAAGTTCTTACATTATCCTTGGTATCCGTATGACTATATGTGACAGGTGAGTATAAGGGTGCCAATGTAGGGTACCGGGTCGCGGCCCGTCGGGTCGGGTCGTGATAAAAGTGGTATCAGAGCAGTTCGTCCTCGTAATGTCTACATACCGTGTCTAGTAGAGTCTTGTGTATGGGTATGTTGTGCACCAAACTTATACGTAGGAGGCTGCCGGATATTTATGATTGATTTCTATTTTTCTTACTCTAAGATCGTGTGATAGTGCTATGTTATTAGGTTAATCCCTCTCTGACGTATTATTATGTTTCCAGTTATGCCTCCGAAGAAGGCGACAACGGTCCTGAAGTGCAAATCAGTAGCAGGAGCTACTAGTCAGGTCCGGAGATTTACCAGGTCCCATACTCAATCTATGCCTGAGAATGTACCCCAGTCGACGAGTTTTGCTACATCGTCACCTTCAGAGGCTCGATTCGAGCGGCACCACGATTCTTGAGGCCGGACACGAGCCTCGAAGCTCCTCGGCCGGGCGAAGGACAAAGTCATGAAATGCGGTTCATTCTTGCGGCGATTAGTGGCGAGGCGGACTGCGTGAAGCGGTCTTGGAGTTGATAACAGATCTGATAGTTTGAGGGTTCGTGACTTCTTGAGTTGTAATCCTCTATAGTTTTACGGGTCAAAGCCCGAAGATGATCCGCAGGAGTTTATCCGAAAGATGCAGCGTACATTGAGGGTGATCAAGGCTTCGGAGACTGAGTCTATTGAGTTGGCTTCGTATCGGATGCGGGATGTAGCGATCAATTGGTATGAGTCTTGGGAGTTATCCAGAGGCGATAGTGCTCCTCCAGCTGTATGGGATGAGTTTATAGAGGCATTCATTGGCCACTTTCTGCCTCCAGATATGAGACGAGCCAGAGTCGATAGATTCTTACAGTTGAGGCAGGGTGGCAGGAGCATTCAGAAGTATAGTCTCGAGTTTGATTCATTGGCTAGATATGCGCCTACTATTGTGGTTGATATGGCGCATAGAGTGCATTGTTATGTGATGAGACTAGACCGCTATTTGATTGATGGTTGTATGTCGGTGGCTCTTCAGCCAGGTATGGATATTACCCGGATACAGGCATATGCACAGGGGGTAGAAGACCGACACATGGGACGTCAGCCGGATAGGGATCACGACAGAGGCCAACACAAGAGGACTAGGTCGGCTGGGTATTCGGGTGAGTCTCGAGGCGGGCAGCCTCAACAACATGTCAGATATTCTTCCCAGCCAGCTCAAAGTGCACCTCTACAATTCTCAGGTAGGAGGTTTGACCGTACAGGGTATTTAGGAGCTGGTCAAAGCTGCAGGTTCACAGGTTCACAGGGGTTCGAGTTAGTCGAGGCCACATTTGCCTCGGTGTACTCGGTGTGGTAGGTCTCATTCTGGGATATGCTGTTCTGGTATAAGTGCTTGTTTTTCTTGCGGCCGTTAAGTACATATGATGAGAGAGTGTCCTTATAGAGATGGTACGGGTGGTATGGCTCAGCCTACTGGATCGGTTGCTGGTTCGTCATCTTCTATAACTATTGCGCCCCACAGGGAAGGATGTTCATGTGCCAACATGCCGTGGTAGAGGTCGTGGTGGAATTTCTAGTTCTGGCGGTCCTTCGAACTGCATATATGCCTTGGCTAATAGGCAGGATCAGGAGGCGTCTCCAAACGTGGTTACAAGTATATTATCGATCTTTTTTCGAGACGTATATGCATTGATAGATCCAGGTTCCACCTTATCATATATATATATCCCCTTGTTGCTAGTAGAATCGGAATAGAACCTGAGTCGATAGAACCATTTGAGGTAGCTACACTGGTAGGGGATTCAGTCATAGCTAACCGTGTATATAAAAATTATTCGGTGGTCATATATAGTCGTTATACCATAACAGATTTGATAGAGTTAGACATGACTGACTTTGATGTTATTATGGGTATGGATTGGTTGGCTTCTTGTTTTGCTAATGTCGATTGTAGGGAGAAGTTGGTTCGATTTCAGTTTCTAGGCGAGCCAATTATAGAGTGGAAGGGGAATACAACATCGCCGAGGGGTAAGTTTATTTCATACCTCAAGGCAAGGAAGATGGTTAGGAAAGATTATATTTACCATCTGGTTCGAGTGCATGATATGGAAGCGGAGGTACCAGCGCTTTAGTCAGTTCCGGTTGTTAATGAGTTCCCAGGTGTATTCCCAGATGACCTTCCAGGTCTTCCTCCAGAATGAGAGATAGAGTTCATTATAGATGTATTGCCAGGTACCCAACCTATATTTATTCCTCCTTATAGAATGACACCTGTAGAACTGAAGGAGTTAAAGGCTCAGCTGAGAGACTTGTTGGAAAAAGGCTTTATCAGGCCTAGTATATCACATTGGGGAGCGCTGGTATTATTTGTGAGGAAGAAAGACGGATCGCTGCGAATGTATATTGATTATAGGCAGCTGAATAAGGTGACAATAAAGAACAGGTATCCCCTCCCCAGTATTGATGATTTATTTGACCAGTTGCAGGGTGCTAAGTATTTTTCCAAGATAGACTTGCGGTCAGGTTATCATCAGGTGCGGGTAAGAGAGACAGATATTCCGAAGACAGCATTCAGGACCCGATACAGACATTATGAGTTTAGAGTGATGTCTTTTGGGCTGACCAATGCTCCAGCAGTGTTTATGGATTTGATGAACCGAGTGTTCAAGCCATACCTGAATATGTTCGTTATTGTATTCATTGATGACATTCTGGTTTATTCGCGTTCAGAAGAGGAGCATGCGGATCATTTGGGGATGTTACTTAGGGTTCTCCAGCACCAGCGGTTGTATGCCAAGTTTTCTAAGTATGCATTTTGGTTGACTTCAGTAGCATTCTTGGGGCATATTATCGAAGCTGATGGTATTCGGGTGGATACACAGAAGATTGAGGCAGTAGAGACTTGGCCCAGACCTACGATGCCTACTGAGGTACGCAATTTTTTGGGGTTTGCAGGATATTATAGGAGGTTCGTGGAGAAGTTTGCCTCAATTTCAGCGCCTTTATAAAGGCTAACTCAGAAGGCAGCTAAGTTCCAGTGGACGGATGCTTGTGAGCACAGCTTCCAGTTGTTGAAGGACAAGTTGACTACGGCTCCAGTTCTAACTCTTCCTGAGGGACTAGATGGGTATGTTATTTATTGTGAAACTTCAGGTGTTGGGCTAGGTTGTGTGTTGATGCAGCATGGCAGGGTTATAACTTATGTCTCCCGACAGCTCAGGAAGCACGAGAAGAATTATCCTACTCATGATTTGGAGTTAGCAACGGTGATTCATGCCTTGAAGATATGGAGACATTATTTGTATGTAGTTCATGTTGATATTTATATGGATCACAAGAGTCTCCAATATATCTTTAAGCAGAAAGAGCTGAACTTACGGCAGAGACAGTGGCTAGAGTTGCTAAAGGATTATGATGTTGATATCTTGTACCATCCAGGAAAAGCAAATGTTGTAGCAGATGTTCTTAGCCGTATATCTATGGGTAAATTGAAGGATGTGCAACCAGACAGAAAGGAGATGGTTCGTGAGATACACCAGCTAGCTAGCCTTGGAGTCCGTTTGGCTGATTCTGGAGATAGTAGAGTTGTTGTTCGAGGAGTTGCCGAGTCCTCTGTCATAGAATAGGTAAAAAGACATCAGTATGAGGATCCTGTTCTGGAATAGTATAGAGATGCAGCTCTTCGAAAGGAGAAAACTCTATTTGAGGTTGCACCTGATGGAGTGCTACGATATGAGGGTAGGTTATGTGTATCGGATGTTGCAGGGCTACGACGATAGGTTATGAGAGAGGCACACAATGCTCGTTATTCTATTCATCCAGAGTCGACGAAGATGTATCACGACCTCAAATGCTTGTATTGGTGGGATGACATGAAGAGATACATAGCGGAGTTTGTTGCTCATTGCCCGAATTGTCAACAGGTTAAGGTCGAGCATCAGAAGCCTGGTGGTTTATTGCAGGAGATGGAGATCCCAACTTGAAAGTGAGAAGTTATTAATATGGACTTCATTACAGGCTTGTCTCGCACCCAGCGAAAGTGTGACTCTATATGGGTTATTATGGATAGGCTGACGAAATCAGCCAATTTTCTTCCAGTCAGGACTACGTATTCAGCGGAGGACTATGCGAGATTATACATCAGGGAGATAGTGAGACTTCATGGGGTCCACACATCTATTATATCGGACAGAGGAGCTCGGTTTACAGCTAACTTTTGGAGATCGTTCCAGAAGAGATTGGGGACACAGGTGAGTCTTAGCACAACATTTCATCCTCAGACTGATGGGCAGGCTGAGCGTACTATTTAGACATTAGAGGATATGTTAAGAGCATGTATTATTGACTTCAGGGGTAGATGGGATGATCATTTACCACTCATTGAGTTTGCTTATAATAATAACTACCATTTCAGTATCCAGATGGCACCGTTTGAGGCTTTGTATGGGAGGAAGTGCAGGTCACCTATTGGTTGGTTTGACATAGGTGAGACTAAGTTAATCAGCCCAGACATGGTTATATGCTAATTCAGAAATTACTATATGTCAGGACGATTTCCAATTGCTCACGCAAGTGTATGTATCGTTACAAGCAATATAGTCTAGTAAGACCGAATATCATCCTCAGAAACTGGTTTCTAATTACCGAACATCTATTCTAGGTTATCTATTTGGCAAACGATTGCTAATTCGGAAATTAGTATGCAAAGGAAGTGATTCCAGAATAATTTTGGATGCAACAAGTGTGACATGGACTAGTGCCGTATATATATATATATATATATATATATATATATAAGGTCATGAAATTTTCAGATGTTATATATAAGATTGATTATGTGGGAGATTAATTAGTTGTGAGATTAATTTTAGTGGAGGGAATAATAATTAGTGGACAAATTATGGAGAATTGTGTCTAAAAAACTGTGGGCATGCACTACACTTATTAAATTTTTAGTATGCTCACATATACCCACATTTCCTCTCATTTCCACTTCATTTTTGAAACCCCCCCTCCAACACCTCTCACATCTTCTCCACAGATTTTTCCATCTTCCTTAGCCAAGTTAAAGACCAATTAACTCCCCCCTGAAAGATAAACTATTCTACAAAGTTTCAAGCCATAGTAAACTCCCAAAAACAATGGAGAATTCGGCAATCTGGATCGAAACATAGCCAAGAAATTGTGACTTTGAAGATGAACATTTTGGAAGAGAAACATGTAGGAATGATGGAGTAAACTTATAGAATACATGCATGTCAATATAAGTTGAAGAAATGGTGCAAAAGGAAATGGGGCAGTGACTTATTTTTAGGGGTTGTTTTGAGCAAAAACTAAGGTAAGATTTCTTCTTATTACTTAAGTTATTGGAATTAAATGATGTTGTAGTTAAGAGATAAACTCATGTTAAAGAAGAATTGGAAATGAGAGATTGCATGTGATTGTTGTTGATGTTGTTGAGCCGGAATTGATATTACCGATTTTGGGGACTGTTTTGGTATACCTTGGATTTGATTGTTGTTATTGTTATCATTGTCACTAATTACATGTTGAAATTGAAGGAAACATTGATATTTAAAGTTGTAATTAGTTATATGGAAGTATTGAAAGGTGAATTGGATTTTAAGGAAGTTACGAGAAGAATTATGGATTTTTGTGGGTGGACCGTGACATTCAAATTGTTGGACATTATTATGATGTATTAGGGGTTGTTCTTGTTAAGTTATAACGCTGAAAATATAAGTTATGAACATGTATATACGTTGTGGTAATTACTAATACATGTCTTAAATGAATTAAAGTGTAGAAATGTGTTATGTTGCAAACTATAAGACTTGCACTCTTGTTGTTGTTGCTAGAGTTGATGGACTGTTTATACTTTATATCTAATATTCGAATCTTATTCTCTTAATTACGTTCTATAATTATCGCTTTAAACTACGAGGTGTAACATCGACGAATGTTGAGGTACGTTAAAGATACTATTAACTACGGTCTCTTTTATAAAAAAAAGGCGATGAGGGAAAGATAATTGGATACTGCGATGCTGATTATGCTGGAGATCACGATACTCGTCGATCAACAACTGGATATGTATTCATACTTGGATCTGGAGTAGTATCTTGGTGTAGCAAAAGGCAACCAATAGTGTCCTTGTCAACCACAGAAGCATAATATAGAGCAGCGACAATGGAAGCTCAAGAGAGCACGTGGTTAATGCAACTGATGAAGGACCTACACCAACTTACAGATTATGCGGTTCCACTCTATTGTGATAACCGATCTGCTATTCGATTAGCAGAAAATCCAGTGTTTCATGCTCGAACAAAGCATGTGGAGGTGCATTACTAATTTCTTAGAGAGAAAGTACTACAAGAAGAGTTAGAGATGCACCAAGTGAATAGTGAAGATCAGATAACATACTTGTTCACAAAAGCACTTAACACTTCAAGATTTCAGAAACTCAGAGAACAACTCAGTATGAAGAGTCGGTGTTGAGGGGGAGTGTTAAAAATCACCACCGCCTCTCTCATTAGTAGAACATTCTAGATTAAGTTAGATAATCAATCTACAATGTTCAAATAGTTCTAGAGAATTGAAAGAAGATCTCTAGAATGGAAGGTTCTAGAATGTCTTGGATACTTAAATATGTCTAGAAGACTCTAGATTCTTATAAGAAATGTGTAGATGTTCTAGAGCCTTAGATATTTGTAGAATAAGATAGAATTGTCTAGATCTTTAGGATCATGTCTAGAATCATCCCTATACAAATATAAATAGGGGTGACCTTAGTCATTTGTATAGAACAACCAATAATCAAGAACCAAGAACTAAGAACCAACACAATTATAAGCTAAAGTGTTCCTAAGTGTGCATCTAAAAAGTGTCCAAGTGGTCAAGTTATAGTGTTCAAATATGGTGTAATTACTTTTATAATAATAAAATAATTATATTTTTTTACGTGTTGTGTTGTCCAAGAGGAATGCCATTTATGAAATTTATTTTCTCTACATTCAACTACATTTTCCCGAAAAATGATTTCCTCGTATCAGAACATAAATGTAATATTTTAAAGTTATGACATCTATTAATCATGACTAAATAGTACTAAGCTGGTTTCGTGGTGTAGTTGGTTATTACGTCAGTCTAACACACTGCAGGTCTCTGGTTCGGAATGAAGATTGTTTAAGTTCATATAAAAAGTCTACATTCTCATTACATATCTGATATGAGACTCTTTAACACCTCCATCCAACAACTCCTCCGGCAGTTCCTACTTTTCTTTTTCTTCTTATAATAAACAATAAAATAAAAAATTAGATTCAAGTGCTAGATAGAAATCGTAAATAAAGAGTATTATTTTTCTCCATATCAAACTCACATAACGTAGATGGTGATTAAATCATTGTTATTTTTAAAAATGAATAAAAAGTCCTATTTAGTTATTTACTTCTGCCGAGTGTCAACAAAGGAAAAAAATATTATTTGAAATCTACTCACGCTCACAACCAAAGTGAATTACATTTTTTTTTATTTTGTGTCAAAGTAAAAATGATTTTGAAGGATTTAAATGATAGGAGTCTCAATTTGAAGGATCAACTTAGAGGGTTTGTACTCCTTTCCTTTATTCTTTCTAGAATTGAGGTATTTTTCGACAACATAAAACAAAGAAGGAGAGACTTTTTTTTTGTGAAGAATCCAGCCGCCACTCTTTCGAGTAAGACAGTAAACTCTGACCGACGCAAAGCGCAAACCACGTCACCATGTAAACCACATGCCACGCGATGTGCCCAAAAAAGGAGAGACTTGATATGAACATAGGGTGTCTTTGGTATGATGGAAAATATTTCATATTTTTTCTTATTTGATTGTATTAAATATTTTGAAAAATATATATTTTTTCAAAATATATAGAAGAAAAACACTACCACACAAAATGAAATAGGCAGGATGGCTCAATGAATTGGTGGCCTAAATTCAAACACATTAATGTGTCAAGTATATTCAAACCTCTTAATGCGTCAAGTATATATAAGTACAGCTACTTCATTTGTTCTGAAAATGAGTGACGAGTATAATATTAGTCTCCTCTTAACTTAAGATGTTACTCCATGTCTTTTGAGTATATAATAAATTAATAATATAATCACAATCTGTAGTTATTTGAATTATTCAATAGGTTAACATGAGACTATTTTACATTATCAAGAGAATCACGATTTTGGGGTATTTTAGTTATTATTGATCTCATCTTAAATAGTATCTAAAGACGGTAAACTTTCTTTGCTAACAAGTATCAAATGATAACAACTGACGTGGTTTGCAGGCTACGCGTCAATCCGAAGTTTATTCAGAGCGCATTTACGGATAGCGACTTCGGGTTTCCTTGTTAATAAAAAAAAATGATAACAACGAGCTCATCAAACTAACAGAAATAAACAGGTTTTGTGATGTAGTTGGTTATCACGTCACACACTGGAAGGTCTCCGGTTTGAGGCTGGCGAAGCCATTCGTTTATTTATCTTATTTGTTCTGATTTTTAATGACTTCTTTTTGTACCTTTAGGGTCGTTTGGTACGCAGACTAAATTATTTCGAGATTGTAGTCCTGAGATTAATTTATTCCATATGAGAGGTGAGATAAAATAATTCCAAGTTTGATTGAATAAGGTGGGATATTCATAATTAAATTTGGGATTAATTTTATATTTTGTTTGATAAAAGGCATCTACGTGCACTAAGATCGCGCTATGCGTGGGGTCCGGGGAAGGGTCAGACCACAAACGTCTATTGTACGCAATATTACCTCACATTTCTGTTAGAGATTGTTTCCATCATATTTTATTTGATAGAAGGTATAAATTTATACGTGTACCAAATGACCCTTAATGTAGTTTCCACTCTAGGCGTCTTCTTTATTTACCTTATAATTTTTAAATGAGGTAATTTCTTTTGACAACATGAAACAAATTAAGAAAGAGACTTGATATTAACATCACCTCTTTTTTTGTTTTTTTGTTTACCGATGGTTATTGATGTGATTTATTGAATGTTTCTACGAGTTGAGAGCTTGTTGAGATATACCACATATATACATTGTATATATATGATTAGTTAGTTGGATATTAAGCTCATTAGATATTTTGGGTTCATTTAGATATTTTCATATTAGAGATATTTTTTGGTTTTAGTTAACTTAGGCAGCCTATAAATAAGACAGCCCTTTGTAAATTACATTTGAGGAATAAATCTAAAATACAGAAGAGCACATTTACGCTCCCAAATATCCTCTTCACTGCTTCTTCTTCTCCGCTGCTTTCTTCTTCTTCGCAGAACCTCTTCTTCTCTGTCTTCCTCTTCTCAATTGGTTTTCTGCTACAGACTTTAACATGGTATCAAAGCAGGATAGATCCGAGACGCGCGATTGAAGAAGTAGAATATCAGAATCGCAATTTCTGAAAATCAGAATTGCATTTTCGTCTGAAAATCAGAAAAAGTCAAAATAGAAGAAGCAGAAATTTGCAATTGCAAACATATCAATAAGGAGATTCGCGATCGAAAACAGAAATTTCTTCGGAAAATCAGGAAAACAGAGAAATCAAAATCGATCGAGAAAAATTAGAATCGCAGAAATCGTGATTCTCTTTTGAAAATTAGAATCAATCGCGATGGAGATTCAGTAGATAACAGAGAATCGAGAATCGATCGAGAATATTATTGAGGATGAAATAGAAGAGAAACTTGAAAATCGAAATCACAATTGCGATTTTCGTCGAAAAATCAGAAAATCGAAATCGAAGGAGACAGAAGATTGAGGTAATCTCTGTAGAATATACCTTTATTTTGTAAAATCAAAAATGGAGAATCGAAGAACTGAAAATCGCAATTTTCTTCTATAAATCAGAAAATCGAAGACCGATTCATCTTATTTGTTCCGCTATGGAGATGTTATCGTTTTCCGTGGATACATTCAGCCTTTGGCTATCATTGCGACGTCGAAGATCGCCAAAAATGTTTCTAAAACTTCAATTTCATTTTTGTACTGGTTCCTGTGTTTGTGAATCGTTTAGTATTGTTAAAATTAAATTTGTATTGGTGAATTGACAAATTGGAGAAGGTGTCGAGTTCGTCGTCGTTGTTGTTCTCTGTTTTGTGTTGGTAGTAATAAGTGTTGGTGAATTGGAACTGCGTTGGTGAAATTCACAAGCAGTCTATGTATGTCGAGTTGTTGTAGCTGTCTGTTTTTTGTTACTGAAAATGCTGAAATTTTGATATTGTTAAACTAAGTATTGGCGATGTTGTGTTGGTTAAATACTGGTGTACTAGATGATATGCAGCTCATGATGATGATGCTACAGATATTGTGGAATCAACACCAGTTTCTCATTATGCTGTTGGTGCTGTTGTGCTGCTTCTGTTTCGTAGTAGCTATTGGTATTGCATTTTCTGCTAGTTTCAATGCATGAGGTATTGCTTATGGTCCTGGTGTTGCTACTGCAGTAGCTAATTCTGCATATGCTATATTGACAAGAGGCCCAATATTTTGAAGTTACTGGAGGTGCAGAATTGTGCACCACAAGAAACTGTGGATCAGTGGGATTTCAGTTCAAAGAAACTGTGGTTCTGTTGCATATTCAATAGATCGATTAAAGGATCGAAGAGTTCTTAGCGACAAACGGACTGAGAATTGAGGGATACTTCATCGACGACAATATGGATTGAGCTAGCTTGCGTGATGAGAATCGGGAGATTCTCTAGTCCAAGAGAGACTAGAGAACGAAGGGTTCTTGCCGCTTATTAAAATTGCTTGCGTGATGAGAATCGAGAGATTCTCTGGTCCAAGCGAGACTAGAGAACGAGGGTTCTTGCCGCTTATTAAATTCTGCGCCTTTCGTAAGATCGATCG
The DNA here is from genome assembly GCA_029844215.1 of Przewalskia tangutica. Classification (NCBI taxonomy): domain Eukaryota; kingdom Viridiplantae; phylum Streptophyta; class Magnoliopsida; order Solanales; family Solanaceae; genus Przewalskia; species Przewalskia tangutica. Next base: position 73,080,946 of record CM056740.1, on the reverse strand, counting down.
CGCCGTTCGAAATTGTAGTTCTGGCGCGCCGGTCTTTGGTTCGTAAATTGTAATTACTGCGCCGCGCGCTTTGGTTCGTGGTTACTCAATGTTGTGAGTTGTAGCTTTGCTTGAAATGCGTAAATTACATCGATGGATTGCAAAACCGCCGATGTTGGTGTTGCCGTTCTTACGCTTATTGTTGTTAGTGTTGATGTTGTTGGCTTGTCGCGATTGTTTGGCTACTACCGATAAATTCGAAAATGAAAGAAAAATTTAATCGCCGCACTAAGCCGCAGGGAACACTTGCGCTTTCTTGGAAAATATTAACGCTTTGCAGGATGGGTTCTTATAAGGACTGATTTTGTGTTGATATTGCTGGTTTGCTGTAGATGTTGCAGATGCTTGCTGCACTGAGTGTTCCGCTCTATGTTGCAGAGGTTTCACCAGTTTTTTGTTAGAGGCACCTATGGGAGTTTCACTCAGATTGCCATATGTGTTGGGCCTCCAGACTGTTGGGACTGCTGGTAGGTGTCAGAGAAGACTGGGAATGTTTCAAATAGAATGGGATGGTCTGATGCTGTCAAATTTTGCATTGGAACAATAATAACATACTGCAAGGCAAGAGCTGAGCCATGCTTTATATCAGCATGATATGATGCCTGCAGGGCGTCGTCAATGTTGTTGCAGGACAACCATTGAAGCTGCTGTTGTTTTCTGCTGAATGGACTCTAATCCTGCTGCTGGTTTGCCTGCATCTGCAGATAATGTTGCTGCTTTTACCTGATATTTTCCAGCAGGTGCTTTTACCTGTTATATAGACCAAGCTGCAGGGGAATTTGGTGTCTGTGATGATCACATGATCACTGGATTATTGCTAGAAATGAAGAAGAAGCTCAAGATTTGGCTCGTAGAAAATTTTCAAATCAGGAGTATTGGCAACATCAGAAGTATCTTGATGAGAATTATGGTGGAAGAACCAATCAGGATGAACGAACCTTTGGATTTTCAGATGGGACAATCTGCTTGCTGTTATACCAGGAGGTTCATATGTTCCATTGCTTCCCAAGAAAGTATGTGAGGATGTACTAATGGATTTTGATGCACTCAAAGCTGTGCAGTCAGGATTGGGGACTGCTGTTGTAATTGTCGTGGATAAATCAACTGCACGAGGAACTGGAGTAGTGAATACAGTAGATATGCAGTCACTGTTGTTTTTTTGACAAGTCCAAATGGTGGTGGAAAATCAAGCTTGCTGCGATCGCTTATGTGCAGCTGCATTATTAGAAATGTGTGGGATTATGGTTCCAGCTGTCACCCCTCACTTTGATCTATTGTGTAACGTGTGAATGACTGGAGCTTTGTGAAGAACTCTTCCAAGCTAGGACTGAAAACTATGTTTTCCGTGCCTAGCTTGAGGGGGGTGTTGAGATATACCACATATATACATTGTATATATGTGGTTAGTTAATTGGATATTAAGCTCATTAGATATTTTGGGTTCATTTAGATATTTTCATATTAGAGATATTTTTTGGTTTTAGTTAACTTAGGCAGCCTATAAATAGGACAGTTCTTTGTAATTACATTTGAGAGGAATAAATTTAAAATACAGAAGAGCACATTTACGCTCCCAAATATCCTCTTCACTGCTTCTTCTTCTCCGCTGCTTTCTTCTTCTTCGCAGAACCTCTTCTTCTTTGTCTTCCTCTTCTCGATTGATTTGCTGCTACAGACTTTAACAGGGCTTGCTCATGGTGAGTATTAAGAATTTAACATGATGAGTAGCAGTAATTGGAGAAGTGTGATATTGAACTCTTATTTTAGAAGAAAAAACTACTATTTTAACTTTTGTTAGATCTAGAGAGATACTATAAGTCCTTTGTCCAGATTTTTATGATCGTGGCCTAATTAATCAACTACAACAAAGTAGGATAATAGACTATTACCGTTCAGTTCAGTTTATGTGACGAACAATCAACTACAACAAAGTAGGATAATAGACTATTACCGTTCAGTTCGGTTTATGTGACGAACCAAGATCCCAAATTCTACAAAACACCATGTGGTGCGAATGCGAGGTTTAAAGAAACTCATGTGGTGCATACATTTTTCCAATTAATACATGAATGGGAGAACTAACCTTGGATAGAGTAAAATGACAAATATACCCTCACAATGTTCTATTCTGAAACTCCCAAATTTACATGTGATTTCTATTGTCATCGTTTGATCAAAAAGTTACGAGTTTAAATTGGAAACAACCTCTTGTAGAAATACAAGGTAAGACTGTATAGTATCATTCGCGACCTTTGTTTTTATCTAAAAATGCAAAACCAATCATCAAACTCATTATACTGTTACATAAAAATGGTTCATTTATAAACCTTTTGTTCTTTGCTAGCATTCTTGGCATAGGAATGTTATTATATACTTGTAGGCAGAGATGTTGGTGAAAGAAATAATCTCCTCATTATTTTCATTAATGAATGAGTATATATAAAATTTACAAAATTCATAATATGAAAAATTCTATTTCTATTCTACTCCTAAAACCCTATTCTATTTGTACGAGAATTCTATAATTATGGTAAGTGTACAATGCTAATTAAATATAAATACAACATCAAATATATAGTCTAAAATCGTGATATACACGACTGTGTATACCGTGTATATAACGGTCCAAATATGGTAAGACCTTCTTGTTTTTTCGTGATATACATGGTATACACAAGGCATTGTATATGTCGTGTATATCTGGTATACTTTCACACCCCCGCAGTCATAGCGGGCGATCGTCGTACGCTGAGACTATCCCTAAAATCTTTAAATAGAACCTAGGGAAGACTCTTAGTAAAGATGTCTACAATTTGGTACCTAGAAGAGACATGTAGGACGCGTACTTGTCCACGAGCTACCTTTTCGCGAACAAAGTGGATATCCATCTCGATGTGTTTAGTGCGCTGATGTTGAATTGGATTACCAGAAAGATAGACGACACTAATATTATCACAATATACCAAGATAGCTTTTTGAATGGAACAACAAATTTCTAAGGGAAGATTACGTAACCAACATGATTCAGATACCACATTGACTACCCCTAGATACTCGAACTCTACACTGGAGCGTGATAATGTAGACTGACGCTTTGCAGACCATGAGATCAAGTTATCACCAAGAAACATACAATAACCAGACGTGGAGCGTTTGATATCTGGACAACCACTCCAATCAGCATCTGTAAGTGTAGAGGCCGACGATGGATATAGATGCAAGCCAAAGTCAAGTGTTCCCCGAATGTAGTGTATAATGCGTTTGAGCGCATTCATGTGCTCAACTCTGGGATCATGCATAAATAAACACATCTTTTGTATGACATACGTAATATCTGGTCTCGTGAAAGTAAGTTACTAAAGAGCCCTTGCGACACTGCGATAATGGGTGGGATCCTCGTAAGGCGAGCCAGACGCAACACACAACTTGGATTTAGTATCAACTGGAGTAGAAGTAGACTTACGGGAGGACATACTAGCTCGCTCAATTATCTGAGCGGCATACTTCCGTTGTGATAAGAATAACCCACATGTATGACGAGTGACAGTAATTCCCAAGAAATAACTTAAGGTCCCCAAGTCTTTCATAGCAAACTCAGAACTGAGCAGTGTCATGATAGACTTGCATAACACATCAGAAGAAGCAGTCAAGATAATATCATCCATATATAAGAGAATATATGTCAGAGAAGTACCACAATGATATATGAACAGAGAATTATTAGACCTGCTGTGAAAAAACTCAATAGTAGATACATAGTCTGCAAATCTCGTATACCAAGCCCGTGGGGCCTGCTTAAGTCCATACAAGGACCTCTTTATTAAACAGACATGATTAGGATATCTAAGGTCTCTAAAATCAAAGGGCTGATGCATGTAAATTATCTCATGAAGATCACCATGTAAGAAAACATTCTTCATATCTAGCTGATGAATATGTCATGCTTTAGAAAGAGTCAGACTGAGAACAGTGTGAATGATAGCCGGTTTGACCACCGGATTAAATGTCTCACCACAATCCATGTCAACATGTTGAGTTATATCATCACCTACAAGACGAGCTTTATGCCTCGCAAAAGAACCATCAGAATTATCCTTATGAGTAAAAATTCATATAGACCGAATAATATTAACAATAGAAGGATGTGGTACCAACTCTCACGTCTTATTTCAATAAGAATGTTATATTCGTCGTTCATAGCCAATTTCTAATTCGGGTCATTTAATGCAGACAATGGGTTACGGGGTAGGGGATTTAAGAATATTAGAATTTAGATTAAAATATCTTTTTATTTAAAAATACCCCGTTGACTACGAGTAACAATTGTGTGACTCGAATGAGAATTGTGTGAATTTTGGAGAAAATTCGGATGGGTGATAGATTGGCCAGCATGACCCGCTGGCCCAACACTAGACTGCACTGCAGACAAAGAATCAAACCGGACAGAATCGGTTTCGATATCAGGTGGACCGGATGAGGAGGGATGAGCGAGGTATTTGTGGGCGATGGCCCAGGCGATTTTGGTCACGGGACAAGTTCGATAAATGATGGATAATATACGGGGAGACCTCGTCATCAAAAAAATTATATGAACTAGGCACGGTACTACTCACTTTAGCAAATGAAAATTGGGCTTCATCAAAAATAACATGGCGACTAATTATGATTTTATTAGAGGATAAATCAAAACATTTGTAACCACGATGATTAGATGGATAACCCAAAAACACACAAGCGGTAGAACGAGCTTGAAGTTTGTTAATTGTAGTTGACGAAAAAAATGGATAGCATAAACACCCAAAGACCCTAAGATAGTAAGATGTGAATACGAAGAATTCTTATTATAAAGAATTTTAAGGAGAGATTCATATGCTAACCCTTGGGTAGGAAGTATTTTAAGGAGGTAAGTAGTCATTTGTAGAGTATGATGCCAAAAAGAAGCAGGGACGAAAGCATGGGCCAATAAAGTTCGGACAATATTATTAATGGTACGAACTTTTCGTTCGGCTTTCCCATTTTGTGAGGACAACAGAAACGAAAAACTATTTCATTAGCATCACAGAATTTCCGAAACAACTCATTATCATATTCTTTGTCATTATCACATTGAATATTTTTTATTTCCCGTTCGAAGTGGGTACGGATGAAAGCTCTAAATTTAAAAACTTGAGATTTTTTCGCTAACGAAAGGTCCATAAAAATTAGAATAATAATCCAAAATATATGCCGTGTATATCACGGTATACTTTCAGATTGTATTTAGGTAATATTCAGCATTTTTTTTCCAGTTGATCTCTGAAATATTATTTGCGGAAAATGTTCTTCACTTAAAAACAAAGATTGATTTCGTTCATTTTATATCACTCTCAGTTCAAGTTTCAGCGAAGGTGTGTTACACTCAGTTTGGCACCTCAGCAATTGTGTCTAATAGGCCCAATTTAAGTTAAGATCAAGTGTTCAACAGAAAACAGCCTTAGTTGATGTGGTAAAATAAAAATTAGAGCCAACTTTAAGGAGCCATCTATGTATTTGGCCATACTAAATATATGTGAAGTTCCAGTCCTACAAAACAGGATCACAAAAGAGCTTCTAAATATGCTGAAGGATAGTATATAATTCTGTATCCAATGCTACTAAATGCCACATACTATGCCACTTTCCTTTTTTTGGTTTTTCGGGTTTTTGGTGATCAAAGGCTAGGTTGCTTGCATCTCGACTATTCACAACATGTTACCTTCCACAAGCACAGTACTAGATAATTCTATCTATAAAACTTAAGCGGATGGAACTAACCACACTAACTATGCATAGAGTAGACTAACATGATGAAATGTAAGTACTTAACAAAATGCTAATGAGGATTCTAAAGCAAATTTCTAAACTTACTGTTAAAAGGTGATATACAACCAAGATTTGAAGCAATTTCAACTACCATAAAGGACTTACCCTTTGCATAAAATGCTCCATACCCATTTTCAACTATAATATGATACTAAAATCATACACCATCCAAACAAAAAAATACAAAAACCAGAAAGAAACACAGTAAATTCATTTGATTTTTTCCATAATATCAGAAACAGCCTTATCCATGTCCAATTTTCTTCATTGCTACAAATGGCCTTTCCATATCCAAAAGACTAATATATTTCCCACCATTTTCACCTTCATCTATTATTTCAAATTAACCCCTTCTTGCCTTTTCAGGATTAATCACTACTTCCACACCAGCCACCCCTTTTTCTAAACAGGATCACAAAAAAGCTTCTAAATATGCTAAAAGATAATTCTGTATTCCATCCAATACTACTAATACCATATACTATGACCACCTTGAGACTGTACCTAATTCACATAGATCCTAAAAGTTAGATTGCCAAGAATGGATTCTCAATCAGATGATAAGCTCTACCTGCAAATGTATCGCCAGCAGAAGGATGTAATGGCAAGACCATGCTGCAAGTATTACTATCTTTTACGTTGATCAACACAACTTGGTGAGGTATGTAAAGGGCAATAAATAGTTCCTCATCATTCCCTGCCACAACAGAAAGTATACTACTCGGAAACTTCCAGTGGATCGATGCGATACTTTAGGCTCCTGGAGTAGTCGTTTCCCAATTCACGTCAAAATGAAGCATCCATCCATCGCATGAAGGGCCAATTAGATACAAACGCTCATTGACACGTCCAAACCAGTAATCCGTAACATCCATTCTTGGCATCGGATAATCAAAGTGCAGAATCTCCGTATCCGTATAAAAATAGCAAAAGCTATGGGTGAACGACCAAAAGATTGCTCCGTTGAAGAAAACTCCCGTGCCTTCTGTAATTTCTAATAGGATTTGCATTGAAAATGGATCTCGTAATTGCTTCTAGGAGTTTGTCTTTGAAGAGTATATCTCATTATAAAGATAGCCAACATTGAGAATTTTGTAGTGAGGTGATTTTGAATGGTAAAAAGCCAAACACAAGTCTCGTGTAACGCCTATCTGGACTTGGAACAAGAGTGAATTTCTTGGTAGTCAGGTTACAGACATAGTACTCTCTGATCAACGGTTTCTCACAGCAATAGAAAATTACACCACACAAACTCAAAATTTCAACCATGTTAGTGAAAGCGTCGCGTCGCCTTTGAATAAATCAAAGATTCCACGAGGAGAATCCTCGAGTGATGCTTCGTGTTCGAGTGGAATGTAAGATAAGTTGTCACACTTGTCTCTGAACGACCAAGACAAATTCCACGCGATGAGTGCACTCGGGAAAGTTTGAGGCCTCCACAGGGACAAAAATAAGGATAAAAAATGAGAGATCGCCACCGTTTAGAAACTAATTTGAACCTGAACAAAGGTTTTGCTGGGAGGAGCAGTAGAATCTTGAGTACAAGATCATCACTTCTTTCAACTGCTTCAGCACTTTCGTGACACTATTCGATATGTTCGGATGAAGCCATAGTAAGTGATCTTCTTTTCAAATTTAGCAGAAACCTTAATATATATTATAAAGAACACACAGAGAGAGCGAATAATACCTCATTCTCCTACAAGTAACTCTTTTTTTAGCAACCAATGATTCAATAAAAAAAGAGAGCCTCTACTAGTTAAAGCCTGGAAAATTGCTTGTCAAATAATTGAACCAGGCAGGAATGTAGTGCATCTCTAGGTTTAGAGTGAATCAACAAAAGGAAGAAAAACACCTGAGAAGAGTAGTATGCAACAAATATTACAACAAGGTGTCCAGAGATTCGCTTATTGTGGTGTATATTATTTGTGGATATAACTGCGTCCCTTCCAAACCACCAGAAGACTCAATTTTGAAGTATGTATGATCTCCTTTAACAAATGCAGAGTATATGAAAACCAACTCCATATTCTCAGGATATGGGGTTTCTCTGATTTTCTTCAGAAGTTCATCTTCGGTGATGTAAATCTTTTTTAGCGTCTTACCAATTTTTCCTTCCCAAATCCCTACCAGTTCATTCATTGAATAGACATTTCCCGGTGGCCTCAGGTATAGCACTTTGTTCAGAGTACGTGCATCATCCACTGTATTTATGGCAAAGGCAGCAACATCACTTTCCTTCACAAAGACACCTTTAGCAGTTCCATCACCGAATATGGTGACTTCATCTCTTGGAGGGGATTTCAGACCAGGTTGAACAAGTGACGGTAGGAAAAAACTTGTAAAGAAGTTGCAACAGACATAGGTGTGAGGAATGCCTTCAGCTTCAATGATACGCCTAATCTCAGATTTTCTTGAGTAGAAATTGTGGTCCAAATCAGAAACTTGACTTCTGTCAGGATCTGACCCGAACTCTGAAGGGAGGAACCGCTTAATGCAACCAACACGCTTGATAGCAGAAATCAGAAGATTTTGTTCGGGGACTTGCTTAGATGAAACGGCACAAATCACGACATCAACTTGCTTGAGTGCTTCAATCAGGATATCTTCATCTTGCAATGAACCCTTGATAAGAGTGACACCGGAGCCGGAAAGGGTATGAAGCTTTTGGGATTTATGTGGGTCAGAGAACGCTGAGTCTCTGACAAGTCCGAATGTGGGATGAAAGGAATTGAGACTGGCCTTGGCCAGTTCAAAACCCAGACGGCCTGTTACTCCGATTATCAGTATCTTGCTCTTTTTTGACTCCATTTGCCACCGTCCGCCCCCGCCGGTGAGCTGAGGGTTGAAGACTCACTCCTACAAAAAAGCTCATTCACCCTCTACTCAATCAAAATGAAAAGCATGTACACACAGTAAATATGGACCTATGTAGATATCTATCTACATTGAATCAGAAAAAACCTTATATGCATGTACAGTTTCAGTAAGAAACTACCTAAAAGAATATAATTACCAAAATCAAAAGGAGAAAATGATCAAAATAGTCTTTAATATACGGGCTTTGGTTCCAATTGGTTCTTATTGTATTTCAAAAGGTGATCAGTAAAGACGATAACAATTTCTGTTGGCAAAACAAACGGAGACCTTCGACATGTGCACTTCACATGAGTTGATAAACTACAAAACAAAGGTACCTTCTTCTATCGTTCAATCCGATTTCAGAACCCCGCATCAAAATCCCTAACCCTAACTTGAAAGGCCCATGGGAAAACTTTCCATGCACATGTAGAGCTGAAGAAAATTGCAATTTCATGGAGAATATATTCAGTGGAGTATGTAGAGAATTGTTGGACACAGTTGGTTTCTCACAACTTGAATTATATTATTGTCAAATAAGGACCAGCTTCAGCCATACACCTCTATACACTCAATTTTTCTTGCACTCACACCATAGCAACTCTCTTTGTTGCTCTCTCTTATTTCTTACTTGATCAATCACTTCTTTCTTACTTACGCACTCACTCTTTACTTGAGCACACACACTTTATTTGAGCACACATACAACTCAAATGGCCACCTCTATTTGAGCACACATACTTTATTTATTGTCTTACCTAATATTCGCATAATATCCTATTCTTCGATTTTACTACTACCTGTTACTCTGATTGCTGTGTTTTTTTTATGTCGCTATTTTCCTTTCTTTTGAACCGATGGATTATCGGAAACAACATCTCTACCTCACAAAGGTAGAATAAGGTCTGTGTACATCTACTCTCCCAGACCCCACTCATGGGATTAAACTGGGTATTGTTGTTGTTGATGGAAGGATCTAGGGAGAGATATGTACTACTCTCTTCTAGAATACTCCTAACTACCTTTTCTCTCATTCTAGAGTTCTCCCAATTCTCTACAACTCTTTGAATATTCTACATTCTTCATGACCTACGACCAAACTGATCACTTTTTTAAAATAGCTTAATACATAGGAAGCCCCTTAAACTTGTCATTAAATTTTATTTAGACACTTTCGGTTCGAATTTTGATAAAACTTTTGCCGTTGTTCTCAATCGTCTATTAAGTAGTTAAGTTAACCACATAAAATCTACCATCTCCATTAATTATATGCATCAACCTCAATTAGAAAACGTCTAGGGTTTGATGACTTATTAAGGCAAATGCATATAATTAAAATAGATGACAGATTTTATGTGGTTAACTACCTAATAGACTCTCGAGCACACGTGCAAAAAAAATGCAAAACTTGAACCGAACGTGTCTAATTAGAACACTTTATCATTTGTTCATATGCTCAATTGAAAGTTTGAAACAAGCTACCGTTTGAGTGTCTAAATGAAATTTGTTGCCAAATTTAAGGTTGACTATGTATAAACAACAACATACCCAGTGTAGTCTCACTCGTGGTGTGGAGAGGTTAGAATATACGCAGATCTTGCCCAGAGCAACTGTTTCGGTAGACACTCGGCTCGAAATAAAAGATAATGATGTGAAGCATGCCATCAAAAAAATATGACAACAAGATAGCAAGATAAAAAGCAAATTAGTCATTAAAAGCTATATGATTAAGGACTATATCATAATGATTATACATTAAGGACCAAATGGAATCAAAAACCAATTAAACAACAATAATGAAAGAAAACTTACCGAATTTCTGAAATCAGTAGAACCCAGACACAAATTGGAAGTAGTGATGATATGCCAAGGACAAAAAATAGAGAGAAAAAATGTACTTGCAAGTCTTAATGATAAAGTTGCCCCGAAATCAATATCAATATTACTGAAATACCCCTGTCGTGCAGCCACTCCCAATAATTTGTTTCTATTCTTTTTTGGGTTAATACATCGATAGCTTTTTAAATTTACGGGTAAAAAAATAGTTCTAATTGAATACCTGAATACATAAAAAAGATATGTGTTCCTAAAAATTGTGCGTCTTTTCAAGCGCTTTTTTTTTTTTTTACTTTTTCTTTACATAGAGGGTAGGAGAGGGGGAAATGTGGAGGGAATTACAAAATGTGGGATTCGAACCTTCACCAACAAAGTGAAAGTTCAGATAGTCAACTATTGAGCTACTAAATCTCTACTATTCCCAAGCGCTTGTTACATAGATAAGTTAAAACACTTAAAGTATGTCACCCTTTTTAATTATATGCATTTACCTTAATAAGTCGTAAAATCTCATGCCTATTCCAATTGAGGTTGATATGTATACTTAAAAAAGATGACATATTTATGTGGTTAACTTAGCTATCTAATAGGCACTTGAGAACACGTACAAACGTTTTTTTTCCCAGCATTTGAATAGAAAATGTCTAATAAAAACATTTTATTATGTGTTCAATTGGAACAAATCCTAGTTTAAGTGTCTAAATAATATTTGCTGGCAAATTTAAGAGATTATCGATGTATTAAAGCTTGTTTATTTTTTAGTTTGTCATACTTTTCGTAACTCTATTAAGTATGGTAAAAAGATGTGTTTGCAATCTTTTTTAATAGATCATCAATGTTGCATTTTGCTAATGGTTGGTTTCGTTTTTTTTTTTCTTGAACTTTAACCTTCATATTTAAAACTACTATCACATAAAGTGAACAGAGGAAGTACCCCCTCAAATAATTATCTTTAAATTTTGAAAGTGCGAAGATGAATTACTGGCAAAAAATGAACGACATTTTCCTCTTAGCTTAAACATTATTTGTATAATAAAGTAAATCTAGGAATGTTTAGAGCGGACTTATTTAAGATACAAGCATCTAAATTTTATTGGGCACATCAATATGAGTAATAATTATGAGTCCGTTTGGATTCACTTAAAAAGGGAATTCAAAATTTTGGGCGGAATGCCCTTCAAAGTCAATGGTCTTTATTTTTTGCCCCTTAAATGTAGAATAATTAATTTTTTTCCTTTGCCTGGAAAATTATGGATTCTGATTCAAATTCTTGCTCAGGCAAAAATTTAAAAAAAAAATCGCAAGGCAGAGATTTGTAGCAAAATTAGGCCTACTCTAAGGAGATAATTATCTTATTACATCATGTTGTGTTCGATGAGTCCACCTTCCCGTTTAATGCATCTCAAGTGGCATCCCACCGTCATAGAAATTTCTTGATGTAGGACTACATCCCATTTTAAACCACCATTTAAATACAACAACTGAAAGTGTGCCGGTTGGGCTAGTCCAACCACTGTAGACCCAACAACTCCACGACATCGGGCGGATCGAACGAGCCCATCCTCTTCTTCAAATCTAGTACATGATCAAAATCTCACCAACCGCTTCCCAATAAGTCTGCCAGGACCTGTAAAACAACCCTTTATTCAGCCCAATCCCATTTCTCCCCTCGGCCCAGTCCATCACCCACACAACCCGTGACCTAGCACCATTGTCCATGCCACACATCGCAATATTGAAATTCGTGCCAATCATACGATCTATGTGAGTTTTTTGTCATAAAAAATTCTGATGGTTCTTTTGCGAGACATAAGACTAGTCTTGTAGGTGATGGCAGGTTACAACAGGTTGGCGTGGATTGCGGTGAAATATTCAATCTGGTAGTCAAGTCGGCTACTATCAGGATTGTTCTAAGTCCAGCTCTATCCAAATCATGGACCATACGTCAGTTGGACATCAAGAATGCATTTTTACATAGTTACCTACAGTAAACAATGTGCATAAACCAGCCGTTGGGTTTCTGAGATCCTACCTATCCAGATTATGTTTGCTTGTTAAAAAATCTCTATGTGGTTTGAAACATGCACCCAGGGCATGGTACAACAGGTTTGTAGAGTTTGTATCAACGTTAGGGTTCTCCCACATCAAGTCTGATAAGTCATTGTTCATGTACAAGAAAGGACATGACATGGGTATCTTCTTCTATATGTGGATGACATTATTCTCACAACATCATCTGCCTCGCTTCGCCAGTCGATTATGTCCTTTCTTGCTTCAGAATTTTCTAGGATTTAGGCTCTTTAAACTATTTTTTGGCAAACAGTTACTCAACATGCAGATGGTCTTTTTCTCAGTCAGAAGAAATACGCCGAGGAGATAATAGAAAAAATCGGCATGTTATCGTGCAAACCGTCACATACAACGGTTGATACAAAGGCAAAATTAAATAACACGGTCTGCTCCCCATATAGTGACCCTACTCATTACCGCAGCCTTACAGGGGCGTTACAGTATCTCACCTTCACAAGACATGATATCTCCTACGTGGTTCAGCAAGTTTGTTTACATATGCATGATCCGAAGAAAGCACATATGAGAGCTATGAAACGAATTTTGCAGTATATTAAGGGTACTCTTGAGTTTATGTTGCATCTGTATAAGTCCACCATCACTAGCATTACCTCGTATACATATGTTGATTGGGTTGGCTGCCCAACACACGTCGCTCCACGTCTAGCTATTGTGTGTTCTTAGGAGACAACCTCATCTCCTGATCGTCAAAATGACAGTCAACACTGTTTCAGTCAAGTGCTGATGCAGAATACTGAGGGGTAGCAAATGTGGTCTACGAATCGTGTTGGCTCCGAAATCTTCTGTTTGAACTACATTATCCAATTGCAAAAGCAATTGTCGTTTATTGTGATAATATGAGCACAATATACTTATCGGGTAACCATGTCCAGCATCAGCTCACAAAAAACATAGAAATGAATATACTATTTGTCCATGAAAAGATTGCACGTGGACAAGTCCGGGTTCTACATGTTCCGTCCCGTTATCAGATTGCAGACATTTTCACAAAAGGGCTTCCGTGCATACTGTTTGATGATTTCAGAGACAGTCTCAGCATCTGAGCACTTCCAGCTAAGACTGAAGGGGTCTGCTAAGGATGATTAGGATCATATCTTCCAAACTATCCTTCATCATCTCAATCATTAATGAGAATCATCTCAATCATGTACAATCATTAAGGAGAATATTGTGTACTTATGTAGGATAAGATTATTAGCTAATTACTAAGATAGTCTTCCATACATAGCCATAGATTGATATTATATGCTTGTATATATATTGTATACTTGGGATAGAATAAATCAATGGAATGAATTCCTTCGATCCGGACCTTTTTTCTGCATATAATATCATAAGAGAGAATTAGCTGCCAAATCATGATAAAATGTAGTAATTCCAAAAGCATAATGAGAGATTGTAATTCCTCTAAGTGCACAAAACATCATCTCCAAAGGTAAATTAGATTTCTAAAATAATTTCCATGTTAATCTCTACATCTGCCTTTTTCCATGAAACAAGTTTCACCAAGGGAAAATAAAATGATATGATTCTAATTAATGAGTTTCAGTTATTAATTGGAACTCATTTTCACACACAGAGATTTCATTACAAAAATCCACTCCATTATACATACGATTGTCAAAACTATTTCGAAAACTGACCGAACCGAACCTAATCAAATCGATTTTAACATTTTTTAAATAAAATTGAAGGGTTCTAGTATAAACTAAAACAATACCGAATAATTAGGTAGGTTTTTTATTCATAAAAAAATACCGAATCAAATATATTAAATATGTATATTTATATATAGTATATTTTTATATGTCAATTTTAAAATATTAAAACTTAACCTTGGCCATGAGTTTTGGAAAATTACAAGTAATATCAAACTTAGGTTAAATAAAGCAGTGACAGGGGCTTATGCTTACTACTTACTGCTTAAAGTCTAAGATTTAGTATTGCTTTCCAACTTACTTCTTCTCAATAATAGTTGTTCAACAAAAAATTAATTGCATGAAGGTATGTTTTTAGACTTTCTCTACTTCCTTTTCTACCCTTTTAAATTTTGTTAATTTAAAAGATTAATAGAAGTATTCAAACATGTTTAATCATTTAAAAAGTTTAAGGATTGATATATGAGGCTACAAGTTATTTCTATTGTATTTGAATCAACAAATATCAAATAATCAGGTGAGTTTATACTGAAAAGAAGAGGCGTCAGATCTACAACATACCACGCAAGATCAAAATTTTGAGAGAGCTTTATACCAGACATTCTAATAATAAATTATATACTTATATGTTATATTAAAATTTATTATTATTTTATATTAGGTGACGTCAAATAAATAATCGAAAATTAATCGAACTGTACCGATACAGAAGAAAAACTGATAGGATTGGGACGATTTCGAAAAGTCTAATTTTGATTATATTTATAGATTAATCGAAAAATTGGTATGGTATAATATTTTAGAAATAATCGACCGAACCGTACCATTGACACCCATAAATTTATACACATTCATACGTAGAAGTTTCCAAAATTCATTCTCAGTGTAAGAGACACTCTTCGAAATAGATGTTTTCTCACCGACATTCCGTGAAAAATTGTGCTATAAAATATAATGTTTCCACCTCATTCCCACAAACCAGATTAGAGAAAGCGTAGGGTGTGAAACATGTTCTCTCGGGAAACTTACGTATTCCGTGTGAAAATAACTATTTAAGTTTTTTTTCACCGACATTCAGTCAAAAATAGCCATCGAATATTTTTCAGTGAAAAATTCAGTGCGAAAATAGAGATTTTTAAGTAGTGAGAGTTCCAAATCCAAAAAGAGCAAGTAGCACAATATCATATCAACTACGAGAAGTTGGTTCTTTAAAGTTGCAATTAGCCTATGTTTACTGCAGCTTGATTACTTGGAACCCATGGTGGATCTTGGTTGTTAATTATAGTAGGTTGTAGGCTTGAGAATCCCGAATAAACATGTTAGAGTTAACTTTAGGAAAAACATATCAACGTGTTTAAAACATTAGGAAGAAACAAATCTAACAGTTCCCATAGCAGCCTATACGTACCTGAGGCTTGATGATAGGAAAGCTCAACTGCTTATCTATAACATCATCGACCACCTTAACTTGAAAAATATCCCTGCCCCCTTCACGAGTACTGGTGACCGAAAGGGTTATATAATATTCGGTGTCACGACAGCCACCTTGATTCACCTTCAAAATCTCCTCAAGCTCCCAATGGGTGCCCTAAAATCAATACAAAGGTAACTATCAAGAAGAAATTAGAGATAATGGTAACAAATACACCTCAAATATCAGTTTTTTTGTGAGTTTTCTATCTGAAATATCAGGTGTGTGCGTTTCCTAACTAAATTATTACTAACTATTTATTAAAACGCACCTCGAGTTGTATCTAATGGTGCATAGTGTACATTCTCTTTTTTTGTGATTAAAAATGGTGTCAAATGACACTCCACGCAGATAATTAAAAGAATTAATTGAAAATTTAAAAATAAAAGAGAGAGATAATCAGTGGCGGATCTACGAGTTTTGAAGTGGTTGTTCGAAATATATAGAAAAAAATTTCAAGCAATATTAATCTTTGAAACAATAAAATTAGACAACAATCTTTATAAACAAAATTCATAAAATTCAATAAAGTGAGTATGTTGTGTTTTGTTTATTCAATAAAGTGAGGATGCTATATTCAGTGAAAAGTATCTTTGCAAAAAAAATGTAAGGCCGTGATAATATTCAAGTGTCCTGATATACACAAAAATACTAACTAATCTACACCTTGTAACAATTAGCATAACTAACTAATCAACTGACTTAACAACACAAAACATCTAATCTATGCTAAGCTAACTGATAAAGTGGTTGGATAGACAAAATGTGCTACAATATAAATAGTATGTCCATTTAAGAAAGACAAAACATGTGCAAAAAAAAAGGTATTTTATAGTGATCACAGGGATTCGAACCCATGACTTTTAGATTCAAAATCTAATGCAATGTCCACTATGCTATGTGATCACTTTGTTTATTACTTGTTCACTTGAACAACCTTGAACACTATAGGTCCGCCACAGGAGATAATGGTCAAAAACACATTGAAGTATCATTTTTTGTAGGTTTCATCAGATACTAGTCGATGTGTATTTTGATAAATAGTTGGTGATAGTTCAGGTAGGACACGCAAACACTTGATAATTCAGATGTGTTTTGATAAATAGTTAGTGATGGTACAAGTAGGAAACACAAACACCTATAATTTTCAGGTAGAAAAACTAAAAAAACACTGATACTTAAAGAATGTTTATCTCAAGAAATTAAAACATGACATGAAAGTCTTTTATTCCTAACATGAATTCTTACAAAGCAATAGCAAGATAATAGAATAATATTATTCTTGAGAGCTAAAAGTGCAAGTAAAAGAGAAGTAAGTAAAACCCTTTATATAGAGTCTATTACAATGAGGTACAAATGTGTTTTTTCAAAGTGGGACAAAAGCAATGTGGGAAAGAGAATGCTAATTTCCCCTCTTAAACTCGCGATGGTGTTGACAGAAGCATCGAGAGTTTGCCAAGAAAGAACCAGTGACGCTTTAAGGTATGCACCTTTGTGAAAAAATCTGCAAGCTGCGTCGAAGATGAGACAAATGGCAAGGATAGAGTGCCCAACTGAAGATGATATCGAATAATATGACAATCAATCTCAATATGCTTGGTACGTTCATGAAAGAATGTGTTGTGCGCAAACATTTAAAAAGTGCTTCCAAGTGTATCTCAAAAGTGCTTTTCAAAGGAGTGTTTCCGGGGAAAAACTATTTTTTTAGCTTCTGAAAAACAGCGTCTGCTATCCGCAAAAACAATTACTTTCTCCCAAAAGCTTGACCAAACACCTCAATTTAGGGGCCACAATTTCGTGTATAAAAAATGTACAAAATCGATATGAAATATGTATATAAATGTATACATTTTATATAAAGTCCATGTTAGATTTTTGGAAATTTAAAACAACTTTCATACAATATTCATACAAGTTTAAAACAACTACAACAACATACAAAACTTAAAATATAATTTTCATACAAACTCAACATACAATTATCATACAATTTTAAATTTCTCTTCGAAATTTGGAGGGGAAAAAAACATGCTTAGAATTTCGCTCCCAATTTCGTGTATAAAAATCAGTCCTAAAAGATGACCCAACAAATAAAATCGAACCACCACTGAATCATCACTCGACCCACCACCGTCCCTAGACCTTCCACGTTTGTTTCCACTAGCAAACCACCGTGATCGTTTGTCAAAACTGAATAAGAAGGTTTGCCTTTTTTTTATTGTGAAGTGGTTCGTACTTTTCTAATGACATGTTATGGACCATTTCCATCATGTTTATAGTGAAAGCCGGCCCTAAGCAGGATCCAAAGACGTTTAAGTCCAGTTCCAATCTGGATATAAAAGTCAAGTTCAATCGTCGAAAGTGAGATCTCTTTTAGTCCGGTCTTCTTTTCTCTTTTGAGTCAGGTTCTTAAGACAGGAAATCGGGTTTTCTGAATATCTCTCTTCCGGCCTATGTTGTAAGTTAGTTAGAGATCGAAACTGGACCTGAGAGAGACTAGACTTCTAGTAAGAGTAGGTGCGCCTTAAGTTGAGGAGAGTTGTTCACTAGCAGTGGTTATGAGCTCTTTCTTGTTCCGGTTCAGAAGAGGCTGCGCACCTTCAGTTGCACTAGTGGATTGAATAACCTTTTTTTTGAGTGTCAACAAAGTGCATGTGTTCTTGGTTAATAAAAACACAAGTATAGGATGGAGAACTGATACTATAAGTAGGACAAATGCCTTCAACGAGAAATGAAAGGATTTTTTGAGCATTTTTCCACTTATCCAAGGAATTCCTTTCTTGACATTTGTATTTGAGAGAGAGAGCTATGCTTAGGTCAGTTCCTTCAGTTAACTTTTTTGGTAAGCCAAAAGTGAACTTTAGGTAAGTAAGTAGTCCCGTATGAAATTAAGAAAACATTCATATTTGGCACTTGAGAAGGTCAATCTTAAGTGTTGGAAGCTACTGCTAAGGGACTCCCCCTCATCTAGAAAGGATAGGCAATTGAGAGAGAATAGGCGATAACGACAGACACAGGAACTGAAATAGAAACAAAGATTACTTCCGTAGATGAGAGGTGCGTTTAGCGGCTCGAGCGAATGCGAGAGGGGTGAAGCTGCTTGACTTTATTCCGTAGGGCGATAGCCCGGTTTTTATTGTTTATCCTTTCCTGCGCTTGTCTTGTATTAAGATATACCGAAGAAATGAGTAAAAGTAGGTAACAGAAGGGGAGGGAAAGGACCAAATGGAACATTTTCTCCCGAATATGAGTTCAGTACCCAACAAGGACCTTCCATATTCCCATCAGAAGCTTAGGGCTTGTTTGGTTCAAAATCAGGATATTCCAAGATTATGAGCCCGTTTGGATGGATTTATGAATCCGAAAGTCATTAGTTAAAGTCATAATTTAGGAATTTAACTTATGACTTTTGGCTTATTTTTATTATTTTTACTTAAAAACAAATGCTTAAAAACACTTTTTTATTTTACTCAAACACTACAAAGTGCTTAAAAACTCTTTTAACTTAAAAAACACGTAAAATAAGCGAATCCAAACAGCAGGCTCTATAACCTAGATAACTTATTTCATTTTCTATATGGAATAAATTATATCAAGATTTTGATATAAAAATAATTATGATTTTAGCTAATACCCGTAACCTGATATTTAGCAAATTGACGAGATTGGTAGAGTAGAATTAGATATATCATATATGTGACCATGTGAACGTTGAGTCCTGAGATATGGGGATGGATGTCCAATCTCAAATCTCAATACATTTCCTTTCTGTACAGCATGGACCGGACATGTCAGAATGGATATACAAGATTCATATAACAAATTTCAACTTATTCGGAATTGAAGTGTAATTGATTGATTGCATCAATTTTTAAACAGTGTGGCATAGACCCTACATAACCTCCTAACTCATCAAAAAAGAAATATATATATATTAACAAACAAGAGAGAAGAAAAAATAACCAAAAATATTTTGTTGACATACTCCGTCGTCGTATCCAGGATCAGAGATGCAACACGAGAATGGCCAGAATCCTTTATCGACTGAGCTCACTAGATATCGAAGAACTAAACAATAAACCGATACAACTTATGCTCGAAATAAGATGCCTCCTCGGTTATTTCTTTTTCTCCGCTTCTGCTGATCATTTTTCTAATAGCTGCTTCTTTTGCTTCAAAGCGTAACCATCTGTTCACTGCTTTCCCAGAAAGATTCGTCGCTTCCTTATTATTATTGCTATTTTTTTTTATTGGTTATGCAATTTCGTTTGTACAAGATTGAATTGCAGATTTCATTTCCTCTTTACCCAATGATGTTTCCACTATCACCTGCACAAATGACAACAATGCAGAATATAGCACCAATGAGTATTGCCATAAAAAAGACTTGCCTATAGAAATCTGTACTTTAAATTCCAAGAGAAGCTCATGACAATCGAGCTCGATTACAGTGAAATAACCTCTTATACCCGTAATCTTTTAAAGAGAACGTTTGGCCTCTTGTCCTTCTTTCTTTCTCTTCTCACTTTTCTTTCTTCATAATTCTTCGGCATCAATGGCCCCCAACCAAGTCTAATAATAGAATTTTCTCTTTTTTATTTACAACTGAGGGTCCAGACCAGGCATACACCTCGACTAATTCTACGGGGTACCTACTACCTCCCACCAGCATAGATACCGAGTAACTCTGTCCATCAAAGCATGGACAAATGAGAAAAAATGACTGTGTTTTTTGCCTCTGCTGAGATTTGAACTTAAGACCTCATGGTTCTCAACCTTCATTGACCACTACGCGTAAAATTATAAAATTTCGTTCCAAGGAGAAGGTGATAAGTTCCAAGAAATTTGGACTACAACACGTCAAGCAATTTACAGTTTCGGACATCAAAGAAGCTTCAATTACTCGATTGATATGAACGGGAGAATAAAACATTTTAATTATGATTTCACTGCACATCTTTCAAAACTGCAACTTTACCCTTCTTTTGCAGAAAGAGAATTGATAGATACAATTATGATGCAACATTAGGGTAAAATAAGGAGAGCTTTGAAATTTTACCTCTTGTACTCTATTTCCCGACCGAGCAAGTAACTTGTATTGATTCTCAAACATGGATGCCATATAAACCTGAAAGAAAACCGATAATTAAAATCTTCCATAAACAAAAAGCCGTCAATGCACAGTTAAACTAAATAAACGCCTGCAAATTATTCTTGGTTCTTTAGCATTGAACTGGTCAATATTTGTTTAGTTTCCATATATTTTAGTTATACTGCTTATGCCTTCTGTAAGGTGATACCTGAAACGTTGGAGCCAAACCAGGGCTCAAGAAGTACCGTCCTTTTGACACATTGGAGATACCCTCGAACTGCTGTAATTCTATGATAAGTGATTCCACGTCGGGCCACTGTCCAACATTGCATTAAAATTCTACGATCAGCTATATACAAATGTAAACGTATATTACAATTGAAGATTAGATTCAGTAATGAATCCATTTTTTTGTACTTCAAGAAAAACACCATACAATTGATTGAGTCGTAAAGGTTTATGGGCTAGATGCATGACTTTTTGGTAGTCAGAAGGTGGCCTTTGAACTTTTGGACAGCATAGAAATTACAGCATCCTAACAAGAACTTGTACACAAATCCCACTCATCATGAATCTTAATAAGCACGCACAAAGGATAGGTAGTAGAAAAGGATAGTCTATAAGCACATCGAATAGATGACAAACATCTTATGAGAAGTTTCTGCCTTGTCCCCTTGCTATACCATACCAAAGCCATGGGTGCTTGTCTCAAGATTTTGAAACCTGTTTTTAACATGTGCAGAAGCTATTAACATACAGCAATAGATTCAAGTTATGTTGCTCGGACTCTTCAAAAATGTCGACGGGTGCGATTCAGATCCTCCAGAAGTAGTGCATTTTTGGACGATCTAACACGGGTACGACAACATTTTGGAGAGTCTGAGCAACATATTCAAGATATTGACAAAATTCAGTGCCCTCCCACCCTATGTTGCTCGGTCTCTCCAAAAATGTTGTCGCACCTGTGTCGGGTTCTTCAAAAGATGCACTACTTTTGAAGGATCTGACACACCCAAGTCAATATTTTTGAAGAGTCTGAGCATCACAGCTCCCACCCACTTCCAATTACTTCTGCGCCAGCAGATATATCTCCCAGCAGGGCAATTGTCAAGTAGGGCGAACTCTTGATAGCATCTCTGCAGTCCTTAGGGGATTTGACCTTAAAACAAACCATAATAGGATACGCCGAGCACTTAATACTTCATTAATATAGTAAATAAAAGGCCCAAGAAAAAGCAGCAAATTGATCAATCAATTGGAGGTCATTCATTATACAATACATTCTTTGAGCACGAATGAATGCAATTAAAAAACATCATCCTAATTGCCGTCAATGAAGGTAGACCCTGACCTAACGCTAAAAGGTAGTTGTTAAAGTTATGACCCACTGGCCACTAGAGTAGGGATTGAAAATGCTCCTTGTTCTTTCCAATGACGTGAAGAACTCTACTCGCAGCAAATGTAAAGGAATCATGACATATGTGTCAACTAATACTACGTGAGTATGTGATTCATTGCTCGAGAAGATGACACTTAAGTAGGCGTTTGGACATAAAAAAATGTGATATCTGAAAAAAGGTAGTATTTGGAAGAAAAAAGAAGTTGAGAAGGATATTTGAAAGTTTGTAGTTGTGTTTGGGATTGCATTTAACTTGATAAAAAGTAAACGTTTTGTGAGTGGAAAAGAAATTTCACCTGAAAAACTTGTCAAAACCAAATGTTCAAACTTGAAACTTACTTCAGAAAAGATTTCAAAAAATCAGTCCAGTTGTTTAACCAAACGCTGTTTTTGAACGGCCAAACGGGGCCTACTTATTCTTTTAACTGAAATCGAGGGCAACCATGACGTATTGATCTAAGGTATCTTTGGTAAATTGAATCATGTTAAAAAGAAATAAAGCTGCTCAATTGCAAGGGTGAGAACTGAGAACATAAACCTCAGTATCTAGCTCTGCAGCTTGGAGTTCATTCAAATTATCATGATCACCAACAACAGCCTCTAAGGCTTCCATCATGGGATCTGGCTGCAAAAAGTACATATAAAATGCATATGTCAATATCAATCTTACCTAACAATGCCAGGAAAAAAAGAAGACAGATTACCGTTATATCCTTCAACGACAAGAAGATGCGCCTGAGTGAAAAGTCTAACTGGTGAACTTTTGCCTCCACAATCTACATGGAAAAATTTCCACAAAATGTAAGATATCTCTAAAGTAGTTAGCTACCGAAATTATCAGAGAACATATGACGCGCTTAACCTCCAACGCATTCACATGAACAACATAATCAACAAAGTCTGAGCCAGCATGGATCTTTCACAACTCCTAATTGTTGTAACAAAAAATATTTAACCATAAACACCAAAAAAAGTCCCAGCAAATCCTAATATATGCAACACAAAAAACTGCACTACACACTAAAAAGATGCTCGTATAAAATAAATTGCAGAAATTACACCTTAAAAAGTTGTACCAGACTATAAATAAATAAAAAATAGCAGAAACTACAAAAATTGTACCTCTGAATGTAAGTTCCAGCTAATTTCTTTCTTTTCATAGAAAGTACCAAACTGATCAATGCATACTTAAGGGACTATTTTGAACCTACCCTCAAACATAAGGGACCATTTTTGTCATTTTCTCTATGCATAATCGTCAGTTAAATTTATTTTCACTTTTACATCAGAAGGTATGAATTACAAAAACTGTTCTGTATATTTATCGAGAAGCAACTACCTGGCCAATTTTGAAATATGACACAGGGTCTAACGTGGCATTCCATGAGACTTCTGTCTGGTGAATTAGGGCCTGTACTCCTTCAACCTATATAAATATTGCAAATTTATTATGGAATCAATAGTTAACTGGAATTATTGCCATGTATCCTATGTCTACCATAAGAGAAGCTCATGATACATCATTTATATACCTCAACAAATATACCGAAGTAGGTTATTTTTTGTATGCAACATTTTACCACGTCCCCAACTTGAAGTTTAGCCTGCAATGCAAATTACACAAGCTCAGTGACTTCATTGTGGGAGTAACTAACACTGCGAGACTAGCATCATTCAAATCCAATATTTCCAATCAAGTAACATGCATCCCATTAACATATATACTCCTATTTTTTTAATATATAGTCCTACTTTTATATGGAGAAAACTCTGGCATAACATGTTCACTTATTCGATCAATACCTAATATTATGGACTTACTCTAAGCTAAATTACTGGAGCTAAAAAAAATCTAGCCTCTCGTCAATAAACATTTCTTCCCGTTTTGGACTTGGAAATGCAAAAATAGATGGAGGAGGAAACTTGGCGTACATAGGAAGGCAAACAGAAATGTCGAAGAGAATGACAGTATTAAACTAAGAAACTTGTAGTAGGCCAGTAACATGTCCTCCCTCTATTATCTTACTTATTAACAGCGATACCAAGCTAATTTCCTTCTACAAGTGTGCCTATCTATATTCGAGATATCTCTTCTGAACAATATAGAATAAGGAGAAAGAAATTACGTTGGATATCTTGAAGTCAGTCGTAATATTCACGTTCAGTTTAACATAGAAAACCAAATACCAAATTCCATTGAAGGTTGGATGATTGTGAGATTGCCAGTTTGATAAAGATTAAACAAACAATATACAAGCTTTAGATAATGTAATGTTCTTACCATAAGGCTCCTCTTCTTATCGACCAATTCTTCCTTTTCTTTTGGCTTTATCGAGAATATTAGCCTTCTGGAATTTTTGTCAGCCAACACCACACTTACTCTAATCCTCTACATGACAGAGATCACCAAATTATGGTCTTTCTCAGAGTTCTAAGATTGAGATTAATAGCCCGTTTGGCTAGGATTCTCCAAGGCCAAAAGAGCTTTTTTCCAAAGTCGAGGTGTTTGGTCAAGCTTTTAGGAGAAGAAAAAGTGTTTTTGTGTAGAAGCAGAAGTCGTTTTTGAGAAAATGAAAAAAGTAGCATCTCCCCGAAAGTACTTTTTTGAAAAGTTTGAGAAAATTCACTTAGAAGAAATTTTTAAAACTAGGCCAAACACTAATTGCTGCTCAAAGGTGCTTTTCAAATTGATTAGCCAAAAGTACTTTTTTGAAAAGCACTTTTCAAAATAAGCTGATTTTAGAAGCTTGGCCGAACAGGTTATAAATATCGAAGCCCTCCTCACCTGACCAACAAATGATGATAAGAACTTGAGTTTCTCTTGGTCATAAATCCTGAGAAGATCTTCAAGTTTCATGTCTGGCGAAATCTCTGCATCGGCATTTTGCGGATCTACCCCCACCTCAAAAGAAGCTGCCTTGCCAAAAGCGTCAATGATCCCCAAACCTTGCTTGTAAAGGGATGGATCTAAGCCTTTTCTCCTCAACCAAGATTCAAAAGCTAAGAATTTCCACCTAGCTTCTAGATTGCGGTATGGCAAAAATCCTACCAAGGAACCAAAAGATACCTGTAAAAAGAGTTTCCGTAAGAAATAAGTTGCGAGCAGATGCACCTTCAACAACTACACCTCAGTCCCAAAGAAGTTTGGGTCAACAATATGAATCCACGTTGCTTCATTTAAGCTCATATCATATCATCATCGTACTAAATAAAATAAAAGTGAAAGATAAGTTAAAAATATACTCCCTCCGTCCCATGTGACACTCTTTTCTTTTTAGTCAGTCCCAAAAAGAATGACACCTTTCTATATTTAGTAACATTTTAACTCTAAAATGCTCATTTACCCTTAATGAAATGATTTATAGCCACGCAGATCTATAGATTATTATAGACCACGAGTTTCAAAAGTCTTCCTTTCTTTCTTACACTTTGCGTCGAGTCAAACACCATCACATAAATTAGGACGGAGGGAGTATAATATTAATATTAATATTAACAACAACAACAACAACAATAATAATAATAATAATAATAATAATATAATGAAGTAATATGATGAGTTGGGGTAGTAAATAGACTTACAACAAAGCCTCTGGTGCTACAGCTGACTAGTTCCACGTCGTCTCTTCCTCCACTCTTAACAAGCTCTTCAGCTCTTACCCAGTCATTATCTTCGTGTTCCTACGAGGTTGCAGCACTCGATTTTCATCAATACATTCTTCCTAGTTAAAGAACGGATGCTTAAAGAATATAAATTTTTAATCCACCTTAATGGGTGATTTTGCCAGGAAGTTTTCAATCTCTGAAGCATTTCCCATGCCCTCGGATTTGACAGAACGAATATCCCCTTGACTAACACTTGACGTTGCCTTTTTAGGTTGGTCTAATCTATAGTATAGCACAAGTTATTAATCAAGAAAAATGTAACAGCAAAGTATATAAGGGCAAAACAAAGTCCACAAGTACCTTTTTGGTTTTTCAAGAAGAGCAGCATCCAAAGATTCCGTGGGTCCAGTCTCGGACGGTCTATTGGAATCAGAACTTTTCTCATCAGGCCATGTATCGGTCTGCTGGAATCCTTGAAAAACAATCAAGTAGACTGATTTAAGATGCTAAATTACTGAGAAAATGGTCCCTTATCTTTGGTAGTAGGTTCAAAATAGTCCCTTAGGTATCACTTGAGCATTTGGTAAGTTCTCCAAAAGTGAGCATTTTTGGACTCCGTCAGATATTTACCCAACTCTGATTATAAATTTGATCGAAACTGTGAAAATGGAAAATATTTAACAAGAACTCACATTTGGAAGTACATATTTTGTTATTTTTGGTCTATTTCAAGAGTCTGGTGCAACTTTTTGAAGTGCAAATTCTGTTATTTTTGGTCCATTTTTGTGTCTGCTGTAGCTTTTTATGTTGCGGTTTTCGAAATTTTGACGGAAATTTTTGGTGTTTTTGTTTAAAAAAAAATTCCACAGTTCCGGTTAAATTTAACAATCAGAGTTTGGTAAATATTTGATGGAGACCAAAGTGCTCATTTTTTTGGAAAACTTAAAGGACCAAACTGCTCAGTTGATACTTAAGGGACTATTTGAACCTACTACCAAAGATAAGGGACCATTTTTGTCAATTTCTCCTAATTACCACTTCAAATGAATATCTGTCAAGAACAGAATCTTGTTACCTGTCCTAGAGCCTTTCTCCTCAAGAGGATTGCTTCTGCTAGGTTGTAACGGTTGGCGAAGTTTATTCTCAGAAGACGAGTTAGCAGCATTCAAAGTAGTTTCATCCGAAACACTAGTACGCTGATCCTCGGTAGATTCTTGATTTAGATCTACTTTCAGATTTAAATTATTAAGCTCTGGCTTGTTCAAAAGCAAGCTGTTTTCGGATTCACTAGCATCTACAGTATCATCACTAGCTACGGGTAAGACATCGCTTGATTCTCCATGCTTTTCACTATTGTCGGAGTTGATACTCATTGGCTCCGGCTTCTTTGACAATGTAACATCACTAGACTTCTCGCTTGACAGTCCATTCTTTTCAATATCGTCGGAGCTGATCCTCATCAGTTCTGGCTTCTTCAACAACGTTACATCACTAAACTTCTCGGGTTTTGGTTCTTTGCTCATTTTCAGTGTCAAGTTTGGCTTATATTTGAATTTTGATGATTCATACTCCTCCTCAGAATACAAACTCGGTTTCCGCAATATAACATTTGGAACACTACTTTTCCTACTTACTGCAGGTCTTGAAATCGGTTGGCTTTGTTTATTATAACCCTCCACCTTTAGTGGTTTATCATCAACCTCGAACTTAACACCCTTCTTGGGCACAGGGCGAACCAAATTTAATCCATTTGATGAATTGAGAGATTTCTTTTCCTTGGACACATCAAATGGAACCACCACAATTTCACCGGATGTTTTCCCTTTCTTCTTGCCAAATGACTCTTCAATTTCAAGATAAGATGTCTCCGGGTTTGTTTTCCTACTAATTATCTATGAAATCAAGAACGCAATCAGAAATACACAGATGCATACAGCATTAAACCAACCACTATGTTCAGAAGTTCTACAAGAATACACAGGAAACAATCTAAGGACCCGTTTGTCTATGAGAATTATTCACTTTTTCCTGAAATAATTTTTCACTTTATTTCAAAAGCATTGTTTGGTTATAGAATCCAACTTGGAGTTGGATTCCAAATTTGGAACAAACATCTTTTCCAACTCCATCTTCATAAATTTCAAATAAAGTGTTCTCTTCTCTCCTTTGCAAAAAGTATAACCAAACACAACTCCATCTTCAACTCTAACTTCATAAATTGCAAATAAAGCGAAAAATATTTGGAATCTATTGACAAAAACGCCTACTAAGAGATTCATACAATAGTAAAGCAGAGACTTTTAACTTTGGCATGAAGGACTGAAATTTTAACACCAAAGTTATCAATATTAAGAAACTGACAGTATGTTAGCAGATATCAATTTACAATCTATAATTGTACAATTCCAGATGCAGGATTAGTTCTTTTTTTCCTGTAGTGACAATCACAGTGCTGGTAACGGCAGCAAAATCTAAAACTTTTTTTTAATAACCGTTGTGTCCGGGCTAGCCTTGACTAATTCCACGGGATAACTGTCACCTCCCACCAATAACAGGTACCAAAGTTGTAACTCTGTCCACCAAGGCTAGGACAGATGGTAAGAAATCACCTAGTGTATTTATCTCTGATGGATTTGAACCCGAGACCTCATGATTCGCAACCCATTTCATTGACCACTAGGCCACACCCTTGGATGCACAAAGTCTAAAACTTTAGAGGGGATAAACTCTCCAATATCACCACACAGGCAGGAAAAATCACTCAACTCCTCAATTTGAACTGCATTAATTCAGAAAGTCTCTCAACTATACTATCAACTACATCTCCATCCTAAACTAGTTTTGGGTCGGCTATATGAATCTACAACTAAAATTTGAATTTCATTGATTCAAAAAGTCTCTTAACTATCTATACTATCAACTATATCTCAATTCTAGATGCAGGATTAGTTCTCTTTTCCTCTAGAACCCTCATTGTGTTGGTAAGAAAATCAATGTTTAAAACTTCAGAGGGGCTCCCAATCTCAATACACAAGTAAAATAGCCACCGCCCATCGGACTCCTCAAAATTTGAATTGCACTCTCTCAAAAAGTCTCTTAACTATATATACTACCAACAATATCAGTCCATTCCAAAAAGAATAGCACATTTCGAAACAATAATGAGAAGCTTTTATAGCCACACAAAATGATATGACACGTTTAAGACATAAGTTTCAAAAAGTCTTGTAGCCACACAATGAAACATAAATTGGAACGGAAGGAGCACCTAATTCCTTAACTAAGCAAAGAAAAATTAACAAAAAAAAACAATCAAGAACATAATTTGCTGAAATGTATATAACAACTACGCCTCAGACCCAAACAAGTTGGGATCGGCTATATGAATCCACACTTCTTTAGTTAAGCTCATTTCATATCAACTAAGAATATAATTTGCTGAAAGGAATAAGGAAAAAGAAAGAACCCAATGAACATGTTAGTGCAAGTTTAACCTTAGCTAAGGTCAATTTTGGGTCTTCACCAATCAATCTACCAAACTTGAGTTCCATTTGGTCCCACTGGTCAAGCTTATTACTACCCCTATCATCTTTAGAAGCAAAAACAGCAACTTTCTTTGTCTTTCTGGAGGAAAAAACAGTTCTTGACAAAACCCCACTTGCTATTAAGCTTGATTTATCAGCAAAAACATCAATTTTTTTGGAGTAAAAATGAGTTTTTGACAAAACCCCACTTGTTATTATGCTTGAATTATCATCTTTATCGGCAAAAACAACAAATTTTTTGGAGGAAAAATGAGTTCTTGGAAAGAACCCATTTGTTATTGAGCTTGAATTATCATATTTATCAGAAGAAACAAGAATTTTATTGGATTTTTTGGGGAAACAAAGGGATTTTGAGGTTCTTGAATGGTGTAAAGATGAAACAGACAAGAAGGGGTTGGGTGTTAAGGTTTTGTCAAGGCTAAGGTTGTTCATTCTTGAAAAAACAAAGTGAATTTCATCAGATTATATGGATTGTGAGCCTAGTGAACTGAAGAGTAGCAATACACATTTTGCCTTTGCTTTATCCTCTCTTCCGAGTTAATTTTGTATTGAGATAGAGAGAGTTTTGCAATTGGTGGTGTATCACGTGATTGGCACGTGAAGTAGTATTAATATGACTATATATTTATTTTATTTGTTTAAAAAAAAACACTATGGGTGTGTTTGGTACGAAGGAAAATATTTTCCTACAAAATGTTTTTAAAAAAAATAAATGGTTTCTTAATAATAAATCCGTGATATACATAGTATATATGTCGTGTATATCACGGGCTGATAGCCGGAAATGTACCACCCATGATATACGGGTTTATTAGGCAATCTTTATTTTACTTTTTCTTTTTTAATATTCATGTGTTTGAGTTGAAGCAAGATCATATAACTTCTAACCACATTCGATTAATCGTGATGGGATTGGATGTATGTATTTATTTGGTTTGTATTTTTCATGCTGAATAGTTAATAGAATAAGGTAAATATTTTTATTATATTTATATATGTTTGAGTATGTATTTGTCATTAAATTAAAGTACTATATATGCTATTAAAGTAGCATCAAATTTGCAAGATTTTCTAACTTCCAAGTTATGAGTTACTTTTTTGTATATTCTATTTTTTCTTTTATAGCTTAAAGAAACTTAAAAAATGTATGTACCATTTAAAATACAAATTCTGTATTTTGGGATAAACGTACAACGCACGTGTCCGGAAACTACCTTATATATATATAAGATAGATTGATGTACAAAGCATCCCGCGTTAGCAGGATCCGGGGAAGAGTTACACCCAAAGGAGCATGACATATATAGTCTACCGTAATGCAAACATTAAATATTTAAATCAAATTAATAAATTCAAGACATTTTTTATACACACAATAAGTGAATTTACCAACGCAAATTTGTTAAGATAATTTTTAAATGAAAGTAATTGATGTCATAATATTTGTAAAAGAAATCAATATTTAAACGTACTATTAAATCAATAGGTGGGGAAGGATATTTAAAATATTTTTGAAATTATTTTTTGTCAGACCTGCAATAGAGGAGACCATCTAATCAAGAAAAACCAATTAATTACCATTTCATTATGTTCACTCATCAAGATGATTGGTCTCATTGCCACTAATATTAATTAACTACGTATATGTTCATTATGACTAAGCTTGAGTATTGTCTATTTTAATTAGTGGCGTCGGATTTTGAACTCTAATAATTAAGAACTTTTCAGTAGGAGATAGGTCTTATGAGATCTATATCGGCCGTTGAAATTAAACGAAGATCAAAGAACCATTCGGTACATTACGGGGCATGCATAATGGTGCCCTCTCATGTCGCCATCTCTGGCGGGACTGTGACTCTCCTCTTAGTCCAAATCTTTACTTGACCCTCAAAATTTAGTATCGAGTAGTTAGCCTTTAGTGGACTATGATGAGAATTTGAATAGTTAGTCATGCCAGCAAGTTCTAAAAAACAAAATATGATTAAACCAAAAAAGAAAAGGAAATAAGACAACAATGCGCTTCTTATTGAAGCAAAACTGAGGAAAAAGCATTACAAATATATGATACATGTTGAAACAGAGAAATTACATTTATGAGAAGGTGGTTAGTTGTTAAGAAGTTGGTTATTAATATTAGATATTTTCTCTAGATATTTTTCTTAATCTTCTAGATATTTTCATTGTTCTGATTAGTCTCTTAAGAGTTTTCTATATTGTATAAATAGAGACACATCAGTGATATTTGGGGTATTCAGAAATAATATTGAAAAGTTTTCGCAGCTTGCTCTCTTTCACGCGACCTTCTTCTTCTCATCTCACTATCACTGTTACGACTAGTTTGCACATGCAAGCTAGATCTAGTGCATATCTAGTACATTAACAGTACCTTAATAGACTTTCCAAAATTTTAAATGAAGAAATTAATAAATAATTAAGAAAACCAATTAATCACCACATCACAATGTTCATCAAGATGATGTGGGAACAAAGTGTAGAAATAAATGAAATAGGAATATAACAACAACTAGTATGTTAGAAATCTGAAAATGATCAACTAAAAGGGCTGACTGAGTCGACCAAATTCTTGATTTATCCTTAAGATAATATTGCCCCGTATATCCTTTCAACGGTTGTAATGACAGCTTATCTCACAAGATAAAACAGCAATCAAACAAATGAGCAAATGGAACTCAAGTGTTTGCTTAGGAAGAAAGATCTTTGAGTGTTTTATTATTGCAAGAGAGGAAGACAACTTTAGAAAATTGCTTAGTGAATGTGTTTTGCAATTGTGCCAAAGGCATCAATTTATAAGTAGATGAATTTGTCTTCTCAATTAACAAATGAATGACCATCAATGTCAAGTAATGACCATTGATATTGAGGTTAATTCAGCCTAGTAATGGCTGAAAGCAATAGCCAAATAATGGAGATTAATTGCTCCAAAGTCAGCTCAAGAATCAGCCTTAATTCGCCTCCCACAGTACTGGAAAATCGTCGAAGCACCGCGGTCCCTCGGGAGGGCACCGCGGTGCCTAAATCGATGAAGTCACCGGAATCGAATTAGCCGCGGTCCTAGGTGGAAACGCGCGGTGCCTCAGCACCGCTGATCCGCCTCGTGCACCGCGATGCCTCTTCTTATTTCCGTGGCGATTTTTGATTCATTTCATCTCTTACACATTTCTTCCTTTCATTTACCAACGTGAAACCATTTGTCATTTGGCCAATAACCGTCTATTCTCTTACCTCTCAAACAATTCGTATAGGTACCAATATCTCTTCCATTTAAGGAAATTACGATTTTTGGCACTTTATGTGCACGTGTGTGAAAACCATGTTTTCAACGTGCGGGACCCCAATTATTCGAGTCATAATTATAGGATTAATCTATTTTACATTTAGTAAATTTCCAACAGATGATTAGTCTCATTGACAATAATTAATATTAACTATTCATCATGACTAGTCTTGAGTTTCTTCTATTTTTAACTAGTGATTCTAGGTTCTAACTCTAAGAATTAAAAATCACCCGGTATGAAATACTTTAACCCAATAGTGGGCACCTAAACCGGAAAGCGGCCATAGATGTTATAACAAAACTTTATAAGAAAATATCTCGAAAACTCTATAAAGATCGAATTAGGTCTAAACGAATGAATCAATATATCACTATCAATCATAAGTTTCATATTGACCTCAATCTACTTCAGAGATCCCAATAATTTTTTTTTCAAATACACTATCAGCATCCAACACGAATTTAAATTTATAGTGCCAGCGACTTTTGAAACCAAAATACAATATGAAGACAACAATGTGTTTCTTATTAAAGCAAAATTGAGAAAAAAAAGCATTACAAATATATGGTGCCTTGATAGGCTTTACAAAATTTTCAAATGAAGAAACAAATACTTAGGAAAACCAATTAACATGTCTCTCATCAAGATGATTGATTAGTCACATTGGCAATAATTAAATTAACTATTGCATTATGACTAATCTTGAGTCTCTTGACTCTCTTCAGCAGGCTGTGGTTCATCAACAGTAGTTGTAGTTGAACCTTCTTGTTCATCAGTTGATCCACTATTATTTTTTTTATTTGTAGTTGTTGTGAGATGATTATAGGAACCTTTTTCTTTGAATAATTGAGAGAAATGAGGCTTGCAATAGAGAAGTCCATCTAATGCTGCATATGATGAAGTTGTAAGTTTGCATCCACCATGTGCACATCTAAAGCATGATTGATGGTAAAAATCTCCATCTACTGTCACCTGTTTTTTCAACCATATAATATAGATTAGAGTATCTACTTAAATGTTATAAAGATGAAAAAATTAGAAGAATTAACCTAAACAGTTGTCTACTCAACCGCTTACACTAAAAATAACCGCCAGATATACAATATATGTATAATTCATGTATATTATGTGTATAACCCTATATAATTAATATATAATCTGTATAGTACTGTAAAGATTCCGGAAAAGTACGCTTGTGAAAGTGAAGTGTATCTCCATCAAGGGCTAATGCGCACACAGAGATGAAACCAGTATTTCAACTATTATTGATTCGAATTAAGAGTTCTAGCCGCAAGCCCATTTAATTTGTTGGGTTCAAAATCTTATTTATTAAATTATTAATTTAGTGAATTTTTTAACACATGATAAAGATTTGAGCCAAGCTATTGAATTCATATGAACCACTAGGTTCACCACAACACCATGTAGACATAGGGAAGAAACGTCTATGGAGTGTTTTTCCCTTTTAATGGGTTTTATGAAGGGCGAATTTAGATTAGTCGAGTCAGCGATACAAAATACTAGATGGTTAAACAAAATAAAATAAAATAAAGAATCTCATATCTCAATATTCTATACACATGTACTCCCTCCTGTCCATTTTACTTGTCATATTTTTTTGCGCACAAAATATTAACTAAAAATGTTATTCGAATAAATTATTCATATTTATTCTTTGATCTCAATTTAATACTACTCTCTCTTTCACGCTCTCTTCTCGCATTTATTGAGTGGGGGTAAATGTGGAAACTAACAACTAATTATATCTTGATTTTTTAAAGTAACAACTATTTTTTACCATCTATTTTTAGCAAGGACTATAAGTAAAATAAACCATAGGAAGTGACATTTATCTTTTCCATGATACTACTTAGTGTGTCTGTTCATACAATAATCACGTCGAAAAGAAAAAAGAGGGCTCTTTATCAGTATAAAGCCGGAAAAATAAAAGCATTATTCGGAAATTTTTGTTTTCATCTGTCTTGCGTGGGACAGTTCATCTTCCGAACGAAACATATCTTATAAAAACATATAGATTTGGTGGATTCAGGTTAAACAATTGAATTGATTACGAGTCATCTTTACTTGTTAAAACAGAATTAATTTTATAACATAACTAAGTAAAATTTCTTTTATTTTTCAATTTAATCATTCAATATCCGAAATTCATAGGTTAGTTAATTAAAACTATTTACCTTTTCCAATGGGTACACAGTTTTCTTGCACGCTGCACATTTTTCCTGAGTGCCAGAAAATAGAGAGGACAGCTTGCCAGGGTTTCTGTTCTGTAATCAAAAGGATATACAAAATGAAGAAATTCAAATTTTGATATATACAATTAATAACAAAATCCTTTTAATAAATAAAAACATGAAGGGAATATAGTAAAAAAGATAATGTTTTTATTGTTACAATTATATATCATATCTCCTCATAAGTAGTAAAGTAAAAATTCATTCAAAAGTATATAAATAAGCTACAGTATATATTATGCATGGATGCATTGCCTTATTAGAATTAAAATTGTTATGACCACATCATTGACTTTATAAATTATACTCCCGATATTTCAGTTTATATGACATTATTTTCTTATTGTTTGTTCTCAAAATAATGACACATTTCTATATTTATAAACAGATAAATTTTATAGTCACACAAATATAAACGTGTTTAACACCACAATTTTCGAAAGTTTTGAAACTACACGAGTGTTACAACATTTAAGACCGCAAATTACAAAATTTCTTATTTTCTTAAATTTTGAGTCAATTTAAACTATGTCATATAAATTGAAATGACGAGAATAGTAAAAAAATCTAGTTAAAGTTGGCACGAGATACATACCAGATCATTGTTCCTCCCAACTGCACATTGATATAAGAAACAAATTAGGGAAAATAATAAAAATAAATTTAGGTTAATTAGGAATAGGGCTTGGCATAAAACTCCGAAAACCGAATTACGGAACTAAATCGAGGATTTCGGTATTCCGGTTTTCGGGAATAAAATTTAAAAATACAGTATTCGATTTCGATATTTGGTTTAGATGCTTGATTTATGAATTACCGAATCGAAATTTGAAAGATGTACATTCAATTACCGATTACCAAATTCGAATTTTGAAAATACCAAACGCCCATCCCTCGTTAGAAATATTATAATTAAAAACATATATAGATGTATTAAAATTCAGAAGAAAGAAAGAAAAAACTAACGTGACGAAGACTTCAAGATGCCACTTCCTTTCTCCTTGAGGAGTTGTTCAAAATGTGGCTTGCAAAATAAAGCTCCATCGAGGCTAGAGTAGTTGCTCAACTATATATAAATTTTAAAGGAAAAATCCACAAAAATGCATTAGAATATAATCTTCAAGTTGATGATATTTTGCATAAAAATAATTTCTTTTATGTATTTTCTTGTTTATTATTTCTATCTATTTATTTCATAATAATACTTTATGTGCGAGCTTGATCACATTATCGATCTCAATTAGGGGTAGAGGCTAGACTGGAAAAAGGGGGAGGGATTCGAAAATGCGCAAGTAATGTTAGAAGCTGAAGTTGAAATAAGGCATATCGATGCACGAATCATCTCGTGGTCCGGTAGTTACTTGGGAAGAGCTTAGAGCCCAGGGGTGTTATGTACGTGGCATACCTTACACAAAAATTAGTGGCTAATTTCATGGCTCAAAACTCACAAGTTATAAGTCACGCTCAAACAACTTTATCATTTCTTTGTGCTAATTATAATGGCTCAACAATCAATACACATATATATCAAGAAAAAATTATCTACGTGCAGTGTGATTTTCTGACAAAAGAGATTACATTAACCATCATCTAGCGAAAAACTAGTCCAATTACAATGAATCTTCAAGACAAAACTAATGTATCTACTTATTAATTTGATATTATAGCAACAACAATATATACAATATAGTCTCAGAAGTGGGGTCTACAGAGAGTAAGATGTACGCAAATCTTACTCAAGAGGGGGAGGGGAGGTTTGAGAGATTGTTTTCGACATACCAATTAATTTGTGAATGTTTGGGGGAAATGTATATGTCATGATATGTTTATACATGGAATACAAACCAAAACAAAAGATAACAAAACGGAGACAAGGTCCTAACTAAGCATAACACAAACTACCATCTCATCTATCATATCAGTCGAGTCTTCAAAAACGAGTCTTCGAAAAATTCATGAAATAATAAAGAAGTAGATTATAACACAAACTACGAGTCAAATATCAATCGAGTCGATCAGATTCGTTAGATAACGAGCCTTCGACAAATTTCATGAAATAATCAAGAAGAACACGTCTATCATATCAGTCGAATCGATCAGATTCATCCAAAAAATGAGTCGTCGAAAAAAAAATCATGAAATAGTAAAGAAGTGAAAAAAATTAAAAAATCTTACAGCGAGTCTTCCATTGCAATGGCTACATCTAAAGCAAGTATTATGATAATTAACCCCACTTGCAGAAATCACCTCTGCAGCATACACAGCTTTATCACATGCCTTGCATTTCGTTTGGGTTCCAAAACTTGACATTTTGTTATTTTTTTTATTTTAATTCAATTTTGGGAATTGAGATTTGAGATCATTTACAATATATGAATGAATCTCTATCCCAAAGTTATAAGGAAAAAAAAAAGCTCATGATTTAACTTATGATGAACAATTAGTTGATTTATTCTTCTTTTTAGTGGCTAGGAACCAATTTCTTAAATGAACGGATAAGCTAAAATTTGCCTAATATTAAGGACATACATTGATCCAAAAGTAGTTAATTCAGTTGGGACAAAGAATGTGAAGATGAAAAAAAAAAGGAAATTTAAATAAATTGTGAATTAAAAAAAAAACTATTTAAGTCGATATTTTCATTGGATACAAGGCTCGTCTATGTTGGGCAAAAACAATATTCGAGTTTTAGAACCAGTCTCACTTCAAAATCGAAATGAATCGACCGATAATATTTTTAAGAAAAAGATTGAAAATGAATCGACCGATAATATTATTAAGAAAAAGATTGAAAAAATGAAATGGCTTCGCCCGGACTCGAACCGGAGACCTTCAGTGTGTTAGACTGACGTGATAACCAACTACACCACGAAACCTGGTGCTTCTGTTAATCCTTATTTTATAGAAATCCCTAGGACAACCTTAAAATATTAAATGTAGTATGCAGATGTGTTTGCCACGAGGAAAACATTTTTCTGGTTTAGGTTTAGTTCGTAAAAATATTTTGTATCCCCTCCCGTCCATTTTACTTGTCTTTTGTTTTTACTCGACCATGTTGATGTTGTGTGAGTGTTGTGACAACATCAGGTTTTATGTCTGGACAACATCTTGCAGTGTTCAAGCTTATCCAGAATTGTACAACGGCCAAGGATGCGTGGGAAACCTTACAAACTCATTGTGAGGGTGTCGCGCCCTTTTCCGACCGCGACATTTATTTTCTAAACTCCTGCTGCTCAAATAAAAGGTTAGAAAAATAAAATAATAAAATGCTAAAAGAAAGCTAAAATTGCAAAGGGTGCTAAAATGCTAAAGGTTTGCTAGAATGCTAAGGGTTCGCGGAGTCGCCACCTAATTAATTTGGGTGAATTAGGACACCTAAATGTTTAACTAGTTTAAAGTAAAACATTAACTCCATTTTAATGGTCTGCTAAACTTAATGAGATTCTGGGTAAGGGTTCTTTATTAATCTAGAGGGAAGGGGTTAGGCACCCTCTAAGATCCGCTAACCTGCGGTTGTCTGTCCCGCCAAACCTAGGTAATTATTATGTTTAAGAAAAATGCAAAATAAAGCTCTTCCTGTTTAATAAAATACTGAAAATGTTAAAATGTTTAAGTTTAAGGAAATGTTTAAAGTATTAAAAATGCTAAAGAAGTTTTAAAGCTAAAGGGTGCTAAAAGTGCAAAAAATGCTAGAGTTTAAATGCTAGAAGGGCTCCTACTTAGAAAGGTGTTAGAAAATGATAAAAGTGCTAAAATGTTAAAAGATTTGAAGATTTTAAAATGCCAAGGGGTGCTAAATAGAAAAGATGCTAAGGTGCTTAGAGGTATTATTTTAAAGAGATGGTGTAAAATTGATTTATCATAGGTGCATGCATTTTATAAAAGACTTGTGCTACATGTAGAATTTGAAAGTGTTCATTTACTTTTATTTATAAATAAGTGTATGCACTTACTTGAAGAACTTAATTTATGTGGCATAGTGCAAAAGACGATTATCATTTGGCAAAGTTCTAGTCGTGGCAAGCCTGAAAGAATTAAATTAAAGGGGATACATTTCTAAGGGCGAGTCAAAGCTTAAAGGTATTAAGTATCCTATTAATGTAGTATTAGACAATTAATTACAATAAATAAATGGGGCAGGTAGGAAATAAAAGAATATGACTCAGAGGATGGCGATGTCTTTTCGCCGGTAGTTTTGGAATTCCGATGCGGATAGAGAAATGCACATAGATGCGGGTGTTAATTTGCCATGATGAGTCTCGCCGTGAGACTCTTTGTTGCTCCGGTGCGTTTCATGTAAATAAAGAAAAGATAAGGATTAGTATATGCCCAAACATACAATGAGTCATGCAAATGCGAGAATAAATATCAACAATCTATATTAATTGAGGCAGTACGAAGTAAAGCTCATCATTACTTAATCCAGACATTGGACCTTGGCTATAGATAACGGGCAGAAATTTAAAGCAGGTCCGAGAAACAGGAATTTTCTTTTCAGATTTTATAACGCAGGCAACGAGGAAGCAGGCCCCCCAAAATGCATATTCATCCAGTGAGTAATCCACATTATCATGAAAAGACCCAACATACATTTATTGGAGCAGAATTCTATTTTTTTTTTGCTCTTATGCAAGATTCGAATATTGTATAAGCAGGCAACTCATATGAACCCCTGGATAACACGCTGTACAGTCCAAACGAATCTAGCTAGATGCCCTCAAATCCTTTTCTAATCACCAAGAGACATATGAGCAATTCATCACACCACATATTCAAGTTCACTGAAATCAGATATCCTAACTCTACACAAACAGGTTCATTCATTTCTGCATATATAGGAGACAAATGCATATTTTCTTTAATTCAACTGAAAGGTCGAGGTTTAAACTTAGCTTTCTACCCAGAACTTAAGGTGTCGTATACTTAATCATGCAAAGACATCCCATAAGGTAACACACTCCATATGACCGAAGAGACAAGTCAGAACCAAATATGCAAAGAGAAGAATAACTAAAGCATGAAAGATGCACCGGTACACATATTGCAGCATATTACAGTCGACCCTCTAGCTTCCTAAGGTGCATTGACGTCCTAAATACTCTAGATGTAAACAAACCTGGATGCAAAGATAACAAGCAGAGTGTTTTTAGACCTGGCGAGCATTTAGAGGTTTAATGGGCCTTTATGGATACATTCCTTGAACTTATTGCAATTTGATAGACTAAGTGTACAAGTTAGTTAAGATATTGTACTATTTTAGCATACAAAGACATCACCAAACCCGGAGAGCTAAGGCGAGATCATTGGAACATGGTGCATATTTAAGAATGACCCCAGATTAAGCTATTCCATTAAATGAACTGAAGAGATTTAGACAGGCAATTCTTAGGCAAAGGACCAACTGAGGCTGATTCATAAAGGAACACGTTGGATGGTCTCAATACTTGGGCTAATTCCTTTACTTCATCTATTTCATAACATACCGGACATACAATTAATCTTTAATGAAATCAAACTAACATATATTTAAGCGAGCAACCATCACAATAGTTACACAGATATGATGCTGTAATACAGATAAGCACACAACTGAGCGATTAAATCAGGAGTCGACTGAAAATCAACACCTCAGAACAGTATCCTAACATTACTAACTCGACCTATATGAAAGTAGGCATACGCATACAACATTTTTGAGTATTGATAGTCAAATGAGTAGGTTAACAATCAATCAAACAAGATGGCGACATCACCTTCATGCATTCATGAACACAATAGTATGAACGAAATAACCAACACACATCTAACACCCAAAACAAAAATGCAGAAATACAAAGATGCAACGAAATCGATAGGAAGCTGATTTTACCTTCTCCGGCGGCGAACCGAGGCAGCGTATCAAGTGTCGGTCCAATCGACGGGTTTTGGGGTTTTTGCGATGCGAATGAAGGGTCGACTGTCTCAATTTCTGACTCTGTGTGTGTCTTTAACTGCTGCTAAGGGTTATTCGCTGCTGTTCTCGTAAAGAAAATGATTGCTACTGACCTACTGTGCTCGACCCCTCTCCGTCGATGCCCTGTCTGTTGCCTTCGATGCTCTTTGCATGTTCTTATATAGCCCCTCTTCGGGTTCTATGTTTGGTATGCATTTAAGGCTGAGATTTCTATGCCTATTCTTGCTCTGAATTCGCACGATTCGTACTTATTCTAGGTGTGATTTGAATGGATTTTGATTTGAATGGATTTGGTTATCTATGGTAAGAAGTCGTTGGAGACGTGTGCAGTAAAGGGAAAGGAAAGTCGCGGATTCTCAGCGAGAATCACGACGACGGCGTGAGCGGCGCGGCGATCGTAAGGTTTAGGTTCGCCGAGGGTTTTTGTGCGCGCTCAATTGAGGGAGACGAGGGAAAGGCTAAGGCTAAAATGAAAATAAAAGGTTGGGGCGTGGGCCGGGTCGGCGAAGTAATGGTGTGGGCCGCAGGTGTTGGGCTGAAGAGGCAAGGGATTGGGCTAGTTAGGTTGAGTGTTTAATTACTTAATTAGGTGTTTAATTAATTAGTGCTAAATAAACTAATAAATTGTGATTAAATTATTTAGGCGCTTTAAAATTATCTAGGTGCTACATTAGTCTAATTATTTAGGTGCTAAATTAGTCTAATTATTTAGGTGCTGAATTAGTCTAATTTCGAGTTATAAAACTATTATGATGATAAATGCGGGCGTGTTGTTTAATTAATGCTTAATGCTTTAGAATGCGACGCTATTATTTAAAATTTTATTGTTATGCATTATTGCGAAGTTAAATTAAAATTAAAATGAGCTTAGATTGAATTATTTAAATGCTAAATGCAAATATGATTTTTAAGAATTGTTTAAAGCTTTTATAAATGCGGTGCTATTAAATGCATATATCAGATTAAAATTGATTTTAAATTACAAATGATTACTAATAAA
This sequence comes from Przewalskia tangutica, assembly GCA_029844215.1. Taxonomy (NCBI): domain Eukaryota; kingdom Viridiplantae; phylum Streptophyta; class Magnoliopsida; order Solanales; family Solanaceae; genus Przewalskia; species Przewalskia tangutica. The sequence continues at coordinate 73,039,008 of CM056740.1, read as the reverse complement.
TGCGGCTATGCTACCTGACACGACGTTATCGCTAAATTATTTATTTTATGCATTTATTAATTATTTAAGGATTACGACAAAGCTTAAAGTTAATAAATGCGGGCGCGGGATTCTAAGTGTTTAAAACTTTACGTAAGACGCGATGCCATTATTAAATTATTATTCATGCCTGTATTAGTGTAATTTTATAGTTAATGGCTGGACGGGAGGGTCAAAATCGGGTGTCAGATGTCCTCTTTGTATGGAGATGATGGAAGAATCTTCGGACAAAGACGTTGACTCATAGCCAATTTTGTCTCGATCTTCAGATTTGCAAAAATGCCGGGCAGGTAGACAAGGCTGACGCAAAAATCAAACCGCCCCAGGTCGAGTTACGACGACATCGGGATACCATGGTCTAAACACCGGCGGGCTAACGCGGCTTTAAAGATGTCCTGTTGTCGAGTTATGATGACACCTGGGCTATGGTGCAAAAAGTAAAAGAAAATAAGCGCTTGAACTCAGGGCATCGCTATGGCTTGTGGTCCGGGTTCTATGGTGATGTGGAGCGAGTGGACCGACGCTGAGGTCGCTTCGCCAATCGTTGGGAAGGTTGGCCCCAACAGATTGCCCCGTCAGAAGAGAAAATCCACGCCAGGCTCGCCGCCGCATGCTAAGACTTGAACAAACGGTTAGTGCATAACCGCTAAGGCAAAATAATTTTTAAAACAATGTAATCGTGAATAAAAGGTTATCCCGCAAAACGCGACGCTCGTTGTGTTGATGCGATGTTAACGCCGTGATTTTCGCCCTGCACGCACGCGTGTTGCGATTGTGAACGCGTATGTTGTCCTTGCTGCAATTGTCCCTGTATACTAAAGCTCAAGAAAGAGTGAGTGCATAACTGTTAAGATAGAATAATAAAGCATGAATGAGGAAAAAAATGCAATTTTGAGAACAGAGAAAGTCGTCCCTGTGTAGATGCGATATGTCGACGATGGCGCTGCTGACTTGCCGGCCGATAACGCCGTTGGCCGGACGTGTTGCCGGGCGCCGCTGCGTAGACTTCTTTGTCGGCCGATAACGCCATTGTCCGGACGCGTTGCCGCCGTGTCGCTGTACGGACTTGCCGATTACGCCGTTGTCCGGACGCGTTGCCGCCGGGCGCCGTTGCGTGGACTTGCCGATTACGCCGTTGTCCGGACGTGCCGCCGGGCGCCGCTGCATGGACTTGCGGCCGATAACGCCGTTGTTTGGACGTATTCCGCGGCGCCGCCGCGTGGACTCGCCGACACGCCGTTGTCCGACGTGCCGCCGGGCGCCGCTGCGTGGACTTGCCGATTACGCCGTTGTCCGACGTGCCGCCGCCGGGCGCCGTTGCGTGGATCAGGCCGATAACGTCGTTGTTTGGACGTATTGCTGCTGGCGTCGTTGCGTGGACTTGCTGATCACGTCGTTGTCCGGACGTGCCGCCGGGCGCCGTTGCGTGACTTGCCGATCACGCCGTTGTTCAGACGTGCCGCCGCCGGGCGCCGCTGGACTTGTTGATTACGCCGTTGTTCGACGCGCCGCCGCCGCCGCGTGACTTGCCGATTACGCCGTTGTCCGGACGTGCCGCCGGGCGCCGCTGCATGGACTTGCGGTGCTGATAACGTCGTTGTTTGGACGTATTGCTGCTGGCGTCGTTGCGTCACTTGCGTGGACTTGCTGATTACGTCGTTGTCTGGACGTGTTGCTGCTGCTCCTGTAGAATAAATGCTCCTGCAAGCTAAGCTTGAGAAAACGTTAGTGTATACCTGTTTAAACAAAATGATAAATATATACGAAGTGCAATTTTATGGATAGAGATGTCATCCCCGAGATGTTGTCTTTGCACGACACGCCAACGCTGATTTAATTGCCACGATGCCTTTGCCGTGCGCGATACGTGGGTTGCCAATTTGACTTTATTCTCGAGTTGATGCGCTAGGTTTTGTTCTGGCGAACTCAACTTTGATTGCCGATCGTTGATGCGCCTTTCGCCGGCCGCTTTGCACGCGACTTTGATTGTTGTCATCCTCCGCTTTGGTCGCTTCCCGCTTCGCAAGAGACTTTCGCCGTATTTTCTCGCTGTTGCACTTTCTCGCTTCGTTAAAAAGACACGCGCCAAAGAAAATTTGTGAGTTTTGGGGTCGATTCATATTTGACTTTGTCGCTTGTTCCTTGATATCTGCGTTCGCTTGTTCGACTTGCAACCCTCGTCTGCTTCCTACACCGCCCCGCTTTGAAAAGCGGTGTCCGCCTAAAATGGGTCTCAATGTAGTTGCCAGAGGTTATGTATATTCTTGTCATTTTCAAAGCCAAGGGAAAGTTTCTAATGGTGTGACCAAGCCGATTTAGGCGCCACGTATCCCCACGAGGGAATCAGTCGAACGTAGTTCATTTCAAGATAATATTGGGTGAAATTAAAATTTTCTAGATGTGGGACCGAAGCCGAGACGGCCGCCTACGTATCCACTAAGGGAATCAGGTCAAACGTAGTTCATTACAAGCAAAACGAAAGAAAACATTATTAAAGCTTAAATATGAGTTTATAAATTATTCGCTAAAATAAATCGCTTTTTCCTATCCGTGCTCTAGCGGACCAAGACAGGTGCAAATCCAATCAATACGCCTTCATGCTCGCCGTGGATGACTGGTCTTCGTGCTCGCTGTCAAGATCTCCTTCTTTGGCTTCGCGTGGTGCCCGCTGATAAATAATTGATTCAGCGAGCGGTTCTCGCAAGGAACACCTCTCTTCCTTCGGGGTTCATTGTACTCATCGTAAGCCTCCTCCACCGAATGACTCTCCTCGATCGCCTCCCTTACTTTGTCTCTCGAGTGTATAACACCTTCCCACGCCGTGTCCGATGGCTCCGTAATGGTATGCATGCCTTTGTTTCCATCATGAGCTTGACTGGGATTGGGCACATTCTTTGAATTGGCCGAGTATCCTCGCAAACCTCAACCTCTCGCATAACCGCGATAAAGGCTCGGCTAAATGGGCGTATATTTTGGCCGGCCTTTCAGCCGTATTTAGGCGGGTGTGAAGATATTTGGTGGGTGGGCTTGTGGCGATATACATACGGGTATCGCAGCGTTGCCATACGACGCGATAAGGGTTTGTGGTGGCCTTTGGTTCGTGTTTAGCCGAGTACGTTAGGCATTCGGCTTTGTGCGGGATATATGGGTGCATTGTATATTGGCTGAATGGGATATGTAGCAAGTGCATCGTAATAATTTGGAGATTTTTGACTGCTTTGGTTATTTGCAGTGACGAGTGCTCTGCAGGTTCTCGAGCCTTTTGATTTCGACGCAGGTTGCCATTTGTTGTGGTAATTGTGCGAGTTGCTCGATCGATCTATCGTCTTTCTCCCCGAGACCTCTGCTTTGCTTATAGGAACCAAGACAGTTCACTGCCCGCTCGGATGTCCTTGAATCACCATGCCGACCGCACTTTGATCTTGTGAAATATTGATGCTCGCCATTGCTTAGTCAAATACGAACCGACTTTGGGAGGATGATAAATCTTTCTAAAATGCAACAAACGGTGTTAGCATAAAGCACATAATTTGCAAGTATGTAGCGTATATATCGCATATTCGAACGCTTCCTAACATGCAGGACCTCTTTATGCCGAGGTAAGCCTAAACGCCACTTATGCGAGATTATGACGGATTTGTCCAAGTCGCCCAACTATAATGCCTTTGTTGGAAATGGCGACCAAAACGACGCACTTTTCCCAATTTCAGCATGTCATGATTGGGCTTGGATTTGTCTCATTGTCATGCTACACATAATACGCTTTGGTCGTTGGGTTGAGAAACCCGTCGACAAGTTCGTGTCTTCCTAATTGTGGTGTCGATGCGCGACCGACCCACCTAAGGTAAATGCATGCATGCCCTAAAATAAGGGTGGTATAGCTCTATCTTAAGTTTCTAAGATTTGGCTTTCTGGACGCAAGGTTCCCGAGCGGACAACTCGAGTGAGAAGGCTACGCGGCTGATCAGACGAACCGATCTAACTCCGCGCAGGCGCCAACTCTCTAAAATTTTGGGTATTTGAAGAAATTTGCGGGTGCGCGGAGCACACCAGCGCGTGAGTGTGTGATTTGTGTGAATTTTCCAGAGTGGAAGAAATATGAGCGGAATGCCAGTTTAAGGAAAGCAGTAAAGCAGGTAGCAAAAATAACAAAATACAACACAAAAATTAAATGCAAAATAATTGCCAAATAATTATCCTAGATCTGTTGTGGTTAAGAACCTAAATTCCCCAGCAGAGTCGCCATTTCTGTCGCGCCCTTTTCCGACCGCGACATTTATTTTCTAAACTCCTGCTGCTCAAATAAAAGGTTAGAAAAATAAAATAATAAAATGCTAAAAGAAAGCTAAAATTGCAAAGGGTGCTAAAATGCTAAAGGTTTGCTAGAATGCTAAGGGTTCGCGGAGTCGCCACCTAATTAATTTGGGTGAATTAGGACACCTAAATGTTTAACTAGTTTAAAGTAAAACATTAACTCCATTTTAATGGTCTGCTAAACTTAATGAGATTCTCGGTTCTTTATTAATCTGTAGGGAAGGTTAGCACCCTCTAAGATCCGCTTAACTCGCGTTGTCCTGCCAAACCTAGGGTAATTATTATGTTTAAGAAAAATGCAAAATAAAGCTCTTCCTGTTTAATAAAATACTGAAAATGTTAAAATGTTTAAGTTTAAGGAAATGTTTAAAGTATTAAAAATGCTAAAGAAGTTTTAAAGCTAAAGGGTGCTAAAAGTGCAAAAAATGCTAGAGTTTAAATGCTAGAAGGGCTCCTACTTAGAAAGGTGTTAGAAAATGATAAAAGTGCTAAAATGTTAAAAGATTTGAAGATTTTAAAATGCCAAGGGGTGCTAAATAGAAAAGATGCTAAGGTGCTTAGAGGTATTATTTTAAAGAGATGTAAAATTGATTTATCATAGTGCATGCATTTTATAAAAGACTTGTGCTACATGTAGAATTTGAAAGTGTTCATTTACTTTTATTTATAAATAAGTGTATGCACTTACTTGAAGAACTTAATTTATGTGGCATAGTGCAAAAGACGATTATCATTTGGCAAAGTTCTAGTCGTGGCAAGCCTGAAAGAATTAAATTAAAGGGGATACATTTCTAAGTAGTCAAAGCTTAAAGGTATTAAGTATCCTATTAATGTAGTATTAGACAATTAATTACAATAAATAAATGGGGCAGGTAGGAAATAAAAGAATATGACTCAGAGGATGGCGATGTCTTTTCGCCGGTAGTTTTGGAATTCCGATGCGGATAGAGAAACGCACATAGACGCGGTGTTAATTTGCCATGATGAGTCTCGTGAGACTCTTTGTTGCTCGCATGCTTCATGTAAATAAAGAAAAGATAAGGATTAGTATATGCCCAAACATACAATGAGTCATGCAAATGAGAATAAATATCAACAATCTATATTAATTGAGGCAGTACGAAGTAAAGCTCATCATTACTTAATCCAGACATTGGACCTTGGCTATAGATAACGGGCAGAAATTTAAAGCAGGTCCGAGAAACAGGAATTTTCTTTTCAGATTTTATAACGCAGGCAACGAGGAAGCAGGCCCCCCAAAATGCATATTCATCCAGTGAGTAATCCACATTATCATGAAAAGACCCAACATACATTTATCGAGCAGCACTTATTTTTTTGCTCTTATGCAAGATTCGAATATTGTATAAGCAACTCATATGAACCCCTCGATAACACTGCATACCCAAACGAATCTAGCTAGATGCCCTCAAATCCTTTTCTAATCACCAAGAGACATATGAGCAATTCATCACACCACATATTCAAGTTCACTGAAATCAGATATCCTAACTCTACACAAATAGGTTCATTCATTTCTGCATATATAGGAGACAAATGCATATTTTCTTTAATTCAACTGAAAGGTCGAGGTTTAAACTTAGCTTTCTACCCAGAACTTAAGGTGTCGTATACTTAATCATGCAAAGACATCCCATAAGGTAACACACTCCATATGACCGAAGAGACAAGTCAGAACCAAATATGCAAAGAGAAGAATAACTAAAGCATGAAAGATGCACCAGACACATATCATAAAGATATTACAATGACCTCTCTAGCTTCCTAAGGTGCATTGACGCCCTAAATACTCTAGATGTAAACAAACTCGGATGCAAAGATAACAAGCAGAGTGTTTTTAGACTCAAGAGCATTTAGAGGTTTAATGGGCCTTTATGGATACATTCCTGAACTTATTGCAATTTGATAGACTAAGTGTACAAGTTAGTTAAGATATTGTACTATTTTAGCATACAAAGACATCACCAAACCCGAGAGCTAAGGCGAGATCATTGAACATGGTGCATATTTAAGAATGACCCATTAAGCTATTCCATTAAATGAATCAAGAGATTTAGATGTGCAATTTAGGCAAAGGACCAACTGAGGCTGATTCATAAAGGAACACGTTGGATGGTCTCAATACTTGGGCTAATTCCTTTACTTCATCTATTTCATAACATACCGGACATACAATTAATCTTTAATGAAATCAAACTAACATATATTTAAGCGAGCAACCATCACAATAGTTACACAGATATGATGCTGTAATACAGATAAGCACACAACTGAGCGATTAAATCAGGAGTCGACTGAAAATCAACACCTCAGAACAGTATCCTAACATTACTAACTCGACCTATATGAAAGTAGTATGCATACGCATACAACATTTTTGAGTATTGATAGTCAAATGAGTAGGTTAACAAACAATCAAACAGTAGCCGACATCACCTTCATGCATTCATGAACACAATAGTATGAACGAAATAACCAACACACATCTAACACCCAAAACAAAAATGCAGAAATACAAAGATGCAACGAAATCGATAGGAAGCTGATTTTACCTTCTCCGGCGGCGAACCGAGGCAAGTGTCGGTCCAATCGACGGTTTTGGGGTTTTTGCGATGCGAACGGCGGTCGATCGCCTCAATTTCTCGACTACTGTGTCTTTAATCGCCGCTGGCGGTTATTCGCCGTTCTCGTAAAGAAAATGATTGCATCGACCATCGCGTGCTCGACCCCTCTCCGTCGATGCCCTGTCTGTTGCCTTCGATGCTCTTTGCATGTTCTTATATAGCCCCTCTTCGGGTTCTATGTTTGGTATGCATTTAAGGCTGAGATTTCTATGCCTATTCTTGCTCTGAATTCGCACGATTCGCATTTCTTATTCTAGGTGTGATTTGAATGGATTTTGATTTGCGGATTTGGTTATCTATGGTAAGAAGTCGCTGGAGACGTGTGCAGTAAAGGGAAAGGAAGTCGCCGATTCTCAGCGAGAATCACGGCGACGGCGCGAGCGGGCGCGCGATCGTTAAGGTTTAGGTTCGTCGAGGGTTTTTGGTCGCGCTCAATCGGCGGAGACGAGGAAAGGCTAAGGCTAAAATGAAAATAAAAGGTTGGGCGCCGTAATGGCTGGCGAACGCGGGCCGCAGTGTCAGGTCAAGAGGCGAGGATTGGGCTAGTTAGGTTGAGTGTTTAATTACTTAATTAGGTGTTTAATTAATTAGTGCTAAATAAACTAATAAATTGTGATTAAATTATTTAGGCGCTTTAAAATTATCTAGGTGCTACATTAGTCTAATTATTTAGGTGCTAAATTAGTCTAATTATTTAGGTGCTGAATTAGTCTAATTTCGAGTTATAAAACTATTATGATGATAAATGCGGGCGTGTTGTTTAATTAATGCTTAATGCTTTAGAATGCGACGCTATTATTTAAAATTTTATTGTTATGCATTATTGCGAAGTTAAATTAAAATTAAAATGAGCTTAGATTGAATTATTTAAATGCTAAATGCAAATATGATTTTTAAGAATTGTTTAAAGCTTTTATAAATGCGGTGCTATTAAATGCATATATCAGATTAAAATTGATTTTAAATTACAAATGATTACTAATAAATGCGGCTATGCTACCTGACACGACGTTATCGCTAAATTATTTATTTTATGCATTTATTAATTATTTAAGGATTACGACAAAGCTTAAAGTTAATAAATGCGGGCGCGGGATTCTAAGTGTTTAAAACTTTACGTAAGACGCGATGCCATTATTAAATTATTATTCATGCCTGTATTAGTGTAATTTTATAGTTAATGGCTGGACGGGAGGGTCAAAATTGGGTGTCAACAGAGGGTACCTCGAGTATTCAACGTACGAAGCTCCGCATGCTCATGAGACAAGATGAACATTTGATGATGGAAGAAACGGAAGACGTAAAATTCTATGTTGAAAAGTTGACTGACAATTTCAGATTGATAATGTTGGAATTAATGTCGTAACATTTGTGACAACATATTTCATGTATGTGAATATGTTGGGACAAATGTTGGACAACATTCTGCCCAACATACCTTCTAATAAATGTCAAGTGTTTGGTGTTCCTTTAACCAACACCCAACTTGTGAAAAGCTCTCTATTCTCTTCTTGAGAAGTTCAATATAAAGATTTGTGCGATTGAAGAACTTTGTGATGGTGCTAATGTTGTCTTGCTCTCTCAAAAATTCATTTCGATGGTGAGAAATATCAACAATGATAGGTTTAAGTCTAAATCCAAAGAGTACCAAAGTCAAACCTTTAATCATCAGTCCACTAGATTTTCTTCAAATACACAAAAAGGTAACTAAGGAAATACAATTCGGATCATACCAAATTTGATCTCAAGTAACTTGAGTCCGGACATGCATGCTCAAGCTGGGGTCATTATGCTAATAAACGTACAAACACTCTTAGAAATTTGGTAAGAGTCGGTGAGTTTTTCTTAGTGATGATGAAGAAGGAGATCCAGAACCAAAATCACAAGCAATGCTGGCTGCTGTTTTCGAACAGTTTTTGTCCGATAATGAAGATGTCATCGATAATGTTGTCTCAACATCTGTGGCAACATCAGCAACAACATCTGCGGAAACATCTCTAAGGGATGAATATTTTAACTATCCAGATGTAAATTAAAGCTTTAGTAATTTTATTTCTACTAGTGAGGCTCTATGATTGGATCAAGTTGACTCTCAAGATGACATGATTAAGGAAGCACAAAATCTTTGTAAAGCTTTAAACATTGAATCTGAGCAACGTGACTCAAAAGTCAAATCTTTAACTTGTGAGAAGCATGATTTAAAAGGCACAAATACACATTTAGAGATAGTACTTACCAAAAAGGATTTCTAATTTGGTAAGATTTGTGTAAAATTTGGATTATGTCGTAGCCACTTTCCAGAAGCTCAACACGAGGATCTTAAAATTGGATGAAATTTTTTACTTTAGTAAGTCTTCATATGCAGGTATTAGGTATCAAAAATCTCTTAAAATTGTTTACTCTAGTTTCGTTGATAAAAACGAGAAAATCTTTTTTGTAAAGAAAAGATTGTCTTGTTTAAATTAAAGATTAATCTGAAGTATGTGGGTATTTACTTAAGTTTTCCTTGGAAATATAATGACATACTACTTCAAACTTCAAAATTCTGTGAAGAAGGTGTTGCCTAAAATGTCGTCTAAAATGTTGTCCAAACATTTCAGACAACATTCGAAGCTACATTTCAAAACAGACAAGGAAAAAATATTTTAAAAGAGATTGGATTCCCAAAATGGTCTTAGCTGGTAATATATATATTACTGCATTAAAGAACTAACATTACAAGTTCTTAGTACTATAATTGTGAGCATTCATGCCACATGAATAGTATGAAAGACTTTATGAAGAATTAAGAGTCGTTCAATAGAGGTTACGTGACTTTTGGTGGGAGTAAGATCAAGTTTTTTGGTAAAAGAACGTTGAATGTTCCTGATATACCAACCTTGAAGAATGTACTTCATGTTGATGGCTTAGTTGCTAATCTTCCTAGCATAAGTCATCTTTGTGATGATGATCTCAAGGTAAAACAATCTCTGAAGTTTGTATGAAAAATAAGCAAACACATGTTGTCCTTAATGTTGCCCAACACGACGGACAACATTCAGGTATGTCTTTCTGTTTTCAGTTATTACATGTGAATCTAATGGATCCAATTGAAGGAGACAACCTACGGGCATGAGATATTCCTTTGTTATCGTGGATGATTTTTTTAGGTACACAAGGAGATATTTCTTTAAATGAAAAATCATGAACCTTTGATATGTTTAAAACTTTACACTCTAGAGTTGTGAATCTGTTTTGTTCTCTTATTTTTTTTTGGATTAGGTCCAATCATGGAAAGGATTTTAAAAATCCATTCTTTTGCAAAAGTTTGTGAAAAGAGATTTTTCCATGAATGTTATGCTCCCAAAACTCCTTAGTAGAATGGGGTAGCAGAAAGGACGAACAAAACCTTGCAAGAAAGTGAAGAGTAATGTTAAGTTCTAAACAAATGTCAAAGAGTTTTTTTTTTGTTTTATGGCAGAATCCTTAAATACCACATCTCTAATAGAGTCTACCTAAGGCCAAGTACTAAAATGACACCCTTTGAAATAATAATTGAGTTTCTTTTATATCTCTTTTAGGTGCATTTGTTACATCTTAAATGACAGGTATCATTTTGCAAAGTTTGACTCTAAGAATGAGAAATGAATTTTTATTGGCTAGTCATGCTTATCGTATATACAATCTGAGGACCAAGACCGTACAAGAGTTGGTCAATGTTATTCTTGGTGATCTTACTGATGTGACATGTAAATCTTCAGAAAACAACATTGCAGTTACAACAGAAAAAGAGCAAACTGCAGAATCAAATGTTGTCCAAAATGTTGTCACAACATCAGAGGCAACATCTGAACCACAAGGGTCGAAGTGGAGAAGGAGTACAGAACTGAAATGCAAGATCAAGAGACCCTCAATCAATGATTAGTAAGAATCATCCCTCAGACCAGGTGATAGGGGGAGTTTGTGAAGGAATTATTACAAGAGAGAAAGAGTCAATCAACTACCGAGAGATGGTAAGGTATGTGTGTATGTCTACCATATACCAACAGGTTAGTCTTTCTTGTTTCATATCTACTTTAGAACCAAAAATATTTTGGAAGTACTAAAAGATGATTTTTGGATTCAAGCAATGCAATAAGAGCTTGAGCAACATTCTCGAAATGATGTCTGAGATCCAGTTCCATGTCTTAACAATTCAAATGTTAGTGGAACTAAATGGATCTTTAAGTCAGACTAATCGAGAACTATAGTTCAAAATAAAGCTCATCTAGTGGCTCAAGTCTATACTCAGGTTAAAGGTATGGACTATGACGAAACCTTTGCACCTGTGGCTAGAATTGAATCAATTAGACTTACCCTTGTTGTTGATTGTTGTCTAAAAATTATCTTGTACCAAATAGATGTTAAAAGTGTTTTCCTAAATAGTTTTTCTTGATAAGGAAGTCTATGTGTTGAGGATCCTCATCACCCACATTATGTATACAAGCCCAAAAAATGCTTTGGATAGGATGAAACAAGCTCATTGTGTGTGGTATGGTCGTTTGATAAATTTTTACTTTATTTTGGTTTTAGCCGTGATGAATCTGATAGAACTTTATGTATAAAACGTCATGGCGTAGATATTATCATTGCTCAAATTTATGAAAATGACATAGTTTTTTGCTCGACCTCACAGTCGTACCTTAAGACTATTTGTCGAGGCTATGTGATCAATATTTGAGATGAGCATGATTGGGAACTAACTTATTTCTTAGGCCTGCAGATAAAGCAAGGTGAAGATGAACTTTCATCCCACAAATCAAATACACCAAGAATCTAGTTAGAAGATTTGGATTGGAGAATACTAAACATATGAAAAACTCCAATGGACTTCTCGCAAAAAGGTATGTAAAGACGATGTTGGCGAAGATGTTGAACCAATATTGTATCAATCCATGATAGGTAGTCTTTTGTGTCTTACTGTTAGTCGTCCAACATTATGTTTAGTGTATTTATGTGTGCATGTGTTCAAGCCTGTCCCAAAATATTCCACTTAAATATCGTAAAATATATTATTCGATATCTTGTTGGCACATATGGGTTGGAAATTTTGATATTTCAATGACACTTATCCTAACTTAATAGGATTTAGTGACTTGGATTGGGCTGAAGATGTGAATGATAAGAAGAATACAAGTAGAGAATATTATTTACCTTGGCAACAATCTTATACATCTTTTTTCAAGCAACACTATGATTTTGTACTGTGATAATCTGAGTGCTATTAATATTTCCAAAAATCATGTTCAACATTCACGTACAAAACACCTATACATAAAACATCATTTTTTAAGAGAATTAGTGGAAAAACAGCTAGTTCAAATCAAACATGTTGATACTCATTCTCAACTAGCTGATATTTTTACCAAACCCCTAGATCATGAAAGATTTTCTAGCTTGAAAAAATCTCTTGGTCTCTGTTTTCTCTGAAAATAAGACAGGCTAGGTAGATGTTGTCCTAAATGTTGACCTAACATTCTGGGTAACATTTACTGTTTGAGTCAATGTGCAGGATATGTGTTGTAGTAATGTTGCATTGTTTTTCAAAAGAATCAAGCATGACTTTATAAGGACAAGGTTTGAATATGATACCGTTCTCTGCGATGGTATATATAACAACTATGTGTATCATAAAAAGGGAGTATCATAAGAATGTGAAGCCTCTACTAAAGATTTGGTTTTATACAAAAAGAGCAAAGCTCTAAGTTTGGTACCGTTCCTATTCTATATGAGTATCATGTGCTTAAAGAAGGTTGAAATTTTCTTAATATTTATTCATTTAACTGTATGTGTTCAACTAAGTTGATTAAGGACAATGGTAAAATATCACATTAGTCCAGCGATAAGTCTCATAGGGAACATATACAGAATTTTCATTTGCAAAATCAGAAAATCATTGAGTCTCAAAATGCTTGTTGAACTTTGAAATGTTGTCAACATTATTCACAACATCGTGTTCCAGTACATTGTTCAATCTTATTTTTCTTATTTTTCTTATTTTTCTTATTTTTTTCTGGGTTGTGGTATGTAACATGTCTCTCTAAATAACAAAAATCCAAAATTCTGGAGGACCGTTTCTTTTTAAAATTTTAATGATGTTTTGTGCTATGTAAAACCCTTTATTTTAGGGACGTGAAGAGTTCTAATTATTCTACACTACCTAATTTTTGGAAAATATTGTTGTGAGTTGCTTAAAGAAATGTTGCCTTGTATATAATACTCTTTTTATTTGGTATTTTTCATGTCATTTCAAGAGTTTTTTCCCGAGATTTTTTTTTTTAAAAAAGGGAAAAATCATCTCCTCGGGTTGTTTTCTATCTATCCGATGAACTCATCATCATTTCACACTCCAATCTAGATAATTGTTATCCTGATTAATTCCCAAAATCCTTTCCTACATATTCACCAAATAGAATACATCTTCAATATCAACACAACTGTCAAATACCACTCCATCCAATGAACATTATTCATCCGTCGAATACAAAGAACCCAAACTCAATACCTCTCAGCAAACTGGACAATCGTCTTCTTCTAGGATAGAAACATTGACTTGACCTGGAAGAAGGAAGCAGGAAATGTCGATGTTGCCAGGAATGTTATCAACGATCTAGGCAACACTGACATAGTTCAGCCAAGAGTCCATTTCATGATACTACTTATCTATGCAGGGGGAGGAAGCTGAAGTTGTATAAGCTTTACTATACATGGGAGACTACTGTGCATAGGGAGACTGCTACTACTGGTGCTGCTTCTCATAATGATGATGTTGTTGCTGAATAAAGAGCAATGGGGAGATTGATGATGCTGAACCTGAACTGTTCATGTTTGGTTAATGTGTGGGTTTTGTGAAGAAAGACAAAAAGGGGGAGATTGTTAATGTTGGAATTAGTGTTGTAACATTTGTAACAACATATCTACATATATGTATGGAGATATGTTGGGACAAATGTTATGCAACACTTTGACCAACATTTCTTCTAAACTAGTTTTGTCTTACTTCACGCTGATGGTTATTGATATGTGTGGACAATGAGACAGTTCTATTTTTAGTCTGTAAATATATTTGTATATATATCTTTTATTTGTGGATGATGTATGGATATTAGTCTTTGACTACTTACAACCACATTGTATGCAAGTTATGACTCATAGACATATGTTCTTACTAACCCAAGTTACAATACAAAACTTGAAACTTATTGTTAGCCGAATTTCCAAATTCTCACGCAAGTGTACGTATCGTTCACAAGTAGTATAATCTGATAAGACCGAATATCGTCCTCAGAGACTAGTTTCTAATTACCGTTCATCTATTTTATGTTATCTATTTAACAATCGATAATAGAGTTGGTTTTTTTGTTTAACTACTAGAATAATTGCATTAATTAACTAAATTATTGAAGTTTTAATCAGTTATGAAGGAATTAGAGCTTTCAAAATCCTCGACTATCCACTCTATTCAATTCTTAATGCAACTAGAATGATTTTTTCTTCTACGTTAAGATAGCGGTTAACTAGAATGTCTTATATTTCGGTTAGGATATATAATCGCTCAATCCCAGTGCAGAACCCTTCTATATTTCTATGATAGGATTTACCACATAGGAGGATTAAGAACTGTAACCTATAATGTTACACAAGTATCGGGGTACTTTCGTCCGCGATTTTAACCTATGTCTATTCAATTACAACATATTCAAATCTCTCCTCTCGGTTCTTGATTCGAAACATATAGATTATGATAATTAGTGTTCAATTAACTATCAAACATTCATACTAATTATTGAATAAATCTTAATCAAGTGAAGAAGAAATCAACTAATGCATTAATTCATGAAATAGAGTTTCAAGAGATTCAAAAGGAAAGCCCTAATAAAGTATTTAGCTCCTAGTCATAGTCACGCTAAGAACTAATACAAACCAACATAAACTGAAATAAAAAACAAAGAAAAGAAAAGAAACTTGAAACAAAAGTTGTCTCCAATCTTGTGTTGTAGCCTCCTTTTCCTCTCCAAAGTATGATGTGAGATGTAAAATCTCAGATGAATAATGAGGTTAGGGTTTAGGGATTTTATAGCTGGGAAAAATTGCATTACGGACCCTAAAACCGTGTTAAATTTTGGCCCAAAATCGTCAAAATTACGCCTCGGCGCCGCGGCCCTGCTGGGTGGCGTCGCGGCGCCGACAGCGTGGATTTCCGGATTTTCGGTTTTGTGTCCTTTTTCCGTCCGAATTTCGTCAGATTTCTTCTATACTTTCTGGGACTTCTTAGGCTTCATTTATTGACCCTTTTAGTGTGCAATTTCATCTCAATTATGCTCATTTCCTCTTCTTTTTGCTATTTCTCCATTTAGGACCGATGTGACTCAAAAGAAAGAAAAACGACCCTAACACGATACTAATTTCAATGAAAATGGAAAAAATACTAACTAAAAATGACTCAAAGAGTGTATATAAAATATGCCTAACACTTATAACTACAGGTTGAGGGGTAGCATGGCTACGATCTTGATGAATTTAGAATGTTAAGGGAAAACATTTGCAATCAGTCGTATCCTAGACATTTTGAGGTTTGTACGGAGTTTTGTGAAGAAAGACAAAAAAGGGGAGATTGTTGATGTTCTGTGAGTGTTGTGACAACATCGGGTTTTATGTCTGGACAACATCTTGCAGTGTTATGCAGATGTTGCCCGCAATGTTGCGCAACTTTCGCAGTGTCCTGCAGACGTTGTCTCCGATGTTGCCGCAACATTTCACCCGACATCTTTGGAAACGATTTTGCCTATTCTTCCGGCCAAAACAGTATTTGTTACTCTGAGTTAAAAATGCCATAGGCAAGCTGAATATGGAGCTGTGTTTAAAACGTGAGAGTTGAAGGAGTCAAGCTTGGAATCAAAGCAACTTGAAGACCAGACAACTTGGAGACCAAGTCAAAGCTGTTGAGAAATTCAAGGAGCTGGAAGAGGTCCAAGCTGCTGCCCTCTTTCTCTCAACTTCCACAACCAATCAGTGAGAGTTTCAAGGAAGTTCCACACTATAAATAGAGGATGAACTTCAGAGTATTGTTATCCAGAATCACAATGTAAAAAATACGAAGAGAGCTCTCGGGATTTTGCTTCACAAATCTGGATCAAAACATTTTATTTTAGCCTTAAGTCTTTTAACAACATTTGTCCCATATTACAATTGTTATCTCTATTCTAGATTAAGCTCAATGTAAATGCAACTGTAATGAAGATGTTGTATTTGTCTTTTTAGACTTTTTAACTTAGGTGAAGTCATCTGGGACTTCCTTTTTTGTAATTTCTTTTTTGTTTGTATTGCACAATTTCTAAAAAGAAATTCATTTGTAATTGTATATAATATATACAATTCTTTTGGTCATTGACCATCAAGGAATATATTAATATATACCCTTGAAAATATAAACCTTTATGTCTTTTACTTTTCCGCTGCATTTATTCTTTAAAGGTTTATTCTGTTTTTGTCAGATGTTGTCACCAATGTTGAGGCAACATCCAGAAACTGTTTCAGTTATTCTTGCTGTTTCGATTTTAATCTTACTTATCCATAGCCCGGGACCCAACAACCCCTTTAAAAACATTAATTAAAAGCGTAATTTGATTAATATTGTCCCTATTTATTTTTTGATATCAATTTAATACAATTCTTTTTTGACCACATTAATTTCTTTACACATTTGTTGAGTAAGAGTAAAGGTGAAAATTAGTTATATCTTAATTTTCTAAAATAATAATCATTTTGACCATCTATTTTAGTGCGGACGAACAAGTAAAGTGAACTTGAGGGAGTAATTTTTTAAGAGATGCAATATATAAAAATGGGAGTTGGGGTGTACGAAAAGTGGTAGTTCAGTAATCTTGATGTTCATTTTGGTGCAACTTTGTCATTAAACTTACCTGTACGTTTTCTTATATTCCATTCTTTCCTTTCTCTCACTCCTCTCTACTTTTTGCCGTTTGCATATCATCACTTCAATATTTGTATTTCATTTTTTCAATATTTCTCTCGAATAAATCTTTCTCTTAATAGATCTCTTCTTATTCCTCACACCAGAATACATGTATTATTCGTTTCCTCAGCTATATGTTGTTGTTTATATATTAAAGTTTCTGCTAAATTTTAAAGGAACGTTACTTACTATGGTTTCATTTGAACATATCGAAAGTGCTGAAGTAGTTGAAAGAAATTATGATCTTGTACTGAAGATTCTAGTGCTCCTCCCAGAAAGACCTCTATTCAGGTTCAACTTAGTTTCTAAACGGTGGCAATCTCTCATCTTTGATCCTTATGTTCGTCCCTCGGAGGCCTAAAACTTTCCCGAGTGCACTCATTGTCCGGAACTTATCTTGGTCGCTCCAGGACAAGTGTGATAACTTCTCTTACATTCCACTCAAAGATGAAGCAGAGCATACAGAAGAATGAAGCCGTCAAAATAATAGCATACCCAAAGATGTGTTTTCATATGAAGTCATCAAAATAATAGCATCCACATATAGAAGAATGTAGGCCATAGAAGTACTTTGATTGTATATGAATAGAGAAGATCAGACTTGATGTGAGAAAATCCAAGAGTAGAAACATAATCTACAAATCTCTTGTATCAGGCCCGGAGAGCTTGTTTTAGCCCATACAATGATTTCTTCAGCAAGCACACATGATTAGGATGAGTTGGGTCCCTGAAACCCAAAGACTGATGCATGTATATGGTGCAACTTTGTCATTAAACTTACCTGTACGTTTTCTTATATTCCATTCTTTCCTTTCTCTCACTCCTCTCTACTTTTTGCCGTTTGCATATCATCACTTCAATATTTGTATTTCATTTTTTCAATATTTCTCTCGAATAAATCTTTCTCTTAATAGATCTCTTCTTATTCCTCACACCAGAATACATGTATTATTCGTTTCCTCAGCTATATGTTGTTGTTTATATATTAAAGTTTCTGCTAAATTTTAAAGGAACGTTACTTACTATGGCTTCATTTGAACATATCGAAAGTGCTGAAGTAGTTGAAAGAAATTATGATCTTGTACTGAAGATTCTAGTGCTCCTCCCAGAAAGACCTCTATTCAGGTTCAACTTAGTTTCTAAACGGTGGCAATCTCTCATCTTTGATCCTTATGTTCGTCCCTCGGAGGCCTAAAACTTTCCCGAGTGCACTCATTGTCCGGAACTTATCTTGGTCGCTCCAGGACAAGTGTGATAACTTCTCTTACATTCCACTCAAAGATGAAGCAGAGCATACAGAAGAATGAAGCCGTCAAAATAATAGCATACCCAAAGATGTGTTTTCATATGAAGTCATCAAAATAATAGCATCCACATATAGAAGAATGTAGGCCATAGAAGTACTTTGATTGTATATGAATAGAGAAGATCAGACTTGATGTGAGAAAATCCAAGAGTAGAAACATAATCTACAAATCTCTTGTATCAGGCCCGGAGAGCTTGTTTTAGCCCATACAATGATTTCTTCAGCAAGCACACATGATTAGGATGAGTTGGGTCCCTGAAACCCAAAGACTGATGCATGTATATGGTGCAACTTTGTCATTAAACTTACCTGTACGTTTTCTTATATTCCATTCTTTCCTTTCTCTCACTCCTCTCTACTTTTTGCCGTTTGCATATCATCACTTCAATATTTGTATTTCATTTTTTCAATATTTCTCTCGAATAAATCTTTCTCTTAATAGATCTCTTCTTATTCCTCACACCAGAATACATGTATTATTCGTTTCCTCAGCTATATGTTGTTGTTTATATATTAAAGTTTCTGCTAAATTTTAAAGGAACGTTACTTACTATGGCTTCATTTGAACATATCGAAAGTGCTGAAGTAGTTGAAAGAAATTATGATCTTGTACTGAAGATTCTAGTGCTCCTCCCAGAAAGACCTCTATTCAGGTTCAACTTAGTTTCTAAACGGTGGCAATCTCTCATCTTTGATCCTTATGTTCGTCCCTCGGAGGCCTAAAACTTTCCCGAGTGCACTCATTGTCCGGAACTTATCTTGGTCGCTCCAGGACAAGTGTGATAACTTCTCTTACATTCCACTCAAAGATGAAGCAGCATACGTAAGAATGGCGCCAAAATAATAGCATACCCAAAGATGTGTTTTCATATGAAGTCATCAAAATAATAGCATCCACATATAGAAGAATGTAGGCCATAGAAGTACTTTGATTGTATATGAATAGAGAAGATCAGACTTGATGTGAGAAAATCCAAGAGTAGAAACATAATCTACAAATCTCTTGTATCAGGCCCGGAGAGCTTGTTTTAGCCCATACAATGATTTCTTCAGCAAGCACACATGATTAGGATGAGTTGGGTCCCTGAAACCCAAAGACTGATGCATGTATATTGTCTCATTGAGTTCTCCATGTAAGAAATCATTTTTCACGTTCAGTTGATGAATGAGTCATGCTTTTGGGAAAGCTATACCGAGAACAGTGCGAATAGTTGCTGGTTTGACCACCGGACTAAAAATGTCACCACAATCCATGCCAATCTATTGAGTTTTGCCATCACTCACTAGACAGACCTTATGTCTCTCAAAACGACCATCAGATTTTTTATGAGCAAAAATATATATATAACGAATCACATTAACATCAGGTAGACGGGGCACCAACTCCCACGTCTTATTTTCAATAAGAGCATTATATTCGTCATCTATAGCCAATTTTCAATTCGGGTCACGAAGAACAGACATGGGGTTACGTAGCAGAGGGGATTTAGTACCATTATAGTTGAGATTAAATTGTCGCTTTGGTCTAAAAAATTCCCGTTGGCTGCCAGTGATCGACCTTGGAGCCGGAAAAGAAATAGGCTGGACTGGGTTGGGAGTAGTGGGTTGGTCCATTTCTGGGCTGGACTGACACGACCCACCCGCCGATGGAGGGGAAATGGGCTAGTAGGGCACTGGTCCACCACTCACTACTCACTGGGCCTAGCGATGTGGGATGTGGTTCTGGGCTTCCGAGATAGGGTTGATGCTAGGGTGGGCTAGACGGAGCAGTGTGTTGGCTGGGCCTACCCTGGACCGTAGGCAATGGCCCAACAAGCACATTTTGGGCTAGCTATTGCGGTTCGGTCTGGGCCAATTGGTGGACCATATATGGTGAAAGTCCATTGTTGAGTCTATTTTATACACACATTTGAGTTATTTTTAGTTAGTATTTTTATCTTTTCTTTTGCGTTTAGTATTGTGTTAGGATTGTTTTTCTTTCTTTTTAAGTCACAACAGTCATAAAGGATAAAATACTGTTATTGAGGATGAAATTGCACAGGAAAAGCCTAAGAAATGAAGCTTAAGAAGTCCCGAAAAGCACAAAAGAAATCTAACGAAGTCCTGACAAAAAAATGACGCAAAATCGGAAAATCACGTCGCTGGCGCCGCGGCGCCGAATGTCCTGCAGTGTCAGATAATTTAGTGCCAGCCAACTGAGCCGCGGCGCCGACGCGGAAACTGGGCGAGAAAATTCAATTTTTCGAAGGGCAAAAAGGTCTGAAACGTGATTTTTACATCTATAAGACCTAGAGATTATTCTAAAAGGGAGGATATACTTTGGAGGCTAGGAACAGAGGCAAGAGCAAGATTAGAGACATCAAATTGTTCAAGTTCTTTTCCTTTACTTTATTTAATTCCGTTTATGTTGGATATTAAATTGGTTCTTAGCATGACAATGTCTAGGAGCTAATTTCTTTATTAGGGTTTTCCGTTGAATCGCTTGAAACTCTTTCATAGTTAATGCATAGTTATTGATTTCTTCTTCAACTATATTAGGATCTATTCAATATTGTATTGATTGTTTGATAATTGACTAGTCATTAATTGTCATAACTTATATGATTTCGAATCGAAATTCGAAAGATGTGATTTGAATATGTTGTAGTTGATTAGACATAGGTTACAATTATGGACGAAAGTACCCCGATACTTGTGTAGTGTTTAAGGTTATTGTTCTCAATCCTCATGTGTGGTAAAATCTATCATAGAAATATAGAAGGTTTATGCATAAGGTTGAGTTTTTATATGTCCTGACCGGAATATAGAACATGTTTGTTAACCTGCCATCTTAATAAGAAGAAGAGTCATTAGCATTGCATTAACACGTGAAAAAGTGGATAGTTGAGGAGATTGGAAACCTTAATTCCCTTCATAACTGCTTTAATCCAAAGTATTATGATCTTAGTTTATTTTCTGCAAATTACTTTAGTCTTAATTCTTAGTTTAAAATCCCAAACAAAAGAACGTTAGCCAAATAGATACCATAGATTAGATATTCGGTACTTGACAAACCAGTCTTTGTGGACGATAACTCGGTCTTACCGACTTTATTACTTTAGTGATACGTACACTTGCGTAAGCATACATAAATATCATAACATCCATCATCCAAAAAAATCATAAGAATGAGACGTTGTGCTATGCAACTTAATGAACGGAAATTGGATTTCATTAAAAATTACATGACGAGTAATGATAATTTTATTAAAGGATAAATTATGACATTTGTAACCACGATAATTAGATGGGTAACCCAAAAAAATACATGGGGTAAGAGCGGGCTTGAAGTTTGTTTATGGTATTGGAGGGAAAGAGAGGATACATAAACACTCAAATACCTGAAGATGAGAATAAGAGGGGTCTTTTTGATAAAAAAAATTGAGCGGAGATTGGTTGGCTAATCCTTTGCTCAGGAGGATGTTGAGAAAGTAAATTGTCATTTATAATGCATGATGCCAAAATGAAGGCGGTAATGATGCATGAGGTAGTAATGTACGAACAATGTTATTAATGGTTCAGATTTTTCTCTCGGATTTCCCATTTTGTGATGAAGTATGTGGACATGAGAGATGGAAAGATAAATCATTAAGCTTACAAATTCCCAAAATGACCCATTATCAAATTCACTTCCATTATCACATTGAATGTTCTTAACCTCCCATTCAAATTGAGTACGAATGAATACTCTAAATGATAGAAATGTTGAATACACTTGAGATTTTTTAGATAACGAAAATGTCCACAAAAAATTAGAGTAATCATTCAATAACAAAATATAATAACGGTAGCCTGAAGAGCTCAAAACGGGTGATGTCCAAAGATCACTATGGATAATATCAAATGGCAACATAGTACTAGAATTAGAAGCAACAAAAGGCAGTTTAACATGTTTTCCAAGAGGACACGAGGAACAAATATTAGAGCTACAAGTTCGATTACACTCAATAAATTTATGTTGTCTTAAGAGGCAAAAACAGATGCACCCGGATGACACAAATGATCATGCCATAAAGAAGGTGCTAAAGCTACAAAGGTTGAAGGTGTGGCTTGATTTGTGAAGATATTAGTGGTGATGAGATAAAGCTCGCCCCGGCTATCACATCTCATTAGACGCATCCCCGTATAGAAATCATTCACAGAAGACCCAAATGGATCAAACTCAACATAAATCAAGTTATCAGTTGTAAATTTCCTAACCTACACAAAAATATTAATCAGTTGAGGAGCATGAAAGATATTTTTCAAGGCTAACTATGGGTTCGAGGAGACAAATTTGTGTGACCATAATCACGAATTGGAATTGAATGACCAAAGGGCAGCCTAGTGCACTAAGCTCCCGCTATGCGCGGAGTCCGGGGAAGGGTCGGACCACAAGAGTCTATTGTATGCAGTCTTACCTTGCATTTCTGCAAGAGAATGTTTCCACGGCTTGAATGACCATTACCAATAATTATGTCATGATTTTTGCTCGAATTAAAATAAGACGAGAGATTAACTTGCGCGAATGTCATATGAGAGGTAGCACCGATCTTCATGTATCAATTGTATCAGAATGATTTAACCCAAGAGTAGGTATCACTGTCTCGATATCCGTGAGATTCGGTGAGGCTGATGTCGTGATGGCCTGTTATGGTCTAGGCCCAAGAAGGACAAGCTGCCCAGGCTGCGGCCTTTGTTGATTACTCGGCTTGGCTCAAGTAATAGCTAGGTATGGGCACAGAGGAATGGGACAGGGCCAGTGCATATTGGGCTAATGTTGTCTGTTGGCTCACGTCATTGACCATTATTGTTGTTGCCTCTTCCCGCTGGCCCACGTCGGCTGCCACTGTTGTTGGTTGCCACCACGGCTACCACTGCTGTCGTTGCCGCCATCAAGATCGCTACCCTTACCACCACTGCAGTGTTTCCCGCCATTATTTCAGTTTTGACCCCTTTTGCCACCACTGTTATTACGGTATTGAGTATAATTTTTATAGAATGAGGAAGAGTCATCTGTTTCGCGGGACGTGGCGGCCACCATGCCAGAATTTTCTCTGGTTGCATCATTTTTTACCAACCCCGCCTCTTCAAGAGTGAGCATGGAACGGGCTAGGTAGAAAGGAGTGAGATGGTAGCTTTGGCGAAGGAGAGTTATAACCCCATTATAAATTTTGGTGAGGCCCGCAACTATTTGTAGAACGAGATGATCATTCAAGATCGCTGCCCCGACGTTCTTGAGTTTATTTGATAATTCCTTGAGCCTTTGACAATATGCGGAAGCATTCGGGAAATCCTCTATAGTTGTGTGAGAGAATTCTTGCTCAAGTGTTACATCACGAATTTTTTTGTTATCTTGGAATATATCACGCAACCTATTCCAAGCTTCCATTGTTGTTGCGTCGGGTTAGATAATTGTATGCAAGAGGTCCGTAGAGATGGTGGAATAAATTCATTGTAGGACCGTAGCATCAAGGGTTTCCCATAACTCTTTTTCATCATCGGTTGATGGCACCCTCTCCTTGCCTTTTTCCGGTTTGACGATGTGATATAGGACTCTATGAGACCTTGCGTGAATTTAAAAAGCTCCGCTCATGTCGCATATTGGACGTTCTCCATTTTAAGGACGATATAAATATTGTTCTTGATGTTGGAGGCTGCAAGAGCAGGATGTAAGGTAATCTTTGAGTCAGACATGGTTGACAAGAAGATAGTTTGGGCAGAGGAGGAGGCACGACAACTTATGAGAATATGGAGGAGAAAAGAGGAAAAAATTTCCGAGGCTAACTAATACCATGAAAGAAGGTAATTCCTTGATGATTTCATTAACTTAACATACTTATATACCTGAGGTATAATATTGATTCTAGGAAACTAAATATACACCTAATCACTAATGATACAAAGATCACTAACAATATCACCTAATCACTAATAAGATCACTAACAATATCACATAATCACTAATAAGATCACTAACAATATTGTTACATCAGGTTATAAGATTAACTGTGATTCCCGTGCTTCTAGTAAAACAAACATGGATATCGCGGAGTAAAATGAGTTTGAAAGTTGGTTTTGCAATTTTTTTTGACAAACAAGGGTCTCAAAGTGTTGGGAGGCTTGAAAAGATCAAATGAATGTATGTTTATTTGCCTGCTCTTTTTTCTTCTGGTTTTCTTTGTGTGTGTGTGGGGGGTTAAGTCCTTTCTGTTAGTAAAAAGTGGTTAAATATTCAATCTTGGTTGGTTATATATATCACGTTTTATGGAGTAGTAAGTTTGAAAATTTGCTGGTCTGCTGAGAACCATTGCCACTTGTTGTTGTTGTGAGTTTGTTGTCCTCATCAATATTGTCCACAAATTTTCGCTGATTGTCCCTTTTTTGGGATAACAGTTTAATAAATGACGTTTTTATTTCTTTTGTAACTTATGAGCTTTTAGATCATGGTTCAAATATCTCCTTTGAGCAAGTTGGATGTCTAGTATTTTGTAAGTTATTACCAACTTTAGAAAACTGTTTAGTTTTATCCATAAGGTGAGTCTAACATTGTGGAAGGGTTATTTTTCAAGAATTATAGTTGCACAACTTTTAAAAATAGGAATAAAAGAGGAACAGTTGAGTAAATCAGCCACTATTATCTTCTTAAAATTGTCATTATAGCATTTTGTTGAAATGGATTTATATTTGTCATTGCATAATTAGTAGTTATCCACGGCTACTAATAATATAAGATCAAGAAACCAAATAATACAGGTTCTTGTTTTTGTAAGACAAGAACATGTGAGTCACTTGCTGGCCCTCACTTGTACCATGTGCTCATAAATGGGTGCCTCAAATATATGCAAGAAACAAACCAAAACATTTGTTATAACTGAGGCTATTTTCTTCTCATAAGAAAAAAGGGAAATTGAAGGCCACCCGTTTCGATTTTAATATATAAATAAAAATTAGACTTCACCTAATGAATTTGCTTTAAAAAGAAGGAAATTGAATGGCACCCCAGCACGAGGGTCGTTTTTGGACCCGTGTGAGTGTCTTCTGCAAGACATTTACCTTCTAAAAACGAAAAAATTTATGACCATTTTTTCATTTTTTATTAAGTAGTATTAACCAAAATTTACTGTAAAAGTCCATAATTTGCAGATCTTAGCCTAATTAAGGGTCCACTTTTACGAATTAGAACAGGACCCCCAAAATGTTTGAAACGGCTCTGCCCACCATCCAAGTCCAGCAAGGAATTCATCGTAATTTTTAAATTTCAAATTTTAGGACTAATATTTGTTGAAATTTAGTAGGAGGTTTACATACATAATATACTTCGTGTCGAAAATACTGAATTCTTTAACGAAACTCAAGAACAAGTAACTATCTTATTCACACTACCATTGGGGAGGAGGTAGTATTCAAGATACATGTTTGGCAGAATTAGTAATTTTGGACAAAACCATATATGTGTTAGGAAATGTAATTTTGGACAAAACCATATATGTGTTAGGAAATTTATGAATAAAAATTAAATATAGAATCCAGTTATTAGCATTTGAGGTTCCAAAAATAAATTCAGATGAGTTCAATATTTAATCTCTGTTGAGGTTCCATCTTAAAATTCAATATATATTTTCTTGTAGCTACTTAATTCCCATCACAATAATAATGGGAGCTCACAGAGCAAACACACCCAAAAAATTAAAGTGGCTTCGCCCGGGCTCGAACCGGAGACCTTCAGTGTGTTAGACTGACGTGATAACCAACTACACCACGAAACCAGTTTGCTGTTATTTGCATCACATCTACAACTTATTATTTTCATTTCAATTTGTTTGTCCTACTTGTACCCGTTTAAAAGAGAATGCATCTTTCCATTTTTTGTGACTCGTTATTACCAAACTTTTCATATGACATATTTAAGACCACAAGATTAAAGAACATTTTAGTACATTCTAGATATATTTAGCTTAAGATTACAATATTCAAAAGTTCTCTTTAATTTCTTAAATTTCGTGTAAAGTCAAAATCAGACAAACAAATTAAAACAGAAGGAGTAGAGACTTCTAAAATATGTGATCTTAAATATGTCTTAGCATTTGTATACTATAAGACCTTTAAAACTTGTGCTCTTAAATATGTCATAACATTTATGTCGCTATAAAAGCGACACAAATAAGAAAATAGTGTTACAAAAAATGGAACAGAGCTGGTACAAGATTTAATAATTAATCGGACGTACATATGAATTCAAATTTACTTAAATAAATGTAGCTTATCTTTATATTGCTCGGACTTTTCTAAAATGTTGTTACGCCTGTGTAGGATTCTCCAAATTAAAATGCACTATCTTAATGATCTGACACATATTTATTAACATTTTTGAAGAGTTTAATCAACATAAATTTTTATAAAGCTAATTTTCTTTGTCCCATAAAACTAAGTCTATATTATAACTTGATGAGAATAGTCTTTCAACTCACAGTTATTATCATGAGTAACCAAATTAACAAGAAAATCAAAAACATCAGTGGCTATCACAGCAGATGCAACATCTTCTTTATGAAGAGTTCCTTTTTCTTGGATATTGGTCATAATAACCCATTCCCTTTTTGTAAGTTCCTCCGTGACGATATTTGTATGGCTATAAAACACGTCATTACGGATAAAATGTTAAATTTACAGTTAAATTATATTTAATTCAAAATGACGACATTTTTCTGGAACATACTAATAAGAAAATAATATCACATAAATAAGGTAGTACAAGATTGTTAAAATCTTGAAGACTATAGCATAATGGTGGACGCACATATAAATTCAACTTAATTAGATATATGTAGCCTATCTTTAGGTATGTTGCTCGAGCCCTCTTAAAACTTTGTCGCATTCGTCTCGGATTCTTTAAAAATGTACTATTTTTTGAGAATCTAACACATATCGATCGATATTTTTAAAGAATCTGAACAACATAAATCTTTAGAAGGCTAATTTTGTATGTCCTCCATTATAACTTGAGAATCACTCATTCAACTCACAATTATTATCATGAGTAACCAAATTAACAAGAAAATCAAAAACATCAGTGGCTATAACAGCAGATGCAACATCTTCTTTATGAAGTGTACTTCTTCTTTTCTCATGCATATTATTATTGGTCATATTAATCCATGCCCTCTTTGTAAGTTCTTCAATGAACAATTCACATGCCTTAGAAAAAACAATGGGGGCTTCACCAGATATCATCTTCACATCATCACTTGATTTCTTCATTATTTTCTTGATTCTTGCTAGTGGCAATGAGTGTGGACCTGTTTTTCTTGAAAGAATTCTTGAATATGCCCCTGCTTGCCTCATTTTTAATCAAATTTTTGTGACTTTTTTGGATAATTATAGGAGTGAATTTAGAGTTTTGTGTGAAAAATGAGAAAGAAGTTTATGATTTGTTGAATTATTTAAAGAGGTATATTTGCATGAATATAAATAGACATATGGATGTGGAGTATAAGAGCAAAAAGTAGTATAGGCCGGCTGGTTTGGCCGGCTAGATGGTATATTTAGAGACAATTTCACAAAATTCTTATTCAATATTTAGAGTGTTTCCTTGTATAATTTAATAATTATTTTTTTTGGTAAGAAGGGGTGTCATTGAGGAGCGTGCATTCAATTTTTCGATTTTAATGGATTTTAGTCTTTTTGGCGAGTTGTTATTAGGGGTGGAGCTACAGAAAGTACGAGTTCATCTCAACAATTTTGGATTAAATTCTATATATTGAGAAATACACTAGACTAGTTATTATGAAGTAGACTTGTCATTCTTGGTTATGTAAGAGTCTCTTAAGGGGTTTACAATGTTCGACAATTGTACCATATATTCTAGGTTAACCTAGTCTGGACAATCAGATCTTTTTTGTTAGAAGGTTTTTTTTATTTGTCTAAAATGAGGTGAGCGAAGTAACTCAATAACTATGTTGGTGAAAGGTACCTAACATATATCTGATGAAATAATCAAGATGCGTGTAAACTTGCCCGAGGCCCTAGCATCACAGCTATAAAAAGTCTAAATGGCTTTTCGTTAACTTTCATATGATGAAATGATTTAGATTAGTGAATGTGGAGTACCAGGGATATAAAAAGAAAACTTATTTTGACATAAGTATGCTAGTTAATTAAATGAATTTGCAGTATTTGAATTATCATTGATGACCACATCCAAAAAGAAAGTTGAAAAATGACATTGGTCAATATTAATAATCACATCAGATTCAAATTTAATATGAACTTTCATAGCGCATATATGGAGTGAATCTTTCCAGTAAAGGGGATTTGATTTTTATGTGTAACTTTCATGTCATCATCTAATAATACATTGAAGTTGACTAAATCTAAATCTACAATTATGTTATTGCTTATCAGGACAAACTACTACTTTTAGTGAAATTGACAGAATATTTAATTCAACGAGCCTTGTTCATTTATCATCATTTAAAACTGCTTCATAAAATATGTAATCAAATACTTGTTAATTATGAAAAGAAGCATATTCTAAGAATCATGATTAAAGAAAAAAGGACTAACTAATGGGATTATTTTTCTCCTACAATAAGTTGTGTGGTCAAATGTCACCTTTGATTTAAGAGCATCCAAATTGTTGTTTATAAACAAATCTATTTATTGGTAAATCATCATTATTAAATTCCCACTCCTCAAATTAGAGTATCTCTTGTAGTACATTATAATTAAGACAGTTTCATGAATATTACTTTATTTACCATCAAGAATTGTGGTTATAAGAATAAGACCACTCCATTTTTAATCATATGTTCGGGTTTGAACCTCAAAAGTTTAAAAGATTCTAAAAGAGATCATCCCCCCCCCCCCCCCTCGGTTCTTAATAGGCCTTAACAATGTGAATCGGAATAATCGAAACCCTAAAGCGAATACCGAATATAAGATAGAAAACCAACAAATAAAAAACTTTATTAGGAGTTTGTCAAAACAACACATAAATGCTCAACCTTTTTTGGAGGGACCAAATTGAAAAGTATAGATTCTTGAAAGTTTAACATCTAATATGCCCTTCAAAAATAAGAACATTATAATGGATATTTGAAGTTGTTTTCTAGAAATATTATTTGCGTATGTATGGAGACAGTTCAATGATCAAGAGGTTATAATTTTAAATCGCGATATATAAATTAGAAATTAATTGATCTCATAAATCACTGTTTTGTCCCTCAAAGGGTACACTTGAAGCGATATCTCAAATGAAAATTATGCTTTTCGGGACATAAGTTTTTTACGGAATTCATACAGGTTGTGTCGGATCTCGTAAAAACTTATGCTGTATAAGGCATAAATTTCATTTGAGGAGCAAAAATTAAAGATCAGCCCATTTGAAGAAAAACTCGTGCAATTTCTTGCATAGACAAAAGCGTAAAGAGATTTGGGCTTATATAGTGACTGACTCGTGATGCTTTTGACTTTAAGTGGCCCAGATTCAATAATTGAGCTGCTGATTAGTGGGCTTTATCTAATTGGGCACATATTTCTGATCGAATGACTGAAGAAGAAGAAAGAGGAGGAGAAGGAAAAGAAGAAATTTATCAAATTTGTCTAAACTTTAAATAGCTTTTAAAAACTGACTAAAATTTAAATAGTCATACCTAAAAGCGATTATATGGTGCTATTTCGGGTAGTCCGGTTTTTTGTTTTCATATTTCGTTTCAATATGAAATTGTTACATGAAAAATGCAAAGTAGCATTATATGTATATCCATTAATATTTGCAATATAACATGGATTTAGCATAAAACATATACTTTTATTAAATTATTTTAGCTCATGTAATTTTAATTGAATGTAGCAAGTTGTGGAAGCACTTATTAGAAATGCAAAGCGTCACTATATCCACTAATATTTGCAAGGATATAATGACAATAACAAAGAACACATTATCCCGTTAGCACCGATTAGGTTGTTGGCATATCTGAGATGCCGATTGGGCATCAGATGCAGACACGACGCCGACTGCCATCTTGGTGTTTTTAGGTGACAATCTCATTTCCTAGTCTGCCAAGAGGCAAGTCACATTATTCCGTTCGAGTGCAGAAGCAGAATATAGAGGTGTTGCTAATGTTGTTGCTGAGATCTGTTGGCTCCGAAATCTTCTTTTGGAGCTCCAGTGTCCATTGCAAATGGCGTCTCTGGTGTATTGTGATAACATATCCGCTATCTACTTATCTCATAATTCGATTCAGCATCAGCGAACCAAACATATTGAGATGGACATCCACTTTGTTCGTGAGAAGGTTGGTCTCGGTCACGTCAAAGTTTTACATGTGCCCTCCTCTTATCAATATGCGGATATATTCACAAAAGGCCCTCCTAGACAACTATTTCTTGACTTCAGATCCAGCCTGAGCGTTCGACCTCCTCCCGCTCCGACTGAGGGGGTGTATTAGCCGTGTATATAGGTTCCTTATGTATAATATATTTACCATATTTAGTGTTATGTAATTATGGTAGAATTAGAATTCCTATTGTATAAGAATTCCACATTGTACACTTATATATATTTATATTAATGAGAAAAACTCTTCAAGCATTATGACTATTAGATGGTTCACTTCTACTTTCCTCAACTTTTTCCTTTTGTATTGCTCATCATCATTTCTATTTTCACACGCACTTAAATCTAACTCTTACTAATCCTCCGCTTCAATTTTGTTTATATAACCATATTACGGTATATATTCAGTATGCACTGGTCTGATTAATTCAGATTTTTGTTTAAAGGAGAATCATGACTAATTTCCTATTAGAGATTTCTTTCTATTTTCAGAGTTCGAACTCAAAATCTCTAAGAAAGAACGAAGAAATTCTATCCATCTCAGTATATCCATATGGCATGTATTGATTCTTTATATCTACTCTAGCACAAAGTGGAAAAGGACTTGATGGCTTTGTAGCTAATAATTAACCCATCATTTGCATATATTTATCATGGATAACTAACACTACTATACTAACTAGCATTGGTTAGTGCATTCAATTATCCCAGTGACTACAACAGTGACAGAATTAATGAAAAATGGAGTAGTACTTTAATATAACGCATGATAGGAGAGCTTATAAATAGTCATGAATTTTTCGAAGAAAAAAATTGGATCACCAACGGGTTGTGGTGAAATGGTAATTAGCATTTCTTCATTCTTAACCAGAAGTCTCTTGTTTGAGTCCTGCTGGATACGGAATCACTTTTATTAGGGAGAATTGTACCTCACAATATTGGACGTTCAGACGCAAATCCAAATTTAATTGAGTCCCCATGAGTGTCGGGCATTAGATGGGAAACCCAAAAAAAGTATTTTATTGGATCACATGATAACATGTCATTAGAGCTTTCATTTTACTTGTAGAGGAGGCTACCCTATAGTGAAAGAACAAAAGATCATCAAGGCTGCAAAAAGAAAATCATCATTAATGGAGAGACCATAGAAGGATAAATGGAGAAAAACAAACAAAAGAAAGAATAAGAAAAGATCACATAGATTTTTCTTTCATAAGAACAAACAAGTTGAGAAGGTGCAATCATAAGTGAATGTGCACATAATGGAGACACCACAAGGTGCTCATGTGTGAATTGTGATGAAGGTTCCCCACCCTCAAACCCCAACCCACCCCACCACCCCATTTTTTTCATAGTTGAAGACAGAAATAATGTCACATTCTACAGTGTAGGCACAACAAGGAGGGGTAGGGTCTAATTTATTTGAAAAAAAGTTAGTGGTGGATCTAGAATAGACGCTATAAATTTAGCCAAACTTAACGTATCTAATTCGGACCTCATACATACGTACATACATATATAATTATAATCTATACTATAATTCAGTAGAGGAACTTTAGAACTATATCTTTAGTGTAATGTTTCAGTACCTTAGCTAATCGAGTAGCTCTAGAAGCACGTGTCTAAGCTCAGATAGATATTAGATAACATTATTGGTTGCTCCAAAAGATGGAATCTCTCACTCCAGGAATCTCACACTCCGGTCCGACAGGTCTGTGAAGGAGGTAAATCATTAGATAACATTATTCGTGAAAGGCTAGTGAATGGAGTATGGAACTAGCTGTAATCAATAAGGTATTGAAAGATCGAGATCAAATTAAGGCCAATAAACAGAGACTGGAGCTAGTAGTTATAATTAGTAAGGTATTGAAAGATTAAGATCCGATTTGATTTTGAAACAAGATACCTTGGATTAAGAAAATTGACATTTGCAAATGAATGTATATGTGTGTGCGCGTATGTGAATATAAATAGAATAAATATATATAAAGAACCTGATTCATAAATTTTAAATTCTAAATCGATCGATAAAAAGAAAACATCAGTCTCACAAACACATGGCTTTAGCATTTGTTCTCCCATGATATGATAATTGTTCTTTTTCTGCCCTTTAATTATTATAAAAAGGAAGAAAATCAAGGGAAAAGAGTAGTGTGATGTAAGATAGGTTCAAAGATATGGTAGCATTTAATATAAACTTTATTATAAATTTTATGAAAACTACTGAAGAGAGAAAATAACAATTAGCACGTGCAAGACAGTTCAGAGATTGCAAAATTCCACGTGACAAAAGTCATGTAAACCAAATCTGGGGTGTACTGGAAAATGTACAGGTTGGCCACATTCAATAATTCAATAACTCATAAGTTGACTAAGTATATTATCAAGTTTTTGGAAGAAAGATATATTGGTTTGAATGGATGGATGACTTTCATAAGGGTTAGTATATATACAACCTTTTAGCGGGTTTGGTCAAAATTTACTCATTTAAAATGGATGCAAGATACGTATTTTTCTTGCATTTCTCTTATGAGAAAGTGATATATATTTTAACTCCTAATATCAAAGTTAGAATTGGGTGCAAGTAAGTAATTACCTAGAAAATAAATGATTATGATCAAAAGACCTTCAATTATTGATAAATTTGAGTTTACCTCTATTATATCTGACTAAGTACATTAAACCTTCAATTACCTGATTGTGTATTTTTTATCCTTTTGCTTGTAAATATTTATTGAAGTATACCATATATATATACACAATGTTGGCATATATAGGTAATAACAAGGAACGGGAAAAGTCACAACAACAATCAATGTGAACAAGGAAACTTGTCTCGCTGAGTCGATTGGTGATCACTTTCTTTAAGATAATATTGCCCCGTATATTCCTTTCAACGGAATAATGGAAACTTATCTTCCAAGATAAAACAACAACCAAACTAATGAGCAAAGGAGACTCAAGAGTTCGCTATAGGAAGAAAGATCTTAGAGTGTTTGATTGCTATAGATGAAGAACAATTTCAGGAAATTGTCTAGAGAATGTGTTAAGTGTGTAGTTGCAAATGAGCTAAAGGCCTCATTTTATAGTGTTGAGAAGATGACTTTCCAATTGCCCATCTAATGGCCTTGAATGATCATGTAATGACCTTGATTATGGAGTGTTAATTCAGCCAAATAATGGCTGAATTCATTTGGGATGTGATGGAGGTTTAATGCCTTCAAACCAGCCCAAGAGTCATGTCTTTTCGTCTCCCGTCGCAGCCTCTGGACTACCAGCGTCGCGGCCTGCAGAGGCCGCGCCCCAACTCGAGAGTTGGCGTCGCGCTCGCAGGAGAGCCGCGGCGCCACAACTTCAGAGAGTTGGCGCCGCGGCCCTGCAGTTTGGCGCCGCGGCCCGATACATGACTCGTTTCATCTTTAAACACATTGTACACTTCTTCCTTCATTTACCAACGTGAAATCAACGTCATTTGGCCAATAACCGTCTATTACCTTACGTCTCAAACAATTCATATTTGTACCAATATCTCTTCCATTGACAAAATATGATCATTGGCATTACGTGTGCACGTGTGTGGAAACAAGGTTTCCCACGTGCGGGGCCCTAATTGTTCGAGTCATAATTAAATATGATTAACTTTATTTCACGTTTAATAAACATTTCGAACACACAATATATATATGTGGTTAGTTTGTAGTTTGTTGGTTAATAGGAGAAAATATATCGTAATAGAATATAATTAGTTGTTACTTGTTAGCACTATAAATATGGCAGTACAAGTGTATTTCTCATTATTAGAAAATAAAAGCAAAGCCTCCACAAAAACAGATCTCCTCTCTCTCTTCTCCATTTTCTTCTCTGTTTTCTAACTCGTTTTTCTTCATCTACTTTCACTTCTCTTCTACTTTAATTCAAACACAATATGTAGATAGATAAAGTTAACATGGTATCAGAGCCACTGAGATGTCGAAAGTTGTGAGGATCGATAATCATATTGGCTGGTGATTTAAAATCGAAGGAAAAGAAATCGGGAGTAATAGTTGCATGCAGTAGTTTCTGTTGTCGAAATCGAAACTGTTGTGAAGATTGAAAATGATCGGGAGTAACATTTGATCGATTGAAGGATAAATCTGCAATTGCAAACGATCGATTGAAGGAGATATGCAATTGCGAGTAATTGATTGAAGGAGATTCAATCGATCGAAAACAGATCGAAGGAGTTGATCGAACATAATTGCGATTTTCTTCTGAAAAAAATCAAAATTGCGAAGGAACTGAAAATCGATGAGTCGAAATCAAAATTAATTGCGAAGGAATCGAGGAACTGAAATCAAGTCATATGGAGATATTATTATTTTCTGCGGATACACTCCGCATTTGGCTATCATTGTGACATCGCAGATCGCCGAGAATGTGTGTTCTTTCGAGGTATGTAAGTCTAGCTTATGTGATTCAAATTCCAAGGCGCGGGATGATCAAATTAGGTATCGCTTTGTGAATTTCTAGAAAATTATTTTCATTTTGTACTGTTTCTGTGTTGGTAAATCGTCTCTGTGTTGGTGAATCAATTTTGTGTTGTTGAGTTGAATCCGTATTGTTGAAGCTAATTTTGTGTTGACGAATTGGAGAAAAATGTCGTTCGTTGTTATTGTGTTGGTTTCTACTGGTTAGTTACCGAAAATGTTGATGATGTAGTTGATGTTGAGGTTGCTAAACCAGTAGTTTTCTATGCTGGTTCTGAGGATACTAGCAATTATTCATTTGGAAAAATAGTGCATACTTTTGGAGATTTTGTGTTAATAAAGTTGAAATTGTGCTGAATTTTAACATGATTGAGGTTATGTTGGTATACAACAGTCGTAAGGAATTGAAGCCATACAAAAGGAAGCTTCTGTTTTTTAATGAATTACTTTGCAGCATGTTATGAAACAGCATGCAACATGATGCCCACTTATGTGGCAATAAATTTCTACATGAGAAGTTATTGAAGGATCGAGGAGTTCTTAGCGACAAATAGACTGAGAACTGATGGATACTTCATCGGAGACAATATGGATTGAGTTGAAGCTCGATTCAAAGAGTTATTCACAGGTCGATCAAGTGTTAGATTTCCTGTTTTTATATGTGTAGCTCAGGATAGGGGAATCGAGAAATTTCTAACCGGATTTGGACTAGAAATTAAGGGAGACTCCATTGCATATCCGAACTTATTATGATAGCTTGCGTGATGAGAATCGAGGGATTCTCTAGTCCGAATGAGACTAGATAACGAGGGGTTCTTGCCGTCATTTTTACATATTGCGTGATGAGAATCGAGGGATTCTCTAGTCCAAGCGAGACTAGAGAATGAGGGGTTCTTGCCGCCGTATTTTCATAAGGAGAATCGATGGATTCTCTACTCCGAATGAGACTAGAGAACGAGAGGTTCTTCATTATTGTTGTGGGAATTGAAGCTCCTGTTGTTAAATGTTGGACAATGTTGATTTTGTTGGTATTGTTGGCTTGTTGCTGTTGTTTCTACTGCTGGTGTTTCTGTCAGATTTGAAGTTACTGGAGGTGCAGAATTGTGCACCATAAGGAGGTGATTTACGCTTCAAACCGTTTGGTATACTTAGGTGCGGCAGTCGCCATCGATGTTGTTATGGCGACCATCACGCGAGGTGCTCTTTGGGATATCCATTTGTTTGCAGTGTGTGTCTGTAGTTTTTAGAGAAGACCAGTTCAAGAAAGACAGGAGAGAACTCGGTTGTTCCATTCACAAGAGAATATAATTCGGATTTATATGAAGTTAACAAATGAAGATATGAGCTTGCTAGCATTTACTTCAGTGAAAATTATTGTCCCTATTCTTCTTCCTGAGTTGGTGGAGAGAGTTGCTAGCATGTTGAATTACTTCTTATTGCAGTTGATGTTGCTGCTACTGGTGAGGCTGTTGTTAATGCAGCAGATGATCTTACAGCCGTTGTTGTGACTACAGTTGGTGGAAATAATGCAGATATGGACGGTTGCTGGTGTGCCTGTTGTGGCTTCCATTCATGATAATGCATGTCGTTTCCAAGCTAGGACTGAAATCTCAGTTTTCAGTGCCTAGCTTGAGGGGGGTGTTGAAGTATACCACATATATACACAATATTTATATGTGGTTAGTTTGTAGTTTGTTGGTTAAAAGGAGAAAATATCTTATGTAATAGAATATAATTAGTTGTTAGTACAAGTGTATTTCTCATTATTAGAAAATAAAAGTAAAGTCTCCACAAAAACAGATATCCTCTCTCTCTTCTCCACTTTCTTCTCTGTTTTCTAACTCGTTTTTCTTCATCTGCTTTCACTTCTCTTCTGCTTTAATTCATACACAATATGTAGATAGATAAAGTTAACAATATTCACAAATTTATCATAATTAATTTACCATTTAATTACTCCCGCATTATGTTAAATTGGTAGTGTTAATTCATGTATAATAATGATAATAATAATAATAATAATAATATAGTTTCATAAATAGTCAAATGTACATGAAGAGATCAAAAACACACATTTTAATCAATTGAAGGTTAAACATGTTGAATCGAGCTAAAAGCTGATCTCTGGTGCAGCCCCATCATCACTGAAAAGTGTTAAAAGTCGCCTCCTACTATACATACCCCGGTCTTGGCTTCATCATACATATCCTTGATCTCCCTAGTGTACGCCACATGTATACCTCTAACCTCCAAATATCTCCATAGAACCTCCCAAGGGACTTTGTTGTATGTCTTCTCGAGGTCGATGAAACCATATGTAAGTCTTTCTTCCTCTCCATATACTGCTCCACCAACCACATGTTAAAATTCATTAATAATATAAATATTTCATATATATATATAACCTTTTTTGGGGTTTCAGTACTCGTATTGAAGCTCTGACTAAGTCGAATTCGTGTAAGATCCATTTAAGGGGAAGTGCTTCCTAATAGGAAAGTTTTCATACCTAGATTAAATTCCAGACATTTGATTAAGGGTGAAGGGATCCTATTCATCCCACCATAACCCTTGTTAGGTCATATATTACCTAAATCTATCCAATGAAAGGCCAGTCTCTTTTATACTAATTGGATTAAACTATAGATTAATGTAGTCAGCAAAAAACATCACGAATTTTGTAGCAGAGTGGACCGCTGTACTTCTGGTGACTTAAAGATTCAACAAATTTTGTTTATGTACAAAATAAATGCAGCTCTAATAATCTAGTTTTCCTTCTGTTACGTGGTGATTTTACCACTTATTCTAGTTTCTTTACTTTGGTTTTTGTGTCCTTTATTGATGATATGAGGCTCTTTATGGGGTGTATTGCTATTATTTCAGGTACATTTAGTTATGAAGTGAATTGGGATGAAATTAAGTGAAAACGAGGCAAAACTAAGCTAAAACAAAGAATTGAAAAACTGCCAAACAATTACCCTTCGCGCTCACGAGAAGTTGACCGCGAACGTGATAGTCAACCAGTTAACCGAGCATCGCTAACGCGATGGCCAGTTTTTGGGAGACCTGGACATTTTTGGGATTTCACATGTTATCTCCTCAAATCATATAAAACTCGACCTAACTCATATTGGAAGACATCTTTGGCAGAATACAAGATTTTTTGGAGTTAGGGCTTCTACACCAACTTGGGGATTGAAGTTTTGAAGATTCGGATGAGAAATTTTCCAAACCTTTACTCTTCTCTTCAATTCATTGCTTTGTATTTGAATATGACCACTTGTAGCCATATTCGGGTGTTCTTAATGCTCCTAATTTCTTTAGGGATATTTAATTAGGTTAGTCTTCGGGAGAAGCTGATTTAGAGTCATTATCCGAGGCTAAGTAACATAAGTTCACTATTATTTGTAAATCGTGAAATACATTGTATGGTTACTTGAGAGTAGTTTCCTTTGTATCCATGCTTATGGTCATTGATTAATTTACTTGCTTTCTAGGTTAGATTTACATTTTCGCATTAGTTATAATTTTCTCTCTAAAAACAAACCTTAGTGTTTGGCTTAGCGTAGTTGGTGAAAATTCCTAATTTGCTTGACCGCCTACCTATTGTTCTCTGTGAGATCAACCCCGACTCATAGTTGGATAAAATATATGTTATACGACCGTGTACACTACTAATTAATAGGGTGGATTTGGACGTTATCACCCTCAATCTAACGAAAAACCTCACACATGACCTCTTTATTGTAAAGTGTATAATACAGTATGTTTATTGTTGGAGTGGTACAGCGTTAGCGATTTTACTTATACTCAAGCAAGTGTACGTATCACTCAAGTAATATAGTCTGTAAGACCGAATATCGTCCACAAAGACTGTTTATTAATTACCGGTTATCTAATTTATGGTATCTATTTGGCAATCGTAAGGATGTTTTTGGTTTTTATCTAAGAACTAGCTAGAGTAAATTGCTGGAATTAACCTAAGTATGCTTTGATTTAAATCAGTTGTGATGGAAATAGAGCTTCAAATATCCTCAACTATCCACTCTTTTTCAATCCTTAATGCAACAACAATGACTTCTTCTTCTTTGTTAAGATAACAGGTTAACTAATCTGTCTTATATTCCGGTTAGGATATATAAAAGTTCAACCTTATGCAGAAACCTTCTATATTTCTATGATAGATTTTACCACACAAGAGGATTAAGAACAATAACCTTAAATACTACATAAGTATCGGGGTACTTTCGTCCACGATTTTAACATATTTCTATGCAATTATAGCATATTCAAATCTCCCATCTCGGATATCGATTCGAAATCATATAAGTGATGACAATTAGTGATCAGTTAATTATCAAGCAATCAAAACATTATTGAATAGATCTTAATATTGTTGAAGAAGAAATTAATAACTATGCATTAACTATATGAAAGAGTTTCAAGCGATTCGACGAAAAACCCTAATAAAGTAATTAGCTCCTAAACATTGTCATGTCAAGAACTAATTTAGAATCCAACATAAACTGAAATTAAAATAAAGGAAAGAGAAAAAGAACTTGAACAAGTGTCTCCAATTGTGTTTTGCCTCCCCCAAAGTCTATCAAAATTATGTACAAGATGCCCCTTAAGGTCAGGATTTTAGGGATTATATAGTTGGGAAAATTGCATTATGGACCCTAAAAATCGTGTCAAAATCGGCCCAGAATGACAAATTTCCCGCCTCGGCGCCGGAAAACCTGATAACGAATCAGAGCATGCAGTAATTTCAGCGTCGCGGCGCCAGCGACCTCCTTTGCCCGTTTTTCGTTTTTTCATCATTTTTCTCGTCCAGACTTCGTCAGATTTCTTTTATGCTTCCCGGTACTTCTTAGGCTTCATTTCTTGGTCCTTTTAGTGTGCAATTCCATCTCAATTAAGCTAATTTCATCCTCAATTATGTATTTCCTCCTTTATGATCGCCGTGACTCAAAAGAAAGAAAAACAAACCTAATAATATACTAAACACAAACTAAATGAGTAAAATACTAACTAAAAAGTGTATATAAAATATGTCTAACAAATACCCCCAAACTTAACTTTACTCGCCGTCGAGTAAAGATCAAAACAAAAACAAGGACTCTATGAAATAGATCAAGTAGTTATAGTAATGCTGCTTCAAAATCATGGATGAAAAATGAGATAATATGTTGGAACATACATATCATGAATATTTAGAAATCTAGAATTTCAAGTTAGATATTTCACAGATTCACTTAGATCATAATCAATGGAAACATGTTTACCTAACCTATGCATGTCGATTTCATTCCATCTTTCCCAAAATGCTATAGACTTGTTTACTTGCTATTCTCCACTAATCATAGACATACACATTAAAGATCATCAGGACTTTCAAGGATTGTAATGTAGGCTTAGGCAGGGGTAGATAAAAGTAGGCATTTAGGCTCAAATTACGTATCATAAACATTTTTCATTCAACTCATTTTTTCTTCTTTTTGACTTTCTTTTTAATCTCATACCTATTTTTCCCTCTCTTCTTTTGAGAGAATGATATGTATTATAAATAACAGACACCCCCAAACTTAGGCTTTTGCATATTTTACATTGGGGTGCATCAAATTTTCACTCTCTTTTTATCTCTTTTTCAACACTTCTCATTCTAAGAGTTTTCAATTATAACTTATGGCACAAACAGAGAATCATAGGGTGTCAAAAAAATATTATTTAGGCTCAAAGGGGCTGACTAGTGATACAATTTATGTCATGATAGGTAATGAATGGTCAGAAGGACTAACAAATAAATGCCTGAATCATCTCCCAAAACATGTACATCTTAACTATTTCGCCTCAAATAATAAGCAAACAGATTTTCTAAACATTTTTCAACCTTTCTTTCCATAATTGACAATACATAGGCTAAGCACGAATATCCAAATAATTAGATGTCATGAACTTTTGACATATCTAACTTAAGCAAACAAATTTTTGCTTTCAATTCCATTATATTATCCCAATTGATCCATTCAATATCTTTAGCAACTACAACATACATGATCCATAAACAAAAAAAAAATTGACTTACAAAACACCTAAAACAAACAAAAAGACACAACAAAAAGATTCAAAACAAACAACAAAACAAAATAAGACCCCCCCCCCCAACTTAATCGACACATTGTCCCCAATGTGTGAAGACTAAAAATAAGGGGACAACTTACAGACACAAAACAACGGTCATAACGGAGGTCTGGGATGAGATTCTTGAAATTGCACAGGTCATCGGGACTCTCTGAAGTTCTGGCGCCGCGGCGCTGTGCCAACTTTCTCCCCTTTTCAGCATTTTTATCTCCTTTTTCCACTTGGGGCAGTCCCTACCTTTATCTATCATCCAAAAACAACACACATACCAGATCGTGAGACTGTTCAAGACAAAATAAAATAAACTAAAACACAAATTGAAATAACGTAATTAAAAAAAAAAATGGGTTGTCTCCCAACTAGCTGTCTTTAACGTCTTTTAGCCGGACGTAGTTCATCTTTACTAGTGCCCAGTGGATCCTTCTGCGAACGGCTTGCAATCCGCACAGTTATTGTTGTGGGTCTCACTTCACCTACAACAATTTTTTTCAAACAAGAGCCTCAGATTTAAGATTGTCCCCCATTTACACAAGGCATGTTTTTCTTCAAGACTCTCTATAATGTAGGGATCAGTGAAACTCCCTACATCTCTCAACTTTTGGGGGTGCCCTTGAGGGTATGGACTTTCTGGTTGTGGCTCAACAATGATAGTTGGTGGTGTCTTTTCTGCAACGGGTATAGGAAAAAGAAAATCCAAGAAATCAAAAAAGGTGAAAAATTGGATCTCAGTAACCTCTTCTTTCTCTACACCAACTATCTCTCTCAATTTCTCATTATTCTCAACCATTTGTGGTTCAGTTCCTCGCTTATCACTCCACAACTGTACGCTGCATATTTTCTTGCGGTACATTAATCACCATATCCATCATCTGCCCTATTTGTGTCTCCAAATTTTTTAGGGACACCCTTGTCTCAACCATAAACTGAGTCTGACACTTGGTGAGCATGAGTATGGCTGTTTGCAACTCATTTTGATCTTCCTGTGAAACCTGTGGGTTAGACACTTGTTGATGATTCCACTGCCCCTGATAGTAGTAGTAGTCCATGCCCTTTTATTATTATTATTATTATTATTATTATTATTATTACTATTATTATTATTATTATTATTATTATTTTTAACCTACAAGGTGACGAGTTCGATCCTCTGCATAAATCTTCTTGGTTGAGCCTGTCACACATGGCTTGTCAAGTGTGGTTAATCGGCTGACGTAGTTTGCAGGCTATTGCGTCAGTCCGGGGTTTACCCTGGCGCACTCGAAAGAGTAGCGGCTGTGGGTTCCCTAGTAAAAAAAAAATGCTCGCAGATCAAGTTAGAAACTTGTTTCTGGAGTAACCAAGTTAGAAATAAAATAACATAACCAAATATATATACAAACCAAATTAGAAATAAGAATAGATAATTCGATATTGAAAGTACGTCAGTCCCCGACAACGACGCCAAAAACTTGTTAGCGATTTTACTTAT
Source organism: Przewalskia tangutica (assembly GCA_029844215.1). NCBI lineage: Eukaryota > Viridiplantae > Streptophyta > Magnoliopsida > Solanales > Solanaceae > Przewalskia > Przewalskia tangutica. Next base: position 72,996,280 of record CM056740.1, on the reverse strand, counting down.
GCTCACGCAAGTGTACGTATAATATAGTCTGTAAGACCGAATATCATCCACAGAGACTGGTTATCAATTACCGGTTATCTAATCTATGGAATCTATTTGACAATTGAGAGGATGTTTTTGGTTTTTATCTAAGAACTAGCTAGAGTAAAATGTCGGAATTAACCTAAGTATGCTTTGATTTAAATCAGTTGTGATGGAAATAGGGCTTCCAATATCCTCAACTATCCACCATTTTTCAATTCTTAATGCAACAACAATGACTTCTTCTTCTTTGTTAAGATAACAGGTTAACTAGTCTGTCTTATATTCCGGTTAGGATATATAAAAGCTCAACCTTATATAGAAACCTTCTATATTTTTATGATAGATTTTACCACACGGGAGGATTAAGAACAATAACCTTAAATACTACATAAGTATTGGGGTACTTTCGTCCACGATTTTAACTTATGTCTATTCAATTATAGCATATTCAAATCTCCCCTCTCGGATCTCGATTCGAAATCATATAAGTGATGACAATTAGTGATCAGTTAATTATCAAGCAATCAAAACATTATTGAATAGATCTTAATATTGCTGAAGAAGAAATTAATAACTATGCATTAACTATATGAAAGAGTTTCAAGCGATTCGACGGAAAACCCTAATAATATAATTAGCTCCTAAACATTGTTATGTCAAGAACTAATTTACAATCCAACATAAACTGAAATTAAAATAAAGGAAAGAGAAAAAGAACTTGAACAAGTGTCTCCAAGTGTGTCTTGCCTCCTTTCTTGCCTCCCCCAAAGTATATCAAAATTATGTACAAGATGCCCCTTAAGGTCAGGGTTTTAGGGATTATATAGTTGGGGAAAATTGCATTATGGACCCTAAAACCGTGTCAAAATCGGCCCAGAATCAGAAATTTTCCGCCGCGGTGCCGAAAAACCTGAGAACGAATCAAAGCACGCAGTACTTTCAACGCCGCGGCGCCGGCAACCTCCTTTGCCCGTTTTTCGTCATTTTTCTCGTCCGGACTTCGTCAAATTTCTTCTATGCTTCACGGGACTTCTTAGGCTTCATTTCTTAGTCCTTTTAGTGTGCAATTTCATCTCAATTAAACTCATTTCATCCTTAATTATGTATTTCCTCCTTTATGATCGTTGTAACTCAAAAGAAAAAAAAAACTAATAATATATTAAACACAAATCAAATGAGTAAAATACTAATTAAAAAGTGTATATAAAATATTTCTAACATAAGTAGGACAACTGACAAAATAAATAGGAAGTGGTCCACTAACCAACATGTGTTTAATTTTGTTCATTCATTTGTACCCACAAAGAATTCTCCTAGGTTAGAGATGACTTATTCACTTTTTTTGCTTACCAGAAAATCTCGAGGACCCTTCATATATCCCACAAGTGGCAAAACTTTGGTTATATTAGTAAAAGATGGCAACAAGTTGGTCATGATGGAAATAAGATTCAACTCATTAGTGTACATCATTTAAGTTAAGTTATATGCACTATTTTACAAAACATTTTTATACAATCATGTTACTTGAAGTAATGGTTAAGTTATGTTCATGTGAGCTATATCACAATCTTGCGGTTATAATGTATATAGGTTTATTAACTATATCAATCGCTTCATTATTAATCATTACATATTATAACATTTCATTTATTCTTGATTCCCGCATAAACAATCCTAGTATTATAATTCATATATAATTAGTATGTGAACCCAACAATCCCACTTTCTAAAAAATATAATCTAACTACCATTTATCAATTTTTCTCCTATTTAAACACGTATATATTACTTAAGGCCATATCAATATCATCCAATCATAATCTTGCAGCTATATACTGTATAGGACATGTGTAAAAGAAAAGGAATGTGTATTTAATTTCCTTTTCTTAGTGATAATAGTGATTAAAAAGGTTTATATAAACTAATATGTGGCGGAGGGGCTTTTATTTATGCAAGACATCGTTTCTGATACTGTTAATCAGGTTAAGATAACCCGCAATAATAGGTAATTGCTTTAAATAATTATCCTAATTACATTGGCAATAATTAAATTAACTATTGCATTATGACTAATCTTGAGTCTCTTGACTCTCTTCAACAGGCTGTGGTTCATCAACAGTAGTTGTAGTTTTATATATAGCTGATTAGGTTTAATTACTTGTTGCAGCAGGTATCAACAGATGGGTAACTTGTTGCAGTAGGTATCTCATCTGTTGAAAATTTTCCAACAGATGGGTAATTTGTTGCAGTATGTTGCTCATCTGTTAGATATTGTACAACAGATTAGTAATTTATTGCAACAAATTATTGTACTTGTTGTAAAAAAATGGGTAACTTGTTGGACATTTTCCAATAAATTGTCAACTTGTTACAGCAGGTTTATCATCTGTTGAGAAATTTTCAACAGATGGGTTACTTATTGCAGCAGGTATCTCATATGTTGGAAAATTTCCAACAGATGGGTAATTTATTGCAACAGATTATTGTACTTGTTGTAAAAACTTACTGTAACAGATTCAGAAGTTATCAAATTAGCAAATAAAGTGATATGTTGCAACAGCTGCGGTACTTGTTGGAAATTGTCCAACAGATTGTCAATTTGTTACAACAGGTTTATCATCTGTTGGACATTTTCCAACAGATGGGTAACTTGTTGCAACAGGTATCTCATATGTTGGAAAATTTCCACTAGATGGGTAACTTGTTGCAGCAGGTATCTCATCTATTGGAAATTGTCCAACAGATTGTCAACTTGTTGCAGCATGTTTATCATCTGTTGGACATTTTCTAACAGATGAGTAACTTGTTGCAGCAGGTATCTCATCTGTTGGAAAATATCCAACAGATGATAAACCTGCTGCAATAAGTTGACAATCTGTTGGACAATTTCCAACATATGGGTAACTTATTGCAGCAGGTATCTCATCTGTTGAAAAATTTCCAACTGATGGGTAATTTGTTACAGCAGGTTGTTCATCTGTTGGATATTGTACAACAGATTAGTAATTTATTACAACAAATTATTGTACTTGTTGTAAAAACTTACTGTAATAGATGGGTAATTGTTGGACTTTTTCCAACAGATTGTCAATTTGTTACAGCAGGTTTATCATCTGTTGGAAAATTTTCAACAGATGGGTAACTTATTGCAGCAGGTATCTCATCTGTTGGAAAAATTCCAACATATGGGTAATTTATTACAACAGATTATTGTACTTGTTGTAAAAACTTACTGTAACGGATTCAGAAGTTATCAAATTAGCAAATAAAGTGATATGTTGCAACAACTGTGTACTTGTTGGAAATTGTCCAACAGATTATCAATTTGTTACAACAGGTTTATCATTTGTTGGACATTTTCCAACAGATGAATAACTTGTTGCAGCATGTATCTCATCTGTTGAAAAATTTCCACTAGATGGGTAACTTGTTGCAACAGGTATCTCATCTGTTGGAAAATTTCCACTAGATGAGTAACTTATTGCAGCAGGTATCTCATCTGTTAGAAAATGTCCAACAGATGATAAACCTGATGCAACACGTTGACAATCTATTGGACAATTTACAACAGATGGGTAACTTGTTGCAGCAGATATCTCATCTGTTGGAAAATTTTCAACAGATGGGTAATTTGTTGCAGCAGGTTGCTCATCTGTTGGATATTGTACAACAGATTAGTAATTTATTACAACAGATTATTGTACTTGTTGTAAAAATTTACTGTAACAGATGGGTAACTTGTTGGACATTTGTGGTAATATTTCAGACTGTTGAAGATGTTCAACAGATTATCGAGTTATTGCAACAAGTGTATTACTTGTTGCAACAAGTAGTACACTTGTTGCAGCAAGTCAATAATCTGTTGGAAGCAGCTTCAGTTTTTTGGGTTCTGTTTCAGACAAAAACTGAAGCTGACTCCAACAGATAGTTGAGTTGTTGCAACAAGTGGAACATCTGTTGCAACAACTATACAACTGTTGCAACAAGTCAATAATCTGCTGGAAGCAGCTTTAGTTTTTTGGGTTACGTTTCAGATAAAAATTGAAGCCGACTCCAACAGATAGTTAAGTTGTTGCAATAAGTGGAACACATGTTGCAATAACTATACAACTTGTTGCAGCAAGTCAATACATTATGTTCAATGGTTTCAGTAGTTTTAAACAAGTCAATAAATCTAACAGCTGTTGAAGAAGTTGCAACAACTGAACCATCTGTTGCAACAGATCACAAATGTGTTGCAACAACTGACTCATCTGTTGCAACAGATTACCAACTTACTGCAACAGATGGTTTAGTTGTTGCAACAGATTACAAGTTGTTGCGATAAATCTAACTGTTGTTGAAGAAGTTGCAACAACTGAACCATCTGTTGCAACATATCACAAACTTGTTGCAACAACTGACTCATCTGTTGCAACAGACAACTGAAGTTGACTCCAACAGATCGTTGAGTTGTTGCAACAAGTGGAATACATGTTGCAACAACTCACTCAGTTGTTGCAGGTTATTTATTTAACAATTACAACAACTTCATAATATGTTGTAGAAGTTGCAACAACCACATTATATATTGCAACAACTACAACAACTACTGTAAGTTGTTGAAAAATCAGTAGATTTATACCCAGGTGAAAATTGAAATAAAACAGCATTGTTGTACTTACCAAATGAGCGGAAAACACTTATAAAGTAATTTCCAGTGCTACACCAACAAAATTCAGTCAAAAAATTACAAAATCGGGTGGTCACATTTTTTTCTTTCTTGAGCAACAATGGCGGACGAAGAAGAAGAAGAAGAAAGCAGAACAATGAAATGAGTTATGAAGTAATTCTCAGTGCTACACGAATGAAATCCAGTCAAAAAGTTGTAAAATCAGGTGTCTTGTTTTTTTCTTTCTTGAGCAAAATTCAGTCAAGACGAAGAAAAAGAAGAAATGAGCAGCAGAATAAGAAGAAGAAGCAAGAAGCAGAAGAAACGAAGCAAAAAAGAAGAGCAAAAAATAGTGGAAACTGCGCAGGCAAACAAAAAATTTGTCGCGTTTTTTTGGCTCTGTTTATATGGTTTATCTAGGGTTTATATGGGTTGGGTCAAAGTGTTAAAAATAAAACTTGATGGCAAAGTGTAAAAAATAAAGTTTGGGGTCAAAGTGTTAAAAATATAACTTTGGGGTGAGTCAAAACTCTCTAATCACTAATCCAAAGTTTATCACCCCTACTCAATTAAAAAAACTAGAGTTACCCCAACTCAATTTTAAAACCTATTTGTCACCTATAATTAAAAGCCCCAACTTACCTCCCCCTAACAACTATTTTTTTCTTCAGATATAACGTTTTCTTTAAACTTAAAATAAAAAAGTATAATTTTTTAGAACGTAGTAATTTATAATTTAGCCAAATTTTTCGATATCTATTGGGGAATGTTTTGCTAAAAGTAGTATTTTAAATTGCCGTTGGATTTAATAGTAGCTACATTTTGTCGCGCCCATTTTCGGCCGCGGCTTTATTTTCTAGACTCCCTGCTTAATAAAAAAGCGTTAGAAAATAAAGAAAATAATAAAATGCTAATAAAGTTTAAGAGGCTCAAAGGTTTTTTTTTAAAAAAATGCTAAAAGGATGCTAAAATTGCAAAAGAGGCTAAAATGTTAAAGTTTAAAAGGTGAAGGCTAAAAAATGTGCTAATATGCTAAAAAGTGCTAAAGTTTAAAAATGCTAAAATAAAAAGGGTTGCTAAAATGCTAAGGGTTCGCGGAGTCGCCACCTAATTAATTGGGTGAATTAGGACACCTAAATGTTTAACTAGTTTGAAGTAAAACATTAACTCCATTTTAATGGTCTGCTAAACTTAATGAGATTCTGGGTAAGGGTTCTTTATTAATCTAGAGGGAAGGGGTTAGGCACCCTCTAAGATCCGCTAACTTGCGGTTGTCCTGCCAAACCTAGGGTAATTATTATATTTAAAAAAAAATGCAAAATAAAGCTCCTTTTGCTTAATAAAATGTTAGGAGATAAAATAAATGCTAAAATGTCAAAATGTTTAAAGGTGCTTAAGTCTAAAAGGGCAAAAGGTGCTATATGCGAAAGAATGCTAAGAGATGCTAAAATATTAAAGGTTAAAGACGCTTAACAAAAGTGCTAGCAATTTAAAAGTGCTAAGTGTAAACAAAGTAGTGCTAGGGTGCTTAAATATTAATAGGGTGCTAAGGGGTTAACTTTAAAAGTAAAGGGTGCTAAAAGTAAAGGGTGCTAAAAGAGGTGCTAAAATGCTAAAAGAGGTGCTAAAAATGCTAAAGGATGCTAAATGCTAAAATGCTAAAGGTATTAAACGTCAAGGGGTGATTTAAAGTGCTAAAAGGGCTAGAAATGCTAAAGAATGCTAAGAGGGTACTTTATGGACTACTTATGTATGCATGCAAAGATTATTTATGTGTACTGCTAGCTAAATTAATCTTGCTTAACCTGCGTGTAGTATAAAAAAGTGCTTAAGATGATCTTGAGAGTTTAGGGAAAATTTGTTTATGGATTTTAATAAGAAATAAAAATGTCGTTTTATGATGCAAGTTAAATCATTTAGATCATTTTTGCAGAATTTAGACATGCTCAACAGTCCTAAAAGACAAATAAAGAAGAAATGCGTTTTTAAGTTTAAATTACCTTCCACCTCATATGCTTAAAGGCTAATTGTTAGAAGTTCCCCTATTAATTACAAAGTTAGATAACGAAATTACAATAACAAATAATAGACACAAAAATAGGGCCGGGAGATTAAGAGAGTAAAAGGAGTTGAGATGGATGACGACGTCGTCTTGTCCTATTTTTGTTTTAGGAGTGCTGAGGCAGGAATATGAATGCGGATGCACATAGATGCGGGTCTTCATTTTGAAGTAGCTTCCTGATGAGTCTCGCAATGAGACTCTTCATTTTTTGCTCCAATGCATGTCATGTGAAAATAAGAAAAAGATAAGGATTAGTATACGTTCAAATTATATTAAAAGTGTAAAGAGTAAGCACATAATTTGCAACTAAGCACATCGATATTATTGAGGCAGCCAGTAAGTGATAAAAAGAAAACGAGGATAGGCAAGTATGCAGGCAGCGCAAGTCAACTTTTAGTGTCATACACAAGTCAGATGTAGGCAGTAGGCAGTGGATCGAGACAGAAGCAAAACAGTCAAGTATACACCCAAAATACATATAGTATGCCTGCAGATCTGCTGCAGTAAATGCTCAAATATGATGTACATACACTGTCAGATGTAGGCAGTAGGCAGTAGGTTGAGACAGAAGTAAAGCAGTCAAGTATACACCCAAAATACATAACATTTTCGGCCAAAGAGGGGCCAACTTAGACGCAGGTTCACGAATGCAAGTATTCAAGACTACATCTACAAGTGTGCTTAAACAACTGGTAGATGTAAAAAAAAATGATGCTTAACATGGACAATTTAGAAACCACGATGCAGTGAACACATACTTATAATAGACAATTTAGACATATGTATGCAACTTGTCAGAGAACATAGACATCATGTACATACAAAGCTTATTCAAATCATTTCAACATAAACCCTTTGACAGTTTTAATGCCCAATCATAAACTAATAATATCGATACATGAAGACATAATCATACACCAAGATAGAATGCAATAGGAACCATGGCTTAATATGATCTAAGTTGGTTCCCTAAATGCAAGATGCTATTGTAGACACCATTTGGGTCACTAAACAGATGAACATGGCACAAAATGAATGTGTCTTAATACTGAAGAAGACATAGGAAGCATATGATCAGTTTAGTAGGACTTAGGGGAAAGGGAACACTTCCTGGAACAGTTTTACTGCATACTAAACCAGCATCATTCGCAGCTCAATACATTATGCCAAATTCAGAATTAATAGTTACGTACGGCAAACTTCTGTCTTATACTCAAATAGGCGCAGAGCGGACACAACTCAATAGGTTTCCAACTAAGCCTGCTAGAAAACATACTCACAAAAGACCATTGCTTGACTGATTACATCTAAGTCTAAATCATAGCACTATCTGACTCAAACCAAGAGCCAAACGGTGATCATAATCGTATAAAACGAATAGTCGTCATTCATATATTGTTGGATGATTATGAACTTTATTATCGAAATGATAAGTTTAAAACATCTCTTAACTAAACGATCGACCAAACAATACTTATAACCGGTTAACATACTAAACTAACTCGTAGAGAACTTAATCACCGTACCATAATATATTTAATAGATTTACGAAACAAAATAAACAGGAAAACAATGTCAACTAACTGGCCAAATCAGGTATACAAATATATAACCCATATCAAACACACAATAATAACAAAACGAAAGGATAATGTGTTTACCTTCTCCGGACAGCGACCCGGAGCAGCGTATCAAGTCGTCGGTCCAATCGACGGGTTTTGGTTTTGCGATGCGAATAGAAAAGGCTAGCTGTCTGCGGATTTTTGGCTAAGATTGAGAGAAGGGATTCAGATTACCTATTCTTGAGATGCTAGTGGCCTATGCCTTGCTGCTCTATGTTCTGCTGCTCTGTCTCCGAAACTGCTGGTGGTTGCTAACTATTGCTAAGGGTGAAACGATTGCTATCTCCCTCTGACTCTGACTTCTGTTCGATCGATTTCTGACCTAAATTGCTATGTCGTCCCCCCGACTCAGCTCTGTTTCGATGCTATGGGTATGCTTAAATCGCTATGTCGTTGTGTTCTTCCCGTTTCGATGCTATCTGGGTCTGCCTTCTGTGCTCGATTTGCATGTGCTTATATAGCTCTCCTTTGAGTTCTAAATTAGGTAAGGTTTAATACCATTTAATGCGAAATCTTGGTATTAATCTCAGTAGTTAAGGGACGATTTTGTGCGATATTGGCTGCCTATTTTGGATTGATTTGCTACTGATTTTGTGGATTCGAATGGGTTCTGATTTGAAGGGATTTGGTTCGGTTATGGTAAGGAAATCGTTCGAGAAGGTGCATGGGTAAGGAAAGCTGTCTGTGTGCATGAGTAAAGGGAAAGCCCCGGATTCTCAAAGAACCGGCCGAGAAATCGGTGCCTTAGCGTGGCGGAGTGCGAGGTGAGGAGGCGCGAATGAGCTTTTAGGTTTAGGGCTTTTGTGAGGGAGACGAGGTGAAGAAAGGCGAAGTGGGCTGTTGCGTATAAGGGGAAATTAAACAAGGCTGCTGGGTTATTATCGTTGTGGGCCGCTGGTAAGTGGGCTGGGGCGGTTTATTGGGCAGGGCTGATGGGCAACGTGGGCTATGCAGGTGCGGGCTGGGTTAATTAATTAAGGGTAGAGTTTAAGTGCATTAGTTTAGGTTAGTTAATTAAGTATTTAATTCTAGGAGTTAATTTTAGGTATTTAAAATTAGTGATAAATTAACTTAAATGAATTGTGCTTAAATTATTTAGGTGTTCTATTAGCCTAAGTTTAAATTTAAATTATTATAATAATACATGCGGGTGTGCTATTTAGTTAATGCTTAATATTTTAGAAATGCGGTGCTATTATTTAGATGCTTATTATTATGCATTATTGCGAAGTTAAATTAAAATTGAATTGAGTTTAGATTAAATTATTTAAATGCTAACTGCAAGTATGATATTTAGGAATTGTTTAAAGCTTTATAAATGCGGTGCTATTAAATGCATATATCAGATTAAAATTGATTTTAAATTACAAATGATTACTAATAAATGCGGCTATGCTACCTGACACGACGTTATCGCTAAATTGTTTATTTTATGCATTTATTAATTATTTAAGAACTACGACAAAGCTTAAAGTTAGTTAATGCGGGCGCGGGACTCTAAGTGTTTAAAACTCTACGTAAGACGCGATGCCATTATTAAATTATTTATTTATGCATGTATTTATGTTTTATCGCTGCATTTTATTATAAAAAATCATAAAAATTATTTTACAAAATTAGTCTAATTTTATGGTTAATGGCTGGACGGGAGGGTCAAAATTGGGTGTCAACAGTTGTCCCTCTTTGTATGGAGATGATGGAAGAATCTTCGGACAAAGACGTTGACTCATAGCCAATTTTGTCTCGATCTTCAGAATTGCAAAAATGTTGGGCAGGTAGACAAGGCTGACGCAAAAAAAAAAAATCAAAAACTGTCCCAGTGTCGAGTTATGACGACTGTTGACACCCAATTTTGACCCTCCCGTCCAGCCATTAACTATAAAATTACACTAATTTTGTAAAATAATTTTTTTAGATTTTTATAATAAAATGCAACAATAGACATAAATACAGGCATAAATAAATAATTTAATAATGGCATCGCATCTTACGTAGAGTTTCAAGCACTCAGAGTCTCGCGCCCGCATTAATTAACTTTAAGCTTTGTCGTAATTCTTAAATAATTAATAAATACATAAAAGAAGTAATTTAGCAATGACGTCGTGTCAGGTAGCATGGCCGCATTTATTAATAATCACTTGTAATTTAAAATCAATTTTAATCTAATACATGCATTTAATAGCACCGCATTTGTAAAAGCTTTAAACAATTCTTAAATATCATACTTGCATTTAGCATTTAAATAATTTAATCTAAACTCTATTCAATTTTAATTTAACTTCGCAATAATGCACAATAATAAGATTTTAAATAATAGCGCCGCGTTCTAAAATATTAAGCATTAATTAAATAACACACCCGCATTTATAACAATTAGATAATTTAATCACAATTAATTAATTACTTTGTCACTAATTAAAAGCCTAAAACTATTAATTAAATAGCACATTAATTAAACACTACCTAATTAAATACCTAATTAAACTAACTACCCTTATTAATATCACCAGCCCACCATTTTCTACCCAGCCCAAATCCCGTCGACCCGCGACCCGCGAGGCCCAACCCGCAAGCCCACGTTTTTCCCTTAACCAGCAGCCCACTATAGGGGACCTCACTTCATCTTCAACGCAAACAAACCCTTCATTTCATTTTACCGTCCTCAGCCTAAAAAACGCAGAACCCTAGAGCTTCTTCAATCGCCGCCCGGATTTCTCGCCGGAGAATCCGGGACTTTCCTCCACCCACGCACCCTGGTCAGCTTTCCTTACCCATGCACCCTCTTCCAACGATTTCTTACCATATCCCTACCCAAATCTCGTCAACAAATGGTAAGAATCAATACGAAATCAGGAGGGATTTTCAGCACGAATCAGCACCAATATTGATAAGAATCTCAGCCTTTATAGCTTACCTAATTTAGAACCCGAATTAGGGCTATAAATACAGAAGTTATATGCATGCAATAGGCATCGGAGGAGGGATTCAGAGCTCAGTTAGAGAGGGTACCCATAGCATCGACGGGGACCTTGAGTAGAGTTTTAGAACCCTTAGCCATAGTCAGCAACTCATAGAGCATCGAACCTCGCGCGTGATGTCGAGCAGGTCAGGGTCAGGGGAATCGTTTTCTTTACACAGACAGTAAGAGAGCAGAGACAGGAGCGGAGCACAGTTAAGACACCTTTAGCAGCAGTGAAGAATCACCACAGCCGAGTCGAATTCAGCAGCAGTCGAACCCATAGCATCGACAGGGACACCCTTGGCATCAGTCGAAACCTTCTCTTAATTCCAGCCAAAAATCAGTAAGTAAACCTTTTCCCTTTCATCCGCATCGCAAAACTGAAACCCGAGCGAGTCGACGACTTGATACGCTGCCTCGGTTCGCTGTCCGGAGAAGGTAAACCCATTCCCTTTCAGATCTCTTGGGTGATTTACGCTTTGTAATCCGTTTGAATGATGTGTTCTGTTAGTTGTGTTTAATACCATTTGCGTATGATTCGAAGTGCATCTGTTTATGTCGAACCTGTTTAATCAAAATTAATCGCTATTGGTTTTCGTAATTGTGTTTTGTGATTAGTTTGATACCAGCATCGGTAGCGTGCTTGTATTTATGACGGATAATATCTGATCTTATTGTGTCTTGTTAAGATGATTAATATGATATAGTAGTGGGTATCCATTCAGTCTACTGAGCCTTCTTTGCATATTCGAGTAGCCTTCTTCTGTATTAGTATGTCGATCCCAATGTCCCTGTATACTCACAAAACAAGCAAGTCCTATATGTCTTCTATGTCTAACAGTCGAACCATATCTGTGTTAGCATATCTTGAGTCATTCCCATGCCATATGAAACATGTAGTCCCTGCTGCATTTTATATTTGAAAGATAATATTGCCTTGATATGACGGAACATATGTTAAGAGTATATTGAGTCGTTTGCCTTTATCACAGGTTTACAAAGACGTCTTAATCCGTTAAGTGCTATGATTAGTTGATGCATTATCCAAAATAGACAAGATATATCGTACTTTTATTTTCCCAAAACTTGGTCGCATATCACATATGTATTCAGTAAATCGCATATGGTGTGGCTACCTGTTAACTAGATTTTTCCCTTTTTTTAAATCTGTGTATGAGTTGGGTTTTCTATGTCTATTGATATGCATCTATTGGACTGATTGCGTGACATAGTTCCTGTATTTAAATGATGGATCAGTTCCCTTCTGCCCTATCCCTGCATGCCTGCTAGCTGGTTAAATGTTGTGCCTATTACATCTTCAGGCCAATGGGTGAATCATGACATAATTGACCATATATTGTTTCTTTTCTATTGTTTAATCTATATTTATAGACTGTAATTAGATCTGATTCGTAGTGAACATGTGTTTGGACCTGCCTATTATCTTTTCTCTCCTCTGTTTGTTGCTGCGTATTGTCCCGTCTCGCCTAAATATAGAAGAACTCAATTGTCTTTGCCCAAGTCTTATGTGCTAACTTGAAGAATTGTTGACAAAATGAAACTAATTTAGTGGGTTATATAAAGCTAATGCAATTAGACTGCTGCATACTTGCCTATCACTTGAAACAAAAATGCTTGTCTGTCTGCATTTCATTCCAGATGTATGTAAAAGATCGTGTTTACTTGTCTTAGTCACTAGATTGATTTGAAATGAGCATAATTCCCTGATTCTACATGTTCTGTAAGCCATAAATTAAAGATAGCATGGTGATCAGGCCTATGGCATTAGTTGTATCTGTTTATTATCTGAATTAATATGATATGATGGTTTGATTTTAGTCCGGAGGCGATGGCGGTAATTTCCCCTCTGTGATCGAAATTAAATATGAGCTTGTTGTCTAGGCTATAGTTGTGATTCAAACCAAAATGTTTGCATATCTCTCTCTGATCTACCATGTCAAAGCATGCTCATATTGTTATCTGCGGTATATTCCAAGAGCATTTACTAATCTTTATCATTTTCTTATTTTTACATGGCACGCACCGGAGCAAAATAAAGAGTCTCCCGGCTAGACTCATCGCAAGCCATTTCAAATGGCGACCCGCATCCGCATTCGCATTCCCGCTTCAGAAACTCCTAGAAAAACAAACAGGACTGAGTCATCCGCTCCAATCCCTTCACTCTCTTAACTTTCTTGTCTTATTTTTATGCCTTTATTTGTTTATTGTAATTTTCTTATTTAATTTTGTAATTAATAGGAGAACTTCTAGCAATTAGGTCTTTAAATATATGAGACGGGAAGTAATTCATAATTAGAAACGCACTTCTACTTTATTTGTCTTTTAGGACTATTAGACATGTCTAAATTCTGCAAAAATAATTCAAATGATTTAACTTGCATTATAAAACCAACATTTTGTGTATTAAAATCCACAACAGATTTCTTCCTAAACTCCCAAAATCATCTTAAAACATCTCTTATATAATATTGTACGCAGGCTAGGCAAGATTAATTTAGCTAGCAAAATACACATAATTAGTCCATAAAGCATTCTCTTAGCATTCTTTAGCACTTCCAGCCCTTTTAGCGCTTTAAATCACCCCCTGACGTTTAATACCTTTAGCATTTAGCACCCTTTAGCATTTTTAGCACCTCTTTTAGCATTTTGCACTTTTAACACCCTTTATTTTTAGCACCCTTTACTTTCAAAGTTAATCCCTTAGCACCCTCTTAATATTTAGGCACCCTAGCACTACTTTGTTTACACTTAGCACTTTTAAATTGCTAGCACTTTTGTTAAGCATCTTTAACATTTAATATTTTAGCACCTCTTAGCATTCTTTCGCATATAGCACCTTTTGCCCTTTTAGACTTGAGCACCTTTAAACATTTTAACATTTTAGCATTTATTTTATTTCCCAACATTTTATTAAGCAAGAAGAGCTTTATTTTGCATTTTCAATAGCATAACAATTACCCTAGGTTTGGCAGGACAACCGCAAGTTAGCGGATCTTAGAGGGTGCCTAACCCCTTCCCTCTAGATTAATAAAGAACCCTTACCCAGAATCTCACTAAGTTTAGCAGACCATTAAAATGGAGTTAATGTTTTACTTTAAACTAGTTAAACATTTAGGTGTCCTAATTCACCCAAACTAATTAGGTGGCGACTCCGCGAACCCTTAGCAGTAAGCACCCCTTTTAGCATTATAGCAACCCTTTAGCAGCCCTCTTTATATTTTAGCATTTTTAAACTTTAGCACTTCTTAGCATTTTGCACCTTTAGCATCTTTTAAGCTTTTAGCATCTTTTGCAATTTTAGCATCTTTTAGCATTCTCTTAAACCTTTTAGCATTTTATTATTTATTCTCTAACATTTTTGCATTTTTGAGCAGGAGATTCGCTATTTTTATTTTTAAAAAAAATGCCGCGGCCGAAAAAGGGCGCGACAGAAATGGCGACTCCGCTGGGGATTTTAGGTTCTTAACCATAACAGACCTAGGGTTATTATTTGGCAATTATTTTGCATTTAATTTTTGTGTATTGTATTTTGTTTATTTTTGCTACCTGCTTTACTGCTTTCCTTAAACTGGCATTCCGTTCATATTTCTTCCACTCTGAAAAATTCACACAATCACACACTACATGCGAGGTGCGCTTGGTGCATCAGCAAAATTCTTTCTTCAAAATCCAAATTTTAGGAGAGTTGGCGCCTGCGCGGAGTTAGATCGGTTTCGTGCGATCACCGCCTTTCTCACTCGAGTTGTCCGCCGAACCTTGCGTCCGAAAAGCCAAATCTTAAAAAACTTAAGATAGAGCTATACCACCCTTTTATTTTAGGGCATGATGCATTTACCTTAGGTGGGTTGGTCCTCGCATCGACACCACAATTAGGAAGACACCAAACTTGTCGACGGGTTTCTCAACCCAAACGACCAACCAAAGTATTATGTAGCGTGGCAATGACAGACAAATCCAAACCCAATCATGGCGTGCGAAATTGGGAAAAGTGCACCGTCATTTGGTCGCCATTTCCAACAAAGGCATTATAGTTGGACGACTTGGACAAATCCGTCATGATCTCGCATAAGTGACGTTTAGGCTTCCCTCTGGCATAAAGAGGTCCCCCTGCATGTTAGGAAACGTTTGAATGTGCTATGTGCGATATATCTGCTACATACCCGCAAATTATGTGCTTTATGCTAACACCGTTTGTTGCATTTTTAGAAAGATTTATCATCTCCCCCCAAAGGTCGATTTGTATTTGACTTGGCAATGGCAGAGCAGCAATATTTCGCAAGATCAAAGACACGACCCAGCGACATTACCGATTCAAGGGCATTTGAGCGGAACGAGGCGGAACCTGTCTTGGTTCCTATAAGCAAAGCAGGGGTCTCAGAAAAGAAAAGCAACATAGATCCGATCGAGCAGCTCGCCAGATACTGCAAAGAAATGGCAACCATGCGGTAGGAATCGAAGGCCTCAAACATAACATACAAGCAATTACATTGAGACCCATTTTAGGCCAGACACCCTCTTTTAGATAGTCCTCAAGACTCGCGGTACATCGGTATACTCTCTGGTAGCCAAATCTATAGCTAGTAACAGGGTTGCTTCTTTGCAATCTATATTCACCGTTCGGCCGTGGGCGAAGGTTGAAATATCATGGCGCATGAGGAATCGCCGCCGTGCTAAACTCTCTGGCTAGTGGCGTCGCAGAACTCCCGAATGAAGCACCACCCGAGGTGATAATGGGCTGTGCCCACGTAACCCTCTCAGCTTTACTCGCGGCTCCTACGCTTTGCCTCTGGGCGGGTTGCCTACGCGAGGCATAGCGATAAGGAAAGAATTTACGTTAGAGGTCCAACTTACAACACGACTCTAAGGCACGATCTCGAGTG
Source organism: Przewalskia tangutica (assembly GCA_029844215.1). Lineage (NCBI taxonomy): Eukaryota > Viridiplantae > Streptophyta > Magnoliopsida > Solanales > Solanaceae > Przewalskia > Przewalskia tangutica. The sequence goes on along the minus strand of CM056740.1, from coordinate 72,980,061 downwards.
AGAAGAATAGAAACCAATCCTAAATATCCTATAGCCTCACGATTATTGGTGTGGTGCACAACACACCGATAATCAAGACTCGAATCTGATACGGTCAGACACTTTCCGAGGATTAATCGCTCGATACCACTTTTGTCACGACCGATTAAGACCGTGGATCGTGCCTTACCGGGCACCCTAGTGATACAACATCGAGTAATCGGCGGAATATAAACGATACAAGACATATTATGAAATATGAAACAATAATCGAGAAAAACTTGCCTTTTCGTATATAAAAATGACAACTTTTTCAACATGAACAGTTTAATCCTTTTTACAACCCCGCCACAGCGATTACAGACCTCTACGAAAGATGTGACAACAACGACGGACAGGCCCCGTCGTACCACGAATGTAGCACCTACGACAACAGGGGACTATGCGAAGATAAGCCTCCGAGAAGCGGAGCTTCCCAAAAGCTGTGACCCTAAGAGCGAGGATCAACGATCGGTGTACCTTTACTGCGGCATGAGCGCACTTCAAGGAGGTCGATAACAGTGCAGGTATGTGAAACGAAAATAAATCGTAAATGAAATCATAGTAGTCATATAAAGCGGAGACATGTATGATAACCAAACTACGCTTATAACAAGCGATCATGTCAAGTCGGGACTCACGCCTCAAGTCGTCACTCAAGTATAACAAGGGTCTCGGGCCCACAACATCAATCATGCGTGGAATACCTTCTCACCGCCGGCGAGCCTATGATATAAAAGCACGAGGAACACATGAACACGGTCCCACTGTGTCATAATAAAATGCGGGGTAAGTGCGAAGGCATAGCCGACTACTAAAAACCCACGCACCAACAAGGTCGCGAAGCGTATCATAAGATCTGTCTGACCGTCACATGATCAAAGCCGCCACTTGCCCGCAGATCGATGCACGCTGCCTAACCACGAACTCCGCGACTCGCGTAGGCCAATCTCATCGCCCGCGTGAGGTATTCCCGCGTCGAGGGTAGCTACTCCGGCGTCGCCCCGACTTCCGAGTCGCGTAGCGCACGGACCGCGTGCCCGTAAAGGACGACGCTAACACGAACTCGTAGCTCCGCATAGGCCCCGGGACCCGCATGAGGTATTCTCGAATCATGGTCCCGCATCGCCGAGTCTACCGCGACGGAGGCGGCTTAACCCGGAATCATCTCGAGATGAATGCCACAATACTATCATAACGACCGATAGTTAATAAGCACAATCAAGGAAACCCTTTACACAAACATCACAAGATACTAACACACGTAGCATCCTAACACGTTTACTTATCAAAGCAACAAGAAAGTATTACAAGGCTATCACAAACCAATACAATCAAGTTGTTCACACAAGGTACTTCCTACTATATGATCAACAAGATCGGGTTTTTATCCCCAAAGTACTTCATACATTAACTCTTAAAAGATACGTTACTTTCACAAAAGTCACACAATACCCGTAGTATATGAAAATAGAGTGATTATCTTTTTAAAGAAAATCAATTACTTCTCTTTGTAAAATCAAGTAGCAACATTCTTTTCCAATGTTCAAGTTTGCCTAATTTCCAATGTTCAAGTTTCTCATTTTTTGAAAGGTTTAGTAGTTAATAGTCTTATTCATTTAAGAATATAATTCTCCTTTAAACAATCTGAGAAACCTAAGCCTTATATGAGTAGGATATTCTTGTTTATTACAATCTTATTACAATGACCGTGATCTAGGAAATATCATTTTGTCTCATCTTAGCTTCATGCGGATGGAAGCTTCTACTGGTTTTAATAATACTTAATTAGTCAAAACATTTCCTTTTATTAACGCTGCAGTGGTTTGTCGATACACATTCTGATTTCCGAAATCAGTAAAACATTCTTAAGCCGTTATACCTAACTTCCCATAAAGCTAGTATAACTCTTAAGTTTTTCAAAAACCAAGTATATTACTTCTTCTTTCAAAATGATTCAAAAATCTTTTGAAATACTTCAAGTTCTTTTCTAACACATAACAAGCCAGTTATAGTTCAAATCAGTTACCTTTTAAAGACCACAAGTATTTTCTTACCAACATAAAGCTGTTATAACCAACTTCCCATAAAGCCGTTATAACACTTTATGTTTTAAATCAACCAAATCGTTTAGCACACGTGCGTCACCGTACTACATAGTTCACACATATCATGCTAGAAGAGATAGGAAGAGGTTCACATACCTCGCGACGAGTATCGACTAATAGCAAAGCGCTCAAGTACTTCCAAACGTCGCTTACTCGTAAGCCAAGTAGATCGCGCCACACGTAGTACTTGAACCTATAAGGCCACAAGGCTTATTAACATTTAGATCTCATCAGAGAACATTCTACGAAAATTCGGCAAAGACTCTCCCGCGGCGGCAGAAATCTCCTCTCTCTACCGAGGCGGCTACGAAGCCAACCGGGGTTATACATCTAACCTAGGGTACAATTCTACTACGGTACTACTACATAAGTCTCGTAATACCCCTATGTAATTACGATTCGATTCTTCTTTCAATTGGGCTTAAGTCGCAAGACATTGCTGTAAGTATTATTCAGCTTAAGTCAAAAGACATTGCGATACTACGTTCGATTCTATATATAGTATACTTCAATTATATATTCTAACAATATGTAATATCCAATTACAATAGAGGACAAGATAATTACCTCGATAAGCCCATAATTATCCTAGTTAAAGTCGATCCCGGGAAATCGTTTAGCTCCAACTCCGGCGCTCAACCCGCTCTAAACCACCCTTAGAAGTTCTAACCAACTTCTACACAATATTCCAACTGACTATGGAGATTTTCCTAGGGTTTCGGTTTTGTGGTAGACGAAGTATAATAGTATTTTACGGGCTTTTCAGATGTATAACCTTAGAATACAACAAGGTATATGGCTAAGGTAATTGGGCATTATAACAATACTTTGAGAGTATTTCTACACCACTGAGTGGGGTATTATACGAAAGCAACAAGGCTAGGGGTACCCGCGCCACACTACTAGGAGGGGAGAGGGCTCTCGGCGAGGGGCCTTTCAAAGGGGAGAGGGCTCTTGGGCGAGAGTCAACAAGAGGGGAGAGGAGGATTTTAACACTTAGGATTATTTAGGAATGGATGAATAAGTCTTGAAGGGATGGGTATTTATAGGCCAAGTGAAGGCCAACCAATGGCCAAGATTGAGCCAAGTGCTACACAAGTGTAAGGCCAAGATTTGGGCATGTGTACATAGCCAACTTGCACACAAAATATCCTACCTACTACTTGACAAAACTCACCCAATTCGTCCCACGCTTTACCGCCCACTCCCACCAACTAGAGGGTGACAAGTGTCGCCCTCTCGTTGGTCCAAAATGTTTCGTCTCTCGGAAAAATCCGCAAAAATTAGAAATGACCTCGACGGAAATTCCCTACGAAAGTGTGAAAGCGTTTCACGAAAAACGACTCAAGCCGTGTTATGCACAAATAAAATTCGCCAAGCACTTTAAGGCACAAACTTTTCTACGCACGTCGTCGCTGCATATACTGGAAATACTGGTATAACATTCTCCCTCCTTAGAAACATTCGTCGAATGTTCCTTCTAAATCTCAAAACAAGCGCGCCGATATAGTCTTCACTACTATACTTACGAGAACAAACACGCCACACGTGGCCACGAAACAATCGCAAGAAAATACTTATATCCAAGTCCACGAGGAAACACCTCTAACATCACCACAACCACCTCTCCGAGGTCTAAAATATACTTCCTTCGCCCCTTCTCTCTACAAAAGAAATGATCACACCTATGCTCGCCATACATGCTCACTTCTCTCTTTACTCGTCGTAGATACCACTTTGTCACTTTGCACGAGGCATTAACCTTCTCAGCGACCCAACAAATGGCACCACTTTTGTCCTTTGTCGCGAGCCTTGCTCGACGACCAACAAATGGTGCCGGCCGCTTGCGATCCGGAGGATGTCGTACACTCAAACTCTTACCACGTTACGATACGGCGATGATCTAAAACTTCGGTTACTATCTCTAACGTGGTCATCATTAATCGGGAACACTGATGGATCTCCGATACTTTCCGATCATATCAATACGAAGGCCGGACGTCGCCTCCTAAGTGGACGACAATTGCTAACATATAGGCAACTGGCCTATTCTTCACATGAACTCAAAGGGCCCAAAGTAACTCGCTAAGTTTTCTCTGCTTTCAAAACTCGTCACACCCTAGCAGGTGGTACTTTCAAGAAGACCGACCGTCAACTGAACTCTAAGCGTCGTCGACATTATCCGCACGATTTCTCGAGCTACGGAACCTCTTCTAGACAAGCTTTACCCTATCCATCCACTTTGGGACAAGCTGAACCAACTAATCGAACCTTGCCAACATCGAACCAATCGGCCGTGATTTACACTTCCGCCCAACAAGGCCTCGTAAGGCGACACTAAGCGAAATGGTAGCTTAAACACTCCTCCGCAGAGACAACAATCCCTACAACTACCTCTGAAATACACACACCGCCCGAGGCGAATGCGGTCGAGACTCACTGAGTTCCTAACCCCGCGGTAAAACTTCCGAAACAAAAACAGCCGCACTGGCTCCACTGCATCTTAAGGTGAAGGTAGGCACCCCGCAGCCTTACAACCTTCGATAACTCAACACATCCGAGTAGCGGTCCCGATCAAGAACATGATGGGCTGCCCCATCGGCCCGACCACCGGTCGAACGCATCCACGAACTTCGTCTGGTTAACTAAACTTGGGTCTAACACCCTCACAACCCTAACACAAGGCGGACCACCACAACCGACCCACCACCAAACAGCCGCGGGTTGACCCGCATCGTGGCCTCAATCCGACCCGCAACGCGACAACACTAGCTCCGATCCGAACAATCTCACTAATCATGTTTCGAAAACCTAGCGGTCTTCTTAGCTCAACTACCCCCTTTCATTCCACACTACTAGGGACCTATCCCAACATAACTCACGTGCACTATGCACTTCCAATAAGGGTCAAACATAACACTACACCTTTTCTCGAGATGTCCTCACCTCTAAGGTCTTTACGTAAAAAGCTCTAAGGCTCAAACCTTCTCTATCCCCCAAAATCTTACTCGGTTAAACAACCATGATCTAATCACGACTAACACACTGCTATCAGAACATAGCACTTAAGGTATACTCACCTTATCACACATACTGATTTCTAGAGGGTTAAAGATATATCTATATCTACTGCTTCACTCCCCTTAGTCGTTCTAATCAAACACGCCTGCAGGCGATAGCTAAGGAAGGTGGCGACTACCCATCGATCACGAAGGCTAAGTCCTCCTACAAGGACACCCATTCGACACATGGCCCTCGACGGCCGCAGTACAACAAGTACCAACTAAAAGCGACATTCCGGGATGGCGTGCTACATCGTGAACCGGAAGCCACGAGTTCTAACCAACTCCTGCATACCCGAATGTCACGAACTCGTGGAAGACCACTCTGACTTGGCGGAGGTGCATAATCTAATCTGCTGGTGAGGTGACTCGCCTCGAAAGTTACCAAAGGACCTTGCTGCTCTGGCCCTCTTCTGTTGTCCTTCGTTAACCCGTCGATCTCTACGCTTCGACTCTTTGCATAAGCCCGCATACGTGCCATGCTCAAGCCCAATGAAGAATTACTCTTGCACAACCTCTTTTAGATAGTCCTCAAGACTCGCGGTACATCGGTATACTCTCGTAGCCAAATCTATAGCTAGTAATGGTTGCTTCTTTGCAATCTATATTCACCGTTCGATGGCCGCGAAGGTTCAAATATCATGGCGCAGAGGAATCGCCGTAGTGCTAAACTCTCTTTGGGCTAGCGACGCAGAACTCCGAATGAAGCACCACCCAAGGTGATAATTGGGCTGTGCCCACGTAACCCTCTCAGACTTACTCGCCTCCCTCGTTGCCGCGCCTCACGGGCGGGTTGCCTACGCGGAGGCATAGCGATAAGGAAAGAATTTACGTTAGAGGTCCAACTTACAACACGGCTCTAAGGCGCGATCTCGGAGTGAGAAGAATAGAAACCAATCCTAAATATCCTATAGCCTCACGATTATTGGTGTAGTGCACAACACACCGATAATCGAACTCTTGGATACGGTCAGAGACACTTTCAGAGGATTAATCGCTCGATACCACTTTTGTCACGACCCGATTCCGCCCGTGGATAGTGCCTTACCGGGCACCCTAGTGATACAACATCGAGTAATCGAATATAAACGATACAAGACATATTATGAAATATGAAACAATAACTGAGAAAAACTTGCCTTTCGATATATAAAAATGACAACTTTTTCAACATGAGCAGTTTAACTTTTTACAACCCCGCCACAACGATTACTGCACTCTACGAAAGATGTGACAACAACGGACGAGGGCCGTCATACCACGAATGTAGCACCTCGACAACGGGGACTATACGAATAAGCCTCGGAGAAGCGGAGCTTCCCAAGTGACGTGACCACAGGCGAGGATCAACGGCCGGTGTACCTTTACTGCGGCATGAACGCGGCCGAAGGAGGTCGATCTGACCAGTGCAGGTATGTGGCGAAAATAAATCGTAAATGAAATCATAGTAGTCATATAAAGCGGGAGACATGTATGATAACCAAACTACGCTTTATAACAAAGCGGTCATGTCAAGTCGAGGACTCGCCTCAGTCATCACTCAAGTATAACAAGGGTCTCATGCCCACAACATCAATCATGCGTGGAATACCTTCGCCATGGCGATCATGATATAAAAGCACGAGGAACACATGAACACGGGTCCGCGTGTCATAATAAAATGCGGGGTAAGTGCGAAGGCATAGCCGGCTACTAAAAACCGCAGTGCCAACAAGGTCATGAAGCGTATCGTAAGATGCGTCTGGGCGTCACATGATCAAAGCGGCCACTTGCCCGCGATATCGATATGCGCGTCTAACCACGGAACTCCGCTGACTCGCGTAGGCCAATCTCATCGGCGCGTGAGGTATTCCGCGTCGGTAGCTACTCCCGGCGTCGTCACGACTTGTCCGCGTAGCCTGAGGCCGCGTGCCCGTAAAGCGCACGCTAACACGGAACTCGTAGCTCGCGATAGGCCCCAGGACCGCGTAGGTATTCTCGAATCATGGTCCCCGGATCACCGAGTCTACCCGCGTCGGAGGCGACAACCCGGAATCATCTCGAGATGAATGCCACAATACTATCATAACGGCCCGATAGTTAATAAGCACAATCAAGGAAACCCGCTTTACACAAACATCACAAGATACTAACACACGTAGCATCCTAACACGTTTACTTATCAAAGCAACAAGAAAGTATTACAAGGCTATCACAAACCAATACAATCAAGTTGTTCACACAAGGTACTTCTACTATATGATCAACAAGATCGGGTTTTATCCCCAAAGTACTTCATACATTAACTCTTTAAAAGATCGTTACTTTCACAAAAGTCACCTGATACGTAGTATATGAAAATAGAGTGATTATCTTTTAAAGAAAATCAATTACTTCTCTTTGTAAAATCAAGTAGCAACATTCTTTTCCAATGTTCAAGTTTGCCTAATTTCCAATGTTCAAGTTTCTCATTTTTTGAAAGGTTTAGTAGTTCATAGTCTTATTCATTTAAGAATATAATTCTCCTTTAAACAATCTGAGAAACCTAAGCCTTATATGTGAGTAGGATATTCTTGTTTATTACAATCTTATTACTGACCGTGATCTAGGAAATATCATTTTGTCTCATCTTAGCTTACATGCGGATGGAAGCTTCTAAGTTTTAATAATACTTAATTAGTCAAAACATTTCCTTTTATTAACTGCGATGGTTTGTCGATACACATTCGATTTCGAAATCGAGAAAACATTCTTAAGCGTTATACCTAACTTCCCATAAAGCTAGTATAACTCTTAAGTTTTCAAAAACCAAGTATATTACTTCTTTCAAAATGATTCAAAATCTTTTGAAATACTTCAAGTTCTTTTCTAACACATAACAAGCGATTATAGTTCAAATCGATTACCTTTTAAAGACCACAAGTATTTTCTTACCAGCATAAAGTTTGTTATAACCAACTTCCCATAAGCGTTATAACACTTTATGTTTTAAATCAACCAAATCGTTTAGCACGTATCGTCTACCGTACTACATAGTTCACATATCATGCTAGAAGAGATAGGAAGAGGTTCACATACCTCGCGGCGAGTATCGACTAATAGCAAAGCGCTCAAGTACTTCCGCGTCGGCTACTCCTAAGCCAAGTAGATCGCGCCACGTAGTACTTGAACCTATAAGGCCGCAAGGCGACTTATTAACATTTAGATCTCATCGTAGAACATTCTAGAAAATTCGTGGCGCACACATGGCGGCGTAAATCTCTCTCTACAGTAGGCTACGAAGCCAACCGAGGGGTTATACATCTAACCTAACAGTGCAATTCTACTTCACGGTACTACTACACAAGTCTCATGTAATACATACTCATGTAATTACGATTCGGATTCTTCTTTCAATTGGGCTTAAGTCGCGAGACATTCCGTAAGTATTGTCGGGCTTAAGTCAAAAGACATTATCGATACTACGTTGATTCTATATATAGTATACTTCAATTATATATTCTAACAATATGTAATATCGATTACAATAGAGGACAAGATAATTACCTCGATAAGCCCATAATTATCCTAGTTAAAGTCGATCGCAGGAAATCGTTTAGCTCGACTCAAGCGCTCGACCCGCTCTAAACCACCCTTAGAAGTTCTAACCAACTTCTACACAATATTCCAACGGACTATGGAGATTTTCCTAGGGTTTCGGTTTTGTGGTAGCGGAGTATAATAGTATTTTACGGGCTTTTCGTATAGGTATAACCTTAGAATACAACAAGGTATATGGCTAAGGTAATTTGGGCATTATAACACTACTTTTGAGAGTATTTCCACCCCACAACGGGGGTATTATCTGAAAGCAACAAGGCTAGGGGGTACCCGCCACACTACTAGGAGGGGAGAGGGCTCTCGGCGAGGGCCTTTCAAAGGGGAGAGGGGCTCTTGGGCGAGAGTCAACAAGAGGAGAGGGAGGATTTTAACACTTAGGATTATTTAGGAATGGATGAATAAGTCTTCAAAGGGATGGGTATTTATAGGCAGTGAAGGCGACCAATGGCCAAGATTGAGCCAAGTGCTACACAAGTGTAAGGCGAAGATTTGGGCATGTGTACATAGCCAACTTGCACAAAATATCCTACCTACTACTTGACAAAACTCACCCAATTGGTCCCATGCTTTCAGCGCTCCCACCAACTAGGGTGACAAGTGTCGCCTCTCGTTGATCCAAAATGTTTAAATCTCTCGGAAAAATCCGCAAAAATTAGAAATGACATAGCGGAAATTCCCTACGAAAAGTGAAAGCGTTTACGAAAAGCGACTCACACCGGGTGTTATGCACAAATAAAATTCGGCCAAGCACTTTAAGGCACAAACTTTTCTACGTACGTCCCTGCGTACATACTCTGGAAATACGGGGTATAACAGTTTTTTCTCAAGCTTAGCTCGCAGGAGCATTTATTCTACAGGAGCAGTAGCAATACGTCCAGGCAACGACGTTATGAGCATTGTGTCGAACGCGACACCATCGGCGTGCGTCTGCAGCGCCAGCGGCAACACGTCCGAACGCGGCGTTATCGGCGTGTGTCCAGCGGCGACACCATCGACGTGCGTCTACGCAACGGCGCCCGGCGGCAACCGTCCGAACGCGGCGTCGTCGGCGTATGTCGGCGGCGACATCATCCGGCGTGCGTCCTGCAGCGGCGCCAACAACAACACGTCCGACGGCGGCGTTATCGGCGTATGTCGAGCGGCGACATCGCCGACGTGCGTCTACGCCGGCGCCCGGCGGCAACACGTCCGAACGGCGGCGTTATCGGCGTATGTCGAAGCGGCGACATCCGTCGGCGTGCGTCTGCAGCGGCGCCCGGCGGCGGCACGTCGAACGCGGCGTCGTGGCGTGCGTACCGCAGCGGCGCCCGGCAACATTATGTCGAACGGCGACATCGCCGGCATTGCGTCTACGCAGCGGCGCCGGCGGCCACGTCGAACGGCGGCGTTATCGGCGTTATGTCAAGCGGCGACGCCGTGACGTGCGTGCAGCGGCGCGCCCGGAACACGTCCAGCAACGGCGTCATCGGCGTGCGTCACCGCAGCGGCGCCCGGCAACATTATGTCGAGCGGCGACATCATCGGCGTGTGTCGAGCGACACCGTCGGCGTGCGTCTGCAGCGGCGCCCGGCGACGCCCGTCGAGCAACGGCGTTATCAACATTGTGTCGAGCGGCGACACCATCGGCGTGCGTCTACGCAGCGACGCCCGGCGGCGCGTCCGAACAACGGCGTTATCGGCCGACAAGTCGAAAGCAGCGCCATCATCGGCATATCATATCTGCGCGGGGCGATTTTCTCTGTTCTCAAAATTGCATTTCCTCTCATTCGTGCTTTATTACGTCTTAGCGATTATGCACTAACTCTTTCTTGAGCTTTAGTCTACGGTACATTTGCGGAGGATGACATATCCGCGTTCACAATCGCAACCGCGTGCAAGGTCGAAAAATCCGACATTTGCGGCATCGCATCAACACGCAGCGTCACGTTTTGCGGGATAACCTTTTCTACTCACGATCGCATTGTTTTTGAAATGATGCGTCATCATTTGCCTTAGCGATTATGCACTAACTCTTTCTTGAGCTTTAGTCTGCGAGGCGGTGCGGCAGGACAGCGTATCCGCATTCACAATCGCAACACGTCCGTGCAAGGCGAAATCACAACATTTGCGATCGCATCAACACGCAGCGTCGTATTTTAGCGGGATAACCTTTTCTACTCACGGTTGCATTACTTTAAAATTATGCATCATCATTTTGCCTTATGATTATGCTAACCGTTTGTTTAAGTCTTAGCGTGCGGGAAGCGAAACTGGCGTGGATTTTCTCTTCAATGACGGGGCAATCTGTTGGGGGCGACCTTCCCAACGATTGGCGAGCGGCCTCAGCGTCAGTCCGCTCGCTCGCGCATCAGTAGAACCCGACCACAAGCCGTAGATGCGCGTGTTCAAGCCAATTATTTTCTTTTACTTTTGCACCATAACCCGGTGTCATCATAACTCGACCTTTGGGGCGGCTGAGCAGCGTTAGCGCGCAGTGTTTTGACCTTGGTATCGGTGTCGTCATAACTCGACCTTTGGGGCGATTTTGATTTTTGCGTCGGCGCTTGTCTACACACTTGACATTTTTGCAATTACGAAGATCGAGACAAAATTGGCTATGAGTCAGCGTCTTTGTCAGAAAGATTCTTCCATCGTCTCGTACAAAGAGGGACATCTGTTGACGCAATTTTGACCCTCCGTCGACCATTAACTATAAAATTACACTAATTTTGTAAAATAATTTTTTTAGATTTTTATAATAAAATGCAACAATAGACATAAATACAGGCATAAATAAATAATTTAATAATGGCATCGCATCTTACGTAGAGTTTCAAGCACTTAGAGTCTCGCGCCCGCATTAATTAACTTTAAGCTTTGTCGTAATTCTTAAATAATTAATAAATACATAAAAGAAGTAATTTAGCAATGACGTCGTGTCAGGTAGCATGACCGCATTTATTAATAATCACTTGTAATTTAAAATCAATTTTAATCTAATACATGCATTTAATAGCACCGCATTTGTAAAAGCTTTAAACAATTCTTAAATATCATACTTGCATTTAGCATTTAAATAATTTAATCTAAACTCTATTCAATTTTAATTTAACTTCGCAATAATGCACAATAATAAGATTTTAAATAATAGCGCCGCGTTCTAAAATATTAAGCATTAATTAAATAACACACCCGCATTTATAACAATTAGATAATTTAATCACAATTAATTAATTACTTTATCACTAATTAAAAGCCTAAAACTATTAATTAAATAGCACATTAATTAAACACTACCTAATTAAATACCTAATTAAATCTAACTACCCTTATTAATATCACCACCACCATTTTCTACCCAAATCCAAATCCGACGCGACATGAGGCCCAACCCGCAGCCCCGTTTTCCCTTAACGGACCACCATAGGGGACCTCACTTCATCTTCAATGCAAACAAACCCCATTTCATTTTAGTCCTCGACTAAAAACGAGAACCACAGAGCTTCAATCGCGCGGATTTCTCGGAGAATCAGGACTTTCCTCCACCCACGCACTGGTGACTTTCCTTACCCATGCACCTCTTCCAGCGATTTCTTACCATATCACTACCCAAATCTCGTCAACAAAGGGTAAGAATCAATCTGAAATCGGGAGGATTTTGGACGAATCGGCGCAATATTGATAAGAATCTCGGCCTTTATAGCTTACCTAATTTAGAACCGAATTAGGGCTATAAATCTGAAGTTATATGCATGCAATAGGCATCGGAGGAGGGATTCAGAGCTCAGTTAGAGAGGGTACCCATAGCATCGACGGGGACCCTGAGTAGAGTTTTAGAACCCTTAGCCATAGTCGACTTCAGAGCATCGAACCGCTTGGCGTGATGTCGAGCAGGTCGTGGTCGGGAATCGTTTTCTTTACCTGAAGAAGAGAGCGAGGCGAGGCGAACAGTTAAGACACCTTTAGCAGCAGTGAAGAATCACCACGCGGTAAGTCGAATCATGACGGTCGAACCATAGCGTCGGCGGGGACACCATGGCATCGGTCGAAACCTTCTCTTAATTCGGCCAAAAATCGGTAAGTAAACCTTTTCCGCTTTCATCCGTCGCAAAAGCTGAAACGGCGAGTCGGCGACTTGATCTGACTGCCTCGGTTATTTGTCGGAGAAGGTAAACCCATTCCCTTTCGGATCTCTTAGGTGATTTACGCTTTGTAATCCGTTTGAATGATGTGTTAGTTGTGTTTAATACCATTTGCGTATGATTCGAAGTGCATCTGTTTATGTCGAACCTGTTTAATCAAAATTAATCGTTATTGGTTTTCGTAATTGTGTTTTGTGATTAGTTTGATACCAGCATCGGTAGCGTGCTTGTATTTATGATGGATAATATCGATCTTATTGTGTCTTGTTAAGATGATTAATATGATATAGTAGTGGGTATCCATTCGATCTCTTGAGCCTTCTTTGCATATTCGAGTAGCTCTTGGGTATTAGTATGTCGATCCCAATGTCACTGTATACTCATGAAAACAAGCAAGTCTATATGTCTTCATGTCTAACGATCGAACCATATACGTGTTAGCATATCTTGAGTCATTCCATGCCATATGAAACATGTAGTCCTCTGCATTTTATATTTGAAAGATAATATTGCCTTGATATGGCGGAACATATGTTAAGAGTATATTGAGTCGTTTGCCTTTATCACGAGTTTACAAAGGCGTCTTAATCAGTTAAGTGCTATGATTAGTTGATGCATTATCCAAAATAGACAAGATATATCGTACTTTTATTTTCCCAAAACTTGGTCGCATATCACATATGTATTCAGTAAATCGCATATGGTGTGGCTACCTGTTAACTAGATTTTTCCCTTTTTTTAAATCTGTGTATGAGTTGGGTTTTCTATGTCTATTGATATGCATCTATTGGACTGATTGCGTGACATAGTTCCTGTATTTAAATGATGGATCAGTTCCCTTCTGCCCTATCCCTGCATGCCTGCTAGCTGGTTAAATGTTGTGCCTATTACATCTTCAGGCCAATGGGTGAATCATGACATAATTGACCATATATTGTTTCTTTTCTATTGTTTAATCTATATTTATAGACTGTAATTAGATCTGATTCGTAGTGAACATGTGTTTGGACCTGCCTATTATCTTTTCTCTCCTCTGTTTGTTGCTGCGTATTGTCCCGTCTCGCCTAAATATAGAAGAACTCAATTGTCTTTGCCCAAGTCTTATGTGCTAACCCAGTAATTGTTGACAAAATGAAACTAATTTAGTGGGTTATATAAAGCTAATGCAATTAGACTGCTGCATACTTGCCTATCACTTGAAACAAAAATGCTTCATGCGCATTTCATTCGGATGTATGTAAAAGACCGTGTTTACTTGTCTTAGTCACTAGATTGATTTGAAATGAGCATAATTCCCTGATTCTACATGTTCTGTAAGCCATAAATTAAAGATAGCATGGTGATCAGGCCTATGGCATTAGTTGTATCTGTTTATTATCTGAATTAATATGATATGATGGTTTGATTTTAGTCCCCGGAGCAGTAGGCAGCGAATTTCCCCTCTGTGATCGAAATTAAATATGAGCTTGTTGTCTAGGCTATAGTTGTGATTCAAACCAAAATGTTTGCATATCTCTCTCTGATCTACCATGTCAAAGCATGCTCATATTGTTATCTGCGGTATATTTCAAGAGCATTTACTAATCTTTATCATTTTCTTATTTTTACATGGCATGCAGGAGAAAAATAAAGAGTCTCCTGGCTAGACTCATGAGCCATTTCAAATGGCGACCAGCATCCGCGTTCGCATTCAGCTTGAAACTCCTAGAAAAACAAACAGGACTGAGTCATCCGCTCCAATCCCTTCACTCTCTTAACTTTCTTGTCTTATTTTTATGCCTTTATTTGTTTATTGTAATTTTCTTATTTAATTTTGTAATTAATAGGAGAACTTAGCAATTAGGTCTTTAAATATATGAGACGGAAGTAATTCATAATTAAACATACTTCTACTTTATTTGTCTTTTAGGACTATTAGACATGTCTAAAGTGCAAAAATAATTCAAATGATTTAACTTGCATTATAAAACCAACATTTTGTGTATTAAAATCCACAACAGATTTCTTCCTAAACTCCCAAAATCATCTTAAAACATCTCTTATATAATATTGTACGCAGGCTAGGCAAGATTAATTTAGCTAGCAAAATACATAATTAGTCCATAAAGCATTCTCTTAGCATTCTTTAGCACTTCCAGCCCTTTTAGCGCTTTAAATCACCCCCTGACGTTTAATACCTTTTGCATTTAGCACCCTTTAGCATTTTTAGCACCTCTTTTAGCATTTTGCACTTTTAACACCCTTTATTTTTAGCACCCTTTACTTTCAAAGTTAATCCCTTAGCACCCTCTTAATATTTAGGCACCCTAGCACTACTTTGTTTACACTTAGCACTTTTAAATTGCTAGCACTTTTGTTAAGCATCTTTAACATTTAATATTTTAGCACCTCTTAGCATTCTTTCGCATATAGCACCTTTTGCCCTTTTAGACTTGAGCACGCTTTAAACATTTTAACATTTTAGCATTTATTTTATTTCCCGACATTTTATTAAGCAAGAAGAGCTTTATTTTGCATTTTCAATAGCATAACAATTACCCTAGGTTTGGCGGGACAATATGAGTTAGCGGATCTTAGAGGGTGCCTAACCCTTCCTCTAGATTAATAAAGAACCCTTACGAATCTCACTAAGTTTAGGGACCATTAAAATGGAGTTAATGTTTTACTTTAAACTAGTTAAACATTTAGGTGTCCTAATTCACCCAAACTAATTAGGTGGCGACTCATGAACCCTTAGCGATGGCACCCCTTTTAGCATTATAGCAACCCTTTGCGACCTCTTTATATTTTAGCATTTTTAAACTTTAGCACTTCTTAGCATTTTGCACCTTTAGCATCTTTTAAGCTTTTAGCATCTTTTTGCAATTTTAGCATCTTTTAGCATTCTCTTAAACCTTTTAGCATTTTATTATTTATTCTCTAACATTTTTGCATTTTTGAGCCCCGAGATTCGCTATTTTATTTTTAAAAAAATGCCGTAGAAAAAAGAAGCGCGACCATCTTTGGGATACCGTGGTCAAAACACTGGGCGCTAGCGGACTCAAAAAGCGTCCCGGTCGAGTTATGGCGACACTGGGCTACCATGGTCAAAACACGAGGCGGGCTAATGCGGACTTAAAGGCATGTCGATGTCGAGTTATGATAACACCTTGGGTTATGGTGCAAAAAGTAAAAGAAAATAAGCGGCTTGAACACAGGGTGTCTGCTATGACTTATGGTCTTGGGTTACATGGTGGTGTGGGCGAGTGGACCAACGGCAGGGCGCTTACGCGTCGTTGGGAAGGTTGGCCCCGGCCAGATTGCCGGTTGTAAGAGAAAATCCACGCGTTGCTCCTCGCTCTGCGCATGCTAAGACTTGAACAAGCGGTTAGTGCATGCTGTTAAGGCAAAATGATGATGCATAATTTTAAAGTAATGCTGTGAGTAGAAAAGGTTATCTGCAAAAATATGATGCCTTTGTGTTGATGCGTCTTTGCAAATCGTGATCTACGCACTTGCGGGCGTGTTGTGATTGTGAATGCGGATCGTTGTCGCTTCTTTGCAATTGCCCCCAGACTAAAGCTCGAAAGAGTTAGTGCATGCTGTTAAAACAGAATAATAAAGCATGAATGAGAAAAATGCAATTTTGAGAAACGAGAGAAAGTCGTCCTGTGTAGATGCGATATCGCGATGATGGCGTCGTTTCGGACTTCTTTGTCTTGATCGCGTCGTTACTGGGCGATATTCTTCTTTGGCGTCGTTGCGTAGACTTGATGTCTTGTCGCGTCGTTACTGGGCGTGTTCTTCTTTGGCGTCGTTGCGTAGACTTCTTTGTCTTGATAACGTCGTTGGTGGGCGTGTTCTTCTTTGGCGTCGTTGCATAGACTTGATGTCTTGATAACGTCGTTGCGGACGTGTTCTTCTTGGCGTCGTTGCGTAGACTTCTTTGTCTTGATAACGTCGTTACTGGGCGATATTCTTCTTTGGCGTCGTTGCGTGAACTTCTTTGTCTTGATAACGTCGTTACTGGGCGATATTCTTCTGGCGTCGTTGCGTAGACTTCTTTGTCTTGTCGCGTCGTTACTGGGCGATATTCTTCTGGCGCATCGTTGCGTAGACTTCTTTGTGCTTCATCGCGTCGTTACTGGGGCGTGTTCTTCTTGGCGTCGTTCGTAGACTTCTTTGTCTTGATAACGTCGTTACTGGGCGATGTTCTTCTTTGGCGTCGTTGCGTAGACTTCTTTGTCTTGATCGCGTCGTTGCACGGGCGTTCTTCTTTGGCGTCGTTGCGTAGACTTGCTGATCACGTCGTTGTCTTGGACATGTTCTGCTTGCTCACCATAGAATAAATGCTCAAGCTAAGCTTGAAAAAGCGTTAGTGTATACTTTTAAGCAGAATGATAAATATGTGAGAAGTGCAATTTTATGGGTAGAGATGTCATCCCGATTATGCAGCGAATGCGAGATGTTGCCCTTGGCTGCAACCGGAATTGTTATGATGCCTTTGTTGTGTGCGATGCGCGGGTTGCAAGTTTGACTTTATGCCCGGGTTGACGCGCTTAGGTTTTGTTGGAACTCAACTTTGATTGCCGATTGTTGATGCCGCTTTCACGCTGCTCGATGCGGACTTTGAATTTTAGGATTTTTGTCATATCTTACGCCTCGTTGTTTCTTCTGCGAAGAAACTTTGCCGTATTTTACGCGGCTATTGCATTTTTGCTTTTGTTAATATGAAAAGACACGCGCCAAAGAAAATTTTGTGAGTTTTGGGGGTCGATTTGTATTTGACTTCGCGCGCTTGTCCTCGACATCTGCGTGTTCAGCCGCTTGGATTTGCACCGCCCGCAGTTTCCTACATTGTCCCGGTTTGAGAAGGTGTCACGCTTCTTCTTTCTCGAGACCCTCGCTTTATAGGAACTAAGACAGTTCCGACTGCTCCGCCGGATGCCCTTGAATCGGTCATGCCATTTGGACCGTGCCATTGATCTTGTGAAATATTGATGCTCTGCCATTGCTAAGTCAAATACAAATCGACCTTTGGGGTAAGATGATAAATCTTTCTAGAAATGCAACAAACGGTGTTAGCATAAAGCACATAATTTGAGGGTATGTAGCAGATATATCGCATGCACATTCAAACGCTTTCCTAACATGCAGGGGACCTCTTTATGCCGAGGTAAGCCTAAACGCCACTTATGCGAGATTATGACGGATTTGTCCAAGTCGCCCAACTATAATGCCTTTGTTGGAAATGACGACCAAACGACGGTGCACTTTTTCCAATTTAAGACGTCATCGATTGGGCTTGGATTTGTCTGTCATTGTCACGCTACACATAATATCTTTGGTCGTTGGGTTGAGAAACCCGTCGACAAGTTTGGTGTCTTCCTAATTGTGGTGTCGATGCCAAGGACCGACCCACCTAAGGTAAACGACGCATGCCCTAAAATAAGCGTGGTATAGCTCTATCTTAAGTTTTCTAAGATTTGGCTTTTCGACGCAGGTTCTGAGCGACAACTCGAGTGAGAAGGCTACGCGGCTGATCAGACGAACCGATCTAACTCCGCGCAGGCGCCAACTCTCCTAAAATTTGGATATTTTTGAAAGAAATTTGCGGGTGCGCGGAGTACACCAGCGCGTGAGTGTGTGATTGTGTGAATTTTCCAGAATGGAAGAAATATGAGCGGAATGCCAGTTTAAGGAAAGCAGTAAAGCAAGTAGCAAAATATAAACAACATACAACACACAAAAATTAAATGCAAAAATTGCCAAGTAATAACCCTAGGTCTGTTGTGGTTAAGAACCTAAAATCCCCAGCGGAGTCGCCATTTCTGTCGCGCCCATTTTCGGCCGCGGCTTTATTTTCTAGACTCCCTGCTTAATAAAAAAGCGTTAGAAAATAAAGAAAATAATAAAATGCTAATAAAGTTTAAGAGGCTCAAAGGTTTTTTTTTTTAAAAATGCTAAAAGGATGCTAAAATTGCAAAAGAGGCTAAAATGTTAAAGTTTAAAAGGTGAAGGCTAAAAAATGTGCTAATATGCTAAAAAGTGCTAAAGTTTAAAAATGCTAAAATAAAAAGGGTTGCTAAAATGCTAAGGGTTAGAGTCGCCACCCAATTAATTGGGTGAATTAGGACACCTAAATGTTTAACTAGTTCAAGTAAAACATTAACTCCATTTTAACGGTCCGCTAAACTTAATGAGATTAGTAAGGTTCTTTATTAATCTAGAGGAAGGGTTAGGCACCTCTAAGATCCGCTAACTTGCGGTTGTCCTGCCAAACCTAGGGTAATTATTATATTTAAAAAAAAATGCAAAATAAAGCTCCTTTTGCTTAATAAAATGTTAGGAGATAAAATAAATGCTAAAATGTCAAAATGTTTAAAGGTGCTTAAGTCTAAAAGGGCAAAAGGTGCTATATGCGAAAGAATGCTAAGAGATGCTAAAATATTAAAGGTTAAAGACGCTTAACAAAAGTGCTAGCAATTTAAAAGTGCTAAGTGTAAACAAAGTAGTGCTAGGGTGCTTAAATATTAATAGGGTGCTAAGGGGTTAACTTTAAAAGTAAAGGGTGCTAAAAGTAAAGGGTGCTAAAAGAGGTGCTAAAATGCTAAAAGAGGTGCTAAAAATGCTAAAGGATGCTAAATGCTAAAATGCTAAAGGTATTAAACGTCAAGGGGTGATTTAAAGTGCTAAAAGGGCTAGAAATGCTAAAGAATGCTAAGAGGGTACTTTATGGACTACTTATGTATGCATGCAAAGATTATTTATGTGTACTGCTAGCTAAATTAATCTTGCTTAACCTGCGTGTAGTATAAAAAAGTGCTTAAGATGATCTTGAGAGTTTAGGGAAAATTTGTTTATGGATTTTAATAAGAAATAAAAATGTCGTTTTATGATGCAAGTTAAATCATTTAGATCATTTTTGCAGAATTTAGACATGCTCAACAGTCCTAAAAGACAAATAAAGAAGAAATGCGTTTTTAAGTTTAAATTACCTTCCACCTCATATGCTTAAAGGCTAATTGTTAGAAGTTCCCCTATTAATTACAAAGTTAGATAACGAAATTACAATAACAAATAATAGACACAAAAATAGGGCCGGGAGATTAAGAGAGTAAAAGGAGTTGAGATGGATGACGACGTCGTCTTGTCCTATTTTTGTTTTAGGAGTGCTGAGGCAGGAATATGAATGCGGATGCACATAGATGCGGGTCTTCATTTTGAAGTAGCTTCCTGATGAGTCTCGCAATGAGACTCTTCATTTTTTGCTCCAATGCATGTCATGTGAAAATAAGAAAAAGATAAGGATTATTATACGTTCAAATTATATTAAAAGTGTAAAGAGTAAGCACATAATTTGCAACTAAGCACATCGATATTATTGAGGCAGCCAGTAAGTGATAAAAAGAAAACGAGGATAGGCAAGTATGCAGGCAGCGCAAGTCAACTTTTAGTGTCATACACAAGTCAGATGTAGGCAGTAGGCAGTGGATCGAGACAGAAGCAAAACAGTCAAGTATACACCCAAAATACATATAGTATGCATGCAGATCTGCAAAGAAATGCTCAAATATGATGTACATACACCGCCGATGTAGGCGATGGCGTGAGGTTGAGATGCAGTAAAGCGATCAAGTATACACCCAAAATACATAACATTTTCGCCAAAGAGGGCCAACTTAGACGCAGTTCACGAACGCAAGTATTGAAGACTACATCTACAAGTGCTTAAACAACTGGTAGATGTAAAAAAATGATGCTTAACATGGACAATTTAGAAACCACGACGCAGTTGAACACATACTTATAATAGACAATTTAGACATATGTATGCAACTTGTCGAGAACATAGACATCATGTACATACAAAGCTTATTCAAATCATTTCAACATAAACCCTTTGGATGCTTTAATGCCCAATCATAACCTATGATATCGATACATGAAGACATAATCATACACCAAGATAGAATGCAATAGAACCATGGCTTAATATGATCTAAGTTGGTTCCCTAAATGCAAGATGCTATCAGAGACACCATTTGGGTCACTAAGCAGATGAACATGGCACAAAATGAATGTGTCTTAACATCGAAGAAGACATAGGAAGCATATGATCGCTTTAGTAGGACTTAGTGAAAGGGAACACTTCGAGCAGCTTTTATCGCATACTAAACCAAAGATCATTCGCACCAATACATTATGCCAAATTCGAATTAATAGTTACGCACGCAAACTACGTCTTATACTCAAATAGGCGCAGGCGGACACAACTCAATAGGTTTCCAACTAAGCCGCTAGAAAATATACTCACAAAAGACCATTGCTTGACTGATTACATCTAAGTCTAAATCATAGCACTATCCGACTCAAACCGAGCCAAACCAAATGATCATAATGGTATAAAGCGAATAGCCGTCATTCATATATTGTTGGATGATTATGAACTTTATTATCCGTAAATGATAAGTTTAAAACATCTCTTAACTAAACAATGACCAAACAATACTTATAACCGTTTCAACATACTAAACTAACTCGTAGAGAACTTAATCACCAAGCACCATAATATATTTAATAGGCATTTAAACAAAATAAACAGAAAACAATGTCAACTAATCGCCAAATCGTATACAAATATATAACCCATATCAAACACACAATAATAACAAAACGAAAGGATAATGTGTTTACCTTCTCCTGACAAATGACCCGAGCAGCAGATCAAGTCGTCGGTCCAATCGACGGTTTTGGTTTTGCGATGCGAATAGAAAAGGCTAGCCGTCTGGATTTTTGGCTAAGATTGAGAGGCGGATTGATTACCTATTCTTGAGACGCTAGTGCCTATGCTCACGCCGCTTCATGTTCGCCGCTCGCTCCAAACCGCTGGTGGTTGCTAACTATTGCTAAGGGTGAAACGATTGCTATCTCCTCCGACTGACTGCTCGATCGATTCGACCTAAATTGCTATGTCGTCCCCCCGACTCAGCTCTGTTTCGATGCTATGGGTATGCTTAAATCGCTATGTCGTTGTGTTCTTCCCGTTTCGATGTTATCTGGGTCTGCCTTCTGTGCTCGATTTGCATGTGCTTATATAGCTCTCCTTTGAGTTCTAAATTAGGTAAGGTTTAATACCATTTAATGCGAAATCTTGGTATTAATCTCGTGAGTTAATGGACGATTTTGTGCGATATCACGCCTATTTTGATTGATTTGCTACCGATTTTGTGGATTCGAATGGGTTCGATTTGAAGGGATTTGTCGGTTATGGTAAGGAAATCGCTCGAGAATGCACGGGTAAGAAAGGTCGCGGTGCATGAGTAAAGGAAAGCCCGATTCTCAGCGAAATCCGGCCGAAAGTCTCAGTGCCTTACGAGTGCGAGTGGCGGAGGCGCGGCGAATGAGCTTTTAGGTTTAGGGCTTTTGAGGAGACGAGGTGAAGAAAGGCGAAGCTGGTCATTACAGAGGGGAAATTAAACAAGCGCCGGGTTATTATCGTTGTGCCGTTGTAAGTGGTCAGCGGTTTATCGCGGTGATGGGCAACGCACTATGCAGCGCCGGGTTAATTAATTAAGGGTAGAGTTTAAGTGCATTAGTTTAGGTTAGTTAATTAAGTATTTAATTCTAGGAGTTAATTTTAGGTATTTAAAATTAGTGATAAATTAACTTAAATGAATTGTGCTTAAATTATTTAGGTGTTCTATTAGCCTAAGTTTAAATTTAAATTATTATAATAATACATGCGGGTGTGCTATTTAGTTAATGCTTAATATTTTAGAAATGCGGTGCTATTATTTAGATGCTTATTATTATGCATTATTGCGAAGTTAAATTAAAATTGAATTGAGTTTAGATTAAATTATTTAAATGCTAACTGCAAGTATGATATTTAGGAATTGTTTAAAGCTTTATAAATGCGGTGCTATTAAATGCATATATCAGATTAAAATTGATTTTAAATTACAAATGATTACTAATAAATGCAGCTATGCTACCTGACACGACGTTATCGCTAAATTGTTTATTTTATGCATTTATTAATTATTTAAGAACTACGACAAAGCTTAAAGTTAGTTAATGCGGGCGCGGGACTCTAAGTGTTTAAAACTCTACGTAAGACGCGATGCCATTATTAAATTATTTATTTATGCATGTATTTATGTTTTATCGCTGCATTTTATTATAAAAAATCATAAAAATTATTTTACAAAATTAGTCTAATTTTATGGTTAATGGCTGGACGGGAGGGTCAAAATTGGGTGTCAACACATTTTTCCGGAAAAAAAATTAAAATACTTAATCAAATATCTTACTAATATTAATAGATAATATCACTTTCAAAGTTATCAATAAATTTTGTTTTAGACCTTGTGCTGTATGACTAGACATATTTCATCTTTAATTCATTATAAAATATATTTTTGTGTCTAGTTAGATAGAAAATATGCTATATTTGACTACTTATAAAACTATATTATTGTCAAATATGATGTAACAATACAAAATTTACCGTAACACATTAGCAATTAACGGATAGAACGGTAATACTTATGGTAAATTTGTACATATTCACAAGCAAAGAGATAAAAAAAATGCACAATTTTATTAATCAAATATTTAATATACCTAGTCAGATATCATAAAAAGGACAGCTCAGTGCACTAAACTCCTGTTATGTGCGGAGTTCAGGGAAGGACCGGACCATAAATGTTTGTTGTAAGTAGTCTTACCTCGATTAAAATTAAAATTATCAATAACTGATACAAAAAATATTATTAACTCTAAAAGTTAAACTTGAAATCACTTATATAACAACTTTCTCTAACTTTACTAGAGTTATATAATTATGCCCAATAACGGATTTGTCTGTACCTTAAAAGCAAATAAAGAAGCTTCACTTCCAATATTTTATTTTGGCTCTCTTAAAAATAATAAAGTCAAATCATTATTTTGCCTATCCTATGTATCGGCTTTGCTTCGTCCCGAACCAAGGAGGCATTCTGACGGACCCGTATCTTCAACATGAAAAGACAATGTCCTAACCACCGGACGAAAAGGACCAAAAAGTCATTCTTCATCGAAGGGGGAGCAGAGCAGCAGGCAGGCAAAGCAATGTGTGTGTGAGGAAAATGAAAACTTCCAAAAACACCATTAAACCCACTTCAGATCTGCTATATTATTTCCTCTCAACCCATTAATTGATTAAAATTCATCACTATTTTAATATAAAAGATCCCGAAATTTCAAAAAATAGAAGCTTCCCCCTCCAATATTTTATGGAGTATACAACCCAACATAATATATTATGTTAGAATTCATATTATTGTAAGACAATAACAAGAGTAAAGAAAAGAGAATAAGACTATTATTGATAGTAAATTGGTAAGTAAAATAAAAGCAACTACATCCTTTTATATAGAGTTTAATACGAATAACAAAGTTTCTTTTGTCGATGTGAGAGGGCAATCCATATTTGCTAACATCCGATGTGGGAGGACAACCCACTATTTGCTAACATCCCCTCTCAAGCTCGCGATGGTGTAGAGAGAAACATCGAGAGTTTGCCAAGAAAGAATCGGTGACGCTGTAAGGTATGTGTCTTTGTAAAGAAATCTGCAAGTTGCATCGAAGATGAGACAAATGACAAGGATAGAGTGTCTTGTTGAAGATGATATCGAATAATATGACAATCAATCTCAATATGTTTGGTACGTTCATGAAAGACTGTGTTGTGTGCAATCTGAATAGAACTCTTATTGTCGCAGTACATCGGTGTCAGTGAGGAAATAGAGACACCCATATCAGCCAATAACCAACGTAATCATACAATCTCACATGTAGTAGAAGCCATAACACGATACTCTGCCTCGCTTGAAGAGCGAGAAACAACATCTTGTTTCTTACTTTTACATGAAATTAGTGAATCTCCTAAAAATACACAATAACCAATAGTGGATTTCCGATCAGTCGGGTTACTAGCCCAATCTGCATTAGAAAATGCACGAAGCTCCAAGGATGAGGTCGATGGAAACAAGAGACTCTGATAAATTGTTTCTCGAAGATAGCAAAGAATACGCATAACTGCAGCCCAATGTACAGATGTAGGAGAGCAAACGAACTGACTGACAATGTGAACAACATATGCAATATCGTATGAGTAATGCGAGGTACACCAGACTCCCCACAACTGAACGATATAAAGTAGTATCATGAAGAGGATCCCCGTTAGTAGGTGTATATCGAGCATTAACCTCAAGAGGAGAGTCAACTATACGAGTATCTGTGAGACGGGTCCGCTCAAGAATATCTGCAGTGTACTTAGACTGAGAAAGAAGATATCCCTTCTCAGAATAAGCTAGCTCAATGCCTAAAAAGTAACGTAGATGACCTAAATCTTTCATCTCAAAGCGGCGAGATAAAGTAGATTTTAGGTTTGGAATACCATCAATATCATCACCTGTAATGATCATGTCATCAACGTACAACAAAAGCAAAATACAACCTGCAGGGGATGACTTAACAAATAACGCTGAATCATGAAAGCTGCAAATAAACCCATGAGATGATACTACAGTAGAGAACTTGTCGAACCAAGCTCTTGGAGCTTGTTTGAGACCATACAAAGCTTTCTTAAGCCTACACACCTGTCCTGGACTATGTGAAACACCGGGTGGATGGACCATGTAGACTTCTTCTTGAAGATCCCCATTCAAAAAGACATTTTTAACATCCATTTGTGAAATATGTCAATGATGAACAGAGGCCACTGCAATAAGAACCCGGACAGATGTCATCTTTGCAACAGGTGCAAAAGTCTCTTCCTAATCTATACCATATTCTTGAGCAAAACCCTTTGCAACCAAACGAGCTTTATATCGCTCAATAGAACCATCAGACTTGGTCTTAATCTTGTATACCCATCGAGAACCAATAGTTTTCTTACCAGTCGGTAGAGAAATCAATCCCACGTACCAGTTTTGTTCAAAGCAACCAGTTCCTCATTCATAGCCTCTTGTCAAATAGGATCATGAGATGCCTCAGAGTAGGAGGTAGGCTCACAGAGAGAATTAATAGAAATTATAAAGGAAGTGAATGATGGAGCATAGCAAGAATAATCAAAATCGGATATCTGAGTAGATCGTAGAGTGCGTTTAGGATAGCGAGGTGGATCTGGATCTGCAACCACAAGAGGTTCTCAAATAGGCGTAGGAGGGGGCTGGGTATCAATGTCATGGGACCTGCCAGAAGACTGAGAAGGAACAGATGATATAGATGTAGAATCAGATGAGCAATCAACATCAAATGGATCAATATTAATAAGGTCATATTTTGTCATGCCATGTGAGGTAGGTGGGATGGAAAAGAAAGGAACATGTTCAATAAAGGAAACATTACGAGACACATACAATTTTCCAGATACTGAATCATGACAACGATAACCTTTCTGCCCAACCCCATATCCAAGAAAAACACAAATGGCGACATGAGAAGATAACTTAGTACGCTCTGCATGTGGACGTAGAGCAAAACATGTAGAACCAAAAACGTTCAAATGGGAATATAATGGAGTGTGACCAAATAGTCTAGCATACGGAGAAATCCCAGAATTATGAGAGGTAGGGATCCTATTAATAAGATAAACAGATGTAAAGACAGCTTCTCCCCAAAATTCACTAGGTACACTAGCGGACAAAAGCATAGATCTAGCGGTCTCAACAATATGTCTATATTTTCTCTCGGCTACCCCATTTTGTTGTGGTGTATCAGTACAAGAAGATTGATGTATTGTACCATCAGCTTTGAAAATATCAGAAAGATTTCCACTAGTATATTCACCCCCTAAATCAGCTCGAAAACATTTAATAGTGGCAGAATGTTGAGTTTTCACATAGGCTTGAAACTCAGTATAAATATGAACAAAATCAGAACGTCGTTTTAGTAAATAAACCCAACAATAACGAGTATAATCATCAATAAAAGAAACATAATATCTTGAGCCCCCCTTAGTAGGGACAGGTGCTGGCCCCCAAACATCAGAATGAACTAGATCAAATGGTGCAGAAGAAGTAGAAGTACTGAGATTAAAATGCAAAGCGGAAATTTTTTCAAGTTTACATCCACTACAGTCAGAAATATCATCGGATTGTAAATCACCAAGAATACCAGAAGTACACATAAAATTTAGGCGAGAGTCTGATATATGACCGAGTCGAGAGTGCCACAAATAAAATTTTGAAGAAGAAGGTGTCAAATGAAAAGAAGACAAATTAACAGGCATAACAGCTACATGAGTAGGAAGATGCAGCTCATCCAAAACATATAGACCTTTCCTCTCCTACGCCCTGTCCCAATCACTCTCTTGGATTTTAGATCCTGCACATAACAAGAATTGGGGGAAAGACCAATAAAGCAGTCAGAGTCACATATTTGACCAGCAAAAGCAAGATTCATATGTAATTTGGGAATATAATAAACATCAGGTAAATATATGGTGGATGTATGAATGGTAACAATGTCTGTCAATGACATAGGTGTGCCATCGTGATCCTGATAAGAGGTGGATGGGGTCGAACATAGATATAAAAGTAGAAGAATCGGAGACATATGATTTCCACTCGAGTCCAAAATCCAAGAAGGCAATTGATACGAACGATAGATGGTGATGAACCAGAATGAGCATAAAGAGCACAAGACTGTGGATTACTTTGAAACTGCTGAAAGGCGAGAAACTTCTTAAATTGGTCAACTACAGATTGTAATGAATCGTCACCTCCAGCCATCGAAAATAATTTAAACAGAAAAATCCCAAATAACAAGCAACAATCTCAATCTTACCAAATCCCAAATCCGACCTCTGTAAGAAGATTCCCAGGAAAGATTGGAGGGTCACAGCTGGACCACTTAAATACCAACCTCCTTAGACAGAACCTACTTACTTCGTGATATAAATGACAAGCAACAATCCCAAAACAAGCAACAATCCGACTTCTGTAAGAATATTCTCAGGAAAGATTGGAGGGTCACAGTTGGACCACTTAAATACCAACCTCCTTAGACAGAACCTACTTCGTGATGTAAATGACTAACAACAATCCCAAAACAAGCAACAAAATAATAAGGGACAGATCTCACCAATCAGATGCGGAAGCGAAGAAGACGAAACCCAGATCAGAATGAGCACGAGCCACCAAAACAAGTCAAAACGAGCACGAACTTCCAAAACAAGCCAAGAGAAAAAAAATTAACTGATACAAGGGGCGTGCTGCATCTGAACCCCCAATTAACTCACCGCGAAGTTGGATCCGCGATCGAGCTAAAAATATTAACTTGCGCTCTTGATACCATGTTAGAATTCATATTATTTATGAATTCTTGTAAGACAATAACAAGAGTAAAGAAAAGAGAATAAGATTATTATTGATAGTGAATTGGTAAGTAAAAGAAAAGCAACTACATTTCCTTTATATAGAGTTTAATAAGAATAACAAAATTTCTTTTATCGATGTGGAGGGCAATCCATATTTGCTAACATTCGATGTGGGAGGACAACCCACTATTTGCTAACATATTACACCTACATAATGATATTTTTCGTTTACATTCGCATAATCATTTTTAGCAACAATACGTATACACACATTGTACATTATTATACGACATTATATATTGAAGTGTGTGATCATCTCATCTAAAAGCTTAAGAAATTAGAGAGACCATACTTTTTAATATTTTATTATCTTTTCTATATGCCTTTTCACGCGTTGATCTCATTTTTTCCACGATACAAAATACGTGGAGTTTTTTTAATAATGGGTGACGACGAAATTCGACTCCGGAACCTTTCACTGTTCTAGATATAATATTATACACTTGCCGTAAATAATGTGTTCACATCGTACAAAAGTGTATAATACTATATAAGAAATATTTAAGGAGAACCGAGTAATTAAGAAAAAAACTGCGCTAAACCGTATAAATATTCTTTCCCCTAATTATGATCATAAAAACAAAGAAAAAACAATAAAGTCAATCATTATTTTGCTAAAGCATTAGGAGTAATAATAAAAAAGAAAAAAAAGAGAAGGAAACATATTACAACAACAATAACAAAATACACAATAAAATCCACAATGTGGGATCTGAAAATGATAGAATGTACATAGACATCACCTTCACCTTGGTAGGTAGAGCACTGTTTCCGAAAAATCCTCGGCTCAAGACAAAGTATAATCAGGCAAAGCAAAACAAAGTATGAGGCACGGTCAGACTCATGCGATAAATTAAAATAATATGAACATGTAGTTAGTAAAAATTAAATACGCAATGATAGTGCATTCTAACAACATGAAGCAGTAGCTAACGAGAAGCGATAACTAACATAATTAAATAAAATAAATAAATTACATTAAAGAACACACAACATCAGAAATCACACTATAGAGTAATATAGAACAATAATCCGTCTATAGGTGTAAAAGACTAATCTAACCTACAGTAACACTGTCATTTTATATGCCTAACGAAGACTACCTACTACCTTTTGTCCGTGTCCTCCGGTCTAAACTATTAGTATATGAAATTTTCACAAAACTATTACATGCACAACTGCGCAAGATATAGAGATAGAAAAACAGAGCATATAGAGAGAGAAACAAATCACTGTGTGTGTGAAAATCTTCCAAAAAACACAATTAAACCCACTTCAGATCTGCTATATTCTGCTATATTCAATCCCAAAATTCAAAATTTCAAAAAAATAAAAATACTCTGTTTTAACTCATTTCTGTTAACATTCAATTTATTTCTCTCTATTTTACTCAATTTCTGTGATTTACAGTGCGAAATTCGAACTGGGTATTGTTTATTTTGTTAAAATTGGTGTTTTTTTTAACTGTTTTAGTTGTATGGTGGTTTCCGGAAATGTTCGCCGGAGCTCCGGTGAGATGTAGGGCGAGCTCAGGCGAGTAGTGTGAATTGGGTTTTGTAATAAATGAGCTAAAGTGAGGGTAAAAGTGTAAAACGATGTTCAAGTCGGCGCGGTGGAGGAGCGAGAAGAACAAGATCAAAGTTATCTTCAAATTGCAATTTCATGCAACTCAGGTAAATAATATATATATATATATATATATATATATATTTCATGTTTTATTTGAATTTTTCATGTTTTTGTTGGTTCTTGGTAGTGTTTTTTTGTGTGGAAATTATAGTATTGAAAGTGTTGGAAATAACTATCTGAATTGGATGATTTGATTGATCATTTTCTTGAATATGCAGAAAAAAGGTTAAAGAGAAACTGGAAACAGATTAAATTTGTGACACAATTCATTTTTTCCATTGAAATAATTGTCTATATTATATATACTAGTATAGTTGAAATTATGAACCGTGAGGTCTCAGGTTCAAATAAAATATTGGGTGATTTATTCCCATCTGTCTATGCAAATTACCTAGTACCTATGTTGGTGGGAAGTAGGACGTACCTCGTGGAATTGATCAAGGTGCACGCGAGCCGGACCCGACACCACGGTTATAAGAAAAGAAATTGATAGGAATTGCTTTCTTATTGGGATTTAGGAGTTACATTTTGAGTACCTTTAAATTTAGACATGCGCTTCATCGACCCATTATTTGGCATTGTGATGATAAATTATTTAGTACATTGGGTATGTTGTTGTTGTCGTATTAGAAGGAAATGGGTCGAATAAAGTGGAATAGATGTAGAGGATTCATATAATCGACCCGACTAATTTGAATTTTGACACATAGTTGGTGAATTGATTGATTGATCCCTCTGCATTTTCCTTTGATTTGTTTCACTTCAAATCGGACACTTTTTCCGAGGCAACGGATAAAAAGTTTGTAGTTCTTCTGTTTTTTTGTTCTTTCTTTTCGTATCAATTTACTATAAGGCTGCTTACAATAGACCCTTGTGGTCCGGCCTTTCTCCGGACGTCGTGCATAGCGGGAGCTTAGTGCACCGGGATGTCCTTTTTTACTATAGGGTGGCTAAAGATTGGCATTCATTCAAAGCATAACGGATTAATTTGTATAATTTTCACAGGTAGCAGTGGATGCATTGATGATATCTGTGGTCCCTGCTGATGTGGGGAAGCCAACGTTAAAATTAGAGAAGGCGCCTGTTCGTGATGTGAGATGTTACTGGGATAAAACAGTTCTTGAAACCGTAAAGTTCATTCAAGAACCGAAGTCGGGGATGATTCAGGAAAAGATCTATTACTTCATCCTAGGAACTGTAAGCTACATTTCAATTCTCAGCTTTTTTTCCGGGAAAGTTACACATTTGGGCGGGTAAAAAATGATTACATTCACTTGCCAAATATACATTTGTCAGCTTTTGTTTTGGTGGGCGCCTATATAGTGTAAAAATCCATTTTTTGCTACATTGCTTCCTTATCAAGTGACTTGACATAATTTCATTGGATATACTTTGTAGGGGTCTTCGAAATCCGGAGTTGTTGGAGAAGCTTCGATTGGTTTTCTCGAATTATGTAGAGGCGTCTAAGATCTCCTCTGTTTCTCTTCCAGTCAAAGATTCAAAATCAGGAGCTTTATTGCATGTAAGTTTCCCGGACATTCATGCCAAGAATATGCATAGAGTTTCTATTTTTGCGAGCTTTTAGGACCTTAGTGGATTTTAAAATTTCGTTTTTTGTCCATAGGTTTCGATACAGAGGATTCAGGATTCTTCCGATCAAAGGTGCTGTCCATTTTCCCAATGGCTTCCATGATTTTCTTCTATGTTCTTGGTTCTCGCATAATGTCGAATTTAAGCTAGTCTTTTCAAAATCTTTTTGGTGCTTCTTCAGCGTTGTTGAAGAAATCGAAAATGCAAAACCGAATTCCGACAATATGATCTTGAGGACTCAACTAAGCAATGATGATGTAGAAGCTAGCCTTAAAAGCAATTCTACAGTGGTAAGGCATATAGTTAAAACTTCTGTCTCGTTGTATGAAAATGAAAATATCTGAGCACCCAAGGGTGTAGCCTTTTTTTTTTTTTTTTGACGATGGAACCCGCAGCCGCTACTCTTCGAGTGCGCACTGGGTAAACCACGGACTGACGCAATAGCCTGCAAACCACGTCAGCCAATTAACCACACTTGGCAAGCCATGTGTGACAGACTCAACCAAGAAAGTTTATGCAGGGATCGAACTCGTGACCTTGCGGTCCCGCGCTCTACTGCTACACCAACTTGGCTACCCTTGCGGGTTAAAACTTGGAGGGTGAACTTTTTATACTAGCCAGCCCCACCGCATTGCGGCTCCACACACAAGAAAATCCCACCTCCGGCCTGGCCTCACGGATTAGTATACACCGCTTGGCCCTACGCGTATGGAGGGACTTTTTTTAAAGGCATGGTTCTAGTGATATCTGCCGAGGGGATTCGAACCTGTGACCTAGGTCACAGGGTAAGAACCTTTTACCAGCAAGCTGCTGGCCTCAACTGATTCAAGGGTGTAGCCTTAGGTTGATAACCGTGAGGTCTTAGGTTCAAATCCTAGCAGAGACAAAAACGCTAGGTGATTCTTCCTATTTGTCTAAGCCTTGGTAGATAGAGTTACTTGTGTGAGAGGTAAAAGGTATATGGTGGAACTAGTCGAGGTGCGCGCAAGCTGGCCCCGACACCACAGTTGTAAAAAAACGAGGTTTGATCGTCGGATGTGATTTTGTTTTGAAGAAAATTGTTAATGCTAGCTATTATGCTTCCTTTTTGACTGATAAGATTGTTTTGTTTCTTGTCTGTCCTTGGATTTCATAGGATGATCGGCTCAACAAATCTATTTTGCACAACAGTGAACTGAATGGCAACCGCCGGGCATCAGGCGAATCTGATATTACCATGTCCAGTTGCGGGAGCAGCTCTGGGCTTGATACGCCTCGTCAAATCAAAGTGAAAAATTTCCCGTCCTCTACGAATCACGCTTTAGTTCCACGGCAGCCCAGTATTGATGCCTACACTACAGTTTCTGAAGAAAATCCGCAGTTGGAATGGTTGGTGGGTCCCGCTCTTGAAGTAAGTACATATGGCTCTTCAACCACTCCAAGAGAAGCTCTTTCGATATTAGCATCACAAGAAGCGTCGGATATTGTTGTCGCGAAGCTAAAATCCGAGCTAGCGGTTTTTGCTAGGCAGGTAGAAGTGTCGGACTTGGAACTTCAAACCTTACGTAAACAAATCGTCAAGGAGAGCAAAAGAGGTCAGGATTTGTTGAAAGGGGTGGCTAGCCTGAAAAAAGAAGCGTCTCAAGGAAGAATGTGACAAACTTAAAGCCTCTCAAAGACGCTTAGACGAGGCGAAATCGAAAGTGGTCTATGAAAAAGGGGATATTCAAACTCTTGTTAGTGAACTTAGGCAAGAATTGGCTTACCAAAAGGACCTTAATGCATATCTAGAAATACAACTTCAGAAGACACAAGAATCGAATTCCGAGTTAATTCTTGCTGTGCGGGACCTAGACGAAATGCTAGAACAGAAGAACAAAGAAAATGTTACATCTTGTGATGCTGAAAGGTTTCTGGATGTTATCTCCAAGCATGATATGACCGATCAAGACGACGAAGAGCAAAAATCACTAGAGCAGCTCGTGAGAGAGCACAGTGACGTCAAGGACACGTATATGCTGGAGCAAATGATCACGGACCTGCATGGTGAAATTGAGATATACTGGTAGGGATGTTAAATGAGCGGGTTGGGCTGGATTTGAGCGGGTTAAAATGGGTTGAGTTAATAAAGCCCAAAAGTTACTTGACTGAAATGGGCTAAAAAGTGGGTCATAACCCAACCCCCAATTCTTACTAAGTTTTAATTCCTTTGTTCTTTATTATTTTAAGTACCTAATAAAACTATTTTTTTCCTTTACTATGGCTATATACAACATATCAAATAAAATAAAAAAACATACCCAGTGAAATCCCACGTGGGGAAATAAATAAAAAAATATTTTTTAAAAATATTTTGATAAGGTTTCTATGGGTCAATGTTAGCTACATATCAACCTAATATTTTAATGAGCTTAAATGGGTTGGGCTAAAATCGGTTGAGCTAACAAATGGGCGGGTCATGTTTTCGTGGGCTAATTTTGCCACCCTTATGTACAGGAGAGAAAGAGATGACTTAGAGATTCAGATGGAGCAACTGGCCCTCGACAACGAGATACTGAAGCAAGAAAACCACGACATGTTACACAAACTCGAGCAAAGCGAGATTCAGGAACAACTTAAGATGCAATATGAATGTGCAACTTCTTATGCAACCGTAAAGGAACTTGAATCCAGGATTACGAATTTGGAGAATGAGCTGAACAAGCAATCTAAAGAATTATCCGATTCTTTGGTCACCATAAGTAGCCTGGGGGAAGAACTGGAAAAGCAAGCTGAGGGATTTGAAGCTGATCTGGATACTCTTTCTCGTGATAAAGTCGAACAAGAGCAGAGAGCAATACGAGCTGAAGAAGAATTGAGGAAGACAAGACGGCATAATGCTAGTACAGCAGAGCGGCTTCAGGAGGAACTTAAAAGTCTCTCCATGCAAATGGAATGCTCATTAGAAGCGAAGGAGAAGTTGGCTATTAAAGCGTTCCATGAAGCTGATGAGCTCCGCCTAGAGAAACTGCGTTTGGAAGAGATGCTACAAAAATCGTCTGTGTTATGAAGCAAAGATGCTCGAGCTTTCTAGCCAGAACTAATATGCTTGGTGAAATGGAAAAGTTGCAGTCGGGAATTGAAGAAAAATCCGCTCAACTCGGAAAACAAGAAGAGCTGGCTAAAGAAACTGAGCAGCACTTGTCGGAGAAAATCATCTCTCTCGAAGCGGAGATTGAGAATCTATTAGCAGACAAGAATATTATCCTCTCTCAGCATGCCAAACAGAAGAATACGCTAATGGATGAGGTGGAAAAGACGAGGAAATCCATTGAGGACATGCAAATGCTTGTTGAGCAAGGTCGCACTGAAAGAAGAGAACTGGAAACTAGGCTAGGATTAGCGGAAAAAGAAGCTATGGAGACTGTGAAGGAACTAAACGCCACGAGGTCTCTTATGGATGAGAAGGAAACATTAATTTTGGAACTGTATTTGGAAGTGGATATACTTAAATCTGAATGCAATGAGACAAAGAAATATTTGTTCGAGGGCGAATTGGAGAAAGAAAATTTTAGAAATGAGGTGTCCCAATTAAAAGACGATCTGAATAAGAAAGAGGACGCATTGAATAGTTTGGACAAAAAGCTCACGGATGCTAATAATTGTCTAAAAGAGAGAATAAAGTTGCTTGAGGTAATATTCACCTGCATTTGATCTACCTAAATGTAGTTGTAAATCAGAGGAGTTGATTTATTCGTATACTCCCTCTGTCTCTATTTATGTGACATTCTTTATTTTTTCAGTTCCAATCAAACTATAGGTATTTCATTGGTTCATAAAAGTAAAAGTAACAATTTAACTTTAAACTTTCCATTTTACCCTTAAGAAATGATATACAACCACACAAATATCTATGACTTATTTTAGATCACAAATTTCAAAAGTCTTTCTTTTATTTTAACTTAGTGCCCAGTCGTTACCTTCACATAAATTGGGTTCGTGACATAATTGAGATTATTTCAATTGACAGAGATAACATTCATGTAAGAATCCATTGTGCATTTACTCTTGCTATTACTATTCCTGCATAGGTGTTTGATAAGAATTGATCTTGATGAGTATGATCAATCTTACTTTTTGTTCAATCATCACAGAGTCAGATCAAGCTGAAGGAAAATGCACTTGATGACGTAATGAATTCGTTTATGGAGAAGGAGACAGATCATCAAGACAAAATCGAAGAGTTAGAAAGAAGATTAGATGAACTTCGGCAGAGCACAGAAAGGCTCTGTGAACAAAAGCCCCAAAAGGTTAACAGCATGAAACTTATCTTCTACATGAGTGTTGTCACGACAGTTTCTTAATTCCCTTTTCTCTAAACATCAGACGTAAGAAAATTCGTCCTATTTGAGTGCTGGATTTGGTGAGGATAGACTAAGAGTCTGTCTGGACATGAACAAAATTTCCCTTTTTTTTCAAAACAATGTTTTATTAGATATTTGACTGATCTTTTGGGGAAAAAAATTGAAGATTGAGTTTCAAGTTTGAGAAAATGGTTTTGACCAGTTTTTCAATTGAATTTTTTTCCACTCACAAATCTTCTATTTCATTTCAAGTTAAATGCATGTCAAAACTTATGTTGCTCAGACTCTCCTAAAGTTTTGCAGCACAGTGTCGGATCTTCCAAAAATGCACTATTTTTAGAGGATTTGACATGCCCCCATCGACATTTTTAAAGAGTCCGAGCAACATAGGTGTAACAGCCCATTTTAGACCGGAGTCGAAACGAGAGTACTACGTATGGTTGATTCCTAGATGTATTTAAAGGAGTCGCCACCTAATTATTTAAGTGAATTAGGACACTTGATTTATTGCAATAAAATACTGCAATTAATCTCCATTTAATGGTCTGCGAAATTAATGAGATTCTGGATAAGGGTTCTTTATTATCCTAAAGGGAAGGGGTTAGGCATCCTTTAAGATCCGCTAACTTGCGGTTATCCGTTCAAACCTAGGTTAATTATATGTTGACTTTTATTCTACCTATTCTAAGCATTTTTACATAATTTACAATTAAAATAAAATGCAATGCAAAAATAGTAAAACTAAAATTTAAATGAGACATTAAGATAAAACTCTGGGACATCTTTAGCCCTTTTTAGGCCTTCTGCACAAGATGATCTCCGGGTACCTGCATAAGTACTTAGTAAAAGTGTTAGTAATAAAATAAATAATTTTGAAGTAATAGCAATAATTAATAAATAAAGCCAAAAATAAATTAAATCTTTTGCAGGTAGGCCTTGGAAATCAGACGGAGATTCCTTCATCTACCAATATTGCTATAAAATAAATAAAACTTTCAGATCCGCGTCAAAACAGTAATAGTTTTAAACACGGAGGGCTCAGATATAAAAAATATAAAGTGGGACAGCCTAAACACGTGCGGCTGCGAGAATTCTCTGCCGGTAGCATATTGGTTATCGGTGTAAGTGGAAGAAATCATTCGCCGAAAAGCTTCATTTATTTTATTTTAGTCTTTGCATTGTGGAGGCCTCAAAATCGACGGATAACTTTTTCATCGGCCAATGTGTAGTATCTTGTTGAATCGGTTTAATACTTTCACCAAGTGTAATAAATTGTTCAAATCAATTCCAAAGAAAAGAAAAATAAAGAAATCGGTCCTTTAACTTGCAAAAACAAACGAGAAACCAATGACCACAACCCAAATGAGCGAGGCGATAAAAATGGTACGAGCGATGTCGGGCTCGGATAGGTCGCCGGAAATTTCAGAACATACCCAAAAATCGAGAATAACAAAGCGATGGATAAAATCGGCGAAATCCGAATGGTAAGCCCGAACAAAGGTCGCGGAGTTTTCAAAACTCGGCGAACGCTAAAGCCACAAAAATCGATCGAACAAATGGAATAACATCGGCACCACAGCGACGCAACAAAACAAAAATAATCGTAAAACACTGAAACAAAGAAGAACATAGTTCGCTGAGTTCCTAAAACTCGGCCAAAATACTAAAATGGCACAAAATCACCCAACAGCGAAGCAAAGCGAACATCGCGGAGTTTTGCAAACTCGACCAAATATCAAAACTTAAATCACCAACAAACGAAGCAAACCGACGAACATCGCGAGTTTTGCAAACTCGCCAAATATCAAAACTTGAAATCACCAACGATAAAATAAGCGGCGATTATATATAAAAATACAAAGCAATGGAGGTCGCGGAGTTTAAAAACTCCGACGATTACCGAAAAAGGAAAATCGATCCACGATCGACAACATACGAACAAGATATAAACCGAACTAACGGGAAATGGGAGGCATCAGCCGCTATCGCCGGAGCGACGCCATACTGATGGTGGTGGTGCTCGGCGAGATTAGGGCAGCGAGAGCAGCGGGGTTCGGCGATGGAGAGGAGAGCAGGCGGTGTGTCTTTGAGGTTACGGAGAGATAGGTGTTCGCCGGGTAGGAGCTCCGGCGAAAGCGGCGAGATGATGAGGAGAAAGGATGAGAGAGACCGAGTGAGAGGGGAGATTTGTATTGTCATTGATTTTAGTGAAAAAAGGAAATGTTTTATTTTATAGGGTAGGTTTAGGGTTTGGTATTTGGGGGGGGGGGGAATGAAAAGTGGGGTATTGTTTTTGGGGGAAAAATGAAAAGTGGGGTATTGTTTTTGGGGGGAAATGAAAAGTGGTATTTGATTTTAGGGGGGGGGGAAATAAAAGAGGGTGTTTGGATGATATTAAAAATAGTGTTGACTTGGACTGATTCAAATTGTGTCTTGGTGGTGGTTTGACAAAAATGGAAATTTAGTTAATTATTTAACAGAAAAATTATTTAAAAATATGCAAAATTATAAAAATGCAAATGTCGACGCAATAATACTAAAAATGCAATATTTAAAACATGTTTAATGCCTGATTAAAAGTAAAAAATGGGATGTCAATTAATTATTTAAAAAGATACAAATATTATTAAAATAAAACGACGGTGTAACAATAATAAAAACATAATATTAACAAAGACATAATGCTTAATTTAACATAAAAAGATAAAAAAATGCAAAAAATGCTGATTAAAATGTGGTGTCCTAAAACACTTAGAATTGCAACAAATATACAAAAAACGAGTCAAAATTGACTGTCAACAGCATGTCCCTCTTTGTACGGAGATATTGGAAGAGTCTTCGGACAAAGATGTTGACTTGTAGCCAATTTTGTCCTGTTTTTATAAACTAGAATTCAAAAATAGGGATGATGCAGACTGAAAAATGTCGATGTCGGATCAAGATGACCGGGTCGTTGTGATGCAAAAAATAAAAAACAACGCTGACGCTGATTTAAAAATGTCCCAGTGTCGAAATATGATTGACACTGGGTTGCAGGTGATGTGGTGCTGAAAAAGACAAGGTTATTGTAAATGTTGATGACGTCATTGCATAGACGCGATGCAGATGCTCGTCGTTGCATGGACGAAACATAGATGCAGCCGTTGCATGGGCTTAAAATGAAAAGGCGTCGTTGCATGGACGCGATGCAGATGCTCGTCGTTGCATAGACGAAACATGAATGAAGCCGTTGCATAGGCTTAAAATGAAATGACGTCGTTTTGGACGCAATCAGATGTTAAATCGTTGCATGTAGCGAAACATGAATAAGCGTTGCATGGGCTTTTAATGAAATGGCGTCGTTGCATAGGCGCGATCAGATGCTCATCGTTGCATGGACGAAACATAAATGAAGGTATTTGCATAGGCTTAAATGAAATGGCGTCGTTGCGTAGACGCGATCACGAATGCTCGTCGTTGCATGGGCGAAACATGAACGAAGCCGTTGCGTAGGCTTAAAATGAAAAGGTGTTGTTGCATGGACGCGACGCAGATGCTCGTCGTTGCATAAACGAAACATGAATGGCCGTTGCATAGGCTTAGAATGAAAAGCGTCGTTGCGTGGACGCGATCTGAGATGCTCGTCGTTGCATAGGCGAAACATGAATGGCCGTTGCATAGGCTTAAAATGAAAAGCGTCGTTGCGTGGGCGCGACGCAGATGCTCGTCGTTGCGTAGACAAAACATGGATGAAGCCGTTGCGTAGGCTTAAATGAAATGACGTCGTTTGGACGCGATCACGGATGCTCGTCGTTGCATAAACGAAACATGAATGAAGCGTTGCATAGGCTTAAAATGAAAATGCGTCGTTGCGTGGACGCGATCAGATGCTCGTCGTTGCGTAGACGAAACATGAACGGCCGTTGCATAGGCTTAAAATGAAAATGCGTCGTTGCATGGACGCGATCAGATCTTCGTCGTTGCATGGGCGAAACATAAATGAAGCGTTGCATAGGCTTAAATGAAAATGGCGTCGTTGCGTAGGCGCGATGCTGCTCGTCGTTGCATAGACGAAACATAAATGAAGCGTTGCGTAGGCTTAAATGAAAATGGCGTCGTTGCGTAGGCGCGACGCAGATGCTCGTCGTTGCATGGGCGAAACATAAATGGCGTTGCATAGGCTTAAATGAAAATGGCGTCGTTGCGTAGACGCGATCAGATGCTCGTCGTTGCGTAGACGAAACATAAATGAAGCGTTGCGTAGGCTTAAATGAAAAGCGTCGTTGCGTGGACGCGATCACGGATCTTGTCGTTGCATAGACGAAACATGAATGGCGTTGCGTAAGCTTAAAATGAAAAGGCGTCGTTGCATGGACACGACGCAGATGCTCGTCGTTGCATAGACGAAACATATACGGCCGTTGCATGAGCTTAAATGAAATGGCGTCGTTGCGTGGACGCGATCACAGATGCTCGTCGTTGCGTAGGCGAAACATATACGGCGTTGCATGGGCTTAAAATGAAAATGCGTCGTTGCGTGGACGCGATCACGGTCTTCGTCGTTGCATAGACGAAACATATACGGCCGTTGCATGGGCTTAAAATGAAAAGCGTCGTTGCATGACGCGACGCAGATGCTCGTCGTTGCGTAGACGAAACATATACGGCGTTGCGTGGGCTTAAAATGAAATAGCGTCGTTGCATAGGCGCGATCTGGATGCTCGTCGTTGCAGGGACGAACCATGAATGAAGCCGTTGCATAGGCTTAAAATGAAAAGGCGTCGTTGCATGGACGCGATGCAGTTGTTCGTCGTTGCATAGACGAAACATGAATGAAGTCGTTGCATAGGCTAAAAAATGAAATGCATTAGTTTAGGGGCGTACTGCTTTGTGACCGTGCTGGTTGAGATAAGCGTCATTGCATAGGCGTTGTGCATTTGTGACCGCGTGGGTTTATTGTTGTGTTTCTGCCTTTGCTGATATGAATCTCCTGCACTCAAAGAAAACTTGTGAGTTTTAGGAAATAAGTGGTTGATTAGCGTCGATTCTGTAGCTTTGGCTCTTGACGCTTGCATTCTTGGTGAAGACCTAGTTGGCCTTCTTTTTCCTGTCTATTGCCATTTTCTTGCAGTGAATTCCTTAAAATGTCTCAGTTTCTGGTAATGAAGATGTTGAACTGGGTAAGGTTGACTCTTGACGCTATTAAAGCGATCATGTATGCAATTTTTTTTTCATGAATGAAAAGCTAATGCGAGTATATGGACAAAATCGAGTCCAGTGCAAAACAAGGAAAATATTTCTAACGGTGTGACCGAAGCCGATGTGGCTGCCTACGTATCCCGCCGAGGGAGTCAGGTCAAGACGTAGTTCATGCTGCAAAAATAAGAATTTTTATGATTTTAAAATGATGCGGGACCGAAGCCGGTGTGGCCGCCTACGTATCCCGCCGAGGGAATCAGGTCAAGACGTAGTTCGTGCTGCAAAATAATTTTTATGTAATATGCATTTTGTTGTTTTTTATGAAAAAATGGAAGACGACATTACGTTCTGACTCCAGTTGATACCAACAATTAGTATTGTGCATAAGGATGTTCTTTTATTGATTTCAGTCTAATCGAGATTGACTCTGGTGTAATTCACGACTTGAGATAGTACCTCAGACATACCTGAGTGTCGACACACCTGCTTGCATCCAAGGTTTCGAACTACACGTAATCTCACGTTTCAAATGCCCTCACTGAAAGAAAGTCTCATTTCACACATATATTTGATATTTTGAATTTTGGGGCGTTTAGAAATGCGCTCACTCGAGAAAGATGTTCATGCATGCAATTGTGATACCATAGGCTTGGCCGTCATGTAAGTATCCACTAATGTGAGAACTCTCAGTATAAGATCATGTAGGGCTTGTCACGGGCTTGTAATGTAGGCTTGGGGAAAGGGAATGGATATCATTTGGATAAAAGTGACTAATCATTCCTCGAGAGTTGGACTACGTCCATGATTGATATTTGTGCGCTTTAATGCTAACTTACTTTCTTTTTGTCCCAGTTTTTCTGTATTGACTTCTTTTGAATCTTTCATTTGAAGCACCTCTTTTTTTTTTTCGGGGTTATATATATATTTTATATCGGGGCTTTTGATTTTTTTTTTTTTTTGTGTGAAGTCGCCTCTGCTTTCATTTTTGAGACTTTGACAATTTTGTCTTTGCAAACTTCAACGCAGTATTTTGTCAGCTATTTGCACATTTCTAAAGCGCTCGAGGAGGTCGGGCCAAGAGAGGATAGTGCGTCGCACTCGAGAAGTAATATAGGTGTAATATGCGGTTGTCAAAAAATAGGTTTTAGGCTCAAAGGGGTGTACTAGGGATAATGTTATTTGGTAGGCTGAAAAGGCTCAAACGGATCAAAGAAAGCCTACGATCATTTCCTACACCGAGTGTTACTCAGGATTTCGCCTCAACAAACATTCAGGCCAAGTTCTAGATCACAATGCAATGCAATTGAACTTATTCTAAAAACTCACCACACAATGCATATGAAACGATGAGGTCGGTTTAATTCTTATCTTGAAAACATGCAAGACAATGTCATCTGCGGGTATGAATAAGAGGTACCAAAAGAATCTATGGTTTACCACAAAGTCAACTCATACTGATTATCACGTATTTTTTTTTTATTATGCACACTTGTAACTGTGTTGGTATCAACAAAGTCAAACAATAATACTTAATTTTTTTTTTTTTTTGAATAACATTTTTTTTTTTGTATTTTTTGAATAAAACATTTCTTTTTTTTTTGTATTTTCGAATAATTGTTTTTTTTGTATTTTTTGAATAAATGGTACCGAACCTGAATAGGGCTGCCTACGTATCTCGTCTTTGACGAGAATCAGGTGTGCGTAGTTCGTTCAAATATGTTATAAAATGTATGCTTGAAAAGAATTTATCAAAGAAAGGATAGCAATATAAAACTGTGCAAAGTAAAATGAATGTCCGACAACATGGTGAATGGGATGCATGAGTGAGAAAAATATGTTTATTTTTTTTTGTTTTTATTTTTTATGGTGTCGAACCCAAAATGAGTTGCCTACGTATCACACCGTGTGGTGAGAATCAGACACGCGTAGTTCAGAATAATTATAATAAAATGAATGATATGTAAGAACTATGCAATCAACGCTAGACATATTAATTGAATTTGCAAATATGAATAAAAATACTAAGTAAAGAAGAATTGAGAGCGATGTCTCGTTGAATCTGATATAAACTGACTTCTAGTAGTCAACATAACTAACGCTCATTTTTGTGATGATTTTTTTTCTTTTTTCGCCCGCCCTCGGTTGTTTGCGAGGACGACCTTCCTGCAAAAAATATGAGAAATAGGTGAGTAGGAAAGTGACAAAATAATAAAATGAAGGGGTGTGACCATATAGTCAGAGACTCCCCTGATTGGTTCGACCGGACTGGTGGTTGATGCTTCACAAAGTCCAAGTCGCGCTATTCAAGAGTGATTCTGTGATAGAAGTCCCGATTGCAATGTGAGAGCAAAAAGTGCAAAAATGCAAATGCTCGAACCCGGAATCACAAAAGAGCAATTATTGAATTAAATAATATGTACAGAGTTGCTAGCGACAAACGATAATAAACAAAAAACATGAAAATCAAGCGCATGCCCTAATATGCTTGGGACCTCCCTTATGCCAGAGGTGAGCCTAAACGCCAAATATGCGGGATTATGATAAATGGGTCCAAGCCGTTAAACTGCAATATTTTGTTGGAAATGGCGACCAAATGACGGTGCACTTTTTCCAATTTTGGCGTGTCATGACTAGGCTTGGATCCGTCTATCATCATCACGCTACACATAGTATGTTAATGGGTCGTTGGGTTGTGAAACCCGTCGACAAGTTTGGTGGATTTCTAATTGTGGCGTTAATACCAAGGATTAACCCACCTAAGGTTTATGCATGCATGACTTAATAAAAAGTGGTATAGCTCTATCTTAAGTTTTCTAAGATTTGGCTTACTAGACCTGATGGTTCCCGGCGGACTACTCGAGTGAGAAGGCTACGTGACCCACGGTTGGACCGGATTCTCCGCGTCTATTACCAACTCTCCTAAATTTGGGTTTTGAAGAAAGAATTTTGCTGATGCACCAAGCGCACCTCGCGTGTAGTGTGTGATAGTGTTAATTTTCCAGAATGTAGGAAATATGAGCGGAATGTCAATTTAAGGAAAGCAAAAAAACCAAATAGCAATTAAAGTAGTTAATTACAAAATAAAAGCAAACAATATAAAATATTTACAACAAATATAAAAGCAAAATAAAGTGCAATATTTAATTAACCTGAGTTTGCTATGATCAAAAATCTGATATCCCCAGCGGAGTCGCCATCTGTAACAGCCCATTTTAGACCGGAGTCGAAACGAGAGTACTACGTATGGTTGATTCCTAGATGTATTTAAAGGAGTCGCCACCTAATTATTTAAGTGAATTAGGACACTTGATTTATTGCAATAAAATACTGCAATTAATCTCCATTTAATGGTCTGCGAAATTAATGAGATTCTGGATAAGGGTTCTTTATTATCCTAAAGGGAAGGGGTTAGGCATCCTTTAAGATCCGCTAACTTGCGGTTATCCGTTCAAACCTAGGTTAATTATATGTTGACTTTTATTCTACCTATTCTAAGCATTTTTACATAATTTACAATTAAAATAAAATGCAATGCAAAAATAGTAAAACTAAAATTTAAATGAGACATTAAGATAAAACTCTGGGACATCTTTAGCCCTTTTTAGGCCTTCTGCACAAGATGATCTCCGGGTACCTGCATAAGTACTTAGTAAAAGTGTTAGTAATAAAATAAATAATTTTGAAGTAATAGCAATAATTAATAAATAAAGCCAAAAAAATAAATTCGTCTTTTGCACAGGGTAGGCCTTGGAAATCAGACGGAGATTCCTTCATCGGCCAATA
The DNA here is from genome assembly GCA_029844215.1 of Przewalskia tangutica. Lineage (NCBI taxonomy): Eukaryota > Viridiplantae > Streptophyta > Magnoliopsida > Solanales > Solanaceae > Przewalskia > Przewalskia tangutica. The sequence continues at coordinate 72,935,262 of CM056740.1, read as the reverse complement.
TTGCTATAAAATAAATAAAACTTTCAGATCCGCGTCAAAACAGTAATAGTTTTAAACACGGAGGGCTCAGATATAAAAAATATAAAGTGGGACAGCCTAAACACGTGCGGCTGCGAGAATTCGCTCTGCCAGCGCATATTGGTTATCCGGTGTAAGTGGAAGAAATCATTCTTGCCCAGAAAGCTTCATTTATTTTATTTTCCGTCTTTGCAACTGTGGAGGCCTCAAAAATCGACGGATAACTTTTTCATCGGCCAACAGTGTAGTATCTTGTTCAGAATCAGTTTAATACTTTCACCAAGTGTAATAAATTGTTCAAATCAATTCCAGCAAAAGAAAAATAAAGAAATCGGTCCTTTAACTTGCCAAAAACAAACCAGTAAACCAGCGACCACAACCCAAATGAACGAGGCGATAAAAATGGTACAGAACAGTAATCGGGCTCGGATAGGTCGCCGGAAATTTCAGAACATACCCAAAAATCAGTAACAGCAAAACAGTGGATAAAATCAGCCAAGAAATCCGAATGGTAAGCCCAAACAAAGGTCGCCGGAGTTTTCAAAACTCCGGCCAGACGCTAAAGCCACAAAAATCAGTCCGAACAAATGGAATAACATCGGCACCACAGCGACGCAACAAAACAAAAATAATCAGCGAAAACACTGGAAACAGCAGCAACATAGTTCGCCGGAGTTCCTAAAACTCCGGCCAAAATACTAAAATGGCACAAAATCAGCCCAACAAACAGAAGCAAACCGACGAACATCGCCGGAGTTTTGCAAACTCCGGCCAAATATCAAAACTTCAGAAATCAGCCCAACAAACAGAAGCAAACCGACGAACATCGCCGGAGTTTTGCAAACTCCGGCCAAATATCAAAACTTCAGAAATCAGCCCAACGATAAAATAAGCAGCAGTTATATATAAAAATACAAAGCAATGGAGGTCGCCGGAGTTTAAAAACTCCGGCCAGTTACCCGAAAAAGGGAAAATCAGTCCACGATCGACAACATACCGAACAAGATATAAACCGAACTAATGGGGAAATGGGAGGCATCACTTCCACGGCTATCGCCGGAGCGACGCCGCTACAGTGGTGGTGGTGCTCAGCGACGAGATTAGGACGACGGGAACAGCGGGGGTTCGACGATGGAGAGGGAGACGGGCAGTGTGTGCTGAGGGTTACGGAGAGATAGGGTGTTCGCCGGAGCTGGGAGCTCCGGCGAAAGGGGCGGCGACGACGAGATGATGAGGAGAAAGGATGAGAGAGAGACCAGGGCTGAGAGGGGGGAGGGGTCAGATTTTGTATTGTGCGCTGCTGATTTTCTGAAAAAGGGGGGGGGGAAATGTTTTATTTTATAGGGTAGGTTTTGGGTTTGGTATTTGGGGGGGGGGGTGGGGGGAAATGAAAAGTGGGGTATTGTTTTTGGGGGGAAAATGAAAAGTGGTATTTGATTTTAGGGGGGAAAATAAAAGAGGGTGTTTGGATGATATTAAAAATAGTGTTGGCTTGGACTGATTCAAATTGTGTCTTGGACTGGACTGGTTTGACAAAAATGGAAGGCTGGTTAATTATTTAACAGAAAAATTATTTAAAAAGATGCAAAATTATAAAAATGCAAATGTCGACGCAATAATACTAAAAATGCAATATTTAAAACATGTTTAATGCCCGATTAAAAGTAAAAAATGGAATGTCAATTAATTATTTAAAAAGATACAAATATTATTAAAATAAAACGACGGTGTAACAATAATAAAAACATAATATTAACAAATACATAATGCTTAATTTAACATAAAAAGATAAAAAATGCAAAAAATGCTGATTAAAATGTGGTGTCCTAAAACACTTAGAATTGCAACAAATATACAAAAAACGGGTCAAAATTGATTGTCAACAGCATGTCCCTCTTTGTATGGAGATGATGGAAGAGTCTTCGGACAAAGATGTTGACTTGTAGCCAATTTTATCCTGTTTTTATAAACTAGAATTCAAAAATAGGGATGATGCAGACCCAAAAAATGTCCCAGTGTCAGATCAAGATGACACTGGGTCGTTGTGATGCAAAAAATAAAAAACAACGCTGACGCTGATTTAAAAATGTCAAAGTGTCGAAATATGATTGACACTGGGTTGCAGGTGATGTGGTGCTGAAAAAGACAAGGTTATTGTAGATGTTGATGGCGTCATTGCATAGACGCGATGCAGATGCTCGTCGTTGCATGGACGAAACATAGATGCAGCCGTTGCATGGGCTTAAAATGAAAAGGCGTCGTTGCATGGACGCGATGCAGATGCTCGTCGTTGCATAGACGAAACATGAATGAAGCCGTTGCATAGGCTTAAAATGAAATGACGTCGTTTTCGGACGCAATGCAGATGTTCGTCGTTGCATAGACGAAACATGAATGAAGCCGTTGCATGGGCTTTTAATGAAATGACGTCGTTGCATAGACGCGATGCAGATGCTCATCGTTGCATGGACGAAACATAAATGAAGCTGTTGCATAGGCTTAAATGAAATGGCGTCGTTGCATAGACGCGATGCAGATGCTCGTCGTTGCATGGACGAAACATGAATGAAGCCGTTGCATAGGCTTAAAATAAAAAGGCGTCGTTGCATGGACGCGATGCAGATGCTCGTCGTTGCATAGACGAAACATGAACGGCGTTGCATAGGCTTAAAATGAAAAGCGTCGTTGCATGGACGCGTCACGGATGCTCGTCGTTGCGTAGACGAAACATGAATGAAGCCGTTGCAGGCTTAAAATGAAAAGCGTCGTTGCGTGGACGCGATCACGGATGCTCGTCGTTGCATAGACAAAATATGGATGAAGTCGTTGCATAGGCTTAAATGAAATGACGTCGTTTTCGGACGCGATGCAGATGCTCGTCGTTGCATAGACGAAACATGAATGAAGCCGTTGCATAGGCTTAAAATGAAAAGGCGTCGTTGCATGGACGCGATCACGGTCTTCGTCGTTGCATAGACGAAACATGAATGGCCGTTGCATAGGCTTAAAATGAAAAGCGTCGTTGCATGAACGCGACGCAGATGCTCGTCGTTGCGTGGGAAACATAAATGAAGCCGTTGCATAGACTTAAATGAAAATGGCGTCGTTGCATAGACGCGATGCAGATGCTCGTCGTTGCATGGACGAAACATAAATGAAGCCGTTGCATAGGCTTAAATGAAAATGGTGTCGTTGCATAGACGCGATGCAGATGCTCGTCGTTGCATGGACGAAACATAAATGAAGCCGTTGCATAGGCTTAAATGAAAATGGCGTCGTTGCATAGACGCGATGCAGATGCTCGTCGTTGCATAGACGAAACATAAATGAAGCCGTTGCATAGGCTTAAATGAAAAGGCGTCGTTGCATGGACGCGATGCAGATGCTTGTCGTTGCATAGACGAAACATGAATGAAGCCGTTGCATACGCTTAAAATGAAAAGGCGTCGTTGCATGGACGCGATGCAGATGCTCGTCGTTGCATAGACGAAACATATATGAAGCCGTTGCATGGGATTAAATGAAATGGCGTCGTTGCATGGAAGCGATGCAGATGCTCGTCGTTGCATAGACGAAACATATATGAAGCCGTTGCATGGGCTTAAAATGAAATGGCGTCGTTGCATGGACGCGATGCAGATGCTCGTCGTTGCATAGACGAAACATATACGGCCGTTGCACGGGCTTAAAATGAAAAGGCGTCGTTGCATGGACGCGACGCAGATGCTCGTCGTTGCGTAGACGAAACATATACGAAGCGTTGCACGGGCTTAAATGAAATGGTGTCGTTGCGTAGGCGATCGCAGATGCTCGTCGTTGCGTAAACGAAACATGAATAAGCCGTTGCATAGGCTTAAAATGAAAAGCGTCGTTGCATGGACGCGATCACGGATGCTCGTCGTTGCACAGACGAAACATGAACGGCGTTGCATAGGCTTAAAAATGAAATGCATTGGTTTAGGCGTGCACCTTTGTGACCCGTCTGGGTTGAGATAGCGTCATTGCATAGACGTTGTGCATTTGTGACCCGCATGGGTTTATTGTTGTGTTTCTGCATTTGCTGATATGAATCTCCTGCACTCAAAGAAAACTTGTGAGTTTTAGGAAATGAGTGGTTGATTAGCGTCGATTCTGTAGCTTTGGCTCTTGACGCTTGCATTCTTGGTGAAGACCTAGTTGGCCTTCTTTTTCCTGTCTATTGCCATTTTTTTGCAGTAAATTCCTTAAAATGTCCCAGTTTCTGGTAATGAAGATGTTGAACTGGGTAAGGTTGACTCTTGACGCTATTAAAGCGATCATGTATGCAATTTTTTTTTTCATGAATGAAAAGCTAATGCGAGAATATGGACAAAATCGAGTCCAGTGCAAAACAAGGAAAATATTTCTAACAGTGTGACCGAAGCCGATGTGGCTGCCTACGTATCCCGCCGAGGGAGTCAGGTCAAGACGTAGTTCATGCTGCAAAAATAAGAATTTTTATGATTTTAAAATAATGCGGGACCGAAGCCGGTGTGGCCGCCTACGTATCCCGCCGAGGGAATCAGGTCAAGACGTAGTTCGTGCTGCAAAATAATTTTTATGTAATATGCATTTTGTTGTTTTTTCTGAAAAAATGGAAGACGACATTACGTTCTGACTCCAGTTGATACCAACAATTAGTATTGTGCATAAGGATGTTCTTTTATTGATTTCAGTCTAATCGAGATTGACTCTGGTGTAATTCACACAGCTTCAGATAGTACCTCAGACATACCTGAGTGTCGACACCGCTCTGCATCCAAGTTTGAACTACACGTAATCTCACGTTTCAAATGCCCTCACCGAAAGAAAGTCCCATTTCACACATATATTTGAGATTTTGAATTTTGGGGCGTTTAGAAATACGCCACACTCAGAAAGATGTTCAATGCATGCAATTGTGATACCATAGGCTTGGCCGTCATGTAAGTATCCACTAATGTGAGAACTCTCAGTATAAGATCATGTAGTGCTTGTTACGGGCTTGTAATGTAGGTCAGGAAAGGAATGGATATCATTTGGATAAAAGTGACTAATCATTCCTCGAGAGTTGGACTACGCCCATGATTGATATTTGTGCGCTTTAATCGACTTACTTTCTTTTTGTCCCAGTTTTTCTGTATTGACTTCTTTTGAATCTTTCATTTGAAGCACCTCTCTCTTCTTCTTTTTTCGGGGTTATATATATATTTTATATCGGGGCTTTTGATTTTTTTTTTTTTTTGTGTGAAGTCGCCTCTGCTTTCATTTTTGAGACTTTGACAATTTTGTCTTTGCAAACTTCAACGCAGTATTTTGTCAGCTATTTGCACATTTCTAAAGCGCTCGAGGAGGTCGGGCCAAGAGAGGGATAGTGCGTACGCACTCAGAAAGGGTATAGGTATAATATGTGGTTGTCAAAAAATAGGTTTTAGGCTCAAAGGGGTGTACTAGGGATAATGTTATTTGGTAGGCTGAAAAGGCTCAAACGGGTCAAAGAAAGCCTACGATCATTTCCTACACCGAGTGTTACTCAGGATTTCGCATCAACAAACATTCAGGCCAAATTCTAGATCACAATGCAATGCAATTGAACTTATTCTAAAAACTCACCACACAATGCATATGAAACGATGAGGTCGGTTTAATTCTTATCTTGAAAACATGCAAGACAATGTCATCTGCGGGTATGAATAAGAGGTACCAAAAGAATCTATGGTTTACCACAAAGTCAACCCATACTGATTATCACTTGTTTTTTTTTATTATGCACACTTGTAACTGTGTTGGTATCAACAAAGTCAAACAATAATACTTAATTTTTTTTTTTTTTTTAATAACATTTTTTTTTGTATTTTTTGAATAAAACATTTCTTTTTTTTTGTATTTTCGAATAATTGTTTTTTTTTTGTATTTTTTGAATAAATGGTACCGAATCCGAATAGGGCTGCCTATGTATCTCGTCTTTGACGAGAATCAGGTGTGCGTAGTTCGTTCAAATATGTTATAAAATGTATGCTTGAAAAGAATTTATCAAAGAAAGGATAGTAATATAAAGCTGTGCAAAGTAAAATGAATGTCCGACAACATGGTGAATGGGATGCATGAGTGAGAAAAATATGTTTTTTTTTTGTTTTTTTTTATGGTGTCGAACCCAAAATGAGTTGCATACGTATCACACCGTGTGGTGAGAATCAGACATGCGTAGTTCGGAATAATTATAATAAAATGAATGATATGTAAGAACTATGCAATCAACGCTAGACATATTAATTGAATTTACAAATATGAATAAAAATACTAAGTAAAGAAGAATTGAGAGAGATGTCTCGTTGAATCTGGTATAAACTGACTTCTAGTAGTCAACATAACTAACGCTCATTTTTGTGATAATTTTTTTTTTCGCCCGCCCTCGGTTGTTTGCGAGGACGACCTTCCTGCAAAAAATATGAGAAATAGGTGAGTAGGAAAGTGACAAAATAATAAAATGAAGGGGTGTGACCATATAGTCGAGACTTCGATTGGTTCGACTGCATCGGTGGTTGATGCTTCACAAAGTCCAAGTCGCGCTATTCAAGAGTGATTTACGCAGTAGAAGTCTTGATTGCAATGTGAGAGCAAAAAGTGCAAAAATGCAAATGCTCGAGCCCGGAATCACAAAAGAGCAATTATTGAATTAAATAATATGTACAGAGTTGCTAGCGACAAACGATAATAAACAAAAAACATGAAAATCAAGTGCGTGCCCTAATATGCTTGGGACCTCCCTTATGCCAGAGGTGAGCCTAAACGCCAAATATGAGGGATTATGATAAATGGGTCCAAGCCGTTAAACTGCAATATTTTGTTGGAAATGGCGACCAAATGACGGTGCACTTTTTCCAATTTTGGCGTGTCATGACCAGGCTTGGATCCGTCTATCATCATCACGCTACACATAGTATGCTAATGGGTCGTTGGGTTGTGAAACCCGTCGACAAGTTTGGTGGATTTCTAATTGTGGCGTTAATACCAAGGATTAACCCACCTAAGGTTTATGCATGCATGACTTAATAAAAAGTGGTATAGCTCTATCTTAAGTTTTCTAAGATTTGGCTTACTAGACACAATGGTTCCCGAGCGGACTACTCGAGTGAGAAGGCTACGCGGCCACCGGTTGGACCGGATTCTCCGCGTCTATTACCAACTCTCCTAAATTTGGGTTTTGAAGAAAGAATTTTCCGATGCACTGCGCACCTCGCGTGTAGTGTGTGATAGTGTTAATTTTCCAGAATGGAGGAAATATGAGCGGAATGTCAATTTAAGGAAAGCAAAAAAACCAAATAGTAATTAAAGTAGTTAATTACAAAATAAAAGCAAACAATATAAAATATTTACAACAAATATAAAAGCAAAATAAAGTGCAATATTTAATTAACCTGAGTTTGCTATGATCAAAAACCTGATATTCCCAGCGGAGTCGCCATCTGTAACACCCCATTTTAGACCGGAGTCGAAACGAGAGTACTACGTATGGTTGATTCCTAGATGTATTTAAAGGAGTCGCCACCTAATTATTTAAGTGAATTAGGACACTTGATTTATTGCAATAAAATACTGCAATTAATCTCCATTTAATGGTCTGCGAAATTAATGAGATTCTGGATAAGGGTTCTTTATTATCCTAAAGGGAAGGGGTTAGGCATCCTTTAAGATCCGCTAACTTGCGGTTATCCGTTCAAACCTAGGTTAATTATATGTTGACTTTTATTCTACCTATTCTAAACATTTTTACATAATTTACAATTAAAATAAAATGCAATGCAAAAATAGTAAAACTAAAATTTAAATGAGACATTAAGATAAAACTCTGGGACATCTTTAGCCCTTTTTAGGCCTTCTGCACAAGATGATCTCCGGGTACCTGCATAAGTACTTAGTAAAAGTGTTAGTAATAAAATAAATAATTTTGAAGTAATAGCAATAATTAATAAATAAAGCCAAAAAATAAATCCGTCTTTTGCACAAGGTAGGCCTTGGAAATCAGACGGAGATTCCTTCATCGGCCAATATTGCTATAAAATAAATAAAATTTTCAGATCCGCGTCAAAACAGTAATAGTTTTAAACACGGAGGGCTCAGATATAAAAAATGTAAAGTGGGACAAATTAAACACGCATGCCATGCAGAATTCGCTCACACAGCATATTGGTTATCGGTGTAAGTGGAAGAAATCATCCTGCCTGAAAGCTTCATTTATTTTATTTTCCGTCTTTGCAGAATCATGGAGACCTCAAAATCGACGGATAAATTTTTCATCTACCAACAAAGGTAGTATCTTGTTCAGAATCAGTTTAATACTTTCACCAAGTGTAATAAATTGTTCAAATCAATTCCAGCAAAAGAAAAATAAAGAAATCGGTCCTTTAACTTGCCAAAAACAAACCAGTAAACCAAATGACCACAACCCAAATGAACGAGGCGATAAAAATGGTACAGAACAGTAATCGGGCTCGGATAGGTCGCCGGAAATTTCAGAACATACCCAAAAATCAGTAACAGCAAAACAGTGGATAAAATCAGCCAAGAAATCCGAATGGTAAGCCCAAACAAAGGTCGCCGGAGTTTTCAAAACTCCGGCCAGACGCTAAAGCCACAAAAATCAGTCTGAACAAATGGAATAACATCGGCACCACAGCGACGCAACAAAACAAAAATAATCGTAAAACACCTAAACAAAGAAGAACATAGTTCGCCGGAGTTCCTAAAACTCCGGCCAAAATACTAAAATGGCACAAAATCATCCCAACAAACAGAAGCAAACCAACGAACATCGCCGGAGTTTTGCAAACTCCGGCCAAATATCAAAACTTCAGAAATCAGCCCAACAAATGTAAGAAACCGACGACATCGCCGGAGTTTTGCAACCTCCGTCCAAATATCAAACCTTCAGAAATCAGCCCAACGATAAAATAAGCAGCAGTTATATATAAAAATACAAAGCAATGGAGGTCGCCGGAGTTTAAAAACTCCGGCCAGTTACCCGAAAAAGGGAAAATCAGTCCACGATCGACAACATACCGAACAAGATATAAACCGAACTAATGGGAAATGAGGCATCACTTCCATCGCTCGCGGAGCGACGCGCTTCTGATGGTGGTGGTGCTCGGCCGACGGGATTAGGGCAGCGAACAATGGGGTTCACGATGGAGAGGGAGACGGGCAGTGTGTGTTGAGGGTTACAGAGATAGTGTTCGCGGGGAGGAGCTCCGCGAAAGCGGCATTTACGAGATGATGAGGAGAAAGGATGAGAGAGACTGGCCAGAGAGGAGGGTCGATTTTGTATTGTACATGCGATTTTACGAAAAGGGAATGTTTTATTTTATAGGGTAGGTTTAGGGTTTGGTATTTGGGGGGGGGGGAATGAAAAGTGGGGTATTGTTTTGGGGGGAAAATGAAAAGTGGTATTTGATTTTAGGGGGGAAAAATAAAAGAGGGTGTTTGGATGATATTAAAAATAGTGTTGGCTTGGACTGATTCAAATTGTGTCTTGGACTGGACTGGTTTGACAAAAATGGAAGGCTGGTTAATTATTTAACAGAAAAATTATTTAAAAAGATGCAAAATTATAAAAATGCAAATGTCGACGCAATAATACTAAAAATGCAATATTTAAAACATGTTTAATGCCTGATTAAAAGTAAAAAATGGGATGTCAATTAATTATTTAAAAAGATACAAATATTATTAAAATAAAACGACGGTGTAACAATAATAAAAACATAATATTAACAAAGACATAATGATTAATTTAACATAAAAAGATAAAAAATGCAAAAAATGCTGATTAAAATGTGGTGTCCTAAAACACTTAGAATTGCAACAAATATACAAAAAACGGGTCAAAATTGACTGTCAACAATAGGTGACATACACAACTTCAACTTTCAAATACCATTTTCCAACTTTTTTCAAAATATCACATTTTTTATGTCCCAAACGCATACTAAGTATCACAATGAATGATGTTTGAACTTTGAACTAGTCATGATAAGTTTGTGAGCGAAGTAGCGAGTTCAAGTTTGAATCGTCAATGATATGATTTTCGCACTGTTCGGCTCTTATTAAAGAGTTTATGACTGATGGTACATTGATATAGGTGGCTACGGAAGATCTAAATCTCGCGGTTACAACATACACGGAAGATGAAAATCTCTGTCAAACATTGTCTACAGAGAGGTACGAGTTCGTTATCTTGCTTAAATAACTTTTGACAAGATGAATTTATGTTCTTAAAATCATTTCGTACCACTATTGAGTCAACTTGTACAAGTATAACATAACCCTATTTGAGGAAGAGGCGGAGCCGAGATTTCAGCTTTATGGGTTTTGAATTTTCGAACAATGATTCCAAGTGATAATATATGGTGCTAAATTTAATGTGTACACATATTCAATGAGTTTCTTACACAAATATATTGTTTGACCAAAAGCTACTGGGTTCAGCTCAACCCGTATCTGGGCTTCTACTGTTAAGATGTTAATTCTGGCAATGAGTTGGCAGAAACCTCCATGGATGGAGGTATCACGATGAGGGAGATTGAAAGAGACGAAAGTGAAGAGAAGGAGAAACAGAATTGTGGAAGCTTTTTGTTGGTATTGCTACAGTGACCAAAAGAGTATTTATAGTGCAAAGTTTGCACTATAGGCCCATATTACAAATATAGCCATTTGAGGCCAGAAACTTAAATGTAACTAAAACGTAAAGGGTCACTATGAATATGAATGCATACTATGAATATGAATGTATAACGACGTATAACTATGATCAGATAATCGTATAACTATTGCATATTTATATCCTCAACACGCCCCCTCAAGCTAGGAACTAAGAAGAGATTCTTTAGTCCTAGCTTGGACAATAGATAATCATGTTGCCCAACTGTCAAGCCCTTCGTGAGGATGTCAGCAGGCTGCTCAGCAGTCTGTATGTAGAGTGGACTGATCAGCCCTTGTTGCAGTTTTTCACGAATGAAATGGCAATCGATGTCGATGTGCTTCGTCCTCTCGTGAAAGACAGGATTGGCAGCAATCTGCAATGAGGACTTACTGTCGCTGTGTATGGGAACTGGAAGATGAACAGAGATGCAGTAGCAAAGAGACGAAAGCCAGTGACCTTCGAATAAAGCAAAGAAGCTGCGATATTCAGCCTCAGCAGAGCTGCGAGATACTGTGGGCTGTTTCTTCGACTTCCATGAAATGAGTGAAGATCCAAAGAAAACCAAGTACCCAGTGATGGATCTCCTCGTAATGAGGCAAGAGGCCCAATCAGCATCGCAGTAAGTTGTGAGATGATCAGTGTCACCAACCGGCATAAAAAGACCCAAACACGAGCTGCTTTTAAATATCGTACCACTCGATGTGCAGCTTGAAGATGGGAAGCCTTTGGACACTGTAAGAACTGACTTAAGCTTTGCACAGCAAAAGAGATATCTGGTCTAGTATTTGTCAAGTATAGCAGCCTGCCAATGAGTCTCTGATAGCCTGTTGGATCCTCTAGCACTGGATCCTTGGTTGCTACAGAATCTGTGCCTATATGTTGATCGTATACCACAGAGGTAAGCTTGGTGTTGAGCTCTACAGGAGACTTGGCAGGTTTCCCAGCAGAAAGGCCAAGGTCAGAGATCAACTCCATCGTGTACTTCCTCTGATGCATCACTATGCCACTGCTGTTCCTAGCAAACTCAAAACCAAGAAAATACCTTAAGATCCCCAGATCCTTGATTTTAAAGATCTGTTGTAGACTCAGCTTTGTCTCCTGAACTAGACTCTCATCATTCCCCGTAATAAGTAAATCATCCACATAAATGAGCACAACTACTATTCTGTCACCAATCTTCTTGGTAAGTAGGGAATGGTCGAGTTGGCTTTGAACAAACCCTGAGCCTTGCAAAGCAGTGGTCAATTTGATATTCCACTGCCGAGAGGCTTGTTTCAGGCCATGGAGTGATTTAATCAACTTGCACACCTTTCCTTGCCTGTTGTCGAAGCCTTGAGGCATGTTCATGTACACCTCTTCTACAAGATCACCTTGAAGGAATGCATTATAGACATCCATCTGATATATGTGCCATTGTCTAGAAGCTGCTACTGCCACTACTGCCCTTACAGTGACCATCTTTGCCACCGGAGAGAAAGTTTCTTGGTAATCGATTCCCTCCTTTTGATTGTAGCCCTTTGCTACTAGCCTTGCCTTGAACCTTTCAACTTCACCATTCGCTTTATACTTGATCTTATAGACCCATTTACACCCAATGGCTTTCTTATCTCTTGGAAGGTCTATGACCTCCCGGGTGTTGTTGTGCTCCAGAGCTTGCATCTCAAGATGCATGGCTTCGACCCATCTATTGTCTTTCACAGCCCCAGCATAAGAAGTTGGCTCATGCTCAACCTCAACTTTTGTAATGTAACTTTTATACCTTGCCTGTAATCCAGCATAGCTTAAGTGATTAGCCATAGGATATAGGCAGTCTTGGCTATTCTCTGTGTGAAGCTTGGATGAAGTCTTTCATCCAGGAAGGTTGTTTTCTATGTCTGGCAGACCTTCTCAGTGGTGGTTCTGAGTCAGGGCTGAAATCTTCATCTGGCTGTGCTGAGGAGTGAATATTGGACTCCTCCTGGTCTGTCTGTGCTGAGGAGTGAAGATTGGACTCCTCCTGGTGCCCTTCTTCAACTTCCAAAGCTTCTGTAGGCTGACAACCAGGTCCATCAGGTGTGGAATCTGCTCCACCAGATGTAGGAATATGTTGGAATACATCAACTCAGCGTATGCGGTTCAAAGATAGCCCAGTATCCCCTTTTAAAGGTTGCTGCTGGAAGGGAAAGATGTCCTCATAGAATGTCACATCCCTGCTGACAAACAGAACATTATTAGATAAATTCAAGAGCTTGTAACCCTTCTGTCTGGATGAGTACCCAAGTAGCACTGCTTTAATGGCTCTTGTGTCAAACTTATCAAGCTTGACCAGATTAGTAGCATAGCACAAACAGCCAACAATTCTTAAGTGAGACAGAATAGGTGCCTTCCTGTGTAATTTTTCATAGGGAGAAATGTTTCCCAGCACCACAGAAGGCAGTCTATTCAAAACATACACTGCAGTTTCTATGCAATCTCCCCAAAATCTGGGTGGTAAACAGCCCTGGAACTTGATGGCTCTGGCTAGTTCCAATATATGTCTATGTCTTCTCTCAACTGTACCATTCTGCTGTGGGCTGTAAGGGCAGGATGTCTGGTGAATTATTCCTAGATGAGCAAAGAGATCTCTACAGGAGTTATTTAGGAACTCTGAACCATTGTCAGATCTAATGCACTTGACCTTCCCACCAAACTGAGTTTTAATCATTATGCATAACTCTTTAATCATAGTAGCTACATCTGATTTAATGTGTAAAAGGAATACCCATGTCCATCTACTGAAATCATCAACCACAGTGAGAAAAAATTTCATACCATTGTAAGTAGGTGTCTTGTAAGGTCCCCAAACATCAAGGTGTAGTAAATCAAATGGGGAAGTAGTTACACTCTGACTAGTATGAAAAGGTAATCTAGTTTGCCTAGCCATAGGGCATATATCACAATGATGAATTGTAAAATCAGAATTATGTTGGAATGTGTTTATTTTCCTAAGAACACTCATTGGTGCATGTCCTAGCCTTTTATGCCATAAAGCAGCCTTCAAATCTCCTGTACTGCACTTGGACATGTGTGATTGAGCTGCTAACCATCTGTCCTGCTTCCTGGTGGAATCCAGCACATATAGACCATCAACTTCTCTACCAATCTCCTTCACCTTCCCAGTAAGGAGATCCTGCAGCACAAAGAAATCAGGAAAGAACCTTGCACTACAGTTCAGTTCCTTAGTCAATTTTGACACTGAAAGCAAGTTAAACTGAAAGCTAGGCACACATAGCACATGTTTGATGAGTTCACCTCCTGTTAGTCTACATTCTCCAGTCTGTGTGATTGGAACAACACCTCCATTAGGCAGCTGCACATGACTTGGATTTTCTGACCAGTTAGAAGTCTCAATCATGTTCTTATCTTTTACCATATGATTAGTGGCTCCAGAGTCAACTATCCATGGGCTGTTATTACCTTTACTGTGTGCACAATTACCTGCCATACATACTTTGGCTGCAATAGTATGATCAGTACCTTTTCCTTTGATTTGGTTCATAGCAGACACCATCCTCTCCAGTTTTTCTGGTGTGCAGGTCCTCATGATCTGCTGGAGTTGATCCTGCTGCTGTGCAGAGAGTTGAGGACTGCTTTCTCCACTTGCATACTCACCATAATGTCCTCCATATTCTTGCATAGATTTCAGAGTTGAGGTATATCCTTCTGTCTGTGGTCCCATGACTGCATTGGCTCTATGTTTTCCTTTGTAGTCTGATGGATATCCAATTAGCTTGTAGCACTTTTCTTGTATGTGTCCCTGCTTTTTACAGTAATCACAGTAATACAGCAACTTATGACAGCCTTCTCTATTGTGGCCTTTCATATGACAATAGTCACAGAAGGCAGGTGACCTCCTACTTTTGTTAGCTGCAATCCTGCTTGTTAGTGCTATATTATCCATGGAATTTCCCATTGAGGAAATCTGTTTTTGGCTCTCATCTTGTGCTATCATAGCATAAGCTTGGTTTACACTAGGTGTGGGTGACATCAATAGAATGTGACTCCTTGCTTGATTGTATCCATCATTCAATCCCATAAGGAATTCTAACAGCCTTTGATTCCCTAAATGGGCTATATACTCCCTAGGATTCGAGCATTCACATGTGGGAGGTGGAATGATCGAATCTATCTCATCCCATAGGTCCTTCATCCTAGAGTAGTACTGAGAGACTGGTGAAACTCCTTGGTTTAGCATTGTTAGATCTTTCTTAAGCTGATATACTCTTGAGAGATTGATCTTATCGAATCTCTCCTTAAGGTCCTTCCAAACTGCTGCTGCATTAGTTCTATATAGGATTCCACTCAATAAACTTCTGTCGACATTTCGCATTATCCATGACATCACTAAGGCATTACATCTGTCCCACTGCCTTATGTGATTTGGTCCATACGTATCCCGTCTTATAGATCCATCCACGAATCCAATTTTGTTCTTCGTGAGCAATGTCAGTTGCATAGCCCTACTCCACAACGTGTAATTTTCCATTCCAGTTAGTTGAATCTCAACTTGTATGGCACCTACTGTATCGGATGCACTCAGGAACAGAGGATGATTGTGGTCGATGACCTCAGAATCAGAGATCGAGCTTTCTTCGAACATGACTGACGGGATTGTCGTGATATTCTCCATTAGTGATACTCAAAACTTCACAGTCACAGCCTAAATCAATTAAACTGAGTCGATGCAGACGACTCCAATCGCAACAATACAAAAAAAAACTTCAATCGATGAGGGAGTTCTAATCCCGACAGCAAATACACGAATCGGAATCAATTGGTTGATTATGAACCGTACCTTTAACTGATAAATGATCTCCAGATGTAGAGATACGAGAAATAACCTCAATCGACAAACAATCACTGAATCGTCAAACCTCGCAAAGATGAATCTCTCAGTTTCTGTTTATTCTAACAGAATATCTTCTGGATTCTCCTTGCATGGCTCTGATACCATGTTAAGATGTTAATTCTGGCAATGAGTTGGCAGAAACCTCCATGGATGGAGGTATCACGATGAGGGAGATTGAAAGAGACGAAAGTGAAGAGAAGGAGAAACAGAATTGTGGAAGCTTTTTGTTGGTATTGCTACAGTGACCAAAAGAGTATTTATAGTGCAAAGTTTGCACTATAGGCCCATATTACAAATATAGCCATTTGAGGCCAGAAACTTAAATGTAACTAAAACGTAAAGGGTCACTATGAATATGAATGCATACTATGAATATGAATGTATAACGACGTATAACTATGACTGTATAACTGTGTATAACTATTGCATATTTGTATCCTCAACATCTACCTCCGCCCCTGATTTGAGGGGAGGTCCACTTTTGGCTATACTGAATTTTCGCAAATAAACTGTCCAAGAGTAATTATTCTAATTGGTAATGCCTATATAAATGCAGCAGCAACAGCTGTTGTTCGGACGAGGAAATGGAAAGCGCAGCATCTAATACCAGAAATCGTTACGAACTATCAGAAGAAATGGAACTACTGAGGGAGAGGAACAAGTTGAACTAAAGGAAATGCAAGGGAGATATTCAGAAATAAGCCTCAAATTTGCAGAGGTAGAAGGAGAAAGACAGAAGCTTTATATGAAACTCGAAACATTAAGAGCGTGAAAAAGGAGCTCGTAAAATAGATACAAGTATAGGTAATGAACCAAGTTATTGCTGCTAGAAGATTTAGATGTAAAGGTCCCTCGTAGAAAAGCTAAATTAAAATAAATGTAAATTGGTGAGGGGTGTTTTTTTGTTGCATATTCTTTATTCTTTTTCGTGCATAGAGTTGCACGATAAAATACACGAGTAGTCATGTTAGCATATAATAGGTTGTATTAATTGTCAAATAAGATACTGTCTAAGAGCATTTCAAGTTGTTTCTGTAAGTTAATGACTTGTACTTTCTGTGTATGAAGAGATTCTTTCATTATTATTTTATGGACATATTTTTTCTTACAGGCAGCAATTATTGTATTTATAATGAAAACTCCTACTTTATGGCTAAACAAAAAAATAATCTTTAGTGGTTTTTCGAATTTACACTGTCAGTGTAATTTAATTTGTTATAATATACCGCCATCTCTTATTTTTCAGATACTTTTGGTGTATGGAATTTAAAGTCTATCTAATTATTGCTTCTTAAAACTCTGCAGGATTCTAAAGCATGAACATAGACAATTATAGTGATTTAGACCTTATGGTTTGGTTATAAAAATAGGATTTGTTATGTTAAAGATTAAGGGTTACTTTATTATTTTGAAACTTTTAGTTGCTGTCGGTCCAGAGTAAACAACATAATGAAGCATTTGAAGTCAATAACTATTATCTCAGAAAATATCAATTGACTAACCAAAGACATCCAATGAATAGTAAAAAAGGAGCCTATTCTTAAGGGCATCTTGGTGTGTACAAAGTTCCTGCTATATGTGCGGTTCAAGAAAAAGATCGGATCATATTGTGCCCTATTATACGCAGTCATATTTTGTATTTGTGCGAAAGATTATATTCAAACCTTGAATCGTTGACCTCTTGATCACAGGGGAATAACTTTTATCGTTACACCAAATTAAACTGAGTAATATATTCTTAAATTTTGTTATTGTATTGTGTGGGGCATATGCATAAAGACTATAAAAAGTATTTTGTTTTATGGTTCTTTTTAAGCCGAATGTCTATTGGAAACAGTTTCTCTACCCCACAAAGATAGAGATAAGGTATGCGTATATTTTATCCTCCCCAAACTCCACTGTTTGGGATTACACTGAATATGTTATTGTTGTTGTTGTTGTTTTATGGTTCTTTTATATACGTTTTCTTAATTGAATGAAAGTTCTGACAAAATTTTAATTAAGTTATGTTTTTTAAAAAGAGGATTCTTGCATTTTTTTCCTCTTGCTGAGAAAGCATATGAGCGATCTCGAGAAGCATCCCGCATCTTCTCCTTGGCAAAGAGAAATTTTACCATTCGACTATATTCACATTTTTTTTTCTTGATACACAATATGTACCCCACATATATGATATATAAGCGGATCTTATTTGTGTAGTGCGGAGACACATATTCTCTTCAGAACGATTCCAATTATTTTAAACTTGCAACTGCTATATAAGTGTAAAAATAGATAATAGGGCCTAATTTATTTAACATTGTATCAGCCCAATGTAAAGGGTCAGCCCAATGTAAAAGGCCAGCCCATTTCGTATAAGCTGTACATATTAATATAGGGCAAAGGAAAAAGGAGGGTCAGAAGCTTCTAGTGCTTTTCTTCTCTCTAACTTCTCTCAAAACCTAGCCTCTGTATTTTCTCTACTATTTTGTACTGTAAATCAAAGATTCATTCATAGAATGAGAGGAACATTCTTCGTTAATAAATGATTAAGACTCTTTAGCTTTCTTTCGATTCTACCATTGATTCTGAACTATACTTCATACTGTGTCTCCAAAACCCTAAAAGAGTAGACCATCGATATCAGTTGTCTGTGCTTGTCAACTGTGATAGTGGTGGTGTTAGCCTTTCTCAACATGGTATCGAAATGGTCACACAGATCATCTGGCATGCATCGATTAAAGTGATTCAAGATCCGAGGAAATCACTCGAGGTATCTGTGGTATCCTGTACTTCTTCATCGTTTCTTGTGGTCTTTAACTCTCCGATGTTGTATATGTTGTTCGGTCCATATAATCTTGACTAGATCTGATTTTTTTATGGATCGGTTCTAGCCCTAAACACTTTAAAAGGATGGTATGATCTAACAAATGAAAGTTAAATGTCTAAGGATGGAGGTGCTATATCCATACCTAGAGAACCTACTGGTACCATCCCAACCAACACTGTTTTCGACCATAACCATCCTCTTTTCCTACAAGCCTCGGATGTCAGTGGTAGTTCTTTAATTTCTTTTCAACTACTGGGATCTGAAAACTACACTGTGTGGAGCAGATCTATGAAGATTGCTCTACTTGGAAGAAATAAGTTAGGCTTTGTAAATGGAAACTGTACTAAAAATCATTTTGGGGTGGAATGGTGGGACCAGTGGGATAGAGTCAACGCAGTAGTACAGGCATGGCTAATGAATGCTGTGTCGAATA
This sequence comes from Przewalskia tangutica, assembly GCA_029844215.1. Classification (NCBI taxonomy): domain Eukaryota; kingdom Viridiplantae; phylum Streptophyta; class Magnoliopsida; order Solanales; family Solanaceae; genus Przewalskia; species Przewalskia tangutica. Next base: position 72,916,439 of record CM056740.1, on the reverse strand, counting down.
GCCTGCTGTGTGGAGTACTATATGCAGAAACTGCATATGAGGTTTGGGAAGACTTAAAGGAAAGATTCGACAAAATTGATGAATCTAGAACCTATGACCTACATAGGGAAATTGCTACCCTATCACAAGGTAATGACAGTGTAGCAGATTATTACACTAAGCTAAAAAATCTTTGGGTAGAATTTCAAGCTATCGTGCCACCACCAAGCTGTGCTTGCCCTACCTCTAAAGATTTCACAGACTACCTGCAGAGACAAAAACTCTATCAATTCCTCATGGGGTTAAATGAAAGCTACATGCAGGCTAGAAGCCAAATTCTACTTATGTCACCCCTTCCTACTGTTAATAAAGCATACTCCATGATAATTAGTGATGAAAACCAGAAAGGAATTAGTGCTAGGGGCCTTCTTGGAGCTGGTCCAACTAGTGGTGGACACAGTGAAAAATTAAATCCTCCCATCGCTATGTATTCCAAGATGGAACAAGAGGAATCGAGGTCGAAGGAATACCACCCTATTCTGAAGAGTGCAAAATGAGAGGTCACACAGCGAGTCACATGCGAGACTTGTTGGTTATCCTCCTGGGTTCAAGTCAAAGAGAAAGGAGTTTGCTGCTCACAATGCTCACAACAGAGCTTCAGATTCCTCCTCTGATGACAATAACCAAACCTGGGTTCAAGCAGCACCTAAATTCTCTCAGAACCAGTATGAGCAGATAGTAAAATTGCTAAACAACAACAAATCACAGACAGGAGTGTCTCAGAACTCTCAAGGTATTCAATCATCTGCAAATGTAGCAGGTATTTCAGAACTCAAAGCTTTACATGTTTTCAATACAGTCAAGAACTGGATAATAGACACTGGTGCTACAAATCACATGGTGTGTGACATAAACATGTTAGATAAGATTAGTACAAAAAATGACTTAGACACACCAAAGAAGGTGTTCTTACCAAATGGTCAATCTGCCCATGTCACTCACACTGGCACAAGTACCCTCTCTAATAGAAGTACACTAGAAAATGTGTTCTGTCTACCTCAGTTCAAATATAATTTGTTATCTGTGTCTCAACTAACAAGAGAGCTGAAATGTGCAGCTGTCTTTTACCCTGATTTCTGTCTATTCCAGGATCTCTACAGTGGGAAGGTGAAGGAGATTGGTAAACTCCAAGATGGACTTTATATGCTTGTTAATCATGATAAAGGTACACTGGATTCAAGAAAGACAGTTTTAAATGTACAAGATAAGCAAAAGAGAACTATGGCAGAAGAAGACATTAACCTGTGGCACAGAAGACTGGGTCATACTTCTAGTAAGGTACTTAGTAAACTGATTAGTGCTAGTAATGATGAAATAGCAAAGGCAATAAAAACTTGTAATGTGTGCCCTTGTGCAAAACAGTGTAGACTACCATTCCCAAATAGTACTACTTACAGTAATAAGGCTTTTGACATTGTGCATATGGATATGTGGGGTCCCTATAAGGTTGAAACATATAATGGAAAGAGATTCTTTCTCACTATTGTAGATGATCATACTAGAATGTCTTGGATATACCTACTTAGGCTTAAATCTGAGGTATGTGTGGTACTTAATCAGTTTCTTAAATATATATCAACCCAATTTAATCAAATAGTCAAGATCATTAGAACTGATAATGGGACAGAATTTGTTAATGATACTTGTCACACCTTGTTTCAGAACTTAGGTATTATTCACCAAAAAAGCTGTGTATATACACCCCAACAGAATGGTATTGCTGAAAGAAAACACAGACATATATTAGAAGTTACTAGGGCAATAAGAATGGAGGCTAACATTCCTTTAAAATTCTGGGGCCTGTGTGTACAGGCTGCAGTTTATTTGATCAATAGACTACCCTCCTCTATTACTCAAACTACACCTTTTGAGAGCCTCTATCACAAGAAACCATCCATAGGTCATATAAAAACCATTGGGTGTCTTTGCTTTGCTAATGATCTAACTGTCACTGATAAGCTCCAGTCCAAAGTTAAAAAATGTGTTCTGATGGGTTACTCTGAAACACAAAAGGGGTACATTCTGTATGACTTGCAGTCTAGAAATCTCATTGTTAGTAGAGATGTTAAGTTTAGAGAGACTATTTACCCTTTCAGAGAACAGGTCTCTGAGAACCCTATCTTTCAAAATCTCTCTAATAACAATGATGATCTTAGTATAACCCAAGAAAGCTTGCAGAACAATACTGATAATTCTGAAGCAGAATGTGCTGATATCATCAACATAGAACCAGTAAAAGGTAGTAATTCCATTGAGCATGATGTAGTAGGAACAAATTCTGATAATATTCAACATATATGTCAACCTGATATGGACTCAAATGACAAAACTAGGAGGTCTAGCAGACTCAAACACCCTCCTATATGGCTCAAAGACTTTATTACAACCAATGCCAACAATGTTATCTACCCTATTGCCAACTACATTTCTTATGAGAACCTAAAGCCTATCTATCAAGCCTTTCTAAGCTCTTTTTCTGAAATGACTGAACCTAAAGGTTATATGGAAGCTTCTAAAGATCCTAGGTGGGTAGAGGCTATGGAAGCTGAAATAGAAGCTTTACAAGATAATCACACTTGGGAAATAGTCACATTGCCAAAAGGAAAACAGCCTATTGGCTGCAAATGGATCTATAAAATAAAATATAAAGACACTGGAGAAGTAGAAAGATTAAAAGCTAGGCTTGTTGCTAAAGGTTATAGCCAAGAAGGAATAGATTACAAGAGACCTTCTCCCCACTTGTAAAAATGGTAACTATAAGAACTATTCTATCTATTGCTGCCTCCAGATGTTGGTATATCCATCAAATGGATGTTTATAATGCTTTCCTTCAAGGGGATTTATTTGATGAGATCTATATGACCCTTCCACAAGGCCTCAGTACTCAGGGGGGCAGTAACTCAGTGTGTAGACTTACTAAGTCCTTGTATGGGCTCAAGCAAGCTCCAAGACAGTGGAATTTCAAACTTACAGAGGCTTTAGTAAAAATGCAGTTTAGACAATCTGAGTTTGATCATTCTCTGTTTTTAAAACAAAATAGCCAGGGTATACTAATCATTCTTATCTATGTGGATGACATGCTAATTACTGGTGATAATTTGAGGCTCATAGAGGAAACTAAGCAGTCCCTTCATAAGGTTTTTAAAATGAAAGATCTGGGAGAGCTAAGGTACTTTCTAGGGATAGAATTTGCTAGGTCCAAAGAAAGGGATCATTATGCATCAAAGGAAGTATGCCTTAGAACTCATTTACGAACTTGGACTTCACTTTGCCAAACCTATTAACACACCCACTGATACCAATATGAAACTTACCACAACTGAATATGATGAGTATAAGACAAGGCAGGTCACAGATGGAAGGAAAACAGTGTCTCATGATGGTCCTATAGAAGACATCAGCTCTTATCAAAGGATGATTGGTAAGCTACTATATCTTACTCTTACTAGACCAGATATTGCTTATAGTGTGCAAACACTTAGTCAGTTTTTACAAAATCCAAAGAAGTCACATCTCAATGCTGCAATCAGAATAGTAAGGTATGTAAAAGGTAAGCCGGGACAAGGTGTGTTGTTATCCAGTAATAAACAAGAAACTCTAACTAGCTACTGTGATGCAGATTGGGCTTCATGTCCACATACAAGAAAATCTGTTACAGGTTACTTAGTCAAGTTTGGAGACTCCCTCATATCCTGGAAGTCTAAGAAGCAAAGTACAATTTCCAGAAGCTCATTGGCGTAATATAGAAGTCTAGCTAGCACCATTTCTGAGATCACTTGGCTACTGGGTCTGTTGAAGGACATTGGTGTGGGCGTCCAAGCGGCAGAATCGTGGTACACAGACGAGAAATCAGCCATACAAATGGCAGCAAATCCAGTGTTTCACGAAAGGACAAAACACATAGAGATTGACCTTCACTTTATTAGAGAGAAGATTCGATCAGGGATAATTGAAACTGAATACATCAACACTTCAGAACAACCTGCAGACATTCTCACTGGGTGAGCAGACACAACACTTGCATCTGTTCCAAGCTAGGCTCTTTGAATATCTTTGAGCACCCACTTGAGGAGGTCAGAAAAATAGATAATAGGGCCTAATTTATTTAACATTGTATCATTGATGTAACCAAAGTGGTCACCAATGTAAAAGGCCAGCCCATTTCGTATAAGCTGTACATATTAATATAGGGCAAAGGAAAAAGGAGGGTCAGAAGCTTCTAGTGCTTTTCTTCTCTCTAACTTCTCTCAAAACCTAGCCTCTGTATTTTCTCTACTATTTTGTACTGTAAATCAAAGATTCATTCATAGAATGAGAGGAACATTCTTCGTTAATAAATGATTAAGACTCTTTAGCTTTCTTTCGATTCTACCATTGATTCTGAACTATACTTCATACTGTGTCTCCAAAACCCTAAAAGAGTAGACCATCGATATCAGTTGTCTGTGCTTGTCAACTGTGATAGTGGTGGTGTTAGCCTTTCTCAACAATAAGTCTAAGACGAGATTTTTCTTACTCTTAGTTTGATCGATATTTCGGCATGGGACATGTTTTATTTAACAGTTTTTTGGATGTTAAATACTATTAGATGAGTTATTTATTATTATTATTTATTTATTTATATAAGGAAATTGTATGGGCTTTTTCTTTGAGAACAATCGTATTAGCGCCTTCGCAACCTACCTTTCCATTCTTCGAGTGCAGTTCCTTCTTGAGTGTAGTGTGGTGTAGTAGTAGGAACTTCTAGGCCCCTTCCCGGCTACTGGATCACTCTAGTGCTTCCGGTACTACGGACCCTCTGGGTCATATCATTATGTAGGAGAGATGACCGAGTGGTTTAAGATGTAGCATTGGAATTGCTATGTAGGCTTTTGTTTACCAAGGGTTTGAATCCCTCTCTTTCTGCACTTCACCTAATTCACTAATGTTAATGACCGAAATGTATCAAATATCAATAAATAAAATGATTCCAAAAGTTAGACCTTTCTTTGATATATATTCTCAAGTAGAGTTTTCTCGAACGTATCAATAAGCTAGACTCATACTGTGAGTTGTTTCTTGCCATAAATAATGGCTTGTTCCTGGTACCTTTGAACCAACTAAAATGCTTTTCTTCAAATCCCTCTGAAATTTGAACAAAATTTGAACTGTCAACCGACTCTTTCGACTGTGAGTGATAAAAAAAAGAATGAAAATTTATAATAGTTCTATGATTGTTGATGTCATGAGAAAGAGAAACATCAATGAATTTCTTTGTGTACCTGGTTATTTTTTAGAGAAATTATTTAATCTCATTAGTATTTTCTTATAGGTGATGGCAAAAAAATAGAAGTGTCAATGCACATATTATGTCTGTTATTAGCTTTAGCTAAATTGGTCATTGACATGATGTGTTTCATATAAGGACTAATTTTAAAAGTTATTGATTTTATTTTGGTTCTGCATGTATTATTTTCGGATTTTTAAGTAAAATTAGTTGGGTCTTGTATCTCCGGTTAGTGTGAAGAATGGTGATTTGCACAAATAGGTTGTTTCAGCGCCATTATTTAAATTTCTATCTCGTTTAAATAGATTTGCAAATGTAACTTACAAGTTGAAACTTGAAGCTTGAGGTCATTTATTAGTCCATGGTGTATGGCTGGCCAACGGGGCAGATCGGCCCAGTTCTGATTCCTCTCCGATCTCGCTTTATCGATAACGGGATTCGAACCGGGACGAGATCTGGGCTCGTCCCGCCAGGCCCGTCCCGACCAAGACCCGCCCCGGTCTCGTCCCCTGTCCCGCTCGACCTCTACCCTTTGCACAAAATAGTCGTTGCACAACGACCATTTTTGGCCTCCCAACCCCCCACCCCCTTAATATTTATTTTTAACCCCTAAGTTATTATATTTACACTTTAACCCAATTTTCTCAACTATAAATACCTCATTTTCTCTTCATCTTTCTCACAAATCTTCCTACAATCTCTTTATATAATCTAATCTCTCAATCTATCTCTCTACAAGTCTACATTGTCTACTAAATATTCAATTTTATTTATTCAGTTGGTAGTTAAGTTGACAACTAGTTTGAGGATCATCCATCGAGCAAAGTTTCAATTTTCAACCTCTCGATTACATGTCGATGTTACGTTGGCGTTTGATACATTCGTTCCTTCATTAAATTATTATTGTTTCTTTATTTTAATTAGCGCACTTAATTTCATTATCTTTAATTATTTATTTACATAATTATAATGGAACGCCTTGGACTTATGATTAAGTGTAAGAGTAAGGGTCAGACTTCTCTAGTAGGGGAACAAGGGCAGGAGTACTTCTTCTAGTCATTATATTCCTCCTAGACAAGACGATTTCGTTGATACTGATTTTTTTCCTGAAGTACCATTAGATTTAGACGAGATATTTTCTGGAACTCAACAAGACTTTAATTTAGAAGATAATCTAGATGACACACCCACTAATTTAGATGACACATCCACTAGTGCACGTTAGACTGGAACACCTCACATCCCCCCTAGTATGAGACGATGCCCAACACAACAAAAATTAAAATCAGATGCATGAGCTTTTTTTGATAGGGACCAAGAGAATGAAGTAGTTAGATGTCAAATTTAAAAAAATGTTTAAAAGTTTAAAATATAAAAGGGTAGGGTGGGATGACAGGTTTATTGAGACATGTACAAATGTTTCACACAGCTAGGTGGGAAGAATACGAGGCTAGAAAGTCGGGTGCACCAATGCCCTCTCAGTCGGGACAAGGTTCACATAGTGTCATTGTCCCGGACCAAGTACATGATCAAATTAACCTGATGACGGGGAATTGAAGGCCCTAAATACAATAATCATAGAGATAGAGAAACAATAACAAAATTAGTTGTTGTGCAGAGTTTGTATTTTTCATTTCCTTCATCTCCTGATTTTATTCATTACATTAGAGAAATGTATAATTCTACTTTTAACGATTTTCCTAGATCAAATGTAAGGAGAGAGATTTTTAAATTTGCACATGAATATCAACAATATTTATGTTATTCATTATATCATTTCCCTGACAAAGTATCTATCACGTTTGATATAGGTCGTAGTACTAACAACCATGATTATTTAACGGTAACATGTCATTGGATAGATTATAAATGGTTTATGCAAAAACATATTTTAGCGTATAGATATATAGATAGTAGACACACTGGTAATTGTATTTCAGAAAATATTTATTCAGTTTGGGATTATTATGACATGACTATTACATTAGATAACACTTCTTCTAATAATTAAGCTATTAGACTTTTAAAAGAAGTTTTAAGTCCATCTTTTTCAAATCATTTTCATATAAAATGTGCATGTCATATTTATAACTTAGTTGTAAAAGATGATCTATCACTTTTTGAAGACATTCTTAATAAAATACAATTTGCTATAACCGCTCCTTCTTTCAAAAATCAACAAAGCTATATTTTTAGAAGTAATAGAATACAACGAAAAAAAGAATATAAAAAAAATTGTCACGGTTGCGGACTACCTTATAGAAAAATTCACGAAGAAGTAGCCACTAGGTGGAATTATTTATACGAGCAACTACTTGTTGCTTATGATTATAGAAGACATGTAACTTTATTTTTAAACGTCCATAATTGAAATTCTACTGATATGGTTGTAGATTCCGATTGAGATTCAATTTCAGAACTTATTGTATTTTTAGAAAAAAAATTCAAGCTACTAAAGAATTTTTCGATATGTATTATCCTACTATTTCAACAATGTTATTTTATATAGCTCTAATATTTTTATTACTTAGTGAATATATAAAAAAAATAGTTTATAAGGCACCTATTAAAAATGATTATCAAATTAAAAAAATATTTTATTTCTATTCCACTATTTATATTATTGGTGTTGTATTAAATCCGACTATTAAAATAGACGGTTGTAAATCACTTATTGAAACCATTTATGATTGTATAGCAGTGCTTCCACCTCCAACTCCAAAAACCTAAATGACCCACCACATATTGAACAAACTAAAGAAGAAGTGTTGTCTAGAATACGAGATGAATGCAAAAAAGTATATAGTTATTACTAACAAGAAAGTGTTAGAAACTATCTGACTTTCATATCATCTTCTTCTTTTTCAACACAACTTCAAAAAGACATGTTGTTTCTGCGGCTAGTATTGAAAGACTTAAAAATAGAATGTTTAGCGGTAACACTATTAACCAAGTTAGTGGCTTTGATGTTTTTGTTTTGTAGGGAATTGTACCGTACCAAGTTGTTCTCAATGAAGAAGGACGTTAAGACTTGCTGAAATACTGAAGGGAGAATGAGAAGATATTTCTGAAAATGTCATTGATGGCCCGAGATATGTTGAACATTCAAGCGTCATCAATAGCGTCTCAAAGCGTTTTTTCGGCCAATAGCTTTCAAATAAGAGACCACAACCACTCGTTAGCGGGAGACAACTTGGAGATTGCAGTATTATTTAGAGATTGAATACGATTGGAGAAGTGTGATCAAGCAGAGATCAACAAAGAAGAAAGATAAAAAACTACAATGAAATCTTTATCCGACGGAGGTGGAAGTGACGTCGATCAATTTGACCAACAAATACCAATTCCAACCGAAGAACCACAAGAAATTATAAAGAAACTAAAAAATGTGTTTTTGAAAATGTAATATTTTTAATTGTAATTTTACAATGTTATTTATTATTATTTGCAACTTTCAACACCACAAAGTTGCAATTTTGAAATTGTACTACCAAAAAATCATATAAGAGCAAAACTGTTTTTCTTAAACTATCTTGTTCAATTATTGAGTTGTTTATATATATATATATATATTATTTTTTAAAATTAAGTGCAAAAAAAAACGAAAACCTGATCCCGACCCGACCCCGTCCCGCCCCGTTATTAACAGTCTCCTTTTTCGACAGGATCAGGACGGAATGGACGGAAAATCGCAGAATCCGCCCCGTACCCCGCCCGTTGGCCACCCCTAGTTAAGAGACATGTACTTTGACTTTAATCATTAAACCGTTATGGTTAATTTCAATGGTTTTGATCTAAACAAATACTCTCTTAAAATTTTGGGTCAAAAACTCATATTTTCTAACACAATAAAAATTAGATTCCAAGTCAATTCTCTATTTCAAACTTCAAATTTTTTCATTTTATTTTGTTTCAGACGTATTGTTTGATGATTTATGTGAATGAGCTACTATTTGAAGAATTAAACCATCTTTTCTTAAATTCCGATTTTCACAAAATGTTTTAAATTATTAACTACATTGAGCTATATACTACTTTTCAATGTAATTTTCAAGCACTTATTTTCTTTTGAATAATTTATGTTAGAAGTCACATCGGAAAATTAACTATTTTGACCCTTATATATCAAACCTTTTCACATAAATTAGAACAGAAGGTGTAGTTTAATTTCAAAATTTGATAAATTACTAACTTAAAAAAAAGTAATTTAAAATGACTAAACCCTCAAATACTAAAACGGGTCGTTACACTTTCCTTCGCCCTTTTTTTAACAAACTTTTTAGGATTTTAGAGTATTCTCTCCTTCACACTATGAGCTCCACAGCTAGGGGTGCACAAAAAACGGATCGGATCGAAAAAACTCTGGACCGAACCGAATCGAACTAAATTTTTCGGTCCGGTCTTCGGTCCTTCAATTCTGGAAATTCAGTCTTCGGTCCGGTCCGATCTGATTTTTTCCCGATTTTTAATGTATATTTTCGGGTTTTGGACCAGACCGGGCCGAATCGAACTTGGACCGGACCAAACTTGAATCGAACCGGATCGAATTTTCGATCCGATCTTCGATCCTTCAATTCTAGAAGTTCGGTCCTCGGTTCGATCCGAGGGTTTTGTGCAACCCTATTCACAGCCATAAATATCCAGCCCCCTCCTCCTCCACCTGGAGCACCATACTAAAACAATCACCACCACAAACTACCTCTACTCCGGCAATCATTATCGTCGCCGCAGCCACGACGGCGGCAGGTAGCAATGGCTGTTTTAGACAAACGCTATAAAAATAATCACTAACTGAAAAAAATAAAAAAATGAATTAATCCTCATATATAAGACTAATAAAGGAGGAGAAAAATGACAAAAATGATGCCTTATCTTTGGTATATGTTCAAAGTAGTTCCTTAAGTATCACCTAAGTAATTTTAGTTCTTCAAATTTATTAAATGTGAGTTCTTTTAGTCTTAGATAAATGTTCACCAGACTCTAATTAATAAAGGAGGAGAAAATGAAATAAGTGCTTTTTATATTTAAATATTTTGTTGTCTTATTTTTTTTGCAATCTTACATCTATTACTTTTCTTTTGAGCCGAATGTCTATCAAAAACAACATCTGCATCATGAAAGTCGAGGTAAAGTCTACATATATTCTATCCTCTTCGAATCCCACTTTATAGGATTACACTGGATATGTTATTATTGTTGTTGCTATTCCGTTTTGAGGGGAATTTCTGGTGTTTCTACTTTTTTTTCCACAGTTCATATTAAATTTAACAATCAGTTTGGTAAATATCTCAGGGGAGATAAGAAAATACTCACTTTTGATAGACTTAGGGACCAAAATTGCCCAGGTAAATACTTAAAAGACTACTTTGAATATATAACCTAAAAATAAGGGATCATATTTGTCATTTTTCGCTATAGGAGCATTAGAATAATACGACGTCGTTACTCCTTCCTTCCCTTTTTATAACTTCTTTCTAAACAAACTTTTTTTTAGGGTTTTAAGAGTCCCTTCCCATATTCACAGTAGCCATGGATTGGAGCAACATACTAAAACAACCACCGCCGCCACAAACCACCACTACTCCAGCCACGGAGGCGTCAGGTACCGGAGTTTTAGTAGGGAGTTGCAAGTCGACGAAAGGGATAGCGGTGGCGGTAGTAGATGCAAACGCTATAATTCAAGGCGGAGATAAATTGAATCATTCTGCTGACCGGTTCGTTTCGGTACCTGAAGTGTTGTCGGAGATTCGTGACCCGAATTCACGTCATTCGCTTAATTTCCTTCCGTTTACTGTGGATACTGTGGAGCCTTCGCCTGATTCTCTTAAAAAAGGTTGAGTTTATTTCCTTTTATTTGCAACAAAAACCTTGTGCCACAAAGTTACCCGGTACTTGTGCCGGTGGAAGCTAGTTTTTGTTTTGTTTGTAAATAAGCATTTTTTTTGTTTTTATTTATGTGTAGCATATTAGTAGATACTCGCTATTTGTACTCAGTGGAACGTTATTCAGTTTGATAGGATTTCATCGTTTAAAAGAAAATAATAATAAAAAGTTTTCATTTTGTTTGAAGAAAGAACACTAGCTGATTGGTTCCCTACCTAAGCCTTCGTGTTACTGGAGAGAGTTACCTGGTACCTGTGTTGTACCCAGTGGAATAGGAATAATTGAGTGGGCTTTTAATTACGCAGGCACTAGCCAAAGTACCAAAAAAACTATACTGGTTATGTATATTATATCTATGTTTTTCTGTATATGCTATGTATATTATATGTATATTTGTACTTAATTTACATCACATATACATTTGCCTGCTATTATTGGTAACTGTCCCATAATTGAGTAGGAGTAATTGAGGTGTGCACAAGCTGGTCCAAATACCGTCCTCATAAAAAAGTTTTTGTTTTGTTTGTAGTTTTATTTGTTTTGGTTCGCGCACTTGCATTGGCCCCTACTAATCCGGATTAGCGTTGCCTATGGCCTATTTAAAGTAAAGTGCTGCCTAATAGGATTTGACTTCTGGTTGAGTTTTTTTTGTAGTTATGTTTTTTGTTGAATGTGTAATTTTTGTTTATTTGATAAGCCTTTTCATTTTTATTACTTTGGTTTGTTATATGTAAGAAATTTCACTTATTTGCTTTAAGAGATAAAACTGATCAGCTAACATCATACTATCATTTTCTCCTTAATGGGTTAGTTGGACCTGGCAATAGGTTTATTTGTGGTGTTTATTGAAGAAACTTTTGATTTATTGAAAGAAAAACTACAGGGAGAATATGTGGGACAGTTTCGATTTTGATTTCAATGATTTTTGATTTATCTTGTTTGTTTGTTGTCAAATTGTCACGCATATCACTTTCTCCTCAACCCCAAGTTAGTTAGGGGTGACAATAGTTTTTTTTATCTATTCCATTTCTGTATTTTAATGATTGATTAGTTATATGCTAGCCATCTATCTATATAAAAAGCTCATCTTTTATTTGGGGTTGGGATCAACAATGCAAAAAAGCTCGGACATGAGGCAGTGAATTTGCGTGGTTGGAGGTGTAAGGAGAAAGTACCTCATTTGTCTGATAGCTATATGGACTTGATAGACAGTTGGTGTTTATTAATAAAAATCTTGATTTATCGAAAGAAAATACTAGGGGGAAAATATGTGGGACATTTTCTATTTTGATTTATCTTGTTTGTTTATTGTCAATTTTTATCTTAGTTTGTATGTTTGATTCCAATTATATAGGTAAGGGTCTAACTTTATCTGAAGAAATTGTAGAAGTAGAGTCTGGAGTTTGCGAAGACCCAATAGAGTTTATTGTCTGGTTAGAGATTTGTTTGTCGATATAATGTTCATGAGAGTGAGATTTAGAGAATCTCTGGTTTTGAACCGTATGCCTATGCTACTTTAGGGACATGTGTGAGTTCTAAAGGATGTCTAATTTTAGAGAACTATGCTCGGTGTCTTTTTTAGTCTTGGATATGTTGTTGAATATGTTATGTTTCTGTCTTTGCAGTTATCAGCTTTGCAAGGGCTACTGGTGATTTGCAAACACTTTCCGATGTGGATCTCAAGCTCATTGCTTTAACTTACACTTTAGAGGCTCAATTTCATGGAACTCAACATCTCCGAGATTGCCCTCCACCTATTCACATGGTTAATGTGAAAAGGTTGCCAGAGAAAGACTTGCCTGGATGGGGCAAAAACGTCCCTAATCCGGAAGAATGGGAAGCAATAGAACATGCACTTGATAATGGAGCAAACACCACCTCTAGAATTCTTCCCTTGAAAGATTTGAGCTTGAACGTTATTCCTCTCGATCAACAAAGTAGTAGAGATGGTGGTGATTCCCGTTCTGAGGATCTGATGGATGCCGTTGATGGCTTTGGGAAACCTAGAAAGTACTTGCCACAGAAAAAAGAGGTGAAAATTGAAGGTAAGAAGAATGTTGCTGATGGAATTGATGCATCACAGGGACAATATGATGATGGTCGTGATGATGATTGGCTACCCGCTGTGAGTAGAAGTACTCATAGGAGATTTCTCAGAAGAAAAGCTACACGTGAAATGTCTGAAACATCATCTAAAATGGATGCTTTAGAAGATGCAACTGAAAATACAGTAAACGAAAACCTTGACAGCTGTAAATGCGAAGATACAGAAACTCCCATAGTGAATGCAGAGGATGGTGAAATTTCTGAAGTAAGAGACGGTGAAGAAAATTTGTCTACTATTTTGAGTCAAATGAGGATTGAAGAAGAAGATTCTGGAAAAACTCTACAAGAAGATGCAGATGTAAATATTTCCATTGAGGGGCCTGATTTAAATGATGATAAGCAAGTCGGTAAAGAATTTGAAGAAGATGAAGGGGAGAATGGAGCAGTGGAAGATGCAGAGATGGCCAGCCAGATGGATGAGAGCATTGAGACATCGTTTGTGGATGATAACAGCAGCGAACAGAGTTGGATGTTAAAATCCTTGTCCGAGTCGAGTGTGGCCTGTGTGACAGCTGATTATGCAATGCAAAACGTTATTCTTCAAATGGGTTTACGCCTTGTGGCGCCTGGAGGAATGCAGATACGTGAGCTGCACAGGTATGTAAAAGCCCAAATAAAAAACCCCAAATAAGAGAAGAAAAAAAGGGATCTATTTCAGCTCAGTATTACACTACAATTTCCACCTTCTATTATTTATGTCATAAAGTTGCTGAGTTATCTGAATGCGAGAAAATGACAAAAATGGTCCCTTATGTTTGAGGGTAGGTTCAAAATAGCTCTTTAACATTTAAGTTTTTTGGTCCTTTAAGTTTGCCAAAAGTTAAAACACTTTTAGTCCAAGGAAAATATATATCTAAATTTAGAAGTGTTTTGACTTTTTTGATAAACGTGAAGGACCAAACTGTTAAGTGCATACTTCAGGGACTATTTTGAACCTACCGTCAAACATAAGGGACCATTTTTGTCATTTGCTTACAATAGTATTTGATTGTGTCATTTGCTTACAATAGTATTTCTTATTTTCAGGTGGGTACTGAAATGCCATGCTTGCTATAAAGTGACAACAGATGTTGGTAGGATTTTCTGTCCCAGTTGTGGAAATGGAGGCACTTTACGCAAGGTTGCAGTAACCGTTGGTGAAAATGGTATTGTTATTGCAGCACGCAGACCACGTATATCCTTGCGAGGGACAAAGGTGAGAACTGACACCTCCTTTCCTAAGCATCTCAAAGTTTTATATTATATAAATCATATCCCACCTCCTAATTAAAAAAAATAATTTGAGTATATGCTTGCTAAGTTCACATTTGTGACTTTTTTCTGTACATAGCCTTTCTCTCGCCCCCCCCCCCCCCCCTCCATTTTTGTCACTCGAATTACAACATAACACATTCCAGAATCAAATTTGAGTGGCCTGTGTGAGTTACACCCTGCACACACATGGAGGGCCTGAAATGTTTTCAATGCTTATCAATCGTACAAGTCTTAACAGACGCTGAAGACAATGCTTGGAAGTGGGAATCCTCGTTTTTCAGTCTAATTTCACCTAAAATGTGAAACTTTTTTCTGATTTGCTCCCATTTGCAGTTTTCTCTGCCTTTACCTCAAGGGGGTAGAGATGCTGTTACAAAGAACCCAATATTACGCGAGGACCAGCTTCCGCAGAAGTTTCTTTATCCTAAAACAAAGAAGAACAACAAGGTTGGTTTCTCAGCAAAATGTTCCTTTATCTTCTCTTTTTTTTTTTCCAAGTAATATGATGAATCCCTTCACCCGACCCCGCGCATAGCGGGAGCTTAGTGCACCACTGCCCTTTTTTAAGTAATATGATGAATATATTAAGTTTACATTTTCGCTGCCTGAGAAGTTGAGTTGATTTATTTTGTAGGGGGACGACATATTTACTCCAGATACTATTTTTCTCAACCATACTAGTAAGAAGGCTCCTTTGCAGCCCCCTGTTCGCAAGGCCCTAGCTGTTTTCAGCGGGAGGAGGAATCCTAATGACAATCATTATTCTCGCGCTAAGCATTAGTTTGAAATTTGAAATAGCCACTCTTATAGTTTAAAATTTTGTACGAGCGTACTGGGTTTCTATATTAGTCCGCATTATATTATTGTTGAGAGGTGAAGATTAACGTGTCACCAAATACTACATTACAGTTTTTTTGCATGTTTATGAATAGTCACAGTAGCATGGAGACGGTTTGATTACAAATGAAATTGAGTTTTTGTAGTGATTCTTGTTTCCGTTCCTTGTATACTGTCAACCTTATTGAAAGGTATAGCAGAATGGAAAGTGTAACTATCATTTATTTAATGTTTCAACGTTATGAGGACTTTGGTTTAGTGGCAAGAGCATAAGTGGCGCGGATTACGCGCACATCTCGGGTTCGACAAAAACTTGATATCGGGAGAAGGTGACATCTTGGTTCGACAAAAACTTGATATCTGGATAGGGATAGCTGAGTTGGTCCATTATCCGTTGAGTTTTGACCGTGCGTTAATTAATTCTTGGAGATTTGTTTATTATCGAAAGAAAGTCTCAACATATAAGGTTGTAAAAAGACTTCATGAAACTTGATGGTTGTGAACAAGGAGAGCATTCTTCAATTGCATCATATTCCAAGGATTGTCTATAGACGCCAATTGACATTTTGAAGAAAATGAATATTGAAAATCTCTCATCAGTTTTTGGTCCTTGCCATTAGTTGGAACAATCTTCTCAATATCGGTTTATATTTGCAACTCGACTCGCAAATGAAAGAGAATGATTCCTTGATTATTTTCCTTAGTTAATTAGCTTATATATAAGATATACAATAGTGATTTTAGGCTATAATTATGAAAACTAATTATACACCTAACTAATATAAATCACTAACAATATTTACTAAATTACTAAATATATACACACATATATATTCTATCAGCAAATAATAACATGTTTGTATTATAGCCTGTCAGGATAGCAGACACTTTACTTGATCTAATTTGCTCTTTACCTAATATAGGTTTAGTGTTTATGTGCTAGCCTTATGAGGTAAATATACAACAAAGACATGACAGTGGAGACATGTTTTGGGAAAAACCTTCAATTGATGTGATAATATTTGTCTTGTACAATAAGTTGTTCGCCCTGTATAATATGATTCACATAAAATACTTACGAAATATTCCTGTTGATAGCCATATGAAACATCTACATAGTTACTTAGAACTTTATATAAAAGGCGACTCTGTTATTCTCAAAATAGTGGTGTGCTTAATAGCTTTTCTCTGATTTCTGAGAGCATATTTCGGTTTTTGATTATATTGTCATTGAAGGATGATTAAGTCCTTTTATAACAGCTTTGTGAGGTTCTAATCAGTGGCGGAGCCACGTGAATCAAGGTGGTGCAACTGCACCACCAGTTTTTTGGAAATTTTCGATCAAAACGACGTCGTTTTGGATGAAACAGTGCATTTTAATTTTCTTCACCAAAATTTTTTTTGGCCGCGCAAAAACATCTCTGCACCACTAGAATTTGCTTGTTGACTTCGCCACTGGTTCTAACATAGTATTTATGTACTGATATCCTTTGGTATCTCTATACAACATATATAATTATATTTCTTTAGAAGCAATTGAATTCATTCCTTGAACGAATTTTCTCCAATTGGCTGAAAAATCTGCACATAGAGCTAGAAACACTATTTAACTGAAACTGAATTTATGTGGGTTATTTTTGGTTTTTTTTCCCACTTGATGGTAAGAATTTGTTTTCCCTACTTCTGACAAGATTCTTTTCGGACTGGATGACTAATCAACTATAGCTTGGGAATGCATCACTTTTTATCGATATGCAAATAATCTAACAACATACCCAGTGAAATTTCACAATGTGGAGTTTGAGGAGGTAAAGTGTATGCAGATCTTACTTCTATTTTGATAGGTAGAACGACTTTTTTCGAAAGACTCTCGGCTCAAGACAAACATAAACAAATAGTATTACTGCACATAGTATGAAGCACTAATCTGTTAATACACATTTCATTAGGTTGGTAATTATTAGTATTGTTTTATGTTTTAGTAGTTCTTCTAGACAATCGAACAAGTATGAAATTACTTTTGTTTAACATTTTGGTAATATTAGAAGTTGTGCAAATACCACTAAGACTAAGGACTCGTTTGGTACGTCACATTGGACTGTATTAATTTCATTGGACTGGACTGTACTGTATTAATACATAATGGACGATATTAGAGTATTAATATATAATGGACTGTATTTTTTTTAGTACAGTCCAGGGGAGACCCACATGCTAGATGAGTCTAAAAAATGGCAGTTGGACTGTACTATTTTTAAAATAGTACACCCAAAGGCGATCAAAACGCCCACCAAACGTATTATTTTTTGTCCAAGATACCAAATTTAATACAACGTACCAAACGTGCCCTAACAATATTGTTCGGTTCAGCACAGGACATCTAGTATTAGTATATATATGTAAATGATTCATGTAGTTGATTGACTCCAACTAATTAGAGATTGAGGCGGAGTACTATTAACGTGTACAATATCTCACACAATCCCTACACCATAATTATAATATATCTTATATATTGTGTAAATATTTAATGATGTATAATTATGGTAAACCTAGGATTCTACATTGTACACTATATATATTGGTATTAATGAGAAAGGCTCCCAAGGGAGATAAATACTATCTTACATGATATCACCAACCAAAATCCTATAAACCTAGACCACTTTTCGGTTACTGCCCTCTCTCTCATTTTTTTTTTCATTTTCTATGTGTCTTTCCACTACTCTAATGGATAATTTGATTACTCCCACGTCTTCTGACGCTTCCGCTTCCACTCCAGTTGTCATCCAACCACATCTAACCCTCTCCTAACCATCTTTCCATCCAGCTCTCGCCGTTACTAACATCAAGAACTTTATTTCATTGATTCTTGATCAGGAAGATGACCAATATTGGTCATGTGTTGAATTGTTTCGCATTCACGCATGTGTATATCATGTGCTTGACCATATAGACGATTCCTTCCTTCGCCCTCCCGAAATCGATGACACAACATGGCGTCGTCTTGATGTCGTGGTCAAACAGTGGATATATGACACAATATCTAAGGATTTACTCTAATTGATCATGAAAACGGGTGCCTCCGCTCATGAGTTATGTACACGCTTGGAAGAAATCTTTCTAGACAACAAGAACACTCGTGCACTGTACTTGGAAGAACAATTCAACAATACCCGTCTTGGAATTTTTTCTAATATGTCTGAGTATTACAAGTAGTTGAAACTGGTGGCAGACCAATTGTCCAACGTCGGAACACCTGTTTCCGAAACAAAGATGATTTTACAACTGGTTGCAGGACTACCAAAGGGTGAATATGACACTCTAGCCACAATGATACAACAGGTTGACCCTTTACCTAATTTTAACAAAGCCCGTTCACAATTACTGTTGGAGGAAACCCGACGTGCGAAGCAAGACGAGCACAATCAAAAGGCGTCAACCGTTAAAATGCCTACGCCAAATAACATTGTCGCCGGCCAGCCGGCACTTTCGGAGAACAGCCAGGCGTGGCAAAACCGTGGCGGTGGATGTGGCGGCAAGGGTTGTGGGAAAGGCGGCGAGGCCAAGCTGTCGCCAGCCGAATGACCACCCAATTTGCCTCGTGGCCGCCCAATGGCGATTTTGAACTAGAACTGGGCCGCATATCCAACATATTTATCAGCCCAGTTCTCCTTCCAGCAATAGGGCTTACTGGGCTAGGGTACTATCCAGCCCAACGTCGCACATACCCATTTCCCGCAACAGCCCACTGATTTGGCCCCCTCTGAATTGGGTCAGGCTTTCAGTAATTTAAATTTGCAATAACCCGATGAAAATTGGTACATGGATTATAGAGCTACATCTCACCTCACCCGGTCTGCAGGTAATCTTTCTCAAGTATTTTGTTTAAAGTTTGCTCAATTTATTACAGTTGGCAATGGTCATCGCATTCCAATTCAGGGTTATGGTAACACATACACTCAGCCACCTCACCCACCCTTCTCCCTAAATAACGTCATTTATGCCCCAAATATCATAAAAAATTTAATCTCTATTAGGAAATTTACTCGTAACAATTATATGTCAGTTGATTTAGATGCAATAGTACATGGGACCTATATCCATTTACACCCTCGTTCGCTGCCTGTTCCCGCTCACACACCACCCTAGCTGCTCTGTCTCCGTCAATTTGGCACAATAGACTTGGACACCCATGAGCTCCCGTTTTTAATTTTCTTAGAAGCAATAATTTTATTCATTGTAACAGGAAACTTGCCCAAAACTGTGTCTCTTGTCAATTAGGCAAACATGTTCGCCTTTCGTTTAATTCACCGGTCAGTGCTATGTTTGCTCAATTTGATATTGTTCATGCTGACTTGTGGACGTCCCCCATTACTATATCCCTAGGTCATAAATATTATCTCATCTTATTGGATAATTACTCTTATTTTATCTGGATTTACCCACTAAAATTCAAGTCGGAAGTCTTCGCCAAATTTCTTGAATTTTACACTTTTTTCAAAACACAATTTGAATGAGCCATAAAATCTTTTCAATGTGAAAATGGTCGTGAATTTAATAATTCCGCGTTTCAAAAAATTTGTAAAAATAATGGCATGGTCTTTCGATTTTCGTGTCCTCACACGTCCCCACAAAATGGCAAAGCAGAATGTATATCCCGCATAATAAATAACATGATTCACACATTCCTATTTCATGCCTCTCTTCTGCCCTCCTTCTGGGTCTATGCAGTCAAAATGATAGAATACGTCCTTAATATTTTACCCACGAGTACCCTTTATAGCATGACTTCGACCGAAATCTTACACCGTCAGATTTTCTCCTATGATCACCTTCGGATATTCGGTTGTCTATGTTATCCAAATTTCACTTCCACTGCCCCTCACAAATTAGTCCCCGCACCCCTCTGTGTGTCTTCTTAGGATTCCCGTTGAATTATAGGGGTTATATGTGTTATGAATTGTCCACTCATAAAATTCATGTCTCTCGTCACGTCACATTTGACGAGACCACATTTCCATTTTCAAACATCCAAAAGTTTTGAAAATCGGATTACAATTTTTCTAGACGAGTCAGACCTCTCTCCCGTCACCCTTTAGGAACTGTGTCAGCCCAACACCACCGCCCCGTCATAGTCACCCACTGCTACCTATCCAGACCGCCCATCGGCGTCTCTGCCACCAATGCCAAATATGTCACCATCACCGCCAATTGCCACCACTACCGACAATCGACCACCAGTCTCAATAAGTACACATGTCACCGTCCTAGTACCTATGTCGTCTCCGCAGTCTCACTACCAAGACGATGTCACTCCAATCACCGACAACTAGCCAGCCAACCCCACTCCCGGGCCCCTTCCACCTTTGACACCATACCCCACTATATTATCCCCCGCTAGTCCCGATATACCAAGAACGGTGACCAGACCCAACCTAGAAGATATCGCAATCGAACCACCCAGATCGACACCCAACCCACCAATTGTCACTGTTCTGACTCACCGAACCACCTTCCTCGACCGACATCCCATTCAGAACCCGAGACCTGAGCCTAACTTGATTCTATCCCCACACAGTACAATCGACCCGTCAACCAACACCCTTACCCAGCTAGCGCCCTCACACCATATGAAAACCCATGCCCAACACATAATTTTTCAAACCCAAAGTCTAATTTAACCTGTCCACTTAACAATTTCCCATATTCTCAAAAGCCCAAAATTAGCCAAAATGGACCCGAATTGGAATGCGGCCATGTATGAGGAGTTTAATGCTTTAACAAAACAACGTACTTGATATCTGGTTTCTCGAATGGAGGGTTGAATGTGATCTGTTGCATGTGACTTTTTCATCACAAGTACATGGATAGTGGTGACTTAGAGAGATATAAGACAAGGCTTGTGGCAAATGGTACTAACCAACATGAGGGTATTGATTTCGGTGAGATATTCAGTCCGGTTGTTAAACCGGCTACCATTCACATAGTTCTGAGCATTGCTATGGGAAAACATTGGCCGATTCATCAACTTGATGTGAAAAATGCTTTTCTCCATGGGGATTTAAAAGAAACTATTTACATGCACCAGTCGCCCGAGTTTATCCATCCAGCAGCCCATCCGTATGTATGTCGTCTTCGTAAGTCAATTTATATGGTTTAAAACAGGCCCATAAAGCGTGACATGATCACTTTGCACAGTTCATTATGCGTATTGGGTTTACATACAACAAATGTGATAATTCTCTCTTTATTTTCCTTATAGGCAGTGACATTGCTTATTTATTATTATATGTGGATGACATTGTTCTTACTGCTTTTACCAATGTGTTGAAAAATGAGATTATTGCACTGCTCAAAACTGAATTTGCTATGACTGATTTGGGGAAGTTGAGTTATTTTTTGGGAATCTCAGTGACTAGATCTGCATACACTATATTTCTTTGCCGGCGTAAGTATGCAGAAGAGATCGTGCACATCGCTAAGATGGACAATTGCAAAATCATATCCACTCCGGTTGATTCTAAATCCAAGCTTAGTAACGTGGATGGTTATCCAATGACAGATCCTACTCTATATAAGAGTCTAGCAGAAGCACTTCAGTATCTCACTTTCACCAGACTTGACATTGCTTATGTTGTTCAGCAGGTATGCTTGTTTATGCATGCCCCCAGGGAGCCTCATTTTACTACCCTTAAAGGTATCATTCGATTTGTTAAGGGCACACTTGATTATGGACTACAATTATACCCATCCGCACCGAACAAGCTATTATCATACACATATGCATATTGGGCAGACTGTCCGGACACACGTCGCTCCGCTACTGTGTGTTTTTGGGAGAAGATCTCATATCTTGGTCTGCCAAGCGGTAAGCCACATTATCCAGTTCGAGTGCAGAAGCAGAGTATATAGGAGTTGCTAATGTTGTTGCTGAGATTTGTTGGCTCAGAAACCTTCTTTTGGACCTTCAACATCCTTTACGTAAAGTGTTTCTGGTGTATTGTGATAACATATCCATTATATACATGTCTCACAATTCGATTCACCATCAGCGAACCAAACATATTGAGATGGACATCTACTTTGTTCGTGAGAAGGTTCCTCTCGGCCATGTTAGAGTATTGCATGCGCCTTCTTCATATCAATGCGCGGATATATTCACGAAGGGCCTCCCGAGACAGCTGTTTCTTGACTTCAGATCCAGTCTCAGCGTTCGGGCTCCTCCCACTCAGACTGAGGGGGTGTATTAACGTGTACAATATCCCACACAATCCCTACACCATAATTAGAATATATCTCATATATTGTGTAAATATTTAGTGAAGTATAATTATGGTAAATCTAGGATTCTTATTAGAATTCTTCCTTGTATAATATATATATTGATATTAATGAGAAAGACTCTCTGAGAGAAATTAATACTATTTACTTTGAATAATTGATATCTATCACCAACGTAAACTATTTTGTGGAGTAATATTTATCATTCTATTAATATATGAGACTTGACATTTAACACAGAATTGAATTTCAAACTTAGAAACAAAATTTGAAGGCACTAAAAAAAGAACCTAATAAAATAGACATTTCTTCAAGGCGGCATTTTACATGCATGCAGGAATAGTTCTTTCTAAATAGAGTAGCCTAATTTGAATTTATACCTAACTAATCATGCTGAAAATCAGAAGAAGAATAACACGTAAGAGTAGTCTGTCAAATTAAGTCAATTTATTTGTTAAAATAGTGTGCAAATGAACCACTTGCACTACATATTTATATATATATATATATATAATCTTCATACATCTTGACTTTTACTGTCCGATTATCATTTATGTGTGAACGCAGATGAACAAATTTTCTTAAGTAAGATTATCGGCCAGCATTAGTTCCAAATGTCCAATAATTGACAAGATGTCACCACAGATGACTATGCATGCCCTCCGTTTTCAGACCCCTTTGACAAAAGCGGAGGGAGAATGTCAGTTACGAGTTCGGCTTGGTTCAAATTATGTATTTTTTTATAAAATTTATTGTTCAGTAACTTAAAAAGATTAGAATTCAGATGCCACTCGAATTCCAGCTCCGTCTCTACTCTTTGGTATCTTATTAATCAAGCGCTAGCACCCCTTTTTTGATCAAGTCTTTTCTGTTATCAATGAATTAAATCGAAAGAAAGAAAAGAAAACAAATTTATTTCGTATAGATCGTCTTTTCAGATTACAAGTCATTGACGAATGCCAAAGTTCGAAAGGTATGAGCAGTTTCATGCACTTTGCTTGTACTGAATACAGACCATTTTAATAGAGGGACAACTACCAATGAGATCATTGGACCAATAAAAATAAACGCAAATAACTTAAAATAAAAAGGGGTGAATAAAATTTGTGATCTTAAACATATTACTGACATGTTTATGGCTATAAGTGTGTTTTGTTAAAGGCAAATGAGAGAAAATGTCAAATGAGCCCTCGACATTTGACCGAAATCTCAACTACACACTGTTGGTATAATAATCTGTATTTGACTAAATAATGTTTCAACACAATCTGTTAATCACTTAGTGAAACAGATAACATTAATGAAACAATAAACGAAAACAGAATATGTTTTTTGGAAAATAATTTCAGAATGTAATCAAGCCCACTTAGTTCAAAGTGTGTCCTTAAGGAAATTATTCCCCTCACAGTACTCGAGGTTAACGGAATATCGCCTCCCAGGATAGAACGATTATCTTACCAGAATAGTAATACTCCAAATTCGAGTAGCAGCGAACCACTCAACGGCAGTATATCACACAGAATGAAGACAAAAATATTTTCGACTTGAAGACTTTGATTCTTGAAGACTTTGATTCAGAATGAAAAAATGAATCAATTAGATGAATGAATAATTCTTGGAATAATCAAGAATTTATAGGGTTGGAGGTACTGATTCTGAATGTTTGCAACCATTCAGAATAGTCACCTAATATTTGGAGGGAAATTCGAAAAAGAGAGGGAGAGGCGGACGGGTCGGGTCGGTCGCGGGTCGATCCGTTTGGATTTATTTTTAATTAAATAATTAATTAAAGAAATGTTGAAGCCGAAGCCGAGCGAGCAACGACGACGGCGCGAGGGGTCCTTGCCCTCTCAACCTTTTTATCAGCTAGAAGGTGTAATGTAATATATACACCTCTCTTTCCTTCTCTTTTTTCGATGTGGGACAAAAGAGCCTTATACCCCCTTTAATTTTCATCCCATCATTTTCCATTCACCAATATCAAAACCCAACACACACTATATCTAGGAATGACAATTAGGGTAGAGCGGGGCAGGGCAAGTTCTTAATGGGGCAGGGTATGACAAAATTAGTTTTGTTAAAACTTGAAATGGGGCAGGGAAGGTGGTGAGTTTTGTTAATGATGGTGACCCTTCATTCTAAGCTCCCTCACCATATAAGCATGTCACTGAAGTACCCATTTGTATTTCTGATTTTCCTACAACAAATAAATCAAAACAACTCCTTAATTTACTTAATCAAAATAGGACATGACTCAAGATCACATAAGCATTAATTGATTCAGCTAATTAATTAATTACCTTCACTGGTTGATAAGAAACGAGAAGATGCTGGTGAAAGAAAAACAAACAGGAAAATCAGAAATACAAGAAAAAATATGTTTTTGCTTCATGAGTAGTACTTCAGTGACGGGCTTAGATAATTTTTGGATAATGAAAATGAAAAATAAAAAATAACATAAACGGGCGGGGCAGGGCTTAACGGGACAAGACAGGGCAGGACATATTTTCTGAAAATTGCTAAATAGGGCAGAACGGGTCAAATCCTTAGCAGGCCAAGACTTGTCCCGCCTAACCGGCCCTAACATATCCAATTGCCATCCCTAACTATATCTTTGTGGAAATCCTATTACCCCTAGACTAATTTAAAGTGAAATATATTGCTACATAAATGCGAAGAGAAAAGTGTATTTCACCATGTTTGAGAGAGCAAGAGGCAAAAATAAATTATTAAATTTTTATTTTTGTAAGTATATTTTATTTAATATTAGCTTTTTGATTTTCTAATTTTTTTCTTTTTATCCAATATTAAATTTTTATCACTATTCACATAAAAATGCCTTAAACTATTAAAACACTCCTCCTCCTTCCATTTTCATAGCCGCCGCCGCCGCCGACCCTCCACTGTCGGAGCTCTCCGACGAAACCACCCAAACTCACAGCTGATGCCCCCTTTTCTCCTCCTCTTCTCTTTCTCCTTCCCTTTCTCCATCACTACCGGTGAACTCACAGCTCCGACGAACTTCACCCCAAACCACTGCAAAGCCGCCGCCACCAGATCTGTCATCCTCAGGCAACGCTCCACCACCACACTACTGCTCCCTTTGTTCTCCCCCCCCCACTGCTCCGGTTAATCGGAGCAATCGAAACAACCCAACCTAAAAATCACCTTCATTTCACCGGGGACCACCGTTCCCCCACCAGCTCAGTATCGGAACTACACCAATTTCATCATTGTTGTTAAGTTTGCAGGATCAGTTCTGTTGGCTACTGCATTCTCGCAACCATGATAGCAAAAGCTCAAAGTGAAGAAGAAGAAGCGAGAGAGAGAATAAGACAGATGAGAAGTTGCAGAGAGCAAGTAACGAGAGGGAGATATTTTTGGGGTCTAAATTGAGCTTCTGTGATATTTCTTATTAATGGTTTTTCTTAAGAACAAAATACAAAATAGTCCTCCTATTTATAAGCGGAACTAACTTAACCAAAGCTGCATTAACTAGTGTCTAGTGTTAACTACTTCTTAACTAGTGTCTAGTGTTAACTACTTCTTAACTAGTGTTAACTACTTCTTAACAACTAACAACTTTAACCAACTATACATCTCAACATCTCCCCTCAAGCTAGACACTGAAAACATAGGTTTCAGTCCTAGCTTGGAGACAATTAGCATCATCATTAACAACAACAGTTGAAGCACGAATGACAGCCACAACAAGCTAAAATCAGTATTCTCAGCAATAATGTCAGTCCACACCAATATATTTTGGTGTAGTAGCAACAATGACAACGCGAATACCGATCAACACCAAAGACTACCAAGTGTCGTATATGCTTCTCAGTTGTCCATATCCATATTAGACCATGTCTAAGGAAGGAGTCTGCAACTACCTGTCTTCCATTCCCCTTATGACCTAGCAATTTTTTATAAAAAAACATGATATTCTGGGAACTGCAATCCCATATATTGGTGGTGGCAGAATGTTGTATCCTCAGATAGCAACAACAATCATCAGTAGAAGCTGGGAAAGAGGTGAAAGAAAACTCCTCCCAACCAGGCAGAACCAGTAATGGATGAAAACCCAGCAAAAGGAAACAAGTAAATGTTCTTTGTTCATCTCTCAACAATAAAATTTCTGCAACTTTTCCACCTCCAAGCAGTTTATGCACTTTTGACTCCTCATCTGTGTCACTATAGCTTGAGAAAGATGATTCTCTGGCGATCACAGTAATATATTGGATAATCCTGAAGTTCATCTTGATATCTGCGTAAGTGCATAACCACTGGACTCTCAATACTACTTTATAACTTCCCAATGGTAATAACAAAACTTCAGCTTTGAATTCCGCCCCTTGCAATAACCAAGATAACAGAAATAACAATAGCACAAGTGCAACAGCAACCCACAATACATCACTTTCTGCACGAATGTTTGCCTCGACATCAGTAGCAGCACCTGCTGCACCTAAGGATGCAGCAGCAACACAATAGCAGTGAGCAACAACATAGTTGCAGCACCACTAGTATCAGCAGCAGTAACACCTGCTGCACAGTCCCAACAATCCCTTCCAACTAATAATTTTGAACTAGCACCAGTCGCAACAATGACAACATCAGGTGCAACTTTTACAAATTGAATCTCTCAGTTGCTGTCCTTAATTCGACAGAATAACCATTGGATTCATCTTGACGGAGAACCCCTCGTTCTCTAGTCTCACTCGGACTAGAGAATCCCTCGATTCTCTCTATGCAACTCACGACAAGAACCCTTCGTTCTCTAGTCTCGCTTGGACTAGAGAATCTCTCGATTCTCATCACGCAAGTTATTTTAATAAGCTCGGATATGCAGCGGAGTCTCCCTCAACTTCTCGTCCAATTCCGGCTAGATATCCTTCGATTCTCCTATCCTGAGCTACACATATAAAAACAGGCAATCTAACACTTGATCAATCTGTGAATAACTCTTTGAATCTTTGAATTGAGCTTCAACTCAATCTATATTGTCTCCGACGAAGTATCCCTCGGTTCTCAATCTATTTGTCGATAAGAACTCCTCGATCCTTCAATCTACCTGAGACATCTGATCCATGGACATACTATCCATGTGAATGTGAATTCTCTTTCTGTTTGTGCAACATATATTGCTGCGGATGACTCTCCAACAGCATAACCTTGATATCCTTTATCTCTGCCCACATATAGAGCATCTACATCTGATGTAGTAACACCAGCAATACCAACACACCAACACGACAACAACAAATGACATTTTTCTTCAATTCGTCAACACAAATCAATAGCAGTTTCTGCTTTATGAACAACATTAATAGCCACAGTGAAACAACAACAACAATTCAACATTCACTAACATGAATATAACTTTAACAACACAGAATGATACACCAACACAGAACAATACGAAAATGACTTTTAGAAATATTTTGGGTGATCTTCGACGTCGCAATGATAGCCAAAGGCTGAATGTATCCGCAGAAAATGATAACATCTCCATAGCGGAACAAATAAGATGAATCGATCTTCGATTCTCTGATTTTTGATTTTTCAGAAGAAAAGTATATTTTACAGAGATTACCTCAATATTACAGTTCCTCAATTTCAATTCTGATTTTTCAGAAGAAAATTGCGATTCTGATTTTCAGAAATCACGATTCTGATAAAAAAAATCTAGTTCCTTCGCTTCTCTGCTCCTCAATAATTAGTTTCAATTTCTTCAATTTCAAATTTGTGATCAGTCTCGTTCTGCTTTGTATCTCAGCAATCGACTATCAGACCTCATCAATGCTGCTCGATCTGGTCTTCATCGGATCGCAACGATTAACCTGCTTTGATACCATGTTAAGTTTGCAGGATCAGTTCTGTTGGCTACATCATTCTCGCAGCCATGAGAGCAAAAGCTCACAGTGAAGAAGAAGAAGTGAGAGAATAAGACAGAGAAGAAGTCGCAGAGAGCAAGTAACGAGTGGGAGATATTTTTGGGGCTCTAAATTGAGATTCTGTGATATTTCTTATTAATAATTTTTTTTAAGAATAAAATACAAAGTAGTCCTCCTATTTACAAGGTGGAACTAACTTAACCAAAGCTGCATTAACTAGTGTCTAGTGTTAACTACTTCTTAATAACTAACAACTTTAACCAACTATGTATCTCAATAATTGTTGATTCTCGTCTGATCCAACCATCTTCGCTAAATATTAAATACACAAATAAAAAAAGTATTAAAGACCCAATTGAAAATTTGAACGACCCATTAATCTAAATGCCAACATTAAACAAATAGGAGTCAAATCAAGAATTTAGCGAGATAAGAAAACTTCAAATCATGAAAACCCAAAAATAAACCTGCAACTTTGAGTAACACTAGACAAACCTGCAAAGTTGTCTTAAATGCTGGTTGGCGCATGTATTTCACTGCATATTTTAGATATGGGTATAACATTTCAGGGAGCAAATTATTCCACTTTTGAAATGACCGGGGGTCATAGGACTCACGCAAAGATTTAGTGTAGTTAAGATTTCGATCAAACGTTGAGGGCTCATTTGATTATTTTTTCGTAAATGAGATATTAAAGTTAAAGAGATACAATTATAGAAAAGGTGTAACACTTTTCGGGACATATTAAATCGAAAAAAATATCATATAAAATGAAATATAGATAAATAATTTTACATTTAACTACATCATCTAAGTGGAATTATTGAAAAACATCAGCGGTATGTATAATGACCCAAATAATACTTACTACCATATGGAGCATTTTCCCCTTATATAACACAAATTTAAATTAATGGAACCAATAAATTTCTTATATCGATTATTAAAACAAAAAGAGGTGAAGACCATTATAAGAAACCCAACTTCTTATTGACGTTTGAGGTTCCCAATGGATACATTCATTTTAAATTGTTTAGAATTACTATTTTTGACAACACCATAGAAGGGATAAAACAAAGTGGTAGTTGGTCACTATCAGTTTATAATTTATATATATGAAACCTAATCAAGTGCTTAGTAAGCAAATGATGCAATCAAGCAATAAACGACTAACTTCCGTACTTATATAATCCATGATTATATTATCTAATTCCCCTATGACATCTATTAATTCACTTTTATATTTAGATTTGTCCCAAGTGGATAAAAGTGCTCTTTCTTTTTCTTGCCTTTACATTATGATTTCCCCCCCCTCAATGGACTTGTTTGATTACTAGGATTATAATAAGAAACATTAAGCAACATCATAAATATTTAGACTATATTTACGATACATAATTATAGTTTTAAAAAATTAGGAGACGTAGCTATATTTTGAAGTTTGTAGAAAATACACAATATGTGAGTATTTCAATGATGTACGGGGAATAGTAAACTACTATTACAAGTGCTTTGAAAGAATAAACTACTATGAATTACAATAGCAACAAACTTGAAGCCAAACAAGAATTGTGACAATAATAATCTTTTGTGTTCTTGATCTCCGTCCTTCGTAGCGATTTGAATCTTGGTTTTTGTTCCAACTGCAGCAAGCTCTTTGAATCTTGTTAAGCCTGAAACCAAGAGACACTAAATCTGGAATTGTTACAAGGATGCTGAGTCGAGTGATATTCACTATGTCCTTAAGACAATATTGCCCGTATATATGCTTTGTACGGGTGATTGACAACTTGTCTCCCAAGATAAAACAACAAACTATCACTTGTGCAAAGTAAACACAAGTGATCCTGACGAAGAAAACAAACAGGAAACGATTATTGAAGAATGGAAAAGAAGAACATTCATGAACTATGAAGAACTTGCTGAATTATGTATTCAGTAGTGTTCTTCCTCACTTTCTGTATATTTATGTATACTCTCTTGTGTCCTCAAATATGAAAATAAGGTATGATTAAATAGTGTTTTTGGAAGAGGAGAGGTGTTAAAGGGCTATTAGGAGAGTTGTTTATGAGGCAAAATGAAGGCCAGAACGTTCTGAAATAAGTGCAGAACGTTTCAGCATGTCAAAGGCCATCAATTGTTGGCTTTCCGTCGACTGGAAACTCACTGGACATTAGGAGCCGCGGTGCTTGCCAATTTCTGCTTCTGGAAAACTTCAGAGACCAAACTGTAATATCACAAAGTTTGGGGGTCCAAAAGTTAATATCGCAACAGCCCCACCCAGACCGGGCGGGTGGTGGTGGCGCGTGTGTGGGCCTAGTCTTGAACCCAAGCACACCTAGGTCCTCACTCCTTCAAACATATGGGTTACCCCTTGGGATCCCAATCTCTTATTCAGTTTTGAGGCTTTTATTATGAACAATTCTTCCTTTTTCCACTGATGTGGTAGATTTGTCCCACACCACTCTTTCATGTCTCAAACACCTTACTTTGCGGACCAATATCTCTTTCATTTCTCAATTAAAATTTTACGATCATTAGCCCTACGGTCATCTACTCACTTAGTAGATTATGCACGTGTGAAGAACCAAGGTCTCCAACATGCGGAACCATGGTGTTTAAGTCATCAAAAATGGGCGGACCCAACCCCCACCAAAGACACATTTCCAACACAATACACATGTGTAATTGGATGCACTGATACAATTATTTTCCGCAATTTCAACTAATACAGTATGTACTGATACAACTGATACCCTCCAGATAGATACACACCTGATACCGTAGACACATGCCTGATACAACTAATGTCCGCCGCTCGATACAATTCTTTCACTGATATAACTGATACCCGCTTAATACAGCTCTTTTGTCTGATGCAGTAACTATATTTAACTTTCGTCAATACGTAAATTGTAGCTATCTTTGTAATTATATTGTTAACGTTAGCTATCTTTGAAAATTCTTCTTATAATAATGATTCCTATATTAAATTCAGTATTATTTTATACTTCATTTTATCACAGTTTTACTCTCTAAATAAGTGAAACCAATATAATGTATTAATTCTTGGTATATTACTATATTATGGATAACTATACATACGTATATATGGATGTAACAAGTGAAATAATAAAATTAACCGTCATGCCTTTTCGGTATACTCAATGTTAAAATTGATAGTAAAATTTATCTAATTTAGAACTAAACACATATTTTGAGCATAAACGTATATTCCATCTTAATGCAATAAATCATAAGTACCAAATAACCTAGGGATTCCAAATCCCAGAGTTACAAATTTACAATTCCTCATGGTAAATAGGTACGTGCACCGTTATTTATATCAAATAAAATAATTTAATCTTTTTTTTTTATTATTGACGAAGGAACCCGCAGTCGCTGCTCTTTCGAGTGCGCACAGGGTAAACCCCGGACTGACGCAATAGCCTGCAAACCACGTCAGCCAGTTAAACAACACTTGACAAGCCAGGTGTGACAGGCTCCATCAAGAGGCGAAGGCAGACCAGACGTTAATTTAATCTTAAATGTTAAAATTAAAGTGAGCATACATGCATATCATTTAACCATAAATGCCTGTAAACAAGGTATTCATCATTTTGTACAAATATATCAGATAATAAGTGTATGTTTTTTTCATTCATGCATCACACATATTTTTGTTAGCGATTGATCAAATGACCCTAAATGAATTGATTCAACATTATTTTAACATGACATATAGTCTACTAAATTTTACGGGAAACTTACCTAAATATACCATTACTAACATGGTCGAACTAAACACTGTCTATACATTTCGACTGTATATGCTGTGCATATGTATGTAATTAAATGTATAGATATGTATAGTATATGTATATTTAGTATAAAGTATATACTACATATACATTATATACATATTCTATAAACTAGATGACCGAATGTTATTTGGCGTAATTTTCCCAAATTTTATTGATCTCAAACTTAAAATGGGCTTTGATTCACCAATCAAATTGTAACCTAAATTGAAAATAATAAATTATAATAATAAGGCATAACTCGACCTTGTAGCTCAGTTGTTTGACTACCTGAACTTTCACTTTGTTGGTGATGATTTGATTTCCTCCTCAATTTTCCCTTCCCTACCCTATGTGATGAAAAAATCGATATGATTGATTTCATTTTCAAATGTTTCAATCTAGAAACTGATTAAACAAAATTGTGCATATAATATATAAACCGTGTATGTTGACGCTCCTAAAAAGAATTGGCATGATCATGTAAAATTTAGTCAAATTTCGTTTTCCATTTAATTAATATAATAATTTTTCCAAGACAAAAAATTCAAAGAATTAAGTAATTACCTATTTACTTTGATTGGGTTCTTCATAAAGTCACGAAACTTTCAAACTTACTTGAAAATCATTTATATGTGTAGGGTATATTTAGACAAAGACACAAGAATTAACAAAAAAAAAATCATGCTTTACATTAATACCGAAAATAAATTTAAGAAATAATGACATACGTAGTTTTAAGCTGTTAGAATGAATTCTAAAATGTACGTATAACTAATTGTAAAGAATGTATCATGGGCCTAACTCAACCCCAAAAGTTAGCTTGTAGGGTGAGGATTGTCCAAGTCCATATAAGAAGTTCATGTTACTATTTCATTTCCGATGTGGGACACTTAACACTCCCCCGCACGCCCATACCTCGTTAACTGGAGCGGGGACAATATAATTTGGGTGTCCAACATAGGTGAACAAAGAACTTGAATGAGTCTGACTCTGATACCATGTAAAAAATGGATTTTGGGCCTAACTCAACCCCAAAAACTAGCTTGTATAGTGAGGATTGAACAAGTCCATATAAGGAGTCCATGTTACCATTCCATTTCCGATGTGAGACTCTTAACACTCCCCGTACGCCCAGATCTCGTTAACTGGAGCGTGGACAATATAATTTGGGGGCCCAACATAGGTGAACAAAGAACTGAAATGAGTCTGGCTCTGATACCATGTAAAGAATGGACTTTGGGCCTAACTCAACCCCAAAAACTAGCTTGTAGAGTGAGGATTGAACAAGTCCATATAAGGAGTCCATGTTACCATTCCATTTCTGATGTGGGACTCTTAACACTCCCCGCACGCCCAGACTTCGTTAACTGGAGCGTGAATAATATAATGGGGGCCCAACATAGGTGAACAAAGAACTTGAATGAGTCTGGCTCTGATACCATGTAAAGAATAGATTTTGGGCCTAACTCAACCCCAAAAACTAGCTTGTAGAGTGAGGATTGAACAAGTCCATATAAGGAGTCCATGTTACTATTGATCGGTGTATTTTATATACACCTTTTGAGTCATTTTTAGTGAGTCTTTTGTCCATTTTTGTACAAATACGTGTCGTCTTAGGATAGATTTTCTTTCTTTTGAGTCATATTGGTTTAAAGTGACTCATTGGCGGAAAAGGAGCAAAAAGATGGCAGAAACGGAGGTTCCAGAACTCGAAAAGAGAGAAAGTGGCGAACTGTGCACAAACAAAGCCAGCACTTGCCCAACCAGCAGGGGGCGCTAATCTTGAGTGTTGCAGAGTTCCGGCCGCGCCAGTTGCAGGGCCGAGGCGGGAAAAATCAGAATTTCGAATGGACAATGGGCCAGGCCTGAAGGAAAACCTGCATCACGTTTTGGAGGCTATAAAAAGAGGACTTTAGGTCAGATGCAAGGGTTCCTCTTCTTGTCAAACCACATCACTTTTGGAGATCAAGATTGGAGACCTTTTCTTAGTAATCTCTTGTTCTTGTTTTACTTTCTTTACAGTTTATGTTGGATATTGAATTAGTTCTTGTCATGTCTATGGCTAGAAACTAAATCTACTTAGGGTTTTCCATGTCAATTCACTTGAACCTTATCTTTATGAATTAATGCATGTTTTTGGTTCTTCTTCTTGTTGTTGAGATTTATTCAATATTTGTTTTGATTTCTTGGTAATTACTTGATCACTAATTATCATAATTCTTATGATTTCTAACCGAAATCCAAAAGGGGAGGTTGTGAATATGCTGTAGTTGGATAAACATAGGTTAAATCGTGGACGAAAGTACCCCGATACTTGTGTAGTATTATAAGGTTTTTGGTCTTAATCCTCCTCTATAGTCAATCTTATCACCGAAAGGTAGAAATGTGCTATACTGCGGTTGAGTGTTTATATAACCTTAATAGGAGTATAAAACGGCTTAGTTAACCTGCTATCTCAAAATAGAAGAAGAACCATAATTAATTGCATTAATAAGTAAGTTAAGCGGATAGTTGAGGAGATTTGGAAGCCCTATTTCCACATTACTGAAGTAAAACAACATAGTTTAATTAGTTTTCATAATTATAGTTATAAACAACATATCAATTATCGGTTACCAAATAGATAACATAGAATAGAATTTGGTACTTGAACACTAATCCCTGAGGACGATAACTCGGTCTTCTAAGACTATATTACTTGACTCGACACGTGCACTTGCGTTAAGTGTGTGCATAAATCGCGCATCAACTATTTCATTTTCGATGTGAGACTCTTAACACTAATTATAGGTGTTAATATAAATAAGTTGAGCTAAATCTATAACTCGCCAAAAAGTTGTTTGGGTTAAAAATTAGCAAATCAATTTGAGCTAATTAATTATGATAACTTGACCAGCCTAACTCTGAAATATTTTTCATATGTTTAATGACCAAATCAAATTAAGAATTTTTTTTTCCTATTTATCATTGCTATATCTAATTAACCATATCCAATTTTTTTTAATGTATTGATGAGTTCTTTTATGAGTCAATTCAAACTATATATTGTCTATCAACACAGACCCAACCTTTTAAATTAGCTAACTGAAATTATATCCAAATTTACCCGTCGATGAATATATGTCAACCCAACTTACACAAATTTAGAAACTAAAGATATTTGTGTGGTTATAACCCGCTGTTGAAGTATAGTATGTAGTATGTATTCTGTTATGTGAGGACCACAGAAGAGACCCACAGTTTAAGTGTAGTGTACGTCTTTCATTCACATCTCTTCATTTTTCATTCTCTTGTATAAATAAGTGCTCTGCACTTGTGAGACTTTGAGTTTCCATTTTATGGTAAAAGAGAAAAGATCCCGCAAGATCATCTCTCGATTATTGTCAACTTCATCTTTACAATCGCATATACAATCATCAACATGGTATCAGAGTCATAGGGAAGAGGATCTGTGTAATTAAAATCGAATTTGAAGCAATCGAATACTGAAATTTCAAATTGGGACCTGTGAGTGGTTCACGATTCATATTGAAGCTCAAATCGAGAAGATCGTGAAGATTTCGGTACATGCAGTTCAAACTTTTGCTTAATAATTGAATTTTGTTGTTGAAATCGGTCGATTGTGAATAAGATCGATCTATTGCTTGATTATTTGAGTTTGTGGAAATCGATTTACTGAGAGAGCGATTTATTAGCTGTTGTTGTCAAGTTTATTCACTGTAATGGAGAACACTTCACAAACTATACTAGTTGTCACAGATGAGACTTTGAATGTGAATTCGAATATAGTGGACCACAATCATCCACTATTTTTGAGTTCATCCGATACTTATGGAGCTGTGCATGTCGAGATACAGCTAACGGGAATGGAAAATTACACTCTCTAGAGTCGTGCTATGAAATTTAGTCTCTTAACGAAAAATAAGATTGGTTTCATTGATGGTACAGTGATTTAAGATATGTATGATAGAAATTTGGTGAAGCAATGAGATCGTTGTAACGCAATGGTGATCTCGTGGATTATGAAGAATGTAAGCAGAGATCTGTTAAGTGGAATGTTGTATAGGTCTACTGCCCTTGCAGTTTGGAGAGATTTGAAGGAGCGATTTGATAAAATTAATTTGTCTCGGGTGTATCAACTGAAGAAGGAACTGGTCATGCTTCAGCAAGGAGTATCACCAGTAGCCATTTACTATTCTAGGATGAAGGATCTGTGGGATGAAATCGACTCGATCTTTCCTCCACCAATATGTGAATGTGATAGTCCTCGAGCATATATTGATCATCTTGCCAGTCAGAGGTTATTGGAGTTTCTGATGGGGTTAAACGATGGTTACAACCAGGCACGAAGTCACATTTTGCTGCTAACACCTACACCTAGTGTCAATCAAACATATGCCATGATTGCACAAGATGAAAGTCAAAAATCGATTACTGGAAGGTTTGGAGGATTTGATTCAGGTGAATCCATGGCTTTGTATGGTACAACAACACAATACAGACAGAGGAAACCAAATCAGTCTAACTTCTGTGATTACTGCCAGATGAAAGGACACACTAGAGAAAATTGTCGCAGGCTGTTGATGTTCCGTGACTATTGTAAGAAGCAAGGACACATTGCTGATAAATGCTATAGGCTGGTTGGATATCCAACAGATTTAAAAGGGAAGAAGAAGGTGAATGTTGCAGTTGTGGAAGCTCAAACCGGTGTGTGTGACAACTTTCAGCATGACCATAGCAGAGGTACGAGTCAACTGTCTAAGGAGCAGCATGATTATCTCCAAATCAGACTGTCTTCTTGTCCTCCAAATAGATATGAAAAAGTATTACAGGTGATGGATCAGTGTGAAGAGGAGAATGGCAAGGGAGCAGTAGCCAAAGCTCATATGGCAGGTAACATTGTATCTCATAAACATAGAAGTAGTAAGAATGCAGACTGGATAGTGGATACAGGAGCAACTAACCATATGGTTAGTGATAAAACCATGATTGAGAAAAGAGATGAGGAAAGTGCAGGCCAAGTGCAACTGCCTACAGGTGATGTAGCTAAGATTACACAAGCAGGGAATTGTAGGCTAAAAAATGGTGATATTATTGAGCATGTGTTGTGTGTACCAGCTTTTAAATTTAACCTACTCTAAGTGTCAAAGTTACCAAGGGAATTAAATTGGTCTGCAAGGTTTTTTCCTAATTTCTTTGTCCTGCAGGATCTGTTTACTGGGAAGGTCAAGGAGACTGGTAGAGAAGTCGATGGGCTATACATTCTGGAATCATGGAGGAATTACAAAGAGGCAATAAGAGCACATGCTCATGCATCAACTGTGGTATACAAGAGAGAACTGGAAGCAAAACTTTGGCACAGAAGACTGGGACATGTCCCATTGAGCATGCTTAGAAAAATTACAGCTTTCAGGAACAAGTCAAATTTTTCAATAAAACATTGTGGTGTATGTCCACTAGCTAGACAAGCAAGGAAATTTTTTCCTGATTGTCATAGTAAAACTGAATTTTCCTTTCAACTCTTGCATCTAGATGTTCGGGGACCTTATAGAGTGCCATCTTATAATAACATGATATATTTTCTCATTGTTGTGGATGATTTTACTAGGTGGACATGGGTTTTCTTGATGCATGTCAAGTCTGATGTGATAACTACTCTTAAGAATTTGTTTGTGATGATAAGAACACAGTTTGGTTTGGCAATAAAATTTGTTAGGACAGATAATGGGACATAGTTTCTTAATTCTGCCTGCTTTGATCTCTTTAATAAGTTAGGGATCATCCATCAGAAGTCTTGCCCCTACTTTCCACAACAAAATGGGATAGTAGAGAGGAAACACATGCATATATTGGAGATAGCAAGAGCTATCAAATTACAAGGTCACTTACCAGCAAAATTCTGGGGTGATTGCATTGAAACTGCTATATATGTGATTAATAGAATACCTACTGTGGTGCTGGGGGACATTTCACCATATTAGAAGTTGTTTAAGAAGATGCCATCATTTTCTCACTTCAAGGTGATAGGGTGTCTTTGTTATGCATCCAACTTGGTGAGAAAGGATAAATTTGAACCAAGGGCCATCAAGTCTATGTTTCTTGGCTATGCAGTCAATAGGAAGGGTTATAAGTTGTTAGACTTATCCAATGAGACAATGTTTGTAAGCAGAGATGTGACATTCCATGAGAATATATTTCCCTATTGTTTCAGGAATCTGGAGGATCCACCTATCCTTCACACTCAATATTCTAATCCTGATCTATATGTTGATGATACACATGTGGTTCAGCATGATGTTCAAAAGGAGAATGTGATAGACTCTATCACTGCAGAAGAGCCAGTTAATACACAAGATGTTGCAGCAGAACATGATCCATCCAATACAAGAGATGAGGCTGCTGCTGTGGCTGATGATGAGAATGGTGCAGGTGTTAGAAGGCCAACTAGAGAAAGAAAGACTTCAATATAGTTGAAGGATTTTATGCATACAACCACACAATCCAGTCAAGCAAGTTGTGCATATCCAATGTCAGAAGTGGTGGATTATACTGGACAGTCTACTCAATATCATGGTTTCTTGGCTAAGATCTCAGTAGAACATGAACCACAGTCCTTCTATGATGCAGCTAAGGATCAGAGATGGGTGGAGGCCTTGGAGGACAACAAGACCTGAGAAATAGCTGACTTGCCTGTTAACAAAAGACTCATTGGTTGTAAATGGGTGTTTAAAATCAAGTACAAAGCCAATGGAGAAGTGAAAATGTTCAAGGCTATACTTGTCGCAAAGGGGTATAGTCAAAAGGAAGGGGTCGATTATCAAGAGACCTTTTCTCCAGTGGTGAAGATGGTTACTGTCAGAAGTGATCTCTGTTGCAGTTGCTAAAGGCTGGGTGATTCAGCAAATGGATGTGTACAATGCCTTCTTGCAGGGAGACCTCAATGAGGATGTGTATATGAGTTTGCCTCAAGGAGTTGAGCAGAAATAGGGGAAGGTATGCAGACTGCTTAAGTTATTATATCGGCTTAAGCAAGCCTCCAGAAAATGGAATATCAAGCTGACATCTGCCTTAGTTTCTTCTGGCTTTGTTCAAAGTTGCTATGACTATTCCTTACTTATCAGGAAGAAGGGGGATAAAATATATATGGTATTGATATATGTGGATGACCTTCTCTTAACTGGAAATGATCAGGGACTTATTGATGAAACAAAGCTTATTTTGCAGCAACACTTCAAGATCAAAGATCTTGGTGAACTCAGATATTTCATGGGTTTTGAGTTTGCTAGAAACAAGGAGGGGATAGTGATGCATCAACGAAAGTATGCTTTAGAACTTATTGAAGATATGTGGCTAATAGGTTCTAAGCCTATTAACTCACCCATAGAGGTAAATGTGAAGCTCACTTCTAATGAGTATGACCAGCATGTACAGAAGTCGATGCCTGAGAAGGATAGAAGTGTAGATGCCTTGTTGAAGAATCCAGTTGCATATCAAAGATTGGTTGACATGTTACTTTACTTGACTAACACTAGGCAAGATATAGCCTTTGTTGTGCAGTGTTTGAGTCAGTTTATGAATGCTCCAAAGTAGTCACACATGATAGCAACAGAGAGGGTGGTGAGATACATTAAAAATGCTCCAAGAATGGGAGTGTTGTTGGCTGCATCAAGTGGTGATGTCCTATATGCATACTGTGATGCAGACTGGGCCTCTTGCCCAACCACCAGGAGGTCAGTCTAGGGCTACTTAGTGTATTTTGGTTCTTCTCTTATTTCGTGAAAGTCCAAGAAACAACAAACGATTTCCAGGAGCTTAGCGGAGTCTGAATATAGGAGTCTTGCATCAGTGGCGGCTGAAGTTGTCTAGATCAATGGATTATTCTCAGAACTTAATTTACCTTTGCAGTTGCCTATCTCTGCTTATTGCGACAGTAAATCAGCGATTCAAATTGCCAGCAATCCTGTATTTCACGAGAGAACCAAACACATCGAAATTGACTGCTATTTCATCAGGGAGAAGATTCAGCTGGGGCTGATTTCCACCAACCACATTTCATCTGATGATCAACCTGTCGACATACTTACTAAAGGTCTTTTGCCAAGACAACATGCTTATCTTCTCTCCAAGCTAGGGATGAAGAACTTATTCTTAACCCCTAGCTTGAGGGGGGGGGGGGTGTTGAAGTATAGTATGTAGTATGTATTCTGTTATGTGGGAACCACAGAAGAGTCCCACAGTTTAAGTGTAGTATACGTCTTTCATTCACAGCTCTTCATTTTTCATTCTCTTGTATAAATAAGTGCTCTGCACTTGTGAGACTTTGAATTTCCATTTTATGGTAAAAGAGAAAAGCTCCCGCAAGATCTTCTCTCGATTATTGTCAACTTCATCTTTACAATCGCATATACAATCATCAACACCCGCATGAGTGTAGCTCAGTTGGTTCTAGGGTGACAGATTGCCCCAAAATTACACAAATTTAGATGACCAATGAATAATATGCCAACTCAACTTATATAAGTAAATTTTGGACTGGTTATATTTTAAAGAGAAAAAGGACGAGGAGGAAAGTAAAAGAAAAAGAAGTGGGTTTCTGTCGCTCTTTTAAAGTTATAATTATGAATTAAATATTCTACAAACACGAAATATATTTTAAATAGTAGCCCTAAAATGATTACACTAATTAACCCTTAATTCTAACTCTATCTATACTAACATATAACACAAGAAATTAGTCCACGTCAAAATTGCACAAAGACATATTCCAAGTCAATGTAATTCAGCTATTTTTAAGTGTATCTTCAACACATCTCGTCTTATATATAAACCCTTTCAATATCTCTAACCATCTATCACTTATTCTTTAAATTTACATCTTCTTCTTCATTCAAGCTCCTTCATTCAATTAATTATGGCTAAAATTTGTCCAGAATTAACGTTACAACAATCTTCTTCTTCGCCATATGTAACATCAATAAAAGAAACATTTACTATATGGATGAAATCTTTAGTTTTCCATGGAAATGGATGTACTGTTTTTAATTCCAAAGGTGAAATTGTTTTTAGAGTTGATAATTACCAAGAAAGTTGTAGAGATGAAGTTTGTCTCATGGATCTCAAAGGCCAAGTTCTCTTCTCCATTAAAAGAGAGGTAATAAGATATGACAAGTTTTGTTTATGTCTCTAGTAACTGAAACCTACTGGTCCGATTAATTTGCACACTATTTAAGATCCATTAAAGTAAAAAAACTTTTTGTTAGGAGTCTGAGACTTTTTATTAAGGGTCGAAACTTCTAGTTAAAGATGAGCTCCGTCTCAACACTTTTTGAATGTTTTGTAGGTAGATGTCCACAAATTGGAAAGTAACTCTTTGTCCATAAATGCTATTTCAAAATTTTTGAGATAATATTTTTCAATTTTAAATTTGATATATGAAATCTGAAATTTGAAAAACATGTTCTATAATTTTTCAAGACTTCGAATGTGTTTTCATGTTCAAACACTATTTTAACTTTCAAATACCTTTTTAACGTAACTTCATATGCTACTTTTTTCCACATATCAATCAATACATATCCATAAAGTTATTAGTTTTTCATTTAATTGTTCTAATATAAAGTTTTTATTTGTTTTTGCAGAAACTAAGAGTATTTGGTCGTTGGAATGGCTATGGATCATGTGATGGAATTAAAGGGAGGCCATTGTTTCAAGTTAAGAGGAATTATGGCATGTTTTCAAGAGAAAATGTCATATGTAATATTGGGTGTGATGAAAATAATGTAGGAATTGGTTGCTACAAGATTCAACAATTGGAAAGAAATACATCATTTAAAGTTACAAATACTGCTGGCCAAGTTGTTGTAGAGGTGAGTATGCTGTTAGTCATTAAATAATTTTTACATTATCAATATATTTTAACCAATTATAGCTAATAATAGTTTCTTATTTTTAAGTGATGACTAAAATTTCACCATAAATGGGGATTGTCCGAAACCATATAGAATGTTCAATTGTACCGCACAGTTGTTGAGACTTCCAACAGGTACGCCAAGGCTTGCTAATTAGAGCATGAACAACATAATTATATGAAGGTCTAACATCGGGTAAATCAAGAATCAAGATGAGCTTGTCTCTATAAAAAATAAACTTTGGGTCTAATTTAATCGAAAAAGTTAGCTCAAGATGTAAGGATTCCCCAGAACTTATAACACCACAATTTGTCATCCACCCACTGAGGTAAGACTAATGAAAATATGTTGTTATCTTTAAATAACCTAATAGTGTTAGAATTTGTTTATTTAATGTATAGAAGTTAAACTCCTTTCAGATAAATATATTGAAGATAGATATTGAAAAAGACATTAGTTTCTATGTTCTAAATTTTTTGGTGGTATATTTTTGTAGGTAAAAAAGAAGCAATCATCAAGAGGATTTGG
This sequence comes from Przewalskia tangutica, assembly GCA_029844215.1. Lineage (NCBI taxonomy): Eukaryota > Viridiplantae > Streptophyta > Magnoliopsida > Solanales > Solanaceae > Przewalskia > Przewalskia tangutica. The sequence continues at coordinate 72,873,640 of CM056740.1, read as the reverse complement.
GTATGGTGAAGATGTGTTGACTCTAGAAGTGGAACCCAGTATAGATCACTCACTAATTGTGGCTCTTGTGACAGTATGTGGCTTGATTCATGGCAAATTATGAACAACAATTATGGCATTATGTTAATGACACTACATACTGACCCCAGCAAATTCCTATAGAAGTTCTTGATTTTTGTGATTTTCCTAATTTTTGAGATTGAAAAATCTCCTTAAAATCTCGTTTAGGACTTAAAGTTTTGTGAAGGAAAATCCAAATGTACAATATAACACATTCTTTTATTTGTTAATTAGCTTTTAATTTTAAAAAAAAAAATTACAATGTAAATTGAAGGTGTTTACCATATATGTTTGTGAAAATGATCCCACAATTGGCCATATAATTAATTTTTTTCTCAACAAAAGCAATCATATATTAGTATTTCATTAAAAATATGATATGTCTAAAAGAACGTACAACATCATTTACGGTTCAACTCGAGAATATCATTTTTTTAAGAAAAAAATTTATTTGATTGCTTTTAAATGATTGTATACTCCAAAGAGATGCAAAATATCTTTGATAACCTTCGAAAAATACTTTCTGTTGGGGATATTCACGGTAATAAATAGGGAATAACAATGTAGCACCGTGATACGGTAATCAACAAAAGAGCAATAATAACACCAATATTATTACGTGGAAACCCCATTTGAATAAGGTGGAAAAACCACGGGACCGGGAGGAATACAATACTCTGAAGACCACTACACACTCAAAAAAAATAACCCTCTTTTGATTTTTCACATTACTACAATATCGCTCACACTCGTTATTTTTCCTTACGGACTACACTGCCTATAAATACCTCACACTGTTTTTTATGCTCTCAGATATGTTTCTATCTGAATTTGGTGTGACAAATGAGAAGTTGAAGGCTTCTATTTATAGCCAAAGTGGCCTTAACTTCAACTAATAAGAAAGATTGTTCATTGCAAGTAGTTCTAACAACTTGACAATTTGCAAATCTAAAACCATGAACCAAATCCAATTTTTGGCCAAAACTTGTTATGAAATCTAGACTTCTCTCTTATCTTTTCCTTTTTCATCAAATGGACAAAACTTGTTATGAAATCTTGACTTCTCTCTTGTCTTTTTCTTTTTCATCAAATGGATATGACCCATCAATCTCTCCCTCTAAATACATTCTCGGAAGGAGATAATGCCAGACTTTTAACTTGAGTGCATGCCGATAAGTTCTTTGCACAATTCAAACTTGTCTCTTGGTATCACCTTGTCAGCATATCTTAGGATTCTCACTTGTAGAAATCTTCAAGACTTGTAAAGATTCATTCTCTATCATTTCTCAAATTCAGTGATATATCATGTCTATGTGTTTCATCCTTGCATGGTACATGGAGTTCTTGCTCATGTCTATTGCACTTTGACTGTCACAATAAACTACGTACTCCTTCTGATGTAATCCAAGCTCTTGAAGGAACCATTTTAGCCATATCATATCCTTGCCAGCTTCAATAGCGGCAATGTATTCTGCTTCAGTTGTAGAGAGTGCGACACACTTATGCAACCAAGACGACCATAATACAATTCCCCCTGAAAAGATAAATAAATATCTAGTAGTGGGTTTTCTATTAATAAGGTCACCTGTCATATCAGCATTTGTATAGCCCTTCAAGATTGGATGAGATCCTCCAAAATATAAAGTCTTTTGTGGTATCTCTCAAGTACCTGAGTATCCACTTGACTGCTTTCTGGTGTTCTTTTCCAGGATATTCAAGAAATTTACTAACAATACTAACTTCATGAGCAATATCAGGTCTTGTGCATACCATTACATACATCAAATTTCCAATGGCTGAGGAATAAGGAACATTATCCATAATCTCCTTCTCATCCTTTGTTGTAGGACACATCCGTTTGCTCAAATTTAGATGACTAGCCAGAGGCGTGTTAACTGGATTGACATTCTTCATGTTGAAGCATTCTAGTACACGTTCAATGTACTTCTCTTGAGATAGCCAGAACTTTCTACTTGTTTGTTCTTGAACAATTATCATTCCCAGAATTTGTTGTGATGGACCCAAGTCCTTCATGTCAAATGACTTGGATAATTCTCCCTTCATCTTGATAATCAACTCTTTGTCTTGTCCTACAATTAACATGTCGTCCACATACAACAATAAATAATAAAGTTGTTGCCATAAAATCTTTTAAAGTATGCACGCATATCAGAATAGGTCTTTGTGTGAGTTTGACTTTTCATGAATGAGTCAAACTTCGTGTACCACTGTCTTGGTGCATGCTTCAACCCATAAAGACTCTTATTCAATTTGCACACCATGTGTTTCCAAAGAGTATCGGCTAGCACCAGCGGGTTTAATGAAAAACGCCGGTCATCAAAATCAATAGTAATAAACTCCGGGAAATACAGGATGATCCACAACTGAAGGAACCACGGGGGACCGACTAAGGTATTCAGATTTCTGGAGTCTCTTAATCTTGCCTGGGCATCTCCAAGATTCATATAAAGATAAGTCAGGAAGAGATATGTCCAGCTGACATCTTTCCCTGAAATGGCTAGCGCCACATAAATTTTCAGCTCCTTCACAACTGCACAAGATCCTGTGCAGATAAAATATCGGCTGAACCAAAAGAGCAGGAAAGCATTATTCTCGGCATCGTCGATTGGAAGAGGTGATATTCGGTTGTTGTTGGTCATAAAGTGGCCATAGTCGGAAGAAGTCTTTGAAACCTTGATGCCCAAATCGACAACATCTATGTCGCTTAAGACATGCGCTTCGGCTCCCAGTATCGGAAGGCCAAGTATCATCGTCACATCGAGCACTGTGGGGGTCATCATTCCCCAGGAGAAAACAAAAGCGTTGGTAGTGATCGACCAGTAACCAAGGAAGACATATATGAGATCAATGTTACAGTAGAGGCCAAACTCTGAAAGCACAGTGGCGTCATAGAGACTCATGCGTCTCCATTCGACCTCTCTGGCCGACTTTACTCGTTCCAACCAATCAGAGTATTTGGTAATCTTGGTCGACCAAGTACGCAGGCTAGCTGGACAATGATCGTCGGTGAACCAATCGCAGGTAGTAGGAAGGTCATAGTGTGTTGGGCTAAGATACCGAGAAAGAATGAGGTCGCCCTGTTTCACCGTAGGGAGCAAGAACCTGTTGTTCATCGATGAAGGCAAAGGTAGGGGTTAGGTCATCAACAACCAAATTGGTGTTATCTGATCCCTGAGATGGAGAGGAAGGGGAATACATGGTTCTTTTTATTAAGGAAATAAGGTTCTTTGAAGAAGGAAAGGAATGGGAACGACTGAAGATTAAGTGAGAAACCTCTGGGGGGTGTCTCTCCTTGAATATTTTTTGGAGATGTGACTGACACGCATTGGGACTACTTTCTTTCAAATATGCGGCTGAAATGCATCGGAATTCAGTTGTGGAAGCCAAAACGCCTCGGTTGAAAGGAAGAAACTTTTCAGAAAAAAATTATCATTGCATGCATTTAGGGAAAAAGTGATTGAAATGACACCCGAGACTGCCGCACGAAACAACGACTATTTTTTAATACATCAACTCAACAGTCGCACTCGAGTTAATGTATGGGGCAATTGTTAACACTCAAAAAAATACTTTTAAGTGTTTAGCCGAATCAAGTGACAACCGAAGGTACTTTTCCAGCAGGCAAGAGAATTCTAAGTCGATAATCGAACTAACTCATAGCCAAATCTGTTAGTCCTAGCCCTCAGCTGGAAAAGCTTTATCGGTTATTACAGTATCCTAGCCGAATCACAATTCTGAGGAACTGAGACCCATACATATTTGAATGTCTCAAAGACCAAGTCAAAGAATCTTCTAGACCCCAAGAAATTGTAACAACCAGCAACAACTAGAAGGAAGTTCCATTGATCGTGCAAGAGGAAAACAATAAAAATCGGCATCACCTCATCATAGTTGGCTAATGGATTTAGTGGGTAATTTAATGGCTAACGTAGGGGGTCACGTTTATTTTTCTTGTACTATAAATATAGGATTATTAGTACAGAATAGACACAATCAATCAATCAAACATCTGATTTTACATATCTTCATTTTATCTTTATCATCTTTACTGCACTCTAGCTGTATTTATGTTTCTTACCACTTAGTTTACTCAATCATCGTCCTAACGCTTTCTGGAGTAGTTGGAGAACTCATTGCTGGAAGTTAGAGTTCCGCTTTCAGCCGAAATCGCTTAGTTAAGGAATCAATTTGTCATCCAATTTCGTTAGCCTACGGCAGTCATTTCGGAAGGGAACGCCTGCCTTAATTTTTTTAATATTACAAATCTCATTATTTTATGAAGGGATACGTATAAATGTCTTTTGGATGAAAAAAGTGATAGTGTATAAAAATTCTTTTATTAATTAAAACCTTTAGAAATATCATCCCAATTAAAGGGGTCCCACATCTAAAATTGTAAATGAGTCCCCACCTTAGGTTCCACTTGCCAGTTGCCTCCACTCTCCATTATGTAATGTTTTTCTCTCATTAATGATTTAACTCCCAACAGTTAGGAATTTCGAACATATATATCACGCTTCTGCTTACCCCAACAAATTCAACAGCCACCGGCGGTGACGTTTCCGGCGATAGAAATAGAAAGAAAGTATGAGAGAGAAACAAAAGATGTCGCTGAAATTATACGTAGATCGCTTATCCCAACCTTCTCGTCCACTTCTTATTTTCGGCAAGTAAGTTTGAAGCTTATTGTTTCGAGATTCTAGTCGTTTGCAAAATCAATCATTTGTATATATACAATTATTTTTAAAAATGTAAATATAGCGTTTGAAGCAAAATTACTGTTTTTGTGAGTGGTAATGTGTAAAACGGAAAAATAACAACAACAACTATTTGTTAGAAATTTAGAAAATGATCAAATATGAGGGCTTGCTGAGTCGGTCAAATTCTTGATCTATCCTTAAGATAATATTGTCCTTTATATCCTTTCAACGATTTTAATGTCAACTTATCTCACAAGATAAAACAACAATCAAATAAATGAACAAAGAGAACTCAAGTGTTTGCTTTGGAAGAAAAATCTTTGAGTGTTTGTGATTGCAAGAGAGGAAGACAATTTCAGAGAATTGTTGAGTGTAAGATGATCAAGTGTGTTTTGTAAATGAGTCAAATGCCTTATTTTATAGTGTTGAGAAGAAGACCCTCCAACTAGCCAGTTTATGGCTTTGAATGACCAAGTAATGGTCATTAGTATGGAGTTACAATTTAGCCAAGTAATGGTTGAATTCAAGATCAGAATAATGAAGAGTTAATCCTCCAAAGTCAGCTCAAACGTCAGTTTTTATTCTTCTCTAACGGATCGAACGGCCAGCCGCGCTGCAGAGTGAGGCGCGAACTCAGAGGCGCAGCAGCCCCCGCAGAGTGGTTTAGCGCCATGGCCTCCAAAGACCACTTGCCTCACACCGGCCCTATCGGGCTGTGGTGATTCATGACTCGTTTCATCTTTTAACACATTGCACATGTCTTCCCTTTGTTTACCAATGTGAAACCATTGTTATTTGGCCAATAACCGTCCATTCTCTTATGTCTCAAACAATTCGTATACGTACCAATATCTCTTCCATTTAAGGAAATTACGATCATTGACACTTTATGTGCACGTGTGTGGAAACCATGTTTCCGACGTGCGGGACCCCAATTATTCGAATCATAATTAATAGGATTAATTTATTTCATATTTAGTAAATTTTCAGTTGTTTTTAATACTTCTTATCATCTACAAGCATGTCTCTTTTTTCACTTTTTTTCTATTAATTGCAGAATCGAAATTTTCACTTAGGATTAATAATCATTTATGTTTCCAGTTTTGTATGGTTGGCTGATCAGTAATTTAAAATCACTTTCATCAGTTCTTTGGAACTAGTGGATATATAAACTTGGTAACATAAGATATATTTTAAATTATTTCCTTCACTAGTCGTATATAAATTAGTAGGATTTCGAAATTCATCATCTATTATGTTATATTTATATTCAATAAAGGAGATTGAGATTTACCCCTTGCGTCCCTCTAGTTCCGCTCCTGTATGTATATTAGATGAATATGTATATACCAAGATAATGGTACCAACACAACACATTTCCTACTCAATCTTTCTAGTGTTTTGTCCGTCGTGGGCCGTGGACACCCTTGAATTCTTAAGTGCGTTCATTTGAGGCGGCTTGTCCTCGCACTTAAATAGGTGGTCTCCTACAAGGTATCCTGTAATACCCCGCTACACAAGCGTTAAGAACCATTAAAAATTTCTCCAACCTAACCTCAATTATTGAGGATCACTAAAAGGTTTGAAAATTTATCCTTTACCCCTCTTACAGGTAGCACTTTTTGTCTATCACGGGAATGACCTTGGATTATGTTTCTTAAGAAAGACACATTATCCAAAGTGCTCTTGCTTCCACCGAAGTGCTCACAGAACCTTTATAGTTTAGTTTTCCCATTGAACCTTATTTCTGGGATCTCCAGTCTGTAAGGTTGGGTGTCCACTATATCGGTTCTTATTGTTTGGGTTTTAAGCCCATTACCCTGCATGAGCAGTAACAAGCGATCTTTGGGTATTCCGCCGTCGAGGATCTGCGATATTTTCCTTAGATTTTATGTAATCAATGGAAATAATGCCCGAGGTGATCAACTGCCTAACGGACTCATGTCTCCGTCGAATATGACGAGACTTATCGTTGTATATTGAACTTCGTGCCCTTCCTAGAGCCGACTGACTGTCGTAGTGGATCATTACAGAAGACACGGGTTTATCCCAACATGGGTCATCCTCTAGAAAACTATGAAGCCACTCAGCTTCTTCTCCCGCTTTATCTAAAGCGATAAATTTCGACTCCATCATGGATCGGGCAATAAGAGTTTGTCTAGAGGATTTCCAGGACACAGCTTCACCACCGATTGTAAAAATATATCCGCTGGTGGACTTGATGTCGTCGCTATCAGATATCCAGTTTGCATCGTTGTACCCCTCTAGTACCGCTGAATATCTTGAATAGTGTAACCCGAAATGTATCGTGAACTTTAGGAACCGTAGTACCCTGTTCAACGCTTTCCAGTGATCCTCACTTGGATTTCGAGTGAACCTAGCCAATTTATTGACTGTATGAGCGATATCAGGTCGAGTGCAGTTTGTGATATACATCAGACTACCAATCACATGCGCATATCGCTCCTGGTGTACAGGCTTACCAAGATGTTTGTCAAATTTTTTACTTATATCCAATGGTGTTGATACCAGTGAACTGTCGAACATTCCAAATTTCTTCAGTACATCCTCGATGTAGTGAGATTGAGATAAGACCAGTCCATTAGATGTCTTAGAGATCTTGATCCCCAAGATGACATCTGAAAATGCCCATATCTTTCATGGCAAAACACTATTTTAACATGTTCTTAATTTCTAGGATTATCCCAGAACTGCTCCCAATGATCAACAAGTCGTCTACATATAGGCATATCATGACGAAGGATTCGACATTTCCTTTCATGTACACATATTTGTCACCTCCATTAATGGCGTACCCTTTTGATAGTAGAGTACTATCAAATTTATCATGCCATTGTTTAGGGGCTTGTTTCAGGCCGTACAATGATTTAACAAGCCGACATACTTTTGTCTCTTGTCCTGGAACCACATACCCCTTGGGTTGATCCATATATATTTCTTCTTCCAAATCACCATTTAGGAAGGCAGTCTTAACATCCATTTGATGTATTTCAAGATCCCGCAAGGCGGCGATAGCTATGAACATATGTATGGATGTCATTCTTGACACCGGAGCGTAGGTATTGAAGTAATTAAGGCCCTCCTTTTGGCGATAGCCCTTGACTACTAACCTAGCTTTATACTTGTCAATAGATCCATCTGCCTTTAACTTCCGTTGAAGGATCCACTTACAACCCAATGATTTGTGTCCCGGGGGAAGTTTAGCCAACTCCCAGGTGTGGTTATGCAGGATGGATTCTATCTCACTTTCTAAATCTTCCTTCAAGAGCGGTGCTTCTGGAGTTGACAATGCTTCAGCGATTGTCCGTGATTCATTCTGAATCAAATAAGCTTCAAAATCTGGACCGAAGGACTTGTCATTTCGAGACCTTTTACTTCTCCTTGGTTCCATCTCTGAATCTTCCAAGTCCTGAGAATATGGATTACTGAAATCCGGATAATCAGCTACTTCAGAATTCACTAGATCTGAACCGTTCAGATTTAGATAGTCATCTACCTTTTGATCCTCAGAGGCTTGATCATAACTTCATTTGTGAGAGGTTATGTTGTTTTCCTTGTATGGAAATGTGTCTTCAAAGAACCATGTGTTCCTTGATTCTATGATCGTATCTTCATAAATATCCGGATGATCCGACTTATGCACTATGAAGCGATAAGCACTATTGTTATTGACATATCCGATGAATATGCAATCCACAGTCTTAGGTCCAATCTTGACCTGCTTTGGCATAGGTACTTTTACCTTGGCCAGACAACCTCATACCTTCAAATACTTGTAGGTAGGTTTCTTTCCTCTCCATAGCTCGTATTGAGTCTTATTTTTACCCTTACGTGGGACTCTGTTAAGAATCCTATTCGCGGTAAGGACAACTTCTCCCCACATGGTTTGAGCGAGGCCCGAATTGATGAGTAGAGCATTCATCATTTCCTTTAGTGTTCGGTTCTTGCGTTCAGCAACCCCGGTTGATTGAGGTGAGTAAGGAGTTGTTGTTTGAAGAACTATACCCGATTGGATACAAAGTTCTTCAAAAGACACTACATATTCTCTCCCTCTATCGCTACAGATTATTTTAATCCGTCCGCCTAGTTGATTCTCAACTTCTGCTTTGTAGCATTTGAATGCTTCAAAGGCTTCATCTTTACTTTTTAGTAAGTAAAGGTAACAAAACCTTGTGCCATCATCTATGAAAGTCACAAAGTACTTGTTCTCCCTTCTAGTTTGAGCGAACTTCAAATCACATATATCTGTGTGTCTAAGTTCTAGATGAGCATTGTCCCTTTCGACGGATCTAAAGGGACTCTTTGAAAGTTTTGCCTCTACACACACCTCACACTTACGTTGAGGGTTTATGTCGATAGATGGCAATAATTCCAGCTTTACCAATCTTTGGATAGATTGATAGTTAACATTGTTGACAATCAATTTTGACCCGTTTTCGTATATTTATTGCAATTTTATGTGTTTTAGGACACCACATTTTAATCATCATTTTTTGCATTTTTTACATAATATTCTAGGTTTATTTCTTCACAAAATGGCATTGCATCTTTTTATTTTAAATTAAGCATTATGTCTTTGTTAATATTATGTTTCTATTATTATTACACCGTCGTTTATTTTAATAATGTTTGCATCTCTTTAAATAATTAATTGGCGCCGCATTTTTACTTTTAATTAGGCATTAAACATTTCTTAAATATTGCATTTTATCATTATTGCATCGGCATTTTTAGTTTTGATAATTTTGTACCTTTAAATAATTTTTCTTTTAAACAATTAATCCATTTTGCATTTTTTGTCAAACCAGTCCAGTCCAATCCAACACCATTTTTTAATTTCATCCAAACACTCTCTTTTATTCCCCCCCCCCCCCCCCTCTAAAATCAAATATCACTTTTCATCTTTTCCCCCCAAAACCAAACTCAAACCCTAAACCTAAATACCCCTATAAATAAAACATTACCCCCTCCTTTAAAAAAAGAGGGCAGCCGCACACCCCTACCCCTTTAAACAGACCTCAGCCGCAATATACACTCCCTTCTCACATTTTATTATTTTCAAAACCTCTCACCTTCTTCCAAAATCTCGTCAACGCCAATGTGTTCGCCGGAGCTTCGAGTCCGGCGAACCGCACCAACACTCCCGTCGACCGCTACGCTTCCGTCATCCACCGCCGAGCCCGAGCTCCGGCGAACACACACACTACCGTAACAACCAGTGACTCGTCGGCGAACCTCTACCCTCCCTCGTTCCCGTCGAACACCATCACTGACCCACACCGCTCGCCCAGCATCGCCGAAACCACCACCACTCGCCCAGCACCAGCGAAACCAGTGCACCACCATCATTGTCCCGTCGAACCCTTACCCTGTCGACCACTGAACCATCATTCCCCGCTGCTTACCGTCGCAACCTGCAGATCACCTTGGCGGCGTCGCTCCGGCTATCTCGCCGTGGAAGTGACGCCGCCGTCCTCTTTGTTTGAATCTGGCTGGAGTTAAACTCCGGCGGTGTTGGTTTGGTTCTATTTTCGGATCTTTTGCTCGCTTTGGTTGTTGGGACTGATTTTTGAGTTTGCTTTGTGTATGGCCGAAGTTTATGAAACTCCGGCGATAGCTGCCCGGGTATATCTTTTAATGTCTATTTGGTTGATTGGATTTGGTTTTCTGATTTTTTGTTTCGTCTGGCCAGAGTCAAGCTCCGGCGACTCTGTTAGCACTATTTTTCGTTATTTGTTGGTTGCTCTTTGGACGTGGGACTGAGTTTAACTTTCTGATTTTTGGGGTCAATGTTGTTCCATTTTGTTACTGATATTTGGTATTTTGTTGGGGCTTTGGTCGACTTTCCAAATTATTCTTTGTCGTCATTGTTTGGTATTTTTGATAATATTGCCGTTTAATTCATTTTATTAAACTGATTCTGAATGAGATACTACACTTGATTGGCCAATGAAAAAGTTATCCGTCGATTTTTTAGGCCTCCACAGTTGCAAAGACGGAAAATAAAATAAATGAAGCTTTCTGGGCGTTGATGATTTCTTCTACTTACACAGGATAACCAACATGCGCTAGCACGGCGAATTCTCGCAGTCGTACTTGTTTAGGATGTCCCACTTTATTTTTATATATATCTGAGCCCTCCGTGTTTAAAACTATTATTGTTTTGGCGCGGATCTGAAGGTTTTATTTATTTTATTGTTTTTTAACAATATTGGCCGATGAAGGAATTCCCGTCTGATTTCCAAGGCTTCCTCTGTGCAAAAGATGGATTTATTTTTTGGCTTTACTAATTAATTCTTGTCATTGCATTAAAATTATTTATTCTATTACTAACACTTTTACTAAGTGTTTATGCAGGTACCCGGAGATCATCTTGTGCAGAAGGCCTAAAAATGGCTAAAAGATGTCCCAGAATTTTATTTTATATCGCATTTAATTTTAGTTTTATTATTCTGAATTGCACTTTATTTTAATTATAAATTACGAAAAAATGCTTAGAATAGGTAGAATAAAAAAAAGGCAATAAATAATTAACCTAGGTTTGAACGAATAACCGCAAGTTAGCGGATCTTAAAGGATGCCTAATCTCTTCCCTTTAGGATAATAAAGAACCCTGATCCAGAATCTCATTAATTTCGCAGACCATTAAATGGAGATTAATTACAGTATTTTACTGCAATAAATCAAGTGTCCTAATTCACTTAACTAATTAGGTGGCGACTTCTCAAAATCAGCATTATTGCTCCATCCAGGGAACCGCGCCAAAGAGCAACGTTGCGGATACCGTTCAGACCCCGAGGTCAGAAATGGGAGCGACAGACATGTCCTAATCTATGATGCCATAAATTAGATGACTCAATCAAGTAAGTAGAAGGTGCAATTTTATTGATAGTTTAAGCAAAAGGCATTACAGGTGCAACATTAAGCTTAAAGAGGCCTTCACAGACGAAGCCCCTTCCTACAAAAGTTACATTCTTAGTGATTACAAATTTGTTAGCCTCTAATACTAGCCTAAAACCAACATTTACTAACAAAGGTCCAGAAATCAGATTTCTACGAATTTCTGGGACATGCATCACTTCCTTCAGAGTCAGATCCTTCCCGGATGTCATCTTTAGGACCACCTTTCCTACCCCCAGTACATTTCAAGAAGAATTTGTTTCTCATGAACAACTTCTTATCTGAGACTGGTGTATAAGTGGAGAAGGCTTCTTTATTGAAACATATGTGACGGGTGGCACCTGTGTCCAACCACCATTGCACCGGATTCTCAACGAGGTTTGCTTCAAGAACCACCGCTGAGAACTCCTGAATCATATCGTCTACGAGCGTGTCTTCGACGATGTTAGCTTTGACCTTGCCTTTGGCCTTATTCTCACGTTTGAGCTTGCGGCATTTTTGGCTATGTGAGCAACTATACCACAATGATTACACTTGCCCTTGAACTTTTCAGTTGTTTGGGGCTTGCCTTCCTTCTGGAACTTCCGCTTCTTGCTTGAGTTTCCTTTGACTTCCGTCAGATTTGCCTTAGCCTCAGCGGGTTGTTTTCCCTTTGACATCGCCTTCTTATTGTCCTCCGAAAAGAATAAAAGTAAATAAAAACCAAATTATAAATTAAGAATAGATAGAATGATATTGAACTACGCCAATCCCCGGCAACGGCGCCAAAAACTTGTTAATGATTTATCCACACGCTTAACGCAAGTGCACGTATCGTGACAAGTAATATAGTCTGGGTAATACTGAATATCGTCCTCAGGGATTAATGTTCAATTACCAATTTATATCCTATGGTATCTATTTGGTGATCGATATTTTGATGGTTGTTTGTATCTATGACTACTAAATAATTATAAAAGTTAACTAATTTACTTTACTTAAATCAGATATGGTGGAAATAGGGGTTTCAATCTCCTCAACTATCCGCTCGCTTTAATCTTTAATGCAATGAAAAAGGTTCTTCTTATATATTGAGATAGCAGGTTAACTAAGCCGTTTTATATTCCGGTTAGGATATATAAACACTCAACCCCGATGCAGAACCCTTCTATCTTTTGATGATAAGATTTACCACAAATGAGGATTAAGAACAATAACCTATCAAACTACACAAGTATCGGGGTACTTTCGTCCACGATTTTAACCTATGTTTATTCAACTATAGCATATTCACAATCTCTGCTTTCGGATCTCGATTAGAAATCATATATGTGATGATAATTAGTGATCAGTTAATTACCAAGCAATCAAAACAATTATTGAATAAATCTCAACTATATAAAGAAGAAACCAAAACCATGCATTAAATCATAAAACGAGGTTCAAGTGATTCGAATGGAAAGCCCTAATTAAATTTTAGCTCCTAGCCATAGACATGTTAATAACTAAAAGATTATCCAACATAAACTGAAAAATAAATAAAATAAGAAAAAGAATTACTCAAGAACAAGCCTCCAATCTTGAAGCTTTCAAGAACTATGTGTTGTGTAGAGTTAGGGATTGTGGAACCCCTCAAAAATCTGCCCTAAGGCGTTTTTATATCCTCCAAAAATGTTCCCAACTTTTCCCTCTTGGTCTTGGCCCATTCCCATTCGAATTTGGCTGAAAATCTGCGTCGGCGCAACGGCCCTGAGACCGGCGCCGTGGCGCCGAAACTCCTGCGGCTTGTCAGATTTTTGGGCGTATGGCGCTGCTTTCGCTGATAGAGTGGCGCCACGGCGCCGCCCTGTCCTTCGTTCGGGTTGCCAACTTTTCGTCTCTTTTGGCTCTGGAACCTCTGTTTCTGCCCTCGTTTTATTTCTTTTCGCCAATGTGCCATTTTAAATCACTGTGACTCAAAAGAAAGAAAATCTATATTAACATGACACGTATCTGTACAGAAATGGGCCAAAGACTAACCAAACATGACTCAAAATGTGTATATAAAATGTGCCTAACAGTGACCAACTATACCACAATGATTACACTTGCCCTTGAATTTTTCAATTGTTTGGGGCTTGCCTTCCTTCTGGAACATCCGCTTTTTGCTTGAGTTTTCTTTGACTTCCGTCAGATTTTTCTTAGCCTCAGCGGATTGTTTCCCCTTTGACATCGCCTTCTTATTGTCCTCCGAATCTGGAGTTTGACAACAAGTTCGTCTAAAGTCATCTCCTTCGTTTTGAGTTTTAGATAGTTCATAAACTTAGTCCACGAGGGAGGCAGCTTCTCGATCAATGACCCAACTAAGAATTATTCGTTGGGCTTTAATCCTTCCAAATCCAGGTGATGTAGAATCATTTGAAATTCCTGGACTTGGGATGTCACACTTTTGTTGTCCACCATTTGAAATTTCAGGAACTTCCCAATGATGAACTTCTTACTACCTGCATTTTGGGTGTTGTATTTCTTCTGAAGTTTGTCCCATAACTGCTTGGCAGTTTCAACGGTGCAATATACCGTGTATAGTGGATCGGACAAACTGTTTAGAATATAGTTCCTACACATGAAATCACTATGTTTTCATGCTTCGCGAACTATCCTCATGTCATCAGTGACATGATTACCCTGTCCCCCTCCCGCCAAATCATTTGGCTGAGGGTCCACGTCTTCCCCAACTAGTGGAGGGTCTTCGGTTAGGAAACGTGACATTCCCATAACCGTCAGGAAAAACAACATCTTTTGCTGCCATCTCTTAAAATGAGTGCCCATGAACTTTTCAGGACGTTCATGGTGAAAGCCAACAGGTGTAGGGGCAGTGGCGCCCCCTTGAGTAGTTGCAAAGGCGTTGGGAATGCCTCCAGCAGAAGCATAGATGTTGTTGACGCCTTGGACATGAGCATAGACGCTATAAGTCCCTAGAGCAGCAGTGGAGGTATTGGTTGTACCAAAACCAGTGTTGACACTAGTTGTGCCAATAACAGTGGTAGCACTTGAAGTGCCAAAAATAGTGGAAGCACTAGAAGTGACAAAAGCAGTGGTTTGGAAGGCATTAGGAATGCCAGGATTAGTTGGAGTGTAGACATTATCATTGCCTTGAGTGGTGGGATTGCCTTGAGCATTGGTGGAATCTTCAGTGTTGAATTGGTTGAATTGATCTTGTCCAGTCATGTTATTGTTGAAATAGCGAATATTATCTTAAGCTTGTGAGTGGTAATGTGTAAAACGGGAAAATAACAACAACAACTATTTGTTAGAAATCTGGAAAATGATCAAATATGAGGGCTTGCTGAGTCGACCAAATTCTTGATCTATCATTAAGATAATATTGCCCCGTATATCCTTTCAACGGTTGTAATGACAACTTATCTCCCAAGATAAAACAACAATCAAACAAATGAGCAAATGGAACTCAAGTGTTTTCTTTGGAAGAAAGATCTTTGAGTGTTTGTGATTGCAAGAGAGGAAGACAATTTCAGAGAATTGTTGAGTGTAAGATGATCAAGTGTGTTTTGAAAATGAGCCAAAGGCCTCATTTTATAGTGTTGAGAAGAAGACTCTCCAACTAGCCAATTTTATGGATTTGAATGACCAAGTAATGGTCATTAGTATGGAGTTACAATTCAGCCAAGTAAT
This sequence comes from Przewalskia tangutica, assembly GCA_029844215.1. Taxonomy (NCBI): domain Eukaryota; kingdom Viridiplantae; phylum Streptophyta; class Magnoliopsida; order Solanales; family Solanaceae; genus Przewalskia; species Przewalskia tangutica. Next base: position 72,858,287 of record CM056740.1, on the reverse strand, counting down.
GGCTGAATTCAAGAGAAGAATAATGAAGAGTTAATCCTCCAAAGTCAGCTCAAACGTCAGTTTTTATTCTTCTCCAACGGATCGAAATCGGCGCCATTGCAGGAGGCGCCACGACGCCAGAACTTCAGAGGCGCAGCGCCACAGTCCTGCAGAGTGGCGCCATGGCGCCGAAACTTCAGGGACTTGGCGCCGCGGCGCTCCAGCACCACGGTCCTTGCCGCCGCGGCCCTAGGATCGCGGCGATTCATGACTCGTTTCATCTTTTAACACATTGCACATATCTTCCCTTTGTTTACCAATGTGAAACCAATGTTATTTGACCAATAACCGTTCATTCTCTTATGTCTCAAACAATTCATATACGTATCAATATCTCTTCCATTTAAGGAAATTACGATGTGCACGTATGTGGAAATCATGTTTTCGACGTGCGGAATCCCAATTATTCGAGTCATGATTAATAGGATTAATTTATTTCATATTTAGTAAATTTCCAACTGTTTTAAATACTTCTTATCATCTACAAGCATGTCTCTTTTTTCACTTTTTTTCTATTAATTGCAGAATCGAAATTTTCACTTAGGATTAATAATCATTTATGTTTCCAGTTTTGTATGGTTGGCTGATCAGTAATTTAAAATCACTTTCATCAGTTCTTTGGAACTAGTGGATATATAAACTTGGTAACATAAGATATATTTTAAATTATTTCCTTCACTAGTCGTATATAAATTAGTAGGATTTCGAAATTCATCATCTATTATGTTATATTTATATTCAATAAAGGAGATTGAGATTTACCCCTTGCGTCCCTCTAGTTCCGCTCCTGTATGTATATTAGCTGAATATAAAACCTATTCCCTACATCTATTACTCCATCCAACTGCAGAGCTAGACGGATATATCAAGATTCGCCAAAAAATACATATTGTATATATAAAATTAAATATTTTATGTGTATATATTAAATAATGAAACCCTTGTTAAAATTAAATATTTTATGTGTATATCATGTTTTTCTTTTTAGACCATTCCAGTAAATATCATATTTTTGTAAGTATTTGAAAATTCTTAAACTTTCGGTTTAGTAGTAGAAATGTCATCAAAATTAAACTGTTTGATTCTCGAAATTCGAAGTGTGCGTATAAAAAGGGGACAAAATAAGTACTTCCTTAGTCTGAATTTATGTAATAATATTTTTCATTTCCTGTGCTAAAAAGAATGTCACGGTTCTATATTGAAGTTCATGATATTTGATGTTATAATTAGGTTAAATGGCATTGAATTTGAGGAAGTCCCTATTGAACTTGCCAAAGGACAGCATCGTTCTCCTGAATTTGCAGGTTCGTTACGTTATTTCAAATGTTTTAATAATCTTACTTGAATGAATATTTTTCTCTATATGTGTATATATATTGCTTCTTTTTATGTGTTTATAATTTGTAAAGAGAATTGTGATTTTCATCTCCAGAAGTCAATCCCATGAAGGCAGTACCAGCGATCGTGCACGGAACGTTTACGCATTTCGAAAGGTATATATTTTCTTGTTTAACTAAATACTAAATAGTCTTGTCACGTCTTCAGTCGAATCCATTAGCTTTTTTTAGATTCCATATTTGTATTAGAAAATTCATTAAATATATATAAATATTTAATTGTGAACTGAATAACTAAAATGAGTTGTAGGTTCGGTCATCATCGGTTGAGCCAGGAATTAAAGTTTATGGGTTCGGGATTTTAGTCCTTTTGAGTTTTCTGGTTCTAAATTAATAATTGTACATATTAAATAAATTTCTTAAGATAAATATTGAATTTGAACTAAAACTACTGAATTATAACAAACCCGCTTTCTATAATTTAGCTCTACCCTTGGTTCAGTAGCAAGTTTAATACCTATAAATTTAAATTTTGGATCCGCCTCTGATTTTATATGGTGGTGTTTAAGGAATTAGAAATTGAAGTTTGTTGGTTTTTAATTTATCACCGAACCCATAATTTATTTTAGTTATGAGTTCGCAACAATATATTCATAGAATAACTTAATACAAACATATGGTTTGAGATAAAGCTATTGAATTTGTAGTTTGTTGTCGTACCTAATACTGTAGTTCCGAACCTGAACACCTTAATCCTTAATCTTACCAAATGAAAATTGTACTAAGAATGTGAATTGGGTAATTTATGTCTTGCTTTTTAGTACTTTTTGGAAAATTTCTCACAAACTTTATGTGTTGTTGCAGCCATGCTATTCTTAGATATCTAGCTTCTGCTTTTCCTGAAGTTGCTGATAATTGGTAAGTGAGTTTAGTTGCTTCAAATTCTAAATTAATTCCATGTTTTAGTACTACTTTCTTTATATCGAAATCTTTTAATGTTGAGGTATCTCTATAATCACTTATAACATGTTATTTGGATTTCTAAATTAGAATTCTAGTCTTATTATAGACGGTTGCTAGTTATTGCAAGGTATTTACTCCGATGGTTTAAAAAGTTTTATATCATCAGGGTTGTTTGGTCGGTAAACAAGTTATATCGGAATTATATTCTCCAAATTATAATACGGGGATTAAATAATGACATGATTATTAATAATTATATTTTATTGGTAGATATTCGTATCATTGGACTAAGAATAAGATATAAACGGTATAATATGAAACATGTGCTTGATTTTACACTAGACAAACATGGATAAAAAAATTCCAACTTCAACCTTAGCTTTCTTGGGGCAAAAGGCGAAATCCCTCGCCGGCCCTCACCCCCGGCCCGACAGAGATAGGTGGAGGAGATAAATCATGGTATTCTCTACCACTGGTGAGAAGCGATGCAGTCTTGAAAAGAGTCATCCCTTAGCTTTCTTATAGAACTTGGGAAGAACTTTAAAGAATGGCAACTTTGCCATTCTTGTATTTTATCTCGAGATTGTTATTCTATATTGAGTGTTGTATAAAAATAATACAACAAAATAGTGATGATAATAATCCCGAAATTACTAATCCAGAAATGAGAAACTCAACCAAAGCGAGATAAAATAATCCTATATTTTTCAGACTCATTCTCACTACTTCAAGTTTTGTCTTTTGAAGGTATCCAACTGATCTGCAGAAACGAGCAAAGATAGAATCTGTTTTGGACTGGCACCATTCAAATTTACGCCGTGGTTCAGGTGTTTTATATTTTGATATATTGAACACTGAACATCTTTATATTTACATTTCCCGGACCTTAGGTGAACCAGGATATATATACATATTTAGAAGCAAATACAATAATTTAAAGCATACCTTGAGCAATTGAAAAGGTCTAAGGGGGCGTTTGGTTCGCGCAGGGTAAACTGAATGGAATCCAGTAAGGGAATCAAGGAGAAAGAAAAGAAATGACCCTGATTCTTCCTACATGTTTATTTCTATTTCAGAAACGGAATCAACTGCACCCTGATTCCTTTTGTGATTGTTTGGTTAAAAGAAGATAATCAACTACCAATTTTCGGCGATGAACAGTAACCGTCACGGCGCATCACCATTTTCGGCCACCACGGAGCTCCATTGACGACGAATCATATACCAATCGATTCGTCTCATCAAGACCGACATTTCTATACTACCCATCACCCTCGATTCATCCTAAATCTCCCCAATTTCATATCGAAAAACTTGAACTTTTCCGATCTGTTTTTGCTAATTCAGGCGGATTCCGGCAACTGGAAGGTACGGGGGTGGTACCAACAGGTTCGGCATAACCTCCCCGTCACTTCTACACCAAACTTGCGGTTTGATTCATCCTCTAAAGCTATAACCACCCGATCGAAACTCAGCAAACCCTAGACGTCGCCATTTGATGGAGTTCGGGGGTTCGCTGGAGCTTGGAGCTCCGGCGGAGGGTGGCGGCGGCGGATGACAGGCAGAGAAATGGGGTGTCTTTGAAAATGAAAGCAGGGGAGTATTCTGAAAAGGGAGTGATGCTGCTGAGTTATAGAGGGGAGGGGGAAAGGGAATGGAAATACCTAGGGGTAGGGGAATCAATGTAGAAGACTTTGGGTAAAGTTAAAAATAAAAGAGGGTAAAGGAAATGTTAAAATAGGCCCAACAAACAACTCCAAAGGGAATCAGACATTTCATTCCCTTATCCTTAGAGTATTACCCCGAACCAAACGCTCCCTAAATATACCTCTATGTAACTTTCACTGTTGGTTTGAGGGGCATATTTGGACTTTACTAATTATTCAAGAATATATTTGAGATAGAAGATAGCGTTTGAGGCATCTATGAGCCGACAAGTTAACTAATTAAAGGCATATATAAGGCAAATCACAAATGTTAGGGGCAATTTTCACCCTTTTCCGGGCTATAAAACATCTCATCAAGGATAAAATGAAAATTTAAAGTTGAATTATTTCTAAACAAAAAGATGTGTCAATTCTTTTTTAAGACAAGAATAAAAAAAGAAAAATTATCACATCAAATGGGACGAAGGAAGTACAAATATTCTATGTAGTTTGGACTCTCCAAAATTATTGTTGCACGAATCTCAAAAGATGCACTACTTTTGAAGGATCTAATTCTCACTGAGGATATTTTTAAGAGTTCGAGCAACATAACAAATATGTCTCCTGAAATGTTGACGCACCTACGATCTCCAAAAATAAACTATTTTTGAAAGATCTGATACGCAACTTCTGACATCTTTGAAGAACTCGAGAAAATATATCCTTTTAGCTATTTCTGCATGTTATGATTTTTGTAACAAACGCTTATGTTGTTTCCAGTTGGTTATGTTCTTAATTCTACATTGGCACCTGCTATTGGATGGCCTTTGAATCCACAAGCAGCAGCACAAGGTGAAATAATCCTTTTAGCATCTCTTTCAACTATTGATACATTTTGGCTCCAGAAAGATGGAAGTTTTTTGCTTGGCAATTCCCAACCTTCAATTGCAGATCTTAGCTTAGTGTGTGAGATTATGCAACTTGAGGTAAAGAAAATATCTTCTTATCTCTAGTTTTTTTCTTACCCGGTATTCAGTATATGTTTTGGATCCGATTAAGCTGGATTTGCATCGGGAAGTCTCACTTTGGGGGACTAAACCGCTCTCTACCAAAGACGAATCCATAGTAAAAATATGTTCCTATGTTTTTTTAATTTCCCACTTGATTTTTATCAGATTTTTAAATATGTTTTGGTAGCTATATAGGTGTATTTACTCATTATTTAAGTTTGAAACTATAGGAATTAATTCCTGACTCCGCTATTGCTACCCACAATAACAGTAAAGTTACGAAACTGTTATTTTGTCACATCAAATTCACTGAACTTAACCCATGATAACAGTAAAGTCAGTAAATTTTGCATACTATAACGAGAAAACCTCAGATGACTTCATGAATTGTGACTTTTATTGTTACAGTGAATACTGTTCAGTAACCATGCATGATATTAACCGATCAGATCTTATAAAAAGAGTATCCATTTATGAATTCAGGTTCTTGATGAGAAGGACCGCGACAGGATATTAAGTCCACACAAGAATGTCTTGAAATGGATTGATGAAGTAAAGAATGCAACAGCACCTCATTTTGACGAAATACATACAACCCTCTTCAAAGTTAAAGAGATGCTGCATTTGAAGAAATCTGCAGGAGAAATCAATTAGAACTAGAGATGGCAGTGGGGCGGGATGGTTGCAGTTTCTGGTTCAGCCTTAACCCGCCCCGCACCGAGCATTTCAATCCCTAGTTAGAAGATGATCAAGCAGCAGACCATATAATATGTTTGTATTGTAATGATAAGGTTTATAATATTTCAGCAGTTTGAGCTTTCGTGTAATTATGGTTTTGGGACTTTTCCTTGCTGTAAGCTAAGATGTGGTATTAGGCTACTTTGTTGAGAGATCCAACACTAGTGAATAAAAGGTCTTTTGCCTGCTTTGTTATCGAGTTTGAGTTTTGAAAATGTAGAACCTCTTGATAAGACGTGCCTTACCCAAGGTCTTGATTTCAAACTAAAAATGTAGAACCTCTTGATAAGACGTGCCTTACCCTAGTTAATGGTAGTTGGGTGAATCTAAAAATAATCGAACCAGTGAATTTTGAATACCGGATGCCTGAAGCTGAAAAAAGAGGACATGCAAAGGTCATCTCTCTTAACCCAACCCAAGGTCTTGATTTCAAACTCTGAGAATGAAGAATCAAGATTACTCGGGCAAGTGAGTCTGAGAATACATAATGACTGAAGCCCAAAAGAAAAAATGAAAAATAAAGGACATGCGAAGTTCATCAGGAACGAGATCTTCTAGTTCAGAAATTCGTACCTCACGGGGAATAGGCACAACCAGACTCAAGAACGCACAGTTCTCTCGTGAAATAGGTGCAACCTCAAGCACAGGAACGCAGGGCTCTCTCGTAGTTGAGAAATCAAGAGCACAAACGAGTAACCCCTTCTCCGTAGCACACATCTATGCGACTGTCAAAAGAGAATACTAAAACTACTCATCATTCAAAACTACAAGACAACAACTGATGCATGAAATAACTGAAAAAGTTGGTACAAAATAATTAAAGGGTCAAAGATTTATATCAAAGAAAAACTCAAAACTTTGCTTGAAAGTTGATACCATCACGGCCAAAACTTCAAGCTTTTTCTAACCTTGTCAATTGGTACTCTAATCAGATACTACAATAGCAAAAAAACACGAGGCAGAAGGTTGCATTCATCAATTTTCTCAAATTACATGGTCCATCATCACACTTAACCTTCTAAAGACAGCAATATTACAATCTAACTTCCACCATTGCTACTTTAAAGAACCTAAAAAGAGGACACTCATGTTACAGTCCATCAACATCTACTAATGGGCAGCTAGTTAAATGGCTCGAGCTGATCTCTCATGCCGCGTTTCATTTACAACAACAGCACATATATACAAACCCCGTCATCATGTGTCCATTGAAGCAAATCTAAATAATCATCCACGCGTCAGGTCAATCTCGGGCTGGGAATTTCTTAGTTCGGGCCTTGAAATCGGAGGCCAAGTACCAGCTGCGGAATTTGAAGTTAGATCTTGACTCAGAGTAGTAGCATTAACCGGTATACACGACTTTTCAGCAGACTCTTCCACGCCACCTTTGGTGCTACTAGTTTCTTGTTTGCTCTTTACCTTTGGACCATATACAAAGCTGCATACAACCACCTGTAAGCAAAATTTAATTACTATTTGCTTGTCGCATAGAACAAAGGAAACATATACTTCTCATCTCCACGTCAATAGAGCAACTTCAATACCTGTACAGGGCTGGCTGCAATGAGCCTACCACCAACGGCACCCCCGAGTACATGCCCATCAGGGCTACTAACCGAGACACTTATACCACCCGTGCGATCACGTGGGCCACCACTTTCAGAGACCAAGTACGAGCCAGACAAGCAAAGTATCTCAAAACGACCCTACACAACATGATGAAACATTTAAATCTCAGTTTAGTCAAAGCACAACATTCACCTACATGATATAAGTGTGTAGAAAACAGTTCTAGCATGGAAATAAAGAAAAAATTGTGGGAATACAAAATTAAACTTTGAAAATTACTTCTCCAATTCTTGTTAGTTTTGTTTATATGGTCAAAGCCGATATTCTTGCTAACTTTTTTATGTGGTCAACATCAATCTTTAAGAATTATAGGACGACTCGACTATTTCTATTTATTAAGAGATGGGCATTCAAAGTCCAATAACATATGGCTTCTAGAGTTTTGAACAAAGCATGATGTGTGAGTTAGGCGCGCATCACGAGCTAGCATTCTACACGGACAAAAACCAGGTATTTAAGTGGAGAAGGGTAGAAGAGCATGTCCATTATCTACCGAGTTTCGAACGGTGTACCACCTAGCCCTTGAGAATTTCTCGGTTATCAAAAATAAAGAAGTCCAGTTAAATTTGAAGCATTAAAATACCAAGGGTGGTCTGTCAAAAGAAAAACACCTGGCTCATAGATTTTTAACCGTTTGAAGAACACAACACATCAGCTGATTTTATCTCAACAAGAAAACAAGTCTATTGCAGAATCATTATAAACAAATTAACGTAGTAAGTTGTGAAATCAAACATACAAGTGGAAGAATTGTTAGTCCTTCCAAAAACACTATATCAACAGAAGTGGCAAAGCCTTAGACGTTCTAAAAATCAACAAGAAGCCACGAACAAAGCTCTCATACTCTGAAGTCAAGCTAAAATATTTTTAACAAAGGAGATGAGAGCAAGAAGAAGTGTGTGTAGGATCTCTTACGTAAAATTGAAAACTAAACACTTAAAGAGTCTAATTACTGAAATTTACATTGTCTAGAATTTGAAATGGTTTCTGAACTGGCTGACATGCTATAAAGTATAAACTATTTCTCTATAGAACATTAAGGATAAATTTCAACAGAAATATTTAAGTACATAATATACACCGGGTATGTTGTTGAATAATATATTATGAACTATGCAAGTCTTGGTTGTATAATAAGAAATACTCCCTCCACCCCAATTCAAGTAACACTGTTTGACTGGGGCACGGAAATTAATTAAAAGACTTTTGAGGTTGATCCAGGATATAAATTTGATGGATTCAACCTTTAGGTTCATACATAGTACCCATTACACTTTTGAAATTATAGATTCAAAATAAATTTTTGAAAGTAGTAAAGTTTTTGCATATATATTTATATGATACGTGTCGAAAATGTTGGGATCAGTTGAACCCGTTGACTATATGCTACATCATCCACTGTTATTACTTTTAATAAACACAGTTGGTTTAATTATATAAAATTCTACGGTGACAAAAGGAGAAAAGGGATTTCAAGTGTCAGGCTTGATAATTTTGAAAGAATAAGCATACTCCCTAAGTTAGATGTCAGGATTTCAAAGGCGAAATCGTCGATCTCTAACCCAGGAGCATTTGAGCTCATCAAAAGGTTCCGCATTAGAGAAGGTCAGGTTGATATAACACCTATATCAAGCCAAGGCTCTTCTCGGGTGCAGAACAACATTTGCCCTTGCCTCCATCCCTAACACTATTCCTCCACGAACAATGCTCAAAAAGGTGAGAGTTCAAGAAACTCTGATTTAGTGTTAATAGCTTACCATGCAAAAGTTCTTCACTAGACATCAAAGTTATATAGAACGTACATGGTGGATTCGTTTTTTATAACTGTGGCCAACTTATGCACACCTCGACTAATTCCACAAGGTACCTGCTACCTCTCATCAGCATAGGTACCGGGTAACTCTATCCACCGAGGCTTGGACAGATGGGAAGAATCACCTAGTGTTTTTGTCTCAGCTGGGATTGGGATTTGAACCCAAGACCTCATGATTATTATCCCACTTTATTGACCACTAGGTCAAGGTCACACCCTTGAATGCATGTACGTGGTGGATTCTATCCAACCAAACTATTTCAAATTCACCTGTGCAAAAACCGATGACATACCACTACGTAATAAAAGCATGTTCATTCAATGATTGAAATCAAATCAAACAATACAAACCAAGAGCAACTGAATGATGAAATTATAAACAAAGATGAGTTTGGCAAATAACTAGCTATTAGGATTGTCAAGGAACAGTCCGTAAAATGGTATTTCAAGGGGTGTTCCACTTCAATAATCATTTCGGAATATAAAACCTAATATTCTCTACCCTGCCAACGTAAAAGATAATCCTCTCACAATAAATTCATAAAAAATAGTATCTTAGCAAATGACTCTTAATAGCTGTTTGGACATATTCGGTCAGAACTTGGAAAAAAGTGTTTTCGAAGTTGAACATGGTATTTGGAAGTTGAAGTTGTGTTTGGATATGTATTTTCCCTTGGGAAAAAATTGAAGTTTCGTGAGTAGGCAAAAAAAAAAAACACTTGAAAAACTGGTCAATACCAATATTTCAAAATTGAACAACTCATCTTCAAAAACTAGCCAAAAGATCATTCCACTGTATAACTAAACAATGTTATGAAAATATTTTTTGAATAATGGAAAAAAACAAATCATGTCCAAATGGGCCCTTAGCGAACGACCAATACGTCAATTTGATTTCATAGCTTCTTTCATTAAGATGTTACACCTTAGCAGTTGCACAACATATAACCTAAAATCACTAGCCTTTTTGTCATCAATAACCACATTCATGATCGCTTTAACGGACTGTCATAAAGCTAAAGCACTACACCGACAACGATGAGTAATCTAGGGCCTATTCATTTTACAATCGAAGGGTTGAAGGTCAACAACTTGGCTGAAAGAAAGTTTTTAAAAGTTCAATACCGAGTAAATCATAAACTAATAAAAGCAATCTCACCTCATAAGTGACAGTAGAACCAGAACTTGCAGGAGGCCGTAATGTTACAGCAGAAACTGATCCATTAGCTGATAAGACACATAAAGCCCTGGGTCTTTGTTCTGCAAACACCAATAATTTTGCTGCAACATCCTGCAGAAATTATTTTGTATAAAATCAGTAAGTAGGCGTTTGGACATAAATTTGGTTGAAACTTGAAAAAAAAAAAGAGTTCTCGAAGTTGAAGTTGTGTTTGGACATGCATTTAATTTTAAAAAAATTGAAGTTTTTGTGGGTGGGAAGAAATTTCACTTGAAAAACTCATCTCCAAAGACTAACCAAAAAAATCATTCCAATGTATAACCAAGCAATGTTTTGAAAATATTTTTTGAAAAAAAAAAGGAAATAAATTTCATGTCCAAACGGGCCATAGGCTGAATAAGTTTTGGCTGATATAAAATGTTTAGGGCACATGTATGCTTTTTTAACATACAAATTGTAAATCGCTATAATATTTTTCCATTTCTGCTTAAGAACTCTTCCTTTGAGAAACTTTAAGGAAGAGTCTTAGGAACAATGTTAAGTGAGAATAGAGGAGCCATGCGCTTATAAGTAGGCGTTTGGACGTAAAAAAAATGTAATATTTGAAAAAAAAAAAGTAGCATATGAAATTAAGTTGAAAAGGGGTATTTGAAACTGAAATTGTGTTTGTGCATGCATTTAACCTGAGTTGAAATGATACTTCACTTGAAAAACTCAACTTCAAATTTTTTTACGAAAATCAATCCAATGTATAACCAAACAATGTTTTGAAAAAAAGGAAAAGAAATTCATTGACAAACGGCTCTAAGAAATCATACAGAGCACTTCAAGTTTTCATGCAATGTTGATCACATGGTAATATCCCACATAAATTATCTTTCGTCCATGTGCATGATTTATTGATTTATGTTAGTATGGTTTCAAATGTACAAATCGACCAAGTAAAGCTTCATGTGTAAGAACAGATTATACATGCAAAACTTTAATGCTCGGACTCTTCAAATATAAAAGGGTGCATGTCAGATCCTTCAAAGTAGTGCATTTTTTGAAGAACCCAACACAAGTGAAGCAACATTTTTGGAGAGTCCGAGGAATATAGATGCAAAATCAGGTAAGACATTACCTCTCCTACATTGATGTGTATAACATGAGGGGTAAAAGCCAATCCTGCTGAAGCATTCATCCATTCACCTGCAGCAATCAATTTAATCTTCAGAACTACAACTCAATTAACGGGAAAACAACATACTCAGTGTAATCCCACAAGTGAGTCTGGGGAGGGTAGGATGTACCGGACCTTATCACTACCCTTTTGAGGGGTAGAGAGGTTGTTTCATAGACCCTCGGCACAACAACACATCACCAAAACAGGCTAGAAAGAAAAAAAAATGACAGCAAAGTGACAAGATAGACACTGCCAATGACACAACAAGTAACAATAAAAATGAAGTAAAAGACACTACGCAAGTACTAAATAGTAATACTACTACTAATAAAGAGAAAAGAAAAGGAGACTAGCCCCCTATCCCTCCCACATAAAGGTGGTACAACACTCGGCTATATACTAACTTTCTACCTATGTAAACGTCAACTAGTGCGTGTCGGATTCTCTAAAAATAGTGTATTTTTTGGGAGAATCCAACACGGGTGCGGCATCGAAAGTGAAGTCCCCACAACTTAGCCTTCTACCCTAATCATCGACCTACAAACTTTACTATCTAGGGCCATGCCCTCAATAAGTGGGATGTGTGTCATGTCCTGCCAAATCAGCTCCCACAATTCTTTTTCGGCCTACCTCTACTAACACTCACTATGGTCAACCTCTCACACCTTCTAACCGGTGCATGACATCTTCCGAATTACTATAATTGGAAAACTTAACCATCCAAGTCCAGAAAATAGAAACATTTTATGATTGTATAGATTCCATGGAAAAATTGCACTAAAAAATTATTGATAAAACCAACTTGACACATATATCTTATTGTTGATTATATTTCTCACTTTGACATAGTCAAGCAACTGTTTCTTCTTTTGCACTAGCAATGAAGTAATAGCAACCAAGACTTCAGACTAAGAGTCTTTCCGGAAATTGACTTTAACACTTGGGACAAATTATTTACAACCACAAATTAGTTAGTGCTACATGGGCCAAATACCCCATTTTCTTTGTCGGATGTTTTTCTTTTATTTGCCAGCCAACATCCTCAACAGAAAAGATAATCATAATAAAAAGAAATAAGATACCTTATAAGTGGCAGAAAGCATCATTTAATTAGAATACAAAACTAAAGTTTAAAATTTAAGTTTTGCATAATACTAAATCTGCTACAAAAATAAAAATGAAAAAATAAATAGTCTTTATTTGAAGGCCAGCCCGACTCAGCCGAGCCACAATTTGTACATGGAAACAAACGCTACCGTTATTGTCAAATCTCTTTAAATATTGGGGAAGAAAAAAGACTCTAAACTAATTCTTCCTACATTTTCCTTTACGTTAATGTTGTTAAAAGATAGCTCCATAGTAATTCACATTTCAGGAAGAAAAAAAGTTCTGAGAAAATAAAGAAAATGTGTTTATAAGGAATCCCATGTGTGGTTTGGGCCCGCCTGTTCTTTAATAATTCTAGTGATGTTTTCAGCAGTCAAGTTTAGACTTTTGAATTTGCCTAAATGATGCTCCCTTTGTCCCAATTTATGTGAAGTGGTTAGAGTACGAGGGCCATAAATTTCTTTTTTGAACAGTATGAGGACCATAAATTTCTTATTTCAACCTCAACTTGAGATACTATTTTCATATTAATGTTAGTTTTATAATTTGGTCGATTAGGTAAACTTCAACTTGAAATATAGAATTTGAAGTTGAAAAACAGGTTCGATAAGTATTTCAAGTGAAAGAAGATATCAGCTTGTACTTTATCATGTGCTAAAATTTACTTCTGTGAATTAGCAGTGATCTAATTTTCTCATTCTATGATGTTCAAAATCATGGAAGAAAAAAGTTACTATAACAAGGTGCTGCCTCCATCGGTTCAGGCACTTCAGCGTTCATTTTAATACTCTCTCTCTCTCAATTATGTGATGCACCTTCCTTTTTGTCTATCCTAAAAAGATTGATATCTTTCTATATTTAGAAATAATTTAACTTTAAACTTCTCATTTCTCCTTAATGAGATGATTTATAGTCACACAACTTATTTTAAATCACAAGTTCAAAGGTCTTTCTTTCTTAAATTTCATGTCCAGTTAATCAGTATTCAAGGATCTAACAAAGGTCGGGTTGAGTCCCGTATCACTAATTTCCTTCCCCTTCTCCCTTTGGGACCTCGGGGTATAAATTAAAGAAAGAAAAGAAAAAAATCCAATAAAGAGCACTAACTAATTAGTGGTTGTAAAAAATTGGTCCCAAATGTTAAGTCGGTTTTCAGAAAGACTCTTAGTCTCGAGTCTTGGTTGACACTTGTTAGTACTACTGCTTGACTAAGTCAAGTGAGAAATATAAATCAATAATAAAGATATGATGTGTCATGTGCACAAACCATCAGGGCCCGGGGAAGGGTCGGACCCCAAGGGGTGTGATGTAGACATCCTAACTTAATTCAAGCGTGGTTGTTTTCACGGCTCGAACCTGTGATTTTACCGTTGCTCCAAGGCTCCCTTTTTGATGTGTCAAATTGGATGAATGCAATAAACTTTTCATTCAATTTTTCCATGGAATCTATACAATTATAAAAGGTCAAGACATGTCGAGCTATCCCCCAACATCCCCAACAGAAAAGATAATCATAACAAAAAGAAAACGATAACCTTTTGAAAGAAGGGGACCACTGGTGGAAGTCAAATAGCATTAAGACCTTATAAGTGGCGGAGAGCATCATTTCAAGTGCCACCATCCCAAGAACTACAACAAAAGAAATTTGTATTTTGCCAGGATGTTACGTGGTACCATAGGTGTAAACCTGAGTTTGGATTCATCATTAGAATATATTCTCTTTTCTTAATTGTGAACGAAATTCAGGCTGTGAGCCGTGATTCTCTTTTTTCCTTTTTTTCTTGATAAGGGTGTGAGCCGTGATTCTCAGTGGCAGAGGCACCATATAATATAAATTAGAGACAATAACTTAAAAGATTAGGTGATGATGAAGCACATAAATGTAAAAATATGAGTCTATCATCTCATTCACAATGTAAATGTAAAAGTTATATAGCATCTTATAATGTGGTATAGACAAATAAGTATAACATAGAGTTCAAAACTCCAAACTCCCCATAAATACTGAAGAGGTAATAAGAATGTCAGCAGTAAACCAAGACAAACTCTTCCAATAACAATGCTTTACTGGCCAACAACCCAAAAAAAAAAAAAACTACTCCCTCCGTTTCAATTTAAATGTCGTACTTCATTTTTAGTATGTTCCAAAAAGAATGCTTCTTTCTATATTTGGTATTCGAGCCATGGAAAAAGCCTCTTGCAGAAATGCAGGGTAAGGTTGCGTTCAAAATGTCTTTTGAATCTTATTGTCTTAAACATGCCATACAAAATCCTAGAATTAATGAGTTACCAAATAAAAAAAGGCACGGTGCACTAAGTTCTCGCTATGCACGAGATACGGGGAAGGACGGACCACAAGGGTACAACACCCACATTTTAGTATTCAAACGTCAACTTTATTTTCTTAAACTTCATGCTTAGTTAAACTAAGACAATTAAATTGATACGGAGGGAGTATTACCTAAAAATAATGGAGACAGAATAACTCATCAGTTTACACAACATTAACAAAATGTCATAATCCACCAAGTTCAACTGAGAAACTTACCAAGTGGAGATAATTGTTGCTTCCATCCACTTCCAGGAGGTCGGCCCTTAGCCCGCTTTGGGGCCGGAGTAATCAAACCAGTTGAAGGAGTAGTAGAGGCCAAAGGTGACAATCCTAATGACATATTAGACCCATCAGGACCATATTTCCTTGGCCTACCTCTCTTCTTTTTCACTAGATCACCACCAGTTGAAACACTAGAGGCCGCACTCATATTAATTCCATGAGGAAAATGAGGTGATAGGTTCTCAACAACTTGGTATGTACTAGAACTCAAAGTACCACCTCCTCCCCCTACATTGGACTGAACTGAAATGTTGGGGTTTGAGAGGGACCCACCACCACCAACACCAGAACTAGACCCACTAATACCTCTGTTGAGATAATAAGCAGCAGACCCAGATAACAACATTCCATCCCTTCCATCCATGCATTTACTCACTAAAATTCTCAGAACCAAAAGAAACAACAATTTTTTTTTGCTTTTATACACAGAAAGATTGGAATTTTAACATAAAATTAGTAAAAATCAGACAAGGGCTTAAGTGGGTTTTTCAAGAAATGAAGGATTAAAAGCTAAAATCACAAAAAGATTGAAACTTTAACATGAATAGTAAGAACCTAACAAGGGCTTAAGTGGGGTTTTCAAGAAATGTAGGATTAAGCTAAAAAAATCACAAAAAGATTGGAAATTTGAACATAAATTAGTAAAAACATGACAAGGACTTAAGTGGGGGTTTCAAGAAATGGAGGATTAAACTTAAAAACAAGAAAAAAAGGGAAATGTTGGAGTCCCAAGTGAAGAAAGAACCACAAACAAGGAAGAAAATCAACTGAAAAATGCTAAAGATTGAATCTCTGTGTAAAAAAACTAACAAGGGCTTAAGTGGGGTTTTCAAGAAATAGGAAAAGGGAAATGTTGGTGTCTTTAGTGAAGAAACAACCACAAACAAGGAAGAAAAGACAGTGAACAATGCTAAAAATTGAACCTTGAACCAAAAAAACTCTAAAAAGAACACATATTAAAGCTCAAGTTGAAAAATGGCTAAAATCTAACACTCTATAAGACAAACCCAAGTTGTAAATTTGAGTGAAAAAGTTACACTTGGTTCTTTGGCACAACAAAAATGAAAACAAATATATGAAAAAATGAAACCCTAGATTTGAAGTGAGGAGAGTTTTGGGAAAGAGAGGAGGGAGGGCAAAGACAAAAGTGCAATGAAATAGAAAAAAAAAAATTGAGTCATTTTGAATTAAAGTAAAGAAAGTAGTAGACATAGACACCTTTCTTTTTAGACTTAAATAATAATAAAATAATGGGGTTTTAGGGGGAGGGTTGAATAGAAGTCAGTGATTGAGTAAGTTTGCTCTTGACTTGAGGGGTTATTTTGGAGGCCATTGGTGGACAGTTGGCTAAGTTGGGTGCACCTAAGTTTTCAACATGTCTTTGTCTTTGTCAGAATCGACACTATTTATTAGTGCTGCAAATTTCTGAGCAAAATCAGAGGAGAGAGAGAGGAAAGAAAGGCCTTTCTTTGTGTCTCTCTCTTTGTGGTCTATTTTGCAGTTTGATGAATTATTAGGACCTAACTTAACTTCTTCTTCTTTTTTTTTTTTTTTGTTGACGGCGAATGCACCGCTTACTCTTTCGAAATACAAGACAGCAGAAACCCTGACCGACGCAGCGCAGAAACCACGTCAGCCATGTAAACCACACTTGGCAAGCCATGTGTGACAGGCTCAACCAAGAAGGTTTATGCAGGGGATCGAACTCGTGACCTTGCGGTCTCGCGTTTTATTGCTACACCAACTTGGCTACCCTTGCGGGTGATCTAACTTAACTTGTTTTTTGAAAGATTGGATATCAAAATTTGACTCGAGAGAGACCATAGAGAGATACGAGGAGTCAAAAAGTTATTTGTAAACAACAAAGATTCAAATTAGTAGGTGTTTGATTATAGATTTCAAATGTTTTCCTTTTATTTGAAATTTATAACATTTGAAATCTATGAAGTTGAAGTTGGAGATAGAGTTCAATTTAGTTATATTCGGCAAATTTAGTTATATTTTTCAAAGGAGAGAAATAAATATGTTATTGAAATTTAATATGAGACGAATCACCTCCCCACATAGGGTGCGATAACACTCAGCTACCTACTAACATCCTACTCTAATCATCGACCTTCATATCTTTCTATCTAATGTCATGTTCTCAGTCAGCTGAAGTTGTGTCATGTCTTATTTAATCATCTCTCCAATTTTTCTTCGACCTACCTCTACCTCTCACAACCCCTGCTACAACCAACATTTCGCACCTCCTTTTCACATGCTCGAATCATCTCAGTCTCACTTCCCTCATCGTGTCTGACACTGATGTCGCTTTCACCTTGTCTCGTACAACTTTGTTCCTAATCATATCACTTCAGGTATGCCTACACATCCGTCTAAGAATCCCCATCTCCACTGCCTTTATTTTATGAACATTGTCGTTCTTGACTGGACAACACTCTACCACATACATCAATGTTGGTTTAACCACCACTCTATAGAACTTATCTTTAATTTATAATCAAGCACTGATTTTGAAATAAAGTAAAATTATTCCAAACAAAGTGAATAATTATCGTGGCCACACGACTCCTTAAAGCAGGTAAAAATTTATCCATAGTCGGTCTGTACACCAAGCATATAAATGTATGACATGTATTTGTACATCGACTTTTAATACTTAATCATGATTTATTAATATGCATTGCCACCTTATTAACTCACTTAACTATAATAGAATTTACATGATTTAGTGTAAACATCGGATGCGGATAATTACTTATTACCTTCAACTAACAGAGGAGTAATAACTCATACCGCCATTTTTTCTCATTTAAAGTAAAACACAATTTAGCAAATTATGAAAAACTTCTTTTGTGCCTCACACGATTAACTCACCGTTGGTAAAAAAGTATTTACTCCACTTTTATATATACCTCTTCAAAATGTAGTTAGGGGCTAGGGCGATTCTAGTTACATGATCAGTACTCTTTTTTTATTCTTTGCAATGTTTTATGGTAAATGTAGTTAAAGACCGTCTCAAAACCAAAAGGAAGACCATCAGGATAAAAGCAAAGAACATGTTAAATGTAGCAAGTATAAAAATTATAGGTCTATTGTCTAGGTAGTGAAGTAGATTTTACATATGAATGAATTTGAGATTTAGAATACTTAGTACATGTTGAAACCAGAAAATAAATCACATATGATGTGAATTGTAAAGCTAACACATTTGAAGTTGCATCTAAATATTGCATACATCAACCAAAAAGTATAATGGGATGGATGAAATTTTTTCACCCTTCAATAAAAATTTCGAACTCGAGCTATGGAAAAAAAGCTTCCCATTTGAATGGGCTCGACGCAACACAAATCTAAATTGATCGGAACACTAAATATCATATACTAAAAAGTTATACTTAAAAAAATGCTGCATAGATATTTCATGCTTTTGCCATTGTGTCCTCACATCTGTGACTAGGTTCCGATAGATTAGTAGAATGATAAGTATTATTAGGTACAAAAAAGAGAACAAATAATAACATTAATTTGTCTGGGTGGTGTAGTTGGTTATCACGCTAGTCTCACACACACCAGAGGTCCCCAGTTTGAACCCGGGATCAGACATAACTTTTTTGTTTTTGGTTTTCTTTTGGCAGCCAAATGATCCCTCTTCTCTTGAAGATATAATAAGAGAAATCTTGGTAAATCTGAATTTTTTTCGTTCTTTCTTCTTTTTCCTCTTTGACATGGTGTCTTGTCTCATTTACGCTCATTTCAACTATTTCATTAGTATCCATTACCTTCGATCAAAATGGATATTGGATAACTCTATCCATTAAAACTTAGGCAGATGGAAACAAATCATCTACTAATATTTTGTCTCTAATGAAACTTTAAACATAATATTTTACGCACTTCATTGACCGGTAGGTCATATCCTTTAGCACTAGAGGCGCAGTTCTTGGTTTTCTCGGAGAGTCTATTCGCCGAACAGTTGTTATTCTTGTTTGAATATTTGAGGTGCACTAAGTCTGACACTTTTTGTCTACTGAAATTTATGTTAGGTTTTGATATTGGTGAATGGAAATGATGGGATGCAAATTAAAGGGAAAATGCTCTTTTGTCACGCATCGAAAAAGGAGAAGGAAAGAGAGGTGTATATATTACATTACACCTTCTCTAGCTGCTAAAAGGGTTGAGAGGGCAATGACCCCTCACGCCGTCGTCGCTCGGCTCGGCTTTGGATTTGGATTGATTGATAATTTTTTTGGACAAATATTTCTTTAATTAAATTAATTATTTAATTAAAAACAAATCCAAACGGATCGACCCGCGACCCGACTCGACCCGTCCGGCTCTGCCTCTCTATTTCGAATTTCCCTCCAAAATTAGGTGACTATTCTGAATGGTTGCAACCATTCAGAATCAGTACCTCCAACCCTATAAATTCTTGATTATTCCAAGAATTTAAACATTCACTTTTCATTCTGAATTTCATATTCAAGTCGATAATATTTTTCATTCTGTGTGATATACTGTCGTTGAGTGGTTCGCTGCTACCGGAATTTGGAGTACTACTATTCTGGTAAGATAATCGTTCTATCCTGGGAGGCGATATTCTGTTAACCTCGAGTACTGTGAGGGAAATAATTTCCTTAAGGACACACTTTGAACTAAATGGGCTCGATTACATTCTGAAATTATTTTTCCAAAACAGATTCTGTTTTCGTTTATTGTTTCATTAATGTTATATGTTTCACTAACTGATTAACAGATTGTTTTGAAACATTATTTAGCCAAGTACAGATTATTATACCAACAATCTTAAGGAAATTATATTTATTGTATTTTAATCTGTATCCTGGTTTGGAGATTAAAACCTGTGTGGTTTTCTACTCCGTATGAAATTTCATATTCTAACTTGAAGATATAAAAACTTCGTTGAAATATTAAAATCCAGGAAAAAGTGTTTTCCAAAAAGAAAAAAAAAGTGTTTTTTTTTCAGGAAAGAAAAAAAAAATGTTTTTCTTGTATGTTGTTTGGAGACTAAAATCTTCGGATTTTCTACTCCGGTTGAGATTAAAGTTTTCATAACTTTCTACTCATTTGGATACTTGATTTGAAGATATAAAAACTTCATCAAGTATACAACATACACCCATCAGACTTCGTTTCTATCAATTTTGATTCGGTTTGAAGAAATAAAATCTTCACCGTTGTGTATTATATTTGTTGTTATCAAAATTGATTCGGTTTGAAGAAATAAAAATCTTCACCGTTGTGTATGATATTTGTTGCAACGATTTGAAGAATATAAAAACTTCATCGTTTTGTTTAAGGAGATTAAAACTTGTGTAGTTTTCTACTCCATATGAATATTAGTATTCTGACTCGAAGATATAAAAACTTCGTTGGAATACTAAAGTTTCATAATTATACTACGATTTGAAGAAATAAAATCTTCATCGTTTAAGTTTATAATCCGACTGCGATTTGAAGAAATAAAATCTTCATCGTTGAAGTCTGTGAATTAATTGCTATTTTGGTTTTATTAATTAAAACAGTTTGTCTATTTGACAGTGACAAACGATGGCAATTGAAATTGGAACTACCTCTGCAAAATCGTGATCAGTTATTACTACAACCCGCATGCAGCATCACCTACGAGAAACTGCGAAGTTCATCTGCCAACTTTAAAGGATGGCGACGAACGAATGTTCTTTTGGCTTACCACCTTGGTTTGCAAAAGTTCACGGTGAGGACCTCCCGTGCCGCCGACATGCCTGACAACCAGCAGTTCATGGTTACTGAGGCTTGAAAACGGGCTGATTTTTTGTGCAAAGGCTACATTTTAAGTGCCTTAGAAGATGACTTGTACAATGTCTACAGTGCAGTAGAAACTTCCAAAGAACTATGGAGTGCACTTGAAAAGAAATACAAGACAGAAGATGCTTTCTTGAAGAAGTTTGTGGTTGCCAAATTCCTAGACTATAAAATGGTTGATGGGAAAACCGTTGAAACCCAAGTTCAAGAGCTTCAACTTATCTTCCATGACCTTATTGCTGAAGGTATGTTAGTGAATGAAGCATTCCAAGTGGCTGCAATGATTGAGAAATTGTCGTCTTCGTGGAAAGATTTCAAGAATTATCTTAAGCACAAAAGAAAGAAATGAAGTTGGAGGATCTTGTGATTCGTCTCAAGATCGAGGAAGATAATAAAATCGCTGAAAAGAGGTATCGTAAGAGTTCACCAATTGAAGGGGCCAACATCGTTGAAGATGCTGCTCCGAAAATGAACAAGAAAAGAAAGAGGCCTTCTGGAAAAGAGAAGGGTTCTAACAAGAAAAAGTTCAAGGGCAACTGCTTTAATTGTGGGAAAGCTGGCCACAAAAGCCCAAATTGTCATCTCCCGAAAAAGGACAAGGGAAAAAGACAAGCCAATATGGTGGAAATGAATGATGATCTGAATGATCTGTGTGCAATGCTGTCAGAGTGCAATTTGGTTGGAAACCCACGAGTGGTTCTTTGGATTCTCGTGCCACTCGACATGTTTCTACGCAAAAGAAGCATTTGCAACCTATGCTCCCGCTGGACCCGAAGAGGTACTGTTTATGGGAAATACTGCAACAGCCAAGGTTGAAGGATATGGGAAGATACTTCTGAAGATGACTTCCGGCAAGGTCCTGACTCTCAACAATGTTCTGCACGTTCCAACAATTCGGAAGAATTTAGTTTCAGCCGGACTACTCGTCAAAAACGGGTTTAAGTGCGTGTTGGTTAGTGAGAAAATTGTAATAAGTAAGAATGATATGTTCATAGAAAAGGGCTACCTCACCGAGGGCCTTTTCAAACTCAATGTAATGGTTGTTGTGATTAATAAAAATTCATAAATGCCTTACTTATTGGAGTCAAATGATTTATGGCATGTTCGTTTAGGACATGTCAATTACAAAACCTTGCGAAAATTGATCAATTTAGAAGTATTGCCTAAATTCGAGTGTAACAAATCAAAATGTGAAATTTGTGTTGAATCTAAGTTTGTTAAACATCCATATAAGTCTATTGTTAGGAATTCAAATCCTTTAGACTTAATTCACACAGATATATGTGATATGAAGTCAATACCATCTCATGGTGGGAAAAAGTATTTTATAACTTTCATTGACGATTGCACTCGATACTGTTACGTGTATTTGCTTAATAGTAAGGATGAAGCAATTAATGCATTTAAGCAATACAAGAACGAAGTGGAAAATCAATTGAATAAAAAGATCAAAATGATTAGAAGTGATAGGGGTGGAGAGTATAAATCTCCTTTTGCAGAGACATGTTTGGAATATGGAATTATTCATCAAACTACTGCCCCTTACACACCACAATCAAATGGAATTGCGAAAAGGAAAAACCGAACATTAAAGGAAATGATGAATGTCTTACTAATTAGTTCCGGTTTACCGCAGAGCTTGTGGGGGGAAGCTATCCTTACAGCTAATCGAATACTCAACAGAGTACCCCACAACAAAACACAATCTATTCCATATGATCTATGGAAAGGAAGAAAACCCAACTTGAAATATTTCAAAGTGTGGGGGTGTTTAGCGAAGGTCCAAGTTCCTTTGCCCAAAAGGGTAAAAATCGGACCAAAAACTGTGGATTGTGTTTTTATTTGCTATGCTACAAACAACAAAGCTTGTCGGTTTTTTGTTCACAAATCGGACAATCCCGAAATTCATGTTAATACGGTAATTGAATCAGATAATGCTGAATTCTTTGAAAACATCTATCCGTATAAAACTGAATGTGAGTCGTCAAGTGAAAGATCTAAACGACCGCGGGAAGAACCAAAGGAAAGTATACCAAGAAAAGAGGATCTAAGGCGTAGCAAACGTCAAAAGACATCTACTTTCTTTGGACCAGACTTTGTAACATTCTTGCTTGAAAATGAGCCTCAAACATTTAAAGCAGCAATGTCATCTTCTGATTCAACATTTTGGAAAGAAGTAGTCAATAGTGAGATTGAATCAATTTTAAACAATCATACACGGGAGTTAGTTGATCTTCCTCCTGGAAATAAACCTTTAGGATCAAAATGGATCTTTAAAAGGAAAATGAAAGCTGATGGTACTATTGACAAATATAAGGCAAGACTTGTGGTCAAAGGTTATAGACAAAAGGAAGGTCTTGATTACTTTGACACATACTCGCCGGTGACAAGAATAACATCTATTCGGGTGTTAGTGGAACTGTCGGCCGTATATGGTCTTGAAATCCATCAAATGGATGTCAAGACAGCTTTCTTAAATGGAGAATTGGAGGAAGAAATTTACATGGAACAACCTGAGGATTTTGTGGTTCCTGGTAAAGAAAGGAAAGTGTGCAGACTTGTTAAGTCACTTTATGGACTTAAACAAGCACCCAAACAATGGCATGCAAAATTTGACCAAATAATGTTGGCAAATGGATTTAAGATTAATGAGTGTGACAAATGTGTTTACATTAAAAATACTCCAAATCATGAAGTCATTGTTTGTTTGTATGTTGATGACATGTTGATAATGAGTAAAGATATTGTCGATGTAAATGCTACGAAGCGTATGCTCATAGCAAATTTGACATGAAAGACTTAGGGTTCTTGATTTGATCTTAGGAATTAGGATCCATAAAACTCCACAAGGTCTATCATTATCACAGTCACATTATATTGAAAAAGTACTTGACAAGTTCAAGTATTTAAATTTCAATGTTGCAAAGACTCCAATTGATGTAAGTTTTGCACTTCAAAAGAACGAAGGTGAAAGTGACTCACAATTGGACTTTACACGAGTTTTGGGAAGTCTGATGTACATTATGAATTGTACACGACCAGATATAGCATGTGCTATAAGCAAGCTGAGTCGATTCACGAGTAATCCCAATCAAACTCATTGGATGACAATGAAACGAGTCTTGGGATATTTACAACACACTCAAAACTATGCTTTGCATTATAATAAATATCCCGCAGTACTTGAGGGATATAGTGATGCAAATTGGATCACCAGATCGATTGAAGTTAAATCCACGAGTGGATATGTTTTCACCGTTGGCGGAGGAGCAGTGTCTTGGAAATCATCAAAACAGACATGCATCGCCCGCTCTACAATGGAATCAGAATTTATAGCTTTAGACAAGATCGGTGAAGAAGCTGAATGACTCCGGAATTTCTTAGAAGATATTCCATTCTTGCTCAAACCTTTGGCTCATATATGTATACATTGTGACAGTCAAGCAGCAATAGGTAGGGCAGAGAGCGTAATGTATAACGGAAAATCTCGTCACATACGACGGAGACACAATACCGTTAGACAACTCATCTCTAGTGGCGTTATCACAATTGATTATGTAAAGTCAAGAGATAACGTGGCGGATCCGCTTACAAAAGGCTTATCAAGAAAGGGAGTTGGTAGATCATCAATGGGAATGGGGTTAAGGCCAAGGACAAGTCATCATGGCGGTAACTCTACCTAGCAGACTGGAAATCCCAAGAGCTAGGTTCAAGGAGATCAAACAAAGTTGTGACTGACGGTTCAACATTGTCAAATAACTCAACCCATTCGCGGATAAAGACAATGTTCAGAAATAAGGATAGGACTTTATGGCTTGTTAATGAGTTAATAAAGCATTAAGGTTTTTTAATGGTTATCTAAATCTGGCGATGTATGACCAGATAATGTGGCTATAGGACCACATGTTTAGAAATCACATATGTGAGTGTTAAGTGTAAGCCGCTTTAAAGGGGAATGACAGTAAAGACCCATTCTCTATGCACTCGTAGAGACAGCGGTGTTCATGGCTGAAACGAACACAACCGTGAGAACCATAAACGGTTGAGGGTTGATTGTGTGTCTTATGTTGTCTAGGTATACAACAAAGTTCGACGGTTCAAAGATATCAAATCTACCGATTTTATCGAGTATATCCGATATAAGTTCACTACGGAAAGTTCAAAGGGAAACCTACTTATCCAGATGCAGTCAATTCTCGCTTGTATATCACACTCGTCCGTACATTCTTCTATCTTATAACCATTCCCCATTCATGTGGGGGATTGTTGGGTTTTGATATTGGTGAATGAGAAATGATGGGATGCAAATTAAAGGGAAAATGCTCTTTTGTCCCACATCGAAAAATGAGAAGGAAAGAGATGTGTATATATTACATTACACCTTCTCTAGCTGCTAAAAGGGTTGAGAGGGCAAAGACCCCTCGCGCCGTCGTCGTCGCTCGCTCGGCTTTGAATTTGGATTTGGATTTGAATTTGAATTTGAATTTGAATTTGGAAAAAGATCGATTGATTGATAATCTTTTTGGACAAACGTCCGTCCGGCTCTCCCTCTCTTTTTCAAATTTCCCTCCAAAATTAGGTGACTATTCTGAATGGTTGCAACCATTCAGAATCAGTACCTCCAACCCTATAAATTCTTGATTATTCAAAGAATTTAAACATTCACTTTTCATTCTGAATTTCATATTCAAGTCGAAAATATTTTTCATTCTGTGTGATATACTGTCGTTGAGTGGTTCGCTGCTACCGGAATTTGGAGTACTACTATTCTGGTAAGATAATCGTTCTATCCTGGGAGGCGATATTCCGTTAACCTCGAGTACTGTGAGGGGAATAATTTCCTTAAGGTGGACAAACGTCCGTCCGACTCTCCCTCTCTTTTTCGAATTTCCCTCCAAAATTAGGTGACTATTCTGAATGGTTGCAACCATTCAGAATCAGTACCTCCAACCCTATAAATTCTTGATTATTCAAAGAATTTAAACATTCACTTTTCATTCTGAATTTCATATTCAAGTCGAAAATATTTTTCATTCTGTGTGATATACTGCCGTTGAGTGGTTCGCTGCTACCGAAATTTGGAGTACTACTATTTTGGTAAGATAATCGTTCTATCATGGGAGGCGATATTCCGTTAACCTCGAGTATTGTGAGGGGAATAATTTCCTTAAGGACACACTTTGAACTAAGTGAGCTCGATTACATTCTGAAATTATTTTTTCAAAACAGATTCTGTTTTCGTTTATTGTTTCATTAATGTTATATGTTTCACTAACTGATTAACAAATTGTTTTGAAATATTATTTAGCCAAGTACAGATTATTATACCAACAATTTAAACCATGATATTTTTTAACACACTTCATTGATCGCTAGGTCACATCTGACGCTAGAGGCATAGTTCTTGCTCTTCTCGGAGAATAATCTATTGGTCGGAAAAATGTTATTCCTGCTCGACAGAATTGTTGAGGTGCACGTAAGTCTTAACAATTTTTTCTCTACTGAAAACACTATATATACCTTAAACTCAAAAAGATAAAATCAGAAGGCATAGAAAAGATATGTCTGAGCCTGAGTTATAACCCGTGACCTCTGGTGTGTGAGACAAGCGTGATAACAAACTACACCACGCAGACTAATTCTTGTTATAATTTGTTCTTTTTTTGCAGACTATGATACTTATAAATTTTCCAGTAATCTATTTGAGCATAGTCACAGAAGTGAAGACTCTTTTTTCAACACAGAAGTGGAGACACACTACAACAAATCGCCTCAAAGAGGGCGACTGATTTATACCAACAAGGGCGATAAAAAAAATGCCCCAATAGTTAGTACCAAAAAGGGCGACATATAGTCGCCCTTTTTAATTTCACCAAATAGTGCGACTAAAATATATCGTCGTGGTTGAAACTGCAAAGAGGGCGACACTTAAAGTCATCCTTAATTTCGCCAAATAGGGCGACTATGTCGCCTTTTTTAATAATAAAACAAATAGGGCGACACTTAAAGTCGCCCTATTTAATTTCACCAAATAGGGCGACATCTTTCAGTCGCCCTCTTTGAGTTCCACAAAAAATGGGATTGGTTAAAGTTGAAATTAATTCTCAAATTAGAATTTAGATAATACTTAATTTTGTGACCTCTCTATAAAATTTAGACAAGTAAACAGATTGGATACAAATTTTAACATTTGACAATTGTATTTTTCAACTTTTTGACACACACACACCTAAGATGCATCAAGTAACTGGACTAGCTATAAAGTCCAATATTGAGAATGAATTTGGGTCCAAAATTGAAAAAAGGATCTAAATATTACAATTTTGGATAACTAATCATAGAATTAGTTATAGCTTGATTTTATTTCAACCAAATTTGACATAAATTTAAATTTCGGAATTAGTTATCTCTGACTCAACGAGGGTGGGTGTATTGTTGTCGCCCTAATTGATAAAATTAAATAGAGCGACACTTAAAGTCGCCCTGTTTAATTTCACCAAATAGGGCGACATCTTTCAGTCGCCCTCTTTGAGTCCCACAAAAAATGAGATTATATGACACAACTAACTCAGGTGATTTTCATGCGTCCTTTAAAATTAAATATATCTGATATTTATTACTTTCTTAATAGACTTGAAGAGAGTTAAAACGACAATTAAAATGGAATGGAGAGATTATTTCATAACAATCATTAATTGATTAAGCATTATTTTTTTTTTTTTTTGGGTCAAACGACATGTATGTTTATAACACGTACATAATTGGTAGTAACCTTATAGCAAACACTAGTGGATGTGGGCGACTCTAAGTGATAAAATTAAATAGGGCGACACTTAAAGTCGCCATTTTTAATAAAAAATCAAATAGGGCGACACTTAAAGTCGCCCTATTTAATTTCACCAAATAGGGCGACACTTAAAGTCGCCCTATTTAATTTCACCAAATAGGGCGACATCTTAAAGTCGCCCTATTTAATTTCACTAAATAGCGCGACATCTTTTAGGCCCCCTCTTTGAGTCCCACAAAAATGGGATTGGTTCCAAAGTTGAAAAAGTGATCCATCCGAATATTTCGGACGGATATCCAAAAAATCGGATATCCGAAATTTTCGGATCGGATTCGGATCATAATTTACTGATTCAAAAATTCGGATATCCGATTTTTGGGATATCTGAAATATTCAGATCCGAATCCGATCCGAAATTATCCGAACATTGCGGATATCCAATTTTTTGGATATCCGAAATATTCGGATCCGAATCCGATTCGAAATTATCCGAAAATTTCGGATATCCGCAATATTTGGATCCGAATCCAATCCGAAAATTTTGAATATTTGGATCGGACAAACAATTCAGGATATAATTTCGACAAAGGAAATCACTATGACTCCAAGCATCTAGAGTTATCTTCATGTCATTAATGACATGTATATCTTGGCCCCCTCCCGCCGTTTCATTAGGCTGAGGGTCCACTTCATCTCCAACTTTTGGAGGATCTTCGGTTAGGAAATGAGACATTCCATAACCATCAAGAAGAACAGCATCTTCTGCTGCCATCTTTTAAAATTTGTGCCCATGAATTTCTCTGAATAAAAGCCAGCGGGGTGGAACGGGAGTGTTCCCATGAGCAGTGGCAAAGGCGTTATGAGCGCCTTGAGAAGCAGTGGGGTTGGCACTAGTTGTGCCTTGAGCAGTGATGGTGAAGGCATTAGAATTGCCTTGAACAGTGACGGATGTTTCAGTGTTGAATCCAGTCGTCTTGTTGTTGTTAACAGCGGCTATTGTCTTAAGATTGTGAGTTACAAGGAAATGAGAATGAAAGCAACAACAACAATGGTTACAATCTGGAAATAAGAACAAGAAACAACTACTACAAAGATTTGCTGAGTCGGGTGTTAGCACCATGTCCTTAAGACAATATTGCCTCGTATAAATCATTTAACGATGTTTGACAACTTGTCTCTCAAGATAAAACAACAACAAACAATTGAGTAAAGGAAACTCAAATGTTTACTAAAAAGAAGAGTCTTTTGAGTGTGTGGAAAATTGCTAGAGAAGAACTTAGAAAATCTGAAATTTTGTGTGTTCTTCAAATGAGCCAAAGGCTTCAATTTATAGTGCAAGAAATTGACTTCCCATCTAGTCAAGTAATGGCCTTCAATGGCCATGTAATGTCACTTAATATGGGGTTAATTCAGCCAAATAATGGCTGAATTAATGAGCAAATTCGTGGGAAATCAATGCTCCAAACCAGCCCAAAAGTCAGAAACTCTTCAGCTCCCGTCGAACATTCTGCCATCGAAGCGCCGCGGCGCCTGACGACCAGTGGCTTCCAGGGTTTTCTGCCCAATTAGCGCCGCGGCGATTTTCGACTCGTTTCATCTTTTACACTTCTTCTTTCATTTACCAACGTGAAATACTTGTCATTTGGCCAATAACCGTCTATCATTTCATGTCTCAAACATTTTGTATACATACCAATATCTCTTTCACTAAGGAAATTTACGATCCTTGGTACTATGTGTGCACGTGTGTGGAAACGACGTTTCCGACGTGCGGGGCCCCAATTGTTCGAGTCATAAATAATAGAATTAACTTTAATTCACGTTAATAAATTTCCAACAGAACTACCACCAGCACCTTTATTTGAACCTGCTGAATTGTCATCCTGGTCATTTTACAGAGCTGGGATTGCAGAATTCATGGCAACATTCTTGTTCTTGTATATCACAATATTGACTGTAATGGGTCTTAAAAGATCTGATAGTTTGTGTTCTTCTCTGGGTATTCAAGGTGTTGCTTGGGCTTTTGGTGGTATGATCATTGCCCTTGTTTACTGCACTGCTGGTATCTCAGGTCAGTTAATTTTGAACTCTTTTGTGTTTCTTGTACTAAAAATGTCAACAAATTGTCAACTTTTTTAGTGCCTCATGTGTTAGAAACTAGTTTTATGAATTCTTGAATATATGCCACAAAAAATTTCAGTTTTCTCTGTTTTGGTAGCTCAAAATTTAATATTTTGGTGGTGTGATCTTTGATCTTGTCTATTGCACTGCTGGTATCTCAGGTTAGGTAATTGCTCTAAGAATGCTATCTTTTTGTGTATCTTGTACTAAAAATGTCACCACCTTGTTTTGTGTGTGTATCATGGGTTTATGTTTTATCCTGTTATTAGAAACTAATTTTATGCTTCTTGAATATATACCCACAAAACTTAATATTTTGGTGGTGTGATCTTTGCTCTTGTTTAGTACACTGCTGGTATCTCAGGTTAGTTAATTGCTCTAAAAATCTAAACTTTTTGTGTATCTTGTCAACTTTCGTGTGTGCATCATGGGGTTATGTTTTATCCTATTATTAGAAGCTAGTTTAATGAATTCTTGAATATATACCCACAAAAGTTTTCAACTTTCTTTACTTTGTTAGCTCAAATTTAATATATTGGTGTATTATATTTGACCTTGTCTATTGCACTACTGGTATACCGTCCAGTCTAGTTTTTGTTCTTTTATTCAACAATATGAGGGTTAACCAGATTTCCCATGTTATATTCTCCTGTTAGTTAATTGCTCTAAAAATGTTAAAACTTTTTTGTGTATCTTTACTAAAAATGTCAACCTCTTTTTGTTTTGTTTTGTTTTGTTGTGTTTTGATGGGTCAAATTTGTCCAGTGTAAAGCATTGATTTTACCTTTTTTTGCCCTTTCAAGAACTGGCTTGTTTTTTTTTTGTACTGAAACAGGAGGGCACATTAACCCGGCTGTGACAGTTGGTCTGTTCCTAGCAAGGAAGCTTTCCTTAACCAGGGCAGTCTTCTACATGGTGATGCAGTGCCTCGGTGCCATCTGTGGTGTTGGTGTTGTCAAGGGTTTTATGCCGGGTCCGTATCAGAGACTCGGCGGTGGTGCCAATGTGGTTAACCCATGATACACAAAAGGTGATGGGCTTGGTGCTGAGATTATTGGTACCTTTGTTCTTGTCTATACCGTTTTCTCTGCCACTGATGCCAAGAGAAACGCCAGAGATTCACATGTCCCGGTAAGTGCATACTTTCCCTACCGATAACTTTATGTTTGTTTCTTTATTTAAAAAAATGTGTCTTACTGATTATGTGTTGGATCATCATGCTACCTGTGGTAAGTAGGCTTTAGACAGGGAGAGAAATTTGGATGCAAATTCTGCAAGGAATTTTCTTTTCTTTTTTCTTTTAAGGATTACTATGATAATAAAATTCCGGGAAGGGAGAAATATTTCTTCTGGAACAAACACTTTTTTGAGCACAAAGAAGTAGAAAGATCGAACAATCATTCTATGAAGGGGCAGGGTGTGGGGATTTTTGTTGCTCGGGCTCTCCAAAAATGTTGCTGCACATGTGTCGGATCCTTCATAAATGCACTACTTTTGGAGGACCAAGCATGCAACTGATTTTTTAAGAATCCGAGCAATATAAGTGGAGATTTTGATTGAGTAGAATGAGTGAACATACACTTTGGTTGATGAAAAATGATGCCCATACTAACATATGCAATAGTAGTTTATCAGCAAGTGTAAAGCCTCCCACCTTGCTGGTGGCATGTAGCTAGCAAATACCTGTTGTAATAGTTGAAGTGCACGTAGGTTGGCCCATTATAATATGAACTCATAACAACAATTACAAGTACGCCTCAATCCCAAAAAAAGTTGGGGTATGCTAGATCATGAACTCATAAAATTCCAAAATCCCGAGCTGTTGTGCTGAATTTTATGTTAGCTTAAAAACTGCATTCTTAACTTTTTGTACTGTTTTATAGATTTTGGCACCACTTCCAATTGGATTCGCGGTGTTCTTGGTTCATTTGGCCACCATCCCAATTACTGGAACTGGCATCAACCCTGCTAGGAGCCTTGGAGCTGCTATCATCTTCAACCAAGACCAGGCTTGGGATGACCATGTAAGTTCCTTCAACTTAACATTCTTGTGATGATCATATTTCATACTTTCATTTTTTGTGCGATAACCAAGAAAACTCGAAGGGTCAGTTTTTGATGGCTTGAAATTCAGTGAATAAAAGTCCGCCCCTCTACTCTTCTCTATTTAAATATGAGGCTTTTCTACGCCTGTTCAAACTCGTGTGTTGATTTACGCAAATTCCCTCGTTTAGGCCCCCATTTAAATTTTGCCCTATTTTTAGAAGTAGTGCAAATATAACCCTAAGGAAATTACCCTTCCGGATAACGTTAGACTCGGGTCTAATGTTTGCTCCATTATTTCTCAACTTTACACATAAAACATTAAGAATGTCCTCTAACATTTGCAATAACTTACAACATTTTATGGTCTAACCTTTTCTCAAAAGAAACCTTTAGATCGTGGTCTAAAAGGATCGTAAGTTGCAAGAGAAATAAAAAAAAGAACCATTTACTAAACAGTTGTCCCAAAATGTGACAACTGGTGATTTTTTTTGGAACTAGTGATATGCACCTAATTTACACATTCACGTGTTGCGCTCTTGCCACTGAATAAAAATAGTGAAGGTTTTCGTTTCTTACTTTTCATCGCTAACAAGTTTTTTTTGATATTTTCAGTGGATCTTTTGGGTTGGACCATTCATTGGAGCTGCACTTGCTGCAGTTTACCACCAGATGATTATCAGAGCCATTCCATTTAAGATCAAGGCCTAAGTTTCTTCAAGAATCTGTCTTTTTTTCTTCTCTTTCTGGTGTCTGTCTAAATGTGTATTTTCTTCAATTCAGATTTCAATTATGTTAATAAATTATCAAGTTGTATGTAAAAGCGTTGTCAATGAAATATTTTTGTTTTATTATGCTTTTTCCTCCCCTCTCCCCAAAATTTTGTTACCATTGAACTAATATGTGTAGCGAGTAGATTCATTCTACATTGTATTAAAAATAAAATGTGAGATTATTTATTAGAGGAAAACATATATTATTACCTCGTGTAACAATATTCATCTAACTCGAATGAATCAAAATGTAGAGTTGACGAACTCTTTTGTTTTTGTTAGAATGAATCGTAATATAGTGTTCACCTAACTAGAAATGAATCGTAATTTTAAATCTACCTGGTCTCAATTATGATATTCAATCATTCTATTATTGCACCTATATATCGTGTACAAAAAAATTGTGACATTATTACTTGCCCAAATTCCGGTGTCCCCTTTCAGTAGTTTCTCCATGCAATAATTATCGCGGTTGTTTTTTCTTCTCATAATATTTTTTTATTATAGAAAACTTTGATACTCGTGGCCTTCTATGGTCCTTGATGTTTTGTTTACTCCTCGATTTCTCCCTTAACAAGAAACATTAAAAAAAGAGATTAAATTAGTCCAATATTATTAACTTATGTGACTTATTATATATAGGAACTAGAAAGAATAATATATAAGTTATACTTTTATCATCTGTCATCAAATTTATGAGTGAATTAACCAAGAATTCATAGAGAAAAATCATGTGGATATTTGGAAGAAAAGGAGAATCAGGGTTCTCAGGTTGTTCAACAGCTGAGGAAGTTACTCAAGGAATTGATGGTATTGGCCTCACTGCCATTGTTACAGGTTACATTTCTTGCCCACTTTTCTCTATGTATTATTTTCCTATTTTCCATCTTCTGCATTTTTAATACTATTGATGTTCCAAAATTTTGGGGTTTGATGTAAGAACACTCTTAATGGCGTGAGGGCTTTTAGGAGAAAATCGTGCCAGAATTGATCCAAAGGGGACAATATCATATCCATGTTAAGAGTATTTCTCGGCTAATTTGATTTAGTCCAACAATTAGTACTGAACCAATAGTTCAGCAGGATGAGTATGAAGATGGCGGGGGGACGGGTGAGACTTGATTTACTACATTTACTATGCCAAAGGTAGTTTCGAGAGAGACACACAAGAAAAAACTAGCCCTGGCCTCGGTGGCCTTAGATGATTGGTCACGTAGGTAACATATAGTAAATCTTTGAAAATTGACATGTAGATCGTAGTGATAATCCACATAAAACTTAGGTCGAGAGGGCAACTCATGTATTGTTGTAATAGGCCACGTGAAGCTTCGTCCCAAGGGGATATTGTTAGATGTCCGATTCAGACAAAGTATCACATCAGTAGCTTGAAAAAATTGGGAAGCTACATATAAAATGTCGCATACTTTTAGTCCAATACAGATGTTACAGTCCAATATTATGAAATCTTAGTTTCTCTAATAATATAAGTTCTCTACATTTTTTGCTGACATGACTATTCTTTATCATCGTCTTTACGTGTTTCAGGAGCTTCAAGTGGCATTGGCACAGAGACAACACGCGTCCTCGCCTTGCGCGGTGTGCATGTAATTATGGCAGTTCGTGATTTGCAGAATGGCCAAAAAGTGAAAGAGGATACTCTTAAATCCATTGCCAATGCTAAAATTGATTGTATGGAGTTAGACCTCTGTTCTATGGAGTCCATAAGGAAATTTGCCTCAGAATATAACTCCGCTGGTCATCCCTTGAACCTTCTGATGTAAGACAACTATACATTTATAGTCTTTATTAGTGTGTTTGGTACGACGGAAAATATTCTTCAATTTTTTTTATTTTACTATTCAACACTTTGTAAACTTCAGAAACTATTTCAAATGAATTATCGGCGGAAAATAAAAGCAAAGAAAGTCATTTTCTTCTCCAGAAAATGACTTATTTTCTGACAATATTTACTATATGACAAAATCATTTTCCAGAAAATGTTTTAGGATGTTTAGTTAGAGAGTGGAAAATATTTTTAGGAAGAACATTTACCATTAATGATTGATAATAATTAATCGGATAGTATTTCCATGAACTTTTTTGAATACTAAAGATTGCTAATAAGTATTAATTAAAAGCGACGATATAAAGTTAAGAATTGAGATAATCCAGAAGTGAGGGAAGTCATTTCCCCGGCCCCTTTTGATAGCACATGTTTTGTGGCATCCAAACGCCACATTTACTATATTAATGATTGATAGTAATATTAGCAAACCTTATAGTGTTCCAATGAAATTATTTGAGCACTATTGATCATAGTGTCTAAGTATTAGTTAAGACGATCATATAAAGTTAAAAGTTGAAAGATAATAGTGAATGGAAATAACTTCTGCCAGAAGTAGGGGAAGTTACTTTCCCAATTTTGATGGAGAATGTAATCTGGTAATCGAACACCAGAAAATTGCTTTTTCTTTTTAAACAAAAAATATTTTATGTCATTCAAAATACACCCTTAATCTTCCATTTTATTCCTTGAATCTTATTAAGGATTGACATAGATTTGTGTTTGGGTTTTGTAAGTAATAATGCAGGGGTTATGATTCCACCATTTACACTTTCTCAAGACAAGATAGAATTGCAGTTTGCAGTTAATCATTTAGGTAAGTCAGTTTTATCATTTTTACTTTGTGCTTACATGTTAGAGAATATAATGAATTCATTGTTGTATCAATAACTTTTTTTCGGTTTCCCACCCTGTATCCATATTTGGGCCCGACTAAATCGCCGAGAAGTCCTACATTGGGAGGCAAAGCGCTCCCTCACAAAAGCAACTCCGTACCTTGTATCAAATATGATATACTAGCATTTTTTTTTTATCTTGGCGCAGGTCATTTTCTTTTGACAAATCTTTTGCTGGAAAACATGAAAAATACAGCTGAGAAGAGCAAAAAAGAAGGAAGGATAGTGAATGTTGCATCAGCAGCACATGATTTTGCATATACTGAAGGAATTCGTTTTGACAAAATTAATGAAAAAGAGAGGTAGTCAACAATTTATGTGACACACTTTTCTTTTTTTGTCTGTTTCTAATTCTCATATTACCCTTAATGAAATGGTTTTAAGGACAAAAATGTTTAAGGCTTATTTTTAGACTATAAATTTCAAAAGTCTTTTATTCTTTCTTAAACTATATGTCTAGTTAAATGGTGTCACGTAAATTGAGACGAATGGAGTAATTGAATTTTCAATGAATGTTTGCTTTTCTAGTTCAGAAGTGTTTTTTAATATTTCCTTTTGAGTTGTTCCAGCTACAATAGACTACGTGCTTATGGACAATCAAAGCTTGCTAATATACTGCACGCAAATGAACTCGCAAAGCGCTTAAAGGTAATTCTGATATGGAAATATGCTTAGTCCTGTCAGTACGTTTACTTTAGGTCTTCTGGCTTTTTGGAATCATTTAGTCATGTCAAAGATTTATGTGGCAGTAGAAAATGTAGTGAACTTGGAGTACTTATTAGTTATTTCTATATTTTATTTTGTATATTATTTGTCTATGATGAGCTTAAATGGAGCAACATGATCAGTGAAATTATTCATATAGCCGATCACGATTTGCTTGAGATTAAGCACA
The DNA here is from genome assembly GCA_029844215.1 of Przewalskia tangutica. NCBI lineage: Eukaryota > Viridiplantae > Streptophyta > Magnoliopsida > Solanales > Solanaceae > Przewalskia > Przewalskia tangutica. Next base: position 72,821,880 of record CM056740.1, on the reverse strand, counting down.
AATTTTGTTCAATAATCTTATTTGTCTATTGTATAAATAGGACGAAGGGGTGAATATAACTGCTAATTCTGTTCATCCTGGGCCAATTGCCACCAATATTATGCGTTATCACAGTATCCTTCATGGTAAATCCTCCGCTTCTTATTGTTCCATCATTCATGTAACAACTAATAGCAGAAGATGTGGATAAATTCACAAAATTCAGCTCTGTTATGAATAAAAATGGTTTCCATAGACTAATTTAGCCGGTATTCCTTAGTAACTAAGGGTCCCCTCTTATATTCTCCGCCATCTCACCGTATTTCCATGTCCTTATGACGGAGATCCCACATTATCGCCTTCATTGCATTGGACTATACTTTTGCTCAAATGTAGGAAGTGCAGTAGGGAGTTCCTTTTTTTCTTGATAAGTAATGATATTATATAAATGGAAAAACAGCAATAAGATGGTGCGTTAAAAATTACAAAGTGTGCAAGGCCTCAATCATATCTAGCATTGTATCTACTCATTTACAATGACCATGTTTCACCAAAAAGCTAGCAAAGAAATACAATTTTGTTTGAGGCTATATATGTTGCTATGTTTGCCTTCCAAAATTTTATTGTCTCTCCATCCAAATTGTCCAACAAATGACAATGGGGATAGTATTCCAAAGCTTGTGAGTCTTCCTATTGGGACTGTCTCTTCTCCAACTATATAGAAATCCAAAATAGAGTGAGGCATTGTCCATGACAGGTCCAAAATGGCGAAAAACATGCTCCAATTCCGATCGGTGATCTTACAGTGTAGGAAAGGATGACGAGTATCTTCAGGGTTCTCTTAACAAAGGGGACACCTGCTATAAAGTGTTGTTATCTCTGTATATGGTTTTAGACAATCCTCATCTCACGAGCTAGCTTTGGGGATTAAGTTAGGTCAAATGTCCATTTTCTTTAACACAGCATTAGAGATTTAGAGGTATACCCATCTCTTTTCTTGATTTACCTAATGTTGGGTCCCCCAAGTTATGTCGTTCATGTTCCTATTGTTCAAGTCTGGGGAGGGGGTGTTGCAAGCGTCCCTTTTCTGAACACCAGTCTTGTATTATCAGTGGTCTTTAATCTTTAGTTGATCCCTTTTCTTATGCTTCTTTTCTTTTAACCATCTTGCAGGTGTAGTTAACTGGATTGGGAGATATGTGCTCAAGAATATTACACAGGTTCAACTTATATCTTTCAATGGGTGAACAATTAGGACCTTTTCTCGCCAAATCTTGAATTTCTTCCCTTGCATTGTTTCTTCCTGATTGCAGGGAGCAGCAACTACATGTTATGTGGCATTGCATCCACAGGTGAAAGGGGTAACTGGTGAGTACTTTTCAGACAACAACATAGCCACAAGCACAACAACTTCTCTAGCTAAGGATTCAAAGTCGGCAAAGAAACTATGGGAATTTAGCTTGAATTTGACCAACACCAAGTGATTATCTGAATATTGTGCACTATTAACGTAATTTAACATGTTATATCATGTTTGTTATAAAAAAGTTTCTAAATGTTATTGCAGCTAACTTAACCTGATAGTATAAAAGTAGTAGTATACATCGTTAGTGCACATACCTTGAAATGTGGTGGCATCGTCTAACTTTGTAAAAGGCTCTGTTTTCCAGTGCCCAGATTATGTGAGGCTGAGAAAATAGGTCTAATATATGCAACAATCTGTCAAGTATAGGCAGCAAGTTGATAATTCTATTGAACAATAAAAAATCAACTAATATCTCAAACCAATTCAATTCTGCTTAACCTAAGGTAAAAATGATGCAAAAGAATGAAGCATTTGTAAGTTGATGCCAATTTATGGCTATAGAACAAGATGATAATGAACATAAGACAGAACTAAGATCCAACCAAAAGAATAGCATTTCACCTTTTCAATATGAACTTAACTTACATACACCGACAATGTAAAAAGACATAACCGTTTATAAAAAAAAGTGAGATTAGTAACACGAAAAATATGACAGATTATCTACTAAAACGGACTAAAATACACTAGTAGCATAAGATTCTTTACTTTGTCAATGTATATAAGAAAATCCTTTCAATACCGCAAGAGCGTCATTTAGCACTTTCTTCTTTTAAGGTGAAAAGAGAAGAAAATGAAAACCAGTAGTATAAATTTTCTTGTTGAAATTTACTGATGATTCCAAGTCAAATTTCCAAAATAAGAGACAATAATTGGCAAATATTTTCAGGGAAAAAGAATAGACTCTCTTCCAACTTATTAGACGTCATCACTCTCTCTCATGCAAGGATGTAAAACAAACCAGCTCATATGACAATCAAGAATTATATAACTTTTAAGCAGATACTAAAGACAAGTGTACCCAGAGCATAATCCTTCAAACAGCCATAGCCCATAGGCATTCATAATTGAATAAGAAAAATATGCCCTGCAGTCTATTACAGTATCTTTTTACCTCAATTTCTTTATAAAAAATAACTGTGGCGTCGAGTTCAACTTGAGCACACCTTGACTATTCCATCACGTATCCGCTACCTTCCACCGGCATAGGTACCATATGATTTTTTCTCAGACTTAGACAGATAGAAAGAAATCACATATCGTTGTTTTATCACTTAAGAAAATGAATTTGCTAGTTCGGTTGTAGGCTTCGAGATTATTAAGATAATCGACCTTAAACTTAGCTGAACTCCAAAAACTAGCTCATGAGATAAGGTATGCCAAGACCATATAGAGATCGTACGCTCAACGAATGTGGGACTCTAACAGAGCTCTCCCTCTCCCCTACTCAGACATGGACAGTTGGAGCGTAGACGATATAACAAGAGGCTTCAACATTGGGTAAACCAAGAGCAGGAATTAGTCTGGCTCTAACACTATAATAAGAAAATGGATGTTGGCCTAATTCAACCCCAAAAACTAGCTCATATGACTGTCAAAGCCGAGACTATAAACCATACTCGGTGTATTTCTAGCAAAGACGAAAGCAGTTTCACCTGTTACAAATGGACATCGTATAGAGGATTCATATAGCCGACTGCAATACATGAAACATTTGTGAACTAGGATTGATGCATTATTTGACAACAACATTCTACAAAATCAAAACGAATAGGTCTTTCCCCTCGTGAAAGGCTATTGGGATCCATCCCTTCAACCCTCCTTGGCGTGGAAGGTCATAAGAGAAAAGAAAACAATTCTTCTTAGCATCTTCTTCAACCTACCCGACCTAAGCTTTAGAAGTTAATATAAAGCAAAGAAGAAAACTCACTACTAATCTACAACAAACTGATTTTTTGTATATAACAAAAGAGCCATACAATCAACAAAGACTCTTCAATAATGTTGAAGAAATGAACAAGATTGACATAAAAAAGAATCAAAAATTGACATAAAATTCTTATGCACATGAAGGGCTTGATGAACTGTATAAACATTTACAAATAATAAACTAGCCGCTAACCTACTCTTAACCAATCAATCAATAAATTTACTACGCCTCAGTCTCAAACAAAGTTGGCTTCAGTGCCACGACCTACTCCTACCAAATTCTTGCGAAAAATTAAAGTCCCCTAACTGAACTCTGCCAAACCTCAACAAATTGTTGGTCTTTTCTTGTAACAAACATTCTGTTTCCACCAAAGTTTAAGTGAGTTATCTTATTTCCACAATAATCTTTTGCTCTTCCCATAAAGTTCTTCCTAAAAACTCTCCCTTCCGAGAACTTTCCTTTTATCGAACCATCGATAAGAACCTCGGACCACAGCACGACATTTCCACCTTTAGTACAAAATACTTGATTCCCATGGTTTTCAATTTTGCAACCAATAACTTCTTTTGGGGTTGAGTTAGACCCAAAATCCATTCTTTACAATGTTGTACATATTGAATTTCTTAACCCAATTCACTATTTGAACAAAAGCTAGGGGTTCAGCCGAACTCATAAATAAATATGCTTCTACCTCCGGTCCTATCTAAAAGCTTCTTAAGTTGTTAAGAGAATATATTTTTATTTACTTAATTATATTTTAGTTTTAATTTATCTGTTTGTTTTTACTATGGACTTGGATTTTTTTTGGTGGGAATTTGTATAGGCGTTGGATAAGATTCGGTTTGAGAGCTTGACGGATAGGAGTAAACTCGATGCGCAGCCCGAACTTTTCATTAGGATTGCCTGATAAGGTGAATAAGACGCTCTCCATAATCGACAGTGGTATCGGTATGGCTAAAGCAGGTACGTTCTCAATATTTGTAGCACAGACAAATTTATGAATTTAAGTTGTATAAGATTTTTTAAACTATCAGTGTAGTAGCTTAACCTGTAATAGTAGATTAATTACTATGTCGATCATGATAGTGCATGAATACTCAATATTTGTAGCACAGGCAAATTTATGAATTTAAGCTATATACACAAACTGTATAAGATTTTTTAACTGTCAGTGTAGCTTAACCTGTAATAGCAGATTAATTACTATGTCGATCATGAAATTGCATGAACACTCAATATTTGTGGCACAAACAAATTTATCGATATGCACGGACAATATAAAGATATCTTTATACTGTCAATGTAGCTTAACCTGTAATAGTAGATTAATTACTAACCATGAAAGTACACAGACAATTTTAGGAATTTAAGATGTATAGATAGAAGTCATAGAACAGTGTAAAAACTTTTTTACACTACTAATGTAGGTTAATCTGTAATAGCAGAGTAATTACTACGTTTAAGTGTTACCAATTAGATATGATCTTCATTTTTCTGTTTTTAATGTTGTATTTCCTCCCACTGAATATAATAGCAAGTTAAAATGCATCCCCTTTAATTGAATGTAATAGCTACAACTCGATCTTATAGTTGTTTTGTGGATGTCTGATTGGTGTGTTGGCTAGTAACGTTATGATCTTTAAAAAACATTCAGAAAAAGCAAAAATGTAATTGTAGAAATGGTCATTGTTGAAATATGCATTGAATCCGGACATATTAGGTTTATACCATGTTTAGGAATCCTTTTTCTTTTCTATTTGGAAAACATTTTTCTTTTCTGTTTGGAAAACATTTCCTTAGTCTGTGTAAGGGGTACTCTATATAAACCCCATAGGTCATAACCTAATAAGCAATCTGAAATACAATCCAGAGAAATCCCAAAAATTGTATTCCTCAAGATCAATAAAGTTTTTCTCTCTTCTGCCCGTGGACGTAGCTAACACATTGTTAGTGAAACACGCTAAATCGTTTGTGTCATTTACATTAATTATTATTCTTTCTTCTGTTTAATTGCTTCTGCTATAACAAATTGGCATCAGAGCCAGATTTGTTTGTTTGAAAGATGTCTGGAATGAATGTGAAAATCGAAAAATTTACGGGGAGAAACTGTTTTAGTCTGTGGCAGATCAAGATGCGAGCCTTGTTAAAACAACAAGGCCTTTGGGCGCCGCTTGCTAGGAAGCCGGCAGAACACATTAATGCTGAGATGGCCGTTCTGGAAGAGAAGGCTCATTCAACAATTATGTTGAGCCTTGCTGATGATATTATCATTGAGGTCGCGGAGGAGGAAACCGCACAGGGTCTATGGGTCAAGCTCCAGAGTCTTTATATGACGAAGTCCTTAACCAACAAGTTGCTTACGCAACGCCGTCATTCGATCTGAACGCAGGAAGGTATGCCTCTTCGAGATCACTTAGATCAACTAAACACAATCTTGTTAGAGTTGTGTAATATTGATGTGAAAGTTGAGGAAGAGGATGTTGCATTGATTCTGTTAGTATCTTTACCATTATCGTACGAAAATTTCGTCCAGTCGTTCATTGTTGGAAAAAATATTGTGTCTCTAGAGGAGGTGAGATCGTCTCTCCATACTAGGTAGCTGCGCCATGCGCGGTAGTGCAGTGCGAATAATCAGTCAGGGTTAGTAGCCAGTGGAAGTCATGGACATAGAAATCCGGGGGAAAATAAGTCCAAGAATCCGTTTTCTAAAGGTCCAAAACCAAATGATGTATGTAAATACTGTAAGGAGAAGGGACACTGGAAATCATGAGAGGACTAAGCACATTGATGTGAGGTATCATTTTCTGAGAAGTGAGAAGAGAATCAAGGTGAAAAAAGTGGGTACTGCTGATAACCCAGCTGATATGTTCACAAAGCCGGTTCCACGTGAAGTTCCAAAGACCTTGTTTGGACTTGCTCAATGTTAGGAGTTGCTGATTGCCCCTTGAGGGCAAAATCTGAGGCAGAATGAGTCTAGTACATATGACACTATAATGGTGCATCTGGTACATCTGTTATTTGTGAGAGGATTCAAGTCAAGGTGGAGATTTGTTGAAATATGTCTTGAATCCGGGCATTTTAGGTTTATACCATGTTTAGGAATCCTTTTTCTTTTCTGTTTGGAAAACCTTTCATTAGTCTGTATAAGGGGTACTCTATATAAAACTCATAGGTCATAACCTAATAAGCAATCTGAAATACCATCCAGAGAAATCCCAAAAATTGTATTCCTCAAGATCAATAAAGTTTTTCTCTCTTCTGCCCGTGGACGTAGCTAACACATTGTTAGTGAAACACGTTAAATCGTTTGTGTCCTTTACATTCATCATTATTCTTTCTTCTGTTTAATTGCTTCTGCTATAACAGTCATGTTATTTAAACAGATTTGGTGAACAACTTGGGAACGATCGCGAGGTCAGGAACAAAGGAGTTCATGGAGGCGCTGCAGGCGGGAGCTGATGTTAGTATGATTGGACAGTTTGGTGTTGGTTTCTACTCTTCCTATCTTGTGGCCGAGAAAGTTGTGGTTACGATCAAGCACAACGACGATGAGCAGTACGTCTGGGAGTCTCAGACTGGTGGATCATTCACTGTCACACGCGATGTCAACGGGGAGCCACTTGGGAGAGGTACCAAGATCACCCTCTATTTGAAGGAAGATCAGGCACCTATATGCAATAGCATTGCCTTTTTTTGGTGTAAATGCTGATTCTATTTATAGCTTATCGTGTCGTAGAGAGACCGAGTAGTCCATGAAATTTGTTGGCTTTTGGTATGTTGAGATCATTTTTCTCAAGCAAATATGTTTTTTCTTTTGTACTTTATGCAGGTGGAATACTTGGAAGAGAGGAGAATAAAGGATCTTGTGAAGAAACACTCTGAGTTCATTAGCTATCCGATTTACCTATGGACCGAGAAGACAACTGAGAAGGAGGTAAGTGATGATGAAGACGAGGAATGCAAGAAGGAAGAAGAGGGCGACGTAGAAGAAGTCGACGAGAATAAAGAGGACAAAAAGAAGATTAAGGAAGTGACACATGAATGGCAGCTAATCAACAAGCAGAAACCTATTTGGCTCCGAAAGTCTGAAGAAGTGGCTAAAGAAGAGTATTGTTCTTTCTGCAAGAGCCTAACGAACGATTGGAAGGATCCGTTGCACTGGAAACATTTCTCCGTCAAGGGTCAGCTTGAGTTCAGGGAGATCCTGTTTATTCCGAAGCGAGCTCCTTTAGATCTCTTTGACACGAGGAAGAAGCTCAACAACATTAAGCTCTATGTCAGAAGAGTCTTTATCATGGACAACTGCGAAGAACTAATCCCCCAATGCCTCGGATTCATCAAAGGTGTGGTGTACTCCGATGACCTTCCGCTTAACATTTCACGTGAGATGCTTCAACAGAATAAAATCTTGAAAGTCATCAGGAATAATCTCGTGAAGAAGTGCATCGAGATCTCTGAGAACAAAGAGGATTACAACAAATTTTACGAAGCGTTCTCCAAGAACATCAAGTTAGGCATCCATGAAGACAGCCAAAACAGAGCTAAATTTGCTGATCTTGAGATTCCACTAGACAAAGAGCAGTGACGAAATGACTAGCTTGAAGGACTACGTCACGAGGATGAAAGAGGGACAGAAGGACATCTATTATATCACGGGCGAGACAAGAAAGCTGTCGAGAACTCTCCGTTCCTCGAAAAGCTCAAGAAGAGAGGATACGAAGTGCTCTTCATGGTCGATGCAATAGACGAGTACGCGGTGGGGCAATTGAAAGAATACGACGTAAAGAAGCTTGTATCCGCCACGAAAGAAGGGTCGAAGAGAAGCAGAAAAAGGAAGAAAAGAAGAAATCATTTGAGAATCTATGCAAAGTCATCAAAGACATTCTTGGAGACAAGGTAGAAAAAGTGGTTGTATCAGACAGAATTGTGGACTCTCCTTGTGTGTTGTGTCTTAGTCACCGGAGAGTACGGCTGGACGACTAACATGGAGAAGATTATGAAAGCGCAGGCATTGAGGGACACCAGCATGAGCGCGTACATGTCGAGCAAGAAGACGATGAAGATTAATCCGGACAACGGGATAATGGAGTAACGAAGAGAGCTGAGGTTGACAAGAATGACAAGTCTGTTAAGGATTTAGTGTTGCTTTTGTATGAAACCGCGTTGTTGACATCCGGGTTCAGTCTCGATAATCTGAATACGTTGCCGGAAGGATTCATAGGATGTTGAAGTTGGGACTTAGTATTGAGGAAGATGAAGTTGGTGGAGATGATAATGAAATGCCTGCACTGGACGAAGAAGAGGGTAATGAAGAGAGTAAGATGGAGGAAGTTACCTGAGAAATTTAACATCAGTTAGCAGAAGAATATATGATATTAGGTTGGTTAGATGGGTTTTGTGGGTTTGTATAATGTAAGGTTGGTTAGGTGTTTTCCGTGGGCTTGTATTTAGCTGTTTTGATTCTTCTCACTTTCTTTGTTGGCTCTGTTGTTTGTAGCTTTCTGGCTTGCGGTATTTTCTCGTACTCGATGTAAATGCAGAATGCTTCGTGTATCTGGTTGTATTTCATGCGTGTCTATGGTGTAGTTTCTGGCTGTCGAATACAATTCTCGCTATCCAAATTCTATCCATTCTTTCATATTTATAAGTTTGTTTGAAAAATTCTCTAACATCTTATTTTATTTTGAATTTCTGATGAACCACAAAATTCGAGTAAACATAGTTTGAGTTCAGGAAGTAACAAACATCTCAATCTAAATTGATAGTGCAGCTGAAGTGCCTGTAACACCACATCTATTGGAAAGAAAAGAACCTGCTGATAATCTAGCTTATAGAAGCTAGAGGTCTTATTTAAAAGATTTTAAATTTCGTATTTAGTGAAACACCATTATATAAATAGGGTTGAAGGCTGGTTCATTTTGCTTTGAATTGATGTAATCAATAGTTAAAGTTTGAACTCAAGAATAACGTACAAAGGATATGACCTTAATAGTCGATGTAGTTGAAACAAAGACAACATTTCCTAGGGTTCACATGTCATCCGAGGTGGAAACGGATGACTTTCTTCTACACTTGTGGCCTTGTGAGTGGGTGCACGTATCAGGTGAAATAGTCTAGTTGGTCGGACACGGGACACCACCTTTATAAAAAGAACAAAAGAACTGACAATGCCTCAACTCTCATGCTTTATTTTATAATTGAGAAAAGGAGTGCACGATTCGAAACTCGATGGACAATGACTTGCCGGTACCTTAATTGTCATGCTAAATTCTGCTATTTACTGTCCATGAAATGCACATCAATTTGCATGGCACCCTTGGTACAAGCTAATGCATAAATAGCTATACAACCTGACTTGGTCAATCAAAAACAAGTGATGGCAAAACAAAGAAAAACACAGATATTTAAAACGGTGATCTGCAAGAAAACTGTAAGTTGAGCCGCCTACATGCCCCAAAACCCATATATATTTCGGATAACGACAGTGTTTGAGCCAAGTTGCACGCGCCTTAACTAATTGACTGAGTAGCTCCAATCAGAATTCTATAGACTTGTAGTATGATAAAGCATTTTCTCTTTCATCAACGAAGTATACTCTTGACAGTATCAACGCATTCACTTTGACACTACTCTTACATTTTCTCTTCCGTTTTTTCAATTTTATTTCCAGTTCAAGAGAGAGGGACAATAATAAAATCGGAGTGCGCGACTTTAACGGACAAGTTCTGACTAATGAAGCCAACTACAAGAACTGACAGATGTTTCTATAATTGGACTCAAGATTTAACTTAAGGTTTTCCAACAACTTACCCACAAGAATATCTGTCAGCAAGAATCTAAGCAATTTAACTTTTAACTCTAGTGGACAAGGTACCAAAAGTTACTCTGTGCCTTCAAGGTCTTCAGTTACCAAGCCCGTGAGGAGTAGAGGATCTGATTCGTCGAACTTATTTACCTTCCTGTTTCAAGAAGACGAAGCACAGTTCAGTCGTAGACAGCAATATTTGCACACATGGTATCAAAAATAAAAACACGATCAGATCGAACACTTGTAACAAGAAATCAAGAAATGATTATCTACGCGCAGGCAAATACTTATATAATATGGAAGAATGCATTTCTTGCTACTTTAAAAAGGCAGCAAGAATATGTTCAACTTTAGACAACTTGGAAAGCAACAAGAGTTATAATTGCTGTGAAGCTGAAATTGACTGTTCCATCAAGGAAATACTTTCGTTGTACCCAAGCTGCAGCCTTCAAGTTCGATTCAGACATTTATTCAATCTTCACCCGTTGTGTAAACTAAACATCATTATAATGAAAGCAATTCCAAGTAGTTGCTACTGCAAATTCATTTTAAGTAAAAGCAAACTCATTGTAGCTCAGCCAAATGAGTCCTTACTTTTAACTGGTAAATGTTGTGTTAAGCCCCACATCAAACTGTAGCAATTCCCTATTAGTGGAAGCTTTTATTATTCATAACACTGACATGATTCTGATTATCCCAGAATAAAGACTTGTTTGGCTAAGCTTCCAAAATCTGCTTATTTTGAAAAGTGTTTTTCGTCGGACGTGGTTTTTGAAAAAGTACTTATGGAGAATAGCAGTTTGGCTAATCTATTTGAAAAACACTTCTGCCAATATTAGAGCAGTGCTTTGTGCTTGGAAATGTTCCAAAGTGCTTCTTGGGAAAACTATTTTATTAGCTCATGAAAACAGCTTCTACTACTACTCAAATGCACGTATGTTCCTAAAAGGTTGGCCAAGTACCTCAACTTTCTAAAATAAGCACTTTTTGAAGAAAACAAAGCCCTTTTGGCTTCTCAAAAGCTTGTCCAAACAGGCTATAAGACAACAGGATCGTTCTCGGTCAGTTATATGCTAATCCATCCTCACACCCCTTTCCCAAGGAAAATGAAGAAACAAGTAAAGATGTTCATAGATGGTCCTTAAGATATGCCAACGTCGAATAATTAAGCATCATACACAGGTAACATGTATGTATTAATTGATATACATGCAATGCAACCATTTCTTTAATATCATTAGAATAGTTTTGCAACCATATATCTTTCTACATAAGAATTAAGGAAGGAAAGTGTAACATTCAGGAATACAAAGAACATGGACGAGGCAAGAAACACATTTTACTAGTCAACATATCAATGATAATGCTACTTTAGAAGAAACATGTTTTCAATATACATTCATCAGAGAAGAGTTTAGTAAACTTACCCGCATGTTTTCTTATTGTGACCTAGGCCCTTACACCTGCTACACTGCATCTGCCGTTTAACAATGTCAAAAGCGTCGACCTTTTTCATCTTTGGTCTGCCAGGTGGACGTTTGGATGGTGGGGGAGTAATAATAACTGCCGAATCAAGTTCACCATTTGCAGGGCTTTCCAGATTAGGAACGGGGTTAATTGATTCAACATATGTTACATGGTAACTCTCTGTTGTGAAGTATCTGGAACAATAATCATATGGACTCCTTCCTATGAATTCGAAAACAGCAATAGCATGGCAGCAAGGCATCCTGTTTAAGTGCCAACCTTTGCAACTACAATCCCATTGATCAATATCAACAACGTCAACAGACTCGCCACGAACTTCGAACGTGCTCCCATGTGAGGGTAATACTTGAAGTGACCTCGCTTTTGAGGTTTCGCTCTGAAGTTTTTCTTCCATCAACGGTGTCAATCTCGTAGCCCACTGATCGGACTCAACACGCCTAGTATAGATCAATTCCATTATCTTCCCTCGTAATACGTCAACCATTTGAGTTATTGGCAGCTCATTCACCTCCATCACCCAATCATAAAAAAGCTGCCCGAAATTGGATGTCAATAAACCATACCTTGCCCCACCGAAAAGGGCATTCGCCCAATGGTCGGGCTCACTTCGAGTGACCCAATCATATGCATCGGGCGAGATTGCTCTTATATTTTCAGCACATCGTTCGAAACTCTCGAGCGTCGGGGCGCAAGCAGCAGTATATAAATCTTGGATCATAAGACGTCTAGCTTCGTGAGAAAACTGTCCTTGCAAATCGTTATTCAGTTTCTCCGCAAGATAGCGCAGGCAATAACCGTGGTGACACTCTTCATGAAAAATATCATGCAACGACTCTCTTATGCCCCTTTGGAAATCACAAACAAATGTTATCGGACAGGACATCGGGACAGCAGATTTAAGTTCCGAAAGAAACCAATGCCAGTTGTCGTTTGTCTCCTCATCTACAACCGCAAAGGCTAAAGGAAAGACATCATCATTCCCATCCACACCAACGGCAGCCAATAGCGTTCCTTGATATTTTGCATAGAGAAGCGTGCTGTCAAGGAATAGAAGAGGGCGGCAACCTTGTCGAAAACCGGATATTGAGGCATGGAACGAGATAAATAAACGATGGAAGCTCGAGTCCTCCTTTGCGGAAACTATAGCAACACTACCAGGATTAGTTTCTTTAATTTTCTCACACAATAAAGGTAACTGACCGTATGCCTCTCTGTAAGAACCTTGAAGCTGCTCTCTTGCCTTCTCTTTCGCACGTCTTGCCTGAGAGTAGTTCAACTGAATGCCATATTCACGCTCGATATCATTTGCGATATCCTTAGGCTTGTAATTAGGAGCAACCTTCAACTTTTCCTTTATTATATTTCCCATCCAACCCCTTGTGGACCGGTACCCAGCTTTTACTGCAGCTCCATCACATGTATGCTTTGGGTTCATCGTCTTAATACATATTAGCTCGGTGGTAGGCAACTTTGATGCGTATATTGACCAAGCACAACCTTCTGACTTGCATTTAGCAGTTACTCTGCGACTTTCATTTTTCTTGTATTTATAAGTGAATCCATGGGCAATTGAGAATTTATGTAGAGCTTCACGGAATTCGGAAAAGCTGTTAAATCTTTGCCCCACGCCAGTAATGGATTTCTCCCACTGCATAGCTGCTCTGCGATGCTTCTCATCATTGCTACTCGGATAAACACCTAAGGGACTAGTATCAACGGGTGCTTGAAACAGATCATCAGGATGGATCATATCCACGGGGATAGCAGGAGTATGTGCAGGCTCAGATACGTTGGTCCTGCTCGACCTTCAAAGTTAAACAAGTTATAAAAGATATTTAAGTTCATCAACAAACAAATATAGCAAAACAAAGCGCTCACTGAACGCATTGCGTAGAAAAAATTCACTACAATCCAAATGAATAAAAACTTGTAGCCTGTTTGGTCAAAGCTTCTCCAAGGCCAAAAGTGTTTTTGTTTCAAAAAAGTGTTTTTTTTTCAAAGTTGAGGTGTTTGACCAAGCTTTTAGGGGAAGAAAAATGCTTTTGAGTAGAAGCAAAAGCTGGTTTAGAGAAGTTGAAAAAAGTAGCTTGTCCCTAAAAGTACTTTTTTGAAAAGCTCTTTTGAGAAAATACAATTAGGGGTCGTTTGGTATGATGTATAGGAATAGTACTGAGTAGGGTGTACTAGTAATGTTGGGATTAGTTGGTGTGTTGTATTAAAACATGCATTGCATAATTTCTAAATAATATTGAATAGGGTGTATTAGAATATGAATAGTATTGGTATTGTTAATGTCATGGTTTACTATGTATAAGAATAGTATTGAATAGGGTGTATAACTAATACATGCTATAAGATTCAAAGAAATACTCAAGGTGTGACATATGCATGAGGAAACAAAAGAAGCAGACTGAACAATATCTAGAAACAGAAGTAGTAAATACCTACTGGCAGTCACATTCAGAGTACTTCGAGCAACACCTTCTTCTACAATTATAAACACCTCTACTTGTTCAGAATCCTTGAAGAAGTTGATCATACGCTTGAGGTCCTTATCTTTAGATATTGTAATGAGAGTCTTCTTATTCCCAGGGAGAAAATACTTAATCGTCATTCCATCGGTCCCACACTCAAGGTTTTCCGCTACTTCTTGTTTAAAATCATTAAGAAGTGTCTGGTTATCGAGGTCGAGAGCATATGCCTCCCCGCCAACATATGTCAAGGACCCGTCATCATTGTTGGTAACAAAATCCCCTCCAGATTGACAAATGGCAATTATTTTCTTGGAGGACATCGCAAGGCCACATAAAACCTTCAACCAAATAAATTGCACCAGCTAAACAAACATACCTTTGTCATACAGCCCAAAAAATGATATTGCAACTGCAAAAAAAAAATCCCAATCCAATTAATAAAGTTGAAGTCTTTGGAACATTAAGAAGGGATAATCAAGTCACCAAAAGTATAATTAAGCTAAAAGTAAGAACCCCAGAATTTTTTTTGTTTAATGGGGCCATGAAAATCAAGCTACATTCCCAATTTAACAAATGAAGTTTAACTCTTTGGTAGGTTAAGAAGGTAAAATCAGGTCACCAAAAGTATGATTAAACTAAGAACAAGAAACACGAAAGAAAGTTTGTTTAATGGGACCATGAAAATCGAGTTGCATTCCCAATTAAGAAGGTATAACCTACTCACTAAAAGTATAATTAAGCTAAAAACAAGAACCCCAGAAGAAAATTTGTTTAACGGCACCAACAAAATCAAGCTACATTCCCAATTTAACAAATAAAGTTTAACTCTTGTTTTTATAACCATGGTGCTAGGCCCGCACCTCGACTAGTTTTTCGGGGCACCTACTTCCTCCCACCAGTACATGTACCGGGTAATTATGTCCATCAAGAGAAGAAAATCACCAAGAGTTTTCGCAAAATTGAACCTGAGACCTCATGGTGCTCGCCCACTTCATTGACTAGGATGAGGTGCTCGCCCACTTCATTGACTAGGCCACACCTTTGGGCGTACAAATAAAGTTTAATTCTTTGGAATGTTCAGAAGCCATAATCAAGTCACCAAAAGCATAATTAAGCTAAACACATAAACCCCAGAAGAAACTTAGTTGAAAATCAAGCTACATTTCCAATTTAACAAATAAAGTTGAAGTCTTTGGAATGTTAAGAAGCGATAACCAAGTCACCAAAAGCATACAACAACAACAACAACTACTAGGTGTCAGTCTCAAACAAGTTGGAGTCAGCTATATGAATCCACAATTATTGATTTAAGCTCATTTCATATGATCGTAATTAGGCTAAAAACAAAACCCCATAAGAAAATTTGCTTAATTGGACCATGAAAATCAAGCTACATTTCCAATTTAACACATAAAGTTGAAGTCTTTGAAATGTTAAGAAGAGATAACCAAGTCACCAAAAGCATACAACAACAACAACAACACGTCAGTCTCAAACAAGTTAGATTCGGCTATATGAATCCCAAATTATTTATTTAAGCTCATTTCATATCATCGTAATTAAGCTAAAAACAAAAACCCCATAAGAAAATTTGCTTAATTGGACCATGAAAATCAAGCTACATTCCCCATTTAACACATAAAGTTTAAGTCTTTGGAAAGTTAAGAAGTTATAACCAAGTCACCAAAGGTCCAAAAGCATACAACAATAACAACAACTACTACTACTACTACTATGCATCAGTCCCAAACAAGTTGGGGTCGGCTATATGAATCTCCAATTATTCATTTAAGCTCATTTAATATCATTGTAATTAAGCTAAAAACAAAAACCCCAAAAGAAAATTTGCTAATAGGACCATGAAATTCAAGCTACATTTCCAATTTAACACATAAAGTTGAGTCTTTGGCCTTAAGAAGCACTAATCATAAACACGGGCATAAAACAAAGAAAAACCCTAATCAAATAACACTTAATCAAGAACACATATCTAGCATAAAAACAGCTAAATTTAAGACAATAACAGATACTAGTGAAAAAAACACATCATGGGTCAACGTTAATTCAAGACAATCATGGGACAAATGAGGAAATTTTGTAATTTTATTTTTCAAGAATCGAGGATAAAAAATGAAATTATTGTAAAATGATAAATAATAAGTGGGATTTTAATATTTTTACCTTTTAATTGTTATTATTTCAAGAACAGAGAGATTTGCATGAAATTCAACTCTTGGAGATGTGAATGGCGTCTATTTTGGCACTTCAGGTTGAGAGAGGTGAACGTAATTAACCCTAGAAAGATTTTAATTGCCACTTTAGCCCTCAAAACTTTGAAGAAAATATCAAACTTCCCCCTCAACCATACACACGACAACATGTCTGCACCCTCTTCTTTTTTATTGGTTAATTTCTGTTGTCTCATTAAAATATGAAATGATAGCATTTCAGTCCATACATTATTGTTAAATTTTATTTTTGGTACTCGTAAAGTTATAATATATGACTCATCATATTTAAGCGTAAATTATTCAAAATGTATGTTTTTGGTACCTTTATGTAGAAAATATGTTATATTTAGCTGCTTATAAATATGTATTACCGTGAACAGGGGCGGAGCTTCAGTGTGCACGCTTGTTCACGTGAATAAGCGTGATTTTTTTTTACAAAGTTATTTTTCACTTTTGAACAAGCACATCATCCTCATTACCTTATACAACACTGTGATTTATTTTTTTTATATTTCGAACAACCACTTCAAACGATGTAGATCCACCACTGACCGTGAAATATGGAGTAACAATACAAATTTAACACGAGACATGGGTAATTAGGTCGTGAAACGATTAATAATTTTGGTAGATTCATAAATATGTACGAGTAAAGGGATCAAAAATGCACAATCAATTAATTGATGGTTTAATGTGTTAACTAAACATAAGAACTGAAACCATAATTTATCACTAATTGAGGGACCAAAGGTAATTTTATCTTCTGATTGTTATTGTCAGATTATGAACATCTCTGCCCCTTTGATTTTTATTGGAATTATATCATTACAATATCATTTTATTAGATTTAGAACACCAGTTATATAGTGATTATAATATAAGGATGTAATATAAATATCAATAATTATTAAATTATTTAGTGCATACATGACCTACATTATCAATAATTATGATCTTGTATAATCACCCCTCCTCCCTCGTTCTTTTTCGGTCTATTTCTATCTTTCCTAACTCCTGCTGTTATAATGAATAAACATATAAAAAGATGAAAACAAGGCTAATTTAGTCTTTAGGTAATTCATCTCGATAAAATTAATACTCATATAAGTTATATGTAAGATGATATTAATCTCCCTTGAGAAGTTTTTCTCATGAATATCAATATATACAGTGTACAATATACATTTCTTATACAATAGAAATCTTAATCTTAATTATAAGAGGAATCCTAGTTTACCATAATTATATATCACTAAATATTTACACAATATATGGATATATTCTAATTATGGGTAGGGATTTGTATTATACACGTTTACACACCCCCCTTAGTCGGAGCGGGAGGAGGTCGGACGTTGAGACTGGATCCGAAGTCAAGAAATAACTGTCGGGGAAGTCCTTTGGTAAATATATCTACGTACTGATATGATGAGGGCACATGTAACACTCTGACATGTCCTGGTGCAACTTTCTCACGGACGAAATGTATGTCCATCTCAATGTGTTTGGTTCACTAATGTTGAACCGGATTGTGAGAAAGATAAATCTCAGATATATTATCACAGTACACAATAGATCAACCGTAAATTTCTGAGCCAAAAAATCTCAGCTACCACATTTGCAACGCCTCTGTACTCGATCCTTTGACCGAACGAGATAAGGTGGTGCGTCGACGGAACCATGAAATCAGATTATCCCCTAAAAACACAATAGCCGGAGGTGGAGCATCGCGTGTCCGGACACCCTACCCAATCTGCATCCGTATAAGAGAGCAACCTGTTTGGTGCAGAGGGGTATAAGTGCAAGTCATAATCAAGCGTGTCCTTAATGTATCGGATGATACGCTTAAGGGCAGTGAAATGAGACTCTCTGGGGTACGCATAAAGAGGCATATTTGCTGAACAACATAAGCAATATCTGGCCTGGTAAATGTGAGATATTGAAGTGCACATGCAAGACTCCTATAAAGAGTAGGATCGGAGACTGGAGCACCATCCATAGCACTGAGCTTAAATTTTGAATCAACCAGAGTGGGCATGATTTTGCAATTCTCCATCTTAGCCCTGTACACAATCTCATTTGCATACTTACGCTGACTCAAGAACATGTGATTGCCAGACCTGGTCACTGATATCCCCAAGAAGTAACTCAACTTGCCCAAATCAGTCATTGCAAATTCGGTCTCAAGAGAAGCAATAATCTCATTTTTCAATCTATCAGATGAGGCAGTAAGAACAATATCATCCACATAGAGTAGTAAGTAAGCAATGATACTACCTCGATAAAGAATGAAAAGGAAATTATCACACATGTTGCATACAAACCCAATCTGCAAAATATACCTGACAAAGCGATCATACCACGCACGGGGAGCCTGTTTCAGGCCATATGGTGACTTACGGAGACGACACACATAGTGAGGGATCTTTGGATGGGCGAACCCACGTGGGTGATGCGTATCGCTTTTCAGGTCCCCATGTAAAAATGCATTTTTCACATCAAGTTGATGTATCGACCAGGCTATGCTCAAAACTGTGCAAATGGTAGCCGGTTTGACAACCGGACTGAATGTCTCACCACAATCAATGCCCTCCTGCTGATTGGTGTCATTAGACACAAGGCGTGCCTTATACTTATCTAGATCTCCATTGTCTCTGAATTTGACACATACAACAGATCACATTCACCCCCTCCGGTCTAGGTACTAGATCTCACGTATGTTGTTTAGTTAAAGCATTGAATTCCTCAGTCATAGCCGCATTCCAATTAGGGCCTTGTTTGGCCAATTTGGGACTCTTGGAAATTATAGAGATAGTTTGGGCCGACAAGTTAAATTAGATTTTGGGTTTGAAAATTCCGTGTTTGGCACGGATTTCCATCTAGTGAGTAGGGACAGTAAGTGACTGCTGCGGCTGAGGACTGGTCGAATATGGGGAGGGTGGTGGTGTCAAACCCGTTGTAGGCGCCGCGATCCAGGGTCGCGGCGCCTTCGTTCCAGTAGCTACTAGAAGTTAGGCGTCGTTGCGCCTCCCCGAAGGACAGCGGCTCTGACGACGATGTTGGGCTACTGGAAGTTAGGCGTCGCGGCGCCTCCCCGAGGGGTCATGGCACTGACGATGATGTTGAATCACTGGACAGTGAAGGTGATTGGAGAGGAGGAGACGACGTCGATGGTTCTGCCGGCGGTTGGGAGCACGAAACAGTGGACGCAGGTGTCAGAGGGGATGTTTCGGTGGTGCTATGATCGAGTTGAGTGAGAATGATGGGAGATATGACAGGTTCGTCAAGAAAGGAGTAATCCGATTTTCAAAATTTCTGAGTATTCGAAAACGGAAAATGTGGATTTGACGAGTGGACAAGTCATAGCAGAGATAACCCCTATGGTTCGGCGGGAAGCCTACGAAGACACTTGGAGTGGTCAGGGGTGCTAGTTTGTGAGGGGCGGTTGAGGCAAGGTTAGGATAACAGAGACAACCGAATATCCGTAAATGATCGTAAGAGGGGACTCTGAGATTGAGGATTTCGGTAGGGGTCATATTGTGAAGGGTACTAGTCGGGAGAATATTCAGAATGTATTCTGACATCTTAGCGGCATATACCCAGAATGACGGAGGGAGGGAGGCATAAATCAATAAAGTGTGAATCATATTGTTAATGGTGCGAATGATTCGTTCAACTTTACCGTTTTGTGGAAAAGTGTAAGGGCGTGAGAAACGAAAAACCATGTCATTATTTGTACAAAAGCGGTGAAACGTAGAGTTATTGAATTCACGATCATTATCACACTGAAATGATTTTATACATTTTTCAAATTGTGTTTGGATGAATATTCGAAACTCAAGAAATTTGGCAAACACCTCCGATTTAAATTTGAGAGGATATAACCAAATATAGTGTGGAAATCATTTAGTAAGACAAAATAATATTTATGACTGAGGGAACTAGCAATAGGGAATGTCCATAAATCGACATGTATAATATCAAATGGTGCAAAAGTAACACTAAAAGATAATTTAAATAGAAGACGAGTATGTTTGCCTAAAAAACAAAAAATACAATGTTTGACAAGCTTTCCATTATATATATATATTTTTTCACGATGTTAACCAAATGTTTTATAAAATAATATCAATTTTCATGACGAAATTGTTTTCAAACCTGAGCCAAACACAGTTTGTTTTAGGAGGCAACCTCACCTCTCCCCTGTGTCCCTCAGTCCAATGCCTTGATGGCCTTTTAAATGTCTTTCACAACAAACTCGTAATGCCAATCAGGTCATTTTCTGACTTACTTTGTTATAATTATTGGTGACTGTGATATCTGTCAATTATTTTGAAAACCATTTGAAAAGCAAATAAACATTGCTTATTCTTTATCCCAAATCATCCCAGCTAGGCGCGATCGCAAACCGACACAACCAAACGGTCGAACAATTCAATTGAGATACCAAAATATTTAAATTAATTAACTTGGCACATAAAAAGAACAATAAATTAAATCCAATAATAACATATTGACATAAAAGCTGGGATTTTTTTCCCTCTTAATTTTGTTATTCATTGACTTACTTTTGGTCATATTAGGAATTCAATACATTCCTTTTGTGATATTGGCTTTAAATCAATAGGGGTCAAGTGCCTGGAAAAATAGTTGAGGACAAAGTGTACAACTCATAAAACTTCAAGGGACCTAACTTGATAAAATGATCATAACAGGGATCGAACACATGGAAATTTAAATATTTTATGTTAGAGTTATTGACGTATTTTTCTTATGTTATAAGCTTAAATTTTTTCAAATTCACATAATCTCCAATCTCCACTTTGATTTTCTATGTTTAAGTTAATTTATACTGCATTTTGATTCATAATGTTACACTGTTTTGACTCAATAGTATTCAATCAGTTAGGTTTTAAGTCAACAAATGACCATAACTCTACTCGTCTAAATTTGGATGAATTAAGCGAGTTAATTAAAATGTAAGTTTTTATTTTATTTTCTACTTATATTTGATATTTGTTTTGGGCTCTTATTAATCTGATTTCGTGCCTATAATATTATTAATTAAAGATGAAAACACTCACCCGCAAGGATAAAGAAAGTACAGAAGAAGAGAAATGACCGCAGCGCCACGTCACTGATCCTCGCAAGGAAGAATAGCATGCGGTCGTAAAAAAAAAAAAAGATGAAAACACTCCTTATTAAATTTTTCGTTCTCCGGATTAAAAATTTGTAACGTCTAATTTAGTGTGGAGGGTTTCATAAAGATAAATTCATAAACTTTTTGTTTGATTAGGTGTTGTCAGCAGTCTTATCCAATCCTTACTCCAAATTAATTATTTTCACAAAATTCCAAACAACTTGGCGGGAATTAGGTCTTGACTGATTATATTGTAAAAACTATTACGGCTATGATAAGAGCATATATAGGCTGGTAATTTCTAGTAGTAATAGTGGAGTGTCAATATTCATATTCTATTCTTAAAACATTATTCTATTTGGAGACTAACTATATAATTATGATCAAGTGTACGAGATTAATTAAGATACAATACTAATATACAATATTTACCAAATCTTTCTACTTTGACCGAGATTACCTAGTTGGGCTATATCATCTCGGCTTTGACTCCTATATCCAATATACATGTATATCATGTGTATATTGTATGTGTATCTAACACTTTGTAAATATATCTAGAATTACCAAGAAAATGCTGGCAGCTCATTCTCATCTCCCAAATGGAAAAGAAATTCACAGTCTACAGTTACAAATATGAAAAACTTTGTCTACTTGTTAACACACCATTTGTAGGAGATTGACGTCATAGTTTAATGTGCGGTGTGTTATAACGTCCGAAAACTCGTATGACTGACCGGCGATTACTAGTGATTCCGGCTTCTTGCAGACGAGTTATAGTGTGCAATCCAAGTTGAGGACGAGTTTTAGGGATTAGCTTACCCCCTCGCCGGACCACTACCAAGTAGGAGGGGGCTATAATATTAAGTACTAAAGTAAGGGAGGAAAATTCCACGATTTGGCGATAAATGCAGGGGCGGAGCTACATTAATTAATAAGTATGAGTTCTCCTATATTTTCCCTCATTGAAAGATATAAATAGCACCTGTGGCATACTCTTGAGCACATATATATCTCCCAAACCAGTAAGAAAAAAGGGACAAAAAAAGGTCAAACTCAAGAATTAATTTTTTTATAGTCATGTTTCTTAAGCAGAAATGAAATTACTTCGAAAAAGTCATAATCCACTGGGTTATTTACATTTTTTTAATTATACATGGGAGGGCTATCTAAGAAAAAGAAAAGTAGACATCTGAAAAATTATTATTAAAAAAGATTGACGGATATCCTCAACATTTGCTTCTTAAAAACAGGTTACATTGTATAAAATGGACCCATTGTATGTTATGTAACTAGACTTACCAACAACTATAATCAAAGTATTAGGTACTCAGTGTAATAGTCAACGTGTGCACAAGTTGATGCAGACGTCTATCAGCTACTCAAGTGAAACAGTCGAAGTTGAAGGGTGATGAAGCTGAATTAAACGCCACCATCACCGAAAAAACAAATGATGATAAACTCTTCTTTTTTAATTTCTAGCTTGGACCATGGGAGAAGACATTGGAGAATGAGGGGAATTCATGAAAGGTGAGTTCATGAAATCATCCAATCTTCTAAATGACAAACTAATTTCAAGTTTGCTCCTCCTACATTGTTTCTTGGATGCAACTTCAAGTCTCTTATTTGCTTGAAGCACAAAATGCCTAATTCTTCTCAATGCAACTCTCATAGTTTCATCATCCATATTAGCAAAACATACTCTAAACCAACCAGGCTCAGAGCAATGAAATGAACATCCAGGAGAAACATTGAGTTTCACTTCATTAATAATTACATGCCAAAGATCCAATTCATCTTTAAATGTTGGCTCTTTAAGTAGCCTTCTCAAATCCATCCAAAAAAATAGTCCCGCATTACTCTTCAATGTGCTAATTCCAACTTGTGCTAGTCCCTTAGTGAACGAACCATGCCTTTGCGATAACCTAATTGAGCTCTTCGCGATAAAATTTTCAACGAAGATGTCATCCGATAACATGGAAGCAATCAATCGTTGCGTTTGTGTTGAAACGAGCCCAAAACTTGACATCTTTCGCGCAATATTCACAACAACATCGTTGTATGAGTAAATGATTCCGACTCTGAATCCAGGCAACCCTAGATCTTTCGACAGGCTATAAACGATATGCACTAAATTTTCGTTGCATCCAACAAATTCCTCCTTAACTTCCGCGATACTAATGAAGGAGGGCTGGCTAAACGCGGTTGCAGCATAGATTTCGTCGCATACTAGGTGGATGTTTTTCTCATTGATGAATCTTAGTATGTCTTTTAATGTTTCCCTGTCCAGGACAGTGCCCAATGGATTTGATGGATTGTTTATGAGCAAGCCTTTTATTCTGATGTTTGTAGCTTGAGCTTTTTCATATGCATCTTCTAAGGCTTCTTTTGTGACCTTGAAATTGTTAGAACTCTCACAAACAACAGGAAAAAGTTGTACCCCTGTTCTCCACCTTAAATCTCTGTCAAATCTGCAATACAAACAAGAATTAGTTACAAAATTCGTCGCTAAATAGCCAATAGTTAATTGATAATCCGTCGTTAAATAGAATTAGAGACGGATTTTTGTTGTGTCAAAAGTTATTCGTTGCTAATTACTATCTTTTTCGTAGTGACAAAAATATAGTAAAATATTTTCTTTACATTATTTGGTTATGTAAATAATAATTGTAAGTATCCCTCCATGATAAGTGAGATAAGTAACTTACAAAATAAAACACATTGATAGAATAAAATAATTAACATCATGAATGTATGGGCATAAAGTCCATTTATTGAACTATGATTAAAAAAATCTTTTGACTTAGCTTGATACGGAGACCAGTAAAAATCTTCTAATTAAATATGCTAATTAATTAAGAATCTTCTAATACAGTTATAGATGGCTCTTGGGGAGAAATGATCAAAAGTCAACTCTCTCTAGATCTCTTAAGTTTTATTTTACCTTATTTATGATTATGGCTGCTTTTAGGGACAAAATATAAACAATTCATTATGGTCCAATCTAATAAAAAGTGGGTATGACCTGATCTGTCTTGTGTTTTTGGTCTTTGTCATTTAGGGCCACAAAGTTAGTCATTTATTGTGACCTGATAGATAATTAATTATATGATATATAGAGAGATTAAGCTCCTTTAAAAGTAATTTAATTTTTTTAAAAGTGACATTACTTACCCTGGATAATATGGTGTAGGAACTAGAAATGCATCACCAGGATCAGCCAAACAAAATGCCAGTGTTTCATGAGCTCCAGTTGCTCCTCCACTCATAACTATTCTTTCTGGATCCAATGTAACTCTATCACCTCTCATTTTCTCCATAAATCTTGCAACAGCCTGCACATTCACAAAGTATCGGATTCAGAATTTGAAGTTTATGGAAGCTGGCTATGTTTCTCGCCACTGAAGCCACGACTTATTTATGCTATTGGATTCACAGTTTATTATATGTACATGCTTAGTGGATTTCTCTAAATTAATTATTGGATCCTGCTAAACCTGTACCATATGTTTTGAGTCCGCTCTTGGCGAATCTAGACTAGATGCAGGCGGTTCAACTGAATCGACGACATCTAGCTCGGTTTATGTGTGTCTGAAGAAGCCAATTTCCGATGACCTCCTCCGGAAATTTCCATAAAAAAATTCGCATGTTTTTACTTGTGATTTATATATAAAGAATGAATTGACTGACTCTAAATTCTGAATTCGGTCACTGACTTGAAATTTCATGTGTTTCGTACCTTTCTGAACTCTGGAAAGCCATGATAGTCTTGAAAAATAGCAATATCCTTGAAATGTTGAGCTCCTTCAGATGTGCAAATGGAGGCCTTTGGGTTGTTGACTACCCATTCTTGGATTAAATCAAAGCAAAGCTGAAAAAACATCACAAGAGATGTTAAGTGTGTGATCAAGGATTATATTATGTAGGAATATCTATCTAGACAAGAAAAGGGAAGAGACGACTATTAGACCGATACATGATTTAAACTTAATTTTTTTAATTTTTGAGATTCTTAGCCCGAACACATTATATTTTCACAACTATGGTTGAATGTAATATTATGTTAAAATTTTATAGTTTTTTTCTGTATACTTACCATTTACTAAAAATTCGCTAATTTCTGACGGAGTATGTCTGAAATTGGCTCGTCAAAATGTTGGAAACGGACTTTCTATCGGAAATTTCATATTTTCGATGACGTTTCAACGGGAACGTTCGTCGGAAATTCGCGAATTTTTAGTAGTGTATATTTTATGCTGAAATACTGGGTCAGTTGATCACATAAAAAGTTATATATATAGTGTGATTTTCTGGCAAAGATGGTTTGAATGAACTTCCTTCTTCCCCTCTAAGGTATTAATAGTTCAGAAGCACGAAGCTAACCCGGAGGAGCGTTATGATCAAGAAAAGGGGAATATTGTGTTTGAACTATTAATTTCACATACCTGATTTTCAGCCAGACCCATCTGAATAACACCATTAGGATTTTGTGTTAAATGAAAAGGATCATTTTCATAAGCTTTCCAACCATCAAAATATGCTGAATTTTCTCCATGTCCATCATTAGTTGCTATCTTTGAAAGAAGTTTCTTGTTACTGTCTGAAATTAACCCCATTTCTTTAATAAAAATCAAAGTTTATCAAGAAAAAAAAATAGAAGTTTTTTTGGTGGCTAATTTGCTAATAGAGATTTTTTGATAGAAATTAAAGAGAATTTGAAAAGTTAATTGGTAGAAGGTACATGAACTGATGGCCTATTTATAAACTTTGTTTCTGACTATTTTTTGTGGAAAAGAAATTTCCATGAAATAGAGGACATAGACTTTGAAATGACATTATTTTTTGGAAGTATATGGCTGCTTAAATTTTATAAATTATTGTAAACTAGACGACAGTCTGATATTTTATCTATAAGATTGAGTAAAATATGAGCAAATATTAAATCCTATCTAGTCTAACATTATTCGGTAGGAAATAACTTTTAAAAATTGAGACAAATCTAAATGGTGACTAGAAGGGGACATTTGGATAAATCAGCCAAGAATTTAAGTTTTATGTACTCACTATGTATAAATATATATTTACACACCCAGATCATTTAAACTCAGAAATTATATAAATTATGAAATACCTAATTTCAAATATTATGTCGGTAAAGAATGGATCTTGGGTCTAACTCAACCCCAAAAGCTAGCTTGTAGGGTGAGGATTGCTCAAGTCCATATAAGGAGTCCATGTTCTCATGTCATTTTCGATGTGGGATTCTTAACACTCCCCCGCACGTCCAGACCTTATTAACTGGAGCGTAGATAATATAATTTTGGGGCCCAACATCGACGAACAAAGAGTTGGAATGAGTCTGAATCTGATACCATGTAAATAATAAATTTTGAGTCTAACTCAACCCCAAAAAATAGTTTGTAAGGTGAGGATTGTTCAAGTTCATATAAGGAATTCATGTTCACATTTCATTTTCGATGTGAGACTCATAACAATGTCGACGAATATGATTATTGCATGTCAACTAATATGAATAATATAAGTACATTCGGGGATGTTTGATTGCATATATTTTCTTGAAAAAACTACGTTGTAGTTTTAGTCACAATCTTGTGGGTTCATGTGTGTATATTTTATAAATTTTTAAATTTAAATTAAAAGACAAAAGCAGGATATCGTACCTTGTCTCTAAATTATTGCATCAATAAAAATTATACAATATTGAATAAAATAATTTTATAATAAATCCCGCGAGATTATAATCTATTATCCACCTACTAAACTACCCCTTACGATTTGACTTATGTCAGTGAATGAATGGAACTAATGGTTATCATCTTCTTGAATACATGTGAGTTGGAAATTGAATTAATTGGAATCATTCTTTTTTTTGGTTACGAAATGACAGTGAGTGGGCTATCACTTCGAGCCGCATTACTGTTTACGGAAAGCTCTTCCCAAGAGATTCTTTACGATGGAGGGGTCGAACCCTTGACCTTCACGTGGTTCTAGCCAGCTTTTATCCACTAGACCAAACCCTATTGAAACCATACATTACACGTTGAACTGCTTGCTCACAAATAAAAAGGAAATGTGATTAATCCATTAATTTCATTTAACTCGTTTGCAAACTCTTATAATTATAGATGTGCCGTGGAAGGATCTTTTTGTTCAACTTTCTTCTCAAGTTTTGGTACAATAAATTCCAATGCATCTAGTTTCCTATTTTCAAATTGTTGATGTTGTTGTGACAATATCAGATTTTATGTTTGGACAACATTTCGCAGTGTTCTACAGATGTTGTCTGCAATGTTGCGCAACATCCGTAGTCACCTGCAGATGTTGTCTCCAATGTTGTCTCAACATCTCACCCTACATCTTTGAAAACGATTTTGCCTATTCTTCCGGCCAAAACAATATTTGTTACTGTGAGTTTAAAATGCCCTAGACAAGCTGAATACAGAGTTGTGTTTAAAACGTGGGAATTGAATGAGTCAAGCTTGGAATCAAAGCAACTTGAAGACCAAGTCAAAGTTGACCCAGTCAAAACTGTTGAGAAATTTACGGAGCTGGAATAGGTCCAAACTGCAGTCTTCTTTCTCTCAACTTCCACAACCAACCAGTGAGAGTTTCAAGGAAGCTCCACACTATAAATAGAGGAGGAACTTCAGAGTATTGTTATCCAGAATCACAATGTAAAAAATACTAAGAGAGCTCTCGGAATTTCGCTTCAGAAATCTGGATCAAAACATTTTATTTTAGCCTAAGTCTTTTAACAACATATGTCCCACATTATAATTGCTATCTCTATTCTAGATTAAGCTCAATGTAAATACAATTGTAATGAAGATGTTGTATTTGTCTTTTTAGACTTTTTAACTTAGGTGAAGTCATCCGCGACTTCCTGTTTTGTAATTTCTTTTTTGTTTGTATTTTACAATTTGTAAAAAGAAATTCATTTGTAATTGTATATAATATATATAATTCTTTTGATCATTGACCATCAAGGGATATATTAATATATACCCTTGAAAATATAAATTTTTGTGTCTTTTACTTTTCCGCTGCAATTACCCTTTAAAGGTTTATTCTGTTTTTGTCAGATGTTGCCACCAATGTTGAGGCAACATCCAGAAACTGTTTCAGTTATTCTTGTTGTTTTGATTTTAATCTTACTTATCCATAGCCCGGGACCCAACAAGTGGTATCAGAGTCAACACTTGACACAATAAGTGTTTGGTCCTATTATTCTAAGCTATGGATCCGACAAATCCAAAATATTGGTAGACTTTTCGTTGGTTCAAATTATGCCTATTGGATCGTCTATGTTCTCATATCAAATTAATTGATATTAGGGCATATATATCTATAACCCATGAGTATGTTGTATCAATGCAACCGCCAGATGAGGAATGTGACATTCTTGTTACACCCAAATCCAATGGACGGCGGAAGAAACCAATAATGCGAGCTACAATGGAAAAAGGAACTTTTTAGGATGGAAGAAACGGAAGACGTAAAATCCTATTTTGAAAAGTTGAATGGCGTTTTTAGATTTATAATGTTGGAATTAATGTCGTAAAATTTGTGACAACATATTTCATGTATGTGAATATGTTGGGACAAATGTTGGACAACATTCTGCCCAACATACCTTCTAATAAATGTCAAGTGTTTGGTGTTCCTTTAACCAACACCCAACTTGTGGTAAAGACTCTCTGTTCTCTTCCTGAGAAGTTCAATATAAAGATTTGTGCGATTGAAAAAGTTTGTGATGGTGCTAATGTTGTCTTGCTCTCTCGAAAATTCATTTTGATGGTGAGAAAGAGCAACAATGATAGGTTTAAGTCTAAATCCAAAGAGTACCAAAGTCAAATCTTTAATCATCTGTCCACTAGATTTTCTCCAAATACACAAAAAGGTAACTAAAGAAATTCAATTCGGATCATACCAAATTTGATTTCAAGCAAATTGAGTCCGGACATGCATGCTCAAGATGGGGTCATTATGTTAATAAATGTACAAACACTCTTGGAAATTTGGTAAGAGTCGGTGAGTTTTTCTTAGTGATGATGAAGAAGGACATCCAGAATCAAAATCACAAGCAATGCTGACTGCTGTTTTCGAACAGTTTCTGTCCGATAACGAAGATGTCATCGACAATGTTGTCTCAACATCTGTGGCAACATCAGCAACAACATCTGCGGGAACATCTCTAAGGTATGAATATTTTAACTTTTCAGATGTAAATTGTTTTAGTGATTTTATTTCAACTAGTGAGGCTCTATGATTGGATCAAGTTGACTTTCAAGATGACATGATTAAGGAAGCACAAAATCTTTGTAAAGCTTTAATCATTGAATCTGAGCAACGTGACTCAAAAGTCATATTTAACTTGTGAGAAACATGATTTAAAAGGCACAATTACCCATTTAGAGGTAGCACTTACCAAAAAGGATTTCTAATTTGGTAAGATTCGTGTAAAATTTGGATTATGCCGTAGCCACTTTCCAGAAGCTCAACACGAGGATCTTAAAATTGGATGAAATTATTTACTTTAGTAAGTCTTCATATGCAGGTATTGGGTATCAAAAATCTCTTAAAATTGTTTACTCTAGTTTCATTGATAAAAATGAGATTTTTTTTTTGTAAAGAAAAGATTGTCTTGTTTAAATCAAAGAATAATCTGAAGTATGTGGGTAGTTACTTAAATTTCCTTGAAAATATAATGACATACTACTTCAAACTTTAATCTGTGAAGAAGGTGTTGCCTAAAATGTCGTCTAAAATGTTGTCCAAACATTTCAGACAACATTCGAAGCAACATTTCTAAACAGACAAGGAACAAATATTTTAAGAGAGACTGGGTTCCCAAAAAGGTCTTAACTGGTAATATATATATTAATGCATTAAAGAACTAACATTACAGGTTCTTAGTACTTTGATTGTGAGCAATCATGCCACATGAATAGTACGAAAGACTTTATGAAGAATTAAGAGTCGTTCAATAGAGGTTACGTGACTTTTGGTGGGAATAAGATCAGTTTTGTTTTGGTAAAAGAGCACTGAATGGTTCCTGATATACCAGCCTGGAAGAATGTACTTAATGTTGATGACTTAGTTGCTAACCTTCTTAGCATAAGTCAGCTTTATGATGATGATCCCAAGGTAAAACAGTCTTTGAAGTTTGTATGAAAGATAAGAAAACACATGTTGCCCAACACGACGGACAACATTCAGGTATGTCTCTCTATTTTCAGTTATTGCATGTGGATCTAATGGATCCAATTGAAGTAGACAACCTACGGGCATGAGGTATTCCTTTGTTATTGTAGATGATTTTTCTAGGTACACATGGAGATATTTCTTCAAACGAAAATTCATGATCCTTTGATATGTTTAAAGCTTTACACTCTAGAATTATGAATCTCTTTTGTTCTCCTATTTTTGGATTAGGTCCGATCCTGGAAAGGATTTTGAAAACTCATTCTTTTGCAAAAGTTTGTGAAAAGAAAGAGATTTTTCCATGAATTTTATGCTCCCAAAACTCCTTAGTAAAATGGGGTAGCAGAAAGGACGAACAAAACCTTGCAAGATAGGGAAGAGTAATGTTAAGTTCTAAACAAATGTCAAAGAATTTATTTTATTTTATGGCAGAATCCTTAAATAACACATCTCTAATAAGAGTCTATCTTAGGCCAAGTACTATAATGACACCCTTTGAAATAATAATTGAGTTTATTTTATATCTCTTTTGGGTGTATTTGTTACATCTTAAATGACAGGTATCATTTGACGAAGTTTGACTCTAAGAATGAGAAAGGAATTTTTATTGGTTGGTGATGCTTATCGTATATACAATCTGAGGACCAAGACCGTACAAGAATTGTGTCACGACCCGACGGGCCGCGACTAAACGCCCTAATGACGTCATTACACTAACCTGTCACGTAATCAGATTGACACT
Organism: Przewalskia tangutica; assembly: GCA_029844215.1. Classification (NCBI taxonomy): domain Eukaryota; kingdom Viridiplantae; phylum Streptophyta; class Magnoliopsida; order Solanales; family Solanaceae; genus Przewalskia; species Przewalskia tangutica. The sequence goes on along the minus strand of CM056740.1, from coordinate 72,790,497 downwards.
AAGGATAATAGAAAATCCGACAGCATAACGCTGCAATCATAACATATGTCCGAATACGCAAGCCGGCAAGACCGCCTTTATATATGAACAATCTTGTCTCCTAATGAGTCACATTTAAATCAGATATACGAATAGGCGAGCCGACAAGGCTGTCACTATATACGAAATCTCCAAAAACAGAGTAAAACATCACATACACAAAAACAGGTTCACAACTCTACATACGTACAACCCACGACTGTCTACAGACCTCTATGAGAAGGATAACGACATATGACGGGACAGGGCCCCGTCGTGCCCCTAATATATACATAAGTCTAAAAAGAGGTTCTGTACCAAAAAGACCAAGCTTTGAATCAAAAGAGCTCTCCAAAACAACTGAGTGGAACCCTAGACTGGCAGATTACCAAATTGAGTACCTGTACCTGTGGGTATGAAACGCAGCCCCCGAGGAAAGGGGGAGTCAGTACGAAATAATGTAATGAGTATGTAAAACATATAGTACTGTAAAGAAGATCAAAACAGGCCAAGAGATAACATGAGATAAATATAATAATCCAAATATCAATACGACTGTACCTTATGAAATGAGAGTCAACTGTGTCTTATAACAATGAGAGTCATATCAAAATCATGAGTGTCTGTCCATATAATTATATATATATATATGCATATACTATCCTGGGTATCTATACCCGCATCATGGAGCTCTATTCATGGAATCATCATACGTATACTATCATGGGTATCTATACCCGCATCATGGATACATGTCCACGGAATCATCATACATATACTATCATGGGTATCTATACCCGTATCATGGATACATGTCCATGGAATAATCATATATATACTATCATGGGTATCTATACCCGCATCATGGATGCATGTCCATGAAATCATCATATATATAACATTGTCGGCCCTTTAGTGAGGGAATCGGTGGGATCATCATATCTATATACATTGTCGGCCCTTTAGTGAGGGACTCGGTGGAATGGATTAGTAACACCTTGCACGAGTAGATATCATGAGCAACCATATGCCATTTAAATCATCATTTGACTCTCAATCAACCTATTAAAATGAACTTTTAATAGAAAATCAAAGGCACTTCTCATAACTCATATTCCTAGGATTTAGACTGTATAGGAATCATGTACGTCCGCCGTACGTTCCTTTCATATAAATCATGTCAAAGAAAGAAGAAGTGTTTCACATACCGCTTGTCGTATGTACCAACTCATATCATATCGTCTTGGGTAAAATATAAATTACAATGTAAACGCAAATATAAATGCATAAATTACCATAACATTCCCTGAATTTATTGGCCGACAATAATATCCTTACTCTTCTGGCTAAATTATGGAAATATCTGATTTGTGATAACAGATCCTAATTGCCTAATTAATTCATTATATGAGCCGTTAGTAGGTTATATTTTTATCATGATCTTATCTAATTAGCTGCGAACTAGAAAATGTAAAACAAATTGGTTATATCTTAGTTTCTATGCAGATGGAATTCTAATCATTTTAAAGATATACCTTCTTATTTATTAAACCAGTTCCAGCACTTAATACTTATCAGTTACTTTAGATTAGCAGAGTCAAATTGGCTTCAGTGCTTACTAAAAACTCTCATGAATATCAACATCTTTCATATATGCCTTAATAAGGACTTAGGAACAACTTAGACATGCTTTTAGCATAGAATCAATAACACGAATATTCCTTAACTTCTAAGAGTGGAATAATTTATGGAACAATACCACAATTATAGTTTAGACGTATAACATGCCAAGAGAAAAGAGGATTTGTCTTAACATACCTTTTAGTCGAACTAGCCAACTCAATATCAGAATACGTCTCGTCTAGTACTTCAACCTTAAATTGAAGCCAAAACAGTCCCTAGCAAAATCAATTCAATTGCCCAATTTTAACAATTCTTCAACTCCAAATCATTATGCATGAATCTCATAATGTTAATCCATCATTCCTTATGTTTTTCTTGCCAAAAACTTCATCTTAAACTTGAAATTTCTTGGGCTAAAATTCAGCCCTAACAACAGCGTTTTCTCACTATTTTTTTTTAGTTTTCAAGGCTTTATAATTGTGTAGAAGGCTTAATCTATGGAGAAGAATCAAAAACCTCAATGCTATGGTAAAGGGGGGGGGGGGGGGGGGTGGTTCTCGACCTTAAGGAGATGGGAAGAGAGGGAGAGAAGTTTTTTTTTGAATTAGAAAGTGAAAAAGAAGAAGAAGGTTCTTAGGTTAATAAAATTAAAAATCTGAAAAATCTTTATTACACTTTGGTCCCCAAATTAAATTAATCCCTCAAGTAATAATTAAACTTAGATCTCACTTCTTCTAATTCCCGATAATTTCATAAGGTCTCGTATTCTCAAGATCGTAATTCTTATAATACGACACTAGTCCATAACGGGAATGTACAACTTCTTATTACTAATTTCCAACGTCACACTGGTAGTATCCAAAAATATTCCGTATTAACGTATGTAATTATATTTTTTTATACTCAATAATCGAATCTTATTCTCTACGTTCTTAATCAAGGTGTAACAAGTTGGTCAATGTTATTTTTGGTGAGCCTACTGATGTGACATGTAATCATCAGAAAACAACATTGCAGTTACAGCAGAAAAAGAGCAAACTGCAGAATCAGATGTTGTCCTAAATGTTGTCTCAACATCAGCGGCAACATCTGAACCACAAGAAGAGACCACAAGGGTCGAAGTGGTGGAGGAGTCCAGAACTGAAATGCAAGATCAAGAGACCCTCCATCAAGTATTAGTAAGAATCATCCCTCAAACCAGGTGATAGGGGGAGTTTGTGAAGGAATTATAACAAAAGAGAAAGAGCCAATCAACTACCGAGAGATGGTAATGTATGTGTGTATGTCCACCATATACCAACATGTTAGTCTTTCTTGTTTCATATCTACTTTAGAACCAAAAACATTTTGGAAGCACTAAAAGATGATTTTTGAATTCAAACAATGCAAGAAGAGCTTGAGCAACATTCTCGAAATGATGTCTGAGATCCGGTTCCAAGTCTTAACAATTCAAATGTTATTGAAACTAAATGGATCTTTAAAAATATGTCAGACTAATCGAGAACTATAGTTCAAAATAAAGCTCGTCTAGTGGCTCAAGACTATACTCAGGCTAAAGGTATTGACTATGACGAAATCTTTGCACCTGTGGATAGAATTGAATCAATTAGACTTACCCTTGTTATTGATTGCTGTCTAAAAATTATCTTGTACCAAATGGATGTTAAAAGTGTCTTCCTAAATGGTTTTTCTTGATAAAGAAGTCTATGTTTTGAGAATCCTCACCACCCACATTATGTATACAAGCAAAAAAAAAATACTTTGTATAGGTTGAAACAAGCTTCTTGTGTGTGGTATGGGTTGATTAGGCTTCTACTTGATTTTGGTTTTAGCCATGATGAATCTGATTGAACTATATTTATAAAATGTCATGGTGTAGATATTATCATCGCTCAAATTTATGTAGATGACATAGCTTTTGACTCGACCTCACAGTCGTACCTTAAGACTTTCATGTCGAGGCTATATGATCAACATTTGAGATGAACATGATTGGGGAACTAACTTATTTCTTAGGCCTGCAGATAAAGCAAAGTGAAGATGGAACTTTCATCTCAAAAATCAAATACGCCAAGAATATAGTTAGAAGATTTGGATTGGAGAATGCTAAACATGTGAAAACTCCAATGGACTTCTCGCAAAAAGGTATGTAAAGACGATGTTAGCGAAGATGTTGACCCAACATTGTACCAATCCATGATAGGTAGTCTTTTGTATCTTATTGTTAGTCGTCCAACATTATGTTTAGTGTTTTTGTGTGTGCATGTGTTCAAGTCTGTCACAGAATATTCCACTTAAATGTCGTAAAACGTATTATTCAATATGTTGTTGGCACATATGGGTTGAGAATTTTGGTATTCCAGAACACTAATCCTAACTTAATAAGATTTGGTGACTTGGATTGGGCTGGAGATGTGAATGATAGGGAGAATACAAGTAGATGATATTGTTTACCTTGGCAACAATCTTATACATCTTTTTTCAAGCAACACTATGATTTTGTACTGTGATAATCTGAGTGCTATTAATATTTCCAAGAACTCTGTTCAGCATTCACGTACAAAACACATAGACATAAGACATCATTTTTAAGAGACTTAGTGAAAAAACAACTAGTTAAAATCGAATATGTTGATACTTGATCGCTGTATTCTATATACACCTCTTGAGTCATTTTTAGTTAGTATTTTACTCATTTCATTTATGTTTAGTATAATATTAGGGTCGTTTTCCTTTCTTTTGTGTAACAACGGTCAGAAATGGAGAAATGGCGAAAAGAAGAGAAAATGAGCTTAATTGAGATGAAATTGCACACAAAAAGGTCCAAGAAATGAAGTCTAAGAAGTTCCGGGAATTATAGAGGAGATCAGACGAAAAAAGGACGACGAAACATAATCCGCCAGAAAAACGTCACCGGCGCATGGCCCGCAGCGATCCGCGACACCCAATGTCTGAAAGTTCGAAAGTTGCAGTTTTTCGTAGTGGCGCTGATCTGCAGGTCGCGCCGACGCGGGATTTTTGAGATTTTGGGCCAAATTTGACATGTTTTCAGAATCCTAAAGGGATAACTTTTCCTACCTAAAGGGATAACTTTTCCTACCTTAAAACCTTTACCTAAAAGGATTCTAATAACTTTTCCTACTTACATAATCCCTAACCATTTACCAAAGTGATTCTTGGTCTATAAATAGTCTCTACAACATTAGAAGAATTCATTCACCATTCTACATTCTACATCCACCATCCTACATTCCCCACTATTCCATCTTGTAAATATTCCACAACACAATCCTTGGATGCTAGAAGGCTTGGAGACTCGTTCTTGAGTATTTTCTTTTCTTTCTTTTTGCTTTGTTTATTTCAGTTCATGTATGGAGATTGTATTAGTTCTTAGCGTGACTATGGCTAGGAGCTAATTACTTTATTAGGGATTTCCTTGTGATTCACTTGAAACTATATTCATGAATTAATATATTAGTTTGGTTTCTTCTTCACTTATTTAAGATTTATTCAATAGTTGTTTTGATTGCTTGATAATTAATTGATCACTAGTTATCATCACTTATATGATTTCTAACCGAAAGTCGAAAGGGGAGGTTGTGAATATGCTATAGTTGGATAAACATAGGTTAAATCGTGGACGAAAGTACCCCGATACTTGTGTAGCTTAATAGGTTATTTCTCTTAATCCTCCTTTGTAGTCAATCTTATCACCGAAAGGTAGAAGAGTTCTCCATTGGGGTTGAGTGTTTATATAACCTTAACAGGAGTATAAAACGGTCTAGTTAACCTGCTATCTTAACGTAGAAGAAGAAGTTAGTCTAATTATATTAAGGATTGAATAGAGTGGATAGTTGATGATCTTGGAAGCCCTAATTCTCCATCATAACTGATTTAATTCAAAGTATTTTTATAATTAGTTTATTTCCTGCATTATTAGTTTAGAATTCCAATTCAATTGACATTAACCAAATAGATACCATAGGATAGATAATCGGTACTTGAAAACCAGTCCCTGAGGACGATATTCGGTCTTACCTAGACTATATTACTTGACACGACACGTGCACTTGCGTTAAGTGTGTGCATAAATCGCGCATCACGTTTTTGGCGCCGTTGCCGGGGATTGACGTACTTTCAATATCGATTTATCTATTCTTATTTCTAATTTGGTTGATCCGCGAGCATCTTTTTATCACCTTTTGCCGTTTTTCTTATTTTGCAGGTTAAATTCAAAAAAAAAAAAAAAAACAGGACACATGGACTACTACTATCAGAGACAGTGGAGTCATCAACAGCAGCTTAACCCACAGATTCCAGAGGAAGATCTAGATGAGTTGCAGGCAGGCATACTCAAGCTCACCAAGTGCGGACTCGGTTTATGGTCGAGACATGAGTCCTCAAAATTTGGAGACCCACATAGTGGCAGGCGATGGATAGGATGAGCAATACACTTCAAGAAAATCTGCCTAGCGACATCATTATGGGAGGTGGTAAGCAAATTGAGGAGCCTGAACCACACCCAGCTGTTGAGGAATCTGGCGGGATAATTGGTGTAGAGAAGGAAAAGGTTACTGAGATCCAATCATTTATCTTTTTGGATTCCTTGGAATTTTTTTTTCTTGTACCTATTGCAGAAGAAACACCACCAGCTGTCAATGTTGATCCCCAAAAAGAAAGTTCATACCATCAAGGGCACCCCCTAGAGTTGAGAGATGTTGGGAATCTCACTGATCCCTACATTAGAGAGAGCCTAAAAGACAAGCATGCCTTATGTACTTGGGGGATAATCGTATATCTGAGGCCCTTGTTTGAAGCAATTGTTGTAGTTGAAGTGAGACCTGCAACAATAACTTTGTGGATTGCAAGCAGTTCGCAGAATGATCCAATGGACACTCATAAAGGTTAACTGCGTCCGGCTAAAAGACGTTAAAGACAGCGCTTGTTGGGAGGCAACCCAATGTTTTTTAATTATGTTATTTTAATTTTTGTTTTAGTTGTTTTATTTTGTCTTGAAAAGTCTCACGGTCTTGGGTTCTTGTTTTGTGTTGTTGGATGACAGGTGGACTGAAAGCTAAAACCGAGGAAAAATGAGCAAAAACGCTGAAAAAAGGAAAAGCCGTCGTCTGGCCAGCAAGAATCAGCGCCACATGGCCGAACTTCAGAGCCACAAGATTGGGCGCATGGCTGAATCTCGAGCGCGGCGCGGAACTTCAGAGCCATATTAGTGCAAATTCGGTGTTCCTCCAGACTCCGTTATGACCGCTGTGTTGTGTCAGTAAGTTGTCCCTATTTATTTTTTGAGTCTTGCACACATTGGGGACAATGTGTGATTTAAATTTGGGGGAGTGTTTTATTGTTTTTGAGTCTTTTTGATTTGTTTTGTGTGTTTTTTGAGTATTTTTGAGTCATTTTTTGTTTTTTAATTATTATTATTTTTGATGGATCATGCATGTTGTAGTTGCTAAAGATATTGAGTGGATAAAGTGGGATAATGTAATAGAATTAAAAGCGACAATCTGTGTGCTTAAGTTAGATATACCAAAAATTCCTGACATCTAATTATTTTTTTGGAATATTTGTGCTTAGCTTATGTGTGTCAGTTATGGAAAGAAGGTTGAAAAAATGTCTAGAAAATCTGTTTGCTTGTTATTTGAGGCGAAATAGTTAAGATGTACATGTTTAGGGAAATGATTCAGACATTTCTTTGATAGCCCTTCTGACCATTCATTACCTACCCTGACATAAAATGTATCACTAGTCAGCCCCTTTGAGCCTAAAATAAATATCTTTCTTTGACACCCTATGATTCCTTTGTTGTGCCATAAGTAATAATGGAAAAGTATTGGGATGAAAAGCGTGAAAAAGAAACAAAAAGAGAGTGAACAAATTTGATGCACTCCAATGAAAAATATGCAAAAGTCTAAGTTTGGGGGTGCCTGTTATTTATAATACATATCATTCTCTCAAAAGAAAAGAGGGGAGAAAGTGGGTACTAAACTAAAAAGGAAAAACCAAAAAGAAGGAAAAGGAGTTTGAATGAAAAGTGCTTATGGTACGTAAGTGAGCCTAAATGCCTATTTTTACCTACCCCTGCCTAAGCCTACCTTACAACCCTTGAAAGTCATGATGATCTTTAATATGTATGTCTATGATTAATGGAGAATAACAAGTAAACAGGTCTATAGCATTTGAGAAAGATGGAATGAAATTGACATGCATAGGTTAGATGTTTGTATTTCCATTGAACATGATCTAAGTGAATTTGCGAAATATCTAACTTGAAATTCTAGATTGCTGATTATTCATGCTATATATGTTCTAACATATTATCTCATCTTTCATCCATGATTTTGAAGAAGCAATATTATAACTACTTGATCCATCTCTTTGAGTCTTTGTTCGTTTTGTTTTATTTTTGTTTTGAGCTTTGCTCGAGGGCGAGCAAAGGTTAAGTTTGGAGTTGTTTGATCGGTGTATTCTATATACACCTCTTGAGTCATTTTTAGTTAGTATTTTACTCATTTCATTTATGTTTAGTATAGTATTAGGGTCGTTTTCCTTTCTTTTGTGTCACAGCGGTCAGAAATGGAGAAATGACGAAAAGAAGAGAAAATGAGCTTAATTGAGATGGAATTGCACACAAAAGGGCCAAGAAATGAAGTCTAAGAAGTTCCGGGAATTATAGAGGAGATCAGACGAAGTCCGGACGAAAAAAGGACGACGAAACATAATCCGCCAGAAAAACGTCACCTGCGCTGCGGCGCCTGGCAGCAGTGCCGCGGCACCCAATGTGCTGAAAGTTCAGAAAGTTGCAGGTTTTTCGGCGCCGTGGCGCGATCTCTGAGCAGCGGCGCGGCGCGCTGGATTTTGAGATTTTGGGCCAAATTTGACATGTTTTCAGAATCCTAAAGGGATAACTTTTCCTACCTAAAGGGATAACTTTTCCTACCTTAAAACCTTTACCTAAAAGGATTCTAATAGCTTTTCATACTTACATAATCCCTAACCATTTACCAAAAGGATTCTTGGTCTATAAATAGTCTCTACATCATTAGAAGAATTCATTCACCATTCTACATCCACCATCCTACATTCCATCCACCATTCCATCTTGTAAATATTCCACAACACAATTCTTGGATGCTAGAAGGCTTGGAGACTCGTTCTTGAGTATTTTCTTTTCTTTCTTTTTGCTTTGTTTATTTCAGTTCATGTATGGAGATTGTATTAGTTCTTTGCGTGACTATGGCTAGGAGCTAATTACTTTATTAGGGATTTCCTTGTGATTCACTTGAAACTTTATTCATGAATTAATATATTAGTTTGGTTTCTTCTTCACTTATTTAAGATTTATTCAATAGTTGTTTTGATTGCTTGATAATTAATTAATCACTAGTTATCATCACTTATATGATTTCTAACCGAAAGCCGAAAGGGGAGGTTGTGAATATGTTGTAGTTGGATAAACATAGGTTAAATCGTGGACGAAAGTACCCCGATACTTGTGTAGCTTAATAGGTTATTGCTCTTAATCCTCCTTTGTAGTCAATCTTATCACCGAAAGGTAGAAGGGTTCTCCATTGGGGTTGAGTGTTTATATAACCTTAACAGGAGTATAAAACGGTCTAGTTAACCTGCTATCTTAACGTAGAAGAAGAAGTTAGTCTAATTATATTAATGATTGAATATAGTGGATAGTTGATGATCTTGGAAGCCCTAATTCTCCATCATAACTGATTTAGTTCAAAGTATTTTTATAATTAGTTTATTTCCTACATTATTAGTTTAGAATTCCAATTCAATTGACATTAACCAAATAGATACCATAGGATAGATAATCGGTACTTGAAAACCAGTCCCTGATGACGATATTCGGTCTTACCTAGACTATATTACTTGACACGACACGTGCACTTGCGTTAAGTGTGTGCATAAATCGCGCATCAATACTCTTTCTCAACTAGCTGATATTTTTACCAAACCCCTAGATCATGAGAGATTTTCTAGCTTGAAAAAATCTCTTGGTCTCTGTTTTCTCTGAAAATAAGACAGTCTAGGTAGATGTTGTCATAACTGTTGACCTAACATTCTGGGTAACATTTACTAGTTGAGTCAATGTGCAGGATATGTGTTGTAATAATGTTGCAATGTTATTCAAAAGAATCAAGTATGACTTTACAAACCAATTCTGGCAGCCAGTACCACCGACCCGAGGACCCACAACAGGCCACATCGACCCGCAACAACCGCCGAGGGCGGTAGTACGGCAAGGGCCACGACATGGAATTTTAGAAGCAACGGCGGCTGTAAGGTACCATTTCCACTGGCAGGAAACAACTAGCAGTGATCGCGATAGTGGCAACATCCTCCGCCGTGGGCTGCCTACACGTCGTGGGTCATGTGCCCTCCACCATTTTGGGCCTCTCTTCTTTGCCCATATTCGACATCCTCATGGACTCTACCTCCGACCAGATAGGTCCAATCAGGCATACTTGGCACACATCTATAACATGCTTACATATCCACCAGCTGATATTGAGGCAGATATGAATATAATGTCACTCAACGCTCCAGAATAAAATTAGTATATGGACACAGGCGCCACCTCTCACATGACGGCATCACAAGGTGCTCTCTCATCTTATTTCAATTTGAGTAATTTAAATCAGAATATTATGGTTAGTAGTGGACACGTCATTTCTATTCATGGTTTTGGTCATTCATCCCTATTCCCGTCACATCCACCACTAATTTTAAAAAATATCCTCCATGTCCATAAACTCATTAAGAATCTAATCTATGTGCGACATTTCACAACTGATAATAATGTTTCCCTTGAATTTGATCTTTTTGGTTTTTCTGTGAAGGATTTTACGACAAGGAGACGAATAATGAGATGTGACAGCACCGGAGATCTCTACCTTATTTCAAATGTCGTCAACAAAACAACCTTTGTTCCATCAACCATTGCTTCTCTTTCGTCTTCCTTATGACATTCTAGATTAGGACATCCGGGAGACTCTGTTTTACGCTCCCTTAGAAATAATAATTTATTCAATGCAACCGTATTTCTAAGACTCCTATATGTGAATCCTGTGTTTTTAGGAAACATGTTAAATTGCCATTTTATGCATCCACAAATTATACTTTAATGTCGTTCGATATAGTACATAGTGATTTGTGGACTTCTCTTATTCTAAGTACGACCGACCATCAATATTATGTGTTGTTTTTTAATGATTATTTCAACTTTCTATGGACCTTTCCAATTGGTAATAAATACTAGGTTTATCCCTGTTTTACTCATTTAGTGATTTCGTAAAAACACAATTTCAAAAGAGCATTAAATATTTTCAATGTGACAATGACAATGAGTTTGGTAATAACCAATTCAAATAGTTTTGCACAAAACACGGTCTTACCTTTCATTTTTTCTGCCCCCAGACCTCATCCCAAAATGGTAAAGCCGAACGAAAAATTCAAACCATAAACAACTTAATTCGTGCCCTACTTGTACACACCTCAATTCCCCCTAAATTCTGGAATTACGCACTCTCCATGTCCAAAATTCTGAAATTACGCACTCTCCATGGCCATCTACATACTAAACATAATCCTAAATAAGTCTTTAGCTCTACGGTCACCCACTCAAGTTCTATTTTGTAGTAACCCCACCTACCAACACTTGTGTGTTTTCGGATGTCTATGTTATCCTTTCTATCCGATCACTCACAAACTCCAACCCCGATATTCTCTATGTGTGTTTCTGGGTTACCCCCAATCATCGTATTTACTCTTGATATGACTTATTAAGCCGTATTATAATTATTTCACGCCATGTCCTATTTGATGACTCTCAATTCCCTTTTGCCTCACTAAACACGTCACCTCGATAATCCTACGACTTTATAAATGATGGCCTGAACCCCCTTCTAATTCATAATTTATATAATTTGATGTCCCAGTCTCGTCACCCAAACTCACCACAGTCAGTCCGAGACACACTGCCCACCCGGTTCCACCGACGGTGGCTCAAATCAGTGTTATACCCCGTGGTTAGGGCCGGGACCTCGGTCGAGTCTCGCATGGCCGGGCGAGGCGCGCCAAGGCGTAATTGTAGGGCGCGCAAGTCGGCCGCTGGCCGGAAAACCCGGCGGGTCGCTGAAGTTCAGCGGCATGGCGCCGGAAAGGCGCGGCCAAGATCCGAGGTTCGCGGAGTTGCGGCGCCGGCGCGGAAATCATTCGGAAAAACTTAGGAAAAGTCAGATTTTTATTTTGAAAGGGCCTGAGTGGGGGACAAGTGTCCCCCCCATCTGATTTTTACATGCAATATATTGACCAAGTCTTAAAGACTTGGTCATTTGTCATCTCTCTTTGAAAAACCTCTTCCTTCTCTCTAAATATTTCAAGCTCATCCTTCTCTCTAAAAATCCAAGAGGATTCTAGCCTTAAGAAAAATCTGAAAAATTAAAAGACAAGAAGGAAGCTTGTGGCTAGCTTGTGAAGGTGGTGGTGGTGGTATTCTTGGTAGAAAGGCTAGCAAATTGTTGGATAAAATTTGGCTAAAGCTCTAAGGTAATGATTCTTCCTCTATTATTAGTTTATAGAGTTGCATGTTATGAAGAAGATACTTATGGTGGTAAATAATGTTCTTAGAGTCATTGCATGCTAGAAATGTGGGTTGAATATGAAGGATTTGGCTAAAGAAATATTATGAGCATGTTGTAGCCTAAAAACCACCTTAGAATTGTTAAGTGTACTATTATAACTTATGGAGCAGAATTTTACACACCCAAGATTAGGTGTGTAATCCCCTTTGTGTTGGTTTGGTTGTTGGGCCTTAATAAGGCGTTTGAATGTTGAAAAATCGGCCTTTGAAAAGGTGGCGAAGTGAGTAGAAACAAAGGAAATGCTGCCAATTTTCCTTAGAAATTGATAACTTGAATTTGGAATTTCTACATCGGAATTAGAGGTTAATAAACACACTATGGTTATTATAGGTTGACATATTACTTGCGGTAGTTGGACTTAGCAAGTGGATTGACCAGGAGGTATGTAGAGCTTTCCTATCTCTTGAGCATGAGTAGTTGTATCTATGTAGTACGGTATACGACAAGATTTGATAATCTACACTTGTTTTAAAGTATATGACGCTTGTTTCATTTCAAAAGTATAAGTCATTTGATTTAAGGAAAATGTATTTGACAAGGTATAACGCTAATATAATGACTTTATGGGAAGTTGGTTATATTAGTTTTTGGAAAGGTTCACAAAGAATGGTTTACTCTAACTAAAACAAGTACGGGTAAAGGATTTGAAACTATGGAAGGTGGATTGATTTTTAGGCATTGGTTGCCTAAGGTTTTAAAGGGAATGAAGTCACTTGATTTAGAAGCCTATTATATTTCTAAAAGGAAATGTGACTTGTTTTGAAAAGAAATTGTAACTTGATACTATGGTGATTAGTATCTTGAAATCTTTGTATAAAAAGAGTTTTTCTTAAAAAGTTAGAAGTACATGGTACTTGGGTTGAATTCCCGAATTTTCTATTAAAAGACATGTTAGTGCCTTAGGATACTAAAATGAGAGGATATATTAATAATGTTAATAAGAAGTTAGGGGATTTCTTAACTTGCTTATGTTATGATAAGCCGGTAGTGCTCGTGTGTGATATGATAGGCCGGTAGTGCTTATGTATGATATGATAGGCCGGTAGTGCTTATGTTATGTATGATAGCCGGATGAGCTATGTTATATATTTGTATTATTACGGGGTAAACCCCGGGTTATTATCTATGCCATGGATTTGCTACCCATGATGCGAGTGCGTGACTTGCGCTCACGCGGATCGGACCACGGGATCCATGCGGGTGAAATAGTCTCACGCGAGTACGGCGATGGTACTAAATGCGGATCCACAGGATCCATGCGGGTGAAATAGTCCCGTGCGGGTGAAATAGTCCCACGACGAGGCGGATGACCTCATGCGGGTCCACGGGACCCGTGCGGGTGAAATAGTCCCGAGTAGGATCGCTAACGATACTACAGGCGAGGTACCTGTTTTGATCGTGAGCCTCCTATTTTTATGCTATAAGTTTTATACTTGTTACTCTCATTGTTAGTAAGGCACGGTCTGAGAAATTGATTTTTATCTATGACTCCGCTTATCTTTGACTTGTGATATTACTACTGATATTTTCGATTTACATACTTGGTACGTTGTATCGACCCGCCTTCCTGCGTTAATCTGCGGTAAGGAAGCGGTGGTAGATCCTCATTCCTAGGATTTCTTACTCGGTGTCGTGAGCTCCATTTCTTCTAAGCTCGACTTTTGGTATGGTTCTCCGGTGTTGTGATATTTTGTACATTCGGGGCATGGCCCCTGTCCGTCATAGTGTTACTTATTCTTAGAGGCCTGTAGTCTTGTCATAACTTGGGTTGTTTAAGGATATAACTGTTCAATTTGATGTACTTTTGGGATAGCCATTTTGGGCTAGACTATTTATACCATTATGGTTGTTTTATTTTGAGTTTATATTCCGCTGGTTTTCACTGATGTTGTGTCACAAGGGTGCCCGGGTCAAGGCACCGGTCACGGATCCGGGGTCGGATCGTGACAATCAGCCCATCTCGGGGTGATTTCATAGCCACCCCTCGGCCAACTGAGCCTTAGCCAGCAAATACAGCCACCCCTCCCCCTCTTCCTGAGAGTCCTGCAACACACCCCCCTCTCATCCTATGTCCCGAGGTACACTCACAGATAATGGAAATTCGTTCCATGCACTGAATTTCCAAACCTAAATGGTTGTTTAACCTATCTATTTCAGTTGTCCCTTCTCCTGTCCCTCATAATCCGAAAGATGTCTTATCTGACCCTAATTGAAAAGTCGTTATGATTGACAAATATAATGCTCTTTTGATAATAAGACATGAGACCTAGTACCCCATCCACCTGATGCTAACATTATTCATTCGATGTGGATTTTTAGACATAAAATGAAATATAATGGTTCTTTTGAGAGGCACAAGACATGTCTTGTAGGTGATCTCCTTATTACTTTGAGAAGAGACTCGTTGGTTAGTAGGTCTCAATAGGTGGGAGTGGAATGTGATGAAACGTTTAGCCCGATCGTAAAGCCCGAAACCATCCGGAATGTCCTCATCATTGCCCTATCTAAATCTTTGCCCATTCATCAACTTGATGTCAGAATGCCTTTCTACATGGAGATCTTCAAGAAACAGTATATATGCATCAACCTATGAGTTTCAGGGATCCTATTCATTCAGATTATATCTGTCTGTTATGGAAATCTCTCTATGGACTGAAATAGGATCCTCGAGCATGGTACCAGTAGTTCACCAATTATATCTCCTCTATCGGTTTTTCACATAGCAAATCTGATCATTCTCTGTTCATCTACAACAAGGGTACAAACATGGCTTACCTCTTATTATATGTTGATGATATCATCCTCACCATATCATCTGATTCCCTTAGCTGGTCCATTATATTACTCCTTGCCTCTGAGTTTGCTATGAAAGATCTGGAGCCCCTGTGGTATTTCTTGGGCATCTCTGTCACTCGTCATTCTGGCGGCCTATTTATGTGTTAGAAGAAATACGTCAAAAAGATACTTGATCGTGCAGGCATGCCATCTTGCAAACCAACCCATATGTCTGTGGACACCAATTCCAAGCTCAGCGCTGATTTCGACCCTCTATATTCAGAATTGACTCACTATCATAGCCTAGATTGGGCCCTGCAGTATCTCATATTTACGAGACCAGACATATCCTATGCAGTGCAATAAATCTGTTTGCACATACATAATCCGACGGAAGCACACATGCACGCCCTCAACCGTATTTTATGATACGTCCAGGATACACTTCACTTCGGCTTACATTTATACAGTTGAATGGAGTGGATTTCCTGACACTCGAAACTCTACGTCGAGTAACTATGTCTTCCTCGGAGATAATCTATTGTCTTGGTCTTCTAAAAGGTAACAAACACTATCATGATCCAATGTCGAAGCAGAATACAGAGGTGTAGCCAATGTCGTCTCTGAGTTATGTTGGATCTGTAACCTTCTACTTGAGCCTCACTATCTGATTCCAAAGGCAACACTAGTCTACTGCGACAATAGTGTGATCTATCATTCCGGTAATCCCGTCCAACATCAGTGTACCAAACACATTGAGATGGACATTCATTTTGTTCCCGAAAAAGTGGTTTGTGGTCAAGTTCGTGTCCTTCATGTTCATTCCAGGTATCAGATTGCCAACATCTTCACCAAAGGACTTCCGCGTATACTGTTTGATGATTTTCGAGTCAGTCTCAGTATTCGTGAGTCTCCCGCTTCGACTGCGGGAATTTCATAAAATAGCAAATAGTCACCAAATTATAACATTGCTCAAAACTACCAAAGACCAAAGCTCTAACGAAGAAAAATATTTGGTCAAATATTCTCACAAATGATTAACATGAGAAAAAATCGATTATTGACCAAATTAAGAGGAATATTTGAAGAATACGAAAGTGAGGGAAAAAGTGAAACATGTGATTCATAAGCAAGAAATGCTTTGGTTCGTTCATTGTAGATGAATTGAATTTGTACCAAAAACTAAAACTAAAATACAAAAAAAAAAGAAAAAAAAAAGAAAATGGTCAAACATGTGGATGGCTTTACTTTATGATATTTCCCATAGTCAAGTTAAATTGCTTGGCTCTCACTTTCTAATATACAAAGTTTGACCACCAAGGGTTGTGACGGAATAGTTTGAACATTCTTTACTTTAATCTTAATCAGATGTTTTTGGTTTAAATTTTGATATACAGTTTTAATATACATACAAAGTTAAGAGAATTACGGGTTTCTCTTTGCGGAAGCAAATTCATTTCAATCACAAATTGAACTACCGTCGGAATATTCATAAATTATAATGAATTCCCTTATTTTCACAATCTACATATCCTCACCCTAAATATCCTCATTGATGCACGGATACTTCTGTATAGCGAAACGTTACGAAAGTCTTATTTTCCTCACCCATAATGGTATATTTACAGATAATCTGTTAGAATTTAAGTGAACAATAACTAACGAGCTAACTAACATCCCTTATTCGTGGACCCGATGCAATAATATTTTCCAACACTTAGGAACCGAGAAATTCTTAGTAGAAACCGCTTTATCCTTTAGTTGGACTACATACCTGTCGGTAATTAGGATTAGTCCGAACACTAAATTTCGAATATATATTTGAGTAAAAATATACACAATTTCAACTTTGGTTTCTAGTCAGGTCAATACAGATCTAGCTATGAACGCAGCCATACATCGTGCTGAAAGTTGAAAATCAACCCTTGTAAAATCTCAGTCAGAAATTACTATACAGATCTAGCTATTACTATACATGCATTATTGAAGCGGTGTTCCATGACACAGCTCGAAGCTATTTATATCTGTTTTGGACATCCAATTGCTTCGATTTGAATTATCCGGAGAATGCAATCTAGAGTTCTAGTGTTGAGAATGAAAAATGAAGATTTTTTTTGTGATAGAAAGCGCTTTAATTACTCCTTAATTAGTAAGTACATATCCGGCCGGCGGCAAATACAAATTAGTATAGGATCAGTAAATTTCAAAAAAATTACACACTTCGAAGAGAACATTGGTTAAGGTCAACATATATCTCTAAAGTTGACAATCAAACTTTGTAAAATGGCAGTCAGAAATGCAACTATTTTGGACAATTAATGTTGGACTTATTTTAGAATTGTCTTTAAATAATTCTAAGCCTATTAATTCTTGGTCAATTCCTCACATGATATATTGCTTTCAAGAATTGAGTCTCCATTTCCAGAACCATTCTTGGTCAATCCTTCATATTGACATGTCACATATTGGTCTCTATTTCCAGTCATTTTCCTCCAAAAACATGCATATTAAGTAGTCATTTGGTTCACATATTAGTCATAACTCATATACAATAAATTTATTTGGTGAATGATAACGAAGGGATTGTTTCATAGTGAATGATAAAATAAGGGATGTTCATCCTTAATAAATTGAAGGTTTCACGTTCAATCCCTAGATATGGAGTTATCTTCATTAGAGAGTGTTTAATCCCTTAATGTGCATGAAACTTTCCGGCGCGATTCAGATTTAGTCAAGCCCTAATGCGAATACCGAACACTTTATGAAAAAGCTAAAAATGAATGAAATGTTATAGGGTGAGCAATAATACAAGATAAAATGGATTAATATTACATATAATTTACCTCACTAATGAATTAGCGACGAACAACTTCGGTCTCCAAACAACAAAAAATCTGAAAGAGAATAATCTCTAGATTATTTTCATTAATGTAAAAGGTATATATACACATGATATACAATATCTAATTATGGAAAGTAAATTTACATTTTCCTAATACAAGACTACTACATCTACCTTTTCTTAATACAAGACTACTACCATAATTACACATGTACAAAATTTCTACTATTATGGTAAGACGATAAACCGTGTACATATGGTAAGTATATACACGGTATAAACCTAGAAGAGAAACCGTGTGTATCTCGGCCAATATACAGGTATACACACGAAATATATATATATATTATATCACACCCCCGTAGTCATAGCGGGCGATTGTGGTACGCTAAGACTATCCCTAAAATCTTCAAACAGAACTAAAGGAAGACCCTTAGTAAAGGTGTCTGCAATTTGGTACAGTGAAGGGACATGCAAGACACGTACTTGTCCACGAGCTACCTTTTCACGAACAAAGTGAATATCCAACTCGATATGTTTAGTGCGTTGATGTTGGATTGAATTCCCAGAGAGATAGACCACACTAACATTATCGCAGTAGACCAAGGTAGCTTTCTGAATAGTAAAGTGAAGCTCTAATAGGATATTACGCAACCAACATGACTCAGACATCATATTGGCTACCCCTCGATAGTCGGCATCCGCACTGGATCATGATAAAGTAGCCTGACATTTAGTCGACC
This sequence comes from Przewalskia tangutica, assembly GCA_029844215.1. NCBI lineage: Eukaryota > Viridiplantae > Streptophyta > Magnoliopsida > Solanales > Solanaceae > Przewalskia > Przewalskia tangutica. The sequence goes on along the minus strand of CM056740.1, from coordinate 72,771,823 downwards.
ATGATACCAAGTTATCACCAAGAAACATACAATAACCAGATGTAAAACGTCTGATATCTGGACATCCATCTCAATCAGCATCAGTATACGACACTAGAGTAGATACAGATGATGTATATAAGTACAAACCATAATCAAGAGTGTCCTGAATGTAACACACAATACGTTTAAAAGCATTCATGTGCTCGTCCCTCGGATCATGCATAAATAAACATACATGCTGCACTTCATAAGTAATATCGGGCCTCGTGAAAGTAAGATACTGAAGGACCCCTGCAAGACTGCGATAGTGGGAGTGATCCACATAAGGTATGCTAGAATTAGCACTTGGCTTCAGTTTTGTATCAATCGGAGTAGGAGAAGACTTACAGGATGACATGTCAGCTCTCTCAATAATCTCAGCCGCATACTTCATTTGTGATAAAAATAGACCACCTGCATGACGTGTCACAACTATACCCAAAAAATAACTCAAGGTCCCTAAGTCTTCCAATAACCAAACATAATTCCAAGATATAACCAAATTAGTCTCATGTACTTCATATATGCTACCATAATACATTATTTTTCTTTTACATTTATTAGTAATTACTATAATTTATATACATGTTTATAATCAAAATTCCAACCTCTTAACTCCACAAAATCAACCCATAACTCGTCGCGATAATATCCAACAATTTCAAGCAAGTTTCCGGTCAATCTCCATAAATCAATTCTTTTCTTAATTCCCTAGAATCCAACTCATGTTTCAACAATTTCTTATGAACATTTATAATCTAAATGTATTTCTTCCAAGACTTCCTTCAATTTTTAACGTGCAATTAGCGACGATAATAAGAACATCAACAATTAAATCCAACAACTCCAAAATTGGTCCAACAACATTACAACAATCACATGCATGTTTAAATTCCAATTTTCCCTTAACACCAATTCAATTTCTTAATTATAAAAACATGCAACTCTAATCATATCACAAGAAGAAGAATTTTACCTCAATTCTTGCCCAAAACAGTCCCTAACAATCACGGCTTCAACTCCCAATTTTGCACAATTTTTATCAATTCTTCAACTCCAATTTGTCATGCATGAATTCTACAATGTTAATCCATTATCCTTACACATTTTCCCTAAAAATAATTGTAGCTAAAATCTGGAAAAATACATGGGCAGTTTCGGCCCACAGCTGATGTTATTGCCACTGTTTTAATGTGTTGTTCTTGGCTTCTATTTTTAAATGAACAATGTAATCTAGGAGGAGAAAATAAACTCAAATTTTGGTATGGGAGGGGGGGGGGGGGTGTTCTTCGGCTGGATGGAGAGGGTGAGAGGAAGGGGAGGTTTGTGTATTTTTTTAATGAGAATAAAGAAGATGAACATAGTTTTTATTAAACCCAATCTTAAAAATCTGAATTTCCCTAATTGCACCTGTTGACAGTCAATTTTGACCCGTTTTTTTGTATATTTCGTGCAATTTTAAGTATTTTAGCACACCGCATTTTAATCGTTATTTTTGCATATTTTATATAATATTCTATGTTTATTTATTCGCAAAATGACATTGCATCTTTTTTATTTTTATTTAAGCATTATGTTTTTGTTAATATTATGTTTCTATTATAATAATATTTTGCATCTCTTTAAATAATTAATTGACATCCTGCTTTAATTTTAATTAGACATTAAACATGTGTCTAAATATTATATTCTATTATTGCATCGGCATTTACATTTTTATAATTTTGCATCTTGTTAAATAATTTTTCTTTTAAATAATTAACCCGCGTTGCATTTTGTCAAACCAGTCCAGTACGGAACCCAATCCGAATCAATTCAATCCAACACTATTTTTATTTCATCCAAACACCCCTTTTATTTCCCCCCAATTTTTAAATTTCAAACCCACCTTTTCCCCCTAAAATACCAAACCCTAATCTATTCCCCTATTTATTAATCCTTACCCCCCCTTTATTAAAAGGAGGGGGCAGCCAACGTTCAAAAGGGGGCAGCACAAGTCGACGAGAACAGAGAGCCCAACGCTCGTTTTTTTAAAGAAGGAGAATCATTTCTCCGCCGCCTCTTGCCGCCACGCGCCCGCGCTTGCCGCCGCGCCGCTTCACGGAGTTTTAGAACTCCGGCGAACCCCCTTTTTAACACCCCGCAGCCTACCCCTGCCCTCTCCCTCTCCACTCGTCGAACCACCCATCACCGTCGCTGCCCTCGCCGGCGACGAACACCACCATCACCATCCCGCCGCCGTCGGCACCTCACTACCCCACTGCCCGCCGCCGTTGCTCTTCGTCGGCGACCCTAACACCCGTCGACCACCACCATGCGAACCAAACCTCCGCCACAACCTCAGTATCCCTTCGCCGTCTCGCCTCGCCGAGTCGGCCGGCGATCGCGAGACGCTGTTGGTTTCTTTTTGTTATGATTATGTGTTGATTCGGGTTAATTGATTTTCTGATTTTTTTTGCGTCGCGTCTTACCGGAGTTCTGAAAACTCCGGCGACGTCGCTCTTGACTGCATTTCGGGCATCGGTTGTTATCTTGGTTAATGGGCTGGTTTTATGTTTTTTGGGGCATTTGCCGGAGTTTTAAGACTCCGGCGACGTTGGTTGTTTCCACTGTTCCAGCGAGCCACAACTGCTGTGGTTTTGCTACTATTCCTACCGTTCTGCTGCACTCCGGTGACCACTGTTTCGCTCATGGTTGTCCACTTTATACTGCTTTTGCTATTGTTCGTTTGGGTATTATTGTTGGCTTTAGTCGACACTTCAGGCGACCTTGTTGGCTTCATTTTGTATCTGTCGACTGCTGTTGTCGGACTGATTTTCCAACGATGTTGTTATTTTTTATTGTCTTTGGGTGACTTTTTGCTATGGTGGACTGTTTGTGGGTATGTGGGCTGCTCGACTGGTTTTGTGGGTTTTATCACCGCTATGATATTCTGATTTTGGGACTAATTTCGACAAGCCACTTTATTTACTTTGTTAAACTGATTTTAGAACAAGCTACTACACTTGGTATTTTCTCGATTTTGAATTTGATACTACATCGCCAAGAAGGATTTATCCGTCGATCTGGAGGCCACTGTGGTAGCGAGACGGAATATGTGGGCGAGGAGGAAAGTGAAAAAGATTGACGAGAATGCATAGTATCGTTCACCGGAGGCGAGTCGGCGCTGTGGCGATATTGACTTATCATGTCTTAGTATTCTTGGCATAACACTATTGAGCCCACACTATATAAAAATATATCTTTTACAATATATTTTACATATATATCTATATATATACATATATTGTGTTTGTTTGGTAATTTATTTATCATTTACTAACTCTTCTACTAAGTGTCTTTTGCAGTACCGGGCGCACCCAAAGTTAAATCATTCGCATAAAATGAAATAAAAGGGAAAAGTCGCTAATTTCTTTTCATTACATTTTTTATGATTGTTTACTTTTATTACTATCTTGTTAAATATATATTTATTTTAAATATTTGCATGCCTAGTTTAAATATCTTTTTGATTAGTTTAATAATTAGAACACTTTTAGAATTGTAAATTGCATGTTAGCACAATAATTTTTAAAACCTAAGTTTGAACGGACAACCGCAAGTTAGCGGATCCTTTAGGATGCCTAACCCCTTCCCTTTAGGATAATAAAGAACCCTTACCTAGAATCTCACATAGTTTCACAGACCTTTAAAATGGAGATCATTTGTAGTATTTTATGCTACATTTTTAGTGTCCTAATTCACTATAATAATTAGGTGGCGACTCCTTTAAAAATGCATTTTAGGAATCCAACCATGCGTAGCGGTAATCCCGTTTCCGGCTCCGGTCGAAAATGGGGCGTTACAGATGGCGACTCCACTGGGGATATTTAGGTTCTTAACCACAACAGACCTAGGGTTATTATTTGGCAATTATTTTGCATTTAATTTTTGTGTATTGTATTTTGTTTATTTTTTGCTACCTACTTTACTGTTTTCCCTGAACTGGCATTCCGCTCATATTTCTTCCATTCTGGAAAATTCACACAATCACACACTCACGTATTTGGTGTGCTCGCGCCCGCAAATTTCTTTCAAAAATATCCAAATTCTAGGAGAGTTGGCGCTGCGCGAGTTAGATCGGTTCGTCTGATCAGCCGCGTAGCCTTCTCACTCGAGTTGTCCGCTCGGGAACCTTGCGTCTAGTAAAGACAAATCTTAGCAACTCAGGATAGAGCTATACCACCCTTATTTTAGGGCATGCATGCATTTGACTTAGGTGGGTCAATCCTTGGCATTGACGCCACAATTAGGAAGACACCAAACTTGTCGACGGGTTTCTCAACCCAACGACCAACCAGCATATTATGTGTAGCGTGACAATGACAGACAAATCCAAGCCTAATCATGACATGCCGAAATTGGGAAAAGTGCACCGTCATTTGGTCGCCATTTCCAACAAAGGCATTATAGTTGGACGACTTGGACAAATCCGTCATAATCTCGCATAAGTGACGTTTAGGCTTACCTCTGGCATAAAGAGGTCCCCTGCATGTTAGGAAACGTTTGAATGTGCTATGTGCAATATATCTGCTACATACCTGCAAATTATGTGCTTTATGCTAACACCATTTGTTGCATTTTTAGAAAGATTTATCATCCTCCCCAAAGGTCGATTTGTATTTGACTAAGCAATGACAGAGCATCAATATTTCGCAAGATCAAAGGCACGGCCCAGCGACATGACCGATCCAAGGGCATTTGAAGCGAACGAGTGAACTGTCTTGGTTCCTATAAAAGCAGGGTCTCGAAAAGAAAAGGCGATAGATCCGTCGAGCACCTCGCCCGATCGCGGAAATGACAACCCTACAGCCAAATCGAAGGCCCGAAACATCACTACATACAAGCAACTACATTGAGACCCACTTTAGGCCGCATAACTTCTCAAAACTGGGACAATGTAGGAAACCGGCCAGGAATTGCAAGTCCAAACAGGCCTGGCACGCAGATGTCAAGGGACAAGGCGGCGAAGTCAACTACGAATCGACCCTCCCAAAACTCACAAATTTTCTTTGAGCGCAGGTTCTTCATATTAATGAGAAAGTGCAATAGCGAAAGAAAAATACTAAAACTTTCTTCGTATAGCGAAGCGACAAAAGCAACAAAGCGAGGATGACAACAATCCAAAGTCCGCAGCAAAAGCAGCAGCAGCGGAAAAAGGGCATCAATAATCAGCAGTCAAAGTTCAGAGGTCCGCAACAAAACCTAGCGCATCAACTCGGGCATAAAGTCAAATTGGCAACTCGCGCATCACGCCCAACAAAGGCATCATGACAATTCGTCAGTTGCGGCATTTAGCATGTCCGTGCAAGGACAACATCTCAGTATTCATCTGGCGTATCAGGGACGACATCTCTACCCATAAAATTGCACTTCTCATATACATTTATCATTTCGTTTAAACAGGTATACACTAACGTTTTCTCAAGCTTAGCTTGCAGGAGCATTTATTCTACAGGAAGGCGTGGCAATACGTCCGGATAACGGCGTTATCGGCGTTGTGTCGAACAGCGACATCGCCGGCGTGCGTCTGCAACGACGCCCGGCAATACGTCCGCAACGCGGCGTCATCAACATTGTGTCGGCGGCGACATCATCGCGGCAAGTCCATGCAGCGGCGCCCGGCGGCAACACGTCCAGCGGCGGCGTTATCGGCCGCAACAAGTCTACGAATGGCGTTAGCGGCATTATGTCGGTAACGACATCATCGGCGTGCGTCTACGCAACGACGCCGGCAGCAATACGTCTACGCAACGGCGTTATCGGCCGCGACAAGTCCGTGCAGCGACGCCGGCGGCACGTCCGAAACGGCGTTATCGGCCAAGCAAGTCTACGCGATGGCGTTAGCGATACGTCCGCACAACGGCGTTATCGGCCGACAACAATTCTACGCAATGACGCCCGGCGGCAACCGTCCGTGCAACGGCGTTATCGACGCGACAACAAGTCTACGCAACGACGCCCGGCAACCGCGTCCAGCGGCGTTATCGGCCGCGGCAAGTCCACGCAGCGATGCGGCGATGCGTCTACGCAACGACGCCCGGCAACGTCGAACAACGACGTTATCAGCAAAACAAGTCCGAAAATGACGCTATCATCAGCATATCACATCTACGCAAGGACGATTTCTATACTCTCGAAATTGCATTTCTTATTCATGCTTTATTACTCTGTCTTAGCAGTTATGCACTAACTCTTTCTTGAGCTTTAGTCTACAGGGACAGTTGCAGCAAGGACAACATATCCGCATTCACAATCGCAACACGTCCGTGCAAGGGCGAAATCACAGCATTTGCGGCAGGCATCACATTTTCGCAGGATAACATTTTTATACTCAAACAGTTACATTGCATATAAATTCATGCGTTATCATTTGCCTTAACAGTTATGCACTAACCGTTTGATTCAAGTCTCAGCATGCAGGAGCAGGAGCACAACGTGGAACTACCTCTTCAATGACCAAAAAGCAATTTGTACCTCGAATGTCGATCCGCTCTCCTCCAAAGATCTGCAACGCGATGACCCGATGTCATCATAATTCGACACTGGGACAATTTTTAAATCTGCTCCCGCTTTGATTTTAATTTTTTCAGCATCACAGCAACCAGTGTCATCATAATTCGACCCTGGGACATTTTTAAAATCTGCGTCAGCTTTACTTTTTACTTTCGCATCGCATAGCGACCGGGGTTATCATAATTCGACATCGACAATTAAGTCTGCATCGGCCCACTTTTGAGTTCTAGTTTATAAACAGGACAAAATTGGCTCTGAGTCAACGTCTTTGTCAGAAGACTCTTCCATCATCTCCGTACAAAGAGGACATCTGTTGTGATCAATTTTGACCCGTTTTTGTATATTTCGTGCAATTTTAAGTATTTTAGCACACCGCATTTTAATCGTTATTTTTGCATATTTTATATAATATTCTATGTTTATTTATTCGCAAAATGACATTGCATCTTTTTTATTTTTATTTAATCATTATGTTTTTGTTAATATTATGTTTCTATTATAATAATATTTTGCATCTCTTTAAATAATTAATTGACATCCTGCTTTAATTTTAATTAGACATTAAACATGTGTCTAAATATTATATTCTATTATTGCATCGGCATTTACATTTTTATAATTTTGCATCTTGTTAAATAATTTTTCTTTTAAATAATTAACCCGCGTTGCATTTTGTCAAACCAGTCCAGTACGGAACCCAATCCGAATCAATTCAATCCAACTCTATTTTTATTTCATCCAAACACCCCTTTTATTTCCCCTCCATTTTTAAATTTCAAACCCACCTTTTCCCCCTAAAATACCAAACCCTAATCTATTCCCCTATTTATTAATCCTTACCCCCCCTTTATTAAAAGGAGGGGGCAACCAACGTTCAAAGAAGCGGCAGCAAGTCGGCGAGCGAGAGCCCAACGTTGATTTTTAAAGAAGGAGAATCATTTCTCCGCCCGCCGCCATTGCCGCCGCCGCGCCGCGCTTGCCGCGCCGCGCCCTCGCGCCGCCGCGGAGTTTTAGAACTCCGGCGAACCCCTTTAACACCCGCGACCTACCGCGCCTCTCCTCTCCACTCGTCGAACCACCCATCACCGTCGCGCCTCGCGGCGGCGAACACCATCACCATCCGCGCCGTCGGCACCTCGCTACCAACGCGCCGCGTTGCTCTTCGTCGGCGACCTAACACCGTCGACCACCACCATGCGAACCAAACCTCCGCCACACCTTGTATCCGCCGCTCTCGTCTACGCCTCGCCGGGTGGCCGCCGGCGAGCGGAGACGCTGGGTTTCTTTTGTTATGATTATGTGTTGATTCGGGTTAATTGATTTTCGATTTTTTTGCGTCGCGTCTTACGGAGTTCGAAAACTCCGGCGTCGCTTCTTGATCGCATTTCGGACATCGGTTGTTATCTTGGTTAATGGGCTGGTTTTATGTTTTTGGGGCATTTGCCGAGTTTTAAGACTCGCGACGTTGTTGTTTCCATTCCGTACGAGCCACAATGGCGTGGTTTTGCTCATTCCTCGTTCTGCCGCACTCATTGACCATTGTTTCGCTCATGGTTGTCCACTTTATACTGCTTTTGCTATTGTTCGTTTGGGTATTATTGTTGGCTTTAGTCGACACTTCAGGCGACCTTGTTGGCTTCATTTTGTATCTGTCGACTGCTGTTGTCGGACTGATTTTCCAACGATGTTGTTATTTTTGATTGTGCTGGACTGACTTTTTGCTATGGTGGACTGTTTGTGGGTATGTGGGGCTGCTACTGGTCGTTTTGTGGGTTTTATCATCGCTATGATATTCGATTTTGGGACTAGTGCAGACAGTTTCGCCCCTTTATTTACTTTGTTAAACTGATTTTAGAACAAGCTACTACACTTGGTATTTTACTGATTTTGAATTTGATACTACACTGGCCAAAGAAGGATTTATCCGTCGATCTGGAGGCCCCTGTGGTAAGCGAGACGGAATATGTGGGCGAGGAGGAAAGTGAAAAAGATTGGACGAGAATGCATAGTATCGTTCACCAGGAGGCGAGTCGACCGCCGCCGTGGCGATATTGACTTATCATGTCTTAGTATTCTTGGCATAACACTAGCTGAGCCCACACTATATAAAAAATATATCTTTTACAATATATTTTATATATATATCTATATATATATACATATATTGTGTTTGTTTGGTAATTTATTTATCATTTACTAACTCTTCTACTAAGTGTCTTTTCTGCAGTACGAGGCGCTTCAAAGTTAAATCATTCGCATAAAATGAAATAAAAGGGAAAAGTCGCTAATTTCTTTTCATTACATTTTTTATGATTGTTTACTTTTATTACTATCTTGTTAAATATATATTTATTTTAAATATTTGCATGCCTAGTTTAAATATCTTTTTGATTAGTTTAATAATTAGAACACTTTTAGAATTGTAAATTGCATGTTAGCACAATAATTTTTAAAACCTAAGTTTGAACGGACAACCGCAAGTTAGCGGATCCTTTAGGATGCCTAACCCCTTCCCTTTAGGATAATAAAGAACCCTTACCTAGAATCTCACATAGTTTCACAGACCTTTAAAATGGAGATCATTTGTAGTATTTTATGTTACATTTTTAGTGTCCTAATTCACTATAATAATTAGGTGGCGACTCCTTTAAAAATGCATTTTAGGAATCCAACCATGCGTAGCGGTAATCCCGTTTCCGGCTCCGGTCGAAAATGGGGCGTTACAGCACCTTGGTCCCAAAGTCCCACAATTACTAAATCTTAATCCCCTTTCTTTTAAGTCTTAACTCCTGCTTTCTTTAAGTCCCGAGAATTTCATAAAGCCTCGTATCCTCAATGTCATAATTTTATAATACAGTACTATTCCATAACTCCAATTGATGAATGGGTCATGCTTTTGAGAGAGCCAGACTAAGAACAATGTGAATGGTTGCCGGTTTGATCACCGGAATAAATGTCTCTCCAGTATTCACGTCAACCTGTTGAGTCTTGCCATCACCTACAAGACGGGCTTTGTGCCTTTCAAAACAATTGTCAGATTTTTTCTTATGAGTAAAAATACACATAGAACGAATAACATTGACATCAGGCGGACGGGATACCAACTCCCACATGTTATTTTCAATAAGAGCATTATATTCATCATCCATGGCCATTTTTCAATTCGGGTCGTGAAGGGTACACACTAGGTTACGTGATAGGGTGGTCTAGTGACATTAGAATTGAGATTAAAATATCGTTTCAGTTAATAATACCCAATTGGCTACGAGTAACGGGCCCTTGACTCAAAATAGAAATGGACTAAACTTGGAATGGTGTCGAGTTATCTCGAGACTGTCCAGCAAGCAGTGGACCTGCTGGCCGAATGGCTGTACCAAAAGAGGACCTTGCTGAAGAGGAAGAAACTGGACCAGAAGGGACATTTAATGGGCCAACAGACAGTGGGCCTGTTGGCCGAGAAACTGGACTTGGATAGGGGATATTTGGGCCAGTAGACATTGGGCCTGCTGGCTGAACCGAATCACTAATAATGATTTTATTCGAAGATAAATCAAAATATTTGTAACAACGATGATTAAATGGATAACTCAAAAACACACAAGCGGTAGAACGAGTTTAAAATTTGTTAATTGTAGTGGACGAAAAAAGTGGATAGCACAAACACTCAAACACCTTAAGATGAAAATACAAAGGATATTTATGATAAAGAATTTTTAAGCGAGATTGATATGATAATCTTTTGCTAGGGAGTATGTTAAGGAGGAAAGTAGTCATTTGTAATGCATGATGCCAAAAAGAATGGGGTAATGAAGCATGGACTAGTAAAGTTTGAACAATATTATTAATGGTACGAATATTTCTTTCGGCTTTTCCATTTTGTGAGGACGTATGAGAATAAGAAAAATGAAAAGATATGCCATTAGTGTTACAACATTCTCGAAACGGCCCATTATCAAATTCTCTTCCATTATCACATTGAATATTTTTAATTTCTCGTTTAAATTGGGTACGGATAAATGCTCTAAACGTGAGGAATGTGAAAAAAACTTGAGACTTTTTAGAAAAATTAAACTAAAAGTGTATTTCTGCCTTTAACTACCCCCAATCTATTCAATCGAAGACTAATAGAGTTAGTATCCTATTAAAACAGTCGTTAAGTAATGAATTATAGTAAAGAAAATAACATATATAATGAAACAGATGGGTTAAGTGAGTAAGGATGTGATCGGGTCGGATGACGAGGTTATTCCGCCTCCTATTTATTTTGGCATCTCCAAGAAGAAAGAGGCGGTAGTCATGGATGAATGTCTTCGTTTGATAACAGTTCACGATGAGTCTCACAATGAGACTCTTCGTTCCTCCAATGCATTTCATGTTTAAACTCGATATGAGACCTTGACAACAATACACATTCCTAAAGCTTAGCTAGTATTTATGTTGCAGCTTAATAAAAATATTCATATAGGTAAGAAGATTTATATTAATGAAGGGCATGGCAAAATGTGGTATAAAAAGACAACACATGGGATAGTCCACGGATCAGACTTAGGTATCTATAGACACACAGATGGTCAAATGGCTGTCTGGACTGTGCTAAGTATTCTAGTACACCTTCGGCATAATATATACTACAATAAGATTCAGGGGATGGCCTTATTTGCTGTCAGGGAGGTAATTTTACAATCAGGCACACGAAAGTAGGCATATAATTAACTCAACAACAATGAAGGATAAGTAGAATACATAAATCACGACTTCAAGGACAGATCCCTAAGCTACATAACTGGAATGCCAAGTTTGGACATACGCAAATAGAGACAATGACTCAAAGTATAAAAGAGACCTTTGAATAGGATAAGAGCCAAATGCCAACCCTACACATTTCCAGGTCACATGAAACCAGAGGATGAGCAATTTCAGAATAAAACAGAGACATATGTACCTATTCTTTAAGTAGTTCAGGCAATCGAAATACACTGGTACATGTTCTGCAAGGAAAGCTAATAGCTATGCAGAGACAAGTATTGAGTTTTGAAGAAAATGTAACACCATATGGCTGACTCGAACCAGTGATTATAATGGTCAAAACATAGTTATTATTCATATATCATGCTAGACAGTCCATGAACTGCATCAGCTTACACTGATAGATTTAAGACATTTTCAAAGACTCATGCAACTTGGACTTAGCTAAGAGACATTATCATTTCCACACTAAACAACTTAAGATCACATGAACAGGTTACACATGGCTAAATAGCCTTCAGACCAGACCCCAAAGATTTCAAAGGCATTTAAATGAATCACCAATGGTCAAATATATGTTAAACTAACAAGATGGACACTTAAAACCTCAGTAATTATTATAATATGCTCTAAAAGTGCTTACACCAGCGGAACATACTAGATATTAATGCAGTGAGCACAAACAACCATATTATGGGAGGTTAATCCACACATAGCTCAGTTGAACTCTGATTCATACTCAACCCAGTGGTCTTAAACAGTCCCAACACGATTATACATACTCAACAACCAATCTAACTGGTTCGAATGACAATTAACTGATACATAAACTTATAAATCAGATTATATGCATAAAAAGCTGGAAATTAAAGGGAAAGGAGTTACCTTCTCCGGGTGGCGAACCGAGGCGTCGTCTCGAGTTGTCGAGTCCGCTCGGAGGTTTTTTTGTGTGTGCGACTGAAGAGAGGCAAACCTTGGGTATTTTCGGATTTTGTTGAACCAATACTAGGAATAAAGGGGGTTTTGAATCTGTTTTCTAGGAGGTATGTATTACTGATTTTTCTGAGCTCCTTGAAAGTTAAAAAATGAAACTTGTTCTAGCTTTTCAAAGGGAGAAACTCTTCCCTCAAACACAACTAGATGGGTGTATTTATAGCCCAAGACCCTTTCTCACACTCATACCCACCCCCTAATTAGAAATTTAAATTCAGAATAAAAAAGGGGGAAAGGTATGTGACAATTCGACAGGTGAGGTGATGGGAAAAGGGGTGGAAAATCCATTCCTCAGTCTGATATGCGAGAAATGGAACGTTGGGACAGAGGTAAGGTTTTTATCCTCTTAAATACCCTCCGAACGGCTTCGAATCATGTTTTATCCACTGAATCGAAGAGAGAAGGGTTCGATTCAGTGGACAAAACCAAATCGCGGATCAGAGGGTTCAGAAAAGGGGAGACGAGACTGTGGTGATGAGATGGGCGACTGGTGGCGTCGGCGACGTGGATTATCCGGCGGATAAAGGGTGGTGTTGGTGATGGGTCGACTGGATTTCAGGGGTGTTCATCGGTTTGGAGGTTAATTTGGTTAGGAATGGATTGTTGGTTGTGACTTGTGATTTGTGAATGGATGAGGGGCCTGGTTATGAATTGGCGTGGGCCGGGTCACGAATTGGGATAATGGGCTAGACAGGGATTAATTAAAAGAAAGGGTTGGGCTGGACAAAACGAGAATTGGGCTGAGAGAATTAAAATTAGGGTGAATGGGACTTAAAAATGGGTTCTAAGTGTTGGGAGATTAATTAACTCAATGATGAATTAACTGGTAAGCTAATCCAATTCTCCTAATTAACTAAAATATGCTTCCTCGTCCTAATTAATTTCAAAAGTGCACATACACATAAAATATAGTACAAAAGATTTAATATATGTATTTGATTTTGGGTAAAATAGTAATTGGTGGAAATATTAAGAGAAAATCAATCACCAATACCGATGTCGAAACATTAAAATTATTTTGCTTATATATTAATATAATACTCGATACTTTAAACATTATACTATAATTAATAGAAAGTATTTAAGGTATTTATTATTATATATTTTTTTCGGAAATTTTCAAGACTAAGAAGCATAGTGAAATTAATTAAAGATAGAAGGACGAACTGAATGAAATACGGTAAAAACGGAATAAAATTGGGTGTCAACACTATTTTTAAATGAACAATGTAATCTAGGAGGAGAAAATAAACTCAAATTTTGGTAGGGGAGGGGGGGGGGGGGGTGTTCTTCGGCTGGATGGAGAGGGTGAGAGGAAGGGGAGGTTTGTGTTTTTTTTGAATGAGAATAAAGAAGATGAACATAGGTTTTATTAAACCCAATCTTAAAAATCTGAATTTCCCTAATTGCACCTTGGTCCCAAAGTCCTACAATTACTAAATCTTAATCCCCTTTCTTTTAAGTCTTAACTCCCGCTTCCTTTAATTCCCGAGAATTTCATAAAGCTTCGTATCCTCAATGTCATAATTTTATAATACAATACTATTCCATAACTCCATTGGAACAAATTCAACTACTATGATTAATTCTCGTCGTCACATGTATAGTACTTTAAAAATTATTCTGGGATCACCTCCGTTGTATACAAATTTCCGCAAATTTCTGTATTAACATATGTAAGTACTCTTCATATTAAATATTCGAATCTTACTTCCTTAATGACGTTCTTAATTATCGCCTTAAACTTATGAGGTGTAACAATGTATGCCAGCGAAGTGCCACGATGATAGACGAACAGAGAATGATCAGACCTGTTGTGAGAAAACCCAATAGCGGACACGTAATCTGCAAACCTTTTATACCAAGCACGAGGGGCCTGTTTAAGCTCATACAATGTCTTCTTCAACAAACAGACATGGTGAGGATGATCGTGGTCCCTGAAACCCAAGGGCTGATGCATGTATACTATCTTCTTAAGATCACTGTGTAAGAAAGAATTTTTCACATCCAATTGATGAATGGGCCATGCTTTTGAGAGAGTCAGACTAAGAACAATGCGAATGGTTGTCGGTTTGATCACCGGACTAAATGTCTCTCCAGAATTCACGCCAACCTGTTGAGTCTTGCCATCACCTACAAGACGGGCTTTGTGCCTTTCAAAACAATTGTCAGATTTTTTCTTATGAGTAAAAATACACATAGAACGAATAACATTGACACCAGGCGGACGGAATACCAACTCCCACGTGTTATTTTCAATAAGAGCATTATATTAATCATCCATGGTCATTTTTCAATTCGGGTCGTGAAGGGTACACACTAGGTTACATGATAGGGTGGTCTAGTGACATTAGAATTGAGATTAAAATATCGTTTCAGTTAATAATACCCAATTGACTACGAGTAACAGACTCTTGACTAGGAATAGAAATGGACTGAACTTGGGATGGTGTCGGGTTATCTCGAGACTGTCCAGCAAGCAGTGGACCTGCTGGCCGAATGGTTGTACCAAAAGAGGACTGTGTTGAAGAGGCAGAAACTGGACCAGAAGGGACATTTAATGGGCCAACAGACAGTGGGCCTATTGGCCGAGAAACTGGACCTGGATAGGGGATATTTGGGCCAGCAGACAGTGGGTCTGCTGGCTGAACCGAATCACTAATAATGATTTTATTCGAAGATAAATCAAAATATTTGTAACCACGATGATTAAATGGATAACTCAAAAACACACAAGCGGTAGAACGGGTTTGAAGTTTGTAAATTGTAGTGGACGAAAAAAGTGGATAGCACAAACACTCAAACACCCTAAGATGAAAATACGAAGGATATTTATGATAAAGAATTTTTAGGCGATATTGATATGATAATCGTTTGCTAGGGAGTATGTTAAGGAGGTAAGTAGTCATTTGTAATGCATGATGCCAAAAAGAATGGGGTAAATAGGTAATGAAGAATGGACTAGTAAAGTTTGAACAATATTATTAATGGTACGAATCTTTCTTTCGGCTTTTCCATTTTGGGAGGACGTATGAGGATAATAAAAATGAAAAGATATGCCATTAGTGTTACAAAATTCTCAAAACGGGCCATTATCAAATTCTCTTCCATTATCACATTGAATATTTTTAATTTCTCGTTTAAATTGGGTACGGATAAATGCTCTAAACGTGAGGAATGTGAAAAAAACTTGAGACTTTTTTTTATAAAGAAAAGGTCCACAAAAAATTAGAATAATCATAAAAAATATAACACAATAACGATGGCCCAAAGAGCTCAAAACGGGAGATGTCCACAAATCACTATGAATAATATCTAATGGCAACAAAGTATTATAATTTGAGGCTACAAACGGTAATTTAACATGTTTCCCAAGCTGACAAGAAGGACAAACTTTAATACTACGCGTACTATTACATTTAATAAACTTATTGTTTTTAAGAGAAAAAATAACAGACGCCCCCGGATGACCCAAACGTACATGTCATACGAAAGGTGCTAGAGCGAAAAACGTTGATGGTGTGGCTTGAGGAGTGGAAGTGGTGATTGGATAAAGCTCTTTTCGACTATTACATCTCATTAGAGGTATCCCCATCGTGAAATCCTTCACAGAAAATTCAAAAGGTCAAAGTCAACAGAAACTCAATTATCAGTTGCAAATTTTCGAACAGACACTAAATTTTAATTAAGTGGGGATCATAAAGGACATTTTTCAAGGCTAAAGGTGAGTTCGGGGGAGATAAATTTGTGTGACCATAACCATGAATTGGAATTAAATTGTCATTACCAACAATTATGCCACGATTGTTGCTCAAATTGAAATAAGACGAGATTACCTGGCGCGGACGTCATATGAGAAGTGACACTGGTGTCCATGTACCAATTTGCGTCTGGAGGATTTAATCTAAGTGTATGTATTGCTGCCTCGATATCTGTAGGGGTCGGAAGGCTTGCTGAGGTCGAGGCCCAAGCAGGATAGGTTGCTTCCAGTTACTACTCACTAGCCCAGTAGCATGCCTCACCTGTGAAGAATTGGGTCTGGCCCAAGTTGCTGGAAATGGGCACGACGGCATAGGCCACTGCCCGTTGGCCTACGACATGGCCTAGGGCCACTTCCCAGCGGCCTAGGCCTACTGCCATGGGTTCAGTGGCCCGGTGCCCTGCCGCCACCACCTGTTGGTCTGCCGCTACTGCCTCCGCCGCCACGATTTTGCCACGATTTTTCTGAGTTTGGCCTTTTTGCCGCCACCATTGTTACGATTTTGGCTAGAATTGTTCGAGAATGAATGAGAGTCATCGGAGGGGCCTACCATCATGGCAGAATTGACTCAGGTAACGTCTTTTTAGCCAATACATCTTCTTCTAAGATGAGCATGAAGCATGCTTGGTTGAACGCCGGGAGAGGATTACTTTGACGAAGAATAGTTCCAACGCCACTATAGGGCTCGGATAGGCCTGCAACCATCTGAAGAACAAGACAATCATTTGTGACAGGCACACCAACGTTCTTGAGTTGATCCGACAACTCCTTGAGCCGCTTACAATAGGCTGAGACATTCGGAAAATCCTCCATGTTGATATGGGAGAATTCCTTCTCAAGGGTCACGACACAGGAATTTTTATTATCATGGAATATATCACGCAACCTATTCCAAATGTCCATTGTCGTGGTTGTCGTGGTGTCAGGTTCAATAATCATCTATAAGAGGTCCGTAGAGATAGTGGAGTAAATCCACTGAAGTACCGTAGCATCAAGAGGTGCACATAACTCTATGTCATCATCGGTGATAGGCACATTCTCCTTACATATTGTCGAGGGGATGATGTGATGAAGGACTCGATGAGAGCGTGTGTGAACTTTAAATAGCTCTGCCCACGTCGCGTATTGGACATTTTTCATCTCAAGAAGAATAGGGATGTTGTTCTTGATGTTGGAGACTGCAAGGATAGGATGAAATGTGTTCTTTGTGGTGGGCATGATGAAAGAACAAGAGGAGAATGAGGGATTTGAAATAAAATTTGGGAGGGATGAGGAGTATGGCCGGCGGCCGATCGTTGGAATCTTAGAGGAGGAGGACAGAAGTGTAAGTTTGGAGAAGGAAAATTTGTCCTAGACTTCTGATACCATGAAAGAGAATAATCTCCTGATTATTTTCATTAATGTAAAATATATATATATAGATGATATGCAATATCTAATTATAGAAAGTAAATATAACTTTTTCTAATACAAGACTACTACATCTACATTTTCCTAATACAAGACTACTACCATAATTACACATGTACAAGACTTCTACTATTATGATAAGACGATAAAACGTGTATATATGATAAGTATATACACGGTATACAACTAGAGGAGAATCATGTATATCTCGGCCAATATACACGGTGTACACACGAAATATATACATATTCTATCAAAATCATCACTAATCATATTTCACGACGGATCATTAAAAATTGCTACGACTATTTAATGACAGATTAACGACAAATTTCATAGCTAATTTTTTTTCATGTAGTGTAGCAATTTTTACCTTTAGTAATTTTATCTCCGTATCATTACTAATACACGTTTTCTTATTCATATTCTACTCCACATGAAATAGTGTATAGATTTTCGCATAACTTAATGCCGGCATTATTTAATACAGTCGACCAAACATCGTACTATTGGTTATGCGGGGATTATCTTTTTCTTATGCAATCAAACAATCGCTGTATTATTTAATGCAAAATTTATTTTTCCGAATCTCTCTAAACATTGTATTAATTATTTACGCTAAATTTTATGCTAAGATTTTATTTCCTAATCCATCCAACCAAATGATAGATGAGGGAAGGTCCAAAGACAAGGCAAAGAACAAGACCATATGGTAACCAAAAAAACTTCAACTAGGATTAATCAATGCTGGAGCTTATACTTAATTGTTTGTTCAGTTTTTAAGGCTACTTTTCTACTGGCAGACTTAGCCATTAATATTCAACATGCACACTAGGCAGGAAATATTTTTTACTAAGAAAAGTAATGGAACATATTTGTGTGTGGAAAGGAAAATGTAGCTGAATTAATTAACTAATATGACAAGCAATTGTTTAATTAATTAACAGATGAGAGGTGTTAATTATGTCTGATCATCAAACAAATTGACTAAATCTTCAATATTAATGAAGCTGATCAAATCATTGTATATATATTATGCCTAAGTTGGAAATAAATTAAACCCCGCATAGCAACTTGTACATGTTACGATCACTGGCGGACGCACGTTCACCGGTGTGGGTGCAAGTGACCCACCTATTATTTTGCAAAGGCTTAGCAACATCAACGTCGTTTTACAAGGTGACCTATCTATCATTTTCAACGCGACTCACCTATCATTGTCAAAATGGACATACATCTTCTGTGTGGTGAAAAGAATTTGTTGTTATGCCAAGAATGGAAGAGAGAGGGAAAGAGAGAGAGGGAGGGGTGCAGCGGCGGATTCTAAACGTTAGGGCATAAAAAATGTTGTGTTCTTTTTTTTCTTAGGTTGGCTGAGGGTTGGCCACGATTTTGCTTTGGATTTTTCAGATTTTAAGGGTAATAATAATGGGATGAGAATTTAATTGCTTGGATAGAGTTTATGTGTTTTAAATTAGTAGAAGGAGAAAATAGATTATAGTATATAAAATGATTTACTAAAACTATAAATTATAAGGATAAAAAATACTAATAAATAATGCAATAATATTTTGGAAAATGTTTTAGTGCTTAATATAAAATGCGATGCCATTTTATAGAATATTATGACAAAATTATGATTGTGATAAAAAATGTCACGGTAGTAAAAAGACGAGTAAAGATACTAATAATAATAAAATTGATTATTTTGAGAATATTAACTTCTTTATTTATGTGTGCATGTATGCCTTTATTAAAATTTAAAATTATTTTGTGGTGTTGAAAATAGTTAATTTTGAATGAATAATGGGAAGAGAGGAACAAAATTGGTGTCAACATGCATCGCGGCTTCAATGTCGATTTGTGTGGGTCCCGCTGCATGATGTGCTTGGAGGGGCCGAGGTCCGAGTATTCCGGACTGCTGCCCCGGCCCATAAATTGGTCTGAAACCCGAGCGACCAGAAATCGCTAGGCACGGCTGGAATGGGCAGAGATCGCCCGTATCTTGCATCGACACCAGCTTGAAAAATTCTCTGCGTCCGCCACTGGTTACGATCATCTAAAATGTTAGTCATATAGTGCGTACTCATACGATTACAGGTGGATTTAGTGAATAAGCTATCGATTCATCTAAAATCAAATAGTTTTGACTTAAATTTTGTATATGTGAAACCCACTATTAAGTAAAAATAATAGAATTAGATGAGATATAGTAGAGTTTCAAATCATAACTCACAAAATTCAAATTCTCAATCCAGCCCTGATCATAATTTGATTAGATGAGCGTCATGTAAGGTCATTTAAGGGGAAGAGTCTTTCCTACCAGAAATTTCTCCATTTTAGGGCCCGTTCCCGAGATCTTTTGATTAAAGGTTGATGAATCAAAGTAACTCTCCCTTGCTGCACTTATTTTGTACGTTACTATTTTGTTGTCTAATTTTTTCTTGCGTTGGTTACATCTTTATTGAACCGAGGGTCTATTGGAAACCTTATCTCTACCCCACAAATGTAGAGGTAAAGTCTGCGTACATCTTACCCTCCCCATACCCCATATGTGGGATTACACCGGGTATGTTGATGTAGAATCAAAGTAATTCTCCCACATCTAAGACAACAAAAAGAAATCCATATACTCCACGCATATACTATACTTATAAATGCTCACGCAGAGAAATCTCATCCAACAACAACATTTTCATTAGTGCACATCTCATTTGCTATATGACAATTGCAAACAAGCTCTTGAGAGTTTTACAACAACAGTGCATATCTGCATCATTACAACAATATTTACAGAAACATGCAGAAAACCAGAAGATTTTAACCTATTTAGAAGTTGGTTAATCTTCTAAAACAAAGTTGTATACTGTCCAGTTTGCAATCGCAACACTTCACGTTTCCTCATCTTCCCCCGCCTCGGGGGTAGCACCAAAAAGATAAGCATCTCAGGTGGATACCTTAAGATGCTTCGATCCATGCTCGGGTGCCAGATTTTCAGCAGCAGCTCGCTTGGGTCTCAACTGCAATACCAAAACCATCAAAGGAATCAGAGATGAAGCCACCATTTGAACTTTATGGGTTCTAAATTCTAGGATACCAAAATCAATTGTTAGTAACTGGGTTCTAAGTCTAATTTTTGTCAACATTTAGTGGATTTCTTAATAAAAACACAAGGTTTGGCTTAACTCGTACATAAATTTCTAGCTCCGCCCCTAATAGCAACAGAACACATCACAAAGGATTCAACTTATATACACCGACAATGCAAGAAAATTCTACACTACTAGTTTAGTGTATCGTAACCTGATGTAGCAAGTAACTTCCTTATTTTCCAAGTAACTAAACCTACTTTATATGGACGGTTATGTGTAGTTTATTTTTTCAGTGAGTGCAAAAACTTTTATACAGTTAGTGTATAGATGTTAAATTCTTATACGAATTGCCGAAATGTCTATCATAGAAACGAAAATGAATGGCGAATAGAAATGAATACTGACCTTCTCTTCAGCACGCTGCTCTAGGTGCCTCAGAAGTATATTTTTGGCTTCTGAACAAATAACTGGAAATTCAAATGCAGGCCAAGAAGATACGTATGAATTGAGTTCAAAAGCTTTAAGCTCGTGCAATTCATATCTAGAGTGATTTCCCTTATCTTATTAATTGAGATTCGATCAAAGAAAAAGAAAAGATTAACGATGAAGCATGAAAAAATAAACATCCACGTACTTTAGAAGGTTATTGACAGTTGAGATATGACTGCATGAACCAAATATTGCAACCTAGCAGAAATTGCCTTTTTCTTTTTTGGCAATAGGATTTTACGTGTAGTTACTAACCCTAGGATTTTACGTGTAGTTACTAACCCTATCTAAATAAAATAAGATAATGCTTGTTAGCGCTACTGAAATGTAATTTTTTTAGTGCATTTGAAAGCACTCTCATAGTCGAGTATAGAGATCCAGTAATGAGGCAAGATAAATAATATATCCCGAAGAATTAAACCACGATTTTCTTAAAAAGAAAGGAGATGAATCTGACAAACTGTGACTTGTCTGTGCGAGTTATATTTGTAAAAATAGCCCCAACCAACCTAACAAGAGAGGAATACTTAGATTGCTTTTATTTAATTTCTTACCAAAACTATGCGCAATATATTTTTGCATGCTTTCTCACCACAGTTGGTTATCACAAACACGTCCAACTAAAACACTCAAGCTCTTATTAAAGCTGTCGAGATCATTTCACTCCAAAACTTATTTGCTGCTTGTTCACTTGCACTATAGCCTCCAAAACATCCCTATTTACATGAGTTTTGGATTAAGTATAGCCACAGCCATAGGAGAAAAGGGAAGAGCTGCATTATTTGCGTCAAAGGCATACATTTTTCTTATTTGAATCTCAAGGACAGACCTACTCTATTCTCGAACCCTGTCAAGCTCTACCCTGCTCGCATTTCCTGGAATCATTTTTGTAGTAAAAAAAGCTTATGCACCTAGCTCGCTGGAAGCTATGAGTCTTAAAACCCAAAACGGGAATAGATGATTTAATAGTTCCTTACTTAATACTAATCTATAGTCAAGCAAGCCTTTCACCTGGCTAACACCCAAAAAAAAGCACCAGGAGGGCTTCACTCTTTGTTTCGATGAAAGCCTCAATACTCTCTATGGGGAATTATTTTTGACTATCAAAGCTGGAAGCAAAGGGCGAAAACTCCAAAACTAGTAAATAAAGGGTGCTTGATTCTGCATACACATATAAAACTAATTAACAATTGGCTTCCTTATCCGTGCCCTATGGTGTTTCACTCATAAGATTCCTGCCAGTCCCTCACAGGATCAATTAACATGACCGACACATAAGAATAACCCATAGCAGCTGCCTGCTGAGATTAAGGGTGAGTTTGGTATGCATGAAAATATTTTCTGAAAAATGTTTTTCAATTTTCCCATGTTTAGTTAGTCGAAATGTTATGGAAAACATTTTCTCTAGGAAAACAAGTTCTTTAAAAATAAGGAAAATAACTTCCCAAGAGAAACTAAGAAAACCAAGTTCCATAAATGACATTTCAAGATCATCTCTTCCCCACTCTCCAACGACCCCTACCCTCGCCCTCCCTTGACCTCCCGACCCCCACTCCCGTAGTACTTTCCTAGATTACATATAAATGCTTTTGGGGACATCATATATTTTACTTATCAAACCACTAGAAAATAAGAAAAACACTTATTTTTCAAGAAATCATTTTCCTTTATACCAAACTAGGGGTGGCCAACGGGCCAGGTCAGCCAGGTCCCGCCCCGACATCGCCCCGGTCCCGCCCTGCCCCCGAAATAAAAAATATATATATAAAATAACGGTACCGGGACTCGAACCGGGACGGGACATGATCTCGTCCGGCCCCAGTCCCGCCATGACCCGTCCCTGTCCCGCCCGTCCCCCTCCCCTTTGCACAAAATAGTCGTTGCACCAACAACCATTTTATATTTTGATCGTTGTGCAACGGCCATTTTTGGCTTTCCCCCTCCCCCAACCTCCCTACCCCTTAATGTTTATTTTTAACCCCTAAATTATTATATTTACACTTTAACCTAATTTTCCAACTATAAATATCTCATTTTCTCTTCATCTTTCTCACAATTCTTACAATCTCTCTAATCTCTCAATCTATCTTCTACAAATCTGCATTGTCTACTAAATATTCAATTTTATTTATTTATTTGGGAGTGAAGTTCGGAACTAGCTTGAGGATCTTCCATCGAGCAAAGTTTCAATTTTCAACCTCTCAATTACACGTCGACGTTACGTCGGTGTTTGGCACATTCGTTCTTTCAAGAAATTATTATTGTGTCTTTATTTTATTTAGTGTACTTAATTTCATTATCTTTAAGTCTTTAACTATTTATTAACATAATTAAAATGAAAGGATTTAGAGATATATTTAAGGGTAAGGGCAGAGATATTTCTTCTAATATTTCTAGTCCTACTCCTAGACATGATTTTGTTGATACTGAACATTTTCCTGAAATACCATATGATTTAGATGAGAATATATTTTCTGAAACTGAACAGGACTTTAATTTAGAAGATGCTCTAGATGATGACACACTCACTAATGTAGATAAAACACCCACTAGTGAACCTCCAACTGGAACGCCTCATATTCCCCTTAGTATGAGACAAGGTCCAGCAAAACGACCATTAAAATCAGATGCATGATTTTTTTTTGATAAGGACGTACAAAATCAAGTAGCTATATGTAAAATTTATAAAGGTGTTTATAGATTTAAAACTAAAAAAGGTCATGGTGGGACGGTGAGTTTAATGAGACACATTGCAAATGCTCACCCATCTAGGTATTCCCAATACAAGGCTGAAAAAGATGGCGCGCAAGCGCCCTCTCCATCGGGACAAGGTTCACATATTGTCCCGGATCTAGTACAGGGTCAAATTAACCCAAGGACTTATCTTGAGTTGGGCATCCCGTTCTGCATCTCGGGTGAACAAATAGGCGTGGGGAAGATTCGCTTTGGAAGGAAAAAAGCATGTCAAATAAGGTCCTCACTCAGACATCTTACGATGTCATGATGAGCCCATTCCTAGAAAGAAAGATTTCCTCTCTTCCTATGACGGGGGAATTGATGGCCCTAAATACGATAAACATGAAGATAGGGAAGCATTATCAAAATTAGTTGTTGTGAAGGGTTTGCCTTTTTCATTTCCTTCATCTCCTAATTTTATTCATTATATTAGAGAATGTATAATTCCGCTTTTAAAGGTTTTTCCAGATCAACTGAGAGATGTATTAAATTTACACATGAATATCAACAGTATTTACGTTATTCATTATATCATTTTAATGGCAAAGTGACTCTCACTTCTGATATAGGCCGTAGTACTAACGGTCATGATTATTTAACGGTAACTTGTCATTGGATAGATTATAAATGGTCTATGCAAAAACGTATTTTAGCGTATAGATATATAGATAGTAGGCACACTGAGTCAAAAAATATTTATTTAGTTTGCGATTATTACGGAATACCTGATAAAATTATGAGTATTACATTAGATAATACATTTTCTAATAATTATGTTGTTACAGTTTTAAAAGATGTTTTAACTCCATCTTTTCCAAATAATTTTCATATAAAATGTGCGTTTATAACTTAGTTGTAAAGAATGGCCTATTACTTTTTCAAGATATTCTTGAAAAAATACAATTTACTATAAACTTTATTTTTAAAAATAATAGAATACAACGAAAAAAAATTTATAAAAAAACTTGTCATGATTGTCAACTACCTTATATAAAAATTCCCGAAGAAGTACCCACTAGGTGGAATTCTTTATATGAACAACTACTTGTTGCTTATGATTATAGAAAATCTATAACTTTATTTTTTAACGCCCATAATCAAAATCCAACTGATATGATTGTAGATAACGATTGGGAAAAAATTAAAGAACTTATTGTATTTCTAGAGAATTTTTTTCAAGCAACAAAAGAATTTTCCGGTATATATTATCCTACTATTTCAACTATGTTGCTTTATATAGCTATAATATTTTTACTGCTTAGAGAATATATGGAAAAACCAGCTTATAAGGCAGCTATTAAAAAATATTTTATTCATATTTCACCTATTTATATAATTGTTGTTGTATTAAATCCGACTATTAAAATAGACGGTTCTAAATCATTTATTGAAAATATTTATGACGCAGTACTATCAAATGCCCCACCACCTATAAAATTCAAACGCCCCACCACCTATTGAAAAAACGAAAGAAGAAATGTTGTCTAGAATAGAAGACGAATGCAAAAAAATATATAGGTATTACCAACAAGAAAGTGCTAGCAACCAACTGACTTTCATACTATATTCTTCTTCTTCAACACAGCCTCTAAAAAGACATGTTGTTTTTGCGGCTAGTATTGAAAGTCTCAGAAATAAAATGTGCGGTGGTAACACTACTAACCAAATTAGCGAGTTTGATATTTTTATTTTGCTGGGTACTTTACCGTACCAAGCAGTTGTCAATGAAGAAGGAAAGGAAGACTTGCTGAAATACTGGAGGGGAATGAGAAGACATTTCTGATACTTTCAATGATGGTCCGAGATGTTTTGAACATTCAAGTGTCATCAACGGCGTCTGAAAGCGCTTTTTTCGTCGGCATATTTCAAATAGGAGAGCACAGACACTCATTAGCTGGAGACAGCTTGGAGATTGCAGTATTATTCAGAGATTGGATACAAGCGGAGCAGAGATGGTGCGGTCAACCGGAGATCAACGAAGAAATAGACGAAAACTACAACATCTTATCTAAAGGTATGAATAGCGACGTGGAGCAATTTGACCAACAAATACCAATTCCAACCGAAGAACCACGAGACATTATGAAGAAACTAGAAAAAGTGTTCAAATTGGTAATTTATTTAATTGCAATTTTACTATATCATTTGCAACTTTTGAACAACAACACAAAGTTGTAATTTTGACAATTGTATTTGTATTACCAAAAAACCATATTTTTATTAAATAATATAAGAGACACAAAAACAGTCTTGAAATGTTTTTATTCCACTATCTTGTTCAACTATTGAGTTGTTTATATATATAATATATGTTATTTTTTAAATTAAGTGCAAAAAAAAAATGAAAATCCCGATCCCGGCCCGCGAGGCCCAGTTCCTTTTTCAGACGGGACATCGGCCAAGCCCGATAGTCCCGCCCCGTTGGCCACCCCTATACCAAACACACCCTAAGTTATTCCATTCACCATTCACTTGGGGAGGGGTTAGTATCCTAGTCAAATATATTTCTAGAATCCAGATACCTAATAAACGTAGAGGGTGAGAACAACTAATACATAAATGTAAATTATAAAGTAGAAACATGTCTAAGAAAATAAAAGGAATCCTTTTGTTGATTTACCTTGATTTGGTGGTGGAAGAGTCCGATCATGAGTAGGACGATAAGTCACGGGTGTCATTCTCTGGAAATAGAAAGAACATGGAATTAGATAATATATAAAATTACTAGAATCCTCCAAATTGGGAAAAAAGTAAAGGAAGATGTGTTCCAGCTACTAAGAACCAATATACAAATATTTACCAACAAGTAACTTCATCATGGAACACTCTTTCTAATGCGACAAATAATTTTTAAAGAGATTTTAAGTCCATATGCAGGTTTTTATATCCTTCGGATACAAAATGTTTGCAGGGAAGTCTTGGCGTAATTGGTAAAGTTGTTGTAATGTGATGTGACCAGGAGGTCACGGGTTCAAGCCGTAGAAACAGTCTCTTGCAGAAATGTAGGATAAGGCTGCGTAAAACAGACTCTTGTGGTTCGGTCCTTCCTCGGACCCCGTGCATAGCGGGAGCTTAGTGCACCGGGCTGCCCTTTCTTTTTCTCGTATCACGCCATTCAAAGCAACATACTTCCAACGAAGAGAGTCAGTGAAGATGATTATTATAGGAACTATTATAGTAAGTAGTAAGTAACCTAGTGTGTAAACTGCTTGAGAGTACGCTTTATCATCGGTCACCATGCACTAGTACACGTATTTGGCATTCCCTTAATCGGTACTTCATTGTTCCAAAAAAAGGTGGAACTCCCACCCCAGGAGTCCCCACACCCCGGTCCGACAGGTCTGTGAAGGAGGTTAATCATGGTGACTCAATTGATTTTAAAGGTTAGACCACTGTCACGCTGCGCACAAGGGGCTCTCCTTTATTTCAAGAAGTAACCCCCACACAGCCGCTGACGGGATTCGATCTTGGCCATTGTTCCAAAAATCCCCCTTGAGAACCAATTGAGCTGCCCATGCGGAATTCAGCTTCAGAGCAACTCCTTAGGAGAGACATAATGAGCTTCAATCAATGAATTAGCCAAGTAACTTTATCATCAAACACACCATTATTTTACCTTTCTAATTTTGTGATAGCTACTAGAATGGAGAAAAAAGAAGGGCAGGGAAATATGGAGACCAGATTGAACTGATAACTCTTCTTCCTTTTTTTAACTTCTCTCAGAAGTACAACATTTCATACTAATACAATATAGAAACAATTATTATATAGCTTTTCTACGAAGCCTTAAAATAGTATGGTTTCGTTTCTGACTCCTCTCTTACGCATTTATCAGTCTGAGTTCGGAAGTAAATAACTGAAATAACAGTAACATAAGCAGTAACTATCAATGCCATAATAGATCAAAATCTAATACATGGTTACTATTAAGCTGAGTGTACAATGTATTATGGCAGCATATACCACGTGGCGGACAGCCGGACATTGAGCCCATGCTAGCAAAGAGGGACTTTTAATGCAATTAAGTTTGTCGCATAAGCGATAAATTTAACTCAAATACTCCCAACCATCAAGAAGACGGCTCATACAGATTGTATTCAATTCTTCTTGTTCCATTTTTCCGATTAATCATGATCAACAATGTTGCTTGAGGTAATATGAGATCTCTATGGACATCGAATATTTGTTTATGCCATCTATCAAATAGAACTTAATGCACCAAAACTAGAATACACTTACTCCAAGATCCGCGTTAAATTACTTATAGCTTAAATATCGCTCTTTTACAGATTATGCACCATTATGGAAACCCTAGAGTTCATTTTGAAAATCAAACATCATTACAATCAGAAACCATTCTCAAATACAAACATAAATACGTTTAAGGCCCTAAATCAGAGTACTTTTATGATCCTTTTAAAAAAAGGACAATCAATCAACTACATCTCAATCCCAAATTAGTTAGATTTGCAAATCAAACATCATTACATCAGAAAAGAATCTCAAACTGAAACATTAGGCTTAAACCCTAATTATCAGAGTATTTTATGCTAGCTTTAGTAACACGGCACCACATAAGCTTGCAAAAAACCACAATCATTTAACTACATCTCAATCCCAAATTAGCTAGGTTCAGCACTTCAGCAATATGAATTCTCTCTATATATGCATTCATTCCGCTCCATTCGGACCCATTTCATTTCAAATAACTAAACAATTGATCTTTTAAGAAAAAATACAGTTTCTCTACAAAGGGGCCACATACAAATACAGAACAGAAACAATGACTTCGAAAAATGAACAATTTTTTCAAATATACCCCCAGAATTGTTCCAAGAAAAGCATTATTTCGTGCACAAAACAAACAAAGTAAAATTGGGTCGAACAATAATCAGCTGCATCTCAGTCCCAAATTAGCTGGGTTTCAGCTATATAAATTCGGACCCATTTCATTTCATATACTCCTACTAAATCATTGTTATAGCGGAAACAATTAAACAAAAGAAAAAATAATAATGAAGGTAAAGGACACAAACGATTTAACGTGGTTCACTAACAATGTGTTAGCTACATCCACGGGCAGAAGAGAGAAAAATTTTATTGATCTTGAGCAATATAATTTTTGGGATTTCTCTGGATTGTATTTCAGATTACTTATTAGGTTATGACCTATGGGGTTTATATAGAGTACCCCTTACACAGACTAAGGAAAGATTTTTCAAACAGAAAAGGAAAAGGTTTTTCAAACAGAAAAGGAAAAAGATTCCTAAACATGCTATAAACCTAATATACCCGGATTCAAGGCATATTTCAACAAATCTCCACCTTGACTTGAATCCTCTCACAAATAACAGATGTACCATTATAATGTCATACGTACTAGACTCCTTCTGCCCCAGATTTTGCCCTCAAGGGCCAATCAACAACTCCTAACATTGAGCAAGTCCAAACAGTGTTGGAACTTGCTGTGTGAAACCGGCTTTGTGAACATATCAGTTGGGTTATCAGCAGTACCCACTTTGTTCACCTTGATTCTCTTCTCACTTCTCAGAAAATGATACCTCACATCAATGTGCTTAGTCCTCTCATGATGGACTTGATCATTGGCTAAACAAATTGCACTGAGACTGTCACAATACACTATGGCTCGATCTCGACAGATCCGCATCGATCAATCCTTTCAACCGATTCCTCATCGGGCCGTCATAATGTCATGTACTCGCTCAGTAGTCGATAAAGTCACCAGAGTCGCAAAGTAGCTTTCCAACCGACAACCGAACCACCAAGAGTGAAACATAACCACCATAGATCTTCATCACAACATCTCTAGCATAGTCGAGTCCAAAACCTCGCTACCAAGAACTCTATATCACCTCCATAAACGACCAACATCGACGCATTTTCGAGGTACCGAAAATCCTCTTCACAAATTGCCAATGCTCTTGTCGCTCACTCATAAACTCGCTAACAACACTAACAGATCGTAAGATCGTCTAGTGCATACCATCAGATACATCAAGCTTCCATCGCACTCAGATAGGAAACTCGAGACATGTACTCTTCTCCTCAATCGATTTAGTGCAAAGGCAATGCATGATGACGTGCATTCGCAAAGATCGGAGTATCTATAGGCTTTGATGTAGACATGTCAAACCTTGACAAAATCTTCTGAATGTAGCCCTTCTGTGACAAGAAGAGCTTCCCTCTGCTTAGATCCCTATAGATCTCCATTCCCAAAATTTTCCGGGCTGCACCCAAATCCTTCATATCAAACTCAGCACTGAGAAGATCCTTCAACTTCTGGATATCAGACTTGTCCTTCGCAGCTATCAACATATCATCTACATACAGGACCAAGTAAATCGTAGAATCGTTACGACTGTCAGAGTAAACACAACAATCATATGGACTTCTGTTGTAGCCAATCTCTATCATATAGTTGTCGAACCTTTTGTACCACTGCCTCGGAGACTGCTTTAGCCCATACAAAGACTTCTTCAACTTGCAAACATAGTCCTCCTTACCAGGAACCTGAAATCCATCTGGCTGAGTCATGTATATTTCCTCCTCCAACTCTCCATGTAGGAAAGCTGTCTTCACATCTAGTTGTTCAAGTTCCAGATTCTGATGTGCAACTATTACTAGTAAGACTGACGATGGAAGTGTGTCTGACCACTGGCGAGAAAATCTCATTGTAGTCTACCCCCTCTATGAGCGAACCCCCTAGCTACCATTCGAGCTTTATACTTGATACCCTCAACAGGTGTTCCTCCTTCCTTCTTCTTGTAGATCCACTGCAGTTGACAATTTTTCTGCCTCGCGATCGTCAGCTAACTCCCAAGTCCGATTCTTATGAGCGACTCAATCTCCTCTCCCATGTAGGCAAGACATTGGGAAGATTCAAGACACGAATCGCTTCTTTGTAAGTGGATGGCTCATGTGAGTCAGGATCCACTTCATCAGCAACCTGCAATGCATAAGCTACCATGTCTTCAAAACCATACCTTCTGGGAGGTATTCCATAATTTGCTATCTTTGATCGATCAAGAGCCAAATCAGATCGATTTCCTTGGTAATGAAGATCCCGATGATTCCGCTTCGATCGCGTCATTGGACTTCATATGATGGTTCACACTCATCTGGAGTGACTTGCTGCTCCACTTGTTTCCCAACACTGCCACCAACAATAGACTTCACAGTAGGGTTAAACATAGAATTTTCATCAAAAACTACATTCCTGCTCAGTATAACCCTCTTCTCAGACGGGGACCATATTTTGTAACCTTTAACACCATCCCCATAACCCACACACTCCCCTTTTAGCTCGTGGTTCTAATTTACCCTCATTCACATGATAATAAACATTGCAACCAAAAGCTCTCAAGCCAGAGTAATCAGCAGGCTTACCAGAACACATCTCAATAGGAGTTTTGGGATGTATACCTGTGTGAGGTCCACGATTTATCAGATAGCAAGTTGTACTAACCGCCTCTGCCCAGAATATCCTAGTTAGTCCAGCATTAGAGAGCATGCATCTAGCTCTCTCCAGAAGTGTCTGATTCATGCGTTCTGCTACACCGTTTTGATGTGGTGTCTCCCTGACTGTATGATGCCTAGAAATCCCTTCTTTTCTGCAATACTCATTCAACTCAGAACAAAAAAATTCCAGACCATTATCAGTTCGCAGTCTTTTGATCTTCTTCCCTGTTTGATTTTTTCATTAATGTCTTCCACTGCTTGAAGTTCTTGAAAGCTTCACTTTTATGCTTCATAAAGAACACCCAAGTCATCCTTGAGAAACCATCACTAATTGTCATAAAATATCTGCGATGACCTCCTAGAGACTCCATCCGAGAAGGACCCCAACAATCAGAATGGATGTAATCAAGTGTGCCTTTTGTTCTGTGTATTGCTTTGGGAAACTTGTTGCGATGTAATTTTCCGAATACACAGTGTTCACAAAACTTAAGGTCCTCGACCTTGTGACCACAAAGAAGATCTTGACTGCACTCAGATCCTCTCTCGTATACGGTCAAGCCTCATATATCATAACTTGATCAAGTTTTCTTTATCAACCTCTCGAGGACGCAATGAATGAACTCGATACCGCAGTAACCTTGGAAGGAAATACAAGGTACCACGCTTTATGTCATTCGTAACCACATTCGAATCCTGCGCATATGTAACTCCACCTCCACCTCGAAATTTGAACCCTCGCTATCTAACATGCTCAATGATATCGATTCTTTGTCATGGATGGAACATGCCCGACGCCATTCAATGCGCAATTTACCATCATGTGTCCGAATTTTAATAGAGCTTATCCCAACCGCTTTGCAAACGTAATCGCCACCATAAACATCGCTACCATCCACTTGCTCATAGGTTGTAAACCACTCCCTGCGCGGACATATATGGTTGGTAAGATGCTGCTGAATCGAGGATCCACACATCATTGTGATGTGTGTACTCATTAGCAACTAGAGCAATATCTTCTTCAGATACCAATATCTGCTACAGCAGCAGTACCTGTCGGATTATTCTGCTGCCTCTTCTTCTTGGGACAATCAGATTTCCAGTGTCCCTTCTCCTTACAGTAATTACAAACATCATTTTGTTTTGGACCTTTAAAAAACGGTTTCTTGGACTTCTTCTCCCCCGAATTTCTATGTCCATGACTTCCACTGGCTAATAACCTCACTGACATTAAGACACGTATCGCCGCCTTACGGGCGCAGCTCCCTAGTATGGAGAGACAATCTCACCTCCTCTAGAGACACAGTATCTTTTCCAACAATGAACGACTGTACGAAATTTTCATACAATAATGGTAAAGATACTAACAGAATCAATGCAGCATCCTCATCCTCAACTTTTACATCAATATTACGCAACTCTAACAAGATTGTGTTTAGTTGATCTAAGTGATCTCGAAGAGGCATACTTTCCTGCATTCGTAGACTGAACAAAAGTTACTTCGTATAACTTGTTGTTAAGGACTTCGTCATATAAAGACTCGAGCCGACCCATGCACTGCGCGGTTTTCTCCTCCGCGACCTCAGTGATAATATCATCAGCAAGGCTCAACATAATTGTTGAATGAGCTTTCTCTTCCAGAACGGTCATCTCAGCGTTAATGGGTTCTGCTAGCTTCCTAGCAAGCGGCGCCCAAAGTCCTTGTTGTTTTAACAAGGCTCGCATCTTGATCTGCCACAGATTAAAACTGTTTCTTCCCGTAAATTTGTCGATTTTCATATTCATTTCAGACATCTTTCAAACAAACAAATCCGGCTCTGATACCAATTTGTTATAGCGGAAGCAATTAAATAGATGAAAGAATAATAATGAATGTAAATGACACAAACGATTTAACGTGGTTCACTAACAATGTGTTAGCTACGTCCACGGGTAGAAGAGAAAAGTTTTATTGATCTTGAGAAATACAATTTTTGGGATTTCTCTGGATTGTATTTCAGATTGCTTATTAGGTTATGACCTATGGGGTTTATATACCCCTTACACAGACTAAGAAAAGGTTTTCTAAACAGAAAAGGAAAAGAATTACTAAACATGGTATAAACTTAATATGCCCGAATTCAAGGCATATTTCAACAATAATCATTAGGGTCGAACATAAATCAGCTATATTGTCCCAAGAATACATTTTTAATGCATAAAACAAACGAAGCAAACTTGGGTCAAACACAAATAAGCTAAAAAAAACTGTAAAATTCAAAAATAAATTGAATAGCCAAAAGGGTGTCAGTAAAATCAATCAAGATTGAATTTTTCTCAACATAAATCAACTAAATTGTTCCAAGAACACATTTTTTTATGCAGAAAACAAATGGAGCAAAAATGAGTCAAACACAAATCAGCTAAATAAAACAACAAAATTGAATGGGGAAAAGGGTGTTCAGTAAAATCAATCAAAATTGAAGTTTTTATTAATTACATTAAATTGAGAACAAGAAAATAAAGAAATTAAGAGGGTTCTTACTGAAGGAGTAGAAGGATCAGAAGGGCGAAGCTGACTGAAATTATGAGGGTCAAAAGAAGGTAAATCACCTAGCATTGACCCCATAGCACCCAAATTGGAAAGAACAATCTTTTGCCACTCTTAATTATAAGCTGCAAATATAAATGTCTAGTTGGCAAGCTCCTTATTTATACTCCCTCTCTGCTCTTTTTTTTTGGTTGCTTAAAACGACATATTTTATAGGTTCTTTTCATTTTAGCCATGCTACACTGATTATATACATCATATGTATATTTTTGTGTATTTATGTATGTTTATACTTACTACTTTCTCTATTTCAAAAAGATTAGTCAGCAGTTTAAGAAATAAATAAAGATTTTTAAAATATATGATCCAAAACAAGACTTATATATTTGTGTAGCTATAAATCGTCTCCTAAAATTAAATTATTTATAAATACAGAAATATGTCAATCTTTTTGGAACAAATTAATAAACAAAGTATGTCGATCTTTTAGGACAGAGGAAGTATATAAAATATATATATTTGATGGCTATTTTGTAAGTTAGATAAGTGAAAGTCACTGAACTTAATTATCTAATTTTTATATATATTAAGTTATTAATTAGTCCTTATAAAAATGTAACCATTCTCCTAAGTACCTCATTTGAAGGGCCATTAGTGTCGGGGCAGACCTAGCCTATAAGGCATACGTTCGCGTGAATCTAATAAATTTTTGTTATAAGAAATCATAAATTTTAAATTCTGAATTCGCCTCTGAATTTAACATAATAATTATTTCCTCTGTTTTCAATTTATGTGATTGTGTTCGGTTTCAAGAGTTAAATAAATTATTAACTGACTGTAATTTTTTCATATGCCTTTTAAATATTTTGAATTATTAATTATTGTAACTTATAGTACTTTTTGTGTAGTTTCTAAATATGTAAATTTTATTTTGAAAAATTAAAAGATTTTATGTTCAAATATACGATCAAATCTAAAAAGTTTAAATCTCAAAATGTGAACCATGTCACATAAATTGGGACATAAAGAGTATCCACAAACACACATAACAAAATAAAATATAGAAGGGTAGGGTCAATTAAAAAGGTTAAGAGTTAGTGGGTCGGATCAGGCCAAGCTTTTTTCACAATTTTTTGTTTGAAACATAATTAAATATGAGTTATTGTATACAGTGACGGACGCAGAGAATTTTCAAATTGAGTGCACATATTTAATAAAGTTTACAAATCATTCAAGTGCCCAAATTTAATAACGTTTACAAATCATAATTGTCCCCTACGCGTTTTCATATTTTTGAAAACGTTTAATTACATCATCATTTGTAACACTTTTAAGCAAATCTTTTTCAATAAAACATACAAGACAATCATTTAAAAATTGATCACAAATTCGGTTTCGTAGATCCGTCTTGACAATATTCATTGTAGAGAAGCATCTTTCCACGCTTGTTGTTGCTACCGGCAAAATCAATCTATAATATATGTCTCTAGTTGATTTTCAAGCATCATACAATCAACTAGAGAGAAGTCATCCGGATAAAACTGAGTCATTCTTACCAATTTTGCTATATTGAAATCAACAAAATCATTATACTTGGATTCAAACAAGCAACACAAAGAAGCAACTCAGAATTGACCTTATTGAACCGATCATTAGTCTCTAAAATTTGTCGATCCATAATGGCATTAAAACATTCCACACGATAATGAAAATCGTTAGTAATGTTTGTCTTACGCCGAGAACGGTGACGATTAACATATTCAGCATTCATATCCACACAATCAATCTTGACAGCACCGCGACAGTGAAGTGGAAACTGGAATCGCAAGGGCCAAGGGGAAGGTTTGCAGAAGAGAGGAGAGGAGAGAAGGTCGAAGAAGAGAGAGATTTTTCAATATATTTTTGATAATTGAAAAGTGATCATTACATTGTCTCTTATAGACAAGGACTACAATAGTAAATACTAAACAACATAAAGAAAAACTTAAGGAACTAAAAGTGATAATTAATAAAAACTAGTCACATTATAGAATTGTGACAGTTTTAAATAAATGTTGGTATACGCGGACCGCGGTTGTTTTTCCACTTTTCTGAAACTAAAGAGAAATATTTCATATGCAAAATTTCTTACTTATATTTCAACTTTCCTCAGTAGCACTTCTCCAACACTATTTTTGTCCTGCATTTTAGTCAATCCAACAATATAGGTGGGTCATGTTGAAAATGATAGGTATGTCACTTTGTAAAACGGACGTCGTTTTATAAGGTAATAAAAAAAAGTGGGTGTACTTGCACCCAATTGGATGTGTGTGTCCGCCAGTAATTGTATACCTTGATTACAGGCGAGTTGTTAAGTGACAAGGGGATTGGGGTACAACCACCCCGATGTCGCGAATTCGAATCCGTGTGGTAACAATCTTTGCTGAAATATTGTAAAAGTTGTTGGTGAGTCTGTGTTCTGTTGGTCCTCTTTATTGCAGAATTGCCACTCGCACATATACCTCGATTTACATTCCATCTGATCAAGAGACCTCTAATGTAGGTGTTTGGAGTAGAAATGTCGAGTCATGGCAAATAGTTAAAAAATGAAAGGGGTAGAAAATAGTAAATTCTGATGGCCACACATTGGGAAGAGTAAAAAATATCTAAAATGTTGGATCCATTTCTTTTTTTCAGAAGGTTATCAGAGAAGTTTGAGTTGTAACTTGTAAGTATAAACATACATAAATACATTTTCTTTTTTCTTTCTTAAATTAGTGCGAGGTCTAATCTAAGTGCTCTATTGTAATATTCCTTCAGATTTATTCTATTTTTCATGTTTATTAAAATAATTAATTTATTCTGAAAATTTCATAAAAATCAAAATATAATTAATTATTTTTCACCTGTACTTTGCTCCAAAAAATATAGAAACAAATTAATGTGGTAAAAGAATGAGTAGTATTAATTGAAATCATAGAATAAATAAAAGTAATTTAATAAAATTAGTCTTTTTAATTTTCTTTAAAGATCATAAGAAAAACAAACATGACAAATAAAATGATTCGGATGGAGAGGATCTATCTTCTTTTTTTTTTTACGAAGGAACCCGCCGTCGCTACTCTTTCGAGTGCGCACAGGGTAAACCCCGGACTGATGCAATAGCCTGCAAACCACGTCAGCCGATTAACCACACTTGACAAGTCATGTGTGACAGACTCAACCAAGAAGGTTTATGCAGGGGATCGAACTCGTGACCTTGCGGTCCCACGCTGTACTGCTACACCAACTTGGCTACCCTTGCGGGTGTGGAGAGGATCTATCTTAGATATGCATGGCGTTTGTTTGGCACCAATTTAATGGAATTTTGAGTCAAATCAGTAGCAAGACCTATAATACGGTAAGCATAACTTCAATTTTTCTTAATAATTTGCTTAAATATATTACAAAAGATTTTCGATAGTTTTCATAGAATGTTAGAGATATTTATTAAAATTTATATAAATGCATCATTTTTTAAAGGTAAATCTCATAATTGATTCCTCGAATAAATGACTTTCGATTTATGAATTTCTTTTAAGAAACAGGGTTAAGGTTAAAGTTCATTAGAGAGATAAAGAAAATTTGAATGAAAGAATAAATAAAAGTATTTAAAATTATTTATAAGAATTTATATATATATATATATATATATATATAATTGTGTATATTATTTAGTCTGATTGATTTGATATTTCGTCGGTTTGTTTTTAATAAAACCAAACCAAACTAAATCTTATCGATTTTAAAATTTTAAAATCAAACCAACAAATATCAGTATGGTTCGGTTTACGATTCGGAATGGTTTTTAACCAAACCGTTAATACCCCTACTTGTTACAACTAGAAATATACATGTAATTTAGAATTTGTAATGACTGGACCCGAACCAACACCCTAACTCCTGACCCCTTTAATCGAACCTAAGTGGGTCCGACACGTTATTATAAGGTTTTCTAATTTCTTTTATTTTATGTTTTATCATATCATACATTTGAAATTAATAAATAAAATAATGTTTTTACAAAGATACAAACAAGAAAGAAAAAATTCATATTTAATCATTTTCAAATTGAAAATTTAAATTTTGATTCTTTGAATAATGAGATGATTAATGAAATACGTACAAACAACACTTTGAAATACATACAAAATTTATTCCAGATTTATCAAGGAAACAAAACATAAAAATAGAAAATGAAAGAAATTATTTGTACCTGTAGATTTTCTAATTTTAAATTTTGATTCTTTGAACAGTAAATGACTATTTTGCAAACTTGGTTGCTCTAAAAGAATAATGGACTAAATTATATCTGGCTATAATGGACATGGAGAGTGCTGGAAATATTTATTAAACGTGAAATAAAGTAAATCCTATTAATTATGAATCGAATAATTGGGGCCCCGCACGTAGGAAACCTTGTTTCCACACACGTGCACACGTAGTGTCAAGGATCAAAATTTTCTTAATGGAAGAGATATTGGTACGTATACGAATTGTTTGAGACGTAAGGTAATAGACGGTTATTGGCCAAATGACGAATGATTTCACGTTGGTAAATGAAGGAAGAAGTGTATAATGTGTAAAGATAAAATGAATCAGAAACCACCACAAAACCGAGAAGGGCCGCGGCTCCTCCAAGTAAGGGCCGCGACGCTGAGGTCGCGACGACTGACGCTTTCAATTCCAGAACTCACCGAATTGACGCGCGCCTCGGCGGTCAGCGGCCGACCGACGTTCCAGCCTCGAACCGGCGGTCGCAGCCTTCTCCGGCGGCCGCGGCTCGATCGCTTTCAACTGCTTTGAGGTGAATTAAAAACTGATTTTTGGGCTAACTTTGGAGTATTTACTCTCCATTATTTTGCTCATGAATTCAGTCATTACTTAGCTGAATTGTAACTCCAAATTCAAGGCATTAACATGGCATTCATGGGCATTACTTAGCCATTTGGAGGGTCATCATCTACACACTATATAATGAGACACAAGACTCATTTGGAAAAACACTTGACATCTTACACTCAACAATTCTCTGAAATTGTCTTCCTCTCTTGCAATCACAAACACTCAAAGATCTTTCTTCCAAAGCAAACACTTGAGTTTCTTTTGCTCATTTGTTTGATTGTTGTTTTATCTTGGGAGATAACTTGTCATTACAACCGTTGAAAGGATATACGGGGCAATATTATCTTAAGGATAGATCAATAATTTGGTCGACTCAACAAGCCCTCATATTTGATAATTTTCAGATTTCTAACAAATAGTTGTTGTTGTTATTATTTTTTCGTTCTACACATTATTACTCACAAGCTTAAGATAATATTCGTTATTTCAACAACAACATGACTGGACAAGATCAATTCAACACTGAAAATTCCACCGATGCTCAAGGCAATCCCACTACTCAATGCACTAACGTTGCCTTCAACTCCACTGTTTTTGGCACGCCTAGTGTCACCACTGATCATGGCATTTCTAATGCCTTCCCAACTACTGTTTTTGGCACGTCAAGTGCCACTGGTTTTGGTATGTCAACTGCCACCGTCACTTCCTTTGGCACAACCAATGCCTCCACTACTGCTCCGGGAACTTATAGTGTCTTTGCTCCTACCCAAGGCGTCAACAACAACTATACTCCCGTTGGAGGCCACAATGTCTTTGCAACTCCTCAAGGCCAGGGGGCGCTACTGCCCCAACACCTGGTGGTTTTCACCATGAACGTCCTGAAAAGTTCATGGGTGATCACTTTAAGAAATGGCAGCAAAAGATGTTGTTTTTCCTGACGGTTATGGGAATGTCACGTTTTCTAACCGAAGATCCTCCAATTTGGGAAAGACGTGGACCCTCAGCCAAATAATTTGGCGGGAGGGGGCCAAGGTAATCATGTTGCTGACGACATGAGGATGGTTCGCGAAGCATGGAAACATAGCGATTTCATGTGTAGGAACTATATTCTAAACAGTTTGTTCGATCCACTATACATGGTATATTGCACCGTTGAAACTTCCAAGCAGTTATGGGACAAACTTCAGAAAAAGTACAACACCCAAGATGCGGGTAGTAAGAAGTTCATCATTGGAAAGTTCCTGAAATTTCAAACGGTGGACAACAAAAGTGTGACATCCCAAATCCAGAAATTCCAAATGATTCTACATCACCTGGATTTGGAAGGATTAAAGCCCAATGAACAATTCTTGGTTGGGGCATTAATCTAGAAGTTGCCTCCCTCGTGGACTGAATTTATGAACTATCTAAAACTCAAAACGAAGGAGATGACCCTAGATGAACTTATTGTCAAACTCCAGATTCAGGAAGACAATAAGAAGGTCATGCCAAAGGGAAAACAACCCGCTGAGGCTAAGGCAAACCTGACGAAAGTCAAAGGGAACTCAAGAAAGAAGCGAAAGTTCCAGAAGGAAGGCAAGCCCCAAACAACTGAAAAGTTCAAGGGAAATTGTAACCACTGTGGTATAGTTGGTCACATGGCCAAAGACTGCCGCAAGCTCAAACGTGAGAATAAGGCCAAAGGCAAGGCCAAGGCTAACATCGTTGAAGACACGCTCGTCAATGAGATGATTGAGGAGTTCTCAGCGGTATTTCTTGAAGCTACCCTCGTTGAGAATCCAGTGCAATGGTGGCTAGACACGGGTGCTACCCGTCATATTTGTTCTAATAAAGATGCCTTCTCCACATATACACCAGTCACAGATAAGAAACCGTTCATGGGCAACAATTCTTCTTCAGAGGTGTTGGGGGTAGGAAAGGTGACCCTAAATATGACGTCCGGAAAGGAGCTGATTCTGAAGGAAGTGATGCATGTCCCAGAAATTCGAAGAAATTAAATTTCTGGACCTCTGTTAGTAAATGCTGGTTTTAGGCTAGTGTTAGAGGCTAACAAGTTTGTAATCACTAAAAATGGAACCTTTGTAGGAAGGGGCTTCGTCTGTGAAGGCCTCTTTAAGTTCAATGTTGCACCTGTAATGCCTTTTGTTTCAACTATCAATAAAATTGCACCTTCTACTTACTTTATTGAGTCATCTAATCTATGGCATCATAGATTAGGACATGTAAACTATCAATCTATCCAAAGATTGGTAAAGCTGGAATTATTGGCGTCTATTGACATAAACCCTCATCGTAAGTGTGAGGTGTGCATAAAGGCAAAACTTTCTAAGAGTACTTTTAGATCCGTCGAAAGGGATACCGCTCCTCTAGAACTTATACACACTGATATATTTGATTTGAAGTTCGCTCAAACTAGAGGGGGGAACAAGTACTTTGTGACTTACATAGATGATGACACAAGGTTTTGTTACCTTTACTTACTAAAAAGTAAATATGAAACCTTTGAAGCATTCAAACGCTACAAAGCAGAAGTTGAGAATCAACTAGGCGGACGGATTAAAATTATTTGTAGCGATAGAGGGGGAGAATATGTAGCGCCTTTTGAAGAGCTTTGTACCCAATCGGGTATAGTTCATCAAACAACGGTTCCTTACTCACCTCAATCAAACGGGGTTGTTGAACGCAAGAACCGAACACTAAAGAAAATGATGAATGCTCTACTCATCAATTCGGG
Organism: Przewalskia tangutica; assembly: GCA_029844215.1. NCBI lineage: Eukaryota > Viridiplantae > Streptophyta > Magnoliopsida > Solanales > Solanaceae > Przewalskia > Przewalskia tangutica. Next base: position 72,730,418 of record CM056740.1, on the reverse strand, counting down.
CCTCCCTCAAACCATGTGGGGAGAAGCTGTCGTTATCGCAAACAGGATTCTTAACAGAGTTCCACACAAGGGTAAAGACAAGACTCCATACGAGCTATGGAAAAGAAAGAAACTGTTATACCCCATATTTTTCCTGAGTATGTACGTGAGGACGTACGTACAAAAGTTCAAGCCTTAATGTTAGGCATAGGACGAAATTTGTGCACAACCCCCGAAAAGAATCGTTTTCCGACGAAACGTTTTTCAAAACTTGCGAAGGGAAAATTACGGCTATGTCATTTATATTTTTTGCGGATTTTTCCGAGAGATGAAATATTTTGGACCAACGAGAGGGTGACACTTGTCACCTCAGTGGGCGGCAACACGGGCAAGGTTGCGCGTTTTTGTGCCTTGCATTAGTCAAGGTTAGGTAGGATATTTTTGTGTAGTAGATGGATAAGGACACGTGGGTGAATCCACACCTCCACTGCCCTCCACTTGCCATCATCTTGACCTTGAAAGTCCTATAAATACCCCCCTTAAGTTGAAGACTTCTTCATCCACAAATATTTTCCAAGTCTTGAAATCTCCTTCCCCTTGTGAGCTTCTCGTCCAAGCCTCACTTTCTCCCCTCTGAGAGCAAAGCGAAACACCCTCTTCCCCTTCCCTAGTGGTCTCGACAAGTACCCCCCTCTTGGTAGAAATACTCTCCAAGTATTGTTACTATCCCCAAAATACCTTAGCCAATCCCTTATAGTATTTCCAAAGTTACCTCTATACGTAGAGTCCGGAAATACTACCTTATATTCCTATAGTCACTAAACGAAACCCTAAGAGTAACTTCATAGTTGGTTGAAGTAGAAAGTAGAAGTTGTGTCGAAACTTCTAAGGGTTTCTTGAAGCGGATTGGAGCGTACAGATTAGGAGCTAAACCTCGCTCAGGATCGACTTATATCTTGGATAATATTGGGCTTATCGAGGTAAATAATCTTATCCTTCTATTGTAATTGGAGAATACATACTGTAGAAGTATAGAAATAAGTATAAAACACATAGAAGGATATTAAAGAAGAGAATTGAACTGAAATTACTTAGAAGGGTATTACAGAAGAGAATTGAACTATAATCACATCAGAAGATTTAAAGAAGATTGAACTGTACTTACATAGGAATTTGTATTCTGATGAGACTTGTGTAGTTTAACGGGTAGGGAAGTGCTGCCCGATTTTCCGTAGAATAGAGAACCTTCTGCTTAGATTATCCTACAGAGTAGTCTAGATGTTGATAGACGTATTTGACTATTATAGGTTGATACTCTGCGCGCGACATATTCGACTTGGCAGGTGGATTTCGCCGAGAAGGTATGTGATTCTTCCTATACTCTTGAGCATGATATTTTAAAATATATATATAGTACGGTAGACGTACGTGTGTTAACTGAACATGGTTTTACTTGACGTCTTTTGATTTGAGTCTAAATAATAAAAATCTTGAAGTCTTTCAAAAGAATTATAAATCATTTTTGAAAGAAGAAGAATATTTGTTTTTAAAACAAAAGGCTTAAGAGTTATACTAACTTTATAGGAAGTTAGGTATAACGACTTAAGAAAGAGAAAAGGAGCAGTTTACTTATGTGTTTATGAAAGACTTGTATTGATTTCTGGAAAGTATAATAAGATGGTTTGATGAGTAGACATATTATGATGCTATGTGTGTTAGTGACTTGTAACGTTGTATAAGAGGTTATTCTTATTGTGCTTATGTTGTTTAACGGTAAGCCGTTATGTTAGTATTACATCACTCACTCTTGACATGATACTGGGGTTATTTGCCCCGATGTAGGGTATATCTCGAGCGATATGGGACTATGATTCGAGAATACCTCATGCGGGTCCAGGACCTATGCGAGCTACGAGTTCCGGTTATTATGCGGTCCATGTGGCCACGCGTGCATGTGGCCACGCGGACTCTGAGTCGGGGCGATGCGAGTAGCTACCACCGACGCGAGGAATACCTCATGCGGGCTATGTAGTGGCTTTACGCGGACTACGAGTCGAGATTAGGCATGCATAATGATACTATGGGCGATTGGCCTTGCCCGATCATTCGCGGCCTAGAAAAGACACATTACGATTTACCTATTATTGCTCTTGTTTGTGATGTGGCACTATGTGCGGTTACATTGATTGTTTCGAACATATTTGTAAAATTGGTTTTAAAATGATATGATTTCATTTAAGTACTTTACAGTTTCACATACTTGGTACCTGTTGTACTGACCTCCTTCGGGGGTGTTGACACCCAATTTTGACTCTCCCGTCCAGCCATTAACTATAGAATTACACTAATTTTGCAAAATAATTTTTTAGGATTTTTATAATAAAATACAACAATAAAACATTAAATACAGGCATAAATAATAATTTAACAATGGCATCGCGTCTTACGTAGAGTTTTAAACATTTAGAGTCCCGCGCCCGCACTTATTAACTTTGAGCTTTGTCGTAATTCTTAAATAATTAATAAATGCATAAAATAAATAATTTAGCGATAACGTCGTGTCAGGTAGCATAGCCGCATTTATTAGTAATCATTTGTAACTTTAAAATCAATTTTTATCTAATACATGCAATAGCGTCGCATTTATAAAAGCTTTAAACAATTCCTAAAAATCATATTTTGCATTTAGCATTTAAATAATTCAATCTAAGCTCATTTTGATTTTAATTTAACTTCGCAATAATGCATAACAATAAGATTTTAAATAATAGCGTCGCATTCCAAAGTATTAAGCGTTAGTTAAATAACGCGCCCGCATTTAGCACCTAAATAATTAGACTAATGTAGCACCTAGATAATTATAATAAAGCACCTAATTAATTTAATCACATTTGTTAAATAATTAATTAATACACTTGCCTAGAATTAATTAGCTAATTAATTAACTAGCCTAAAAACTAATTAAACTAATTAAAACTCTTAACACTAATACCACTAATTTAATACAACTAACTAATACTAACTACCCATTAAAGACACATGGTGACTCACGCCGGCCCAAAACCCACGACCGCGACGCGATGACATGACCCAAGCCCGACTCGCGCACTTTTATTTTCCCTCGGACCTCATCTTATCGATCGACAACACCAAACAAGAAGAACCTTAAACCTAAAGCAACGCGCAAGCCACGCCGGCTTCGCGATTCTCGGAAATACGCGCCCGCACCTTCCCGCCTTCACCGCTGCACGTCTTGTGATTTCTTACCATAAACACACCCCAAATCTCGTCCTAAAAATGACACGAAATCAGTAACAAATCGCACGATTCAAGCACGAATCAGCACGAATTATCAATACACAGAATCGGCCTTTTATTACTTACCTAATAGGGAACCCAAAACATGGCTATATAAACACATGCAAAGGGATCGTTCAATCATCTGGACAGCACCTAAAAAACATATGCAATAGAACTCAGTCGAGAGCATCGACTAGGGGCTCGGTCAGGGAAACCCTTAGCATCGCAAGAATAGGAGGTTCAAATCCTTTTAGTCCAGCAAAGAAACCAACAACTCAATCTCGCCCTTCAATCGCATCGCAATACCCGACGAGTGGCTCCGACGACTTGATACGCTGCCCCGGGTCGCTGTCCGGAGAAGGTAAACACATTATCCTTTCGTTTTGTTATTACTGTGTGTTCGACATGGGTTCTATCTTTGTGTATCTGATTTGGCTAGTTAGTTGACATTGTCTCCTGTTTATTTTGTTACGTCGTCTATTAAATATATTATGGTACTGGTGATTAAGTTCTCTACGAGTTAGTTTAGTATGTCGAAACTGGTTACAAGTATTGTTTGGTCGACTGTTGAGTTAAGAGATGTTTTTTTTTAACTCATCATTTACGGATAATAAAGTTCATAATCTGTCAACCATGTATGAATGATAGCTATTAAATCTTATACCGGTATGATCATTGGTTTGTTCTTTGGTTTGAGTCGAGATAGTGCGAGATTCGACTTAGATGTAATCGATCAAGCAATGGTCTTTTGTGAGTATATTTTCTAGCGAGCTTAGTTGGAAACCTATTGAGTTATGTCTCATTTAATTTCAAGTCTCGAGATGTTGAGGAGTCCATTTAGGTTCGACTTTGTTTTACTTGGATCACGCCAAGAAATCATCTCTCACTACCGTTTGTTGCGTTTTATGCATTAGTTGATTAAATATTGTTTGCCTTGAATCATGTGGGATATCCACCCATCTTCCATTATATTAATTAATGTTCAACCCGCTTTGTCTTTGGCACGTTCTCTCGGATTTACTAAACTTACAATGATGTTTTCAAAGATATATAAAATGTAGGAGTTTAGATATATACAAGTGCATATCAAGTGTATATCTTTGCATACATCTAAGTATACCACATATACTTTAAATATTGTGTGTATGTCATCTCGGGATGTTTGTTTATTTACTTTACGATCTGCGTATACATTAACATATTGCATATTTAGCTCTACTTTGTTGAGTCTTAAAACAGGTCCATGACAGCATACGATGTCTCCTATTGTAATCTGTTAAATTGGTCTACATAATACCCATGTTAAGTAAGGAGCCTGAAATTGATGTATTGGTGTTAATAAAACAGTTTAAACATGATCATATATGTCTAAATGGGCATTCAAAGCTTTATAAATTGATCTATTTCTCAATGATCGCTTCCTGTGCTGTCTTAGAATAAACATATATCGTGATCTCCCCTGTTTTAAATATAAGTTGGCATGGTCTAAATGTGTCTTCCTAATCTTGTATCCTAAATTGGGAGCCTGGAGGTATGACCGTTGGTTTATCCCTGGCTGATGCTCGAAAATGAACATGCAAGAGGATGTCTCATGCCCATAAATCCCCACTTTTTGCCTCTGTATTGCCTGTCCAGCCCACGTACATATATGGGCTAAGCCTATTGGGTCACTTCTCATTTGTTCTTGTTATCTACTAACCCATACGGGCATATATGCTTAAACATAAAATTATATGTGTTACATCTCATGCTAAGTGCTTATTTATTAGTGGATAAAGTTAGGACATCTGTGATATTTAGCACTGAATTATTTATGTCTACTATTATCTGGACGGATGCTAATCCTTATCTTTCTTGTTTTTACATGGCACGCACTGGAGCAAAATAAAGAGTCTCACGGCGAGACTCATCGCAAGCCATTTCAAATGGCGACCCGCATCCGCATTCGCATTCCCGCTTCAGAAACTCCTAGAAAAAACAAACAGGACTGCGACATCCGCTCCAATCCCTTCACTCTCTTAATTTACTTGTCTCGTTTTTATGCCATTTATTCGTTTTTTTTTCTATTATCTAATTTGTAATTAATAGGAGAACTTCTAGCAATTAGGTCTTTAAATATATGAGACGGGAAGTAATTACATTTTAGAACGCATTCTTCTTTATTTGCCTTTTAGGACTATTAAGCATGTTTAAAATCTGCAAAAATAATTTAGAATAATGATTTAACTTGCATTATAAAAACCAACATTTTGTGTATTAAAATCCACAACAGATTTCTTCCTAAACTCCCAAAATCATCTTAAAACATTTCTTATATAATATTGCACTTGGTAGGCAAGATTAATTTAGCTGTCAAAATACACATAATTAGTCCATAAAGCATCCTCTTAGCATTCTTTAGCATTCCTAGCCCTTTTAGCACTTTGAATCACCCCTTGGCGTTTAATACCTTTAGCATTTAGCACTACTTTTAGCATTCTTTTACCCTTCAACATTTAGCATTTTAGCGTTTTAGCACCTTAGCATTACTAGCACCCTAACACCCTATTAGCATTTTAAACACCCTTTAAATTTTAGTATTCTTTTAACATTTAACACTTTTATTTTCTAACACCTTTTTTATTCAAGCAGGGTTGTATTTTTAGCACCTCTCTTAGCATTTTTTGCACTTTTAACACCTTAGCGATTTCTAGTACCTCTTTTGCACTTTTAGCACTCTTAAGCACCTTTAATATTTAAGCACCCTAGCACTACTTTGTTCACACTCAGCACTTTCAAATTGCTAGCACTTTTGTTAAGCGGCTTTAACCCTTAATATTTTTAGCACCTCTTAGCATTCTTTCACACATAGCACCTTTTGCCTTGTTAGACTTAAGCACCTGTAAACATTTTAACATTTTTTTTAGCAGGAAGATCTTTTACTTTGCATTTTTAAAAAAATATAATAATTACCATAGGTTTGGCAGGACAACCTCAAGTTAGCGGATCTTAGAGTGCCTAACCCCTTCCTCTAGATTAATAAAGAACCTTACCAGAATCTCATTAAGTTAGCAGACCATTAAAATGGAGTTAATGTTTACTTTAAACTAGTTAAACATTTAGGTGTCCTAATTCACCCAAATTAATTAGGTGGCGACTCCGCGAACCCTTTAGCATTTTAGCACCTTTTGCACTTTTAGCCTCTTTTGCGATTTTAACATTCTTTTAATATGATTCCCTTTTATTATTTTTCTAACCTTTAATTTGAGCAGCAGGAGTTTAGAAAATAAATGCCGCGAAAAGAAGCGCGGCAGAAATGGCGACTCATTGGGAATTTAGGTTCTTAACATGTGGATCTAGGATAATTATTTGGCAATTACTTTGGCATTTAATTTTTGTGTGTTGTATTTTGTTTTATTTATTTTTGATTGCTACTTTCATCGCTTTCCTTAAAGCGGCATTCCGCTCATATTTCTTCCACTCTGGAAAATTCACACAATCACACACTCGCGTATTTGGTGTGCTTGGCGCCGCAAATTTCTTCAAATACCCAAATTTTAAGAGAGTTGGCGCTGCGCGAGTTAGATCGGTTCGTCGATCGGTAGCGTATACTTTCGCTCGAGTTGTCGCTCGGGAACCTTGCGTCTAGAAAAGCCAAATCTTAGCAACTCAGGATAGAGCTATACCACCCTTATTTTAGGGCATGCGTACATTTACCTTAGGTGGGTGGTCTCGGCATCGACACGCAATTAGGAAAACACCAAACTTGTCGGCGGGTTTATGACCCAACGACCAACCGATATTATGTGTAAGCGTGACAATGACAGACAAATCCAAACCCAATCATGACATGCTGAAATTGGGAAAAGTGCCGTCATTTGGTCGCCATTTCCAACGAAAGCATTACGGTTGGCGGCTTGGACAAATTTATCATAATCTCGCATATCGGCGTTTAGGCTACCTGCGGCATAAAGAGGTCCCAAACATGTTAGAACACGCACTTGATTTGCAATTTGTTTATCTGTATATATTGCATGACTTTTGCATATTATACTAACTTGGTTTGCCTCATTTGTTAAAGGTTTATTTTGCTTAGCTTATTCCCAAAAGGTTGATTCGCGTCGACTAGTAGAAGCAATCCTCCATGACTAATCCGGAAGCAAGGACGAAACAACTTAGGACTCATCCCGTTCATGTAGAGGATGCAGAGGCGTCGTAGCGAAACACCATGATCAACACTCGCCACACTATTGCGACAAATGGAAATCATCTGGCCGAAATAGAAAGGCTCAAAACATCACAAACACATCTATTAGCTTGAATGCACCACTCCTGAGCAAGGGACAAATGCAATCGTATCCTGAGCCCCTGAGCCTCCACTTCCCAAAGCTCGCAGAGCCGCAACATACCACTCACACCAAAATGTCACTCGCCTGGCCAATTTGCAAACCGACCTCCAAAATGACCCGTTCACTACATACATCTCAACCTCCACCTACTTATATCTCCCACTCAACCCAAATTGCCAAGCCGCCTAATACGAGCAGAGGCACACAAACAACATGAGGATTAGCACGTCCGAAAGCCAACCATTTATTGTGCATGATCCTCTCGAGACGGTCAATACAAGGAAATGGAAGCGGACAGAGCCAGAGGCGATGAAAATGTGGCAAAAGAAATTCGTAGCGAAAGAAGCATTCAAAACATTCGGATGAACAAGGGGAGGAGGGTTTAGAATATGAAGACTTATGCACGCACTCGACGTTGAATTACATGGGGTACAAAGTGCCCAAATTTGACATGTTTGATGGAAAGGGAATCCTCGAGCTCATCTAAGGTCATATTGCGATAAATTGATTGGGGTTGGTAAAAATCAAGCAATCATCATGAAGCTATTCATCGAGAGTCTAAGCGGCGGTATTTGGATTGGTACACGTGCCAGACCCTCGAAAATGGGGCGGTTGGAACGCCATGGCACAAGATTTCATGGATAGATTCGGGTTCAAACCTTTATCTGGGCAGATTTTATCTTATGAAACTTGAAAAGAAATCTCTGAAACTTTGGAGAATCATACGAGGTGGCGGTCGAAGCGACAAAGGTTCAACCGATGGCAGAGCGAAATGACCACCTTGTTCGTGCGATCGTTAAAAGACGCGACATATTATGAAAGAATGATCGGTGTAATTGGCGAAGTTTTGCGAAGTCGTAGAATGGCGACCGTGGAAGAAGGCATTAAGACAGCGGGATTACAAACTTGGCGACCTACAGGCAACTAGCGAGCGATGCGATCAAATTCCATGAGGTACCTCGAGAGGAGAAGAGATCATCACCCTCCATCGGTCATTCGGGAGCATAGGCGAAACAACATCCAATATATCAAAGCCGCGCGCCTTACCAAAACACTCAAAATCCATACCATATTATCAAGATCTTTGCGCCACCCCATATCCTGTTTACCATACCCAACCAAAGATATCCAAAATACTCACCACAATCACGAACTCGCTCCAAATGGACCCAAACCCGCGTAGATCGAAGAAAACCAACAAAACCTATACACCTTTAGCCGAGCCCATAGCTCGAGTGTATGAGAAAGTGAAAAGCGAGAATACTCCATCCAATTCCCAGAAATACTCTCAGGCCTACTTCCCGAGGGCACGATAAGACTAGACATTGTGCATACCACTCCGGTGCAGAAGGACACGACATCGGAAATTGTTATACCCTCAAGGACAGAATAGAGGAGTTAATCGAGGAGGGAGTCATTCGGCTGAAAGATGGTCCTCTCAATGCAAACAATAACTTTCTGCCGGGTTATGAAGATGCCCATGTTAGCATGATAGCTGAAAATGAAGAAAACGATGCGGAAGGGACTATTACGCCACATGAAAGGAAGAAAGTTGAATCATCAACCAACCGCCAGAAGAAAGGAGGTGCTCCTTGCCGGAGATTGTTTAACTATTGAATAGGTCATTCGTCTAGTTGTGCGAGATGATCCTGCCGAAGACTCAACCATCGAAGACACAGAGCAAGAAGAAGTGGACTCGCGCCCCTGCCTCGGCCCGCTGGGTCCTGAAATAGTTAGTTTAATGCATTTTGCCCTTTATATGTAATAATTGGAACTACGTTTCGACCTGATTCCCTTGGTGGATACGTAGGCGGCCTAAATCGGCTTCGGTCACACCATTAGGAAACTTTCCCTTTGCTTTGAAAATGACAAGAATACACATAGCCTACAAGCAACTCCATTGAGACCCCCTCAGGCCAAACACCCTTTTCAAAACTGGGACAAGGTAGGAAACCAGGCAGGGGTTATGAGTCCCAAACAAGGCAGACGTCCGATATCAAGAGTCAAAACTACAAAGTCAACGCGAATCAACCGCCCCCCCCTCAAACTCACAAATTTTTCTTTGAGCGCAGGTTCTTCATATTAACAGGAGCAGAAAGTGCAATAGCCGAAATAGAAAATACGGCGAAAGGTTTCTTCGTATTAGCAGAAGCAGCAAAAGCAACAAAGGCAGAGGATGACAACAATCCAAAGTCGCGACAAAGCGGCAGTGAAAGGAAGCATCAACAATCGGCAATCAAGGTTGAGTTCGCAAAACCTAGCGCGCATCGGTAAGCCTAAAGTCAAATTGGCAACAACGATCACACCCAGCAGAGGCATCATGGCAATTCATCGATTGCGACATTTAGCACGCGTCCATGCAAGGGCGACATCTCGGAGCATCTATCCTATAGGAACGCGGCAACCGCGTCCAGTAACGACGTTATCGGCGTTATGACGGCGGCGACATATATCCGACTCGGCGTCGATCAAGCGGGACAATCTTTGGAACGCCACGCGAAGGACACCGCAAATATGATTCCATACGCTCGAGGATAGAGGCAGGCAATCAGCGATCGAAATTCAAAAGTCCGCGACAAATTATAGCGCGTCGGCTCGGGCACAAGTCAGTGCAAATGCGATGCCTGCGCGCACCACAAAGACATCATATCAATCCATATGGTTCACAAATGCATCACAACAAAGGCATCATGGCAATTCTTGATGGCGGCATCTAGCATGTCCGCGAGGACAACACCGGCGATTCACAACACCCCACACGGGGAAGACATCCTTATTCACATAATTGCATTTCGTATATTTATCATTTTGTTTATACGATTTATACACTAATTTCTCTCAAGCTTAGCTTGCGGGAGCATTTATTATCTGAGGCATCAACAACAAGTCCGAAAGCGGCGCCAAGTCCGAAAGCGACGACAAGTCGAAAGCGACGACAAGTCCGAAACGACGCCACGTCCGAAAACGACGCCAGTCAGAAAGCGGCGCCAAGTCGAAAGCGGCGCCAAGTCCGAAATCAACAACACGTCCGAAAGCGACGACGTCGGAAACGACGTCGAGTCAGCGACTCGGTCCAAAACGACTCGCGTCCGAAAGCGACGCCACGTCAAAGCGACGCTAAGTCGAAAGCGACGCCATCGCCCAAAATGACGTCGAAGTCCGAAAGCGACTCGCGTCCAAAGCGACGCCACGTCCAAAAGCGGCTAAGTCGAAACGACGCCACGTCGAAAGCGACTCGGTCGGCGACTCGCGTCCAAAAGCACGCCACGTCAGAAACGACGCCACGTCAAAACGACGCCAGTCAACGACGCTAAGTCGAAAGCGGCCAAGTCCGAAACGACGCCAAGTCCAAAACGACGCCAAGTCCGGCGACAATAAGTCGATATCACATCTACGCAGGACGATTTCTCGTTCAAAATTGCGTTTTCATTTATTATTACGTCTTAGCGATTATGCACTAACTCTTTCTTGAGCTTTAGTACGAGGACAATTGCGTGAAGGACAACATACGCGTTCACAATCGCAGCGTCATGCGAGGACGAAAATCACGACGCCCGCACAATCGCATCAACACAACAGGCATCGCGTTTTGCAGGATAATCTTTTCTATTCACAGTTACATTGTTTTTAAAATTATTTTGCCTTAGCAGTTATGCACTAACCGTTTGTTCAAGGTCTTAGCATGCAGCAGCAGGAGCCTGGCGTGGATTTTCTCTTCAATGACCGGGCAATCGTTGGGCGACCTTCCCAACGATTGGCAGAAGCGGCCTCAAGCGTCGGTCCACTCGCTCCACCGTAGAACCCAGCACCACAAGCCATAGCAGTGCACCCCAGGTTCAAGCCAGTTATATTCTTTTACTTTTTTTAGACCATGGTAACCCAGTGTCGTCATAACTCGACACTGGGACAGTTTTGATTTTTGCGTCAGCCTTATCTACACCGGCCAAAGATTTGCGACTCGAAGATCGAGACAAAATTGGCATGAGTCAGCGTCTTTGTCAGAAGATTCTTCCATCATCTCCATACAAAGAGGGACATCTGACACCCAATTTTGACTCTCGTCGGCCATTAACTATAGAATTACACTAATTTTGCAAAATAATTTTTTAGGATTTTATAATAAAATACAACAATAAAACATTAAATACAGGCATAAATAATAATTTAACAATGGCATCGCGTCTTACGTAGAGTTTTAAACATTTAGAGTCCCGCGCCCGCACTTATTAACTTTGAGCTTTGTCGTAATTCTTAAATAATTAATAAATGCATAAAATAAATAATTTAGCGATAACGTCGTGTCAGGTAGCATAGCCGCATTTATTAGTAATCATTTGTAACTTTAAAATCAATTTTTATCTAATACATGCAATAGCGTCGCATTTATAAAAGCTTTAAACAATTCCTAAAAATCATATTTTGCATTTAGCATTTAAATAATTCAATCTAAGCTCATTTTGATTTTAATTTAACTTCGCAATAATGCATAACAATAAGATTTTAAATAATAGCGTCGCATTCCAAAGTATTAAGCGTTAGTTAAATAACGCGCCCGCATTTAGCACCTAAATAATTAGACTAATGTAGCACCTAGATAATTATAATAAAGCACCTAATTAATTTAATCACATTTGTTAAATAATTAATTAATACACTTGCCTAGAATTAATTAGCTAATTAATTAACTAGCCTAAAAACTAATTAAACTAATTAAAACTCTTAACACTAATACCACTAATTTAATACAACTAACTAATACTAACTACCCATTGACCCACTTGACTCAGCCTCCCACGCTGCCCAAAACGCGACCGCGACCGCAACTGACATGACCACGCCCAACTCACTTTTATTTTCCCTCGGACCTCACTTGCTCGATCGACAACACCAAAACAAGAAGAACCCTAAACCTAAAGCAACCGCGCAAGCTCCACGGCCGTTCGCGATTCTCGGAAATACCGCGCCCACCTTCCTTTCCGCACCGCACACGCGTCTTCGATTTCTTACCATAAACACACCCCAAATCTCGTCCTAAAATGACACGAAATCGAGAACAAATCACGATTCAAGCACGAATCAGCACGAATTATCAATACACAGAATCGGCCTTTTATTACTTACCTAATAGGGAACCCAAAACATGGCTATATAAACACATGCAAAGGGATCGTTCAATCATCTGGACAGCACCTAAAAAACATATGCAATAGAACTCAGTCGAGAGCATCGACTAGGGGCTCGGTCAGGGAAACCCTTAGCATCGCAAGAATAGGAGGTTCAAATCCTTTTAGTCCAGCAAAGAAACCAACAACTCAATCTCGCCCTTCAATCGCATCGCAATACCCGACCAGTGGCTCAGAAGCGACTTGACACGCCGCATTTGTCCGGAGAAGGTAAACACATTATCCTTTCGTTTTGTTATTACTGTGTGTTCGACATGGGTTCTATCTTTGTGTATCTGATTTGGCTAATTAGTTGACATTGTCTCCTGTTTATTTTGTTACGTCGTCTATTAAATATATTATGGTACTGGTGATTAAGTTCTCTACGAGTTAGTTTAGTATGTCGAAACTGGTTACAAGTATTGTTTGGTCGACTGTTGAGTTAAGAGATGTTTTTTTTTAACTCATCATTTCTGGATAATAAAGTTCATAATCTGTCCAACCATGTATGAATGATAGTTATTCGTCTTATACCAGTATGATCATTGGTTTGGCTGCTGGTTTGAGTCAGATAGTGCCAGGATTCAGACTTAGATGTAATCAGTCAAGCAATGGTCTTTTGTGAGTATATTTTCTAGCAGGCTTAGTTGGAAACCTATTGAGTTATGTCTCATTTAATTTCAAGTCTCGAGATGTTGAGGGAGTCCATTTAGGTTCGACTTTGTTTTACTTGGATCACGCCAATCTGTCACTACATTTGTTTGTTGCAGTTTTTATGCATTAGTTGATTAAATATTGTTTGCCTTGAATCATGTGGGATATCCACCCATCTTCCATTATATTAATTAATGTTCAACTCTTGTCTTGCTTTGTTCTCTCGAATTTACTAAACTTACAATGATGTTTTCAAAGATATATAAAATGTAGGAGTTTAGATATATACAAGGTGCATATCAAGGCTGTATATCTTTGCATACATCTAAGTATACCACATACTTTAAATATTGTGTGTATGTCATCTCAGGATGTTTGTTTATTTACTTTCTGATCTGCATATCTGTTAACATGACTGCATATTTAGCTCTACTTTGTTGAGTCTTAAAACAGGTCCATGACAGCATACGATGTCTCCTATTGTAATCTGTTAAATTGGTCTACATAATACCCATGTTAAGTAAGGAGCCTGAAATTGATGTATTGGTGTTAATAAAACAGTTTAAACATGATCATATATGTCTAAATGGGCATTCAAAGCTTTATAAATTGATCTATTTCTCAATGGATCGCTTCGTACTGTGTTAGAATAAACATATATCGCGTGACCCTCCTGTTTTAAATATAAGTTGGCATGGTCTAAATGTGTCTTCCTAATCTTGTATCCTAAATTGGGAGCCTGGAGGTATGACCGTTGGTTTATCCCTGGCTGATGCTCGAAAATGAACATGCAAGAGGATGTCTCATGCCCATAAATCCCCACTTTTTGCCTCTGTATTGCCTGTCCAGCCCACGTACATATATGGGCTAAGCCTATTGGGTCACTTCTCATTTGTTCTTGTTATCTACTAACCCATACGGGCATATATGCTTAAACATAAAATTATATGTGTTACATCTCATGCTAAGTGCTTATTTATTAGTGGATAAAGTTAGGACATCTGTGATATTTAGCACTGAATTATTTATGTCTACTATTATCTGGACGGATGCTAATCCTTATCTTTCTTGTTTTTACATGGCACGCACTGGAGCAAAATAAAGAGTCTCACGGCGAGACTCATCGCAAGCCATTTCAAATGGCGACCCGCATCCGCATTCGCATTCCCGCTTCAGAAACTCTGAAAAAACAAGCGGACTGCGACATCCGCTCCAATCCCTTCACTCTCTTAATTTACTTGTCTCGTTTTTATGCCATTTATTCGTTTTTTTTTTCTATTATCTAATTTGTAATTAATAGGAGAACTTCTAGCAATTAGGTCTTTAAATATATGAGACGGGAAGTAATTACATTTTAGAACGCATTCTTCTTTATTTGCCTTTTAGGACTATTAAGCATGTTTAAAATCTGCAAAAATAATTTAGAATAATGATTTAACTTGCATTATAAAAACCAACATTTTGTGTATTAAAATCCACAACAGATTTCTTCCTAAACTCCCAAAATCATCTTAAAACATTTCTTATATAATATTGCCTTGGTAGGCAAGATTAATTTAGTCAAAATACACATAATTAGTCCATAAAGCATCCTCTTAGCATTCTTTAGCATTCCTAGCCCTTTTAGCACTTTGAATCACCATGGCGTTTAATACCTTTAGCATTTAGCACTACTTTTAGCATTCTTTTACCATGACATTTAGCATTTTAGCGTTTTAGCACCTTAGCATTACTAGCACCCTAACACCCTATTAGCATTTTAAACACCCTTTAAATTTTAGTATTCTTTTAACATTTAACACTTTTATTTTCTAACACCCTTTTTTTTATTCAAGCAGGGTTGTATTTTTAGCACCTCTCTTAGCATTTTTTGCACTTTTAACACCTTAGCGATTTCTAGTACCTCTTTTGCACTTTTAGCACTCTTAAGCACCTTTAATATTTAAGCACCCTAGCACTACTTTGTTCACACTCAGCACTTTCAAATTGCTAGCACTTTTGTTAAGCGGCTTTAACCCTTAATATTTTTAGCACCTCTTAGCATTCTTTCACATATAGCACCTTTTGCCCTTGTTAGACTTAAGCACCTGTAAACATTTTAACATTTTTTTAGCAGGAAGATCTTTTACTTTGCATTTTTAAAAAATATAATAATTACCTAGGTTTGGCGGGACAACGCAAGTTAAGCGGATCTTAGAGGTGCCTAACCCTTCCATACAGATTAATAAAGAACCCTTACCCAGAATCTCATTAAGTTAGCAGACCATTAAAATGGAGTTAATGTTTACTTTAAACTAGTTAAACATTTAGGTGTCCTAATTCACCCAAATTAATTAGGTGGCGACTCCGCGAACCCTTTAGCATTTTAGCACCTTTTGCACTTTTAGCCTCTTTTGCGATTTTAACATTCTTTTAATATGATTCCCTTTTATTATTTTTCTAACCTTTAATTTGAGCAGCAGGAGTTTAGAAAATAAATGCATGGCCAGAAAAAGAAGCGCGACAGAGGCTGCGTTCATGCCGCGGTAAGGAAAGCAGTGCTAGATCCACATCCTTAGGATCTTTTGCTTTGGTGTCGTGAGCTCCATCTTCTAGGAGGCTCGACTTTTGGGTATGATCTCCTGTTGTTGTAGATAGTTTTATACATTCGGGGTATGGCGGGGCCTGTCGCCATAGTTGCTTATCTTCTTAGAAGTGCGTAGTCTATTATGCAGTTGGAATGTAGCGCGATTTTGGTTTATATATATATATAGAAAAGCGACCTTTTCTCGAGATAAAGCGTGTCTCGTTTACAATTGTTTCATGTCTTGTTTTTATATTCCTGATCACTCGATGTATGACTACTTGGGTGCGGGTAGGCGCGATCCACGGGCCGGGCAGTCGTGACAAAAGTGGTATCGAGCGATTAATCCTCGGAAAGTGTCTAGGCCGTATCTAGTAGAGTCTTGATTATCGGTGTGTTGTGCACCACACCAATAATCGAGGCTATAGGATATTTAGGATTGGTTTCCATTCTTCTCACTCGAGATCGTGCCTTAGATTTGTGTTATAAGTTGGACCCTCTAACGTATTTCCTTTCTTTATGATTATGCCTCGCGTAAAGCGGCGGGCGAAGGGCAAGGCGTGAGGAGCCGCTAGTAGGACACCGAGTCACGAGGGCTCGAGTCGATCCATACGAGGCGGCGAGTTCCACGACGCCGGCGCGAGGTTTAGGAGCGGCGGTAGCTAATGAGACCCGAGACCTGCGCCTCCGGTCCACGGCTGGAAGCGAATGAGATGGGTTCTGAGAGATGTCGATTCTGGCGAGATCGTGGCGAACGTGAGATAAATGGATCTGGCGATTCGATTCAGCAGATGTCGTGGTTCACCCGAGATCGAATAGTTTGAGGCTACGAGATTTTAGTGTAGCCGCGCTTGAGTTACGGTCGAGGCACGAGGATGATCGCGAGGAGTTCATCCGTCGATTCTGAGAGGATCGTCACGAGTGATCAAGGCTTGGAGACCGATGCATGATCTTTGGTTCACATAGGCTGCGTGATACCGCGATCGATTGGTTTGATCGTGGGAGTTATCGGGAGAGCACGCGTCCCGGCTACTTGGGGCGAGTTCTCGGAGGCTTTCTCACTCACTTCTTGCCTCGCGGATGAGAGGGCGCGGGCGATAGATTTTGTTCTTTGAGAAAGAGAGGGCGCCTGATTAGAGTACAACGTTGAGTTCGATTCGTTGGCTCGATATGTCCCTGCGTTGGTAGCGATATGGAGGGCGGTGCATCGCTACGTCACGGGCTAGATGATTATATGGCGAGTCTTGTGCGGTGTGGCTCTTGGCCGAGCATGGACATTACCGCATGCGAGCTCGCGCGCTTGGATGCGAGGCGTAGAGCGGCGGGTTGTGAGCAGCGAAGAAGACGGGGCAGCAGTCTTTTAGTAGCTATCGGGGTGGGCGGCCTCGGCGATCTAGATTTGCACGGCCGGCTCGATTCACTCCTACACCGTCCTCGGGGCGGCCGGGATATTCGAGGCGGACCGGGGCCCGGGACTTGAGCGTCGAGTAGCGAGGTCTTTGGCCGATCGGGACCGCGCCCGCCGGTGTGGCCGTCACGGTAGATCCATTCACGAGAATTGTGGTGCGCTGCGGGAGTTTGTTCTGATTGCGGCCACCGGTCACTGCGAGCATGTCAGGCCAGGCGTAGCGGATGGTAGAGTCGGCTACGGGTCTTTCGCGGTCTTGCATCTCCTACGATTACTCGCCCGAAGAAGCGAGGTACTCGTGGGCGGCCAGTCGTGGCGAGTCGTGGCGCGGGTCGATTCTAGCGGTCCTCGAGCCGCGTATATGCCTTGTCGGTAGGCGGGACGAGGCCTCGTCGATGTCGTCACGGTACTTTGCTCGGTTTCACGTTGTGGCGTGTATGCCTTGATAGATCGGGTTCTACTCTGTCACATATATCTCCCTTATTGCTAGTAGGATAGGGATAGAGCACGAGTCCATAGACCGCTTCGGTAGCTACGCGATGGGTGATTCGGTGGTAGCTCGGCGGGTATATAGGGCTTGTCGGTGACCGTATGCGATCGTCGGACCACTTGAACCGACTTGATAGAGTTGGACATGGTGATTTCGATGTGATCGTGGGCATGGATTGATTAACTTCTTGCTACGCGGTGTAAATGCGGGGAGAAAGTGAGTGCAGTTCGATTTCTGAGGCCGGTTATTGAGTGGGAGGAACAACGTGTGTCGAGGGGTAGGTTTATTTCCTACCTCGAGGCTAGGAAGATGGTGCGAGAAGGGTATATCTACCATCTCGTTCGGGTGTTAAATCGAGGTGCGGTACCAGATTTTGATCGGTTCACGTAGTGAAGAGTTCCCAGACGTGTTTCAGGCGACCTCGGGTATCCTCACGAGAGGAGATAGAGTTTTGTATAGATGTGTTGCGGACACTCGGCTATTTCCATTCGCCATCTGAGAATGGCACTGCCGAGTTGAGAGAGTTGAAGGACCAGTGAAAGATTTCTTTGGAGAAGGGCTTCATCGGGCTGAGTGTTTCTCCACAGGAAGCCGCGGTATTGTTCGTGAAGAAGAAGGGCGGGGCCAGCTGCGCATGTGTATTGATCTGAGCGGTGAACAAGGTGACCATTAAACGAATACCACTCCCGAGATTGATAATTTGTTCGACCGATTGCGAGGATGCGAGATGTTTCTCAAGATTGATCTGCGATCGGGCTATCATCAGTGCAGTCGGAGGCGGATATCCCTAGAGGCGCATTTGGACGTGCGGGCATTATGAGTTGAGTCGTATGTCTTTCGGGTTGACGATGCTCAACGGTATTTATGGATTTGATGAGCGAGTGTTCAAGCCATTTTGGACACGTTTGTGATAGTGTTCATTGATGACATCTTGGTTTATTCGCTCGAGGCGGGAGCGTGCGAGCATTTGAGTATCTTTGAGAGTTCTCGAGCCCAGCCGATTTATCGCCAAGTTTTCCAAATGTGCGTTTTGGTTGGCTTGGTGGCTTTTCTTGGGCATATTGTGGGGCGATGGTATTCGGGTGGATCTGGCCAAGATCGAAGCGATCGAGTTGGCCTAGACCTCTTACTCCGCCAGTCTGCGCGACTTTACGGGCACTGCGAGTTATTATCGGCGGTTCGTGGAGAAGTTTGCTTATCTACGCACCGTTGACTAGTGACTCGGAAGGAAGCTAAGTTTGATGGTGATGCTTGTGGCGGGGTTTCGATTCTTGAAGGAGGCGGCGACCGCCCGTTCTTACTCTTCGGAGGGTCGGGCGGCTCGTAGTGTATTGTGATCGTCGGTGTCGGGCTCGGATGTGTGTTGATGCGGTGGGTAAGGTTATAAGCGTCGCAGCGTCAGCGGCTTAAGCATGGAGGAACTACCCGCGTGATTTGGAGTTAGCGGCGGTGATTCACGCCTTGAATATCTGGAGGCACTATTTGTATGGGGTTCATGTGGATATTTACTCTGAGACCGCGAGAGCCTCAGGTATATCTTGACGGAGGAGAGTGAACTTCGGCGAGGCGGTGGTTAGAGTTACTCGAGATTACGATGTCGACATCTGTACCACCGGGGAAGGCCAATGTTGTGGCGGATGTCCTAGTCGTAGGTCGATGGGAGTCTATCGGATGTACGACAGATAGGAGGAGCATGGTCGCGAGTTGCATCGGCTAGCGAGCCTGGAGTCCGATTGATTGATTACGATAGCGGTGGGGTTCGAGTTCGAGAGGTTGTCGAGTCTTCCATCGTCGAGGTGAAGAGGCATGATTTGAGGATCCGGTTTTGACCGCGATGCCGTGTCGGCTCTTCGTGAGAGGAAGGGTCCTTTGAGTAGCACGATGGGGTGCTAAGGTTTGAAGCGAGTTGTGTGTTCCGGATATTGCGGGACTTGGCCGGAGTTACGGGGAAGCACTGTGCGCGCGTTACTCTATCCGTCGGGTCGACCAAGATATACCACGACCTCGGATCGTGTATTGGTGGGATGGCTTGAAGAGGGCGTTGCGAGTTTGTAGCTCGATGCGTGTTGTCGGTGGTGAAGGTAGAGCACGGAGGCACGGTGGTTTGTTGCGACGATAGAGATCGGGCACGGAAGTGGGAGGTGATCAACATGGACTTTATCGCGGGATTACCTCGCACTCGGAGAAACATGATTCTATTTGGGTTATCGTCGGCGGTGTGAAATCAGCCCACTTTCTTCCGTCGGGCGACTTTTTGGTGAGATTATGCGGACTTTACATCAGAGATCGTCGGTGCATGGAGTCCCTATTTCTATCATATCAGACGGAGGAGCCAGTTCTGGCTAAGTGCAGAGGTCTTTCGAGAAGAGTCTAGGGGCCTTGGTGAGCACAAGTCGCATTCCATCCTCGAGCCAGCAGACGGACGGCGGGCGCACTATCGAACTCTTGAGGATATCTGCGAGCTGTGTTATTGAATTCGAGGGTAGGCTGGGAGGATCATTTGCCTCTAGTAGAGTTTGCATATAATAATAGCTACCACTCCAGTATTAACAAGGCGCCTTAGGATGCCTTGTATGGGAGGAAGTGCGGATCGCGATAAGGCTGGTTTGATGTGGCGAGTGCGATTAGTGGGACGGATTTGGTGCGGTGGCGGTGGATAAGGTGAAGCTTATCCGGGAAGCGATTCTTGTGACTCAGTCGGCGAAGTCATATCACGAGATCATCGTCGTCGGCATCCGAGGTTGAGGTTGATGATTGGGTTTTACGAAGGTGTCACCCATGAAGGGTGTGATGAGATTCGGAAGAAGAAATTCAGCCCAGTACATTGGGCGTATCAGATGTCGCGAGGTAGGCAAAGTTGCCTATGAGTTGGATCTGCCGTCCGATCTGGAGGCGGTGCATCCGGTTTTCACGTTTCTATCTTGAGGAGATGTATCGAGGATCCATCTAGGTACACCGATTGGCGATGTCGGTGACGAGGTTATCGTATGAGAGATTCCGTAGCGATAATCGATCGTCGAGTTAGGCGTCTGCGGACGAGGCGTGGCCGTCAAAGTCTTGTGGCGGAACGATCTCAGGGAGGAGATGACGTGGGAAGCTGAGGAGGACATGAGGCAGAAGTATCCTCACCTATTCCCCACACCTCCAGGTAACTCACTTTCCTACTTGTAAATTTTCAGTATCATATTTGCTTAAGTATCGTATTATGGTCATGTGTGGCATTTGCAAACTGTTTAAGCCTTATCGTTATCTGTCTTGGGAAGGAACATTCGGGACGAATGTTTCTAAGGAGGGGAGAATGTTATACCGTATTTTCACGAGTATATGCGTGAGACGTGCGTCTGAGTTCAAGCCTTAATGTTAGGCATAGGACGAAATTTGTGCACAACCAGAAAGAATCGTTTCGACGAAGCGTTTTCAAAACTGCGAAGGGAAAATTACGGCTATGTCATTTATATTTTTGCGGATTTTTAGAGATGAAATATTTTGGACCAACGAGAGGGTGACACTTGTCACCTCAGTGGAGCAACACATGGGCAAGGTTGGCACATTTTGTGCCTTGCATTAGTCAGTTAGGTAGGATATTTTTGTGTAGTAGATGGATAAGGACACGTGGGTGAATCCACACCTCCACTTGCCTCCACTTGCCATCATCTTGACCTTGAAAGTCCTATAAATACCCCCAAGTTGAAGACTTCTTCCATAAATATTTTCCAAGTCTTGAAATCTCCTTCCCTTGTGAGCTTCTCGTCAAGCCTCACTTTCTCCCCTACAGAGAGCTAAGCCGAAACACCTCTTCCCCTTCCCTAGTGGTCTCGGCAAGTACCCACTCTTGGTAGAAATACTCTCAGTATTGTTACTATCCCCAAATACCTTAGTGATCCCTTATAGTATTTCCAAAGTTACCTCTGTCGTGAGTCAGGAAATACTACCTTATATTCTATAGTCACTAAACGAAACCTAAGAGTAACTTCATAGTTGGTTGAAGTAGAAAGTAGAAGTTGTGTCGAAACTTCAGGGTTTCTTGGAGGCGGATTGGGCGTCTGATTAGGAGCTAAACCTCATTTCGGGATCGACTTATATCTTGGATAATATTGGGCTTATCGAGGTAAATAATCTTATCCTTCTATTGTAATTGGAGAATACATACTGTAGAAGTATAGAAATAAGTATAAAACACATAGAAGGATATTAAAGAAGAGAATTGAACTGAAATTACTTAGAAGGGTATTACAGAAGAGAATTGAACTATAATCACATCAGAAGATTTAAAGAAGATTGAACTGTACTTACATAGGATTGTATTTACAGTAGACTTGTGTAGTTTAACGGGTAGGGAAGTGCTGCCCGATTTTCCATAGAATAGAGAACCCTCTGCTTAGATTATCCTACAGAGTAGTCTAGACGTTGATAGACGTATTTGACTATTATAGGTTGATACTCTGCGCGCGACATATTCGACTTGGCAGGTGGATTTCGCCGAGAAGGTATGTGATTCTTCCTATACTCTTGAGCATGATATTTTAAAATATATATATAGTACGGTAGACGTACGTGTGTTAACTGAACATGGTTTTACTTGACGTCTTTTGACTTGAGTCTAAATAATAAAAATCTTGAAGTCTTTCAAAAGAATTATAAATCATTTTTGAAAGAAGAAGAATATTTGTTTTTAAAACAAAAGGCTTAAGAGTTATACTAACTTTATAGGAAGTTAGGTATAACGACTTAAGAAAGAGAAAAGGAGCAGTTTACTTATGTGTTTATGAAAGACTTGTATTGATTTCTGGAAAGTATAATAAGATGGTTTGATGAGTAGACATATTATGATGCTATGTGTGTTAGTGACTTGTAACGTTGTATAAGAGGTTATTCTTATTGTGCTTATGTTGTTTAACGGTAAGCCGTTATGTTAGTATTACATCACTCACCTCTTGACATGATACCGGGGGTTAAGCTGCCACTTGTGGCGCCGAAAATCGGGCGTCATCGTGCCTTACCGGGCACCTAGTGATACAACATCGAGAGAAAACCGTGAAATAAAAACTTTACACATGAAATGAGAGATATAATAAATAAGCAGACCAGCAAGCGATTGCCTTGATATACATAAAACACGAGCAGTTTAATCCTTTTACAACCACGCGCAGCGATACTACTGAGACCTCTAAGATTTATACAACAACTATGGCGGGACGGGGCCGCCGTACCACGAGCGTCTGAGAACTTACGGACTCGGGGTAACATACCAAAGATAAGCCTCAAGCAGAATGGAGCTCCCAAGCTTTGAAATGAGATCCTAGCGCGGGGATCGGCGGTAGATGTACCTCTACTGCGGCGTGAACGCGGCCGAAGGAGAGTCGATCTGGCAGTACCAAGTATGTGAAAGCGTAAATCGTAAATGAAATCATAATAGTCTATATAAAGCGGAAGACATGTATGATGACCAAACTCTGATATATAACATATAACGATTACATCAAGCGAGGACTCACGCCTCAATTATCACTCGTGCGTGGAATTTCTTCCTCAGCTGGCGATTTATGATATAACAATACCAAGGATTATACATGAACACGAGTCCCACTGTGTTATAAAAACCGTCTGAGACAAGTATAACTACCAGATCCGGCCGTACAATAATACAATGCAAAACCACGGCCGTCACGGGGCAAGTGCGAGCCGACTACAGGAGACGAGGCGGTCACGTAGTGGCCGGGGCAAGTCTGGTGACCACGAGGACGAGCGTATCACGAGACCGTCACTATCTTGAGCAGGGCAAGTCGGTGACTCTGGGTGCAGGCGAATCATCCGTGAGGCAGGGGCAAATCTGGCCGAGCCACGGGGACCAAGGCGAGACGATAAGAAACCTCGTGGAGAGCTAGTCCATAAATAACAATTCTTGCACAACCAAGGCTATCACCACTGGCGTAAGCAAGTTCTGCGACAAGCATGGCAAGCTACACAACAACAAGCATAGGCAAGTTACACAACAACAAGCATAGGCAAGTTACACAACAACAAAGTAGGCAAGTTACACGCAACAAGCGTAGGCAAGTTACCTGACTCAAGTTACTTTCATTTTATGCCAAAGTCGGGTTTTAACCTAAAGTACTACGTCGTTAAATCCCTTTTAAAGAGATCTATTACTTTTATCAAAGTCACGATACGTAGTATTAGAATGACCAACCCACATTCCTTTTCAAAATCAAGTAACACATTCTTTTCCTAAGTTCGGTTGCCTAGTTTCATAACTCAAGCTTCTCATTTTCAAATGGTTTCATAGTTCATAAACTTAATCACTTGATTCCTTTTAGAACAATTGAGTAATATATGTCTTACGTGAGAGTAGGTTATTCTTGTTTACAACATTCTTATTACAATGACCGTGATCTAGAAAATGTATATCATTTTGTCTCATCTTAGTTTCTATGCGGATGGAGGTTTCTCTGGTTTTAATACAATTCATCATTATTTAATACATTTTCCTTTTATTAACGCTGCGGTGGTGCAGCCGATACGATTACGATTTAGAAATCGATAAAACATTATCCCTTTAAATAAAACCAAGTACTCATTACTCACGAATGAGGTTTCACACAAACATTCACATTAAAACAAATAAGTTAAGTCTCTTATCTTATAAGATCAAGTCTCTTAACTTCTAACATTAGTAAACCATTTTCTTTACCTCTCTTAAGACATTATACCTAACTCATAAAGCTAGTATAACTCTTTTAAAACCTTTAAAACCAAGTGTTACTCTTCCTTCAAAACGATTATAAATCTTTTGAAATACATCAAGTTCTTTATTATAACAAGCGATTATAATTCACATGATTACCTTTTAAAACCACAAAGTATTTTCTTACCTACATAAAGCCGTTATAACGACTTCCCATAAAGCCGTTATAACACTTTATGTTTTAAGACAATCAAACACGATTAACACGTATGCGTCTGCCGTACTACATAGTTCACACATATCATGCTAGAAGAGATAGGAAGAGGTTCACATACCTCGCGACGAGTCGACTACTAGCAAGCGCTCCAAGTACTTCAAACCGTGGCTACTCCTTAAGCCACGTAGATCGCACCTGCGTAGTACTTGACCTATAAGGCCAAGGCGACTTATTAACATCTAGATCTCATCGTTCCATATTCTGAGAAAATTCGGCACACTCCGCCATAGCGTAAATCTCCTTCTATCGGCCGGCTACGAAGCCACCGGGGTTTTACACGCCTAACCGGACGTGTACAATTCTACTACACAAGTAATACTACACAAGTCTCATGTCTGATCTATGTAATTCTGATTCGGTTCTTAATTCTTCAGCTTAAGTCAAAGACATTGCCACGATTACTAAGTATAGTTACATATATAGTATACTAACTATATATTCTTACAACATGTAATTTCCAATTACAATAGAAGAATGATAGTGTTTACCTCGATAAGCCCAAAATTATCCGAGTATAATGTCGCGCTGAGCAAGGTTTAGCTCCTACTCGAGTGCTCCAATCCGCTCAAACAACCCTTAGAAGTTCTAACCAACTTACTCCAAAACTTCAACCAACGGTGAAGGTTTCCTTAGGGGTTAGGTTTGAGACTAAAGGTACAAAAGGTAGTATTTCAGGAATCTACGTATAGAGGTAACTTTGGAATACTACAAGGTATAAGGCTAAGGTATTTTGTGCATTATAACAAAACTTGGAGGAGAATTTCAATACCACTGAGGGTACCACACGAGAACAACACCACACAGGGAGGGGTGTTCTCGGCTTTAGGCTCATGAGGGAAGGTTTCACCAAAAGGCCTTCACAAGGGGAGGGGCTCTTGGGCGAGAGTCAACAAGAGGGAGGAGGGTTCTCAAGACTTAGGCAAGTGAAGAGTGGATGAAGAAGTCTTCAAAGAGAGGGGTATTTATAGCAAAACCAAAGGCCAACCAATGGCGAATCAAGCCATGTGCAAGGCAAGTGTAAGGCGAGATCAAGCCAAGTGCACCTAACCCTACTCCACAAAACACTCCACAAAACAAGCCACAAGCAAGGCACAAAGAGGAGCCAATCGGCGAGAGGCCAACGAGGCTCTCTTTGGGCCTTGATCGTCCAACCTTCCCACTTGCTTCGATGTGAGGTGACACATGTCACCCTCGTTGGTCCAAAATGTTTCGTCTCTCGGAAAAATCCAAAAATTTTAAATGACATAGCGGAATTTTCCCAGCGTAAGCGTGGAAACGTTTAGTCGAACGACTCTGTCGGCACTTGTGCCCAAATTTCGAATCGATGCCTAACTTAAGGCTCAAATTTACGTGCGTCGTCCATACGTGCATACTGCGAAATACGGGTATAACATTCTTCCTCTTAGAAACATTCGTCGAATGTTCTTCTAGGTCTCAAAACAAGCGGCGTCGATATAGTCTTCGCCGCTATCGTGCGAAAATAATCATGCCACACCGCCACAAAAACACGCGTTCACTTCTCCTTCTCGTAGTACTCGTCACGAACACTCGAACTCGTTCTAGTATCCGTACTCACACTTCCCAACGCTCGTTTCCAACCGCCGAGTCACTACCTCCAACTTGGTCATCTCGCAACCTCGATTTCCCTAAGGCCATTCCGGCCTTCACGAACTGATTCGATCGAACGCGTCCACGAACTCATACGATGGTCATCTAAACTTGGGCCTAGCACCTCGTGACCTACCACTGGCGGGACCACCCAGGCCGCCCCAAACCGGGTTCTGGGTTGACCCGAAATGGTCCTCAACCCGACCCAACCGCGACTCTTGTTCCCGATCGGAACAATCTTACTATTTCACATCGCTTAAAGCTACCACTTCCATCTCACTACCCTGTGGACTTACCCTTTTCACTAACGGTTTCTAAATCACATTTTAGCACAAAGCTATCCAAACATAACATTAAACACATCAACAACATCAATACAAACAAAACTCTAGAGGTTAAGGATATACGAAACTAGGCGGTTGAGGACCGCTAAAATCGAACTCCCACGCGACCTCTACCGGGGCCTTCAGTACTAACATCTGCTGGCTATGGAAGGTGAAGAACTCATAGCGCTTCTAGTAGTCCATGCTATCCTACCGGTGCTACCACAGTGGACAGTCTCTTGCGGATGGCCCCGTTGGCCGCAAAATAACAATCTCAGAGTTAGTACGACACTCTCCCTTATGAAGCTTTCCACAACGGCCACATCGAGACAAGGGCAACCTCATCCGCGAGCACTCGCGCTCGCGAAAATCTGAAACACAGGAGCCCCGGCACGCTCTGAATATCCTGAAGGTCCCGAAAGCTGTGGAGGACCACTCTGGACTGACGGAGGTACATAACTAGTCTGCTGCTGAGGCGGTCCGCCTCGAAAGTCACAAAAGGACCACTGCTGTGCAGCCTCTTCTGCGACTTTGGTCATTCCGTCGATTTATCCGCTCCTCACATCCAAGTGTATACGCTGCGTGCGGGCGATGTCCATGCGGTGAAGAGCTACACCGAACAACTCTGCAAGGCAATCATCGAGCCACAGAACATATCGGTGCACTCGATCCTCCATACAAGCTACTAACGCGGGGACGTCGCCAATGAGTCGAACTCCATTGTACTCCCGACGTCGCGGATTCTGCCAGTAACACCAAAAATCGCCGTCCCGAGCCCTCGCAAATGCGGGAGGCAAGAAATGTGCAAGAAAGGCTTCGAGAACTCGTTCCATACCGCTGGAAGTGCATGCTCTCCTGGACAGCTCGAGAATCAAACGATCATTGCGGTATCACGCGATTGATGTGAACCTAGGCCACCGACTCGATCTCCGATGCCTTGATCACTCTCACGATCCAGAATCGCTTCGGATGAACTCCTGCCGATCATCCTCGGGCCTCGACCCATAAAACTCGCGGCCTAACTCGAGAAAATCCGTAGCCTCGAACTATCGATCTAGGGTGAACCATCGGTGCTCTTTGGGCTGCTGCGTCGGCCTATCCTCAAGTTCGCCTGACCACGGCCATTAGCGGGCCAGCTCGCGTAACTCATCTCTCTGCTCCGGTGCGGGGATGGAGGCTCAGTCTTGTGGTCTCTGCGCATTTGCTCTACTCGCAGCTCTTTGCCTTGCCGCCACGGGCGGGTTGCCTTACGCGGAGGCATAGCGGTAAAACGAAGTATGTCGGAGGGTCGATCTTATCACACTCTAAGGCACGATCTCGGAATGAGAAGAATGAAACCAATCCTAAATGTCCTATAGCCTCACGATTATAGATGTGGTGCGCAACACATCGATAATCAAGACTCTACTAGACACGGTGAGACACTTTCAGAGGATTAATCGCTCGATACCACTTGGCGCCCGAAAATCGGGCCGTCACAGTGCCTTACCGGGCACCCTAGTGATACAACATCGAGAAAACCAGCGGAAATAAAAACTTTACACATGAAATGAGAGATATAATAAATAAGCAGGCCAGCAAGCGGTTGCCTTGGTATATACATAAAACACGAGCAGTTTAATCCTTTTACAACCACGCCCAACGGTACTCTGGACCTCAAGATTTATACAACAACTATGACGGGACGGGGCCCCGCCATACCACGAACGTCTGAACTTACAGACTCGGGGTAACATACCAAAGATAAGCCTCACGGAATGGAGCTCCCAAGCTGAAATGAGATCCTAGCGGGGATCGGCCGATGTACCTCTACTGCGGCGTGAACGCAGCCGAAGGAGAGTCGATAACAGTACCAAGTATGTGGCGTAAATCATCGTAAATGAAATCATAATAGTCTATATAAAGCGGGAGACATGTATGATGACCAAACTACGATATATAACATATAACGATTCACGTGACAGGACTCACGCTCCAAATTATCACTCGTGCGTGGAATTTCTTCCTCATGCCGGATTTATGATATAACAATACCAAGGATTATACATGAACACGAGTCCACGTGTTATAAAACCGTCTGAGACAAGTATAACTACGGATCCGACCGTACCAATAATACAATGCAGCAAAACACGGCCGTCACGGGGCAAGTCGAGCCGACTACAGGAGACGAAGGCGGTCACGTGGTGGCCGGGGCAAGTCTGGTGACCACGGGGACGAGCGTATCACGAGACTTCGTCACTATCTTGAGCAGGCGCAAGTCACGGTGACTACAGGGTGCGGCCGAATCATCCATGAGGCGGGCAAGCACGAGGCCGACCACCGAGGACCAGGCGAGCGGTAAGAAACCTCGTGGAGAGCTAGTCCATAAATAACAATTCTTGCACAACCAAGGCTATCACCACAAGCATAAGCAAGTTACGCAACAACAAGCATAGGCAAGCTACTGACAACAAGCATAGGCAAGTTACACAACAACAAGCATAGGCAAGTTACACAACAACAAGCGTGAGCAAGTTACACTGACTCAAGTTACTTTCATTTTATGCCAAAGTCGGGTTTTTAACCTAAAAAGTACTACGTCGTTAAATCCCTTTTAAAAGAGATCTATTACTTTTATCAAAGTCACCCGATACGTAGTATTAGAATGACCAACCCACATTCCTTTTCAAAATCAAGTAACAACATTCTTTTCCTAAGTTCCGGTTGCCTAGTTTCAATAACTCAAGCTTCTCATTTTCAAATGGTTTCATAGTTCATAAACTTAATCACTTGATTCCTTTTTAGAACAATTGAGTAATATATGTCTTACGTGAGAGTAGGTTATTCTTGTTTACAACA
The DNA here is from genome assembly GCA_029844215.1 of Przewalskia tangutica. Lineage (NCBI taxonomy): Eukaryota > Viridiplantae > Streptophyta > Magnoliopsida > Solanales > Solanaceae > Przewalskia > Przewalskia tangutica. The sequence continues at coordinate 72,700,800 of CM056740.1, read as the reverse complement.
TTCTTATTACTGACCATGATCTAGAAAATGTATATCATTTTGTCTCATCTTAGTTTCTATGCGGATGGAGGTTTCTCTGGTTTTAATACAATTCATCATTATTTAATACATTTTCCTTTTATTAACGCTGCGGTGGTGCTGTCGATACACATTACGATTTCAAATCGGTAAAACATTATCCCTTTAAATAAAACCAAGTACTCATTACTCACGAATGAGGTTTCACACAAACATTCACATTAAAACAAATAAGTTAAGTCTCTTATCTTATAAGATCAAGTCTCTTAACTTCTAACATTAGTAAACCATTTTCTTTACCTCTCTTAAGACATTATACCTAACTCGTAAAGCTAGTATAACTCTTTTTAAAACCTTTAAAACCAAGTGTTACTCTTCCTTCAAAACGATTATAAATCTTTTGAAATACATCAAGTTCTTTATTATAACAAGCCGATTTATAATTCACATCGATTACCTTTTAAAACCACAAAGTATTTTCTTACCTACATAAAGTCGTTATAACGACTTCCCATAAAGCGTTATAACACTTTATGTTTTAAGACAATCAAACCACGTTAACACGTATGCGTCACTTGCTACATAGTTCACACATATCATGCTAGAAGAGATAGGAAGAGGTTCACATACCTCGCGGCAGTGCCACTACTAGCAAAACGCTCAAGTACTTCAAACCGTCGGCTACTCCTTAAGCGCGTAGATCGCACCTGCGTAGTACTTGACCTATAAGGCCACGCGACTTATTAACATCTAGATCTCATCGTTCCATATTCTACGAGAAAATTCGACACCTCCCCCGCCATAGCGTAAATCTCCTTCTATCGGCGGCTACGAAGCCAACCGGGGGTTTCCCACGCCTAACCGGACGTGTACAATTCTACTACACAGTAATACTACACAAATCTACTGTAATACAGTTCAGTTCTTAATTCTTCAGGCTTAAGTCATAAGACATTGCCACAGTACTAAGTATAGTTCTATATATAGTATTCTTCATCTATTTATTCTATCAACATGTTATTTCCAATTACAATAGAAGAATGATAGTGTTTACCTCGATAAGCCCAAAATTATCCGAGTATAATGTCGCGCTGAGCAAGGTTTAGCTCTACTCAGGAGTGCTAAAATCCACTCCAAACAAACCTTAGAAGATCTAACCAACAACAACTCCAAAACATCAACCAACGGTGAAGGTTTCTTAGGTTTCGGTTTGAGACTAAAAGGACAAAAGGTAGTATTTAGGACTCTACGTATAGAGGTAACTTTGGAATACTACAAGGTATAAGGCTAAGGTATTTTGGGCATTATAACAATACTTGGAGGAGTATTTCAATACCACAAAAGGGGGGTACCACACGAGAACAACACCCTAAGGGAGGGGGGGGTGTTCTCGCTTTAGGCTCACAAAGGGAAGGTTTCGGCCAAAAGGCCTTCACAAGGGGGAGAGGGGCTCTTGGACGAGAGTCAACAAGAGGGAGGGGAGGGGTTCTCAAGACTTAGGCAAGTGAAGAGTGGATGAAGAAGTCTTCAAAGAGAGGGGGTATTTATAGCAAAACCAAAGGCCAACCAATGGCCAAGATCAAGCCATGTGCAAGGCAAGTGTAAGGCCAAGATCAAGCCAAGTGCACCCTAACCCTACTCCACAAAACACTCCACAAAACAAGCCACAAAGCAAGGCACAAAAGAGGGAGCCAATCGGCCATGCCAACCAAGGCTCTCTTGGACGCCCAATCGTCCAACCTTCCCCACTTGCTTCCAATGTGAGGGTGACACATGTCACCCTCCCGTTGGTCCAAAATGTTTCGTCTCTCGGAAAAATCCGCAAAATTTTTAAATGACATAGCCGGAATTTTCCCAACGTAAGCTGTGGAAACGTTTCGTCAGAAAACGACTCTAATCGGCACTTGTGCCCAAATTTCGAATCCAATGCCTAACTTAAGGCTCAAATTTCAGACGTCGTCCATACGCATATACCGAAATACGGGTATAACACCCACGCGGGTATATCTCGTGCGGTGGGACTATGATTCGAGAATACCTCACGCGGGTCCAGGACTGTCGCGAGCTACGAGAGTTCCGGTGTTAGTGTGCGGTCCATGTGGCTACGCGGTCTATGTGGCCACGCGACTACGAGTCGGGGCGATGCCGAGGAGTAGCTACCCTCGATGCAGGAATACCTCACGCGCCATGTGAGTGGCCTATGCGGACTACGGAGTCGAGATTAGGCATGCATAATGATACTATGGGCGATTGGCCTTGCTTCGATCATTCGCACCTAGAAAAGACACATTACGATTTACCTATTATTGCTCTTGCTTGTGATGCACTATGCGCGTTACATTGATTGTTTGAACATATTTGTAAAATTGGTTTTAAAATGATATGATTTCATTTAAGTACTTTCTGATTTCACATACTTGGTACTGTTATCGACTTTTCGGGGCCGTTCATGCCGCAGTAAGGAAAGTGCTAGATCCACATCCTTAGGATCTTTTGCTTTGGTGTCGTGAGCTCCATCTTCTCCTGAGGCTCGACTTTGGGTATGATCTTCCGTTGTTGTAGATAGTTTTGTACATTCAGGTATGGCGGGCCTGTCCCCGCCATAGTTGCTTATCTTCAGAGGTGCAGAGTCCTATTATGCGATGGGATGAATCGCGATTTTGGTTTATATATATATGCCGAAAGGCGACCTTTTCTCGGATAAAGCGTCTACCGTTTACAATTGTTTCATGTCTTGTTTTTATATTCCGCTGATTACTCTGATGTATGACTACTTGGGTGCCCGGGTAAGGCGCCAGTCACGGGCCCCGGAACGGGTCGTGACAGAAACCTACCTACAAGTATTTAAAGGTATGGAGTTTTCTGGCCAATGTAAAAGTACTATACCAAAGCATGTCAAGATTGGACCTAAGACTGTGGATTGCATATTCATCGGATATGCCAATAACCGTAGTGCTTATCGCTTCATAGTGCACAAGTCGTATCATCCGGACATTTATGAAGATACGATCATGTAATCAAGGAACGCATGGTTCTTTGAAGACACATTTCCATATAAGTAAAATAACATAACCTCTCGTAAATGAAGTTATGAGCAAACCTCTGATGAACTAGGAGTCAATGACTATCTAGATCGAAACGGTTCAGATCTAGTAAATTCTGAAGTAGCTGATGATCCGAAATTTAGTATTCCAGATTCTCAGGACTTGGAAGATTCAGAGATGGAGCCAAGGCAAAGCAAAAGGGCACGGAAGGACAAGTCCTTCGGTCTAGACTTTGTAGCTTATTTGATTCAGGATGAACCACGGACAATCGACGAAGCATTGTCAACTCCAGAAGCAACGCTCTGGAAGAAAGCTTTAGAAAGTGAGATAGAATCCATTCTGCATAACCATACATGCGAGTTGGCAGAACTTCCCCCAGGACACAAATTGTTGGGTTGTAAATGGATCCTTAAACGGAAGTTAAAGGCAGATGGTTCTATCGACAAGTACAAAGCTAGGTTAGTAGTCAAGGGTTATCGCCAAAATGAGGGCATTGATTACTTCGACACCTATGCTCCGGTGTCAAGAATGACATCCATACAAATGTTCATAGCTATCGCCGCCTTACGGGATCTTGAAATACATCAAATGGATGTTAAGACTGCCTTCCTAAATGGTGATTTGGAAGAAGAAATATATATGGATCAGCCTGAGGGGTATGTGGTTTCAGGACAAGAGACAAAAGTATGTCGGCTTGTTAAATCGTTGTACGGGCTGAAACAAGCCCCTAAACAATGGCACGAGAAATTTGATAGTACTCTACTATCAAAAGGATACGTCATTAATGGAGGTGACTAATGTGTCCACACGAAAGGAAATGTCAAATCCTTCGTCATGATATGTCTATATGTAGATGACTTGTTGATAACTGGAAGCAGTCCTGGAATAATCCTAGAGACTAAGAACATGTTAAAACAGTGTTTTGAAATGAAAGATATGGGCATTGCAGATGTCATCTTAGGGATCAAGATCTCAAAGACATCTAATGGACTGGTCTTATCTCAATCTCACTACATCGAGAATGTACTGAAGAAATTTGGGATGTTCGACAGTTCACCGGTATCAACACCATTGGATATAAGTGAAAAGCTTGACAAATATCCGGTAAGCTGCACGCGCGAGCGATATGCGCATGTGATTGGTAGTCTGATGTATATCACAAACTGCACTCGACCTGCTATCACTCATGCAGTCAATAAATTGGCTAGGTTCACTCGAAATCCAAGTGAGGATCACTGGAAATCATTGAATAGGATATTACGGTTCCTAAAGTTCACGATACATTTCGGGTTACACTATTCAAGATATCCAGCGGTATTAGAGGGGTACAGTGATACAAACTGGATATCTGATAGCGACAACATCAAGTCCACCAACGGATATATTTTTACAATCGGTGGTGGAGTTGTGTCTTGGAAATCCTCTAGGCAAACTCTTATTGCCCGATCCACGATGGAGTCAGAATTTATCGCTTTAGATAAAACGGGAGAGGAAGCTACGTGACTTCATGTTTTTTTAGAGGATGTCCTATGTTGGGATAAACCCGTGTCTTCTGTAATGATCCACTGCGATAGTCAGTCGGCTCTAGAAAGGGAACGATGTTCAATATACAACGGTAAGTCTCGTCATATTCGACTGAGACATGAGTCCGTTAGGCAGTTGATCACCTCGTGTATTATTTTCATTGATTACATAAAATCAAAGGAAAATATCGCAGATCCCTTGACGAAGGGAATACCCAAAGACCAGTTGTTCTTCCTGTCTAGGGGAATGGGCTTTAAACCCAAACAATAAGAACCGATATAGTGGACACCCAACCTTACAGACTGGAGATCCCAGGAATAAGGTTCAATGGGAAAACTAAATTGTAAAGGTTCCGTGAGCGCTTCGGTGGAAGCAAGAGCACTTCAGATAATGTGTCTTTCTTAAGAAACATAATCCAAGGTCGTTCCCTTGATAGACAAAAAGTGCTACCTGTAAGATGGGTAAATGATAAGTTTCCAAACCTTTAATGATCCTCAAAAGTTGAGGTTAGGTTGGTGAATTTTTTAATGGTTTCTAACGTTTGGGTAGCGGGGTATTACAGGATACCTTGTAGGAAACCACCTATTTAAATGCGAGGACAGGCCGCCTCAAATGAACGCACTTAAGAATCCAAGGGTGTCCACAGTCCACGATGGACAAAACACTAGAAAGATTGAGTAGGAAAGGTGTTGTGTTGGTACCATTGTCTTGGCATATACTAAACACTGACGGTTCAAGACATCACATTCACCGCGCAGTAAATATGTCTGATGGTATTCTACTATGGAAGGTTCAAAGCTCCGGCTACCTCTCCGGATGCAACATCGTTCCGTCAAGTGATTGCTAGAAAGGCACCATGTGCGTGCACCAAAATCTCTTCCAAGAGGGGATTGTTGGAAATATTTATTAAACGTGAAATAAAGTAAATCCTATTAATTATGAATCGAATAATTGGGGCCCCGCACGTAGAAAACATTGTTTTCACACACGTGCACACGTAGTGCCAAGGATCAAAATTTCCTTAATGGAAGAGATATTGATACATATATGAATTGTTTGAGACGTAAGGTAATAGACGGTTATTGACCAAATGACGAATGATTTCACGTTGGTAAATGAAGGAAGAAGTGTATAATGTGTAAAGATGAAATGAATCAGAAATCACCACGAAACCGGTAAGCGGTCGCGACTCCTACCCGGAAAAGTGCGGTCGCGACTCTAATTGACGTTTCAATTCCAGTAACTCACTGGAATTGAAGGGTCGCGCTCTAATTGACGTTCCAGTTCGGTGAGTTCTTTGGGCGAAGCCGCGACTCTCTCGGGCGGCCGCGACTGATTGTTTCAATCCGTTGGAGATGAATTAAAAACTGATTCTTGGGCTGACTTTGGAGTATTTACTCTCCATTATTTTGCTCATGAATTCAGTCATTACTTGGCTGAATTGTAACTCTAAATTCAAGGCATTAACATGGCATTCATGGCCATTACTTAGCCATTTGGAGGGTCATCATCTACACACTATATAATGAGACACAAGGCTCATTTGGAGAAACACTTGACATCTTACACTCAACAATTATCTGAAATTGCCTTCTCCTCTTGCAATCACAAACACTCAAAGATGTTTCTTCCAAAGCAAACACTTGAGTTCCCTTTGCTCATTTGTTTGATTGCAGTTTTATCTTGGGAGATATGTTGTCATTACAACCGTTGAAAGGATATACGGGGCAATATTATCTTAAGGATAGATCAAGAATTTGGTCGACTCAGTAAGCCCTCATATTTGATCATTTCCATATTTCCAACAAATAGTTGTTGTTGTTGTTGTTGTTATTTTCTCGTTCTACACATTACTACTCATTGAGAGGACACTGGTAAAAAATTACTCATTCACAGGCCAAATACTACTGTCAATTAATTTTGTCGACCTTTGGGTGTTCGATAATTCATGAATTCTTTTTATTAATTAAATAGGATATTTATGCGGCCATAAATCAACTCATTAAGAGTAAAATGAAAACTTTAAAGTTAATTTATTTTTAAATAAAATCCAAAAGAAAAGTGCTTCACATAAATTGGGGCAGAGGGAGTAGGTGATTTTCACCCATCCGACTAAATATTTGTGTGCTGAGTTATCTGATACCTATTACCTCGGCATGGCCGACGTCGCATATTATTGCATTTCTAAGTCCAGAAACTCGAATTCGTCATTTTTTTGCACTTTCGGTGGGTATTAGCACACATATTTTCTAAAATCCGGTCGATAGTCTCTAATTGGCATACACTTCACCCGGTCCATGAAAAACATGCTTGTGATCGACACTCATTACTTCATTATGGCCAACATATCTTATTATTGCATTTCTTAGTCAAGAAACTCAAATTCGTTAATTTTTGCACTTTCGATGGGTATTAACACACATATTTTTTAGAATACGGTCGACGGTCTCTTATTGACCTAAATTCACCCGGTCCATCACGAATAGGATAGTGATTGACACCCCTTACTTCGTCATGGCCGACGTAACATATTATTACATTTCTAAGCCCAAAAACTCAAACTCGTAATTTTTTTACACTTTCGGTGGCATTAGCACACATATTTCTAGAATCCGGTCGATGGTCTCTCATTAACCTAAACTTGACCTGATCCATCATGAACAGGCTGGTGATCGACACCCATTACTTCATCATGGACGACGTCGCTTATTATTGCATTTCTAAGCCAAGAAACTCAAATTCGTGAATTTTTGCACTTTCGGTGGATATTATCACACAAATTTTCTAGAATCCGATCGATGATTTCTCATTGGCCTAAAATTCACCCGATCCATCACAAACAGGCTGGTTAGTAACACCCATTACTTCCTCATGGCCGACGTCACGTATTATTATATTTCTAAGCCTAAAACTCAAATTCATGATTTTTTGCACTTTTGGTGGGTATTAGCGCACATATTTTTTAGAATCCGGTCGACAGTCTCCGATTGGCCTAAAATTCACCCAATCCATCACAAACAGGCATGTGATCGACACTCATTACTTCATCATGGCTAACATCGCTTATTATTGTATTTCTAAGCCAAGAAACTTAAATTCGTGATTTTTTGCACTTTCGGTGGATAATTAGCACACAACTTTTATAGAATCCGATCGACGGTCTCTCACTGACCTAAAATTTACCCGGTCCATCACGAACAGGCTATTGATTGACACCATTACTACGTCATGGAAGATGTCGTGTATTATTACATTTTTAAGCCTAGAAACTCAATTTCGTGATTTTTGCACTTTCGGTGGGTATTAGCACACAAATTTTCTAGATTACTGTCACCGCCTCACCGGTCTCTGATTAAGCAGGCTTGTGATCGAAACCAATTACTTTGTCATGGACATAACTTATTATTATATTCTAGCCAAGAAACTCAAATTAGTGATTTTTTACACTTTTGGTGGGTATTAACACACATATTTTCTAGAATCTGGTTAACGGTCTCTGATTGACCTAAACTTCACCCGGGTCCATCACAAACACGCTGGTGATCGACATTCATTACTTCATCATTGTCGACGTCGCTTATTATTGAATTTCTAAGCCAAGAAACTCAAATTAATGATGTTTTGCTCTTTCGGTGGGTACAAGGACACATATTTTCTAGAATCCGATCGACGATCTCTCATTGGCTTAAAATTCACCCGATCCATCACAAACAATCTGGTGATTAACTGTTACACCTCGTGATTTTAAGACGATAATTAAGAACGTCATTAAGAATAAAAATTCGAATTTTGAAATTTAAGTATATTTTCTTTTACATGCTAATACGGAGTAATTTTGGAAACGACGAGTGGGACGTCGGGAATTTATTTAAGGATAGTGTGTATATATATATATATGTTCCATTATGGATTAGCAATGTATATAAGTTACGACAATGAGACCTTATGGAATTCTCAGGAATTAAAGGAAACGGGAATCAAGATTGAAAGAAGTGGGTTTAAGATGTATTACTTAGGGGATTAATTTAGTTATGTAGATACTTAGAGGGTTAAAGTGTAACATGAAGGGGGGCCTAAATGAATTATTTAAAACCTGATTTTTTTTATTAATATTGCCCTAATTAACTTCATTCTTCCACAAAAATCAAAATCAATTCTCCACCTCTTTCTTCCTCACCTTGGACGATTTTTCTCCCCTCCATAGCAAGAAATATTTAAGCTTTTTTACTTCATCTTTTTAGATTAATTAACCTACTCAATTGAAGCAAAATATTTCACCCAAAAACAGTGGGAAATTTCGGACCCCTGGCCGAGAGGTTGAGGGATTTTCCGTCAAGTTTTGAACAAGCATTTTGGAAGGAAAATATGTTAGAATGATGGGATAACATTATTGAATTGTTGCATGTCGATTTGGGATTTGAAAGAGTGTGATATTGAAGCCAAACTTTGGCCAAAACAGTGGCCAAATCGGGACTACACTGGACCGAAAAAAAAGGCAGTGATTTCTTCAAGTTTCGGACAAAATTTTGGGAAGAAAAACGTGTATAAATGTTGGTCTAACATTGTAGAAGGGTTGCATGTTGAATTGGAGTTGAAGAAGTGACAAAATTGGACAAGAAATTGATAAAATTTTGGGTTAAAATCTGGGGCAGTGTCACGTTATTTCTGGGCAGATTTTGAATAATTCTTAAGGTATAAAATTCTTCTTCTTTTGGTATAGTTTAAGTTGCATGTTGTTGTAAATATTAGGATGGAACTTGTGTTGAGAACTAAACTAAGATTAAGGGAGAATGGGAGTGAAATTGCATGTGTTGTTGCGACATTGATTGTGGCCAATTGTGGGACTGAATTTGGTGTAAAATTGAAATCAAGTATTGGTTAATATTGTTGCTAATTGCATGTTACAAATTTAAAGGGAACATGGAGATTTAAATTGTAGTTGTTTATGTAAGGATGTTGAAATATGAAGTAGAATCTTAAGGAGTAAAGAGATGAGTTACGAAAGTATGTTGTTGAATATATTCGAAGACCATTTTATGTACATTGGATTGGAGTGTTGTGATGTTATCCTTATCACTAATTGCATGTTGAGAATGGAAAAGAAATCTTGAGGTTAAGTTGTAATTAGTAATATGAAATTGGATTCTAGGAATTAAGAAAAAGTGTTGGAATTGAATAATGTGTTGAACCGGAAATGGACTATTTTTGGAAATACGTTGTGTTGTAAATTTCATTACCAATTGCGTACTAAAAATAGAATAACTTGTGAAGATTTATAAGGTGTTCATTATATGGAATTGTGGGAAGGATAAGTTGGATTGTTAATTAAGGAAAGATGAAAATGGTTACATGTTGATGGCCTAAAATCCATGGAAAAGTTTCGGACATTATGTGACCTTTATGAGCTGATTTGGTGCACTTTAATTGTTATTATTATTAATAGCGTTGTCACTAATTGTATGTTAAGAATTGAAAGAAACATTGATACTTGATATTGTAATTAGTTATATAAGGTGACGCGAGATGAAATAGAATTAAGAAATCAAGAAAGGAATTATGAAATTTTTTAGGCATTGTTATAACATTTTAAGTATTGAATGAATATGGTAAATAGGTGCGACAATCGCCTTGATGGTTTAAGTTGTTGTCTTTCATAAGTAACGAGGAAGGAGGTTGTATGATGGCGGATATGCAATTTATGGAGCATAATTAGATGACATATTGAAATGATTTGGATTGTTGATTTGATTTGAATTGTTGGTTGACTTTGATTGTTGGTAAATTATGGATACGCATATAAACAAAGGAAGTTCTGCCCGAATTTTTATAAAATAAGAGAGTCGTCTTTCAATTTAACCTACGTTAGGAATTTGACAGACCTATTGCTATTATTATAGGTTGAAGTATTAGACGGGACATATTCTAATAGTGAGTTGGTCAGCTCAAACTATAAGGTATGTGAGACTATCCTTTCCTTCTTTGATATGATTTTGTGAAAATCTTTCTTCCTTCTTTTGGCATGATTTTAATGAAAGTACGGCGGACGTACGTGATTCCTTCAAAGTCTAGTTTTAATAAAATAATGATTCATGATATGATCGTGTCTTGATTTTCTAAAGGATAGTTTATTTTACTTATTCCATTTAGTCTTATATGATGATTCAAAAAGACATATGATTATTTCATCTAGTCTTATATGATGATTTGAAATGCACATGATTATTACATGGAGTCTCAGATGATGATTTGTATTGCATATGGTTTCTCATGATATTCTACTTGTGTAAGTTGTGATTGTATGTTGTGAGGACCGAGTCCCAGAATGGGCCGGGTAGCTATATTCACGAAAAATGAGGACCGAGTCCCAGAATGGGCCGGGTAGTTATATGTATAAAGCATGAGGACCGAGTCCCAGGATGGGCCGGGTAGTTATATGTACGGAGATGATCTTGATTATGATGATTGTTAGACATGCATGGCTTTCTTTTCATACGGTAATCGTTGCATCGTATCTCCGATTTTTCATATATGTTTCATGTATCTTACGGCGATACAATCCTCCTTACAGTAGTTCATGTTTTACATACTCAGTACATTATTTCGCATCGACCCCTTTCCTGGCTGCGTCAAATGCCCGCAGTACAGTGATCGGTTAGGTGACCCTCCGGTTTAGGACATCTACCACCAAGCAAAGAGCTCCTTGTTCAAGCCACCACTTTGCATGCACTCTTATTTTCCGGACTTATGTATATCTTGGGCACGACGGGTCCCGTCGTCATATGTCATTTTGCACTCCTGCAGGTCCGTAGACGATCGTGGGTTGATTTATGAGAGTGTAGACGTGTTTGTTTGGCCATGCTTTGTATTTCTGTTTGGGATGTTCCTTATGTTGGTGGCAGCCTTGTCGGCTTGCTTATTATATTGTGATGGTTAGTTGTGACTCTCCGGAAGCAGGTACCTTATGTAAAGCACGACCGACCGTCTATTCGGGTATATGTTGTAGATGCAGCGTTATGCTGCCGAAATTTTATTTGGTATCAAATGGATTATGTATGACAGGTCAGTAATGACGTCCAATTAGGGCGCCTAGTCGCGGCTTGTCGGGTCGGGTCGTGACATTAACACTCATTACTTCGTCATAACCAACGTCGCATATTATTATATTTCTAATCCTAGAAACTCAAATTCGTGATTTTTACACTTTCGGTGGGTATTAACACACATATTTTCTAGCATTCGGTCGACGATCTCTGATTGGTCAAAATTTACACGGTCCATCACAAACAGGCTGGTGATCAACACCCATTATTTTATCATGGTTGATGTCACTTATTATTGCATTTCTAAGCCAAGAAATTCAAATTCATGATTTTTTTACTTTTGGTGGGTATTAGAACACATATTTTCTAGAATCTGGTCGATGGTCTCTGATTAGCCTAAAATTCACTCGGTCCATCACAAAATGATTTGTAATCGACACCTATAACTTCTTCATGGCCGTCGTTGCGTATTATTGCATTTATAAGCACAAAAACTCAAATTCGTGATTTTTTTCACTTTTAGTGGGTAACTGGGTATTAGCACACAAATATTTTTCTAGAATCTTATCGCCGGTCTCTGATTAAACAGACTTGTGATCGACACTCATTACTTTATCACGGACTACGTTACATATTATTGCATTTCAAAGCCCAGAAACTCAAATTCGTGATTTTTTGCACTTTCGGTGGGTATTAGCACACATAATTTCTAGAACTCGGTCGACGGTCTCTAATTGGCCTAAAATTCACCCGATCTATTACAAACAGGCTGGTAAACGACACTCATTACTTCGTCATGTTTGACGTTACATATTATTGTATTTCTAAGCCTAGGAACTCAAATTCTTGATTTTTTACACTTTAAGTGGGTATTAGCACATAAATTTTTTAGAATTCGGTTGACGGTATCTAATTTGCCTAAAATTCACTTGATCCATCACAAACAAGTTGGATCGACTCCCATTACTTCGTCATGACTGACGTCTCGTATTATTGTATTTCAAAGCCCAGAAACTCAAATTCGTGATTTTTTACACTTTCTGTGGGTATTAGCACACAAATTTTCTAGAATCGTGTCACCGGTCTCTGACTAAGCAGATTTGTGATCGACACCCATTACTTCGTCATGGATGATGACACATATTATTGCATTTCTAAGCCTAGAAACTCAAATTCGTGATTTTTTGCATTTTCGGTTGGTATTAGCACACAGATTTTCTACCTTTTTCTTTTAAGAAATGGTTTCATTCGCGCTAAAACAACATCATACTTGAAAGGCTGAAGGAAGATCTTTCTACCCCAGGAGTTACTTGCACTTCTGTGTTTTTTATAAACGATTCGTTAGACGATTCTATTGATTTCTTCTCGGTGCAAAACAAACTGGTCTATCGAATCCGATTGACTGTCTCTCATTAGCCTAAAATTTACCCGGTCAATCACAAACATGCTGGTGAACGACACCCATTACTTTGTCATTGCTGACGTCGCGTATTATTGCATTTCTAAGCCTAGGAACGCAAATTCATGATTTTTTGCACTTTAAGTTGGGTATTAGCACACAGATTTTCAAAAATCCGGACGACGGTCTCTGATTGGCCTAAAATTCACCTGATCCATCACAAACAAGCTGGTGATTGACACCCATTACTTCGTCATGACTGACATCGCGTATTATTGCATTTCTAAGCCTAGAAACTCAAATTCGTGATGTTTTGCAATTTCGGTGGGTATTAGGACACATATTTTCTAGAATCTAGTCGACGGTCTCTGATTGGCCTAAAATTCGCCCGATCCATCACAATCAGGCTGGTGATCGACACCTTTTACTTCGTCATGAACGACGTCGCGTATTATTACATTTCTAAGCCTAGATATTCAAATTCATGATTTTTTGCACTTTCGATGTGTATTAGCACACACATTTTCTGGAATCCTGTCACATGTCTTGATCGAACTCTTCTTTGGTGTCAAGGTAATAGATTGATTGGCTTAAAATTCACCCGGTCCATGAAAAATAAGCTTGTGATCGACACTCATTTTACTTCGCCATTGCTGGCGTCGCTTATTATTGCATTTTTAAGCCAAGAAACTCAAATTCGTGATTTTTTGCACTTTCGGTGGGTATTAACACAGATTTTCTAGAATATGGTCGACGATCTCTGATTGGCCTAAAATTCACCCAGTCCATCACAAACAGGTTGGTGATCGACAACCATTACTTTGTCATGGCCGACATCGCGTATTATTGCATTTCTAAGCGTAGAAACTCAAATTCGTGATTTTTTGCACTTTCGGTGGTTATTATCACACAGATTTTCTGGAATCCGATCGACGGTCTCTGTTTGGCCTAAAATTCTCCCGGTCTAACACAAACAGGCTGATGATCGACACACATTACTTCGTCATGACTGACATCCCGTATTATTGCATTTCTAAGCCTAGAAACTCAAATTCGTTATTTTTTGCACTTTCGGTGGGTGCACATAGATTTTCTAGAATTCGATCGACGGTCTCTAATTGACCTAAAATTCACCCGATCCATCACAATAGGTTGGTGATTGATACTCATTACTTCGTCATGGCCGACGTCGCGTATTATTGTATTTCTAAGCCCAGAAACTCAAATTCGTGATTAAACGCACTTTCGGTGAGTATTAGGCTATTATTAGCACACAAATTTTCTAGAACCCGATCAAGGATCTCTGATTGACCTGAAATTCACCCGATCCAATAAAAACATACTTGTGATTGACACCGATTACTTCAGCATGACCGGCATCGCGTATTATTGCATTTCTAAGCCCAGAAACTCAAATTCGTGATTTTTTTGCACTTAAGGTGGGTATTAACACACAGATTTTCTAAAATCTGATTGGCCTAAAGTTCACCCCGCCCATTGCAACGATTCATACCTGCATGATTTCTTCAAAAACTTTCTATTCTTGTTTGGCCTTATGTTCGGTTCTTCAAAAAGATTTTACTTAGGTATGCCTGGATATAGTTATGTTGCATAGTTTGTACTAATATTTAAGAGGTAGCACAATGCTTCACCATTATTAGAACAAGACACCTCAACATTAAGTAGAAATCCGAGACTTCATGATATATAATATGCTAAACGTGGTGAATTACAAATAAAAAAACAGGGTTATTTCCAAACACGTTCACTAAACTTTACCTACTATAATAGTAAAACCATAGACTACTTTTTGTCACATTAAAGTAAGTGAAATTACCTACCATAACAGTAAAGTCAAACTGTAGTGTTTGAACTAGGAGCTGAGCAGTACCTTTGGCTTCGAGTTTACAAAAGAATTGCAGGATGTTTCCCTATCTACCTGTACTATAACACTGGTACTAGGTATCTGTACTGTAAAGTGACCATGGAAGCAAAATTTGTCGCATTAAATACACCATTGCCTACAAACATGTCCTAGTTCTACTGCATTCCTGAGGAATGCTCGGGTAAAACACCTGAAATATCAGATGCCTTGGTGGGTGCTGTAGATGGATAATTCACTGGCGGCGTACTATGAGCACCTCTATTAGCCAAAAGGACTTGCAGTTGAGGTGAAAGATTAGGTGGAATAGATGGTCTGGCAGCTTGAGCTTGCTCTGTTGGCTTAAATATGAACTGTTGCAGTGCTTCAGAATAAGCTCTTCCTGATAGGCTTCCACGCATACGGCCTGTAGGGCGCCAGTTTGGATCTAGCTGGGGATCCACGGAACTATCTGTACTTGTGACTGGTGTCGCGCCTCCCATACCCCCCCTCTGGTCTGGAGCCAATGGTGTCCTGAACCTGTCAGCACTACCAGGGACTGGATGCATAGTTCTAGGAGAATGAACAGGTAGAGGCGCAGTTCTAGGAGAATGAACAGGTGGAGGCGCAGTTCTAGGAGAATGAACGGGTGGCGCCTGTGTGGTTTGCTGAGTAGTAACAACTCGGGCATGTTGTCCACCAGCAAAACCCCGAGTAACACCAACTTGTGAACTATTCTTCAGGGTTTCCCATCTATCCCAAGTAGCTTGAGACTGGCTCGTCGAATAGGGTGTTCTCAGGTGCGGAGCTTGACGGCCAACAACCTGTTGAGATGGTTGAATAGGAGCAAGAGGACGCTAGCAGAAGGAAAAAAGGGTAATTAGAAGCCATAGACAATAGACAAAATAAAGACACATGCAGAGACACAAGAAGTTGGAGAAATTATAAGCAGGCCTCAAAAGAAGAAAATCTGTGATAGTAAGCAGAACAAGCAAATTTAGGCAATCAAGGACTCCTAGAAAGTGGAAGCATACACACCCTATACGGACTGGTGATGATGGTCTTCTCAATGTTTCAGCAATCACATGAAGGAAATCTCAGAGACCAAAATCAGCAAAGAAAGACTCATCATATTTTAGTCACAACTTTACAAATTAGCTGCCACTCACCTTCAGCGGTAATGCTGACGAGGTCATGCGTGCCTGAAGCAGGTCCAAGTCAGAAAAGGAATGTCTCTCCAAGTCACTTCTTAGATTGGAACCATCCAATGACACAGTAGGCAAATCCTGAGTAGCTGCTGGAGGACCAGCGTGGAGCAAGGGAGTCCTTGCGCTTTGTTGTCTCTGCTGAGGAACAGGAGTGTTCATCTGGGCTGGAAGGGCCTGAACTGCAACAGTTCTGTTTGCCTGCCTGGCTGCAGATGGGAACCTTCCATATTCATTGCTGATTGCAGAGTTCCCATATTGGAACTGTTGCAACTGCAGCAAATTGGAAGAAGATAGCCCATTCTCAAGTATAGAGGTTGGAATAAACGCATTTCCCTCAATCAAGACAGGCGCCTGCATCAAGTTGGTTCTTGCAGGCTCAGAAACACTGCCAGTTTGCATACTGGACCAAGAACTAGATGTCCCTATTCCACACGAGGACAAATAGATTCTTGACCAGAAATCATTCCCCATATCAACAGCACCTGTTTGATTGATTTCACTTGGATTATTCACAGCTGTTGTGTTCTGAACATCAGATTGAATTTGAGAGATCGTTGGGAAATTTTTTCTGTCTTCGATTTCAGCAGTAGTCACAGGATTCATTTCATCATCTATGTCAGTAAGATCTAAATAATCACCGGGGGCATTTGAAGGACCACCAGAACCTCGATGTGGACTGTCTTGACAAATGTCAGGGGTTTTATCCCTGGGCTTTTCAGTATGGTCATCACTTTCCATGATTGCCTTCCATGAACCATCTGAGGAGATCATGACATCTGTGACATCCTCACTCACCTCTTTCAAAACCTTTAAAAGAAAAATAATGTTACTTCTAGATAGGTAATTTGTGTAAAGCATAATACAGCATGTCACTTGCCTTGACCATATCTTGATCAATACGAATATCAGTGAAACACACATGCTGATTACAATGAGGACAACGCCACGATGGTCTCCTTGAATTTATGTCGATATAGTTGTCAAAATCGAAACACTGCCAGCAAAAACACGGACAGTGCAAACCGGTAAGAGTAGGGGAATTAGTGAAGGAAAAATGATTATATACGATACCATATAAAGTCCGCATAAACTGCGCTCATGAAGCTTCTTGCTAGAATTTTCTTAATTTAAATCGACCAATGCTAATATGAATTCATAATCTTCCTGGTTTTTTTTAGGAACCTATCTATTAGATCATTAGATGTCTTTTGAAGGATCAGCCACATCCATATTTCTAACAGATTAAAGACCTTAAAGAAAAAACCAACGAAAGAGGAAAAGTAGAGGCAAATTTTTAACATGCCTGCGAGCTATACAATACTCTAGAATGAGAGGTTGGATAATGATTTATTTTGGATCAAACAGAAGGGCATGCACCTGAAGATGTTTGCAAGAGTGACCTTTTACTGGAGTTTTGATACGTCTGAAGCTGTAAAGGCAAAGAAATAGTAATCAGTGAATTTAACAAATCACAGTCATCAATATGAGAAGAAAGAAACATATCTTTTGGGGCGAAGGGTAGTCAAATAGGTAAATATACTTGGACTCCCAAGGTTAATTACAAATATATGGGTTCTCTGTTTCGAAATTTGAGAGATACCACCCCACATTGATGGCCAACTATCTTATGAAATGACCAATGCAACCTTACTTAAAAAAAATATGCTGACGCAAACCAAATATGCTTATAATCATGACCGGAAGTACCTTATCTCAATCATGTTTACCCCGTCATTCCTAATTCACATCAAAGTTTTCATAAACCTAAGTATGTTCCTGAATGGATAGGGAAGGGGATTATGCTACTCCTTATTCGTTAGAAAATCTAGGGTTCAAGAGAAATGGAGATCATGCTGAAACCATAAAAACCTTAAGGTAACTCTGCTCGAAACGTCGACAATTCTAGATAAGTGCTAAAACTTTATCTTTGATATTTTATTCAAAATAGGTAATTTAGCTCATCAGCTTGCTGTAATGGAAGATAATGCCCATTAGGCCATTAGGATTCTTTTTCTTACTTACTTTGGGGTGGTGCAGGGGAAGACGTCTTAGAAACACAACTTAGATCATCAACTTAATAAAATGGAAGATTTCTTCTTCCTCCTATTTTATTTTACCAACCTCTAATAACTGACGGTACCAAGATGGAAGCCATCTCGTCACAGAAGAAAGCACAAACAGCAGTGTCATTTTGAGTTTTGATAATAACAAGGGGTGGAAAGAAAACAAACTGGAACACAGAAAATTGCATCTTTTACTATCATCATCAAGAATGAAGCTAACCATGCACAAGGAAGACAGGAAAAAAAGGAAAAGAATTACACACATGTCAAATAATAAAAGCCACTTCATATCAATAGCCTTGTCAAATTCCGAAGCAACAAAAATTGGAAGCATACCTTATGGGGCAATTCAGAGAAATTCTTGACGGCCCCTCAATAATCTCAGAGTCTGCATTAACAAAACAGCATATTAATCATTTCTGCTTATAAGGACGTCTGTTCAGACTTTTTGGGGGATGATGGGATGGAAAACTTGAACTATGCATCTAGTCAAAAGGGTGACAAGAACATGTAAGAAACTCAATGTAAAAACATCAAAAAAAGGTGAAGCATAGAATAAGAGCAGACCTGGATCGACAGAAGAAACAGGAGCCTGCTCGTAATCAGGGAGTGTGGCCTGAACAGGGGTAGAGATCTCACTCATGAAGGCAACAGCTATGATATAATTTCCTTCACAATAAGCACAGAGAAGCGTTAGTATTATTCACTTTTGTTTTTAAAAAACTGGAATATATCTTCAAACATACCGTTAAACTGGCCCACAGCTTGAAGAAGATTTGTTCCAAATTTAAGCATATGAGGTACAGGAGATGGAAGCTGAGGTCCAGTGTCCTAGCAAAAGAAACATAATTTAGTAATTTGAGCCCCAGTAAGACACAAGACATCCCTATACTAACACATCTGCAAGTTTTAGCGGTAACGGACCATTAACACATTAGTCCTCCTTCCGACGGGTGTCCCATTTAGAAGAAAGCTGCAGAAGTGAAATGAACGGCAATCAGAATTGTCAGAGTAATTTAACCTGCCAAATATGGAGGCAATGCGCCAAAGTCATTTCAATCAGTAAAAACGAAAAAACTTTCATACTTCACTTGAGGAGGCGTTATAAGACATAGTGAGGTCTCCAGAATATCTGTCAGTGCAACAAATAGTCTCTGCAGATAAAAGGAAACATAAAAATGAGCAATATTTTCCAGAAGTAACCAAGGTTCCAATTTTGACGAGTTGCTGGAATGAAAAATAAGAAGTCAATAAAGCAACGAACTGATGAATAACAAAATACAAATAACGAGAGCACACATAATGCCCTCAATAAAGACCAAGAGTCTTGTGTAACTGCTGCAAAGGAAAAATGATACATAAAGATAATCTATTGTAACTATCTAGGAGGTTTCTTACTACTTTCTCTCCTTCAGAAAGGTTCATATTCTTTGTTATCTGGAAATCATTCACGAAGGCACCAAATCCAGGCTACAAGATGGACAAAATTTATGTCATCAGTATCATCAGCAATATAATTACACTAGCTCACCAGCCACTCCTAGGGGGATGCGTTATTAAATTACTACCTTGACCTCCAGGAAAGAAATTATCCGACCCATTTTCAATAGTGGATAAAATCTGCCAATTCACAAACAAACAAGTGATTGAAATGTAGTTAAGCACATATTCCAAGGTAAATAACGGTATTAACCAAGTAGACTCGTCTATGGAAAATTTGACCTCTAACTGAACAGTGGAAAAAAGCCATGAGATATACATGTCACAGCAAAGAGTTAGCAGCAAATGCTGAATATGAGTAAACTATAACTTAGTAGTTATCCAAAAGTACAAGTCCCAAGCCATGACATCAGACAATTCCTGGAGTCAAACAGAAATATAGGACCCCAGTTTTTGTATTAATTTAACTATTTATTGAGTACCACTAATAAGCCACTGACCTTTCCCTTTATAGGAAGAATGAGATTTGTTACTTTCACATTTTAGCATTAGCATTCAGTGTTACAATATTACTTAAATGAATTGCCAAACAGTACTGTCAGTGGCAGTAATAATCAACCAATAAGAAAGGGAAGTAAATACAACATTCTTTGGCCATAAGACTTTTGAACGCCTGCACAATTAAACCACCAAGTAAACCCACAAATATTCTTACGAAAATTAATTTTTGATATATAAAGCAAATTATTAACCCGAGGTAAGTTGACCATACACCATTGCATGAAAGATTCAGAAATTAAGATTTCAGTGCAGGACAAGATGCCTACCTTGACATTACCGTCGAGATAATTGTCAGAGAACTGCTTGGTTCAGTTTTAAAACCTAATGTGCTGCAGAAGCTGCTGGAAATCTAAACATGCAAACAGAAAAGGAAGACAATCAATTTAACATCAATTACAAGAAGCGAGACAGGTAAGCCATGTAGCAAACCAGCAAACTTATCCACCTCATTTGCAAGATTACAAAGCTCCTCAGCATCTTTCTCTGTAAACCACCCGCTCTGACTAGCATTCTATCAAACAAAGAACGTGGTCAATGAAGAAATTGCGGGAAGTTCCAATAACAAACAAATTGAATGCATGCAAAGTGGTAATCAGCAAGCTCAAGTATGTCTTGGGAAACACCATATAGTTTAATAAACGGAGCACCACCCTAGGCTTAGAACACTGCAGCTTATGTCATCCACAATAGTGGAAGATAGAAACACTCGAGCCAATGTCACGGGAGAATGTCACTGGAGGTGGAACTCTTTTATCCGACCAATCAATCAACTAAACCTCAATCCTAAACTAGTTGGGTTCGGTAATAACTATTATGAATGGGAGCTTCTTAGCGCTTGGCAGTATTGTCAAAGGCGAAAAGCTCTAAAAAGTGATCTAGGTCTATTGGGGCTTTAAGCGCAATATAAGTGTGGGCTCTAGTAACAAAAGGCGCAATGAAGGGAAAATTAAGAATATATATGTAACTCAAGAAAAAGCTAACAATTTCATTTATAATGTTTACTTTAACAACTAATACACTTATTTGCCGATTATACTCGTGTTTAGTACCGCTAGATACAAGATAGAACTCACTCATGGGCAATCTCAGTGCCTTGCCTACACTGAACCGCAACTTAAGCGAGCTGAAGCGCCGTTCCTGAGCTTCAGGGCTCAAATGTGCCTTGAATGAGCCTTTGGCAAAACTGACGCTTGGGCTACCACATATAAGCTTCTACCCCTCCTCTGTAATTCCTCTATTTGGACCCATTTCATTCCAAAATACGTAAGCAAATTTGTCTTTTATGAAAAATCAGGGTTCTTTAAAATTAGAGGCTCTCTACATATAAACTTATCCCTACAAGAACTTAGTTGGCGTTCTGGATATGAGTTTGGTGATATTTTTTTAAAAGTAGTATTTGAAGTTGATTTGAAAAAGATACTTGGAAATTGATGTGTCTGGACATGCATTTCACTTGAAAAAATGTTGAACTTTTGTGAGGGAGAAAAGAAAAGGCAGCCTGGTACACTAAGCTCCCGCTATGCGCGAGTTCCGGGGAAGGGCCGGACCACAAGGGTCTATTGTACCCAGCCTTACCTCACATTTCTGCAAGAGGATGTTTCCACGGCTTGAACCCATGGCCTCCTGGTCACATGCAGCAACTTTACCAGTTATTCCAAGGAAGGTGAGGGAGAAAATATTACTTGAAAAGGTGGTTAGAACTTAGAACCATTTTTTCCAAACTTGAAAAACTCAAATTGAACCATTTTTCTGCTCCGCAATGGTTGTTCCCTTTCAATACTAACTTGGTGTTGAATGTTATTAACATAATTTCCCTTATTAAAGAGAGACAGAGAGAAAGAGATTTGATTGCAATATCCAAACAATTTCTTTTCATACAATTTTGCGCCTACCTCATCCCTTGTCAACAGAGTCAATTATCACAGTATTGTACCAATTGATTTGGATATTCGAGTCTACATCCACTCTTTGTCTCTAATGTGATCATTTCTAATCGTATCTTTTAACCAAATTAAACTTAAACTAACATCCATTGAATATTATATCAATAGAACGACCAAGTAACTAGACTTGGTAATCTATTTTTTGCAGAAACAAAAGCTGAAACATCACTTGCAATGTTTGTGTTGTGTTTGAGGAAGCCAGCAAAACACGCATCTTTCCAAAATTATCCCATAAAGCTGACCAGTGTCCAGGAATTACCTTGACAGAAATCATAAGGACCATGATATGTGCTAGCAGTAAGGTATCACACTGGAGTCTGCATACCTACATGATGCCATGATTTTTTTAAAAAAATAAGCTTCAGTTATTCATTTGATAAATAGGTACATTGTTACAGATACGAAACTATGGCATATATAAGCAAATTCATATAATAGGAATTAAACAGTACACAATCTTCACATAAGCGAATTATGCAGATCACATGGTTTGCAATCAGTCAATTTACTGCACAGCAATTCACAGATCAATTAGAACATCAATAAGAGCAAGAACATGATAGGAAGGGAAAATACTGCATGTAAATTGACTTTCTCTAGACGAACTTACAAGTCTTCCATACAACAACAACAACATATCCAATGAAATCCCACACCGTGGGGTCTGGGGAGGTTAGAGTGTACACGGACCTTACCTCCACCTTGATAGGTAGAGCGTCTGTTCCGGAAAACACTCTGCTCAAGACAAAGCATAATCACAAGCAAGACAATCAAAACAAAGCACTAGTAAAGCAAGAGTAAAGCAAAAGAAACGGTCAGACTCAGATAAAGAATTAAAGCAGTATAAAGTACATTCGAACAAAAGGGAGCAGTAGCTAACACAACTAAATAAGCTAAACAAAATACATTAAAGAACACATATCAGAAATCAAACTACAGTAGATTATAAATCAATAATGTACCTATAAATGTGATAGGTTAATCGGACCTACAGTAATAGCACTACAACTATCAATTTGTAAGCATAAGTAGGACTACGCTCGCGTACCTACTACTCTTCCACCCTAATCCGTGTCCTCCACAACCCCCTATCTAAGGTCATGTCCTCAGTAAGTTGCACCTGCGCCATATCACGTCTAATCACCTCTCCTCAATACTTCTTCAGCCTACCTTTACCCCTCCTGAACTCGTCCATAACCAACATCTCACACCTCCGCACTGGAGCATCTCTTTTGCGCATGCCCAAACCATCTCAACATCGCTTCCCACATCTTATCATCCACCGAGGACACTCCCACTTTCTCCCGGATATCATCATTTCTAATCTTATCTCTCCTTGTATGCCCACACATCCATCTCAGCATTCTCATCTCCGCAACTTTCATCTTTGTATGTGCGAAGTCTTGACTGGCCAATACTCCGCCCCATACAACATAATCGGTCTAACCACCACCCTATAAAACTCGCCTTTAAGTTTTGGTGGCACCTTTTTGTCGTACAAGACTCTAGATGCGAGCCACCGTTTCATCCACCCTGCCCAATACGATGTGTGACATCGTCATCAATCACTTTATTCTCTTGGATAATGGACCCTAGATACTTGAAGCTTCCTTTCTTTGAAATAACCTGAGTACCAAGTCTTACCTCCACGCTTGTCTCAAGGTCGCTCCCGTTGTTGAACCTGCACTTCAAATATTTTGTCTTAGTCCTACTCAACTTGAACCCAGACTGCAAAGTCTTTCTCCAAACCTCCAGTTTGGCGTTCACTCCGCTGCGAGTCTCATCAATCAGGACTATGTCATCTGCGAATAACTATGAAGCACGGACACCTCATTTAGGGTGAGGTGTCAGTGTCGGACACTGGGGGGACACGAAACGCGTCGGACACGCCTCGGACACGTGTCCGGGACATGTCCGAGTGGGCCAGCCCAAAAAAAAAAAAATGCTCGGACACGGTGGGGACGCGGGATGGACACGTACGGGACACGGGAATTAAAAAAAAGTGTAAAAACCCAGAATTTCATTTCGAAATCGCGGTCGCGATTTCCCGCTTCCAGCACGGCGACATCGCTTCTGTGTCGCGACTTCCTTCCAGTCCGGCGACTTCCTTCCACTCCGGCGACTCTGCGTCTGCGAAGATCATCCACGTCCGTGCATTCTTGAAGAGAGAGGAAGAGCGCGACCTGAATAGAGGCATTTAGGGTTTTTCATTTTGTTTAGAGGGCTTAGGAGATTTAGGTGTTGGGAAAATAAGGGATGGGCTGGACGAGGTGGTGTTTGGGCTTGGAGAAATATAAAGTGGGAATGGGTTTTAGTGGGCTTCAATTTGTAAGGGAAAAGAATGATTAGTTTTAGGTATTCTATTTTAAAAATAAGTTATGGTATTTAAAAAAAATGATTTATAACTATAAATTATAAGAAAAAGAAATATCAATGATGACAAATAATACAATAATATTTTGGAAAATGTTTTAAATTGAATATCCTATTTAAAAATATTAATTTTAGTATTTTATATATTATATTATATTATATTATATTATATTATATATATAAAAATATTTATTTATTTATTTATTTTTACAGCCGTGTCCCTGCCGTGTCGTGTCTCCTATTTTTCAAAATTGTCGTTTCCGCGTGTCCGTGTCCTATCGGACACCTCTCACGTGTCCGTGCTACATAGGCGAATAACATACACCATGGTACCTCCCTTTGAATTTGTCGCGTCAGACCGTCCATCACTAAGACAAATAGGAATAGGCTAAGAGATGCTCCCTGGTGTAGCCTCATCATCACTGGGAAGTGCTCCGAGTCTCCTACTGTCCGTACTCTAGTCTTGGCTCCATCATACATATCTTTGATCGCCTTAGTGTACGCCACATGTACACCTCTAACCTCCAAACATCTCCATAGAACCTCCCTAGGGACTTGATCGCATGCCTTCTCGAGGTCGATAAAAACCATATGTAAGTCTTTCTTCCTCTCTCTATACTGCTCCACCAAACCTCTTAATAAAATGAATGGCTTCGGTAGTCGAACGCCCCGGCATGAATCCAAACTTGCTCTCAAAAATAGACACGCCTCTCCTCACCCTCATTTTCCCAAACTTTCATAGAGTGGTTCAGCAGCTTGATACCCCTATAGTTGTTGCAACTCTGGATACCACCTTTATTTTTGTATAAGGGAATCAACTCCACCTCCATTC
Organism: Przewalskia tangutica; assembly: GCA_029844215.1. NCBI lineage: Eukaryota > Viridiplantae > Streptophyta > Magnoliopsida > Solanales > Solanaceae > Przewalskia > Przewalskia tangutica. The sequence continues at coordinate 72,675,494 of CM056740.1, read as the reverse complement.
TTCGGGCATTCTTGTCGTCTTAAAAATGATGTTAAACAACTCAATCAGCCACTTCAAACCAGCCCCGCATGCGCTCTTCCATAATTCAACAGGGATCTCATCAGTTTTCCATAGTAGATGAAAAACAATGCGGGTGATCAAAAGAAAAAGAAAAAAGGCGATTGTTGTTACTATTTCAAAAAAAAAGGTGATTAACAAAAGAGCAATATACAAGTCTTCAATAGTTCTATAGTAATGAAAACAATGTTAATAATAACAGATAAGTATAATTTGGGCTACCAACGCCAAAAGCACAAGAAGGAAGGTTCCATAAATATTTTTGAGAAAGGAGGTACAATAATATAATACTACAGGATACAACCAAATATGCCACACAACAGACAAAGTCCAGCATCACAAATAAATCAATCCCCCTTGGCCAAAATACCAGTGTTTGACAGCCAAGACGACTGGGTCATTCAAGTCATAATCTGCCAACAATTGAACTTACTTCACTTTGGTGTTAACTGTTCTATTTTTCGCACCGTCAGCATTAAGCAGAATTCAAGAGATCACTTTACCGTATTACCCAATCAACTAATCTTTAAAAATTACTGCTCTATAAACCCAAGTTTTGTTTTTTGAAACTGTAAACTCAAGTTTTATAAGAAGATCGAACAATGCCTTTTAGATCCAAGAGTACCAGAACCAATGATCTTGAGCTAGTTGATTGGCATTGAAAGGTCTATTCTCGAAACCAACTAGCTGCACCCCCACCCCAACAAAGTCTCAATAAGTTAACAGAACAAACATTAACAGGTTAGAACTCCGACGGTAATTGAGACACTCTCATAGCTCCATTTTGTTCTCAACTTCTCATACTTGTATTATCACTAGCATGGATCCAGAAGAAATTAAATTGGAAATCTCATATCCAGATTTAAAATTAGCAAAACTTCTCCACAGATACCAATGCAGAGAAATGCTTCCAACTATGATCAAATGTAGCTATCTGACTAAAGTTTGATTGGAGAGCGAATTACTGCAATGCAAGGATAAAAAAAATAGAATATGACGAATCGTGAATCATAAGAGGATCTTCATAGTTCTCTTTCTAAGTTATTGGTAAATAAATTATAATCCTAGATACGTGAAAAGTTTGGACTTATATAAAATACGCCAACTCGCACTTCATGACAAAGAACCTTCTTTCCATGAGCGAGAATGGATGAAAAGGCATCAGATTCCGTAAGGTTAAACAAACCTGAACTTTGTATTGACTTAAAGGGAACCCAAAGGAATAAGCAACTCAAAGTCCAAAAAAGTTAATCACCATCATAATCAGGAAGCATCAACTAAAGAACTGACTGTTTTCACAGTTCCAGAGGTAGTTTCGAAATTTAAACACTGCTAATTATTAGGTTTGAGAAACATAATTTGCCAACATATGAAAGCTCATGTAGCCATTCAATAACATATCCACTAAAAGAAGTGTGCTATACTTCTAACAATAAAAAAAACTAGTGTGCTATACTTCTGATACAGTGGCAATGTTCTGAAAATTAGAGTGATGCTTTCTAAGCAGCCTATATCCCTTTATAACTACGGTGAGGAAAATTCAATATTTTCTAAGCCTATTTACATGATGCAGGGCTCCTGCCCTTTCCCACAGATTCAAGTAAGAACAAAATTGACAATGTCCCCCTTCACCTGATTTTTTTGAACTTGTACTGTTACCTAATTTCCTGATTTAACATTAGTGCTTTCTGCTACACAACTTATAATCGGATCAATGAAGTTATTGCAATATGATGAAATTGACGTCCTGTTACAAGAGTACCTGTTTCACCAGCAGAGGTAAATCTTGAGCTCTATTTGGAACCTCCTGGTTTGCAATGGCAAAATCAATGCCTCTGCATTTATCAAAGATCAGTCACTCAATAACAGTTAACATGATAAAGAAACATAGCTTATGTGTCTCCTATCTGCACTCTAGAAAGGAACAACATACAGAAAGAGAAGATGAGTTAAAAATCACCACTACCACTTTACTAGCTGATTTGACACCATGAACAAGAAAGAGATAGAGGCTCATATTCCTAATTTAACAGCGGGATTCTGAAAGAGATGGAGGAAATAAACTATTTTGCATGATGAATTAGCAATGGATTGCTCTTGCAGACAATGAGCTAATGAGAACTAAATGAGATATCATACAAGCTTTAGCCTTTCATTCCCAAATGCCAAACATACTGAAATATTACATGCGATCATGGCAAATGTGACATTTACAATAACAGAATGGTCAAGGATTACCATTCAGAACGAAGTTTCAAATACGATATAGGAAGTCCTTTGAACAAGTCATATATCTAATTTGCTCTTTCCCATAAATAAGGAAAAGATTAGAAAGTAATTGCCAACTTCTTTTTCATGCTTTTGCAGTAGTAGTTAAAAGGTAGTATAATATCACTAAGAGAGCATCTTCAATTTAGAAAGGTGAATCCAGGATTTAAGCCAGCTAGGTGCAAAATACATGAATTCATTACTCTTCTATGACAATGGAATCCCCCACGCCTGCTACCGACAGCCTACATCAACCACTATATCGAAGTCTTTGAAAACCGTCCAAATAAATAGAACTTCTTTTTAATTTCATTTATCCGCTTAAACAACTAAAATTCTAACTGAGTAAGTAGCCAATAATTAGACACCACATCCTCCAAATTCTTCTGACAATAAATCTTGTTATGTTGATCACAATTAAGCACAATATGCACTGTAAAATGTGTCAATGTCCAAATTTTCATACTTTTAACACACAATGCTAAAAATTCAAAGAGAAATGAGTAAGAACCTACATATTAAGAAAAAAAATTATTTTCAACTCGGTCCCAAACAAGCTAAGATAAACTATATAAAACCTCACTTCTTCGTTTAAGCTCAACGCATAATCATCCTCGTCGTAAATTCATACCAAACAAAACAAAAGTGAAAAGTAAATTTTATTAATAGTATATAACAATAATATTCAACGTTTTCCGCGGCCAACACATATTTACTTAGCTAAGTTACTTTTCGAGAAGTTTCGAGACCTTTCTTCTCACTTCTCCTCTCTTCTTTTGTTCTTTTTTCCCTTGATCTACTCAGGTACTCGACTTTTTGGTGCAAAATTCATACTCCCGGTGCCGGTGAACAGTGATTCTCGACGGCGGACAGGTTCGATCCAACTGGAGTTGGTACCTCCGGTTGCCTGGATCCATTATTTGTCCTTATCCTTGTTAAATTTTGCCGCCTTGTTGTATTGATTCGTGACTTTACATTCTTGCATTTACCCTTCCTGTCTTTAGTTATAGCATTCTTAGCGTAGTGGTTTTACTTGCCTCTAGATTCTTGTTAACTTGTGCTTTCACTTTGATCTCTTCCTGTTTTAGGGTAAACATTTGATTAGTTTATTATTTTATATTTGCTTTAGTGGTTTTGGTAACTGATGGTAGACTAGGGTCATGTTCTCGGTCGGGGACGGGGGCGAGGGTTAGGGGGTAAGTGGGGTAAGGGAGATGCTAGGCTGAGAATAGGGTCTTGGAACATTAGGACTTTAACGGGAAAGCCCATTGACCTAGTTAAGATTCTTAAGAAGAGGAGGATTAATATAGCATGTGTCTAGGAGACCAAATGGGTAGGACCTAAGGCTAAGGATGTGGACGGATATAAGTTATGGTTCTCGGGTAGGTCGAGGTATAGAAATAGGGTAAACATTTTAGTAGATAGCAAGCTAAGTGATCAGGTGGTAGAGGTTAGGAGGGTGGATGATGGCGATTAAGTTGGTAGTTGGAGGATTCACGATGAACATTATTAGTGCTTACACAAGCGGGCTAGGACGAGGAGGAGAAGAGGGGCTTTTAGGAGAATTTAGACGAGGTGGTAGGTGGTATACCACCCAGTGAGAAGTTATTTGTAGGAGAGAATTTCAATGGACATATCGGGTCACACTTCCAGGGGTTATAATGGCGTGCATGGACAGTGGCGAATCTTGCCCAAAATATTAAGGGGGTGGTGGCGAATCTTGCCCAAAATAATAAGAGTTCAATCATTTCAAGAAAGTTACCTCTATTTTTTTATCTCAGTGATTCGTCATGACCTCTAAAAGCAGAAGCTTAAAACGTGAGCCAACGAATTGAATCAATTTTCTTAAGTTGGACTATCATACCAACTACCAGTAAAAATACATAAATCAATTATCAAAGAAACAAACATAAATGAATAGTTAATCTGTTAAAGCATTAATCTGTTTTCTGCGAGCAAACTAGATAGGAACACAAGATACACCTCTGTACACAATCATTAACCTAAAAACAACTCAAAAATAACATCAACATCTCCAAACTACACGACAGCCCATCATATTTCAATACCAATTTCTCCTAAAAAACTCATTATTAAGGCTTACTTTCAACTAACCCTATTGATTTTTTTGGCCTTTTCTTTCTTTTTTTCCGCAAATCTTGAACGACCCTTTTCATATTTTGCCTTTTTTTTCACAAATCTGGAATACCCATTTGATATTTTGGTTCTTTTTTTGGAAAATTTAAACTTTACTTAATTTGGTTGAAATTTCAAGAATCCATGGCCGGCACAACTACCGCCGGCGATACCAGCACTAGCAACAACCTAGTTCCGGCAAGAGTCTAAGCAAGAAGGAACTTACATTGATATAAGGTCATGAAAACTATAAAATATGAACTAAAACCAACAAAAAAAACAAAAAAAATTCAAGAAGAGTACAATGAAAAATGAGTTTAATCAATCTACACAAAAAATTCAGCTATGTATCAACTTACATTGATATAAAGAAGAAGATTTGGAGTTGAAGTATGAACTACATAGAGAGGTAAGAAGGAGGCTAGGGTTTGTGATTGAGGGCAAAAAAATTTAGTTATATAAAATAGTGTATTTTGAGTTATATATATAAAAAATAAAAATAAAATATTTGAGGGGGGCGTGGCCCCCTCCCGCCCCTTCTAAGATTCGTCGTTGTGCATGGAGGCTTTGGCCTCGGGGAAAGGAATGGGGGAGGCGTCTCACTTTTGGAGTTCGCTAGAGCTTTTGGGATGGTGATAGCCAATTCGAGGTTTTTGATGAAGGAGGAGCACTTGGTTATTTTCGATGGCTAAGACTCGGATAGACTTTTTGTTCCTTAGGAAGGTTGTCAACGGCCTTTGTAAAGACTGCAAGGTTATTCCGAGGGAATATCTTACAACCCGACATAAGCTTTTGGTGATGGATTTGGAGATCAAGATGGAGAAGAAGATGAGGATTATGGATGACAGTTTAAGAATCAAATAGGAGAGTTTGACCATGGCTAGTGCAAAAGAGATGGGGGAGAGGTTGATGACCAAGGGGGCTTAGGGGAATAGTGGGGAAATGATCGGTATGTCGAACAGGACGGTCAGTTGCATTCGAGAGATATCTAGGGAAGTTCTTGGGGACTCGAGGGGTAGTCGTGGTAGACATCGAGGGGACCGGTAATGGAATGGTAAAGTTAGAGAGAAGGTGAAAGCAAAGAAAACGGCATATGTGAAATTGGTAGAAAGCAAAGATGAGATGGAGAAGTGGACGAATAGGGAATTGTATAACATGGCGAGTAAGGAGGTAAAGTTTGCGGTTACGGCGGCAAAAACAATGGCTTTTGAATGCATGTATATGGAATTAGAGGGAAAATGCGGGGATAGAAAGTTGTAAAGACTAGCCAAGGCGAGGAAGAGGAGAGTCCGTGACTTAGATCACGTGAGATGCATCAAGGACGAGGACGGCAAAGTACTAGTGGAGGACGCACATATTAGGCGGAGGTGGCAGTCTTCCTTCCATAAACTCTTGAACGAAAAAAGAGATATAGACATTGTGTTGGAGATCTGGAGCAATTTGGTAGGTACCGAGATTTTGGGTATTATAGTAGCTTTAAGGTTGAGGATGTTGTTCGTAGAATGAGCAGGGGACAAGCGACCGGGTCTGATGAGATCCTAGTTGAATTTTGGATGAGCACAGACAGGGCAAGTTTGGAGTGACTGACTGAGTAATTTACCATCATTTTTAAGACAACGAGAACGCCCGAAGAATGGAGGTGGAGTACAATGATCCCTTTGTACAAGAACAAAAGTGATATCCAGAGTTGCAATAACTATAGGGGTATCAAGTTGCTAAGTCACATTATGAAAGTTTGGAAAAAATCGTGGAAATGAGGGTGAGAAGAGGCGTGTCTATTTTCGAGAACTAGTTTGGATTTATGTTGGGGCGTTCGACCACAAAAGTCATTTATCTTATTAGGAGGTTGATGGAGCAGTATAGGGAGAGGAATAAAGACTTACATATGATTTTCAGCGACCTCGAGAAGGCATACGACAAAGTCTCCAGGGAGGTTCTTTGGAGATGTTTGGAGGTTAGAGGTGTACCTGTGGCGATCAAGGATATGTATGATAGAGCCAAAACCAGAGTACGGACAGTAGGAGGAGACTCGGAACATTTTCTAGTGATGATGGGTCTGTATTAGGGATTAGCTTTTAGCCCATTCTTATTTGTCTTGGTGATGGATGGACTGACGCGACAAATCCAAGGAGAGGTACCATGATGTATGTTATTCGCATACGACATAGTCCTGATTGATGAGACTCGCAGCGGAATGAACGCTAAGTTGGAGGTTTAGAGACAGACTCCGGAGTCTAAAGGATTCAGGCTGAGTAGGACCAAGACAGAATAGTTGGAGTGCAAGTTTAGTAACGGGATCGACCTTGAGACAGGCGTGGAGGTGAGGCTTGGTACTCAGGTCATTCCGAAGAAACAAAAGCTCCAAGTACCTCGGATCTATTATTCAAGGGAATGGAGAGATTGATGACGATGTCACACATCGTGTTAGCACATGGTGAATGAAATGGATAGACCGACTATGTTGTATGGGGCGGACTGTTGGTCAGTCAAGACTTCGCACATTCAAAAGATAAAAGTTGTGAAGATGAGGATGCTGAGATGGATGTGTGGGCACACGAGGAGGGACAGGATTAGAAATGATTATATATCCGAGATAGAGTCGGAGTGGATTCGGTGGAGGATAAGATGCGGGAAGCGAGGTTGAGATGATTTGGGCATGTGCAGAGGAGAAACACAAATGCCTAGAGTGGAGGTGTGAGAAGTTGGCTATGGACGGATTCAGGAGGGGTAGAGGTAGGTCGAAGAAGTATTTGAAAGAGGTAATTAGACGAGATATGGCGCAGGTGCAACTTACTGAGGATATGACCTTAGAGAGGGGGTTGTAGAGGACACGGATTAGAGTAGAAGGGTAGTAGGTAGTCGAGCGTAGGAACTTACGCTTGGAAACTGGTAGTTGTAGTGTTATTATTGTAGGTCCGCTTAGCCTAGAATACTAATAGGCGCGGTATTGCTTTATAGACCCCTGTAGTTTGATTTTTGTTGTTGTGTCCTTTAGTGTACTTTGCTGAGCTTATCTACCTGAGCTAATTACTGCTTATTTTTTTAGAATGCGCTAGCATGACGTATTCGCTTTTGTTACCAACATTTTCATACTGCTTTAACATTTTTTATCGGGTCTGACCGTTTCTCTTGGTTTGCTCTTGCTTTGCTTTGCTTTTGATTTTGATTTGCTTGTGTTTATGTTTTATCTTGAGTCAAGGGTCTCTCGGAAACAACAGTTTTACCTACCAAGGTAGAGGTAAGGTCTGTGAATACTCTATCCTCCTCATACACGTTATGAAATTTCACTAGGTTGTTGTTTTTCGGTAACCCGAGTGACCTGGGTTCAATACTCAGCAACGGTGTCATATTATATCTGTAGAAATGTAAGGTGAAATGCATCTGATAGACCACTTGTAGTCAGGCCATGGGACCACATGCATAGCGGGAGCTTAGTCTTGTCGCTTGCTTTTTGTTCTCAGTAAGTCTAAAACCTATTACTAACTAGTAGATGAGCTAAAATATAGACATGAGCAAAAAAAACTACATATAATGCAGAGTACAAAAAGGATGTTGCTACAACAACATACCTAGTGAAATCCCACAAAGTGGGTCCGGGGTGTAGAGTGTACGCAGACCTTACCCTACCTTGGGAGGTAGAGGTTGTTTCCAGTAGACCCTCGGTATGGGAAAAAACAACAAATGCATACGATGATCAAAGTACAAGAAACAACAGATATCAAGTAGAAATAGAAAGACAAGAAACTACAAGAGTAATACTATGACTACTAGTATAAAAGGATAAGTAGGACAATGCTCAACTACTCACTAGCTTTCTATCTTAATCCGTGTCCTCCACAACTTCTTATCTAAAGGATGTCGCTAATATCCTCAAAAACAAACTATGCATGAGGATTAAAACTTAGATGAAGAGGTAGAAGTACGCCGAAAAAGTATTGAGAATGATTAGGCATGACATAACGGAGTTCCAGCTTACCGAGGATATGACTTTAGATGGGAGGTTATGGAGGACTCAGGTTAAGGTAGAAGGCTAGTAGATAGTCTCGTTTATCCTTTCATATTAATAGTCGCAACATTGCTCTATAGTTTCTTGTCCTTTGGTTTATACTACTATATGTTGTTTCTTGTACTACAATTATCTTATTTATTTGTCGTAGCTACTGCTCCTTTTTTCAAACTGTTTTATCATGGCTTAATCGTGTTCGTTATTTTTATTTTCATCTGTTTTGAATTTCTTGTCTTTATCTGAGTTTTTTATGCTTTCTCTTGAGCTGAGGGTCGTTCGGAAAGAGTTTTTACCTCCCAAGATAGGGGTAAGGTTTGCATACTATCTACCCTCCCCAGACCCACGTTGTAGGATTTCATTAGGTATGCTGTTGTTCCACAAGGATTAAAACTAGACAATAACCAGAGTACATTAAAAATGAAATAATATCCCAAAAAACTCACAGACCTAAAATTACAAAGAAAAATGAGAGAAAAAAACTAGATATTAAGCAGAGTACGCACAAAATGCAATAATTTGCCCAAAATAATTAACGTGCTCTGCTTTCAAAGTAAAATGAGCAAAAATTCAAATATTAAGCCAAAATAATCACATTTTCGAACGCGCTAGGGCTAAAAACCAACACATTACGCATTAAACCTAACAACTACAAGCGCAGATATAAAAATTAGATTAATAAAATTACAATAATAATTACAATATATATATATATATAGAAGGTTCTAGAAGAAACAAATGGAACCTTGCAAGTGAGAGGCAAAGGTGAACGAATTCCTGAGCGTTAACAGTAGGTTGATTACACACGTGTGTTGCCAATCGATCAGCAACGGCGGAGATGCGAAACGAGTTTACGTATGATGGATTTAACATATTAGCTCCGACGTTGACGCCGGTCGCCGGCATCGAGTTCAGCGTCGTTCCGGCCATGTTTAGCTTCTCGAGCACACTGAAACTTTTTGGTTTTGTCCTTAATGAGTCCAACAGTTAAGGACTAGTAATAAGAGAAAATGGCAAATATGATCCCCTAAGTTTGAGGATAGATACAAAATAGTCCCTTAAGTATGCACTTCACAGGTTTGATCCTTTATGTTTGCCCAAAAATAATATTTTTATACTCGTAAAATATTTAGCGGACTATATCTCTTAGATTTAACTGAAATAGTGGAATTCTTTTTAATATAAACACTAAAATCTTATCAAATCCTAAAATATGCAACACAAAAAAACTATTTCCTCCATTTAAAAAAAATTATATGGTTTTGACTTGACGTAAAATTTGAGAAAGTAGAGAAATTTTTGAATCTTCTGATATTAAATTAAAAATGTGTAGAATATACAAAAGTTACATTTAAATGTATGATCTTAAATATGTCACGTGAAAAATTAAAATGAATATTGATAAGAATTTCAATAATACAGTATATGCGATTTCGATATATTCTAAGTCAATTGCATTTCATAAATGAGATGCAACCATTTGTGAATACTTGAACCATCTTCTTGTATCCAAAATTGTTCATGAGTAGTATACACATATTAAAACTCATGAATCCCGCTTCTAACTAACTTCAATAATTTATAACTTATAGATAATACTTCATTACTGCATGAGGTAAAATATGCAGGTCGTCTTAAATATTTGGGGGTCTTGTAAGATTTTTTTTTATATTTTTTATAAATTATTTATAATAATAAAAAAATATAAATTTAAAAATAGGGTAGGACGGGAGATGAGGGTAGATGGGATGGGTGGGGTATAAGTGGATAGGGGTGGTAGGGAGGTAGTGGGTGGGTAGAATAGGCAAAGTAGGGGCAGAGATGTAAGGGTGGTTCAGTGCTTGGGTGGGGATTGATGTAGGAGATGTGGTAGGGTGGATGGATAGTGTGATGGGTGGTTGAGGTGTGTTAGTATACTTTTATTGTTCCGAAATAATAAAGAAATTTTTTAAATAATTATTTATAAACAAAAAATTTAATCTAAAATGGAGCTCTAATCGTTAATATTGATAATTTTCATGTGTCAAGTTTGGACATCATTATGGATTTATTTGAGATGTTGATTTATGATGGGTCAACTTGGAGTTAGCCCAAACCAATTCATTATCAAAATACTCTTGACCAAACTCATAAAACCTTAGACGGGTTGAACGAGTCATTTGAATTTGAACTAATTTTAACGCCCCTAATTAAACCACATGTCCCGCACCAAGTCCATATTCAAATTAAAGCCGTGCTAACGCGGTTAGTAAACTATAGTCATATAACAAGACTTGTTTATATGAATTCATCATTCATAGCATAGCTAAAAAATAACATCAATCTTCCAAAATTAATTAAGTTTCTAAAACTGTCTCCACCCCAATCCCCAAATTCGTCCTTTGTCACCTTCATCCCATCGTATACACGTAGAAAACGAAGAAGACATTAATTACACGTCTGTGTCCAGTACGGAGTTAGGTGCATCAAATGTTGCGGTTGTTGAATGTTGTGGAGTTACGACGATAATCATAGGTATTGTTATCTTAATTCTCGCACTCACTGTTTTCAAGGTAAAAGAACCTACAATAAGGATGAACTCGATCAGGTTCGAGGTTCCGCCAGGGTCCGCCAGGGCTCGGCGGATAAGCGTCAACGTCACGGCTATGACTAAGAAACTAGTGGGAATTCCCAGGCTAACGAGTGCTTTGGTTGCAGGGGAATTGCCGGTAAGTATGTCCACAAATATTAATGGAAAGGTCAAGTTGGGGTGTGATTAAGAAGAGTGTTAGCATAAGGATGAATTGTAGTATGATAGTTGATTTACAAAGGCAATATGTTAAGGATATGGATTGCGACAAGAAAGCTTCACTCTAATTACTGAAATTCGAACGCGTGACACTACAGTAAATTGAGTGATCTTCATTTGATTATGAAGGGTGGATTCTTGGAACTCCAACACCACAATTTGAACTGTGACAATTTGACTATGAAAGAATTAATCATTTGATTATTTTTATTGATGAAAGACATATATATATATATACAAGTTATAATAGGAGAATCTTATTCCTATTTTACATCTGAATTCCTATTTTATAAAGAGACTAACTATACACTTATGGTAATATTACAATCATAATTAAGGTACAAGACTAATATGGACAATATACCAAATATACAATTTGTATTAGGATTTTACGGGTGGGACCACTGGGACGTGGTTACTGTTTAACACACCCCCGTAGTCATAGCGGCGGTCTTCGTACGCTGAGAATGTCTCTAAAATCTTCAAAAAAGACTGAGGGAAGATCCTTTGTAAAGATGTCTGCAATTTGATATCTGGAAGGGACATGACAGACGCATACTTGTCCTTTAGCTACCTTCTCTCGAACAAAGTGAATATTCATCTCTATGTGTTTAGTACGTTGGTGCTGAACTGGATTACCAGAAAGGTAGATGACACTTATATTATCACAATATACCAAAGTAGCCTTCTCAATAGGACAAAGAAACTCTAAAAGTAGATTTTGTAATCAACACGACTCAGAAATCACATTGGCTACCCCTCAAGACTCGGTCTCTGCACTTGAACGTGCTTGACAGACTATGAGACCAAGTTATTACCTAAAAAACATGCAATAGCGGGCGTAGGCAAATGCGGTGTCGTGAACACCCCAATCAAGATGTCGTATAGGAGACTAGTGTAGACGTCGACGAAGGATACAAATGGAAGTCATACTCAAGTGTTCCTGAATGTACATAAGAATGCGTTTGAGCGCATTTATATGTTCAACTCTGGGATCATGCATAAACAAACAAACCTGTTGTACGGCATATGTAATATCAGGTCGCGTGAAAGTCGGATACTGAAGGGCGCCCGTAAGACTACGATAGCGGGTCGTATCCTCATAGGGAGAGCCAGCTGCAGCACCCAACTTGGGTTTAGTATCAACTGGAGTAGAAGTGGACTTATATGATGACATCCCAGCCCTCTCAATGATCTCTGCTGCATACTTCCTCTGTGATAAGAACAATCCACCTGCATGACGAGTTACATCAATTCCCAAAAAGTAACTCAATGGGCCCAAGTCCTTCATGACAAACTCAGAACTGAGCATTGCCATAATGGACTTTCGCAAAGCATCAGAATAACCAGTCAAGATAATATCATCAACATATAATAGAATATAAGTCATGGAAGATCCCTGACGGTATATGAATAATGAGTTATCAGACCTGCTGTGAGAGAAACCCATAGTCGAAACATAGTCAGCAAACCTCTTATACCATGCCCGTGGAGACTGCTTAAGCCCATACAAGTACTTCCTCAATAAACCGACATGATTAGGATATCTAGTATCCCTAAACCCCAAGGGCTGATGCATATACATTGTCTCATGAAGATCACCATGTAGAAAAGTATTTTTCACATCTAGCTGATGAATGGGCCATGATTTCGAAAGAGTCAAGCTGAGCACAATACGAATAGTTGTCGGCTTGACCACCGGGCTAAATGTCTCACCACAATCCACGCCAACCTGTTGAGTCTTGTCATCACCTACAAGTCGAGTCTTATGTCTTGCAAATGAACCATTCGAATTTTCTTATGAGCAAAAATCCACATAGATCGAATAATATTAACATTAGATGGACGGGGTACCAACTCCCACGTCTTATTATCAATAAGAATATTATGACTGCGAGTGACTGGACCATGACTCTGGGCTGAATTGGGTGAATTTTGAGGCCGCGGCGCCTGATGAACAGTGCTCTCTGGAATTTTGGCGCCGCGACGCATCCCCAAAGGGTCGTGGCGCTGACGACGGTTGTTCTGAAACTTGGTTACTGTCTGGTAGGCGCCACGACGCCTCCCCTAAGGGTTGCTACGCTGGAGACGAACTTTGTGATAGATCTGAGAAATGACAGAGAATATAGGGGGAAATATCATCATCCAAAAAATCATATGAACTAGGCATTCTACTTTAGAGAAAGGAAATCGGGAATCATCAAAGAGAAGATGACGACTAATGATGATTCATTTAGAAGACAAATCAAAGCATTTATAACCACGGTGATTGGACGAAAACCCCAAAAACACACAAGGAGTAGAACGTGCCTGAAGTTTGTTGATTGTGGTGGATGAAAACTGTGAATAACATAAGCATCCAAAGACCCTAAGATGATAATACGAAGGTGTTTTATTGTATAACACTTGAAGAGGGGATGAATATGTCAAACCTTTAGAGGGAAGAATATTAAGTAGATATGTAGCCATTTGTAGAGCATGATGCCAAAACAACGGAGAGACGGAAGAATGAACCAATAAAGTGCGGATAATGTTGTTAATGGTACAAATTTTTCATTCAGCTTTCCCATTTTGTGAAGACGTATGAGGACAAGAAAATGAAAATTTATCCCATTTTGAGTACACAACTCCCTAAACTCCCCATTGTCATACTCTTTACCATTATCATATTGAATGATCTTTATTTCCCGTTCGAATTGAGTTCTTATGAAAGCTCTAAATTTTACGAATATGGAAAAAAATTGAGATTTTTTCTCAATTGAAAACTTCCATAAAAATTTAGAATAATCATCCAAGAATAAAACATAATATCGATGACCCATAGAACTGAGAACGGAAGATGTCCATAAATCGCTATGAATAATATCAAATGACATTGAAGTATGAGAAGTCGAAGCTACAAACGGCAACTTAATAATTTTTCCTAAAGAACAAGATTGACAATTTGGAGTACTACGCGAACCTTTACAGGAAATAAACTTATTTTTATCTAAAACAGATAAAATAGACGACCCCGAATGACCTAGACGAGCATGCCACAAGGAAGGAGCAAGGGCTGCAAAAGTGGATGGCATGGTCTGACGCGAGAAACCGAGACTTGGTGTGATTAGATAAAGATCCCTCTACTGTCACACCTCATGAGAGGACTCCCCGTCTTGAAATCTTTCACAGAAAACTCATACGGATCAAAATCAATAGAAACCCAATTATCAGTGGTGAATTTACGGATAGACACCAAATTTTTAATTAGTTTTTGGACATGAAGGGTATTTTCAAGACAAGTGGTGAATGAGGAGGGATAAAGTTTTATGACCATAACCCTTAATTGGAATTGAATTGCCATTACACACAATTATACCACGATTACTGCTCAAATTAGAATAAGACGAGAGAGTAGCTTGGTCAGATGTCATGTGGGTGGTGGCGCCGGCGTCCATGCACCAATTCGGGTCTGGTTGAGTCATTCCAAGCGTGTGCATTGCAGCTTCAATGTCGGTATGCGTGGGTCGCATTGCGTGATGGGCCTGAGGGGGGCGAGATCCAAGTATACCGGACTGTTGGGGCTGCCCATAAGCTAGTCTGAACCCTGGAGTCTGACCTTAGAAGAATCTGGGCCGCGATACTTGCATGGGCTGAGACTGCGGCGACGTGGCGCTGTAATGCTGGGCCACGACGCTGTAATGCTGGGCTGCGGCATTGTGCGACGCTGGGACCCATTGCCACTGTCCAAGGGTCCACTATGGGCCCCAGAACTGCTGCTACTGCTGCAGGTTGCCCCCGTTGTTATCGCGATTTTTGCCATTGTTTCTCCGATTTTGGCCCTTTTTATCACCACCGTTGTTGTGATTGTGGCACGAGTTGGTAGAACCGGAAGGAGAAATATTGGACTCAGTTGTGATGACAACAGGACTAGCTCCAATAGCTACCTTCTTAGCCAATCTGGCTTCCTCTAATGTAAGCATGGATCGTGCCTGATAAAATTCCGGCAGGGGGTTACTCTGACGAATAACCGAAGCAACACTGTTATAAGCCTCTGATAGGCCTGCAACCATCTGAAGAACAAAACGACTATTGCTCCTAGGAACACTCATATTGCGAAGTTGATCTGCCAAGTCCTTGAGTTGCTGACAATAAGAAGAAACGTTAGGAAAAGTTTCCTTAGCAACTTTAGAAAATTCCTGCTCAAGGATAACAATGCGAGAATGACTGTTATCTTGGAAGATATCACGCAATCGATTCCACGCCGCCATAGTTGTGGAGTTGGGTTCCATAATCGTTTGTAAAAGGTCCAAGGAAATAATGACATAAATCCATTGTAGAAACTTTGCATCAAACATGACCCATAAATTTGGATTGACTGCTTTGGTGGGCACAACCGTTGTAGTTGTCATATCACCATCCGTAAGAAGAGCTGGAGGGATGATGTGGTGAAGAACTTGATGTGCCATAACATGAATCTTGAATAATTCCGCCCACGTCTCATATTTGACGTTCTCTAAATCAAGAACAATAGGAATAACGCTCTTGATTTTGGAAACTGTGAGGGCATGATGAAACATATTTTTATCAGAGTCATGGTGAATAAAACACAAGATTCGGAGAAGGGAATTTTGTGTGAGAGGATTTTTAGAAGAGAACGGCCGCGGCTTTGGGCAAAAAATCAAGAGAAGGACCGCGACTTTGGGCAAAAATCCCAGAGGGGGAGAGAGAATTTGAGGAGCGAAAGCAAGGTAAAGAGAACCTAGACTTTTGATACCATGAAAGAATTATGGTCTGTTTGGCCAAGCTTCTGGGAATGTGTTTCTGTTTCTCAGAAGTAGTTCTGCATAAACTGTTTCTGGAGAATCAGTTAAGGTGTTTGACCTATAATTATGAGCGGAATGTCAGTTTAAGGAAAGCAGTAAAAGCAAATAACAATTAAAACAGCTAAGCATACAAGATTAAAGCAAACAATTTTAAGGCATTTAAAACAAATAAAAGCAAATAAAGCCAAACAATAATAAACATATATTTGTTATGGTCAAGAAACTGATTATCCCCAGCGGAGTCGTCATGTTGTCGCGCCCGTTTTTGACCTCGGGGTCTTAACGGTATTCGCAACGTTGCTTTTTGGCGCGGTTCCCTGGATGGAGCAATAATGCTGATTTTAAGGAGTCGTCACCTAATTAATTAAGTGAATTAGGACACTTGATTTATTGCAATAAAAATATTGCAATTAATCTCCATTTAATGGTCTGCGAAATTAATGAGATTCTGGATCAGGGTTCTTTATTATCCTAAAGGGAAGGGGTTAGACATCCTTTAAGATCCGCTAACTTGCGGTTATCCGTTCAAACCTAGGTTAATTATTTATTGCCTTTATATTCTACATACTTGCATAATTTACAATTACAATGAAATGCAATACAGAATAATAAATCGAATAAAACTCCGGAACATCTTTTAGCCCTTTTTAGGCCTTCTGCACAAGATGACCTCTGGATACCTGCATAAACACTTAGTAAAAGGGCTAGTAATAGAATAAATAATTTTAAGAATTAATTAGTAAAGCCAAAAAAAATAAATTCGTCTTTTGCACAGAGGAGGCCTTGGAAATCAGACGGAGATTCCTTCATCGGCCAATATTGCTAGAAACAATAAAATAAATAAAACCTTCGTATCCGCGCCAAAACAGTAATAGTTTTAAACACGGAGGGCTCAGATATATAAAATAAAGTGGGACAGCCTAAACAAGTGCGGCTGCGAGAATTCGCCCTGCCAACGCATGTTGGTTATCCGGTGTAAGTGGAAGAAATCATCATTGCCATGAAAGCTTCATTTATTTTATTTTCCGTCTTTGCAACTGTGGAGGCCTAAAAAATCGACGGATAACTTTTTCATTGGTCAATCAAGCGTAGTATCTTGATAAAATCAGTGACATCTTTTCACATGTATAGAAATCTGTCCATTTCAGTTTAGTAAAAAAAATAAAAGGGCAAAATAGTCCAAAGTCAGTGCGGAACAAATAAATAGTAGCCAAGCCACAACAACATGACGAACACAATCAGTTCGCGAAATAGTGGAAGCAACAACAATATAGTTCACCGAAAACCTCATAACGTTGCCGGAGACAGTTCAAACATTATACAAAAATTGTTAAAGGGTCAAAGTGTCAAAACCAGTCCAAAAATGGTCGCAACAGTAGCCACCGATCGCCAAAAATTATTAGAACGTCGTCACATATCCAAAATCAGAAAAACAAAGTCCATTAGCCATAACAGATGATAGATACCAAAATAAAGTAAAAAAACAAGGTCGCCGGAGTTTTAGAAACTCCGGCGAGATTCATTCGTAAAAAAAATAGTCCCAGCAGCCAAAGCACATAACATATACCAAAAATAAAACCAAGCCAAGGTAGCCGGAGTTCTTAAACTCCGGCGAGATCAAAATATCAGAAAATCAGTCCATAAATACCAAATTAGTCCAACAAACACAAAATATAGTCGCAGTAGAACGAGTAACAACTGCATCACCGGAGATGGTGAAAGAAGAAGAAAGACGGTGTCACTTCCATTGCTAACGCCAGAGCGACGCCGCCGTGGTGGCCTTGGTGGGGTCTGGAACAGCGGGGGTCGACGATGGGGTGTGGGGTAGTCGGCGGTGCAGGAGTTCGTGGTGCTGGGAGGTTGAGGTGATAGGGAAAGGTGTGTGGATGTTGGCGGGTTCGTTGTTCGAAGGTGTCACCGAGTTTGAACTCCGTGGGTCAGCGCAACGAAAGGGTGAAAGGGAGTGGGCTCGACGGTGCGATTAGGGTCCTTTTTATGTGGCGGCTGATGGTTAGATAAAGATGGAGAGAGGGGTAAACGGCTGATGGTCTTTTTTAGGGTAGGGAATTGTTTTATTTATAGTGTGGGATTAGGTTTAGGTTTTGGGTATTGAGGAAAAAGATGAAAGGTGTATTGGGCCTCATTTTTGGGCCTCAGTTTTTGGCGGATTGGACTGATCCGGATTGTGCCTCGGGTTGGACTTATTTGACAAAAATGCAAAACGAGTTAATTATTTAAAAGAAAAAATATTTAAAAATATACAAAATTATCAAAAATGAAAATGCCGATGCAATAATAATAAAATATAATATTTAAGAAATGTTTAATGCCTAATTAAAAGTAAAAACGGGATGCCAATTAATTATTTAAAGAGATGCAAACATTAATAAAATAAAACGACGGTGTAATAATAATAGAAACATAATATTAACAAAGACATCATGCTTAATTTAAAATAAAAAGATGCAATGTCATTTTGTGAAGAAATAAACATAGAATATTATGTAAAAAATGCAAAAAAATGATGATTAAAATGTGGTGTCCTAAAATGCTTAAAATTGCAAGAAATGACTAAAAATGGGTCAAAATTGGGCGTCAACACCGCCCCTCCTCTCCGTTCTGAACCCGCCTATCCCGATCCCAGTGAGTCCGGCCCGGCCCACTGACCAGCCCTATTTTTAACATCCATTTGTGAAATATGTCAATGACGAACAGAGGCTACTGCAATAAGAACCCGGACAGATGTCATCTTTGCAACAGGTGCAAAAGTCTCTTCATAATCTATCCCATATTCTTGAGTAAAACCCTTTGCAACCAAACGAGATTTATATCGCTCAATAGAACCATAAGACTTGGTCTTAATCTAGTACACCCATCGAGAACTAATAGTTTTCTTACCAGTTGGTAGAGAAATCAAATCCCAAGTATCAGTTTTGTTCAAAGCAGTCAATTCCTCATTCATAGCCTCTTGCCAAAGAGGATCATGAGTTGTCTCACAGTAGGAGGTAGGCTCACAGAGAGAATTAATAGAAACTAGAATGGAAGCGAATGATGGAGCATAACAAGAATAATCAAAATCGGATACCTGAGTAGATCGCAAAGTGCGTTTAGGATAGCGAGGTGGATCTGGATCTGCAACCACAAGAGGTTCTGAAATAGGCGTAGAAGGGGGGTGAGTATCAATGTCATGAGACCTGCCAGAAGACCGAGAAGGAACAGATGATATAGATGTAGAATCAGATGGACAATCAACATCAAATGGATCAATATTAATAAGGTCAAATTTTGTCATGTCATGTGAGGTAGGTGGGATGGAAAAGAAAGGAACATGCTCAATAAAGGAAACATTACGAGACACATATAATTTTCCAGAGACTGGATCATGACAACGATAACCTTTTTGCCAAACCCCATATCCAAGAAAAACGCATATGGCGGCACGAGAAGATAACTTAGTACGCTATGCATGTGGACGTAGAACAAAACATGTAGAATCAAAAACTTTCAAATAGGAATATAGTGGGGTATGACCAAATAGTCTAGCATACAGAGAAATTGCAGAATTATGAGAGGTAGGGATCCTATTAATAAGATAAACAGATGTAAGAACAACTTCTCCCCAAAATTCACTTGGTACTCTAGCGGACAAAAGCATAGATCTAGCGGTCTCAACAACATGTCTATGTTTTCTCTCGGCTACCCCATTTTGTTGTGGTGTATCAGTACAAAAAGGCTGATGTATTGTACCATCAGCTTTGAAAATACCAGAAAGATCCCCACTAGTGTATTCACCTCCTAAATCAGCCCGAAAATATTTAATAATGGCAGAATGTTGAGTTTTCACATAGGTTTGAAACTCAACATAAGTATGAACAAAATCAGAACGTATTTCAACAAATAAACCCAACAATAACGAGTATAATCATCAATAAATGAAACATAATATTGGAGCCTCCCTTAGTAGGGATAGGTGTTGGCCCCCAAACATCTGAATGAACTATCAAATGGTGCAGAAGAAGTAGAAGTACTAAGATTAAAAGACAAAGCAGAAAATTTTCCAAGTTTACATCCACTACAGTCAGAAATATCATTGGATTGTAAATCACCAAGAACACCAGTACTACCCATAAAACGCAGACAAGAGCTTGATACATGACCAAGTCTAGAGTGCCACAAATAAAATTTTGAAGAGGAAGATGTTAAATGAAAAGAAGATAAATTAACAGTATAGCTGCATTTAGTAGGAAGATACAGCTCATCCAAAACATAGAGACCTCTCCCCTTTCTACGCCTGGTCCCAATCACTCTCTTGGATTTTAGATCCTGCACATAACAAGAATTAGGCAAAATTCCAATAAAGCATCCAGAGTCACATATTTGACCAGTAGAAGCAAGATTAATATGTAATTTTGGAATGCAATAAACATCAGGTAATGATATAGTAGATGTATGAATGATGTCAATGCCTGTCAATGGCATAGGTGTGTCATCATCAGTCACAACAGAAGTGGAAGGGGGGTCAGAAGACATAGATACAAAGACAGAAGAATCAGGAGACATATGATTTCCAGCTCCAGAGTCTAAGATCCAAGAAGACGAAGTGATACCTGAACCAATAGATAGTGATGAGGCGGAAGGAGTAGAAAGAGCATAAGACTGAGAATTCATTCAAATCGCTGAAGTCGAGAATCGCTGAAATTAGTCACCATGTAATCGATTGTGTCTCATAGAGGCTCCTGAAGCTGGGTGATCAAGAGATGACACAAAGGCAGTCTGAGTCGGTGGATACGAGTTCGAATCGAATTTAATATGGCTTCGCTGAGAAGCTTCGCCCTTGTCCCGAATATGAAGGTTTAGAACCTAACGACTTTCGCAGCTCAAGACAGTGTCCTGGTTTCTTGCAATAATTACAATTACCCATGACAGATGTTCTATTTAGGTGTGTAGGGGTTGCAAGGACCGGTGCAGATGAAGGAGTTGCCAATACGAAAGTAGAAGCCTTACGTACCCCTTTTAGAGTCTTCAAACATGTTTCTTCAGCCATAAGTTCATTTACCACATCTTCAACAGATAGTAAGAGTTTGCGGTGCAACAAACCTGAACGACAATTCTCAAATTCTGACCGAAGACCCATCAATAGTTGAACAAGACGGTCTCCATCTCTACATTTAATATAAGCATTGCATGTTTGCAATTCAGTAGATTCCGTCATAGCTAACTGATCTCACAAAGTGGTCATTGCACATAAATAATCTTGAATGTTCAAATCATTTTGTACTAGTGCACGAATTTCAGATGTTAACTGATATTTAACAGCAAAATTATTCTGCACAAACAATCTTGACAAATAGTCCCAAATCTCTTTAGCCGTTTTGAATTTAGCCAATTGAACACCAATTTTTTTTTTTCAACAGAGTTATTAATCCAAGTAATAATCTTTGAATTATTGGTCTCCCAAGTCTTAAATACTTCATCAAATTTTTCATCTCCAACTTTAGGACATTTGGCTTTTCCACTCAAAACCCCTTTCCCTTCAAAAAATTTACCATGACATAGCTCCAATAGGAATATTTTTTTCCATTTAACCGAACACCAATAGATTGCAAAGAATCATCACCTTCAACCATTATGAATTTAAAACAAAAAAAAATCTCAAATCCGACCTCTGTAAGAAGATTCCAAGGAAAGATTGGAGGGTCACAACTGGACCACTTAAATACCAACCTCTTTAGACAGAACCTACTTACTTCGTGATGGAAATGACAATCAACAATCCCAAAACAAGCAACAATCCCAAATAACAAGCAACAAAATAATAAGGGACAAATCTCACCAATCAGATGCGGAAGCGAAGAAGACGAAACCCAGATC
The DNA here is from genome assembly GCA_029844215.1 of Przewalskia tangutica. Taxonomy (NCBI): domain Eukaryota; kingdom Viridiplantae; phylum Streptophyta; class Magnoliopsida; order Solanales; family Solanaceae; genus Przewalskia; species Przewalskia tangutica. Next base: position 72,653,566 of record CM056740.1, on the reverse strand, counting down.
AGAATGAGCACGAGCCGCCAAAACAAGCCAAAACGAGCACGAGCTTCCAAAACAAGCCAAGAGAGAAAATTAATCGATACTGTGGAGGCCGTGATCCGAACCCCCAATTAACTCACCGCAAAGTTGGATCCGCGATCGAGCTAAAAATATAAACTTGCGCTCTTGATACCATGTTAGAATTCATATTATTTATGAATTCTTGTAAGGCAATAACAAGAGTAAAGAAAAGAGAATAAGATTATTATTGATAATGAATTGGTAAGTAAAAGAAAAACAACTACATCCCTTTATATAAGGGGAAATAACAAACCAAAAGGAAGGCTTGTCCGATGTGGGACAAGTATTATTAACAATTCTTATTGATGAAAAACATATATATATACAAGTTACAATAGGAGAATCATATTCTTACTTTACATCTAAATTGATATTCTATAAGGAGACTAACTATACATTTATGGTAATATTACAATCCTAATTAAGGTACAAGATTAATATGGACAATATACCAAATATATAATTTGTACTAGGATTCCACGGGTGGGACCACTGGGCCGTGACTACTGTTTAACCGACTATTATATATGGATAAGATATTCGAGTTTAATTAATAGCGAGTATTATAAGCTATATGCATGGTATACTTAGTTGAGATTATGGATTATGGATTATGGTAGGAGTGATATATGTAACGACTTTATGGCATTGTCCTACTTCTATAGTTCTATGTATATTTCTTAAATTTGCTTGTTTTTTTTTGTGTGTGTGATTCATGAGTGCAGTGTGAAATATGATGGGAGGGAAGGCAAATAGAAGATTGTTTTTTTGTCTGTACTGGGATTAATTCATAAAAAAAAAATCGATTAGAAAATCAAAATGATCACTCAATTATTAAACACGAATTATATCAGCATTAATTCACATCATTTGTTGAATTAAGCATATGCACTCAAAGAGACACAAAAATGGAACTCCTTCAATTCTTTCTTTTTTCACTTAGTTAACTGACAGTTAAGGCCTATGGTCATAGAATTTTCGAACTTGTGACACTGTAGTAGTAGAACGTTGAAATCGAAAATATAAAAATATTTAGGTTGTTTACAAGTTATGTCAGTGTAGGCGCAATATAGTTCATGATTACGTTAGCTATGCCTGACTAACAGAATAAGTATGTATGATTGATTAGGTATTATATTATCGAAGTGTTTTTCTTGCTTATAATGGAAAGAAAACATTTGGCTTAGTATGGTGGAATTCCAATAATCTCACTACATTCTTTGTGGTAAACGAGCAACCTTAACTAATTTCTTATTTAAACAGCAATTAATTTTTAAAAATATAAGCAACAGTTGGTTCTATGATGGGATCGTGCGATTTGTTTAATAAATCCGTCAGGATGGCCGAGTGGTCTAAGGCGCCAGACTCAAGTTCTGGTCTTCGTAAGAGGGCGTGGGTTCAAATCCTACTTCTGACAATATTCTTTTGTGTTTTTCATTTTCAATCAAACTTATATAAGCAATCTCTGTTGATTGATTACTTACTATAAATTCTCAAATCATAATGTTGTTTTTTATTACATTTGTTTTTCAGTTTCCCCTTCAATCTTCGGTACTCGCATTGAGGCCCCGATTAATCTCAATCGCACCGCAAGACCCATTAATAAATGGAGAAACACCGCTACCAGATGTCTCGATCGTATCTATCCCAACATTATATCCGCCGTGGCTATCGCTTAATGTATCATTATATATGGATAAGATATTCGAGTTTAATTAATAGCGAGTATTATAAGCTATACGCATGGTATACTTAGTTGAGATTATGGATTATGGTAGAGTGATATATGTAACGACTTTATGGCATCATTCTACTTCTATAGTTCTATGTATATTTCTTGAATTTGCTTGATTTTTTTGTGTGTGTGATTCATGAGTGCAGTGTGAAATATGATGGGAGGGAAGGCAAATAGAAGGTTGTTTTTTTGTCGGATTAATTCATAAAATTCTTTCCGATTAGAAAATCAAAATGATCACTCAATTATTAAACACGAATTTAGAAAATCAAAATGATCACGAATTATTAAACACGAATTCAACATCATTTGTTGAATTAAGCATATGCACTCAAAGAGACACAAACATGGAACTCCTTCAATTCTTTCTTTTTCACTTAGTTAACTGACAGTTAAGGCCTATGGTCATAGAATTTTCGAACTTGTGACACTGTAGTAGTAGAACGTTGAAATCGAAAATATAAAAATATTTAGGTTGTTTACAAGTTATGTCAGTGTAGGCGCAATATAGTTCATGATTACGTTAGCTATGCCTGACTAACAGAATAAGTATGTATGATTGATTATGTATTATATTGTCGAAGTGTTTTTCTTGCTTAAAATGGAAAGCAAGTGATCCTGAAACATTTGGCTTAGGATGGTGGAATTCCAATAATCTCACTACATTCTTTGTGGTAAACGAGCAACCTTAACTAATTTCTTATTTAAACAGCAATTAATTTTTACAAATATAAGCAACAGTTGGTTCTATGATGAAATCGTGCGATTTGTTTCATGAATCTGTCAGGATGGCCGAGTGGTCTAAGGCGCCAGACTCAAGTTCTGGTCTTCGTAAGAGGGCGTGGGTTCAAATCCCACTTCTGACAATAAGTGTTTTTTCATTTTCAATCAAACTTATATAAGCAATCTCTGTTGATTGATTACTTACTATAAATTCTCAAATCATAATGTTGTTTTTTATTTCATTTGTTTTTCGGTTTCCCCTTCAATCTTCGGTCGCATTGAGGCCCGATTAATCTCAATTGCACCGTGTAAGACCCATTAATAAAGGGAGAAACACTGCCTACCCGGTGTCTTGATCGTATCTATCCCAACATTATATCTTTATGTTGGTTTTATGCTGTCTGAAATGTGGTGTGATAACAATATATGTGGACACTTTTTCCTTAAGAAAAATGTCTCTGTGTTAGGAGTGAAAATAGGTCTCAAAAGAAAAATATTTTCACCAAAATGAGAAAAATAACATCACTTGTGAACGAATGTATGTAAATTTCCCTTCAAGAACATCAAAACTTATGCATCTTATTTCCATACTTATAATGGGAAGAATATCCTTGCCCCATATGCATGCATATTTACCGCGATAGATCGGTAAAAACTTACCCAACCGGGTGTTTAAGCCAAGCTAATAAATGAACATATTTGTATGGTTAATGCACTCACCTCGTTAAATCGCTTAACTATTGGTATAAACACATGACTCCAATAAGTATTTATCGGGTTGGATTTCAAGGAATGACAAAAAGAATTGTGGAAGTTCCATTCTACAGCCTCATAATCAAAGAATAGCAAATCCACCTCTAGACCAAAACTCAGTTGTCTTTGTATAATGAAAAAATCTTCCAAAGTGCCTATTGGAATGAGGGCATTCACACATTTTGCTTACATGCATAATCTAGCTTTACAAATGACTAAACAAGATTATCAGTTGCTAAATGGAGCGACATGAACAGTAAGGATTCAAATAGCTGACCCCCAACCTGTTTAGGATTGAGTCGCAGTGTTATTGCTGTTGTATGACCCCAGCTAGCTAGCTTATATTTAGCAAAGAATCCACTCACGTTCCCGAGTTCTTTTAACTTGCACAAATGCAGTCATGTAATGAGTTCACACTAGTCATCACCGCGTTCTGTTGTATGTTATGGTGCCCTTTAGCTGAACTGGTCGATTAAACATGTGATCGATAATAACGGATTCCAGAAAGCAAAATGATTATACAATGTCGTTACTTTCTCTTGTCGACCGTATACTCTTTTTCTTGGTCTTTAGTTTCTTGCTTCGGCTGTGTTCTTTTGATGCCTTCTTCCTTTTAACAACCTTTGCTTCATCTTCTTCTAAGTAATGACTCAAGTTTATATAGTTTTAATTTTAAAAAAAAAACTGTTTCTATTGAATGTATCACAAGCGGCTACCTTCCTATCATTCACTACACTTTTTTTTAGAGTAAAAGACATTTTTTATTTACATACTAGTTATACGATGACCATGAATCCAAGAATTATTGATGTTTGATTAATAACTAAAAATGATGGAATATGGAAACTGTCCAACATTCTGTGTTGTAGCGTATAGATTTGGTCGTTAGTAGTTGAGGAGATATTTGCTCAATTTGATGTAACATTTTCCCCTATATAAATTTTACTTAAAAACGTTTCCACCATCTGACGTCGGACTACAACAGTGTGAATGGATTTCTAGTTGACCTGATAGTACAAAAAATCATTTACACTCACAGTGTATATAACTTAAACTCACCCTAGATACCCATAATTGGAGATAAACTACTGTAAGCAAAGTGGGACAATAAATACAACATATTGCTTGTTTCAAGAACAAGAAACACAAACATGATTCCTGTAAAGGTATTTTGTGGTGAATGCTGAAGAGCACACACAAAGGAGGAGAAATTAACTTCTCTTCATTTGTTTCAAGAGGCTGAAGTATGAGCACCCATATTGCGAAGTTGATCTGCCACGTCCTTGAGTTGCTGACAATAAGAAGAAACGTTAAGGAAAATTTTCCTTAGCAACTTTAGAAAATTCCTGCTCAAGGATAACAATGCGAGAATGACTGTTATCTTGGAAGATATCATGCAATCGATTCCACGCCGCCATAGTTGTGGAGTTGGGTTCTATAATCGTCTGTAAAAGGTCCAAGGAAATAATGACATAAATCCATTGTAGAACCTTTGCATCAAACATGACCCATAAATTTGGATTGACTGCTTTGGTGGGAACAACCGTTGTAGTCGCCGTATCACCCTCCGTAAGAAGAGCTGGAGGGATGATGTGGTGAAGAACTTGATGTGCCATAGCATGAATCTTGAATAATTTCGCCCACGTCCCATATTGAACGTTCTCTAAATCAAATAGGAATAACACTCTTGATTTTGGAAACTGTGAGGGCAGGATGAAACATATTTTTATCAGTCATGGTGAATAAAACACAAAATTCGAAGAAGAGAATTTTGTGTGAGAGGATTTTTGGACGAGAACGGCCGCGGCTTTGGGCAAAAAACCGAGAGAAGGACCGCGACTTTGGGCAAAAATCCCAGAGGGAGAGAGAGAATTTGAGGAGCGGAAGCAAGGTAAAGAGAACCAGACTTTTGATACCATGAAAGAATTATGGTCGGTTTGGCCAAGCTTCTGGAAAGGTGTTTCTGTTTGTCAGAAGTAGTTCTGCAGAAACTGTTTCTGGAGAATCAGTTAGGGTGTTTGACCTATAATTATAGAAGTGCTTATGAGAAACAGAAACAGTTTCCTGTTTGACCAACATTTATGCAAATTTACTAGAATATTATTTTTAATAGATTAAAACTATTTAAAATATTCTTTTCTATCATATGTTTCTAAATTAGTATATCTTTACAATTTAATAAAAAAAAATTAAAATTATTTAATTGCAACATGTAATCAAAAAATAATATTATATTGTACATAAGAAATGTAACGAGAATATGATAGTCAATGACTCAAATATGTCCAAACCTACCCCCCGCCCTACCCACACCAACCCCACCCCATCCTCAAGTTTCTATTTTATATTTTTTGTTACTTTTATAAAAAAAATGATTAAAAAAATGAAAAAATTCTCCCCCCCCCCCCGCGCCATACCCCTACCCCCCACCCCATCCTCAAATTTCTATTTCATATTTTTTGTTACTTTTATTTTAAAAAAAATATTTAAAAATATGAACCCCTACCCCCCACCCCACCCCATTGCCCTACCCATCCTCAAATTTCTATTTCATATTTTTTGTTACTTTTATAAAAAAAAATGAATTTTTCTTACCCTCCCGCGCCTCTACCCCCACCCCACCCAACCCCCAGTGCCCTACCCATCCTCAAATTTCTATTTCATATTTTTTATTACTTTATAAAAAAAATGATTTTTTTTCTTACCCCCGCTCGACCCCTACCACCCCAACCCCATCCCACCTCATTGCCCTACGCATCCTCATATTTCTATTTCATATTTTTTGTTACTTTTATAAAAAAAATGATTTTTTTCTTACCCCTGCCCTACCCCTACCCCCACCCCATTGTCCTACCAATCCTCAAATTTCTATTTCATATTTTTTGTTACTTTTATAAAAAAAAAAGAATTTTTTCTTACCCCCGCCCTACCCCTACCCCCACCCGACCCCTATTCCCAAATTTTTATTTTATATGAGGATATTATATGAGATTAAAAAGAATTTTGTGACAAGAAAATGATAAATGGGTCCAAAACAAATCAATTAATGAGCAAAAAGGGCTTCTCCGGAAGCACCAAATTGGTGTTTCTGCTTCTCTTCCCATCTAGAAACAATTTTTAGCTTTCGGAAAAAGTGTTCTACTTCTGAAAAGAGGTTGTTTGGCCAAAGAACCAAACACCACCTTAATCCATTGATTATTGTTGTTAGAATTCATATTATTTATGAATTTTTGTAAGGCAATAACAAGAGTAACGAAAAGAGAATAAGACTATTATTGATAGTAAATTGGTAAGTAAAAGAAAAGCAACTACATCCCTTTATATAAGGGGAAATAACAAACCAAAAGGAAGGCTTGTCCGATGTGGGACAAGTATTGTTAACACCCCCTCTCAAGCTCGCGATGGTGTAGAGAGAAACATCGAGAGTTTGCCAAGAAAAAACTGGTGACGCTGTAAGGTATGTGTCTTTGTAAAGAAATCTGCAAGTTGCATCGAAGATGAGACAAATGGCAAGGATAGAGTGCCTTGTTGAAGATGATATCGAATAATATGACAATCAATCTCAATATGCTTGGTACGTTCATGAAAGACTGTGCTGTGTGCAATCTGAATAGAACTCTTATTATCGTAGTACATCGGTGTCGGTGAAAAAATAGAGACACCCATATTAGCCAATAACCAACGTAACCATACAATCTCACACGTAGTAGAAGCCATATAACGATACTCTGCCTCAGTTGAAGAGCGAGAAACAACATTTTGTTTCTTACTTTCCATGAAATGAGTGAATCTCCTAAGAATACACAATAACCAGTAGTGGATTTCCGATCAGTCGAGTTACTAGCTCAATCTGCATCAGAAAATGCACGAAGCTCCAAGGATGAGTGTCACGCCCCGACTTCTCCTAAGTCTTTACTTAGGGCGTGATGGCACCTGGACAATTATTTTCCACCAGGAGCACCATTTAATTCTCTTTATTTAGAAATTTAAACTTATATTCAAATACGGAGCTATTAATAAAAATAACAATAAAGAAATTTGTTTATGACTTTATTGAAAATATAACGCGAGCCCATGCTCGTGCAAATATTGTTTCTACATAAACATACTGACAAATATTATTCTAAGTTGGAAGGGAGACCATTCCACACGCATTTCGAGACATTGAACCGACATTCGAACTCGACGAGTACCAAGCCCAAACAATGGACTTGGTATGACAAGAGTCATGGACGATCGCTAGCCTCGCGTGAGTCTTTCCTCTATCACGCTTTCAAACATGTTAATTAAAGAGTCACCCTACCATCCGGGCCGAGTGAGAACCTTACTGCAATTCAAAGTAACACCACAATATTCCAAGCGCAATCACATTATAACGTAATAAGCATATTGCAAAAACATATCGAGTTACAACATTTTTAAATATGCAACAACTCCTCATGGGAAATTCTCGCTTAACTAACACTTCATTTTATCTCGAATTATACGTTAAGACATTTCCGCATTTCCACATGTTTATTACATTTATATATTTGTGAACGCGTATTCACTTTTCATATTTATATATAGGTGAACATGTATTCATCTTTCATATTTGTTGCGGCAACCCGATCCATTATATTTACGTATTTGTGAACACGTATTCACTTTACGCTTTGTTGCGGCGCGCGCAACCCGATCCATTATGTTTACGTATTTGTGAACGTGTATTCACTTTACGCTTTGTTGCGCGCAACTCGATCCATTATATTTACGTATTTGTGAACGCGTATTCACTTTACGCTTTGTTGCGCGCAACCCGATCCATTATGTTTACGTATTTGTGAACGCGTATTCACTTTACGCTTTGTTGCGCGCAAACCGACCGTTATATTTACGTATTTGTGAACGCGTATTCACTTTACGCTTTGTTGCGCGCAACCCGATCCATTATATTTACGTATTTGTGAACATATATTCACTTTACGCTTTGTTGCGCGCAATCCGATCCATTATGTTTACGTATTTGTGAACGGCGTATTCACTTTACGCTTTGTTGCGCGCAACCCGATCCATTATATATTTATATATTTATGTGAACACGTATTCACTTTTTCATATTTTTCGTAAGATCAAATAAATACTATTCTCTTTCTAACATTCTCATTCATACTTGTAACGATTATAACTTTTTAACCATAACTCCAACTAAGGTGTTTCTCAAGCGGAAACTAAGGTAAGACGGGGATATTTCACTGTACCAAATTTCATTTAAAACTACTTTGGGTAACTAACACAAATTTATCCTCAAAACAGCCACATGAAATTTGTTTCGGCAGAATTTTTATTAAACAGCACCCAATCTTATAATAGTCATAACTCCTAATCTGTAAACCCGTTCAATCCCCATAAATTCTCAAAACGACGAGAACAGAGAGCTACACGTCTCCATGTGAACCATTCTTTCATATTCTGTACCATTTGGTACAGTTTTATACTTTTATTCGCTGCCCTTCCTGGATCTCGATAGATCCGAGGCAGAAACTTTAAACAGCGATAACTCTCAATCCGTAAGTCGGATAGACCCCCGTAAGGTCTCAAAATATCCACAACAAAGCGATCTAGAACTTTCATTTAGTAACAATTTTCATATTCCCCACATATTTGTACAGTTTTACGTTTCAACGTCCTGCCCTTCTGGATTCCGACGAATCCGAGGCAGCAACTTCAAACTACAATAACTCTCAACTCGTAAGTCCGTTTTAATAAATATTTATATATATATGTCCGTAACAGAGATATTTACAACCATGTAAATTTTCATATAATTATAATAAGTAAAACTCAATAAAAACAGTCCGTAATTATGCCTTTCCGAATTTCGACCAAATCTAAGGCAGGAACTTTGAACTATGATAACTTTCAAACCGTATGTCCATTTTACCTCATTTTTGGTTCTATATGATCATATTAGAGAGGTGTACAATTATTCCGAATTTCATAAAATTCTAACAATTATAACTCAGTGAGAACAGTTCGTAAAGTTCATGACGCAACTAGTTGTCTAAACAATCAAAAGTTCAAATATTTCTTTTCAACACTCAATTCTTATTCCAACATGTATTGAACTAAAAATAAATGATGTTACCAAGAATTTCTGAGTGTGAAAACTCACCTTGTAAGTGTGAAGATTATTGTTGTGTGGTTGCTAAAATTATCCTTACTCTCTAGTATTTTGCTTCTTCTCCTTCTTGCCCTCTTGGTATTTTTTCCTCTTCTTTTCACTTGTTTTTTTCTGATTTTCTAACTTTTATGTTATGTACTTTGTTTGTGTGTAAATACAATGTATAAGTGGAGAGTTTTCTATAACCTATGGGAGGTGAAATGACAAGAGTTGGAGGGGAAATGAAAAGGGGAGGGGGAAGCAAAGGAGTAGACGCAAAGAATGTCGCATGTTTTTTTTTCCTTTTTTTTTCTTATTTTCATTTTATCTATTTATTTATCCAACTTTAACACTAACTCTAACCCATGCAATTTATTCATTATTTTCTTATATATATATATATATATATATATATATATATATATATATTTTTTTCCGAATTTCACATTCTCTCCTCCTTAAGCAACATTCGTCCTCGAATGTGAATAAGGTCGTAACATAATCACATAGACACAATAATGTTTATTGTTATTGTAACACTAATTGGGGCTTCACATTCTCCTTCCTTAAGAAGCATTCGCCCTCGAATGAGAATAAGGTTAGAACACACGTATAGACACGCAAATGACACACATATGAAGTACTATGTAATACATTTTTATTACCTTAGTCAAATAGGAATGAATATTTGACTTTCATCGCCTCTTCCGCTTCCTGGTGACTTCCTCTCAGAGAGTGATTCTTCCATAGACATTCACTAAACAATATCTTTATTTCTAAGGCGTTGACCTTTCTATCAAGTATTTCTACCGAGCCTCTTCATATCAAGCTCTTTATTAAGAACTATCTCCGGGAAGGATGGCGTGACTTGGATCGCAAGTATTTTCGTAACTTGACACATGAAATACCTGGATGCACCGCCTAAATTTCTTGGAAGTGCTAATTAAGAAGCCACATTCCCACTCTTCGCAAGATCTCATATGGCCCAATAAACCTTGGGCTCAATTTCCTTTCTTACCAAAACGCATCACTCCTTCATCGGGGACACTTAAAAATACTTTCTCCTCTCGAATTCAAGATCTCTTTTCCGATGATCCGCATAAGACTTATGACGGCTATGAGCCGCTTTGATCCGCCTCCCAATCATCTGTACCTTATCATTTGTTTCTTGAATGACTTCAGTCCGAACACGATGGCCTCACCCACCTCGAACCATCCAAGTGGAGACCTACATTTTCGCCCATATAATGCTTCAAACGGCCATTTGTATGCTAGAGTGAAAACTATTGTTGTGTTTAACTCAATTAGACATAGATGGTCCAACCAATTGCTCGAAGTCCAAAGACGCAAGATCGCAACACGCCCTCAAGTGTTTGGATTGTTCGCCACTTGTCCATCTGTTTCATGGGTGGAAAGCCGTGGCTTAACTTAACTTTTGTCCCGAGACCGCTGAAACTTTGCCAAAAGTGTGAGGTGAACTGGGAACCCTATCCAAATAATTTGTAAGGGAATCCTGTAACCGCACAATCTCCTTCAAATAAATCTGTACTTGTGGTGCGCGATACGTAGTCTTGACGGTAAGAAATGGGCTGACTTTGTAAGTCGATCAACAATCACCCAAATAGAATCATACCCTTCTCGAGTTTTCGGAGACCGGCCATAAAAATCCATATGAATCGCCTCCCATTTCCACATGGGACCCCAATGTCTGAAGTAATCCGCTGTGTTTTTGATGTTCACCTTTTCACCGACATATAAGACACCTCACGACAAACTCCGCAACGCCCTTCTTCATCCCGTCCCACCGAATTTGCCTTGAGGTCCCGATACATTTTGTTGACTCGATGAATGGAATATCTTGTGTTGTGACCTCATCTAAGATCTTCCTCCTTAGATCCTTTACCTTAGAACACATAACCTACCCTTATACCGGGCGGTTCCGCCATTATCTCCCAATGTAAATCGTGAAGGTTTTCCTGTTGATCCTCTCCGAAATCCAACAAACTCCGTATCCGCAAACCGACTTTCTTTTATTTACGGCTAAGGCATCATGAGGTATCATGTACCACCACCCTACCTTCACCGATCTCGCTAAGCTAACCCCGAGGTTTCCAATCTTTGTACCTCCCAACAATACCTCTTTGTATTGCCAAACGGGCCAAGCCGCCATCGATCTCCCATCGAGCGTCACCACCACGTTGGCTTTCCTGGATGGTAAAGAATACTAAGGTCATAATCCTTAAGCAACTCTAACTATCTTCTTTGTCGAGATTCAAATCCTTCGTGGTTATGTATCGCAAACTCTTATGATCCAGAATATGTCCACATGCACACCATACAAATAATGTCTCCATATTCGTAAGGCAAACACCACCGCGCCTAATTCCAAGTCATGAGTTGGGTAATTCTTCTCATGTATCTTCAATTGTCTAGATGCATACGTAATAACCTTTCCAAACTGCATCAAGACACATCCTAACCCAACTCTGGAGGCATCGCAATAGACTGTGAACCCTTCTTGTCCCGATGGTAAGGTTAGGAATGGTGCGAGTCAACAATTCCTTTAGTTTCAAAACTTGCTTCACATGCTTCGACCAATCGTACTTAACCGCTTTTTGAGTCACGGTCAAAGGAGCAAAGAAGACTAGAAAACCTTTACGAATCTTCTATAATACCCACCAAACCCAAGAAACTTCTAACCTCTGCTGAGTGGTCGGTTTGGCGATTCTTCACCGCTTCTATCTTACGGGGTCTACCATAATTCCATCCCTTGACACAACACCCAAAAAGGCTACCTTTTCCAACCAAAATTCACACTTTGAAAATTTAGCATATAGTTTCTCCTGTTTCAAGACTTCAAGCACTACCTCGACGCTCTTCATGTTCTTCAACACTCTTATCAGAGATTAGATATCATCTATGAACACAATCACGAACAAATCTAGGAATGGTTTGAAGATTCTGCTCATTAAATCCATAAAAGTTTGGGGCATCGTTAACCCAAAAGACATGACCAAGAACTCATAATGGCCGATCGGGTTCTAAAGGTCGCTTTGGATATATCATCCGGATTTATTTTCACCGGTGATATCCCGAACGAAGATCAATCTTGGAAAAATAGCTAGCTCCTCAAGTTGGTCAAAAGATCATCGATTCTTAGTAATGGGTACCGGTTCTTGATCGTGACCTTATTGAGCCGATAATCGATGCACATTCGAGCAATCCGCTCTTTCTTTTTCACAAACAGATCGTGCACCCAAGGGGAAACACTAGGCCTTATAAAGCCTTTATCCGTAAGATCCTTCAATTGTTCTTTTAACTCCTCAATTCACCGGGGCCATTTGATATGGAGGAATAGAAATGGGTCTTGTACCCTAATTAACTCTATGGCAAACTCCACTTCTATCCAGGAAGGCATGGAAGATCTTCAGAAAACCTCCTAAAATTTCGAACAATAGAACATCATTCACCTGGGATTCTTTTTGGGTATCCACTATATTAGCCGATATGCATACTCCACTCTGTGACTTCTCAATAACTTTTGAGCCCCAAGGTAGGAAATAAACTGACCTGAGGATATTCCAACCCTACCCCTTATAACAACTTCTGGTTCTCCGGGAAAAGTTAATCTCACTATCTTTCGCCGACAATCTAACATGGCATAACATGCCGACAACCAATCCATACCCAAAATGACGGCGAAGTCTACCATATCAAGTAGTACTAGGTTACCATTGTTCCCCTGCCATTCACTTCTAATGAGAAATTATTTACCATCCGAGAGACCCAAATTGAGGCCCCTACTGGTGTCATAACCTCAAAAGGTTCACTTAAATAAGAAGGTTCTACGTGTAAATTCTTAGCAAAGCCCATTGACACATATGAAAATGTAGAGCCGGGATCGTATAATACAAATACAGGAATACTCGAGACTAGCAAAATACCTGTGACCACCGCATTAGATGTTTCTGCCTCATTCCTCTGGGGCAAAGCGTAGAGCCGATTAGAATTGTTGGGTTGTTGACCTCCCTGACTCTGGTGGGGTTGATTTCCCTGATTTCCCCTGTAGGCAGCTGTGGTTGCTTCTGACCTCTCCTGAATGGATTGAGTTTGGGTCCTCTTCGCAATCCTCGCATAATGGCCCGACTTCCACGCTTATAACATGTCTTCGTAAGAGCCAACATTCTCCATTGTGTTTCCTTTGACAAATCTTACAAATCGGTTTGTCACCTCAGGTTAGTTGGTGGCCTTGTCCTTGCTACCTTGGTAATTAGACTAACTGCGCCCTTAGGCTTGAAATAAGATCGCCCACGATTGGTTTGGTCCTCAAGATCCCTTACTAAACTCCCCGCTCGATTTTGACTCGTTAAATGATCCCGACGTCCAAATCTCTTCTCGCGAATATTCTCTTTTGCTTTAGCGAAACCTTTCTACCTCAAAGCCATATCGATAATCAAGATAAGTTCGATCGTTGGCTAATGCTACCACCTTCTTCGCTATGTTCGTTTAAACCTCTACAAATCGCTGACTCTCCATTTCGTAGGGACGACATGTGTCAGATGCCGATAACCTCACGAATCGTGTATCATATTCTTGTACACCGCGTCACCTTGCTTCAATTGTTCAAACTCCCGTCGAGCGCATCCTTGCGCGTTAGGCATAAATTTCTCAATGATTGCCGCTCAACCCTCCCAAGTCATTGGTGACATGAGGATGATTTTTCCTAAAATTTCTCCACCACACCCACGTGTCGCCCACTAACCGCATGCGATTACCAAATTGACGTCACGCTGCCTCCACACATCCTCGTAAATGAGGGTTTTCTACCTCATCGAGAAATACTATTGGGTTAGACTTGTAGTCCTTCCCTCAGATAGATATGTTCCTTCTCACAAAATTTGCCCCATAGTCTATCTCGTACCTCTCCTACCTTTCGGTGGCCATGCGTACCACATCCGTGATTTTATCGTCAGACACTCCTTCCACAATCCTTTGAAGGAGGTAGTACGAGAACCAAGTCTTTGAAAAGACTCAAGATAGGCACGAGAAGAGTATGAAAGAAGTGAAACTTTAGGATGTTATTCCGTTTACTTATTACTAAGGTGGCGCGCACACCGTCGCAATAAGTAACCGTTCAAACACCCAACTCGAAGAAACTTCCTAGAATCTCCTAACCTGGTTTAGCTTTGATACCAACTTGTCACGCCCCGACTTCTCCTAAGTCTTTACTTAGGGCGTGACAATGAGGTCGATAGAAACAAGAGACTTTGATAAATCATTCCTCGAAGATAGCGAAGAATACGCATAACTGCAGCCCAATGTACAGATGTAGGGGAGCAAACGAACTGACTGACAATGTGAACAACATATGCAATATCCGGGCGAGTAATGGTGAGGTACACCAGACTCTCCACAACTGAACGATATAAAGTAGTATCAGGAAGAGGATCCCCGTCAGTAGGTGTATATCGAACATTAACCTCAAGAGGAGAGTCAACTATATGAGTATCTGTGACACAAGCCCGCTCAAAAATATCCGCAGTGTACTTAGACTGAGAAAGAAGATATCCCTTCTCAGAATAAGCTACCTCAATGCCTAAAAAGTAACGTAGATGACCTAAATCTTTCATCTCAAAGCGGCGAGACAAAGTAGATTTTATGTTTGCAATACCATCAATATCATCACATGTAATGATCATGTCATTAACGTACAACAAATGCAAAATACAACCTGCAGGGGATGACTTAACAAATAACGCTGAATCATGAAAGCTGCAAATAAACCCAAGATATGATACTACAATGGAGAACTTGTCGAACCAAGCTCTTGGAGCTTGTTTGAGACCATACAAAGCTTTCTTAAGCCTACACACCTGTCCTGGACTATGTGAAACACCGGGTGGAGGGACCATGTAGACTTCTTCTTGAAGATCCCCATTCAAAAAGACATTTTTAACATCCATTTGTGAAATATGCCATTGACGAACAAAGGCTACTGCAATAAGAACCCGAACAGATGTCATCTTTGCAACAGGTGCAAAAGTCTCTTCATAATCTATACCATATTCTTAAGCAAAACCCTTTGCAACCAAACGAGCTTTATATCGCTCAATAGAACCATCAGACTTGGTCTTAATCTTGTACACCCATCGAGAACTAATAGTTTTCTTACCAGTTGGAAGAGTAATCAAATCCCAAGTATCAGTTTTGTTCAAAGCAGTCAGTTTCTCATTCATAGCCTCTTGCCAAAGAGGATCATGAGCTGCCTCAAAGTAGGAGGTAGGCTCACAGAGAGAATTAATAGAAACTAGAAAGGAAGCGAATGATGGAGCATAACAAGAATAATCAAAATCGGATACCTGAGTAGATCGCAGAGTGCGTTTAGGATAGCGAGGTGGATCTGGATCTGCAACCACAAGAGGTTCTGAAATAGGCGTAGAAGGGGGGTGAGTATCAATGTAATGAGACCTGCCAGAAGACCGAGAAAGAACATATGATATAGATGTAGAATCAGATGGACAATCAACATCAAATTGATCAATATCAATAAGGTCAAATTTTGTCATGTCATGTGAGGTAGGTGAGATGGAAAAGAAAGGAACATGTTCAATAAAGGAAACATTACGAGACACATATAATTTTCCAGAGACTGGATCATGACAACGATAAACTTTTTGCCCAACCCCATATCCAAGAAAAACGTATATGGCGGCACGAGAAGATAACTTAGTACGCTCTGCATGTGGACGTAGAACAAAACATGTAGAATAAAAAACTTTCAAATGGGAATATAGTGGGGTATGACCAAATAGTCTAGCATACAGAGAAATTCCAGAATTATGAAAGGTAGAGATCGTATTAATAAGATAAACAGATGTAAGGACAGCTTCTCCCCAAAATTCACTTGTACTCTAGCGGACAAAAGCATAGATCTAGCAGTCTCAACAATATGTCTATATTTTCTCTCGGCTACCCCATTTTGTTGTGGTGTATCAGTACAAAAAGAATGATGTATTGTACCATCAGCTTTGAAAATTCCAGAAAGATCTCCACTAATATATTCACCTCCTAAATCAGCCCGAAAATATTTAATAATGGCAGAATGTTGAGTTTTTCACATAGGTTTGAAACTCAACATAAGTATGAACAAAATCAGAACGTTTTTTCAACAAATAAACCCAACAATAACGAGTATAATCATCAATAAATGAAACATAATATCTGGAGCCTCCCTTAGTAGGGATAGGTGTTAGCCCCCAAACATCTGAATGAACTAGATCAAATGGTTCAGAAGAAGTAGAAGTACTAAGATTAAAAGGCAAAGTAGAAAATTTTCCAAGTTTACATCCACTACAGTCAGAAATATCATTGGATTGTAAATCACCAAGAACACCAATACTACACATAAAACGCAGACAAGAGCTTGATACATGACCAAGTCTAGAGTGCCACAAATAAAATTTTGAAGAGGAAGATGTTAAATGAAAATAAGATAAATTAACAGGCATAGCTGCTGCATGAGTAGGAAGATGCAGCTCATCCAAAACATAGAGACCTCTCCCCTTTCTACGCCCGGTCCCAATCACTCTCTTGGATTTTAGATCCCGCACATAACAAGAATTAGGTAAAAGTCCAATAAAGCATCCAGAGTCACATATTTGACCAGCAGAAGCAAGATTCATATGTAATTTTGGAATGCAATAAACATCAGGTAATGATATAGTAGATGTATGAATGGTGCCAACGTCATTAACGGCATAGGTGTTCCATCGAAATACAATGAAGTGGAAGGGGGTCAAGACATAGATGCAAAGACAGAAGAATTAGGAGACATATGATTTTCAGCTCCAGAGTCTAAGATCCAAGAAGACGAAGTGATACCTGAACCAATAGATAGTGATGAGGCAGAAGGAGTAGAAAGAGCATAATACTGAGAATTCTTTTGAAACTGTTGGAAGGCGAGAAACTCCTGAAATTGGTCACCATGTAATCGATCGTGTCTCATAGAGGCTCGCCGGGTGATCAAGAGATGGCACAAAGGCACTCGAGCCTGGATACGAAGTTCGAATCGACCCCGTAATATGGCTTCGCTGAGAAGGCTTCGCCCTGTCCCGAATATGAAGGTTTAGAACCTAACGTCTTTCGTAGCTCAGGACATTGATTCTTCCAGTGTCCCGGTTTCTTGCAATAATTACAATTACCCATGACAGATGTTCTATTCAGGTGTGTAGGGGCTGCAAGGATCGGTGCAGATGAAGGAGTTGTCAATACGAAAGTAGAAGCCTTATGTACCCCTTTTAGATTCTTCAAACATGTTTCTTCAGCCATAAGTTCATTTACCACATCTTCAACAGATGGTAAGAGTTTGCGGTGCAACAAACCTGAACGACAATTCTCAAATTCTGACCGAAGACCCATCAATAGTTGAACAAGACGGTCTCCATCTCTACATTTAATATAAGCATCGCATGCTTGCAATTCAGTAGATTCCGTCATAGCTAACTGATCCCACAAAGTGGTCATTGCAAAAAAATAATCTTGAATGCCCAAATCATTTTGTACTAGTGCACGAATTTCAGATGTTAACTGACATTTAACAGCAAAATTATTCTGCACAAACAATCTTGACAAATAGTCTCAAATCTCTTTAGCCGTTTTGAATTTAGCCAATTGAACACCAATTTTTTGTTCAACAGAGTTATTAATCCAAGTAATAATCTTTGAATTATTGGTCTCCCAAGTCTTAAATACTTAATCAAATTTTTCATCTCCAACTTTAGGACATTTGGCTTTTCCACCCAAAACCCCTTTCCCTTCAAAAAGGTTGCCATGACATAGCTCCAGTAGGAATAATTTTTTCCATTTAACCGAACAACAATAGATTGCAAAGAATCATCACCTTCAACCATTATGAATTTAAAACAAAAAAAAATCCAAAATCCGACCTCTGTAAGAAAATTCCAAGGAAAGATTGGAGGGTCATAGCTGGAACACTTAAATACCAACCTCCTTAGACAGAACCTACTTACTTCGTGATGGAAATGACAATCAACAATCCCAAAACAAGCAACAATCCCAAAACAAGCAACAATCCCAAATAACAAGCAACACAATAATAAGGGACAAATCTCACCAATCAGATGTGAAAGCGAAGAAGACGAAGCCCAGATCAGAATGAGCACGAGCCGCCAAAACAAGCCAAAACGAGCACGAGCTTCCAAAACAAGCCAAGAGAGAAAAAAAATTAACTGATATCAGGGCGTGCTACATCCGAACCCCCAATTAACTCACCGCGAAGTTGGATCCGCGATCGAGCTAAAAATATTAACTTGCGCTCTTGATACCATGTTAGAATTCATATTATTTATGAATTCTTGTAAGGCAATAACAAGAGTAAAGAAAAGAGAATAAGACTATTATTGATAGTGAATTGGTAAGTAAAAAAAATGAGCTACATCCCTTTAAAAAAAATTGGTAAGTAACTTGTGACACTGCAGTAGAACGTTGAAATCGAAAATATAAAAATATTTAGGTTGTTTACAAGTTATGTCAGTGTAGGCGCAATATAGTTCATGATTACGTTAGTTATGCCTGACTAACAGAAAAGGTATGTATGATTGATTATGTATTATATTGTCGAAGTGTTTTTCTTGCTTAAAATGGAAAGCAAGTGATCCTGAAACATTTGGCTTAGGATGGTGGAATTCCAATAATCTCACTACATTCTTTGTGGTAAACGAGCAACCTTAACTAATTTCTTATTTAAACAGCAATTAATTTTAAAAAATATAAGCAACAGTTGGTTCTATAATGGAATTGTGCGATCTGTTTAATAAATCTGTCAGGATGGCCGAGTGGTCTAAGGCGTCAGACTCAAGTTCTGGTCTTCGTAAGAGGGCGTGGGTTCAAATCCCACTTCTGACAATATTCTTTTGTGTTTTTCATTTTCAATCAAACTTATATAAGCAATCTCTGTTGATTGATTACTTACTATAAATTCTCAAATCATAATGTTGTTTTTTATTTCATTTGTTTTTCGGTTTCCCCTTCAATCTTCAGTACTCGCATTGAAACCCCGATTAATCTCAATTGCACCGTATAAGACCCATTAATAAAAGGAGAAACACTGCCTACAATATTCTTTTGTGTTTTTCATTTTCAATCAAACTTATATAAGCAATCTCTGTTGATTGATTACTTACTATAAATTCTCAAATCATAATGTTGTTTTTTATTTCATTTGTTTTTCGGTTTCCCCTTCAATCTTCAGTACTCGCATTGAAACCCCGATTAATCTCAATTGCACCGTATAAGACCCATTAATAAAAGGAGAAACACTGCCTACCAGGGTGTCCTGATCGTATCTATCCCAACATTATATCTTTATGTTGGTTTTATGCTTTCTGAAATGTGGTGTGATAACAATATATGTGGACACTTTTTCCTTAAGAAAAATGTCTCTAAGTGTTAGGAGTGAAAATAGGTCTCTAAAGAAAAATATTTTCACCAAAATGAGAAAAATAACATCAGTTGTGAACGAATGTATGTAAATTTCCCTTCAAGAACATCAAAACTTATGCATCTTATTTCCATACTTATAGTGTGAAGAATACCCTTGCCCCATATGCATGCATATTTACCGCGATAGATCGGTAAAAACTTACCCACACCGGATGTTTAAGCCAAGCTAATAAATGAACATATTTGTATGGTTAATTTACATGCACTTAACTATTGGTATATACACATGACTCCAATAAGTATTTATCGGGTTGGATTTCAAGAAATGACAAAAAGAATTGTGGAAGTTCCATTCTACAGCCTCATAATCAAAGAATAGCAAATCCACCTCTAGACCAAAATTCAGTTGTCTTTGTATAATGAAAAAATCTTCCAAAGTGCCTATTGGAATGAGGGCATCCACACATTTTGCTTACATGCATAATCTAGCTTTACAAATGACTAAACAAGATTATCAGTTGCTAAATGGAGCGACATGAACAGTAAGGATTCAAATAGCTGAGCCCCAACCTGTTTAGGATTGAGTCGCAGTGTTATTGCTGTTGTATGACCCCAGCTAGCTAGCTTATATTTAGCAAAGAATCCACTCACGTTCCCGAGTTCTTTTAACTTGCACAAATGCAGTCATGTAATGAGTTCACACCAGTCATCACCGCGTTCTGTTGTATGTTATGGTGCCCTTTAGCTGAACTGGTCGATTAAACATGTGATCGATAATAACGGATTCCAGAAAGCAAAATGATTATACAATGTCGTTACTTTCTCTTGTCGACCGTATACTCTTTTTCTTGGTCTTTAGTTTCTTGCTTCGGCTGTGTTCTTTTGATGCCTTCTTCCTTTTAACAACCTTTGCTTCATCTTCTTCCGTTTGTAATGTTTCCTCAGTATCTTGTTGCTGAGGAAGTACCTGAGCTTCTGAACAACAAACATAACAACACCTCTACTCGTTAGGATGGTCAACTAATATGTGGAATATCTGAAAGTGAATTAAAAAAGGATTTAAACTAATGGACCTTATACTAGAAATCAAACCTCACGTGCCAGAAGAGAAACATAAGGGAAGGATGAAAATGCAGGGGGGGAGGGGGGGAGGACATTTTTGGTGATGTATTAGAATGAAATATTAAGTTGGCGTTTGTACATGAATTCGGTGAAATTTGAAAAAAAATAGTATTTCAAGTTTATTTGGGAAAAGGGTAATTGGAAATTAAAGTTGTGTTTGGACATACATTACACTTGAAAAGATGTCGAAGTTTTGTGAGGGAATAACTCAACTTCA
This sequence comes from Przewalskia tangutica, assembly GCA_029844215.1. Lineage (NCBI taxonomy): Eukaryota > Viridiplantae > Streptophyta > Magnoliopsida > Solanales > Solanaceae > Przewalskia > Przewalskia tangutica. The sequence continues at coordinate 72,632,356 of CM056740.1, read as the reverse complement.
AGTTGGAGTGAAAAATTAACTACAAATATAACAACACCTCTATCATTTTTTCACATAGCAAATTTGATCACTCACTTTTCATCTATAGCAAGGGTAATGACATGGCATACATTCTGTTATATATTGATGACATCATCCTACCTACATCTTCTGATGCACTTCGCCGATCCATTATGTCACTCATTGCCTCTGAGTTTGCTATGAAGGATTTAGGCCCCCATAAGCTATTTTTTGGACATTGTTATTATGAGACATGCATGTGGCTTATTTCTTTGTCAAAAGAATTATGTCAAAGAGATCCTTGACCGAGCAGGCATGACGTCTTGCAAACTGGTCCACACACCGGTGGACACTAATTCCAAACTTAGTGCCTTTTTGGGTTTTCTGTACTCCGACCCGACTCATTGTCGCAGTTTAGCAGGAACATTACAATATTTCACTTTCACGAGCTAGATATGTCATATGTCGTGCAACAAATATGCTTACACATGCATAGCCTATGGATGAACATATGAATTCCCTCAAACGAATTTTGCGATATGTACAAGGTACTCTTCATTTTGACTTACACATGTACAAGTCCTCACTCTCCGACCTCACATCTTATTCTGATGCTGACTGGGGTAGATGTGATCCACGTCGGGTTATTGTGTGTGTCCTCGAAGATAACTTGCTTTATTGGTCTTCTAAAAGACAATCTATTATATCTCGATCCAGTGCCGAAGCGGAGTACCAAGGTGTAGTGAATGTTGTCTCTGAGTCTTGTTGGATACGCAACCTTCTCTTGGAACTTCACTGCCCATCCATAAGGCTACATTGGTCTATTGTGATAATGTAAGTGCGATATATCTTTCCGGCAATCCCGTTCAACATCAACGCACTAAACCCATTGAAATGGATATTCACTTTGTACGTGAGAAAGTTGCTTGTGGACAAGTTCGTGTTCTTAATGTTCCTTCCCGATATCATATTGCTGACATATTTACTAAAGGGCTTCCGCGCATACTCTTTGATGATTTCTGAGCCAGTCTCAGCGTACGAGAACATCCCACTTCGACTGCTGTCGTATGATAGAATATTTCTAAAATATTCCTTGTACATCTCCTATATTAGGTAAAATTGTAGTCCAATTATAATTAGGAAGTATAGTCCAATTGTAATTAGAAAGATTAGTTACCTAGTTTGTAAAAGAATAAATAATTATGTAACACTATATATATTGTACATAATAATTAATGAAAAGCAAGGGAAACATATTCCTTTATATCATAATCGATTATTCAAAAACATATCAAATATCAATAAATGTAAATAATAGACGTGTTTGCGTGAAGTTGCGAATAAGAAGAATAAGCGGAGGACGTACATAATCAGCTTGAATTCAATTGTTATAGCTTATCATTTGTAACAAAAAGATCATTCTTTCTTTAGAATAGGTATTAGATAAGGATATCATTTTGAATTTCAGAATCTTGTATTATCTTCAATATGTACAGAATCTATATATACAAAGAATATAATAGCAAAAAAATGATATGCTCTTATTTTTCTCACTCTTTGCTATTCTTAATCTTTATATAGTTTCAGAGTCGAATTCATATCAATTCTTTGTTTCACTGATATTAGCCTCCATATTATATTGTTCACACTCCAGTTGGTAGGCCTGGGCGTGGAGGAGGGGGTTGGGTCTCCCATACCGGCTAAGGGATGGGGGACTTGGTCTCTTTATATAGCTTGAGCGATACTCCATAGCCTTTGGAAAATTCTGCACAAACAATCTTGACAAATAGTCCCAAATCTCTTTAGCCGTTTTGAATTTAGCCAATTGAACACCAATTTTTTGTTCAACAGAGTTATTAATCCAAGTAATAATCTTTGAATTATTGGTCTCCCAAGTCTTAAATACTTCATCAAATTTTTCATCTCCAACTTTAGGACATTTGGCTTTTCCACCCAAAACCCCGTTCCCTTCAAAAAATTTACCATGACAAAGCTCCAATAGGAATAATTTTTTCCATTTAACCGAACACCAATAGATTGCAAAGTATCATCACCTCCAACTATTATGAATTTAAAACAAAAAAAAAATCCCAAATCCGACCTCTGTAAGAAGATTCCCAGGAAAGATTGGAGGGTCACAACTGGACCACTTAAATATCAACCTCCTTAGACATAACCTACTTACTTCGTGATGGAAATGACAATCAACAATCCCAAAACAAGCAACAATCCCAAATAACAAAATAATAAGGGACAGATCTCACCAATCAGATGCGGAAGCGAAGAAGACGAAACCCAGATCAGAATGAGCACGAGCCGCCAAAACAAGTCAAAACGAGCACGAGCTTCCAAAACAAGCCAAGAGAGAAAAAAAATTAACTGATACTAGGGGCGTGCTGCATCCGAACCCCTAATTAACTCACCGCAAAGTTGGATCCGCGATCGAGCTAAAAATATTAACTTGCGCTCTTGATACCATGTTAGAATTCATATTATTTATGAATTCTTGTAAGGCAACAACAAAAGTAAAGAAAAGAGAATAAGACTATTATTGATAGTGAATTGGTAAGTAAAAGAAAAACAACTACATCCCTTTATATAAGGGGAAATAACAAACCAAAAGGAAGGCTTGTCCGATGTGGGACAAGTATTGTTAACAATTCTTATTGATAAAAGACATATATATACAAGTTACAATATGAGAATCATATTCTTACTTTACATCTAAATTGATATTCTATAAGGAGACTAACTATACACTTATGGTAATATTACAATCATAATTAAGGTACAAGATTAATATGGACAATATACCAAATATATAATTTGTACTAGGATTCCACGGGTGGGACCACTGGGCCGTGGCTACTGTTTAACAGACTATTATATATGGATAAGATATTCGAGTTTAATTAATAGCGAGTATTATAAGCTATATGCATGGTATACTTAGTTGAGATTATGGATTATGGTAGGAGTGATATATGTAACGACTTTATGGCATTGTCTTACTTCTATAGTTCTATGTATATTTCTTGAATTTGCTTGATTTTTGTGTGTGTGTGATTCATGAGTGCAGTGTGAAATATGATGGGAGGGAAGGCAAATAGAAGGTTGTTTTTTGTCTGTACTGGGATTAATTCATAAAATTCTTTCCGATTAGAAAATCAAAATGATTACTCAATTATTAAACACGAATTATATCAGCATTAATTCAACATCATTTGCTGAATTAAGCATATGCACTCAAAGAGACACAAAAATGGAACTCCTTCAATTCTTTCTTTTTTCACTTAGTTAACTGACAGTTAAGGCCTATGGTTATAGAATTTACGAACTTGTGACACTGCAGTAGAACGTTGAAATCGAAAATATAAAAATATTTAGGTTGTTTACAAGTTATGTCAGTGTAGGCACAATATAGTTCATGATTACGTTAGCTATGCCTGACTAACATAATAAGTATGTATGATTGATTAGGTATTATATTGTCGAAGTGTTTTTCTTGCTTAAAATGGAAAGCAAGTGATCCTGAAACATTTGGCTTAGGATGGTGGAATTCCAATAATCTCACTACATTCTTTGTGGTAAACGAGCAACCTTAACTAATTTCTTATTTAAACAGCGATTAATTTTTAAAAAATATAAGCAACAGTTGGTTCTATGATGGAATCGTGCGATTTGTTTTATAAATCTGTCAGGATGGCCGAGTGGTCTAAGGTGCCAGACTCAAGTTCTGGTCTTCGTAAGAGGGCGTGGGTTCAAATCCCACTTCTGACAATAAGTGTTTTTCATTTTCAATCAAACTTATATAAGCAATCTCTGTTGATTGATTACTTACTATAAATTCTCAAATCATAATGTTGTTTTTATTACATTTGTTTTTCGGTTTTCACCTTCAATCTTCGGTACTCGCATTGAGGCCCCGATTAATCTCAATTGCACCGTGTAAGACCCATTAATAAAGGGAGAAACACTTCCTACCAGGATGTCTTGATCGTATCTATCCCAACATTATATCTTTATGTTGGTTTTATGCTGTCTGAAATGTGGTGTGATAACAATATATGTGGACACTTTTTCCTTAAAAAAATGTCTCTCAAGTGTTAGGGGTGAAAATATTTTCACCAAAATGAGAAAAATAACATCACTACAGTTGGTAGGCCTGGGCATGGAGGAGGGGGTTGGGTCTCCCACACCGGCTAAGGGATGGGGGACTTGGTCTCTTTATATAGCTGGAGTGATACTCCCTAGCCTTTGAAACCGAATTAGGCCCAAGATTCATTTCTTAACACAATTCAACTAAGTAATGACTCAAGTTTATATAGTTTTAATTTAAAAAAAAAACTGTTTCTATTGAATGTATCACAAGCGGCTACCTTCCTATCATTCACTACACTTTTTTTTAGAGTAAAAGACATTTTTTATTTACATACTAGTTATACGATGACCATGAATCCAAGAATTATTGATGTTTGATTAATAACTAAAAATGATGGAATATGGAAACTGTCCAACATTCTGTGTTGTAGCGTATAGATTTGGTCGTTAGTAGTTGAGGAGATATTTGCTCAATTTGATGTAACATTTTCCCCTATATAAATTTTACTTAAAAACGTTTCCTCCATCTGACGTCGACTACTGGCTGTGAATGGATTTCTAGTTGACCTGATAGTACAAAAAATCATTTACACTCACAGTGTATATAACTTAAACTCACCCTAGATACCCATAATTGGAGATAAACTACTGTAAGCAAAGTGGGACAACAAATACAACATATTGCTTGTTTCAAGAACAAGAAACACAAACATGATTCCTGTAAAGGTATTTTGTGGTGAATGCTGAAGAGCACACACAAAGGAGGAGAAATTAACTTCTCTTCATTTGTTTCAAGAGGCTGAAGTATGAACCAACGAAGCCGAAAAAGATACTCTTTCTTAATTTAAGAAAACATCACTAGTCATCTTTCTACGTTCTATTTGAGACATCAAATCAGTTAAACTATTACAATTGACAAAATCTTTAATAAGAAACATAATTTCTTCAAACAAGTGACGAGAAACACGTTCACTAAAGTGCCGTCCAAAATTTTACTTCCTTGAGAGGAGAGAATGACAAAAATGGTCACTTATGTTTGGGAGTAGGTTCAAGATAGTCCCTAAAGTATGCTCTGAAGAGTTTTCAGTCCTTTAAGTTTGCCAAAAGGTTAACACTCTTGGTCTCCGTTGAATATTTAAGATTTGATAGATTTGAGGGTAACTCTGGTAAAAAAGGATTTAGCGGGAGCTCACATTTGGAGGTACAATTTCTGCTATTTTTGGTCTCTTTCTAGAGTTTGGTGCATTTTTTTCAGTGCGATTTCTGCTATTTATTGTTTTTTGTGTTGCAATTTCTAGCATTTGATGGGACTTTCCTAGTATTTTTGTTAAATCTTTTTTTATAGTTTCCGTCAAACAGAGTTCGTTAAATATTTGGCGGAGACCAAAAGTGTTAACTTTTGACAAACTTAACGGACCAAAACTGTTCAAAGCATACTTTAGGAAGGACTCCTTTTATCACTTACTCTCCTTGAGAGAGACCTATTTGCAAAGGGAGACTAAAAAGGGTAAGATTCAACTCCAGTTCTCCAGCACAATTTTCGGTCGTTATTTAAGCCACAGTGAGTCCTTACTATTTGCTCAAAGCACTCTGATAAAATCTCCTAATTGACCAAAAGAAACACTCACAAAACAGAAGATGATTAGATGCTGTAAATAGAATATCATACCCCTACGTCCCAAAATAGTTGTCATGTTTTGCTTCTCGAGAGTCATTTGACTAATCTTAGGAGCTAAATTAGAATAGATTAGTTCAATATTTTTAAATTAAAAATTCAAAAATTATACGGAAAATACTACTCCGTATAAGTCACAATTCTTTTCATATTAATATGGCGAAAACATACATGTCAAAGTTCAAGTAGTTTAACTCTTCGAGAAGCGAAACGTGAAAAGTTTTTTGAGACGGATGGAGTATAAACTTGCATAAAGTAAAGGATACCGTACATTGTCTGTGTCAACTTCAGCAATGATCTCTTTTATTGTTTTTTCATCAGTAATATTGTATTCCTTCAGGGCATGCTCCAATTCGTCCATCGTAATATACCTAAAGGGGACCAAGATTAGAAAACAGTAAAATGTTAATCCAATGTAGAGTAGAAGGCGGATAGTTTCATACCCGCTATTATCCTTGTCAAAATACTCAAACGCTTTGTACAAGTGATCTTCTCTTTCCATGCGATTCATGTGCATCGTAGCTGTTATGAACTCAAGGTAATCAATTGTTCCATTTCCATCAACATCAGCCTGGAAGAGCAACCGAATATCTGTATTATGCTATATGCACCCAGTCTTCTGAGTAGTTGAAAGCCAAATATTCATCATATCGAACTATTCTAAGGGCATTCACCAAAACGAAGTCTTTCCATTGGACTATGCAGGCTTCTGTTCATGTGCTTCACACCAAGAAGCTTTTAGGGTGTGTTTGGTATGGAGGAAAACATTTTCCAAAAGATTTTTTGCAATTTCCCATGTTTGGTTGGTCAATGTTTTGGAAAACATTTTTTCTAGCAAAGAAAGTTCCTTAAAAATGAGGAAAATGACTTCCCTAATGAAAGTAGAGAAAACAAGTTCCATAAGTGACATTTCACGTTCATTGTCTCTTCTCCACCCACCCAACGCCCCCAACCCTTATCCCATCCCACTCCCATAGCATTTTGTTAGATAACATATAAATGTTCTTGAGATAAAAAAAATTTTGCTTACTTGTTTTCCAAGTACATTTTCCTTCGTACCAAACACACCCTGAGTTCCAGAAATTATCCCATCAAGTGATCCACTGCTTGCAACTTTGTAAAATGAACAAGACCAATAATTGCAAGATGGAGATATGAGCGAAAGCGAGAGAACAGTAACCATAAAATAAGGAATGACCAGGAAAATACCGCTTCCATCAACTGCCTGACTTCTGACTCAGAAAGCTTTGTGCCCATTTTTGTAAGACCAGCTTTCAATTCTTCAAATGTAATTGTCCCACTGTCATCTGTGTCTATGGATTTGAACATTTCCTTCAAGCCAATGATTTCTTCTTCGGAGAGATTTTCAGCAATTACCTACAAATTAAGGGAAACAAATGATAAGCCCAGTTGTAGGGAACACATGAGAGGGAAAGAAATTGCTTATCTCGTTTAGATTATGAACAATTAATACACGACTCTAACCTTCAGTGCTACTCAATTACTTATCTCGTTAAGATTATGAACAATTAATACTCGACTCTAACCTTCAGTGCTACTTTCTTCAGCTTGTTCATAGCACGGAATTGTTTCATTCTAGATAAGACAGCAATGTCAAGAGGCTTGTCAGATGCATCACCATCTTCTCTCATCCATGGATGATCTACATTTGCACAAAATATTTACTTGTTATAGTACAAAAAGTTTGTGGCATATGTTATTTTGATAAATAATATTATTAAATGCATCAAGCTAGTGTCAACTAAAAATAGTATAAGAATATGAAAGTCCTAGTATACCATCATATGTGAATACAACAAATCAATAATTCGTGGCCTAACTGTTAATACAATGCACAATGAAATGGCAACAGAAAGAAGATGTTAAATGGTACATGCAAGAATCCACCATAGTTCTATCTGTGCTGAAACGATAAGGAAAATCAATAATGATGAAGAAGCTTTAGGAAATTCCAATGCTAAATAGCAGATGAAGTTACCTCCATAAAATGGTGGAACACCACTGAGTAGAATGTATAGAATAACTCCAGCACTCCAAAATTCCGGCAGGGGTTTACTCTGACGAATAACCGAAGCAACATCGTTATAAGCCTCTGACAGGCCTGCAACCATCTGAAGAACAAAACGACTATTGCTCCCAGGAGCATCCATTGTTGACAGTCAATTTTGACCCGTTTTTTGTATATTTCGTGCAATTTTAAAGTATTTTAGCACACCGCATTTTAATCGTTATTTTGCATATTTTTACATTATATTCTATGTTTATTTCTTTACAAAATGACATTGCATCTTTTATTTTTAAATTAAGCATTATGTCGTTGTCAATATTATGTTTTTATTATTGTTACACCGTCGTTTTATTTTAATAATATTTGCATCTCTTTAAATAATTAATTGGCATCCCGCATTTTTACTTTTAATCAGACATTAAACATGTCTTAAATATTGCATTTTTGCGTCGGCATTTGCATTTTAATAATTTTGCATCTTTTTAAATAATTTTTCTTTTAAATAATTAACTCGCGTCGCATTTTGTCAAACCAGTCCAGTACGAGACTCAATCCGAATCATTTCAATCCAACACCATTTTTATTTTCATCCAAACACCCCCTTTTATTTCCCCCCCATTTTTAAATTTCAAACCCCACTTTTCATTTCCCCCCCTAAAATACCAAACCCTAATTCTACCCCCTATTTATTAAACATCACCCCCCATTAAAAAGGGGGCAGCCCACAACGTTCAAAACAAAAGGGGGGCAACTTTTTCATTTGAGAAAGAGGTCTTCCTCTCCTCCCTCTCTTGCCGCCGCCTTTCGCCGCCCTCCGCCGCCCTTCGCCGGAGTTCTAAAAACTCCGGCGAACCCCCCTTTTGAAACACCCCGCAGCCTATCCCTGCCCTCTCCCTCTCCACTCATCTCCCTCACCTATTCCCGTCAACCTCCACACCTCACCGGCGAACCACCATCGTCTTGCACCTCCCGCCGCCGCCATCGCTCGGCCGACACCTCACCATGCCGCACATACACACGCAATGAACTCCACCATCTCCGTGAACCCTGCCGCCACCACCATCCGTCGACTATCCGTTGGCTTGACTTTAGGGCGTTACTCGGTGAAAACCGTTGAAAGCAACGTCGCTTCCTTCCTCTGTTTTGCGGTCCTCCGCCAGATTTGACCACCGTGGCGGACACTACCGCGATGTTGTTCGCCTCGGTATTGCAACTATATTTTGCGTTTGTTGGTGATTTTGATTTTTGGTAACTTGTCAAGTTTAAAAACTCAAGCGAATCTTGTTGGCTTTATTTCGATATATGATTTTCGATTTTTGTTGTGTCGCGAATTTGAAACTCCGCGACGCTTTGTTCTTGCATTTTCGTGCATCGGTTGTTATCTTGGCATGATAGGTGATTTTATGTTTTGAGGTATCCACGAGTTTTAAGACTCGGACGTTTTGAAATTTCCGTTGGATTTGTTTCCGACTTTCTCCATTGTTCCGTGAATCGCCTGTTCTACTTTTCGGCGATGTTATTTTCCGTTTGGTGTTGACCGATTTTCGAGTTTCGCTATTGATGGATTGTTGGTGGGTATGTTAGGCGCTCGACTGGTTTTGTGGGTTTTATCACTGTTATGATATTCTGATTTTCGGGACTAATTCTGGACAGTTTCGCCCCTTTATTTACTTTGTTAAACTGATTTTAGAACAAACGCTACACTTGGTATTTACTGATTTTTGAACAGATAATGCACTTGGTATTTTATTAATTTTGATCAAGATACTACACTTGGTATTTTACTGATTTTTGAACATGATATTACACTAGCCAAAGAAGGATTTATCCGTCGATCTGGAGGCCCCCGTGGTAAGCGAGACGGAATATGTGGGCGAGGAGGAAAGTGAAAAATATTAGACGAGAATGCATAGTATCGTTCACCGGGAGGCGAGTCGACCGCCGCCGTAGCGATATTGGCTTCTCATGTCTTAGTATCCTTGGCATAACACTAGCTGAGCCCACACTATATAAAATATATCTTTTACAATATCTTTTACATATACATCTATATATATATATATATATATATATATATATATATATATATATACAAACATATGTAACACCCCATTTTAAACAGGTGTCGAACCGGGAGTGCCACGTATGGTTGATTCCTATAATTTATTTTAAGGAGTCGCCACCTAATTATTATAGTGAATTAGGACACTTGATTTATTGCAGTAAATACTACAATTAATGATCTCCATTTAAAGGTGCGTGAAACTATGTGAGATTAGGCAAGGGTTCTTTATTATCCTAAAGGGAATGAGTTAGGCACCCTAAAGGATCCGCTAACTTGCGGTTGTCCGTTCAAACATAGGTTAATTTATATGGCTAAGGGATGTATATTTTAGAAAAGAGATTATTTAAGTAAAAGGGATGTGGTAAATATCTAAAGAATATATATATTGATAACTAAAAGGGCCTTATTAGACTCACAAAAATATACAAAGTTGATTATACAATTATAAGACATGAAATTATTTTATTTAACAAAAGTAAGAAAATGATACGTTACTCCTATTAATATATTTAAGACTCTTATATAAAAGTTAATTATGAAATTATTTTTTATACGTGTATGCGAAAATTACTTCCTATGATATTTATGACGAGTTTATGAAAAAGTTTAAGAATTAAATATGGAGGAATATATTAACTACATGGCTAAAGCATAGCTAGGATTAATTATTTTAGATTTAGATTTATATGATGAGCCTAGACTAAGTAAAGACGAATTTATCTTTAAACTACCCCTTCCAAAGTATTCAAAGACTATTAGAGTTAATTATCCTATTAATTACAAGGTTAATAAATATGACAATAATAAATAAGTAAATAAATAAATGCATAAATAAGCAAAGGAGGAGTGAGATTGGAGTTGTTGTAATGTCTAGAACGGATGGTGACACCATCTATCCTATAGCTGTTTGGAAGCCCTTCGGCGGAAGTGTGGTTGGCGATATGGAAGTCATGATGAGTCTCATGCCGAGACTCTCGATTATCCTCCGATGCATGTCATGTAAAAATAAGAAGGAAAAGGATTAGTAAATATTCTAAACTCCATCATATATGAAAATAAATGAAATATTAAACTAAGCACACACGCCAAAGACTAATTATCGCCATACATATTCTACCAATGATGGGCCTCGATATGCAAGAAACGTGACCAGTGCCCCAATAGCATCGATTTTGCTTTTGATTTTTAAAGAAAATATCAATGTTATCACCTCAAGCAGGCCCATTTATACAAACTGATTTCCAATGTATCTAACCATATAAAGTCGATACACACAGGACATTCGCATAAACCAGAGAGGTATACAACTCATGTATATTGAATATATACTAATGCAATTTGAACAACATATCAGATAATGGGGAAATAGTGGGCAATTGAGCAGCAGTGTAGATATGCAGGTAAGTCAGCAGGTATATCTGTTGCAATGTATGACCACTACTACACTGGACGGGCAGGATTCTAAAGAAGATATGAGGCAGATATGTTCGAGACCCATAGTTTAGATATATTCCTTGTGGGACAAACTCATTTTTTTTATATCCTAGATAAACTGCTGGAAAAGTCACGTAACAGGTATATCTCCCAACTTATTCAGTTACACATAAATCAAGGGTATAAGAAAACATGTAGACAAAATCAGTCCATCCGAAACTATCCCCCTGTCCACTAAATGACAGCCCCCCCCTCCAGATTCATGTAAAGTTAGGGAGATCCATCAGATATGTCCACAAACTGAGCATACAAATAACTTCATTAGCAGGATATGTGAGGCATAATGGCTTATTAGACATAACCAACATACATAAATGGCTAGATGACTCATTAGAAACAATACATATCATATCATACATAACCACCGATGGGTGGCTAGCGTGTGGTCACCCTTATGCTGCATATCCATCAGTACGACGTCACAAGAAGGGAAAACAACTCAGGCAATCTAACACGCATTCATATATTCTGAAAAATGATTCAAATGGTAACATAGACATGGTCTAAATAGAGTCATACTAGGCAGGACAATGGTACAAATGACTAAAATATCTTGACTCTTAACAGGTAGCATACACTTCCGCATAATTCAATGAAGCTTCTAAAGGACTAACAAGACAAACTATTTTGTTCAATTGAATGAGTTAACAAACAAATATTCAAATGCCACAGATTATGATTCTGAAGATGAATCCATGTCGTATTATTCACTTAACTAAATTACAAGTACCCTGAGATAGCACGGCAGATCCCACACCACACAATATTAAACACACATATAAATGTTCACATAAACATGCGCAATCACGTGACATGAAGTATACAAAGATAGAATACCCAAATCAACATTCATATAGTCACAAATTAATAACAGATAATCAACACAAAATGGATCTACGACTGCACTAATCGTTACATATCTAACTATACTCACAGAAAACAGAATAGCGATCGAATATACACATACTTAGAACAGAGTCGACACCGCAAAATAAAACAAATAAAAAAAAAGAAACCATGACTAACAGATTTATCTGGAAACGATGACTAAACCAAATCAAATAGGTTCAAACAAAATTACATACGGATATTATCATGCAGGGCACACAATACTGAATGACTAATAATAGAAAGGCGGGTTTAGGACCTTTTGTGTAAATAACCGAGGTGACGACAAAGGTTTTCCGAATCGTCAAGGAAAGTTCGTGAAGAGCTAGTTTGGCGAATAGAAAGTAGTCAATGAATAGAAAAGAGAAGAGTTTTGCACGATCTTTGTGGGGCATTGCCCTCGATTGATCGATTCCCTTATTGCATGCGTAGTGGTTCTGTATTTATAGCTAGGATTTGGTACTCAGTTGGTAGGTTTTGATTCGTGAGGTACTTCTTACCATTAATAAGTAATTCGACAGATTTTGTCGCTTATTTTGACGAATCTTGGTACTAATATCTTGTATAGTCTGTTAAGGTATGTATTGCTTATGGTTATGGCAAGTCTTCGTGGAAGGAAACACGAGATTTGGTTATTATCTCACCGATTCGGCGATTGATTGTAAGGTTTGAAACAGAAGGTTTGATTCGGGGTGTGATTTGAGGAAAGATCTTGGGATGCTGCGCGATATGGAAGAGGGTGAATCAATATCGTTGACTCGCCAAAAATCCGCGAGGATCTCTCGCTCACGGCGGGAAGAGGAGTTAGGGTTTTGCTATTTAGGTTTTCTAAAGGGCGATGACGGCGAGGAGGGATCCGAGGGTATCAAGGGGAATGGGCAACGTGACTTAAGGTGTAGGGAAGCGGCTAAAGGGAAAAGGGTTATGGGTCATGGTTTGGGCCAATCTGTCAATTTGGACGGTGATTTAAAAATAAGGTGGGTTTTGGGGGTATTTTAATTAGTGTTAGATTTATGTATTTGTTTAGATATATTAGTTTAGGTGTATTATTTAATTAATGGTAGATAAATTATTTAAATTGTGATTACTTTACTTAAATGTTTTATTAATCTAAGCTATTGTTATAATAATACACGAGGGCACGCTACTTAATTAGTGCTTAATATTTTATGATGCTAGGCCGTTATTAAAAACTACCTATTATGTGTATTTTGCGATGTAAAATTGTGGTTCTAAAAAAAAGAAAATTGTTTAATTTATTGGTTATTTATTTAAGGGGGGAATGGACAAAATTGGGTGTCAACAGTTGTCCCTCTTTGTATGGGGAAGATGAAAGAATCTCCAGACAAAGACGTTGACTTATAGCCAATTTTATCTGGGTCATCGGAATTGGAACGAGTATTGTTGGTGTCTGAAAACTAAAGGTGGGGCCGACGCGGATTCAAAATTTGTCTCAGTGTCAAGCTATGGTGCCAATGAGTTATTATGGTGCTAGAATGTTGAGAGAGAGTAGGTCGACGTTCTGGTCCACTTTTGCCTTTTGTTGGGAAGCCTTGCTCCCAACAAATTACCTCGGGCCACAGTAAGAGGTAGGTCCACGTTGTGCTCCGTCTTTCGCAGCTTGTAAACGTTCCTGTAGATTGAAGCTAAGATAGAGGCATTAGTGCATAACTGTCAAAACAAAATAATGCAAGGATGTAAATTCGCCACTTTCTCTGTTTTCATCTCTGGCATCTCCTCTTTTGCCCTCTTTTTGCTCCTTTTCCGCCATTTGGCTATTTTATCCACTTTGACTCAAAAGAAAGAAAAACTATCCTAATACGACACTTATATGTGCAAAATGGGACAAAAGACTAACTAAAACTGACTCAAAAGGTGTATATAAAATACACCGATCAAATACCCCCAAACTTAACATTTGCTCGCCCTCGAGCAAAGATTGAAAGAAATAAAATAAAAGACTCAAAGAATGAAAAATAAAAGACTCCCTGTCATTAATCACTTTTGCTGCATAAATGTTAACTAGAAAAACATGAAGGTTAGCAGAATAATATGCAGGAACATATAGCATGAAATTTTTAGCACACTAAACACATGAAGCTAAATATTTCGCAAACTCATATTCATCATGCTTAATGGAAGTCAATATACTAAATCATGCATATAAATTCAAGAATTCCTATGGCATGCTTACTTGCTATTCTCCACTAATTCTGGATATGCATAAAAGGGATCTTCAGGACTTTGAGGGTTGTAATGTAGGCTTAGGTAGGGGTTTGTAAAGATAGGCATTTAGGCTCATTTTTCTGTACCATAAACTCTTTGGCTTTTCAATTTTTCCCTTTTTCTTTTGATTCTTTCCTTCACTTCAATTCTATCATTCCCCTCTTTTGTTTTGGGAGAGTGAAGTGTATTATACAAATAAGCACCCCCAAACTTAGGCTTTTGCCTCTTTCTTATTACTTTTCCATTAGGGTGCATCAAACTTGTTCACTCTTTTTGTTTCTTCTTTTTAACACAATGTACTCCACTATTTCATATTTTCACTTATGGCACAATTTTGTGGGAATATGGGGTGTCAAAGAAGAAGTTTCAAATTTAGGCTCAATGGGGCTGACTAGGGATATTTTTAAAGTACGGGATAGAAAAGAATGGTAAGAATGGCTATCAAAGAAATGCCCGAGTCATCTCCTAACATGCATATCCTAACTATCTCGCCTCAAATAGCAAGCACTCATAACACATAAGCATTTATCATTTAGCATGCATAACTTAAGCAAGAAACTCCAAATAGATAGATTCTGTGAGCTTTTGGCATATCTAACCTAAGTGTTTAGATAGTTGCTTCAATTCCTTTACATTATTCCACCTTACTTAACTAGGTGTTTCTAGCAACTACAAAGATACATGATCTTTGGACAGCAATTATGACTCAAGAAAGAAAAATTTTGGTGACTCAAAATAAACATAAAATAAATAGAAAAATTTAAATAAAACATAACATGACACACAAATAAAAACTAAAACACAAAAAACACACCCCCAATCTTAAATCACACATTGTCCCCAATGTGTGTAGACTCAAAGACAAGAAAGAAAATAAGACACTTACAAATTTTGGTTAAAATGGTGGTGGTGGCGGTGGATAATCATCGACCGTTGGTTGAACAAGGCACTCACTTCGTCGATTTGTTGCCTTGTTTCTTGCCGCCTTGTACTATCGCTTGCGCGTCTGCATCATCTCCTTCGGTGTTGGTACAATTGCCCTATTGTGGGCTCAAAGTTCTCGCTTGTGGTTGGCGGTGGTCGGGTCTCGCCTCATGTGAGCCCCTATTTGAGCTCATCTTCATCCATGGCGCCTCACGCTGCCGCTGCGCCTGCTCCGTCCCGCTTGGGCCGGGTGCAGGAAAGAGTGCACTATCCCATAGGACACCGGCGTTGGTTTCTTTCATGAGTATCCGTGGTAGTTGTGGATCGCACTCATGTGGCCTAGATCGTAATAAGTGAACCATGTCCCAATCCACCGCTGTTACCAACTCGCTGATTTCTTCCATGCTCGCACTATCTCTTTCCCCACATCAATCGCCAACCCTCATAATTCCATAAATCAACTTAATCCTATCCTGCACTCTGGTGAAGTGCGTGGATGGAATCACGCGGCATCGACGTATAGCCAAGCCTTGTCGCCTTGTTGAATTGGCACCGCCGCTCTAGATCCATTTCTTCCAATCTCAGCGGCTCGGGGTAGCATCTGTTCCATGACGGCATTCCATTGATGTTGTTGGTACTCTAGCCCATGTTCTAAAATGGTTCCAATCACTACTTTCTTCGACATCAACTGCTTTTAGAGTCGTATTTATTGCTGCGCCCGGCCACAGCATATAATTTCCCTTACAAAGCACCCCTTCTGTCCTCTCCTAAAGTTTGCATAAAATTCCCGCACTATTGTTGTATTCATCGGTTTTATCTTCTCGGATTGACAAATCTCTTCCACCCCCTTAGCTCTATCATAGCCCGGATGGGCTCATAAATGTCTTCCTCCCCATATGATCCCCTTTGGTAATCCATTCCCCTTTCTGGAATTACGGGCCTGGTATCAAGCCTTTTGTATCTTTGGAAGGCCTGGTAACTCACAAATCTATTTTCATCGTATTGGGGTTGGGGTGGATGTGGATCCTCTTCTCTTTCTGGTGGCCATTTTTAAACAAAATCTGCAGCTTCTAATTTTTGTGGCACAATGTCTCCTACACACTCAACAACTAGCAGCGACAACACCCCCAAACTTCAACAATGCCCACAACCTCTTTTTCTACTCTTTTCTCCAACTTCACAACCAACTTTTCAGTACCCAAACTACTCCAACTACAATACTCTTCCCAACTACTACCTCCTATGACTTCAAAGGAAAGGATTCAAGAACAAAGATAGGGATTACCTTTTTGAGAAGATTCAGCTTGTTCTTGTTTCAAAGTGGGTTGAGGCTATGGAATGGAGCTTTGTTGTTTGAGATAGTTGGGGTTTTGGGAATTTAAGAGTTTAGGTTGTGGTCAGTTGGATTTGTGGAGGATTTGTGGGAGAGTATGAAATTTCGTGGGTTTTGGAGAGGGTTAGGTTTGGAAGTTGGAATTGGGGAAAATATGATTTTTTTGCGTTTTAAGTTTCTGGATTCCCGCCGCGCGGCCGCTTTAGCCGCGCGCCAAACATCTCAAGGCCTTCGGGGACTTTCGCGCCGCTGCCGCTCTGAGCGCGCTAAATCTCGCAAACTTACGGAATTCTACCGTCGCGCTCGCTCGCAGGCCGCGCTAAACTTCAAAGACTGCTCTTTTGGCGCGCCCGCTTCAGAGCCGCGGCGCTACCCGCTTTTCGAAATCGACTTTCTTTCGATTTTCGCGCCATTCCTCTGACTTATCACTCACAAGACAAACACAAGAACCCAAGACCGTGAGATCGTTTCTTAGGCAAAATAAAATAAACTAATGGCGTAAATTAAAATAACATAATTGAAAACATTGGGTTGCCTCCCAAGTAGCTGTCTTTAACGCCTTTTAGCGGACGCAAGTTCCTTAGTTTTAATAACCTTGGGGTGGATTAAGCCCCCAACCTATCCACTTCCTCCACATTTGGCGTTTCCTTTTTCTCATTTTCTTTTTAGCATTATCGATAATAGGGAGTTCAGAACGATTACCTCCTTTAGTGGCATTTCGCAAACCATGCACGCTTTCGGGCTCATCACTCTTTGGTTGACTTGTAATGGCTCAGACGGGTTGATGGTGCGATTGCAAAGCACCTATTCATTGGTGGTGGTTCGATGACATGTTTAAACACTTTAAACACCATTTCTTCACTTTCCACCCTTAATGTCGGCTCCTTTTTCAACATCAATCAAAGCTCTTCCGTTGCTAGAACGGCCTCCCTAATATGATAGGGATTTCGCGATCTTCTTCCATATCAAGAATGAGGAAATCTGCAGAAAGAAAAATTTTCCTACCTTCACAATCACGTCCTCAATCTTGCCTCGTGGATGAACCATCGTCCCGCTAGTTGCACTCACGATGGTTGGTTTAGCCTCCCCAACTCCAATCTTTTGAAAACTGATAAGGGCATCAGATTTATACTTGCCCCTAAATCGCATAGAGCTCTGTTGCACGTCACCCTACCCCCTGTGCATGGTAGTGTAAAGCTTCCAGGGTCCTTTAGCTTTGGTGGCAATTTCTTTTGTAAGATAGCACTACACTCTTACATTAGTGCTACTATCTCATATTCGCTAGTTTCTTTTCCCAAGATTTCTTTCATGAACTTGAAATAAGGCGGCATCTGCTCCAAAGCCTCTATAAACGGTATGTTGATGTGCAACTTCACCGAATACCTCCAAGAATTTGGAAAATTGTTTATCGACCGCCTTCCTTTGTAATCTCGGGGGAAAGGAATCTTTTCTATACTCTTCTCCTGAGTTTTCTCTATCAGGGCTAGGTTCACCACCTTCTTTCTAACTCGCCTTCTTCTCAACTATTATTGGTGATGTGGTACATTGCTCCTTCCAATTGTCTTCCACTTCAACCGCATCGCTTTACTTGCTCCTGGATTACCTCGATGACGCTTGGCACGATGTTTCTGATTTGCACTGCTATTTGTCGCCCTACTGTGTTCCAAGTTTCAACGAGGATCTAGCTTGTCATAAAGCTGCGTGCAGGCGTTGGCAAGTCTTTGTCATACCGCTAAGCTCATCCGTTTTTCTTGCCGACTGGTGCATTGAGCTGAAATGGTGAGGCTTGACTAAAGGTGCCGATCAGTTCTGCCGTTACATGCGACCACTGTATTGGTTACGTTGCCGATCACGATTCTCGCTTCTGCTCAGTTACTGCGGCCCTGATATTGATTCTGCTGGCCCTGATCTCCTTTCCATGAGAAATTTGGGTGATTCCTCCACCCTGAATTATAAGTGTTTGAGTAGGGTTGTTCTGTTGCCTCGTAATCGCCACCGCTGACACTCTTCTGTTCCATTGGTATATTGTTGGGATCATTGAAGGGCATCTATCAAATGTATGTGGGCACCACATATCTCGCCTTTTAGGCATCTGCATCGCGTTCACCGACATCGTATGTTGCTGTAATTGTTTTGCTAGAAGGGCGGCCACTTGGGCATTCAAGGCGGAATATCATCTATCTCGTGGACTCACGCTTCTTCTCCCACTTTTAGCCTTTCTTCAGGATACGGTTGTTAGTGGCCATATCTTCTAATAACTCACGAGCATCGCGTCGCTTTCTCATGAATGCTCCCCTGCTGCATCTATGATGGTCCCGGTTGTAATTTCCGCCATTGTAGAAAATGTGGACCAAGTTCCACAACTCAACGAACGTGCTGGCACTTTCTTTGTAGATCCTTGAACCTTTCCCACGCCATATAAAGACTCTCCATCAGCTTGGTAGAAGTTGTTCAACTCCTCTCGGTTCTTTGCTTCTGGCGGAAAGAACTTGGCTAGGAATTTACGTGCTATTTCGTGCCATGTGAATATCGACCTACCGTGGAATTCAACCATACTTTTGCTCGTCACCGAGTGAGAAGGGAAAGAGCCTCAACCGACGGCCAGAACGCCGATTATATCCGAAAGGCACATAGCTCCAAGAAATTAGCTATGCATGTGTGGATCCTACGATGGCGATCCTCCGAATTGCACGGTGTGCGTACCATGCTCAAAATTGCTAGTTTTATCTCGGTTGTTGGCTCTGTTGCAGGAGCCTAATGTCATCGTGCTCCATTCACTCTTGGCGACATAATCTCTCAAACTTCTTTCTCGTTTGGATTCGGACTTCATCCTCCACATCTATTGGCACTTGATGAGGATCTTACGGGTTAGGTTGATTTTCACCTAACCCTTCTCTCATCTGTTATTGTTTAGATTACCGTCCATCTCTATCAAAGTTGCAACCCGTTGATTCTTTCTGCTCGTTTGCGTTTTCTCGATCTACGGATTGAAGCGGAACAAGAGTGTACCGCTCTCTTCTCCTTCGCATATAAGCGATTGCAAATGGATCAAAATGTAAGACAAATCACGCAACTGATTTTCGAAAAATAGCGAAAAACTAAAAAAATTAAAATAAAATTAAAGACCAAATTAGAAATTAAAAATAGATAATTTTGATATTGAACTATACCTAATCTAGCAACGGCGCCAAAAACTTGATGCGCGTAATATGCACACACTTTCAAACGCAAGTGCACGTTATCGTATCAAGTAGTATAGTCTTAGATAAGACCGAATATCGTCCTCTAGAATTAGGGTTCAAGTACCAACTATCTATTTTCTAGTATCTATTTGGTGAATTAATGATTGATTGTTTTGTTTATAACTAAGACTTATTAAAGACAAGTAAATATAAAGAATTACTTCAGATGTGATGAGAATAGGGCTTATGTATCCTCACTATCCGCTTATGCTACTTACTAATGCATTACTTATGGTGTTCTTCTTTTGGAGAAAGCGGGTTCTAAATCGTTTTATACTCCCGTTAGGTTATATAAACACTCAACCCAGATTGTTCCTTACCTAACTTTCACGATAAGGGTAACTCTATGGAGGATTAAAACAAAAACCTAGTTAATCGTCACGCACAATGCGCAAAATTAGGGTTGTTAAGCCTCTCATCAACGCTACAAAACTAATTGAGGTATTTTCATCCCCAATTCAAGCTGTCTACCCAACTTACAAAGATATTCACAATCCTCTTTCGTAACTGATTAGAAATCATATAGTGATAACTAGTTGTCAATTAGCTACCAAGAATTCAACTCAATTATTGAATAGATCTCTCAATAAGAAAAATAACCATAAGCATGCATTAATTTATAACATAAGTTTCAAGAAGTTCAACATAGAAAGCCCTATAGGAGAATTAGTTCCTAGCCATAAAGATGACAAGAACTAATTCCAAGTTCATCATGCAAAAACTGAATTAAAGAAAAGAAAAAGGAAAGAAATTACTAAGTTTAGGTCTCCAATCTCCTAGCAAGAAAATCTTGTGTTGTCAAGAAAGGGAACCCTCAAAAACTGCCTAGGGTTCTCCTTATATAGGTTTAAAAACGCCTCCTTCTTTTCCCTGCAGGCCTGGCCCAAAAATCCGTCAAAAGACCTAATTTTTCCGCGTCGCGCTGCCTGCAGATAGCCGCGGCCGGAAGTTCTCGCGATCCGTCGGTGTTTTGGCACCGCGCCCGATATCTCGCTAGCGCGGCGCGTACTGAATCTTCGTAGCTCTCGGATGTTTAGCGCCGCGCCTCGCTTCGTCTTCGAGGCGCGCGCGAAGTTTTCGTCCTTCGATAGTGGGCGTCGCGGCCGCTTTACGCCGCGCGCTGGATCTTCGCGCTTTCTCGAATGATGGGCGCCGCTACCGCTTCGACGCAGGGCGGCCGCGCGCTGTGCGATTTACGCCTTGTTCGCCACTTTCTGTTTTCATCTGCATCTCTTTGCCCTTTTGCTCCTTTTTCCGCCATTTGGCTATTTTAACCACTTTGACTCAAAAGAAAGAAAAACTATCCTAATACGACACTTATATGTGCAAAATGGGACAAAAGACTAACTAAAATCGACTCAAAAGTTGTATATAAAATACACCGATCACCATCCGAATTGAACGAGTATTGTTGGTGTCCAAAAACTAAAGGGGCAGCGCGGATTCAAAATCTGTCGATGTCAAGCTATGGTGCCAATGAGTTATTATGGTGCTAGAATGTTGGGAGAGAGTCGACGCGTTCGTCCACGTTTGCCTTTTGTTGGGAAGCCTTGCTCCCAACAAATTACCTCAGTTCGCCGTAAGAGGTAGGTCCACGTTGTGCTCCGTCTTTCGCAGCTTGTAAACGTTCCTGTAGATTGAAGCTAAGATAGAGGCATTAGTGCATAACTGTCAAAACAAAACAATGCAAGGATGTAAATTTGTGTTGTGGTTGTAGTCGGACTGTATATGGAATGATGTGATGATACGCCGTCTTGTATAGACGAGATGCAAATGTCGCCTTGTATGGGCGTTGTCGTCTTGTATGGACGAAATGCAAATGGCGCCTTGTATGGGCGTTATCGTCTTGTATGGACGAAATGCAACGACGCCAGTATGAGCGTTGCGTCTTGATGGACGAGATGCAAGTGACGCCTTAAATGGGCGTTATCGCTCAGATGGACGAAATGCAAATGACGCCTTGTATGGGCGTTATCGTCAATATGGATTTAGATGCAAATAGCGCCTTGTATGGGCGTTTTGGCCTGTATGGATCGAGATGCAAATGACGCCAGTATGGGCGTTATCGCTCTGTATGGACGAAATGCAAATGGCGACTTGATGGGCGTTATGCTGCTTGTGGCGTTATCGTCTTGTAGATGGGCGAATGCAAATGACGCCAGATGGGCGTTGTCGCTCATATGGACGAGATGCAACGACGCCAGATGGGCGTTATCGTCTTGTATGGGCGAGATGCAAATGACGCCAGATGGGCGCGTTATCGCTTCAGATGGACGAATGCAAATGACGCCAGTATGGGCGTTATCGCTGTATGACGATGCAAATGACGCCTTATGGCGTTATCGCTCAGTATGGACGAAATGCAAATGACGCCAGTATGGGCGTTATCGCTATGGACGAGATGCAAATGACGCCAGTATGGGCGTTATCGCTCAGTATGGATTTAAATGCAACGACGCCAGATGAGCGTTATCGCCTTGTATGGGCGAAATGCAATGACGCCTTACGGACGTTGTCGCTTGTATGGGCGAGATGCAAACGACGCCAGATGGGCGAATCGTCTTGTATGGGCGAGATGCAAATGACGCCTTGTATAGCGTTATCGCCTTGTATGGACGAATGCAAATGACGCCTTGTATGGGCGTTATCGCTTTGTATGGACGAGATGCAAATGCGCCTTGTATGGGCGTTATCGTCTTGTATGGATGAAATGCAAATGACGCCAGATGGGCGCGTTATCGCTCAGATGGACGATGCAATGACGCCAGATGGGCGTTATCGCCATATGGACGAAATGCAAATGACGCCTTGTATGGGCGAAATCGCTTTATGGACGAAATGCAATGACGCCAGTATGGGCGTTATCGCCTTCAGATGGACGAATGCAAATGACGCCAGATGGGCGTTATCGCTTCAGATGGACGAATGCAACGCCGCCAGATGGGCGTTATCGCTTGTATGGGCGAGATGCAAATGACGCCTTGATGGGCGTTATCGATTGTATGACGAAATGCAAATGACGCCTTGTATGGGCGTTGTCGCTCAGTATGGGCGAGATGCAAACGACGCCTTGTGGGCGGAATCGCTTTGATGGGCGAGATGCAAATGACGCCTTGTATGGCGTTATCGCCAGTATGGACGAATGCAATGACGCCTTGTATGGGCGTTATCGCTATCAGATGACAGATGCATATGACGTCTTGTATGGGCGTTATCGTCTTGTATGGACGAGATGCAAATGACGCCTAGTATGGGCCTTCTCGTCTTGTAAGGACGAGATGCAAATGACGCCTTATGGGCGGAATCGCTTGTATGTACGATGCAAATGACGCCAGTATGGGCGTTATCGCCTTGTATGGACGAAATGCAAATGACGCCTTATGGGCGTTATCGCTCAGATGGACGAGATGCAATGACGCCAGATGGGCGTTATCGCTCAGATGGGCGAAATGCAATGACGCCTTGTATGGGCGTTATCGCTTGTATGGACGAGATGCAAATGACGCCAGTATGGGCGTTATCGCTCAGTATGGACGAAATGCAAATGGCGCCAGATGGGCGGAATCGCTTTGTATGGATTTAAATGCAATGACGCCAGATGGGCGTTATCGCTCAGATGGACGAATGCAAATGACGCCTTGTATAGGCGTTATCGCTCAGTATGGACGAAATGCAATGACGCCTTATATGGGCGTTATCTTCAGTATGGACGATGCAAATGACGCCTTATGGCGGGTGTTATCGCTTTGATGGACGAATGCAATGACGCCAGTATGGCGGAATCGTTTTGTATGGACGAAATGCAAATGACGCCAGTATGAGCGTTATCGCTTGTATGGGCGAAATGCAATGACGCCTTGTATGGGCGTTATCGCTTGTATGGACGAATGCAGATGACGCCAGTATGGGCGGAATCGCTCAGATGGACGAATGCAAATGACGCCTTGGGCGTTATCGTATTGTATGGACGATACGCAATGACGCCTTGTATAGGCGTTATCGTCTTGTATGGACGAGATGCAAATGACGCCAGTATGGGCATTATCGCTTGTATGACGAAAATGCAATGACGCCTATGGGCGTTATCGTCTGTATGGACGAAATGCAAATGACGCCAGATGGGCGGAATCGTCTTGTATGGACGAGCATAGATAAAAATCGTGTTATGCATAATCAAAGCTAGATGAAATAATTAAAGTGTAAATGATGTAGCACGAGTAACTTAAGATGTGGTTTTTGCGAGATGTATTTGATGTAGACTTGCAGATGGACTTCGTGAGCGGATCATTGTATTGGAATGTTGTTGTCCTCCTTGTTCCTATTGTCTGCAAAATTCACTCAAAGAAAAATTGTGAGTTCGGGAGTGGTCGGCCGATTTGTGTTAGCTCTTGATATTTGCACGCGTTGTCTTCCGACATGTAACCCGTCTGATTTGAGTTTGGTCAAAACATTTGTTGAAAAATGTGCTAGTAGGAAATTATGTCAATATTTGAATAGTGACATGTTGTGAAACAAAGCAAACTTCCTTATCCGAAATCGGCGGTATATTCTCCCATACTACGGTGCTCACGCCGTCGAACTCTTTTAAAATTTGTCTCAGTTTTGGGACATGGAACCCTTTGGGTAAATTAACCATGTCCATTGATGTCATTTGTAGTAAAGTCCTTAAAATTTTCCCAGTTTATGTCGATCTTTTCGAGCATATGGAATCATATCTGTCGATGTCATTTCGTGGCGAAGTCCTTAAAAATTGTCCCGATTCGATTTAATCGAAGTCGGATATATGTTGTCGCCTGGACATAATGTTGATAACGTCGTTGCCTGGACGTGTTGCTGCTGCTCCTGTAGAATAAATGCTCCTGCAAGCTAAGCTTGAGAAAAGTTAGTGTATAAGCGTAAAAGCAGAATGATAAATATTTGAGAAAGACAATTATGTGGGTAGAGATGTCGTCCACGAGATGTTTCCTTGCAACCGATTTAATTGCCATGATGCCTTTGTTGCGTGCTTTACCGAGTGACGCGCTAGACTTTGTTGCGGACTTTCTTTCATTGATGATCGGTGCCCTCTGCTTATGTTGTCTCTTTCTGCTTTTGCTAATATGACGAACTTTTGTTGTATCTTCTGCTAACATGAAGGACCTGCTGTCGCGCCCATTTTCGGCCGCGGCATTTTTTTTTTAAATGAACCCTGCTCAAAATGCAAATGTTAGAAAAAATAAAATAAAATGCTAAAAGGTTTAAGGGGCTTAAAGGTTTTTAAAAATGCTAAAAGGATGCTAAAATTGCAAAAAAGATGCTAAAGTTTAAAAGGGTGCTAAAATGCTAAAGGGTTGCTAGAATGCTAAGGTTCATGAGTCGCCACCTAATTAGTTTGGGTGAATTAGGACACCTAAATGTTTAACTAGTTTAAAGTAAAACATTAACTCCATTTTAATGGTCTGCTAAACTTAGTGAGATTCTGAGTAAGGGTTCTTTATTAATCTAGAGGGAAGGGGTTAGGCACCCTCTAAGATCCGCTAACTTGCGGTTATCCTGCCAAACCTAGGGTAATTATTATATTTTAAAAAAATGCAAAGTAAAAGATCTTCCCGCTTAATAAAATGCTAAAAAAAATGTTAAAATGTTTAAAGGTGCTTAAGTCTAAAAAGGGCAAAAGGTGTTATAAATAAATAAAAGAGCCAAATGCTAAATGTTTAAAGTGCTTAAAATACTAAAGGTTGCTAAAAGGCATTAAATGATAGAAGGGTGCTAAAGGTGCTAAGAGGTGCTTAAAAGTGTTAAATGCTAAAGTGCTGAATGTTAGGAAATAGATGCTAGCATGTTAAAATGTTTTAAAGGTGCTTAAAGTATTGAAAGGGCAAAAGGTGCTATATGCTAAAGTACAAAGAATGCTAGGAAGGTGCTAAAATGTTACTAAAGTTTAAAGAGGGGCTAAGAATGCAAAAACTGTTAAGATGTTAGAAAGTGCTAAATGCTAAAGTGCTTTATAGACTAATTATATGCTCATGCTAGCTAAATTAATCTTGCCTACTGCGATAATATTATATAAGCGATGCTTTAAGATGATTTTGAGAGTTTAGGAAGAAACCTGTTATGAATTTTAATACGCAAAATGTTGGTTTTATAATGCAAGTTAAATCATTTTGGCAAAAATTAGACATGCATGACAATCTTAAAAGGCAAGTAAATTAAGCGATGAACTTTAAATTACCTTCCCCACTTATATGTTTAAAGGCTAATTATTCTAGATATCCTATTAATTACAAAGTTAAATAATTAGGCAACAAATTTCAAACAAATAGTATATAGGGTGGATATGATCGCGGCTTCCAAGATGCGTGGCGACATCGTCTTATCCTATTTTGTCTTAGGAATTTCTGAAGCGGGAATGCAAATGCGGGTGCGGTTGCCATTTGAAATGACTTGCGATGAGTCTCGCCGTGAGACTCTTTATTTTGCTCCGGTGCGTGCCATGTAAAAATAAAGAAAGATAAGGATTAGTATATGCCCAAAAATTAAACAACCAACAAGCACTTGACACATAGTTTGTATTTGAGCAAGTATGCGCATAAAGACCAACATGTGACAATATAAGATGGAATGAGCAGCCAGCAGATAGTGAAAGAAATAGGGATGGGCAGGTACGCAGACAGTACAGACAAGCTTCCAATATCATATACAACACCCAGCAGTGAAGACAAGTAGACAGGTGTTGATGGTTCCCACTTTTGAAGCCATCTCCTAAAGCAAACAAGCGGCAAGATGCAAAGAAGAAACAGAGGAGAGAAAGATAATAGGCAAACAGGGTATAAGCGAGGCGAGAGAAGCGATGGCGAGACGGTGGCAGAGAAAGTAGCAGAGACAAGTAAGCAGGCGATGCAAAGAACAAACAGACAAGTAAACATCGACTACTAGTACCACCAGAAGAAAGGAATTGGGGACATCTTATATGATTCGAATGAAACAAGCATCTGAGTAATCACAAATGAGCAGTTCAGTGCAATCAGGAAGAGAAGCATACTAAGTGTATACCTAATTAGGTAATCGATTCGCAGTATATCATGACAACAAGGAAAACTTTGGGAGATGCAAGCAAATTCTTTGAAGGATCTCTTCAATCTTGTCGCTATAGACTAGGAGGTCACTCGTATGCGAGGCAATATTCGACAAGTGTGCGGACGAGCCATCCTCTTTTAAGGCAGGTATAAGAATATGATATTGTGGCCAAGTCATGTATATTAATGTGTAACAAGTATGGCATATGAGAGGGGCAGGAACAATCATAACATAAGTTATCTAGATATGGTGACACTCAGACTTATACATGATATGGCTGGTCATGCTCACTAAAATGACCCTAAATCAGTAACTCATCATTTCACAGAACGCTAATCGGTACATATCAAATCAAGTATAAGAGACTAACACACATACGACATATGACTCAACAGAGGTATTCATAGCAGCATGGAAATTGGACTTAGTTCCTAAGTGCACCAAACAGAACAACACACACAAATGTGCATGGACTGCAACATCAATCTGGATAAAACTCAGCAGACTAAGTAAATCAATTCAAACCAATATAATAAACCAAAACTTAAAGGCAAAGGGGATTGATTTTACCTTCTCCGGACAACGAAGGCGGCGTATCAAGTCGTCGTCGGTCCACTCGACGGGTTTTGGGTTTTGCGATGCGAATGGAAGGGCGAAGTTTGTTTGCTGGTTTCTTGGCTGGAGAAGAAAGGGTTCTTAACTGCTGCTAAGGGGGTGTTCGACAGTGAGGAAGGTGCTACCTCACTGAGCTCTGCCGTATTCCTCCTTGAGCTCTGTCGTCTATTGCTATTGGACTGCTTTCGTTGCTGTTTTTGAATCCCTTTTCAAGTGTATAGAGGTTGGTTTATATAGCTCCAAATTGGGCTCTAAATTAGGTAGACTTTGATTGTGATTTCGGACAGATTTGTGGACGAGATTTGGGTAGCTTTTTGTGTGATACTTCAGTAGCTTTAGGAAGGTTTTGGGTAAGGGACGAGCTGGCTGTGTGCATGGGTAAGGAAAGTAAGGGAGAAGTCGCCGGATTCTCAGGCGAGAATCACGGCGACGAAGGCGTGAGGTGAAGGCGGCGATTGAAGGTTTTTAGGTTTAGGTTTTTTGTGTGAGGGACGATGGTATCAGGTAAAGCTTCTGTGCTGAGGGTATAAAGGGCAGGGGCGTGTGGGCTTGCGGGTGGGCCTCGCGGGTCGCGGGTCGACGGGAAATAAGGGGCGTGTGGGCTGATAATGGGTAATTGGGCTGGGTATTGGTGTTAGGTTAGTTTTAATGTAAGTGTGCTATTTAATTAATAGTTTTAGGCTTTTAATTAGTGACAAAGTAATTAATTAATTGTGATTAAATTATTTAGGTGCTTTTATTAATCTAATTGTTATAATAAGTGCGGACGTGTTATTTAATTAATGTTTAATGCTCTAGAATGCGGCGCTATTAAAATCTTATTATTGCATTATTGCGAAGTTAAATTAAAATTGAATTGAGTTTAGATTAAATTATTTAAATGCTAAATGCGAGTATGATATTTAAGAATCGTTTAAAGCTTTATAAATGCGGTGCTATTAAATGCATATATCAGATTAAAATTGATTTTAAATTACAAATGATTACTAATAAATGCGGCTATGCTACCTGACACGACATTATCGCTAAATTATTTATTTTATGCATTTATTAATTATTTAAGAATTACGACAAAGCTTAAAGTTAATTAATGCGGGAGCGAGAATCTAAGTGCTTAAAACTACGTAAGACGCGATGCCATTATTAAAATATTTATTTATGCACAGTATTTATGTTTTATTCTTGCATTTTATTATAAAAATCCTAAAAATTATTTTACAAAATTAGTGTAATTTTATAGTTAATGGTCGACGGGAGGGTCAAAATTGGGTGTCAACAGATGTCCTCTTTGTATGGAGATGATGGAAGAATCTTCGGACAAAGACGTTGACTCATGCCAATTTTGTCTCGATCTTCAATTGCAAAAATCTTTGGCGGTAGACAAAGGCCGACGCAAAAATCAAAAAGCGTCCCGATGTCGAGTTATGGCGACCTTTGGAATACCATGGTCAAAACACTAAGGCGGGCTAACGCGGACTCAAAGTTGTCCCAGTGTCGAGTTATGACGACACTGGGCTACCATGGTCAAAACACCAAGGCGGGCTAACGCGGACTTAAAGCTGTCCCAGTGTCGAGTTATGATGACACTGGGTTATGGTGCAAAAAGTAAAAGAAAATAACCGGCTTGAACACAGGGTGTCTGCTAGGGCTTGTGGTTACGGGTTCTATGGTGATGTGGGCGAGTGGGCCCGGCGGCAGGCGAACTACGCGATCGTTGGGAAGGTTGGCCGGCCATTGCCGGTTATTTGTAGAGAAAATCCACGTTGTGCTCCTGCTCCTGCATGCTAAGACTTGAACAAACGGTTAGCGCATAACTGTTAAGCGAAAAATGATGATGTATAATTTTAAAAGTAATGCTGCGTGAGTAAAAAGGTTATCTGCAAAAGTGTGATGTCTGCGTGTTGATGCGATGTTGCGAATCTTTGTGATTTTCATCCTTGCGCGGATGTGTTGCGATTGTGAGCGCGGTATGTTGTCGCTGCCGCAATTGCCCTGTAGACTAAAGCTCAAGAAAGAGTTAGTGCATAACTGCTAAGACAGAATAATAAAGCATGCGTAAGAAATGCAATTTCGGGAGTATAGAAATCATCCCTGCGTGGATGTGATATGCTGATGATGGCGTCGTTTTCGGGCTTGTTGTCTTGATAAGCGTCGGCTGCTTGGGCGTGTTCTTGCTTTGGCATCGTTGCGTAGACTTCTTTGTCTTGATAACGTCATTGCACGGGCGTATTCTTCTTTGGCGTCGTTGCGTGGACTTGCTTTCGATAACGTCGTTATGCGAGCGTATTCTTCTTGGCGTCGTTGCATGGACTTCTTGATTACGTCGTTATGCATGCGATGTTCTTCTTGGCGTCGTTGCGTGGACTTGCCGATTACGTCGTTAATGCGGGCGTGTTCTTTCTTGGCGTCGTTGCGTGGACTTGCGATTACGTCGTCGTTATGCGGGCGTGTTCTTCTTGGCGTCGTTGCATGGACTCGCGATTACGTCGTTATACGGGCGTGTTCTTCTTTGGCGTCGTTGCATGGACTTCTTGATTACGTCGTTATGCGGGCGTGTTCTTCTTTGGCGTCGTTGCGTGGACTTCTTGATCGCGTCGTTACTGGGCGTATTCTGCTTGGTGTCGTTGCGTGGACTTCTTGATTACGTCGTTGTACGGGCGTGTTCTTCTTTGGTGTCGTTGCGTGGACTTCGATTACGTCGTTATGCGGGCGTGTTCTTCTTTGGCGTCGTTGCGTGGACTTCTTGATTACGTCGTTATGCGGGCGTGTTCTTCTACGCCTCCAGAATAAATGCTCCTGCAAGCTAAGCTTGAGAAAACGTTAGTGTATACCTGTTTAAATGAAATGATAAATACATATGAGAAGTGCAATTTTATGGGTAGAGATGTCGTCCCTGATATGCCGGATGAATACTGAGATGTTGTCCTTGCACGGACTGACGAATTGCCATAGTGTCCTTGTTGTGTGCGTGGGTTGCAACTTTGACTTTATGTCCGAGCTGATGCGCTAGGTTTTGTTGCGGAACTCTGAACTTTATGCGATTGTTGATGCCCCTTTCTGCTGCTGCTGCTCTTGCTGCGGACTTTGGATTGTTGTCATCCTCTGCTTTTGCTGCTTTTCCTGCTTCTGCGAAGAGACTTTTCGTCGTATTTTCTGCTTCGGCTGTTGCACTTTCTGCTTCTGTTAATATTAAAAGACCTGCGCTCAAAGAAAAATTTGTGAGTTTTGGGGGGGGGTCGATTCATATTTGACTTTGCTGCCTTGTTCCTTGATATCTGCGTGCCTGGCTTGTTTGGACTTGCAACCGCATGCAGTTTCCTACTGTCCCGGTTTTGAAAAGTGTACGGCCTAAAATGGGTCTCAATGATGTAGTTGCTTGTAGGCTATGTGTATTCTTGTCATTTTCAAAGCAAAGGAAAGTTTTCCTAATGGTGTGACCGAAGCGATTTAGGCGCCACGTATCCCGTGAGAATCGGGTCGAGCGTAGTTCATTACAAGCGAATATTGGGAAAATTAAAATTTCTAGATGTGGGACCGGCGAGACGGCGCTGCGTATCCACTAAGGAATCAGTCAAGCGTAGTTCATTATAAGCAAAGCGAAGAAAACATTATTTATGGTTAAATATGAGTTTATAAATTATTACGCTAAAATAAATCGCTTTTCTATCCAGCTCTGGCGGACGAGCGGTGCAAATCCAATCAATATGCCTTCATGCTGCCGTGGATGGTGGTCTTCATCTCTGCTATCTCCTCTTCGGCCTCTGCGTGGTGCATGCTCGGATAAATGGCCGATTCGAGGGCGGAATGGGCATAGGCGAAGTGTATTCCTCATCTAAGGTTATCAGTGCACATTAGCGTGGCCGTGGTTTGGCAAGGGTTATCATGCGCATTTGGGGCGAGATCCTTTATTTGAATTACCGCCTACGATCGGTGCCTCGATTACGTCACGAGGAGTGGCAACCTTGTCATGTCTGGGCTATTGGAGTGATCTGCGCGGCGCTTGTTCTCATCATACCATCTTGGGATAGGGTCGGGGATCCTTCCGAATCGGTTGGATTAGGCTGCACTCATGACAACCTTTCATATATTTGAGGTATGGGTTCGGTAGTGGGTGCGAACTTTGGGTGGTTTTCCTTCAAAATTCTTATTTGCTCTGGAGTGCATTGGGTGCTCTATACATTGGCGGGCTTGATGGGTGGATCTATGCGGGGCGGGATAAGCGGTGCTTGTGAAGTGTTATATATAGTGTGTGTGGTAGTTGTGGTAGTATGATGGGTTTGGTATGTTATGAATGCTTGGGTTTGCGTTCTTGTACAAACATGGAAGGAAGCGTCTCTTTCTTCCTCTGTGAAGTACTCAAGTGTCCCCGATCAATCGCCTTATTAGTTGCTGTAATCTTGCGCGGTTGTAATCCTACCGGTTTAATACCTTAACCTACGGTCGCCATTCTAATAACTTCCGCAAAATTCCGCGATGGCGCTTATCATCATCCGCTCATAGTAGGTTGCATCCTTCAAAGATTGTCACGAATAATGTGGTCATCTCTCTCCACATGGGTGGTTGCACTTTCACGCCTCTGAGCGCGCTCATGGCGTATTCTCGAATGTTTACGTAGTCTTCTTCTCCAACTTCATTAAGTAGAACACATCGCAGCGGTTTACGTGTTGAACTGAACCGCTCACAAAATCTTGGGCCATGCATTCCGGTGTGCCATTTCGCGGATCTTGGTGGTATACCAATCTAGTGCCTCGCGGTCAAGCTCGAATGAACAACTTCATAATGACCATGGGTTCTTCCTACCGTCGAACATGCCAATATGACCTCGGTGTGCGGGGTTCCGCCATCAAATAGTTCAAACTTGGCACCTTGTACCCCATGGCGGTTCGCGTGCGGATCGTGCAAAAATCCTCGTAGTCTAGTCGCCCGTGACCTTTGTCCGATCGCATGCCGAGAACCGCTTCTTTCAGACTATTAATTTCTTTGGCGACGTCATCGTCCATTTTGGCTCGGACTTCCCTATCCATTTCTTCGTAATGATCCCCTTCTTGGTGATGCACGGGGACGGTAAAGGATGGGCTTCTGTTGCATAAGTTAGTTGTCTGAGTTGTTTGCTGGGGATGGTAATGGGTGTGGTGCGTGGGTATTGGTTGGCACAGCGATTAGGGCTGTTTATGGTGAAATGCGGCGAGTGAGGTATATGGGTAGTAGGAGGTCATTTGAAGGTGGGGTTGAGGGTTGGTGGGCGGCGGTTTGTTCGGTGTTGGTGGCCTTTGTGGAGAGTTAGGAGATATGTGGTGGTGGAGTCGATGCGGGATGGTTTGTGAAGTAGTGGCCCTTTGATCCGGCATAGGGGTATTCAAGCTAATGGATAGGTTGGTCGATTAGTAGCCTCTCCATCTCAACTGCATATCGACAATTTGTTGCGGCATTTGTGCAATACATTCTTCCCGATTGGTGATATTCCTCTCTTACGAAGGTTACATTTATTGTGAGAATAATTCCCAAACCATTTGGCTCAGACGCCCCCGAGCCAGTCATATCATCATTTCTTGCCTTGGACCTGGTGAAGTGTGGATGCTCCGACATTGTTGAGTCAAATCTGAACCGAATCTTTGGGGAGGATGATAAATTTTCTAAAAATTCAACAACCGATGTTAGCATAAAGCACATAATTTGCGGGTATGTAGCGGATATATCGCCATGCACATTCAAACGTTTCTAACATGCGGGGACCTCTTTATGCGGAGGTAAGCCTAAACGTCACTTATGCGAGATTATGACGGATTTGTCCAAGTCGTCCAACTATAATGCCTTTGTTGGGAATGGCGACCAAATGACGGTGCACTTTTCCCAATTTCAGCATGTCATGATTGGGCTTGGATTTATGTCGTCATTGTCACGCTACACATAATATCTTTGGTTGGTCGTTGGGTTGAGAAACCCGTCGACAAGTTTGGTGTCTTCCTAATTGTGGTGTCGATGTCGATGACGACCAGCCCAAGGTAAATGCATCATGCCCTAAAATAAAGGGTGGTATAGCTCATCTTAAGTTTCTAAGATTTGGCTTTTCGGGCGCAAGTTCCCGAGCGGACAACTCGAGTGAAAGGCTACGCGACCACGGTTGGGCCAGGATTCTCGCGCAAAATACCAACTCTCTTAAATGTGGGTGTTTGAAAGAAATTTGCAGGTCTTGCGAAAGCACCCGCGTGTTGTGTGTGATAGTGTGAATTTTCAGTGGAAGAAATATGAGCGGAATGCGGTTTAAGAAGCGGTAAAACAAATAGCAATTAAGCGATTAAACATACAAAATTAAGCGAGCAATTTTAAGGCATTTAAAACAAACAAATAAAGCTAAGCAATAATAAACCTAGGTTTGTTATGGTCAAGAACCTAAACTCCCCAGCGTAGTCGCCATTCTGTCGCGCCCATTTTTGCGGCATTTTTTTAAATGAACCACCTCGAAAATGCAAATGTTAGAAAAAATAAAATAAAATGCTAAAAGGTTTAAGGGGCTTAAAGGTTTTTAAAAATGCTAAAAGGATGCTAAAATTGCAAAAAAGATGCTAAAGTTTAAAAGGGTGCTAAAATGCTAAAGGGTTGCTAGAATGCTAAGGGTTCGCGGAGTCGCCACCTAATTAGTTTGGGTGAATTAGGACACCTAAATGTTTAACTAGTTTAAAGTAAAACATTAACTCCATTTTAATGGTCTGCTAAACTTAGTGAGATTCTGAGTAAGGGTTCTTTATTAATCTAGAGGGAAGGGGTTAGGCACCCTCTAAGATCCGCTAACTTGCGGTTATCCTGCCAAACCTAGGGTAATTATTATATTTTTAAAAAATACAAAGTAAAAGATCTTCCCGCTTAATAAAATGCTAAAAAAAATGTTAAAATGTTTAAAGGTGCTTAAGTCTAAAAATGGCAAAAGGTGTTATAAATAAATAAAAGAGCCAAATGCTAAATGTTTAAAGTGCTTAAAATACTAAAGGTTGCTAAAAGGCATTAAATGATAGAAGGGTGCTAAAGGTGCTAAGAGGTGCTTAAAAGTGTTAAATGTTAAAGTGCTGAATGTTAGGAAATAGATGCTAGCATGTTAAAATGTTTTAAAGGTGCTTAAAGTATTGAAAGGGCAAAAGGTGCTATATGCTAAAGTACAAAGAATGCTAGGAAGGTGCTAAAATGTTACTAAAGTTTAAAGAGGGGCTAAGAATGCAAAAACTGTTAAGATGTTAGAAAGTGCTAAATGCTAAAGTGCTTTATAGACTAATTATATGCTCATGCTAGCTAAATTAATCTTGCCTAGCCTGCGTACAATATTATATAAGCGATGCTTTAAGATGATTTTTGAGAGTTTAGGAAGAAACCTGTTATGAATTTTAATACGCAAAATGTTGGTTTTATAATGCAAGTTAAATCATTTTGGCAAAAATTAGACATGCATGACAATCTTAAAAGGCAAGTAAATTAAGCGATGAACTTTAAATTACCTTCCCCACTTATATGTTTAAAGGCTAATTATTCTAGATATCCTATTAATTACAAAGTTAAATAATTAGGCAACAAATTTCAAACAAATAGTATATAGGGTGGATATGATCGCGGCTTCCAAGATGCGTGGCGACATCGTCTTATCCTATTTTGTCTTAGGAATTTCTGAAGCGGGAATGCAAATGCGGGTGCGGGTTGCCATTTGAAATGACTTGCGATGAGTCTCGCCGTGAGACTCTTTATTTTGCTCCGGTGCGTGCCATGTAAAAATAAAGAAAGATAAGGATTAGTATATGCCCAAAAATTAAACAACCAACAAGCACTTGACACATAGTTTGTATTTGAGCAAGTATGCGCATAAAGACCAACATGTGACAATATAAGATGGAATGAGCAGCCAGCAGATAGTGAAAGAAATAGGGATGGGCAGGTACGCAGACAGTACAGACAAGCTTCTAATATCATATACAACACCCAGCAGTGAAGACAAGTAGACAGGTGTTGATGGTTCCCACTTTTGAAGCCATCTCCTCAAGCAAACAAACAGGGCAGTACGCAGCAGCAAACAGAGGAGAGAAAAGATAATAGGCAAACAGGGTATAGGCGTGGCGAGAGACATTAGGCGATGGCGAGGCGGTGGCGAGAAAGTAGCGAGACAAGTAAGCGATGGCGGTATGCAGCAACAAACAGAGACAAGTAAACATCGACTACTAGTACCACCAGGAAGAAAGGGAATTCAGGGACATCTTATATGATTCGAATGAAACAAGCATACTGGAGTAATCACAAATGAACAGATTCAGGTGCAATCCGGGGAAGAGAAGCATACTAAGTGTATACCTAATTAGGTAATCAGATTCTGCAGGTATATCATGACAACAAGGAAAACTTTGGGAGATGCAAGCAAATTCTTTGAAGGATCTCTTACCGAATACTGGCTGCCTATAGACTAGGAGGTCACTCATATGCGAGGCAATATTCGACAAGTGTGCGGACGAGCCATCCTCTTTTAAGGCAGGTATAAGGATATGATATTGTGGCCAAGTCATGTATATTAATGTGTAACAAGTATGGCATATGAGAGGGGCAGGAACAATCATAACATAAGTTATCTAGATATGGTGACACTCAGACTTATACATGATATGGCTGGTCATGCTCACTAAAATGACCCTAAATCAGTAACTCATCATTTCACAGGAACGCTAATCCAGTACATATCAAATCAAGTATAAGAGACTAACACACATACGACATATGACTCAACAGAGGTATTCATGCGGATGGAAATTGGACTTAGTTCCTAAGTGCACCAAAGCGAACAACACACACAAATGTGCATGGACCGCAACATCAATGGATAAAACTCGTGACTAAGTAAATCAATTCAAACCAATATAATAAACCAAAACTTAAAGGCAAAGGGGATTGATTTTACCTTCTCCGGACAACGAACCGGGGCAGCGTATCAAGTCGTCGGTCCACTCGACGGGTTTTGGGTTTTGCGATGCGAATGGAAGGGCGAAGTTTGTTTGCTGGTTTCTTGGCTGGAGAAGAAAGGGTTCTTAACTGCTGCTAAGGGGGTGTTCGACAGTGAGGAAGGTGCTACCTCAGAGCTCGTATTCCTCCTTGAGCTCTGTCGTCTATTGCTATTGGACTGCTTTCGTTGCTGTTTTTGAATCCCTTTTCAAGTGTATAGAGGTTGGTTTATATAGCTCCAAATTGGGCTCTAAATTAGGTAGACTTTGATTGTGATTTGGACAGTTGTGGGCCGAGATTTGGGTAGCTTTTTGTGTGATACTTCAGTAGCTTTAGGAAGGTTTTGGGTAAGGGACGAGCTGGCTGTGTGCATGGGTAAGGAAAGTAAGGGAGAAGTCGCCGGATTCTCAGGCGAGAATCACGGCGACGAAGGCGTGAGGTGAAGGCGGCGATTGAAGGTTTTTAGGTTTAGGTTTTTTTGTGTGAGGGACGATGGTATCAGGTAAAGCTTCTGTGCTGAGGGTATAAAGGGCAGGGGCGTGTGGGCTTGCGGGTGGGCCTCGCGGGTCGACGGGAAATAAGGGGCGTGTGGGCTGATAATGGGTAATTGGGCTGGGTATTGGTGTTAGGTTAGTTTTAATGTAAGTGTGCTATTTAATTAATAGTTTTAGGCTTTTAATTAGTGACAAAGTAATTAATTAATTGTGATTAAATTATTTAGGTGCTTTTATTAATCTAATTGTTATAATAAGTGCGGGCGTGTTATTTAATTAATGCTTAATGCTCTAGAATGCGGCGCTATTAAAATCTTATTATTGCATTATTGCGAAGTTAAATTAAAATTGAATTGAGTTTAGATTAAATTATTTAAATGCTAAATGCGAGTATGATATTTAAGAATCGTTTAAAGCTTTATAAATGCGGTGCTATTAAATGCATATATCAGATTAAAATTGATTTTAAATTACAAATGATTACTAATAAATGCGGCTATGCTACCTGACACGACATTATCGCTAAATTATTTATTTTATGCATTTATTAATTATTTAAGAATTACGACAAAGCTTAAAGTTAATTAATGCGGGCGCGAGACTCTAAGTGCTTAAAACTCTACGTAAGACGCGATGCCATTATTAAAATATTTATTTATGCCTGTATTTATGTTTTATTGCTGCATTTTATTATAAAAATCCTAAAAAATTATTTTACAAAATTAGTGTAATTTTATAGTTAATGGCTGGACGGGAGGGTCAAAATTGGGTGTCAACACCTGCGCTCAAAGAAAATTTTGTGAGTTTTGGGGGGGTGGTCGATTCGTATTTGACTTCGCCGCCTTGTTCCTTGACATCTGCGTGCCTGGCCTGTTTGGACTTGCAACCCGCATGCAGTTTCCTACATTGTCCCAGTTTTGAAAAGGTGTTTGCCCTAAGGGGGGTCTCAATGGAGTTGCTTGTATGTTATGTGTATTCTTGTTATTTTCAGAACGAAGGGAAAGTTTCCTAATGGCGTGACCGAAGCCGATTTAGGCCGCCTACGTATCCTCATGAGGGAATCAGGTCATGACGTAGTTCATTACAAGCAAATTTTGGGGTGAAATTAAAATTTCTAAATGTGGGACCGAGGCCGATGTGGCGCCACGATCCGCTTGAGGAATCAGGTCGAACGTAGTTCATTACAAGCAAAAGAGAAATTGGGATTTTCTAAAAGGTGGGACCGAAATCGATGTGGCCGCCTACATATCCGCCAAGGGAATCAGGTCATACGTAGTTCCAATCATTAAAGCTTAAATATGAGTTTTAGATTATTCTGCTAAACTAAATTGCTTTTTCTTATCCGGGCTTTAGGCGGACCAGAACAAGGGTGCAAGCCCAACCAATACGCCTTTCATCGTGGCCGGTGAGTCATGCTCTTACAGATATCTCCTTCTTTTGCCTGCGTGGTGCATGGATTCAAGCGAGGCGCTCATCCAGGAACACCTCTCTTCCTTTGGGGTTCATTGTACTCATTGGGGTAAGCATCCTCGCTGAATGACTCCTCGCCCGATCGGCTCCCTTACTTTGTCTCGAGTGTATAACACATTCCCATGTCGTGTCCGATGGCTCCAGAATGGGATGCACAGCTTTTGTTCCCATCATGAGCTTTGGACTTGGGATTGGGCACATTCTTTGGAATTGGCCGGAGTATCCCTGCAAACCTCAACCTCTCGTAACCGCGACAGGGCTCGGCTAGGTGGGTGTATACTTTGGTAGCCTTTCGTGGCATTTAGGGGGTGTGAAGATGTTTGGTGGACGGGCTTTGGGTGTGGCGTATACACGTGTGGGTATCGCAAGGGGTTGTCATATGTATTGCGTAAATATGTTTGTGGTGGCCTTTGGTTTGTGTTTAGCTGGAGTACGTTAGGCATTCGGTTTTGTGTGGGATATATGGGTGCATTGTATATTGGTTGAATGGGATATGTAAGCGGTGCGGTAATAATTTGGAGGTTTTGATTGTTTTGGTTATTTGCGGTGTGAGTGCTCAGTGAGGTTCTTGAGCCTTGTGATTTCGACCTGCAGGGTTGCCATTTGCTGTGGTAATTGTGCGAGGTGTTCGATCGGGTCTATGCTGCGTTTCTCTTCTGAGACCCCTGTTTTGCCTATAGGAACGAGCGAGTTCCGCTCGTTCTGCTCAAATGCTTGAATCGGTCACGTCGCTGGACCGTGCCTTTGATCTTGTGAAATATCTATGTTCCGCCATTGCTTAGTCAAATACAAATCGACCTTTGGGGAGATGATAAATCTTTCTTTAAAAATGCAACAAACGGTGTTAGCATAAAGCACATAATTTGCAGGTATGTAACAGATATATCGCACATAGCACATTCAAACGCGTTTCCTAACATGCGGGGACCGCTTATGCGGTAGGCCTAAACGCCGCATACGCGAGGTCATGATGGATTTGTCCGAGCCGTCAAGCGTGATGCTTTGGTTGGAAATGGCGACCAAATGACGGTGCACGTTTTCCAATTTCAGCATGACATGATTAGGTTTGGATTTGTCTATCATTGTCACGCTACACATAATATGCTGGTTGGTCGTTGGGTTGAGAAACTCGTCGACAAGTTTGGTGTCTTCCTAATTGTGGTGTCGATGCCAAGGACCGACCCACCTAAGGTAAATGCATGCATGCCCTAAAATAAAGGGTGGTATAGCTCTATCTTAAGTTTCTAAGATTTGGCTTTTCTAGGCCTTGAGTTCAGGCGGACAACTCGAGTGAGAAGGCTACGCGGCCACCGGTTATACCGGACACTCCACGTATATTACCAACTCTCCTAAATTCGGATTTTGAAGAAATAATTTTGCTGATGCACCCAGCGCACCTCGCATGTAGTGTGTGATTGTGTGAATTTTCCAGAGTGGAAGAAATATGAGCGGAATGCCAGTTTAGGGAAAGCGATGGCGGTAGCAATTAAAATAAACAAAATATAGCACACAAACTTAAATGCAAAATAATGCCAAATAATAACCCTAGGTCTGTTATGGTTAAGAACCTTAAATCCCCAGCGGAGTCGCCATCTGTAACACCCCATTTTAAACCGGAGTCGAAACGGGAGTGCCACGTATGGTTGATTCCTAGAATGTATTTTAAGGAGTCGCCACCTAATTATTATAGTGAATTAGGACACTTGATTTATTGCAGTAAATACTGCAATTAATGATCTCCATTTAAAGGTCTGTGAAACTATGTGAGATTCTGGACAAGGGTTCTTTATTATCCTAAAGGGAATGGGTTAGGCACCCTAAAGGATCCGCTAACTTGCGGTTGTCCGTTCAAACATAGGTTAATTTATATGGCTAAGGGATGTATATTTTAGAAAAGAGATTATTTAAGTAAAAGGGATGTGGTAAATATCTAAAGAATATATATATTGATAACTAAAAGGGCCTTATTAGACTCACAAAAATATACAAAGTTGATTATACAATTATAAGACATGAAATTATTTTATTTAACAAAAGTAAGAAAATGATACGTTACTCCTATTAATATATTTAAGACTCTTATATAAAAGTTAATTATGAAATTATTTTTTATACGTGTATGCGAAAATTACTTCCTATGATATTTATGACGAGTTTATGAAAAAGTTTAAGAATTAAATATGGAGGAATATATTAACTACATGGCTAAAGCATAGCTAGGATTAATTACTTTAGATTTAGATTTATATGATGAGCCTAGACTAAGTAAAGACGAATTTATCTTTAAACTACCCCTTCCAAAGTATTCAAAGACTATTAGAGTTAATTATCCTATTAATTACAAGGTTAATAAATATGACAACAATAAATAAGCAAATAAATAAATGCATAAATAAGCAAAGGAGGAGTGAGATTGGAGTTGTTGTAATGTCTAGAACGGATGGTGACACCATCTATCCTATAGCTGTTTGGAAGCCCTTCGGCGGAAGTGTGGTTGGCGATATGGAAGGCATGATGAGTCTCATGCCGAGACTCTCGATTATCCTCCGATGCATGTCATGTAAAAATAAGAAGGAAAAGGATTAGTAAATATTCTAAACTCCATCATATATGAAAATAAATGAAATATTAAACTAAGCACACATGCTGCCAGCACTAATTACTGCCATACAGATATTCTACCAGTGATGGGCCTCAATATGCAAGAAACGTGACCCAGGCCCCAATAGCATCAGATTTTGCTTTTCAGATTTTTTAAAGAAAATATCAATGTTATCACCTCAAGCAGGCCCATTTATACAAACTGATTTCCAATGTATCTAACCATATAAAGTCGATACACACAGGACATTCGCATAAACCAGAGAGGTATACAACTCATGTATGTTGAATATATACTAATGCAATTTGAACAACATATCAGATAATGGGGAAATAGTGGGCAATTGAGCAGCAGTGTAGATATGCAGGTAAGTCAGCAGGTATATCTGTTGCAATGTATGACCACTACTACACTGGACGGGCAGGATTCTAAAGAAGATATGAGGCAGATATGTTCGAGACCCATAGTTTAGATATATTCCTTGTGGGACAAACTCATTTTTTTTTTCCTAGATAAACTGCTGGAAAAGTCACATAACAGGTATATCTCCCAACTTATTCAGTTACACATAAATCAAGGGTATAAGAAAACATGTAGACAAAATCAGTCCATCCGAAACTATCCCCCTGTCCACTAAATGGCAGCCCCCCCCAGATTCATGTAAAGTTAGGGAGATCCATCAAATATGTCCACAAACTGAGCATACAAATAACTTCATTAGCAGGATATGTAAGGCATAATGACTTATTAGACATAACCAACATACATGAATGGCTAGATGACTCCTTAGAAACAATACATATCATATCATACATAACCACTGATGGACTGGCTAAGCATGTGTGGTCACCATCTTTGCGTATCCATCGATCGTCCTGAAGGAAAACAACTCGAGCAATCTAACACGTTCATATATTACGAAAAATGATTCAAATGGTAACATAGACACGGTGCAAATAGAATTAAATACTAGGCAGGACAATGGTACAAATGACTAAAATATCTTGACTCTTAACAGGTAGCATACACTTCCGCATAATTCAATGAAGCTTCTAAAGGACTAACAAGACAAACTATTTTGTTCAATTGAATGAGTTAACAAACAAATATTCAAATGCCACAGATTATGATTCTGAAGATGAATCCATGTCGTATTATTCACTTAACAAAATTACAAGTACCCTGAGATAGCACGGCAGATCCCACACCACACAATATTAAACACACATCTAAATATTCACATAAACATGTGCAATCCCGTGACATGAAGTATACAAAGATAGAATACCCAAATCAACATTCAGATAGTCACAAATTAATAACAGATAATCAACACAAAATGGATCTACGACCCCTGTACCACTGTTACATATCTAACTATACTCACAGAAAACAGAATAGCGATCGAATATACACATACTTAGAACAGAGTCGACACCGCAAAATAAAACAAATAAAAAAAAAAGAAACCATGACTAACAGATTTATCTGGAAACGATGACTAAACCAAATCAAATAGGTTCAAACAAAATTACATACGGATATTATCATGCAGGGCACACAATACTGAATGACTAATAATAGAAAGGGGAGGGTTTCCGGACCTTTTGTGGGTAGCGAACTGAGGCGACGACAAAGGTTTTCCCGAATCGTCGAAGGAAAGTTCGTGAAGAGCTAGTTTGGCAGAATAGAAAGTAGTCAACTGAATAGAAAAGAGAAGAGTTTTTGGCACGATCTTTGTGGGGTATTGCCCTCGATTGATCGATTCCCTTATTGCATGCATAGTGGTTACGTATTTATAGCTAGGATTTGGTACTCAAGTTGGTAGGTTTTGATTCGTGAGGTCTTCTTACCATTAATAAGTAATTGAATGATTTTCGCTTATTTTTGGACGAATCTTGGTACTAATATCTTGTATAGTCTGTTAAGGTAAGTATTGCTTATGGTTATGGCAAGTCTTCAGGAAGGAAACACGAGATTTGGTTATTATCTCACTGATTCGAGGATTGATTGGTAAGGTTTTAAACAGAAAGGAAGGTTTGATTCGGGGTGTGATTTGAGGGAAAGATCTTGGGATGCCTGCGCGATATGGAAGAGTGCAGGCGACAATCTTGTTGACTCGTAGAAAAATCCGCGAGATCTTGCTCTGTCGGCGGGGGAAGAGGGAGTTAGGGTTTTGCTATTTAG
Source organism: Przewalskia tangutica (assembly GCA_029844215.1). Lineage (NCBI taxonomy): Eukaryota > Viridiplantae > Streptophyta > Magnoliopsida > Solanales > Solanaceae > Przewalskia > Przewalskia tangutica. Next base: position 72,588,991 of record CM056740.1, on the reverse strand, counting down.
GTTCTCTAAAGGGGGGAGCAGTCGACGAGGAAGGGATCTGAGGGGTATCAAGGGGGAATGGGCTGAACGGGTGACTTAAGGTGTAGGGGAAGTGGGCTAAAGGGAAAAGGGTTATGGGCTGCGGGTTTTGGGCCAATCTGTTGGGCTGGACGGGTGATTTAAAAAATAAGGTGGGTTTTGGGGGTATTTTAATTAGTGTTAGATTTATGTATTTGTTTAGATATATTAGTTTAGGTGTATTATTTAATTAATGGTAGATAAATTATTTAAATTGTGATTACTTTACTTAAATGTTTTATTAATCTAAGCTATTGTTATAATAATACACGAGGGCACGCTACTTAATTAGTGCTTAATATTTTATGATGCTAGGCCGTTATTAAAAACTACCTATTATGTGTATTTTGCGATGTAAAATTGTGGTTCTAAAAAAAAGAAAATTGTTTAATTTATTGGTTATTTATTTAAGGGGGGAATGGACAAAATTGGGTGTCAACAACATACATTGTGTTTGTTTGGTAATTTATTTATTATTTACTAACTCTTCTACTAAGTATCTTTTGCAGGTACCCGGAGACGCACCCCAAAGTTAAAGCATTCGCATAAAATAAAATAAAAGCGAAATGTTGCTAATTTCTCTTCATTACATCTTTTTTATGATTATTTGCTTTTATTACTATCTTCTTAAATATATATCTATTTTAAATATTTGCATGCCTAGTTTAAATATCTCTTGGTTAGTTTAATAATTAGAATACCTTTAGAATTATATATTGCATGTTAGCACAATAATTTTAAAACCTAAGTTTGAACGGATAACCGCAAGTTAGCGGATCATTTAGGGTGCCTAACCCCTTCCCTTTAGGATAATAAAGAACTCTTACCTAGAATCTCACATAGTTTCACAGACCTTTAAAATGGAGATCATTCGTAGTATTTTATGCTACATTTTTAGTGTCCTAATTCACTATAATAATTAGGTGGCGACTCCTTAAAATGCAATTTAGGAATCAACCATGTAGCAGTAATCCCGTTTCCGACTCCGGTTGAAATGGGGCGTTACACCCATATTGTGAAGTTGATCTGCCAAGTCCTTGAGTTGCTGACAATAAGAAGAAACGTTAGGAAAATTTTCCTTAGCAACTTCAGAAAATTCCTGCTCAAGGATAACAATGCGAGAATGATTGTTATCTTGGAAGATATCACGCAATCGATTCCACGCCGCCATAGTTGTGGAGTTGGGTTCTATAATCGTCTGTAAAAGGTCCAAGGAAATAATGGCATAAATCCATTGTAGAACCTTTGCATCAAACATGACCCATAAATTTGGATTGACTGCTTTTGTGGGCACAACCATTGTAGTCGCCGTATCATCCTCCGTAAGAAGAGCTGGGGGGATGATGTGGTGAAGAACTTGATGTGCCATAGCATGAATCTTGAATAATTCCGCCCACGTCCCATATTGGACGTTCTCTAGATCAAGAACAATAGGAATAACGCTCTTGATTTTAGAAACTGTGAGGGCATGATGAAACATATTTTTAGTGAATAAAACACAAGATTCGGAGAAGGGAATTTTGTGTGAGAGGATTTTTGGAAGAGAACGGCCGCGGCTTTGGGTAAAAAACCGAGAGAAGGACCGCGACTTTGGGCAAAAATCCCAGAGGGAGAGAGAGAATTTGAGGAGCGGAAGCAAGGTAAAGAGAACCTAGACTTTTGATACCATGAAAGAATTATGGTCTGTTTGGCCAAGCTTCTGAAAAAGTGTTTCTGTTTCTCAGAAGTAGTTCTGCAGAAACTGTTTCTGGAGAATAAGTTAGGGTGTTTGACCTATAATTATAGAGGTGCTTATGAGAAACAGAAACAATTTCCTGTTTGGCCAACATTTATGCAAATTTACTAGAATATTCTTTTTATTAGATTAAAACTATTTAAAATATTCTTTTCTATCATATGTTTCTAAAAATTAGTATATCTTTACAATTTAATAATTTTAAAAAAAAATTATTTAATTGCAACATTTAATCAAAAAATAATATTATATTGTACATAAGAAATGTAACGAGAATATTATAGTCAATGACTCAAATATGTCCAAACCTACCCCCGCCCTACCCACACCTACCCCACCCCATCTTCAAATTTCTATGTCATATTTTTTTTACTTTTACAAAAAATATGAATTTTTTTCTTCCCCCCCTTACCCCCACCCTACCCCCAACCCCACCCCATCCTCAAATTTCTATTTTATATTTTTTGTTACTTTTATAAAAAATGATTAAAATATGAAAATATTTCTTACCCTCCGCCCTACCCCTGCCCCCCCCCCCGCCGCCCATTTCTTTTTCATATTTTTTGTTGCTTTTATTTTAAATAGAATATTACAAAATATGAACCCCTACCCCCCACCCCACCCCATTGCCCTACCCATCCTCAAATTTCTATTTCATATTTTTTGTTACTTTTATAAAAAAAAATTAAAAATTATGAATTTTTTCTTACCCCCGCCATACCCCCACCCACTCCACCCCCATTGCCCTACCCATCCTCAAATTTCTATTTCATATTTTTTGTTACTTTTATAAAAAAAAATGAATTTTTTTCTTACCCCTGCTCTACCCCCTACCACCCCAACCCCATCCCACCCCATTGCCCTACGCATCCTCATATTTCTATTTCATATTTTTTGTTACTTTTATAAAAAAAAATGATTTTTTTCTTACCCCTGTCCTACCCCTACCCCATTGTCCTACCAATCCTCAAATTTCTATTTCATATTTTTTGTTACTTTTATAAAAAAAATGATTTTTTTCTTACCCCCCGCCCTACCCCTACTCCCACCCTACCCCTATTCCCAAATTTTTATTTTATATGAGGATATTATATGAGATTAAAAAGAATTTTGTGAAAAGAAAATGATAAATGGGTCCAAAAAAAATTCAATGAATGAGCAAAAAGGGCTTCTCCAGAAGCACCAAATTGGTGTTTCTGCTTCTCTTCCCATCTAGAAATAATTTTTGGCTTCTGGAAAAAGTGGTCTACTTCTGGAAAGAGGTTGTTTGGCCAAAGAACCAAACACCACCTTAATCCATTGATTATTCTTGTTAGAATTCATATTATTTATGAATTCTTGTAAGGCAATAACAAGAGTAAAGAAAAGAGAATAAGACTACTATTGATAGTGAATTGGTAAGTAAAAGAAAAGCAACTACATCCCTTTATATAAGGGGAAATAACAAACCAAAAGGAAGGCTTGTCCGATGTGGGACAAGTATTGTTAACATATCGCGATGGTGTAGAGAGAAACATCGAGAGTTTGCCAAAAAAAAACCGGTGACGCTGTAAGGTATGTGCCTTTGTAAAGAAATCTGCAAGTTGCATCGAAGATCAGACAAATGGAAAGGATAGAGTGCCTTGTAGAAGATGATATCGAATAATATGACAATCAATCTCAATATGCTTGGTACGTTCATGAAAGACTGTGTTGTGTGCAATCTGAATAGAACTCTTATTATCGCAGTACATCGGTGTCGGTGAAGAAATAGAGACACCCATATCAGCCAATAACCAACGTAACCATACAATCTCACACGTAGTAGAAGCCATAACACGATACTCTGCCTCAGTTGAAGAGCGAGAAACAACATTTTGTTTCTTACTTTTCCATGAAATGAGTGAATCTCCTAAGAATACACAATAACCAGTAGTGGATTTCCGATCAGTCGGGTTACTAGCCCAATCTGCATCAGAAAATGCACGAAGCTCCAAGGATGAGGTCGATGGAAACAAGAGACTCTGATAAATCGTTCCTCGAAGATAGCGAAGAATACACATAACTGCAGCCCAATGTACAGATGTAGGGGAGCAAACGAACTGACTGACAATGTGAACAACATATGCAATATCCGGGCGAGTAATGGTGAGTACACTGACTTCCCATGCCCGAACGATATAAAGTAGTATCAGGAAGAAGATCCCCGTCAGTAGGTGTATATCGAACATTAACCTCAAGAGGAGAGTCAACTATATGAGTATCTGTGAGACGGGCCCGCTCAAGAATATCTGCAGTGTACTTAGACTGAGAAAGAAGATATATCTTCTCAGAATAAGCTACCTCAATGACTAAAAAGTAACGTAAATGACCTAAATATTTCATCTCAAAGCAGTGAGACAAAATAGATTTTAGGTTTGCAATACCATCAATATCATCACCTGTAATGATCATATCATCAACGTACAACCAAAGCAAAATACAACCTGCAGGGGATGACTTAACAAATAACGATGAATCATGAAAGCTGCAAATAAACCCAAGAGATGATACTACAGTGGAGAACTTGTCGAACCAAGCTCTTACAGCTTGTTTGAGACCATACAAAGCTTTCTTAAGACTGCACACCTGTCCTGGACTATGTGAAACACCGGGTGGAGGGACCATGTAGACTTCTTCTTGAAGATCCCCATTCAAAAAAGCATTTTTAACATCCATTTGTGAAATATGCCAATGACGAACAGAGGCTACTGCAATAAGAACCCGAACATATGTCATCTTGGCAACAGGTGCAAAAGTCTCTTCATAATCTATCCCATATTCTTGAGCAAAACCCTTTGCAACCAAACGAGATTTATATCGCTCAATAGAACCATAAGACTTGGTCTTAATCTTGTACACCCATCGAGAACTAATAGTTTTCTTACCAGTTGGTAGAGAAATCAAATCCCAAGTATCAGTTTTGTTCAAAGCAGCCAATTCCTCATTCATAGCCTCTTGCCAAATAGGATCATGATCTGCCTCAGAGTAGGAGGTAGGCTCACAAAGAGAATTAATAGAACCTAGAATGGAAGCGAATGATGGAGCATAACAAGAATAATCAAAATCGGATACCTGAGTAGATCGCAGAGTGCGTTTAGGATAGCGAGGTGGATCTGGATCTGCAACCACAAGAGGTTCTGAAATAGGCGTAGAAGGGGGGTGAGTATCAATGTCATGAGACCTGCCAGAAGACTGAGAAGGAACAGATGATATAGATGTAGAATCAGATGGACAATCAACATCAAATGGATCAATATCAATAAGGTCAGATTTTGTCATGTCATGTGAGGTAGGTGGGATGGAAAAGAAAGGAACATGCTCAATAAAGGAAACATTACGAGACACATATAATTTTCCAGAGACTGGATCATGACAACGATAACCTTTTTGCCAAACCCCATATCCAAGAAAAACGCATATGGCGGCACGAGAAGATAACTTAGTACGCTCTGAATGTGGACGTAGAACAAAACATGTAGAATCAAAAACTTTCAAATAGGAATATAGTGGGGTATGACCAAATAGTCTAGCATACAGAGAAATTGCAGAATTATGAGAGGTAGGGATCCTATTAATAAGATAAACAGATGTAAGGACAACTTCTCCCCAAAATTCACTTGGTACTCTAGCGGACAAAAGCATAGATCTAGCGGTCTCAACAATATGTCTATGTTTTCTCTCGGCTACCCCATTTTGTTGTGGTGTATCAGTACAAAAAGACTGATGTATTGTACCATCAACTTTGAAAATACCATAAAGATCCCCACTAGTGTATTCACATCCTAAATCAGCCCGAAAATATTTAATAATGGCAGAATGTTGAGTTTTCACATAGGTTTGAAACTCAACATAAGTATGAACAAAATCAGAACGGTTTTTCAACAAATAAACCCAACAATAACGAGTATAATCATCAATAAATGAAACATAATATTGGAGCCTCCCTTAGTAGGGATAGGTGTTGGCCCCCAAACATCTGAATGAACTATCAAATGGTGCAGAAGAAGTAGAAGTACTAAGATTAAAAGGCAAAGCAGAAAATTTTCCAAGTTTACATCCACTACAGTCAGAAATATCATTGGATTGTAAATCACCAAGAACACCAGTACTACACATAAAACGCAGACAAGAGCTTGATACATGAACAAGTCTAGAGTGCCACAAATAAAATTTTGAAGAGGAAGATGTTAAATGAAAAGAAGATAAATTAACAGGCATAGCTGCTGCATGAGTAGGAAGATGCAGCTCATCCAAAACAAAAAGACCTCTCCCCTTTCTACGCCCGGTCCCAATCACTCTCTTGGATTTTAGATCCTGCACATAACAAGAATTAGGTAAAAGTCCAATAAAGCATCCAGAGTCACATATTTGACCAGTAGAAGCAAGATTCATATGTAATTTTGGAATGCAATAAACATCAGGTAATGATATAGTAGATGTATGAATGGTGCCAATGCCTGTCAATGGCATAGGTGTGCCATCGTGAATACAATGAAGTGGAAGGGGGGGTCAGAAGACATAGATACAAAGACAGAAGAATCAGGAGACATATGATTTCCAGCTCCAGAGTCTAAGATCCAAGAAGACGAAGTGATACCTGAACTAATAGATAGTGATGAGGCGGAAGGAGTAGAAAGAGCATAAGACTGAGAATTCATTTGAAACTGTTGGAAGTCGAGAAACTGCTGAAATTAGTCAGCTACAGAATCAGTATTGTGTCTCATAGAGGCTCCTGAAGCTGGGTGATCAAGAGATGACACAAAGGCAGCCTGAGTCGGTGGATACGAGTTCTGGAATTGACCCCCAGAATATGGCTTCTGTTGAGAAGGCTTCTGTCCTTGTCCCGAATATGGAGGTTTAGAACCTAACGACTTTCGCAGCTCAAGACAATGTCCTGGTTTCTTGCAATAATTACAATTACCCATGACAGATGTTCTATTCAGGTGTGTAGGGGCTGCAAGGACCGGTGCAGATGAAGGAGTTGCCAATACGAAAGTAGAAGCATTATGTACCCCTTTTAGAGTCTTCAAACATGTTTCTTCAGCCATAAGTTCATTTACCACATCTTCAACAGATGGTAAGAGTTTGTGGTGCAACAAACCTGAACGACAATTCTCAAATTCTGACCGAAGACCCATCAATAGTTGAACAAGACGGTCTCCATCTCTACATTTAATATAAGCATTGCATGCTTGCAATTCAGTAGATTCCGTCATAACTAACTGATCTCACAAAGTGGTCATTGCACAGAAATAATCTTGAATGCCCAAATCATTTTGTACTAGTGCACGAATTTCAGATGTTAACTGATATTTAACAGCAAAATTATTCTGCACAAACAATCTTGACAAATAGTCCCAAATCTCTTTAGCCGTTTTGAATTTAGTCAATTGAACACCAATTTTTTGTTCAACAGAGTTATTAATCCAAGTAATAATCTTTGAATTATTGGTCTCCCAAGTCTTAAATACTTCATCAAAATTTTCATCTCCAACTTTAGGACATTTGGCTTTTCCACCCAAAACCCCTTTCCCTTCAAAAAATTTACCATGACATAGCTCCAATAGGAATAATTTTTTCCATTTAACCGAACACCAATAGATTGCAAAGAATCATCACCTCCAACCATTATGAATTTAAACAAAAAAAATCCCAAATCCGACCTATGTAAGAAGATTCCCAGGAAAGATTTGAGGGTCACAGCTGGACCACTTAAATATCAACCTCCTTAGACAGAATCTACTTACTTCGTGATGGAAATGACAATCAACAATCCCAAAACAAGCAACAATCTCAAATAACAAGCAACAAAATAATAAGGGACATATCTCACCAATCAGATGCGGAAGGGAAGAAGACGAAACCCAGATCAGAAAGAGCACGAGCCGCCAAAACAAGCCAAAACGAGCACGAGCTTCCAAAACAAGCCAAGAGAGAAAAAAAATTTAACTGATACCAGGGGCGTGCTGCATCCGAACCCCCAATTAACTCACCGCAAAGTTGGATCCGCGATCGAGCTAAAAATATAAACTTGCGCTCTTGATACCATGTTAGAATTCATATTATTTATGAATTCTTGTAAGGCAATAACAAGAGTAAAGAAAAGAGAATAAGATTATTATTGATAATGAATTGGTAAGTAAAAGAAAAACAACTACATCCCTTTATATAAGGGGAAATAACAAACCAAAAGGAAGGCTTGTCCGATGTGGGACAAGTATTATTAACAATTCTTATTGATGAAAAACATATATATATACAAGTTACAATAGGAGAATCATATTCTTACTTTACATCTAAATTGATATTCTATAAGGAGACTAACTATACACTTATGGTAATATTACAATCCTAATTAAGGTACAAGATTAATATGGACAATATACCAAATATATAATTTGTACTAGGATTCCACGGGTGGGACCACTGGGCCGTGACTACTGTTTAACCGACTATTATATATGGATAAGATATTCGAGTTTAATTAATAGCGAGTATTATAAGCTATATGTATGGTATACTTAGTTGAGATTATGGATTATGGTAGGAGTGATATATGTAACGACTTTATGGCATTGTCCTACTTCTATAGTTCTATGTATATTTCTTAAATTTGCTTGTTTTTTTTTTGTGTGTGTGATTCATGAGTGCAGTGTGAAATATGATGGGAGGGAAGGAAAATAGAAGGTTGTTTTTTTGTCTGTACTGGGATTAATTCATAAAAAAAATTCCGATTAGAAAATCAAAATGATCACTCAATTATTAAACACTAATTATATCAGCATTAATTCACATCATTTGCGGAATTAAGCATATGCACTCAAAGAGACACAAAAATGGAACTCTTTCAATTCTTTCTTTTTTCACTTAGTTAACTGACAGTTAAGGCCTATGGTCATAGAATTTTCGAACTTGTGACACTGCAGTAGAACGTTGAAATCGAAAATATAAAAATATTTAGGTTGTTTACAAGTTATGTCAGTGTAGGCGCAATATAGTTCATGATTACGTTAGCTATGTCTGACTAACAGAATAAGTATGTATGATTGATTAGGTATTATATTGTCGAAGTGTTTTTCTTGCTTAAAATGGAAAGAAAACATTTGGCTTAGGATGGTGGAATTCCAATAATCTCACTACATTCTTTGTGGTAAACGAGCAACCTTAACTAATTTCTTATTTAAACAGCAATTAATTTTTAAAAATATAAGCAACAGTTGGTTCTATGATGGAATCGTGCGGTTTGTTTCATAAATCTGTCAGGATGGCCGAGTGGTCTAAGGCGCCAGACTCAAGTTCTGGTCTTCGTAAGAGGGCGTGGGTTCAAATCCCACTTCTGACAATAAATGTTTTTCATTTTCAATCAAACTTATATAAGCAATCTCTGTTGATTGATTACTTACTATAAATTCTCAAATCATAATGTTGTTTTTTATTACATTTGTTTTTCGGTTTCCCCTTCAATCTTCGGTACTCGCATTGAGGCCCCGATTAATCTCAATTGCACCGTGTAAGACCCATTAATAAATGGAGAAACACTGCCTACCAGGATGTCTTGATCGTATCTATCCCAACATTATATCTGGGCCGTGGCTACTGTTTAACAGACTATTATATATGGATAAGATATTCGAGTTTAATTAATAGCGAGTATTATAAGCTATATGCATGGTATACTTAGTTGAGATTATGGATTATGGTAGGAGTGATATATGTAACGACTTTATGGCATTGTCCTACTTCTATAGTTCTATGTATATTTCTTGAATTTGCTTGATTTTTTTGTGTGTGTGATTCATGAGTGCAGTGTGAAATATGATGGGAGGGAAGGCAAATAGAAGGTTGTTTTTTTGTCTGTACTGGGATTAATTCATAAAATTCTTTCCGATTAGAAAATCAAAATGATCACTCAATTATTAAACACGAATTTAGAAAATCAAAATGATCACGAATTATTAAACACGAATTCAACATCATTTGTTGAATTAAGCATATGCACTCAAAGAGACACAAACATGGAACTCCTTCAATTCTTTCTTTTTCACTTAGTTAACTGACAGTTAAGGCCTATGGTCATAGAATTTTCGAACTTGTGACACTGTAGTAGAACGTTGAAATCGAAAATATGAAAATATTTAGGTTGTTTACAAGTTATGTCAGTGTAGGCGCAATATAGTTTATGATTACGTTAGCTATGCCTGACTAACAGAATAAGTATGTATGATTGATTAGGTATTATATTGTCGAAGTGTTTTTCTTGCTTAAAATGGAAAGCAAGTGATCCTGAAACATTTGGCTTAGGATGGTGGAATTCCAATAATCTCACTACATTCTTTGTGGTAAACGAGCAACCTTAACTAATTTCTTATATAAACAGCAATTAATTTTTACAAATATAAGCAACAGTTGGTTCTATGATGAAATCGTGCGATTTGTTTCATGAATCTGTCAGGATGGCCGAGTGGTCTAAGGCGCCAGACTCAAGTTCTGGTCTTTGTAAGAGGGCGTGGGTTCAAATCCCACTTCTGACAATAAGTGTTTTTCATTTTCAATCAAACTTATATAAGCAATCTCTGTTGATTGATTACTTACTATAAATTCTTAAATCATAATGTTGTTTTTTATTTCATTTGTTTTTCGGTTTCCCCTTCAATCTTCGGTACTCGCATTGAGGCCCGATTAATTTCAATTGCACCGTGTAAGACCCATTAATAAAGGGAGAAACACTGCCTACCAGGATGTCTTGATCGTATCTATCCCAACATTATATTTTTATGTTGGTTTTATGCTGTCTGAAATGTGGTGTGATAACAATATATGTGGACACTTTTTCCTTAAGAAAAATGTCTCTTAAGTGTTAGGAGTGAAAATATTTTCACCAAAATGAGAAAAATAACATAATGTATGTAAATTTCCCTTCAAGAACATCAAAACTTATGCATCTTATTTCCATACTTATAGTGTGAAGAATACCCTTGCCCCATATGCATGCATATTTACCGTGATAGATCGGTAAAAACTTACCCACACCGGGTGTTTAAGCCAAGCTAATAAATGAACATATTTGTATGGTTAATTAACATGCACTCACCTCGTTAAATCGCTTAACGATTGGTATAAACACATGACTCCAATAAGTATTTATCGGGTTGGATTTCAAGGAATGAAAAATTGTGGAAGCAAATCCACCCTAGACCAAAACTCAGTTGTCTTTGTATAATGAAAAAATCTTCCAAAGTGCCTATTGGAATGAGGGCATTCACACATTTTGCTTACATGCATAATCTAGCTTTACAAATGACTAAACAAGATTATCAGTTGCTAAATGGAGCGACATGAACAGTAAGGATTCAAATAGCTGACCCCCAACCTGTTTAGGATTGAGTCGCAGTGTTATTGCTGTTGTATGACCCCAGCTAGCTAGCTTATATTTAGCAAAGAATCCACTCACGTTCCCGAGTTCTTTTAACTTGCACAAATGCAGTCATGTAATGAGTTCACACTAGTCATCACCGCGTTCTGTTGTATGTTATGGTGCCCTTTAGCTGAACTGGTCGATTAAACATGTGATCGATAATAACGGATTCCAGAAAGCAAAATGATTATACAATGTCGTTACTTTCTCTTGTCGACCGTATACTCTTTTTCTTGGTCTTTAGTTTCTTGCTTCGGCTGTGTTCTTTTGATGCCTTCTTCCTTTTAACAACCTTTGCTTCATCTTCTTCCGTTTGTAATGTTTCCTCAGTATCTTGTTGCTGAGGAAGTACCTGAGCTTCTGAACAACAAACATAACAACACCTCTACTCGTTAGGATGGTCAACTAATATGTGGAATATCTGAAAGTGAATTAAAAAAGGATTTAAACTAATGGACCTTATACTAGAAATCAAACCTCACGTGCCAGAAGAGAAACATAAGGAAGGATGAAAATGCAGGGGAGGAATTTTGGTGATGCGTTTGTACATGATTTAGGTGAAATTTGAAAAAGAAGAGTTTTTATTTTATTTGGGAAAGGGGTAATTGGAAGTAAAGTTGTGTTTGGACATACATTACACATGAAAAGATGGAGAGTTTTGTGAGAGAATCACTCAAACTCAAGTTGAGTGAAATTAACTAACAACATAACAAACATCATCATAAATTTTTTCACTCACTTTTGATCAAGCACTTTATATCATATATGGCATATATATCATGGCATATATTATTTTATATTGATTGATGACATCTACTTCCCTATCTTCCGATTTTTATGTCACATTATGTCATTACTGTTCGCTAAGTTTAGGATTGAGAAATTTGTGAAGGATTTTTTTTTGCATTTGTGTTTGGACATACATATGTATGAGATTGCTTTGTTTTGTCAAAGAATTATGTCAAAGAGATTCATGATTGGATGACATGACGTCCTGCGTCCGGTTCACACACCGTGACTAATTCCCAACTTCTGTGCACTTTTTTTTAATTTGCTTACACGACTCGCCGCCGTTAGCTAGCAAATAGACATTCTTTCATTACTTTTTTCAGATCGATATAGTATATGGTATGTGAAATAAATATATGCCTACGTCATGCTTTATGGATGACATATGTACACCTCAAACGAATTTTGTGATATGTACAAGGTACTCTTCATTTCAACTTACACATGTACAAGTCCTCACTCTCCGACCTCACATCTTATTCTGATGCTGACTGGGGTAGATGTGATCCACGTCGGGTTACTGTGTGTGTCCTCGAAGATAACTTGCTTTATTGGTCTTCTAAAAGACAATCTACTATATCTCGATCCAGTGCCGAAGTCGAGTACCAAGGTGTAGCGAATGTTGTCTTTGAGTCTTGTTGGATACGCAACCTTCTCCTGGAACTTCACTGCCCATCCATAAGGCTACATTGGTCTATTGTGATAATGTAAGTGCGATATATCTTTCTGGCAATCCCGTTCAACATCAACGCACTAAACACATTGAAATGGATATTTACTTTGTACGTGAGAAAGTTGCTTGTGGAAAAGTTCGTGTTCTTAATGTTCCTTCCCGATATCAGATTGCTGACATATTTACTAAAGGGCTTCCGCGCATACTCTTTGATGATTTCCGAGTCAGTCTCAGCGTACGAGAACATCCCACTTCGACTGCTGGGGTATGATAGAATATTTCTAAAATATTTCTTGTACATCTCCTATATTAGGTAAAATTGTAGTCCAATTGTAATTAGGAAGTATAGTCCAATTATAATTAGGAAGATTAGTTACCTAGTTTGTAAAAGAGTAAATAATTATGTAACACTATATATATTATACATAATAATTAATGAAAAGCAAGGGAAACATATTCCTTTATATCATAATCGATTATTCAAAAACATATCAAAGATCAATAGATGTAAATAATAGACGTGTTTGCGTGAAGTTGCGAATAAGAAGAATAAGCAGAGGAGGACGTACATAATCAGCTTGAATTCAATTGTTATAGCTTATCATTTGTAACAAAAAGATCATTCTTCCTTTAGAATAGGTATTAGATAAGGATATCATTTTGAATTTCAGAATCTTGTATTATCTTCAATATGTACAGAATCTATATATACAAAGAATAGAATAGCAGAAAAATGATATGCTCTTATTTCTCTCACTCTTTGCTATTCTTAATCTTTATATAGTATCAGAGTCGAATTCATATCAATTCTTTGTTTCACTGATATTAGCCTCCATATTATATTGTTCACACTACAGTTGGTAGGCCTGGGCATGGAGGAGGGGGTTGGGTCTCCCATACCGGCTAAGGGATGGGGGACTTGGTCTCTTTATATAGCTTGAGCGATACTCCCTAGCCTTTGAAACTGAATTAGGCCCAAGATTCATTTCTTAACACAATTCAGCTAAGTAATGACTCAAGTTTATATAGTTTTAATTTTAAAAAAAAACTGTTTCTATTGAATGTATCACAAGCGGCTACCTTCCTATCATTCACTACACTTTTTTTTAGAGTAAAAGACATTTTTTATTTACATACTAGTTATACGATGACCATGAATCCAAGAATTATTGATGTTTGATTAATAACTAAAAATGATGGAATATGGAAACTGTCCAACATTCTGTGTTGTAGCGTATAGATTTGGTCGTTAGTAGTTGAGGAGATATTTGCTCAATTTGATGTAACATTTTCCCCTATATAAATTTTACTTAAAAACGTTTCCTCCATCTGACGTGGGACTACAGCAGTGTGAATGGATTTCTAGTTGACCTGATAGTACAAAAAATCATTTACACTCACAGTGTATATAACTTAAACTCACCCTAGATACCCATAATTGGAGATAAACTACTGTAAGCAAAGTGGGACAACAAATACAACATATTGCTTGTTTCAAGAACAAGAAACACAAACATGATTCCTGTAAAGGTATTTTGTGGTGAATGCTGAAGAGCACACACAAAGGAGGAGAAATTAACTTCTCTTCATTTGTTTCAAGAGGCTGAAGTATGAACCAAAGAAGCAGCATATCAGAATTTATCAATTGTATACTATACACAGAGTATATTTTCGATTTGTACCAAACCAGAAGCTCGACTCAACAAGGAACTCTACAACCAATTGACCAAGAAGCCGAAACTTTTTTGTTCGATATGGATGAAGGGCCAAAACCCTCACAATCCGACATAGCTAAAACAGGGAACCGATTGGATCTACTGACGTTCCACTGGTAAACTCATTGGAGCAATAGAGTGCTAATCAAATGGTGTGCTTCATGAGTTTCGCGGGGTTCATCTGCGACGTCTATTATTGACAAATTCTGGATTACCTTTCCTCATCATGGCAGCGAATTCATCGTAATTGATTCTTCCATCCTGCAATTGGATAAAAATATTTATCTATGATGGTACGAAAGAAATCATTATGTTAGCCACAAGTCACTCAGGGAATCTTTTTGGTGCAGCCGAAAAAGATACTCTTTCTTAATTTAAGAAAACATCACTAGGCATCTTTCTACGTTCTATTTGAGACATCAAATCAGTTAAACTATTACAATTGACAAAATCTTTAATAAGAAACATAATTTCTTCAAACAAGTGACGAGAAACACGTTCACTAAAGTGCCGTCCAAAATTTTACTTCCTTGAGAGGAGAGAATGACAAAAATGGTCACTTATGTTTGGGAGTAGGTTCAAGATAGTCCCTAAAGTATGCTCTGAAGAGTTTTCAGTCCTTTAAGTTTGCCAAAAGGTTAACACTCTTGGTCTCCGTTGAATATTTAAGATCTCTGTCCGATAGATTTGAGGGTAACTCTGGGGAAAAAAGGATTTAGCGGGAGCTCACATTTGGAGGTACAATTTCTGCTATTTTTGGTCTCTTTCTAGAGTTTGGTGCATTTTTTTCAGTGCTATTTCTGTTATTTATTGTTTTTTGTGTTGCAATTTCTAGCATTTGATGGGACTTTCCTAGTATTTTTGTTAAATCTTTTTTTACAGTTCCCGTCAAACAGAGTTCGTTAAATATTTGGCGGAGACCAAAAATGTTAACCTTTTGGCAAACTTAACGGACCAAAACTGTTCAGAGCATACTTTAGGAAGGACCCCTTTTATCATTTACTCTCCTTGAGAGAGACCTATTTGTAAAGGGAGACTAAAAAGGAAAAGATTCAACTCCAGTTCTCCAGCACAATTTCCGGTCGTTATTTAAGCCACAGTGAGTCCTTACTATTTGCTCAAAGCACTCTAATAAAATCTCCTAATTGACCAAAAGAAACACTCACAAAACAGAAGATGATTAGATGCTGTAAATAGAATATCATACCCCCTCCGTCCCAAAATAGTTGTCATGTTTTGCTTCTCGAGAGTCATTTAACTAATCTTAGGAGCTAAATTAGAATAGATTAGTTCAATATTTTTAAATTAAAAATTCAAAAACTATACGGAAAGTACTACTCCGTATAAGTCACAATTCTTTTCATATTAATATGGCGAAAAAAATACATGTCAAAGTTCAAATAGTTTGACTCTTCGAGAAGCCAAACGTGAAAAGTTTTTTGAGACGGAGGGAGTATAAACTTGCATAAAGTAAAGGATACCGTACATTGTCTGTGTCAACTTCAGCAATGATCTCTTTTATTGTTTTTTCATCAGTAATATTGTATTCCTTCAGGGCATGCTCCAATTCGTCCATCGTAATATACCTAAAGGGGACCAAGATTAGAAAACAGTAAAATGTTAATCCAATGTAGAGTAGAAGGCGGATAGTTTCATACCCGCTATTATCCTTGTCAAAATACTCAAACGCTTTGTACAAGTGATCTTCTCTTTCCATGCGATTCATGTGCATCGTAGCTGTTATGAATTCAAGGTAATCAATTGTTCCATTTCCATCAACATCAGCCTGGAAGAGCAACCGAATATCTGTATTATGCTATATGCACCCAGTCTTCTGAGTAGTTGAAAGCCAAATATTCATCATATCGAACTATTTTAAGGGAATTCACCAAAACGAAGTCTTTCC
This sequence comes from Przewalskia tangutica, assembly GCA_029844215.1. Lineage (NCBI taxonomy): Eukaryota > Viridiplantae > Streptophyta > Magnoliopsida > Solanales > Solanaceae > Przewalskia > Przewalskia tangutica. The sequence goes on along the minus strand of CM056740.1, from coordinate 72,572,680 downwards.
ATTGGACTATGCAGGCTTCTGTTCATGTGCTTCACACCAAGAAGCTTTTAGGGTGTGTTTGGTATGGAGGAAAACATTTTCCAAAAGATTTTTTGCAATTTTCCCATGTTTGGTTGGTCAATGTTTTGGAAAACATTTTTTCTAGCAAAGAAAGTTCCTTAAAAATGAGGAAAATGATTCCCTAATGAAAGTAGGGAAAACAAGTTTTATAAGTGACATTTCAAGTTCATTGTCTCTTCCCCACCCACCCAACGCCCCCAACCCTTATCCCATCCCACTCCCATAGCATTTTGTTAGATAACATAAAAATGTTCTTGAGATAATATTTTTTTTTGCTTACTTACCAAACACTAAGAAATAAGTAAGAAACCCACTTGTTTTCCAAGTACATTTTCCTTCGTACCAAATACACCCTGAGTTCCAGAAATTATCCCATCAAGTGATCCACTGCTTGCAACTTTGTAAAATGAACAAGACCAATAATTGCAAGATGGAGATATGAGCGAAAGCGAGAGAACAGTAACCATAAAATAAGGAATGACCAGGAAAATACCGCTTCCATCAACTGCCTGACTTCTGACTCAGAAAGCTTTGTGCCCATTTTTGTAAGACCAGCTTTCAATTCTTCAAATGTAATTGTCCCACTGTCATCTGTGTCTATGGATTTGAACATTTCCTTCAAGCCAATGATTTCTTCTTCGGAGAGATTTTCAGCAATTACCTACAAATTAAGGGAAACAAATGATAAGCCCAGTTGTAGGGAACACATGAGAGGGAAAGAAATTGCATATCTCGTTTAGATTATGAACAATTAATACACGACTCTAACCTTCAGTGCTACTCAATTACTTATCTCGTTAAGATTATGAACAATTAATACTCGACTCTAACCTTCAGTGCTACTTTCTTCAGCTTGTTCATAGCACGGAATTGTTTCATTCTAGATAAGACAGCAATGTCAAGAGGCTTGTCAGATGCATCACCATCTTCTCTCATCCATGGATGATCTACATTTGCACAAAATATTTACTTGTTATAGTACAAAAAGTTTGTGGCATATGTTATTTTGATAAATAATATTATTAAATGCATCAAGCTAGTGTCAACTAAAAATAGTATAAGAATATGAAAGTCCTAGTATACCATCATATGTGAATACAACAAATCAATAATTCGTGGCCTAACTGTTAATACAATGCACAATGAAATGGTCGTTCCAGAATTATAACCATCATATCCAGCACCCACCGGTAGGAGTTATCACAAAGACCATAGTTTTTCTTTCTAGTTATTACTCCCAAACTAGTCCACAAGGTATGTTGTACATTTATTCTTTTGAATAAGTACAAGGTGCGGATACAGTAGCTGTTCTGTTAATATGAATATCATATACAACTACAAGTGTGGATGGGTTAGTAATTTTCTAATATATTATAAGGATCAATATAAAGTTAGATAGACATGTCACACCCATATGTCAAGGTGTCTTAAGAGGGAAGAAATTTGGTGTTCAAAAGTCTTCTTTATTTTCTTAAACTCCGTGTTGAGTCAAACTAGGACAAACAAATTGAAATAGAGGAAGTATGACAGATCTTGATTAAAGCTAAATCTCACTTAGGACTTCAGCTGCAGCAAGTCTTTCTCTAGGATCAGATCGTAGCATCTTCTTAACAAGATCTTTAGCGCTACTTGATACTGAAGGCCAAGGATCAGATGAAAAATCAAGATGACCTCGAAGAACAGCATCAAAGATACTCTGATCATTCTCTGCGTACAAAGAAAGAGAAATATATTCAAGTCAATGAAAAATATATCGCATATTTTCTAGGAGCATATTATGCAAAAGCTTTTTCCTGTATAACTAGCTTCTGGTAGCTATTCAGCACTAGAAACAAAAGGCGCAGCAAAATTTAGTAAACCATCTTACAAAATCAATTGCCTAAATCCGTGTGGCCTAGTGACCATACCAATGAAGTGGGTTGAGAAGCATGAGGTCTCAGGTTCAAATCCCAACAGAGGCAAAAACACTAGGTGATTTTTTCTCGTTAGTCCAAGCCTTGGTGGATTGTGTTACTCGGTACTTGTTGCTGGTAGGAGGTAGTAGGTACCTCATAGAATTACTCGAGGTGCGCGAAGCTGATCCGGACACTATGGATATAAAAAAACAAAAAGAAAAGAAAAGGATATGCTTCCCCAAGTTTGACACTGGCAAATGGTTTTAAATAATTGGAGCAGATATCCCCCCTTGCTAATTTTACGGGAAGCAAATTGCAAAGATGCTTAGATACCAAGGAAAACACTAACTAATGCAAGATACAATTTAATCAGTATGATAAATTTGTCTATATTGTTACATTATGACAATTACAAGGGGAACACTCATAATGCGGTTCAAATATATCTGCGAGATAAGTATGAAATTCTTCAACTTTAATGCCATTTCATCGAGTTCCTAATATTTCAAGTGTATTCTGAATTTCTTCTTCATATTTTAGTGTAAAGGCAACAGAAAGAAGATGTTATATGGTACATGCAAGAATCCACCATAGTTCTATCTGTGCTGAAACGATAAGGAAAATCAATAATGATGAAGAAGCTTTAGGAAATTCCAATGCTAAATAGCAGATGAAGTTACCTCCATAAAATGGTGGAACACCACTGAGTAGAATGTATAGAATAACTCCAGCACTCCAAATATCAGCTTCAGGTCCATATTCTCGGCGCAGAACTTCAGGAGCCACATAATATGCACTACCAACTAGGTCTTTGAACACATAACCTGCATCCACGTATGTTTTTAGGTTGAATTGGTCTAATATATCCCAAAGAGCCGTAAAGAAGTGGTCCAGCTAAAACTCTAACAAAGCATAAGATGAAAGAGACATGATCCAGGTAAGAGGCTTGAATCCTGTTACATGAAGGGCTTTTTGATTTCCAACACTAAACAACATTAAATCTATAATTTTGCGGAATCAACATTAAATCATGGGACATTAAGAAAAAATTCAGTAATGTTATCATCATAACAGGATATCTATGAGATTTTGGAAGTTCGTAGTTAGCCTTGAACCTTTTTGATAAGGAAAGACAATTGTTGAAAAGGGGAAGCACGCCCAGTGGACCTAATCTGCTTACAGGAATGTGGAATTTGTAAAGCTCGAGATTGACCTTTCTAATAGGTCAAGCACTGAGGCTTGGTTTCACAAAAAGCAGGCACTGGTTAAGTGAATTATTCTTTTTCCTCAAAAGAAGTAAATTTGGCATTGTTATATTGTTCTGCTACCTGCAAACTATCAGGACTTCTCAAAACGACAACAGGCGCCAATGCAGGAACACAAGAGGATGACTTAGTAGCAACATATATACGAGGAAAACATATTTCTAAATCATACAAGTATCCACTTTCATCTAAACCTCACTATAACACAAATCATCAGTCAAACAATTACAATGAAGTTATGAAACAATCCCTTCTGTGTATAATATGCATATAAACAAATTATGGTAATATAAAATTCATCATAATATAATCCCAATTCCACCTATGATCCCACTTGCATAAGCCAATTCCAACTCTGGATAAAGGACTAGCCTGTTAGAGTATATAACATTTCATGCTCGTTGGTTGCAAAAGGTTTCTAATTGAGCTTAAAATGGTCCTGCGTCACTCACCACTGCCAAGGATTTGTGTTTGATGCTTAGATTCTTTCAAAGTAGTGATGGCCGACACAAATATATCCAAATTATGAAAAGTCACACTATTAAGAGTGAGCAGGTTTTAAAAAAAACTAAATCATTACCATTTGTGAGTTTCATACCTATACCTATACTATTGGATGTTCTTGTTACCCCCCGGACTATAACTCCCTTTAGATTAAAAAAATCTCGGTTGAATGTGGCAAAATATTTGGAATAACGTGAGAGGCACGTGGGAGATGAAAAAAGTCTTAAAATGAGCCCACCTGGCACAATGAGTTCATGGTAGTTTAGGGGTTCTGTGAACACCTAATAGATTAGGTATGAAACTCGCAAACGGTGATAGTTTAGAGGGGATTTAACCTATTCACTCAAATTTGTTTCCACGTTTAATGCCTCTTGGAACTCTTTGGAAGAATTTTTGCGTCATGCTCATGTAGCATGTCATATTCCTCCAGGGCCCAAAGGTATTCTAATATGAGTTTGTGATAGCTCATGCTTTATACAACAACAACAACATACCCAGTGAAAATCCCACAATATGGGGTCTGGGGAGGGTAGAATGTACACAGACCTCACCTCCACCTCGGTAGGTAGAGCGGTTGTTTCCGGGATAGTTCATGCTTATGTGAACACTTAATACTTTAGATATAAAACTCCACAACGGTAATAATTTAGGAGGTCTTAACCTATTCTCTCTACTATTAATGATAGCGAAATGGATAGAACAAAGCAAAACAGATATAGAAAATTCATTACAGCAGACCTCAAATAGCTTAAAAATAAGGCGCAATTGATTGACGATCGAATAATACCTGGTTTGAAAAAGACTGATAACCCAAAATCAGTAGCTTTCAACGGTGAACTTTCATCGGAGCTCAAAAATAAGAAATTTTCAGGCTTTAAATCCCTATGCGTAACTCCCATAGAATGACAATAGTGAACCACAGTAACCATCTGCCGGCAAAGTCCAGCAGCAGCTCGCTCAGAATAATGTCCTTTAGCAATTATCCGGTCAAAAAGTTCGCCGCCGGCACAAAGTTCCATAACAAGATGAACATGATGCTTGTCCTCGAAGGTCCCTTTAAGTTATGAAATAGCATACTATTAATCAGAAGCATATTTCTATAATGAAAATTGAAGAATAAGATACTAGGACATATTCCTAAATTGAGTATTAGTTGTAAATCATCTCACTACTAACAATTTACCTTCTCATCTTCTCCTTATTTAGTAGTATTAGTTAGTATTCATGTAAATTAATATTTATAGCTACTAAATAAGGAGAAGATGAGAGTAAATTGAGTACTGTTATGAAAAATAACTACTCCATTACTAACTAATAATAACTAACATTAGTTGTAAATCATCTCACTACTAACAATTTACGCGACTACTTTTTTTTTGAGAAGCAAGCAATTTGAATAGGGATTATGAACAGGCCCTTACCTTGGCCTTACCCGTTCGATAATGTAATTTACGCGACTACTAACAAATATTTTTCATAACAATTACCTTTAAAATACTCAGTTTTATATAGCTGTAAATAAATGAGATGATTTACAACAACTTGTGGGATTACACTATGGTATGTTAAGATGATTTACAACAACACAAATATAGTACTATTAATGAGAACGAAATGGACGGAATAAAGCAAAAAGGATATAGAAAATGAACATGATGCTTATGAAAAATCATAGTACTATTAATCAAAGGCATGTTTCTATATTTCGTAACAATTTACCTTTAAAATACTCAATTTACCATCGATGAGATGATTCATAGTCAAACAAATATAGTACCATTAATGAGATCATTTACAACCACACACTACTATTAATGAGAACGAAATGGAAGGAATAAAGCAAATACGGATATAGAAAATGAACATGATGCTTGTTCTAGAAGGTACCTTTAAGTTCCACAATGTTCCGGTGACCGGTAAGGTGATGCATGATCTGAACTTCACGGCGAACATCATCAATATCATCCTTATTGATGAGTTTTCGTGTGGCGATTGACTTACACGCGAACTGCTGGCGCGTGTGCTTGTGAGTTACTAAATATGTCACTCCGAATTGACCGCGGCCTAATTCGCCGCCGAAAATGTAGATTGAGCGAACATATTCCATTGGCCGGCCGAGAACACGGCCGATGCCGGAGAGTGGTCGTGGAGGTGGTGGTTGTGAGGAAGGGATGATACGGATACCGGTGGTGGTTGACGGTGGTTGAGACGGCGTTGAAGTGGCGCCACCGCCGGAGGAAGTGGTGGTGGTTTGGTCGGAAGATGAGCTGTTACAGTTGCCCATGTTTTTTGGAATTTGTGAGGACTGTTCAGTCAAACTTTGAGTTATATATGGTGTGTGGTCTGAAATGTCAATTGTAGGCTACGTTACCTGTACTCAAAATTTTCTATACGGGCGTCATTTATTTAGATATATTTTGATTGCTACAACGATATGTTATTATTATGGACGTTTTATCGAAAATAGTTTCTCTATCTCACATAGAAATACACTTTTTACGGATCCTATTTATGGATTACATGGATATATTCTTATTTGTTGTTGTATGACAATATGTTTTTATACAGAACAAATGATATGACATAATATGAAAATTATTATAGATATTACTATATATTATGTATATCTATTTAAAAAAAATATATTATGGTTAATAACTCTGGATCAAGTTAATTTTCTTCTATAAATAGAGATATTTAACTCATTGTATTTAAGGATTATAAACAGAGATATTGAACGAAGAAAAGAATTTCGGAAAGCAGAAAAAGCTTTAACACTTTACTTAGAACTTTTAGAATCTGAAAACTTATCACAGGTAATACAAAATAGATTTTTACAAAGTCAAAATAATACAGAATTAATATCCGCAATTAAGCGGAAAATACACGGCATAAGAAGCGATATAGAAAGGATAACTTCTATTATAGAACATCTTCAGGACCGTAATAAGATAAGAATACCGTTGGGATAAAAAATAAAAATAGATACTTTAAAGAATTTAGAATATAAAAATAGATACTTTAAAGAATTTAGAATATCTAGACTTACGAATCTACCCAGAAAAGAAATACAGAGCTTTAAAAGACAATAGTATTATAAAGTGTAATTTCTGTACGGGAGAACATATACTGCATAGCGAAGATAAACAGCTAAATACAATAGTAGATCTGGTCATTAACCTAAGTGAAAATATAAAAGAAAATAATAAACTAGTTAATAGAAACCTAGAAGTAATAGAAGAATCTCAGGTTAAATAAAGAAAAGTATTCGAAAAAAGAATTTAGATTATTTAAAGACCCTTGATAACATTCGAAGATTAAAAAATTTACCTACAAGACAAGAGTTAGAAAACTCTTTAAATAATACCATAACTAAACTAGAATCAAAGAATACCCAAGAGTTGTATAAAATAAACCAACTCTTAGACAATCTAAATAAAGAAACTAGTTCCTTAAGTAAAACAATTTTAGATCTAAAAGAAATTACTCTTTCATGAGTAAACAAACTTGGTGTCAGGAAGAAGCAACAAAAATAACAGAGAAATCTATTTTCTTACCTATAGATTATAAAGAATATACACCTAGTTCTAAATCAGATCAAATATTATTAAAACAACATATCACTACTATCTCGTTAATTTTAGATATTACAAAAAAGATAGAAATTATAGTTTTAAAACTAGAAAAATTAAACAAAAAGGTCAGTGTACTAATCGAACAGAACAAAGAAAAAACTAAAGTACCTAAAGACACTCAGGTGGACGAATTAATTGATCAATTAAAAAGAGTAGAGATAACTCCTCTTCAAGAGAGAACAAAAGTAATTAGAAAACCACAAAAATGGACTTTCTTTCAGCTAGATCAGGAACCGAAGGAGAAAGACCGAGAATAAGCTACTCGGAAGACAGAATTGGAAATAATTTAATATCCAGACTTCTTAATAGAAAAACTGCAGAAGAATGTAACAGACAGTTAAGCGAAGTAATAGATATAGATAGAGACATCAATATTTTCCAACAAAATCAATTAAACCTATTAAATCCAAGAACTTTATATAACACAGGAAAATTCTCTAAAACGACTCAACTATATAGACATTATAGAGAAGAACAGTTATCTATTTTAGGAACTACAACTGTTAGTATAAATCTAGTAAATTCCGCGTCACAAAAACAAATTTATAAGACAACTAGAACACTAATGCATATGGGATTAATTGTCATAGGACTAAAAGGTTTAACCAGAAAAAATTTAGGAAGTAAAGTACTAGTAGTAATTTACGATGACAGATGGTCAGATATGAAAAAATCCATAATAGGAATGACTGAAGTAGACATGACTAATAATGGAGGAATTTTCTATATAAGCCCAGACTTTATAATGAACTTAGCAGAATTTGGAAAACATATAAAAATAGGAATACAGACTAAAGGATACGAAGAAATGCATAACGGTAATAATTTGCTTATGTGCATAGGATTCCTAGGAAAAATGACTGATAATAGTAATACAAAATTTAAAATAAGGATAAATGACGTAGTAGAATTAATGGATAACAGGGGTATTAATTTAATAAAACCTATAAAAATAGACCCAAAAGACTACGCAGGATTAGAATGGAAATTAGAAAATTTTAATAATAAAAAGAAGACGTTGCAACCAGAATCACACCTGGTCTATACTAATTCCAAAGGAGAAACATCCATAAGATTTACAGACTATAATTACATGCCTCTAAAAGATATGGAAGAAGAAAGTACAATAGAAGAAGATGAAATCACTGAGATAAATTTCATGAACATAGAACTAATAGAAGAAGGTTTTGAAGTGGACATAGCCATAGATAAAGCAAAAGGCTTACATAAAAAAGACCCAAACCACACTTTTAAATGCAAGGAATGTAAAATGCCTCGAATGAACATAAAAGAAGCCATAAGTCATTTCAAAATTTGCGAATTAAGAACTGACAATTTAGGATATAGGGCAGAACAAGTGTGTACAGAAAAATCAGATAAATTCGACGCAATTTGGGAAGACATTTTTAGTGATGAAGAATCAGAAGTAAACTCAATAGTAAGTCAAAAAGAATTAATGGAAACTAGTGCATCTAGCTCTAGCCCTTTCCAAAGAACTACAGGAGAACACTTTACGGTAGATACAAGTACAGGAAATGTACCCAGAAGAAGAGTATATAGAACAACTGGAGAACCAGTAGAAAATGTAAAACCATCAGGAATGAGAATGCCAATTGAAGAACCTATTGTTCTTCAAGAAGGAGGTAATAGAGGAAAAATCCTAAATATAGCAGCTCACGATCCACAAAGATGGAATTCGGTAATAGATTTATGGAAAGGAATAGTAGTAGCAGATTATATACAAAATTACGTGGAAACAGATCCAGAAACTATGTATAAATACTTAGAAACATTCTTAGGAGAATCTACTAAAGCCTTATGGGAGGCATACAAGACTGATTTCCCAAACGAATTCCAATATTTGGTTTCTATGGGATCAAACCCATACAATTTCACAAATAAAATACATACGTTAATTACAGGAGAAGACCCTAATAGTGGCTTAGTAATCTTACAAAAGAATGCCTTAATTAAACTAGAACAGTTAAGCATAGGAAACTGGTTTTATATTAAAAAGTTCTTAAATGACTATTTTTACTATTGCACAATAAGCGGAAACGCGTTTGACCAAGAGCTAGGTAAAAAACTTTTTAACAAACTACCAGGAGCTCTAGGAAGAGAAATAGAAGAAAGATGGGATAAAAGAGACGAAGTGATCCAAAATGTTCATTTAAAATGGTCAATAGGACATAGAATTCAGCACGTAATGGATATATTACAAGAAAAATGTACGAACCTACAGATACAAAAATAATTAAAATTAAACGAAATGAATTTCTGTAAAAATGTTGTATATACCACACAGAGTTACGATAAAGAACCTAATAAAAGGAAAAAGTATAAAAAGGGTTATAAAAATAATAACTCATATGAAAGAAAAAGATATTTTCTTAGAAAATCGGCAGCTAAAAAGCCTTACTTAGATAAAAACAGACATATACGAAAATATAGAACAGATAGAAATTATAAAAACAAATTAGAGTGTTTCACTTGCGGAAGTATAGAACATTTAGCAAATACTTGCCCTAAAAGAATAAATAATAAAACACGAAATTCTCAATTAATAGAAGACTTTCAAGAAACCCTTATAAACGTGGACGAAAATATGTCAGATACTGAAAGTATATACTCTGTAGTAAGTATTGATATTAATAATACAAATAAAATAGAGTCTTCAGACTCAGAGGCTGATGAACTAATTAATGAAATAGGACTAGAAAAATTAGACCTAGATATAAATTTGAACCTTATGAATAGCGTCATAACCAGCTGTAATCATAATTTTGAAAAATATAAAGGATTAGACAGTAATGCATGCTTCTCATGCAAATGGTTTCCCAGTAGAAGTAAAAGAGCCAAATGTAAACATTGTTTTATAGAAGGATGTATAGAGTGTATACAAAAAGAGTTTAAAATAACGGTTAATCAAAAAGAAGTAAGTAATAGAACAGAAGATCAAACCACAAGTATGAGAATAATAACTCTAGAAACTAGAATGAACGATTTAGAAACAAGACTTCTAAAATTAGAAAAAGGAAAAGAGGTAGAAACAAGAGAAGATATTACACAAGCGGAATTAAACTCAGAGCTAATGAATATGGAGGACTATGGTACCTTGGTCTGTAATGAAGATATAAAATTAAGTACTTTAAAATTACTGACGAAAGTTAGGATAGCAGACTACGAGATAAAAGTCCTAGCCTTAGTCGATTCAGGATGTAGTAAGAGTATACTAAATAAAAAAGTAATCCCACAACATTTACTCAAAGAATTAGACAAGCCAGCTACAGTCATGCAAATGGATGGAACTCATAATACTTATCATCATTATATTCAAAATGCATCCATTAGTTTCATTAATACATGCTCAAAATTCTACAACCCAAGTTACAAAATGAGCAAAATTTGGGTAAGAGATCTGAATATAAATACAGACTTTATCTTAGGACTAGACTTTATCTTTGAATAACAACTAAGTTGTACTATTACAAGGGATGGTGTAATCTTCTTAAAAAATAGTACCTATTCCCAGTCTGAGACTAGTAAGATGCCAACAAAAATTACTCAAATCTCTCCTTTAGACCTGAAAGAAAGATGACAAAGAAAAAGACGAGTCTTTGTCGAGTTGTAAGAGTAAAGGAACGACTGCTGATAATAAAGAAGATAAAAACCTAATTTGGGAAGAAAACCTAGAAGAGGACAGTATACTAGACAAAAACTATACCCTCATAGATATTGAAACAGCTCTTTATAATTTTAAAACAGGTATAGATAAAATAGGAATAATAAAAAATAAGGAGGATTTAGATAAAATAATAAAAATTCTAGATGAATTAGAAATCATTGGAGAAAAGCCTTTAAAACATTGGAATAATAATAAGGTTACTTGTAAACTAGATATAATAAATCCAGAATACACTATAAAGACAGCATCAATAGAAGCTACTAACCAAGACCTAGAAGACTTCAAAATTCAAATCAAAGAGTTACTTGATTTAGGTGTAATAAGAAGGTCAATTTCAAAACACAGATCTGCAGCTTTCATGGTAAGAAATCATGCAGAAGTAATAAGAGGAAAAACAAGAATGGTAATAAACTATAAAAGACTCAACGACAATACTAGAAATGATGGATATAAATTACCAGATAAAGCAGAATTAATTAATAGAATACAAGGAAAACAAGTTTTTAGTAAGTTCGATTGCAAGTCAGGATACTGGCAGGTAAAAATGCATCAAGATAGCATAGACTGGACAACCTTTACTTGTCCAGAAGGACATTTTGAATGGCTTGTCATGCCATTCGGGTTAAAAACAACTCCTCCGATATTCCAAAGAAAAATGGATAATATTTTCGGAGAATACAAAAGATTTATATTAGTTTATGTTGATGATATCCTAGTATTCAGCCACAACATGAATGAACACTTGGGACATCTACAAACAATTTTTAGGTTATTCGTAGACAACGGAATAATAATAATAAGTAAAAAGAAAATGGAATTATGTAAGCATTACATAAATTTCTTAGGAGTAATATTAGGAGATGGAAAAATAAAACTACAACCCCACATAGCCAAAAAGGTATTAGAAATGCCTGATAAATTAGACAAACTAAAAGATCTCCAGAAATTCCTAGGAATAATTAATTATGCCAGAGTCTTTATTAAAGACTTAGAAAAAATAGTCGGACCTCTTTACGCTAAAACAGGTTCGACAGGACAAAGACTTTTTAATATAGAAGACATCAAATTAGTTCAAAAAATTAAAGAAAGAGTAAAAAATATTTCAGACCTAAATATGCCTTTAGAAACAGACTTCCTAGTTATAGAAACTGACGGAAGCTTCGAAGGATGGGGAGCCGTCCTAAAAGCAAGACCTAACAAATACAGTAGTAAAAATGAAGAAAAAATGTGTGCCTACCAAAGCGGTAAGTATAAAGAAAAAGGTAACATGAGTAGTATTGACGCAGAAATATTAGCAGTAGTTTACGGGTTAAACAGTTTTCGACTTTATATCTTAAATAAACCAGAAATATTAGTAAGAACAGACTGTGAAGCCATTGTCAAATTTCATCAAAAGATAAATGATTAAAATAGCAGTAGAAGAAGATGGCTTAATTTTCTAGACACTATATCAATATACAATTTGGTGTTCGAACACATAAAGGGAAAAGACAATAATTTAGCCGATAAACTTAGTAGGTTAGATATCAAGCCTAATTAATCTTTTTATGACACAAAGATGAATCAAAGCGAAGACAAGGGAAAAGGCGCAGCCACATCCCAAGAAACTTATAGACAAAAGGTATTGGGTAATCTCCAATTCAAACCACTCTCAGAAATGGAGACTCCTGCTCTAGAAAGACTTTACTTTGGAAAAAATAATTTAGTTTCTTTTCCAGCATCAAACTTAACGTTTAAAGTTTTACCAGAATATTTAGTAGACAAACAACAAAAGTGTTTAATAGACAATTTATGGATTTCTCACAATAAAAGAGACACTAGTCATCTTGTAGCATCTTTAAATTCTTTATGTCAGTATTTTACAGAAAAGAATCAAGACAAACGTTTTAAATTTTATGTAGTCATACATGGAAAGACTAATGGTATTTTCCAAACCTGGATCGAAGTTTTAGACTCAATAAAAGACATTAAAAACCTCTTTTTAAAGGTTTTAATGATTTCACAGAAGCCTTAGACTATACTAGAGGAATACTTGGGCCAAATTATTACATTTCACCAGCACTCAGACAAAACCCAGAAAAGATCCCTCAGTACAACATCCAGAAAGACACGGATAAAATCATTTTTTGTGACCATTGTACCACCATGACAGACACAGTTCGCCGCCTTAACCATACAAAAGAAACACTCAGTAAACAAAATGCCCAACTCACAGAACAGATACACATACTAAAACAAGAAATACTAGAAAGACAAAAACAGAGTTCTCCATCTCCACGAAAATGGATGAGAAGGGTGTGCGTTCCCCTCTGAATGCAAATAAATCCATTGTATCGGATCAAGATACAACTAGTCCGGTTCAAACGGTAGCCGGTAAAGACTTATCAAACCCGTTGATGGCTGTCACTTTGCCAAAAAGTGAAGACGAGGAAGAACTTCCTCTCCAACCTAGACGAAGACTCCCGAGGACTTTCACACAAGGTTTTTCATCAAAGACAAGAATTAACGCTAAAAATGAGATGGAACAGCTAATTAAAGAGACTCTAGAAAAACTTTTGCAAGCTAAAAAAGATCAAGAGAATCAGAAAGAAGACTCAACACAAGACAAGCACATATCCTATCAAAATTCACCAGTCCAGAGTCAAGGTCATAATTCAGATCAAAGTCCGGGTCATAATCCTGAAGAAGATAACATGGAAGATATCTCCGATGACAGTTTTCAGGAAGCACAAGATCCAGACGGATATGATTCAGGAATGAGTTTTGACTCAATAGCCCTCCACAACCTAGACACGTAATGAAAGAGGAAGACGCTAGAGGAAAATAATGATAATAGACGATGAAATCAGACAGCAAAGATAGCAAGGACAATAATGCAAAAAAAAAAAAAAAATGACAGACAAAAAAGGACAATAATGCAACAACAGTAAAAGGACAGCAACAATAAACGACAAAATGAGAAAAGCTTCTTTAAAAAGTTTCACGTGACGATGGGGCCCACAGCGCACCCGGCTGAAAAAGAAAGATTCTTTCAACATTTTGAAGTCCGTTTTGAAGTCCGCCAGACTCTATAAAAGGAGACTTATGAAGACGAAGAAAGACACAAAAAAAAAAAAAACGCCAACCATGTTTCCTCTACATCCACCCCACACTTCACTTGTATAAAATCCATCTAAGATCCAAGCCATAGTTTACTTTATTTTCCAGTCGGCTTGCTAGTAACCCCCGGGGTTCCCCGAAAAGGAAACATTCTTGTTTCTTAAATTATGTAAGTCTTCTTTCAGTAGTTATCTCCCCTTATGATTATGTAAATTATGTTTGAAGTTATGTTTGAAATATATTGATGTTTTATATGTTCAAAGTTTTTATATCTTGTTTAAATATCTTATCATCAACTCTTTAAACTCAGTATATGGTTATCCGTTAAACTTTCTAATAACCTCAATGGATTAGCCTGTAAATTCCCTCGTTAACGGTGGTTAACTGAAGGCCATTTGAATGTCCGCAGTAGGACGGTATAAACCAAAAAAAATGGGTGAGGCTAAAGACGACTGTTGTTAGGAGCTAAGGTTAAACGGAAGAGATGAACAGTATAATAGGGTTGATTAAAAAAAAAAAAAAGGAGATAGCTTATTTGAAGAATGAATTACTTAATGGACAGAGTTATAACAAGAAGGCGGTACCGAGTAGGATCACACAACTTTATTGCAAAACTTCCAACAAATACAGTCCCCCCTTATTTTGAAATACAACCACTTTGAAATACAACACAAAACTTCCAACAAATACAGTCCCCCCTTATTTTGAAATACAACCACTTTGAAATACAACACACAACTTTATTGCAAAACTTCCAACAAATACAGTCCCCCCTTATTTTGAAATACAACCACTTTGAAATACAACCACCCCCTTAACGTTTTATCGAAAATAGTTTCTCTATCTCACATAGAAATACACTTTTTACGGATCCTATTTATGGATTACATGGATATATTCTTATTTGTTGTTGTATGACAATATGTTGTTATACAGAACAAATGATATGACATAATATGAAAATTATTATAGATATTACTATATATTATGTATATCTATTTTTAAAAAAAATATTATGGTTAATAACTTTGGATCAAGTTAATTTTCTTCTATAAATAGAGATATTTAACTCATTGTATTTAAATAAAAGTTTTCTTCTCTCTTCTCTACAAATATTTTTATTTTAATTTATTGTTTTATAACACGTTATCAGCACCAACAATCTCTAGCAGTAAGCAGAAGAATTTACAGTTCTGACAATCTGGTATGTTCCTGTTTTGGATTTAGTTTGATGCTTAACTTGTGATTGCCTCGTAGATGTATTAGCCCAAACATAAATAGAGAGTACATAATAATATTTTCTACTCTGCTATATAAGTTTTCCAGTACTTCTTAGTCTAAAATTTGATGTGGCTGACGTTAATTTTCGTTAATGTTATCATGAGTTACTTTTTATTGAGCTAAAAATTGGATGGATAATTAATTATTCTTAATTGCTAAATAAATTGTTAATCTTATTTAGAGAATTGAACCCATCATAATTTTTAGAAGTCTAGAAGTGCACAACTTGAATTGTAAACTTGGTTGATATTTCCTTATGGTTATCTCATCAAATTAAATATGACATCATAGTAAGTGTTTTCTTATGTTAAGTTGAGTCATGTGGACTATTATATATGCATTAAGTATAGTAAATCACAATGAACATACGTTATGGCAGTACGTAATTACACGACCATATGATTATCAAGTGATATACCTATAATTCTATTGCCAAAGGTTGTTATTTAATATTTATGTACTTATAAGAATCCAAGAAATTTTATGGCATTAACTTTATGGTTCGTTTGATCTAAGAGACCTCAATGGTTCACTTGGCCACTTATACCTTCAAGTTGTCTCCGAAGAACAATATATAAAAGATAGATTATGTTATTAAGTTATATTCTTTAATGGCTAAGAATGAGAGTTTGCGAGAAATATATGATCATCAGAAGTGATAATGTTTCTTAAGTTTTGTTATGATTATATTCATAACCACCAGAAGTAGAAATATTTTCATAGGCTTGTTGTGGCTACAACTACAGATATGCTAGAGAAAAATTCTCTCTATATGACTCGATTTGCTCCTGAAGTAGCAATATCTTAAAAGAGGTTATAAGCGATCATAATTTGATATGCTTAATTCATGTGATTTGATTCCATTACCTGAAGAAACAACTTATAAATACAGATTCATTCCCTGAAGTGAATGTGACAATATTGTAAAGCATATAAATACGAACATGTACTTGACTGTGAAGATATCATGACCCATCTCCAAAAGAGGTAGAATAATTTAGAAGAAATATTTTGAATATTATATGATTTACTCCCGAAGTAGTAAACTCAGAAATCTGCTTCCGAAGTAGCAAACTTTGAACTCTACTCCTGAAATAGTAGAACTTGAAACTTTACTCCCGAAGTAGTAAAATTTATTTCACAACATCAGCAATGTCTAAGAAATATTTGGTAGTGTAAAATTAATGATCAAGGTCCATAAGAGCCTAATTATTTTTCTACAAGAATCATGACATCAGTAGTGTCCAAACAGTATCTGATTATGAAAAATAAATTGAAAGCTCCCGAAGAGTTTATTTACTATTATGTCATTCGTTCTATATTGTAATATAGGAAGTTGTTATGATCGAAACACAAGTTATAGTAGACCCGAAGTTTACTAAAGTAAGTGGCTATCTTATTGAAGCGATAGACGATTAGAGAATTACATATATAGTGGGTAAGCATTATGTATATTAAAGGTTACCCGCATTATTCTCCAAATTGTACTACAAATATATATATATGTGTGTGTGTGTGTGTGTGTGTGTGTGTGTGTGATGAATCACATGTCAAGATAAACCAGAAGTTTATATTGATATAAAATTTATGTCATAGTAACTCAGAAGTTTATATTGATATGACATGCCATGGTAAACTTGAATTTTACTAATATAAATAATTTTATTAATCGGCATGAGCGGTTTGGCCATCCCAATTTAAATATGATGTACAAATTGAGTATTTGACATATATTGAAGAACTAGAAGATTCTTCGAGAATTTATTTTTGTTGCTTGTTCTCGTGATAAGTTAATTATACTGGCTAATGTTGGGACTGAATTTCTTAAATTCTGGGACGGGATATAAAAGGTGAATATGGGTCGTTCACTTGTTATGTGATATCTTAAATAGATGCATTGATAAGACGGTCATATGTGCGTTTATTATTGTTAACCCGCAATTTGACATATGCAAAGTTACTTGCTCAAAATAATTGAGTTGAGAGCACAATTTTCAGATTATGCAATCAAGATAATTCATCTTGTTAATGTTGGTTTATATCCAAGCTGATTTGGTGTTGAATGCCTCCGATAAATATCTATATCATTGCTTATGAGAACAAAGCTTCATATATTGATCTAAATATGATATATTGCATACAACAACACTTGTATGTTTCTGATCAATGCAAGCGGATGCAATCAAAGAGCATCACCACTTTCTCCGTCTTAGACTTTTTCGACTACTTCGAATGGAATGCTGCGGGAAAGGGGTTAGACTAACTATCGGAACAAGCAAATTTCCCTTTAGCCACTCGCGAATGGGCATCAAAAAGGAACTCCCACTAAAACCTCAAGGAAGATTGAATCCCCTAAGTGCAATTTAAACATCAACTCAAGAAAGTGATAGGCGAATGGTCAAAACGTAAGAGCTCAAGTGATTTATGATAAATTTTTCCCTCACAATTGGTTCAGGCCTTCAGGGTCAGGAACCAGATATTTTCATCTAACAGTTTTCTTATGTGTGGTATATGATTAATTAATCTACCATATGCACAAAGATGGATTCTCCAAAGAAGATTAGGAATATATGTTGGGTTTAAATCACCCTCCATTATTCACTATCTTGAATCATTAACATGAGATTTGTTCACCGCTAGATTTGATGATTGTCTATTTGATGAGATAATTTTCCCAAAATTAGGGGGAGAGAATAATGAAATAAAAAGAAAAAATTTATGGAATAATATATTTGTGAGCAAGAGGTCTAAAAGATTATTCACTTGCAGAAAATATCAAATCAAATGCCAGACGCATTTATAGATTTGAAAAGGATTATCAAATCCATATCCATGTAGAGAATGTCTCAATTCGGATTGATGTTCCTATAAGACCATCTACTAGTGTCATAGCAAATGAGTCCAAATCACGCTTGAAGCATGGTAGACCATTGAGTTCTAAGGATCGGAATCCTAAAAAAAGAAAAATAAATGATCAAGATGACACTAAGAAAGAATCTCATAAAGAAATGCAAGATTTGATCAATCCTGGTATTCTTGAAGAAATTAATGAGCCTCAAACTCAAGAAAATGAAGAAACATCAATAAATCCAATTAATGTTAGGACTAATTTGAATCGCTTGAAAATAAATATGGATTATGTCTTTGCTTATAATGTTGCAACTAGAATTATGCAAGATAGTGGGGATCTTGAACCCAAATCTGTTAAAGAATGTCGAGAAAGATGTGATTGGCCAAAGTGGCAAGAGGCAATTCAATCAGAGTTAAACTCACTTACCAAACGGGAAGTTTTGGACTTGTAGTCCAAACACCAAATAGTATTAAGACTGTTGGTTATAAA
Organism: Przewalskia tangutica; assembly: GCA_029844215.1. NCBI lineage: Eukaryota > Viridiplantae > Streptophyta > Magnoliopsida > Solanales > Solanaceae > Przewalskia > Przewalskia tangutica. The sequence goes on along the minus strand of CM056740.1, from coordinate 72,553,916 downwards.
TGGTTTTTTGTGCGGAAAAGAAATGAGCAAATGAGATACAAAGATATAAGGCACACCTTGTTGCACAAGAATTTTCACAAAGGTCTGTCGTCAATTATGAAAAGACGTACTCAACCTTTATGGAAGCAATAACGTTACATTATCTCATTAGTTTCGATGCCCATGAGAGACTTGAGATGCATTTAATGGATGTGGTTACATCATATCTCTATGGATCACTTAAAAATAAAATATACATGAAAATTCCTGAAGGATTTAAGATGTCTGAAGCATGTAGTTCAAAGTCTCGAAAAATGTACTCAATCAGATTGCAAAGATCATTGTATGATTTAAAGCAATCCGAACGCATGCGATATAACCGCCTTAGTGAATATTTGTTAAAGAAAGGCTACACAAATGATGTCATTTGTCCATGTATTTTTATAAAGAAAATAATATTGTAATTTGTAGTACTTGTTGTATATGTTGACGACATAAACCTCATTGGAACTTCTGCAGAGCTCAAAAGGGCAATTAATTATTTAAAGAATGAATTTGAGATGAAAGATCTTGGAAAGACAAAACTATGTCTTAGTTTGCAAAATGAACATTTGATAAATGGTGTCTTTGTCCATCAATATGCATATACAAAAAAAGTGTTGAAACAATTTTATATGGATGAAGCACACCCATTAAGTACTCTGATGATTGTTCGATCACTTGATGTGAATAAAGATTTGTTTCGACCTCAAGAAAAGAATGAGGAAATTCTTGATCCTGAAGTATCATATCTTAGTGCAATCGGTGCACTAATGTATCTTGACAATACACAAGGTCTGACATAGCATTTTCAGTTAATGTGTTATTAAGATATAGTTGTGATCCTACAATGAGACACTAGAACGGAATTAAATACATATTACGGTATTTAAAAGGGACTATCGATATGGGCTTATTTTATTCTAACAATTATAGTCTTGATCTTGTTGGTTATGCCGATGCATGGTATTTATCTGACCCACACAAAGCTAGATCTCAAACAGACTATGTGTTTATATGTGTGTTTGAGGGGGGGGGCTGCCATAACTTGGCGATCTACAAAACAGTTTATCGTAGCTACCTCATCAAATCATGCTGAGATAATATCAATTCATGAAGCAAGCCGAGAAGTTATGTGGTTGAGGTCAATGATACATCTCATTCGAGAAAAGTGTGGTTTGAAATGTGACAAAATACCCACAATCTTATATGAAGATAATGTAGCATGCATTTCTCAAACGAATGGAAGATTCATAGAAGGAGACAGGACAAAGACATTTCACCAAAGTTGTTCTTCACACACGAGCTCCAAAAGAATGGTGATATCAACGTGCAACAGATTCGTTCAAGTGATAATATGACTGATTTGTTCACTAAGTCTCTACCAACTGCAACTTTCGAGAAAATTGTGCACAAGATTGAAATGCAAAGACTCAATCATTTGGAATGAAGTTCTCATTAGGGGAGTTAATACATGTTGTACTATTTTTTTCGTATAAGATTTTGTTCCACTGGATTTTCCTTGTAAATTTTTTAATGAGGCAACCAAATGTGTATTATTAGAAATGTGTACTCTTTTTTCTTCACTAAATTTTTCCAACTGAGTTTTTTCTTGTAAGATTTTAATGAGACATGTTATCTATCAAAATAGACATTCAAAGGGGAGTGTTAAAAATATTATCATATATTATGGATGTCTATCTTTAAGAGAAATATTAGGGCCAATATCTTTGGAACTAAGTTAATTTTCTCCTGTAATTAGAGATGTTCCTTCATTATATTTCATCTCTCAAAAGAAATAATAGCTTTCTTCTCCTTTTCTCTATGAATATTCTTGCTTTAGTTTATTCAAATTCCAAATTAGATTATGTCATCAAACAGCTCCCCACAAGTTGTCTTGTAGTAAGTATTTCATTGTAAGCATAGAGTATATAATAAGTCATATTTGAATCATAGAAAACTGAAATTAATTAATTATCATATATGAATGTTACGTCATTAAAATATTGTCGCTTCTCTATAGGTCTAATACATGTCAATCAAAGTTTATATTTCCATTTTTCTGACTGAAGACTTTCTTTGTTGAAATAATTATTTCTATTTCTTAAGTAAGAAGAATTTATAGTTAACCATTTCACCTTTTCAATTCTAATATCACTACATCTAGTTTCTTGTTGATAGATTATGAAAATAATTTTCATAATCAATGTAAATAATTTATATTTAGGTGTAAATATTCTTAGTATATTCTATCATAATTGTAGTCTAAATTAAGGCGTGTAAACTTGTATATAATATGACATTATGGAATGAAATCATTACGGAAATGTTTTCCTTCATGGTATCAAGAGCAAAAAATTAACTCTAGCCCAACCCTAATTTTTTTCTTCTTTTCCGTCAGCCCTTCTCGGACAAACCCTACTTTGTCTTCCTTGTTTTTTTCTCCTTACTCTAGGGCAACAATGGCCGATCAACACAAATTTCATCTCGCTCTTGCCATAAACAACGTCAAGAACTTCATTTCGGTAATACTTGAGATGGAAAAAGGACAATATTCATCTTGGACGGAGTTATTCAAAATTCATTGTCGCGCATACCAAGTCATCGACCATATTCTTCCTTCTAAGTCTCAATCGAGGGTCATGGAAAAATCCACTGATATTGACATGACTCTTTGGTCTCGCTTGGATGCTATTGTCACGACCCGAACCCCGGGCCCGCGACTGGTGCCCTACCTGGGCACCCTTCTACCCATACAACACAAGTAACCCGCGGAAGCTAAATAACACTCATCATTTTTTTCCAAGCAAAGGCAAAGCCGGCAAGGCTGCCATAATATATAACACCCGAATGGAACTACAACTGTACAACAATGTAAATAAAACTCACGTCAGTCCAACCCACATATGAATATAGACCTCTAAGAGTTTTGACAACAACTATGACGGGACAGGGCCCCGCCGTACTCTGAAATACACAACAGTCTAAACCAACCGTACCATGGTAAGCTCCGAAACAAGGAAGCTACCTCAACAGCTGAACAAGATCCCACACACGCGGATCACCCAACTGCGAACCTAAACCTGCGGGCATGAACGCAGCCCCCGAAGGGGGTCAGTACAACAAGTACTAAGTATGTAAACATAAAGTACAGTAAATAAATCATAACTGGCCAAAAGATGACATGGACAAGCAAAAACCTTATCAGCTCCAACCATGTCATATAAAATAAAGCCAAACGTGCCTTGTATCACTGTACTACTGTACTTTATATAAAGAAATGAGAGTCAACTAAGCCTTTTAAAATATATCCTGTATAAAAGTAAGATCCACCGTGTCATTTCAAGTTATGAAATAAATACCATTTCAACTATGAAATCAACTGTATCCCTTTCAAATATGAAATCAATTGTATCCCTTTCAAATATGAAATCATTACCATTTCAAATATGAAAGTCATGTCAGGGTCATCCGCCCTAAGAATCATTATGCAATCATATTCATGGGAATTGAACCCGCATGGAAATTAAACCCACATGAGAATTGAATCCGCAATGAATATATGTACACGATACCTGCATCACGGAGAGCTAATCCACGGAATGTGTCCTGGGAATTGAACCTGCATGAGTCCTTCAGACCCGCAGTGAGTGTGTACCATCTCATGTCATGGGAGCTACTTCATGAAATATATATACAATGTTGTCGGCCCTCTAGTGAGGGACGCGGAGATGTGAAAATATAATACTCGCACGAATGGCTATATGAGATAACATATGCATGTTAAAATGATCTTTGATTCTCATTAGAACAAATAGAATGAACTATCAATTTAGAAAACTCAAGGCATTTATCATGTCATGTAATATCAGGGAATTGAACTCAAAGTATTATGTACATCCATTCTTATAAAAAAAGAATCACATCACGCAATATTAGGGAATTGAAACCCAAAAAGTACTATGTACGTCCGTCGTACATCATTTCATTTTAAAACAACCAAGGCAATATCATGTCTTCCTTTTAAAATGACCAAGACAATACCATGCCTTCCTTTTAAAAATATTCATGTACGTCCGCCGCACATCCTTTCCTTTATAAACCCCAAGACACTAGCACTTGTAGCATCAAGACACTTTCACTATTAAAAACAAGTTACTTACACTTTTTAAACTCAAGTAACTTATTCTTTTCAAATCAAGTAACCTATACCCTTAAATCAAGTTACTTCTTCTTTCCCAAAATCAAGTCATTTATACTTCATATAAATCAAGTCTCTTATACTTCATCTAATCAAATCTTATATACTTTCAAGTAAGGTCTCATATACCTTCAAGTAAAGTCTCATATATTTTCAACTAAGTCTCATAACTTTCAAATAAATCTAGTCGCATGACTTTCAAATAAATCAAGTCTCATAACTTTCAAATAAATCTAGTCTCGTGACTTTCAAATAAATCAAGTCTCATAACTTTAAAATAAATCTAGTCTCTTGACTTCAAATAAATCAAGTCTCATGACTTTCAAATAAATCTAGTCTCATGACTTTCAAATAAATCAAGTCTCATAACTTTCAAATAAATCTAGTCTCATGACTTTCAAATAAATCAAGTCTCTTATACTTCATCTAATCAAATCTCACATACTTTCAAGTAAGGTCTCGTATACCTTCAAGTAAAGTCTCATATACTTTCAACTAAGTCTAGTCTCATGACTTTCAAATAAATCCAGTCTCATAATTTTCAAATAAATCTAGTCTCAGGACTTTCAAATAAATCAAGTCTCATTAGTGTTGTAACCTAGCAAAATCAACTCTACTCCAATGCTTACTAAACACTCTTACCAACATCTCTCATAAGACTTGGTAAGGACTTAGGAATAACTTAGACATGCCTTTAGCATAGAATCAATAACATGAATACTCTAATGACGAGGCAAGTATACTTCAAGAAATAAGTCATGTATACTCCAATAATCAATCATGCCGATAGAAGGAAGAAGTTCACATACCTTTTAAGTTATTCCACACGCTAAGTAGAATACGTCACTCGTAGAATGTCAACCTATAATGACAATAATACTTCTATCAATTCTAAGCTATCAAGTGTAAGACTTATACCAAATAATGGTCCTCTTATTCTACGGAAATTTGGGCAGCACTTCCTTTGTTTCTACGTACTTTTTCAAGGCCCGATTTCAACACCAATCAAGCCATACTTAAGGGCGCAATCAACAGTTAACCAAAGGGGATTACACGCCTAACTTGACGTGTAAAATTCCGCCCTTTAATCTACCAAACAGCCCACTAAAATCAGTTCATAGTCCAATGTAAAAATATTCCTTTAGTCCGCTAAAACAGTCCACTAGTACAATCCATTAGTACAGTCCACCAATACAGTCCATTAGTACAATCCACTAATACAGTCCATCAGTACAGTCTTTTAGTTGGTGTTCTCGGCCAACTACTACAACCAAAACTGTTTCCGTAACTTCTTATAATCCAACGTATATTCCAACACTTTATATAAGTTATATTAACTTGTTAACAACAAGATTCCTTCATGTCAACATGTAATAGGTAATGTTTTAACAACAATAATATCCAATGAATCTGACAACACCAAAACTGTCCACAATCGACTAACATGCCAAGATTGTGACATGTGCTTCTTATTCTTCATTCTTTTTAATCACAAGTTCATTCATTAATTACTACAACATGTAATATCCAATTACTTTAAGAGGACAATGATCCTTACCTCAAATATGCCCAAAATAATCCAAGTTTAAAAGTCGATCCTTAGCATATCCTAGCTCCTATTCTTCAAGTTCCAATCCACAATATGGAACTCTTAGAAGCTTATAACCAACTTCTCTTCAAGCTCAACACCTAAAAAGTTGAAGAACACCCTATGGTTTCAACCCTTCAAGTCACGACCAAGAGGCTTTTTAGGGGTTAGGGGTGCTTAATCTTGCTAATCACTTGGTTAGGGACCTTAATCTTGTATCAATGAACAAAACTTGAAAGTTTAAGGATTTTTGGTCTCCAAAATAGGCCTTGCCCGAGAGCACCATAAGAGAATGAGCTAGGATTCTTGAAATAATTCTAAGTGTTGGTTAAGTGTAGAATGAAGTCTTGCACTCCCTCTATGTATATATAATGTATCCCAAGTAGTGAGATCAAGACAAGTGTAGGGACAAGATTGTGGACAAGTGTGTGTGGGACCCATGTCTACTTGTCCACTTCAACAAATATCTTCAAGACTTGCCACATTGCAAGATAAGTGGGGGGTGTCACGTGTCACCCTCCAATTCGTCAAAATTATTTCTTCCTCCAAAATATCTATGTTTGGCTAAAATATCTCGAAATATTGTGAGCCCCACAAAACCGTAAAATTTTTCCGTGGGCCCCACATGACCAAATCCGGAACTTAAAAATTTAAAATTCCAATATAATCTATAAGTCTCAAATACCAATTTGAGAACTAAATTCCAATTAATAACTTTTTTTCTTCACAAATTCCCGATATTTTTCCTTAAGAAAAAGTAATATTTCTTTCTTTCCAAAATTCAAATCTTATTTCCATACGTACGTTCTCATATCATTCCCTTGGAATTACGGGGTGTAACAGCTATAGTCCTTCAATGGATTTACGACACCATATCAAATGACATTTTGCACACCATTTTGGAATCGGATTCTACGGCGCAACACGCATGGGAGCATTTGCAAAATATTTTTTAAGATAACAAGATTTCTCGTGCGGTTTATCTTGAAAATCAATTCACTAATGTCAAATTGGATGAATTTCCAAATGTCTCTGCATATTGTCAAGAGTTAAAAATGTTTGTCGATCAACTATCCAACGTTGGTGCACCAACGACAAATCAAAGTTAGTTCTCCAATTAATTGCGGGTTTGAATGAACAATATAATGGGGTTGCTACGTTCATTCAATCAAGTAACCCGTTACCACCATTTTATGAGGCTCGTTCGAGGTTGATTCTTGAAGAATCCCGAAAATTAAAATAGGTGGCAATGGCGGCAAAAAATGTCGACACAGCCCTCCTTTCCACCAACGCGTCTACCGATGATTTTGGCCCTCAAAATTCGGGTTCGGACAGTGGTTCAAATTGCAACAATAATGGACCAAAATGGGATCAAAATCGCAACAACACAAGAAAAAATAATAGTGGAAGTGGGCGGGGCCGTGGCGGTGGGAGCCACTCCGATGGAGGCAAATGGCGGCAAGCAGGGCGAATCCGACCCCACTAGCTAGCGATTCAACTGGCAGCGGTGGGCCAATTCCCGCCTTGGGGATAGAATCTGCAGCAGTGGGCCCCTCCTTGCCCGTACCCAACAACCCAGTGGTCCAGGCCTAACACACCAACACAGCAGCCCGGGGTCCTTGGTAGCCGTCCACATCAAGCATTTTTAGCACATGGACCATCTTCTTCGAGGTATGTTCCAACGGACATCGAACAAGCCCATGAACAATATAACTCTCAATGTTCCCGATGACACATGGTACATGGACACGGGAGAAACCTCACACATGACGACATCTTAAGGTACTCTCTCGTCTTATTTTAATATGAGCAGTAATACAAATATTGTGGTTGGCAGTGGGCAGGAATTCTAATTCGCGGTATTGAACAATTAAACCTCCCCCCTTGTCCATCTTTACAATTAAATAGTGTCCTACATGCACCCAAACTTATTTAAAACTTGGTATATGTGCGTTGGTTCACCAATGACAACAATATTTATGTTGAATTTTGATCCTTTTGAATTTTCTGTGAAAGACATTTAGACGGGGATGTCACTAATGAGATGTACTAGCACTGGGGATTTGTATCTCATCACCACCATCAACAACAACCAAGCCACCTCTCCATCAAGTTTTGCTACTCTTTCTCCTACGTTATGACATGACCGTTTAGGACACCCGGAAGCACCTGTGTTAAATTCTCTTAGAAAGAATAAATTTATTACTTGTAAACAATAGTTGAATTCTCATATTTGTCAGTCTTGCGTTTTTTAGAAACATGTTAAACTATCTTTCTCTTTATCTACTTCAAACACTATTATGTCATTTGATATCATGCATAGTGACTTATGGACATCCCCAGTTTTAAGTTCGGCAAGTCATAAATATTACACGTTTATTTTGGCTGATTACTCTAATTTTCTATGGACATTTCACATTAGAAAAAAATCACAGGCTCACACTATTTTCATGCAATTTAGTACTTTCATCCAAACCTAATTTGAGAAGTCTATTAAATGTTTCCAATGTGACAATGGGAGGAAATTCATAAATAACCAATTTAAGGAGTTTTGTCACAAAAATGGTATGTCATTTCGTCTCTCATGTCCACATACTTCTTCTCAAAATAGTAAAGTCGAACGAAAAATATGAACAATCAATAATTAAATTCGCACACTTCTTGCTCATTCGTCCATACCACCATCATTTTGGCGTCATGCTCTTCAAATGACACATATCTCTGAAACATTCTCCTAGCAAGCTACTTTCAAACATATCACCCACACAAATTCTTTATCATCGTATTCCTTCCTACACACATTTGAAAGTTTTCTGATGTTTGTGTTATCCTCTTTTTCCTTACACAATCATAAATAAACTTCAGACTCGTTTCGCTCTGTGTGTATTTTTGGGATACCCACAAAATCTTAGGGGTTATAAGTGTTATGATATATCTAGTGGGAAAATTATCATCTCTCATCACGTTATTTTCGATGAGTCCAAATTCCCGTTTGCCACCATACACATGTCTTCTCCGCCTTCATGTGATTTTTTGGACGACGAGCTACATCTAATATTGCAATATCATTTAAACAACCCATATCCACAAGCCCAAACGAGGGGGCCCACTGCTCCCTTTCCATTCCCGTCGGTCCAGCCACCAAACTGAACTGGGCCAACACAAATAAGGGAGCCCACTGCTCCCTCACCATCAACCTCGGCTTAGTCCAGTTACCGAAACCAATGAGAAGAAAACAGAAAAGAAAGAGTTTTGAAGAAACAGCCTAAATGAGGCCTCTCCCTCTTCACTAACCCGGGTCCTTGGCCCAATGCCTCAAGCCCAATCGAGCAATCCCTCTCGGCCCAGTCCAATTACCAAAAATCAAACCCATAACATTCCACTGCCCCAAGAGTTTGTCTCGGCCCCATCCCGGTTAATTGAAACTCATGCCATGCATGAAATTTTTCAGTCTAAGCGTCATTTTAATATAATATCCTCTGTCCAATCATCCCCGATTCCCAATAAACCAATTTCAACCTTATATTGCGTAATTTTTCAGTGAACGTTGTTCATGCGGATCTCTTAGATGTAGTATATGTTGAATCCCCTTGATTTCTTTTTATATATATTTTTAATCTCTTTAGTGAAAATTTTGATTCCGTAAGTGAATCTTTCCCTCAATGGAGGGTGGTATTAGAAAAATTGTTTCGCTAGCTAGTAAATTTCTTTTTCCTCCGCATCAGTATATTTCCTAGATAGCAAAATGAGCCAAAAAATCATGTCACAGGTTAAAATATGTTTTACTAGTAGAGAGATTATCCAAGAGTAGTATCAACCTTTTCTCTTTTACATTAAATCATATTAAGGTTCTCTTTGGTCACATAATAATTACTCCATTGTTGGACCTTTTTCGTGTAAACTCCAAACTTCTTGTTCCAAATTTGGAAATTAACATAACACTTTCAACTTGTAGATTCAACTATGTCGAACAAAGTTTAAGTTTCATCCATTGATGGTTTAAACTTTAAAATAATTTACACCATTAGGTTGTTTAAAATTTAACTTTTCGGAAATGTATACAACAAGTAGATGTCGGTTCATGCCTAAATGGTAATAAGAAAATTGGATAACTAACATGTCAGGGTTGATCAAATTATACAGAGCATGCATAAAAATTCTTTACAGGGTCAGTGTCAATACAAATGACTTGGCTTTGTTTTCTTTGTTCTAATCAGTGAGGAGAGTTTATTTATTTATTTTTCATGTGCAACCTTTTTCTTCCCTATTTCAATTTCCCCTAAACATAGTATCATGTGACTAGTATACGTGATGCCTTTTGTGTGAAGGATACCTACACTGACTACAAGTTAAATAATTTAAAAAAACTGGATATCGCTTCAATAGTAGGGTAAAAACTGGCTACCAACTCCCTCGAGGCCAAGACTAATTGATGCTCTTCGACATGTAAGTTTTAATCAAAGTGTACTAACATGGGGTCATTTGCACTTTTTCCCTATTTTGTGTTGGTCTTTAATTTTTCCCCTTATAACAAATAGCTTCTTCGCGGGTCATAAATTTATATTTTCACATCATAATATCTCACAAGTTATGCTTGTGCCCTTAAAGAACTTATGCCCTGCCAGACATAAGTTCGATTTCGAAGGACAAAAATTAAAGACCAATTTGAAGAGAAAACCGTGCAATTTCTTCACAGTTCATCTGTTGGATCAATGGGCCAAGCATACTATTAAGATTACTCCATTTTTTTAACCAAGGTTTCAAGGTTCGAAACCTGATGGGGAATGATTTTCCCTTTAAAGGGCTATGCCCCAAAAATCTGAATTAATCATATATTAAAGCAAACAGTAGAGCTAACATGGACACATATGTTATTCATCAAGTACAAAGAGGGACATTACTCACATAATTTTAATGTCTCAATTGACAAACTCGAGTTCAAGATAACACTTATTGCACAACATAACAATAAAAAATGCTCAGGCCTAATGCCTAAGATATAGAATAAAAAATGTACCACTTGACATGAATTCGTTGCAATGGCCAACGAAATAATCACAATAAAACAAGACAAGCTTCAATAATGCAAAACAAGTCTTTCAGAGAAAACCAAGTAATACACAAGCAAAGCCATGGATGATAATTTGGTCATTCGCCAATTCAGAATCAACAGAGCAGCGACGACCAAAGAGTGATAAATACAAGAAAAGGCTCCAACCTCTCAGGCTACTACCTGACCGAATAAGCACTTGCGGATCTGCAAGATTTAACAGCGGAAATTGTTGGAAATTTACTAAAATGGAATTAGTTTATCCCGTTATTTATGACTCGGACAATTGGGGCCCCGCACGTCGGAAACGTCGTTTCCACACACATGCATTCGTAGTGCCAAGTATCGTAAATTTCATTAGTGAAAGAGATATTGATGCATAATTAAAATGTTTGAGACATGAATATTCCACGTTGGTAAATGAAGGAAGAAGTGTGCGACGTGTAAGATGATATGAGTCGGACTTTAAAATGCTCATTTTACACTTAATGAAATGATTTATAGCCACACAAGTATCCACAACTTATTTTAAGACCACAAGTTTCAAAAGTATTCCTTTCTTTCTGAAGCTTTGTGCCCAGTCAAACACATATGATTGGGACGGAGGAAGTGACATTTTTTTGCCAATCATATTTTTATGTTTTATCTAGTACCGCTCTATTCAAGATAGTACTTATGGGCAATGAGCTGCACGGCTTAGTCCCTTGCCTATAATGACGGCCTTGAGATTCTCTGAGCTTCATGGCTTAAGTGCGCTGCAAATGAGCCTCTGACAACAACTATTGCTGTCATTCCATCCCTACTAAGAAGTAAACATTCAACTTATTTTACTGGTAAGTAGGATTCTCTGTCGTTCCTTCATTTCCTTCACTTCATCCACCCTTTCTTCATATCATTCATTCAATCCATCCTAGCTGGTTCTGTTGCTGGTCATCCATAGATTTGTAGACTCAAGTCTTGATTTGCTTGTGAGGTTAAACGGGTCAAGCACCAGTTTACCTTACAGGCATTTTAATACTCAAGTTTTCACAAGTCTCGACAAATTTTAGGAAACAACCGCCCATGACCCAGATTAACTAAATTTAGTGGACGAAAATGATAAGGAGATGGCAGTGCAAATTTTAAACGACATAGCTAAGAGTTACATCATGTCAATGAATTGACACGAATCAGAAACAGTAAACATCTAAAAGCATATCAAGTTAAACAATGAACAATTTAAGACACTTTGTAACTCATCTGAATGATATTTTAAATAGCAAGGGATCTATAGATAGCTAAAACTCGAGCAGTAGTAGATCATGTACATTGAAGGAATGAAAATCAAAAAGAATCAGCAAGACCAATCCACAGAAATCTGAGAAGTGTGAAGGAAAGGGCAGAAGAAAGTACCTCCGGCAATTTTTTACGGAACACAACTTCCAATCTGGCATCAAGAGTGTTTTCACACACAATTTTCCCATCTCGAGAAGCCAACACCACTCCTCCAGAGCTGTGGGGATAAAGAGAGAGAAGTTAGTAAGAGCAGTCACGTGATTTTTCAGAAAGCTAATTTCTACCAAATGCAATAACACATGAAACAAGAGAAAGAAAGGAATCCAACCAATAGATATCAGGACCTAACTTAAGAATGGCAGGCTGTATTTTCAGGTTTACTCATGCAAGTAAGGTTGTAATAGAGCAGCTTACCAAGAAGGACCATGCATATTATGATGTGATGGAGCCGGAGGAAGGTGGATGTCGTCAATTATGATCTCAGGTGTGTGGACGTTTGCCTTCTCTGCATATTCTTCCTTTGCTGCATGCAATACATGTTCAACCTGGTGTACGTCATGTTCCCGACAACGCAGCAGGGCACAAGGCTCTTTAAGCCTAAGAAAACTCTGCAACGGAAAGAGTTGATTTCAAATCATGCCTAAAAACTAAGCAACAATAAGTTGTTAATCATCGTATTACCTTTGGCCGTAGACTCTAGACATTTAAATACTTGCAAAGAAGAAACATCAGGCTTCATATTACCAATTTACCATGAGAGCAAGTGCTACAATTTTAGATTCTGTTAAAGTCAAGCCTCAATGTTAGAAGGATCCGGAAGGTAAGGTACCAGTAAAAGTTCCTTGTCACACTATCCAATTATTTTTTGGTATCTAAAACTATTACATGACTCTAGTAGTCTTAGACTTAATATATTAAGACCCAGTCTGAACTTGAAGCAAGAGATATTTCACAATTTTCAAGTTCTCATTCCATTGTAAAGTACAATAGATGCCATAGAAACCAAATAAGGATCCGCGATCTAGCGCCCAAGATTTCAGATAACATGATACATATGACCACATCAACAGATGACTATATTGATATCTTATAGATATCATATCTTCCATATAATATTCCTGCTCAATTTCTAAGATCTCATAATTTAATTCGTGGAGTCCAGCAAAAAAGAGGAGAAAATAGTGTAGATTAATGTCCATCATACCTGAACAATAAGACCATGCAAAAGCTTCTTATAACTGTCTTCGTGGTGAGGAAGGATAAGATCTACGAGGTCGTGGTGATGATGGCTAACTTTTAAGAGCTCCTTTGCTGCTGCCTCCTTCATGGTGTTAACCAAGTCATCCTGAGCTTGAAGAACCTTGATCCGAGAGGCATTGAGTTGCATGGAGTACTCACTGCAAGAAATAAATTAAAAAGAAACTTTAAAGACCATATCAGCTGATTGAAGTTCAAAGTAGATAAGCTGGACCTCAGAGAATGTTATTTTCGTAAAATAATAGCAATTTAAAATTAAAGTTTGGAGCTAGTTCAACGTGATCTGGCTTGCTACAGCCTACAGAAACGAACATCATAAGGAAATCAACTTCAGACCTAATTTAACCATGTGGCTTGTTCCACGAAAAAAGATACTATATTCTAACTAGCAAGAAGTACTTAAAAAAAGCTATCAGTGGTAGCAGAATACACTAGTGGAATATGTCAAAGCACAAAAGCTCCAGAAGATGACATTAGTAGCTTTACTTTTTTTCTTTTACAGTAAGATTTATGCACCCGACAACTGAAAAAGTACATCCATGATGTTCAACAAGCAGAAATCTGGATATACCAAGAGAAAAAGATATTTTCAAACTGCAAACTAAAATCATACGGCTAAGACACCAAATAAAAACAATAATTTTCATCCAAAATCCAAGTGATAGCTATTATAGTTACAATACAGCGGCTTTTGATTGCTGTCACAGTAACGGTAGAACTTAATATCTTCTATTCACAGTTAAAGCACAACCGGCATTTGATGGCTAACAGGAAATCAAATCGTAGCATTTCACCAGCAAATGAACTCCAAAACATAAAATCAAAGAACTTTTTCTTAAAGCCAATTTTACCTAAAACACAAAATTATAACACAACAACAAACCAAATCAAATAAGCAAACTTACATCTTCTTCCGAATGTCCACTTGTTTCTCTTTGCGCTCATACTCTTGTCTGATCTTCTTCTTCTCTGCTTCCACTAGCTGCAACTTCTCGATGTTGAATTCCTATGAAACAATCATATCCATTGTACATTATTCTCTAATTACCTTAAAGAAAAGCCAGATCCAACTATCACTCTCCGACTTTAAACCCACCACTACTTTCGACTCAAACAATATATATAACTAAAACTTTTCAACTCCAACTTACAAAAAGCCAGGAACTTTTTGAAAAGTACACATTCAAAACTGTAAGATCCCTTGAAGAGTCTTCTCATTAATATCAAAGTATATATAGAGTACAATATTCATCCCTTATACAATAGGAATCCTAAGCCTATACAAAAGAGGAATCCTAGTCTTACCATAATTATATTTACACAATATATGAAAATATTCTAATTATGGGTAGGGATACAATTGTTTCTATAATATACATGTTTACACACCCCCTCAGTCGGAGCAGGAGGAGGCCGGACGCTGAGACTGGATCTGAAGTCAAGAAATAACTGTCTGGGAAGTCCTTTGGTAAATATGTCTGCATACTGATAGGATGATGGAACACATGACCTAGCGTAACTTTCTCACGAACGAAGTGTAGGTCTATCTCAATATGCTTGGTTCGCTGATGTTGAACCGGATTATGAAAAAGATAGATGACAGAGATGTTATCACAATACACACAGAGTTCGACGCAAAGGACATCAAGTTCTAATAAGAAATTTCGAGTCAACAAATCTCGCTACATTTGCAACGCTCAGACTTTCTGATCGATCGAGATAGGGTAGTATGTCGCTTGGCAAACCAAAAAATCATATTATCCCCTAAAAATACACAAAAGCCGGAGGTGGAGCGTCGCGTGTCCGTACACCCTGTCCAATCTGCATCTGTATAAGAGAGCAACCTGTTTGGTGCAAAGGGATATAGGTGCAAACCATAATCAAGTGTGCCCTTAATGTATCGAATGATACGCTTAAGAGGAGTGAAATGAGACTCCCTGAGGGCATCCCTGTTGAACAAAGATAAGCAATGTCGCCTCAGAATGTGAGATAAGTGTTGCACTCGCAAGGCTCCGATACTGAGTAGATCGGAGACCGAGCACCATTCATAACACCGAGCTTAGATTTCAATCAACTGAGTAGGTGAAACTTTGCAATTCGCCATCTTAGCCCCAGACACAATCTCCTCTCGCATACTTACGCCGACATAAGAATACGTGGTCGATGACACGGTCATCGATATCCCCAAAAGTAACTCACTTTCCCAAATCGGCCATTGCAAATTCGGACTTAAGCAAGGCAATAATCTCATTTTTCAATCCGTATGAGAGGCAAGAACGATATCATCCACGTAAAGTAATAAGTAAGCAGTTACTACCTCGATGAAAATGAAGAGTGATGATCACTCACTGCATACAAACCCAACTGCAAGATATACCCGACAAAGCGATCATACCACGCACGGAGGGCTGCTTGTGTCATATGGTGACTTACGAGACAACACACATAGTGAGGAATCATTGACGGGTGAACCTCGGCGATGACGTAGACTTGTCTCTCGATCCCCATGTAAGAATGCATTTTTCACATCAAGCCGATAGATCGGCCGTTGTTTGCCCATGGCAATGCTCAAAATCATGCGGATGGTAGCGGTTTGACAACGGATCAAGATCTCACCACAATCAATGCCCTCCCCGCCGATTTGTGTCATTAACTACAAGTCGTGGTCTTATACCTCTCAAGAACTCCATCGTTTCTAAATTTGTGACGAAATAGTCACGCATAACGAATCACATTCACCCCCAGTGCTCAGTACTAGATCTCATGTGTGTTGTTTAGTTAAAGCATCAATTCTCAGACATAACCGCATTCCAATTAGGGTCTTGTTTGGCCAATATAGGGTTCTCGGGATCGTGAAATGGTTCGACGCATAAGTTAAATTGGACTTTGAGTTTGAAGATTTCATGCTTTGCACGAGTTTCCATTTGGTGAGTGGATAGTGAGGCTCAAGGCGAGGGAATTTGTTGGATATGGCGGGCCGACGTCAGAGAGGCACGCGCGTGCATGATCGGCGATCGAAGGAGCCGGCGGCGCCGCGGGCGCCGTGATCGCGGTCGCTACCGAGAACCGGCTGCACTTCTGGTTATAGCGCCACGGCCAAAGACTGGTGGCGCTGCCGACGCGGTGAAGAAGAACTCGCTTCGCAGGAGATTTGGAGCCTCGGCGCTGACGCTGATTCTGCGGAGTGCTATGCTCTAGTTGACTGAGGATGATGGGAGAGATGGCAGGCTTGTCAAGAAAAGAGTAATCCGGTTTTTGAAACTGTTTAAGATTCGAAAACGGGATGTGGTCTCTTCGAATGTGATGTGACGAGAGATGTGGATCTGACGAGTGGACAAGTCATAGCATAGATAGCCCCTATGGTTCGGCGGGAAGCCTAGGTAGACACACGGAGTGGACCGGGGGGCTAGTTTATGCGGGGCAGTAGAGGCAAGGTTAGGATAGCATAGACAACCGAATATCCGGAGATGATCATAAGAGGGGACTCTATGATAGAGGATTTCAGTAGGGGTCATATTGTGAAGGGTGCTAGTTGGGAGAATACTGAGAACGTATTCTGACATTTTAGCAAAGATAGACCCGTATGACTGAGGCAGTGAGACATGAATCAATAGAGTGCGAATCATATTGTTAATGGTACGGATGATTCTTTCAACTTTACCGCTTTGTGGGGAGGCAAGGCGAGGCGAAATACCATGCCATTATTGGTACAAAAACGGTGAAACATAGAGTTATTGAATTCACGACCATTATCGCACTGAAAAGATTTTATACCTTTTCAAACTGTGTTTGAATGAATTTTCAAAACTCAAGAAATTTGACAAACACTTCTGATTTAAATTTGAGAGGATACAACCAAACAAAGTGAAAAGAATCATCTAGTAAGATAAGATAGTATTTATGACCGAGAGAACTAGCAACAGGTGATGTCCATAGATCGACATGTATAATATCAAAATGTGCAAAAGTGACACTAGTAGATGATTTAAATGTAAGACGAGTATGTTTGCCTAAAGAACAAGAAACACAGTTTTTGGCAAGCTTTCCATTACAAGTAATGAAATTATTCTCTAAGAAAATGGAAAACAGGGGTTCCTGGATGACCAAGTTTATTATGTCATGTTGAAGAAGAAATGGCCGCTAAAGAGACGGGAGAGCTAGATCTGGCAGCGGAGGAAGGAGTGAATGGATATAGATCCCCGTGCTATTGCATCTCGTAAGAGGTGTCCCCGTATGAATATCCTTCACAGTGAAACCAAAAGGGTCAAAATCAACAGAGACAAAGTTATTACGAGTGAATTTGCGGATAGAGATTAGATCACATGTGGGCATATAGGGTATTTTGAAGGGGGAATGGATTAGGAGGTGGTGTATAGGATGTACCATAACCCTTTACTGGAATGAGGTGGCCACTACCGACTGTCACAAATTGAGGATGTTTTAGATCAAACAGTTTGGGAATATTACCTGCAAACCGGGTGAGGTAAGAAATCGCTCCGAAGTCCATGTACCGCGATTATTGTCGTTATTGGAACCGTGCGTACGGTGGGCTTTACGCGGTAATCGAACATGCCGGTGGTCGAGCAGGCCCAACAACCCGTGGTGGGAGTACCGGTTGAAGGGTTGTCGCTTTGGCCGAATCAGAGCGGCGCTGGCCAGAGATACCGCTGGGGCACCGCGCTCGAGCCGATTCGCGGCTCTGTTGCCGCCGCTGCCGCCGCGACCCTGCCATGACCACGGCCTCGTCGCGCTTCGCCACCGCTGCCCGCTGCGCGGTTGAGAGTTTTCTGGCGGCATTGAATCGTGAGGGCGCATTTCGACAGCTAACGTCTTTTGACTCATCATGCTTAGTACGTCGAGTCTCTTCGAGCAACAACTGCGAGCGAGCTTTGTTAAAACTGGGAAGCGGATCTGCCTGTTGAATTATGGCGGCTAACGTATCATAGTCTCCTTTAGGAAGACCTGCAATCAATTGCAACACCATCTTAGTGTCCGAGACAGGCGTGTCGATGTTGGAGAGTTGATCCGGCAAGAGTTTCAACTGTCTGCAGTACTCAGTCATGTTGGAGAAATTTTCAAGGCGTGTATTGTTAAATTGTTCCTCCAAATACACCTCACAAGTATGCCTGTTATCTTGAAAGATTTCCTTCAAGCGGTTCCATAAATCAAGGGTTGTGGCGCCAGATTTCATGATAGTAAGAAGAAGATCCTGAGAAATACTACCATAAATCCATTGTTTGACGCCGTCTAGACGATGCCAAGTAGACTCATCAACCTCCGGAGGGAGCGGAATAGTGTCATCAATATGATCAAGCACGTTATAGAGACATGCATGATTACGAAACAGTTCAACGCAGGGGGAATACTGACTGTTTTCTTGATCAATAAGAATGAGAATAGAGTTGTTGATGTTTGTAATAGTTAGTGCGGGATGAAAAGAGGATGACAACGTGGTTGTGGGATTTGTGGAGGTGAAAGTATTGGAAGAATCCTGCGTATCCATTTAGAGAAGAGAGGAAAGAAGAAGAAGCACAAAAACCAAGAAATTTGATGAAGGGCCGCGGCAGTGCAGGGGGGAGGGCCGGCGGCGAGAAGAGAGGAGATTTCTAGGGTTTTGTGTGGTAGGCTCTTGATATCATGTAAGATGATATTAATCTCCCTTGAGGAGTCTTCTCATTAATATCAAAGTATATATGAAATATTCTAATTATGTGTAGGGATACAATTGTTTCTATAATATACATGTTTACAAAAACTTTTTACACTCGAACTATACCTAAAATTGATTTTTTTAAGTATATATTTAACAGTGCTGCAGTGCTAATTGCACTGCTGCTTTTAAATTTTGGATCCCCCTCTAATTCGGAACAATGCTAGAAGCTGTACAATCACATCTTGACGTTGAATTCCTATGAAACAATCACATCCACTGCACATTGTTTCTCTAATTACCTTAAAGTAACTCAGAACATAGTCAGATCCAACTATCTCTCTCAGTGAATTTAGACTCACTACTACTTTCAGCTCAAACCATATATATAACTAAAACTTTTCAACTTTTTAGACTCGAATTACATGTATAATTCAAAATTTTCGAAAAACACCTATATTTTTACAGATATTATAACATGAGGATTTTAAATTTTGGATCGGAATAATTAACTCATATGATATAGAGCTTACTTCTTCAGCGGAAACGGAAATCTCATTAGATTTTTCTTCGGCTTCCTGGCGGATGAATCGGACCATTTGCTGGATCTGCTTTGATACATCTGCATCGTTCATTTTCGGATCCAAAATCGGGTCAACCAGTGATCCGATTTAGCCAATTCGGTTTTCTAGCAGAGAGAAAACTCGAAGACAACAGGTAAGAGCAGAGTCCCGAGTCAGAGTGTATTAATTGTGTCGTCTTAAAACGGATGAATCACGTATCTACCCCATGTTTTATAATAAACTGATGGATCTACCCCAGAAGTGTTTTAAATACCATTTAGGTACATTTTCTATTAATTGGCCAACTAAGTTCCACACAAGGGTAGGTAACACGTCTAATTGTTCGTCCGTGAAGGTTAGGCGAGAGCGTAAGAAAGGAAGCCCATTCAGAAGCGAATTTCGACAACTGTTTTAGAGCGCAATGGCTAGTGGAATTCGCGCAAAGGCTAGCCCTCCACCTCTTTCACACGTAGCGTAACAAAACTCAAATATCTACTATTCGTCTTACCCTAATCCTCGATCGTCAAATCTTCCTATCTAAGGTCATGTCCCCAGTCAACTGAAGTTGGTCATATCCCGTCTAATTATCTCCCTCTATCTATTCTTCGACCTACCTCTACCTCTCATGACTCCTACGACAATCTCTATCTCACACATCCTAACTAGCGCATCCTCACACCTTCTCTTCACATGCACCGAAAGGGAACCGATTCGTTCATAAATGACTTAGAAGCGTTGAAGGCAACATTTTTATATAAAAAAACTAATGGGGATCACTCATTGGTGAAAACATTCATAATAGACGGCGCGACTATTCGTGCATGTCTCAAGTTCTTGTTACGCGACGTGGACTAAAACCTCATTTTTCATATTATACATTCTTGAGGAACGACGCTAATGTCAAGCACAAGATGTTCACTTTGCACGCCTATGTCGCCCATTTCGCCCCGCCTGCTCGGCCTATTTTGTCACCAGCTGGTTTACCATTTCGCTCAGACGCCGGCCATGTCGCCGCCGGCGGCACGTAGTTTACGTTGCCGCATGTCGGGCCGCTTCTGGTTTACCATGGATTGCCGCCGCGCCATGTCGCCGCATGCCGATGCGTCGGCCTAAGTCGGCTCGCTGCCGCATTTCTATGCACGCCGCTTATGTCGCCGCACGCTACTATGTCGCCGCGTTTATGTCCACGCTTCGCTACGTCATTTTATGTCACGCCGGCCATTTCGCGTCGCTTCGCTTACGCACGGCCATTTCGCCGCTCGTCATGTCTGGTCATTCATTTTTGCCTAAGACGTCGGCACGCCTGGCGACGCCGGCCGCACGCCTCGCCTCTCGCTATTTTTCGGCCACACGTCATTTATTTCAGCCTTGGCCATGCCGCCGCCACGGCCGCTTTTCGGCCGCAGCAGACGCCGTTTCATGTCGCCGCCTATGTCGCCCATTTTGGTTAGTGTCGACGGCCGCCATGTCACGCCTCGTAGTCATGTTGCCGCTTCGTCGGCCCATTTTGGCCTAACACGCCGCCATGTCACGCACGAGCTCGCCTGCTTCACTATTTTCGCGCTGCTACCATTTTGCTCAGCATCGCCGGCTTATGCCGCTGCCGGCTACCGCTGGGCCGCTTTACGTCGCCGCGACGCCGTCGGCGTCGTCGCCTATGTCGCCTATTTTGGCTATGTCGACGCGCCGGGCCACGCTCGTCTTCCATGTTGCCGCCGGTCCATTTTGGCCTAGCACGCCGACCTATGTCGCCGCACGCCGAGCTCGCCTGCCCGTTTATTTTTCGGCCGGTTTACCATTTTGCCCAGACGCCGCTTATGTCACGCCTCGCTTAAGTCACGTGACGCTGTACGTCGCCGCCTGCCTTACGCCGCGACGCCGTTTCATGTCGCCGCAAGTTTGCTACGCCGGGCCATTGGCGTCGCCGACGCTGGGTTTACGTTATGCCGCCGCATTTACGCCGCCATGCCACGCACGCCGCCTATGTCGCCCCATTTTGGTTATGTCGACGCCGGCCTACGTTGCCGCTTCGGCGTTGCCGCTCGGTCCATTTTGGCCCAAGACGCCGCCATGCCGCAGACGCCGAGCTCGCCTGGTCGGGCTTATTTTTCAGCTGCTACCGCCCATTTTGGTTTAGCACGCCGGCCATGTCGCCGCGGGCCGCCACGCTTATGTCGCCGCACGCCGTTTACGGCGTCGCCGCTATGTCGCCCATTTGGCTAAGTGTCGACGCCGCCATGTTACGCTTCGCTTATACGCTTGGCCGTCATTCATTTTGCTCAGCACGCCGACCTATGCCATCGCGACGCGCCTGGCCGGCTATTTTTCAGCGGCCGGCTATGTCGCCGCGACGCCGAGCCCGTCTGGCTTATTTTCGCTGGCTTATGTCGCTGCTACGGCCTATGCCGCCGCAATACGGCGGCCGCCTATGTCGCCCCATTTTTGGCTATGTCGACGCTGGGTTTGCTGCGCCGCGCTTACGTGCTGCGTTCGCTGCCTTCCATGCCGACGCCGAGCCAGACGCCGCCTATTTTCGCCGCAGGCCTCTATTTTGGCTCAGACGCCGCCCTATGCCGCACGCCACAGCAGACTAGACGACATTACTCCGCTTAACTTTGCTTTGACACGCCACAAGTCCGGTCTTAGTCTTTAACACAAAATACCAAAGCGACATGTATGATCGCCTTGAACACTTAAGGGCGATCTCAACGAAGAACTAAACCTCCATTCGAAAGAGCTAGAAATGGAACGCTGGCGAGGGACTAACCTGAGCCACAGACAAAGGCGACCACGGATCGTGGCAAGAAGGCCACTCACCGCCATACATACCGCGTATTTAAGTCGCTCGCAAAGCGATTCTACCACGCCGATGGAAATTGTATCAAGGCGCGCCGCGACTCTTCCGCCGGCGACTTAGCCAACGACACGCCGGCCTGTGAGGCCTTCATCGCGGCGGAAGTGGACGGCGCGCATTGCCGCTTCTAGCCCTGATTCGACTTCAGAGGCTCACCATAATCCAAAGACACAGAGCTTTCACACATCGCTTTTTCAACCAAGCGACGACCAATCGCGCAATCAACGGTTCCTCTCGCATCAGGTTGAATTACTATCGCGATACCGCCATCGCAGGGTAAAACCAATACGTCTCACGACTCGCCTAAACCCGTACCACGCTCCTATCGCTGGTGAACAATCCAACACTTCGTGAATTTCGCTTCACAATAATAAGAGCCGACATCAAGCGATCAAAATCAACGCCGCTATAAACGCCAGGTTATACCCCGGTTCGCCGCGCGTGGTCGCGGCGAGAAATTAGAGAAACACGCTCGTGGTTCAGCCGCTGCACGAGGCAGGCCGCGCGCAAGCGCGCGCGAAGTTAGCAGGCGCTGCTGGCCACGTACGAAGCAGGTCATACACAAAGAGCTTCTAGGTCCGCAGAGCTGGCCACGCGCGAAAGCAGGTCATGCGCCGAGGTATGGAAATTTGGGCGAAAAACTTGGGGAAAGTCCGATTTTGTTTTAAAAGAGGCCACGAGGCGACAGCGCCCCCATCCGATTTCTTACATGCATTATATCACTCAAGACTTGGTCATTTCTTTCAACTTTTCATCTTTACACTCCATCTCTCTAAGTTAAAAGCTCATCCTTCTCTCTAAATTCCCAAGAGGAATTCTAGCCTAAGGGAAAATCAAAAGTGTAATAGAAGGAAAGGTTATTATGCTCACAAGACTATCAGGGTGTTCTTGGAGAAAAGGCTAGCAAGGTGTCGGAATAAGTTGGGCTAAAACTTAAGGTAACATTTCTTCTCAGAGTCGTATCAGTGTTGCATGTTTAATAGAAGAACTTATAGTCGGAAAAATGCACTTAGAGTAATGCATGTAAGAAACGGGCGATTATGAAAGAATTGGTTACGGGGATTTATGAGCACGTTGTTGCCTAAATACTACATTAGACTCATTGGGTTAGTTGTTGTAACTCGGGCTGAATTTTTACACACCAAAGTTTGTGTAACCCCCGCGTCGGTTGGTTGTTGAGCCTTAAGCACGGCATTGAGCTGCTTAAAAATCGACCTTGGAAAAGGTGGCAATGTATGTAGAAACAAAGGAAACGCCCAATTTTCCATAGGAAATCGGTGACTTTAACTTGGAAAAATTCTGCATTGTAATTAGAGCCGATAAACGTATTGTGGTCATTTTAGGTTGACATACTACGCACAGTAAATCGACTTAGCTCATGGATCGACCAAGAGGTATGCGGAGCTTTCCTATCTCGAGCATGATTAGTCAGACTACGAAGACGGCAGACGACAAGATTTGGAAATCTTCGCTTGTTATAAGTATTTGATACTTGCTTCGCTTAAAAGAAAGTATAAAATCCTCGACTTAAGTAATGTGTTTTACTATTGTTTAACTCTAATATAACGGCTTTATGAGTTGGTTATATTAGTTTTGAAAGTTTAATGGAGAAAGGTTTTGATGATTCGAGTCAGGAAGGAAAATGGTTTTAAGGCATGAATTGCCTAAGGTTTTACAAGAAACGAAGTCACTTAATTTAAGCTCGAGATAGTTTTAAAAGGAAATGTGACTCGCTTTGAAAAGAAATCGAATCGATACTACGGTGATTAGTATCTTGGAATTTTGTATAAAAAAAGTTATTTGTTTTAAAGGTTGAGGTACACATACTGGGTTAAATTCCTGATTTTTACTAAAAGCATACGATCGTGCCTTGTATACTAAAACGAGGACGATTAATACTATTAATAAGTTAGCGATTCTTAACTTGCTTGGCATGATAAAGCCGGTAGTGCTTATGTTGTGATGTGATAGGTCCAGAAGGCTTATGTTATGTTTAATAATGACGAGCTATGTTATATATATTCATATTGTTACTGTAAACCCCGGTTATTATTTATGCCATGGATTTGCTACCCATGACGCGAGCGCGCGCTTGTACTACGCGATCCGACCATAGGATTCACGCGGTGAAATAGTCCCACGCGAGCACGCTGATGGTATCACGCGATCCACGGATCCACGCGGGTGAAATAGTCCCACGCGGTGAAATAGCCCCACGACGGCGGATGACTTACGCGGGTCCCCGTGACCCATGCGGGTGAAATAGTCCCGAGTAGGATCGCTTAATGATACTACGCGAGGTACCATGTTTTGATCACGAGCCTCCTATTTTCATGCTATAAAATGATACTTGTTACTCTCATTATTAGTAAGGCATGTGCAACATAATTTGGTTTTATCTATAACTCTGTATTTTGGACTTATGATATTACTACTGATTTTCCGCTTTACATACTGTACGTCAGGTAATCGACCCCTTCCTGGGCCGCTCATGCCGCAGGGGAAAGGTGGTGGTAGATCCTCATTCCTGGATCTTGTACTGTGTGTCGTGAGCTCCATTTCTTCGAGGCTCGACTTTTGGTACGGTTCTCCTGAGTCGTTGATATTTTGTACATTCAGGTACGACGGCCCCGTCCCGTCATAGTGTTATTCATTCTAGAGGCACGTAGTCTTGTCGTAACTTGTCTAAGGATGTAATCGTCGTTTATGTACTTTTGGTTAGCCATTTTGGGCTAGACTATTCTATATCTTAACGGTTGTTTATCTTGAGTTTACATTCCGCCGGTTTTCTCGATGTTGTCACTGTGGTGCCTGTTAACACCGGCCACGTCCGGTTCGGTCGTGACAAAAGTGGTATCGTGAGCGATTAATCCTAAAAGAGTCTACAGCCGTATCTAGTAGTCTTGATTATCATGTCATGCACCACATCTATAATCAGTGCAGGATATTTAGGATTGGTTCTCATTCTTTCACTCTAAGATCGTGCAATAGAGTTGTGCTATAGGTTGAATTTCTTCGACGATTTTTCCTCGTGACGCTTATGTCTCCGCAAGTGCAACCGCAGCAAGGCAAAGGCGAGAGGAACTACCAAGAGGGCACCGAGGGTCACCACGGCATGTGCCCTGGCCTCACTGACGAGGTGTTTGACGGCGAGTTCTACGACGCCGCCAACCCCAAAGCAGAGTCTGAGAAGCAGCGGCATCGGCCGAGATCGCAGACTGAGCCTCCATCCAGAATGTGGCGAGGATATGGGCTACAAGGAGATAGCCCGCCATCGCCAGATCGTGGCCGCAGAGGATAGGTTGAGACAGCAGCGGCCAGATTCGTAGTTCACCCGTAGCCGCTAATGAGACCGAGAGACTTTTTCAGCCGCAGCCACCGTAGTTTTATGGGTCGAGGCACGAGGATGATCCGCAGAGTTTATCCGGCGCTGCAGAGGATCAGCGAGGTGATCGGGGCCGAGACCAGATGGTATTAGGTTCGTGACGGCCATGGACACCGCAGCTGACCGGTATGATTCGTGGAACTGCCCCGGGAGCACGCGATCCACTGCTTGGGACGAAGTTCTCGAGAGGCGCATTTGGCCATTTCTTGCCACCGCAGATGAGGAGGGCTCGCCGATAGATTTGACGCCGAGAAACGGGCGACGGTCCGAGAATACAACGTGGAGTTCGATTCATCGGCTAGGTATGTGCCCGCATCGTAGCGTACATACGGAGGACAGGGTGCACCGCTATGTCACAGACTCGACGATCACTTGGCCGAGTTGCTCGGGGTTTCCACCGGCATGGACATCGCGCGCACGCAGCACACGCCTCGTGTGTGAACGCAGGGCCGACGGATCGGCGTGTATCGCAGAAGAGGCCAGGACGCAGGTCCTCTGGTAGTTTTAGTGGTAGACAACCCCAAAGAAGAAACCGATTTGCACCACGTAAGTCCCGAGCGCCTCCACCATCTTCGGACGCATGCAGTATTCGGGAGCAGACAGGTTCCGTGGCTTCGGGTTTCGCAGGACGAGTTCCGGTCCGACGAGGCCACCTATGCCTCGGTGTGGTCGATGGTGATTGCCATTATGGGGTGTCGGTTCCTCCGTGAGCTTGTTATTCTCGCGCCGCAGAGTCATTTGAAGAGATTGTTCGCCCAGGTGGCGGAATATGATGGCTCACCGAAGCGGTCAGTCGGATCTTCATCGCCGATGGCGATGCGCCGAGGTATGGTATTCACGACGCATGTGCCGCGATAGGGTCGTGGTAGAGGTTCCAGCCCGGCCGTCCTCGAACCGCATTTATGCTATGTCCAACCGCCAGACTGCGAGGCGCCACCGATGTCGCCACAGTGCATATCATTGGTTTCTCACGTGATGTTTATGCTTGATAGATCCGTGTTCTACCTTGTCCTATATATCTCCTCATATTGTCGGGTAGAATAGGATAGAGCCCGAGTCCATAGAATCCTTTGAGGCGGCTACGCCGGCCTGTTTCCGGTGTTAGCCGAGCGTATATAAGGCTTGCCAATGACTATAGACGGTCGCCGACTCTACCGACTTGATAGAGTCGATACATGCACTTCACGTGATTATGGGTATGGATCGCTAGCGTCTTGCTATGCCAACGTGGACCGCAGAGAGGTTAGTTCGGTTCCGCTCGCGAGCGGTTATCGTGGAAGGGAATCTCGTGATCGCCGGCGGTAGGTTTATTTCTTACCTCAAGGCTAGGAAGATGGTACGAAGCGGTATATTTACCATTTGGTTCGGTATTCGAGCATCGAGTGAGATACCGACCTTCGGCCCGGTGGTTAGAGAGTTTCCAGACGCTTTCCCGCACGAAGCTTCCGGTATCCTCCCGAGAGGAGATCGAGTTTCATCGATTTGGCACTGACACTCGACCGATATCTATCCCGCCATACAGGACGGCACCCGCCGAGTTGAAGGAATGAAGGACCACCGAAAGATTTCCGGAAAAGGCTTTATCGTGCCAAGTGTTTCTCCCGGGAGCACCTGTTATTTGTAAAGAAGAAAGATGACGCTGCGTATGTGTATTAATTACACCAACAAGGTAACTATCAAGAATAGATATCCTCCCGTGATTGATGATTTGTTTGACCCGCAGGTGCGAGATGTTTTTCAAGATAGACTGCGTTATGGTTATCATCAAAGCGAGTTAGAGAGGCAGATATCCGAAGATCGCATTCAGACCCTGATGGGCACCATGAGTTCAGTGATGTCTTTCGGGTTGACCAACGCCCAATGGTATTCATGGATTTGATGAATAGGTGTTCGAGCCATTCTTGGATATGTTCGTTATAGTTTTCATCGATGATATCGTGTATTCGCGCACGCAGCGGCGAGCGTATAGATCATTGAGGGCGGTGTTGGGAGTCCTCGAGGGCCGTGATTGTATGCCAAGTTCTCGAAACGCGAGTTTTGGTGGCCAGTGGCTTTCTTAGGACATGTTATCGAGCCGTGGTATTCGGGTTGATACATCAAAGATCGAGGCGCCAAGACTTGGCCTGCACCCACTACACCGGCAGAGCGCAGCCTTTTGGGCCTCGCAGTTATTATCTGAGGTTTGTGGAGCGGTTTGCTTCTATTTCAAAGACCTTTGACTAGCCGACTCGTAAGCATCATGTTCCGGTGGACGGATACTTGTGAAGAAAGTTTCCAGTTGCTAAAGGAGAAGTTGACGATCGCCCCAGTTCTTACTCTTCCAGAGGTTTAGATGGATATATGGTTTATTGCGACGCGTCAGTGTCGGGCTTGGTGCGTCTGATGCAAAGACGGCAAAGTTATAACATGATCCCGACAAATTAGGAAACATGAGAAGAACTATCCCACACATGACTTGAGTCGGCGATGATTCATGCCTCAAGATCCGGAGACATTATTTATATGGAGTTCATGTGGACATTTACACGTACCACAAGAGTCTCCGACATCTTCACCGTGGCGGAGTCGAACTTGCGGCAGAGCGGTGGTTGGAGCTACTTAAGGATTACGATGTTGATATTCGTACCACCCGGGAAGGCCATGTAGTTGCGAGATGCCCTTAGTCGCAGTCGACGGGTAGTCTATCCGATGTTCGCATGCAGAGAAAGGGATACGGTCCGAGAGTTACAGATTAGCAAGCCTTGGGGTTCGTTTGGTTGATTCCGTTAGTAACGACCGGTTCGAGAGGTCGCCGAGTCTTCCATCGTCGGCGAGGCGAAGAGGCGACAGATGAGGATCCGATTTTGCACGGCATCGACGCAGCTCTCCGGGAAGAAGAGTCTATTGGTGAAGACCGGATGGGTGCAAGATTCGGCGGTTGTGTGTTCCGATGCGACAGACTTCGCCGCCAGATTCTCGTGAGGCACACAACGCTCGTTATTCGATTCATCCGGTCGACTAAGATGTACCATGACCTCAGTGCACGTATTGGTGGGATGGTTTGAAGAGGACGTGGCGGTTTTGTTGCCCGTTGTCCTAATTGTCGAGGTTAAGGTTGAGCACGAAGCGGTGGGCTATTACAGCTATTGATATTCACGTGGAAGTGGAGGTGGTCAACATGGACTTTATTACAGGTTACCTCGCACCCGGAGGAGACATGATTCCATTTGGGTTATTGTTGTGGTCGATTTAAATCAGCCCACTTTCTTCCAAATGACGACGTTTAAAATGGTGACTATGCCAGGTTATATATTAGAGAGATTGTGAGATCGCACGAGTCGGTGTCGATTATATCGCATAGAGAGCGGTTCACGGCTAACTTGAGGTCTTTCCGAAGGGATTAGGGACACATGTGAGTCTCAAAGACGACGCTTCATCCTCGTGACGGACGACAGCGGCGCACTATCCGATACACTCGAGGATATGCGGGCTTGTGTTATTGATTTCGGGGTACTGGGAGGATCATTTACCTCTTGTGGAGTTTGCTTATAACAACATCTACCATTCTAGTGTTGGATGGCTCCTTATGAGGCCTTATACGGGAGGCAGTCACCGATAGGTTGGTTTGAAGTGGGAGAAGTGCGATTAATCGGGCGGATTGGTTCACAGTGATGGATAAGTGAAGCTTATCCGCGAGCGGTTATCGGCGGCTGCAGTCGCGTAAATCATACGCAGATCATCGGCGTCGACACTTAGAGTTTGAGGTTAATGATTGGGTCTTTCGAAAGTGTCACCCACGAAGGGTGTGATGAGATTTGGGAGGAAGGGAAACTCGGCCCAGTACATCGGGCCGTATCGATTGTCCAGAAGAGTGGCGTAGTTGCCTATGAGTTGGATCGTCGTCCGATCTTGGCGGTACATCCAGCTTTTTCACGTGTCATGTTACGGAAACGCGTTGGAGATCCGTCAGAGTGCACCCGATTCAGGATATCCAGGTGTGCGAGGAGTTGTCGTATGAGGAGAGTCCCATAGCGATACTCGATCGTCAAGTTAGGCGACTCGGACGAAGGAGGTGGCTTCCGCAAGGTTTTTATGGCGAACGAGAGCAGAGGAGATGACGTGGGAAGCGGAGGATGATATGATGAAGAAATACCCACACTTATTCCCTATACCTCCAGTAACCCCTTTCCTCGATTGGTGTTAATTTAATTGATTATGCTTGAGTAATGTTGTGGCTCGGGGCATTCTTATTTGCAAAGGAATAGTTAAGAAGATATGTTTATATTGTGTTTTGTGTAAGGTTAGAAGGAACATTCGACGAATGTTTCTAAGCGGGAGAATGTTATACCTCGTGGTTCGCCGTGCGTGTGGCCGGGCGAAATTAGAGAAACACGCTCGTGGCCTCGAGCCGCGCGCAAAGCGGGTGAAGGCGGGCTGGCAAGTGCCAGTACGGCCGGAAGCAGGTCGCACGAAAGAGCCGGCGGTCCGCAGGAATCGCGGCCGCCGGCCGAAGCATGCGCGCCGAGGCGGGAAATTTGGGCGAAAAACTTAGAAAGTCCGATTTTGTTTTAAAGAGGCCATGGGAGGGTGACAAGTGTCCCCATCCGATTACTGCACATTATATCGACCAAGACTTGGTCATTTCTTTCAACTTTTCATCTTTACACTCCATCTCTCTAAGTTAAAAGCTCATCCTTCTAAATTCCCAAGAGGAATTCTAGCCTAAGGAAAATCGAAAAGTGTAATAGGAAGGAAAGGTTATTACAAGCTTGTGAAGACTATTGTGGTGGTGTTCTTGGAGAAAAGGCTAGCGTGTTGGAATAAGTTTGGCTAAAACTTAAGGTAACATTTCTTCTCTTGTAGTCGTATCAGGTGTTGCATGTTTAATAGGAAGAACTTATAGTTGGAAAAATGCACTTAGAGTAGTTGCATGTAAGAAAATGGGTGTGATTATGAAAGAATTGGATATGGGGATTTTATGAGCAAGTTGTTTCCTAAATACTACATTAGACTTGTTGGGTAAGTTGTTATAACTTGTGTTGCTGAATATATACACACCAAAGTTTAGGTGTGTAACCCCTTGTGTTGGTTGGTTGTTGAGCCTTAGCATGGCATTTGAGCGTTAAAAATCGACCTTGGAAAATGTGGCAATGTATGTAGAAACAAAGGAACGCGCCCAATTTTCCATAGGAAATTGGTGACTTTAACTTGGAAAAATTCTGCATTGTAATTAGAGCTTGATAAACGTATTGTGGTCATTTTAGGTTGACATACTACGCATGCAGTAAATCGGACTTAGCTGTGGATTGACCAAGAGGTATGTGGAGCTTTCCTATCTCTTGAGCATGATTAGTTGTACTTATGTAGTACGGTAGACGACAAGATTTGGAA
This sequence comes from Przewalskia tangutica, assembly GCA_029844215.1. Lineage (NCBI taxonomy): Eukaryota > Viridiplantae > Streptophyta > Magnoliopsida > Solanales > Solanaceae > Przewalskia > Przewalskia tangutica. The sequence goes on along the minus strand of CM056740.1, from coordinate 72,522,705 downwards.
ATCTTCATTTGTTATAAGTATTTGATACTTGCTTCGCTTTAAAAGAAAAGTATAAAAATCCTCGACTTAAGGCTTTAATGTGTTTTACTATTGTTTAACTCTAATATAACGGCTTTATGGGAGTTGGTTATATTAGTTTGTGAAAGTTTAATGGAGAAAGGTTTTGATGATTTGAGCTTGTGGAAGGAAAATGGTTTTAAGGCATGAATTGCCTAAGGTTTTACAAGAAATGAAGTCACTTAATTTAGAAGCTTGAGATAGTTTTAAAAGGAAATGTGACTTGCTTGAAAAGAAATCGTAACTTGATACTATGGTGATTAGTATCTTGGAATTTTGTATAAAAGTTATTTTTTTAAAGGTTAGAGGTACATGATACTTGGGTTAAATTCTGGATTTTATTAAAAGACATGATCGTGCCTTAGGTATACTAAAATGAGAGGATGTATTAATACTATTAATAAGAAGTTAGGTGATTCTTAACTTGCTTAGGTTATGATAGGCCGGTAGTGCTTATATTGTGATGTGATAGGCCGGTAGTGCTTATGTTATGTTTAATAATGGACGAGCTATGTTATATATATTCATATTGTTACGTAAACCCCGGGTTATTATTTATGCCATGGATTTGCTACCCATGACGCGAGCGCGGCGCTTGTACTACGCGGATCTGGACCATGGGATTCACGCGGGTGAAATAGTCCCACGCGAGCACGCGATGGTACTCACGCGGATCCACGAGGATCCACGCGGGTGAAATAGTCCCACGCGGGTGAAACAGATCCCACGACGGCGGATGACCTCACGCGGGTCCCAGGACCTATGCGGTGAAATAGTCCGAGTAGGATTGCTTAATGATACTACGCGAGGTACCATGTTTTGATCATGAGCCTCCTATTTTCACGCTATAAAATGTATACTTGTTACTCTCATTATTAGTAAGGCACGGCTGACATAATTTGGTTTTATCTATAACTCGGTGTATTTTGGACTTATGATATTACTACGATTTTCGATTTACATGGGTACGTCACAGATCGACCCCTTCCTGCGCTGCTTACGCCGCAGGTAAGGAAGCGGTGGTAGATCCTCATTCCTAGGATCTTGTACTGCAGTGTCGTGAGCTCCATTTCTTGGAGGCTCGACTTTTGGTATGGTTCTCCTGAGTCGTTGATATTTTGTACATTCAGGGGCATGGCGGCCCGTGTCCGTCATAGTGTTATTCATTCTTAGAGGCCTGTAGTCTTGTCTAACTTGGTTCGTTAAGGATGTAATCGTTGGTTTATGTACTTTTGGGTTAGCCATTTTGGGCTGAACTATTCTATATCTTAATGATTGTTTATCTTGAGTTTACATTCACTGGTTTTCTCGATGTTGTGTCACTAGGGTGCGGGTTAAGGCACCCGCGGTCCGGGTTCGGTCGTGGCGATAGGTGCTGCCACAAGCTTGATTATCCTCGTGGTAACTTTTCTGACACCTCTAGCTTAGAATTCAGAAGGTCTAAAGGATCGTTAGGCCACGCTTTCAGATTCGTATTCGGAAATCGAGAATCAAGCGAGCTTTACCCTTCACATCCACGAGATTTGCTCGTTGAGCTCATCTTAGGACACCTGCGTTATCTTTTAACAGATGTGCCGTACCAAACTCCCACCGACAATGTCTTGCGGATCGGCCGCAGCAAGCCTTGGGTCAAAAGAGCGATGCCGCTTCCGATTCACGGAATAAGTAAAATAACGTTAAAAGTAGTGGTATTTCACTTTCGCCTTTCGGCTCCCACTTATACTACACCTCTCAAGTCATTTCACAAAGTCGGACTAGAGTCAAGCTCAACAGGGTCTTCTTTCCACGATTACGCGAGCGTTCCTCGGTTGTGGTTTATTTGGATAAGAGCGAGGGCGGTGGGAATCTCGTTAATCCATTCACGCGTCCACTAATTAGACGACGAGGCATTTGGCTACCTTAAGAAGTCATAGTTACTCCCGCCGTTTACCCGCGCTTGGTTGAATTTCTTCACTTTGACATTCGTGAGCCCGCGTAAATCACATTGCGTAAACATCCGTTGGGACCGTCGCACTGCTTTGTTTTAATTAAACAGTCGGATTCCCTTGTCCGATTTCCGCTCAGTCGTCGCTCGACGCCGGGAAGGCCCGAAGGAACCGTTCAGCCCGTCCCGGCCAAGACGCGACGACCCGCTCGCCGCGAAGGCTCGAGCGATCCACCGACACCGACGGGTTCGGATCGGACCCGTGCTCCACCTCAGAGCCAACTTTTCCGGTTACGGATCCATTTTGCCGACTTCCTCGCTACATTGTTCCATCGACTGCAGGTTGTTCACCAGACTGATGCGGTTATGAGTACGAGCGTGTGTTGACGGTACTAGGTCCTCCGGATTTTCAAGGTCCGCCGGGAGCGCACCGGACACCACGCGACGTGCGGTGCTCTTCCGGCTGGACCTACCTCCTACCGAGCCGTTTCGAGTGGGCGGTGTTAAACAGAAAAGATAACTCTTCCCGAGGCTCCCGCCGACGTCTCCGGACTTCCTAACGTTGCCGTCAACCGCCACATCCCGGTTCAGGAATTTTAACCCGATTCCCTTTCGGAGTACGCGCGAAACGCGCTATCTGTCGGGGTTCCCCCGACCCTTAGGATCGACTAACCCATGTGCGAGTTCCGTTCACACGGAACCTTTCCTCTTCGCCTTCAAAGTTCTCATTTGAATATTTGCTACTACCACCAAGATCTGCACGGCGCTCGCGGGCTCGCGCCTAAGGTTTCTGAATGACCGCCACGCCTCTCACTCGTGGGCAGCACTTGCCCCGCAATGGTGTAGGTCGCGCAAGCGCCATACATTTTCGGGGCTAGTTGATTCGGCAGTGAGTTACACACTCCTTTGCGGATTTGGACTTGCATGACCACCGCCTCAGCTTTAATCGACCAACACCCTTTGTAGGATCTAGGTTAGCGCAGCTTGGCACCGTAACCCGGCTCAGGTTCATCCGCATCGCGATCGCTTACCAAAAATGCCCACTTGGAGCTCTTGATTAGTGGCGCGGCTCAACAAAGCGATCGCGGCCCTACCTATTTAAAGTTTGAGAACAGTCGAGGCGTTGCGCCCGAGGCCTCTAATCATCGGCTTTGATAGAACTCGCACGCGAGCTCCGGCTATCCTAAGAAACTTCGGAGGAACCAACTACTAGGCGGTTCGATTAGTCTTTCGCCCTATACCCAAGTCGATTTAACGATTTGCACGTCGATATCGCTGCGCCTCCACCGAAGTTTCTCGGCCGCCCCGCCAGAATAGTTCACCATCTTTCGGTTCCCGACAGGTATGCTCACAATCGAACCCTTCGTAAGATCGAGTCGGCGGTGCACCTCGCGGATCCCGCGAATCGCCTTCCTTACGCTTACGGTTTACTCGCCGTTGACTCGCATACATGTTAGACTCGGTCCGTGTTTCAAGACGGTCGAATAGGAGCCAGCGAGCCGTGCCGGAGCGCAGACGCCGGCACGCCGGAGGCGCACGCCTTCCATAATCGAGGGACGGCGTTCGCGGCGTGTCGAGCCCGGGCTGGCCGCCAATCCACGCCGTCCGCGCCCGAGTCGACGGCGGACCGACTAGTCGCCGCCCACATCCGATCGGCGCATCGCTCCCACCCGCTTCCTCTCGAAAATTTCAAGCACTCTTTGACTCTCTTTTCAAAGTCCTTTTCATCTTTCTCGCAGATTGTTCGCCATCGGTCTCGCCCGTATTTAGCCTCGACGGAATTCAACGCCCGATTTGGGTGCATTCTAAACAACCCGACTCGTGAGCAGCCTCGTGGTGCGGCGGTCCGGCACAACGGCTCGACCTCTCCGCGCCTTCCAGTGGACTTGGCCCGATCCGCCAGGACGCCTCCAGACTACTTCGGACGACGGCCGCCCGATTCTAAGGGCGGGCCGTTCGCTCGCCGTTACTATGGGAATTTGTAAGTTTCTTTTCCTCCGCTTATTGATATGCTTAAACTTCGGGTAGTCACTTTGACACGGTCGCGGCCGGTCGGGCGCGACGCGCAGACTACGGAGCGGGTTACAACCACCACGCCGCGACGTCCGTCGACGCGTGGACTCGCATTTAGCGCCGCGAAGCCCGGCGACGGAGGCCGCCGTTGCGCCGCCGCTTCCCAGAGTGGGCGCGGCGCGCGGCGGCGACGGATCGCGTGACGCGAGACGTGCCGCCGGCGGCCGAGCGCGACTTGCGTTCAAAGACTCGATGGTTCACGGGATTCTGCAATTCACACCAAGTATCGCATTTCGCTACGTTCTTCATCGATGCGAGAGCCGAGATATCCGCCGCCGGAGTCGTTTCATTTCAAAGAAGACGTCCTCGCCTCGCGAGGCGGTGTCTCGATTTAAGTATTCGCGCGCTCGCGGGGTTAGTTGCCATTTCGCCGGCGTGCTGCGCCGGATCGGAGGGGAACGCGGGAGAATCGCCGCCGCGCGCTGCCCCGGCGTTAAAACGTGTTCGCGGGTCGTTCTGCTGCGCAGGTTTCGACAATGATCCTTCCGCAGGTTCACCTACGGAAACCTTGTTACGACTTCTCCTTCCTCTAAATGATAAGGTTCAATGGACTTCTCCTTCCTCTCATCTTGTCCTCTACGGGGTCACTCTGATCTTGTCCTGTATATATTCATTCATAATCATATCTCTCTTAGTATGATCACACATCCATCTTAGCATCCGCATTTTCGCACTTTCATTTTTTAAACGTGGATGTTCTTGACTGCCCAACACTCTGCCCCAGGCAACAATGATGGTCTAACCACCACTCTGTAGAACTTACCCTTCAGCCTGGGTGACACCTTCTTATCGCAAAGCACCCCGGAGGCAAGCCTCAATTTCATCCACCATGCTCCAATAAGATGGCGACATCATCGTCAATCTCCTTGTCCACTTGTATAATGGACTCAAGATACTTAAAACTTCCTCTTTTAGGTATAACATGTGCCTCGATCTTCACTTTCACATCTGTCTCTTGCGTCACATCACTGAACTTTCATTTCATGTACTCTGCCTTATTCCTACTTAACCTGAAACATTTAGATTTTAAGGTCGTTCTCCAGACTTTCATATTATCGTTAACGCCACTATGCGTCTCGTCAATCAAAATTATATCGTCTGCAAATAAATACACCACGACACCTCCTCTTGAATATGCCACATCAATTCATCAATCACTAAAGCAAATAAAAATGGGCTAAGGACTGATCCCTGGTGCAACCTCATCACGATCGAAAAGTGTTTAGAATTACCTTCATCGTTATAACTCGTCACGACCAACCGACGGTCCGCGATCGTGCCCTACTGGTACCATATACCCACACATCACATATAACCAAATAAGCTAAAAACTTATAATCTCATACCAAAGGGATCATGTCCCTTGAACTGTAATAACAAACTCTTAATATAAAATGTGCAAGTGCCGCTATCAGTACATAGAAATCCAAACGAACTACAATCGTATACGCCCAACTCACATGACTCTGCACCTCAAGAGTAAGACAAGAACTATGACGGACAAGGCCCCGCTGCACTTGAATATACATAAGCCATAATGGAAGACATGTACCAAAATGACTAGGCTCCGGAACAATGGAGCTATCCCAAAATGCTGAGCAAGGATCCTAAGCTCGCGGATCACCCCAACTGAGTATCTATACATGCGGGCATGAACGCATCCCCCCGAAGGGGGTCAGTACAACAAGGTACCAAGTATGTAAACTAAAAGTACAGTAAATAAAATCGTAACTGTACAAAAGATGACAGAGACAAGTATGAAAATCAAATACCAGATCCAACTGTGTCATATAAAATAAGAGTCAATTGTACCTTGTATCACTGTACCACTGTACTATTGTACCACCGTATCACTATACCACTATACCGATGTATCACTGTATCACTGTACCATTGTACCATTATACGTCTGTACCATTGTACAACTATATCACTGTACCACTGTACCTTTCAAAAATGAGAGTCAATTGTGCCTTTTAAAAACAATAAGAGTCATATCAAGATCATACATGTCTGCCCCTGTAATCAAAATATATACATCTATACTCGCATGGGTATCTCGTACCCGCATCACAGAGATCGGTCCATGAAATCATAATACATATCTATACACGCATGAGTATCATGTATTCGCATCACGGAGGTCGATCCATGGAATAATATTACATATATAACGCATAGTATCCTGTACTCGCATCACAGATGTCAGTCCATGGAATAATAATACATATATACACGCATGAGTATCCTATACTCGTGTCACGGACCTTGTCCATGGAATCATATAATCGCATGAGTATTTATACTCGCATCACGGATCTTGTCCATGGAATCATATAATATAAATACACACATGAGTATCTTGTACTCGCATCACGGAGGTCGGTCCATGGAATAATAATACATAAATACACACATGAATATCATGTACTCGCATCACGGATACATGTCCATGAAATCATAATATATATAAATACATGCATGAGTATCTCGTACTCGCATCACGGATCTTGTCCATGGAATCATATACCTAGCCTGAGTATCTCGTACTCGCATCACGAATCTTGTCCATGGAATCATATACCTAGCCTGAGTATCTCGTACTCGCATCACAGATCTTGTCCATGGAATCATATACCTAGCCTGAATATCTCGTACTCGCATCACAGATCTTGTCTATGGAATCATATACCTAGCCTGAGTATCTCGTACTCGCATCACGGATCTTGTCCATGGAATAAAACCAGGGTACCAACATATCATGTATCAATCATATATAATGGACTTCCATTTTAGAAAAATCAAGGTACCAACATATCATGTACCAATAAGGATTATGATCCAATAAAACTATGTACGTCCGCCGTACACTCACTTTATAAAACTCAACTTTCATTTTAGGAAAACCAAAGTACTATCATATCATACCTCACTTTGAAATCATCTCTTGAAAAATCAAGGTATTATCATATCATGTATCATTAGGGACTTGAACCCAAAAGTACTATGTATGTTCACCGTACATTCATTATATAAAAAGAATCATGCTAGAAGAAGAAATGATAGTTTCACATACCTCGAATATTTCCAATAATCCTGTATTTGATTGGTGATAACGGATCCGAATTTGCCTAACTAATACTTATATGAACCGTTAGTAATTTACCATGAAATCTTATCTAATCAGCTGTGAACTAGAAAATATAAAACAAATTGGTTATATCTTAGTTTCTATACAGATAGAAGTCTAATCATTTCAATATAATTGATTGTCGATACCTTTTTCATTTAACGTTGCAATGACTTGTTTTAACACGTTTACCAAAATCAGTCTCAACGCTTAATACTTATTAGTGTTGTAACTTAGCAAGGTCAACTCGACACCAATGCTTACTAAAAACTCTTACCAACATCTCCTATAAGACTTGGTAAGGACTTAGAAATAGTTTAGACATGCTTTCAGCATAGAATCAATAACATGAATACTCCTTAACTTCTAAGAGTAGAATAACTTTTGAAACAATACCACAGTTATGGTAACATGTCACAAGAAAGAAGGAAGAGGTTCACATACCTTACTGGCTATACCAACTTGACAACTAGAATACGTCTCAAGTAGTACTTCAACCTATAATGACAATAACACGTCTATAAACTTCATGATACTAGTATACACTTATACCACATAATGAATCTCCTTTCTTATAAAAATTTGCGCAACACTTCCCCTATTTATACATATTTTTCCACCTTATAAATAAGGCCAATAACATCAATAATCAAGCACCAATTAAGGGCACAACCAAAACGGCAACCAAGGTGATTCACGCACCTACTTCTTATGTAAATCCGGCCTCTTAATCCATACAAAACAGTCCACTAAAAACAGTCCATACTTCATCAACGATGAGGGTAGAATATGAAGTCTTTCTACACCTTTCTACACCCTTATTCCTTTAGGACATGAATTTAGCAATTACCACATTTAAACATGCATAATTGTAGCTAAATTTCCAGCATATAACACGTATAAACAACCCCTAAAACAGCACAACAACGTCTCACAGTTTCATGCAGTTTTCGGCCAACTACTACAACCAAAGTCGTTTTCATAACTTTTTATAGTCCAATTCACATTCCAACACTTATATATAAAACACATCCACTTGTAATAACAAGATTTCCTTCATTTTAACATGCAAGTAGTGATGATAACAACAACAATAACCAACGAATCCGACAACACCAAAATTATCCAGTTTTCGGCTAGCATGCCAAAACTGTGGCATGTACTTCTTATTTTCCATTTTACTTAACACAAGTTCATCTCTTAACTATAACAACATGTAATTTCCAATTACCTTAAGAGGAAGAAGGAATCTTACCTTAGTCTTGGCACAAAACAGTCCCTTAATCTTGGCCAACACCTCACTTTTTGCACCACTTCTTCAAGTTCCAATCACACACATGTACCATCTACAAGCTTGTATCCATCTTGCTTTCATGTTTTACTTCCAAGAAGTTCATAATAAGCTTAGGGTTTCAAGATAGTTTTTGGTCCAAAATCGTGATCACTAAACTTGGAGAGTTAACTTGGCTTAGAACTTGATTAGGGAGCTTAATCTTGGAAAATAACTTACACTTGTTCTTCACTTTTTCATGGAATTTCTGAGACTTGAGGGCTAAGAATAGGGATAGGAGTGGTTGAAAGATATAGATATTATGAGAGTTAAGTCTTGCAAGACTTGTATATATTAAGTGTACAAGCACAAGTGGATGGGGGACCCTTGAATCTCACTTGTCCACTTGTCGTTCCTTCATAAAATATCTCCCACACTTAACAAATTTTCTTGAAATTTCCGATTAATACATGGCCCAAAATTGTGAAATTTTCGGTGGGCCCCACATTATCAATGTCAAGACTTAATTAATCCACACTAAGTCCATATCTCTATTGGAAATAATCCAACTACAAGTTAATAATTTTGTCGTCACATTCGTTATATCCAAAATTATTCCATCTAAAAAATGTAATATACTTTCCTTCCAACGTTCAAATCTTATATCCTAACTTACGTTATCACTTAGCAGCTATGGAATTACAGGGTGTAACATAACCCGAGTCTTTGAACCCTCATACATGTCCTTGATTGCGCTGATGTAGGCCACATACACACATTTAGACTCCAAGCATCTCCAAAGGACCTCCCGATGAGCTTTATCATATGCCTTCTGCAAGTCAATGAACACCATGTGTAAGTCTCTTTTTTTGTCCCTATACTGCTCCACCAATCTCATGACAAGATGGATAGCTTCTGTAGGCGACCGAACTGGTATGAATCCGAACTGGCTCTCGAATATCAACACATCCCTTCTCATCCTCAACTCGATCACCCTCTCCCAAGCTTTCATAGTGTGGCTTAGCGACTTGATACCTCTAAAGTTATTGCAACTATGTACATCACCCTCGTTCTTATACAACGGGACCATTGTACTTCACCTTAAATCCTCTGGCATCTTAGCCGTCCGAAAAATGATATTAAACAATCTAGTCAGCCATTCCATAAACTGCATTCCCTACGCTCTTCCAAAAATCTATCAGTATCTCATCAGGCCTGGTTGCTCTTCCCCTCCTCATCTTACGGATAACCTCATTACTTAAAGACAGGTTCTATAGGGTGGTGGTTAGACCGACTATGTTGTATGTGACAGAGTGTTGGCCGTTCAAGACTTCACACACCCAAAAGATGAAAGTTGCGGAGATGAGGATGCTAAGATGGATGTGTGGGCATACAAGGAGGGATAAAATTAGAAATGATGATATCCGAGACAGAGTGGGAGTGTCCTCGGTGGAGGATAAGATGTGTGAAGTGAGGTTGAGATGGTTCGGGCACGTGCAGGGGAGAGACACAAATACCCTAGTGCGGAGGTGTGAGATGTTGGCTATGGATGTGTACATGAGGGGTAGAGGTAGACCAAGGAAGTATTTGGGAGAGGTAATTAGACGGGACATGGCGCAAGTGCAACTCACTGAGGACATGACCTTAGATAGGGGGTTATGGAGGACAAGTATTAGGGTAGAATGGTAGTAGGTCGTCCATCATAGTTATGTCTATGCTTACAAACTGGTAGTTGTAATATTATTATTGTAGGGTCGTTTAACCTATCATATTAGTAGGCACAATATTGCCTTATAGTCCCTTGTCGTTTGATTTATGATGTTATGTTTATTTTGTTTGTCTTATTTACTTATATTATTTATTGCTTCTTTTTTCTCTTTCCGAATTAACTATCATGACTTACTCACTTTGTTTGTCTTATTTTGCTTAGACTTGTGCTTTGTCTTGAGCCGAGGGTCTCTCGGAAACAGTCGATCTACCTACCAAGATAGAGGTAAGGTCTGCGTACACTCTATGTCACGACCCGAATCCCCGGGCCCGCGACTGGTGCCCTACCTTGACACCCCATCTTATACCCTCACATCTCATACAAGACATAGGCCAAATAATAAATGAAAAACTGTTTATGTAACAACAATGCAAACCGATGTGATTGCCGCTATATATAAAGGAGAATAACCCGACAATACAGTAGTACAAATGGCCAACAGTATATACAAATCCCGCAAGTTTAGCCCACACATGAATACAGAGATCTAAGAGTTTGGACAATAAACTATGACGGAACAGGGCCCCGCCATACCCCTGAATGTACAGGGATCCGTACCAAAAAGACAAGCCTCCGAAATAATGAAGCTTCCTAAAAAATTGAGTAGAGATCCTAAGAGCGAGGATCAACAAATTGTGTACCTACACCCGCGGCATGAAACTATGAAACACAGCCCCCCGAGGAAAGGGGGTCAGTACGAAAGATGTACCAAGTATGTGAACAATAAGTATTGTAAACGAGATCATAACAGTTCAAAAGATAACAAGAGACAAGTATGATAAACAAACTGCAAGTACAATTGTGCCTTATGAAAAATAAAAGTAATGAAAGTCATCTGTACCTTTTAAATATGCCTTTTAAAAGTGAGATCAACCGTGTCATTTCAAATTATGAAATCAATACCATTTCAAAAATATGAAATCAACCGTACCCCTTTCAAATATGAAATCATTACTATTTCAAAAGATGAAAGCCATGTCAAAATCAGGGACACTTGCCCTCAGAATCATTATGCAATCCTACTCATGAAACTATTTCACCCGCATGGATCTTGTAGATCCGTAATGGATATCTGTACACAATACCCGCATCACGGAGAGCTAGTCCATGGAATAATATCCTGGGAATTGAACCCGCATGAGTCCTTCAGACCCGCAATGAGTGTGTACCAACTCACGTCATGAGAGTTAATCCATGAAATATATACATAATGTTGCCGACCCTCTAGTGAGGGACGCGGTGATGTGGAAATATAACACTTGCACGAATGGCTATATGAGCAAACATATGCAAGTAAAAATAATCTTTGACTCTCATTAGAACAAATATAATGAACTCCCGTTTTTGAAAAACCCCATGACATTACCATGTCATGTAATATTAGGGACTTGAACCCAATAGCACCATGTACGTTCACCGTACATCCTTGTTATAAAAAGAATCATATCATGTAATATTAGGAACTTGAACCCAATAGCATCATGTACGTCCGCCGTACATCATTTCCTTTATAAAACCCCAAGGCACTAGCCTTGCAACATCAAGTCACTTACTCTTTTAAAATCAAGTTTACACTTCTAAAATCAAGGTACTTACACTTTCAAAACCAAGTGACATATACTTTTAAAATCAAGACAAGTATACTTTTAAAATCAAGTTACTATCACCTCATGTACCACATGAAATCTAGATTCATTTAAAACACGTACGTCCACCGTACACTCATTTAATAAGGTTCATGCTTAAAGAAAGATAGGAAGAGTTCCACATACCTCTTCGGTTAATCCACACGCTAAGTAGAATACGCCACAAGTAGTACTTCAACCTATAATGAGAATAACACTTCTATTAACTTCATGCTTTCTAGTGTAGGTTAATACCAAGTAATGGTTCTCTTTTCCTACAAAAAATTGGGCAGCACTTCCCCTGTTTATACGTACTTTTCCACCTTTCAAGAAGGCCAATTTCAACAACAACCAAGCCATAATTAAGGGTACAACCAACAGTTAACCAAGGTGATTCACACACCTATTTCTCACGTAAAAACATCCCCTTAATTACGTAAATCAGTCCACTAAAATCAGTCCATATTCCAACAACAACAAGGGTAAAATGTGAGGCTCCTTTCTACACCCTTATTTCCTTAGGACTTTCATTAGTGATTACTACATTTAAACATGCAAAAATGTGGCTGATTTTCTAGCATTTCAATACCAAAAACAGTCCCTAAAACTGCACAACAATATGCAACAATTTTATAGTAATTCTCGGCCAACTACTACAACCAAAGCTATTCCCATAACTTCTTATAATCCAATTTACATTCCAACACTTTTATATAAGTCATATAAACTTGTTAATAACAAGATTCCTTCATGTTAACATGCAATATGTGATGATAACAACAACTATAACCAACGAATCCGACAACACCAAAATTGTCCAGTTTTCGGCTAGCATGCCAAAACTGTGACATGTATTTCTTATTCTTCATTTATCTTAATCACAAGTTGATATATTAATTACTACAACATGTAATATCCAATTACTTCAAAAGGAAGAATAATTCTCACCTTAAATATTGCCCAAAACAGTCCACTTAAAGTCGGTCCATAGTTTTGTCTTAGCTCATATTCTTCAAGTTCCAATCATACACATGTATCCACTACAAGCTTGTAACCATCTTTCCTTCTTGTTTTACTTCCAAAAAGTTCATAAACAAGCTTAGGATTTCCACCCAACTTTCGGCCAAACCGTGATTGATAAACCTTGGAGAGTTAACTTGGTTTAGAACTTGATTAGGGTGCTTAATGTAGGAGAATAATCAACTCTTGTTCTTCACTTTTTGCTTGAAGAAAATCGAGACACAAGGCTAAGAGAAGAGAGAAGAGAAAGCTTGGAAGATAAGATATTATGTGAATATGTCTAAGTCTTGCTTTCACCTCTCTATATAGATGAATATCTCACAAGTGGAGGGGAACCCCACTTGTCTCACAAATATCTTCACACTTGTCCACTTGTCTTCCCTTCACAAGTATCTCCCACACTTAGCCATTTTTTTTTCAAATTTCGAACCCCCCCAAAATTGTGAAATTTTCGGTGGGCCCCACTTTATCAATGTCAAGACTTAATTAATCCACACTAAGTCCATAATCCATATTAGGAAATCTAACTCCGAGTTAATAAATTTTTGTCTTCACATTTTTCCGGAATTTTTCATAAAAGAAAATGTAATTATACTATCCTTCCAATATTCAATATTAATATCTTGAAAATCTCATTTACAAATTTTTAGAGATGTTGTTAATACTACTACAATAGTGTTGTCTGCAGAAACAAATGTGTCAAAATTTTCCAAACACAATATATACTATTATACTCTAAATAAGTAAAACATTCTAATCCAATAACACATATTTCAGGGGCAAAGGTAGAGTGTAATTGATAAATTCCACCAAATTCATTAGCTTTTCCTTGGACTCTGTATCACTGGAGGATGCAACATAATAGACGGAGGTTAAATTGAACCCCTAACTATCGAGGTGGGGTATAAATTTATATGTATAAATTTATTAAAGTTGCAATAAATAATAATAGATATGAAGTCATAACTTTTAAAATATAACAAATTCAAACTAAGAATCTTAAAAAGTTGAATCTATTGAATTTAAATTCTGAATATGCTCTGTATATGCTAAATTGACTAAATAGGTGTGAATACATTTTTGAACACAATAAATCAAATAATTACGATAGAATCACAAACTCAAATCCATAAAGTTCAAATCACGAATTTACATACCTCTACCTTTGATAGGAATAATTTCCAACTGAAACATGAAGCACACTTAAATTTATTCTCTATACGACGTTACATAATGCTACCATAAACATGCATAAATATTTTTCTCTAGTATAATTTATAAATTGTGTGATTGTCAACGAGAGCGGAGCTAATATGTAAAACACACTCGATTAAGTCCAATAATTTAGGTTCAAGAAATCAACTACATATATACATACAATAAACTTCAAAATTTATAAACCTTGACTGAATATTCTTTTGCAGCTGAAATATTCGTTGGTAATAACACAAATATATTTTGAGTTGCTGAATTATGTAATATTCAGTATTCTTCATTGCAACACCAGTTTTCTCCTATCTTGATAACAGCAAAAAAAAAAAAAGCCTTGCTCTAATAAGAAAAAAGAGCAAACAAAATGATCCAAGTGCAACATTTACAGAATCTTGGGGTTGCAAGTGAAACATCAAAAGAGTTACGGGTGTAGTACGTATACTTTTGTTCTTGAGCCTATAAATAAAACCCATCACCGCCTCTCAATTCTGATTTTTGTATGTATGTATGTATATATAGTGGAGCTGATTTAGGGTTTGTTGTTGTGATTAGGGAGGGAGATGGCATCGAAGAGGATTCTGAAAGAGCTCAAGGATCTCCAGAAAGATCCTCCTACCTCCTGCAGTGCTGGTATAAATCTCTTTCTTCTATGGTTAAGTGATGGATTTTAAAGGAGCTATCATTGCATTTGTTCTTGCTGCAAACACACACACAGATAAAAATATTTTTGGTCGTCTATTGATCCTCCTGGGTGGGGTGAGTTTAAAAAAAATAATGAAATTGGTTGCTAACTTGCGATTAAAAGATCATCCTTTTAGTTGCTTGGCTATATGATTGCTTGGTCATGGTGTGGAAAGTGAAGAATTCAGGTTCTTCTTTTGGCCTTGATTACACATTTTTTCACTGCTAAGTTTTGTTTTTTCTCACTATGAATTTGTTATTATCAAATATAAGTCAAAATTAGTGAAACTTTAAATGGTCGATCTAATTTTTTTGATTTTTTGATTTTTTTTTTTTCTAATATAACCAAAACAACTAACTAAAATTTTTTTTCCGGATTTCTCCAAAAACGTCATTTGCCCCCTTCTTTTCTTCCCCCAAAAATCTACGTTTTCCCATTTTCAAATCTAAATATCTAGATTTCAAAAAAAAAATGGCGTGGCACAGCAGAGAATCAATTTCAATTATTGGTAATTCATATATATATATATATTATATATTAGGAATTTAGAAAATTAGGAATTATATATATTATATATATATATTATATATATTATATATATTAGAAATTATATATATTATAAAAAAAAAAAAAAAAAAATAGGACCCGAGATGACTCGACCGAGGACGGACGGACGGAAAAATCAAATGAAAATAGATTATTGAGAAAAGGGACGAATTTTTCGGTCCGGTTCGTCCGGTCTGAATTGAGTGTCCGGACGAGAATTTCCACTCTACACTTGTGACGCGTCTTTTAAAATCCCTTTTCATTTATTAAAAAAATCAAGCAACACCAAAAAAAGCTAGTGAAGATCGTTGGATGAAAAAAGGTTATCTATTTGGCAACGATGATGTTGATTTTTTTTTTTTATCTAAAGCTATAACAGTAATGCAAATAAAATTAAAAATTATTGGTTTAGGTTTAATATGATGAGAATCGGGGCTATAATATCCCTCCTCTATCATCTTTTTCGATTAATGCAACTAGAATTAGACTCTCTTCTCTACGTTAACATAGCGGTTAACTAGACTGTCTTATATTCCGGTTAGGATATATAATCGCTCAACCCCAGTGCAGAAACCTTTTATATTTCTATGATTGGTTTTACCACAGAGGAGGATTAAGAACAATAACCTATAATGCTACACAAGTATCAGTGTACTTTCGTCCGCGATTTTAACCTATGTCTATTTAATTACAGCATATTCAAATCTCTCATCTCGGTTCTTTAATTCGAAATCATATAGATTATGATAATTAGTGATCAATTAACTATCAAACATTCATACCAATATTGAATAAATCTTAATCAAGTGAAGAAGAAATCAAACTACTGCATTAATTCATGAAATAGAGTTTCAAGCGATTCAACAGGAAAACCCTAATAAAGTGTTTAACTCCTAGCCATAGACATGCTAAGAACTAATACAAATTCAAACATGAACTGAATGAAAATAAAGGAAAGAAAAAGAAATACTTAGAACTAATGTCTCCAATTGTAGCCGCCAAGCGTTGTGATGTGTTGTGTATCCGGTGTCTGAGATGGAATATGTACAAGGTGCCTCTTTTAGGTCAGGGTTTTGGGGATTATATAGTTGGAAAAAATTGCGCTTCGGACCCTTTTAACCCTCTTGTCAATTCTATTTTGGATTGGAAATTTCTCAGATCGGCATCGTTGAGAATGGCACCATGATGTTCGCGTGGTCTGCGATCGCATCCACTGCGGTCTTTCGTTCAGATCTGCCAACTTTCGTCCTTTTTGCTTCGGGAGCTCCTTTCCTGCCTTTTCTGTCCACTTTTAGCTTCTTTTTTGCCATTTAGAATTGATGCGACTCAAAAGAAAGAAAAACAACCCTAACACTATACTAAACACAAACGAAATAAGTAAAATACTAACTAAAAATGACTCAAAAAGTGTATACAAAATATGCCTAACAGAAATCTACCTGGAATTCTGGAAACAACTAGGATTTTTTTTGTTTTACTTTAATCTTTTAACTTTTTTGCAGTTTTTCCTGGTAGTAGTAGTAGGGATGTGAAGGCTTCTTCTCAAACGGAAGTTCAATTTTGTATATGAAATATATGGAAAGAAGTATCTCCTCTCTCCGCTGAATAAATATGAGTAATCATTGCAAAAAGTACAAAAGTAAGTCTACATATAGTCAGGTTAAACTCTTTAGAGTTTAGACTCAAGAATAACATCATAAAGCAAAGAAAAGATCAGACCTTTAAGAGATGAAAAATGGTGGTTACTGCTGGCCAGTTTATCTTTCTGTATGGCCATCCATCACCTGATTGTACCTGGACATTTGAGCATGCCACTTGCCTCCATCTCCATGATTTTGCTTGGTGTGATATTTCGAAGGAGCAGACAGTTGAATGGGAGATCAGAAATTAGCATCGAGTGTAAAGATAGAGAGGAGTAGAGGGAGAAGAGCAACAGCTAGGGTGTTACTGTTTGATTTTGGGATTTTGTGGTAATGGAAAAAAGAGTGTCTTTGGGAAAACAGTAAAGTTAAGGCTGAAGGGAGGGAAAGGATGATAACATCTTGGAAATAGGTAGTTAAATGCTAGGACTTTCCATTTTTCTGTTTGATCCTGAATTGTGCTCTTTGCGCTGGTTATATTTTCATTTAGATTAGATTTAATGATTCAGGTTGAGGAATTAAGCACCTGCCAGTCCTCTTGGCTTTTTGTAGTATTAATTTCTTTCATTACTGCAGTGTATTCGTTGTGTATTTGCGCTCACAATGATGTCAGATAACTTATACCTGGTACAGAGTCCCTTGCAACTTCATTAAAGTTGTCTCATTCAGTGGACAACCAAAGAGCTTGATGTATTATTAGCTTCTCTTTCAGCCAACCATTTATCTCATGTGAGTGTGTTGAACAGATAGCCCTCCTCCCCCCAAGATAAAGGCAAAATAACCGAGGGGAAAAAGAAGAAAGAATGAAACAAGAAGTCTAGGAGAAAAAAGTTCTCAAATTGCTTTCTAAGTTGGCTTGAAATGTATAATCTTCTATTTAGTCTGTCAATATGACTCCCCATGGTCTGTGACTCTCTGCATCTTGCATGAGATAAGATAGCTGGGTGTCTGATTGATTCTAAGATAATAGAAAAGTTTAACTAGCCTCATAGAAGAAAGTATTCTTTAGTCTGATGAATGATGGAAAGAATTAAGTCGTGGCATTTAGATGAGATCTTATATTTTCTCGTTCATGTTTTTTTTATTTTGTTTAGTATTACAGCATGTTATGTGTGGAGGTCATGTCCTGGCATTATTCGTTCAATGATGTTATTTGTGGAGGTTATGTCCTGGCGCTCTTGGTTTAATACAAATCCCCGAGGAGATTTGCTCTCTTCGTACCTAATGAGCTAAATGCAGGAGGAACAAAATTAGAAAGGCCAGATGCTTGCCTTTCCGTTGTTTAGTAGCATGATCAAATGATACATTGTAACGTCGCAAATCGTGCATGATACAAAACTTTGTAAGTCCTGCATAAATGAAGGTGCATTGTGCAACTGAACCAGACTACCATGTCTGTGTTTATTCTTGAGACATGTTTGCAATCTTCACCTGGAAATTTATCTGATAACTTTCTGATATTTAATATTGCTATTTGTATTAGGACAATAGCTTTGTGAAACTTGTTAAGATTTACATGTGGAACAATAAAAAAGATCTACATGTGAAACATTATTCTCTAATTATTGTGCTGTTTCTTGTATCAGGCCCAGTTGCTGAAGATATGTTTCACTGGCAAGCAACACTTATGGGTCCATCTGACAGTCCTTATGCTGGCGGAGTGTTTCTTGTTACCATTCATTTTCCACCAGATTATCCATTCAAGCCTCCAAAGGTATCCATCTACATCATGTGGTTGCATATATTTCTTGATGACTCACCCCGTTAAGTTGTTTGTTTGCTTATCAATGTAATATTCCTCAATCTTGCTGGGATCTTAATATCAAATGTGTTATTGTTTCTTAGGGTTTCAATTACATTATATCAATTGATTCCAAATGTCTTTGTTCACAACAATATTTTAAGTCAAGTACAGATGTTGGAGCTCATTTGGTAGGGGGATAGCTGCTTTATTCCTCTATATCAATTCAAAACTATTCTGTGAATGGGCGTTCTATAACGCTCAAATTTTATTGGTACTAGTCATGCTTTAAAAACGTAGACTGGTCAATTAAACCGGTATCAAGAAAATCCAACTTTTTTCTGAGTAGCTGCATTTTGTTAACATGATAGTGATGGTAATAGCTGTATGTGAGTTGTCTTATTCTCTTTTTTGAGAACTTGTACTCCTGGATTTGGTCAAGTCCGGAGGCATAGATTTAGTGTAATTTACTCAAAGGCTGCTGAAATATGCACTGTAGTCCTGTATTAGTGTCAAGAAAGAGTATGGTTGGTCGGCAAGTGGTTTTCCAGTTTTCTTTGCACCTGCTTTGCTTGTGAGGAAGCCACGAACTGGTGGGGGGGTGGGGGGTGGGGAGGATGATTACAGCAGGTTGTGCAAGTTTGAAAAGAATGACTTGGATTTTGTGCCAAGGAGATTGGTGAGTGTTTGAAGCACATGCGTAACCACATGGAGATCCTTGGTTTTGAATTCTAGCTACACCATTCGATGTGAGCCAATCTACTCCAACCTTGGTAGACAGGTTTCCTGGCATAACTGTGTCTATGTGGTAGTTACGGGCTCCTTGGTGGATCAGTTGAACTTCATACGCAAGTTGGTCTGCACTCCATCATCCAAATAAACCAAGGATAACTTGGATTTCCCTTTTGGTTCAGGTTTCTTTGAGACATATATGAGGTCTTGGAATTCTGTATGCATTTCGGTATCGGTATGCCGAATCACGTGGACAATTTCTTTCAGTTCCTCAAGTTGAGAACATGCAATTTTTTAATTTCATCAAGAACATTCCTCTCATGAGAACCATGTTGAACACTTAACTGGAGGGGGGGCCCTGGAAGTCTATTTTTCTTGTCGGTATCCTAGTTAACAATTCAGCTTTATTCCATACAGAATCAGAGAACTAATTGAATTTCTTCTAATATTCTTTAAGAATTGGACTTAGTGTGCTCTTAGATTCATTTGCCAAAGTACATAGGTCTTGGCTGTCTCTCCCCAGAGAATGTTCTGCAATGTTTATGCCTTTTCTTTTCTTTACTTTTTTCCCTTTGAAAACTTCACACGTCATCTATGGAACAATGTGCAGGTAGCTTTTAGGACAAAGGTTTTTCACCCAAACATCAACAGCAATGGTAGCATTTGCCTCGACATTCTGAAGGAACAATGGAGCCCGGCACTTACGATTTCCAAGGTTATTTTGTGATATTGTGTCAGACACATTTGATCTTTGCTTATTTTACATCCCAAGAGTTTCAAGGACTAATACTCACTAAGAATGTGAATGTTCTTGATCAGTAAGGCTTTTTATCTAGTAGTCCTCCCATTCATTCAATCTAAAAGGAATGCAGTAATATTTTCCTTCTGTTGAGAGTGTAATTTAAGGAACTGAGTAACAGCAGTTTCTCTATTCCCAGTTGAAGTTCTCAAGAAAGCTAAGAGAGGGGGATTTATGTGGACGGATCAAATCATACCTTGTTCATTTCAAGTGCATTAACCATAAATTGATCTATCAAAGTGCAGATAATCTTAGTCACGAAAGCAGATTATGATACGCGGGTGTATGATGGTGGCTTATTTTGTTATCTGTTACTTGCAGGTGTTGCTGTCGATCTGTTCTCTGCTAACGGACCCTAATCCTGATGATCCTTTGGTGCCAGAGATTGCTCATATGTACAAGACTGATAAAAGCAAGTACGAAGCAACTGCTCGGAGCTGGACCCAAAAGTATGCAATGGGTTAGTTGCTGCTCAGACTTGTGTCCGAGGGGGGCTCCTTTCCCTCTGAGTTTTTGGTCATTATCTGTAATGTACCAAATGTTGTTTCTTATGCATAATGAACTCAAGGGGAAATGTTGGATTGTTGTGGCCTTGAAACATTCAATTTGCTGTGTCTGTAAACCTTAATGGTTTTGAAATGCTATGAATGGATTCTCAAAGTAGTAAACAGTTTGACCCTTGGCAAGTGGCAGCTGAACATAAGTGCTCTTTCATATATGTGAAGCAGTCCAAAGCCTTAATACTTTTTTTTACAAACAAAGCCTTGATACTTGAACGCTAAATACGTTTCTGGTTAAATTTCCAGGGAAAAAGCTGAATAGCATAACAGGAATCTATGAAAGTCCAAGGACTAATAACTAGGAAGATTCAAGTTTTGTCCACTAATTAGTCATCTGGTACACATCCTTCTTTCTTGGTTTCACTTTTAAGTTTTAGTTTGTCTGGACATGAAGTTTTGATAGTTCTTGTATCACGTGATCTTAAATTAATATTTGTGTGATAGTTCTTGTATCACGTGATCTTAAATTAATATTTGTGTAATGTACTAAAAATGCCCTTTAAATTGTGTCTTAACTTCAATATTTGTGTTTTGTACCAAAAATTGACCACTAGATAATAAGATGGATTACATGTTATAAGGGGCAAAAATCTATTGTGTTCAACATAATCAAGCTATATGATGATCCAGAACACCACTCATATTCCACGATAGATACTTTTGCTAAAATACGGTAAATACTTATTCTTACAAGGTGATTACACCTAACTAAACAATTAAGTTTTAAGAATCAATAAATCAAAGTAAAAGTTCATATATCACTTAACCACGGAAGTGTTAAGAAATATATATAGTACAAGATATATGTCTTACATTCATATAAATGTTTACCAGAAAAGGAAAACACCCTCCCTCTCTCAATCAACTTGCATATATAAACAAATAATAGAGAATCTAAACAACACATCACCTCAACTCAAATAAATAATTAATCAGAAACTCTCAAAAGGTATTTTTCGTTTCTAATGTTTCTCAAGAGCACGTGTATTTTTAATCGATGGATTCATGCACGTTAAGGTTTAACAGAGTCCAATGGAGAAGCCATATCCTTTGTTAATTTATCTTACTTTATATTTTCCCTAACCTCTAGATATTATTGGTACGAGAGTATCTTTTGTACTTATTTCATTCACTAATAGTCATAATGTGCTCTAATTGTTACTGCTTAAACAATCTCTCTTGTTAGTTGTCTCCAGTCCCACCTCAAGAAATTAAAACTTTGTTGTGAACTAATCGTATGACACTATATAACCAAATTGTAAGAAGCCTCCAGAAGCATAGGCGAATTCAAGATTTTTAATACGTGGGTGAAGTACGTGATACTATTGATGATGTTATTTTGTGTAGATGCACTTTCTCATTAATGTTGATAAAATCCAACCCGTGATATACATGATTTTGTATACCATAATTATAGGATTCTTATACAACTAGAATAGGGTTTTGGAAGAAGAATAAGAATATGATTTTCCTATTATGAGAAATTGTAAATTGTATATATACTCTTTCATTAATGAAAATAATCAAGGGATTATTTCGTCCAACGTACCATCGGTTTCCGAGCACTTCTTCTCGGATTCCGTGCCCTGTGGTACCTCATTTCTCCCCAAATTTTCTTCCAATCCCTACTTCACGTCTTGCGTTGCAGTTATGTCTAAGAACATGTTTCACCATACCCTTATCGTCTCTAACATCAAGAATAACATCCGTATCGTTCTTGAAATAGAAAACGTCCAATACACGACGTGGGCCGAACTATTCAAAGTTCATGCACGCTTGCATCAAATCCTCTATCTCTTAATCCCCACGGCCCCTGAGGATACGGAGGTGCCGAAACCCGAGGATGATCCCAAATTATGGACGACATCTTTTGTTAGATCCACCGCATCTTTATAGGCTTCACCCCCTACTCCGTTTTGCTGCAAATCTTTGATGCTACCGTTCTTCAGTGGATTTACTCCACTATCTCTACCGACTTGTTGCAAACGATTATTGAACCAGACGCTACGACAATGACTACTTGGAATAGAATACGTGATATATTCCAAGACAATCGAAATTCTCGTGTTGTAACCCTTGAGCAGGAATTCTCCCACGTCAACATGAAAGATTTCCCAAACGTTTCAGCATACTGTAAAAAGGTTGAAAGATTGTCGGACCAACTCCGCAATGTTGGCGCGCCGTTACCAATGACCGTCTTGTCTTTCAAATGGTTGCAGACCTATCTGAGGCCTATAATGGTGTTGGTACGCTTCTTCGTCAGAGCAATCCTCTTTCGCAGTTCTATCAGGCTTGTTTCATGCTCACGCTCGAAGAAGCCGACTTGGCTAAGAAGGCGGCCACTGGGGCTCCTTCTGTCGCAATAGATGTGCCTGATCCTCACAGAAAGCTAATCAAAGCAACCCATTATAGACCACTTACAACTTGTAATTATATAAAACATAATTTTACAAGTATAAACAATACAATGAAATAAAAGCTATAATGAAATGTAAATAAACTCTAACATATTAACTTTCAAACAATGAAAAAATCACAATTTCTTAAAACAATGTTACTATCATACTATTCATATTATCTCTCTATAAGCAAATAATCAAAGAACTTTATCAGTATTATAATTAAAACGTAACTCCTTCATGAATAAAAATAAAATTATTCTCAAATAGCGAAATAATAGAATATGATAACTTTGATACATAGGACAAAAGATCAATGACAAGTGAAAATATACAATTCGGCTATGTATTTTAAAAAAAAAATATTAAGTGATATTCACCCTCACGATGTTCTCAAATAGTAAATATGTAATACTACGACTTGTTATTTGAGTTATACTCAATCTTCTTATTTTTATAAATGAAAAACTATTAAGTATCGTTGATTTGTTAAAGAATTATAAGGGTCAACGATTATAATTAAGGAATTTAACATGTAATTTTTGTAAGAACTGTTAGGCGAGCCCCGAACGTTGAGCGTTGATCGTGTTTAGGGCGTACAATCAGGCGCTTAGGGCGTAAGCCTCACATGAACTAAACCTCACACATGAGCCCCAGACGAGTCTTGAAACTGCATTTTAAAACACTTATTTGTACCAAACACATGCGCCCACAACACCTTTTTATTAGATTAGGCCCACAACAATTTATTTAAAATTAAAAAGTGTTAGATTAGAAACAATGTTAGAAATAATTTTAGTCAAATATGTTTTTTGTGTGCGTGTATGAACCAAGCCTATCGATTAGTTATGATAGACCTAAGAAATACTATAAGAGGCATATTTTGGAATTTGAAGTTTATGACTACAACAATAAAGATATTTAAAAATTTCTTAATACATATATAGGGTCTGGAAAAAAATTAATTAATCTCTGTGAACCCGTACATTACATGTAGATCCGTCTCTCCTAAGAATAAACCTAGATTAGGAATGTAAGGTTCTTGCATTGGCAGTTATCCAAGAATATAAAATTACCAAGATAAGAAATTAATTTGTAAATGATGGAAAAACCATTGGATGTGGTATGTGGATATTGGGCCTTTTCATTTGGGTTGTATAGAATCAAAGATAAAAAGAGTTTCGGGTCATTTGCACAAGGTATTAGGCCACTATTTAAATTATGTCCCTCGACAACTGGTTAATTTTGTCTAGAAAAACATATTTTTCTAACTGTTTCTAAAGACAAAATTCAGCTTATTAAGCTAATGAGGACTAAATATAAAGAGAGGCCACAAATAATGCCATATGATGCTAATAATTCAATAATTTCAAAATCAACAGACGATCTTGGGTCCGTGTTTTGGGTCTTAAATGTAACATGTACATGACATAACGATTCATATATTTATATGTTACCTAATGATGCAATTGTGTTCCACGTCTTACGTGTCTTGTCGTGTGATGGCATGGCCCACGACTTGTTGCTATGACTCTCGCATTCAATACACAATGGGCATAACAAATATTCGATGTTTACTCCAAATCAAATAATTTAATATTAAGAGTTGCAAATTAAAGTGAGAAACATTATTAAACCATCATTAAGTAATTAAAAAAATGAGTGTATATGCAAAACATCATTAATTTGACATGCGAATAAGCTTTCCCAATAAAGGGAAAGCAAAAAAATTGAGTGATTTCTCTTCATTTAAATAAAAATTTGGTGATAATAAGTTATCTAATACCTATAATGAGGAAGAGTGTAGGTATCCAATTAGAAGTGTGCACAAACTAAATATCACTATACAATGTGCACTTGCTTGACCATTTAACTACTTTTAGTTAGATAGCGCTTTACCTTTTAAAAAAAATAGTTCGATGTATAAAACATTCCTTAACAGGGTATAACATAGCGCTTTATCTTTAAAGTGGGATTTTCCAACATTTATATGGACTAGTCAGACCCTCAAAATAGGTACCGAACACCAAGCAGGAAACCAAAGAAAATGATGAATGTTTCTTAAATCACTTTAGTTTCCTCTTCATTTCAATAGAAGGAGAGTGTTTGAATTGACTTTTTAAAAGTGACTTATAAGTTAAAAGTCAATAGCCATAAGTTGGTCCTATCAAACTTTTGGCTTTTGACTTATTTTTGTACATATTTAGCTTTAAAATAAGTGCTTAAAAACACGTTTTATCTCACCCAAACACCTCAAAAAATAAAAAAGAGCTTAAAAACACTTAAAATAAGCCGATCCAAACACCCTCTATATGACAATATGAAGAATAACTTTTAGCTCAACCAAGAATTATACAAAATATTGTTGGAATCTCAGAATAAATAGCTCGTCAAAGTTAAAAGTGTTCCTAAATAGAGATGATTAAATTTAAGTGTCCTAGGTATAATGATACATTTTAAAGAAAAACCTTATACATGTTCCAAAACCTAGGCACTTACAGCACCAATGACGTGCAACAAAATTTAAGTGTTATTAGAAGCTAAAAAGGAACATCAGCGGCATGAACAAGATATGTCACTGCCAAGGCTAACAACATTAATACACATGCGATCCCCTGGTCAATTGTTGTACCTGCAACACAATTATAACACACAATAAAAAATATCACCAGATCTGTGTTGGATAATCCAATAAAATGCATTTTAGAATGCGACGTGTTGGATACTCCAATAAAATGCATTTTAAAATGCGACATGAGTGCTGCAATATTTTTTAGCAACACAGGTGTAAATTGACACCTTTTAAATGCACACTCATAGGATGAACAAATACCAACATATATGTGTTGGACACAAACCTAAACTTAGATTGAAATAGATATAATGCTCTATTTCATTGAGAGAAAAATTGCAAAAAGTTTTATGAGATTTGATATTTACTTACCTTCCAAAGAAGATAAGTGTTCATTAGACAGAACTTGGAATCTTAACAATAAACATGACTTCGTTACAGAGCCGTCTCAAATATTTTGAAACTGCATTACAATAAATAAGTGGGCCTTAATTGAGCTAAGACATGCGAATTATGAGTTTTACAAGAAATTCTGGCTATCTACTTAATAAAAAATGAAAAAGAGGCTCTAAATTTTTCATTTTTCACTGTCTTGATAGCACATAAAACGAGTCCAAAGACGACTCTGCTTCGTTATCTATACTATGTTAACAAAGCAATAAAAGAAAACTAAAATTAGTCTCCCTAGTATTAAGATAAGAAGATTCCTAACAACTAATTAAGCTTTAATAGCAAAAAAAATTGGAGTCATTTGTATGAATCCTACCCCTTTCTAATCCCATATTCTAGTTTCCGCAGCATTAAGATCAAAAGACTATTAACGAATTGAACACAATTTAAACATGACTAAAACTTAATCCCAACTTATTGGTATCGTTTATACGTACAAGACAAAAAAAAAGTACTTTAGTAATCCCAACTGTGCGACATCTCCTTTTTAATTACATTTTCTTATTTTGAAACTATTTAATGACATCATTTTACTACTTAATTGTAAAGATGTAATTATTATGAAGAAAAATAAAAAAGTAGGCACTAAAGTAAGAACAATTTGATAAACATAATAAAGTATTCCCTTATTTTTTAAAGAAAAAAAAAGTCAAAAGTACCCCTCTACTTTCATAAATTAGCTAAATATACCATCCGTTACAAGTTAAAGCTATTTATACCCCTTCCGTTACGAAAGTTAACAAAAATACCTCTATTTTTAACGATTATCCACTGTGGCCTTTTAAAATCGCACATGGCCTGATACTAGGGTGAGATGGACGCCACGTGTCATGACACCTCACTCCCAGATCTCATATCTAGAAAGGGAAAATCACTAAATCTTAAAAAAAATCTAATTTTTTCTTTGGATATTGGTAGATTTGTTTTGATCAAAATCAAACAAACCATTCATTTCCCACATTTCTCATGAACCAAACAAAAGGTTACACATTGACGGATCCAGAATAAACATATACTTCCTTCGTTACAAAGTCTCCCTTTCCATTTTTGAAGGTCAATTTAATTAATCTTCCCAACAAACAACAACAATAACAATATTAACATATTCAGTATAATCCCACACAGTGAGATCTGATAAGGACTCTACCTTACAAAGGTAGAAAGGTTGTTTTCATAGACAATTTGATTAATATTAAAATCTAAATTAACCAAAATTAAATTAGATCAAATCAATATTTTACAGTTAAAGTTTAGACATTAAAAAATTATACGAAAAGTAATATTATAAACTATAATTCTTTTATGTTAATATAATACTAAAAATTAATATTTTAAAATATTAGTCAATTAAATGATAGAAGATTAATAAATATGGTAAGTTTGTAAATATTCACCAGCAAATGGATTAAAATTGCACATTTCAACTAATTGATAGTTAAATGTGTTTGCTCAAATATTGCAAGTGTAGTCACAAGTCAGAAATGAAATGAAAACATGAACGGCTTATATGTACTTGAATAAAACTCCTCATACAAGCTAGTTTTTGAGTTTGAGTTATATTTTTTGCAGACTAAAATAAGAATTTATCAATAACCAAAGAACTAAAAATGCAATTAATCCTAAAAATAAACTCACCGTCGCTGGCCGGAGCAGGTGCCGGAGCGAAACGATCTTGTCCCTGAACAGCCGGCATAAGCACCGAAAAAACCAAAGCAAATGCATAAACAAAACCAAACATCAACTTTCCAGATCCCATCGCCATTTTTGGTAATAAAAAATGAAAAAAAAACAATTAATGCCTTCAGGGAGAAAATTTCCCCCCTTTAAATCTCACAATTACAACAATTTTCTTTTCAAATATAACGCAAATTTTTTGGAAGGATGAAATATATATGGTGTTTTAATTTGGATTCAAGTGGATGGTAAACCGGGAGTATTGGTAACCGGTTGTCTTGTGTGGGAAAACAAGGAGTTGTGGGGTCCACCATAATTTGACACAGGCGTTTTATTGGCATGTGAATCTCTATCGGAGTAAAATTAGGCCACTTGATAAGTAAACGTGTAAATATAGAAAATAATATATTTCCTAAAAAATTAAAGCGATAGCTATTTTTTGTTTTTCTGCTTTCTTCAACTAGAAGAGCGACCAGTTGATTCACCAAACCCCGATCCCGCGCTACTTCCCAGTCCAATAGAGGTCTTTCCAGTAAAAGGAGGTCGTGTACCACAGTTCGAAGGATCAAATTGTATTCGAAGAACAGGGGATACAAAAAAGGGGCGGGTCTTTACCAACTTCAAAATATTCTATTTTAGGGAAGCCTTTCTCCCTCAAAAACATCCTATATGACTCCTACCGAAATTCTCTACCATAGAGTCCCCTCCTATGATCATCTATGGATTTTCGGTTGTCTGTGCTATCCCAACCTTAGCTCTACCGCCCCTCACAAGCTCACTCTTAGGTCCACTCCATGTGTCTTCCTAGAATTTCTGCCGAACCATAGGGGCTATATATGATATGACTTGTCGACTCGTCAAATCCACATCTCTCGTCACGTCACATTCGACGAGACCACATTCCCGTTTTCGAATCTTTAAAAATTCCAAAAACCGGATTACTCATTCCTTGACGAGCCTGTCATATCTCACATCCTCCTCGAACAACTCGCTTCATCTCGTCGCCGGTAGCGGCTAAAATTCTGCGAGTCGGCCGCGGCGCAGGAGTGAGGCGAGGCGCCAAATGTCGAGAAGGCATGCGCCCGGTAGCCGCGCTTCGGCTTCTCCCCCACCCTCTCCTTGTCACAAACCCCACTCAGCCACCCACTGTCCCTACTCATCCAATTGAAACTCGTTCAAAGCATGGAATCTTCAAACCCAAAGTCCATTTCAACTTGTCTGCCCAAACCATCTCTCCACTTCCAAAGAACCCAAAATTAGCCAAACAAGACCCTAATTGGAATGCAGCTATGTATGATGAATTCAATGCTTTGACTAAATAGCACACGTGAGATCTAGTACCTAGACCTGAGGGGGTGAATGTCATTCGTTGTATGTGGATTTTTCGTCACAAGTTCAGAGACAATAGGGATCTTGAGAGTTATAAGGTCCGTCTTGTGGCTAATGACACAAATCAGCAGGAGGGCATTGATTGTGGAGAGACCTTCAGTCCGGTTGTCAAACCGGCTACCATTCGCACAGTTTTGAGCATTGCCATGGGCAAACACTGGTCGATCCATCAACTTGATGTAAAGAATGCATTCTTACATGGGGACTTGAGAGAAACTGTTTACATGCATCAGTCGCATGGGTTCACTCATCCAGCAGTTCCTCACTATGTGTGTCGTCTCCGTAAGTCACTATATGGCCTGAAACAGGCCCCCCGTGCGTGGTATGATCGCTTTGTCAGGTATATCTTGCAGGTTGGGTTTGTATGCAGCAAGAGTGATACATCACTCTTCATTTTTCATCGAAGTAGTAGCACTGCTTACTTATTACTATACGTGGATGATATTGTTCTGACTGCCTCCTCAAATAGATTGAAAAATGAGATTATTGCCTTGCTTAAGTCCGAAATTGCAATGACTGATTTTGGAAAGCTGAGTTATTTCTCGGGGATATCAGTGACCAGGTATGCCAATCACATGTTTTTGTGTCAGCGTAATTATGCAGAAGAGATAGTGTACAGGGCTAAGATGACGAATTGCAAAGTTATGCCTACTCCAGTCGATTCGAAATCTAAGCTCAGTGCTATGGATGATGCTCCAGTCTCTGATCCTACTCTGTATAGGAGCCTTGCAGGTGCACTTCAATATCTCACATTTACCAGGCCAGACATTGCTTATGCTGTTCAGCAGGTATGCTTATTCATGCATGCCCCCAGAGAGTCTCACTTCATTGTTCTTAAGCGTATCATTCGATACATTAAGGGCACTCTTGATTATGGGTTTGCACCTATACCCCTATGCACCAAACAGGTTGCTCTCATATACGGATGCAGATTGGGCAGGGTGTCCGGACACGCGACGCTCCATCTCATGCTTTTGTGTTTTCTTATGGGATAATCTGATTTCTTGGTCTGCCAACCAACATGCTACCCTATCTAGATCCAGTCGCAGAAATTTGAGTCTGAGCGTTGCAAATGTAGTGTGAGATTTGTTGGCTCGAAACTTCGTTAGAACTTCAGTGTCCTTTGCGTCAGGCATCTATTGTGTACTGTGATAACATCTCTACCATCTATTTGTCTCATAATCCGGTTCAGCATCAGCGAACCAAGCACATTGAGATAGACCTACACTTTGTTCGTGAGAAAGTTGTTTTAGGCCATATCAGAGTGTTACATGTTCCATCATCCTATCAGTATGCAGACATATTTACCAAATGACTTCCCAGACAGTTGTTTCTTGACTTTAGATCCAGTCTCAACGTCCGACCTCCTCCCGCTCCGATTGAGGGGGTGTGTAAACGTGTAAATATAGGAAACAATATATTCCCTACCCATAATTAAGATATTTCCATATATTGTGTAAATATAATTATGGTAAGACTAGGATTCCTATTGTATAAGGGATGAACATTGTACTCTATATATAATGAAAGACTCCCCAAGGTAGATTAATATCATCTTACATGATAAATATTTAGACTTTTTATTATGACTATTGTTTTAAAAAGGGAAAATGGTCAAATATACCCTAAAACTTTGGTAAAAGGATCACATATACCCTTTGTCAAAGTATGAGGGTCATATATACCCTGCGTTAGCCAAAACTTATCAAATTTACCCTATATTAACGGATTGAACACGTGTCCAATACGTGGCAGCCACGTCACCGACGACCAGTCACTGCCGCGGCCATGCCCGTCGGCTTTCATCAATTCCGGCGATCTGAGGAAGATTCGACGGGAGTGGATAACACCATTGTGATCACCATCACAAGGCCGTTCTTTTCATACCACCCCCGTGCCTCGACTCTTCCCCGACAGTGAAATCGACCAAATTGATTTCGTCCAAAACCCTAAGTGCCGTCGACGACATTCCGGCGAACTGAGCAAGAATTGAAGGTCGTGGTGGGTACCATTAGCTTCGTCGTCCCCACGCCGACATTTTTCACCCACCCACGACTCTCAATTCGTTCCTAGTCGACCGATCGACCATTTCGACTTTCCGACGACTTTGATTGAACTTTCCGGCCAACTGACGCATCGACGACGGGTGTGGGTGATACCAGTGTGTTCGTCTCAACATCCTCTACAACTTACACCCAGTCAAGCTGCTCGATTTTCGATTTTGGTAGAATCATCATTTTTTCCGTGATCTTTGGCGGCGTATGGCGATGGTTGATCGTCGGCGTGGCTGCCTTGTATCTGTCACATATCTGTCACGTATCTTCCACGTGTCCAATCCGTTAATATAGGATAAATTTGATAAGTTTTGGCTAACGGACGATATATATGACCCCATACTTTGACAAAGGGTATATATGATCCTTTTACTAAAGTTTTAGGGTATATTTGATCCTTTTCCCTTTTAAAAATTATGAAACATATCTGCATTTTAGACACACGTAATAATACATCTCTTTCGTGTATTTCATTTGATACTGCTGATATGCGACTATGTGTTGTTTGATGTAACTCTTTCGTTGATATAGCTGATACTTTATATAATTCTTCTGTCAAATATAATAACCATAACTACATTTCGTAATTATGCTCTTTAACTCTAGTTATTTGTGAACTTTCCTCTATCTTTTTTAACCCATGGTCATGCAGGCCTAAGTGCACATGTAGCTTATTTGAGATGTTTATTTACATAATCAAAACTTATAATTTTTTGAAAATTTAGTTATCTCAAAATCAACTTCAAATTCACGGGTTTGAGGTATAAAAAAGGTTAAGAGGAACAGTAAGAAGAGAAGGACGAGGAAGATGAAGAAAAAACGGCATAGCAATAGCACTACTATTTAAAATTTTCTTAAATATATTAAAAATTATATATATATATATCACATGTAAAATAGGTGATAAAGTACAATTTCCTTTGGTCATGGATCACACCACATAGGCAACAAAATCAATTCATCTTTTAGTACCCCGCTAAACTACCCAAATTTAAACGGGTCGAGTTATAACTCATTTAATCCAATTTATTGTCACAAAAGAAAACTTTAGGCAAATTTGATCATGATTTATTTATGGATTTGGCTTGTTTTTAAACCGTCCCATTTCCACATATTTTGCCAATTCAAATTAAATGATGCCCTTTTAAGCTTTGAAAAAAATATCGAGCTAACTCACCCGCAAAACTAACTTATAAAGTAGACTCGAAAACGAGGGATGTTAAGATTCTACAACCGACCATCGCGACGCAAAGTGCACGCGGTTCTGAGGCAAATTCTTTATACGAGATGGATAGGGCGACACAAGAAGTTACAAATGCTATTGTGGAAGCTCAGTCCCGTGCTCTCGGGGGTCCTCTCAATGGTGTGTCTCTTGGTCCAGGGATGCCAACGGTAGATATTTCGAGATCTGTTGGCCTGCCAGAGCTGCGTAGGCTACGGCGGACTTTCATTAAGCTTCTGGACAGACGAGCTTGAGCGGGCCGCCCCCTCCTTCTGATGCTGAGAGTGCAAAAAGGATGTTTGTTGATTACTTAAACAGAGAACTAGGAAGTGGTTTAAGAATTACGGTCTAGCGACTCGGCGAGGATACAGGTGGCCCCAACTATTAAGGAAGGGTAAAATGTTCCATTTAGCAGGGGAAATTTTGCCCCCTTTTTAGTTGCATGTGGAGGTCCATTAGTTTTGACGGGTATAAGTGAGCTACTTGAGTAATGGCGAGGGCTTTTTTGGGACCAAAATGAGGGCTATAGTTATCCTATTTTCAATAATCAAGGGGCAAATTTGGCCCTTCTCTAAGCAGGGCTGATTTTCAAGTAGGACAGATCAATCTCAATTGAGTACTGTGAAATTATATGCCTTTTTATCTTATAAAGAATATTTGTAATGTATAATTTAATATGTTATACCATTTTCTCCAGATTATCTATCTATGCTTACCATTAGTGATTACTTCTCTAAGGATGTTTGTTGATTATTTAAACAGAAAACTAGGAAGTGGTTCATATGAAAGCAGATAGTTGCCTTAGCATTGACTGGAGATGGTACTTACACATACCAACAAAAAAAAAACTGTGAGGTTTCATCTTTCATTTAGAATTTGCGAAAGAGAAGATTGGTATGACTATATTTCTATAAGTAAAAGAATGTATGAAGTTAGATGACACTCTAATGTTTTGTTGAACAAACATTAGACCACGTCTAACGTTATCCGAAGGGTAATTTGTGAGGGACTATATTTGCACAACTTTTAAAAATGGGAACAAGTATAAAAATATGTTGTTCATAATCAGCAAAGTGAAGTCCAAAACTGAATCAAAAGGACCTGATTGAACATAGATATCTGTTGGTCATGTCAAATGTTGCTATTGATTTAAAACATACATCAATCCTCCATATATTCTACTATCATGAAAATGTTAAGCTAAAATTTATCGGCCTTTCTATAAATATAGACATCTATTGTTCATAATCAGCTTGCTACATTGAAGTTCAAGAAATGAACCCCAATGGACCTAATTGTTCCTACTAGTTGGATATCTTCACAGGGAACAAACCAAGTCAAGTATCCATATATAGCAACAAAAAACTTTTGTCAAGGGAACTCGGAGTCTGGTGTAACAACTCAACTCCTCTTTTTGAGAATTTGTATATATACATGGACGGGCAGACAACAACTTTTGCATCAACTAGAGCTTAGAGAATACCGGCACCAGGGCAGAACAGACGGTCTTTCTTGCTATGGTATAGCTGAAAGAGTTGGTGGCAGTATCGAATAGCTAATTGCTTGCATTTTCCGTGATCTTTTGGACTTACCTCTGACATTGTTCTTCTGAGCTTGTTTTCGGGATCCTCATCAATCAGGTACTTACCTAAAGCAGTAATACTGAAGGGAAAAAACATGCAAAAACACATTACAAAGTGAATGATCGAATGAACACAGGTTAAACAGCTAATTTCTGTCTTTCCAGTCTGTTGCATCAATTTGGATTAATAAGTTCTTTATTGCTGACAAAGTCAAAGGCACATTAGTGACATGCACAAAGTTGTGCTAGCATGTGAAAAATGAACTGCATTTTACCTATTTTGTTATAAAAGCTACTCTAAAGGCATGGAAAGAAACATAGTAGTCATGCTTTTCTATATCGGTAAAATATTGGAAACTTGATATTTTCAGGTATCAATATCATAGCTAATACAGCCATACATCTTCATTTCACAAACCAAAGAAATAATTTGGGATAAGCACATTTCACTTTTGGTCCCTCAGTTATTGGTAAATTATAATTTTAGTCCTTATAATATTTAGCTAAGCACATTTAAACATCAATTACATAAAACACGTGTACTTTTGGTCCTTTTATATATGAAATATGTCATATTTAGACTACTTTTAGAGCTATATTACCCTCAAATATGGAGTAAAAAAATTAACATAACACATTGATAATTTAATGATTTAGCACTTAATAATATTTCAAATTTGTGGAGATTCACATTCAAAGGGATCAAAAGTACACATATAAATTAATTGAAGGTTAAATGTGTTAACAAGAAATTACAAGGACCAAAATCAATTTCTTTTATATTTGAGGGAATAAAAGTTCTAATTTCCCAAATAGTTTTACTATAACGACAACAACATACCCAGTGTAGTCCTACAAGTAGGGGCTGAGAGGGTAGGATGTACGCAGAGCTTACCCCTACCTTCGTGAGGTAGAGTCCCAAATAAAAAAATAATTGTCAAGAAATTAGTATAACCATGCATACCTCAATTCGTCATCCTGACTCATGGAATATGAGGATTTGTTTTCAGAAATTTGTTGACGAGACAAGGCACATACCGCATTCAAACAAAGTTCAGGATCTTTTTCAAATGCTGAACGAAGATCAGCTTCAGCCAACCATTTTCTACCTTTTCTAATTCTTTCGAACATCATATTTATTTCTTTGGTACTGCATGAGTTGTTGTCCGAATCTGAATCATAGCCATTACTAACTCCAACTTTATCTTCACATCGTCTTATGAATCCAAGGTTTTGCTCTGGACGTGGAACAACACGTGCTATTTTGGAACTATGATTCCCACTACTAACTAATTCTGGAATAAGTACTGCCGTTTGTCTACCAAATGAAGAACCATCATCATTTTCACCCTCATTCGTGCTTCTTTTTCTCTTTTGCGTCGAATTAGATGAGTCTTGCATGTGCACTTCTATTTCATTTGTAGCCATTTCATCATCACTGTCCATAATTAGAATAACAGGCGAAGATTCTGGTTTGTTCGAGACTGCATTCAAGTTGTTCTTAGAGCAATCTACTGCTTCACATGCCGATGGATTTTTAGTAGGATCTCCATTTTCCGAGGCCAAGTTGATTGGAAGAGACTCTGCAAGAAAGCATATGCAACATATCAACTATTAAGTTTTCCCCTTTTAAGTTGATGTAAGAAACATATCTTTCCAATAACTGTATGAGAGCCACCATATCATTTAAGATCCGTTTGTCCATGAGAATTATTCACTTCTTTCCGGAATAAATTTTTACTTTATTTCAAAATGTTTGGTTATAAAATTTCCAAAATCAACTTGGAGTTGGATTCCAAATTTGGAAAAGTGGTCCAAACCTTTTACCAACTCCATCTTCATAAATTCCAAATAAAGTACTCTCTTCTATCATTTGCAAAAAATATAACAAACACAATTCCATCTTCAACTCCAACTTCATAAACTCCAAATAAATTGAAAATATTTGGAATCTACGGCCAAACGCCTACTAAGTCACACACCTAATGAAAATGTATAATTTGCTCTTCCTAGAATCAATGGTCACGTGCAATACTTTATCCGACTCCATATTAGTTGATTGGTTGAATGCCACAAATAATTTAAAAAAGGTTTTGCATATGACTAAAAGTCCGATTTACCTGCTTCCTCAGAATGATCACTTTCCTTTTGTTTGTCGTCGGAATTGCTTTTTTACTTGAGCAAATGCACAAGCAGAAGGTGCGCACTGAAAACTCGGTTCACCAGGGAAATTCTTTTCTGTTGGAACCAAGTTTATTTTATCAGTTCCTATAATAAAACCCCAAGTCAGTCCTCAACTTTGAAAAGGTTAAAAAAAGAGGGAATGTCTGAAACAAGTGTCCGTCTACATACAATCATCAGATTGGCTTCTACCATGTTACCAGTCCACACTGAAACTCAGGCCCTCGACCAAACAATACATACAGCATTTATTCACATATTAGCAAAACTTATGCCAAGCTAGCCCTGATACAACATTTAATAGCTATAAAAGAAAATTTAGTAAAGCATAGACATGAATTTATCCATGACAATAAGCTCTCACTGATTGTTTCTCCCAGCCTCCTCATACAAATTGAGATGATCCACCTCTCGGGCAGTAATGAGAAGGACCAGTGCTACTGGAGCTTAACATCTAATGGAAACTTTTCATGCTCTTCTGCTAGAAACATCATCAGGCAAAGGCAAAGCAAGGAAGATACACTCTCTAGTGGCATAAGGAAGTACCTTTCAAGACTTTTTTTCTTAACTGGAGAATCTTTAAAAATAATCTCCCTCTTGATGATAACAACAACAATATACCAGTGTAATCCCACAAAGTGGGGTCTGGGGAGGGTAGAGTGTACACAGACCTTACCCCTACCGTGGAGGTAGAGAGGTTGTTTTCGATTGACCCTCGGCTCGAGGAAAAACAGTTAAAAGCAGTCAGAAAAAGGAAATAACGGGAATGAAGATAACTTATCTAGATTTGGTCAAAATATTGTATCTATGTGCTCTTCTTGCATTACCCCTCAGAAACCTCTAAATACTTTTTTTTGAAAGTGATACCGCAAAGAAAGTATGGTCATATTTTTCTAACTCCTTTGTTCACAGAATTGATGTTGGAAATTTACCTAGTGGGATTGAGTTTATCCCGTCCTTAATGACTTGAATACATGGGGCCCCGCATGTCGAAAATATTATTTCCACACATGCATACGTCGTACAACGTCGCTAAATTTCAGTAAAAGAGATGTTGGTACACATGTTAAGTATTCTTAAGTTATGTAAGGATGGACGATTAGTTGACCAAATTGATGAGTCTCCACGACGGTATGAGAAAAGAAGAAATGTGCAAAATACGGAAATTGGGGAAGAGCCGAGGCGCCGTGACAGGGCCGCGACACCGAGCCATGACGGGCCAGCGCCGCGGCGCTACCTGGCCAAGGGTCGCGGCGCTTGTCGTCCAGTAGCTCGAAGTTTGGTTCAACCTATTTGGCGCCGCAGCGCTACGTGTACAGTGAACCAAAAAATCTCTGGAATCATGAACTCTTTTGAAAGGCCAAGGATCAGCCAACTTTTGGCATGATCAAGGTGACTTTTGAAGAGTTCTATGCAACCTCATTTAGTGCATTTACATGGCATGTGAATGACCATCTTTGCACCTATAAATAGAGTCTCAAATTTCATATATCAACTTAAGATCCAAAATCTGAAAATACTTGAGAGTCTCTCTTTCTTCTTCTAGTAATCTTGAGTTCTTAATTCTTGTAGAGGTCCACAAGTATTTGGCTTGTACTTGTGAGAGTTGCTGTTTTATCTTGGGAGGCTATTACCCACGCTATCCGTAAGCCATTATATACGGGGGTAATTTTGCCTTAAAGAGAGAGTGTCATCACTCGAATCAGCAAACGTTGCTACCACTGTTTCCTGTCTAACCTTTAAGTTATTCCATCCCTGTTCACACACACAAATTCCAACAATTGATTATAACAAACTCAAGACGTTATAGTGGAGCCCCAAACTCAGAAATGCTATACAGACAACCAGTTGTAAGTTATTCCCCATTTGTATCACATGAGAACTTTGGATTTGGAAAGGAAAATGCTCT
The DNA here is from genome assembly GCA_029844215.1 of Przewalskia tangutica. Classification (NCBI taxonomy): domain Eukaryota; kingdom Viridiplantae; phylum Streptophyta; class Magnoliopsida; order Solanales; family Solanaceae; genus Przewalskia; species Przewalskia tangutica. The sequence goes on along the minus strand of CM056740.1, from coordinate 72,484,494 downwards.
ATCAGGTATGACCAAACTCACACTCCTGTTTTTAAAATCATTCAAAATGTTGTTCTTAATATTAAATCTACTTTGATCAAGTAATTTAAACACATTAACTATGACCATTCTTGGAGAGATGTTTGTGTCTATGCAGAAAACTACTCCCCTGCTATCATCAGTACACCAGCCAACATAAAATTTGTCAATTCATGATGAAATATTAAAACAATACTATACAATTTAATAAAATACCATACCTATATCGATTCTCTCAAAAATAAAATACCATACCTATATCGATTCTCTCAAAAATAAAATACCATACCTATATCACAACAGGACAACAATAACTACTATGTGTCGGTCTCAAAAAGTTGGAGTCGATATATGAATCATTACTAACCATATTAAATGGATCTCAGGCCAACATTAAGGCAACTGAAAGATCCACATAATAAATAATGTAGTTAACAAAAAAAGTCATCTAAATTCACATAACTGTTATACCTTCGTGTCTTGATTGACCAATGCTATCTCCGGTAGAAGTGCAAGAATCAATTATCCCATCTTTGCCTTGAAGATTCCAAGTTGTTACTCTTCAAGTTAACTTCAGTTGCACCAGAAGCTTGAAGGGCTGTTTCCACTTCCAAATCTATAGCCAATTTTCAGGTAACACACATCATGATTAGAGGTGTCAAATGGGTGGGTTGGACTGCTTGAATATTTTTAGTAGGTACTAAAAAATATTAAACGAACAAACACAAAAGTTAATAATTAGACAGGTTAGGTTATGACCCGCTTTTAGCCCAACCATTCCCCGCTTATTTATTCACTCAACCCATTTTGACCAGCCCAACCCGCCCATTTGACTCCCCTAAATCTATCTAAACATTATACTCATCAAAACAATACAATACAACACATTATAAAACAATATGTAGCAACCATCCAAACAAGCTATAAGGAAGCAAAAATACCTTCATTTCTTGATTTGCTACTGCAATTTCCACCTGAGTTACACTGCAACTCATGAAAACCGAGAACCCCATCATCATTTTCCTCGTTTCTTCCTCCACACAAGAAAGTCTACCATTTAACACAATGAATTTCTTCTTATAATAATCCTCAGCTTCATTTTTTCCCTTCTTTAACTCATCAATCCTATCAAATAACAACTGTATTTTCTCCTTATTTTCCTCATCTTTTTCTTCTATTATCTTTTTATACCTTTCTTCTATCCTCTTTTTTCTTCCTCCAACTTAACCTCACATTTCCTTATACAACCCTTCAGTAAATCACGTTCCTTTTTTCAGATTTTCTAGCTCAATCTTGAATTTTTTTATTAGGTATGAAAAAATTATAGGACCCTTGTGTGCGACTGGATGGCATGTGTGAAATGCCTAAGAGCTGCCCTCGTTTTACTAAAAAATTATAAATGAACAAACACAAAACTTATAGCTTGGTAAAAATTAGAAATGTTAGGTTATGACCCGCTTTTTAGCCAAACCCGCCTATTTATTAACTACCCGCCCAAATTCAGCACAACTGCCCATTTGATACCCCTAAATCTATCTAAACATTACTCATCAAAACAATACAATACAATACTGCTAACAATCAAAATAATTTAAGTGTTTAGCCGAAATTCAGTGACAGCCGAACTATTCTGGAGCCGAATTTACTCCTAGCCATCGACTACGAGAACTTCAACGGCTACTAAGGGATCTTAGCCGAAGTCGTTAGTTAGAGGTATGACTGAGACCCACTCAGATGCAGACGCATCAATAACCAAGTCAAAAGGGTTTCTAGACCCCTAAAAGCGGTAACGGCCAACAACTGAAAAGAAGGACCATTACCCGAGCAAGAGGAGTAGAGGAAGAGAAAATCGGCACCACCTCCCCAAGGTCGGCCATTGAAACTTGATGGCTGACATGGGGGGGCACGTTTGTACAATTTTTTCTTCCTTTTTGTATTATAAATAGGAACATTCTTTTGTATATACGACACACAATCAATCAAACAACTCAAATTTTATCCATCTTTATCTTTTATCCTTTAATTTATCTTTTATCTTTACTATACTGAGCTGCATTCATGTTTCTTAGCTCTTAGTTTACTAATACCACCGTCCTAACGCTTTCTGGAGTAGTTGGGGAATCCATTGCTGAAAATTAGAGTTCCGTTTTCAGCTCGAATCGCTTGAGTTAAGGAATCAATTTGACAGAATTCGGGGCGAGAACAAATTTGGCACGCCCAGTGGAACCATAGGTGAATTAATAGCGAAGTTTGATTCTCCAAGTCAGGATCATTCTTGGCGTATGCGCCTAAGGCCCGGTAAGAAAATGAACCTTGAGTCCAGTCCTCATCCTAAACAAAATCCTTCCAGAAGGAACAACGAACCAGTATCCTCCTCGGGTATGCCTACATCGATTGATACACCTCCACTTCCTCCATCAACCCAAGCTGTGGAAGACTCCAGCCAATCTGAAGGTCCAACCATAATGACCACGTCTTTCATTAGACAACATATCGACTTGGGCATCCACGACATTATGTACCAAGTTTCTAAACAATTGGCTGACATTGTGAAACCTATGGTACATAATGAGGTTCAGCAAGCGGGGGAGATGGAAACCAACCAAATGCACCCAGGAGAATGTTCGGCTAGTTCTGTCATCCCTCTGACGAGCGGTGTTGTTCAAAGATCGCGTGGCGACGTGACTCGGTGTTGTTCCTCACCGGCGTGATCGTCGGCCGATGCCTACTCGGTGCGCAGCGACATACTCTATATGCTACGCAAGTGTACGTATCACAATTTTGTAATAATTCAGTAAAACCGGATATCGTCCTCAAAGATTGAATTATTAATTACCAACTAATTAATCTTTGGTTTCTATTTGGTAAACGAATATAGATTGAGATTTCTAAACTAAGAATTAACAAACTAAAGTAATTTGCAGGAATAAAATAAGAATGAAAACACACGGAGTTTAACTCAGTAATGAAGGTAATTAGGATTTCCAATCTCATCAACTATCCACTCTATCATTCGTTAATGCAAGACTAGCAATTCTTCTTCTTATCAAGATAGCAGGTTAACTAAGGTGTTCTATATTCTGGTTAGGACATATAAAAACTCAACCTAAGTGATGATTTTATATTTCTATTGATAAATTCAACCACATAGGAGGATTAAGATCAATAACCTAAAACGCTACACAGTGATACTCTCGTTCAAGATTAAACCTATGTCTAATCAACTATAGCATATTTAAATCTCCCTTTTTAGATCTTGATTTAAAACCATATAAGTAATGAAAACTAATGGCCAATTAATTCTCATTCAATAAATGCAAGTTGAATAGATATTGATAGATGAAGAAGAAACATTAGCAATGAATTAATTCATAATAGAGTTTCAAGTGAATCGACGGAAAATCCTAATTAAGAAATTAGTTCATAGACATGCTAATAAAACTAATTGTCTTAAAAACCAACATGAACTGAATTAAGAAAAGAAAAGAAAAAGAACTTGAACAATCTGTGTCTCTAATCGCGTTATGCTCTCTTGTTTCCTACCTCCAAATGTCTCTCTAAAATCTGCCTCTCCCAGCTTATATCACGAAAACTCCTCAAATAGACCATTTTGCCCTCATAAAAAAATAGTTTTTTCGCTCAACGACGTCGTCAGCGCAGACGATGTAGCTCTAATTCACTCTTAAAGTTGCGCCGCCGCGACGCGTATGCGACGTAATTTTTTTCAGCTTCTGCCTGCACGGCGCTGCGGCGCCACCTCCTTGCGCCGCGGCTCCCTCTCCATAGCGTCGCGACCCTTGCCTCATTTTTCGTCCAAATTTTCTTTAGACTGCTTCTTGAGCTTCCCGAGACTTCTTTGACTGATTGCTTGTGACTCGATATGCATATTTGTACTCCATAACCGCCTATTTCCTTTGAATTCACCCTATTCCTTTCTGAATCGCTTAGGACCTGAAAATACAAAACAACACGCATAATACTGTACAAAACAATTAAAAGACAACAAAAGACTCCCTAAAACACACTCTAAAACAGTACTAAAAATACTCAACACACACCTAGGAACACAAGCCCAATCGTTTGTCAACCAGCACACTGCATGGTCGCTGCTGAACCTTGGGGGGCAAAATGTGTTTCCTGACCAAGGGAGTCTGCAGTATGGGCAGATCAACATGGCTCGGAGACCAGTTCAGGCTCTAGGACACTTTGGATTGCCGCCCGTTATGCCGTACGTTTCTACGAATGGCCCTACGATGCAGGAGAACAATGTTGGCCAGCCGATGGCCCCCGGCTATGACTTAGCTTGGCTATCTGGTGACACTGTTTACAGTGGGTTATCATTCCAACAGTCATTGCCACGCTAGACTATTTCTGGAGATAGTAGCACCAGTTCCTCAACACTACTATCAGTAAATCATAGTTTTTTTATATCCAAGTTCCTGGCTTACGCTAGACTATTCCTGGAGATAGTAGCACCAGTCCCTCAACACTACTACCAGTAAATCGCGGGATGTGCCTGAATGACCAGGGTTTGAAAACAGAACAACTGATATCACCTACAAGGTCCTACTCCAGAAGAGAACAAATTACTCCCATCAGAGTTCGAACTCAGACCGCAGGCCTTCAGCTGAAGTTTAAGTTTTCATCTTTTGCCATCCAGTTATGCCCCGGGGAACGATGCTACCATTTTCTTGGTCAAAGGTTTGAATACCCTTGGTCAGCAGGACCCATTTGATGGAAGCACTCTCTACCAGATTTGAACTATATCTGATTAAGATAGGAGCAGTCTCAATCGTTACACTATATCTTTTTGATGGTAACTTTTATCTACAATCATTCTACATTTGGAAAATTGTACATCTTATTTATTGTGTTTTTGAAATGCAATATTGTAAAGCACGTTTTTTTTTCATGAAATTCAACTTATAAATGTGTTTCTGCAATGCGATTAATCACGTTTTTTGAAATGTGATTTGTGAATCACCTTTTTCCAGAAATTCAACTTATAAACTGTATTCTGAAATGCGACATACAAATCATTTTTTCGGAATACAATTACTAAATCATGTATGTCAAACGCAGACTTATAATAAATGAAACTTGTAAATCACCATTTAAAATATGACTTCTAAATTGCAAATGCAATACAACTTGTAATTCATTGAATATATATTATTTTTATAATAATTAGATAATACTAATAATAATAAAGTATATCATTCCTCTTGTTTTTCTTACATATAATTGGTTTTATCTATTGACTTAACCCAAATTTTATGAGTTTTATAATGTTCTAAATTACTTTCAAAATATATTTATGAGTTTCAAAATTTCAAAAATGCTAATGGGAAAAAATTAATTTTAACTTTTAAAATATAATTTCTATAAATAAATAATTTTGGCTTCTCAAAACATTGCAAAATAGCAGGCTAAATTAATCACTGGACTAAGATAAAATCAAAGGAAAACATCAACTATTAATGTTGGATACATTATCCACAATACTTTTATTAAAAAATAAAATAAATCCATTATTACTAATGCAAGGGATGCTTTAATCCCCCAATAAAATAAATAAATATTTTTTGTTTTTATATTTACAAATATGTGAAATTAGAATCACATCAATATGTCAAAATAAAACAAATGTTTGTGCTTTGTTCTTCCTCCTCTTTAACAAATATCTTCATCTTTTTGCTCCCAAATTCAAGTAATATTTTGCGAAAAATAGCTTTGGATAAAAATCAATTCTTCCCAATGAAAAGAGTGAAGTTTGCATGGTAAACTATTTCTCTTTTAATTTCATATATGTTCATGACCATTCTTGTATCTTTACATTTCATTTGTTTAAATGCATATATGTATCTATTCCAAAATTTTCATGAGTCTTTTTTTTTTCTTCTAAAAACCTGGATATTATTTCCATGTGTTGAAACTTTGGTTTTCAATAATCGTGGTGTCATGTCAGCTTGCCTGCACCTCAACTAATTATATAGGAATATCGTTTGGGGCCATGCATGAAATTTAATAAACAGATTCCTGCAAAAACAATAAAAATGAACATCCCCAATTGAAAAGGATTTAGTATATCTTAAGGCATGTGATTTATGTTATTTTTTTCTAACAGCATAATGTTATAAATTGTTGTTTGAATCTTTACTTTCTTCTTTTTTTCCAAAAAGATTTTAAACATGTCATAATTCAACTTGTACAACCAGGGTAAGAGCTACATGGTCCGAAAGGGGTTTCAATTGAATCCCCTTCGTCCGTAAACTATAATGTGCAAATAAGGAAAACCACATTTATATTATATATATATATATATATATATATATAGTGGTAAACGAAGCTCAAAAGTTACTCTAAGTCACAGTGAATATCCGAGGTGCACATCAACGCATTATTTGATGTGTTTGGTATAAGACTCACATTATTACATAGAATTCTTGGTTCCGTCACTGTTAACATCAACGAATTATTTGATATGTATGGTTATGACTCGCATTTTTACATCTATTAGATTTCTTGGTTCCGTCGTTGTGCACATTAACGAATAACTTGAAGTGTCTTGGCTGACTTGCAAATCCTGATTTTTCATTAATTCAGGTCAGGATACTATTTTGATGCCAGCATTACAGGTACCGGTTAACTCTGAGCATTACTGTTCTTGAAAATTCGAAAGGCAGACATGACGAAGCGAAGTTGGAAGGAATCAATGAAGTCATTAGGGAGTCATGTTGATCCTGAAAAGGAAGAACAATTGAAATGGATAAAAATAGGTAATTATTCGATCCCAGAACAACCTCGACCCTTTGAATCTTATGGGAGGTTGTGGGATAACGCGTTAGAGGCAAAAAGAAGGCAATTTAAAGTGAATCTTCGAGCACAAATTTACTCCGAACGTGGTGGATTTATGTGGTATACAGAATTGCAACTGGTTCGCAGTAAGTTGCTGATCATCCTGTCAAGAAGTGCATAATAATGGTGGAAAAAACTTAATTGTAACTTGAAAAGTTCCAAGACCCCTTAACGACATTCAAGTTTTGTATCATATGTTCATACACAATATAATGCACATAAGAGCTTATGTGACTTCAATTTGGTGTATAATTAAAAGCGGATTTAGAACAGGTTATGTGAGTTCAATTGAACACGTTGATGTCAACCCGAACTATGTAAACATATGCAAAATGAGTATAAAATATATGCATATAATAAGATCACACTCATATTGAACCCACTAACTCTAAATTTTGGATTCACCATTGTGTATAATGGTTGCAAATCAATAGCTTGTTTGCATCCGTGTTTCCGACCGGTTCATTATATATCATTTTATATCATATTCTAATGTATTATTTTGTCTTGTTGAAATAGTGTTTGGTCATACTACATTGTTTGTTGCTCGAACTCTTCAAAAATATTGACAGTTACGTGTTGGATCCTCCAAATAAGTGCATTTTTGTATGATCCGGGCAACATTTTTAGAGAGTCCGAGCAACATAAGTTTGTTTTCATTTAATTACATCCAAGTTTGTATGCACATTGAGCTTATGTGACTTTCTATATTTTCTTGCACATGTTAACTGCCTTTTTATGCTTTCTGTTGTTTTTGGCTCATATAATAAGAGAGTCCTAACTAGATTTCTTTTTGTTATTGCAGAAATTGAGAACAAAGTGAAAAGGATAGCAAAGCTAATCAAGAAAATTAACCAAGGTAGTAGAGAAGGGAACTTGAGGAGAAGATCAGAATTGCTTCAACTTGTTGATGAATTCCACAAACAGTACCAATCCCTCTATTCTATGTATGATAATCTCAGAGGGGAAGTAAGGAAAAAACTTCATGAAGAACACGGGGGCGATTCATCGTCTCAATCTTCTTCATCGTGTTCAAATTCAGAGTCATACTTTAGCCCCGAGGAAGTGACCGCGAAAAGTAGTTCATCTTGCTCCAATTGTGGACGTCTTGAGGATGCTATTTTGAAGGACAAAATTGTAACTTCCAATATTGAAGTGACGGGAAGTGTCGAAAATTTTGATGTGGAAAAGTTTCAGACGCCGATGGCTTATAGCCGAGGGTCTGAGTCAGGGGAATTCTTCAAATACCTGAGGATTGATCAAGGTGAAGAGAAGCTGATAACTGAATCCGAATGGTCAAATGAGAAATTAAAAGAAAAAGAAGACGAAATCTTGTATCTCACCGATGAATTTGAACTTCGCAAAAAGGAAAGATTGTATCAAATAAAGGGGTTAGAGGATCAAGTTGCTAGTATGAAGGTTGAATTAGATAACTTATGTATTCAAAAGAGAGAACTCGAAGAGCAACTCGTGTGCAAATCGAAAGAACTTAAGCAAATGGAAGGAAGAAACTTAGCACTAGAAGCAACATTATTAGAGAAAGATGATCAGTTCTCTCATCTTCTTAAAGAATTCGACGAAAATGAACTCAACTCAACGTCTAGGATCGACGATCTTATGGCAAATTCAAGTAGTCTGCAGCAAGAAGTGGACCATTTAAACTCTGAAGGGGATGAATTGGAACAAAAGTTGTTACATGAAACCAAAAAAGGAACAGAACAAGTCAAGGACTTAGCAGAAAAAACACATTTTTCACACATAAACGGTCCACTGCACCAAGAAGTGGACCGTTTACGTACTGAAAGAAATGAATTGAAACAAAAGTTGTTACATGAAACCAAGAAAGGATCAGAAAAAATCAAGGACTTAGCAGAAAAAACACAGTTTTCTGAACTACAGAAATCCAAGTTGGAGCTGTCATTCGAAAAGAAGTCTCACGAGTCATTTGACCGAGTTAAGGATTTAACAGCAAGGACTAATTATCTTCAGCAGGAGTTGGAAGCCTTAAGAAATCAGAATTCTGAACTAGAGCTAGAAGTATCGGAATGTCATGTTCGGATAGAAAATATGAAAGAGGAATTAACTAGCACTACTTTGTCCGAAAAGGGGTTAAAATCGGAGGTGAAATCACTCGCGAAAGAAAAATGTGACATGGAAGAGAAGATAACGGATATGAATCAAGAAGCTTATCATTTGGAGTCACAAAAAGAAAAGCTGAATGATAAGATCATGGAGTTGGAAACTAAACTATTAGGAAAAGAAGCAGAGGTGGGAATTTTTCAAAAGAAACAGGAGGCTTACATGAACGATATGTCCACTCAGAGTTCAACGTTGACAGCGCGAATCAGCAGTATTCAAAAGCAGCTGCAAATCGCAGAAACTGAAAAACAGGAATTTTACCAAAGCCTTATGCAGACGGAAAAGAAAAATACTGAATTAACTATAAAGATCGCGGAGCAGGAGAAAACTCTAAGAGGGATGCAAGATGTCGTAAACAAGTCAAAGGAGGAACAAAAACAAATGCAAATCAAGTTAGAGGATTCAAAATCAAATTTTCATAATGCTGAAAGAAAACTAGAAGAAATGACGGAGGAACTGCACAAGACGTTTGAAGATAGTTTACGAATTTTGAGCAGAAGGATCCGCGTGGCAGAACAATTGTATATTGAGAACAAGGAGTGGTACCAAAAAACAAGAAACTCGTACGAGAAAGAGAACACAGATCTAAAAGAGAAAAATGCAAGGCATGAAATGGGACTAAGGGGCATTAATGATATATCGTTGACAGCTAGTGATATGTTAGGTTCACTAGACGGCGTGGCATTAAAGTTTGAGGAATGCACGGCTCATTTCTTGAACCGAATATCAAAGGTTTCTTGTGAGCTGCAATTCGTAAAAGATTGGGTGGTGAGGAAAAATAAAGCGATGGTGCATGTTAAAGATGATTTTGATTGCTTACTTGCACAGTGTGATGAAAAAGAAGCTGAGATATTAAAGTACCGGGAGAAAGTTTGGAAGTCGGAGAATAAAGTTAGGGAGCTAGAGAAGTTCATCAAGGACACAGAGGAAACAATGTTGGTTCTCAGGGAGGAAAAGCGAGAGGCGATTAGGCAATTATGCGTATGGATTGATTATCATCGTAGTCGCTCTGATTATTACAAGAGGATCCTGCTAACTGAATTTGGCCGAAGGAGTGCTCCCTAGGAATGTTTTCCCTTAAGAGCTATTTAGTAACTTCTTTAGCCACAGTTATAATGATGAGATGCAATAGTTTGTCCTTTTTTTCTTCTTTATGCATCTGGTATCCGAGATCCACCGAGTCTAGATTAACGCCCACTAAAGGGGAAAAGGCGCTTCTTACCATGAGTTTCTTCAGCTAGTCATGATGAGATGCAATAGCTTGTGTCCTTTCTTCTTTTGTTATGCATATGGTACGAAATCCACTGGCTCCATAATCATGCAGTGTGGGGCCCACTGGAGGGGGATAAGGCCCTTCTTACCAGGAGTTTTTCCATTCTGACTAAAACTTGAGAAGATTGGAACGGCCATTTGCACGTCCTCCTCTTTCTTCCAATGACGGGAATTTGCTTAGATCAAGCCATGAAGCTCATGTGCAAGTTTCAAAATCTTGTCCTGAGAATTGTTACACATTTTTTTATTGTTATGTTCACCAATAGGTGTGTTCTTGTTAGAAGAGTATTATTGTATACTGAATAAAAGAGTATTAGGCAACTGAAAACATTAGTCACACACACAAATAATTTTGGTGACAAGCCTAACCAATAGCCAAAACCAGATTTTGTATTGTACATTTGGATTTGGGAATCAATTAAAGTCCCAAATCTCTTGTTATAGATTCTACTTGGTATTTTTTTCTAAATGATCAATACTAAGCTAGGTATACTACTTAGGAGGACACAATACCTTGGGACTCCATTCGGTTCATACTATCTGTCTTTTAATATTTTGCGTACTCCTAAAAAAGATATGTAATAGCATTAACCCCGTAAAAGTATTTCTGGAAAAAGGACACAAACCTGAAGAAGATTTGTTAATCTGAGAAAATGTAATCAAGGTCACTGGACGACAGGGGTTAGCTAGCTCTGTAAATTTATAAAATCAATTCTTTTTTTAGATATAATAATGTCAGCAAACTGCAATTTACAATTTCCTTTTTGGGCCTTCTCTAAGGCTAACTGGGCCATCTTTAATCGAGTAAATTAACCCAACTATGAACCGGGTCATAAATCATCCATCAAGGCCCATATTCAACTCCTCTCACTCTATCCCTTCAATTCAATATATCCTTTCAACAGACACTGTAAATCCTAAAAAAAAAAAACAATTAATGCAAAAATGCTGAACTGCTTACACCCTGTTTGGAAGAACACCATAATTCTTTCTTCCTCTGCTTCTCCATTTTTCCACAATTTGAGAAATACCAAACAACTCAAATCAAGAATTGAAAGGAGAAAACTTTACAGCAAAAAATCAAGAATTGTGTGTGGGTTTTTACCAGTTGATCCATGGGCACCAAATGTTGATTCACAGAGCATAGCTTCACAGCTATTTGCTTTTTCTCTCTTCCCTTATGTGGGTTTTTTGTATTTCATCACCAAATCCAAGACTGCTCCAAAGCTTACACTTTTTGGGTTCTATTTCTTGCTTGCTTTTGTGGGTGCCACTAGTAAGTCCCTTCAACATTTTGTTTTTATATATTGGAGTAACCGTTAAAGCTGTCATGTGACCCGGAGTTAACGAGTTCACGTCAATAGTCTCTTGCAGAAATGTATGCTCTATAGAATAGATCATTGTGATCCGGTCTTTCTCCGAACCGGCGCATAGCGGGAGCTTAATGCACCGGACTGACTTTTTATATATGTTGTACAAAATTTAGTTATGCAGGGTTTAGTGATTTATGTGCTAGTTATTCCATCTTCTACCTGCATGCATAAAATAAGGGGTCATGTGGTTGCTGGTTAGGAAGTGAGTTATTCATGCATTAAAGCCAGCAAAATTAGTACAACGTTTGGTAGCATTTCTCTTGTTAAATTAGTACAACGTTTGGTAGCATTTCTCTTGTTCTATTGTTTAGAGTATTCATCATACTTTGGCTGCTTTTTAGATCATCCGTAACTTACTGTAATCCTTTTAATTTAGGAAAATGTCCAAATTTTTGTGTTTTCTATGTGAAATATCTTGATTTTAGCCTGAACTGTATTTTGAGGGTCATTCATACCCTTTGTCATTAGCAAATTGTCTCATATTTCCCTTGACTTTCGTGTTATTCATACCCTTTTAATAGTATTTATTCAAGAAGGGATTTTTAAGGCTTAGCCCAGATGTACCTAATGGGATTGATCAACTAAGGCAGTTTGGCAAGGAGAGAGAGTTTCCTAAAAAATTTCTTACTCTCATTTGCCATATTCAATTAAAACACTTGTGTCTTCCCGACAATATCTCAAGGGAGACAAGCTTTCATGTAAATCTTATTTATAATTCTTGTTATTCACTTTTTTACAGTTGAAGTAGCATAGATAGGGACTCATTTACTCCACTTTTTAAACGCATAATTCTACTTCAACTTGATCTATGAAAGTAGCGGTGCAAGTTAATCTCTGGTGAAATATATGCTATTTTTTCATATCTTAAAGGTACACGTCTAACTATTGTTTCATCCTATTTCTTCTCACTGTGTTACTCTTTTTTCCTGGATAAGTCAAGGAATCTTCTTTATGTGCCCTTAATGGCGGTTCTGAGTTATAAAGGCTTCAAGGATAACTGCAGATGCCTTCTCTAGTATTGTATAGGATATCTCTGGATTTGATTACTTTACTAGGTTCAAATTTGATGAGGGCAATCATTGAAATGCTTACCCTGTGTACCTACTTGGTTCTATGCGCTTGAATAGTTCGTGATTAATGAGTGGTTTTTATGCATTTCAGCAATGCTTCTATAGTTAGACGATCTCTCATCGGTATCCTCTTTTTATTGATTCTGGAGTTTTGTTCTAGGATGGAGATTAGTGTCTATAAATATTGTCCTCATATTGCTGATGTTTTTACGTATTTACCTCATATTCCTCTTCAATTTACCTATCTATACTCGCAAATATCATTTCAACTCCATTTTATTTGTTTTGACATTGTGTTCTTTCTGTTTCACCTCCTTTTGTGCAGTTCCTGCTGGAATTTACGGTAACTTCCTCTCTCAGCGAAGAATCTGTTGATTTATACAAGTCTAACTTACAACTGTAATTCTAATTTGACATGCTTTGGGACAGCGAAGGTGCATTATGGAACTTCTCTGTCGAACGTGGATTGGTTACATGGAGGAGCTGAGTCACTACTCACTTTAACCAACTTATTCATTGTGTTGGGGCTAAGGGAAGCTATTAGGAAAGCTGAGAATCTTGAAGAAAGCAAAACCAACGATGTATCCAGAATTAAAGAGGAGAAGAAGTCATCAATATAGTTGACATGTATATATTTATCTCCTTTATTGTTTGTAGACATCAGTGTATCAGTGATTCAAGTAAAAAAGTTGGTTTTTCTTTGCCCTTCTGGTTTCGCTTCGTATTTGCTGTTACTGACATGCTATTTTCCATACTCTCCGGTCCATTGTATCTTCACTGCAAGATAGTTGCAACTGTCCTATCATGATGCATCATAGAGATATTGTTGTATAGATTGCATAAAATCGATGTTATGAACAGACAATGAAGCACACAGTTAATCATCATCTTCTCTGGCTCTCATGTTTTTGCTGATTGTTGAGTCATTCTTCAATTATTGTATTTAATTATTTAATCTGTTGGAATTTGTTTTGGGTTCTCCCTGATGACTAAAAAAATATCCGCTTTGAAAAATTTCATGTAAATTGTGTGCTCTCTTTAATGGCTAATTGCTAGTAATAGATTTACTAATAGCTACACTACGACTACAGTAGTTGTTCTGGTTTATATTGTTCATGCCTCTATGAATTCTTTTAACTTCTTGGAGAGTAGGTATGATGCAGGATGCTTTACAACTGCTTGAACGACATTCTGTTTTTCTTTTTCTTGATAACTATGGTGTCCGGGTCAGCTTGCGCGTATCTCGACTAATTACGGGATATCTGTTACCTCCCACCAACAACAAGTACTAACTCTGTTCACCAAGGCTTGGACAGATGAGAAGAAATCACCTAGTGTTTCTTGTCTCTGTTGGAATTTGAACATAAGACCTCATGATTTTTTAATCCACTTCATTGACCATTAGGCCACACCCTTGGTTGCGCTAGCTGTCTGTAGTTTGCCTTCTGCAAGAATCTGTCTGTAGTTTGATAGAATTCATGAATGTTCAATAGCCTTTTGCAAGAATATGCTTGAATTTCAGTCAGCAACTTGATGTCAAATGACTGGAAGTTCAACCCTTGAAACACAGTAGACTATTGATACAAATATAATAGCTAGTTCCTAATGTGAGGCTAGTTTGTTGTTAATTTTTACAATCATATCTATATCTATACTAATTCGTAGAGGAAGGATCAACCTCAGTAAAGTAACTCGGTGATAACATCCGAACTATTCGTCTTTATTGTCTTAGCTCAAGAGTATTAGCTTTGGTTCATGAGAAAAAATTCGTATTATTGAATGGGAAGTTTGGATCTAGCTCAAAATGGCTCAAAATGTTCTGCACCAACTGCTGACTATTTGAGCAAAAACTAGTGAAGGAAAAAGTTTGATTGTTGGACAAAAAGGAGGTAAAAGAATGAGGCAATGTATCCACAAATGTGGTGGTTGAAGGCTGCAGGTTAGGTAGTCTGTAGCCATACTCCCCCAAATAGGTGGGAGTATGGTGCGTTCTGGATGATCTTCTAGGGGCTAATGTTATACTAGGTGCACTAAGTTCAGGTTCAACTAGGATGGGAGTTTCTGCTGGTTGTTGTTGGCTTGAGCAAGGAACAGTAGGAATAGTAGAACTTGGTTCTATGATAGGTGACTGGTGTGTATAGGAAAACTTGGTTCCAAAGAATCTTGGTTTCCACTTTGTCATCCATTGGTGACCTCTTTTTCTAGCAAAGAAACATTATGAAAGACATTGTATGTACCAGTTTTCAAATATAAATTTTCAACAAGCAATTTTAAAACAGAACTAAAACTAGATCCAGTGGGAGCAATAACAAAAGGAAAAATATCTTCATGAAAGACAATATCTCTAGTAACATGGATTCTTTTTGTGACCAAGTCTAGGACTTTATAGTTTATACCCTTTTATGTTGAAAGGATATCCAACAAAGACATGTGGTACTGATCTTGGCTCAAATTTGTCTTTATGGAATTTCAAAGTAGTAGGGAAACAAAGACATCCAAAGGCTTTAAGGTGAGAGTAGGTAGGTTTCTTTTGGTATAGAACTTCATAGGGTGTTTTGTTGTGTAAAGTCTTAGTGGGCAATCTGTTTATAATGTATGTAGCTGTCAAGACACACTCCCCCCAATATCTCATAGGTAATTTGGATAGATATAGGAGTGCTCTGGCCGCTTCTAACGAGTGTTTGTGTTTTCTTTCTACAATACCTTTTTGTTGAGGTGTATAAGGACAGATCTTTTTGGTGTATGATGCTTTTTTTTGGAAATAAGAACTGGCCTCAGTGTTGACAAATTCCAGGCCATTATGAGACCTGATGATTTTTATAGAGCTTTGGAACTGATTATGTATTAGTGACACAAAAGCTTTTATTGTTTGAAGTGCATTACTCTTGCACCTAAGTAACTGAGTCCATGTTGATCTACTATGATCATCAACCATGGTAAAAACATAATTGTAATTATCATGGTATGTGATAAGGACCCCATAGGTCAACATGAAGGATTTCAAAAAATTTAACGGTTGGGTTGGTTCTTGCTGGAAAGGGTAGTCTTCTTTGTCTTGCCATAGGGCAAATGATGCATGTGAATGGTTGTTTTGGTGAGAATTTAACTGGTATGGATGAGATATCCTTCATTTTCAAAAACGATACATGTCCCAGTCTATTGTGCCATAAGTGCTTTAACATTGTTTCTATGAGATGCAGAAGACCAGGGTTGTCTTTGGGCCTGTGCGAGCTGTGCTACCGCACAGGGCCCAAAGATTTAAGGGACCCACTTTTACGAATTAGAACAGGACCCCCAAAATATTTGAGACAACCAGAATCTTTTTTCTTTTTTTTGGTCCACCAGAATAAGACGCAAAATAATTAAAGAGATTATCATCAGAACAGGCTCCTTTATTACTTGCATGAGAAAATTTTACAAGTGGAATAGATGATGGTGGAGTTTGCGTATCACAAGGCAAACAACATATAAAGGACATGAAATTGAACTAAAACTGTTACCAACAGAAGGTGAGCAACAATTGCGATACATTGAACAGAGAAAGTATAGGTCATTTTTTGCTCTACCAATCTCCAGAGGGATCTTCAGAGAAGGGCCCTGCATCAAATAAGAAAATTCATTGAAACTGACAATGCCTTTAAGTTGCAGGGCTAAACAATGTACTGAAATTAAATTTAACTTGAAACTTAGCACAAATAGGACTCTGCACAAAGTCAATCCTGAATTTAAAACAGCATCACCAATTTCAGTCATCTTGACCTTATAACCATTTGGTAGGGTCACTAGAAAAGGATATGGTAAGGTTCTCACATTTGTAAGGGTAGTTTTGTTAAAGGTCATGTGATGTGTTGCTCCTGAATCTGTGATCCAGGAGTCAGCAGTCTGTAGTGCATTTACACGAGAGATCACCAATTTCAGTAATAAAGGAATAGCAAGCCAATATACCTGTAAGATTTACAGCTCCACTAAGTATGTTGTTTGAGTTCTCCTTGTTTCCATTTCCAGCTTGCAGGCTTCCCAACAGATTCAATAATTGCTCATATTGCTCCTTTGACAGGTTAACTGGCCCTTCTTTATAACTTGCAAAATTTTCCTCACAATATCCTCTATCAGCATCACTGGCACACACATTTGCTGCTAATCCTGTGTTTTTCCCTCTTGTGAACTTATAGTTTGATGGATATCCATGTAGTTTGAAGCACTTATCCCTGGTGTTACCAGGTTTCTTGCAATAATCACAAAATAAATGTGATCTGTTCTGTGAAAAGGAATTTCCTTGACCATAAGAGTTTCTATTATTCCCAGAAGTAGAAGGTCCTCTGTATGTGTTGGTTCCAGAAGAAGTACCCTTATAGGTGTTGTAGTTTGTTCTGAAACCAGAGTTTTGGGAAGCATGTGAGGTGGATGCACTTAGAGAAGTGGACTCAAGGGCTGAGTGATTGTGAGGTTTAACTTCCCTTTGCTTCTCTTCTTGAGAGAGTATGAAAAAAGCTCGTGCCATGCTAGGCAAGGGATTCATCATTAAAATACTTCCTCGAATGGAAGTGTACACTTCATTTAGCTCCATCAAAAACTGAATTAAACGTCTATCTTGTTCAGCTTTGTGCATTTTTTGTCCTTCCACTACAGGTACACATGCAAGTGCACTGAGAGTTTGTGTCTGGTGTACTCATTTCCTCCCAAAGTTTCTTCAGCTTTGTGTAGCAGCCAGTTATGTCGAAATTTCCTTGAACCAGCTCATTTATTTTTCTTTGGAGTTGATATAACTTGGCTCCATTTGTTTGATCATATCTATCTTCCAATTCTTCCCATAATTCCTTGGCATTGTTGACATATTGCAAACTATCTCTCAAATCTGGTGATAATGAATTTCAAATCCCTGAGGTAACCATGTCATCACACCTTTCCCATTGTGCAAATGTGGTTGATGCCTCATCTGGCTTCTTAATCTTCCCATTAATGAAGCCAGTTTTGCATTTCACTGATAATGCCATAAGTATACCTCGCCTCCATGATCTATAAGCAATACCATTGAAAATTGTTGGTATGAATGAGGATCCTGCACTCTCTGAGGGGTGCATGCATAGAGGATTGATAGTATCTGCGTTCAAATTACTCGATTTCGGGTTCAATTATAGTTCTATCATGACTACTAGGTTTGATAATATCAATTTGTCAACAACTCAATTCAAGGAAACAATGATAAACACTATAATTCGAAGAACAATCGTAAGGATTTGAGTTGTCGTAAAACTGCCTAAACTAGGAAATTACAATCTCAACCTTTTATCTTGAAAAAATTGTCGTAATGTTTCAAGGTTTGAATTTTTATATTTCCTCTCTAATTATGGGGTTGTGACTCTAAATATTTCTCAAGCGCGGCAACCTTTCCTTTTATTCTCCCGGATCTTCCCTCTTTTACTGTCACTGGGGCTCTCACCTTCCCCAATTCCTTCAACCCTTCCATCAATGTTTTGAGTTGCGAGATTCAAATTAAGCATCAACCTTTTCTTTCAATGTTATGATTATGTCTTGAAGTTAAACCTTTTACTGTCACTGGGGCATCTTAGTGCATGCAACTCTGTGATATAATGCTTTGGGGTTTTCTCAATTGTTCTTGGGTTGCTTATGATAGTACGTGAATATAAGACCATCCAAGCCGTCTGTAGTTATATAAAATTCATGAATATCTAATAACTTTTTGCAAGAATATGCTTGAATTCCACTCAGCAACTTGATGTCAAATGCCGGGAAGTCCAGCCCTTGTAACACAGTAGACTACTGGTGCAAATATCATAGCTAGTTTCTACTCAGCGGCTAGCTAGTTTTGTTGCTAAATTTTAGAGGCATGTCTACACTAATTCCTAATGAAGGGATCATCGACCCAATGGAGTAACTTCGTGATGACATCCAACCATAACTATTTGTCCTTACTATCCTTTTGGAGAGTATTAGCTTGGGATCATGAGAAAAAATTAGGGCTGTCAAATGGGAAATTTGGATCTAGCTCCAAATGATGTAATGAACTCAACCACAATTAGTGGTAAAATTAGCCCATGAAAATATGTCGGACCTGACCCAAGCTGGTTTGATTGGGCACATTTTCATCGCGGGTCAATTTGGGCACAACACAAGTCAGTCCATAAGTTGGGCTGATTTGGGCTAAATATGTTGCCAAATTGACCTATAATAAAACTTCTCAAAGAATTGTTTTTTATTTTGATATAGCCATAATAAATTAAAAAAAAGGTAGGCAGCCTCGACTGTTGATCCTGATAATTTTTTTTTAAAAGTTTATTACTTTTTGTTTGGTAATCAAACATATTATAAGAAAACAAACTAAAAAGTGTGGAAAGAGTTGGACGGCTTGGATTATGACGTTGTTTAGCTCATCTTGATATCAGCCAAACTAACCTTTGGATGGTTTAATGACCTGCTCATTCATTGATTCATCCCACTTTGACCTGCCGAAATTCTGCCCATTGCACATCCATACCCGCAAGTGAAGAACTTGTTGTGGATGTGTTGGTGGAGAATGTATGAGTGCGGTCTGAGTCTGAATGGTACAAGTTCTGAATTATTCCAATGTCAGTGAGGTATGATTCTGAATGGCGTGAGTTGTGAACCATCCCAAAGCTATTTATCTGGCAGCCAGAGACTGAGAAGTCTGATTCAGTGGTTGTAGGAGAGACAAAAGATAGTGAAAAGCCATCACCTGTCTGGGTTTGATGGTTGCCTTGTTTCGCTGGTGATTTTGGTTGTAATGCAGGATTAGTAACTTCGTGACAAGTATGGGAGCCTCTGTGTGTGACCTCAAATACCATAGGATCATCATCGGACCTTTGTATTTGTTTTGTTGCCCCACAACCTTGCAGGAGCTTATAATTACATGCAGAAATAAGTAAACTTGGCATAGATACATTGGACTCTTGTTCCTTAAAATTCTCAGAAAAGTATACTGTTGTTTTCTTAATTAAAGTTCTGCAATTTAAAGTTGAAAAGTAGATAAGCATGATTATTGTTAGTGCATATTATAGTTAGTACATGAAAAGTTCCGGTTTAAGGATGTATTGTAAGATTTACAGACCAGTGGCGGAGCCACAAATTTCATTAAGGAGATTCAACTCTTATTAAAATAGATTATATCAAGCTTCTGTTTCAAGTCGAGGGGATTCAATCCTTGTATTTATCATGCATTTTATTATTTTTGACCTGTAATATACATGTATAATAAGTAGTAATTTTTTTTAGTTGGCTATTCAATCCTATAATTGAATAGCCTAAATCAGTTAAAAGATTTGTATAGCCTACTTCAATTTATTTAGGATTGAATAATAGAAAAGTGTGCTTGTTAGATCTATATGAACTAGGAGTCATTTAGTTGGATTCTCATTTGTTAGTGTGAACTTTCTTACTCTTGTAAGCTTCAGTTTTTCTGCCCCCCCCCCCCCCCCTATGAGTTGACTTTTATGCAGGGTATTGAATTGACTTATTACCTGGGAAATCTAGCTCCAAGAATATACTTCTGTCCGTACTTTCTCCAGCTATATCCATCACAAGGAATTTCAAGTCCTCTCTCTAGGGGGCCTAGTTGAGTCCTTGCAGGCTGTGATATTTTGCTACACACATCAAGAATCCGGTCAGTTTACCTAGAATAACAAATTATTACTTCCTCATTTTCATTTTATATTGTGTATCTGTGTTTAACTTGGTACAATGTTGTTGAAAGAAAGAATTTTTGGCACATAGCAAAGATACGCTTAAAACTTATGGTTTTAGATATGTCATGAAATTTCAATGGCGATTAGAGACATGTACATGTCATTAAGGATAATTTGGTTCAGATAAGTTATGCAAGACTTAATAATGCAAAGATTATTTCTTCTAGATGTTTAGTTTGATAAATTGCAATCTAGTTTACCATGTATAGTATAATTGAAAATGTGTACTTTTAAACGAAATAATAGTTTGTGTACCTTATGAAGGTCAATTTTGTCATTGAATTTTTTTATTCCATGTAATACTAATATTCATATTGTTATTCTACATTCTATTCCTCCTAAAATAATACATAAATTCTGGCATAACTTATGCAAGTGTTATTTGTGTGGAAAACAATAGTAGTAACAAGCACAACATTAAAAAAAAAGTGTATATATAATATTCTCCCTCCCTCTTATTTCATGGTTACTGTGTTTGACCGGCACAAAGTTAAAAAAGAAAGAAATACATGGTTGAAATCTATGGTGTAAAATAAGCTATAAATTTATGTGGCTATAAAATTATGTTATTTTCAAATATAGAAAACATGTCATTCTTTTTTAAACAAATTAAGAAGAAAAGAGTCACATAAAATGAGACAGATGAGCTATATATCTACCTCCTCTTTGAAATATCTCAGTTTCGGATGATATTTGTGTTGGGTTTTGATATTGGTGAATGAGAAATGATAAGATGAAAAGTGAAGGGAATGTAAAATGTCTCTTTTTCTTTGGTTGAAACAGCTGTCCCACATCGGAAAAAGGAAGGAAAAGAGGTGTATATATTACATTACACCTTCTCTAGTCACTAAAAGGGTTGAGGGGGCAAGGACCCCTCACGTCGTCGTCGCTGCTCGGCTTCGGTCAAATGATCTGATTGATTGATAATCTTTTTGGACCAAATTTTCTTTAATTTTAATTAATTAATTAATTAAAAGAAAATCATGCAGGACCGCGGTGCCATAAGTACTGAGAGGCTGCAGATCTTGACGCATGATGCGTCTGAAAATTTCGATTCGAAGTTAAATTAGTGATTCCCGATTTTATTTTATTTCCCACCATTTTTGTGACTGTTCAGAAGGGTTGCAAACCTTCAGAAACAGTACTTTCATGGCTATATATTCGTTTGATTCCTCAGAATTTTACTTACTAATTTTCTGAACTACAAAACTTCTTCTTCTTTTGCGAATATATTTTGTGTGATACACTGCCGTTGAGTGGTTCGCCTCTACCTGAATTTGGAGTACTACTATTCGGGTAAGATAATCGTTCTATCCTGGGAGGGGATATTCCATCAACCTCAAGTACTGTGAGATGAATAATTTCCTTAAGGACACACTTTGAACTAAGTGGGCTCGATTATATTCTGGAAAATATTTTTTCCAACACTGATTTTATTCATTTTCAGTTATTATTGTTTACTTGTTTTTTGCAATAATATTACTAACAATCTTAAGAAAATTATATATTTTTTATATTAATCTGTATTCTGTATTGGAGACTAAAACTTGTGTGGTTTTCTACTCCGTATGAAATTTCATATTCTGACTTGAAGACATTAAAACTTCGTTGAAATATTAAAGTTCATACTTGTACAACGATTTGAAGAACATAAAAACTTCATCGTTGCTATATTCTGGTTTGGAGATTAAAAACTTGTGTAGTTTTCTACTCTATATGAATATTAGTATTCTGACTCGAAGATATAAAAACTTCGTTGGAATACTAAATTTTCATAATTATACTGCGATTTGAAGAAATAAAATCTTCATCGTTTAAGTCTGTGATATAATTGTTATTCTGATTTTATAACTAAAACGGTTTGTCGATTTGACAGTGACAAACGAATAATGGCAATTGAGACTGGAACTACCTCTGCAAATACTGCACCAGCGGTTAATCCTACAACTCGTACCGTTGTGCCACCGGCTAAGAAACCTGCGAAGTTCACCGGTGCCAACTTTAAAGGATGGCATCAAAGAATGTTCTTTTGGCTTACCACCCTTGGTATGCAAAAGTTCACCAGTGAGGACCCTCTCGTGCCTGCCGCCGACATGCCTGACAATTAACAGTTCAAGGTTACTGAGGCTTGAAAACAGGCTGATTTTTTGTGCAAAGGCTACAGTTTGAGTGCCTTAGAAGATGACTTGTACAACATCTACAGTGCAGTAGAGACTTCCAAAGAAATATGGAGTGCACTTGAAAAGAAGTACAAAACCGAAGATGCTTGCTTGAAGAAGTTTGTGGTTGCCAAATTTCTAGACTACAAAATGGTGGATGGGAAAACCGTTGGAACCCAAGTTCAAGAGCTTCAACTTATCTTTCATGACCTTATTGCTGAAGGTATGGTAGTGAATGAAGTGTTCCAAGTGGCTGCAATGATTGAGAAGTTGTCGCCCTCATGGAAAGATTTCAAGAATTATCTTAAGCACAAAAGAAAGGAAATGAAGTTGGAGGATCTTGTGATTCGTCTCAAGATCGAGGAAGATAAAAAAACTGCTGAGAAGAGGTATCGTAAGACTTCACCAATTGAAGGGGCAAACATCGTTGAAGATGTTGCTCCGAAAAAAGAACAAGAAAAGGAAGAGGCCTTCTGGAAAGCAGAATGATTCTAATAAGAAAAAGTTCAAGGGCAGCTGCTATAATTGTGAGAAAGTTGGTCACAAAGCCCCAGATTGTCGTCTCCCGAAAAAAGACAAGGGAAAAGAATAAGCCAATATGGTGGAAATGAATGATGAAATGAATGATCTATGTGCAATGCTATCGGAGTGCAATTTGATTAGAAACCAAAGGAGTGGTGGCTTGATTCTGGTGCCACTCGACATGTTTGCGCTACAAAAGAAGCATTTGCAACCTACGCTCCCGCTGGACCCGAAGACGTACTGTTTATGTGAAATACTGCAACAACCAAGGTTGAAGGATATGGGAAGATAATTCTGAAGATGACTTCTGGCAAGGTCCTGACTCTCAACAATGTTCTGCACGTTTCAACAATTAGGAAGAATTTAGTTTCAGCCGGACTACTCGTCAAAAACGGATTTAAGTGTGTGTTGGTTAGTGAGAAAATTGTAATAAGAATGATATGTTCATAGGAAAGGGCTACCTCACCGAGGGCCTTTTCAAACTCAATGTAATGGTTGTTGACAATATTAATGAAAATTCAGCTTCGTCTTACTTATTGGAGTCAAATGATTTATGGCATGTTCGTTTAGGACATGTCAACTGCAAAATCTTGCGAAAATTGATTAATTTAGAAGTATTGCCTAAATTCAAGTATAACAAATCAAAATGTGAAATCTGTGTTGAATCTAAGTTTGTTAAACATCCATATAAGTCTATTGATAGGAATTCAAATCCTTTAGACTTAATTCACACAGATATATGTGATATGAAGTTAATATCATCTCGCGGTGGGAAAAAATATTTTATAACTTTTATTGACGATTGCACTCGATACTGTTATGTGTATTTGCTTAATAGTAAGGATGAAGCAATCGATGCATTTAAGCAATACAAGAACGAAGTGAAAAATCAATTGAATAAAAAGATAAAAATGATTAGAAATGATAGGGGTGGAGAATACGAATCTCCTTTTGCAGAGATATGTTTAGAATATGGAATTATTCATCAAACTACTGCCCCTTACACACCACAATCAAATGGAATTGCGTAAAGAAAAACCGAACATTAAAGAAAATTATGAATGCTTTATTAATAAGTTCCGGTTTACCGCAAAGCTTGTGGGGGAAGTTATCCTTACAGCTAATCGAATACTCAATAGGGTGCCCCACAGCAAAACACAATCTATTCCATATGAACTATGGAAAGAAAGAAAATCCAACTTGAAATATTTCAAAGTGTGGGGGTGTTTAGCAAAGGTACAAATTTCTTTACCCAAAAGGGTAAAAATCGGATCAAAAACTGTGGATTATGTTTTTATTGGCTATGCTACAAACAGCAAAGCGTCTCGGTTTTTTGTTCACAAATAAGACAATCGCGAAATTCATGTTAATACGGTAATTGAATCAGATAATCCTGAATTCTTTGAAAACATTTATCCGATAAAACTGAATGTGAGTCGTCAAGCGAAAGATCTAACCGACTGCGGGAAGAACCAAAGGAAAGTACACCAAGTAAAGTGGATCCAAGGCGTAGCAAACGTCAAAGTACATCTACTTCCTTTGGACCAGATTTTGTGACAATCTTGCTTGAAAATGAGCCTCAAACATTTAAAGCAGCAATGTCATATTTTGATTCAGTATTTTGGAAAGAGGCAGTCAATAGTGAGATTGAATCAATTTTGAACAACCATACATGGGAATTGGTTGATCTTCCTCCTGGAAATAAACCTTTAGGATCAAAATAGATTTTTAAAAGGAAAATGAAAGCTGATGACACTATTGACAAATATAAGACAAGACTTGTGGTAAAAGGTTATAGACAAAAAGAAGGTCTTGATTACTTTGACACATACTCGCCGGTAACAAGAATAATATCTATTCGGGTGCTAGTTGCACTGACGGCCGTATATGGTCTTGAAATCCATCAAATGGATGTCAAGACTGCTTTCTTAAATGGAGAATTGGAGGAAGAAATTTACATGAAACAACCTGAGGGTTTTGTGGTTCCTGGTAAAGAAAGGAAAGTGTACAAACTTGTTAAGTCACTTTATGAACTTAAACAAGTACCCAAACAATGACATGCGAAATTTGACCAAACAATGTTGGCAAATGGATTTAAGAGTAATGAGTGTGACAAGTGTGTTTACATTAAAAACACTCCAAATCATGAGGTCATTGTTTGTTTATATGTTGATGACATGTTGATAATGAGTAAAGATATTGTCGATGTAAATGCTACGAAGCGTATGCTCGCTAACAAATTTGACATGAAAGTCTTAGGGGTGCTGATTTGATCTTAGGAATTATGATCCATAAAACTCCACAAGGTCTAGCATTATCACAGACACATTATATTGAAAAGGTAATTGACAAGTTCAGGTATTTAAATTTCAATGTTGCAAAGACTCCAATTGATGTAAGTTTTGCACTTCAAAAGAATGAAGGTGAAAGTGACTCACAATTGGACTATGCACGAGTCTTGGAAAGTTTGATGTATATTATGAATTGTACACGATCAGATATAGCATGTGCTATAAGCAAGCTGAGTCGATTCACGGTAATCCCAATCAAACTCATTGGATGACAATAAAACGAGTCTTGGGGTATTTAAAACACACTCAAAACTATGTTTTGCATTATAATAAATATCCCGCAGTACTTGAGGGATATAGTGATGCAAACTGGATCACCGGATCATTTGAAGTTAAATCCACGAGTGAATATGTTTTCACCATTGGTGGAGGAGCGGTGTCTTGGAAATCATCAAAACAGACATGCATCGCCCGCTCTACAATAGAATCTGAATTTATAGCTTTAGACAAGGTCGGTGAACAAGCTGAATGGCTCAGGAATTTCTTAGAAGATATTCCATTCTGGCCCAAACCTTTGGCTCCTATATGTATACATTGTGACAGTCAAGCAGCAATAGGTAGGGCAGGGAGCGTAATGTATAACGGAAAATCTCGTCACATACGACGGAGACACAATACCGTTAGACAACTCCTCTCTAGTGGCGTTATCACGATTGACTATGTAAAGTCAAGATATAACGTGACGGATCCGCTTACAAAAGGCTTATCTAGAGAGAGAGTTAGTAGATCATCAATGAGAATGGGGTTAAGGCCGAGGACAATCATCATGGCGGTAACTCTACCTAGCAGACTGGAGATCCCAAGAGCTAGGTTCAAGGAGATCAAACAAAGTTGTGACTGACGGTTCAACATTGTCAAATAACTCAACCTATTCTCGGACGAAGACAATGTTCAGAAATAAGGATAAAACTTTATGGCTTGTTAATGAGTTAATAAAGCATTAAGATTTTTAATGATTATCTAAATATGACAGTGTGTGACCAGACAATGTGTCTATAGGACCACATGTTTAGAAATCACCTATGTGAGTGTTAAGTATAAGCCGCTTTAAAGGGGAATGACAGTGAAGGCCCATTCTCTATACACTCATGAAACCAGGCGGTGTTCATGGCTGAAACGAACACAACCGTGAGAACCATAAACGATTGAGGGTTGATTGTGTGACTTATGTTGTCTAGGTATACAACAAAGTTCGACTGTTTAAAGATATCAAATCTATCGATTGATCGAGTATATCCGATATAAGTTCACTACGGAAAGTTCAAAGGAAAACCTACTTATTCAGATGCAGTCAATCCTCGCTTGTATATCACACTTGTCCGCACATTCTTTTATATTATGGTCAATCCCCATTCATGTGGGGGATTATTGAATTTTGATATTGGTGAATGGAAAATGATGGGATGAAAAGTGAAGGGAATGTAAAAGGTCCCTTTTTCTTTGGTTGAAACAATTGTCTCACATCGGAAAAAGAAAGAAAAAAAGAAGTGTATATATTACATTACACATTCTCTAGTCACTAAAAGGGTTGATGGGGCAAGGACCCCTCGCGGCGTCGTCGTCGCTCGCTCGGCTCTGCTTCGGATTCAGATTCGTTTCGGATTCGAATTTGGACTGAGAGGCTGCAGATCTTTCGGCACCGCGGTGCCATTCTGCAGCACCACGGTGCCGATGCGGTCAGTTCCGAAGTTAAATTAGGGATTTCCGATTTTATTTTATTTTTCACCATTTTTGTGACTGTTCAGAAGGGTTGCAAACCTTCAGTACTTCCATGACTATATATTCGTTTGATTCCTCAGAATTTTACTTACTAATTTTCTGAACTACAAAACTTCTTCTTTTTTTGCGAATAAATTCGGTGTGATACACTGTCGTTAAGTGGTTCGCCGCTAACTGAATTTGGAGTACTACTATTCGGGTACGATAATCGTTCTATCCCGTGAGGGGATATTCCATCAACCTCGAGTACGGTGAGGAGAATAATTTCCTTAAAGACACACTTTGAACTAAGTGAGCTCGATTATATTTTGGAAAATATTTTTTCCAACACTGATTCTGTTCATTTTCGGTTATTATTGTACTAACACTTTGAAACTTCTTTTCTTGTCATCATCTCTAGGACTTCGACTGGCAGCAGCCGGGGGAGGTTCAATTGCACCAGCTGTTCGTGGTAGAGGCTGTAAGAATTGGGATGCTGAGCCACTATATTTGAGAATTAACAGAGATTGCTCATAAGAAGAAAGAATCTTCTGCAGAAGCAACTGCGGAGTCGATTCAGAAGGGGAAGCTACAGAGCTCAAGTAAGTTCTAAGCTGCTTAGTGTGTTCCATGCCTTGAGTTAGCTCATTGATGAGTGAGTTGTAATCCCAGGTAAAAACACAATCCATTTTAAGAAGGAATTAGAAAAAGAGGAAGCTCTTGTGGAGTCTAGCAACTTAGCTTTGTACGCTTAACTCTTTCTACTTGCGTAGCGTTCTAGTTCCTTGATATTGATACCTATGAAGTTGTACAGTAGGTAAGTGGAGCCGAACTTGGAGCTAGCATACGCGATTATAGGTAATTTAGACACGATGTGAACCTACTGAATGTCATTAACAAGCATTTTACCAGCACAATCTTGGAACGATGAAGGAGAAATTAAGACGGGTAGCTAGTTTATTTCAGGTTCTAATGGGTTCATAAATGTAGATGGAAACAATAAACATGCCTTTTTTTTTTTGGTGGATCAGAAGCTTAAGAGATTTCTGAAATTTGATCTTTTTAGACGTGTGGAAAATAATAAGAAGGTCCAAATGTTAATTGCTGACCAATTCAAAACCTCTGATTCCGCGTCCTTCCTTCTATTGGCGAGATTAGACTAGTGTTGCTCCATTCCAATTTATGCTATTGTATCTGACTAAATACAAAGTTTAAGAATAAAAAAAATATTTTTCAAATTTATTGGTTAACATAAATCGTAGATATTTATGAGTATAACTATGAATCAATTTATTAAGAGAAAAATGTGAAATTTAAAGCTGAATTATTACTATTATATAGGAGTATATAAAATGTCATTTTTTAGAGACGGATTAAAAAAGATTATTATATAAATTGAGAGTGATTTCTCAACACATATTATCCACTTACTTGGAAGGTGCAAGGCAACAAAGGTAGAAAGTGGACATTTTCGTTTGAGGTTCATTCTTCTTTCAGTCTGAAGAAGACTTTGGTTTATAATACAAAATTGTTACTCCTATTTAACTACATTAAGGTCAAAATTACCCCTCTATGAAAAGCAATGATAATGTTAAACAGTCCACACGGACTGTATGGACAGTGGGCCCACGACAGCCCCTTTGTATATTTGTAATTATTCTTTTATCATAATTGATATTGTAGTGTTATCATAATTGTAGAGTTAGTCTCCTTATAGAATATGAATTTAGATGTAGAAAGAAAAAATGATTTTTTCATTGTAACTTGTATATATATGTCTTTCATTAATAAGAATAATTAAGGGATTATTTCTTACATTCTTTCATTGTAACTTGGATTTCAATTGAACTTAGCCAATTTATTAATTGCATGAGTGATATCAGGTCGAGTGCAGTTTGTGATATACATCAGACTACCAATCACCGCATGATATCGCTCTGGCGTGCGACGCTTACCCAGATATTTGTCAAGCTTTTGACTTATATCCAATGTTGTTGATACCGGTGAACTGTCGAACATCCCAAATTTCTTCCGTACATTCTCGATGTAGTGAGATTGAGATAAGATCAGTCCATTAGATGTCTTAGAGATCTTGATCCCTAAGATGACATCTGCAATACCCATATTTTTCATGTCAAAACACTGTTTTAACATGTTCTTAGTTTGTAGGATTATTCCAGGACTGCTTCCAGTGATCGACAAGTCATCTACATATAGACATATCATGACGAAGGATTTGACATTTCCTTTCATGTAGACACATTTGTCACCTCCATTAATGGCGTATCCTTTTGATAGTAGAGTACTATCAAATTTCTCATGCCATTGTTTAGGGGCTTGTTTCAGCCGGTACAATGATTTAACAAGCCGACATACTTTTGTCTCTTATCCTGGAACCACATACCCCTCAGGTTGATCCATATATATTTCTTCTTCCAAATCACCATTTAGGAAGACAATCTTAATATCCATTTAATGTATTTCAAGATCCCGCAAGGCGGCGATAGCTACGAACATACGTATGGATGTCATTCTTGACACCGGAGTGTAGGTGTCGAAGTAATCAAGGCCCTCCTTTTGGCGATAACCCTTGACTACTAACCTAGCTTTGTACTTGTCGATAGAACCATCTGCCTTTAACTTCCGTTTAAGGATTCACTTACAACCCAACGGTTTGTGTCCTGGAGGAAGTTATGCCAACTCCCAGGTATGATTATGCAGAATGGATTCTATCTCACTTTCTAAAGCTTTCTTCCAGAGCGGTGCTTCTGGAGTTGACAATGCTTCAGCGATTGTCCGTGGTTCATCCTGAACCAAATAAGCTACAAAGTCTGGACCGAAGGACTTGTCCTTCCGTGCCCTTTTGCTTTGCCTTGGTTCCATCCCTGAATCTTCCAAGTCCTGAGAATCTGGAATACTAAATTCCGGATCATCAACTACTTCAGAATTTACTAGATCTGAACCGTTTCGATCTAGATAGTCAGTGACTCCTAGTTCATCAGAAGTTTGATCATAACTTCGTTTGCGAGAGGTTGCGTTATTTTCCTTATATGGAAATGTGTCTTCAAAGAACCATGCGTTCCTTGATTCCATGATCGTATCTTCATAGATATCCGGATGATCCGACTTGTGCACTATAAAGCGATAAGCACTACTGTTATTGGCATATCCGATGAATATGCAATCCACAGTCTTAGGTCCAATCTTGGCCTGCTTTGGCATATGTACTTTTACCTTGGCCAAGCAACCCCATACCTTCAAATACTTGTAGGTATGTTTCTTTCCTTTCCATAGCTCGTATGGAGTCTTGTCTTTACCCTTGTGTGGGACTCTGTTAAGAATTCTATTTGCGGTAAGAACAGCTTCTCCCCACATGGTTTGAGGGAGGCCCGAATTGATGAGTAGAGCATTCATCATTTCCTTTAGTATTCAGATCTTGCGTTCGGCAACCCCGTTTGAGTGAGGTGAGTAAGGAGCCGTTGTTTGATGAACTATACCCGATTGGATACAAAGTTCTTCAAAAGGCGCTACATATTCTCCCCCTCTATCGCTACGAATTGTTTTAATCCATCCGCTTAGTTGATTCTCAACTTCTGCTTTGTAGAGTTTGAATGCTTCAAAGGCTTCATTTTTACTTTTTAGTAAGTAAAGGTAATAAAATCTTGTGCCATCATCTATGAAAGTCACAAAGTACCTGTTCCCCCCTCTAGTTTGAGCGAACTTCAAATCACATATATATGTATGTAT
Organism: Przewalskia tangutica; assembly: GCA_029844215.1. Classification (NCBI taxonomy): domain Eukaryota; kingdom Viridiplantae; phylum Streptophyta; class Magnoliopsida; order Solanales; family Solanaceae; genus Przewalskia; species Przewalskia tangutica. The sequence goes on along the minus strand of CM056740.1, from coordinate 72,453,566 downwards.
AAGTTCTAGAGGAGCGGTATCCCTTTCGACTGATCTAAAGGGACTCTTGGAAAGTTTTGTCTCTATGCACACCTCACACTTACGTTGAGGGTTTATGTCAATAGACGACAGTAATTCCAGCTTTACCAATCTTTGGATATATTGATAGTTTACATGTTCTAATCTATGACGACATAAATTGGATGACTCAATCAAGTAAGTAGAGGATGTAATTTTATTGATAGTTGAAGCAGAAGGCATTACAGGTACAACATTAAGCGTAAAGAGACCTTCACAGACGAAGCCCCTTCCTACAAAAGTTTCATTCTTAGTGATTACAAATTTATTAGCCTCTAATACTAGTCTAAAACCAGTATTTACTAACAAAGGTCCAGAAATTAAATTTCTTCGAATTTCTGGAACATGCATCACTTCCTTCAGAGTTAGCTCCTTCCCAGACATCATCTTTAGGATCACCTTTCCTACCCCCAGCACCTCTGAAGAAGAATTGTTTCCCATGAAAAACTTCTTGTCTGAGACTGGTGTCTAAGTGGAGAAGACTTCTTTATTGAAACATATATGACGGGTAGCACCCGTGTCTAGCCACCATTGCACCGAATTCTCAACGAGGTTAGCTTCAAGAACTACCGTTGAGAACTCCTCAATCATATCGTTGACGAGCGTGTCTTCAACGATGTTAGCCTTGACCTTATTCTCACATTTTAGCTTGCGGCAGTCTTTGGCCATGTGACCAACTATACCACAGTGGTTACAATTTCCCTTGAACTTTTCAGTTGTTTGGGGCTTGCCTTCCTACTGGAACTTGCACTTCTTGCTTGAGTTCCCTTTGACTTCCGTCAGGTTTGCCTTAGCCTCAGCGATTTTTTTTCCATTTGGCATGGCCTTCTTATTGTCTTCCTGAATCTGGAGTTTGACAATAAGTTCATCTAGGGTCATCTCATTCGTTTTGAGTTTTAGATAGTTCATAAACTCAGTCCACGAGAGAGGCAACTTCTCGATTAATGCCCCAACCAAGAATTGTTTGTTGGGCTTTAATCCTTCCAAATCCAGGTGATACAGAATCATTTTGAAATTCCTGGACTTGGGATGTCACACTTTTGTTATCCACCATTTGAAATTTCAGGAACTTTCCAATGATGAACTTCTTACTACCCGCATCTTGGGTGTTGTATTTCTTCTGGAGTTTGTCCCATAACTGCTTGACAGTTTCAACGGTGCAATACCGTGTATAGTGGATCAGACAAACTGTTTAGAATATAGTTCCTACACATGAAATCACTATGTTTCCATGCTTCGCGAACCATCCTCATGTCGTCAGCGACATGGTTACCTTGGCCCCCTCCCGCCAAATCATTTGGCTGAGGGTCCACATCTTCTCCAACTAGTGGAGGGTCTTCGGTTAGGAAACGTGACATTTCCATAACCGTCAGGAAAAACAACATCTTTTGCTCCCATCGCTTAAAATGAGCACCCATGAACTTTTCAGGACGCTCATGGTGAAAACCAGCAGGTGTAGGGGCAGTGACGTCCCCTTGAGCAGTTGCAAAGGCGTTGGGAATGCTTACAACAGGATAATAAATATTGTTGACGCCTTGGGCAGGAACATAGGCACTATAAGTCCCCGGAGCAGCAGTGGAAGCATTGGTTGTGCCAAAACCAGTGTTGACACTAGTTGTGCCAAAAGCTGTGGTGGCACTCGTAGTTCCAAAAGCAGCTATAGCACTAGAAGTGCCAAAAACAGTAGTTTGGAAGACATTAGGAATGCTATGATCAGTGGTGACACTAGAAGTGCCAAAAACAGTGGAGTTGAAGGCAGCGTTAGTGCCTTGAACAGTTGGATTGAAGGCAATATGATTGCCTTGAGCATCGATGTTGTTCATGACATTGAATTGATCTTCAGCAGACATGTTGTTGTTGAAAGCAACGGCTATTATATTAAATTTGTGGGAAATATGTGTAGAGACAAGGAAATGAGAATGCAACGACAATAACAAGTGAGTAAGAAATCTAAAAATGATCAAATATGAGGGCTTGCTGAGTCGACCAAATTCTTGATCTATCCTTAAGATAATATTGCCCCGTATATCCTTTCAACGGTTGTAATGACAACTTATCTCCCAAGATAAAACAACAATCAAACAAATGAGCAAAGAGAACTCAAGTGTTTGCTTTGGAAGAAAGATCTTTGAGTCTTTGTGATTGCAAGAGAGGAAGACAATTTCAGAATTGTTTAGTGAATGTCAAGTGTGTTTCCAAATGAGCCTTGTGTCTCATTTTATAATGTGTAGATGATGACCTTCCAAATGGCTAAGTAATGGCCATGAATGTCATGTTAATGTCTTGAATTTGGAGTTACAATTCAGCCAAGTAATGACTGAATTCATGAGCAAAATAATGGAGAGTAAATACTCCAAAGTCAGCCCAAGAATCGGTTTTTTATTTACCTCCAACGGATTAAAGCGATCGAGGCGCGGCGCCAGTTCGGTAACTTCTGGGCGGAACATCAATGTAGTCGCGGCCGCCCGGGGCGTCGCGACCTTCAATTCGGTGAGTTATCAAATTGAAACGTCAATTAGTCGCGACCGCCAATTCGGTGGGTTACTGGAATTGAAACGTCAATTAGAGCCGCGACCCTCCAAGCGCTGCGACCCTTACTTGTAGGAGTCGCGACCTTCTCGATTTCGTAGTGATTTCTGATTCATTTCATCTTTACACATTATACATTTTTTCCTTCATTTACCAACGTGAAATCATTCGTCATTTGACCAATAACCGTCTATTACCCTACGTCTCAAACAATTCGTATACGTACCAATATCTCTTCCATTAAGGAAATTTTGATCATTGGTACTATGTGTGCACGTGTGTGGAAACAAGGTTTCCTACGTGCGGGACCCCAATTATTCGATTCATAATTAATAGAATTTACTTTATTTTACGTTTAATAAATATTTTCAACATAAATAACATGAGTCTACATTTTAACATAAACTTTTACTTAAATGAGATTAAGCTTTATGAAAATCCAGGAACATTTCAAATATTTGGAAACCACAATGAAATTGTAGTCAAGATTCACGGCCTATGACACAAAAATAAGAAGACTCACTTTAAATTGCTCAAATCGACCATTAGGATTATTTTTAATATTTGTCTTTAATTTCTTTGATTTTTGATCTGGTGTTCGTTATTGACATCAAAGCCCGATCAATTCGAATTCACACTGCGTAAGACACATTCGAAAAAACTTCCTACCAAAAATTAATTGGTACTCATGACTCGAACCCCAAAATTTCTCGTTAAGAAAGGAATAACATTATCCGCTTCACCACATTATTTTATAATTTTTTGAATATTCGTTATAACTCGTAAAGCAATAACATTTGGTGTATGTAAAAGATTAAATTAAAAGACCCGAGAATATTAGCGGGTAATTCAATTTCAGCCACGTGGTCATAACCGCGTTGCCCGTGGCCCCATTATCCTCTCTTTCTACTCTACACCGCCAAAACGCCACCAGCCCAAACTGCCCGTTACCCCACCCTATATATAACCAAAATTCAATTCATTTTATTTCAACAAATTTAACTTTTCATCACTATGACAAACCTCTCCGTCGTCGTTTTATTCCTCTTTTTCACCCTCTCACTTGCTCGCACTCCGTTTACTCTAACGGAAAATGACGTCACTCACCTCAAACTTCCTTACGAAAATGACGTCATCCGCACCGAAGAGACTCGATCCGTCCATCATGCGCCATTGAACTTAGTCAGATTCCGTCCGATCAACCGTCGTTTCCGTCTCCGATCGAGTCTGCCGTTCCGCCTATGTCGCCACCACCGGAATCCGGTATCACGGCGTCAGATCCGTTACGGTAATGATATGATACTGTCTTCTAAGAATAATAACATTGATTTTGATAAGTTTGTGTACCGTATCGGCGTGCGTCAGATTCCGTCGGATCCGTTCAATTTCCACCACCACCACCACGACGATGATCACAAGGAGAAAGGTAGAAAATATGTATGAAAAACTCTCATATAATTTGTAGGCATAATATACAGAACCTCAAACTTGGTCTCTGTTGGCAAGTATGCCCTAATTGTGTACAAGTATGCACCTTAATTTGTATAAAATTGAACACGTAAACACAAATGATGATATGACACTGATGTGACATATAAATATTGGAGATGTTGGGATGATCATTTTGTAAGTTGTAGTGTTCAACTGACAAAGTGGAGATAAGTTAAGGTGTTTGCTTATGCACATCCAAGGTAGGAGGGCATACTAGCCAGTGGACGCCAAGTTTGAGGGTCAGTTTATATATTATGCGTAAATTTTACTCTCTTCTGTCCCAATTTATGAGATATTTTTCGCTTTTTTACCAAATAGAAAAGTTGTAATTTATAGTACTTTACTTGTAGTTTTCAAATATATAAATTTTAATCTTAAAATATTGAATTAATCTAATCTAATTGAAATTTTAAATTTAGCCAAATTGACTTTTGAAAAGCGAAAAGTATCACATAAATTGGTATGGAGAGTGTATCACATAAATTGGGATGAAGTATAAGATTGCTACTATAACTAATAACTAATTATTCTAGAAAAATGTGGTAGTAGCAGATGCAACATCCAACAAGAAGATGTGGAAGTTTCTGGATGACCACGAACTGGGAAAGATCTCAAAGTTTCTAGATCGCACTAAGTTTGGTGAAATTGAATCGAAAAGTGAAAATCAAATCCATGCGCATCATGTTGATGATGATAATGATGAGGCTGACATAAGATCAACGCTTTATGCAAAGCACTATGAGATGAAATTGAGGAAGCGTTTTCATTATAACAATGGTGAAGAAGGTGAAGAAGCTGAAGAAGAAAAAGCTAAGGAAGAGAACAAGTGGCATAAGAGAGAAATGAAGAAAGGTGGATTCATGAGGAGTGTTCGTAAGTTCTTGCATCACTACTTTGATTGAAGCATATTTGCTATTGTGCTGTATAATATATAATTGAACTCTATATATAAGTATTTGTATGTGTCTGTTATTTTGGTTTGTTTTGCTGTTGTTTGTAAATAACTTTGCATCCATGTGAGATGTAGTAGGAACTAGGAAGTATACTAATTAATAATTATTACTACTATATTATGTTTTGGAATATGTTGCCATATGATTGTACTAGACATTTGTAAATCTTGTCTTATATATACAGAAAAACATTGTTTAGTGCTGGATTTAAAGTTCCTAATTTTTGGATAGCAAAGGTAATCATTATGCTTGGGTTGACATTCGATTAGAATAAAGGTTGTTGTTTCTTTCAATCTGGTTTTTGAAGAACTGGTGCTATTGAAATCAATGAGAAAAGCAATAAACTTGTTGATGCATCTGATGAACTTGTTGTCTGTTGATGCATCGAATGTCATGCCTCAATTGGCTGGTTGGTATGAAGTAGGGCAGAAAAAGAGATTGATGTCCTTTTTAAAAAAAGATTGTTTTTGTTGCTTGCTTAGCCCCACCTTGATCCCTCTTGTTTTAGCTAAACTGATAAGAAATGGATAACTCTTATCTGAAAAATAGTTGTGATGAGACCAAATCCTCATCCCATAATCTATGTGGAACAAACTCACCAACCCCATGCCCAACGCTGCTAATTAGAGGGTGAGAAACGTATTAGGGCTCGACATTGGGTAAAAATGTGTCCGATTCTGATACTATAAAAAAATGAACCTTGGACTACCTCAATTTCAAAAAGTTAACTCATGATGTGAGGATTGTTCCTGACCATATACGGAGACCAACAATAACAATAACATCATACCTTGTGTAATCACAAATGGAGTCTGGGGAGAGTGGTGTGCGCAACTGCGCGCAACCTTATCTCTACCTTAACAATATAGGGAGGTACTTTTCGATAAAAACTTACCTATACAATATGTTTACATCAAATTAATGATGAATAACACGTGTTTGAATTTACACAACTAGCTATTAATCGTGACTAATAAACGTATATTTTCACTTTATTAAATCACTTAAATACAGTAACTTGAATTGATTTGGTGTAAACGCTCAGTCGGTTTACCAACCAAATTGCGCTCATAAGAAATGTTCCGGTCCATATAAGGAGATACATCGCTATCCTACAACCGTTGTGGGACAATTTCAACACTAGCTTAACGATTAATTTGTTGAATCATGAATTGCCATTAACTTGAGTTTGATTAATTTTCTTTTTGGTGTCCACAGAATTGATCTTGAAAGACTAAAAATGTTTCAGTTACTTTTCTGAGCTTCTCAAGTTCTGAATGGTCTGTATTGCTTAGAAGATCATCTTTCAAGGGAAATGTGATATACATGCAGCTTATCAAGAGTAATATGTCTTATTGCCTTGCTGCTGATCACTTAGGTAATTTGGTTGACAAAACCTTTCTATTTCCTGTGTTAAACGGTTAACGGTGTCCAAATGGAGTAGCAAGAATCATTGACGAAAAAAGAGAATACTTTAGTTGTCCCAAATGAAGTATGTTGCAAAAAAAAAAAGCATTGAAGGCATATACGCCAGATATCTACTTGCTACATCAGTTAATTTTCTCTGTGAGATCTTATTAAATGTATTGTGAAATGGTTCATAGAGGCCAAAATAGGTGCTAAACTCATCCGGAAAAAAATGGATTTGTCCTCTGAAAAAATTCTTTGGATATGAGCAACTTTTCCAATAAGAGTAGTGACATGATTCTTTTTCAAAGAATTGATATTGCTAAGAGAGTAGTTTTCCAAAAGTACTACTGCAATTATGAAAAAACAAATGTGTGTATGTTGGTGGTGTTCTCTATGCTCTGCTTTCTCTATTTCGTTTATATATCGGGTGTTTTCTATATCTCTTGGTGCTTTTGGTACACACGACATATCCTCCCATTTGCTCCAGCTATGAAAGAAAAGAATGAGCGCAACACTATATTCTCTTCTACCGCTCTTTGTTTACTTCTAGCCTTCCCGAACTCCTACACTATCACATGTTTCTTGTGATACAATGCCAACCTTCTTATTTTATTTTACACATTAAGTCTATAGAGTTGGGCGTAAAGAAGCTCTTTGAAATCGTCTTTGCTGGCTCTGCTAAAGTACCAAGATAGAATCACTTGAAGAATCCTCCTAAAGTCATAGATTTAAATAATCTCAACTTGTGCAACAATCCCTGTCCCAACTTAGAATATATTGATGGAGGCAAAGAATTGCCTCATGGCGGCTAGATTACAATAAGCAACATCAGCTATAGTGCTCAAGACTTAAAAGTCCTTCCTGTTGATGTTTTGTTTCACCCTTTCAGGTACCAAACAGTCATTTCATTGCTTCTATTCCATCAGTTAAAGTTATGGCTGGCCAGTGGGCCGGGACGACCCGGTCCCACCCGTCCCGCCCCAACCCCGTTTAAAAAAAATCGGTGTCGGGATTCGAATCCGGGACGGGACATTGTCTCGGCCCGTCCCGCCCTAGGCCTGCCAAGTCCCGTCCCGGCCCCGTGCAAAAATAACCGTTGCACCAACGGCCATTTTACATCTTGGCCGTTGTGCAACGATCATTTTTTGCCTCCCCCAACCCCCCTATCCCCTTTATATTTATTTTTAACCCCTAATTATTATATTTACACTTAACCCAATTTTTCAACTATAAATACCTCATCTTTCTCACAAATCTTCCTACAATTTCTCTAATCTCTCAATCTATCTCTTTACATGTCTACATTGTCTACTAAATATTAATTTTTATTTAATCATTTGGGATTAAAGTTGACAACTAGCTTGAAGATCATCCATCCAGCAAAGTTTCAATTTTCAACCTCTCAATTACACGTCGACGTTACGTCGTCGTTTGGTACATTCGTTCCTTCATTAAATTATTATTGTTTCTTCATTTTATTTAGCGCACTTAATTTCATTATCTTTAATTATTTATTTGCATAATTATAATGGAAGGATTTAAACGTATGATTACGGGTAAGAGTACTTCTACTAGTAGGGGTAATAAGGGTACGGATACTTCTTCTAGTTATATTCATCCTATTTCTAGACAGGATCCTATTCCTAAACTGAATGATTTTGTTGATACTGAAAATTTTCCTGAAGTACCATATGATTTAGACGATGAAATATTTTCTGAACTCCACAAAATTTTAATTTAGAAGATGATCTAGATGATGACACACACACACTAATGTATATGACACATCCACTAATGCGCCTTCAACTGAAATGCCTCATATTCCCCCTAGTATGAGACTAGTATGAGACGAGGTCCAACAAAACGATCATTAAAATCAGATGCATGACAAATTTTTATTAGAGACGTAGCGAATCAAGTAGCTATATGTAAAATTTGTAAAGTAGTTTTTAGTTTTAAAATGGACAAGGTCAGGGTGGGGCGGGGTTTTAATGAGACATTTCAAACAAAAAACACGCAGCTAGGTATGTCCAATACGATGCTAAAAAAGGGTGTGCAAGCGTCCTCTCCATCGGGACAAGGTTCACATACTGTCCCGGATCAAGTACATGGTCAAACTAATCCTATGACATGGGAAATTGTAGGCCCTAAATACGATAAACATAGAGATAGAGAAGCACTAACAAAATTAGTTGTTGTGGAGGGTTTGCCTTTTTCATTTCCTGAATTTCCTGGTTTTATTCATTACATTAAAGAAATGTATAATCCTGCTTATAAATGTTTTCCTAGATCAACTGTTAAAAGTGATGTATTTAAATTTGCACACGAATATCAACAATATTTACGTTATTCATTATATCATTTTTCTGACAAAGTATCTATTACATCTGATATAGGTCGTAGTACTAACAATCATGATTATTTAACTGTAACATTTCATTGGATAGATTATAAATGATTTATGCAAAAACGTGTTTTAGCGTATATAGGCACACTGATAATTTTATTGCAGAAAATATTTATTCTGTTTGCAATTATTATGACATAACTGATAAAATTATGACTATTACATTAGATAACACTTCTTCTAATAATTATGCTATTAATATTTTAAAAAATAGTTTAACTCCATCTTTTCCAGATCATTTTCATATAAGATGCGCCTGCTATATATATAATTTAGTTGTAAAGGTGATCTATCACTTTTTACAGACATTCTTGAAAAAATATAATTTGTTATACACTATATTTCTAAAAATAATAGAATACAACGAAAAAAGGAATATAAAAAAATTTGTCACGATTGCGAACTACCTTATAAAAAAATTACCGAAGAAGTACTCAGTAGGTGGAATTCTTTGTACCATCAACTACTTGTTACTTATGACTATAGAAGACATATAACTTTATTTTTTAAGGCTCATAATTAAAATTCAGCTTATATGTTATAGCGACTGAGACAAAATTAAAGAACTTATTGTATTTTAGAGAAATTTTATCAAGCAACAAAAAAAAATCGATATATATTATCCTACTATTTCAACTATGTTGTTTTATATAACTCTCATATTTTATTACTTAATGAATATATGGCTAAATCAACTTATAAGACATCTATTAAAAAAATGTTTATCAAAATAAAAAATATTTTATTCTTATTTTCACTATTTATATTATTAGTGATGTATTACATCAATCTATTTAAATAGACGGATGTAAATCACTTATTAAACTATTTATGATTGTATAGCAGTACTACCACCTCCAAGTTCCAAAAATCCAATTGATCCATCACATATTGAACAAACCAAAGAAGAAGTGTTGTTTAGCATACAAGATGAATGCAAAAAAGTATATAAATATTAGCACGAAAAAAGTGCTAGCAAACAACCGGCTTCCGTACCATCTTCTTTTTCTTCAATACAATCTAAAAATTGAAAGCTTCAGAAATAAAATGTGTGGTACTAACACTACTAACCAAATTAGTGAGTTTGATGTGTTTGTTTTGCAGGGTGTTTTACCGTACCATGTAGTTTTCAATGAAGAAGGACAAGAAGACTTGCTGAAATACTAGAGGAAGAATGAGAAGACATTTCTGACACTTTCAAGGAACACTCGAGATGTTTTGAACATTCAAACGTCATCAACGGCGTCTGAAAGCGTTTTTTCTGCGGGAAAATTTCAATTAAGGAGCACAGATATTCATTGGCAGGAGACTCATTGGAGATTGCAGTTCTATTCAGAGACTGGATTCGTGCAAAGCGTAGGAGGTGCGGCCAATGGGAGATGAATGAAGAAGAAGAAGAAAACCACAACGACATCTTATCTGAAGGTATGAGTAGCGACGTGGAGCAATTTTATCAAGATATATCAATTCAACCGAAGAAACCACATGAAATTATAAGGAAAATAGAACATGTTTTTTGAAAGTGTAATTTTTTTAATTGCAATTTTACTATGTTATTTGCAACTTTTGAACGACACTATAAAATTATAAATTTTGATAATTGTATCTGTATACTGTATTAGAAAAAAATCATATTTCTATTAAATAATATAAGAGGCACAAAAATAGTCTTGAAATGTTTTTATTACATTCTTGTTCAATTATTGAGTTGGCAAAAAATAAACATCCCTTCCCTGACCCCTAGCCACCGGGACCGGAACCGGGACTCTATCTCGTCCCACTCGGATCCGGCCCGCCAGCCCCACTTCAGCTCGATCCCGTCCACCTCTCCGTCCCGCCCCGACTCCGTCCACTGGTCAGGCCTAGTTAAAGTTCTTGTTGAGTAAAATAGACGATGATAGGTTGGAAATTCAGAACACAGAAGTCCAAGTGCGAGTAGCGTTGACCAGCTTTTGTAGTATTTCTCAGGTACAAATTTCAAAACAGGGGAAGTGTTATCCCGGAACTTAGTTTGTTCTGATATAATTCATTTTTATTCAACAAAGTTGTGCAAGATTGGTGATTGTACGAGCTTGGAAAAACTAGTGAGGCTGATTAAGTCTACTCCTAAGTTATTTGTATATAATAAGATTGTTATATTTTTTAGTAGCATTCTAGGAAACCATATTCTTGTGAAATTATGTTATACTTTTGATATCAAAGCTTGATTTAGATATTGTTGCCGGCCAATTTATTCCCCGAAGCACAGGCATCCATGATCCAACTTATAAATAATATTGTAAATCTTATATTGTCGGGCACTGGCTTCGCACATCTAGTTTTCAAATAAATGTGAATCTGGCTGGTTATGTCACCGATTCCTTTTGTGCTTAAAAGTTTAGAATGAAACTCAAAAGTTAAATATGCCATAATCCAGAAACAGGAAAATTTGCTAAATAACTTACTTTGAGGCGGTCCAATTAAGTACAAATCCTGCTAGAATTTCGAACTCAAACCTATAAGCGTCTGTTTGGCCAAACTTCTGAAAATATGTTTCTGTTTCTTAGAAGTAGTTCTGCAGAAACTGTTTTTAGAATATCTGTTAGGGTGGACCTATAATTATAGAAGTAATTTTGAGAAACTGAAACAGTTTCTTGTTTGACCCACATTTATGCATATTTACTAGAATATTCTTTTTAATAGATTTAAAACTATTTAAAATATTCTTTTTTATCCTATGTTTCTAAAAAATAGTATATCTTTACACTTTAATATTTTTTTTTTTAAATTATTTAATTGCTTAATCAAAAAATAATATTATATTGTACATAAGAAATATAACGACAATATGATAGTCAATGACTCAAATATGTCCAAACCTACCTCCGCCCTACTCACACCTACCCCCACCCCATCCTCAAATTTCTATATCATATTTTTTTTTACTTTTATATAAAAAATATGAATCATTTTCTTCCCCCCTACCCCGTCCACCTACCCCATTCTCAAATTTCTATTTTATATTTTTTTTACTTTTATAAATAATTTATAAAAAATATGAATTTTTTCTTACCCCCTCCCGCCCCACCCCATTGACCTACCCCATCCTCAAATTTCTATTTCATATTTTTGTTACTTTTATAAAAAATGATTGAAAATATGAATTTTTTTCTTTACCTTACCCTACCGTCCACCTACCACAAGGTAAAGTTTGTTACCTTTTCAAAAGGTAAAGTTTTAAAACGAGATTTGCGTGTTTATACTGTAATTCCCAAAATGTTTAATTAATTAGAAAATGTAAAATTAGTTGCCTAATAGTTGGTTGTTGTTGATGAACACCACAAGTTGGTTGCCTTTGTGATGATAATTCGTTGCTTGTTATGCAAACCTCGTATTGAAAATGATAAATGACTCCAAAATATATTAATTTCCTCATGGTCGTGGATGGTCTCGTTATATCACAAAGCTAAATCTGAAATAAACGTCACCAATATGTATGTTTATCAATATTACAAAGGCAATTAGTAAATTACCATTCCAATTAGGATGGTGCATAGTAAATAGTAAAATAAAAGTCCAACAACAACAAGTCAACAACCAACCAACTACAACTACTAGTATAATTAAGTAGTCTTCTAGACACCCGCAAGGGTAGCCAAGTTGGTGTAGCAGTAGAGCGCGGGATCGCAAGGTCACGAGTTCTATCCCCTGCATAAACCTTCTTGGTTGAGCCTGTTACACATGACTTGCAAAATGTGGTTAATCGACTGACGTGGTTTGCAGACTATTGCGTCAGCTCGGAATTTACCCTGTGAGCACTTCGTCAAAAAAAAAAAGTAGTCTAGACTATTAGTAAGCCATGTCATGAAATTTAAAGAAACATTGAATTTTTCTAGGATTTATATTTTTTAACATGTCATGATATTTATGCAGTTATCAACATATATTATTAATTAATTTTTTTTTAAAATATAAAAAGATATTATTTTAAAATAAAATAAAAAGAAACGAGTGTCACGTAGCAAAAGTCTGACGGAGCAATGCCGCGTGGAGGTAGAAGGTCCACGGGTCGTGAACTTCTTTTTCCGGAAAAGAAGCAATGACGGTATTTGGGGAATAAGCATCGGCTAACTATGTGCCAGCAGCCACGGTAATAAAGTCTGAGTCTTTGCTTTCTTCTTTCATGCTTTCCGGCCCAGTAATAGGGGAGGACGTTTCACTTCAGAGGATGCAAGCGTTATCCGGAATGATTGGGCGTAAAGAGTCTGTAGGTGGCTTTTTAAGTCCGTCGTCAAATCCCAGGGTTCAACCACGGGCGGTGATGAAACTACCGCCGAGTACGGTAGGGCGGAGGAATTTTGGTGGAGCGGTGAAATGCGTGAGATCGGAAAGAACACCAGCGAAAGCACTCTCTGGGCCGACATCGATTGAGAGAGGAAAGCTAGGGAGCGAATGGGATTAGATACGCTACCTAGCCAACGCTTAGATCGGCTCTACCCAAACTTTTGGTTCACTGACATTCCCACTTGTCCATTATTCTTGACTGTGTTTTGGATATCAATCGGACCTCCCGGAAAGGTAATTTTAATGTGGCGATTTCCTTCTTTGCAATCGGTTCGCTCTGACACCATTGCTCACAGCTAATTGTCCACCCTTTTCAAGTGTGATTTCTTTGCTTTCGCCGAAACGCTCAACTGAACCTTTACAACTTAGTTTTCACATTGAACCAAATTCCTAGGATCTCCAGTTAGTATGATTGGATTACCACCGCAAAGTTTCGTATGTATTGGGTTTTAAGTACATTCCCCTAGACAGACAGTACATTGATCTTTGGGTAGGTGTTGTGTTATTTCTACGTACTTACGCAAGTGTACGTATCGCTTCAAGTAATATAGTCCGTAAGACCGAATATCATCCACAAAGACTGGTTATCAAGTACCGATTATCTATTCTATGATATCTATTTGGTTAACGTTATTTTGTTTGACAATTATAACTACGAATTAAAATAAAGTGCAGAAATTAAACTAATGTTGAAAATACTTTGGGATTTAAAACAGTTATGATGGAGATAGGGCTTCCAATCTCCTCAACTATCCACTCTTTCACGCGTTAATGCAATGCTAATGATTCTTCTTCGTATTAAGATAACAGATTAACTAATCTGTCATTATATTCCGGTTAGGACATACAAGAGCTCAATCATGTGCAGAAACCTTCTATATTTCTATGATAGATTTTACCACACAAGAGGATTAAGAACAATAACCCTAAACACTACACAAGTATCGGAGAACTTTCGTCCACGATTTTAACCTATGTCTATTCAACTACAACATATTCAAATCTCACCTTTCAGAATTTTGATTCGAAATCATATATGTGATGACAATTAGTGATCAGTTAATTATCAAGCAATCAAAACAATTATTGAATAGATCTTAATATGCCTGAAGAAGAAATCAATAACTAATGCATTAACTATATGAAAGAGTTTCAAGCGATTCGACGGAAAACCCTAATAAAGTAATTAGCTCCTAAACATTGTCATGCTAAGAACTAAATTACAATCCAACATAAACTGAATTAAAGTAAAGAAAAGAGAAAGAACTTGAACAAAAGTCTCCAATTGTATAGGTTGTAGCCACCGTTCTACTCTCCAAAGTATTTTTTTTAGTATGACATGGTTTAGGGTATTTATATCTGAGAAAAACATTGCTTCGGACCCTTTTATCCCTGTTAAATTTCGGCCCAAAAATATGGAAATCCCGAGTCGGAGCCGCGGGCCTAAATGGCTCGAAATCACTGGCAGTTTCTGCTTCTGAGGAGCCGCGGCCCTTCGTCAAGGCGCCGCGACCCTTCGTCCAGGCGCCGCGGCCCTAATTCCTTCAGCCGCGGCTCATCTGCGTCGCGACCCTTTCTTGTCTTGAGCCGCGGCCCTTGACATGTTTTCGTCGAATTTCACCTGATTTCTTCTATTCTTCTTGGAACATTTTAGGCTTCATTCCTTGGGCTGTGCTTGTGCAAATTTCATCGTCATTGAGGTCATTTCATCCTCAATTATGTATTTCCTCCTTTGGAATCGCTGTGACTCAAAAGAAGGAAAAACAACTCTAATACTATACTAAACACAAACGAAAAGAGTAAAATACTAACTAAAAATGACTCAAAAGAGTATACCAAAATACACTCAACAAACACCCCCAAACTTACACTTTACTCGCGCTCGAGTAAAGCTCTAAACAAAAAATAAAAACAAAATAAAAACAATGACTCTATGAACTGGATCAAGTAGTTGTAGCAATGCTTCTTGAACATCATGGATGAAAGATGAGATAATATGTTAGAACATATAGCATGAATATATAGCAATATAGAATTTCAAGTTAGATATTTCGCAGATTCACTTAAATCATAATTAATGGAAACATAAACACCTAACCTATGCATGTCAATTTCATTTCATCTTTCCCAAAATACTATAGATCTGTTTACTTGCTATTCTCCACTAATCATAGATATACACATTAAGGATCTTCAGGACTTTCAAGGGTTGTAATGTAGGCTAGGTAGGGGTAGGTAAAAGTGGGCATTTAGACTCAAATTACCATAAACATTTTTCATTCAACTTTGTCATTCTTTTTGACTTTCTTTTCAATTTCATACCTATTTTCTCCCCTCTTTTCTTTTGAGAGAATGAGATACATTATAATTAACAAGCACCCCCAAACTTTATTTTTTTTTGCATATTTTTCATTGGGGTGCATCAAATTTATATTCTCTTTTTGATTCTTTTTCAACACTTTTCATTCCAAGAGTTTTCAAATATCACTTATGACACAACATATGAATCATTGAGTGTCAAAGAAAGATCTTATTTTAGGCTCAAAGGGACTGATTAGTGATACAATTTAGGTCAGGATAGATAATGAATGGTAAGAAGGGCTATCAAAGAAATGTCTGAATCATTTTCCTAAATATGTACATCTTAACTATTTCGTCTCAAATAACAAACAAACAAGTTTTCTAGACTTTTTTCAACTTTTCTTTTCATAATTGACAACACATAGGCTAAGCACAAATATCCCAAATAATTAGATGTCATGAATCTTTGGCATATCTAACTTAAGCACACATATTTTTGCTTTCAATTCCATTACATTATCCCACTTTATTCACTCAATGTCTTTAGAAACTACATCATGCTTGATCAAAAAAAAATTATGACTCACGAACACATAAAACAAACAAAAAGAAAACAAAACACAAAACAAAGTAGGATCCCCCCAAACTTGATTGACACATTGTCCCCAATGTGTAAAGACAAAAAAATAAAGGGACACTTACAGACACAACACATCGGTCACAACATAGGTGTGGGTTGATGGAAAAATCACTGTGCACAAAGCCGACGGAGGAGCCGCGACCCTTGGAACGTGCGCCGCGACCCTAATTGCCTGGCAGAATTCACTGAGGCTACTGCCTCTCTTGCGCCGCGGCTCTCTCAACAGGCGTCACGACTCTAATTCCCTGAAGTTTTGATTTTTCCAGTTTTCAGCATTTTTCTCCTCAGAGTTAGTCTCTGCTCTTTATCTGTCATCCACAAACACTAAACATACCAGATCGTGAGACTGTTCAATACGAAATTAAAATAAACTAAAATGAAATTAAAATAACATAATTAAAACATTGGGTTGCCTCCCAAGTAGCGCTGTCTTTAACGTCTTTTAGCCGGATGCAAATACCTGTTCACTCAAGGGGGTAGATGTCACGCCCCAAATTTTCCTAAGTCTTTACTTAGGGCGTGATGGCACCTGGATAATTATTTTCCACCAGGAGCACCATTTAATTCTCTTTATTTAAAAATTTAAACTTTTATTCAAATACGGAGCTATTAATAAAATAACAATAAAGAAATTTGTTTATGACTTTATTAAAAATATAACGCGAGCCCATGCTCGTGCAAATATTGTTTCTACATAGACATACTGACAAATATTATTCTAAGTTGGAAGGGAGACCATTCCACACGGGCATTTCCCGAGACATTGGAACTGACATTCTGAACCTGACGAGTACCAAACCCGAAACAATGGACTTGGTATGACAAAAGGCTGCGGGACGATCGCTAGCCTTGGCGTGGAGCCTTTCCTCTATCACGCTTTCCTGAAACATGTTAAATAAAGAGTCAGCCCTACCATCTGGGGCTGAGTGAGAACCTTACCCTGCAATTCAAAGTAACACCACAATATTCCAAGCGCAATCACATTATAACGTAATAAGCATATTGCAAAAACATATCAGGTTACAACATTTTTAAATATGTAGCAACTCCTCATAGGAAATTCTCAGTTTAACTAACACTTCATTTTATCTCGTATTATACGTTAGGACATTCCCCTGCATTTCCACATGTTTGTTACATTTATATATTTGTGAACGCGTATTCACTTTTCATATTTATATAAATGTGAACATGTATTCATCTTTCATATTTGTTGCGGCGTGCAACCCGATCCATTATATTTACGTATTTGTGAACACGTATTCACTTTGTGTTTTGTTGCGGCGTGCAACCCGATCCATTATGTTTACGTATTCGTGAACGCGTATTCACTTTACGTTTTGTTGCGGCGTGCAACCCGACCCATTATATTTACGTATTAGTGAACGCGTATTCACTTTACGTTTTGTTGCGGCGTGCAACCCGACCCATTATATTTACGTATTTGTGAACACGTATTCACTTTACGTTTTGTTGCGGCGTGCAACCCGATCCATTATGTTTACGTATTTGTGAACGCGTATTCACTTTACGTTTTGTTGCGGCGTGCAACCCGATCCATTATATTTACGTATTTGTGAACACGTATTCACTTTACGTTTTGTTGCGGCGTGCAACCCGATCCATTATGTTTACGTATTTGTGAACGCGTATTCACTTTACGTTTTGTTGCGGCGTGCAACCCGTTCCATTATATTTATATATTTATGTGAACACGTATTCACTTTTCATATTTTTCAGAAGATCGAATAAATACTATTCTCTTTTCTAACATTTTGTCATTCATACTTGTAACGATTATAACTTTTTAACCATAACTCCAACTAAGGTGTTTCTCAAGCGGAAACTAAGGTAAGACGGGGATTTTTCACTGTACCAAATTTCATTTAAAACTACTTTGGGTAACTAACACAAATTTATCCTCAAAACAGCCACATGAAATTTGTTTCGGCAGAATTTTTATTAAACAGAACACAATCTTAGAATAGTCATAACTCCTAATCTGTAAACCCGTTCAAGCCCCATAAAATCTCAAAACGACGAGAACAGAGAGCTACACGTCTCCATGTGAACCATCCTTTCATATTCTGTACCATTTGGTACAGTTTTACCCTTTTATTCGCTGCCCTTCCTGGATCTCGATAGATCCGAGGCAGAAACTTTAAACAGAGATAACTCTCAATCCGTAAGTCAGATAGACCCCCGTAAGGTTTCAAAATGTCCACAACAGAGAGATCTAGAACTTTCATTTAGCAACAATTTTCATATTCCCTACAGATTAGTACAGTTTTACGTTTCAACGTCCTGCCCTTCTGGATTCCGATGAATCCGAGGCAGCAATTTCAAACTATAATAACTCTCAACTCGTAAGTCCGTTTTAATAACTATTTATCTATATCTGTCCGTAACAGAGAGATTTACAACCATGTAAATTTTCATATAATTCTAATAAGTAAAACTCAATAAAAACAGTCCGTAATTATGCCTTTCCGAATTTCGGCCAAATCTAAGGCAGGAACTTTGAACTATGATAACTTTCAAACTGTATGTACATTTTACCTAATTTTTGGTTCTATATGATCATATTAGAGAGGTGTACCACTCCTCCGAATTTCAGCAAATTCTAACAATTACAACTCAGTGAGAACAGTTCGTAAAGTTCATGACGCAACTAGTTGTCTAAACAATCAAAAGTTCAATATTTCTTTTCAACACTCAATTCTTATTCTAACATGTATTGAACTTAAAATAAAGGATGTTACCAAGAATTTCTGAGTGAGAAAACTCACATTGTAAGCGTAAAAATGATTGTTGTTCGGTTGCAAAACATGACCCTTGCTCCCTAGTATTTTTTTATTATTATTCTTGCCCTTTTGAAAACTTTCAGATTTGTTTTCTTCTTGTTCATTTTTTTTTCTGATTTTCTATTCTTTGTGATAGTCCTTTGTTTGTGCCAAGTATAATGTATAAGTAAAGGTGTTTGTAGGAGGTGGAAGGACAAGGGATTGAAGGAAAATTAAAGAGGGTTTGGGTCAGGGGGTTTATGGCGAGTGAATATGAAGAAGTTCAGCAGTCCTTATTAATTCTCCATTCATTTTCCCTAGTAGAAACATTTACATATATGAGTGGTTAAAGGCTGATTGATTTTCCAGCAGAAACATTATGTCACTTATTTATTCGTTAATCACTTAGCCAACCTTTGGTTAATACAAATAAACTGTAGAATTTGTAAAGTTCATCAAGTAATTAAAGGTAGGCTAATTTAACACAATAAAAAAAAATTATGTGAAAGAGAATCCCATAGAACATAATTTTATAAGAAAGCTTTTATTATGGACGTTTTTTTTTTAGGCATAATAGTTATTATAGGATATGCATAAGTCCAAGTACTAATCATCACTAAGAGATGTAGTATATTTCCACCACCCTTATATATATATATATTTTTAGTAGGGATATAGTATATTACTACCACCCTTATATATATATATATATATATATGAATTTTTCTGGATTTTACATTTTCTCCTCCTTAAGTAACATTCGTCCTCGAATGTGAACACGGTCATAACATAATCACATAGACACAATAATTATTATTGTTATTATTGTTATATATATATTATTCTTATTTAAAAGAAATTTTCTGGATTTTACATTCTCTCCTGCTTAAGTAGCATTCGTCCTCGAATGTGAACAAGGTCGTAACATAATCACATAGACACAATAATGTTTATTGTTATTGTAACAAATTTGGGGCTTCACATTCTCCTTCACTTAAGAAACATTCGTCCTCGAATGAGAATAAGGTTGTAACACAATGCATATAGACACGCAAATGACACACATATGAAGTACTATGTAATACATTTTTTTTATTACCTTAGTCAAATATGAATGGATATTTGACTTTCATCGCCTCTTCCGCTTCCCAGGTGGCTTCCTCTGTGGAGTGATTCTTCCATAGGACTTTCACGGAAGCAATATCTTTATTTCTAAGGCGTTGGACCTTTCTATCAAGTATTTCTACCGGAGCCTCTTCATATTGAAGCTCTTTATTAAGAACTATCTCCTGGGGAAGGATGACGTGACTTGGATCGTGCAAGTATTTTCGTAACATTGACACATGAAATCTGGGATGCCTCGCTTCCAGCTCTTGTGAAAGTGCTAATTCGTAAGCCACATTCCCCACTCTTCGCAAGATCTCATATGGCCCAATAAACCTTGGGCTCAATTTCCCTTTCTTACCAAAGCGCATCACTCCCTTCATTGGGGACACTTTTAAAAATACTTTCTCCCCCTCTTGGAATTCAAGATCTCTTTTCCGATGATCCGCATAGGACTTATGACGGCTATGAGCTGTTTTGATCCGCTCGAATCATCATGCCTTATCATTTGTTTCTTGAATGACTTCAGGTCCGAACAGTTGTGTCTCACCCACCTCGAACCATCCAAGTGGAGACCTACATTTTCGTCCATATAATGCTTCAAACGGGGCCATTCGATATGGAGGAATAGAAATGGGTCTTGTACCCGGAATTAACTCTATAGCAAACTCCACTTCTCTATCCGGAGGAAGGCCTGGAAGATCTTCAGGAAAACCTCCGGAAAAATTTCGAACAATAGGAACATCATTCACTGCTGGGGATTCTTTTTGGGTATCCACTATATTAGCTAGATATGCATACTCCACTCTGTGACTTCTCAATAACTTTTGAGCCCCAAGGTAGGAAATAAACTAACCTGAGGATATTCCAATCCTACCCCTTATAACAACTTCTGGTTCTCCGGGAAAAGTTAATCTCACTATCTTTCGCCGACAATCTAACATGGCATAACATGCCGACAACCAATCCATACCCAAAATGACGTCGAAGTCTATCATATCAAGTAGTACTAGGTTCACCATTGTTCCCATGTCATTCACTTCTAATGGGAAATTATTTACCACCCGAGAGGCCCAAATTGAGGCCCCTACTGGTGTCATAACCTCAAAAGGTTCACTTAAATAAGAAGGTTCTACGTGTAAATTCTTAGCAAAGCCCATTGACACATATGAAAATGTAGAGCCGGGGTCGTATAATACAAATGCAGGAATACTCGAGACTAGCAAAAAAAACCTGTGACCACCGCATTAGATCTTACGCCTCGTTCATGCAGGGCAAGCGTGGCCGATTAGAATTGTTGGTTTTTTGACCTCCCTGACTCTGGCGGGGTTGGTTTCCCTGATTTCCCCTGTAGGCAGCTGTGGTTGCTTCTGACCTCCCATGAATAGATTGAGTTGGGTCCTCTTCTTGCAATCCCTGGCATAGTGGCCTGACTCTCCACAGTTATAACATGTCTTCGTTAAGAGCCGATATTCTCCATTGTGTTTCCTTTGACAAATCTTACAAATCGGTTTGTCACCTCCTGTGTTAGGGTTGGTGGCCTTGTCCTTGCTACCTTGGTAATTAGACCAACTGTGCCCCTTAGGCTTGAAATAAGACTGACTCACAGATTGGTTCGGTCCTGAAGATCCCTTACTAAACTCCTGCTTCTGATTTTGACTGGTTAAATGATCCTGACGTCCGAAATCTCTTCTGCGAATATTCTCTTTTTCTTTAGCGAAACCTTCTACCCTCATTGTCATTCCGACGATCTGAAGGTATGCCCGATAATGGGCTAATGCCACTACCTTCTCTTCCAAGTTTGGGTTTAAACCCTTAACAACTCTTTTGACCTTCTCCCTTTCTGTAGGAATAATATGTGCGTTGTATGCTGACAATCAGATGAATTAGGTATTGTATTCTATCACATTGCGGTCTCCTTGTTTCAACAGTTCAAACTCACGTCTGAGCGCATCTTTTCGGGAGTTAGGCATGTACTTTTCACTGAATGCGGCTCTGAACTCCCCCCACGTCATCGGTGGTGACATCGGAAAATGATTTCTTCTAAAATTTCTCCACCACACCCGTGTATCATCCACTAGTCATGCGCCTACCAAGTTGACACCCTGCGTCTCCACGCATCCCAATGTGAACATTAAGTCTTCAACTTCATCGAGGAATACTATCGGGTCGACCTTGGGGTCCTTCCCTGAGTAAAGTGGTTCTCTTCTCCTCATAAAATTTGCCCATAGCCTATCAGGTACTGCTTGAGCTTCTACACTCTCGGTCCGTGGTGCAGTCGCAATCGGTCCCTGGGCCGTCTGGTTCTGGTTCGGGGCTATGACAGAGACACTAGGTGCGGGCGGAACCATGTGTGGAACTGCAGCTGTCATTAACTCTATGAGTCTATCTAGTTTTTGTCCCACCGTTTCTTGGGCCATTTGACTCTCGTTCTCTCCAATATTTTCTCCGACATTTTCTCCGCTCCCTTCAGACACCACTACGTCAACTGGAGGTACATGAGCTTCGTGATGAACCTCCTCTTGAGCCCCCGGGATTTGTGAATTCACCATTTTCTTCTGAGTCCATCTTACGACGCATGAACTTCATCTGAGCTCTCATTCCCTTTGCATGTTCCATGAGTACTTCCCTCTTTGTTGGAACTCGCCTTATAATCGCCATCTATACAAATCATATTAGTCAGTATAACGTTGTACAATCCCCTTTTCTAACCCGTGTGAAGGAGGTAGTACGAGAAATCAAGTCTTTGAAAAGACTCAAGGTAGGCACGAGAAGAGTACGAAAGAAGTGAAACTTTAGGATGTTATTCCGTTTACTTATTACTAAGGTGGCGCGCACACCGTCGCAATAAGTAACCGTTCAAACACCCAACTCGAAGAAACTTCCTAGAATCTCCTAACCTGGTTTAGCTCTGATACCAACATGTCACGCCCCAAATTTTCCTAAGTCTTTACTTAAGGCGTGATGACACCTGGACAATTATTTTCCACCAGGAGCACCATTTAATTCTCTTTATTTAAAAATTTAAACTTTTATTCAAATACGGAGCTATTAATAAAATAACAATAAAGAAATTTGTTTATGACTTTATTAAAAATATAACGCGAGCCCATGCTCGTGCAAATATTGTTTCTACATAGACATACTGACAAATATTATTCTAAGTTGGAAGGGAGACCATTCCACACGGGCATTTCCGAGACATTGGAACTGACATTCTGAACCTGACGAGTACCAAACCCGAAACAATGGACTTGGTATGACAAAAGGCTGCGGGACGATCGCTAGCCTTGGCGTGGAGCCTTTCCTCTATCACGCTTTCTTGAAACATGTTAAATAAAGAGTCAGCCCTACCATGCAGGTGGTGAGAACCTTACCCTGCAATTCAAAGTAACACCACAATATTCCAAGCGCAATCACATTATAACGTAATAAGCATATTGCAAAAACATATCAGGTTACAATATTTTTAAATATGTAGCAACTCCTCATAGGAAATTCTCAGTTTAACTAACACTTCATTTTATCTCGTATTATACGTTAGGACATTCCCCTGCATTTCCATATGTTTGTTACATTTATATATTTGTGAACGCGTATTCACTTTTCATATTTATATAAATGTGAACATGTATTCATCTTTCATATTTGTTGCGGCGTGCAACCCGATCCATTATATTTACGTATTTGTGAACACGTATTCACTTTACGTTTTGTTGCGGCGTGCAACCCGATCTATTATGTTTACGTATTCGTGAACGCGTATTCACTTTACGTTTTGTTGCGGCGTGCAACCCGACCCATTATATTTACGTATTAGTGAACGCGTATTCACTTTACATTTTGTTGCGGCGTGCAACCCGACCCATTATATTTACGTATTTGTGAACACGTATTCACTTTACGTTTTGTTGCGGCGTGCAACCCGATCCATTATGTTTACGTATTTGTGAACGCGTATTCACTTTACGTTTTGTTGCGGCGTGCAACCCGATCCATTATATTTACGTATTTGTGAACACGTATTCACTTTACGTTTTGTTTAGGCGTGCAACCCGATCCATTATGTTTACGTATTTGTGAACAGCGTATTCACTTTACGTTTTGTTGCGTGCAACCCGATCCATTATATTTATATATTTATGTGAACACGTATTCACTTTTCATATTTTTCAGAAGATCGAATAAATACTATTCTCTTTTCTAACATTCTGTCATTCATACTTGTAACGATTATAACTTTTTAACCATAACTCCAACTAAGGTGTTTCTCAAGCGGAAACTAAGGTAAGACGGGGATTTTTCACTGTACCAAATTTCATTTAAAACTACTTTGGGTAACTAACACAAATTTATCCTCAAAACAGCCACATGAAATTTGTTTCGGCAGAATTTTTATTAAACAGAACACAATCTTAGAATAGTCATAACTCCTAATCTGTAAACCCGTTCAAGCCCCATAAAATCTCAAAACGACGAGAACAGAGAGCTACACGTCTCCATGTGAACCATCCTTTCATATTCTGTACCATTTGGTACAGTTTTACCCTTTTATTCGCTGCCCTTCCTGGATCTCGATAGATCCGAGGCAGAAACTTTAAACAGAGATAACTATCAATCCGTAAGTCAGATAGACCCCCGTAAGGTCTCAAAATGTCCACAACAGAGATATCTAGAATTTTCATTTAGCAACAATTTTCATATTCCCCACAGATTAGTACAGTTTTACGTTTCAACGTCCTGCCCTTCTGGATTCCGATGAATCCGAGGCAGCAACTTCAAACTACAATAACTCTCAACTCGTAAGTCCGTTTTAATAAATATTTATCTATATCTGTCCGTAACAGAGAGATTTACAACCATGTAAATTTTCATATAATTCTAATAAGTAAAACTCAATAAAAACAGTCCGTAATTATGCCTTTCCGAATTTCGGCCAAATCTAAGGCAGGAACTTTGAACTATGATAACTTTCAAACCGTATGTCCATTTTACCTAATTTTTGGTTATATATGATCATATTAGAGAGTGTACCACTCCTACAAATTTCAGCAAATTCTAACAATTATAACTCAGTGAGAACAGTTCGTAAAGTTCATGACGCAACTAGTTGTCTAAACAATCAAAAGTTCAATATTTCTTTTCAACACTCAATTATTATTCTAACATGTATTGAACTTATAATAAAGGATGTTACCAAGAATTTCTGAGTGAGAAAACTCACATTGTAAGCGTAAAAATGATTGTTGTTCGGTTGCAAAACATGACCCTTGCTCCCTAGTATTTTTTTATTATTCTTCTTGCCCTCTTGAAAACTTTCAGATTTGTTTTTTTCTTGTTCATTTTTTTTCTGATTTTCTATTCTTTGTGCTAGTCCTTTGTTTGTGCCAAGTATAATGTATAAGTAAAGGTGTTTGTAGGAGGTGGAAGGACAAGGGATTGAAGGAAAATTAAAGAGGGTTTGGGTCAGGGGGTTTATGGCGAATGAATATGAAGAAGTTCAGCAGTCCTTATTAATTCTCCATTCATTTTCCCTAGTAGAAACATTTACATATATGAGTGGTTAAAGGCTGATTGATTTTCCAGCAGAAACATTATGTCACTTATTTATTCGTTAATCACTTAGCCAACCTTTGGTTAATACAAATAAACTGTAGAATTTGTAAAGTTCATCAAGTAATTAAAGGTAGGCTAATTTAACACAATAAAAAAAAATTATGTGAAAGAGAATCCCATAGAACATAATTTTATAAGAAAGCTTTTATTATGGACGTTTTTTTTTAGGCATAATAGTTATTAGAGGATATGCATAAGTCCAAGTACTAATCATCACTAAGAGATGTAGTATATTTCCACCACCCTTATATATATATTTTTGTTTAGTAGGGATATAGTATATTACTACCACCCTTATATATATATATATATATATATATATATATATATATATATATATATATATGTATTTTTCTGTTTATTACATTTTCTCCTCCTTAAGTAACATTCGTCCTCGAATGTGAACAAGGTCATAACATAATCACATAGACACAATAATTATTATTGTTATTATTGTTATATATATATTATTCTTATTTAAAAGAAATTTTCTGGATTTTACAGTAGATTATCCCCTTTACATATCCATTTCAGCACCATTCGCTTTCTACTCCTCTTCTTTTTCACAGGGTTGAGTTCAGTTAACTTTGTTCTTTTTTCATCATTCACAACATCATTCCCAAGTCCAAAATTCTTACCATCAAGGGAATCAATACCCTTGGAACGTTCATGAGGAGCCCTTTTATCAACAACACCAACAGCAAAGCATCTAGCATTGACTTGAGGTTCGGTGGGCTGCTTGAAAACTTTGAATACCATTTCCTCATCTTGGACTCGGAGCTTCAATTCTCCCTTTTCAACATCAATAAGAGCTCTCTCTGTCGCTAGACAATGGTCTCCCAAGGATAATGGACATATTTTCATCTTCATCCATATTAAGAATGAGGAAATTAGCATGGAAGATGAATTTGCCCACTTTTACTAACACATCTTCAATTATACCTTTGGGATGCACGACTGAGCGATAAGCTATCTGCAAGTTGACTGTGGTCGGCTTTGCTTCTCCCTGTTATACCCCGTATTTCCAGAGTATGTACGTAAGAGAATACGTACAAAAGTTTAGCCTTAAAAGTTAGGCTTGGACGAAAATAATTGGGCACAACTCACTAAAAGAATCGTTTTCCGACGAAACGTTTTATACAACTCGCGTAGGATAAATTACGGCTATGTCATTTCTAATTTTTGCGGATTTTTCCGAGAGACGAAACACTTTGGACCAACAAGAGGGCGACACTTGTCACCCTCTCCTTGGTGGATGTGTGGGCACATTAGGGCGATTGAAGGTCTTATTTTGTCTTGGAGTTGGTAGGATATTTTGTGTGCAAGTTGGCTAGGTACACTTGCCCAAATCTTGGCCTTACACTTGCCTTGCACTTGGCATAATCTTGGCCATTGGTTGGCCATCCCTTGACCTATAAATACCCCTCTTGTGATGAAGAGTTATTCATCCACAAACAAGCCTTCCAAGTCTTGAAATCCTCTCCTCTCCCTTAAGCCTTTTTCGTCCAACACACCTCCCCTTTGGTGAGCTTAGCCGAGGCTAATCCCCTAGCCTAGCGAAATCTACCCCCTCCCTTGGTAGAAAAGTTGCCTTCTAGTATTGTTATAATGCCCAAAATACCCTAGCCCAAATCCCTTAGTCCTTAGTAGAAGTTGTGAAGAACTTCTAAGGTTTTCTTAGCTCTGGGAGCGTACAACTTAGGAGCTAAACCTTGCTCAGCGACTTTTATCTAGGATATTATTGGGCTTACCGAGGTAAATAAACTTGTCCTTCTTTTGTAATTAGAGAATACATCTTGTAGAAGTATAGAAATAAGTATAAATACTTAGAAGGATATTAAAGAATAGAATTGAGTGTTATCACAAAGAATGGTTTAAAGAAGAATAATCAAATCAGTACTTACTTAGAATTTGTTTTCCTGATGAGACTTGAGTAGCTCAGGGTAGGGAAGTGCTGCCCAATTTTCCGTAGGATAGAGAACCCTCGCTTAGAACTGTTTTGAGTAGTCGAGCGTTGATAGGCGTGTCGACTATTATAGGTTGATTCTGCGCGACATATTCAACTTGGCGGTGGTTTTATTTGAGAAGGTATGTGATTCTTCCTAAAGCATGATATTTTAAAATATATATGTAGTACGGTAGACGTACATGTGGTAACTGAATAATAACTACGGCAATGTCTTTTGACTTAAGCCTGAATAATACTTACGGCAATGTCTTGCGACTTAAGCCTGAATAATAAGGATCTGAAAGCATTTCAAAAGAATACTGAATCATTTTTTTCCAGAAGAGAACTAATTGGTTTTTAAAACAGAAGCTTAAGAGTTATACTAGCTTTATGAAGTTAGGTATAACCACTTAAGAATGATAAAAGGAACAGTTTACCTATGTGTTTATAATGACTTATATTGATTTGTGAAAAGAATAATAAGATGGTTTGATAAGTAGACATGATATGATGCTATGTGTGTTAGTGTCTTGTAACGTTTGTATAAGAGTATTCTTGTTGTGCTTATGTTGTTTAACGATAGCTGTTATGTTAGTGTAATATCACTCACTCTTGACATGTTCTGGGGTTAAGGCGCCTCCGACGCGGGGTAGACTCGGCGATGCAGGACCATGATTCGAGAATACCTCATGCGGGTCCAGGGGACCTATGCGGAGCTACGGGAGTTCCAAGTTAGTGTGCGGGGTGATACCTCATGCGGTCTATGTGGCCATGCGGACTACGAGTCGGGGCGATGCGGAGTAGCTACCCTCGATGCGGGGTTATATACTATGCGGGCCTATGTGAGTGTCCTATGCGGACTACGGAGTCGGGATTAGGCTTGCATGGTGATACTACGGCAATGGCCTGCTTCGATCATTCGCAGCCTAGAAAAGACCTGTTACAATTTACCTATTGTTGCTCTTGTTTATGATGTGGCACTATGTGCGGTTACCTTGGTTGTTTCATACATATATGTAAACTGATTTTGAAATGATATGTTTTCAGTTAAGTACTTACAGTTTCACATACTTGGTACCTGTTGTACTGACCTCCTTCGGGGGGCTGCGTTCATGCCGCAGGTAAAGGCAAGCAGGTGCTAGATCCACATCCTTAGGATCTTTGCGTTGGTGTCAGGAGCTCCATCTTCTCCGGAGGCTCTACTTTTGGGTATGATCTCCCTGTATTGTAGATAGTTTTGTACATTCAGGGTATGGCGGGCCTGTCCGCCATAGTTGTTTACTTCCTAAGTGCGTAGTCTGAGTGTGCGGTTGGGATGTAGCGCAAAAACTTGGGTTATTTATATATGCCGAAAGGCAAGCTTTTCATCGGATAAAGCGTGTCTCATTTTTCAAGCTGTTTATGTCTTGTTTTATATTTCGCTGATTTTCTCGATGTATGGCTTGGGTGCGGGTAAGGCACGATCCACGGGCCGGGCAGTCGTGACAAAAGTGGTATCGAGCGATTAATCCTCGGAAAGTGTCTACGACCGTATCTAGTAAGTCTTGATTATCGGTGTGTTGTGCACCACACCATAATCGAGAGGCTATAGGATATTTAGGATTGGTTTCCATTCTTTTCATTACGAGATCGTGCCTTAGAGGCGTGTTATAAGTCGGACCCTTCTAACGTATCCCTTTTACGTATGATTATGCCTCGCGTAAGGCAACCCGGGCCCGAGAAGGGCAAGGCGTGAGGAGGCGCTAGTGGAAACCTAGAGTCACGAGGCTCGGGCGATCTATACGAGACGGCGAGTTACGACGCCGCCACCCCAGGATGGTTTAGGCGCGGCGGCGGATGAGACCACGATACCTACCTCGGTCCCGTCCCGGAGCGAGATGAGATGGGTTCTGAGAGATGGCGATTCGCCGAGATCGTGGCGAACATGAGGCGAGCTAGATCGGCGATTCAGTCCAGCCCGATCGTACCGTGGTTCACCCGAGGCGAGAGTTTGAGGCTACGAGACTTCACGAGTTGTAGCCCGCAGTTTTACGGGTCGGCGGGAGGATGATCGCGGAGTTCATCCGTCACTCTGAGGATTTTGAGAGTGATCGGGCGTCGGAGACCGTCGTGATCTTTGGTTCACATAGGCTGCGTGATCGCGATCGATTGGTTTGATTCGTGGGAGTTATCGGGAGAGCACGCGTCCCTACTTGGGATGAGTTCTCGGAGGCTTTCCTCGCTCACTTCTTGCCTCGCGGATGAGGAGGCGCGGGGCGATAGATTTTTGCTGCTGGCGAGAGAGGGCCTTGTCGGGAGTACAATGTCGAGTTTGATTCACTGGCTCGATATGTCCCAGCGTTGTTAGCAGATATGGAGGATAGGGTGCAAAGCTACGTCACCGGGCTAGATGATTATATGGCCGAGTCATGTGCGGGTGTTTCTCTGCAGCCGGTATGGACATTACGCGTGCGAGCTCATGCTCTTGGATGCGAGGCGTAGAGGCAAGCGGGTTGTGACGGCGGCGAAGAAGGCAGGCGGGGCGAGGTCTTTTGGTGGCTATCGTGGTGGCGGCCTCGTGGCGATCTAGATTTGCACCACGGCCGGCTCGAGCACTCCAACACCGTCCTCGGCCACGGCGGAGATATTCGAGGCGACCAGGGCCCAGGACTTGAGCGTCGAGCGGCGAAGTGCGGCCGATCGGGACCACCCGCCGGTATGGCCGTCACGGTAGATCCCACCGGGAGTTGTGGTGCTGCTACGGGAGCTTGTTTGATTGTAGCCAGCGGCAGGTCACTATGCGGCAATGTCAGGCGAGGCGATCTTGATGGTAGAGTCGGCTCTGAGTTCTTTCGCGGTCTTCTTCATCCTCGGCTACTCGCCCGGAGGCAAGGTACTCATGGACCAGCAGTCGCGGCAGGGTCGTGGCGCGGGTCCCGATTCTAGCGGTCCTCGAACGCATTTATGCTTTGTCCGGTAAGCGGGATCGGAGGCCTCACTTTGATGTCGTCACAGTACCTTATCGGTTCGAGTTTGATGTGTATGCTTTGATAGATCGGGTTCTACTCTGTCTATATATCTCCCTTGTTGCTAGTAGGATAGGGATGAGCACGAGTCCATAGACCCTTTCGAGGTAGCTACGCGATGGGTGATTCGGTGGTAGCTCACGGGTATATAGGGCTTGTCGGTGACCATATCTGATCGTCGGACCTAGCCGACTTGATAGAGTTGGAGATGATTGACTTCGACGTGATCATGGGCATGGATTGGCTAGCTTCTTTACGCCAATGTAGAATGCGAGAGAAGTAATGCAGTTCCGGTTTCACGAGGCCGGTTGTTGAGTGGGAGGAGCACGGTATCGCCGAGTGGTAGGTTTATTTCCTACCTCGAGGCTAGGAAGATGGTGCGAAGGGGTATATCTACCATCTCGTTCGGGTGTTTGATCTCAAGCTGCGGTACCAGATTTTCGTCGATTCAGTGGTGAGAGAGTTCCCGGGCGTGTTTCAGACGACCTCGGGTATCCTCACGAGAGGAGATTGAGTTTTGTATAGACATATTGCGGACACTCGGCTATTTCCATTCCGCCATACGAATGACACTGCCGAGTTGAGAGAGTTGAAGGATCGGCAGGGATTTCTTGGAGAAGGGCTTCATCGGGCCTAGTGTTTCTCCGCAGAGGCGCGGTATTGTTCGTGAAGAAGAAGGGCGGGGCCAGCTGCGCATGTGTGTTGATCTGAGCGGTGAACAAGGTGACCATTAAGAACATATACCCTTCCTGGGATTGATGATTTGTTCGACCAGTTGCGAGTGCGAGATGTTTCTCAAGATTGATCTGCGATCGGGCTATCTTCAGTGCGAGTCGAGAGAGGTGGATGTCCCTAGGATGCATTCGGACGATGACGGGCATTATGAGTTGAGTGGTCATGTCTTTTGGGTTGACCAATGCTCGTGTATTCATGGATTTGATGACCGAGTGTTCAAACCATTTTGGACACATTTGTGATAGTGTTCATTGATGATATCTTGGTTTATTCTCGTTCGAGCGAGGAGCATGCGAGCATTTGAGGCTGTCTTGTGAGTTCTCCAGACCAGGCGATTATGCGCCAAGTTTTCCAAATGTGAGTTTTGGTTGACTTGGTGGCTTTTCTTGGGCATATTGTGGGGTGATGGCATTCAGTGGAATCGACGAATCGAGCGGATCGGGACTTGGCCTGAACTCTACTCAGCAGAGGTTCGCGATTTCGGGCCTTGCGAGGATATTATCGGTTCGTGGAGAAGTTTGCTTCTATCTACGCACCATTGACTAGTGACTCGGAAAGCGGCCAGTTTGATGGTGATGTTTGTGGCGGGGTTTCGATTCTTGAAAGAGGCGCGGCCCCGTTCTTACTCTTCCGGGAGGTCGAGCGGTTATGTTGTGTATTGCGATCGTCGGGCATCGGGTTGGGATAATGTGTTGATGCATGGCAAGGTTATAGCGTATCGTCGACGGTGAAGAAACACGAGAGGAACTACCCGCTGCGCGATTTGGAGTTAGCGGTGATTCACG
The DNA here is from genome assembly GCA_029844215.1 of Przewalskia tangutica. Taxonomy (NCBI): domain Eukaryota; kingdom Viridiplantae; phylum Streptophyta; class Magnoliopsida; order Solanales; family Solanaceae; genus Przewalskia; species Przewalskia tangutica. The sequence goes on along the minus strand of CM056740.1, from coordinate 72,421,479 downwards.
CCGAAGATCTGGAGGCACTATTTGTATGGGGTTCATGTGGATATTTATCTGACCACAAGAGCCTCGGTATATCTTCACCGGAGGAGTGAACTTACGGCGAGGCGGTGGTTAGAGTTGCTTAAGGATTACGATGTTGATATCTGTACCACCGGGAAAGCCAATGTTGTGGCGGATGCTCTTAGTCGTAGGTCGATGGGAGCCTATCGGATGTGCGACTAGAGAGGAGGACATGGTTCGTGATTTGCATCGATTAGCGAGCCTTGGTGTCCGTTTGATTGATTACGATAGCGGTGGGGTTCGAGTTCGTGAGGTTGCGAGTCTTCCATCGTCGAGGAGGTGAAGAGGCGATTCGAGGATCCGGTTTTGACACGTTATCGTGATACATCTCTTCTTGAGGCAATGGTCCTTTGAGGTAGCACGATGGGGTGCTAAGGTTTGGCGAGTTGTGTGTTCGGATGTTTGAGGACTTGGCGGAGTTCTTGGGGAAGCACACGGTAGCGGCGTTACTCTATCCATCCGTGGTCGACCAAGATGTACCACGACCTTAGATCTGTATTGGTGGGATGGCTTGAAGAGGACGTTGCGAGTTCGTAGCTCGATGCGTGTTGTCGGCAGTAAAGGTAGAGCACCGAGGCACGGTGGTTTATTCTGAACGATAGAGATCCCGACACGGAAGTGGGAGGTGATCAACATGGACTTCATCACGGATTACCTCGCTTTCGGAGAGACATGATTCTATATGGGTTATCGTCGGCGGTGGCGAAATCAGCCCACTTTCTTCCGTCGGACGACTTTTGGTGAGATTATGCCGAACTTTACATCAGAGATCGTCGATGCATGGAGTCCCTATTTCGATCATATCGCAGAGGAGCCCGATTCGGCTAACTCGGAGGTCTTTCGAGAGAGGTTTAGGGGCGGTGAGCACAATCGCATTCCATCCTGAGACGGACGGGCGAGAGCGCCTTATCCAGACTCGAGGATATCTGCGAGCTTTGTGTTATCGACCAGGGTAGGGGAGGATCATTTGCCTCTAGTTGAGTTTGCGTACAATAATAGCTACCACTCCGTATTCGGATGGCGCGCATGAGGCCTTGTATGGGAGGAAGTGCGGATCGCCTATAGGTTGGTTCGATGTGGGCGAGTGCGGCTAGTGGGACGATTTGGTGCGGGAGCGATGGATAAGGTGAAGCTTATCCGGAGAGGTTCTTGGCGGCTCAGTCGGCAGTCATATCAGATCATCGTCGTCGGCATCCGGAGTTCGAGGTTCATGATTGGGTTTTCTAAAGGTATCGCCCATGAAGGTGTGATGAGATTCGGGAAGAAGAACTTCGGCCCAGTACATTGGGCGTTTGATTATCGCGAGGTAGGCAAGGTTACTATGAGTTGGATCTGCCGTCCGTCCGGAGATCCGGTCTTTTTCACGTATCTATCTTTGAGGAGATGTATCGGGGATCCATCTAGGTACACGATTGGCGATGTCGGGTGGCCAGGGGTTATCGTATGAGAGATTCCATAGCGATAATCGATCGTCGAGTTAGGCGTCTGCGGACGAAGGGCGTGGCAGTCAAAGTCTTGTGGCGGAGCAGGCTCGGGAGGAGATGGCGTGGGAAGGCGAGAGGAGGACATGAGGCGAAGTATCCTCACCTATTCCCACACCTCCGGTAATTCACTTTCCTACTTGTAAATTTTCATTATCGTTTATGCCTAAGTGTTGTTTTGTGGCGTGTGTGGCATTTGCAAAGCTATTTAAGTTATGAAGAACCTTATCGTTATCTGTCTTGGGAAGGAACATTCGGACGAATGTTTCTAAGGAAGGAGAATGTTATACCGTATTTCGGAGTATGCGTAAGGGAATACGTACAAAAGTTTAGCCTTAAAAGTTAGGCTTGGACGAAAATAATTGGGCACAACTCACTAAAAGAATCGTTTTCCGACGAAACGTTTTATACAACTCGCGTAGGATAAATTACGGCTATGTCATTTCTAATTTTTGCGGATTTTTCCGAGAGACGAAACACTTTGGACCAACAAGAGGGCGACACTTGTCACCCTCTCCTCGTGGATGTGTGGGCGGCATTAGGGCGATTGAAGGTCTTATTTTGTCTTGGAGTTGGTAGGATATTTTGTGTGCAAGTTGGCTAGGTACAATTGCCCAAATCTTGGCCTTACACTTGCCTTGCACTTGGCATAATCTTGGCCATTGGTTGGCCATCCCTTGACCTATAAATACCCCTCTTGTGATGAAGAGTTCTTCATCCACAAACAAGCCTTCCAAGTCTTGAAATCCTCTCCTCTCCCTTAAGCCTTTTTCGTCCAACACACCTCCCCCCCCCCTTTGGTGAGCTTAGCCGAGGCTAATCCCCCCCTAGCCTAGCCGAAATCTACCCCCCCTCCCTTGGTAGAAAAGTTGCCTTCTAGTATTGTTATAATGCCCAAAATACCCTAGCCCAAATCCCTTAGTCCTTAGTAGAAGTTGTGAAGAACTTCTAAGGTTTTCTTGGAGCTCTGGGAGCGTCTGACTTAGGAGCTAAACCTTGCTCAGCGACTTTTATCTAGGATATTATTGGGCTTACCGAGGTAAATAAACTTGTCCTTCTTTTGTAATTAGAGAATACATCTTGTAGAAGTATAGAAATAAGTATAAATACTTAGAAGGATATTAAAGAATAGAATTGAATATTATCACGGTAGAAGGGTTTAAAGAAGAATAATCAAGCATGTACTTACTTAGAATTTGTTTTCTGATGAACTTGAGTAGCTCACCGGGTAGGGAAGTGCTGCCCAATTTTCCGTAGGATAGAGAACCCTCTGCTTAGAACTGTTTTCAGAGTAGTCTGAACGTTGATAGACGTGTCTGACTATTATAGGTTGATTCTCTGCGCGCGACATATTCAACTTGGCAGGTGGTTTTCGCTGAGAAGGTATGTGATTCTTCCTAAAGCATGATATTTTAAAATATATATGTAGTAATGCGGTGACGCGTACGTGGTAATCGAATAATAACTACGGCAATGTCTTTTGACTTAAGCCTGAATAATACTTACGGCAATGTCTTGCGACTTAAGCCTGAATAATAAGGATCTGAAAGCATTTCAAAAGAATACTGAATCATTTTTTTCCAGAAGAGAACTAATTGGTTTTTAAAACAGAAGCTTAAGAGTTATACTAGCTTTATGAAGTTAGGTATAACCACTTAAGAATGATAAAAGGAACAGTTTACCTATGTATTTATAACAGACTTATATTGATTTGTGAAAAGAATAATAAGATGGTTTGATAAGTAGACATGATATGATGCTATGTGTGTTAGTGTCTTGTAACGTTTGTATAAGAGAGTATTCTTGTTGTGCTTATGTTGTTTAACGATAAGTTGTTATGTTAGTGTAATATCACTCACCTCTTGACATGTTACCGGGGGTTAAGTCGCCTCCGTCACGGGGTAGACTCGGTGATGCAGGACCATGATTCGAGAATACCTCATGCGGGTCCAGGGGACCTATGCGGAGCTACGGAGTTCGGGTTAGTGTGCGGGGTTATACCTCATGCGGTGCATGTGGCCATGCGGACTACGAGTCGGGGCGATGCCGAGGAGTAGCTACCTCGATGCGGGGTTATATACCCTATGCGGGCTATGTGAGTGGCCTATGCGGACTACGGAGTCGAGATTAGGCTTGCATGGTGATACTACGGGCAATTGGCCGCCGATCATTCGCACCTAGAAAAGACACATTCTGATTTACCTATTGTTGCTCTTGTTTATGATGTGGCACTATGTGCGGTTACCTTGGTTGTTTCATACATATATGTAAACTGATTTTAAAATGATATGTTTTCAGTTAAGTACTTACAGTTTCACATACTTGGTACCTGTTGTACTGACCTCCTTCGGGGGGGCTGCGTTCATGCCGCAGGTAAAGGCAAGCAGGTGCTAGATCCACATCCTTAGGATCTTTGCGTTGGTGTCAGGAGCTCCATCTTCTCCGGAGGCTCTACTTTTAGGTATGATCTCCCTGTATTGTAGATAGTTTTGTACATTCAGGGTATGGCGGGGCCCTGTCCCGCCATAGTTGTTTACTTCCTTAGAGGTCTGTAGTCCTAGTGTACAGTTGGGATGTAACTGCAAAAACTTGGGTTATTTATATATGCCGAAAGGCAAGCTTTTCATCAGATAAACTGTGTCTCATTTTTCAACTGTTTCATGTCTTGTTTTATATTTCCGCTGATTTTCTCTGATGTATGACTGCTTGGGTGCCCGGGTAAGGCACCAGTCACGGGCCCCGGAACGGGTCGTGACACTCCCAACCCAAGTCTTTTGAATACGGAGAGAGACATCAAGTTGATACTAGCTCCTAAGTCACACAAAGCCCTTTTACATGTCACCTTCCCTATAGTGCAAGGTAAGGTGAAACTCCCTGGATCTCTCAACTTTGGTGGGAGCTTCTTCTGCAAAATAGCACTGCATTTTTCAGTGAGCACCACTGTCTCATAGTCTTCCAGCTTTCTCTTCTTAACCAGTATGTCTTTCATAAACTTTACATATGCTGACATTTGCTCCAATGCTTCAATTAAGGGAAGGTTAATGTGCATTTTTTTAAATACCTCCAAAAAATTTGAAAACTGCTTATCTAAGGACTTTTTCTACATCCTTTGAGGGTAATAGATTTTGTCTGTGTATTCCCTCATAACTGTGGGCGGAGCCTTCTCTAAAATAGAGCGGTCATCAGTAACCCCCTCCTTTTCTCTCTCAGCTGTCTTCTCTACCTCATTCTCCTTCTCATTTACTGGTTGAGATTGTCACGACGACCGGTCCGCGATCGGTGCCCTACAGGCACCCTTTCGTATACATCGAGAGAATAGCAATGAACATACACAACTGTTAAAAGCTTAAACATAAAATAACAACAGGCTAGCCGATAAGGCCACCTTTCGTAAACCATACAAATAAGCGATAAATTTTTTCTTACAACCCAATCCACAAATGTGACTACGACCTAAGAACAACAACTGGCGGGACGGGGCCCACCATACCACAGATGTACAACAACCGACCATACGAGGATAAGCCTCCGGAATAAAGGGCTTCAGCGGTGAACGGTGATCCTAAGAGCGAGGATCGTGAACTGCTCTACTGCGGCGTGAACGCCCGAAGGAGTCGATCTAACATGTACCAAATACGGCGAAAATCAGTAATGAAATCATAAGTCTAAAATAAAACTGGAGACAGGTATGATAACTCAATTAACAGTACACAGTGCCTTACTAACAATGAGAGTAATCCAAGAGTATACGTACAACATAAAAAAAATAGGAGACTCACGATCAATCATAGGTAGCAAATCCATGTAAACATGTGGTATAACGTCTTGGGGGTTTACCCCTCATTTATACTCTTACCCTGAGGCAGGTGGTATAACGTCTTGGGGGTTTACCCCTCATTTATACTCTTATCCTGGAGAAGGTGGTAAAACAGGTGGTATAACGTCTTGGGGGTTTACCCCTCATTTATACTCTTACCCTGGAGAAGGTGGTATAGCGTCTTGGGGGTTTACCCCTCACTTATACTCTTACCCCATCTCAACCGACCGTCACACAATAAATAAGCAAGTTAAGAAATCCCCCTAACTTCTTATTAGTCTTATTCATCTACACTCTCATTTTAGTTTACTTAAGGCACTAATATGTTATAATAAATCCGGGAGTTTAACCCAAAGTACTACGTACTTCTACTCTTTAAAACAAATGACTCTCTTTAGTATAAAACTTCCAAGATACTATCAACCGTAGCATCAAGTCAAAACTACTTTTCAAGACAAGTCACAATACCTTTTAGAAATAAAGTTAGGTTTCTAAATCAAGTGACTTCTTTCTTTTAAAACTTTAAGCAATTGATGCCTTTAAATCAATTTGCCTTTCATTATTTCAAGTCATTTATCATACTTAAATTACTTAGAGTAAATCACTCCTTTTATCCTTTCATAAAGCTATTATAACCAACTTCCCATAAAGTCGTTATACTAGCTTTATACCTTAGAAACTTACATACTTCTTTATAACCAAGAGACTTAAACTTTCCAACAAAACAAGTATCAATAATACTTTCAACATAATTAAAGTCTCTTATCTTTTGAAAACCAAGATATCCTTAATATTTACACAAGTGAGTTAATTCCCTAACTCAACCAACTTGAACATTCTTAAAATAAGACAAGGATATCAAATGGACTAGATTGTCAAAATCTTGTACGTCTACCGTACTATACATTTACAACTTATTCATGCTCAAGAGATAAGAAAGTTCCACATACCTCTTCGGTTAAATCCACTTGCTAAGTCCAATTCGCCGTACGTAGTATGTCAACCTATAATGACCATAATACGTCTATTAACTTCTTACTTCAACCGTAGAATATTCTAAGTGCAAGGTCACTAAATTCTACGGAAAATCGGACAGCACTTCCTTTGTTTCTACATACTTTGCCACCTTTTCAAGGCGAATTCAATAACCAAACACGCCACATTTAAGGCCCAACAAAGTAGTTAACAATAGGGGATTACATGCTTAATCAAGACATGTAAAATTCTGCCCCACAATACAAAACAAACTAGTCTAAACTCTGATGTCAATTATTGATTAGAAGCAATACCAATTCTTCCTCCATTCTTTTCAATCATGTGGTTTAATATAACATGTTATCTAGCCACAATTGGTTAGAACTACTACAATCCTCAAGTAGGTAAACATGCGACGATTCTAATAACGACCAAATTGTATTTCAATTTCAAATGGCTTAACATGTCATTTTCGGATTTGAGCTTCCAAATTTCCATAACACTTATCAATCTTCATAACACCTATCACATGATCATTTCTAACTTATAATAACATGGAATCTTCCATTACAAAAGTAAGACGAAGATTATACCTCATTTAGCCCAAAAATGCTCCAAGATTACAAGTCGATCCTTAGCAACTTTAGCTCCTCTTTTTGAAATTCTTCTTCCCGCTAAAATCATCTCTACTAATCCCCTACAAGCTTGCCAACATATTTCCTTCTTGTTGTCTTTCCAAAAATCTCATTTAGGCCTAGGGTTTTAACCATTTGAGAGAGAAGAGAAGATTTGGGTGAAATCTTGCAAAATGATTTAAATCTAGCAAGACATGTCTTATATAGCCTTTATCTTGCTCCACAAGTTGGTGGGACACTTGTCACCCACCCAGGGGTCCTTTACAACAAATATCTTCTATTTTTACCCTATTTTCGCAAAAAAATCCGCCCCGGAGCCGCGGCTCTGCAATTTCAGACAATTTCAAGCTTTCCGGCGCCCCGGCGCTACAGCCGGCGCCGCGGCGCCTGACCCTGTCTGTTCTGTCAGACGATCTTGTAATGTCCATAACTTTCTGCTCCGATGTCCTATTGACGAGCGGTTTGTTGCGTTGGAAACTACACTCAATGAACTTCATATTAGGATTTTGAAACACCTAAAAACCCTAATTATACTAGGAGATATACTTCTTCCAAGTTGACTGAAAAACTGTCCAAAAAAATATTCTGCCAACTTTTTTTTTTCTCTCTTCCAACTTCGAATCTTATTTCCTTTCGTACGTTCTCATCTCATCCTCTTGGAATTACGGGGTGTAACAGAGATCCCACTTGTTCTAATTGTTTCCCACTTCTCAAGCTAACTGTATGACATTGCTCCCTTGGGTTCATTATTGTATTACTGGGGAGATTACATTGCTCTCTCTTGTTCATTGTGTTTGCTAGCTGTCCCATTTGAACTTCCATATTTTTAATCGATGACCTTGTTTCCATCTTGAACTGAGTCTGGAAGTTGGTCAGGGTCGAAAGTGAGGATTGAGTCTCTGCCATGAATTGGTTTTGGGTTTTGGCCATGGCTAACAGTGTTGCTTCCAAGTTATCTAGTTTCTCTTATGGTGTTGGCGGGCTGAACTGCTGTGAAGATGAGGCTTGAAACTGTGGTTGCTGCCCCTGGTCATTCTTTCATGAAAAATTTGGGTGATTTCTCCATCCCGAATTATATGTGTTGGAGAATGCATTGTTGTAGGGTCTCTGAAAATTCCCCACTGCCTGAACCTGCTCCATAGGCACATTATTTGGGTCCACAGCTGTACACATATCAAAAGTATGGGGACCCCCACAAATTTCACAACTCACAGGTGTCTGGACAGCTTTGACGGACATGGTATTCTGCTGCATCTGCTTTGTCAAAGTGGCCACCTGCGCAGTCAATGCAGTGATAGTATCTAGCTCATGAATCCCAACTACTTTCCTACCATTCACTGCTCTCTCATCGGCCCCCTGATGGTTGTTTGTGGACATGTCCTCTAGCAAATCATGTGCCTCATTGACACTCTTTTTCATGAACGTTCCTCCTGCTGCAGCATCAATGATGGTACGAGTTGTACCACACAACCTATTGTAAAATATGTGGACTAGCATCCACTTCTCAATCCCATGATGTGGGCACTTTCTCTGCAAGTCTTTGAACCTCTCCCATACATCATTTAATGGTTCTCCCTTCAGCTGATAGAAGTTATTAAGTACACCTCTGAGCTTCGCTGCCTTAGCTGGGGGGAAGAACTTGGCAAGAAACTTCTGGGCTAAGTCTTGCAATGTAGTGATGGAGTTCGCCTATAATGAGTTCAACCAACACTTTGCTCTATCCCTGAGTGAAAATGGGAAGAGTCTCAACTAAATGGCGTCATCAGTAACACCGTTGTATTTAAATGTTGCACACAACTCCAGGAAATTTGCAAGATGCAAGTGAGGATCTTCAGACGGCAATCCCCAAACTGAACTGAGCTCTGAACCATGTGCAATATGGCTGATTTGATATCGAAATTATTGGCTTCAACTGCTGGAAGACGGATGCAAGTTTGTACTCCTGTAATGGTTGACATCACATAGTCCCCCAAGCTCCTTTATGCAGGGACTTGTCTTAAAGCAGGAGGTAACTCATCATCCCCCACATTATTGTTTCGCTGACCTCCCATTGCTAAAGAATCAACTGCTCTTTTCTCTTTCCTGTTCTGTTTGCATAATCTCTCAATCTCAGGGTTCAGAGGGATAGAAATGTCATCTCCTCTCCTACTTCGCATAAACTAAGTTCCTGAGACTAATAAAAAACAGCAAACAGATCACGACAAACAACACTAAAGCAAAATAAAAGAAAAAAAATAAAAAAAGCTGAAAATAAAAACCAAATTAGAAATAAGAATAGATAAATCGATATTGAAAGTACGTCAGTCCCCGACAACGGCGCCAAAAACTTGTTGCGCTATTTCTACGTGCTTACGCAAATGTACGTATCGCTTCAAGTAATATAGTCTATAAGACCGAATATCGTCCACAGAGACTGATTATCAAGTATCGATTATATATTCTATGGTATCTATTTGGTTAACGTTATTTTGTTTGACAATTATAACAACGAATTAAAATAAAGTGCAGAAAATTAAACTAATGTTGAAAATATTTTGAGATTTAAAACAATTATGATGGAGATAGGGCTTCCAATCTCCTCAACTATTCACTCTTTCACGTGTTAATGCAATGCTAATGATTCTTCTTCATATTAAGATAACAGGTTAACTAATTTGTCATTATATTTCGGTTAGGACATACAAGAGCTCAATCATGTGCAGAAACCTTCTATATTTCTATGATAGATTTTACCACACAAGAGGATTAATAACAATAACCCTAAACACTACACAAGTATCGGGGTACTTTCGTCCACGATTTTAACCTATGTCTATTCAACTACAGCATATTCAAATCTCACATTTCAGAATTTTGATTCGAAATCATATATGTGATGACAATTAGTGATCAGTTAATTATCAAGCAATCAAAACAATTATTGAATAGATCTTAATATGCCTGAAGAAGAAATCAATAACTAATGCATTAACTATATGAAAGAGTTTCAAGCGATTCGACGGAAAACCCTAATAAAGTAATTAGCTCCTAAACATTGTCATGCTAAGAACTAAATTACAATCCAACATAAACTGAATTGAAGTAAAGAAAAGAGAAAGAACTTGAACAAAATCTCCAATTGTATAGCTTGTAGCCCCCGTTCTCCTCTCCAAAGTATGTTTTTTAGTATGACAGGGTTTAGGATATTTATATCTGAGAAAAATCTTGCTCCGGACCCTTTTATCCCTGTCAAATTTCGGCACAAAAAATTTGGAAATCCTGCGTCGGGCGCGGCTCTGCTTTAGAGCGCGACCACTAAATGACTCGAAATCACCGCGATTTTGCTACGAGGCCGCGGCCGCCGTCGCCGCGGCCCTTGCGACGGTGTTTTATTTTCTTGCTCTCTGGAATTTTCACGCCGCGACCCTAATTCCTTCAGCCGCGGCTCATCTGCGCCGCGACCCTTCCTTGTCTTGAGTCGCGGCCCTTGACTTGTTTTCGTCCGGATTTCACCTGATTTCTTCTATTCTTCTTGGGACATTTTAGGCTTCATTCCTTGGGTTGTGCTTGTGCAAATTTCATCGTCATTGAGGTCATTTCATCCTCAATTCTGTATTTCCTCCTTTGAAATCGCTGTGACTCAAAAGAAGGAAAAACAACCATAATACTATACTAAACACAAACGAAAAGAGTAAAATACTAACTAAAAATGACTCAAAAGAGTGTATCAAAATACACTCAACAGTAGGCCCTGGGTTAGCGGGTCTGTTATATTCTCCTTTAATTTTACGTAATCGATTGAGATGATATCCGTGGTGATCAACTGCCTAACGGTCTTATGTCTCTGACGAATATGTCGAGACATCATCATCCGTGCCCTTCCAGAAGACGAAAATAAAACCAGTAGTACTGAAACAATAAGAGAGGCTTAATAGGGGTGCTGGTAAGACGTAAAAGGAGGAAGTAGGTGGCTCGTCAATTTAATGGCTCCAATAAAGTATAATGATTAGAGATGGAATTTGAGAAAGAAAAAAAAGAGCATCATTAAGGGCTAAGACACAGAATGACCTCATAACAGAATTCTCAGTGCTGTAGCTATTATACTTATTCACTGGTGTGTTGCTCTTATATTAATTCAGTAATTAATTAATACACTATGGTTGTGATAAAGTTGAAAATAAACATACGCATAATCATCAGCTCTCTCTGTCGTACTTAATTTATCAATGCGCCATTCGTTAAAACTATGTCGAAGCGATATTGTTTTGTCCTTGTTTTCTTTTCTATCGTTGAAAACGAAATCGTATAACTTGTCATGAAGAAACATATGCAATAAGATTGTATATGAAAAGAAAGTATGAAAATGAATTCTTGATAATGTACGTGAGAATTACAGGTGAATTAATAGAGTCAAAGCAGCAGACAACGATGAGGTAACACGTCCAAGCTAATGACAACAACCTTAAACCAGCAATTTCTCAGAAATGAGTGGACAATTAACTTCGTTTGATTCAATGAAGTTGTGCATATTTCATATATACTTATATTAGTGGCGGCTCAAGCACATTAGAGGTTTAAAGCCATAATTTAATAGGGGACCTTAAATTAAAAAAATATTTAAAGTCTATTCTTCTATTTTTTTCAGATGCCAATATATGAGTTTTTTTTATTTTTATAATCGATTCATTCTGATAGTTCTTTTCAATTGATAATATAGCAATTCATTTAATCTTTTTGAGACATTATTAATCTTAGATAAGATTTTATCAATTTTAATTTTAAAAAGATTTTTCCGCTCAGACAGTCGTAACATTATGCTATAAGCAATACAAGCATTTAAAAAAGAATCAAGCGTTTTTATTTGATTGAGTATATCGATTAGAATATTATCTTCTACTTGTACGGTTCTTTTTAGTATTTTTAATTCAGAAAATAAGTCTAGACCATCAATATCAGGGTGAGTGACTGACTACTATGTTTTATACAACATTCAAGGTTAAGGCAATATTTTAAAATTCTTATCATCTAATTATCTCAATATTTACCATCAAATAGAAAATTAAAAAAAATCCATTCGCTTCAATTTCTTTGCTAAGAGTCCCACATCGGATATGGAATGAGAACATGAACTCCTTATATGGACTTGGACAATCCTCACCTTACAAGCTAGCTTTTGGGGTAGAGTTAGACCCAAGATCCATTCTTTACATGGTATCAAAGATCAATTCTTTACATGGTATCAGAGTTAGGCTCATTCTAATTTTTTGTTCACCGATGTTGGGCCCCCAAATTATATAATTCACGCTCCAGTTAACAAGGCATGAGCGTGCGGGGGAGTGCTAAGAGTCTCACATTGGATATAGAATGAGAACATGAACTCCTTATATGGACTTGGACAATCATCACCTTACAAGCTAGCTTTTGAGGTTGAGTTAGGCGCAAGATCCATTCTTTACATTCTTATTGTAAACTTTTGCTAACTGAATTAACAAAAATATAACACGCCGCACCCAATAAAAACTCAAAATTATCAAGTTGGGATAGTGCTTAATAATTAGCTTTGCTTTTAGTTTTTGGTTCCTCACTAACTTGTACTAATTTCAATAAAAACATCTTTTATCGATAAAGTTCAAAACATATTTTATTGTAATACTTTCAATACGATTTTTCTTATATGTTTGTGACTATGATTAAGAATTCCAAAAATTATTGACAACAATTACTTTATTCACAGTTAAAAAATTATCTTATCTTCTATCTGATAAAAGATTATTTTTCTACTAAAAGTACTTAATATTTTTAAAAAAAAACCTTTTAAACACAATATAACCAAAAAACCCCCCCCCCCCCCCCCCCCCAAAAAAAAAACAAAAACAAATTGGGGCCTAAAACACTTGCTTCATTGGATTCACCTTGGAGCCGGCCATGACTTATACATGTTAGAAAATATAATTAAGTAAATATAATTGTGCTCTCTTTGATAGTTTAAATTTATTATTGAAAATGTCACACACATCAACATAGTATTAGATCAGACAATAGGTTCGAATAGCACCGCCATCCATTATAAAAAAATTACACGTGTTTAGTCTCAATGAAAGAACAAGTTCATATCATGAGGGGCGTATTAAAGACATAATTAAATAATAAAGATAATAAAAATGTGTTTTATAACAATTTAAACTTTAGAGATAATTTTAATGAGTGTTGCCCAATGATTCACATATATAGGATATGCACATCATTCCGGGACAAATAATACTGTAACGAATGGCTGAATGTTCATGTCTTTTGCTTGTGAGCTGATCCAATTTTCGGATATGGAGAAACGATTTCAGCGTTAGTTCAAACCCAACTCCAAACACCTACCTGTGATAAAGCATGGACAAAGTGCAGATACTTGTTACATATGGGCATGATTATGCATAGTTTAACTTGTGGTATAAATGCTAGTACTAGCTGTCAAGTGTTAGAAATAATGATGGAACGAAGGTGGAAATAGCTGTCAAGTGCCTACATATAGTTGATACTACTGTGACTAAATCGGAACGAAGGTGGAAATAGCTATGAAAGAAAATTTGCATCTTTATTACTCAATGTTGTTGAAGTATATATATACCACATATATATATATATATATATATATGGGGTTAGTTTGTTATAAATTTGTTAGATAAGTTTGTTAGATAAGTTTGTTAGATGTTAGTGTTAGTTATTAGACTGTTAGTATTACTATACTGATGTTAATTAACACCGTTAGCTAGAGCTTTGCTGTTTGCTTATAAATAGTCCACATAATTGTAGACAAAAGATACACACAAAAATAATAGAAAATATATTTTCAGAAGCTCTTTTGAGCACCAAAAATATCTTTCTCTCTGCATTTCTGCTCTTCTCATTCTCTGATTTTCCTTCTGTTCATACAGATTAGATACATAAATTTAACATGGTATCAGAGCCTACAGATCTGATTTCCAATACGAATCGATTCCTAGTTGTGAATCGATTTTCTTTGTTTTCGAGTCGATTTCTGATTGATTGATTTCTGGTTGAAAATCGATTCTCTTTGGTTTGAAGTGATTTTCAGTAAAAGTCGTAAGGTTCATTCGAGTTGTTCTTCTCTCTCGTTTTCCTTTTCCATTTTTCCTCCTCTGTTTTGGCAGAATCGATCCAGTTGGATTATAAACTTTGAAATTGAAGGGGGGGGGGGGGGGGGGAATCAAAATTGCAGAAAAAAATTCTGAAAATTAGGGCTCATATCAGTAAATTGCGAGAAATCAAAATTCAATTCATGAGCAGTCCAGTTCGCGTGTTCAGCCGTCTTTGGCTATCATTGCGACGTCGAAGATCGCCGAGAACTTATGTGCTTCTGAGGTATGTTAGTCGAGTTGATGTGATTCAGATTCCAAGGCGCGGAATGATCATTTTATGTATCGATTTGTGAATTTCTAGAAATTCAATTTTATTTTGTACTGGTTCTGTGTTGGTGAATTGGTAATGCATTGATGTGGTAGTGATAGTGGTGGTGAAATCCACAAATAGTCACTGATATATATGTTACTGGTCATTTATGAATGGAGAATGGATTGATGAAATGTCAGCATGTAGATTTTAGTTTTCGAAGGATCGAGGAGTTTTCAGCTGCAATTTGACTAAGGACTGAGAGATACTTCGTCGGAAATAATATGGATTGAGTTGAAGCTCAATTCAAAGAGTTTTTCACAGGTCGATCAAATATTAGATTGCATGTTTTCATTTGTTTAGCTCAGGATAAGAGAATCGAGGAATTTCTACCCGAAATTGAACTAGGAATTGAGGGAGACTACACGGCATGTCCGAGCTTATTATAAAGGCTTTCATAGGGAGAATCGAGGGATTCTCTAGTCCGAGTGAGACTAGAGAATGAGGGGTTCTTCATTGAGCTTGATATAGGAGAATCGATGGATTCTCTAGTCCGAGTGAGACTAGAGAACGAGAGATTCTTGTCGTCATTTTTTTTCATAAGGAGAATCGAGGGATTCTTTAGTCTGAATGAGACTAGAGAATGAGAGGTTCTTCGTTATTACTGCTGCACCAGATGTTGTCGATGCTGCTGCTGGTGCTGCTAGATATTACTGATTTGAGATATTACTGCAGTTGATGCAAATACATCTACTGCTGGTTTGGTTTTGATGTTGCTGCTGAAATTAATGTTGATGTTGCACACCCTTCTCGGATTTCCTGTGAGGAGTTCAGAAACCTTATTGATGATTGTCTCCTTGTTGATGTTATTATGACTGGTAGTAAGTTCACCTGGTGTGGGCGCCGACACACTAATATACACGTGGAATCTAGAATTGATCGTGCTCTTGTATCGGAATAAGACGCTTCCCTTTCTTTTTTTTCACTCGAACTGTGGTACACGACCTCCCTTTACTGGAAAGACCTCTATTGGACTGGGATGTAGCGCGGGAAAGTATTAGGTGCATTTCCCTCTGAAATATTATTGTTTGGGTACGACCGGACAACTACCGATATCTATTAATATCTTTTCTTAGAATGTTCTTTAGAAATATCTATCTATCTATATCGTAAACTATCGGATCGGGTATTACAACGTTGACTCAAAACTAGGTTTCAATCATAATTCGACAAGCGATTTTTAGGTGCCTTCTCGACCTGAAATGAAGAAAGTCAAGTTCTTGTGCTTAAGTCTTAGCGCGTCGTAGTTTATCAACCACTCACAAGACCACTGAGATCTTCGACTTAGCTCCCAAAGGTAATCCACCCGGCCCTTTCCCAACCTATACAAGGAGAGCGGAAGATAACGAAAGGGGACTCCCGGATCACTATGGCTGACTTTCGTCTCTGTTCGACCAGTCGGTCTCACAGTCAGGCAGGCTTATACCATTACGCCCCGCCCCCTCTCCTTTTAAAGCTCCTCTCCTGTAAGTGATGCGCGGTAAGATGCACACACTTTAAACGCAAGTGCACGTTATCGTGACAAGTAGTATAGTCTTTGATAAGACCGAATATCGCCCTCTGGGATTAGGGTTCAAGTATCAACTATCTATTTTCTAGTATCTATTTGGTGAATTGATAATTGATTTGGTTGTTTATAACTAAGAATTATGAAAACTATGTAAAATATAAAGATTTACTTCAGATGTGATGGGAATAGGGCTTCCATGTATCCTTACTATCCGCTTATGCTACTTACTAATGCATTAACTTATGGTATTCTTCTTTTGGAGAAAGCGGGTTCTGAAATCGTTTTATACTCCGTTAGGGTTATATAAACACTCAACTGATGTCGCACCTTACCTACCTTTCGGTGATAAGGATAACTTTATAGGAGGATTAAAAACAAAAACCTAGTTGACCGTCACGCACAATGCGCAAAATTAGGGTTGTTAAGCCTCTCATCAAAATTAGGGTAGGAAAATTTATCCCTTTAGGATTCTGAAAATATGTCAAATTCGGCCCAACACTTCATAATTCCCGCGTCGGCGCCTATGACTGGCGCGGCCCAAATTCAACAACTCTCGGGACTTTCGGCTTTGGCGCGCGGCCACTGCTGCGCGCCGCGGCTCGGTGATGTTTTGAGTGATTCTGTTTCTTCGTTATTTTTCCGTCCGGACTGTCGGATCTCTCTATAATTCGGAACTTCTTAGACTTCATTTCTTGGCCCTTTGTGTGAAATTTCATCTCATTTTTGCTCTTTTAATCTCCTTTTCGCCATTTCGCCATTTTTGACGTTTGTGAAAAAAAAGAAAGTAACACGACCCTAATACTATACTAAAGATAAATAAAATGAGTAAAATACTAACTAGAAATGACTCAAAAAGTGTATATAAAATACAGATCAAATACCCCCAAACTTAACCTTTGCTCGCCTCGAGCAAAGATAGAAAAGAAAGAAATAAAAGACTCAAGAAACGAAAAATAAAAGACTCATCGACATTGATCACTTTTCTTGCATTTAGTGTTATCTAGAAAAACATGAAGGTTAGCAGAATAATATGCAGGAACATGTAGCATAAAAATTTTCAGCACACTAAACACATTGAGCTAGATATTTCGCAAACTCATATTTATCATGCTTTAATGGAAGTCAATATACTAAATCATGCATATAAATTCAAAAATCCTATGGCATGCTTACTTGCTATTCTCCACTAATCTTGGATATGCATAAAAGAGATCTTCAGGACTTTAAGGGTTGTAATGTAGGCTTAGGTAGGGGTTGGTAAAAATAGGCATTTAGGCTCATTTTTGTGTACCATAAGCTCTTTAGCTTTTCAGTATTTCCCTTTTCTTTTTGTTCTTTTCTTCACTTCAATTCTATCTTTTTTTCTCTTTTGTTTTGGGAGAATGAAGAGTATTATAATAACAAGCACCCCCAAAATTAGGCTTTTGCCTCTTTCTTATTACTTTTTTATTGGGGTGCAACAAACTTGTCGCGCCCTTTTTCGGCCGCGGCATTTTTTAAATGATAGCGAGCCCTGCTCAAAAATGCAAATGTTAGAAAATAAAATAATAAAATGCTAAAAGGTTTAAGAGGCTTAAAGGTTAAAAAATGTTAAAAGGATGCTAAAATTGCAAAAGATGCTAAAGTTTAAAAGGGTGCTAAAATGCTAAATGCTAAGAAGTTGCTAGAATGCTAAGGGTTCGCGGAGTCGCCACCTAATTAATTGGGTGAATTAGGACACCTAAATGTTTAACTAGTTTGAAGTAAAACATTAACTCCATTTTAATGGTCTGCTAAACTTAATGAGATTAGGTAAGGGTTCTTATTAATCTAGAGGAAGGGGTTAGGCACCTCTAAGATCCGCTAACTGCGGTTGTCTGCCAAACCTAGGGTAATTATTATATTTAAAGAATGCACGTTTTAAAAATATAAAGGGTGCTTTCCAAAATGTTTTATAGAAAGGGGCACATTGATAAAAGTTTGCAAGACTAGTACTATAAAAATAAAGTTTAGAGTGTGCTTGTATACTGTTTATAGATATATGCCATGTTGATTTATGATCAAAGACAAGCTTTTAGAATCAAATATATATGACGTAGTGCAAAAGATGATTATTTTATAGTTTTAGATAAAACACAAATTATTTATATTATGCTAATGAAAGAGCTTATGAGAAAATTAATTTACTTTATCATGGATTTTATAAAGAAATAATATTTTAGTCATGAGTTAAATTATTTAGTAAGGTTTAGATATGTATGACAAGCATAAAAGACAAGCAGGTCGGAAGTGCGTTTCTAATTATGAATTACTTTCCCTTATATGTTTGAAACTTAATTGTTCTAGATATCCTAAATATTACAGAAATAGAGTTATTAAATTACAATAAACAAATGAATAAATGAATAGCAAGTAAAGAGAGAGAATGGGATTTAAGAATGCTCTTTCTGACGGATGACGACGTCTATTTGTTTTTCTAGGAATTCTGAGCGGGAGCGGAATGCGGATGCAGATGCGGGTTGCTATTTGAAATAGCTCGCGTTGAGTCTATAACGAAACTCTTCATTTTGCTCCGTCGTGCCATGTAAAAATAAAAGAAGATAAGGATTAGTATCATCCAATTGTATAAAAGGCATGATAAACAAAATGATCTTGAGAGGCGGAACATATGCATTATCCACTGATTCTATATTTAACATGCACTGTTGGGCTCAGGGGAATGGAGAACAGTAAGGCAAACAAGTAAGGCAAACAGAGGAAACAACAGGCTGGCCCAAATAAGTTATCAATTTAGAGGAGGATAAATCGGCACCCAAGGCAGTGTAAACCAATTATCTTCTCAGATTTTCTAAAGGAGGGAGGGGCAGGTATGCAACAACAAACAAAGAAGAAAAATGAGTATAACCTGCCTGCAGACTTGCTGCGGAGTTCTCAAATATACTTAGGAGAATAACTAGATGTAAGCAGTAGATAGAAATAACTGCAAAGCGTAAAATTTCCATTTTTTAAAAAAAAAGGCCAACTAATCCTATTCTTACATGCTCATATGAACCACACTAGCACATTATATATGAGTTAATGATCAGTGATACCGGGACAGAGACACCAAACATGGGTGAAATAATATGGCAACACATAGCATGCTAATTTAATTTAAGATACATGACTCAACATCGAAGCAAATGGCTAGGACTGAAGTAAATCCATTTTCCCCAACCATATGCCCAGATTTCTCAATGGTTTGAACTATGTTAGCACCAAACTATCCCTCATATGTACTTAACAGAGGAATGCAGTCAACAATGGCTCAGTGCAACACAAGCCAATCCATGTAAACAACAGATGTTGGTATAGAAACTGTCTAAAAGACTCGGTAAGCGGATTTTGACACCAAGTGACCAAAGAAGTACAATAATTTAATATAGACCCATAGGAACTAAATAAGTTCCAAGCAGTGAATCGTGGAGGCGGTGATCATTCGGTGTATATCGCGGATATATGAGGCTAGAGGTTCCCAAAGATATACACACTCACGGGTTCAAGCTACATTGACATTGCATAACTTATACAACCCAGATTTAGTTAGAAATACATTACAACTTTTATACCAAATAACACGGGATTACATGAACATGTTATACATGGTTAGATAGACCACGTACCAGATTCTAAATCCAACATACGATTTATATATATAGACTGGAGTTGTTCTTAAATCAACACATCTATCCAGAACAAGCGATCGCGACTAACGATTAAAGTCAGTTTTGAACACCTTAAACTAATTCATACACAAATTAGACATCAGTACCAGAGTTCGATAGAATCATATTTGACTAAACTAAGCCTAAACTAACGAGATAAAGCGTTACAGACGTCGACAGGAACATATGTGACTAAATATGCTTGATGGATTATTAACTAATCTTCACAGTTATCACTGAGCCAAAATATGTCTAATATACTACTGAAACAGCAGACTGATCCTTATAACAATATCTATCACAAAGCATTTTCGCAAAATAAGTATCTGCCATCACAATCAAACAAATAAATATTCACCAAGACCGGGACTTCACTATTCGCCGAAATAATCTTGCATTTATCGTAATCCAAGCAGAACTAAACAAATAAATTCTAACATTATACTGGCACGAGACACGCGAAAAAAATGCGGAAATTCGGAATGCGACGAATCGGTAGGGAGTGGAATTTTACCTTCTCGTGGCGAACCGAGCGGCGTATCAGCGTCGGCGCCACTCGGAGATTCTGCTGCGATTGAAAGTGATAAAAGAGCTAGGAGCGGTTTGCTCGTTTTCGAGAAAAGTAAAGTTTTGGTTTTGTGTTCTTCTTTGTCCTTCCATTGCCGCCTATGTTCTCTTGTATGTCTCTTTTTATAGCCCAATTTGGGTTCTAATGTTGGTAAGCAAAATAAAGGTGATTTTAAATCAACGTATGATTTTGTGAGATTCTTGATCTTGATTTGTAAGTGATTTGTTGCCATTTTCGGGGAAGATTTGGAATGTCTTTGGAGAAGGATTTTTAGGGATGATTTATGGACAATTTTTTACCAAGGAAAGACTGATTTGGGGTTGTACTGTGTGGTAATGAGATGGCCCGAATTTTCGGACGGAAAATCCGGCGAGAATCCCGTGGTTGCGAGTGTGCATCAGCAGTGGGTGATAGTTTTCTAGGGTTCGTTGGTTTTGGGTTTGGGATATGTGGGAAGATGAATGAAGTAGAATTGAGGAATTGGGCTTGCTGGGTTGATAACAATAAGGAGGAAGAGAGGGTGCAGGTAGTGAGGCGGCGGGCCGATGTTTTGGGCACAGGAAGGGTGGTTATGTAACAATTTAAGGGAAGGGGAAAGGTTTTGGGCTGGGTAGTTAAATTAGGGTATTAGTAATTAGGTTAGTTATTATTAATTAATAAATTGTGCTCAAATTATTTAAGTGCTTTATTAAAATTATTTAGGTGCTAAATTAGTCTAATTTCGAGTTATAAAACTATTACGATAATAAATGCGGGCGTGTTGTTTAATTAATGCTTAATGCTCTAGAATGCGGCGCTATTATTTAGAATTTTATTATTGTGCATTATTGCGAAGTTAAATTAAAATTAAAATTGAGTTTAGATTAAATTACTTAAATGCTAAATGCAAGTACGATATTTAAGAATCGTTTAAAGCTTTATAAATGCGGTGCTATTAAATGCATATATCAGATTAAAATTGATTTTAAATTACAAATGATTACTCATAAATGCGGCTATGCTAGTGACAGCGTTATCGCTAAATTATTTATTTTATTCATTTATTAATTATTTAAGAATTACGACAAGGCTTAAAGTTAATAAGTGCGTGAGAGTGACTCTAAATGCTTAAGACTTTACGTAAGACGCGATGCAATTATTAAATTAATTATTTATGCCTGTATTTAATGTTTTATTATTGCATTTTATTATAAAAATCCTAAAAATTATTTTACAAAATTAGTGTAATTTTATAGTTAATGGTGGGCGGGAGGGTCAAAATTGGGTGTCAACAGATGTCCTCTTTGTATGGAGATGATGGAAGAATCTTGGACAAAGCGTTGACTCATGTAATTTTGTCTCGATCTTGAGTGCAAAAATGTTGGCGGATAGACAAGTGCGCCAAAAAATCAAAAGCGTCCCGATGTCGAGTTATGGCGACAACGGGATACCAATCAAAACACCAGGCGGGCTAATGCGGACTGAATGTCGGTGTCGAGTTATGGCGACCTTGGGCTACCGTAGTCAAAACACGAGGCGGGCTAGCGGACTTAAAGTGTCGATGTCGAGTTATGATGACAGGGCTATGGTGTAAAAAGTAAAAGAATATAAGCGGCTTGAACAGGTGTCGCTATGGCTTGTGGTGCGGGTTCTACGGTGATGTGGGCGAGTGGAGGCGGCAGGCGGCTACGCGTCGTTGGGAAGGTTGGCCCCGGCAGTTGCCGGTTATTGTAGAGAAAATCCACGTTGTGCTCACGCTCCTGCGTGCTAAGACTTGAACAAGCGGTTAGTGCATGCTTGTTAAGGCAAAATGATGATGCGTAATTTTAAAGTAATGCAGTTGTGAGTAGAAAGGTTATCTGCAAAAATATGATGCTTTGTGTTGATGCGATCTTTGCAAATCTTGTGATTCGCCGCACTTGCGGACGTGTTGCGATTGTGAATGCGGGTATGTTGTGGTTGCTGCAATTGTCCATGTATACTAAAGCTCGAAAGAGTGAGTGCATAAGCTGTTAAACCAGAATAATAAAGCATGAATGAGAAAAATGCAATTTTGAGAGCAGAGAAAGTCGTCCACTGTGTAGATGTGATATCGCGATGATGGCGTCGTTTCGGACTTCTTTGTCTTGATAACGTCGTTGGTGGGCGTGTTCTTCTTGGCGTCGTGGCGTAGACTTCTTTGTCTTGATAACGTCATTATGCGGGCGTATTCTTTCTTGGCGTCGTTGCGTGGACTTCTTGATTACGTCGTTGTTTGGGCGATGTTCTTCTTTGGCGTCGTTGCATGGACTTGCTGATTACGTCGTTGTCTGGACGTGTTGCTGCTGGCGTCGTTGCACGGACTTGCTGATTACGTCGTTGTCTGGACGTGTTGTTGCTGGCGTCGTTGCGTGGACTTGCTGATTACGTCGTTGTTTGGACGTGTTCTTCTTTGGCGTCGTTGCGTGGACTTCGATTACGTCGTTATGCGGGCGTGTTCTTCTTTGGCGTTGTTGCGTGGACTTGCGATTACGTCGTTGTTTTGGGCGTGTTCTTCTTGGCGTCGTTGCATGGACTTCTTGATTACGTCGTTATGCGGGCGTGTTCTTCTTGGCGTCGTTGCGTGGACTTCTTGATTACGTCGTTATGCGGGCGTGTTCTTCTTTGGCGTCGTTGCGTGGACTTCTTGGCGTCGTTATGCGGGCGTGTTCTTTGCTTTGGCGTCGTTGCATGGACTTCGATTACGTCGTTATGCGGGCGTGTTCTTCTTGGCGTCGTTGCGTGGACTTCTTGATTACGTCGTTGTATGGGCGTGTTCTTTGGCGTCGTTGCGTGGACTTCTTGATTACGTCGTTGTCGGGGCGTGTTCTTCTTTGGCGTCGTTGCGTGGACTTCGATTACGTCGTTATGCGGGCGTGTTCTTCTTGGCGTCGTTGCGTGGACTTCGATTACGTCGTTATGCGAGCGATGTTCTTCTTGGCGTCGTTGCGTGGACTTCTTGATCACGTCGTTATGCGGGCGTGTTCTTCTTTGGCGTCGTTGCGTAGACTTGTTGTCGCGATAACGTCGTTGCACGGGCGTGTTCTTCTTTGCTCGCGTAGAATAAATGCTCGCGCAAGCTAAGCTTGAAAAGCGTTAGTGTATACTGTTTAAACAAAATGATAAATATATATGAAGTGCAATTTTATGGGTAGAGATGCGTCACGATATCTGGGATGAATCTTGAGATGTTGTCCTTGCGGGTGTGAATTGCCATAGTGTCCTTGTTGTGTGCGTGGGTTGCAACTTTGACTTTATGTCAGAGTGATCTGCTAGGTTTTGTTGCGGAACTACGAACTTTATTTGATTGTTGATGCCCTTTCTGCTGCTGCTTTGCTCTTGCTGCGGACTTTGGATTGTTGTCATCTCCTCTGCTTTTCTTTGCTTTTCACCTTGCGAAGAGACTTTCGTCGTATCTTACGCTTGGTATTGCACTTTCGCTTACATTAATATTAAAAGACTGCGCTCGAAGAAAAATTTGTGAGTTTTGGGGGTCGATTCATATTTGACTTATTGCCTTGTTCCTTGATATCTTCGTGCAGCTTGTTTGGACTTGCAACCTCATGCAGTTTCTGCTGTCCCGATTTTGAAAAGGGTGTCGGCCTAAAATGGGTCTCAATGTAGTTGCTTGTAGGCTATGTGTATTCTTGTCATTTTCAAAGCAAAGGAAAGTTTCCTAATGGTGTGGCCGAAGCCGATTTAGGCGCCACGTATCCCGTAGGGAATCAGGTCGAGCGTAGTTCATTACAAGCGAATGTTGGGAAAATTAAAATTTCTAGATGTGGGGCCAGGCGAGGCGGCGCCACGTATCCACAAGGGAATCGGAGTCAAGCGTAGTTCATTACAAGCAAAGCGAAGAAAACATTATTAAAGCTTAAAAATGAGTTTATAAATTATTCGCTAAAATAAATCGTTCTTCCTATCCGGGCTCTGGCGGACCAAGGCGAGTGCAAATCGATCAATATGCCTTCATGCTGCTTCGTGGATGGTCGGGTCTTTCTTTCTGCTATCTCCCTCTTACGGCCTCTGCGTGGTGCATCGCCGGATAAATGGCGATTCGAGGGCGGAATGGGCATAGGAAGGGAGTGTATTCCTCATCTAAGGTTATCAGTGCACGTTGGCGTGGCGTGGTTTGGCAAGGGTTATCATGCACATTTGGGGCGGATCCTTTGCAGATACCGCCTGCGATCGGTGCCTCGATTACGTCCACGAGGAGTGGCAACGCCGATGTCATGTCTGGGCTATTGGGTGATCTGCGCGGCTTGTTCTCATCATACCATCTTGGGATAGGGTCGGGGATCCTTCACGGAATCGGTTGGATTAGGCTGCGGCTCATGACCTTTCATATATTTGAGGTATGGGTTGGTAGTGGGGTCTGAACTTTGGGTGGTTTTCCTTGAAATTCTTATTTGCTCTGCAGTGCGTTGGGTGCTCTATTCTGTTGGCGGGCTTGATGGGTGGATCTATGCGGGGCAGGATAAACGGGTGCTTGTAAAGTGTTATATATAGGCTGTGTGTGGTAGTTGTGGTAGTATGATGGGTTTTGGTATGTCATAAATGCTTCGAGCTTGCGTTCTTGTACAAACATGGAAGGGAAAGCGTCTCTTTCTTCCTCATGAAGTACTCGAGTGTCCCGATGAATCGCCTTATTAGTTGCTGTCTTTGCCAGTTGTAATCCTACCGGTTTAATACCTTAACCTGAAGTCGCCCATTCTAATAACTTCCATGAAATTCCGCCCGATGACGCTTATCATCCGCTCATAGTAGGTTGCATTCTTCAAAGATTGTACGAATAATGTGGTCATCTCACTCTCCACCATGGGTGGTTGCACTTTCGCTGCCTCTGAACGCCACCTCATGGCGTATTCTCTGAATGTTTCTGTAGTCTTCTTCTCCAACTTCATTAAGTAGAACACATCCTGACGGTTTACGTGTTGAACTGAACCGCTCACAAAATCTTGGGCAATGCATTCGGTATGCCATTTCCGCGGATCTTGGTGGTATACCAATCTAGTGCCTCGCGGTCAAGCTCGAATGAACAACTTCATAATGGCCGTGGGTTCTTCCTACCCCGATTAGCTTGTCGCAATATGACCTCGGTGTGCGGGGTTCCTTTTCCATCAAATGGTTCAAACTTGGCACACTTGTACCCATGGCGGTTCGCGTGCGGATGCGTGCAAAGATCCTCGTAGTCAGTCGCCCGTGACCTTTGTCCGATCGCGTGCCGAACCGCTTCTTTCGGGCTATGAATTTCTTTGGCCACGTCCTCGTCCATTTTGGCTCGGACTTCCTCTCCGTCTCTTCATGTGATCCTTCTTGGTGAAGCGGGGCGGTAAAAGGTGGGTTTACATTGCATGTAAGTCGGTTATGCAGGTTGTTTCTTTGAAATTAATGGGTGTGGTGCGTGGGTATTGGTTGGCTTTGGCGATTAGGGCTGATTATAGTGAAGTAGCGGTGAGTGAGGTATATGGGTAGTAGGAGGGTCAGTTTGAAGGTGGGGTTGAGGGTTGGCTGGGCGAGGGGCGGTTTGTTCGGTGACTGGTGGCCTTTGTGGAGAGTTTTGGGCGATATCTAGTGGTGGAGTCGATCTGGGATGGTTTGTGAAGTAGTGGCCCTTTGATGCGGCATAGGGGTATTCAAGCTAATGGATAGGTTGGTCGATTCGTAGCCTCTCCATCTCGACTGCATATCGACAATTTGTTGCGGCGGTATGCAATACATTCCTCCCGTTGGTGATATTCCTCCACGAAGGTTGTTTATTGACAGGAATAATTCCCAAACCATTTGGCTCGAGCCCCGAGCGATCATATCATCATTTCTTGCCTTGGACACGGTGAAGTGTGGATGCTCGACATTGTTGAGTCAAATCTGAACCAACCCTTTGGGGAGGATGATAAATTTTCTTCTAAAAAATGCAACAAACGGTGTTAGCATAAAACACATAATTTGCAGGCATGTAGCAGATATATCGCACATAGCACATTCAAACGTTTCCTAACATGCAGAGGGACCTCTTTATGCCAGAGGTAAGCCTAAACGTCACTTATGCGAGGTTATGACGGATTTGTCCAAGTCGTCAAACTATAATGCCTTTGTTGGAAATGGCGACCAAATGACGGTGCACTTTTCCCAATTTCAGCATGTCATGATTGGGTTTGGATTTGTGCGTCATTGCCACGCTACACATAATATCTTTGGTTGGTCGTTGGGTTGAGAAACCGTCGACAAGTTTGGTGTCTTCCTAATTGTGGTGCCGATGCGAGACCAGACCACCTAAGGTAAATGCGTCATGCCACTAAAATAAGGTGGTATAGCTCTATCTTAAGTTTGCTAAGATTTGGCTTTTACGGGCCTTGAGTTTAGAGCGGACAACTCGAGTGAGAAGGCTCTGTGACCCAGTTAGGCCGGGCACTCCACGTATATTACCAACTTCCTAAATTTGGATTTTGAAGAAAGAATTTTCTTTGATGCACCAGCGCCTCGCATGTAGTGTGTGTTTGTGTGAATTTTCCAGAGTGGAAGAAATATGAGCGGAATGCCAGTTTAAGGAAAGCAGTAAAGCATGTAGCAATTAAAATAAAATACACAAAATACAGCACGCAAAATTTAATGCAAAAAGCAGTGTCAAATAATAACCCTAGGTCTGTTGTGGTTAAGAACCTAAAATCCCCAGTGAAGTCGCCATTTCTGTCGCGCCCCATTTTCGGCCGCGGCATTTTTTAAATGATAGCGAGCCCTGCTCAAAAATGCAAATGTTAGAAAATAAAATAATAAAATGCTAAAAGGTTTAAGAGGCTTAAAGGTTAAAAAATGTTAAAAGGATGCTAAAATTGCAAAAGATGCTAAAGTTTAAAAGGGTGCTAAAATGCTAAATGCTAAGAAGTTGCTAGAATGCTAAGGGTTCGCGGAGTCGCCACCTAATTAATTGGGTGAATTAGGACACCTAAATGTTTAACTAGTTTGAAGTAAAACATTAACTCCATTTTAATGGTCTGCTAAACTTAATGAGATTCTGGGTAAGGGTTCTTTATTAATCTAGAGGGAAGGGGTTAGGCACCCTCTAAGATCCGCTAACTTGCGGTTGTCCTGCCAAACCTAGGGTAATTATTATATTTAAAGAATGCACGTTTTAAAAATATAAAGGGTGCTTTCCAAAATGTTTTATAGAAATGGGCCTGTTGATAAAAAGTTTGCAAGACTAGTACTATAAAAATAAAGTTTAGAGTGTGCTTGTATACTGTTTATAGATATATGCCATGTTGATTTATGATCAAAGACAAGCTTTTAGAATCAAATATATATGACGTAGTGCAAAAGATGATTATTTTATAGTTTTCCGATAAAACACAAATTATTTATATTATGCTAATGAAAGAGCTTATGAGAAAATTAATTTACTTTATCATGGATTTTATAAAGAAATAATATTTTAGTCGCGAGTTAAATTATTTAGTAAGGTTTAGATATGTATGACAAGCATAAAAGACAAGCAGGTCGGAAGTGCGTTTCTAATTATGAATTACTTTCCCTTATATGTTTGAAACTTAATTGTTCTAGATATCCTAAATATTACAGAAATAGAGTTATTAAATTACAATAAACAAATGAATAAATGAATAGCAAGTAAAGAGAGAGAATGGGATTTAAGAATGCTCTTTACGACGGATGACGACGTCCTATTTGTTTTTCTAGGAATTCCTGAAGCGGGAACGGGAATGCGGATGCAGATGCGGGTTGCTATTTGAAATAGCTCGCGTTGAGTCTCGCAACGAAACTCTTCATTTTGCTCCGATGCGTGCCATGTAAAAATAAAAGAAGATAAGGATTAGTATCATCGATTGTATAAAAGATGATAAACAAAATGATCTTGAGAGGCGGAACATATGCATTATCCACTGATTCTATATTTAACATGCACTGTTGGGCTCAGGGGAATGGAGAACAGTAAGGCAAACAAGTAAGGCAAACAGAGGAAACAACAGGCTGGCCCAAATAAGTTATCAATTTAGAGGAGGATAAATCGGCACCCAAGGCAGTGTAAACCAATTATCTTCTCAGATTTTCTAAAGGAGGGAGGGGCAGGTATGCAACAACAAACAAAGAAGAAAAATGAGTATAACCTGCCTGCAGACTTGCTGCAGCAGGTTCTCAAATATACTTAGGAGAATAACTAGATGTAAGCAGTAGATAGAAATAACTGCAAAGCGTAAAATTTCCATTTTTTAAAAGAAAGGCCAACTAATCCTATTCTTACATGCTCATATGAACCACACTAGCACATTATATATGAGTTAATGATCAGTGATACCGGGACAGAGACACCAAACATGGGTGAAATAATATGGCAACACATAGCATGCTAATTTAATTTAAGATACATGACTCAACATCGAAGCAAATGGCTAGGACTGAAGTAAATCCATTTTCCCCAACCATATGCCCAGATTTCTCAATGGTTTGAACTATGTTAGCACCAAACTATCCCTCATATGTACTTAACAGAGGAATGCAGTCAACAATGGCTCAGTGCAACACAAGCCAATCCATGTAAACAACAGATGTTGGTATAGAAACTGTCTAAAAGACTCGGTAAGCGGATTTTGACACCAAGTGACCAAAGAAGTACAATAATTTAATATAGACCCATATAGGAACTAAATAAGTTCCAAAGCAGAATACGTGGAGCGGTGATCATTCCAGTGTATATCGCAGATATATGAGGCTAGAGGTTCCCAAAGATATACACACTCACGGGTTCAAGCTACATTGACATTGCATAACTTATACAACCCAGATTTAGTTAGAAATACATTACAACTTTTATACCAAATAACACGGGATTACATGAACAGGTTATACATGGTTAGATAGACCACGTACCAGATTCTAAACCCAGCATACGATTTATATATATAGACTGGAGTTGTTCTTAAATCAACACATCTATCCAGAACAAACAGTCCACGACTAACGATTAAAGTCAGTTTTGAACACCTTAAACTAATTCATACACAAATTAGGCATCAGTACCAGAGTTCGATAGAATCATATTTGACTAAACTAAGCCTAAACTAACGAGATAAAGCGTTACAGACGTCGACAGGAACATATGTGACTAAATATGCTTGATGGATTATTAACTAATCTTCACAGTTATCACTGAGCCAAAATATGTCTAATATACTACTGAAACAGCAGACTGATCCTTATAACAATATCTATCACAAAGCATTTTCGCAAAATAAGTATCTGCCATCACAATCAAACAAATAAATATTCACCAAGACCGGGACTTCACTATTCGCCGAAATAATCTTGCATTTATCGTAATCCAAGCAGAACTAAACAAATAAATTCTAACATTATACTGGCACGAGACACGCGAAAAAAATGCGGAAATTCAGCAATGCGACGAATCAGTAGGGAGTGGAATTTTACCTTCTCCGGCGGCGAACCGAGGCAGCGTATCAAGCGTCGACGCCACTCGGAGATT
Source organism: Przewalskia tangutica (assembly GCA_029844215.1). NCBI lineage: Eukaryota > Viridiplantae > Streptophyta > Magnoliopsida > Solanales > Solanaceae > Przewalskia > Przewalskia tangutica. The sequence goes on along the minus strand of CM056740.1, from coordinate 72,391,823 downwards.
TCTGCTGCGATTGAAAGTGATAAAAGAGCTAGGACGGTTTTGCTCGTTTTTCAGAAAAGTAAAGAGTTTTGGTTTTTGTGTTCTTGCTGTCCTTCCATTGCCGCCTATGTTCTACTGCATGTCTCTTTTTTATAGCCCAATTTGGGTTCTAATGTTGGTAAGCAAAATAAAGGCTGATTTTCGTCAACTTCGTATGATTTTGACGAGATTCTTGATCTTTGATTTGTAAGTGATTTGTTGCCATTTTCGGGGAAGATTTGGAATGTCTTTGGAGAAGGATTTTTAGGGATGATTTATGGACAATTTTTTACCAAGGAAAGACTGATTTGGGGTTGTACTGTGTGGTAATGAGATGGCCCGAATTTTCAGACGGAAAATCCGGCGAGAATCCCGTGGTTGCGAGTGTGCATCGTGATGGGTGATAGTTTTCTAGGGTTCGTTGGTTTTGGGTTTGGGATATGTGGGAAGATGAATGAAGTAGAATTGAGGAATTGGGCTTCTTTGGGTTGATAACAATAAGGAGGAAGAGAGAGTGCAGGTAGTGGGGCGGGACCGATGTTTTGGGCACAGGAAGGACGATTTATGTAACAATTTAAGGGAAGGGAAAGGTTTTAATTTGGGTAGTTAAATTAGGGTATTAGTAATTAGGTTAGTTATTATTAATTAATAAATTGTGCTCAAATTATTTAAGTGCTTTATTAAAATTATTTAGGTGCTAAATTAGTCTAATTTCGAGTTATAAAACTATTACGATAATAAATGCGGGCGTGTTGTTTAATTAATGCTTAATGCTCTAGAATCGCGCTATTATTTAGAATTTTATTATTGTGCATTATTGCGAAGTTAAATTAAAATTAAAATTGAGTTTAGATTAAATTACTTAAATGCTAAATGCAAGTACGATATTTAAGAATCGTTTAAAGCTTTATAAATGCGGTGCTATTAAATGCATATATCAGATTAAAATTGATTTTAAATTACAAATGATTACTCATAAATGCGGCTATGCTACCTGACACGACGTTATCGCTAAATTATTTATTTTATGCATTTATTAATTATTTAAGAATTACGACAAGGCTTAAAGTTAATAAGTGCGGGCGCGGGACTCTAAATGCTTAAGACTTTACGTAAGACGCGATGCCATTATTAAATTAATTATTTATGCCTGTATTTAATGTTTTATTCGCTGCATTTTATTATAAAAATCCTAAAAAATTATTTTACAAAATTAGTGTAATTTTATAGTTAATGGCTGGACGGGAGGGTCAAAATTGGGTGTCAACAAAACTCATTCACTCTTTTTGTCTCTTTTTTAACACAATTGATTCCACTACTTCACATTTTTACTTATGGCACAATCTGTGGGAATATAGGGTGTCAAAGAAGAAGTTTCAATTTTTAGGCTCAATGGGGCTGACTAGGGATACTTTTAAAGTTCAGGATAAAAAAAGAGTGGTAAGAATTGGCTATCAAAGAAATGCCTGAGTCATCTCCCTAACATGCATATCCTAACTATTTCGCCTCAAATAGCAAGCAATCATAACACATAGGTTTTCATCATTTAGCATGCACAATTTAAGCAAGAAACTCCAAATAGACAGATTTTGTGAGTTTTTGACATATCTAACTATTGACACCCAATTTTGACCCTCCCGTCCAGCCATTAACCATAAAATTACACTAATTCTGTAAAATAATTTTTTAGGATTTTTATAATAAAATACAACAATAAAACATTAAATCTGAGCATAAATAATTAATTTAATAATGGCATTGCATAGAGTTTTAAGCACTTAGAGTCCGCGCGCATTAACTAATTTTAAGCCACTGCGTCATTAATAAATACATAAAATAAGTAATTTAGCAATGACGTCGTGTCGAATAACATAGCGCGTTTATTAGTAATCATTTGTAATTTAAAATCAATTTTAATCTAATACATGCATTTAATAGCACCGCATTCGTAAAAAGCTTTAAACAATTCTTAAATATCATACTTGCATATTAGCATTTAGATAATTTAATCTAAACTCAATTCAATTTTAATTTAACTTCGCAATAATGCATAATAATAAGTTTTTAAATAATAGCGCCGCATTTTTAAAATATTAAGCACTAATTAAATAGCACGCCCACATTTATTTTAGATAATTTAATCACAATTAATTAATTAATTTACCACTAATTAAAAGCCTAAAACGAATAATTATAACACTAACCTAAAACTAACACTAATTAATTAATTACCCACCATTTTCGTCAAGCCACCTAATAACTACCCACCAACTTCGCGACCACCCGCAGGCCCAACATCCAGGCCCCATTCCTTTTACTTACCCTCAGCCCAGCCCCTCACTTCCATCGTCCTCAGCGGAAAAAAACAAACAAAGCCGAGAAACCTAAAAACCTAAAGCACCCAACCGCCATGCGGATTTCGCGGAGAATCCGGGCATTTCCTTTACCCACGCACCCAGCCAACGTGTTTCTTACCATAACCAGCGCCCAAATCCTGATTCGAATCAGTAGCAAATCTCGTCGAAATCAGCACCAATATCAAGCCTAGAATCGTCCTTATTTACTTACCATTATTAGAACCTTGAGGGGGGCTATATAACGCACATGCAGTCGAACTTAGCAAGGGCAGAGCATAGAAGAGGCAATTCAGAGGGAGTTCAGTAGCAAGAATCGACAGAGCATCGGGAGTTAAGGTTCAACACCTGAACCGTTAGCACAAAGAACAATAGGAAGTCCGAACCCTTTTTTTTTTTTTCAATTCCAGCCCAAAAAATCAGCAAACAAACCTTCCCTTCATTCGCATCGCAAAACCCCAAAACCCGTCGATTGGACCGACGACTTGATACGCTGCCCCGGGTCGCTGTCCGGAGAAGGTAAACCCGTTCTCTTTCAGATTTCTTGTATGATTTACGCTTTATAACCTGTTTGAGTAATTTGCTCTATGGATAATACTAATGCTTCTAATCGCTGCTGTTATGGTCGAAATTGCTGGTTTAATGTCGTCGCTGTTTACTTGACTGTTAAACTTATCTAACATCTGTCCCTACTCTGTTCTGCAATAATTGAAGGCTTGCCATGTTAACCTATTCAAATGCTCCCCTAATCAAAAGATTTGGTATTAGTATGTCCACAAGTTTTTCGAGATGGTCAGTTGTGTATAAATGATTATGGGAATATTATGCTATTGTGTTTGCCCCCCCTGTGGAGAATGTCCATGCCTGCTCCATGTTTGGTTATAGAAGAATCTACCTCTTAGCTCTGTTTGAAATATCTATTGTCTACTGTTAAGTGTTTCTTATTCATTGCTTGAATGGGATCTTCATGTCTAAATTGCCTACTGTGATGTGTGTGCTTGCTTTCTTTGGATTCTGAATGTTGTTTATAAATGTCATATCATGTTGCATGTTTAGTCCAAGCTAAATGGATCTCTGCCATCTATCTCAAATAAATCGCGTTTACTAAATGACTATATGTTTGCCTTTATGTATCGAACTATCGAAGTGTTAAAATGTATCCATGACAGTTTATAATACCTGTCGAGTTATGTGTTGTGTCATGTCAATCTGTTGCGCAACCTAAGTGATGTCTGTTTCAACATCCTGCACTCATTTGAAATCTCCTCTGTTTGGTACATGAAACTGGCCACTGTTTATAAAAATACAGCGAAGTGTGTGTGTTATTGGAGAGTTTGTCATGTGCTATTCTTCTTATGAATAAAATAATAGGACCAAATAATGGTTACTGTCTGTTTTGGGGTCGCACTTCTCTGCCTTGAAAAATAAAGAATCTGTAGTTTTGTAGACCTGTGTGGATCTGTCTGCCGTATTGTTTAAGTGTTTACTCCCAAGTTCATGAGCTTCTATTTTCTTATCTATGTATCATCCTGTCTACCAGTTGTATATTGAGGTTGAGTCAGTGTATACTTCTGCATATATCACATGTACTATCCTGAATATCTCGTATGTATCTATCTCGGTGTCGACTGTGGGTTCGTATATGTCTAAATGATCCTTAAATGCACTTATTTGGTTTTTCTGTGATTTAAGACGATGTATATCAAAGCATATGAAATATATACATGCCCATCCTCATTTACTTTCACCACTTGTTGGCTGCATATTTCCACTGCATACCGTCACCTGCTGATCATTAGCTTATACACACTGAGTGGTCCTTCCTTCAAAGATCTAAAAATAGTGTAGTCTGGGCCAGTTTATTGTCCTCTGTTTATAACAAAGAAACGGAAAATTGCGTGCTTAGTTCCTGCATTATATTTTCTGTTTGTGATTTATACTTGAAGCTTAATCTTTAATTGAATCATCTTGAGATATCCTTTGCTTGTTGCCTGCCACCTATTCCATACTGCCATAATCAAATTACATATATGTTTAACTCGCGCGAATATTCACCGGCATTGTTAATATAACTTGGATGTATACTAATCCTTATCACTTTCTTTTTTTACATGGCACGCACCGGAGCAACAAAGAGTCTCACAACGAGACTCGTCGGGGCAAACGCAAAGGCATGCATATACATCCATCGAGTCCCTCTTCGGCAATTCCTAGAAAAAAAACAAATAGGGCCAGGGTCATCCGCTTCAATCTCTTTGCTCTCTCTCTTATCTCATTTATGCCCCTATTTGTTTGTTGTAATTTCATTACTTAACTTTGTAATTAATAGGGGAACTTCTAGCAATTAGCCTTTAAGCATATGAGATGGAAGGTAATTTAAACTTAGAAACGCATTCTTCTTTATTTGTCTTTTAGGGCTACTAGGCATGTTTAAAATCGGCAAAAAATAAAAATAATCTAACCTGCGTCATAAAACCAACATTCTGTTCCTTATTAAAATACATAACAGATTTCTCCTAAACTCTCAAAAATCAGCTTAAGTATTTTATACTACATGCAAGTTAAGCAAGATTAATTTAGCTAGCAGCATACCTAACTAGTTCGTAAATAACCTTTGTATGAACACATAATCAGTCCATAAAGCACCCTTTTAGCATTCTTTAGCATTTCTAGCCATTTTAGCACTTTAAATCACCTCTGGGCGTTTAATACCTTTAGCATTTTAGCATTTAGCACCCTTTAGCATTTTTAGCAACTCTTTTAGCATTTTTGCACTTTTAGCATCCTTTACTTTTAAAATTAATCCCGTAGTACCCTTTTAATATGTAAACACCCTAGCACTACTTTGGTTACACTTAGCACCTTTAAATTGCTAGCACTCCTTTTGCACCTTTGACACCTTTCTTTTTAAGCTTTCTAAGCATGTTTTAAACTTTAGCATTTTTTAGCATTTTTAACCTTTTAACACTTTTATTATTTTAGCACCCTAGCACCACTTTGTTTATACTTAGCACTTTTGTTAAGCGTCCTTAACCTTTAATATTTTAGCATCTCTTAGCATTCTTTCACATATAGCACCTTTTGCCCTTTTAGACTTAAGCACCTTTAAACATTTTAACATTTTAGCATTTATTTTATCTCACAACATTTTATTAAGCAAGAGGAGCTTTATTTTGCATTTTCTCAAATATAATAATTAACCCTAGGTTTGGCGGGATAACCGCAAGTTAGCGGATCTTAGAGGGTGCCTAACCCTTCCTCTAGATTAATAAAGAACCTTACAGAATCTCACTAAGTTTAGCGGACCATTAAAATGGAGTTAATGTTTTACTTTAAACTAGTTAAACATTTAGGTGTCCTAATTCACCCAATTAATTAGGTGGCGACTCATGAACCTTAGCATTCTAGCAACCCTTTAAATTTTAGCATTTTTCTTTTCTTTTAGCCCTTTTGCACCTTTAGCACCTTTTAAGCTTTTAAACATCTTTTGCAATTTTAGCATCCCTTTAGCAATTTTAGCATTTTAGCTTTTATTATTTTATTTTCTAACCTTTTAATTTGAGCGTGAGTTAAAAATAAATCTGGCGGAAAAGAAGCGCGACAAATGGCGACTCTCTTTGGGAATTTAGGTTCTTAACCACAACTGGACTAGGATAATTATTTGGCAATTATTTTGCATTTAAATTTTGTGTGTTGTATTTTGTTATTTTTGCTATAACTCTTGCTTTCCTTAAAGCGGCATTCCGCTCATATTTCTTCCATTCGGAAAATTCACACAAATCACACACTCGCGTATTTGGTGTGCTCGCGCACCCAAATTTCTTTCAAAATATCCAAATTTTAGGAGAGTTGGCGCTGCTTGAGTTAGATCGGTTCGTCGATCGTAGCGTAGCCTTCTCGCTCGAGTAGTCGCTCGGGAACCTTGCGTCTAGAAAAGCCAAATCTTAGCAAACTTAAGATAGAGCTATACCACGCTTATTTTAGGGCGTCGTGCATTTACCTTAGGTGGGTCGGTCGCGCATCGACACCACAATTAGGAAGACACGAAGCTTGTCGACGGGTTTCTCAACCCAACGACCAACCAAAGATATCATGTGTAGCGTGACATTGTGAGAAAAATCCAAACCCGATCATGACATGCGAAATTGGGAAAAGTGCCGTCGTTTGGTCGCCATTTCCAACAAAGGCATTATAGTTGGGCGACTTGGACAAATCCGTCATAATCTCGCATAAGTGGCGTTTAGGCTTACCTGGCATAAAGAGGTTCCTGCGTGTTAGGAAGCGTTCGAATGTGCTATGTGCGATATATACGCTACATCTTTGCAAATTATGTGCTTTATGCTAACACCGTTTGTTGCATTTTAGAAAGATTTATCATCCTCCCCAAAAGGTCGGTTCGTATTTGGCTTAGCATCAATATTTCACAAGATCAAAGGCACGGTCGGCTGACATGACCGATTGAAGTGCATCTGGCGGAGCAGTCGGAACTGTTTTGGTTCCTATAAGCGGCGAGGTCTCGAAAAGAAGAAGCGGCGACACCTTCTCAAAAGCGGGACAATGTAGGAAACTGCAGACGAGTGCCAAATCAAAGCGCACGCGCGGATATCAAGGAACAAAGCGTGAAGTCGGAATCTGAATCGACCCCAAAACTCACAAATTTTATTTGATCACAGGTATTTTCAGATTAACAAAAGCAGAAAGTACAATAGCCGAAATGGAAAATACGGCGAAAGGTTTCTTCGTATTAGCAGAAGCAGCAAAAGCAACAAAGGCAAAGGATGACAACAATCCAAAGTCCGCATCGAAGCGTGGCGTGAAAGGGCATCAACAATCGGCAATCAAAGTTGAGTTCCGCAACAAAACCTAGCGCTTCAACTAGGGCACAAAGTCATATTGGCAACAACTTCATCACAACCAAACGTGGCATCATTGCAATTCGTCGATGGCGACATTTAGCATGTCCACGCAAGGCGACATCTCGATATTCATCCGGCGTAGCGGTGCATCTCTACCCGTAAAATTGCACTTCGTATGTGTTTACCATTTCATTTAAACGGTATACACTAATGTTTTCTCAAGCTTGCGGGCATCTATCCTACGAGGCGGCGGCAACACGTCCGAGCAACGGCGTCATCGGCGTATGTCAAGGCGGCGACATCCTCGGCGTGCGTCACGCAGCGGCGCCCGGAAGAATACGTCCGCAACGCGGCGTTACGGCGTTGTGTCAGCAGCGACACCATCAACATTGCGTCTGCGGCGCCCGGCGGCGAATACGTCCGACGGCGGCGTTACGGCGTGTGTCAAGCGGCGACACCATCAACATTGCGTCTACGCAGCGGCGCCCGCGGACACGTCCGAACGGCGGCGTTATCGGCGTATGTCGGCGGCGACATCATCGGCGTGCGTCTACGCAGCGCCCGGCAACATTGTGTCGACGGCGACATCATCGGCGTTGTGTCGAACGGCGACACCATCGGCGTGCGTCGATAGCGCGCCCGGCGGCAACACGTCCGTGCAGCGACATCCTCGGCGTTGCGTCTGCAGCGGCGCCCGGCCAATACGTCCGAGCAACGGCGTTACGGCGTGTGTCCAGCAACGACACCATCAACATTGCGTCTCGCAGCGGCGCCCGGCCAATACGTCCGAGCAACGGCGTTACGGCGTGTGTCCAGCGGCGACACCATCAACATTGCGTCTGCGCAGCGGCGCCCGGCGGAACACGTCCGAGCGGCGGCGTTATCGGCGATTATGTCAAGGCGGCGACATCATCGGCGTGCGTCTACGCAACGGCGCGGCGGCAACACGTCCGAACGACGGCGTTATCAACATTATGTCGAGCGGCGACGACGCCATCGGCGTCACGCAACGCCCGCCAGAACATTGTGTCGACGGCGACATCATCGACGTGTGTCGAGCGGCGACACGTGCGATTGCGTCACGCAACGGCGGCGGCAATACGTCCGTGCAGCGGCGTTATCGGCGTGTGTCGAGCGGCGACACCATCAGTGCGTCTGCAGCGGCGCCCGGCCCGAACACGTCCGAACGGCGTCGTCGGCGTGCGTCTACGCGGCGCCCCGGACAATACGTCCGAGCGGCGGCGTATTCGGTCGTGTCGGCAACGACACCATCGGCGTGCGTCTACGCAGCGCCCGGCGGCAACGCGTCCAAGCAACGGCGTCATCGGCGTGCGCAACGACGGCCCGGCAACAAGTCCATGCAGCGCCCAGCGGCAACACGTCCGCATAACGGCGTTATCGGCGACAAGTCGAAAGCAGCGCCATCGTGACATGTTACATCTACGAGGAAGATTTTCTCTGTTCTCAAAATTGCATTTTTATCATTCATGCTTTATTATTCGTCTTAGCGGTTATGCACTAACTCTTCCCGAGCTTTAGTCTACGGGAAGCGGCGTAAAGTCGAAAACGGCGCGGTCCGAAAGCGGCCAAGTCGAAAGCGGCGCCAAGTCGAAAGCGGCGACAAGTCAGAAAGCGGCGCCAAGTCGAAAGCGGCGACAAGTCCGAAAGCGGCGACAAGTCCGAAAGCGGCCGAGTCCGAAAGCGACAAGTCCAAAAACGACGACAAGTCAGCATATCACATCTACGCAGGGACGATTTCTCTATTCTCATAATTGCATTTTGTTTCTCGTATAATATTCTGTCTTAACAGTTATGCACTAACCTCTTTCTTGAGCTTTAGTATACAGGGACAATTGCGGCGAGGAACGTATCGCGTTCACAATCGCAACACGTCCGTGCAAGGGCGAAATCACAGCATTTGCAGCATCGCATCAACACAGCAGGCATCATATTTTTGCAGGATAACCTTTTCTATCCACAGTTACATTGTTTTTAAAATTACTTTGCCTTAGCGATTAACCGTTTGTTTAAGTCTTAGCGTGCGAGGCGAGGAGCCTGGCGTGGATTTTCTCTTCAATGACGGGGCAATGTTGGGGGCCAACTTTCCCAGCGATTGGCAGAAGCGGCCTCAAGCGTCGGTCCACTCGCTCCACATCACCGTAGAACCCAGACCACAAGCCATGCGCGACCCCGTGTTGAAGCGATTATTTTCTTTTACTTTTTACAGCCCGGTGTCATCATAACTCGACCGGGACATCTTTAAGCCCTCGTTAGCCCGCGGTGTTTTGACCATGGTAGCCCGGTGTCGTCATAACTCGACCGGGCGACTAGTCGCGTTAGCCGCGCAGTGTTTAGACCATGGTAACCCGGTGTCGTCATAACTCGACCTTTGGACGCCGATTTGATTTTTGTGTCGGCGTCTACCGCCCAATTCTTGCCGTCGAAGATCGAGACAAAATTGGCTATGAGTCAACGTCTTTGTCCGAAGATTCTTCCATCATCTCCATACAAAGAGGACATCTGTTGACACGATTTTGACCCTCCGTCGACCATTAACCATAAAATTACACTAATTCTGTAAAATAATTTTTTAGGATTTTTATAATAAAATACAACAATAAAACATTAAATACAGGCATAAATAATTAATTTAATAATGGCATTGCATAGAGTTTTAAGCACTTAGAGTCCCGCGCCCGCATTAACTAATTTTAAGCCCTGTCGTCATTAATAAATACATAAAATAAGTAATTTAGCAATGACGTCGTGTCAGGTAGCATAGCCGCATTTATTAGTAATCATTTGTAATTTAAAATCAATTTTAATCTAATACATGCATTTAATAGCACCGCATTCGTAAAAAGCTTTAAACAATTCTTAAATATCATACTTGCATATTAGCATTTAGATAATTTAATCTAAACTCAATTCAATTTTAATTTAACTTCGCAATAATGCATAATAATAAGTTTTTAAATAATAGCGCCGCATTTTTAAAATATTAAGCACTAATTAAATAGCACGCCCACATTTATTTTAGATAATTTAATCACAATTAATTAATTAATTTACCACTAATTAAAAGCCTAAAACGAATAATTATAACACTAACCTAAAACTAACACTAATTAACTAATTACCGCGTTTTAAATCCACCTAATAACTACCCGTGACTTCGCGACCGCTTTGCCCAGCCCAACATCAGGCCCATTCCTTTTACTTACCCTCATTGACCCGCCTTCCATCGTCCTCAGCGAGAAAAAAACAAACAAAGCGGAGAAACCTAAAAACCTAAAGCACCCAACCGCCATGCGGATTTCTCGGAGAATCCGGGCATTTCCTACCACGCACCCGACCAGCGTGTTTCTTACCATAACGGCGCCCAAATCTGATTGAATCGGTAGCAAATCTCGTCGAAATCGGCGCGATATCAAGCCTAGAATCGTCTTATTTACTTACCATTATTAGAACCTTGAGGGGCTATATAACGCATACGTCTGATCGAACTTAGCAAGGCGGAGCATAGAAGAGGCAATTCGGAGGAGTTCGAGCAAGAATCGGCAGAGCATCGGGAGTTAAGGTTCAACACTGAACCGTTAGCACGGCAATAGGAAGTCAGAACCGCTTTTTTTCAATTCCACCAAAAATCAGCAAACAAACCTTCCTTCATTCGCATCGCAAAACCCCCAAAACCGTCGATTGGACCGACGACTTGATCGTTGTCGGTCATGTCAGGAGAAGGTAAACCCGTTCTCTTTCAGATTTCTTGTATGATTTACGCTTTATAACTTTGTTTGAGTAATTTGCTCTATGGATAATACTAATGCTTCTAATCATTCTTTGTTATGGTCGAAATTCTTTGGTTTAATGTCGTCATTGTTTACTTGGTATTAAACTTATCTAACATCTGTCCTACTACGTTACGCAATAATTGAAGGCTTGCCGTATTAACTATTCAAATGCTCCCTAATCAAAAGATTTGGTATTAGTATGTCCACATTTGCTTCAGATAGTCGGTTGTGTATAAATGATTATGGGAATATTATGCTATTGTGTTTGCCCACTGTGGAGAATGTCCATGCACGCTCCATGTTTGGTTATAGAAGAATCTACCTCTTAGCTCTGTTTGAAATATCTATTGTCTCTTTGTTAAGTGTTTCTTATTCATTGCTTGAATGGGATCTTCGTGTCTAAATTGCCTCTTTGTGATGTGTGTGCTTACTCTTTGGATTCTGAATGTTGTTTATAAATGTCATATCATGTTGCATGTTTAGTCCAAGCTAAATGGATCTCTGCCCATCTATCTCTAAATCGTCACGTTTACTAAATGACTATATGTTTGCCTTTATGTATCGAACTATCGAAGTGTTAAAATGTATCCATGACAGTTTATAATACCTGTCGAGTTATGTGTTGTGTCATGTCAATCTGTTGCGCAACCTAAGTGATGTCTGTTTCAACATCCTGCACTCATTTGAAATCTCCTCTGTTTGGTACATGAAACTGGCCACTGTTTATAAAAATACAGCGAAGTGTGTGTGTTATTGGAGAGTTTGTCATGTGCTATTCTTCTTATGAATAAAATAATAGGACCAAATAATGGTTACTGTCTGTTTTGGGTCGCACTTCTGCCTTGAAAAATAAAGAATCGTAGTTTTGTAGACTGTGTGGATGCATCTGTAGTATTGATTAAGTGTTTACTCCCAAGTTCATGAGCTTCTATTTTCTTATCTATGTATCATCCTGTCTACCAGTTGTATATTGAGGTTGAGTCAGTGTATACTTCTGCATATATCACATGTACTATCCTGAATATCTCGTATGTATCTATCTAAATTGTCATTGTGGGTTCGTATATGTCTAAATGATCCTTCGTGCCTTCGCTGTTGGTTTTACGTGATTTAAGGCGATGTATATCAAAGCATATGAAATATATACATGCCCGTCCTCATTTACTTTCACCACTTGTTGCGCATATTTCCACTGCATACCGTCACCTGCTGATCATTAGCTTATACACACTGAGTGGTCCTTCCTTCAAAGATCTAAAAATAGTGTAGTCTGGGCCAGTTTATTGTCCTCTGTTTATAACAAAGAAACGGAAAATTGCGTGCTTAGTTCCTGCATTATATTTTCTGTTTGTGATTTATACTTGAAGCTTAATCTTTAATTGAATCATCTTGAGATATCCTTTGCTTGTTGCCTGCCACCTATTCCATACTGCCATAATCAAATTACATATATGTTTAACTCGCGCGAATATTCACCGGCATTGTTAATATAACTTGGATGTATACTAATCCTTATCACTTTCTTTTTACACGGCACGCACCGAGCAACAAAGAGTCTCACAGAGACTCGTCGGGCAAACGCAAAGGCATGCATATACATCCATCGAGTCCTCTTGTGATTCCTAGAAAAAACAAATAGGGCGGTCATCCGCTTCAATCTCTTTGCTCTCTCTCTTATCTCATTTATGCCTATTTGTTTGTTGTAATTTCATTACTTAACTTTGTAATTAATAGGGGAACTTCTAGCAATTAGCCTTTAAGCATATGAGATGGAAGGTAATTTAAACTTAGAAACGCATTCTTCTTTATTTGTCTTTTAGGGCTACTAGGCATGTTTAAAATCGGCAAAAAATAAAAATAATCTAACCTGCGTCATAAAACCAACATTACATTCCTTATTAAAATACATATGATTTCTCTAAACTCTCAAAATCGACTTAAGTATTTTATACTACATGCAAGTTAAGCAAGATTAATTTAGCTAGCAAGATACCTAACTAGTTAAGTAAATAACCTTTGTATGAACACATAATCGATCCATAAAGCACCCTTTTAGCATTCTTTAGCATTTCTAGCCATTTTAGCACTTTAAATCACCTCAGGCGTTTAATACCTTTAGCATTTTAGCATTTAGCACCCTTTAGCATTTTTAGCAACTCTTTTAGCATTTTTGCACTTTTAGCATCCTTTACTTTTAAAATTAATCCGTAGTACCCTTTTAATATGTAAACACCTAGCACTACTTTGGTTACACTTAGCACCTTTAAATTGCTAGCACTCTTTTGCACCTTTGACACCTTTCTTTTTAAGCTTTCTAAGCATGTTTTAAACTTTAGCATTTTTAGCATTTTTAACCTTTTAGCACTTTTATTATTTTAGCACCCTAGCACCACTTTGTTTATACTTAGCACTTTTGTTAAGCGTCCTCAACCTTTAATATTTTAGCATCTCTTAGCATTCTTTCACATATAGCACCTTTTGCCCTTTTAGACTTAAGCACCTTTAAACATTTTAACATTTTAGCATTTATTTTATCTCCTAACATTTTATTAAGCAAGAGGAGCTTTATTTTGCATTTTTCTCAAATATAATAATTAACCCTAGGTTTGGCGGGATAACGCAAGTTAAGCGGATCTTAGAGTGCCTAACCCCTTCCTCTAGATTAATAAAGAACCGCACCCGAGAATCTCACTAAGTTTAGCAGACCATTAAAATGGAGTTAATGTTTTACTTTAAACTAGTTAAACATTTAGGTGTCCTAATTCACCCAATTAATTAGGTGGCGACTCCGCGAACCCTTAGCATTCTAGCAACCCTTTAAATTTTAGCATTTTTCTTTTTCTTTTAGCCCTTTTTGCACCTTTAGCACCTTTTAAGCTTTTAAACATCTTTTGCAATTTTAGCATCCCTTTAGCAATTTTAGCATTTTAGCTTTTATTATTTTATTTTCTAACCTTTTAATTTGAGCAGCAGGAGTTAAAAATAAATGCCGCGGCCGGAAAAGGGCGCGACACTAACCTAGGTGTTTAGATAGTTGCTTCTGATTCCATTACATTATTCCACCTTCCTTCACTAGGTGTTTCTAGCAACTACAACATACATGATCTTTGACAGACAATTATGACTCAAAAAAAAAAATTGTGACTCAAAAATAAACACAAAACAAATAAAAAGACTTAACTGAAACATAACAAGACACAAATAAAACACCCCCAAACTTAAATCACATATTGTCCCCAATGTGTGCAATACTAAAAAAAATGAAAAATGGACAACTTACTGACACAACACAGCGGTCATAATGGAGGTCTAGGAGAAAAAATTCTGGAATATGCGCGAAAATATGGCTCTCACGAGTTGGCGCGCGACACGAGATTCGGCGCCATGGCCTGCTAATCTTGTGGCTCTTACGATGTTCTGGCGCGGCCAGTTCAGCGCCGTACTGCAGCTACTTTCCTTTTTTTCAGCGTTTGTTGCTCCTTTTTCCTCGGTTTTAGCTTTCAGTCCACCTGTCATCCAACAACACAAAACAAGAACCCAAGACCGTGAGACTGTTCAAAGAAAAATAAAATAAAATAAAGACATAAATTAAAATAACATAATTAAAAACATTGGGTTGCCTCCCCAATGTTGTCTTTACGTCTTTTAAGCGGACGCAATTAACCTTTCCGAGTGCCCATTGGATCCTACTGCGAGCTGCGCAATCCGCGAGTTATTGTTGTAGGTCTCAATTTTCCTACGACCATTTGTTCAAACAAGAGCCTTACATATACAATTATCCCCCAAGTAGGCTTGTCTTTTATGCTTTCTATAATGTAGGAATCCGTGAACTTCTCTACATCTCTCAACTCTATGGGGTACCCTTGATGGTATGGGCTTCCTAATTGGGAATCAGTCGTGATAGCTAGTGGTGTTTCTTCTGTAATAGGTGCAAGAAAAAGAATTTCTCGAATCGAAGGTAAATAATTGGATCTCTGCAATCTTTTCTTTCTCTACACCAACTATCTCACCAGATTCCTCAATAGTTGGGTGTGGTTCAGGCTCCTCAATTTGTTGTTCGCTGTTCAAAATAACCTCGATTTTTGGGTTCTGGGCGCCGCGACCCTGCTCTGTCTCAGAATCTTCGGCGCTGCTGCTGCTGCGAACTCTCTATCTCCCCTGATTCGGCATCCTTCAGGTCAATTGCCTGACATTGTGTTTCCTCATTGCCTACCCCAGGTGCAGATTGCTCTTCTTGCGTTTCGCTGTTGAATATGATCGCGAGTTCTGCTATTTGCATTTCCAACTTCTTCATGGCCATTCGTTTCGTCTATGAACTGATTTTGGTACCTCGTGAGGTGAGTATAACTTCTCGTAATTCCTCCTCTCTTCCTCTATGGTTGGAGCTCGATCATATTGTGATGAAATCCATGTCTTAAGGATCACGAGATGAATCAAAACCAAACTCGAATCACGGCACAATTGTTTTTTTTTTCAAAAGAAAATAAAATAAATAATTTAAAGAAACAAAAATAAAAACCAAATTAGAAATTAAAAATAGATAAATTTGATATTGAACTATGCCTAATCCCCGGCAACGGCTGATCGGTGTATTTTATATACACCTTTTGAGTCTGTTTTAGTTAGTCTTTTGTCCCATTTTGCACATATAAGTGTCGTATTAGGATAGTTTTTCTTTCTATTGAGTCAAAGTGGTTGAAATGGCCAAATGGCGGAAAAGGAGCAAAAAGAGGGCAAAGAGGAGTACTAGAGTGAAAGCGGAGAAAGTGGCAAGCGAGGCTGAAATCGGACTGCGCCATGGCCTCCTGCGATCGAAGCGAGGCATGGCGCTATTATTCAGAAGCTGCGAAGATTGACGTGGCCTCGAAGACGAGAAATAGGCGCGGCGCTAAACATCAGAAGCCACGGGAGTTGCGGCGCGCGGCTCTGACAGCGAGATATCGGGCGCGGCGCCAAAACACCAGTATTGCAGAACTTTAGGCGCGCTGGCAGCCAGCGAACGCCGAGCGGAAAAATTAGGTCTTTTGGCGGATTTTTGGGCGAGCACGGAAGGAAAAGAAGGAGACGTTTAAACCTATAAAAGGAGAACCTGGCGGTTTTCAAGGGTTCCTTTCTTGCACAACTCAAGATTCTTGACTTGGAGATTGGACACCATTAGCTTAGTAATTTCTTTTCCCTTTCCTTTATTTATTTGATTTTGCATGATGAACTTTGAATTAGTTCTTGTCATATTCATGGCTAGGAACTAATTCTCTTATAGGCTTTCTATGTTGAATTTCTTGAACCTTATGTTATAACTTAATGCATGCTTATGGTTATTATTCTTATTGAGAGATCTATCGATAATTGAGTTGAATTCTTGGTAGCTAATTGACAACTAGTTATCACTATATGATTTCTAATCAGATTCTGAAAAGGAGGGATTGTGAATATGCTGTAAGTTGGGTAGACGGTCTCGAGTTGGGGATGAAAATACCTCAATTAGATTTGTAGCGTTGATGAGAGGCTTAACAACCCTAATTTTGCGCATTGTGCGTGACGGTCAACTAGGTTTTTGTGCTTAATCCTCCTATAGAGTTACCACTTATCGTGAAAGTTAGGTAAGGAACAATACTGGGGTTGAGTGTTTATATAACCCTAACGGGAGTATAAAACGATTTCGTAAACCTGCTTTCTCCAAAAGAAGAACACCATAAGTAATGCATTAACAAGTAATATAGGCGGATAGTAAGGATGCATAGAAGCCCTATTCTTATCACATCTGAAGTAATTCTTTATATTTACTTATCTTTAATAATTCTTAGTTATAAACAATCAATCAAATATTAATTCGCCAAATAGATACTATAAAATAGACAATTGGTACTTGAACCCTAATCCCAGAGGACGATATTCGGTCTTATCTAAGACTATACTACTTGATACGATAACGTGCACTTGCGTTTAAAAGTGTGTGCATTTAATTCGCGCATCAAGTTTTTGGCGCCGTTGCCGGGGATTAGGAATAGTTCAATATCAAATTTATCTATTTTTAATTTCTAATTTGGTTTTATGTATAGTTTTTTTTATTTTATTTATTTTATGTATTTATTGTGTGAAAACAAGGGTGCCGTGATTCTTTGTTGGTTTTGATGCATCTCAGGGATCCTGAAGATATGGATTACTCATGTCCGTATGATAGAGAGCCAACTATAGAGGCAGAGGAGGAATTACGAGAAACCCTACTTAGTCTCACGAGGCGCCAAACTTCGGTTCATGGGCGAAATGAGGTTGGGTATAAAGAAGTTGGAAACGCAAATAGCGAACTTCGCGATCATATTCAACGTGACGACAAATTGAGAGCAGAACCAAATCCAACTATTGAGAATGCAAGCGAGCGGTTGGTGTAGAGAAGGAGAAAGTGCGAGAGATCGATTATTCACCTTCTTGGATTCTTGGAAAATCTCTTTCTTGTGCCTATTGCGGAAGAAACACCACGGTGTCAAAATTGACTCCCAAGCGAAGTCAATACCATCAAGGAGCACCCTTAGAGTTGAAAGATGTAGGAATCTCTGATCCTACATTAGAGAGAACCTAAAAACAAGCGTGTCTTGTATACTTGAGGATAATCGTATATTTGAGGCCACTTGTTTGAAGCAATTGTTATAGTTGAAGTGAGACATGCAACAATAACTCTGCGGATTGCAAGCGATTCGCGAAGTATCAATGGGCACTCGAAAGGTTAATTGCGTCCGGCTAAAAGGCGTAAAGGCATGGCTTGTTGGGAGGCAACCCAGCGTTTTCAATTATGTTATTTTAATTTGATCTTTAGTTTATTTTATTTTGTCTAGAACAATCTCACGGTCATGGGGTCTTGTGTTTGAGCTGTGATTGATAGGTCTGAGGAAGGCGAAAGGCGGCGAAAGAAAGTCGGGATTTCGAGCGGGTAAGCGCATGGCCAGAGAAGCGGCGCGGCGCCAAGATCTGAAGCAGGTTCGGAAGTTTAAGAGCCGCGGCTCGGGAAGCGAGGCGGCGGTGGAATTCGAAAGTTGGCGAGTTTAGCGCCCATGGCCAGCGCAGCGCGAAAAGTCCGAAGGCCTTGAGATGTTTGGCGCGCATGGCTAAAGCGAGCATGGCCAGCGGGAATCGAGAAATTTAAAACGCCAAAATCAGATTTTCCCAATTCCAACTTCCAAAACCTAACCCTCCTCTCCAAAACCCACGAAATTCCAGAAATTTGCCCACAAAACCTCCACAAATCCAACCCAACCACAACCTAAACTCTTAAATTCCCAAAACCCTCAACTATCTCAAACAACAAAGCTCCATTCCATAGCCTCAACCCACCAATTGAAACAAGAACAAGCTTGAGTCTTCTCGTCAAAAGGTAATCCTATCTTTGTTCTTGAATCCTTTCAGCTGAAGTCATAGGAGGTAGTAGTTGGGAAGAGTATTGTAGTTGGAGTAGTTTGGAGTCTTGAAAAGTTGGTTGTGAAGTTGGAGAAAAAGTAGAAAAATAGGTTGTGGGCATTGTTGAAGTTTGGGGGTGTTATCATACTAATTGTTGAGTGTATAGGAGACATTGTGCCACAAAATTAGAAGGCTGATTTTGTTTATAAATGGCCACGAGAAGAGAAGAGGATCCACATCCACTGACCCACAATCGATGAAAATAGGTTCGTGAGTTACGGGCCTACCAAAGATACAAAAGACTTGATACTAGACGTAATTCCGAGAAGGGAATGGATTACCAAAGGGGATCTATGGGGATGAAGGCGTTTATGAGCCCATCAGGGCTATGATAGAAACTAAGGGGTGGAAGAGATTTGTCAATCAGGAGAAGATAAAACCGATGAATACAACAATAGTGCGGGAATTTTATGCAAACTTTCGGAGAGGGCCAGAAAGGGTGCTTTGTAAGGGAAATTATATGCACTGTATTGCGAAGCAATAAATACAACGCTAAAAGCAGTTGATGTTGAAGAAAGTAGCGATTGGAACCATTTTAGAACATGGTCTAGGAGCGGAACAACATTGGTGGAATAATATTGCGAACCGATGAGCTACCACAGAAATGCTTTTGAGATCGGAAGGAATGGATCTAGAGCACCGGCGGTGCCAATTCAACAAAGCGACCAAGGCTTGGCGTATTTAAATCGATGCCGCATGATTCCATCTACGCCTTCACGAGTGCGGAAAGCGAGATTAAGTTGATTTATGGAATTATGAGGCGATAATTGATGTGGGAAAAGAGATAGTCTGAGCATCGAAGAAATCAGCGAGTTGGTGACAACGGTGGATTGGGACACGGTTCACTTATTACGGTCTATGCCACGTGAGTGCGATCCCTGACTACCCACGAGATACTCATGAAAGAAACCAGCTGGTGTCACATGGGATAGTGCACTCTTTTCGGACCACTAGCCCGTGACGGGCGAAGAGTACAACCCGCGGCGGCAACAGCGGCAGAGGCAACCGTGGATGAAGATGAGCACGAAATAGGGGCTCGATATGAGGCGGGGCCGAACCGGCCAACCACGAAGCGAGAACCTTGAGGCCTGATAGGGCAATTGTACCAACACGGAAGGAGATGATGCGGACGCGCAAGCGATAGTACAAGGGCAAGAAACAAGGCAACAAATCGGCGGTGAGTGCCTTGTTCAACCATGGTCGATCATTATCCACCGCCACCACCACCATTTTAGCCAAAGTTTGTAAGTGTCGTTTTCTTTTACTGTCTTTGAGTCTACACACATTGGGGGCAATGTGTGATTTAAGTTTGGGGGTGTGTTTTTGTGTTTTAGTTTTTATTTGTGTGTCATGTTATGTTTTATTTAAATTTTTCTATTTGTTTTATGTTTATTTTGAGTCACCAAAATTTTTTCTTTCTTGAGTCATAATTGCCTGTCAAAGATCATGTATGCTGTAGTTGCTAGAAACACCTAAGGAAGTAAGGTGGAATAATGTAAAGGAATTGAAGCAACTATCTAAACACTTAGGTTAGATATGCCAAAAGCTCACATAATCTGTCTATTTGGAGTTTCTTGCTTAAGTTATGCATGCTAAATGATAAATGCTTATGTGTTATGAGTGCTTGCTATTTGAGGCGAAATAGTTAGGATATGCATGTTAGGGAGATGACTCAGGCATTTCTTTGATAGTGATTCTTACCATTCTTGTCTATCCGTACTTTAAAAATATCCCTAGTCATTATTGAGCCTAAATTTGAAACTTCTTCTTTGACACCCCATATTCCCACAAAATTGTGCCATAAGTGAAAATATGAAATTGTGGAGTAAATTGTGTTAAAAGAAGAAACAAAAGAGTGAACAAGTTTGAGGCACCACTAATGGAAAAGTAATAAGAAAGAGGCAAAAGCCTAAGTTTGGGGGTGCCTATTTGTATAATACACTTCACTCTCCCAAAACAAAAGAGGGGAATGATAGAATTGAAGTGAAGGAAAGAATCATAAGAAAAAGGGAAAAATTGAAAAGCCAAAGAGCTTAGTGCAGAAAAATGAGCCTAAATGCCTATCTTTACCAACCCCTACCTAAGCTACATTACAACCCCAAAGTCACGAAGATCTCTTCTATGTATATCCGAGAATTAGTGGAGAATAGCAAGTAAGCATGCCATAAGAATTTTTGAATTTATATGCATACTTGAGTATATTGACTTCCATTTAAGCATGATAAGTATGAGTTTGCGAAATATCTAGCTCGATGTGTTGAAATTCCATGCTATATGTTCCTGCGTATTATTACGCTAACCTCATGTTTTTCTAGTTAACATCTATGCGACAAAGTGATTAATGACAGAGTCCTTTATTTTTCATTCTTTTGAGTCTTTTATTGTATTTCTTTCTATCTTTGCTCGAGTGAGCAAAGGTTAAGTTGAGGGTATTTGATCGGTGTATTTTATATACACCTTTTGAGTCTGTTTTAGTTAGTCTTTTGTCCCATTTTGCACATATAAGTGTCGTATTAGGATAGTTTTCCTTTCTATTGAGTCAAAGTGGTTGAAATGGCCATATGGCGGAAAAAGAGCAAAGAGGGCAAAGAGGAGTCTTAGAGTGAAAGCGGAGAAAGTGGCAAGCAGGCTGAAATCGGACTGCGCGCGGCCTCCTGCGATCGAAGCGGGGCGGCGCTATTATTAGAAGGCTGCGAAGATTCAGCACGCGCTCGAAGACGAGAAATAGGGCGCGGCGCTAAACATCAGAAGCCACGGGAGTTGCGGCGCCGCGCTCGAACAGCGAATATCGGGCCGGCGCCAAAACACCAGTATTGCAGAACTTTAGCGCGCTGGCCCCAGTGAACGCGCCGTAGCGGAAAAATTAGGTCTTTGGCGGATTTTTGGGCGGGCACGGAAGGAAAAGAAGGGAGCGTTTAAACCTATAAAGGAGAACCCTGGCGGTTTCAAGGTTCCCTTTCTTGCACAACTCAAGATTCTTGACTTGGAGATTGGACACCATTAGCTTAGTAATTTCTTTTCCCTTTCCTTTATTTATTTGGTTTTTGCATGATGAACTTTGAATTAGTTCTTGTCATATTCATGGCTAGGAACTAATTCTCTTATAGACTTTCTATGTTGAATTTCTTGAACCTTATGTTATAACTTAATGCATGCTTATGGTTATTATTCTTATTGAGAGATCTATCCAATAATTGAGTTGAATTCTTGGTAGCTAATTGACAACTAGTTATCACTATATGATTTCTAATCAGTTACGAAAAGGAGGATTGTGAATATCTTTGTAAGTTGGGTAGACGGTCTCGAGTTGGGGATGAAAATACCTCAATTAGATTTGTAAGCGTTGATGAGAGGCTTAACCCTAATTTTGCGCATTGTGCGTGACGGTCAACTAGGTTTTGTGCTTAATCCTCATAGAGTTACCCTTATCGTGAAAGTTAGGTAAGGAACAATCGGGGTTGAGTGTTTATATAACCTAACGGGAGTATAAAGCGATTTAAGTAAACTGCTTTCTCAAAGAAGAACACCATAAGTAATGCATTAACAAGTAATATAGGCGGATAGTAAGGATGCATAGAAGCCCTATTCTCATCACATCTGAAGTAATTCTTTATATTTACTTATCTTTAATAATTCTTAGTTATAAACAATCAATCAAATATTAATTCGCCAAATAGATACTATAAAATAGACAATTGGTACTTGAACCTAATCGGAAGGGCGATATTCGGTCTTATCTAAGACTATACTACTTGATACGATAACGTGCACTTGCGTTTAAAAGTGTGTGCATTTAATTCGCGCATCAACGGCGCCAAAAACTTGATGCGCGGTAAGATGCACACACTTTAAACGCAAGTGCACGTTATCGTGACAAGTAGTATAGTCTTTGATAAGACCGAATATCGTCCTCTGATTAAATTCAATATCAACTATCTATTTTCTAGTATCTATTTGGTGAATTGATAATTGATTTGGTTGTTTATAACTAGAATTATGAAAACTATGTAAAATATAAAGATTTACTTCGAATGTGATGAATAGAACTTCCATGTATCCTTACTATCCGCTTATCTACTACTAATACATTAACTTATGGTATTCTTCTTTTGGAGAAAGCGAGTTTTCTGAAATCGTTTTATACTCCCGTTAGGTTATATAAACACTCGACCCGATATCGCGCCTTACCTACCTTTGGTGATAAGATAACTTTATAGGAGGATTAAGAACAAAACCTAGTTGGCCGCACAATGCGCAAAAATTAGGGTTGTTAAGCCTCATCAACTCTACATAAATAATTGAGGTATTTTCATCCCCAATCCAGAATGTCTACCAACTTACGGCATATTCACAATCCCCTTTTGAATCTGATTAGAAATCATATAGTGATAATTAGTTGTCAATTAATTACCAAGAATTCAACTCAAATATTGGATAGATCTCACAATAAGAAAAATAACCATAAGCATGCATTAATTTATAACATAAGTTTCTAGCAATTCAACAATGGAAAGCCCTATAAGAGAATTAGTTCCTAGCCATAGACATGACAAGAACTAATCCCATGTTCATCATACAAAAACTGAATTAAAGTAAAGAAAAAGAAAAGAAAATACTTAAGAATGAGTCTCCAAGCCAAGCATCCAAGGGTTGTGTTGTGGAATATTTACAAGATGGATTGGTGGTAGGATGGATGTAGAATGGTGAATGGTGGAGTGGAGAATGAATAATTCTTCTAATGATGTAGAGTATTTATAGCCAAAGAATCCTTTTGGTGAAGGGTTAGGGATTTTGTAGGTAGGAAAAGTTATTAGAATCCTTTTAGGTAAGGGTTTTAAGGTAGGAAAAGTTATCTCTTTTGGTAGGAAAAGTTAACCCTTTAGGTAGGAAAATTTATCCCTTTAGGATTATGAAAATATGTCAAATTCGGCCCAGCACTTCATAATTCCCGCGTCGTGTAGCCTGATGGCGCCCATGAGCTGTCATACACCGAGCGGCATTTTTAAAAAGCGAATCTCCTGCTCAAAATGCAATGTTAGAAAAATAAAATAAAATGCTAATAATGTTCAAAAATGCTTAAAGGATGCTAAAATTGTCAAAGATGCTAAAGTTTAAAAGGGTGCTAAAATGCTAAAGGGTTGCTAGAATGCTAAGGGTTCGCGGAGTCGCCACCTAATTAATTGAGTGAATTAGGACACCTAAATGTTTAACTAGTTTAAAGTCAACACTAAC
Source organism: Przewalskia tangutica (assembly GCA_029844215.1). Classification (NCBI taxonomy): domain Eukaryota; kingdom Viridiplantae; phylum Streptophyta; class Magnoliopsida; order Solanales; family Solanaceae; genus Przewalskia; species Przewalskia tangutica. Next base: position 72,368,123 of record CM056740.1, on the reverse strand, counting down.
TCCATTTTTATGGTCTGCTAAACTTAATGAGATTCCGGGTAAGGGTTCTTTATTAATCTAGAGGGAAGGGGTTAGGCACCCTCTAAGATCCGCTAACTTGCGGTTATCCTGCCAAACCTAGGGTAATTAGATTCAAATGCATGCTTTAAAAGTACTTAAGCAAAAGATATTTGTGAGTATAAAAGAAGTGTTTTTGACCAACATAAGAATATAAGACTTTGTTTAAAATATATGTAAAGTTAGTTCTAATTGAAAACGGGCATTTATGAAGTAATTAGGAAACCTACGAAATTATCTTATAAGGTACAATATGGAGGTGATAATGCAAAATCTACTATGACAAAATATATGCTTATAGGGTGTGTATTATGCGAAGGCCAATAATCTTGTGATTTAAATAATTTTTCCTATGTGAATGCTAATGGGAATTCATAAAAAAAACGATTTTTTCCTCATGTTAGAATTCAGTAACAAATAATGTCTAGATTACCTAAATAATTATGTGAGTGACAGCTACTAAATGATCTAATTATAATGTAAGCATGCTAAATGATTAACTAAATGGGGAAGCAGGTTTCATAACGTCAAACTACTTTCTGAACTATAGATTCAAGGTTTACCTATTATAAATATTCTATTAATAGCGTAATGTTAGATAAATTAATTTACAACAAATTAAATGAATGGGGGCGGGGTAGAAAAATGATAAGAGGTGACTCGAAGGAATGGCGGTGTCATTCGCCGGTGGCTTGGAATTTTCGAGGCGGAGATGAAGATGCATATAGATGTAGGTCTTCGTTGGTTGTAACTCGTGAGAAGTCTCGATGAGACTTTCGTTTAGCTCCGTCGTGCCGTACAAAGAAAGGAAATAAGATTAGTATATATCTTAATTATTTGAATCATAAAAATCTACACATACATGATCCATGCTTATACGCAACCAGTACACAAACGTATAGATCGATCGATGGCGAGGCCATCTCGCTGTGATCGACAAGCGAAGGAATTTAATTGCGGATTTATATTCGAAATATTGCATTTGGCGGTCAAGTACAAGAGCTTATTCAACTTAAACTAGCAGAATGGATCCAAGGCTCGCGGCAAGTATCACAGACACGCGATTTATTTGCCAATTTAGATATGCATAATAAGCCAACAGAAGAGCTTAGTCAACTTAAGCTAGCAGAATGGATCCAAAGGCTCCTGGCAGCAAAGCATATACCACAGATCACACAATTTAATTGCCAATTTAGATATGCATAATAAGCCAACAGAAGAGCTTAGTCAACTTAAGCTAGCAGAATGGATCCAAGGCTCGCAGCGTGAAGCATATATCACAGACCACACACAATTTTAGGCCTAACATATGGTAACATGTAGAGAAAGATAAAGAAAATAGGCATGCGCAACAGTCTGTGTTTATTAAAGGCAGTCTAGGCTAATACAGTTTTAAAGCAGTGACTACAAGAATTGAGTTAAGTACATGTATTGGCCATAAAACTCAGATAATCGCCTAGTAGTACATAAATCATCTGAAACAAGCGGGGACTAAAATCATCGATTTTAAGTGTTTTGCAATGCTAGATTGTTTTGGTTTAAGCGAGTCAAAGAAATGAATTTGAGAGGAGAAAATCGGATATCAAACATGCACATTTCCGAACATCTAAAAAAAGCGATGGGTGAGAATTTTAGGATGGAATAGAAACATATGTGCCCCTTTTTTATGATTGATTTTTAAGTCAAGTTTAACAAGAAGTTAGAAATATAGGACCAATTTATACCCATAACAAGAAATCAAAGTCAATGCAATCTCATACAAACACTTTCGTACATCATAGTGAATTTCGACAATAGCGATACAAACCAAACCAAGATTACTCCTAACATATCTTTCACTTAACAAGCTATTTGACATAGATAAACATACACATGATTCAGATGCATACTAAGAAAGACAATACACACTCATAGATAGATAATGCAGGACTCGATGAGAATCGAGGGCGCCCGTATCCCTAAGTTTAAACCATTTCTTAGACCCTTCTATTAACTTAGGTAGTTTCCAATATCAGACTGCCTTCCATACATGTCTACTATACGAGAACATGAGTATAAACCAAGATTGGATGCAAACAGGGCCATAACTCAAAAGATAGAAACAGAGATGGGTAGGAAATCCAATGTCAAACCTATATGTCATTTGGAAGCAATGGATAAGCAATTTTAATATGAACAAATTCAAGCCGCGGTGACATGTACTTCAGCAAGCGACTAATAACTAAACCAAGCATACATTATATCATATTTCGGACCTTCATTCGACGAATGCTTAGAAAGCGAATTACCAGCATATTGAGACAACAAATACGAATATACGTCTGGCGACAATCAGGATAAAACAAACTTCACATAATCGAATACGAAGTCAGAATTTCACAAAGAGGATAGGATTTACCTTCTCCGGACAGCGACCCGGAGCAGCGTATCAAGTCGTCGGTCCAATCGACGGGCTTTGGGTTTGCGATGCGAATAAGGGCAAGGTTTGTTTGCTGATTTTTGGTTTGAATTGAAAGAAGAAGATTTGAACTACCTATTCGTGCTTGCCAGTGATGCTCTGTGTCTGCCCTTGCCTATCGTCTGCTTCCTTGAACTCTGTCGTCTCTTGCTACTGAACTGCTCTCTTCCCTGAGCTCTGCTTTTGTGTCTCTTCCCCCCTATTTCTATGCTATGGGTATGCTGCTCTTTACTGTGCTCGATTGCATGTGCTTATATAGCCCTCCTTTGAGTTCTAATAATGGTAAGTAAATAAAGGCGGATTGGGACGAGATTTGGTGCTGATTCGATCGTGATTTAGGGATTTTATTATGGACGATTCGTATGTGATTTGTTAAGGATTTGTGGGCTATTTTTGGGTCGATTCTCGTGGTTTGTTCACGAGATTTGGGTAGATTCGTAAGTGATTCGATTCGAAGGTATTTCGAACAGGTTATGGTAAGGAAATCGTTGCAGAAAGGAAGGGGAAACCCCGGATTCTCTGGCGAGAATCTCGGGGTTGGAGTGCTGGCGGTGAGGGGGTGCGAAGGCAAGGCGGCGATTGCTCTTTCTTTTAGGGTTCCTCGTTTGAGGGTATTGTCGACGAAGGGAGAGTGAGTATAAGGGGAATGGGGGCCTGGGCGTAATGGGGTTTAGAGAAGGTGGGGCGTGGGCTGGGAAATGATAAGGCTGGGCTTGCGGGTGTGCTTTGGGCTGGGGTATTATTTAGGGTAGTTAGCTTAATTAGGTATTTAATTAGGTAGTGTTTAATTATTTAATTAGGGGTAAATTGTTTAAATAGGTATTAATAAATTGTGCTTATTAATTAGGTGCTTTATTAATTTAACTGTTATAAATGCGGGTGTGCCATTTAATTAGTGCTTAATATTTTAGAATGCGGCGCTATCATTTAAAATCTTATTATCATGCATTATTGCGAAGTTAAATAAAAAATTGAATTGCGTTTAGATTAAATTACTTAAATGCTGAATGCAAGTACGATATTTAAGAATTGTTTAAAGCCTTATAAATGCGACGCTATTAAAAGCGTATATCAGATTAAAATTGATTTTAAATTACAAATGATTACTAATAAATGCGGCTATGCTACCTGACACGACGTTATCGCTAAATTATTTATTTTATGCATTTATTAATTATTTAAGAATTACGACAAAGCTTAAAGTTAATTAATGCGGGCGCGAGACTCTAAGTGCTTAAAACTCTACGTAAGACGCGATGTCATTATTAAATTAATTATTTATGCCTGTATTTAATGTTTTATTCGCTGCATTTTATTATAAAAATCCTAAAAAATTATTTTACAAAATTAGTGTAATTTTATAGTTAATGGCTGGACGGGAGGGTCAAAATTGGGTGTCAACAGCGGCGCCTGAAATTCAGCAACTCTCGGGACTTTGACTTTGGCGCCATGCATGGCCACTTTATGACGTCGCGGCTCATTGATGTTTTGAGCGGATTCTGTTTCTTCGTCATTTTTCCGTCCGGACTTCGTCGGATCTCCTCTATAATTCCCGGAACTTCTTAGACTTCATTTCTTGGCCCTTTTGTGTGCAATTTCATCTCATTTATGCTCATTTCATCTCCTTTTCGCCATTTCTCCATTTTTGACCGTTGTGACACAAAAGAAAGGAAAACGACCCTAATACTATACTAAAGATAAATAAAATGAGTAAAATACTAACTAGAAATGACTCAAAAAGTGTATATAAAATACACCGATCAGTAAGTCTCCAAATGCTCTTCTTGCCGCTTATCTGGTCTCAACCTCTTCCAGTCTTAAGTTGCTTACTCATTTCCCGAGGTACGAAGTCTCTCTTCTGTTCTTACTTTCTTTATTATATCGGGGAATTTTTTCTCTTGGTCCGCTAACTCCATAAAGGGCTGGTGATGCGCGATTTATGCACACACTTAAACGCAAGTGCACGTTGTCGAGTCAAGTAATATAGTCTTGGAAGACCGAGTTATCGTCCTCAGGGATTAGTGCTCAATTACCAATTTCTATCCTTTGTTATCTATCTGGTGACCGAATATTGATTTGTTGTTTATGACTAATAATTATGAAAACTAATTAACTATGTTGTTTACTTCAGTAATGATGGAAATAGGGCTTCCAAATCTCCTCAACTATCCACTTATATTACTTATTAATGCAATTGACTATTGTTCTTCTTCTTTTGGAGATAGCAGGTTTACTAATCCGTTTTATACTCCTGTTAAGGTTATATAAACACTCAACCCCAGTACAACACCTTTCTACCTTTCGGTGATAAGGTTGACTCTAGAGGAGGATTAAGAACAAAAACCCTATTAATGCTACACAAGTAATTGAGGTATTTTCATCCACAATTCAACCTATGTCTACCCAACTACAACATATTCACAACCTCCCCTTTCGGATTTCGGTTAGAAATCATATAAGTAATTGATGCGCGAAAAGATGCACACACTTAAACGCAAGTGCACGTTATCGTGACAAGTAATATAGTCTTAGCAAGACCGAATATCGTCCACAAGGATTAGGGTTCAAGTACCAAATATCTATCTTTTGGTATCTATTTGGTAAATTGATATTTGATTTTTGTGGTTTATAACTACGAATTATAAAGGCTAATTTAACTAATGAGTTTACTTCAGTTGTGATGAGAATAGGGCTTCCACATCCCCTCACTATCCGCTTATGTTACTTATTAATGCAATAACTTATGGTCTTCTTCTTTTGGAGAAAGCAGGTTCACTAAATCGTTTTATACTCCCGTTAGGGTTATATAAACACTCAACCCCAGTATTGCTCCTTTCTACCTTTCGGTGATAAGGATGACTCTATAGGAGGATTAAGACTAAGAACCTAGTTAACCGTCACGCACAATGCGTAAAATTAGGGTTGTTAAGCCTCTCGTTAACGCTACATAAATAATTGAGGTATTTTCATCCCCAATCCAAGAATGTCTACCCAACTTACAGCATATTCACAATCTCCTCCTTTCGAGTCGATTAGAAATCATATAGTGATAATTAGTTGTCAATTAACTACCAAGCATTCAATTTAATTATTGGATAGATCTCAAGAAGAAGAATAACCGTAAGCGTCGTTAAATCATAACATAAATTTCTAGAGATTCAACATGGAAAGCCTATAGAGGAATTAGTTCCTAGCCATTGACATGACAAGAACTAATTCCATGTTCTTCATAAACTGAAATAAAAACAAGAAAAGGAAAGGAAATTTACTAAACTATGGTCTCGATCTCCAAGCAAGAAAGCCTTGTGTTGTGCGAAGGGAACCCTTAAAAGCGCCTAGGGTTCTCCTTTTATAGGCTCACAACCGCCTCAACTTTTCCCTGCAGACCTGGCCCAAAATCCGTCGAAAACCTTATTTTTCGCGTCGGGCCCGCTCTGCGACAGCGCCAGCGTGGCTGAAAAGTGCAATCGCCGGGTGATTTGGCGCGCGAGTCTCTGGCATGCGTGGCGCCGCGGCCACTGCAACTTCAGCCTCTCGGATAGTGGCGCGCGCCTACCTTGCGGCGCGGAGCGCGATGCAGGTTTCGACTTGTTCGCCACTTTCTCTGCTTTTAGCTGGAATCTCTCTTTAGCCCTCTTTTAGCTCCTTTTCCGCCATTTGACCATTTTAATCACTTTGACTCAAAAGAAAAACTATCCTAATACGACACTTATATGTGTAAAAGGGACAAAAGATTAACTAAAGCGACTCAAAAGTGTATATAAAATACAGATCAAATACCCCAAACTTAACATTTGCTCGCCTCGAGCAAAGATAGAAAAGAAAGAAATAAAAGACTCGAAAAGCGAAAAATAAAAGACTACGACATTGATCACTTTTGCTGCACTAGTGTTAACTAGAAAAACATGAAGGTTAGCGAAATAATATGCAGGAACATATAGCATGAAAATTCAGCACACTAAACACATTGAGCTAGATATTTCGCAAACTCATATTTATCATGCTTTAATGGAAGTCATTATACTAAATCATGCATATAAATTCAAAAATCCTATGACATGCTTACTTGCTATTCTCCACTAATCCTGGATATGCATAAAAGAGATCTTCGGGACTTTTAAGGGTTGTAATGTAGGCTTAGGCACGGGTATGTAAAAATAGGCATTTAGGCTCATTCTTGTGTACCATAAGCTCTTTAGCTTTTCAATTTTTCCCTTTTCTTTTGATTCTTTCCTTCACTTCAATTCTATCTTTCCCCTCTTTTGTTTTGGGAGAGTGAAGTGTATTATAATAACAAGCACCCCCAAACTTAGGCTTTTGCCTCTTTCTTATTACTTTTTTATTGGGGTGCAACAAGTTCATTCACTCTTTTTGTCTCTTTTTTTTAACACACTTGATTCCACTATTTCATATTTTTACTTATGGCACACTTTGTGGGAATATAGGGTGTCAAAGAAGAAGTTTCAATTTTTAGGCTCAATGGGGCTGACTGGGGATACTTTTTAAAGTCCGGGATAGAAAAGAATAGTAAGAATTGGCTATCAAAGAAATGCCTGAGTCATCTCCCTAACATGCATATCCTAACTATTTCGCCTCAAATAGCAAGCAATCATAACACATAAGTATTCATCATTTAGCATGCACAATTCAAGCAAGAAACTCCAAATAGACAGATTTTGTGAGTTTTTGGCATATCTAACCTAAGTGTTTAGAGAGTTGCTTCAATTCCGTTACATTATTCCACCTTACTTCACTAGGTGTTTCTAGCAACTACAGCATACATGATCTTTTGACAGACAATTATGACTCAAAAAAAAAAAATTGTGACTCAAAAATACATAAAACAATAAAAAGATTTAAATAAAACATAACAAGACACAAATAAAACAAGACAAAAATAAAACACCCCCAAACTTAAATCACACATTGTCCCCAATGTGTGTAGACTCAAAGACCGTAAAAGAAATAAGACACTTACAGACTTCGGCTAAAATGGTGGTGGTGGCGGTGGATAATGCATCGACCATTGGTTGAACAGGGAACTCATCTCGTCATACTACTGGTGCAACTGTTGTTGCTCCTGCCTCAATTCTTGTTGCCCTTGTCGCAACTCATGTTGTCCATGTCTCAACTCATTTTGTCCTTGTATCATTGTGTCGAAATGTTGCATCATCATTCTCTGGTTCTGGAGCACTTGCTCCATCATAGGCACTGGAGGTTCTGCTTCTGTGGTTGGCTGGTGGATAGGTCATGCCTCATATTGAGCCCCTATTTCAGGCTCATCTTCGTTCATTGCGGCCTCTGCTGCCGCTGCTGCTGGCTGTGCTCTTCTTCTTTGGGGGCTTGGAGTGCAGGAAAGAGTGCACTATCCCATAGGACACAGGCAGTTGGTTTCTCTCATTAGTATCAGTGGGTAGGATTGGGACCCCACTCATGTGACATAGCTTGGTGATAACTGAGCCATGTCCCAATCCACCTGTTGTTACCAATCTGTTGATTTCCTCAATGTTCTGCACTATTTCTTTCCCCACATCAATTGTTTTCCCCGTCATGATCCCATATATCAATTTGATCATATCTTCTGGCACTCTGGTGAAGTGTGTTGATGTGATCAGACGGGCACTGATGAAATATAGCCAACCGCCTTTGTTTTGTTGGCGCTTTGCTCGATCCTCTTGACCCATTTCTTGCAAGATCAAATGCAGCCCGGGTAGCTCGCGTATGCTGATGTTATTCCAGTCGATGTTGGAAGTGCTTCTAGACCATGTTCTAAAGAGGTTCTAATCATCACTTTCTTCAACATCAACCGTCTTCAGTTGTATATTTATATCTTCTGCCGTCACAGGAACATATTTTCCCCTTACAAAGCATCTCCTTTCCACCTTCTCCGGAAAGTTGGCATAGAATTCACGCACCATTGTTGTGTTCATTGGTGCTATTTTCTCCGGATTTACAAATCTCCTCCACCCCCTTAACTCAATCATTGCCCGAATGGGCTCATAAACATCTTCCTCCCCAAATGACTCCCTCTGATAGTCCATTCCCCTTTCAGGGATTAAGGGTCTGGTATCAAGCTTTTTGTATCTCTGGAAGGCTTTGTAGCTCACAAACCTAGTATTATCGTATTGTGGGGCTGGGGTGGATGTGGAGGCTCTTCTCTTCCTGGTGGCCATGGTTAAAACAGTTTCTGCAGCTTACAACTTAGTGGCACAAATGTTTCCTAACACAATCAACAACTAGCAGCTAACACAACACCCCCAAACTTCAACTCTTCTACCCAATACCCACACTCTACTTTTCTACTCCTTCTCCAAACTTCACAATCAATTTTTCAGCACCCAAACTACTTCACAACTACAATACTCCTTCAAACTACTACCCCCTGTGACTTCAGTAAAGATCTCAAGAACAGAAAAAGATTATCTTTTTATGAGAAGATTCAAGCTGTTCTTGTTTCTAATGGTGGTTTGAGGCTATGGAATGGAGCTTTGTTGTTTGAGATAGCTAAGGATTTTTAGGAATTTAAGAGTTTTGGTTGTGGTTGGATTGGATTTGTGGAGGAATTGTGGGTAGATTTTTGGATTTTCGTGTGTTTTTGGAAAAGAAGGGTTAGGTTTTGAAATTGAGTTGGGAAAAACTGATTTACAGGCGTTTTAAGTTTGGATTTCGGCCGCTGCGCCAGCTTTTGGCGCCACGACCTGTTCTGGCGCGCGGCTAAACTTGGCAAAATTGCAATTCTGCCGCGTCTTCTCTGGCGCATGGCGCTTAAACTTCAGCACCTCTGATTCTTTTGGCGCAGCGCTCTGGCGCGCGCGCTAACCCATTTTTTTCTGGAAATCCTGGCTTTTCTTCAGTTTTTCGCCCTTCAGTTTATTGGCATGTACCTGTCAATCACAACACAAACGCTACAACCCAAGACCGTGAGACTGTTCTAGATAAAATAAAATAAACTAAAGATAGAAATTAAAATAACATAATTGAAAACGTTGGGTTGCCTCAACAAGCGTTGTCTTTAACGCCTTTTAGCCTGGACGCAATTAACCAGATGCAGTGCCCATTGGATACTTCGTGAGCGCTTGCAATCCACAGATTTATTGTTGTAGGTCTCAATTTCCCTACGACCATTTGTTCAACCAAGTGCCTTAAACATACAATTATCCCCCAAGTACACAAGACATGCTTGTCTTTTATGCTTTCTATAATGTAGGACTCCGTGAAATTCTCTACATCTCTCGACTCTAGGGGGTACTCTTGATGATGTGGATTTCCTAATTGGGGATCAGCAGTGATAGCTGGTGGTGTTTCTTACGTAATAGGTGCGAAAAGAATTTTCACAGAATCGAGAAGGTGAATAATTGGATTTCTGCAATCTTTTCCTTCTACACCAACTATCTCACCGATTCCTCAATGGTTGGTTGTGGTTCAGGCTCCTCAATTTGCTGTTCACTGTTCAAAATGACTGCGAGTTCTCCTATTTGCAGTTCCAGCTTCTTTATGGCCAATCTCGTTTCGTCCATGAACTGAGCTTGATACCTAGCAAAACTGAGTATGGCTTCTCGTAACTCCTCCATCTCTTCCTCTATGGTTGGAGCTCTATCATATTGACAGTAGAAATCCATGTCTAAAGGATCCCTGAGATGCATCAAAACCAACAACGGATCACGGCACCCTTGTTTTCACACAATAAATACATAAAGCGAAAAGAATAAAATAAAATAAAATAAATAAAAATTAACAAAGAATAAAACCAAATTAGAAATTAAAAATAGATAAATTTGATATTGAACTATGCCTAATCCCTAACGCGCCAAAAACTTGATGCGCGAAAGATGCACACTTAAACGCAGTGCGTTATCGTGACAAGTAATATAGTCTTAGCAAGACCGAATATCGTCCACAAGGATTAGGGTTCAAGTACCAAATATCTATCTTTTGGTATCTATTTGGTAAATTGATATTTGATTTTTGTGGTTTATAACTACGAATTATAAAGGCTAATTTAACTAATGAGTTTACTTCAGTTGTGATGAGAATAGGGCTTCCACGTCTCCTCACTATCCGCTTATTATGTTACTTATTAATGCAATAACTTAGTGTCTTCTCTTTGGAGAAAGCGGGTTCACTAACTCGTTTTATACTCCGTTAGGGTTATATAAACACTCAACCCGATGTGCTCTTTTCTACCTTTCGGTGATAAGGATGACTCTATAGGAGGATTAAGACTAAGAACCTAGTTAACCGTCACACACAATGCGTAAAATTAGGGTTGTTAAGCCTCTTGTTAACGCTACATAAATAATTGAGGTATTTTCATTCCCAATCCAAGAATGTCTACCCAACTTACAACATATTTCACAATCCTCTCTTTCGGAGTCTGATTAGAAATCATATAGTGATAATTAGTTGTCAATTAACTACCAAGCATTCAATTTAATTATTGGATAGATCTCAACAAGAAGTTAATAACCATAAGCGTCGTTAAATCGTAACATAAGTTTCTAGAGATTCAACATGGAAAGCCTATAGAGGAATTAGTTCCTAGCCATTGACATGACAAGAACTAATTCCATATTCTTCATAAACGAAATAAAAACAAGAAAAGGAAAGGAAATTTACTAAACTATGGTCTCCAATCTCCAAGCAAGAAAGCCTTGTGTTGTGCAGAAGGGGAACCCTTAAAAGCGCCTAGGGTTCTCCTTTTATGCTCCTAACCGCCTCAACTTTTCCCCTGCAGGCTGGCCCAAAATCCGTCAAAACCTTATTTTTCAGCGTCGGCGCCGCGGCTGTGACAGCGCGCTGAAAATTCTGCAATCGCCGGGTGATTTGGCGCCGCGGCCGATCTCTGGCTGCGTAGGCGCGCGGCCACTGCAACTCGTAGCCTCTCGGATAGTGGGCGCGCGCGCTCGCTTCGATTGCAGTGAGGCGCGCGCTACCGGGTTTCAACTTGTTCGCCACTTTCTCTGTTTTTAGCTCTGGAATCTCCTCTTTAGCCCTCTTTTAGCTCCTTTTCCGCCATTTGGCCATTTTAACCACTTTGACTCAAAAGAAAGAAAAACTATCCTAATACGACACTTATATGTGTAAAAAGGGACAAAAGATTAACTAAAACTGACTCAAAAAGTGTATATAAAATACACTGATCAGTAATGATGATTAATGATCAAGTAATTACCAAGCAATCAAAACATATATTGGATAAATCTCAACAATAAGAAGAAAAACCACAATCATGCATTAATTCATAAATATAAGGTTCAAGTGAATTGACATGGAAAGCCCTATATTAGAATTAGTTCCTAGCCATAGACATGACAAGAACTAATTCAATATCCAACATAAAACTGAAAATAAAGTAAAAGAAAGAAAAGAAATTACTAAAGAATGGTCTCCAATCTTGAACTCCAAGATGTGATGTGAATTGGCAAGAAGGGAACCCTTAATTCTGACATAGGGTTCTCTTTTTATAGCCTCCAAACCGTCACTAAGGTTTTCCTTCAGGCCTGACCCATAATTCGTTCAGAAATCTAATTTTTCCCGCGTCGGCGCCGCGGCCCTGCAACTGGCGCCACGGCGCCGGAAGTTCTGCACTGTTCTAAAGATTAGGCGCCGCGTCGCTGCAACTCTGCTGTCTAGAGGCGCCGCGGCGCTGACCCGTGTCTGTGCCTGGTTCGCCACTTTCTCGCATTTCGAGCTCTGGAACCTCCGTTTTTGCCCTCTTTTTGTTCCTTTTCCGCCAATGAGCCACTTTAACCAATTTGACTCAAAAGAAAGAAAATCTATCCTAAGACGACACGTATTTGTACAAAAGACTCACTAAAAACGACTCAAAAAGTGTATATAAAATACATCGATCAGCTGGTGGGTGGGGGTAGAGCCTCTAGCGCCAATATCGATGAATCAAAGGTGTCTGTTTATGGTATGGAATAGGAAGAGCAAGAATGGAACCGCTATCGCTTGTCCTATCATCCTGTTTGGAGAAGAATCAATATAATAGTTAATAGAAGTGGTGTCTGGACTAGAAGTCTAGACTCTGTCCTTTAGGAGTAAGGAGAGGAGAAATTCTAACCAAAAGTTGCTACTGATGTTGTTATGACAGTTACTGATGTCGAGGATGCTAATAGGATATAGTTCTGCCCTTTTCCCTATTGGAGGGAGGAGAAAGCAGAATCAGAAGAGGCACCTTGGTTGGAATTGACTTTGTGTCTATATGTGATGCATCTATGTGTCTATATGTGTTGCAGTTGTGCTACTTATGATTGTCCACATCATGGATAAGCCTGAACTTCAAAAGAAGGTCCTATTGGAGTTATTTGTGCACCCACTAGGGAATTAGCACATCAAATATTTATGGAGGCAAACAAAATTTCAAAATCAAATCGCATGGTATCCGTGTGTCTGCAGTTTTTGGAGGAATGTGAGAAAACTGTTACGAAGTTTCTATATGGTGGTGGTGCAGAGTTGTTGTTATAGTTTGACAAGAATGTTTCACAGTTTCTTCCAATGATGTGGTTTGTGTTGTGGTTGTTGCTGATGTGAACTAGCTTATACTTCTGTTGTTGCTGGTAGTGCAACTGTTGCACCTGCATATGCTACTACTACACCATCTATTTTTGTTGGTACTGCTGAAATGGTCACTGCAACTGAGGTTGTTTCTACACCTAGTACTGTTGCTGGTTCTAAGGGTGCATCAGTTGAGTCTACTGGTTCAAGAATGATACTAATCTTTCTTGTGCTGAGTCACGATGGTCGTCGTCGGTGAAGAACATGAAATCAAAGCGGCGATCTATGAGAAATGAGGATGGATCTTACGGTTTGGCACTTCTTTGCTGATGCTATTGTATTTGGAGCTGGAAATGTTGAGTCTGTTGTAACTGTTATGTCTACAGCTGAACATGCTGATGTTGCCAGTGTTGTTATTGTTGCATGCTTGTTAAGTAGAATGTTTTGCTATTGCTTCCAAGCTAGGACTGAAATCTCTGTTTTAAGTGTCTAGCTTGAGGGGATGTTGAAGTATAGATATACCACATAAAATATATATATATATATATATATATATGATTAGTTTGTTATAAGTTTATTAGATGTTATTGTTAGTTATTAGACTGTTAATTTTACTATACTGGTGTTAGTTAACACCGTTAGCTAGAGCTTTGCTGTTTGCTTATAAATAGTCCACACAATTGTAGACAAAAGATACACACAAATATAATAGAAAATATATTTTCAGAAGCTCTTTTGTGCATCAAAAATATCTCTCTCTCTGCATTTCTGTTCTTCTCATTCTCTGGTTTTCGTTCTGTTCATACATATTAGATACATAAATTTAACAAATGTGTGCCAATTTATGTGACATCATTTCCTTTTTGATCTATCCCAAAAAGAATGTTACTTTTCTATATTTAGAAACAATTTAACTTTATGAGATAATTTACTGTCATATATTTATATTTTTGGAACACACATTTAAAATGTATCCTTTCATTCTTAAACTCCGAGTCAAGTCAAATGATATCATATCAATTAGGACGAAGGGGTGACTATCATGAATTTGGAAAGCCCAATGCTCCGACCCCATCTCTATCTCTCCTTGTCTTTGGTGTTAGTTGCACGAGTAAAGTAAGATGGATGTAGAAAAAGAGTTAAAGACAATCACCAACAGGTGTAATGTTATTGATATGATTCTTCTTCTTTTAATTAATGATTTTGAATTTGAGTCGAAAAATAGTGATGGAATAAATATTTTTACTAATGAAAATGAAGAAATTCCTAATAGAAAATATTTTTCCTCTAGTGAATCTTATATAATATAAATCTAAATTAGTCAAACTAGTAAGGACCGCTTGTCAAAAAATTATTAATAAATATATAAAACGAGAGACAGGGAGGGGAAGAGAGATTTTCTTAGGATATTGGTGGTTTCAAGGGAGCTTTTCTAGAGATTTTAAGGTCGAGGGTCATAGTTTCTTGATGCAGGGTTATCCCATCAATGTGGGACCCTACAGTTATACCTATAGTAGGATCCACAACCTTACCCTTTTGGTCTGGTCTATTAGTCTACTTGATTACATTTGTTTTATATTCACCTTCTAAGTTTACGCCATACTCGGGCCGCGGAGGGATCCAAGCAACGGTAGTCTGGGTGTGAAGGTATTTTGAAATCTAACTTAGAGAAGTAGAATATCTTCGCCTTTCTCTTGTGACGTTTCGGTAATGACGGAGGTTTAAGCCGTGTGAAATGTCCCACAAATGGCCTTACTTCTTGCCTATTCTCATTTCACTATGAAATGATAAGCTACACAGTTCGAATGGAACAAGGCATGGAACTATGAAATGATAAGCGTAGCAAGAAAACGGCTGTGCTAAGAAAGAAAACGGATGCACGTTACTGAGAAAGAAAACGGATGCGCGTTACTAACGCGCAACCGCCCAGTCTAGTACCAAAGCACCCCGGTTCAATACCCGGGAGTAGAAGAGAAAACTCTTCTTTCTCGGCTATGATTTGCTGGGGGAAGAGCTGTCAGAATCTCAACTGATGGAAGCAGCAGGGCTGGGTCTGCGAGTGAAACCCCAAAACCTCAAATCCCCTAATGCCTATCAAATAAGAGTCCTACCGAGGATCCGGTGTCTAAGGTGTCTAGGATTTCTCCCAAAGCTTTCTTTACCTGATTCAGGTCCGACTGAAATCTTTTGGTCTGAATTTGCATCTTCGGCTCAAAGGCCACTTTTCTCGGTCTTCAATGAATCCCTCGTATATTAGAATAAATAGAAGTTCCCCGGGTCATCCCGCCCCGACCTGAGCACGGGATCAAGATTTCTGAGTCACTTTATCTGTTTTCGGGATCCTACCAGCAGTGTTCGATGATGTCTATAGATAGAAAGCCCTATGGTGGAAAACACTAAAAAAAGACAAAGAACACCAGACATGAAAACAAATGTCTCCAGACACTTGTTTAATTAATAAACCTTCTAAAATTCAAAAGAGTCGACTGACTCTTTTATTCTAGTCTCCCCGGTGACCGCGGGTGACAGCACGCACAATTAGGTCTTCCTGCTCCGATAAAGAAAAGTGACTCCGCGCCTCTCACATTCGTTCGAGTTGCTTTCAGCTCATTTCCCTGCGGTCAAGTGGCTTCGCTCCTCTCTTTCCTTATAGTCTTAAAGAGTGTCAGAATCTTTTTACAATCAATCACATGTTCCTAGAGGTGGACCACTAATTTGATCGATATCCCCTTTTGGGCTCACTCTTGGCATCTTTCTCAAGGAAACTTCCTAAAGAAAGAAGAGACAACTGCCTTCAGGAAGCAACTTTCCTTCTATGGCCTAAAGTCTTCTTTCCAAAACGAGAGTTTGACATGAACGCCCCAATCCTTTTTAAAGGCGTTTCATGTCTTGTTATAATAATAAATTTTAAAACGAGAAATTGAATTAAAGTAGCCTTACTCGGTAGTCAATGTTGCCATTCTCACTGGGGTATCATAAATAAGTGAAAGGGAAAGGATAGTCTTACCCTGAAAAAGCATGGACACCTTACGTTCTTGAACCGATAACCATATTTCGGCTAACCTAGCCTCCTCCGTCATATTCTTGGAGATAGTAGTCCCGGTCTCTCAACACTATTATCAGTAAATCGCGGTTTAAGAACAGAGCAACTGATATCACTTACAAGGTCCTACCCCAGAAGAGAGCAAATTGATCCCACCATGATTCAAACCCACGATGCAGGCCTCTAGCTGAATTTTAAGTTTTCCTCATTTGTCATCCAGCTACGCCCCCCGACCACATTTTCCTTTTTAATTGTGGCGATGGTGGTTGATTCTCTCTTAGAAACACAAAGACTAGACATAGTAAAGCACACTATTGGCCATGATACCAAACCTTTTCATACATTTTTGGACCCAATAGTGTTCCTAACCACTCCATATAAATGTTCGTGTTTCCTCCCTTCCCTTTTTACCTCACTTCTTCAATAATTTTCTAACGCTCTTCTCAACACCATTTCAGGAAAAAAAATCAAATTAAGCTGACACAAGGCCAATTTCCCCTCCGAGTCTAGCTAGCTAGGCATTTTGACAAACTTGGCTGGATTTTGAGACTTTAAAAATGAATCTATCAGTGAATGGTCAATCACAAGTGCCTCCGGGCTTCCGTTTTCATCCAACAGAGGAAGAGCTTCTTCACTATTACTTGAGGAAAAAGATTGCTAATGACAAGATTGACCTTGATGTTATCCGCGAAGTAGACCTCAACAAGCTCGAACCATGGGACATTCAAGGTGAGACCACATTCATCATGTTGAAGTGTGTGACAATTTTAGTTACTTAATTATATATGTCTTCGGTGCATAAAGTTGTATCAAATATTTAATTCTGCGGCAGAAAAGTGCAAAATAGGATCGACGCCACAAAGTGATTGGTATTTCTTCAGCCACAAGGACAAGAAGTATCCGACGGGGACTCGCACGAATCGAGCCACTGCTGCGGGATTCTGGAAGGCCACGGGTCGTGACAAAGTCATATATGGCAATTGTAAGAGTATAGGAATGCGGAAGACCTTAGTGTTCTATAAAGGGCGTGCCCCTCATGGACTCAAATTAGATTGGATCATGCATGAGTATCGCCTCGACGAAGCCGTCAACTTTTGTGTACGTTTCCCTAATCTTTCTTCACATCTACCTATATACTAATTATCACATCCATATAATTTATTTTACGTTTATTTTATATAATCCCGAAAACAGTCGTTCTAACTACCAATGTAAAAGTAAGGTATGTATACATTCTATCCTCATCAGACCCACATTGTGAGATTTTACTAGATATGTTGTTGTTATTGTTTATTTTATATATATACACAGACTATGTAGCTTTTTCCGACCAATAAAGTAAAGACTTTTAATTAATCTATCATGTCATATTTACCGGGTGTAGCATATAACTTATCTTATTTTTAAGATAAAAAAATTTCACCCTTTAAATGTTATAGTATGTAACCTGCCTTATTCTCAATATTACAATTTTTTTATGAAGTGTTAGTTACCTGAATGTAGACATTTTTAAGGTGACCCGATGATCTAATGTTGATGTACATAAGTTACGAAAGGTTGGGTTATAGATGAAATTCACGCAATAACAGGATTAACTTCAAACTCATTTATTCTTAATATATACAGACCTCCGAGTCAGGTGCTCCGGAAGAGGGTTGGGTGGTGTGCCGTGTTTTCAAGAAGAAGAGCTACCATAAGGCAATTGAAATCCCTCAAAGCTCCTCTGTTGTCCCTAGAAATCTTACTCAGAACCCAAACACTGACGGCGTTCTTGATCAAATACTAATGTACATGGGAAGGTCATGCAAACAACAACGTGATCAAACCAAACACATGAGCAACAACCCAAACATTCAATTTGATAATATTGAAGGCAGCAGTTTCCTACACCTTCCAGAGCTGGCGAATCATCGTCCAACGAACAACAATATGGAACTAATTCATCAAGATTGCAGCTTTGATGAGATCATGTCAACAGGAACTGATCAACATTATTCTTGCATGAATAATTACCATGAGGATGAGGAGGCTGATAAAAAAAATGGTCCTGCTTGTGACTGGGTAGCTCTAGATCGCCTCGTGGCTTCTCAACTTAATGGCCATCTCCAAATATCAACCAACAGCACTACTCGATCAAATGATGATGATGTTGAATTTTGGAGCTATGCGCAATCATCAACCTTTGATCCATTAAGCCACTTGTCCGTTTGAATCATACTAATTAGATAAACTCGTACTGTATATTATATCCAAAGCAGTACGTACGTGCCTAGTTTTAGGATTGAGATAATAGTTGCTATTTTGAGTGATATAACGATACTACGTTTTCCTCCGTATTGAGATTAATTATGAGCGGTTCATATTTTCTTTGAAGGGGGACATTGTCAACTGGAATATCTTTTCCTAATATATAAGGTTGTCCCCCGTTTGATCATTATATTGTTTATATACACAAAGATACTCCCCAACATGGTCTTTTTGGATGATCCGTGATGTCATATTTCCCAATTTATATAGTATGATTTATTTGACTAAATTATTTGTATTTACTCTTTGATCTCTCAAATATTTTTGCTTCATTCAGAACACTTATTCGAGCATTAAGGATAAAATTGAAAAAACTACTGTAATTAATTCTTTCTTGATTTCTAAAACGATATTTTTAGTAAACGTGACAAGTAAATATAATCCACTATAGATGTGCTCAATGGTTCATGAAATGACAACAATATTTCACATCGAGACAATTAGCTATATCAACTATTTATGGCCTCTTAAGATTACGCAGGTCAGGCAATAGATTATACCGATAGACTCCACACATAAAAACATGGGGGAGTTGGCTATAGTATAACAACAATGACGGTACACCATGCTAAACTAGCTTATATATAGTCATGAAAATCCTCATATTCCCGTACAACAACTTAGACTATAGTTGATACTTGATAGCCTTGACACCTGATGGTGGACTAGTGGTGCATGGTAGCTAGTTGTTATGATAACATAGGATTTATATCAAGAGGCACACACTGAATCCAATAGATATATGTCAATTATCTGATTCAGTCGTCCTTCTATTCATTACTGCTACATTAACCATTGAATTTGATCACATATATTGACCACATTCTCTAAGATGACTGCACACTGAAAAATAATTGGTAGCTAAGCTAACATCAAATGGTATAGAGTTGGGCATCTTCACATTTGAAGTTACCTATTGACAAATATGCAAAAGCAAGAACAAAATAAAGTTAAGATTTAGATAGTCGACATACTTAAAAGCCTACTTTAATTCACAGAACAATTGTTCTTTTCCAGAAAAAATGCTAGTCCTAGAAATCATATGACATGCTCAAGTTATACAAATACAGAGACAAAATTGATCAACAACACAGAAATTAAACAAAACTCCAAAGAAAAAATGATCTACAAGATGTGCACTTTAATTGTCACATCACTTCAACCATTTCAAAACTGATCATGAGATCCTGGAATCTCAATAATAGTTTGCTCACAATTCAAACTCATCACCAAACTTTAACGCATCAGCAGCAGCCTCTTCCTCTTCATCATCAATCATAAAGTAGGGATTATGTACCTCAGGCCTGAATTTATATCCAGTGAACAAATAAAAAGCCAGAGTTGCCATTTCCCCTGCCACTACACTAGTCCAAAGATACCTATACGATGTAATCGTCTCCAATGCATAAACCACAACCCTAGTAAAATAAATAAAACATACAACCACGACGTAGTACTGCCTAAATAGCGTCAATTTCATCAAATTCACAGCAGCTTTTCCGTCAGATTTAGCAGCCTCGCGCAAATTCTTAATCGACCAAACAATAGGGAAAAGAACCGCACAACAACAAATCACGTCAACGAGCAAAAACACCTGTTTCCACGTTACCCATTCATCTCCATAAGGCCCATTCTCATCAATCACAATTTGAGCTATATTTGCTACAACTTGAAGTGGTATCACAAGCATTAAAACTTTCTTTTCCTTATCCTGCAAATAAGGTTTGAGAAACGACCAACCGGTCCCTATCAATACGATCAACGTGAACAACATAATCCCTTTCAAAAAACTGAAAATATAAAACAGGACATCCCATCCGTGAGCACTACCCGTTCGCTTGATGTAAGATTTGTCCTCTGCTTCACACAGCAAATTCAGGGCTTTCAATATGATAACCGCGAGCATGAAGAAATGGATCGCGTGAATCGTTAAACGCTTCTTATACAACACGGAAATCCAAAAAACGACTAAGCAGAAATAAACAAGCGAAAAAATGAAATAAATCCTAGGCAAAATGGCCTTGCCAGCAGAGAGATAGTCTCTATTTCCTGATTTGGCATCAAGATTGTACATTGCGGATCGGACGGTCATGCTTACTTTTAATTGTGGACAACAATTAGCAAACACAAGAGAATACTGATCAGCATCCGTTTCGACAAAAAGTGTGTCGAAAGAGGAATTGTCAAGAACCTTGTCGAACGTGTAGACGAGCTTGGCAACATCGGATTGGAGTGCACATGTGATTTCGGCATCCTCAATTTGTTCAAGGATATGCATCCATGTGTCGCGAGTACAGAGAAAGAAGCCAACTTTGGAGAGATCAAGGTTTGCAGGATTGCTAGGAACACCAAGGGATATTTTTGAGACATTGAGTTCCAATCTGCCACGATGGTTGAAGCCGAATTCATCGAATGGTATAATTGGAAGATCATTAGAACGAACTTCGGAGGATCTGATTTCTGCTAGAGATTGTGAATAAAAAAGTGATGTGACAAAGAAAAGGAATAAGAGAAGGGAGAAATTGGGAGGCGACATTGTTGGATCAGATTATAAACAAATGTTCCTTTTCTTGATATTTACATACTGGTTGTGTTTGTTTGTGTGTAGTGTACGTTAAGAAAGAGAAGAGACACAATGTTATGTACTTCTCCTTCAAGATTTGAGAAAGGAAATAGAAGAGATGCTATAAAAGGAAATGAAACCAAATCTGTCAAGGAATTTGCAGAACTGGGCAAATGCGGTTATGTTTGGTATAGTTAGTTGTGCAAATGAGGTGAAAAAATATTTTTATTTTCCAAGTATATCACCCGTTCGAATTACATGGTTAATAGGGGAACTGCAGCGATGGACGAGCAAATTAGATTTTCTCACACACCTTTTAATAGTGTAAACTTTCTCTAGATCTTCTATATATAACCTATAAACTTTCTTTATCCAACCCATTACTCCCATTTTTATAATTTCACCTCTTTCATATGATAACACTCCCATAAAACTGCATTTTTATAACTCGACATGATTAAAACTCATGTTTATGATATCCTTTGTATATAGGGTATCAAGCTGAGCCACACCATAAAAGTTTGGGAAAGGGTCGTGGATATGAGGGTGAGAAGAGGCGTGTCTATTTTCGAGAACCAATTTGGATTCATGTCGGGCGTTCGACTACTGAAGTCATTCATCTTATTAGGAGGTTGGTGGAGCAGTATAGGGAGAGGAAGAGAGATTTGCATATGATTTTCATCGACCTCTAGAAGACATACGACAAAGTCCCTACGGAGGTCCTATGGAGATATTTGGAAGTTAGAGGTGTATCTTTGGCGTACACTAGGACGATCAAGGATATGTATGATGGAGCCAAGACTAGGGTACGAACAGTAGGAGGAGACTCACTTCCCAGTGATGATGGGGCTGCACCAGGGATCAACTTTTAGCCTTTTCCTATTTTCCTTGGTGATGAACCGACTGACGCGACAAATTTAAAAGGAGGTTTCATGGTGTATGTTATTCACAGACGACATAGTCCTGATTGATGAGACTCGCAGCGGAGTGAACGCCAAGGTGAAGGTTTGGAGACAAACTTTGGAGTCTAAACGGTTCAGGTTGACTAGGATCAAGACAGAATATTTGGAGTGCAATTTCAACAACGGGAGCGACCCTGAGACCGGCGTGGAGGTGAGGCTTGTTACTCAAGTCATTCCCAAGAAAGGAACTTTAAGTACCTCGGGTCTATTATCAAAGGGAACGGAGAGATTGATGACGATGTCACACATCGTATTGGGACATGGTGGATGAAATGGAGGCTCGCATCTGGAGTCTTGTGCGATAAAAAGTGCCACCAAAACTTAAAGGCAAGTTCTATTGGGTGGTAGTTAGACCGACTATGTTGTATGAGGCGGAGTGTTGGCTAGTCAAGACTTCGTACATCCAAAAGATGGAAGTTTCGGAGATGATGATGTTGAGATGACTGTATAGGCATACAAGGATATATAGGATTAGAAATGATGATATCCGGAACAGAGTGGGAGAGACACAAATGCCCAGTGCGGAGGTGTGAGAGGTTGGATATGGACGGGTTCAGAAGGGGTAGAGGTAGGCCGAAAAAGTATAAGAAGTTTAGGGGAGAGGTGATTAGACGGGATATGACGCATGTGCAACTTATTGAGGACATGACCTTATGTAGGGGGTTGTGGAGGACACATATTAGGGTAGAAGGGTAGTAGGTAATCGAGTGTAGTCTTATCTATACTTACAAATGATAGTTGTAGTGTTATTACTGTAGACCCACTTAGCCTTTCATAAGTTATAGGCGCAGTATTGTTTTATAGTCTACTGTAACTTGATTTATGTTGCTATGTGTTCTTTAGTGTATTTTGTTTATCTTATTTATCTGCGTTAGCTACTGCTTCTTTTTGTCGGAATGTGCTACCATGGTGTATTCGATTTTGTTATCAGTATGTTCATACTGTTTTAATTTCTTGTCTGTGTCTGACCATTTCTCTTGCTTTGCTTGTGATTATGTTTTGTCTTGAGCCGATGGTCTCCCAGAAACAGTCGCTCTACCTATCAAGGTAGAGTTAAGGTATGTGTACAGTCTACCCTCTCCAGACCCCACGTTGTGGAATTTCACTAGGTATGTTGTTGTTGTTTATGATATCCTTTGGTATATCTTGTTAGACAATACGAGTCTTGGCAACATGGTTCCGTGAAGGATATGGAAAAAGAATCTTAAGTGTTATACAACTAGAATGTGTAATACAACTAAAATTGTGCTAAACACAATCTGTAGAGATAGCAGCTAGTATAGGACTCTTGTTCCAACAGGTGTATGAATACACCATGTATTCAGCCGTACAGTTCATCAAGAAAAAAGCCAAGTTCTGTTCTCCATTATACAGTTGTAAATTGCTTTATATCTCTCTATGTAATCTTATAAACTTATGTATTGGAAATCATACATGGTTGATACACTTGAAGAAAATAAGTCAAATTTATCTCAATATTATGTTTTTGTCATTGTTACTCTTTTAGGTTTATTCTAAACTCTTCAATTGTCATTGTTACTCTTTTAGGTTTATTCTAAACTCTTCAACACTCATGTATATTTGTGTATAAATTACAAAAGAAAAACAATAAAACTTACATATAAATACATAATGTATAACATATATATGTACTCTTGTATGGGTATATTGAACTAGGATACAAAAAGATTGTGCAGGGTAATCTCCACCTAATTAGCGCTGAGTTTCGGACAGACATTTGAGCTGGGATTTGCAATGGTGCCTGCGTAGATACAAAACAGCTTATTTGTTAGTAGTAACTTGGTAATCTTAGTTTGTGTCCCAAGTGATGGTATTAAGTTTGGCCAACTTACATATGTTAGCATAACAAGGTTGTTTGGACACTGGATCCTCTTCAAATGGTGGTGGTACTTGTCCGTAAATCATTTCACAACTCATATCTTCAAAATCTGCATTATTGTTAGACACCAAATTAAATGATGAATAATAGACAATTAATGTCCCATAAAGAGGCTTATCCCTGAAAAGACAAACTGGGAACTTACTTGGATTCATTGTTAATGGAAGTCCAAATTCGTTTGTGAAAAAGTCTTGTGTTGGTATTTTGCACATGTTCACACACATTCCTACACAACCACTGTTCTCCAAATACCTTCCACATAAAACAAAATAATTTTTGTAACATTAAAGTAACTAGTAAGTCCCAAAAAATATTTTTCTTACATTAAAGCAACTGAATTTTACTAAGAGTATAACATAACGTCACAAAACTTTACCCAGACCCCACGTGGTGGGATTTTACTGAGTATGTTGTTGTTGTTGTAATCGTATCCTACCTGCACTTTTTTATGTGAACTCCACTTTTCTGCTTCACCCCACCAACCTCCACTTCCACAACCTATTGATGAAATGCACATGTCACGATAAGCTAGTAATTATAGAACTTCAAAACATATATACTACAGTAATGTTTTTTTAATTATAGACAGTTTCCAAAATTAGAATATAAAAAATCATGCGAGTGGTTTGATTAATAATGTATGTACCTCAGAAGGACCAACTAACCAGAAGAAGAAAGGCACAGTAATTGCGGCATTGAATTCTGCTGCCCACTGCGTCGGTGGAAACAATTTCCTAAACTGCAACAAATATATAGTGAAAGTTTTATATGAGCTTTCATACTTTGGCGATCTAGTTTTATAACCAATCAATCATTCAACTAAGTCTCATTCTGAACCGATTAGAATTTGTACTTATATGAGCCTATTATATTCAATAGCTCGGTCTGCCTAGATGAATGAATCATGCCCTGGCATCATAATAGTACTAGAGCTATATACATTTATAGTCCTATACAAAAAATTAGTACTCCTTTCATTGCTATTTGTGTAGTACTTTTCGGATTTCAAGAGTTCAACAATTTTTTTTATCTGACCGCGGTTTTTTAATGTCTTATAAATATTTTGAATTGTCAATTATAATAATATTTACATAGTTTCTGAATATGGAAACTTTATTTTTAGATTAAAATATTTCATTCACGAATTCATGATCAAAATTGAAAAGTTTGACTCTCAAAATTAGTGTTGTGTCACTTAAATTGGAAGAGAAGGTGTACTATATATACCGAAATTTGCAGTGTGTCAAGATGGTGAAAGTTGGAGGAAGAAATGAAACAAGTACCTGGGCAGGAGCACCAGGAGGAAGCATAGACATGAGGACCTCACGAACCACTTGCTGCTGCTGAATTCTAGACCTCCCTTGCATTACTTTCCTCGACACATCCACAAAACTATCGTAATCATAATCAAACCAACCCTTCTTCTTCTTTTCCATTTCATCATACCCTCTCTTACCAAACTTCTCCATCTTCCGTGCGAAAAGTGTCATGAATGCCTTGTCGAACAATCCATCATTGTACTTTGTCTTCTGTCCTAACGGTGCCGGTTCCCCTGATGGCTCTGCTATCCCACATCGGATAACAATGCTTTTCAGACATCGTCTCTGGCTTTGACTTTGTCCTTGGGAGTAGTTATTGAGAGTTGGGCATGAACAAGGAAGAGTTTGGATGCTAAGTAGCACCATGAAATGAATTTCACGTAGTTAATCAGCTAGCTGACTGCTCTCGGTTCAGTGTTAGCATATCGTGTGACTTCCACGGTCCAGACAATGCTTATGATTTCTTTTGTTTTTCCTTAATTCTTTCTTGCGTTTTCTGTTTTGCACAAAAAAAAATCTGACCACACAAATGTAATCCACCTAAGTGTTTAGTAGCCTCTCATTTCTCAAGATATTAAATTATTAAATGAATAAAGCACTTCAGCCTCAAGCATGTGAAGTAACTCAGATGGTAGAGAGCTCGTTTAGCTAGCCAGAATATTAGCTCTGATACCATAATATAATCTTACATGGTATTAAAGTCAAAATCCAAACCCTAATTTTCTTCAGCCGCAGCCTCCCCCTTGGTCTCTGCGTCATTTTCCATTACCCGAGACACAAACAATTGTCTGCTATTTGTTTTCTTCTGTGTTTTATTAACCAACAAACAATAAAAGCACACAACTTTCTTCTGCTCTTTGTTATCAAATTGTCTACTTTTTCTTTTCTTCCTTAGTTCCATTAACGGAGATCACAAGAAAAGTACCAAACTTTCCTCTGTCCAATCACCCTGACCGCACCGAGGCCCTCCTCTGTCCAATCACCTTACCGAGGTTGCATCCCAATTTCAGCAAAACCACAAACAATTCGGACTTCTTGTTTTTCTTTTCTGCGGCAGTTTTTTTTATATATATGTTCCTTTTGCTTTTCTTCATTACCCGAATATAATTAACAGTTTGTCCTTTATTCGAAAATAAATAAATGGATTCCTTGACCCGTCAATAATGCGTGATATATGGATACGGGCGCCACGTCTCATCTCACAAACAATTCAGGTAATCTTCTTCCATTGTGTCAGTTACCAACTCCACAATCTATTATAGTCGGTAATGGTTATCGCATTCCAATTCAAGGATTTGACCACATCATTACCCACCACCTCATCCCAACTTTTTCATTATTTTTTGAAACACAATTTCATATCAATAATGCTGGTTCTGGATCCTTTTGAATATGCAAATGTTTCCTTACTCCGGCATCTCCACTCTATCTCATTTCAAACTGATTCTTGGCTAACTCTCAATTTGTGCATAATACTAGTCATTGGGCTTAATACAGATATTGTTATAAAACAATAAACTAAAGCAAGAATATTTGTAGAGAAAGAGAGAAGAAATCTCTTATTTATTTTAGGAATAAAAATACAAGGATGGAAGCATATTTATTTATAAGAGAATTTTGACTTGGTTCCAAAGTTATTGGCCTTAATTTCTCTCCTAAAAATAGGCATCCACAATATTCCATAACACTCCCCCGTGGATGTCTATTTTGATAGATAATATGTCTCATTAAAACCTTACTGGAAAAAAATCCAATGGGCAAAAATTTCAGTAAAGAAAAAAGAGTACATATTTCAAATAATACATATTTTGGTTGTCTCATTAAAAATCTTACAAGGAAAACCCAATGGGACAAAACCTTATACGAAAAAAAGAGTACAACATGTATTAACTCCCCCTGATGAGAACTTCAGTCCAAATGCTTGAGTCTTCGCATTTCAATCTTGTGCATCATTTTCTCAAAAATTGTTGCTGGTAGAGACTTGTGAACAAATCAGCCATATTATCACTTGAACGAATTTGTTGCACGTTGATATCACCATTCTTTTGGAGCTCGTGTGTGAAGAACAACTTTGGTGGAATGTGTTTTTGTCCTATCTCTTTTTCTGAATCCTCTCTTCAATTGAGCAATGCATGTTGCATTATCTTCATATAAATTTTGTCACGTAAGCCATATAGGCTGAGATAATTTTCATTTACACGACATCTTCTAATGTCAGGACTGCAGGTCCAGTAAATTTACACTTACCAAGATGCATCTACTTGATAATTATTTCTACATCAACATATTTTAAGAGATGTAAAATTCAGATCCTCATAATATTATACAATATTGCGCACTATATTGTATCAAAGATATCGTTGACGTGATATCATTTTGTATCGGTTTGCAATTAGACATAACTTATTGAGATCTTATCACTTCATTATTTTTTCAGGTACCTGAACCTCGTACGAGGTTTTATGAAGTGTTATGCCGCAGACTCTTCAAGAGCACATTACCTCATTTTTTATCATTTGCTCATCTCTTTTTTCAAGGATTATTGCGTTTGAACCGATTTGTCTACTATGCTTCACGCATGTTGTAAACCTTTTCCTTCAGGGACATTTAGGTCTTGCAGCTAAAATATAGAATAGTTGGGTCAGCAAATGATTCTAGCATTTGACTTGAATTATTGTTTGAACGAGGATCATACTGATGATAATTCACAATATATTTCTTAGTTGTTTATTCTCTCTACCCTTATGTTAGAAAAACTAACATACATTTTCACCTTCTTCTTTGGTGAATCCATCTGTGTGCATCATGGTAGATTCATTAATCATATATCGTACAACAAAACTATTAGATGAAACATTTGGTTCCTGACCTTGAACCAATTATGAGGGGAGAATTTATCATAATTTATTAGTCTGAAGCATACTAACATCGTTGTATGTAATATATCGTATTTCAGATCAACACATGAAGCTTTGTTCTCATTCGCAATGGTTTAGCTATTTATATGAGACATTCAATGCTAAACCAGCTTGAATATAAACCAGCATTAACAAGATGAATTATCTTGATTACATAATCTGAAAATTATAATCTCAACTCAATTATTTTGAGCAAGTAATTTTGCATATGTCAAACTGCGGGTTGACAATAAACGCACATGTGATCGTCTTATCGATGCATCTATTTAAGACATCACATAACAGGTGAACGGACCCTTGTTCACCTTATATATTTTTCAGATTTAGGAAATTCAATCCCAACGTTAGTTGGTGTAATCAACTTATCATGAGAACAAGTAAATTAATTCTTGAAGAATCTTCTAGTTCTTCAATATATTTCGAATACAAATTTAGCACATTAAATTTAAATCAGGACAACCAAAATTATCACATCAATTGATAAAATTATTTGTACTAGTAAACTTCAAGTTTACCATGTCATGTGCTATTTGTTTTAGTAAACTTCTGGTTTACTATTACATGAATTCTATTTTGTACAATAAACTTCTGGTTTATCGTGACATTAGATTTCATCATGCTCATATTTGTGCAATACAATTTGGAGAATAAAGGGTAACATTTCAAATGCATATTCCTTACCCAGTATGATTTAGTCATCCAATCATTTATAACTTCAATATGATAGTCATTTACTTTAGTAAACTTCGGGTTTACTATAACTTGTGCTTCGATCATAACAACTTTGTATATTACAATCTAGAACGAATGACATAATATATAGGCTCTTTAGGGGCCTCTATTTTATTCTCCATAATCAGACATATTGTTTGGACACTATTGATGTCATGATCTTCTAGATAAATAGTGTCATGATCTTCTAGAAAAATAGTTAGCTCTTCTGGAGCACTTGATTATTAATTTTGTACAATCAAATATTGCTTAGATACTGCTGATATCATAAAAGAAGTTATAGTTAGACACTGCTGGCGTCATGAAGTAAATAGTAATCAAATGGACATTTAAAGACAATACAATTTATAAATGATAAAAAATAAGTTCTAAACTTTAGTATTTCATACATCTTATTCAGGGGAGAATACCATTAACATTCGAATATTTATCATCAAAGATGCTACACTAACCATAATATATCAATATGGTTATAATAGATAGTGTTCTACACAATTTGTATCCTTTTGCCTTAAAATGATATATAATCAAATTATCTCTGATGATTCGACATACGACAGATATGTACAACAATGACATTTATACACAAAATAACATTTCTCTAACAATACAACATACATGTTATCAGATTTCTTAATTAATTATCAACTACATATATTTAGTTTTAGAATGTTAATTTCATCTTCATATGCCATGATATCAAATTCTTAAGAGGGTATTAGAACTTCATAGTATTTCAATAATAACACATTTAAGCATATGTATAATTTGATTTGGACGAAAAATATAAACAATAAAAATAATAGTACGGTGAAGCAAGATATGCTAACATCGATTAAGAAAGAAAAGAAATATGCTAACATACTGAATCACAAAATAAAGAGAGTTTACACATGATAATTAGAAGGGTCCTTTTGGCCATAAAAACGTCATTTGCCCTTAGAAAGATTTTATCATTTCAATTAGTATAACTTTTCTCAATCCTCATATGGAATATATTTGACATCCGTGTGTATGGTGGTTTTATTCTTAAAACGTGAGCATCTTTATCACTTCGAGAGTAAAGTTCAAAATTTTACTAATGCGAGAGTAAATTTAAGAGTTCTACTACTTCGGGAGTAAATTTCAGAGATTTACTGCTTCAGGAATAAATTTTGAATTTAGTACTTCATGAGTAAATTTCAGATTTACTACTTCAAGAGTAAAAATTAAAGTGTCTACTACTTCGAGAGTAAATTACAGAGACTTAATGCTTCGGGAATAAATTTTACATTCACTATTTCACGAGTAAATTTCAGATTTACTACTTCAAGAGAAAAAATTAAAGTTTCTACTACTTCGAGAGTAAAGTTCAATGTTCTACTACTTTGGAAGTGAAGTTCAAAGATTTACCACTTCAGGAGTAAATTCAAAGTTTTACTACTTTCAAAGTTCTACTATTTCCGGAGTAGAGTTTAAAGATTTAATCCTTAAGGAGTAGAGTTTAAAATTTCCTACTTCAGGAGCAGATTTCTGAATTTGCTACTTCGGGAGCAGAATTTTGAGTTTACTACTTCGGGAGTAAAGTATAAAATGTTTATAAATTTTTTTCCAACTATTCTACCTCTTCTGGAGGTGAATCGTGATAACGTCACAACCAAACACACATCTGTATATATAATATTTACTTCATATTGTCACATTCACTTCAGAGAATAGATCTGTACTTACAATATTTATCAAAAGTTCAGGAATGAAACATATCTCAACGTGTCTTAAACATATCAAGTAATAATAACTTAAAACCTCTTTTAAAATATTGCTACTTCAGGAGCAAATCGAGGCATGTATACTAATGTAGGAAATTTGTCTCTAACATATCGTCAATGTAACCACAACAAACATATAAATTATTATCACTTCTGATAATTATAGGCATAAATAGATCTAGTCATAACTAGACCTACACAAAATTATGTAGTCTATGCAAACTCAACTGGAGTATCATGAGTGCATCTTTTATAAGATACACTTTGTAATATACATACAGCAAAAAGATATAGGCATTGATAAGGGAGCCAACACCTCGATGAATGTTTGACACATAATATAACTTATCAAAATTACATAATAACAGTATAAGGATGGTTAGAAGGGCTTTTCGTTGCAGCCACCACAAATAACCAAATAACTTCACGATTATATTACTTATGCATATATAGGTAGAAAAATACCTTAATTTCCAGTTAGCAGAGGTGGCACCATCAACTCTCAAAACACGGTAGTCTTAATATGGACTAAAAGATTAGAGACTCGTGTCGATAATGTGTTATAAAACAATAAATTAAAGCAAGAATATTTGTAGAGAAAGAGAGAAGAAAACTCTTATTTATTTTAGGGATGAAATACAAGGATGGAAGCATCTCTATTTATAAGAGAATTTTGACTCGGTCCTAAAGTTATTGGCCCTAATTTCTCTCCTAAAAATAGGCATTCACAATATTCCATAACAGATATCAATATGTTGCTTTAGTGTTAACTAGAAATTGGTACACTCTTAAATGCCTCCTTTTTTGATTGTTCAGTCGAGCAAAACTTATAGGATAATAGCGTCAGAAGTGAAAGAGAGAGCGGATCAGAGCAAACTTTTAGGACAGGTCAAGGATTATATATGAAGCACTATAACAAGAGAAGTAGCAGGTATATTACAACTCAACATACAGTAACTTAAATTCTGATAGGCTCTGTTCCAAACTTTATTAGTAGTATAAATATAGATGCTTTGTAGCATAAGTTACAGTACAATTTCTTTGATCAGAAAGGGCATTGAAAACAAAACAAATATACTAGCTCATATGTAATAGCAGCTTTTACCTACTCGACTCTTGAACATCATCCTAACTCCCTATCTGTAAGCACAGATGTAATCGTGTGTTCCTTTTGGCTTGTCCGGATGGCATTACTGCTAATACGAGCAAGGTCATGCTAGGTGAAGGCCAACCATATCAAAGCAATCTCGTATGGCATCTACAGATACATTTACAAACTCAAAGACAGCTAGAGCTTCCAACCAGTATTTCAAGGTTTACATTCATAACCTCCAAAATACTCTTGGCAGCAACATCGTTACCCAAACAGTTCCTACCATAAGAGAATTACTTGTCCAAACTTAAACTTGTTATAAAATTTGTTAAACAGAAAGTCAACAGTGCATCACACAAGTTGAGAATCCTGATGCAGCATCAGCTATCACATTAATACCAACTTCCAAACAAAAAGTCAGTGAACTTCAGCGAAAACAAAAATATACATTAGGATGCAATAAGGGCCACCTTTTAAACCTAAGAACCTACATCGAACTTTGAACCAGGCAAGCAACCATTGGGCACCATTCAGACTTTCTACTCGGTAGCTTCCATGTGTTTAGCAGCATCAACTTCTTTCAACTTTTCCAGAGCAGATATACGTCCATTCAGAGATTCATAGAAACCATTTGTCTGGATAAATGAAGAGTGTAAATAGCATGTATACAAGGAAATATTTTAAACCAATTATATTTTTTTCTTTTTGATCACGAGGCATTGACACATTATAGCTAAAATTTCAGTATGGAAAATTGATGATCAAAATCACCTTTCTTTATTGAACATTCAAACAAATAAAAGAGTGATGCATTCTTCAGCGAGATAAAAGTGCAGAATTTGAAGAGTTGAGCCACATTATCCATAATATTGTGGCAATGTTATCCATAATATTTGGTATATGTTGATATACCAAAAAAAGCCTCTTGGGTTATTCAGAAGATTCTGAAAGCTGGAAAACATTTGTGGCTGCTGGATATGACTTGGCTGAAGTTCCAAAAATAGAAACTGTCAACTAAGCAGCTGTATTTGCAACTGAGGGGGCAGTTCCGAAAGGACAGTTGGAGGAAACTGGTATGCAATAACATTGGTCTACCTAGATGGATTTTTATTTTGACGCTGACTGCTCTAGGTAGGCTAAGCACAAGGGATAGACTATACAAATGGGGAGTACAAACTATACAGATTTGCCCTCTATGTGAAGTAGAAAATGAAAGCATTTCTCAACAGTTTTTTGCATGCAAAGCTTCTGCCCAGGTGTGAATGAATTTATTGCTATGAATTTTAGAAGAGCACCTATGAAGTGGGATGTGAGCTCCTATGGGCTGTGCAACATGCTAAAGGGAGAAGTCCTAAGGCTGAGATGTATAGAATGTTGTTAGCTGCTGTAGTGTACTTTGATTGGAGGGAGAGAAATTTCAGAATTTTCCAAAATAAGAGGCAGTCTACAACAAGCATGACCAAGCAAGTGATTCAAGAGAAACATATCAAAGCAAGGACGGCTTCCAAACTCATTACTTGGTTGGAGAACCACAACTTTTATCCAGTTTGATAGCTTAAGTTTAGTGATAGCTGTTATTGGCTTAGTTTCTGGTTATTTGCAATATATGCTATTTTGCTAGGAGGCAGTTGGGGCAAATGTCCAACTATACTCCTTTTTCTTGTACTGTTCCAACGTTCACTTTGGTAATCAAAATCAGTTAGTTACCAAAAAAATGTTAAACATCCACATTCCAAATGAAGCTGAAATGATACTTCATTTACAGACCTAGTAAACCTAGGGCTATAAAAGGAGCACAAAAAAATGAAAGAAGCATGCACTTACAACTAGGTTTTAACTTTAGCACTAGGAAGGGTAAAATACATTTAAAACCTAGAAAACTTTTGATCGGCATTTATTCACTGAAATCAGATATTAGTGGTTATAACAAAAGGGAAATCCGGTGCACTAAGCTCTCTATGTGCGGTGTCCGGGGAAGGACCGGACCATAAGTGTAAAGAATGATCTTGAGCCTAATTCAATCCCAAAAGCTAGCTTGTAGGGTGAGTATTGTTCAAGTCCATATAAGGATTTTATGTTCCCACTCCATATCTGATGTGAGACTCTTAACACTCTCCGCACGACCAGACCTTGTTAACTGGAGCGTGGATAATATAATTTGGGGGCCCAACATCGGCGATCAAAGAATTGGAATGGGTCTGACTCTGATACTATGTAAAAAATGGATCTTGGGCCTAACTCAACCCCTGTAAAGAATTGATCTTGGGTCTAACTCAACCCCAAAAACTAGCTAGTAGGGTGAGGATTGTCCAAGTCCATATAAGGATTTCATGTTCTCATTCTATATCCGATGTGAGACTCTTAACAATAAGGATCTACTGTACGCAACCTTACCTTGCATTTCTGCAAGAGGTTGTTTCCATGACTTGAACTCGTGACCTCCTGAACACATGACAACAACTTTACTCGTTACTCCAAACAGCAATCCAACAAATGTGGCTTGTTTTATCTCCATTCACTTCCTTCTATTCTTCTAAAGTTCACACTACAACTAGCTAAATTTGATTTATCACCACTTATACTTAACATCACCATTCTTCACCATATTACTAAAAAGCTACTACTTACTCATCATACCAGCATCATGTCATTACATACTATGATATCCCAAAAATTCCAACATTCAAGATTGACCTCAGAAGTCAGACAGTTTACCTTTTCGCATGCTTATGATTCTAATCAAGTTCTCTAGGAATCATTGTTAAAAAGCTTGATCTACATACAATTGATGTTGCATGTGTAAGAATCTCTCGGTACCAATGGAGTAGCACGCGAGACGAAAGA
This sequence comes from Przewalskia tangutica, assembly GCA_029844215.1. Taxonomy (NCBI): domain Eukaryota; kingdom Viridiplantae; phylum Streptophyta; class Magnoliopsida; order Solanales; family Solanaceae; genus Przewalskia; species Przewalskia tangutica. The sequence continues at coordinate 72,333,679 of CM056740.1, read as the reverse complement.
ACAGAAGAAAGAAAGGGAGAAGACGTTTTGCCGAAGCTTTTCTGAATTATCTTATTCCTTCACTAAAGACTCCTATTTATACTATTACATTTGCACCCCATATCACTTTTACAACCATAGCCAGAATATGTAAACTACAGCCTAACTAATAACATGGACTTATGTCTACTAAAACTGAAATACTAAACTGAAATATAACTAGTATATAACTGCCGTATATCTTCTGTATAACTACCGTATATCTTCAATATCATCAACACGCCCCCTCAAGCTAGGGACTGAAAACAAGTTTTTTAGCCTTAGCTTGGATAATAGATATTCATGTCGACCAGAAGTCAAGCCCTTCGTAAGAACATCAGCAGGCTGCTCCTCAGTGGGGAGATAAACTGTGTGGACTAAGCCTTGTTGCAACTTCTCTCGGATGAAGTGGCAATCGATGTCAATGTGCTTTGTCCGTTCATGAAACACGGGGTTGGCTGCTATCTAATAGCTGATTTACTGTCACTATGCAAAGGGACAGGAAGCATAACAGGAATATGTAGTTCTGCAAGTAACCCAGAAATCCATACTACCTCTGCCACTGCAGTGGCCATGCTTCGATATTTTGCTGAACTCCTCGATACTGTGGCCTGTTTCTTCGACTTTCATGAGATGAGAGATAATCCAAAGAACACCAAGTATCCTGTAATGGATCTCCTGGTATTGAGGCAAGAAGCCCAATCAGCATCACAGTAGACAGTGAGGCTATTTGTTTCTCCTGCTGGTAAGAATAAGCCCAGACCTGGTGCCATTTTGATGTACCTTACCAATCGATATGCAGCCAGAAGATGAGATGTTTTAGGACTCTGCATGAACTGACTGAGACACTGGACAACAAAAGATATATCAGGTCTAGTATTCGTCAAATACAACAACCTGCCAATTAACCTTTGATAGCTAGTTGGATCCTTCAGCAATGGATCATCTGTCTTTGTACCAGACTCCTTAGTATGATGATCATATACTACATACGTCAACTTTGCATTCAGCTCCATAGGTGACTTGACTGGCTTCCCAGCAGACAACCCAAGATCAGATATCAACTCTACTGCGTATTTCTTTTGATGCATAACTATACCACTATTATTTCGAGCAAATTCAAAACCCAAGAAATATCTCAAAGTAGCCAAGTCCTTGATTCTGAAATTCTGTTGAAGAGATAATTTAGTCTCCTGAATAAGTCCCTCATCATTACCAGTGATGAGAAGATCATCTACATATATAAGCACCACCACAATTCTGTCACCAACTCTTTTTGTAAGAAGAGAATGGTCTAAAGGACTTTGATTAAATCCTGAAGCTCGCTGGTACGTCTCCCCGGCATTCTTTAGACCAAACGGCATCACCTTGTAACAGAACGTTCCCTCCTATCTGATATGGTGATAAACGTTGTTTTCTCTAATCCTTCAAAGCAGTAGTCAACTTAATATTCCACTGTCTGGAGGCTTGCTTCAGCCCATAAAGTGATTTCAAAAGCTTGCATACTTTTCCTTGCTTGTGATCAAAACCTTATGGCATAGTCATATACACCTCTTCATTGATATCACCTTGCAAAAATGCATTGTATACATCCATTTGATATATGGATCACCCTTTTGAAGCAGCAACTGATATTACTACCCTTACTGTCACCATCCTTGCGACTGGTGAAAAGGTGTCTTGGTAGTCAACTCCTTCCATCTGATTGTAGCCCTTGGCTACCAGTCGTGCCTTGAATCTTTCCACTTCACCATCTGCCTTATACTTGATCTTATAGACCCATTTACATCCAATTGCTTTCTTATGTTTGGGTAAGTCAGTCACTTCCCAGGTATGATTGTCTTCTAAAGCTTGCATCTCAACCTTTATGGCATCCACCCATCTAGTGTCTTTTACTGCTTCTGAGTAAGAAGTTGGCTCCTGTTCAATTTCAATCTTGACAATATTACTTATGTACCTTGAACTCAGTCCAGTATAGCTGATACTACTGGACATAGGATGCAAGCACTTTTGTCTGCTCCCTGCACCATCTGCTTGTTGTGCTTGTATAAAGTCCTTCATCCATGCAGGTTGTCTTCTACTCCTGTCTGATCTTCGCAATGGAGGTTCAACATCAGAGGTGATGTTGTTCTCTGTTTGAACTGGAGACTGAACACCCTGGAGGACCTCTTCAACTGCTACAACATCATCATGTTGTTCAATGTGACCTGCTGCTTCATCATTTCCAGGAACTTGCATTTTCTGAAAAGGATCTTCCCCAGCCTCCATCTCTACTTGTTGTGACTGTTCTGAATTTAGTCTGCCATCAGAATCAGGTAATTTCTTCTGCTGATGAAAAGTTAATATATCCTCATGCAACATCCCTGCTTACAAAAAGAACATTATTAGACAGATTCAACAGCTTATATCCCTTCTGCCTTGAAGAGTAGCCAAGCAACACTGCTTTTATGGCTCTAGTGTCAAACTTATCAGCTTTCACCAGATTTGTCGCATAACAAAGACATCCAATGACTCTCAAATGGGATAACAATGGAACCTTCTTGTAAAGCTTCTCATATGGTGAGACATTCCCCAGTGATAGGGTAACCTGTTCATTATGTACAAAGCAGCCTCCACACAATCTCCCCAAAATCTAGCTGGCAAGTGACTCTGAAACTTGATAGCTCTAGCAAGTTCCAAAATGTGCCTATGTCTTCTTTCAACTACATCATTCTGTTGAGGACTATAAGGACATGAACTTTGGTGGATAATACCCATCTTTGCAAACAAGTCTTTACAAGTACTATTAATAAATTCTGATCCATTATCAGTCCTAATGCATTTAACACTTGTACCAAATTGTGTCTTAATCATCAAACACAATTCTTTAAGCATAGTGCCAACATCTGACTTAATATGTAAGAGAAACACCCATGTCCATCTAGAGAAATCATCTACTACAGTCAAGAAATATCTCATTCCAGTGTAAGTGGGAACTTTGTATGGTCCCCAAACATCAACATGTAACAAATCAAATGGAAAATCAACCTTACTTCTACTAGTAAAGAAAGGCAATCTTGTCTGTTTTGCCATAGGGCATATATCACAGTGTTGTATTGTGAAGCTAGATGTGTTATTGAAAGCACTTATTTTTCTAAGTACATTCATAGGTGCATGTCCTAATCTCTTGTGTCATAAAGCGACCTTGACTCCTGCATTAATCACAGACATGTCTTTATTCTTTGTCAACGGCTGCGCTTCCTGCAGAATCCAACACATAGAGGCCATCCACTTCCCTACCAATCTCCTTCACCTTCCCAGTGAAGAGATCCTGTAGCACAAAGAAGTCAGGAAAAAATCTTGCACTACAATTCAACTCCTTGGTTAATTTTGATACTGAAAGTAAATTAAATTGAAAACTAGGCACACACAACACATGTTTTATAGTTTCACCTCCAGTTAGTCTACACTCCCCAGTTTGTGTAATTGAAGTCATACCTCCATTAGGCAATTGCACATGCCCTGGTTTTTCTGACAAATCATGTATCTCTATCATATTTTCATCCTTAACCATATGGTTAGTAGCCCCTGAGTCTACTATCCAAGGGATATTTATGCTCTCAGTGTGAGTGCATTTACCTGCCATATGCACTTTAGCTGCAATGGTTTTGTCTGCATCTGTTCCTTTGTTCTGATTCATTATGGACAACATCTTCTCCAGTTTATCTGGAGTGCAGGTTCGTAGCATGTGTTGAAGCTGTTTCTGTTGATACTTAGAAAGTTGCTGACTGCTTCCTTCACTGTAGTACCTCTGATTGATCTCACCATCTGCATTTCCTTCCATCTGTGGAACCATCACTGTATTGACTTTATTCTTTCCCTTGGAATCTGTAGGATATCCTATGAGTTTGTAGCACTTTTCTCTAATATGTCCCTGCTTCTTACAATAATCACAGTACATCAACTTGTAGCAGCCTTCTCTGTTGTGTCCTTTCATGTGACAATAGTCACAAAATGCATATGCATTATACTTCTTTGGTTTACTGAATGAGGCTTTGCTGTTCAGTGCCATATTTTCAGCATAGTTTCCTCCCTGTGATGAGATGTATTTCTGACTTTCATCTTGTGCTATCATGGCATAGGCTTGATTCACACTAGGAGTTGGTGACATTAACAAGATATGGCTCCTAGCCTGGTTATATCCATCGTTTAAGCTCATGAGAAACTCCAGCAGCCTCTGGTTCCCCAAATGTGCTATGTATTCTCTAGGATTCGAACACTCACAAGTAGGTGGTGGTATGATCGAGTCTATTTCGTCCCATAAATCCTTCATTCTGGAGTAATACTGAGATACTGGTGATGTTCCCTGGTTTAGCATTGTCAACTCCTTCTTCAATTGATACACTCTAGAGAGATTAATCTTATCAAACCTCTCCTTCAGGTCCTTCCAAACAGCAGCTGCATTAGACCTATATAAAATTCCACTTAGCAGATTTTTGTCGACATTCCTCATTATCCACGACATCACCAATGCATTACACCTATCCCACTGCCTCGTGTGATTAGGTCCATATGTGTCGCGCCTTATAGATCTATCGATGAAACCAATTTTGTTCTTCTTCAGTAGTGTTAATTGCATCGCTCTACTCCATAGTGTATAGTTTTCCATCCCTGTCAACTGAATGTCAACCTATATGGCTCCTACACTGTCTGATGTACTTAGGAACAAGGGATGGTTATGATCGATAACATCTGAACCAGAAGTCGAACTCTCCTCTACTGTCACCGATGGTACTGTTGTTATATTTTCCATAGATCTTAAGTTTCCACAGCTGATTGTTTTATGATTATCAAAAATACAGGATCGAGATTATAAAAGCAATATGAATCGATCGAGTGATAGATCGATCAACAACTATCAATTTTGAAAAAATTACAGACGACAACACAAACACAGATCTATTTCAAAGTAAAATCGATTTTCAAACGAGATCGATACACAAACAGAATATTCAAACCTCTACAAATACTCAAACCTCTACAAGTTGAATTCTCCGGTTTCTGCTCTCAAACTTGGCAGAATACTCCTTGATTCAACTTGTATGGCTTTGATACCATGTTAGAAAGCTTGATCTACATACAATTGATGTTGCATGTGTAAGAATCTCTCGGTACCAATGGAGCAGTACGCGAGACGAAAGAACAGAAGAAAGAAAGGGAGAAGACGTTTTGCCGAAGCTTTTCTGAATCATCTTATTCCTTCACTAAAGACTCCTATTTATACTATTACATTTGCACCCCATATCACTTTTACAACCATAGCCAAAATATGTAAACTACAGCCTAACTAATAACATGGACTTACTAAAGCTGAAATACTAAACTGAAATATAACTAGTATATAACTGCTGTATATCTTCTGTATAACTACCGTATATCTTCAATATCTTCAACAATCATGCTAATCCCCTCAAACATCCTCAAATATTTATGTTCTTTAGGCTGATCGCTTTAAAATTTGATAAGTGCATTGCTTATGAAATATGTGTGTATGTGTACGTCCTACAGATTTACCCTTATAGTATCCACTCAAACCTAAAAAGTTAGACCTCAGATATCTTTCAAAACACAGAAGACCTTTGCATAAGTAGTTTAAGTGCAAAGCTTAAATCTTTTAACTAAATGTTCATCATATTGATAAAGGGCATATTTTTAGGTTATCAAATTAGTGTCCATTTGAGACAACAAACACAAAAATTAAGGAACTGAAATACTCCCTCCTGATCAAAAAAAGTTTATTTGCACACCACTTAAAAAATACTAACTTCTAGATGAAAATAGATAATTTGACTAAAATATCCTAATTAAATAGGTATTGAAATTTGATCACTTTAATACGACAAATATGAAAAGGGCAAAAGGGCAAGGTTAATTCATTTGATAAATAGACAGTTTTTTAATAAAAATAAATAAAAGCTAAGTGAACACTCTTTTTTATTCCGATGGAGTAATAAAGAGACATGATTAATTAAAAGTGAAAAGAACCTGTTGAGAGATGGAGTGGTAATCTCTGTGGAGAAGGACGCAAGTCGCACCCTTAACACATATCCCATTTTTCTACTGCTTCAAAATCCCTATTCCTAGGAGAATCTGTTGCCAAAGAGGAAAGGTTGGGGTTAGATTGTAATAGTATCAAGACTTGGAGGGCCTTTCTGATATTTTATCATTTTTGTCATTAGGGAAAAGGAACAATTAGAATAAAGGCCATTAAACTTTACTCTAATTTTCATTTTTACACCTTAATTAAAGTCAATAGAAGCTGGAATTTGAAGGTACATATTGCTTTCCAGTAAAATTAGCATATATTTGGATTTTTCCTATGATTAATCTGACCACTTTAAGGTCTAATTTGTTAGTCATTTTTTCCTACTCAGATTTCACTCCTTGAGTTACACTAGATATGTATTGTTGTTGTTCGTGACACGTATTGAATAATAAGATTTTATCCATCGTTTTTTCTGCTGCTTATTGTATATGCACACTCGTATCATACGTCCACAACAATATCCTCATATTATAACATTTTGATGATGATAACTTCAACCTTAAGATACCCACCCTGCATCATTTGTCCGTATACTTGTATTTGAGAAACATAGTTAAAGAATGTACTTTGCTACTATTTGCATCAAGTACTTCATGAATCATGATGGACCTTGAAGATGTGGAAATTCATAAATAGAGAGAGAGAAAAACATACACAAACAGGAAAATAAATTAAAATTAATTTGTGATAATTGCAGTAAACTAAACCAGGTCATCTTTCACATGGCAGTTTGACATCATTGATCCGAGCCAGCAACAAGACAGTGTCAAACTCTAAAGAGTAGAGACCAACAGCCGACCATTTCAAGTTTTCCTATCTGGCTTTCTGATTGATCTCTAAGTCCTAGTAAAATAATACTAGCACTCCTCCTAATTATATGGCCGCAACTTCCACTAAATCCACTAACTACTGCTCATCAATTCTTGACTTAATCAAATAATGTGCATAGGGCAGTATTTTGTGACTATCTTATCTAAAAGTTTTAGTTGTTATATTGAAATACTTTTATAACTTAATATATTTAGTACATGAAAATACTTTGATCAAAAGTGGCGATGATATTCGAACTCATGACATTTGCTATTGTGTGACCAAAAGCGGACTTACGTAGAAGATATAAAGTGTATACATATATATATATATAACTGGAGGCTAGTTGGAGGCACAGGTTGAGTCTACTACTTAAGTTCTTCTTGTGTTAGATAAACTGGGTATGATTCGAAACTCTAGCAATACCTTAATTTTTTTCTAGCGGTACCATTGCCACCTTGAAATTCTGGTCCGCTGTTACTGAAATTTGAATTTGAGACCTCATAATTCTTAATCCACCAGATTGAAATATATTTCAAACCAATAGAAAGATTAATGTTTCCTCTTTGAAGTAGAAAAATCACAAATGTTGGCAGAGGGGACACCATATCCCCTTTAGAAACGGCCAGGGGCCAGGTCCAGCACAGGTCTTACTCTAAGCTAACATGCATTGGCTTCGACATTTGCAACTCCCAACAGCTAAGTTTCAACCTCAATATATTCAATTTAATGCTGCCATTCATTTAAGACACTTTCAAAATTTCTTATCTTTGTTTTTTGCAAGACGTGTAACGATTGGGTTTGTTATGGGGTGTGAAGGCCTGGCATTGGGAATTTATAAAGAGCTCCCTGTTCTATTGAGAATTTGAGATTAAGAGTCGGTTACAGAAGAGAAAATAAAATGAAATGAAAATGACTTAGTCTCTCTAAACAAAATATCTAGTCTATTTATACTACTAGCAACTAATTAACCACTAGTTAATTAATATCTAGATATTATATTAGATATTATACTGTGTACTATACTCCACTGTACACAGGTATACATCTATACATTTTCCAATATCTCTACACCCCCTCAGGCTAGGAGATTCCTAGCCATGAAAATATTTTTCAATCCTAGCTTGGATGCAATTCGACATGTTGAGGTCCTGCAAGAGCTTTGGTGAGGACATCAGCTGGTTGTACAATTGATTGCATATAAACAGGCTGAATCAGGCCCTTTTGAATCCACTCCCGTATAAAGTGACAATCAATATCGATGTGTTTCGTCCTCTCGTGAAAAACTGGATTGGCTGCAATTTGAAGAGCTGATTTGCTATCCGTGAAAACAGCTACATGCAACTGAATATGCCGCCCTAGTTCTTCATATAATCTAGCCAACCAAACAACTTCTGAAACTGAGGCTGCCATTGCGCGATATTCTGCTTCTGCAGAACTCCTCGACATTGTCACCTGCTTCTTCGATTTTCATGTTATAGGGGAATGACCAAACTTTACTAAGTAACCAGTAATCGACCTCCTAGTATTAACACATGAGCCCCAGTCTGCATCACAGAAAACTTGTAGTGTAGTGGTGCTTTTACTGGACATGTAAATACCAGAACCTGGTGCTTCCTTTATGTACTTTACTAGTCTCATTCCTGCTTCAAGGTGTGAAGTTTTAGGGTCCTTCATGAACTGGCTGAGGCATTGAACATAAAAGCTATATCTGGTCTTGTGTTTGTGAGATACAGTAGCCTCCCTATCAACCTTCTATATACTCCAGGATCTTCAAAGATCTGATCAGTAGCTTCAACTCCATTATCAACTGCATCCTTCTCTGACTGAATGTATGTATCATAAGTAACAGTAGTTAGTTTTTGGTTAACTTCCATTGGTGAGGAAGCACACTTTGATCCAGACAACCCCATATCCGATATCAGTTCCAAAGCATATTTCCTTTGATGCATAACAATCCCATCTGGATTTCTTGCAAACTCAATACCACGGAAATATTTAAGCTCTCCCAAGTCCTTGATCTTAAATGCCATCTGCAGTGTATTCTTGGTGTCCTGAATCAGTTTTGCATCATTCCCTGTGATAAGTAAATCATCAACATACACTAGTATGACTACCATTCTTCCCTCCCTTTGTTTGGTAAACAAAGAGTAATCTTTGTGACTCTGGCTGAATCCAGCTCCCAGTAGTGCGTTGTAAGCTTGATGTTACATTGCCTAGAAGATTGTTTTAAACCATATATAGATTTCAACAATCTGCACACCTTCTTCTGTCCTCCAGTCTGAAAACCTTCTGGTGGTGTCATGTACACTTCCTCATACAAATCTCCTTGTAAGAATGCATTATATACATCCATTTGAAATAGACTCCATTGTTTAGCTGCTGCAGTGGCTATAACAGCCTTCACAGTTGTCATCTTAACCACATGAGAAAATGTTTCATGATAGTCAAGTCCTTCCTTTTGGTTATATCCCTTGGCCACCAACCTAGCCTTGAACCTCTCAATATCCCCTGATGATGTGTACTTCACCTTGTACACCCATCTACATCTTATATCTTTCTTTCATTTCGGCAGATCTACCATCTCTCATGTCTTGTTATCTTCCAGTGCTTGAATCTCAACCTTCATTACTTCTATCCATCTTATCACTGGCTGCTTCTGAATAATTATGTGGCTCAATCTCCTTTGAAATCTGGCCAACAAATTTCTGATACTGACATGACAATCCTGAGTAGTCCACCCCATCATAAATGGAATATAAACACCTAGAGGAACCATGGCTAGTAACATAATCCCTATGCCAAATAGGTGGTTTGCATTGCCTGTTGGATTTTCTGACTGTTTCCACATGTGGATTCTCATCTGTTTCCACTTCCATTTGCTGCTCATTCTCACTCAGCTCATTCTCATGTCCACTTCCCACCATCTCTGTGTCATTTTAATTCTGTACTGCAGGTACATTATCCAGATTTCCATAATGTTGTGACATCAGAAGACCCTTAAAGCAAAAATGTTCCTGTGTTGTCATGAAACCAGGTCTGTCTTCTGTGTCATTTTAAAAAGGAAAAACTGATTCCACAAACACCACATCCCTACACATGAAGAACACTCTATTCTCCATATTATACAACTTATAGCCCTTTTGTGAGCTCTCATATCCCAACATTACAGTTCTCACTGCCCTAGGACTGAATTTGTCCAACCTTGGCAGCCTTGTTGCAAAGCATAGACATCCTATCACTCTCAAATGAGACAGTGAAAGAGTATTCTTATACAACATCTCATATGGGGATTTGTTCTTCAAAACAGTATAGGGTATTCTATTTATAACATATGTTACATTCTCTATACAAAATCCCCATAGTCTGTCTGGTAAATTTGCCTGAATCTTCACAGCTCTTGTTGTTTCCAATAGATGTCTATGTTTCCTTTCCACAACACCATTTTGTTGTGGTGTATATGGACAAGAACTCTCATGTATTACACCATAACTCTGAAACATATGATTACAATTAGAGTTGAAGAACTCTGATCCATTAACCTTACACCTTTTATTACCATATCAAATTGAGTTTTCACTTCTATGAAGAAGTTTTTCAACACAGTTATGACATCAGATTTTAACCTCAACAAGAATATCCAAGTCCATCTTGAATAGTCATCCACAATAGTTAGAAAATATCTCATTCCATTGAAAGTTTCAACTTTATAAGGACCTCATACATCCATATGTAGAAGTTGAAAAGGTGTTGATTTTCTGCTTATACTAACAGGGAATGGCACTCTAACTTGCCTAGTGTCACGACCGACCCGGGGCATGGCGGTGCCCACCGGCACCAAACAGTGCACATCAGAGAATAGCAGCGGAACATACATAACACATAACTTATATAAAGTAAACATCACTGGCAAGCCGATAAGGCTGCCTTCCATAAAAGTATACATAATCAAAAGTGTAACAGTACAACTTGTTCTTACAGCACAAACCACAAATGTGACCACGCACTCAGGAATAACAAGCGTGGCGGGGCGGGGCCCGCCATACCACTGAATGTACAAAAGTCTATAACCTCAGGGAACCGTACCAAAAGATAAAGCCTCCGGAGAAATGGAGTCTTCCCAGAACTGAACAATGATCCTAAGAGTGCGGATCGCCAGTTACGATACCTCGACTGCGGCGTGAACGCGGCCCCAGAAAGTCGATCTGGCCAGTATCAAGTATGTGGCGAAAATCGTAATGAAATCATAATAGCATATATAAAGCGGGAGACATGTATGATAGCCAACTACGATTACAACATATACGCAGCCGTATCAAGTCGTGGACTCGCGCCTCTAAGTCATCACTCAAATATAACCATAGGTCTCATGCCCGTAATATCAATCATGCGGTGGAATTCCTTCCTCACCGGCGATCTATGATATAACAACACTAAGGAGTACACATCAACACTAGATCCGCTGTCATAAGAACCGTGCGAGGCAAATGCGAAGGCATAGCTACCAAATCCACCTGCGTCCTCAATCGGCCGGCAATCGAAAGCCGGCTACGGATCCACCGTACCAGCGATACTAATTACGAATCACGGTGGCGGGACAAGTACGATAGCCTCTACGAGATCCACCTGCGTCACATCGGCCAGGGCAATCGTGAGCTAACCACTAGATCCACCTGCATCACACAACCGCCCTAACACCGACCGGCAAGTACGAAAGCCAACTACCGATCCACTGCATCACGTCTCGGCGGGCAAGTATGAGGCTAACTACGAGATCCACCTGCATCACACAACCGCCCTAACACCGATCGGCAAGTACGAAAGCCAACTACGGATCCACTGCATCACGTCTCGGCCAAGGCAAGTCGAGGGCTAATTACAGATCCACCTGCGTGATGGACCTCATGGAGAGCTAGTCCATGGAATAATACTATCAGCAGGGAAACGAACCCTCCTCATGGCCGCATACCCGTGGAATCCTCCATCACTGACGGTACGCCCAAGTAGACTCATAACTACATGCTTTTAATTCGAATTTCAATACCATGTCTTTACATAAACCAAGACAATTACCATGCCTTCTTTTCACATAAACCAAGACAACTACCATGCCTTCTTTTCACATAAACCAAGACAATCTTTATTTAAGCAAGCCAAAGTACTTATCAAGGCACACATAGAATAATTATCAATTAAACAAGCCAAAGTATTTATCAAGGCACATAATAGAATAATTCTCTTTTAACAAACCAAAGTACTATGTACGTACATTCTTTTCAAAAGACTCTTTTTATGTAACATCCAAGATACTAACACCCGTAGTATCAAAGCGTGTCTATTTTTCAAAGTAAGTTACTATACCTTTAGAAAACTCATTTCAAAGCTTGAAACCAAGTACTTCAATTTTTCACATTCTAGACAACTTATGCCCATTAATCAAAATAGACAACTTTCTTAACCTTCCATAAAGTTATTATAACCAACTTCCCATAAAGCCGTTATACTAACTTTATGCTTTAGAAATTAAGACATTCTTATCCTTTCATAAGGCCGTTATAACTAACTTCCCATAAAGCCGTTATAACTCCTTATAAACCATTTCGTTCTTTTACTTATCAAGAGACTTATACTTCAAACAAATTTACACAATTTTCAAAATACTTCAAGCCTCTTATCTTTAGAATAATTCAATACTCAATACTTTCACACCAAGTACTCTATACTTCTTTATGTCAAGAAATCCTTGTCTACCTTATTTAGGATAAACCACTCCTCAAGAACAAGCGGGTTAACTTCTTAACCCAACCAACTTAGACATTTTCTTAAAACAAGTCAAGTATAACAAAAGGATTTACTTCATTTAAAACACGTACGTCTACCGTACTATATAGTTATAACTACTCATGCTCAAGAGATAAGAAAGTTTCCACATACCTCTTCGGTCAATCCACTTGCTAAGTCCAAAATACCGCACGTAATATGTCAACATATAATGGCCATAATACGTTCATTAACCTCTAGTCTCGACATAAAATTTTCCAAGTTCAAGCCACTAAATTCTATGGAAAATTGGGCAGCATTTCCTTTGTTTCTACATACTTTGCCACCTTTTTAAGGTCCGAATTTAACATTCAAACGCCATTTCTTAGGCCCAACAATCCAATTATTTCAAAGGGGATTACACACCTAAACTTGGGTGTGTAAAATTCTGCCCCATAAGGTACAACAATTCACTTAATCAAATTTAAGGTAGTTCTTAGGTTACAACATGCTCATAATATCTTCTTAACCAATTCTTTCACATCCAAACCATATTTCTTACATGCAATGAATCTAAGAGCATTATTTACTACTACAAGTTCCTTCTTCTTCACATGCAACATCAATATTAGCTATAAGAGAAGAAATTTTACCTTTAGAGCTTTAGCCAAAACTATTCCAACAACTTTGCTAACCTCCTTCCAAGAACACCACCACAATAACTCCTATAAGCTAGCCACAAGCTTTCTTCTTGTCCTTAACTTTTCAGATTTTTCTTAGGCTTTGAATTCCTCTTGGAATTCTAGAGAGAAGTGGGAGCTCTAACTTAGAGAGAGGGAAAGTCTTGAAAGATGACCAAGTCTTCAAGACTTGGTCAATATAAGGGACATGCAAAAACAGATGGGGGGGGGGGGACACTTGTCACCCTCCCATGGCCTTTTTAAAAGAAGAAAATCAGATTTCCGCAGTTTTTCGCGGATTCCGCCTCGGCGCGCGGCCTGCGGCCTTGGCGCGCTGAAACTTCTGCGGACTTACGAAAATTCCGGCGCCGCGGCTCTGTAACTTCAGCGACCCCTCAGTATATCCGGCGCCGCGGCCCTGCATCCGGCGCCACGGCCCTGTCGCCTTTTCCCGAAACACATTTCTGTCTGACTGCGCACTGAACTTGTAACTCCCATAACTTCCTACTCCGATGTCCTATCGACGAACGGTTGGTTGCGTTGGAAACTAGACTCAACGAACTACGAACTAGGCCTTTGAAACACCTAGGAGTTCTCAATGTACCGGGTCATAACCCGCCCCAAAGTTGACCAATACCCGTCCGAGACAATCCGTCAACCTATCTTCCGAAAATTTTAAGTCTTACTCCCTTTCGTACGCTCTCATACGAATGACCTGAACTACGGGGTGTAACACCTAGCTAATGGACATACTTCACAATTACTCAATGTAAAAGAGTCAATTGTTACTAAAACATGACATTTTCTTTAACACACCTATGGGAACATGGCACATCCTGAGATGCCAAGTAGCAACATCAGCTTGCTGTGAAGTAGTCATAGCTCTTACCCCATCTCATTTATTACCTTCTGCATTACCTGCTGTCATAGCCCTGATCACACCTTCTTTATTATTCTCTGCATAAATGCCCAGCACATACAATCCTCCTTCCTCCTTACCAATCGCTATCACCTTCTCAGACGAGAGATCCTGAAACACAGTATTTAGGGAAGAATGTAACACTACGATGTAGTTCCTTGGTTACTTTGGAAACATACATGATGTTGAATTTGAATGTAGGTATGCATAATACACCCTTAAGCACATCACCTCATCCTAGATGATAGTCTCCAATATGTGTGATGTTAGTTGATTCTCCTGTTGGCATATGTACTTTACCTGCATTCCCTATCAAATTCTTAATCTTTAATAGTTTCTGGTTGTTAGTCATGTGATTTGTGGCTCCTGTGTCCACAATCCATTTTATTATCCTCTTTGTGTTCAATGCAGACATACCTGCCATGTTTGCGACTGCATTAAAAGTGTTCCTCATCGTGTACTCTTTGTCCAAGAATTCTCACTTACGATGTAGTTACGGTGTGAGATTCTCGAGTTCATGGCTCCTCTGATTTCCACTTTATCCTGCTCCCTGCTGCACATAATGAACAAATATGTTACTCATTTCTCCAGTGTCTTCATAATAAGAGCCTTCCCTTATTATTGCATTTGCCTTCCTCGTCTATCCTTTGAAATCCTCAGGGTAACCATTCAGTTGATAACAGTCATTCTCCAAATGACCAGTCTTCCCGTAATGGTCACACTTCATTAGTTTAAAATAATCTAACTTCACATGTCCTCTTACATGACAGAAGTCACAGACTACTTTAGGATTGTATGGCTTCATTTGCTTCGCAGGTCCAACCTTGTTCCTTGCTGTAAACATTGCCACTGGTTCTATCATGTCTTGCATCAATTTCTGACTTTCCTCTTGATTAATCATGGCATAGACTTGGTTTAAACTAGGTACATTTTGCATCATTAGAACCTGACTTTTAGCGTGATTAAAGTCGTCACTTAATCCCACTAAGAACTGCAACATCCTGTGGTATTGCAAGTGATCCACAAACTCCCTCGACTTGTCGCAACAGGTTGGCAATGGTATGATCGAATCATACTCATCCCACAAGTCCTTCAATTTCGAATAATACACTGATACAGATGACACTCCTTGTCTTTGTGAGACTATTTCCTTGTGTAATTGAAACGCCCTCGAACTATTAATCTTGTCGAACCTCTCCTTTAGATCTTTCCAAATTGTATGCAAATCCGAATTGAAAAGCATTCATGTGAGCAGATTTTTACTCACATTCCCCATCAACCACGATACAACTATGGCGTTGCATCTCTCCCACATTCCTGTCAATACTCCATTCTAAGATTCTCTTTTCACAGTTCCGTCGACGAATCCAGTTTTATTCTTCCCCAACAAGGCTAATTTCATCGCTCGATTCCACAAGGTATAATTGTCCATACCTGTTAGAACTACTCCAATTGACACCGATACTGGCGCATCCGAGGAGAATAGATACAGCGGATGATTGTAATCTATCACCATCGAAGCACCTGTTGTCGAATCTTCAACAGTTCCCATCCTTGTGTTGTTTATCGTTTCTGAATGCAATTGGAAACCGAAATCCCTTACATGCAATCACTGTCGACCTCGATTCCTTCGATTTACTATCGATCTCGATTCCTTCGACTTCAATCGATTTCTCGATCTCTGCTTCTCAGTCCTCCGATAACTTCCCTCTCACCTTCCTCGACATCCAACGTTCTCTCCTAGCTTTGATACCATAAAGAGCTCTGGTAGAGCTCTAGATTTACCATTATCGAAGAAGAGGAGAAGTTGGGGAACATGAATTGTTCTATTGAGATTAAGAGTCGGTTAGAAAAGAGGAAATAAAATGAAATGAAAATGACTTAGTCTCTCTAAACAAAATATCTAGTCTATTTATACTACTAGCAACTAATTAACCACTAGTTAATTAATATCTAGATATTATACTATGTACTATATTCCACTGTACACAGGTATACATCTATACATTTTCCAATATCTCTACAATTTAAAGTTACTGTTAGAATATTTATTATTAATTACTATTAATAATATAATTATGTAGAATCTTTTGTATATGGTAAATAGTATTATGTATTAAATAGAATAGTATTAATATAGGAAAAGGAATATATTATGGGATAGGTAGGAGGATTTTAAGGAAGACTTAATCTTCCTATTAATTGTTACTTAGTGTATATATTGTGACCATTGGGGCATGAATAAGATCAAGGAAGATTTTCCAGTTCTAAATAATTCTTACATGGTATCAGAAGGTAATTCAAAGATCCTACTCTAAATAAAATTTTCCTTCCAAATTCGGTCATCTTCCCCATCCATCCAACCGAATTTGTCTTCTCCATTGTTATACTTTATTTTCCTCCATTATTGTTGTCAACCATGTCTGAATCAAAATCTTCGTTTCACTCAGCCCTTACTATTTCCAACATCAAAACACATATCTCTGTCAAACTAGAGATGGAAATTGTTCACTACGCAACATGGACGGAGTTGTTTAAAATATGTTGTAGGGCTCACAAAGTTCTTCATCATATAATTCCACCAAAAAATGGTAGAACAACGGAACAATCGTCTGAAGCAGACAAAGAATTGTGGGATACCCTTGATGCCACAGTTCTTGGTTGGATTTATGCAACAATATCCACAGACTTGTTGCATACAATAATGGAACCAGATTCTACTGACATGGCGGCATGGAAACGCTTGAGAGACATTTTTCAAGATAATCAAAACTCTCGTGCCGTTGCGTTGGAACAAGAATTTTCAACCATTGTCATGGAAGACTTCCCTAACGTTTTGTCGCGCCCATTTTCGACCGCGACTTTTATTTTCTAAACTCCTGCTGCTCAAATTAAAAGGTTAGAAAATAAAATAATAAAATGCTAAGAGAAAGTTAAAGAAGTGTTTAAAGTATTAAAAATGCTAAAGAGGCTAAAAGCGCTAAAAGGTGCTAAATGTTGCAAAAGGGTGCTAAAATATAAGAGGATGCTAAAAAGGTGCTAACGTTTAAAAAGATTAATTTTAAAGCTAAAGGGTTGCTAGAATGCTAAGGGTTCGCGGAGTCGCCACCTAATTAATTTGGGTGAATTAGGACACCTAAATGTTTAACTAGTTTTAAGTAAAACATTAACTCCATTTTATGGTCTGCTAAACTTAGTGAGATTCTGGGTAAGGGTTCTTTATTAATCTAGAGGGAAGGGATTAGGCACCCTCTAAGATCCGCTAACTTGCGGTTGTCCTGCCAAACCTAGGGTAATTATTATATTTAAAGAATGCATGTTTTAAAAATATAAAGGATGCTTTCAAAGATATTTTATAGAAAGGGGCATGTTGATAAAAAGTTTGCAAGATTAATACTAAAAAATAAAGTTTTAAAGAGTGCTTTTATACTGTTTATAAATATATGCCGTGTTGACTTATGCTCAAAGACAAGCTTTTAGAATCAAATATATATGACATAGTGCAAAAGATGATTATTTTATAGTTTTCCGATAATAGGGTTGTTCAACACAAATTATTTATATTATGCTAATGAAAGAGCTTATGAGAAAATTAATTTATTTTATCATGAATTATAAAAATAATAATACTCTAGTCGCGAGTTGAATTGTTTAGTAAAGTTTAGATATATATGACAAGCACAAAAGACAAGCAGGTCGGAAATGAGTTTCTAATTATGAATTACTTTCCCACCTTATATGTTTGAAACTTAGTTGTTCTAAATATCCTAAATATTACAGTAATAGAATAATTAAATTAACATAAACAAATAAATGAATGACTAGCAAGTAAAAGAAAGGATGGGGTTTGAGAGTGTTCTTTACGACGGATGACAACGTCCTATTTGTTTTCTAGGAATTTCTGAAGTGAGGATGCACATAGACGCGGGTTGCCATTTGAAGTAGCTCGTGATGAGTCTCGCCGTGAGACTCTTTATTTTGCTCCGGTGCGTGCCATGTAAAAATAAGAAAAAAGATGAGGAATTAGTAAATGCCCGGATTCATTAAACAAAGCAGGCACTTGACACATAGTTTGCATTTAAGCCGACACATGCATATAAATACCAAACAAAAGCGATATCAGATAAGAATGCAACCAGCAAGTAGTATTGTACCTAGCCCCTGACAATTTCAAGTAAGGCGATGCAAACGAAGCGATGGCGGGGCAAAGATACTAAGTAGTGCGTGTAAAACAATGGCGGTATGTAGGCAAGCGATGGCGGCGAATGAATGAGCAAACAAGCGACAAGAAACAGCGAACTTAATCAACAAGTGGGCCTAATACATCTCAAGCCCAATATCCATAAAAAGGATGAGGATCAGTAGGCAGCAGGCAGGGCAAATATGTACACAAAACAGGATGGGTACAGAGATTGTAGGAGGTCTCATATCTACAAAGCTAACAAACTAAACATACAAACAATGAACTTATATTCTCGTGATGCAAGTTAACAACACTAATACTCTTTGTCGAAATACAAATATTATCCCAACTAGCGATTGAAGGAAGCAGAACTCGAACAATCTTTCAATCAGATTGAAGGCCAAGTAGCATAGCGGGAATTCATAACTCGATAACAGCAAATGAATAGGGAGCAAATCCTACCTAGACAACATGAAACCAGGCTACAAGTAACCCAGACACAAATTATGCAATTTCAAGGAACTTCATATATTTGTACTATCTTAGACTAACATAATGAATGTTTAATCCAACTAAGCAGGTTAATAAACATCCTAATAAGCGATGGCCAAACTCATTTTAAACATGCCAAATGATAATGCCGACTGGACATGATTGATAATCCCTCTAGTAAGGTTCTACAAACATAACAATACACAATGCGACTATATACCGGATATTACACTAAATGCCAACAGTAGCTTAATAAGCCTATCAGTTATAATCGGAGATCGAATAAGTTATCATTTAACTTAATGATCACAATCAGTCAATACTACTACTTGATTTTACTTTAAAACTCAAGCAGGTTTTCAAACAGGGCTTAAATAACTTTCAGCCACCCAAATTAATTCAGATGACACTTTAAACATGGATATTGATATGTCCAATTAACAAAGACTTAAGGGATACTATATGATAACAGGAGAGCAGAATCATATCAAAACAGACAAGTGAGTAGGTAGCCATTCTCGGAAATTTAGGACAGAGACGATGGACAATTTAGGCTCAAAAATGTATAGGAAACACATGTAAGAGAAGAGGTACACAAATTTAACCTATACAAATAGCATTCTATATGAAACATGTTTTAGTATAATCACACAATATCCTACGACGTCAACATAGAGCATTCATACTACATTCTTAGTCACATAGGCATATAACTAAATCAAATCAATATGTATATAAGTTAATGAAGAAGCTAAGGATGTGCTACTCTCGATAAACTCGAACATGTAAAGAACAAATCAATAGGCAACATACTTGCATACAAATGACTCAAGTAGCAACAACAACACACAATCGTCATTTATCTAAAAATATTGCGTAAATACAAGAATGAATGAAATCGAAAGGAGTCGAATTTACCTTCTCGGACGACGACCGGGCGTATCAAGTCGTCGGTCCAATCGACGGGTTTTGGGTTTGCGATCACGAATAGAAGGGTAAAATGCTTGGATTTTGGCTAGAACCGAGAGGGTTCGTGATCCACGAATTGAAACTCTCAGTGAACTCGCTATGGTGGTGCTTTACCTGCTGCTAAGGGCTATTCGCTGCTGCTCTCGTAAAGAAAACGATTGCTACTGACCTACTGTGCTCGACCCCTCCCCGTCGATGCCCTGTCCGATACTTCGATGCTCTTTGCATGTTCTTATATAGCCCTCTTGGGTTCTATGTTTGGTATGCATTTAAATTTGAGATTTCTATGCCTATTCTTGCTCAATTCGCACGATTCGTATTTATTCTAGGTGTGATTTGAATGGATTTTGATTTGAAGGGATTTGGTTATCTATGGTAAGAAGTCGTTGGAGGCGTGTGTGCGAGTAAAGGAAAGGAAAGTCGCGGATTCTCGGGCGAGAATCACTACGACGGCGTGAGGTGAAGCGGCGATTAAGGTTTAGGGTTCGTCGAGGTTTTGTGGTGCCTTGATTCGGGGAGGCGAGGGAAAGGTTAATGAAAATAAAAGGTTGGGCGTGGTAGGGTCGTGAAGTAATGGTGTGGGCCGCGGTGTTGGTGAAACAAGAGGTAGTTAGTAAAGGGTAGAGTTTAAGTGGGCATTGGGGTATTAGTTTTAATTGGGGTTAATTAGTTTTAGGCTAGTTAGTTTAATTAGGTATTTAATTAGGTAGTGTTTAAATTAATTAGTGCTAAATAAACTAATAAATTGTGATTAAATTATTTAGGTGTTTTATTAATCTAATTGTTATGAAGGCGCGTGCTATTTAATTAATGCTCAATACTTTAACGTGGCGCTATTATTTAAAAATCTTATTATTGTGCATTATTGCGAAGTTAAATTAAAATGCATTGAGTTTATATTAAATTATTTAAATGCTAAATGCAAGTATGATATTTAAGAATTGTTTAAATCTTTTATAAATGCGACGCAATTAAATGCATGTATTTATAATTAAAAAATTGATTTTAAATTATTACTAATTAATGCTGCTTTGCTATCTGACACGACGTTATCGCTAAATTATTTATTTTCATGCGTTTATTAATACGACAAAGCTTAAAGTTAATTAATGCGGGCGCGAGACTCTAAGTGCTTAAAACTCTACGTAAGATGCGATGTCATTATTAAATTAATTCTTAATGCCTGTATTTATGTTTTATTGTTGTATTTTATTATAAAAATCCTAAAAAATTATTTTGCAAAATTAGTGTAATTCTATAGTTAATGGCTGGACGGGAGAGTCAAAATTGGGTGTCAACAGATGTCCCTCTTTGTATGGAGATGATGGAAGAATCTTCGGACAAAGACGTTGACTCATGCCAATTTTGTCTCGATCTTGAATTGCAAAAATGTTGGCGATTTGACGCGACGCAAAAATTAAAAGCGTCGATGTCGAGTTATGACGACACTGGGATACCAAGGTCAAAACACTAAGGCGTGCTAACGCGGACTCAAAGACTGTCCCAGTGTCGAGTTATGATGACACTGGGCTACCATGGTCAAAACACCAAGGCGGGCTAATGCGGGCTTAAAGATGTCCCAGTGTCGAGTTATGATGACACTGGGCTATGGTGCAAAAAGTAAAAGAATATAAGCGGCTTGAACACAGGGTGCTATGGCTTGTGGTCTTTGGGTTCTACGGTGGAAGCGAGTGGGACGCTGAGCGCTTACGCCAATCGTTGGGAAGGTTGGCCCCCAACGATTGCCCGGTTATTTGAGAGAAAATCCACGTTGTGCTCCTGCTGCTGCATGCTGAGACTTGAACAAACGGTTAGTGCATAACTGCTAAGGCAAAATAATTTTAAAAACAATGTAACTGTGAATAGAAAAGGTTATCCTGCAAAACGCGATGCCTGTTGTGTTGATGCGATGTTGCGAATGCTGTGATTTTCGTCCCGCATGCACGTGTTGCGATTGTGAATGCGGATCGTTGTCCTTGCTGCAATTGTCCCTATATACTAAAGCTCGAAGAAAGAGTTAGTGCATGCGCTAAGACGAGAATAATATATGAGGAAAAAATGCAATTTTGAGAGCAGAGAAATCGTCCTGCGTAGATCTTGACTTGTCGTCGTTTTGGACTTGTCGTTTCGGACTCGTTGTCGTTTCGGACTTGGCGTCGTTTTGGACTTGTCGTTTCGGACTGGCGTCGTTTTGGACTTCGTCGTTTCGGACTCGTTGTCGTTTTCGGACTTGGCGTCGTTTTCGGACGCGTTGTCGTTTTCGGACTTTGCGTCGTTTTCGGTCCTGGCGTCGTTGGACTGTCCGTCGTTTGGACTTATTGTCGTTTTGGACTTGTCGTCGTTTGGACTTGTCGTCGTTTTGGACTTGGCGTCGTTTTGGACTTGGCGTCGTTTTGGACTTGTTGATTACGTCGTTATGCGGGCGTGTTCTTGCCGGCGTCGTTGCGTGGACTTCCGGTTACGTCGTTATGCGGGCGTGTTCTTCTTTGGCGTCGTTGCATGGACTTGCGATTACGTCGTTATGCGGGCGTGTTGCTTTGGCGTCGTTGCGTGGACTTGCCGATTACGTCGTTATGCGGGCGTGTTCTTCTTTGGCGTCGTTGCATGGACTTGCTGATTACGTCGTTGTCTGGACGTGTTGCTGCTGGCGTCGTTGCGTGGACTTGCTGATTACGTCGTTGTCTGGACGTGTTGCTGCTGGTGTCGTTGCGTGGACTTGCTGATTACGTCGTTGTCTGGACGTGTTGCTGCTGGCGTCGTTGCATGGACTTGCTGATTACGTCGTTATGCGGGCGTGTCGCCGCCGCTCTGTAGAATAAATGCTCGCAGCTAAGCGAGGAAAGCGTTAGTGTATACCTGTTTAAACAAAATGATAAATATATATGAGAAGTGCAATTTTATGGATAGAGATGTCGTCACTGATATGCACGGCGAATCACGAGATCTTGCCACTTGCCGCAATCGATAATTGTTATGATGCCTTTGTTGTGTGCGATGCGCTGGTTGCCAGTTTTATGCTAGGTTTTGTTGCGGAACTCTGAACTTTGATTGCCGATTGTTGATGCCCCTTTCTGCTGCTGCTGCTCTTGCTGCGGACTTTGGATTGTTGTCATCCTCTGCCTTTGGCTGCTTTTCCTGCTTCTGCGAAGAGACTTTCGTCGTATTTTCTGCTTCGGCTGTTGCACTTTATGCTTCTGTTTAAAAGACCTGCGCTCAAAGAAAATTTGTGAGTTTTGGGGGGGGTCGATTCGCATTTGACTTCGCCGCCTTGTCCCTTGATGTCTGCGTGCCTGGCTTGTTTGGACTTGCAACCCCTGTCTGGTTTCCTACACTGTCCCAGTTTTGAAAAAGGGTGTCTGGCCTAAAAATGGGTCTCAATGTAGTTGCTTGTAGGCTATGTGCATTCTTGTCATTTTCAAAGCAAAAGGAAAGTTTCCTAATGGTGTGACCGAAGCCGATTTAGGCCGCCTACGTATCCCCATGAGGGAATCAGGTCGAACGTAGTTCATTACAAGTGAAATTGGGTAAAATTAAAATTTCTAGATGTGGGACCGAAGCCGAGACGGCCGCCTACGTATCCACTAAGGGAATCAGGTCAAACGTAGTTCATTACAAGCAAAACGAAAGAAAACATTATTAAAGCTTAAATGAGTTTATAAATTATTCTGCTAAAATAAATCGTTTTTCCTATCCAGGCTCTAGGCGGACCAAGACAAGGGTGCAAATCCAACCAATACACCTTCTTGCTCTGCATCGTGGCTGGCTGGGTCTTCGTGCTCTGCTGTCAGTATCTCCTTCTTTTGGCTTCTGCGTGGTGCCTGCCTGGATAAATAAGCGATTCAGCGGAGCGGGTTCAGCAAGGAACACCTCTTCCTTTGGGGTTCATTGTACTCATTGGGGTAAGCCTCCTCCACCTGAATGACTCCCTCCTTGATCAGCTCCCTTACTTTGTCTCTGAGTGTATAACACCTTCCCACGTCGTGTCCGACGGCTCGAATGGTACGCGACTTTTGTTTCCATCATGAGCTTTGGACTTGGGATTGGGCACATTCTGGAATTGGTGGAGTATCCTGCAAACCTCAACCTCTCATTACAAGCTGCGATAAAGGCTCGGCTAAATGGGCGTATATTTTGGCCGGCCTTTACGTAGTATTTAGGCGGGTGTGAAGATATTTGGTGGGCGGGCTTGTGGCGTATACGTATGGGTATCGCGAAAGGTTGCCATATGAATTGAGAGAAGGGGTGTGTGGTGGCCTTTTTTTCTTGTTTACATGTAGTACGTTAGGCATTAGGTTTTTTGTGGGATATATGGGTGCATTGTATATTGGCTGAATGGGTTATGTAGCAAGCGGGTACTGGTAATAATTTTGAGATTTTTGAATGTTTTGTTTATTTGCAGTGTGGAGTGCTCTGGTGAGGTTCTTGAGCCTTTTGATTTGGCTGCGGGGTTGCCATTTGTTGTAGTAATTGCGAGTTGCTCGATTGGATCTATCTTTGTCTTTCTCTCCCGAGACCTCTGCTGCTTATAGGAACCAAGACAGTTCAGACTCGTTCCTTCGGATGTCCTTGAATCGGTCATATTCTTTGGACCGTACCTTTGATCTTGTGAAATATTGATGCTCTGCCATTGCTTAGTCAAATACGAACCGACCTTTGGGAGGATGATAAATCTTTCTAAAAATGCAACAAACGGTGTTAGCATAAAGCACATAATTTGCAAGTATGTAGCAGATATACCGCACATTCGAACGTTTCCTAACATGCAGGGGGGCCTCTTTATGCCAGAGGTAAGCCTAAACGTCACTTATGCGAGATTATGACGGATTTGTCCAAGTCGCCCAACTGTAATGCTTTTGTTGGAAATGGCGACCAAATGACGGCACTTTTTCCAATTTCACCGACATGATTGGGCTTGGATTTGTCTGTCATTGTCACGCTACACATAATATCTTTGGTTGGTCGTTGGGTTGAGAAACCCGTCGACAAGTTTAGTGTCTTCCTAATTGTGGTGTCGATGCGAGGACCGACCCACCTAAGGTAAATGTATGCATGCCCTAAAATAAGGGTGGTATAGCTCTATCCTGAGTTGCTAAGATTTGGCTTTTCTAGACGCAAGGTTCCCGAGCGGACAACTCGAGTGAGAAGGCTACGCGGCTGATCAGACGAACCGATCTAACTCCGCGCAGGCGCCAACTCTCTTAAAATTTGGGTATTTGAAGAAATTTGCGGTGCGAAGCACACGGTAGCGTGAGTGTGTGATTGTGTGAATTTTCCAGAGTGGAAGAAATATGAGCGGAATGCCAGTTTAAGGAAAGCAGTAAAGCAGGTAGCAATCAAAAATAAATAAAACAAAATACAACACACAAAAATTAAATGCCAAAGTAATTGCCAAATAATTATCCTAGATCTGTTGTGGTTAAGAACCTAAATTCCCCAGTGGAGTCGCCATTTCTGTCGCGCCCATTTTCGACCGCGACTTTTATTTTCTAAACTCCTGCTGCTCAAATTAAAAGGTTAGAAAATAAAATAATAAAATGCTAAGAGAAAGTTAAAGAAGTGTTTAAAGTATTAAAAATGCTAAAGAGGCTAAAAGCGCTAAAAGGTGCTAAATGTTGCAAAAGGGTGCTAAAATATAAGAGGATGCTAAAAAGGTGCTAACGTTTAAAAAGATTAATTTTAAAGCTAAAGGGTTGCTAGAATGCTAAGGGTTCGCGGAGTCACCACCTAATTAATTTGGGTGAATTAGGACACCTAAATGTTTAACTAGTTTTAAGTAAAACATTAACTCCATTTTATGGTCTGCTAAACTTAGTGAGATTCTGGGTAAGGGTTCTTTATTAATCTAGAGGGAAGGGATTAGGCACCCTCTAAGATCCGCTAACTTGCGGTTGTCCTGCCAAACCTAGGGTAATTATTATATTTAAAGAATGCATGTTTTAAAAATATAAAGGATGCTTTCAAAGATATTTTATAGAAAGGGGCATGTTGATAAAAGTTTGCAAGATTAATACTAAAAAAATAAAGTTTTAAAGAGTGCTTTTATACTGTTTATAAATATATGCCGTGTTGACTTATGCTCAAAGACAAGCTTTTAGAATCAAATATATATGACATAGTGCAAAAGATGATTATTTTATAGTTTTCCGATAATAGGGTTGTTCAACACAAATTATTTATATTATGCTAATGAAAGAGCTTATGAGAAAATTAATTTATTTTATCATGAATTATAAAAATAATAATACTCTAGTCGCGAGTTGAATTGTTTAGTAAAGTTTAGATATATATGACAAGCACAAAAGACAAGCAGGTCGGAAATGAGTTTCTAATTATGAATTACTTTCCCTTATATGTTTGAAACTTAGTTGTTCTAAATATCCTAAATATTACGATAATAGAATAATTAAATTAACATAAACAAATAAATGAATGACTAGCAAGTAAAAGAAAGGATGGGGTTTGAGAGTGTTCTTTCTGACGGATGACAACGTCTATTTGTTTTCTAGGAATTTCTGAAGTGAGGATGCACATAGACGCGGGTTGCCATTTGAAGTAGCTCGTGATGAGTCTCGCCGTGAGACTCTTTATTTTGCTCCGGTGCGTGCCATGTAAAAATAAGAAAAAAGATGAGGAATTAGTAAATGCCCGGATTCATTAAACAAAGCAGGCACTTGACACATAGTTTGCATTTAAGCCGACACATGCATATAAATACCAAACAAAAGCGATATCAGATAAGAATGCAACGGCCGTAGTATTGTACCTAGCCACGACAATTTCAAGTAAGGCGATGCAAACCGAAAGCGATGGCGGCAAAGATACTAAGTAGTGCGTAGCGAAACAATGGCGGTATGTAGGCGGTGGCGGTGGCGACAATGAGCGAAAGCGACAAGCGTGAAGCGAAGAACTTAATCAACAAGTGGGCCTAATACATCTCAAGCCCAATATCCATAAAAAGGATGAGGATCAGTAGGCAGCAGGCAGGGCAAATATGTACACAAAACAGGATGGGCAGAGATTGTAGGAGGTCTCATATCTACAAAGCTAACAAACTAAACATACAAACAAAGAACACTATATTCTCGTGATGCAAGTTAACAACACTAATACTCTTTGTCAAGAAATACAAATATTATCCCAACTAGCGGTTGAAGGAAAGCGAACTCGAACAATCTTTCAAGCGTATTGAAGGCCAAGTAGCATGGCGGGAATTCATAACTCGATAACAGCAAATGAATAGGGAGCAAATCCTACCTAGACAACATGAAACCAGGCTACAAGTAACCCAGACACAAATTATGCAATTTCAAGGAACTTCATATATTTGTACTATCTTAGACTAACATAATGAATGTTTAATCCAACTAAGCAGGTTAATAAACATCCTAATAAACAGTGGCCAAACTCATTTTAAACATGCCAAATGATAATGCCGACTGGACATGATTGATAATCCCTCTAGTAAGGTTCTACAAACATAACAATACACAATGCGACTATATACCGGATATTACACTAAATGCCAACAGTAGCTTAATAAGCCTATCAGTTATAATCGGAGATCGAATAAGTTATCATTTAACTTAATGATCACAATCAGTCAATACTACTACTTGATTTTACTTTAAAACTCAAGCAGGTTTTCAAACAGGGCTTAAATAACTTTCAGCCACCCAAATTAATTCAGATGACACTTTAAACATGGATATTGATATGTCCAATTAACAAAGACTTAAGGGATACTATATGATAACGAGAGCGAATCATATCAAAGCAGGACAAGTGAGTAGGTAGCCATTCTCGGAAATTTAGGGCGAGACGTTGGACAATTTAGGCTCAAAAATGTATAGGAAACAGATGTAGAAGAAGCGGTACACAAATTTAACCTATACAAATAGCATTCTATATGAAACATGTTTTAGTATAATCACACAATATCCTACGACGTCAACATAGAGCATTCATACTACATTCTTAGTCACATAGGCATATAACTAAATCAAATCAATATGTATATAAGTTAATGAAGAAGCTAAGGATGTGCTACTCCTCAGATAAACTCAGAACATGTAAAGAACAAATCAATAGGCAACATACTTGCATACAAATGACTCAAGTAGCAACAACAACACACAATACGTCATTTATCTAAAAATATTGCACAGAAATACAAGAATGAACTGAAATCGAAAGGGAGTCGAATTTACCTTCTCCGGACAGCGACCCGGGGCAGCGTATCAAGTCGTCGGTCCAATCGACGGGTTTTGGGTTTGCGATGCGAATAGAAGGGGTAAAATGCTTGCGGATTTTGGCTAGGCGAGAGAGGGTTCGTGATCCACGAATTGAAACTCTCAGTGAACTCTGCTATGGTGGTGCTTTAAGCGCTTTGCTAAGGGCTATTATTTGCTGCTCGTAAAGAAAGCGATTGCTCTTGACTCATCGTGCTCGACCCCTCCCGTCGATGCCCTGTCCGATACTTCGATGCTCTTTGCATGTTCTTATATAGCCCCTCTTCGGGTTCTATGTTTGGTATGCATTTAAGGCTGAGATTTCTATGCCTATTCTTGCTCTGGTCATTCGCGATTCGTACTTATTCTAGGTGTGATTTGAATGGATTTTGATTTGAAGGATTTGGTTATCTATGGTAAGAAGTCGTTGGAGACGTGTGTGCAGTAAAGGAAAGGAAAGTCGCCGGATTCTCGGCGAGAATCACAGCGACAGCGTGAGGTGAAGCGGCGGTAAGGTTTAGGGTTCGTCGAGGTTTTTAGGGCTGCCTTGATTGGGGAGACGAGGAAAGGTTAATGAAAATAAAAGGTTGGGGCGTGGGCCGGGTCGGCGAAGTAATGGTGTGGGCCGCAGGTGTTGGGCTGAAGAGGCTGGTAGTTAGTAAAGGGTAGAGTTTAAGTGGGCATTGGGGTATTAGTTTTAATTAGGGGTTAATTAGTTTTAGGCTAGTTAGTTTAATTAGGTATTTAATTAGGTAGTGTTTAAATTAATTAGTGCTAAATAAACTAATAAATTGTGATTAAATTATTTAGGTGTTTTATTAATCTAATTGTTATGAAGGCGACGTGCTATTTAATTAATGCTCAATACTTTAGAACGTGACGCTATTATTTAAAAATCTTATTATTGTGCATTATTGCGAAGTTAAATTAAAATGCATTGAGTTTATATTAAATTACTTAAATGCTAAATGCAAGTATGATATTTAAGAATTGTTTAAAGCTTTTTTATAAATGCGACGCTATTAAATGCATGTATTTAGATTTAAA
Organism: Przewalskia tangutica; assembly: GCA_029844215.1. Lineage (NCBI taxonomy): Eukaryota > Viridiplantae > Streptophyta > Magnoliopsida > Solanales > Solanaceae > Przewalskia > Przewalskia tangutica. The sequence goes on along the minus strand of CM056740.1, from coordinate 72,304,488 downwards.
AATTGATTTTAAATGATTACTAATTAATGCGGCTATGCTACCTGACACGACGTTATCGCTAAATTATTTATTTTCATGCGTTTATTAATACGACAAAGCTTAAAGTTAATTAATGCGGGCGCGAGACTCTAAGTGCTTAAAACTCTACGTAAGATGCGATGTCATTATTAAATTAATTCTTAATGCCTGTATTTATGTTTTATTGTTGTATTTTATTATAAAAATCCCTAAAAAAATTATTTTGCAAAATTAGTGTAATTCTATAGTTAATGGCTGGACGGGAGGGTCAAAATTGGGTGTCAACACGTTTCAATCTACTGTCAACGTCTCAAAGTGGTGGCAGATCAACTGAGAAACGTAGGTTCACCGGTTTCTGACAACCGGTTAGTTTTACAGTTAGTTGTCGGTCTCACGGATGCTTATAGTGGCGTGGGGACACTAATCCGTCAAAGTAATCCCTTACCAAAGTTTTATCAAGCAAGATCCATGTTTGTTCTTGAAGAGTCGGGTTTGATTAAGAAGGTTTCAACAAATTCCGCCATGGTTGCCACGTATTCAAATGAAGGTAATTATTTTGACTATTCTTCACAAAATAAGAGTCAAAAAGGACGTGGTAATAATAATAAGAAGGGTGGAAATCGCGGAAATAATAAAGGTGGGGGTCACCGGAATTTCGGTGGCGGCGGAAATGGCGGCAACACCAACTCCGGCGGCGGCTATGGCGGCAGCACCAACTCCGGCGGTGGCTATTGGCGGAACCACGGGCGGCTGGCAGCCAGAATGGCGGCAAGAAGATCGACGGGTATTGGGCGAGCAAACCAACAGCCCGATGGCGATGGCGACCAACCCTTTCCAGCAGAGAGGCCAACAACACGATTTGGCGGCCCAGCGAGCCTAGTTCGGCCGAAATACTTGGCCAGCGATTTTGGCGAGCCCGATTCGGGAATGTTTCGAGCACCAGCCAGCTTTTGGGCCTCCTCCGGCCCAATGGCAGGAGGCCCATTCAACCACGACCCATCCTACGGATATTGGCGAGCTATGCACACTTGGACTCAATCCACCGGATTCTAATTGGTATATGGACTCGGCAACGCCACATATGACGGCGTCCCAAGGTACACTCACCCTATTTTAATTTGAGCAAAGAAAATGGTATTATTGCCGGAAATGGCCATGCAATTCGATAAAAGGTTATGGGTCAAACACTGTCACCACCACATCCGCCACTAGTTTTAAAAATGTCTGCATGCTCCCAAATTAATAAAAATTTGGTTTACATTAGGAAGTTTACTAGTGATAATTGGGTTTGTTAAATTTGACCCGTTTGGTTTTTCCGTACATGACTTTCGAAGGGAAGCTTCGTGAGATGTGATAGCAAGGGGGAGCTCTATCCAATAAGTTTACCAAATCCACAGTCTAAAGTTCCTTCCACTTTTGCAGCATTGGCTCCATCACTATGGCATGAACGATTGAGACATCCGGGGGAGTCCGTTTTGGCCTCTCTTAAACAAAACAATTTTATTTCATGTACTCAAACTCATGTTTTGAATAAGTGTCATGCTTGTGCCCTTGGTAAACATGTTAGGTTGCCATTTACTTCTTCTACTTCATGCACAACTATGTCGTTTGATATTTTACATTGTGATATTTGGACATCACCTGTTTTGAGTTCCTCAGGTCATAGATACTATTTATTGTTTCTTGATGATTACTCTAATTATTTGTGGACATTCCCTTTGTCGAAAAAATCACAAGTGTTTTCCACTTTCCTAAACTTTAGAGCATTTATCCCAACTCAGTTTGAACGAGAGATTAAAAGTATTCAATGTGACAATGAGAGGGAATTTGACAATAATCAGTTTTGGGATTTTTTCAAAACAAATGGTTTACAATTTCGTTTATCCTGTCCTCACACCTCTTCACAGAATGGGAAGGCGCATAAAATTAGAACCATAAATAATATTGTGAGAACATCCCTTGCTCATGCTTCTATACCCCCCATTTTTTGGCATCATGCGCTTCAAATGACAACCTACATGTTAAATATCCTTCCCCATAAAAACATGTCTTACCTGTCGCGCCCTTTTCCGGCCGCGGCATTCTAAAAAGCGAATCCTGCTCAAAATGCGATGTTAGAAAATAAATAATAAATGCTAAAGTGCAAAAAGTGTTAAATGTTTTAACAAGGTGCAAAAAGTGCAAAAGAGGCTAAAATGTTAAAAGGGTGCTAAAATGCTAAAGGGTTGCTAAATGCTAAAATGTGCTAATATGGTTGCTAGAATGCTAAGGGTTCGCGGAGTCGTCACCTAATTAGTTTGGGTGAATTAGGACACCTAAATGTTTAACTGGTTTAAAGTAAAACATTAACTCCATTCTTTAATGGTCTGCTAAACTTAATGAGATTCTGGGTAAGGGTTCTTTATTAATCTAGAGGGAAGGGGTTAGGCACCCTCTAAGATCCGCTAACTTGCGGTTGTCCTGCCAAACCTAGGGTAATTATTATGTTTAAGAAATGCAAAAATAAAAGCTCTTCCTGCTTAATAAAATGCTAAAATGTTAAAATGTTTAAAAGGTGTTTTAAGTATAAGAATGGGCAAAAGGTGTTATAAATAAATAAAAAGAGTCAAATGCTAAATGTTTAAAAGTGCTTAAAATACTAAAGGTTGCTGAAAGGTATTAAACGCTAGAAGGGTGTTAAAGTATTAAGGACAAAATGTGCTAAAGGTGTTAAATGCCAAAGGGCGATTAAAAGTGCTAAAAAGGGCTAGAAATGCTAAAGAATGCTAAGAGGGTGCTTTGTGGACTAATTATGTGTGCATGCAAAAGTTATTTATAGACTAATTATGTGTCCTGCTGGCTAAATTAATCTTGCTTAACCTACGTGCAGTAAAAAAAATGCTTAAGATGATTTTTGGGGGGTTTAGGAGAAAAATGTTTATGGATTTAACAAATTGTTGGTTTTATGACGCAGGTTAGATTATTTTGGCAAAAATTTAGACATGCCTGACAATCTAAAAAAAAAGCAAGTAAGTTTAAGCGATGAACCTAAATTACCTTCCCCACTTATATGTTTAAAGACCTAATTGCTAGAAGTTCTCCTATTAATTACAAAATCAAATAATAAAATTACAATAAATAAATAAAGGCATAAAAACAAGATAAAAAAGTTAAGAGAGTGAAGGGATTGGAGCGGATGACTCCGTCTTATTTATTTTTCTAGGAGTTTCTGAAGCGGGAATGCGAACGCGGATACGGGTTGCCATTTGAAATGGCTTGCGATGAGTCTCGCCGTGAGACTCTTTATTTTGCTCCGATGCGTGTCATGTAAAAAAAAAAAAAAAAAAAAGATTAGTATTTGCTCAAAATATAGAATCGGAGTAGCATATAATTAGACAACCAGCAGATATAGTAGTGCCAATCCATGAATACAATGGTGCAGTTACATGAAAACATAATATCCAGCAAGTGATCGAATGGGTCTAGCGCGTGCACGGAAATCGAGATTTATGGATCGGGCATATAAAATAAAATGATAGCTTTCTCATGGTGTTTTACGTATTGACCTTGATCCACTAGGAATGGGACATACCGATCATTGGTTTTAAAGTAATCTATCCTAGTCTTTCAAACACCTAAACAGTGTACCTTGCCACTAAACAGATAAAGGGGAAAACAAGAAGCAACTAGTTAGGATCAATTCTCATTTGGTTAACATGACCCTTATTCTTTTCGGATTGTTGGTAACACATGACAGACAACCCATTAATTCCGAGCCTTGTTCTTTACTAAACATACCAAACAAACAGGCAGAATCTAAGACCCTAAGCAAGTAACGAAGGATTGTGGATCAAGTTTTAATGAAATGTATTGCAAGTCTTTTAATAACTTGACAAGCGTGTTAACGTATACCACGTCTTTTCATTGAAAGGATTTATTGATCAATTAAAAATTAAAACGACTGTGACTTAGGGAGAACAGAAAATAATCTGACAAATTGGTCCAAAGAACTTTGTACCCAGCAGACAGATAAAACATTGACATAAACACCTCTTTCCAATAGTAATGTTTCAATGATGCAAAACCAACTAGCACTAAACTTGAACTTCACAAATACAATTACATTATGCAATTAAGGATGATGATCTTCAAATAGATGTGCACACAACAAACTGAGAGCTATGCTATTATAAACATGGTCCAACTGTCCAAGTAATCTTGAAAGACGTGGAGTGATCTAGAAAACGATATAACGCTGCCATGAAATCCCTTTTTACGTTTAGACAAATAATCAAAACCTATGGCAAGTTCAAAGATGTAAGAGAAACTTCATATAGGCTCAGGGATACTGAATCAATCAATCAACATACGACATCAAATACAAAAGATGGTGTACTAGTCTATTCAAAAGATTGGCAAACCATAAACTCAAACAAGAACTACTCTATTCAGCCACACAACTAATGCTTAGCAAAACACAGTAACAATCACGATCGCGACTCTTAATGGTAATTAATATTAACGAAACAGGTTCAACAATTAATTCGGTAAGCATAAGAAGCTATTAATATTAACTTAATTCATGCTTAATTAGTCGTATAGAGAGAGACATTGTGCACACTAATATCAAACGAATTTAAAACAGAAAAGGTGACGAATTTACCTTCTCCTGACAGCGACCCGGGACAGCGTATCAAGTCGTCGGCCCACTCGACGGGTTTCGGGTTTTGAGTTTGCAATGCGAATGAAAGGGCAAGGTTTTGTTTGCTGGTTTTTGGATGGAACTAAAAGAAAGGGGTATTTGAACTACCTATTCTCACGAGTTGTCATCTTGCTAAGGGGATGTCGAATCGATGCTCTTGACTTCCCAGTGAGCTCTGTGTTCATCGCTGGCTTTGAGGAGTGTCCTCGTCGATGCTATGGGTCTCCTGTCTTGCTCCTGCTCTCCCCGTATCTGCTCTTATTCGATCTCTGTCTGTGTTTTACTGCTGCTAAAGGTTTCGATGCTATCGGTTCCCTAAATTGCTATGTAGTTCCTCCCTCTGAGCTCTGAATCGATGCTCTGTTCACCCCTAAGTTGATGCCATCCCCCTGAAATGAACTCCACTGTGCTATCCGTCCCCCCATTCTGTTCCCTTTGCATGTGCTTATATAGCCCCCATTTGGGTTCCAAGTTAGGTAAATAGTAAGGGCTGATTCTAGGCTTGATATTGGTGCTGATTTTGTGTGATTCGAACGGGTTTTGATTCTATGGTAAGAAATCGTTTGGTTATGGAAGGAAGAGCTGGCTAGGGTGCGTGGGTAAGGGAAAGGCCCCGGATTCTCAGGCGAAATCCGAAATCTTCAGTGCCTTGGCGGCGATTTGAAATTTTAGGTTTAGGGTTCGTAGGGCTTTCTTTGTTAGGGACGATGGGAAGGAGGCTGCGTATATGAAATTCTTGAGCGTTTAAAGGGAGCGGCGTGGGTAGGGTCGGCCAGTCGCGGTCATGGTCAGTGCGGATAAATTTGGGTAAGTTAGGTTAATTAATTCTAGGAGTTAATTTTAGGTATTTAAAATTAGTGATAAATTAACTTAATGAATTGTGCTTAAATTATTTAGGTGTTCTATTAGCCTAAGTTTAAATTTAAATTATTATAATAATACATGCGGGTGTGCTATTTAGTTAATGCTTAGTATTTTAGAAATGCGGCGCTATTATTTAGAAATCTTATTATTATTGCGAAGTTAAATTAGAATTGAATTGAGTTTAGATTAAATTATTTAAATGCTAAATGCAAATATGATATTTAGGAATTGTTTAAAGCTTTTATAAATGCGACGCTATTAAGTGCATGTATTAGATTAAAATTGATTTTAAATTACAAATGATTATGAAATTATCTTGCGTATTAATAAATGCGGCTATGTTACTTGACACGACGTCATTGCTAAATTATTTTATTTATGTACTTATTATTAATTAAGAATACGATGCCATTATAAAAATGTTTGTTTATGCCTGTATTTATGTTTTATCGCTGCATTTTATTATAAAAAATCATAAAATTATTTTTACAAAATTAGTCTAATTTTATAGCTAATGACTGGACGGGAGGGTCAAAATTGGGTGTCAACAGCTGTCCCTCTTTGTATGGAGATGATGGAAGAATCTTCGGACAAAGACGTTGACTCATAGCCAATTTTGTCTCGATCTTCAGAATTGCAAAAATGCTGGGCAGGTAGACAAGGCTGACGCAAAAAATCAAAATCTGTCCCAGTGTCGAGTTATGACGACACTGGGCTACCATGGTCAAAGCACCAAGGCGGGCTAACGCGGACTTAAAGCTGTCCCAGTGTCGAGTTATGATGACACTGGGCTACCATGGTCAAAACACCAAGGCGGGCTAATGCGGACTTAAAGCTGTCCCAGTGTCGAGTTATGATGACACTGGGCTATGGTGCGAAAAGTAAAAGAATATAACTGGCTTGAACCTGGGGTGTACTGCTATGGCTTGTGGTGCTGGGTTCTATGGTGATGTGGAGCGAGTGGACCGACGCTTGAGGCCGCTTCTGCCAATCGTTGGGAAGGTTGGCCCCCCAACAAATTGCCCCGGTTCGCTGTAAGAGAAAATCCACGTTGTGCTCCTGCTCCTGCATGCTAAGACTTGAACAAACGGTTAGTGCATAACTGTTACGGCAAAAAATGATGATGTATAATTTTAAAAAGTAATGCAACTGTGAGTAGAAAAGGTTATCCTGCAAAATGTGATGTCTGCTGTGTTGATGCGATGCTGCAAATGTTGTGATTTCGCCCTTGCACGGACGTGTTGCGATTGTGAATGCGGATATGTTGTCCTTGCTGCAACTGTCCCTGTAGACTAAAGCTCAAGAAAGAGTTAGTGCATAACTGCTAAGACAGAATAATAAAGCATGAATGAGAAAAAATGCAATTTTGAGAACAGAGAAAATCGTCCCTGTGTAGATGTGATATGCTGATGATGGCGTCGTTTTCGGACTTCTTTGTCGCGATAACGTCGTTACTGGGCGTGTTCTTCTTGGCGTCATTCGTAGACTTCTTTGTCTTGATAACGTCGTTACTGGGCGATATTCTTTTTGGCGTCGTTGCGTCGACTTCATTTGTCTTGATAGCGTCGTTGGCTGGACGTGTTGCTGGCGTCGTTGCGTAGACTTGCTGTGCTGATAACGTCGTTGCTGCTGGCGTCGTTGCGTAGACTTGATGTGCTGATAACGTCGTTGCCTGGACGTGTTGCTGCTGGCGTCGTTGCGTAGACTTGTTGTGCTGATAACGTCGTTGCCTGGACGTGTTGCTGCTGGCGTCGTTGCGTAGACTTGTTGTGCTGATAACGTCGTTGCCTGGACGTGTTGCTGCTGGCGTCGTTGCGTAGACTTGCTGTGCTGATAACGTCGTTGCCTGGACGTGTTGCTGCTGGCGTCGTTGCGTAGACTTGTTGTGCTGATAACGTCGTTGCCTGGACGTGTTGTTGCTGGCGTCGTTGCGTAGACTTGCTGTTCACGTCGTTGTCTGGACGTGTTGCTGCTGGCGTCGTTGCATGGACTTGCTGATCACGTCGTTGTCTGGACGTATTGCTGCTGCTCCTGTAGAATAAATGCTCCTGCAAGCTAAGCTTGAGAAAAACGTTAGTGTATACCTGTTTAAAAATGATAAATACATATGAGAAGTGCAATTTTATGGGTAGAGATATCGTCCCTGATATGCGAGATAGTGCGAGGTGTTGTCCTTGCACGGACGTGCTAGACGCTGCAAATGATGAATTGCCATGATGCCTTTGTGGTGTGCGATGCGTAGGTTGCTAATTTGACTTGATGCCCGAGTTGATGCGCTAGGTTTTGTTGCCGAACTCTGAACTTTGACTGCTGATTGTTGATGCCCTTTTCTCATTCTTTGCTCTTGCTGCGGACTTTGGATTGTTGTCATCCTCTGCCTTTGCTGCTTTTCCTGCTTCTGCGAAGAGACTTTTTGTCGTATTTTCTGCTTCGGCTGTTGCACTTTCTGCTTCTGTTAATATGAAAAGACCTGCGCTCAAAGAAAAATTTGTGAGTTTTGGGGGGGGGTCGATTCATATTTGACTTCGCTGCCTTGTTCCTTGATATCTGCGTGCCTGGCTTGTTTGGACTTGCAACCCCTGTCTGGTTTCCTACACTGTCCCAGTTTTGAAAAGGGTGTCTGGCCTAAAATGGGTCTCAATGTAGTTGCTTGTAGGCTATGTGTATTCTTGTCATTTTCAAAGCAAAGGGAAAGTTTCCTAATGGTGTGGCCAAGCGATTTAGGCCGCCTACGTATCCCCATGAGGGAATCAGGTCGAACGTAGTTCATTACAAGCGAATATTGGGAAAATTAAAATTTCTAGATGTGGGACCGAAGCCGAGACGGCCGCCTACGTATCCACTAAGGGAATCAGGTCAAACGTAGTTCATTTACAAGCAAAAACAACGGAAAACATTATTAAAGCTTAAATACGAGTCTTGAATTATTCTGCTAAATTAAATTGTTCTTTCTTATCCGGGCTCCAGGCGGACCAGAACAAGGGTGCAAATCCAACCAATACGCCTTCTTGCTCTGTGTCATGGCTGGCTGGGTCTTCATGCTGCTATCAATATCTTCTTCTCTTGGCTTCTGCGTGGTGCATGCTCGGATAAATGATTGATTCAGGCGGAGCGGGCTCTGGCCAGGGAATGCCTCTCTTCCTTTGGGGTTCATTGTACTCATTGGGGTAAGCATCCTCCACCTGAATGACTCCTCGCGATCGCCTCCCTTACTTTGTCTCTCGAGTGTATAACACCTTCCCACGTCGTGTCCGATGGCTCCGAATGGTACGCACAACTTTTGTTTCCATCACGAGCTTTGGACTTGGGATTGGGCACATTCTGGAATTGGCTGGAGTATCCCTGCAAACCTCAACCTCTCGTACAACTGCGATAAAGGCTCGGCTAAATGGGCGTATATTTTGGCTGGCCTTTCTGTGGTATTCAGGCGGGGTGCGAAGATGTTTGGTGGACGGGCTTTTGGTTGTGGCGTATACACGTGTGGGTATCGCAAGGGGTTGTCATATGTATTGCGAAAATAGGTTTGTGGAGGCCTTTGGTTTGTGTTTAGCCGGAGTACGTTAGGCATTCGGTTTTGTGTGGAATATATGGGTGCATTGTATATTGGCTGAGCAGGATATGTAGTGGAGTGCATCGTAATAATTTGGAGGTTTTGACTTTTGGTTATTTGCGATGTGAGTGCTCTGGTGAGGTTCTTGAGCCTTTTGATTTCGGCCTGCAGGGTTGCCATTTGCTGTGGTAATTGTGCGAGTTGCTCGACCGGATCTATGCTGCCTTTCTCTCCTCAGACCTCTGCTTTGCTTATAGGAACCAAGACAGGTTCCGACTCGTTCCGCTCAGATGCCCTTGAATCGGTCATGTCGCTGGACCGTGCCTTTGATCTTGTGAAATATTGGTGCTCTGTCATTGCTTAGTCAAATACAAATCGACCTTTTGGGGAGATGATAAATCTTTCTAAAAATGCAACAAACTGTGTTAGCACATAATTTGCAGGTATGTAGCAGATATATTGCACATAGCACATTCAAACGTTTCCTAACATGCAAGGGGGGCCTCTTCATGCCAGAGGTAGGCCTAAACGTCACTTATGCGAGATTATGACGGATTTGTCCAAGTCGTCCAACTATAATGCCTTTGTTGGAAATGGCGACCAAATGACGGTGCACTTTTCCCAATTTTAGCATGTCATGATTGGGCTTGGATCTGTTTGTCATTGCCACGCTACACATAATATGCTGGTTGGCCGTTGGGTTGAGAAACCCGTTGACAAGTTTGGTGTCTTCCTAATTGTGGTGTCGATGCCAAGGACCGACCCACCTAAGGTAAATGCATGCATGCCCTAAAATAAGGGTGGTATAGCTCTATCCTGAGTTGCTAAGATTTGGCTTTACTAGACGCAAGGTTCCCGAGCGGACAACTCGAGTGAGAAGGCTACGCGGCCACCGGTTAGACCGGGCACTCCACGTATGTTACCAACTCTCCTAAATTTGGGTTTTGAAGAAAGAATTTTGCTGATGCACCAAGCGCACCTCGCATGCAGTGTGTGATTGTGTGAATTTTTCAGAGTGGAAGAAATATGAGCGGAAAGCCAGTTTAAGAAAAGCAGTAAAGCAAATAGCAATCAAGATGAATAAAACAAAATACAACACGCAAAAATGCAAAAGTAATGCCAAATAATAACCCTAGATCTGTTGTGGTTAAGAACCTAAAATCCCCAGTGGAGTCGCCATTTCTGTCGCGCCCTTTTCCGGCCGCGGCATTCTAAAAAGCGAATCCTGCTCAAAATGCGATGTTAGAAAATAAATAATAAATGCTAAAGTGCAAAAAGTGTTAAATGTTTTAACAAGGTGCAAAAAGTGCAAAAGAGGCTAAAATGTTAAAAGGGTGCTAAAATGCTAAAGGGTTGCTAAATGCTAAAATGTGCTAATATGGTTGCTAGAATGCTAAGGGTTCGCGGAATCGCCACCTAATTAGTTTGGGTGAATTAGGACACCTAAATGTTTAACTGGTTTAAAGTAAAACATTAACTCCATTCTTTAATGGTCTGCTAAACTTAATGAGATTCTGGGTAAGGGTTCTTTATTAATCTAGAGGGAAGGGGTTAGGCACCCTCTAAGATCCGCTAACTTGCGGTTGTCCTGCCAAACCTAGGGTAATTATTATGTTTAAGAAATGCAAAAATAAAAGCTCTTCCTGCTTAATAAAATGCTAAAATGTTAAAATGTTTAAAAGGTGCTTTAAGTATAAGAATGGGCAAAAGGTGTTATAAATAAATAAAAAGAGTCAAATGCTAAATGTTTAAAAGTGCTTAAAATACTAAAGGTTGCTGAAAGGTATTAAACGCTAGAAGGGTGTTAAAGTATTAAGGACAAAATGTGCTAAAGATGTTAAATGCCAAAGGGCGATTAAAAGTGCTAAAAAGGGCTAGAAATGCTAAAGAATGCTAAGAGGGTGCTTTGTGGACTAATTATGTGTGCATGCAAAGGTTATTTATAGACTAATTATGTGTCCTGCTGGCTAAATTAATCTTGCTTAACCTACGTGCAGTAAAAAAAATGCTTAAGATGATTTTTGGGGGGTTTAGGAGAAAAATGTTTATGGATTTAACATATTGTTGGTTTTATGACGCAGGTTAGATTATTTTGGCAAAAATTTAGACATGCCTGACAATCTAAAAAAAAAGCAAGTAAGTTTAAGCGATGAACCTAAATTACCTTCCCCACTTATATGTTTAAAGACCTAATTGCTAGAAGTTCTCCTATTAATTACAAAATCAAATAATAAAATTACAATAAATAAATAAAGGCATAAAAACAAGATAAGAAAGTTAAGAGAGTGAAGGGATTGGAGCGGATGACTCCGTCTTATTTGTTTTTCTAGGAGTTTCTGAAGCGGGAATGCGAACGCGGATACGGATTGCCATTTGAAATGGCTTGCGATGAGTCTCGCCGTGAGACTCTTTATTTTGCTCCGATGCGTGCCATGTAAAAAAAAAAAAAAAAAAGATTAGTATTTGCTCAAAATATAGAATCGGAGTAGCATATAATTAGACAACCAGCAGATATAGTAGTGCCAATCCATGAATACAATGGTGCAGTTACATGAAAACATAATATCCAGCAAGTGATCAGAATGGGTCTAGCCCACACATGCAGAAATCGAGATTTATGGATCGGGGCATATAAAATAAAATGATAGCTTTCTCATGGTGTTTCTGTATTCAGCCTTCAGTCCACTAGGAATGGGACATACCGATCATTGGTTTTAAAGTAATCTATCCTAGTCTTTCAAACACCTAAACAGTGTACCTTGCCACTAAACAGATAAAGGGGAAAACAAGAAGCAACTAGTTAGGATCAATTCTCATTTGGTTAACATGACCCTTATTCTTTTCGGATTGTTGGTAACACATGACAGACAACCCATTAATTCCGAGCCTTGTTCTTTACTAAACATACCAAACAAACAGGCAGAATCTAAGACCCTAAGCAAGTAACCAAAGGATTGTGACTGAAGTTTTAACAGAAATGTATTGCAAGTCTTTTAATAACTTGACAAGCATGTTAACGTATACCACATCTTTTCATTGAAAGGATTTATTCAGTCAATTAAAAATTAAAACAGCCTGTGACTTAGGGAGAACAGGGAAATAATCTGACAAATTGGTCCAAAGAACTGCACCAGCAGACAGCAGATAAAACATTGACATAAACACCTCTTTCCAATAGTAATGTTTCAATGATGCAAAACCAACTAGCACTAAACTTGAACTTCACAAATACAATTACATTATGCAATTAAGGATGATGATCTTCAAATAGATGTGCACACAACAAACTGAGAGCTATGCTATTATAAACATGGTCCAACTGTCCAAGTAATCTTGAAAGACGTGGAGTGATCTAGAAAACGATATAACGCTGCCATGAAATCCCTTTTTACGTTTAGACAAATAATCAAAACCTATGGCAAGTTCAAAGATGTAAGAGAAACTTCATATAGGCTCAGGGATACTGAATCAATCAATCAACATACGACATCAAATACAAAAGATGGTGTACTAGTCTATTCAAAAGATTGGCAAACCATAAACTCAAACAAGAACTACTCTATTCAGCCACACAACTAATGCTTAGCAAAACACGATAATCACGATCGCGACTCTTAATGGTAATTAATATTAACGAAACAGGTTCAACAATTAATTCGGTAAGCATAAGAAGCTATTAATATTAACTTAATTCATGCTTAATTAGTCGTATAGAGAGAGACATTGTGCACACTAATATCAAACGAATTTAAAACAGAAAAGGTGACGAATTTACCTTCTCCTGACAGCGACCCGGGACAGCGTATCAAGTCGTCGGCCCACTCGACGGGTTTCGGGTTTTGAGTTTGCAATGCGAATGAAAGGGCAAGGTTTTGTTTGCTGGTTTTTGGATGGAACTAAAAGAAAGGGGTATTTGAACTACCTATTCTCCTGAGTTGTCGACTGCTGCTAAGGGGGATGTCGAATCGATGCCTGCTGACTTCCCCAACTGAGCTCTGTGTTCGACTGCTGCTGAGGAGTGTCCTCGTCGATGCTATGGGTCTCCTGTCTTGCTCCTGCTCTCCCCGTATCTGCTCTTATTCGATCTCTGTCTGTGTTTTACTGCTGCTAAAGGTTTCGATGCTATCGGTTCCCTAAATTGCTATGTAGTTCCTCCCTCTGAGCTCTGAATCGATGCTCTGTTCACCCCTAAGTTGATGCCATCCCCCTGAAATGAACTCCACTGTGCTATCCGTCCCCCCATTCTGTTCCCTTTGCATGTGCTTATATAGCCCCCATTTGGGTTCCAAGTTAGGTAAATAGTAAGGGCTGATTCTAGGCTTGATATTGGTGCTGATTTTGTGTGATTCGAACGGGTTTTGATTCTATGGTAAGAAATCGTTTGGTTATGGAAGGAAGAGCTGGCTAGGGTGCGTGGGTAAGGGAAAGGCCCCGGATTCTCAGGCGAGAAATCCGGGCTGAGGTGCTGGTGCCTTGGCGGCGATTTGAAATTTTAGGTTTAGGGTTCGTAGGGCTTTCTTTGTTAGGGACGATGGGAAGGAGGCTGCGTATATGAAATTTCTTTGAGCGTTTAAAGGGGCGTGGGTCGTCGACCAGTCGCGGGTCGCGGTCACTGGGCCAGTGCGGATAAATTTTGGGTAAGTTAGGTTAATTAATTCTAGGAGTTAATTTTAGGTATTTAAAATTAGTGATAAATTAACTTAATGAATTGTGCTTAAATTATTTAGGTGTTCTATTAGCCTAAGTTTAAATTTAAATTATTATAATAATACATGCGGGTGTGCTATTTAGTTAATGCTTAATATTTTAGAAATGCGGCGCTATTATTTAGAAATCTTATTATTATTGCGAAGTTAAATTAGAATTGAATTGAGTTTAGATTAAATTATTTAAATGCTAAATGCAAATATGATATTTAGGAATTGTTTAAAGCTTTTATAAATGCGACGCTATTAAGTGCATGTATTAGATTAAAATTGATTTTAAATTACAAATGATTATGAAATTATCTTGCGTATTAATAAATGCGGCTATGCTACTTGACACGACGTCATTGCTAAATTATTTTATTTATGTACTTATTATTAATTAAGAATACGATGCCATTATAAAAATGTTTGTTTATGCCTGTATTTATGTTTTATCGCTGCATTTTATTATAAAAAATCATAAAATTATTTTTACAAAATTAGTCTAATTTTATAGCTAATGACTGGACGGGAGGGTCAAAATTGGGTGTCAACATTACCAAGCTCCACTAAAAATATTTTACTTACGAGAGCCCTCATATCATCATTTGAGAGTATTTGGTTGTCTTTGCTACCCTCTATTTCCATCCACCACAATCACAAAACTTCAACCCCGGTATACTCCATGTGTCTTCTTGGGATATCCTACGAATCACCGTAGTTACATGTGTTATGACATTTCTTCCAAACATATGTTTATATGTCGTCATGTAATTTTTGATGAGTCACAATTTCCCTTTGCCAAGATACATGACACAGGGACAAATACTTATGATTTTTTGGATGATGATAGGCCCCCGTATCTAACTCATTTTCTCCACAGTCCGGGACTCACAAAAAATACTGCCCAAAGAACCGGGCCATCGCCCAAGGCCCGGTGAACGAACCCCTACTTCACACAAGCCGCCTTCGGTTGGTCAACCTCCAACCTGTGCCCAACTACACAAATACTCGGCCCAAATCTGAAGGCGGTGGAGAAAATAATAATAACTGGGCATGGCTCACCCACTGTCTCACTCCCGCGATGGCGTCCACCCATCGCCCACTAAATCGGCCACACCGTAGTCAACATGGAATTACAAAACCCAATGCCAAATACGATCTACACACTCAAGTCTCAAATCACCTTTGTCTTGTAACCACGTATCCGCTCTAAAAGATCCTAATTGGAAAATGACCGTGGATGATGAATATCATGCTCTAATTAAAAATAGGACATGGGAGTTAGTACCGCATCCATCTAATGCTAATATAATTCGTTCTATGTGGATTTTTAGCCATAAAGAAAAATCGATGGTTCTTTTGAGCGCATAAGGCCCGACTTGTAGGTGATGGCAAGACTCAACAGTGGGATTAGATTGAGAGACATTCATCCGATGGTTAAACCAAAGAACCATCGAATTGTTCTCGGTTAGCCCTCTCAAAAGGATGGTTACTTCATCAATTGGATGTCAAGAATGTCTTCATACATGGACACTGAGCGAGATCAGATACATGCACCAACCATTGGTACAGAGATTCTCGATATACCAATCATGTGTTTACTTAAAAATCATTATATGGACTCAAACAGCTCCGGGACTTGTACAAGCGGTTTGCAAATTTTGTGTTCCACATGAGTTTCTCAAACAAGTTCGGATAATTCACTATTTATTTATCAACAGGTAATCATATCGCTTATATTCTCTTATATGTAGATGATATTATCCTAAACCTCTTGAGACTCTCTTCGCAAGAATATCATGACCAGTGAGTTCGAATTTGCTATGAAGGATCTTGTCCACTTCACTACTTTCTAGGAATTGCGGTGGCACGCTATGCAGTGGTTTATTTCTTTCCCGGAAGATGCATCGTGAGATCGTAGAACGGGCCGAATGTCATCTTGCAAACCGTCTGCAACTCCAGATACCAAGTCAAAATTGAGTGTCATATCCGGTAGTCCTTTGTCAATCCGACATTGTATCGCAGCTGACAGCGAGCTTTACAATATCTCACATTCACGGGCGGATATTACATATGCGATAACAAGTGTGTTTGTTCATGCACGATTCAATGGAAGAACATACGCATGCACTCAAACGTATTACGATATATTCGTGGCACTCAATTATGGATTGCATTGTACCGTCTTCCACGACCAAGCTTGTCACCTACACGATGCAAATTGACAGATGTCCGACTCGTCGCGGTAGCCAATGTCATGTCCGACTACGCCGGATTCGAATCTTTTACTCGAGCTTCATTGTTCTATTCTCGATACCACTATGGTATCCGTGATAACATTAGTGCAATTTATCTCTCGAAATCCAATCCATCATCAACGCACTAAGCATATTGAGTTAGATATTCATTTTGTCCGTGAAAAGGTGGCTCGCGACAGTGCTAGTGTTACGTGTCCCGACGCGACATCGATTGCAGATATCTTCACAAAAGGGCTTCCACGATCTTATTTGAAGAATTTGGGACGCTCAAGATTCGCCTCCTCCGACTTCGATCATGGAGTGTTAGAATATTTATTATTAATTACTATTAATAATATAATTATGTAGAATCTTTTGTATATGGTAAATAGTATTATGTATTAAATAGAATAGTATTAATATAGGAAAAAAAAAATTATGGGATAGGTAGGAGGATTTTAAGAAAGACTTAATTTTTCTATTAATTGTTACTTAGTGTATATATTGTGACCATTGGGGCATGAATAAGATCAATGAAGATTTTCCATTTCTAAATAATTCTTACAGTTACGTCCTATGAATTCTTAAAACAATCAGATTGAAGTTATGATCATCTGTTAGTTGTCTTATTATACTACAACAAGTTATTGGATGCTTAAGTCCTCAATTCGGCAGTTTTTGAATTCATAGCAGAGGTATTGATCCAGAATACATAGGTGGATAAAATAAGAAATGAAACTCCATTTGTAAAGTTGAGTAAATTATTACTCCTATTTCATTCATAAGTTGACTTTCTCTCGTATTCATTAATATTGGTGCAGTTAATAAACTGCTGCCCTTTGACTAGCAACTCTACCCAGCTAGAATTGTCTGCATATTCATTTTTTGTCATATTTGAGGAGGGAGCATAAGTAACTCGAATTACGCGGAGATTTCATCTAAAAGCTTAAATAGTAAGTCGGAGAAAACTTTAATTACTTAATTATAGTATATTCAAACATGTCATTTATGTGTGGACCTAATTCTTTTTCATGATTCAAAACACGTAATATTTTTTTTGCTTCTTGGGCCGATGAGCATGACATGTTGTTTAATCTAACTCGAATGCATGACAGAATTCGTGTCTACTTCGACGTTCGTGTATAAGCTAGTAGATAACTAGCGATAAGTGTAGGTAATAATATGTAACTTCGAATTGAATATTATTCTTAATATGATTCATAATAGTTAAGGTGACGAATGTTAATGGGAGAAATTACACTAGAATCACCATTCAAGAACTTTTTAGCAACTATAACATTAGCAGCTTCTGTAGGATGATAGGCATCCCAAAACACATATTTTCCTCTGTCATCACACATCGTTGAGCTTGTATTTGCATTTTTCCCCTTATAGCAAACAAACGGCGGAAAATATCCTCCACAACATGGTCCATCAGCATTCTCAAATCCTACCAATTTTACAAAACAAAACGTTATGATTAACAAATATTTATCACCTTCCACGGCTAGAAATAGAGTTTTTTTCTACCGACATTCAGTGGAAATTTTGTGTTACAAAACATGATTTTCCCACCTTGTTTCCACCGAACTAGCTCATTGAAAAAATGTGGTGGGAAACAAGTTTTCATTGAAACGCTAGATTTTTATTTTATTTTTTCGTGTGAAAGCGCTACTATTTAGGTTTTTCCCATCAACATTCAGTGAAAAATGCCATTGAACAGATTTCAGTGAGAAATTAGTGGAAAAATAAAGATTTTTTAGTAGCGTTCACTACAACTAATTAAGATCGAAATAACGTCCATCGGCCACTTTTTGGAATTTGGGAAAATAGAATTTCAATTTCCATAGGTGTGTAACACCATGATAACGTCCTGGAGTTTAGTTGTGGAATTTGAAACTAGAGGACATTGGTTACTTTTTAATTACAAGGCCTGAAAAGTAGTTATTTGTGACCCCCCCCCCCCCCCTAATTTAAAAGTTCTTGAGTTAATTCAAATCTAAACACCGTTAATTATAAAGAATTTGCATGTGCTCTGCTCATAAAAAACAATCAAGCCCACACATGATGTTGAAAACATAATTAAGAAAATAAAAAGTATGATATCTTTTTAACATCTTTATTACTTTTTAAATATGGTCACACATCTCAACTAATGGAAACACTTACCGTATTGTTTATGATTTAGTATGATTGCTCTGAAAACATCATAGGAATTTGCATATATGAAGATGGCTTTAGGTCCCATGTCTTTGTTCAATCGATGTAGCTCCTCCTTGAGTTTCTTATTGTAGTTCCTGATTAATGTGTTTACCTCAACAGAACATTTACCCATTGGTATTAGTCTGATGGCACGAATAAATGGAATGCACCCAAGAGGTCCTATACCAACTACTACAAATTTTCGAGCCCCAAATTTATGCAGTCGCTACAAAAAAAGAAAAAAAAGAAGGTTATAAATAAATTAGCTAAAACAATTACCACTCCCTCCATTTGAACTTACGGCACAAAGTTTGACTGCCATGAAATTTAAGAAAAAATGAAGATTTTTAAATTTTATGATCTGAAATATTAATGACATGTATAATGTTTGCGATTTATAAGACTTTTGATACTTGTGTTCTTAAATATGTTATAACATTTTTGTGAATGTAAAACATTGTTCTTATAAGTAAAATATGAAGTTTAAGTTAAATTGTTTGACCCTCCGTCACATTTTGTGTGAAGGTATTAATATTTAGAGAATCAAACAATTTTTCGACTTTCTCAACTTCTTTTTAATTTTGTTAAATATTTAGCTATGTTTAGGGAACATTTCATTTAGTTTACATATAAGTAAATTTTATTTTACAAAACAAAGAGTCTATAGCTGTATTCACATAAAAAAATCAAGTGTTTGACCCTCTACTATGAATTTCTTCACATAAATTGGGACAAACTATTCTTTTTCGTGTGGACTAAAAATAAAATGTTGTACATAAACTGAAAAGGAGGGAGCAATTACCAAAAATAGGAACAACAAGAAGTAATGTATAGTACCTGAAGGTTCATAGTCAAGTTAGAAACTAGGAAGTCTTCAAATGTGGTTGGAGAAACCTTTTCACTCAGAAAAGGGATAGATGGTTGGAAATAGTTTATAACATCATTAGAGCCAATTGTTACAGAAAACATTGCTTTCTTTATGAATCTCTTTGCGTTTTTCTCTCCCATTGCCTTCACTATGTATCTTCTACTTTCCTCAAAATTGCTGATTTGTTCACTTAATGGCACTCTTCCTATCTGCAGCACATACAACCTTCATTAGAGTGACTGATCACAATTTTTACTCTATCATGTCATCTAAATATATAATAACTATCGCAGGTAACGTCCGTAAAAGGTGAAATTAGTTACTCTGAAAATAGAACGTTTTATCTGCTACGACAAATTAAAATATATTGATTATAGTGTATAAGTTAAATTTTAGACACAAAAAGAGAGAAAGAAAGAGGATGGTACTAACAAAAAGAGTTCCGGTTGCATCCAAAATCCCAGAAGCACCTGAAGCATAATTAATTCCAATATGTGTGGCATTTGACTCCACATTAGGTGCTAAATATGGCGGAGGAAATGAGTTAGCTCCAAGAGCTTCACCTGGAAAAAATCAAAAGAACATGATCCTCAAAATTTAACAGGACAACTTTACTACCTGTTGCAAAAGATTGTTTAGTGACCAATAAGGTACCTAATTTTCACAACCTTTTAGCTAAGAAAACCAATTAACTTGCACAAAATAGTACTTCCCTCCGTCCCACATGATGTGAGACAATTCGACGTATAGCGATAAACTATCTAATTTTTGGTGTAAATTCGGATTTAAAATGTTTAAAAATTTTAAATATTTAAAAACTACATACAAATTATTATAAGTCACACTAATTCACAATTCATTTTTTTTAAAGTAATATGAAAAAATTGCGGCCAACGGAATTTATTTTGACTCTCCAAATAGTAATTTCATCATATAAAGTGGAGCGGAGAGTAGGTTTTAAGTTATAGTATATATTAGCCTTACAAAAAAATTGCGCTATCATCAATTTTTAAGCAGGTTAATTGCTATTTTTTATGAAGTTAAGAAGGGATGATGATTTTGCGATATTTTTAAACTCAAATAAATATGAATCAAGTCGCAAAGTTACATAGGTAAAATTACCAACAATGTCAGAAATGGTGCGACCATTGGTGAATCTTCCAGTGGGCTTGCCATGGGAAGGTTTAAAATCTATGCCATATGGAGGTGAGTCAGCCTTGGAGAGCGTAAACAAGAAGTTGTTGTTGCCAGCATCAACCAGGGAATCACCAAACACAAATGTAGCAGCTGCAGAGGAATATATGGGCAATACATATGACATATGGAAAATGAATATTACTATTGTCACAGTGGAACAGGAGAAAGTTGCAAGATTATGAAGGATGTACATTGTTCGATGTTATTACTATTACCAGAACCATGCATAGTTAAATATCATGGACTATGTGTACTTTTAATGGGATATGAAATGGTCTTTGCATGAGCTACTAAAATAATTATTAAATTGGTACGACATTTGAAATGGTCTCAAAAGCTTCTGAAATTGATAGTATCTATTCAACGTCATATATGAAACTATTTGAAATGGTCATTATAAACTTCAGAATTTGATATGTATTTGAAATCCAACGTCATGTTAGAATATGTTTGGTATTCGGAATAATGCAGGGTCCAGTGATTTTAGAAACGTCTGAAAGAGGATTCGTCAAAATTAAATTGATTTGAATAGAAAAAAACTAGAATAAATAGTAGTAGTATTTATATAATCGACTTTAACTATACTAGAGACTACCCTGAAAAGAGCATATGCATCTCGGGATTCTCTCCATCTCAGAAGTGGATTCTCCTGAGGAGTAATTGATTGATTGATCAATATATTTCTACCCAAAAAAGAGGAGGAGGTTTAATCTCGTTTTTATAACAGATAAGATAGTTTGATATATACTAGTGGACAACAGAGCGATACATGTTGCTATGCTAAACATTAAAAATCTACAGCTAATCCTATTTAATAGAGAATTATAAAAAAAATTATATTAGATATGAATTATTTAGCAACAGATAAGTAGTGATGAAATTCCTAACTTTTTTAATGAATTCAGTGCATCAGCAAAATATTAATTACACACAAGTGAACAATACTCGCTACCAATAGACTTTATCATTGCAGACCACATGGGCATTAAAACATAACACCTTTATAAGTAGTGGAAATTCAACTTCCCCATGTTGCATTCACATTCGAATAACTATAAACCCTGCATGATGTATTTCTTCTAAAACTGATTTTGCGGCATTCATTGTATAGTTTGTTATTACAAGATACATAAGAGGAAGATATGAATTTATGTTATATGGAAGATACCACTATTTTTAGCACCAAAAAGGTATTGTAATTTAATAATTAGGTCTACCTTTTACCTTATTACTACGCTTCCGTATTATATAAGCAATGAATTGCACATGTGTTGTGCGTCGCTTCCTAGATACTAATTCATTGCATGCATCGATCTGAAGTAGGGCTGGCCAGTGGGCCGGGTTAAAAAAAATAATTAGCGGGATCGGGGCTCAAATCGGGACGGGACATGGTATGGTCCCGTCTGGTCCAGTTCCGCGATGATCCAACCCGTTCCGTGTCTCGTCCCGCCCGAAACACAGCCAATTGCAAAAATAGTCGTTGCAATAACGACCATTTTACATTTTGGCCGTTTTGCAACGGCCATTTTTTGCCTCCCCCAACCCCCCAATCCCCATACCCCCTTTATATTTATTTTTAACTCCTAAGTTATTATATTTACACTTTAATCCAATTTTTCAACTATAAATACCTCATTTTCTCTTCTTATTTCTCACAAATCTTCCTACAATCTCTAATCTCTCAATCAATCAATCTATATATAACATTGTCTACTACATATTCAATCTATTTATTAATTTGGGAATTTGGAGTGAAGTTGGCAACTAGCTTGAGGATTATCTATCGAGCAAAGTTTTAATTTTCAACCTCTCGATTACACGTCGACTCTACGTCGGCGTTTGGTACATTCGTTCTCTCATTAAATTATTATTTTGTCTTTATTTCATTTAACACATTTAATTTCGTTATCTTTAAGTCTTTAACTATTTATTACCATAATTAAAATGAAAAGAGTAAAAAGTATTTTCGGCAAGGGTACTTCTTCTAGTAGGGCGGCTAACAAGGGCAAGAGTACTTCTTCTAGTATTCCTAGTCCTACTCCTAGACAAGATGATTTTATTGATCCTGAACAGTTTCCTGAAATATCATATGATCTAGACGACCATGTATTTTCTCAAAATGAAGAAGCTTTTGATTTAGATATCACTCTAGATGATGATACACCCACTAATGTAGATGAAGATACACCCACTAGTGAAATGCCTCATATTCCCCATAGTATGAGGCGAGGTCCGGCAAAACGACCATTAAAATCAGTTGTATGGAAATATTTTCACAGGGACGTACCGAATCAAGTAGCTATATGTAAAACTTGTAAAGTTGTTTATACTTTTAAAACTGGACAAGGCCATGGTGGGACGGGGAGTTTAGGAAGACACCTATTGCAAAAATACAAAGTTGCATGCCCAATACATTATTGAAAAAGATGGTGAGAAAGCATCTTCTCAATCGGGACAAGGTTTACATACTGTCCCGGACAAAGTACAGGGTCAAATTAACCCTATGACGGGGGGGGGGGGGGGGTGTAGGCCCTAAATACGATAAACATAAAGATAGGGAAGCACTAGCAAAATTAGTTGTTGTGGAGGGTTTGCCATTTTCATTTTCTGAATCTCCTGATTTTATTCATTATATAGAGATATGTATAATCCTGCTTATAAAAGTTGTCCTAGATCAACTGTTAAGAGAGATGTATTTAAATTTGCGCATGAATATCAACATTATTTACGTTTGCGTTATATCATTTTAATGGCAAAGTCACTCTAACTTCTGATATAGGTCGGAGTACTAACGGCCATGATTATTTAACGGTAACCTGTCATTGGATAGATTATAAATGATCTATGCAAAAACGTATTTTAGCATATAGATATATAGTAGGCACACTGGTCAGTTTATTTCGGAAAATATTTATTTAGTCTGCGATTATTACGGAATAACTGATAAAGTTATGAGTATTACATTAGATAATGCATCTTCTAACGTATCTGTTATTTATGTTTTAAAAGAAGTTTTAACTCCGTCTTTTCCAAAACATTTTCATATTAAATGTGTGTGTCATATTTATAACTTAGTTGTAAAGGATGATCTTTCACTTTTTCAACATATTCTTGAAAAAATACAATTTGCTATAAACTTTATTTTTAAAAATAATAGAATCAAACCGAGAAAAGAATATAAAAAAACTTGTCACAATTGTGGACTATCTTATAGAAAAATTTCCGAAGAAGTACCCACTAGGTGAAATTCTTTATATGACCAACTAGTTGTTGCTTATGATTATAGAAAACCTATCACTTTATTTTTTAACGCACATAATCAAAATCCAAGTGATATGATTGTGGATAATGATTGGGACAAAATTAAAGAACTTTTTGTATTTCTAGAGAATTTTCATCGAGCAACAAAAGAATTTTCTAGTATATATTATCCTACTATTTCAACTATATTATTTTATATAGCTATAATATTTTTACTGCTTAAAGAATATATGGAAAAACCTGCTTATAAGACAACTATTAAAAAAATGCTTATGAAATTAAAGAAATATTTTATTCCTATTCCCCCTATTTATATTATTGGTGTTGTATTAAACCCGACTATTAAAGTAGATGACTCTAAAAGTCTTATTGAAAATATTTATAACTGTATGGACGTACTACCACCTCCAACTCCCAAAAAATTAAATGTCCCACCACCTATTGAACAAACGCTAGAAGAAGTGTTGGATAACATAGAAGATGAATGCAAAAAAAAAAATCGGCATTATCAGCAAGAAAGTGCTAGCAACCAACCGACTTTCGTACCATCTCCTTCTGCTTCAACACAGCCTCTAAAAAAACATGTTGTTTCTGCAGATAGTATTGAAAGCCTCAAAAATAGAATGTGCGGTGGTAGCACTGCTAACCAAATTAGCGAGTTCGATGTTTTTGTTTTGCAGGGTACTTTACCTTACCAAGCAGTTGTCAATCAAGACGGAAAGAAAGACTTGCTGAAATATTGGATGCAGAATGAGAAGACATTTTCGACACTTTCAATGATGACCCGGGATGTTTTGAACATTCAAGCGTCATCAATCTCTTCTGAAAGTGCTTTTCTGCCGGTAGATTTCAAATAGGAGAGCACAGACACTCATTAGCCGGAGACAGCTTGGAGATGTCAGTACTATTCAGAGATTGGATACGAGCGGAGCGAAGAAGGTGCAGTCAATCAGAGATTAACGAAGAAAAAGACGAAAACTACAACGACATCTTATCTGAAGGCATGAGTAGCGACGTGGAACAATTTGACCAAGATATACCAATTCCAACCGAAGAACCACACGAAATTATAAAGAAACTAAAAAAAGTATTTTCAAATTGGTAATTTATTTCATTGCAATTTTAGTATTTTTTTTCTCCGTCTTTTGCAAAAAAAAATCAACAACAATACACTACAATGTTGTAATTCTGAATCTTGTATATTTTAATGAAATAATTAATAATATAAGAGGCACAAAAACAGTCTTGGGATGTTTTTTTTTACACTCTTCTTGTCTTTGTTCAATTATTTAGTTTATAAATATATATGACTATATGTTAGTATTTTTAATTTAGTGGATTTTTTTTTAAAAAAAAAAACATGTCCGACTGCCTCGACAGACCCGATCCATCGCCTACTGGATCGGATTTGAACCGGACACGATCGTTCCGCTAGTACCGGTCTCGCCTGGCCCGCCCCAGCCCCACCCCGCCCCTCCTCTCCGTCCCAACCCGCCCATCCCGATCCCACTGGGCCCGACCCGGCCTACTGACCAGCCTTATTCTGAAGGGCAAATGTGATCCCCTTCATTGGTTTTATTTTTCATATTAATTATTTGGATTTATTTTATATCAATTGATTGTGTAATGAAAACATTCACCTTTTTAATTTGGTGTAGAATTTAAAGTCAATTCCCTTACTTTTGAGACGGTTGATTTCACTTTATTATGAATTACCTGGAAATAATTATGAAGAAATAGAAAAGCGACAAACCCAATGGATTGACGCAACAAATTTTACCCCGGACCTTCTGCCACCTCCCATCACACTATGGGAGTTGGCCGTGCCTGAAGTCGTTATTTTAACTGCCAAGAGGGAGATGCCAAAGGCATGAGGACTAGTAACTAAGGGTCGTTTGGTATGTCGCACTAAACTGTATATTTTTATATTGAACTATATTGTATTGTAACGGACTGGACTGTATTAATATATAATGGACGCTATTAAAGTATTAATATATAATGAACTGTATTTTTTATTTTTTTAGGTTTAGTACAGTCCAGGGGAGACCCATATACTAGATGAGTCTCAAAAATGACAGTTGGAGTGTACTATTTTTAGAAATAGTAAGTCCAGTTCGGCTGAAAACGTCCACCAAATGTTGTATTGTTTTTTTGTTCAGTACAGTCCAGCGTAATACATCGTATTAAACATGCCCTAAGGTCTGAAACTAGCTGACATAGAGTCTAGTCTATAGGGCGATAACCCCAATCCTCGGACCATATGATAGCTCGAGTTAGATCTTCTTTCTTTTATTTTTCTTGTGCCAAGTACTACTATATATCTTATGGATGGAAAAAGGCAAAATTTTAACAACACTTTACAATTACTATGATAGAATAAAATATTATTCTATTAATTACACTGTTGAGAGGGTACTTAAGTAGCTTTCAGGAGCCAAACAAGTTGTCTAGCTACCTGCCATTAATAAAGGCTCGATAATAAATGTAGAATTTGGTGAGATCCAGTTGGCTAACTTTGTGCAGGAGTAGTAAGGCTTCTCTCTCACTTATGGCACGTAAAAGCAATAAACAGGACCCCTTCTACAATTTCCTTTCATACAAATATTGTAGCAATAAGTGTCATCATGTCCATTACAGTATTTGTTAGTTCTTTGTTTGATTTTACCAAAACATTAGGACAGGAAAACAAATCCTAGGCCTCAATATATGAGATTTATCTAGGAGCATACATAGAAATGGTAAAAAGATACTCATCCGTCTCAATTTGACGTGGACTTATTAACTTATAGTTTGTTTAAAAAGAATATTATAAAAAATAGAAACAGTTTAACTTAAACTTTCTATTTTATTTACCCTTAACATAAAACTTTTATAAACACACATATATCATGTCATGTTTTAAAATTATAAGTTTCAAAAGTTTTATAGATATATAAATGTTATGACATGTTAACATCATAAATTTTAAAAATATTATTTTCTTTTACATTTCGTGCTCAATCTTACCAACAGATCAATAAGTAGTTGAGGGGGGAACTGGTCCTACTACTGAGCCAGGATCAAACTCTTCCTTTCCGGTTACATTGGCTGGGCCTTTTGGACAAGCAGATAGCACATGACCAAAAGTTTTTAGACCCATGAGCTAAGGCACCACCCTTCTTTCCGACCCACCAAGCAAGGGCACGTTGCGCGGTAGTAGCCAGTTCAAGGAAGAATTTTCCATATACTGAAGTTTTGAGTCTTTATGAGTAGTTCTTGTCGACGATCCCTTGAAAAAAGTCCTTTGTTGAGCCGGCTTTCGCCAAACATGATAATATAAAATGAAATGAAGGAAGTATTATGTAAGAAGAAATACAAATAGTAAAATATCTTTGTGAAAAGTAGCCCTCCATAAGAAAGTCATCTAATTTTGTGCTCCCATCATGTTTTAATCTAACTCAATGTTTAGAAGGAAACAAAAAAGATGAAGTTATATATACTCCATCTGCTTCAATATTTGATGTATTTTACTTTTCCAGAGTTAATTTAATTAAAATTTAAAGCTATATTGGAATATTTTATAACTAATATTTTTATATTAGGGGTTGGCATTGCAGTTTGTGGGGGATGGCAACTCGTGTGGCTGGGGATACTAGCAATTAATACAAGAAGCTTTGGAGGGTTCTTCCCTTTAAATACATTTTCAGGAATTAATTATATACAGTTTTACTTAAGTTTTGAGTGATGTGAAAAGATTTCTGTAAAATAATTCACTATCCCTCAGTTAAATTATTTACAAAATTCAGGATTAGATTACCATTTTCTATTTTAGGTGATGATTAAGTCCTTAAATTATGTAGCTTGTTAATAAACTCATCTTGTCTGTTAGGCGTCCGCATGGGCAGCTCAACTGGTTCTCAAGGGGGATAATTGAAAAAATGATCAAGATCGAATCTCGTCAGCGACAGAGTGGGGGTTACTTCTTCAAATAAAGGAGAATTCCTTGTGCGCTGATAATGGTCTAACATTTGAAACCAGTTGAGTTATCATGATTAACTCCTTTACAATTCTGTCGGACCGAAGTGTGACGGCTCTTGGGATGGGAGATCTACCTTTTAATTGGAAAAAAATCTTGCCTGTTAGGCAAATCATGTCATTAAATTCCTTTTTTTTGTCACGAAGCCACTTCACATGCATTAGATTGCTCCAACAAGAGAGAGAAAACAATAGTACACTTTTAATAGAAGTTCTTCTTAACATATTAAAGATTGAAAATGGACAAAATTAGAATTAGAGTTGCAAGTCCAGTGGCAGAGCACACGGGATTTATCTGAAAAATTATATAAATATATAAGATAAAAATTAATTTTTATCTAATTTATTTATAAATAAATATTGAATTTTTTGACTTATTTGTTTGTTTACTTCTTTATAGTTTGAATTTCGTTAGTGGAAATTCCACCACTGATTGCAACATCTAGATGTTGAATTTGCTCTCATGCACTTTTTAAATTTCATACTTATGTCCAGTGGCGGAGCTATAATCGTCAAAGAGTGGGTACAATTGAACACACTCTTGTTCGAAAACTTATACTCTCATATTACTTGTTCACTTTCTCATCTACATGCCCTTTAAGAATTTATAAATAAAAAGTGTATTTTTACTATTTTACATTCATCTCTCTTCAATAAATTGCACTTTAATCAATACATTACTAATTATTTTCAAGAACGCTTATTATTAAGGGTAAGATGGAAAAGAATTAATAAATTTTATAATTAATAAATAATTTGGAACATATATTTTTAATAATATAGAGAACTAATATGGGACAGATGAAGTATATATTGAGTAAATATATCAATTTTTTGTGGGAAATATGTGTAGAAACAAGGAAATGGGAATGCAACAACAACAACAAGTGCGTAAGAAATCTAGAAATGATCAAATATGAGGGCTTGCTGAGTCGACCAAATTCTTGATATATCCTTAAGATAATATTACCTCTTATATCCTTTCAACGGTTGTAATGACAACTTATCTCTCAAGATAAAACAGCAATCAAACAAATGAGCAAAGGGAGCTCAAGTGTTTGTTTTGGAAGAAGGATCTTTGAGTGTTTGTGATTGCAAGAGAGGAAGACAATTTCAGAATTGTTTAGTGAATGTCAAGTGTGTTTCCAAATGAGCCTTGTGTTTCATTTTATAGTGTGTAGATGATGACCTTCCAAATGGCTAAGTAATGGCCATGAATGTCATGTTAATGCCTTGAATTTGGAGTTACAATTCAGCAAAATAATGGCTGAATTCATGAGCAAAATAATAGAGAGTAAATACTCCAAAATCTGCCCAAGAATCAGTTTTTAATCCACCTCCAACGGATTGAAACAATCGAGGAGTCGCGGCGCCGGTTCGGTAACTTCATCGGGCCGAACGTCAGTCGTCGCGGCCGCTCGGGGCGCGCGGCCCTTCAATTCCAGTGTGAGTTACTGGAATTGAAACGTCAATTAGAGTCGTGGTCCTTCGGGGAGGTGTTGCGGCCCTTACATGGAGGAGTCGCGACCCTTCTCTGTTTCATGGTGATTTCTGATTCATTTCATATTTACACATTATACATTTCTTCCTTCATTTACCAACGTGAAATCATTCGTCATTTGGCAAAAAACCGTCTATTACCTTACGTCTCAAACAATTCGTATACGTATCAATATCTCTTCCATTAAGGAAATTTAGATCTTTGACAATACGTGTGCACGTGTGTAGAAACAATGTTTCCTACGTGCGGGGCCCTAATTGTTCGATTCATAATTAATAGGATTTATTTTATTTCACGTTTAATAAATATTTCC
Source organism: Przewalskia tangutica (assembly GCA_029844215.1). NCBI lineage: Eukaryota > Viridiplantae > Streptophyta > Magnoliopsida > Solanales > Solanaceae > Przewalskia > Przewalskia tangutica. The sequence continues at coordinate 72,275,088 of CM056740.1, read as the reverse complement.
AACAATCCCCTCTTGGAAGAGATTTTGGTGCACGCACATGGTGACTTTCTAGAAATCATTTGGCGGAACGATGTTGCATCCGGAGATGTAGCGAGAGCTTTGAACCTTCCATAGTAGAATACCATCAGACATATTTACCGCAAATGTGATGTCTTGAACCGTCAGTGTTTAGTATATGCCAAGACAATGGTACCAACACAACACCTTTCCTACTCAATCTTTCTAGTATTTTGTCCATCGTGGGCCGTGGACACCCTTGGATTCTTAAGTGCGTTCATTTGAGGCGGCTTGTCCTCGCACTTAAATAGGTGGTTTCCTACAAGGTATCCTGTAATACCCCGCTACACAAACGTTAGGAACCATTACAAATTTCACCAACCTAACCTCAACTTTTGAGGATCATTAAAGGTTTGAAAACTTATCCTTTACCCCTCTTACAGGTAGCACTTTTTGTCCATCACGGAAACGGCCTTGGATTATGTTTCTTTAAGAAAGACACATTATCCGAAGTGCTCTTGCTTCCACCGAAGCGCTCACGGAACCTTTACAGTTTAGATTTCCCATTGAACTTTATTCCTGGGATCTCCAGTCTGTAAGGTTGGGTGTCCACTTGATGCGCGAAAAGATGCACACACTTTAACGCAAGTGCACGTTATCGTGACAAGTAATATAGTCTTGGTAAGACCGAATATCGTCCACAAGGATTAGTGTTCAAGTACCAATTATCTATCTTTTGGTATCTATTTGGTAACCGATATTGATTTTGTTGTTTATAACTAACAATTATAAAGGCTAATTAACTATAGGTTTACTTCAGTAGTGATGGGAATAGGGCTTCCACGTCTCCTCAACTATCCGCTTATGTTACTTATTAATGCAATGAATTATGGTTCTTCTTCTTTTGGAGCTAGCAGGTTTACTAAATCGTTTTATACTCCCGTTAAGGCTATATAAACATTCAACCCCAGTATTGCTCATTTCTACATTTCGGTGATAAGGATGACTCTATAGGAGGATTAAGACCAAAAACCTAGTTAACCGACACGCGCCATGCGTAAAATTAGGTGTTTAGACCTCTCATTAACGCTACACAAGTAATTGAGGTATTTTCATCCCCAATTCAAAATATGTCCACCCAACTTACAGCATATTCACAACCTCCTCCTTTCGAAGTTTGATTAGAAATCATATAAGTAATGATAATTAGTGATCAATTAATTAATAAGCATTCAAAGCAATTATTGGATAAATCTCAACAAGAAGAAGAATAACCATAACCATGCATCAACTCATAACATAAGTTTCTAGTGATTTAACATGGAAAGCCCTATAATAGAATTAGTTCCTAGTCATTGACATGACAAGAACTAATTCAATGTTCATCATAAAAACTGAAATAAAGAAAAGAAAAGAAAAGAAAGTTACTAAATTATGGTCTCCAATCTTCAATCCAAGAAGCCTTGTGTTGTGCAAGAAAGGAAACCCTTAAAAACTGCCTAGGGTTCTCCTTTTATAGGCTCAAAACCGCCTCTAACTTTTCCTTTTCAGCTGGCCCGTAAAATCGTCATTAAACTCGATTTTCAGCGTCGGCGCCATTCGCTATCGGCGCGCTGGAGAAGTCTGCGAGACTTCGGATGAGTTGGCGCTGCGGCCCGGCTCTCTGTTGTATGGGGCGCGCGGCTGCATCTTCGCGCCACGGATGTTGGCGCCGCGCCTCGGACTATCTGCAGTAGCGCCCGCGTGGCCGTCCGTGTTTCTGCCTCGTTCGCCACTTTCTTGTTTTTTAAGCTCTGGAACCTCCACTTTTGCCCTCTTTTAGCTCCTTTTCCGCCATTTGTCCATTTTAACCACTTTGACTCAAAAGAAAGAAAATTTATCCTAATACGACACGTATTTGTACGAAAAGGAACAAAAGACTAACTCAAAACGACTCAAAAAGTGTATATAAAATACACCGATCACCACTATATCAGTTCTTATTGTTTGGGTTTTAAGCCCATTCCCCTAGACATGCAGAATAACTGATCTTTGGGTATTCCCTTCGTCAAGGGATCTGCGATATTTTTCTTAGATTTTATGTAATCAATGGAAATAATACCCGAGGTGATCAGCTGCCTAACAGACTCATGTCTCCGTTGAATATGACGAGACTTACCGCTGTATATTGAACTTCGTGCCCTTCCTAGAGCCGACTGACTATCGCAGTGGATCATTACTGAAGACACGGGTTTATCCCAACATGGGACATCCTCTAGAAAACCATGAAGCCACTCAGCTTCCTCTCCCGCTTTATCTAAAGCGATAAATTCCGATTCCATTGTGTATCGGGCAATAAGAGTTTGCCTAGAGGATTTCCAAGACACAACTCCACCACTAATTGTAAATATATATCCGCTGGTGGACTTGATGTCGTCGCTATCAGATATCCAGTTTGCATCGTTGTACCCCTCTAGTACCGCTGGATATCTTGAATAGTGTAACCCGAAATGTATCGTGAACTTTAGGAACCGTAGTATCTTGTTCAACGCTTTCTAGTGATCCTCACTTGGATTTCGAGTGAACCTAGCCAATTTATTGACTGCATGAGCGATATCGGGTCGAGTGCAGTTTGTGATATACATCAGACTACCAATCACCTGCGCATATCGCTCCTGGCGTACGGGCTTACCCATATATTTGTCAAGCTTTTGACTTATATCCAATGGTGTTGATACCGGTGAACTGTCTAACATCCCAAATTTCTTCAGTACATTCTCGATGTAGTGAGATTGAGATAAGACCAGTCCATTAGATGTCTTAAAGATCTTGATCTCTAAGATGACATCTGCAATGCCCATATCTTTCATGTCAAAACACTGTTTTAACATGTTCTTAGTTACTAGGATTATTCCAGGACTGCTTCCAGTGATCAACAAGTCATCTACATATAGACATATCATGACGAAGGATTTGACATTTCCTTTCATGTAGACACATTTGTCACATCCATTAATGGCGTACCCTTTTGATAGTAGAGTACTATCAAATTTCTCGTACCATTGTTTAGGGACTTGTTTCTGCCCGTACAACGATTGAACAAGCCTACATACTTTTGTCTCTTGTCCTGGAACCACATACCCTTCAGATTGATCCATATATATTTCTTCTTCCAAATCACCATTTATGAAGGCAGTCTTAACATCAATTTGATGTATTTCAAGATCCCGCAAGGAGGTGATAGCTATGAACATACGTATGAATGTCATTCTTGACACCGGAGCGTAGGTGTCGAAGTAATCAAGGCCCTCCTTTTGGCGATAACCCTTGACTACTAACCTAGCTTTGTACTTGTCGATAGAACCATCTGTCTTTAACTTTCGTTTAAGGATCCACTTACAACCCAACGTTTTGTGTCCTGGGGGAAGTTCTGCCAACTCCCAGGTGTGGTTATGCAGAATGGATTCTATCTCACTTTCTAAAGCTTCCTTCCAGAGCGGTGCATCTGGAGTTGACAATTCTTCGGCGATTATCCGCGGTTCTCCCAGAACCAAATAAGCTACAAAGTCTGGACCGAAGGATTTGTCCTTCCGTACCCTTTTACTTTGCCTTGGTTCCATCCCTGAATCTTCCAAGTCCTGAGAATCTAGAATACTAAATTCCGGATCATCATCTACTTCAGAATTTACTAGATCTGAACTGTTTCGATCTAGATAGCAAGTTACTCCTAGTTCATCAGAGTTTTGCTCATAACTTCATTTGCGAGAGGTTATGTTATTTTTTTTCTATGGAAATGTGTCTTCAAAGAACCATGCATTCCTTGATTTCATGATCGTATCTTCATAGATGTCCGGATGATCCGACTTGTACACTTTGAAGCGATGAGCACTACTGTTATTGACATATCCGATGAATATGCAATCCACAGTCTTAGGTCCAATCTTGGCCTGTTTTGGCATAAGTACTTTTACCTTGGCCAGACAACCCCATACCTTCAAATACTTGTAGGTAGGGTTATTTCTTTTCCATAGCTCGTATGGAGTCTTGTCTTACTCTTGTGTGGGACTCTGTTAAGAATTCTATTCACGTAAAAACAACTTCTCCCCACATGGTTTGAGGGAGATACGAATTGATGAGTAGAGCATTCATCATTTCCTTTAGTGTTCGGTTCTTGCGTTCAGCAACCCCGTTTGATTGAGGTGAGTAAGGAGCCGTTGTTTGATGAACTATACCCGATTGGATACAAAGTTCTTCAAAAGGTGCTACATATTCTCCCTCTCAATCGCTACGAATTATTTTAATCCGTCCGCCTAGTTGTTTCTCAACTTCTGCTTTGTAGCGTTTGAATGCTTCAAAGGCTTCATTTTTACTTTTTAGTAAGTAAAGGTAACAAAACCTTGTGTCATCATCTATGAAAGTCACAAAGTACTTGTTCCCCCCTCTAGTTTGAGCGAACTTCAAATCACATATATCTAGAGGAATGGTATCCCTTTCGACAGATCTAAAGGGACGCTTGGAAAGTTTTGCCTCTATGCACACCTACACTTACGTTGAGGGTTTATGTCAATAGATGACAATAATTCTAGCTTTACCAATTTTTGGATAGATTGATAGTTTACATGTCCTAATCTATGATGCCATAAATTAGATGACTCAATCAAGTAAGTAGAAGGTGTAATTTTATTGATAGTTGAAGCAGAAGACATTACAGGTGTAACATTAAGCTTAAAGAGGCCTTCATAGACGAAGCCCATTCCTACAAAAGTTTCATTCTTAGTGATTACAAATTTGTTAGCCTCTAATACTGGCCTAAAACCAACATTTACTAACAAAGGTCCAAAAATTAAATTTCTTCGAATTTCTAAAACATGCATCACTTCCTTCAGAGTCAGCTCCTTTCCGGACGTCATCTTTAGGATCACCTTTCCTACCCCCAACACATCTGAAGAAGAATTATTTCCCATGAACAAATTTTTGTCTGGGACTGGTGTATAAGTGAAGAAGGCTTCTTTATTGGAACATATGTGACGGGTAGCACCCGTGTCTAGCCACCATTGCACCGGATTCTCAACGAGGTTAGCTTCAAGAACTACCGCTGAGAACTCCTCAATCATATCGTTGACGAGCGTGTCTTCAACGATGTTAGCCTTGGCCTTGCCTTTCGCCTTATTCTCACGTTTGAGCTTGCGGCAGTCTTTGGCCATGTGACCAACTATACCACAGTGGTTACAATTTCCCTTGAACTTTTCAGTTGTTTGGAGCTTGCCTTCCTTCTGGAACTTCCGCTTCTTGCTTGAGTTCCCTTTGACTTCCGCCAGGTTTGCCTTAGCCTCAACGGATTGTTTTCCCTTTGGCATGACCTTCTTATTGTCTTCCTGAATCTGGAGTTTGACAATAAGTTCATCTAGAGTCATATCCTTCGTTTTGAGTTTTAGATAGTTCGTAAACTCAGTCCACGAGGGAGGCAACTTTCTCGATTAATGCCCCAACCAAGAATTATTCGTTGGGCTTTAATCCTTCCAAATCCAGGTGATGTAGAATCATTTGAAATTCCTGGACTTGGGATGTCACACTTTTGTTATCCACTATTTGAAATTTCAGGAACTTTCCAATGATGAACTTCTTACTACCCGCATCTTGGGTGTTGTATTTCTTCTAGAGTTTGTCCCATAACTGCTTGGCATTTTCAACGGTGCAATATACCGTGTATAGTGGATCGGACAAACTGTTTAGAATATAGTGTCTACACATGAAATCACTATGTTTCCATGCTTCGCGAACCATCCTCATGTCGTCAGCGACATGATTACCTTGGCCCCCTCCCGCCAACTCATTTGGCTGAGGGTCCATATCTTCCCCAACTAGTGGAGGGTCTTCGGTTATGAAACGTGACATTTTCATAACCGTCAGAAAAAACAGCATCTTTTGCTGTCATCGCTTAAAGTGAGCACCCATGAAATTTTCAGGACGCTCATGGTGAAAATCAACAGGTGTAGGGGCAGTGACGCCCCTTGAGCAGTTGCAAAGACATTGGGAATGCTTCCAACAAGAGCATAAATATTGTTGTCGCCTTGGGCAGGAGCATGGGCACTATAAGTCCCCGGAGCAGCAGTGGAAGCATTGGTTGTGCCAAAACCAGTATTGACACTAGTTGTACCAAAAGCAGTGGTGGCACTCGTAGTGCTAAAAGCATCGGTAGCACTTGAAGTGTCAAAAGCAGTAGTTAGGAAGGCATTAGGAATGTCATGATCAGTGGTGACACTAGAAGTGACAAAAACAGTGGAGTTGAAGGCAGCGTTAGTGCCTTGAGCAGTTGGATTGAAGGTAATAGGATTGCCTTGAGCATCGGTGTTGTTCATGGCGTTGAATTGATCTTCAACAGACATGTTGTTGAAATCAACAGATATTATTTTAAGCTTGTGGGAAATTGATCGGTGTATTTTATATACACTTTTTGAGTCATTTTTAGTTAGTATTTTACTCATTTCATTTATGTTTAGTACAGTATTAGGGTCGTTTTCCTTTCTTTTGTGTCACAGCGGTCAAAAATGGAGAAATGACGAAAAGGAGATGAAATGAGCATAAAAGAGATGAAATTGCACACAAAAGGGCCAAGAAATGAAGTCTAAGTTAGGAATTATAGAGAAAATCAGACGAAGTCCGGACGAGAAAAGACGACGAAACGGAAATTCGCCAGAAAAATGTCACCGGCGCCGCGGCGCCGGGAAGCAGAGCCGCGGCGCCCAAAGTGCTGAAAGTCCCGAGAGTTGCTGAATTTCAGCCATGGCTGATCTATGGCAACGCCAGCGCGGAATTGTGAAGTCTTTGGGCGAATTTGACATGTTTCAGAATCCTAAAGGGATAACTTTTCCTTCCTAAAGGGATAACTTTTCCTACCTAAAGGGAAACCTTTTCCTACCTAAAAACCCTTACCTAAAAGGATTCTAATAACTTTTCCTACCTACACAAATCCTTAACCCTTCACCTAAAGGATTCTTTGGCTATAAATACTCTACATCATTAGAAGAATTATTCATTCTCCATTCCACCATTCACCATTCTATATCCTTCCATCCACCAATCCACCTTGTAAATATTCCACAACACAACCCTTGGATGCTTGGCTTGGAGACTCATTCTTAGTAATTTTCTTTTCTTTCTTTTACTTTATTTCAGTTTTGATGTTGAATATTGAATTAGTTCTTGTCATATTCATGGCTAGGAACTAATTCTCTTATAGGGCTTTCTATGTTGAACTTCTTGAAACTTATGTTATAAATTAATGTATGCTTATGGTTATTTTTCTTATTGAGAGATCTATCCAATAATTGAGTTGAATTCTTGGTAGCTAATTGACAACTAGTTATCACTATATGATTTCTAATCGATTCGAAAAGGGGATTGTGAATATCTTGTAAGTTGGGTAGACGTGCTTGAATTGGGGATGAAAATACCTCAATTAGTTTTGTAAGCGTTGATGAGGCTTAACAACCCTAATTTTGCGCATTGTGCGTGTGGCCAACTAGGTTTTTGTTCTTAATCCTCCTATAGAGTTACCACTTATCGTGAAAGTTAGGTAAGGAACAATACTGGGGTTGAGTGTTTATATAACCCTAACGGGAGTATAAAACGATTTCGTAAACCTGCTTTCTCCAAAAGAAGAACACCATAAGTAATGCATTAGTAAGTAGCATAAGCGGATAGTGATGATACATAGAAGCCCTATTCTCATCACCTCTGAAGTAATTCTTTAAATTTACTTGTCTTTAATAATTCTTAGTTATAAACAAAACAATCAATCATTAATTCACCAAATAGATACTAGAAAATAGATAGTTGGTACTTGAACCCTAATCCTAGAGGACGATATTCGGTCTTATCTAAGACTATACTACTTGATACGATAACGTGCACTTGCGTTTAAAAGTGTGTGCATATTACGCGCATCAGAAATGTGTAGAGACAAGAAAATGTGAATGCAACAACAACAACAAGTGAGTAAGAAATCTGAAAATGATCAAATATGAGGGCTTGCTGAGTCGACCAAATTCTTGATATATCCTTAAGATAATATTGTATCGTATATCCTTTCAACGGTTGTAATGACAACTTATCTCCCAAGATAAAACAACAATCAAACAAATGAGCAAAGAGAACTCAAGTGTTTGCTTTGAAAGAAAGATCTTTGAGTGTTTGTGATTGCAAGAGAGGAAGACAATTTCAGAATTGTTTAGTGAATGTCAAGTGTGTTTCCAAATGAGTCTTGTGTCTCATTTTATAGTGTGTAGATGATGACCTTCCAAATGACTAAGTAATGACCATGAATGTCATGTTAATGCCTTGAATTTGGAGTTACAATTCAGCCAAGTAATGACTGAATTCATGAGCAAAATAATGGAGAGTAAATACTCCAAAGTCAACCTAAGAATCAATTTTTAATCCACCTCCAACCAGTTGAAGCGATCAGTCGCGGCGCCCGTTCGGTAACTTCGAACCGAACGTCAATTAGAGTCGTGACCCTTCAATTCCAGTGAGTTACTGGAATTGAAACATCAATTAGAGCCGCGACCCTCCAAGCGTCGCGACCCTTACTTGGAGGAGTCGCGGGCTCGCGGCCCTTCTCGATTTCGTGGTGATTTCTGATTCACTTCATCTTTATACATTATACACTTCTTCCTTCATTTACCAACGTGAAATCATTCGTCATTTGGCCAATAACCGTCTATTACCTTACGTCTCAAACAATTCGTATACGTACCAATATCTCTTTCATTAAGGAAATTTTGATCATTGACACTACGTGTGCACGTGTGTGGAAACAAGGTTTCCTACGTGCGGGGCCCCAATTATTCGATTCATAATTAATAAAATTTACTTTATTTTACGTTTAATAAATATTTTCAACAATTTTTAGTTCATGTACATATATATATATATATTAGAGATTATAAACCATCAAATATCGTGACTTCTCTATTATTTCTTGGGCTGGATTTTATTGGAGGAATAACGTGTGGGGTGTTTCAAAATCTGAAAATCCTTTATCAAGGTCGGCCTTTTCAATTAAAGCCAAAATAATGCACACTTCTAGTTTAACGTGACACCAGTTATATCCTTCATAAATTTAAAATATAACATCGTATTTTTAGTCAATTGCTGTAGAAATGCGGAATATTGATGGATAGTATCGTTACAGATTCTATAGAATGAATCGGAAGTATTGCCTTCTTGTTTCTCTTTTCCTTTCTGTCAAAACCTAAATATTTCCATGAAAAAAAAAAAGCAAAACAGTTTAATTAATGCAAGGCATGGGTTGGAATAGACCTTTACATATGTTGTTTTTTAACAATAACCCTAATGTTTCCAACTTGTCAAAATGTGAGTATTTAGATGGGTAACCAAAGCTCATAAGTTAATCTTTATTACAGGCGACAGCTATTGGAATGAATTTTTCTTTACGTCATTCCATCTAACAAACAAGATTCCAACATGCATTTCTAATAAGTATAGTACTTAATTATATACTAAAAACGTAAACAATTTCTCATTACTTTCAGAAGATGGTAATTTTTATTTACTCAGAGGAGGTTCAACCACTACCAAACTTAGTTTTCTTAGTCCAGCAAACGTTTTAAATGTAACAATAAAAGTTCACTCATTTGTTTACGTGTCTAAATTTATATATCCCTTCTTCTCCTCCTCCCACCAAATTTTGAAACACCCCACACGTTATTCCTCCAATAAAATCCAACCCAAGAACATTGTGTATTCCATTTTGCTTATATTCTCTGAACAAAGAACAAGAAGGTAAAAATTAGTGTCATTAGTAACATATAATGGCACTAAGAGCATTAACATAATCTTTGTGACATACCAAAGCAGAGTAAAACCGTAATTTTTGTGAATCTTGACAACCCCAATTCACTCTTTTGGACAAATTAATATGTCGATTATGGAGAATGTCAAGTCAACATTCACAATGGTAGGCAGAATATTGAATGAAGTCATCAGCTTCTTTGTCTTTACAGTTCTTGATGTTCTTGATTTTTTGCTCTGTTACACTTACAAAGTAATCGATTTTATAGTCGAAGCAGAGTGGAAGCCCTGTTACTGCTCGTCGGCTAAACAAGCCATAACGAGCAGTGGCACAATTATGGTCTCTGAGTCGACCAAGATTGTGTGTCTGACTTCTTCTTCTAGCTGCAAGAAATTGCAGCTTGAAGAAATATCAGACACACTCTACACGCGATCCTCGTTACTGTCTGAGGTGTCAAAATCCACCGCGAATGAGCTCAAAAGGCTCAAATTGGAGAATGCCACAACTGTGAAGAAGGGAACTCTTCGATCAACTTTCACTGTTAACCCCACCACTGTCGAAATGCTGCAAGGCAAAATTGGTGGCCAGAAATCACATCCTATTCGGAGATGGTCCGATTGTGATTGCAAAACTTGTAATTCTTGGACTTCCTCTTGCAAAGATACACTTTTTGTCCATGTTGATGGTGCCAAAGGTATGTATGAAAAGTATAATACTCTTCTTTCTTACTCCTCCGATGTGTCGTTTCAGCCAAATCACTTTGGTCCAGAATAAGTGTCGATTTAGAAAATCAAGAAATCGTAAATTATTTTTCCATTCCAAAATCTACTCTTACTGTAATAATTATCTAAAAAGTACTCCTCTTATAAATTGGGACGTAGTGAGTGTGAGTATGAGAAGAGATAAAAGTTAATTTGAGGAGATATAACTGAGTAATTTAGTCAGATAATCCTTTCAATTAATGCTAGTAAAAGGACACTTATCTTGGACCAATTTTTTTTTTTTATGCTTAAAGCCTTTTATTTGTGTTAAAATTTTACAGAGAACGTACAAGAAAATGTGATTTTCATACATGGGTTCATATCATCATCAGCATTTTGGACAGAGACTCTGTTTCCCAACTTTACAAAGGCTACAAAATCAAGGTGTCGATTATTTGCGGTAGATCTGCTAGGATTTGGAAGAAGTCCAAAGCCAAATGAATCACTATACACCTTAAGGGAACATCTAGACATGATTGAAAAATCAGTGTTAGAGCCATACAAGGTCAAATCTTTCCACATTGTGGCACATTCATTGGGCTGCATCTTGGCACTGGCACTCGCTGTAAAGCATCCTGGCTTAGTTAAATCCCTCACTTTACTTGCACCGGTAAGATGCCAACATGTCTAAATTTGTCACTCCTACTATTTGAAATTATTCAGTTTTGTCACGGCAGAAGCTACAATTTCAGCGAGTTCAGCAAAATCTAGTAATTTTAGCTCAAACCTTGTAGTTATGTTTAAGTTAAAGATAACCTCCTTTGAAGTACCCGGTATGGATTCAGACAAGGTCTCAAATATTTTGGAGGTCTTGTTCAAATTCATAAAAGTGAACCCTTAATTGGGCTAAGACCTATAAATTATGATCATTTACAGTAAATTCTGGCTAATACTACTTAATAAAAAATAAAAAGGGGCCCTAAAAATTTTCGGTTTTCGAGCACACCTCACACGGGTCCCAAGACGCCCCTGAATTCTGGAACAGCTTCTAGAATCTAGAATAGATAAACTTAAAATCCTAATTTTGTCATCCGTTATACTTTTGGTATTAATGGAGCTCCACGGGAAGGTGAAAAGAACCATATATATTTATACTGGCCTCAATTTTCCAAATTCTTCGTGAAAAAAAGTCATGATTTACCCCTCAACTTTTGAGTAAATTACCTTAAAGTTGGAGAAGGGGTAGGGGTTAGGGCAAAAGACATTTCCTGACGTTGGGGTAACATTAAACCAGTTGTTCAATTTTGAATAGTACAATTGCAAAATATGATGTTTTTTCTCAATTAATTATGACGAACAAGTTCGCTTGTGACTTTATTAATTGATGTCATTTTCTTTGTTATGACATGAATGAAACCAAATGACAGCCATATTTTCCAGCACCAAAGGGAGAACAAGCGACGCAGTATATGATGAGAAGAATAGCGCCAAGACGAGTATGGCCAGCAATTGCCTTTGGGACGTCGATAGCATGTTGGTATGAGCACGTAAGCCGAACAATTTGCCTACTGATCTGCAAGAACCATCGTCTGTGGGAATTTCTCACCAAACTCCTCACCAGAAACAGGTGTGCTTGTGTGTGTGTGTGTGTTTATATTATGCAATTTTTTCCTACCAACACTAACTATAATATTTTGTTCTCCCTTTGTCTTCTCAAAATCTCTAATTGAATTAGATTTTATTGTCCAAGCTACCTTAACAAATTTCATGTCCCACGTTGTTTTGAGGAGTATATGTTTCTGGACCACAAAAGGTATTTAGCATTTGATGTCCGTTGCTAATACTATTTAGCAAAATTACTTGAAGAGTGTTAAGCTTTTTGAGGAAATGATAGTGATGGGAGCTTGACTCAAAGTAGATATCATTTAGGATGTGTGGATATAATTTTGGGGGTTTCGCACCGCATCCGTCCTAGTTGGGACAGACATGAATATAACTTTGGCGGGTAGTAGGCGGGCGGGTATGATTAGGTAGTGAATTTGCAGTTATACGTGCATCATACCCGCCTCTCCCGCTCTGCATCCAACTGTCCGCCTTATACCCGCCAACTATAATTTTATTTGTACAACTTTATATTTATCTAAAGCCCAAATAATTTGGCACACATAATTTTAGCAGCTCAATAATAATGGCAAATGAATTGATTACAAAATATGACTGGCGGATACAGGCGGGTATTGGCCGGTGACGGATATCCACTTGAGTGGTGGAGTGGGTGTGGATTTAGGAATATATCCGCCTAGACGGATATGGATGTTGAAAATGTACCTGCCACGGATGGCAGGTAGGTGACAAATATAAAATTTGTTGACTGATACGGGTGCGGGGAGGGGTACACACCCGCCCCGCTCCGCTCCGCCCAATTGCCATCCGTAAATATCATTGCACCTTATTAAGAGTGTTAGAATGATTTAATCAAACATAAAGGTAACAAGTGTTGGGCTAAGCCCCAACTCAAATATACTCTTAATATGGTATTATAGTTTGCTTCAGATTAAGTCGGTATTATAATTAAGAGTATCGTTACATTTTATGTGTAACTTTATTTTTCTTTTCAATTTTAATATGAATTTTGTTTGCACATCTAATAATTTCTTTCTCGAATTAAATTCCACTTAGTCCATCACCTTATAAGCTTAATTATCTTCAAATTCACTACTATTACCACATTTTCCGAGTATTTATGTCCCAATATAATGCCTACAATCTTCTTTTCTATGTACAGAACCAAGCTTTATGAAGATAGTAAACCAACCCGTAGACGGGCAAAGACTGTAAGTCGAAGTCTACATTATCACTCGCCTTCTCTAATACTCGTCTCCCCGATTCATTTGCTCTGATATTAATTGATGAGATAAGTCAAAGCAAAAAAACTCCTAATATAGTGTAATATTATTCGCTCTCATTAAAAGACATCATTGTCAAAATACATATACATCTCATAAATAGCTTCCTTCTTTTTTCTTATCAACTACCAATATATTTGGACTTTATTTGTACAACCTAACACCAAATATTTACATTAATTTAGGAAGCAACAAAGAACAACCTCCTTCATAACTTTATCCATCACTATAATAAATGTCTATGCCAAAAAAATGATATAATTGGGATTTTGCTTAAACCAAACAATGCCCCCACCAACTGCATCTACTGCTCAACTCCCTTTTTTCTGTTTTTGTTTTCCTCTTTTTCGGGCCTTTTTTCTTGGTCAAACATTTTATTATGTCAGGTAGTTGATTATTTAAGATTAGGATAAAAAGAAAATTGTCCTTTCTTTGATTTAGTTGTAGATTTGTGCTTGGTTTTTTAGCATTCATTCTCTGTCATTAATCTATCCGTATATATAAATTGTCAGTCAAGTCGGTTCTTGATCGTTGACCAGAATAATAACGTAGGAGAGCGATACTACAATCATGACGACATGAAATTGTTTGTACGTATTGAATTTCATTGTCGGTATAATTTAACATATTATAGTAGAATAATTATTTATTTTTACAAACTTACAAGCTAATGTTTATTACTGAAATTTATCTTAATTATCTTACTAAGTGATTGCATAAATATATTTTGTATAAGTACATAGAACTTATAGTTTTTTTTTGTATCATCTCCGACTCCAATAAAAAAAAATCTATTAAATGTATATTAAGAAAAAAATTACCTTAATCAATCCTCCCTCCCGTATTATTAGTTTCTTGAACCGCAACCTCCTTACATTACAATTTTCTTCTATGTGATAAGTGACTAATTCGAACATTGGAATTACATTGCACCCCTTTGGCTTAGGACTCATCCCTGTGTTAGAATCTTTTTCTTTGGAAAATGCTAGCAGCAAAGTTGAAATACGGATGAAAGTTTATCGCATGAATTTCATTAACCATAGATCATTTCATAGCCACATATTCTAGTAAATCAAATATTACTCATCTTAAAACTAAATAACTAACTATTTTATAGAAAAATTGTAATAGTACCAACACCCTTGAACACTAAGTAAATACAAAATACTTGGTGTATGGATTGTTTACTTAGTATGAGAATGATCGATGTTAACTACTACAAGCAGGATCAGAACATACTTAGTAGAGGGATTCTGCTGTCACACACACAACGCAGCATGGCATACACTACACAACATCATTTGTGGCACTGCTGGAAAAATAGAAGGATACTTAGACATGGTGAAAAATCATCTAAAATGCGAAGTCACGGTGTTTCACGGTGAAGATGACGAGCTTATCCCCGTCGAATGCAGCTACAACGTAAAGTCCAGAATTCCTCGTGCTCGTGTTAAGGTTGTCGGTAACAAAGATCATATTACCATTGTTGTCGGAAGACAACAAGCATTTGCTAGGGAACTTGAGGAAATTTGGAAAAATAATTCCACACGTTAAAATTCCTCTTCTTTTTTTAAAGCATAAGTTATAAATGCTATCCAATAAAGCAAATTAATTTGGATATAATGAAAGTTTATTGTGCTAGTTTTCATATCGTGTTAATGGGACCAAGAAACTCGGATATTCTTGTATTATTATCACCACAACTTTGTAATGGCGATGCGGATTTCTCCTCTATAAAGAAGCAACGAAAGTAGGCTCTACTATTTATGCCAACTTGTATTATCTCACTAGAAAATTTGCCCAATGACTTCATTGAACTTGCAACTAACCCTTTTTTGCATATTTGAATATTAAAAGGCAAATTCTCGTAGAAATTCCGGCAGAAGTACTATTTATTCATTATGTGTCGACAGGCAGATAATTCTATATAGCTAAGAAACCCATACGATTAGATTTATTTTATCATGGTAGAGGCACAATCAACAGTAATTGTGTGAGGTTCCATTTAACTTTTGACACTTGGTGGGTCTATTTTGCTCACATGTCACTCACCACCCCACCCCCCATCCATTTCTTCTTCTTTCATTTCTTATTCTTCTTCAATCATGACCCAATGCAATTTTTCCTAAAAGTTAATTTATTTATTTTTGGTGACTAAAGAAAAGTTGAAATTTAAAAACAACAAATCAAAGCGTAAAGCATGTGCTTACAAAGAAAATAAACGAGCCTTGGTGAGGGCAAAATAAAAATCTGAAGGTGATCATTCAACCGAAGAGAATTTCGATTGAAGTTTTATTATGGAGCGTACTTGTTGGTAATATATTGAGAATATAGGCTGTCATGTGCAAGTTGTAATACAATTGATCGGAGTGTCAATATTAGACAATTAATCGACAACCAATTTTAGTTGTTTACAATAGTCTGACATGTTGACAAAGTTCTCAAGACGAGTGTTGTTGAATTGTTCATCCATGTAGACGACATGAGTATGTTTGTTGTCTTGAAAGATTTCCTCTAATCTTGTACATAGTTCATAAGCCGAAACACTTGCCTTCATAATAGTATGAAGCAGATCCTTGGATACGGAGCCATATATTCATTGCTTGACGATAGCATCAAGCTTTTTCCACATTGTGCTGTCAACGTCGGGCGAACGGGGTATCGTGATGTCGATGTGATCAAGAACGTTGTAGGCACAAGCATGAATATGAAATAATTCTTCCCAAAAAAAGTATTGTCCATCCTATTAATCAAGAACTAAAGGGATAAAATTCTTGATATTTGTTACGGCGAAAGTCGGATGAAAGGAGTTGGTAGAGGAGGAGGGGGAGGAGGATGTGTGACGTCTTGTGTGGAAGAGGAGGAATCATGAGAAACCATGTTGCCGTCGGGGTTAGAAAGAGAAAGGGGGGCAGCGAAAATTCTTTAGGGCTGGGGTGCCGCCGAAAAGAGAGATGGGGTAGCGATAGAAAAAAGAAAATTTTAGAGTATTAGGGTTTGGCTCTTGATATCATGTATAATAGTATAATTCTCCTTGGTTGAATGCTTATTATTAATATAATATTTATAGATGTTTACAATTTACAAACATAATTGGAGAAGAATATCTACTTTATATAATTATATACTAGAATAATAAATACATAATATAATATATATATGATATTAATATATTCTCTATCACTTTTTTCTCAAAATATTTCTGGGAATATGTAATTGTAGAACATATTAGAATTAGATCTTGTTTGATTTAGCTGAATTTAAGTTTCTTTAAGTACTCATAAAATTAAACTGTTTCTAAATATTGAAAGGTATCAATTTTTTTAGAATAAATTAATAGCTTTGGGAAAAAATCACTCTCTGCTTTCTGTTTTTTTTAGCTGTCTGCTGATAGAATGTAAACAATTAACATAGATTGGTAGGAGCTGTTATATATTTCTATGTTCAGAAATTTGAGGTAAACAAAAAACTCTTTGGAAGTCGATTGAAACTATGTCACACATGGTATTTATAATACATCATATCAACTATTATGACTAAGTAATTTAATAAGATGAAAACTTATTAATTAACCACTATTAAAAATTAAAAATTTATGTACGATACGTGTAACCACAGGGGAAATGTAACATGCATGTGTGTGAGTTAGTCTATTAATCGCATTAGAAAATTATTTTTACAAAATAGATTTATAAAAGTTAAAGTCAATCTGCAAATAGTGAGTGACCGACTGATCCATTAAAATGAAAAAGTTTCTGGTCGATTAAACTATAACTAAGTAAAATAGTGAAGGTAAAAGTACAATATCCAAGATCTTTCTTTGGGTCTTGGCTAGATTAACTCTAGCACGTTTATTAACCTAATAATTAATAGTACTCCTATTAAAACAAAGTATAAGAATCGATCCGTTGCTATCAGCTATCCTGATAGTAGTGTATTATCAGGATAACTTTGTGTTGCGCAGATATATTTGACTTCCTATTTAGGAGTGTCCCACATTTTGCTAAGAAATAATCAACCTTGTTTGTTACTTTAAAGTAAGGTTGTCCCGTGGGTCGGGACGGCCCGATCCCGCTCCGACTAGCCCGGTACTCACCTTGATCTGTCCCGGCCTCCCTTTTAAAATACGGGATAAAAATGTTGGTAGTGCCCATTCCACCCCCGACCCGTCCCGCCTCCCTTTGCAGAAAATAGTCGTTGCACAAACGATCACTTTCAATTTTAACCGTTGGCAACGTCTAGTAACGACCATTTTCCCACCCACCCCCACCCCCCATCTACCCCCTTAATAATTATTTTTAACCCATAAGTTAATATATTTACACATTAATCATATTTCTCAACTATAAATATCTCATTTTGCTCTTCATTTTTCTCACAAATCTTTTTACCATCTCTCTCTATAAGTCTAAATTGTACACTAAATATTATATTTTATTGCTAATTTCTATCAAACTTCAAAAATTTGGAGAGAAGTTGGCAACTAGCTTGAGGATCATCGAGCAAAGTTTCAATTTTAAACCTCGATTACACGTCGACGTTATATCGGTGTTTGATACATTCATTCTTTTATTTAAATTATTATTGTTACTTAATTTTAATTATCGTACTTAATTTCATTAACTTTAATTATTTATTTGCATAGTTATAATGGAACGAGTTGAACGTTTTCCTAGGTAGAGATATTAAGAGTAACAGGGGTAAGAGTGCATCTTCTAGTAATCCTAATTACGATGATTTCACTCATGTAGATGAAACTGATCTTTTTAATGTTAATATTAATATACCATTAGATCATGAGACATATTCTTCATCTGAACCAGACTTTGATTTAGAAATTAAATTAAAAAATATTTTAGATAACACGCTCAATAGTGCACTTCCACCTCAGGATCAGACGGAAACTCAAATCCCTCATATTCTCCCTAGTATGAGTAGAGGCAAAAAATAACGAAAATTAAAATCACCTTCATGAGATTTTTTTTGATAGGGACATTCCTAATCAACTAGCTATTTGTAAAATTTGTCGCGAAGTTTATAAATTTAAAACTGGAAAAGGTCAAGGTGGTACAGGAGGTTTAATGAGACGTGTAGAAAACTATCACAAAGCAAGGTATAACCAATACTTGACTGACAAAGCGAGTGTGCAAATACTTTTTGAGTCGGGACAAGGTTCACATAGTGTCCCCGATCAAGTACATGATCGAATTAACCCGATGACGGAAAAGTTATAGGTCTGAAATATGATAAACACAAAGGTCGGGAAAATTTAGCAAAATTAATTGTTATGGAGAGTTTCCTCTCCTGATTTTATTCATTACATTCGAGAAACATGAAATCCTGTTTTTAACGGTTTTTCTAGATCAACTATTAGAAGAGACGTTTTTAAATTTGCACATGAATATCAACAATTTTTACGTTATGCATTGTATCATTTTATTGGCAGAGTGGTTATCACTTCTGACATAGGCTGTAGTACTAATGGTAATGATTATTTAACTGTTACATGTCATTGGATATGTTAGAATTAGTCTATGCAAAAATGTATATTAGCGTATATATATAATGATGAAAGGCACACTTGAATTTTTATTTCAAAAAATATTCATGAAATTAGTAAATATTATGGAATTACTGATAAAATTATGACTATTACATTAGATAATGCTACTTCTAAATTATGCTGTAAAAAAATTAAAAACTCAATTGACTCCATCTTTTCCCCATATTTTTCATGTTAGATGTGCATGTCATATTTATAACTTAGTTGTAAAGGATGAGCTAAAACTTTTTTCAAACATCCTTGATAAAGTATAATTTGCTATCAACTTTATTTTTAAAGGTAATAAAATACAAAGACGCAAAAAGTATAAATTTTTTGTCATGATTGTGGAATGTATGAACAATTACTTGTTGCTCACGAATATAGAAGACCTTTAACTTTATTATTTAACGCCCATAATCAAAATCCAACGGATATGCTTTTAGATGATGATTGAGATAAAATTTTGGAACTTATTGTATTCTTAGAGAGTTTTTTTCTAGCTACTAAGAAATTTTCTGGTATTTATTATCCTACTATTTTATCTATGTTATTTTATATAGCTCTGATATTTTTGTTATTTATTGAATATATGAAAAACCCAACTTACGCTCCAGCTATTGCAAAAATATTTGTAAAATTAAAAAAAATTACATATTCCCACTATTTATTTTATTGGTGTTGTATTAAATCCTACTATTAAAGTAGACGGTTGTAATGCCCTTATTGAAACGATTTATGAATGCTAAGAAATATTTTCAACAGACCCAACTGAAGAACCAACTTACGAACCAACTAAAGAAGAAGTTATGTCTAGCATACAAACACAATACAAAAATATGTATATGTATTACCAAGAGCAAATTGCAAATAATCAATCGGCTTTTGTACCATCATCTTCTACTTCACTTCAACCTTATAAAAACATGCGGTTTCTGCTTCAAGTATTCAAGGCCTTCGAAATAGAATGTATAATGGTTCAAGTTCTTCACAAATTAGTGAGTTTGATGTTTATGTTTTGGAGGGTGTTGTGCCGTTCGAATGAATTACCAACGAAAATGGACGTGAAGACTTGCTGAAATACTGGAGGGAGAATGAGAAGACATTTCCGATTCTATCAAAGATGGTCTTAGATGTGTTGAATATTCAAGCGTCATCAAAAGCTTCTGAAAGCTTTTTTTCTGCTAGAAGGTTTTAAATAGTAGAGCACATACACCCATTGGCGTGAGACAGTTTGGAGATTGCAGTTTTACTTAGAGATTGGATTAGAGCGGAGCGTAGAAGATGCGGTAAAAAAGAGATCAATGATGATGACGACTACAACTACAACGAAATATTATCCAATGGAGCATGAAACGACGTTGAACAATTTGACTAACAACTTCCAATTCCAACAGAAGATCCTCAAGAGATCGTCAGAGAAATTAGAAAAAATATGATTGCATATGTAATTTTTTTAATGTCAATTTTACTATGTAATTTGCATCTTTTAAACTACGAAACAAAGTTACAATTTTGAAATTGTATTACAAAAAATCATATAAGACGCAGTTAGCTTTGGGATATTTTTTCACGATCTTGTACAATCATTTAAGTATTTAAATATAAAAAAAGTCCATCCAAATCTCCCTTTCCTTCCCTTCCCGCCCCCAAATCCCGTCCCCTCTGATAGCGGGATGTGGGACAGGGGGACCACTTCCCGTCCCTCTAATCACCCCCTCCATCCCCAATCCCAACCCACATGTCCCCCTAAATTCCATCCCATCTCACTGGCCACCCGTACTTTAAAGATATATATATATCTTGAGTAGACGTTTCATTCTCTGCATGCAGGCTGCTAAATGATATTTGCTGATGGGTTGTCTTTATTTCCTGATGTCATTTCATTGTGATTTTTGACTTAATCAGTTGACAATTACAGTAATATAGACGTTTGATTTAAGGTGGACATATGTTATTTTTTTCTTTTAATAATCTTGAAGATATTTTGAAACTAGTTTCCTCACTACCATGAATTTTAGGGACTAATGATTATCACATAGAACCTAACTAACTAACTTTCAACCCTCCTAATGATGGGTTACCGTTACCTCTAGAAAAAATTGTTTCGACATCACGTGATAATTTTGCTAAGGGCTGCTCATCCATACATCGACAATTTTCTCCGTTTAACGTTATCCGTCCAGCTTTATTATACAAGTCACATTAATTAGTTTTTAAATGATCTAAATATTAAAGATTAAAAGTTTTTATGCTGTCTGTATAAAAATTAAGAAATTTTTATTTAACAAATAACTTTTAGTTAATCTATGAGATATTTGCAATGATTATAGATATTGACTCCTCCGTCTTTTATTTGTGAGTTTGAAAAATATAAAAGTATGCGTTAGACCCTTATAGAAGAATTGAGAAAATGTAATCAAATTTCTTAGATATTTGTTGATGAGATAATTAGATATTTGTAGATCGTAGAAGAGATACTTAGATATTTAGTCAAGAGGTGGTTAGTGTGTTAATCACATCATTTAGTTTGTTAGTCATAGTCAGTCGGTTATTTTGTGTGTATAAATACACATATACTTTGTAACTACTGCAATTAATTCATTCTATTCATTCTGAAATGTAAATATCTTTTCTCTTTCCCTCTCCCTTTCTTCCTCTCTCTCAAACTCTCGATCGCACTTCTTCTTCTCATGTTTCTTCATCTCTTTCTCTCTCATTTTGTTTCTCTGTAACTGTACATATCTCATTTCACTCACATCTTCATGATATCAAAGCCACCGACATAAAAAAGTAAAAATCGATATGCTGCCTATTTGAAGAATGAATTTTCAGACCGATCAGATGTATAATTGCGATGAATAGTTGATTTGTAGGAGCAATCTGTTTGGATATAGGATCGGCAAGTTCGAGACTCCAATTTGTGAGATCGAACAACTGATGTTACATGCAATCTATTTGGAACGGAGATCAATAAAATCGAGGTTGTAATCTGCGAATACATTGTTGTTTTCGCAAGGATAAGAATAGGATCTGTTGAATTAAACAGATTTGTTGCATTTACTCAGAGTAATGGAGATTTCTGGAGATGATGTAGTTGATGAAGGTACGACAACAAATATAAATATAGATCATAATCATCATTTGTATCTGTTTCCCTCAGATGCACCTGGATATTTGTCGGTTGGAATCGTTTTGAGTGGGATGAACAACTATATGATATGGAGCAGGGCAATGAAGCTGGCATTATTGGGGGAAAACAAAATAGGCTTCATTGACGGCTCAGTACGAAGGTATTCTTTCCAATGTGTATTCACTAAGTTGTGGGACAGGTGCAATGCGATTGTAGTATCATGGATTATGGGGAATGTGAGTAAAAATCTATTCACAGGAATATTGTATAACTCACCACAGATACGATAAGAAGCACCTCTCAATCGATAGGAAGATTCCTACAACATATGGGAAGAACTGAGAGAAAGGTTCGATAAAATCAATAGCTCTCGAACATTTCAGTTGCACAAGGAGATATTCACTATGAGGCAAGACACACAATTAGTTTCTATATATTACTCTAAGCTAAGGGATCTCTGGGATGAATATGATTACATCATCCTTATCCCATCTTGTTGCCCCAAGTCCAAGGACTTTGTCAATCACTTGCAGTATCAAAGGCTGTTACAGTTTTTGATGGGTCTAAATGAAAGCTACGGACAGGTAAGGAGTCAAATACTAATGATGCAACAGATTCCAAGCTTGAACCAGGTGTATGCCATGATTAACCAAGAAGAGAGCCAGAGGATGGTGGCATGTGCAGGGAACATGGTCCAGGAACAGATAGGGTCATTTGCTATGTTCACAACTGGCAGTGGAAGTGGCAAAAATGGAAATGGAGGAGGAAGACAGAAGAAACCATACAATCCTAATGATATGTGTGACTTCTGCCATACAAAGGTACACTAGAAGGTAGACTGCTTCAAGCTCATGAAATGTGACTTTTGTCACAAGACATGACATATTCAGGATGACTGCTACAGGCTGATTAGATATCTTGATAGCTTCAAGAATGGTAAAGCTAAAAAGGCATATGTAGTAACAGGAGGGAACTCAATCTGTGAAGATGCTGAAAAGTATAAGCACAATCAGCAGCTTGACGAGTTCACACCTTAACAACGTGAACAACTTATCAGTTTGCTTAACAGTTAGAAGAACGCTGGAATTGGTGCAAGCTTAGGAGGACAGTTTGATCAGTTCACACCCTACCAACGTGAACAACTTCTCAGCCTACTAAACAGTCAGAAGAATGCTGGAATTAGTGCAAACTTGACAGGTAAGCACTTCTCTGATTCAAGGGAACTATTACAGTGGATCATTGATTCAGGAGCTACTAATCACATGATCAATAATCAAAAACTTTTACATAATAAACATCTCACAGAGGGGACAGGAAAGGTACAACTACCAACTGGTGATGGTGCACAGCCACATGTGTTGGTGATCATCATTTAGGAAGAGGTGATGTTCTTAGAAATGTCTTATGTGTACCAAAATTCAAATTCAATTTGATGTCAGTCTCAAAAGTGACTAGAGAACTCAATTGTAGTGTGAACTTCTTTCCTACATGTTGTATATTTTAGGATCTCTCATCTGGGAAGGTGAGGGGGATTGGTAGTGAAGAGGATGGATTATACATATTGTGCTCAGAAGCTCAAAATGAAGGGAGTCTGTTGAGTAGATGTATGTCATCATCACATCACATAGATGCTACAACATGGCATCAGAGACTCTGTCATGTGCCTATGAGTGTGCTTAGAAAAATACCACATCTATTAAAAGATACTGATGTTTCTGCTTTCAATAAGTGTGAAGTCTGTCCCCTAGCTAGACAAACAAGGATTCCTTTTCCTGTTAGTAGTAGTAGAGCATATAAACCATTTCAATTGTTGCATTTATATGTATGGGAACCTTATAAGACTAAGACATACAATGGAATGAAATATGTATTGACTATTGTGGATGATTACTCTATGGACTTGGGTATTCTTAATGATGTTAAAGTCTGATGTCTCTACACTAATAATTTGTGGAAACCATCACTCAGTTTGATTCCAGAATACATAAAATCAGGTTTGATAATGGCACATAGTTTTTTAATTCTCACTGTAAAGACTTGTTTCTGCAGCATGGTGTCATACATGAAAGTTCCTGTCCATACACACCACATTAAAATGATATTGTGGAAAGGAAACATAGACACATTCTAGAGATAGCAAGAGCCATTAAAATACAAGGTGCATTACCTGACAGGTTTTGGGGCTTCTGTGTAAAGAGTGTTGTATACATCATAAATAGGATTCCATCCAATGTACTGAAGGATAAATCATCATTTGAAATGTTGTATGCTAGAACACCATAACTGTCTCACCTTAGAGTGATTGGTTGTCTATGTTTTGCAACTGTTTTAGTTCATCAGGACAAATTCAGTCCCAGTGCAGTGAGGGCAGTACTGCTTGGGTATGGATCTGTCCAAAAAGGATATAAGTTGTATGATATGGAGAATAGGTCACTCTTTATGAGTAGGGATGTGACATTCCTAGAGACAGTTTTTCCTTTCAAATGAGGGAAGGATGGAGATCTTGATTATATTAAATCACATGGGCACTTTTGTTATGATGATATGATCTTTACTAACACACAACATATAGATAGTGCAGTGCACAACCCTACAGATACAGAGACACAGGATGCAGGATCATATGTTGGTCCACCAGCTGATAATATTGGTCCACCAGCTGATACTCAACACTCAGATGATACTGCTGATTGCCCTGGAGCAAATTCAGGATGTGATATCAGAAGGTCTAACAGGACCAGCAGGCCTCCCATATGGCACAGAGACTATGTTACCAAACATGGTGCTTCTAACTGCATGTATTCTATTTTTGATGTTGTAGATTACACAAAATTGTCTCCCCAATATCAAAGTTTTGTAGCCAAAGTCTCTCAAGATACTGAACCACAATACTACTCAGAAGATGTGAAGGATAAGAGATGGGTTGAAGCCATGCAGACTGAGATTAAATCCCTGGAGTACAGTGGTATATGGAGGCTGGTTCCATTACCAGAAGGGAAGAAAGTCATTGGTTGCAGATGGGTATACAAAATCCAATACAAAGCCACAGTGGAGGTGGAGAGGTTCAAGTCAAGATTAGTAGAAAAGGGCTATAATAAAAAGGAACGACTTGACTACCAAAGTGAGAACTGTGAACGCAGTGGTTTCAATGGCAACAGCAAAATAGTGGGTGATACAACATATGGATGTGTACAATGTCTTCTTACAGGGTGATTTATTTGAAGAAGTGTATATTACTGTTCCTGAGGGATTTGGAAATCCAGGAGGCAAGACTGTTAGACATATTTTATATATACTTTTTGAGTCATTTTTAGTTAGTATTTTACTCATTTCGTTTGTGTTTAGTACAGTAGTAGGTCTGTTTTTCTTTCTTTTAAGTCACAGCGGTCTTAAATGGAGAAATGGCAAAAAGCGGATGAAATGAGCTTAATTTAGATGGAATTGCACACAAAAGAACCAAGAAATGAAGCCTAAGATGTAACGGTGCCTTAGTACAAGTTTCAAATTTTTACTGAAATACGGGTATAACATTCTCAGAAACATGAATGTTCCTTATAAGTCTCAAAACAAGGCGCTGATATAGTCTTCACTACTATACTTACGAGAACAATCCACACTGCGCTGCGTAAATACTTACGTCAAAGTCGAAACACCTCTAATCATCACCACAAAACACTCTCACCGGGTCTAAAATATGCCCACACTTTTCCAAACAAAAGAAATGGTCACATCAATTCCCGCCATACCCGATACCACTTTTTTCCGCGAGGTTCTAGTGTCACTCGCGACCCAACAAATGGGACTACACGCGATCCTTTGTCGTACCTCGAACTCTTACCATTCCAAAACTCGGGTTACTATCCTACTGTAACGTGTCGTTGGCGGGAACACTCTGGATGGATCTCGATACTTTCCCGAACATAACAATCTGTGCGGCACCAAGTCGGACGGCAAAAAGCTCGTATAAAGCGCACGGCCACTATCTTCTACCATGAACTTCAGGCCCCAATTAACTCGGGCTAACGACGATCCTACGCTGGCAAGAAAAGTTCGGACTCGTGAACCGCCTATCCTTCCTATTCTAACAACTCAAAGGCCCAAATTTCGGGCTAAGTTCCTACGTATTCCAAAAAACGCTTGGCAAAACTTCAAACAAAGGTGAAGGTAGGCACCCTTTCGATAACTGTTAACTAAACTTGCTAATCACATAAACAAAACTCTAGAGGTTAAAGATATACCGCTTCATTTCACTCATTAATCGTTAATCAAACTCGCCTGTAGTGTGTGTATGCGTGAGAGATGACACCCACCGCGATCACGAAGCAGCTATCTTTGCAATCTATATTCATTGTTCCGATTGGGCAGAAGATTCAAATATCATGCTAAACTTGCTGAAATTGGGTGATGTGCGAAAAATCCGAATGAAGCACCTAACTTCGGTGATGATTGGGTTGCCGAAACCAATCCTAAATACCCTATATAGCTCGATGCCTGGTGGTGTGTGGCAATCGCGAATGTCGACGATAATCGGATCTGATGCATAGCAGAGCAGAGGATTATTAGCGCTCTGATACCTTTTTTTTGTAACGACGTCGGGGCGGGTTCTGGTGCCTTAGTACAAGTTTCAATTTTTCAAATACGGTATAACATAAGAAGTCTCGGAAGCATGAGAGAAATCAGACGAAGTCCGGACGAGAAAATAACGAAAAATTAGAAAATCTAGAGTGGGAAGCCACCGGCAGCGCGATTTCGTAATGCAGAACCGCAGTGCCTAATATTCAGAGAGGTTGTAGTACTTTCGGCACCGCGGTGCCATTCTGCAGGACCGCGGTGCCGATGCGCGTTTTTCCAGATCCGGGGCGAAATTGGCCAGGGGCAGGAGGGTCCAGGGCACACGATTTTTGCAGTATATATTCTCTAAAACCCTGACCTAAGGGATGCATCTTGTACAGAATTTAAATCATACTTTGGGGAGGCAAGAAAGGAGGCTACAACACAGGATTGGAGACAACTTTGGTTCAAGTTTTTTTTTTTTTTTATTTCAGTTTATGTTGGTTTGTATTAGTTCTTGACATGAAAATATTTAGGAGCTAATTACTTAATTAGGGCTTTCCTGTTGAATCGCTTGAAACTCTATTTCATGAGTTAATGCATTAGTTGAGTTCTTCTTCACTTGATTAATATTTATTCAATAGTTGGTATGAATGTTTGATAGTTAACTGACCATTTATTATCATAATCTATATGATTTCGAATCAAGAACCGAGAGGAGATATTTGGATATGCTGTAATTGAATAGACATATGTTAAAATCGCGGATGAAAGTTCCATGATACTTGTGTAGCATCATAGGTTATTGTTCTTAATCTTCCTATGTGGTAAATCCTATCATAGAAATATAGAAGAGTTTTGCACTGGGGTTGAGCGATTATATATCCTAACTGGAATATAAGACTGTCTAGTTAACCGCTATCTTAACGTAGAAGGGGAAATCATTCTGTTGCATTAGGGATTGAAAAGAGTGGAAAGTTGAGGATATTGGAATGCCCTATTTCCTTCATAACTGATTTAAATCAAAATATTGTCATAGTTAGTTTATGTTCTGCAATTACTTAGTCTTAGTTATTAGATAAAAATACAAACAAATTAACGTTCACCAAATAGAAACTAAAGCTTAGATAATCGGTATTTGATAACCAGTCTCTGAGGACGATATTCGATCTTACCAGACTATATTACTTGTAACGATACGTACACTTGCGTGAGCATTTATCAAATCACCTAACAAAGACACATGTGTGCAGGCTATTAAAATCTCTGTATGGATTGAAACAAGCATCAAAGCAATGGAATATAAAGCTGACTGAGGCTCTTATGTCCTCTGGATTCCAACAAAGTCACAGAGATTATTCCTTGCTTACAAAGAAGACAGCTGGGAACATTGTGATTGTGTTGGTATATGTTGATGACTTATTAATCACTGAAAATGATCAAGCCGTAATCAAGTCCACTAAAGAGGTGTTGCAATTAGCATATAAAGTGAAAGATCTGGGTGAGCTGAAATATTTCCTTGGAATAGAGTTTGCCAGAAGTTTTGAGGGAATTCTTCTACACCAGAGAAAGTATGCATTGGAGTTAGTTTCAGACATGGGCCTAGCAGGGGCCAAACCTTTTGCTATACCTATGGGTGTTAATGTCAATTTTACAACAGCTGATTTTGATATCCATGTCGCTTCCACATCTGGATCAGAAAAACCACTTACTGATACACTTCTACCAGATCCTACTTTGTATAGAAGGATGGTGGGTAGATTACTATATCTGACCACTACCATGCATGATATAGCTTTTACAGTACACTGCTTGAGTCAACTTATGGCTGCTCCTAAAGTGTCACACATGGAAGTTGGCTTGAGGTTGATAAGGTACATCAAGAATGCACCAGTATTGGGGATTCTTTTGTCCAGTTCAAGCACTCCTCAGCTTAAGGTGTGTTGTGATGCAGACTGGGGTGCCTGTGTGATCAGCAGGAAATCAGTCACTGGTTATATAGTGCAGTATGGGTCTTCACCAATATCTTGGAGATCTAAGAAGCAAGAGACAGTATCTCGGAGTTCAGCTGAAGCAGAATATAAAGTCATGGCCTCTTTTGTTATAGAGGTGATATGGTTAGCAGGATTATTTCAGGAACTGGAATCGAAGTTCAGAAGCCAATTACAATCTATTCCGACAGCAAATCAGCCATTCAAATTGCTGTCAATCCAGCCTTCCACGAGAAGACAAAATATATTGATATAAATTGTCATTTCGTAAGGGAACACATACAGAAAGGGTTGGTTAACACACAGTTCTTGGCCTCGAATGATCAACCTACAGATTTGTTGACAAAGGGACTAGGTCGAGTGCAACACCTTCATCTATTGTCCAAGCTAGGTGTTAGGCGTATTTTATATACACATTTTGAGTCATTCTTAGTTAGTCTTTGGCCCATTTTTGTACAAATACGTGTCATGTTAGTATAGATTTTCTTTCTTTTGAGTCACAGTGGTTTAAAATGACACATTGACGAAAAGAAGAAAAAAAAGGGCAGAAACAGAGGTTCCAGAGACGAAAAGTTGGCACCCCGGACGAAAGACAGGGTGGCGCCGTGGCGCCACTCTATCAGCGAAAGCAGCGCCACGGCGCCCAAAAATCTGACAAGCCGCAGGAGTTTCGGCGCCACGGCGCCGACGCGGATTTTTAGCCAAATCCGAATGGGAATGGGCCAAGACCAATAGGGAAAAGTTGAGAACATTTTTGGAGGGTATAAAAAGGCCTTAGGACAGATTTTTGAGGGGTTCCACAATCCCTAACTCTACACAACACATAGTTCTTGAAAGCTTCAAGATTGGAGGCTTGTTCTTGAGTAATTCTTTTTCTTACTTTGATTTTTTTCAGTTTATGTTGGATAATCTTTTAGTTCTTAGCATGTCTATGGCTAGGAGCTAAACTTTAATTAGGGCTTTCCGTTCGAATCACTTGAACCTCGTTTTTATGATTTAATGCATGGTTTTGGTTTCTTCTTTATATAGTTGAGATTTATTCAATAATTGTTTTGATTGCTTGGTAATTAATTGATCACTAATTATCATCACATATATGATTTCTAATCGAGATCCGAAATGGGAGATTGTGAATATGCTA
The DNA here is from genome assembly GCA_029844215.1 of Przewalskia tangutica. NCBI lineage: Eukaryota > Viridiplantae > Streptophyta > Magnoliopsida > Solanales > Solanaceae > Przewalskia > Przewalskia tangutica. The sequence continues at coordinate 72,245,330 of CM056740.1, read as the reverse complement.
TAGTTGAATAAACATAGGTTAAAATCGTGGATGAAAGTACCCCGATACTTGTGTAGTTTAATAGGTTATTGTTCTTAATTCTCCTTTGTGGTAAATCCTATCATCGAAAGATAGAAGGGTTCTGCATCGGGGTTGAGTGTTTATATATCCTAACCGGAATATAAACGACTTAGTTAACCTGCTATCTCAATATAAAAGAAGAACCTTTATTATTGCATTAAAGATTAAAGCGAGCGGATAGTTGAGGAGATTGGAAGCCCTATTTTCACCATATCTGATTTAAGTAAAGTAAATTAGTTAACTTTTATAATTATTTAATAGTCATAGATACAAACAACCATCCAAATATCGATCACCAAATAGATACCATAGGATAGAAATTGGTAATTGAACACTAATCCATGAGGACGATATTCGGTCTTACCCAGACTATATTACTTGTCACGATACATGCACTTGCGTTAAGCGTGTGGATAAATCGCTAACACTAGGAATGAAAAATGTCTTCATATCTCCTAGCCTGGGGGGTGTAGAAGAATTGAGTAAATGTAATCAAGTTCCATAGATATTTATTGATGAGATAATTAGATATTTATAGATTGTAGAAGAGATACTTAGATATTTAGTCAAGAGGTGGTTAGTTTGTTAATCACAGCAGTTAGTTTGTTAGTCATAGTCAGTCGGTTATTGTGTGTGTATAAATACACATATACGTTGTAACTACTACAATTAATTCATTCTATTCATTCTGAAATGTAAATATCTTTTCTCTCTCCCTCTCCCTTTCTCCCTCTCTCTCAAATTGTTTATCTTCTTCTTCTCCTGTTTCTTCATCTCTTTCATTCTGTTTTTCTGTAACGGTACATATCTCACTGCACTCACATCTTCATAGTCTAATATTGTTCGGAAGAGTAATTTTTAAATGCTATATTTATACTACTTTTAAAAATAAGGATAAAATTTAAATGGTGGCCTAAAAAGGATATTTGCGTAAATCAGTGACTTTGAGGTGATTTATCTCAAACAATAATTGAGACATTAGCTAGACATTTGCTACTCCCTCCGTTCTAAAAATATTGAATTAGTTTGATTTGACGTGAAATTTATAAAATAAATAAAGGCTTTTGAAATGTGTGTTTCAAAATAAATGATGATATTTGTGTGACGGTAAATCATCTCAAAAAGGCTTCTGATATCTTTTTATAACAAATTAATAAAAAAAGTAGGATAATCTTTTTAAAACAGATAAATTATATGATTGTCTAATTAAACTACAGTCAGAAATCTTAGGTAAACTTATCCTCCGTTCATGTAAATGTCTATATTGTAGACTCTATATATAGCTGATGTTGACTGTAGTACGGTAAGACAGAATAGACTGAGATAATAGGCATTGCACATTGCCAGATGTAGTGATTAAGTTACTATTCCAGGTTTTTCAGTTTTTGTCAGCCTTTTTGTTGAATGATGACTTTAATACCACTCTTCCCTCGTATTCCCACGTCCCAAATTCCAATATACTTGCACGATAGTCTTTGGGTTCGTGCGAGCAGCGCTACTACAAATGATTTTCGAAAAATAAAAAAATTTAGATTTTTATTTTATTTTGTAAGTATTAAATGTTCATAATTCGCAGTCTTAAATTTCAATTAAAGTAGGAGTTGATTAACTTAAAATTGTATTGTGTTGTTATTTATAATTTAAAATAATTTTTAATTATTAAAATAATATATTTACTTATATTAAGGATCTATTTTTACGAATTAGAACAAGGCTCCCAAAATGTTTGAGACGACTCTGTACGTGACATCATTCTACACTAAAGAAAGTAAGACTTCTAAAAATTGAAGTTTAAGATAAACTTTAGACATTTATGTGAGTATAGATTAATTCAGGATAAAATAAACATTTTAAAATTAGATTATTTTTAATCATAAAAGGAGATATTTTATTAGAAATTGGGACAAAGGGTACTACTTTCTTAGTTCTTCCTTTCACCTTGCATTTCCTCTTTACTTTTTTCCACCACTAAAATTCTCCCTCAATTGCTCTCACAAATATCACAAGGAGACCTTTTATCCGAAGCCCTAGAACAGTTGGTCTGGAGGCAGAGGGTATCCTCATTGGGTGGTGTGGGAGAGTTTGGTCACAAGTTCGAAACCTCAGGATAACGCTTGGCATGCCTTCGCCTCTTGGGGGAGCTTGTCACACCTGGCTTGCCAAGTGTGGTTTAACTGGCTGACGTGGTTTGCAGGCTATTGCGTCAGTCCGGGGTTTATCCTGTGCGCACTCGAAAGAGCAGCGTCTGCGGGTTCCTTCGTCAACAAAAAAAATATCACAAGGAGATCCCACGATATTCCTAGAACATCATTGAAATGTTCGAAAATCCTTGCGTACAATTTTATTGTTATATATTATTCATAACTTTCAAAACTTGAACTTTACGTAATGTATTCTCTACCAAACAAACTATTTATCTATTCTTATGCTCAAATTTATGTGGCGCTGTGATTGAAAATACGTATATATTCTCCATATATTTTATAATTATTATTTTAGTGTAATTATGTAAAGTAGATATTCTCATACGATTAGTATTACAATTGTAAACACAATATATATATATATATATATTGTATTAATGAAAAGACTCCGACAATGAGAATTTCATAATTTTACATGGTATCAGAGTCAAACTCTAAACATCTTCCCTACCCTTTCGACCCCCTGATGTGCGATTTATACACACGCTTAACGCAAGTGCACGTATCGTTACAAGTAATATAGTATAGGCAAGACCGAACATCGTCCTCAGGGACTGGTTTTCAAGTACCGATTATCTATCCTATGGTATCTATTTGGTTAACGTTAATTGATTGGGAATTTTAGACTAATAATGCAGGAAATAAACTAATTATGAAAATACTTTGATTTAAAACAGTTATAACGGAGAATTAGGGCTTCCAAGATCATAAACTATCCACTTTATTCAATCCTTAATACAATTAGACTGACTTCTTCTTCTACGTTAAGACAACAGGTTAACTAGACCATTTTATACTCATGTTAAGGTAATATAAACACTCAACCCCAATGGAGACCCCTTCTATCTTTCGATGACAAGATTGACTACAAAGGAGGATTAAGAGCAATAACTTATTAAGCTACACAAGTATCGGGGTACTTTCGTCCACGATTTAAACCTATGTTTATTCAACTATAGCATATTCACAATCTCCCCTTTCGGATTTCGATTAGAACTCATATAAGTGATGATAACTAGTGATCAGTTAATTATCAAGCAATCAAAACAACTATTGAATAAATCTTAAATAAGTTAAGAAGAAACCAAACTAATATATTAATTCATGAATAGAGTTTCAAGTGAATCACAAGAAAATCCCTAATAAAGTAATTAGCTCCTAGCCATAGTCACGCTAAGAACTAATATAATCTTCATACATTAACTGAAATAAACAAAGCAAAAGAAAGAAAAGAAAATACTTGAAAAGCCTCCAATCTTAGCCTCCTAAGTTGTGTTGTATGTACAATGAATGGATGAATCCCCCTCTAGAGAATGATTTAGAGAATATATATAGCCCAAGAATCCTTTAGGTCAAGGGTTAGGGATTATGTAGGTAGGAAAAGTTATCCCTTTTGGACTCTGAAAACGTGTCAAATTCGGCCCAAAACGTTAAAAATACCGCGTCGGCGCCGTGGCCCTGCAGCCAGGCGCCACGACACCTGAAAATCATAGAGTTTCGGACAACTTCAGTGGTCGGCACCACGGCGCTGCTGCCAGGCGCCGGTGGCGTTTTTTCGACGGTTCTTCGCTTCGTCGTCCAGTTTTCATCCGGGCTTCGTCTGATCTTTTCTATACTTCCCGGGACTTCTTAGACTTCATTTATTGGCCCCTTTAAGTGTGCAATTCCATCTCAATTAATCTAATTTCATCTTCTTTTCGTCATTTCTCCATTTCTGACCGTTGTGACACAAAAGAATGGAAAACGACCCTAATACTATACTAAACATAAACAAAATGAGTAAAATACTAACTAAAAATGACTCAAAAAGTGTGTATACACCGATCAAACACCCCCAAACTTAACTTTTGCTCGCCCTCGAGTAAAGATCAAAAGATAGAAATAAAGACACGAAAGAAAAGAAAATAAAATGACCCAAAGACACTGATCAATTTGCTGCACAATTGTCACTTAGAAAAGCATGAAGGTTAGTAGGATAATATGCAGAAACATATAACATAGATTTTTAGCATTCTAAACACTCAAGTCAGATATTTCGCAAATTCAATTCAATCATGCTCAATGGATGTAAAAAATATATAACTATGCATGTCAATTTCAAATTTATGTGGCATGTTCACTTGCTATTCTCCACTAATCATGGATACACATACTAGAGAACTTCAGGACTTTTCTAGGTTGTAATATAGGCTTAGGCAGGGGTAGGTAAAAATAGGCTTTTAGGCTCAATCTTACGTACCATAAGCTCTTTTGCTTTTCAATTCTTCATTTTTCTTTTTGATTCTCTTTTTAGCCTCATATCTATCTTTCCCTTCTTTTGTTTTGAGAGAATGAGGTATATGATGAATAGTAGGCACCCCCAAACTTAGGCTTTTACCTATTTATGATTACTTTTCATTGGGGTGCATCAAAATTGTTCACTCTCTTTTTGTCTCTTTTCAACACTTTATTTTCCAGACATTTCAATTTCTTCACTTATGTCACAAGTATGGAATTATAGGGTGTCAAAGAAAGATCTTATTTTTAGGCTCAAAGGGGCTGACTAGGGATACAATTTTAATGTCACGGATAGGCAAAAAATGGTAAGAAAGGACTAACAAAGAAATGTCTGAGTCATCTCCCTAACATGCATATCCTAACTATTTCGCCTCAAATAGCAAGCAAGCATACACATATGTTTAATCATTAACAATGCATAAATCAAGCAAGATACCCCAAATAATTCGATTTCATGAATTTTTGGCATATATATCCTAAGTGTTCAGATTTTCTGCTTCTAATTCCATTACATTATCCCACTTTACTTCATTAGGCGTTTCAAGTACCTACAGCATGCATGATCTTAAAAAAATTATGACTCAAAAACACACAAAACTAATCACAAAGACTCAAAACAATAAAACAAAATATAAGACACCCCCCCCCCCCCAAACTTAATCGACACATTTTCCCCAATGTGTGAAGACTAAAAATAGGGACAACTTACTGACACAACACATCGGTCATAATGGAGGTCTGGGAGGAAAAATTCTGGAATTTGCACGGAATCTGGGTTTCTGAACCTTCGGCGCCACGACGCTGATTCTTGGCGTTGTGGCGCTGACGACGGCTTTTCCCTTTTTTTTTCAGCGTTTTTGCTCCTTTTTCCTCAGAGTTAGCTTTCAGTCCACCTGTCATCCAACAACACAAAACAAGAACCCAAGACCGTGAGATTGTTCAAGACAAAATAAAACAAACTAAAGACAAAAAGCAAACTAACATAATTAAAAACATTGGGTTGCCTCCCAACAAGCGTTGTCTTTAACGTCTTTTAGCCGGACGAAGTTAACCTTTACGAGTGCCCATTGAATCCTTCTGCGAACTGCTTGCAATCCGCATAGTTATTGTTGCAGGTCTCACTTTTCCTACAACAATTTTTTCAACTAAGGGCTTAAGATATAAGATTATCCCCCAAGTACACAAGACATGTTTGTCTTCTAGGCTATCTATAATGTTGGGATCAGTGAGATTCCCAACATCTCTCAACTCTAGGGGGTGCCCTTGATGGTATGGACTTCCTATTTGGGGATCAACAGTGACCGCTGGTGGTATTTCTTTTGCAATAGGTATAGAAAAAAGAATTTTCAAAGAATCCAAAAAGGTGAATAATTGGATCTCAGTAATCTTTTCCTTCTCTACATCAACTATCTCGCCAGATTCCTCAACAGCTGGGTGTGGTTCAGGTTCCTCAATTTGCTAATCACTTCCCGCAACGGTGTCGCTAGGCAGACTTTCTTGAAGTGTATTGCTCATCCTATCCATTAGTTGCCCTATTTGTGTCTCCAAATTTCTGAGGGACACTTTTGTCTCATCCATGAACTGAGACTGGCACTTGGTGAGCCTGAGAATGTCTGTCTGCAACTCATCTAGATCTTCTTCCAGAACTTGTGGGTTAAGCTGTTGTTGATGAATTTGCTGCCCCTGATAGAAGTAGTAGTCCATGAACCCGTATATATATATATATATATATATATATATATATATATATATATATATATATATTGAATTTAACCTGCAAAATAAAAAAAAACAACAAAAAGATGCTCGCAGAACAAGTTTCTTGGAGCAACCAAATTAGAAATAAGAATAGATAAATCGATATTGAAAGTACGTCAGTCCCCGGCAACGACGCATTATCTATCCTATGGTATCTATTTGGTTAACGTTAATTGATTGGGAATTTTAGACTAATAATGCAGGAAATAAACTAATTATGAAAATATTTTGATTTAAATCAGTTATGACGGAGAATTAGGGCTTCCAAGATCATCAACTATCCATTTTATTCAATCCTTAATACAATTAGACTGACTTCTTCTTCTACGTTAAGACAACAGGTTAACTAGACCGTTTTATACTCCTGTTAAGGTAATATAAACACTCAACCCCAATGTAGAATTCTTCTATCTTTCGTTGACAAGATTGACTACAAAGGAGGATTAAGAGCAATAACCTATTAAGCTACACAAGTATCGGGGTACTTTCGTCCACGATTTAAACCTATGTTTATTCAACTATAGCATATTCACAATCTCCCCTTTTGGATTTCGATTAGAACTCATATAAGTGATGATAACTAGTGATCAGTTAATTATCAAGCAATCAAAACAACTATTGAATAAATCTTAAATAAGTTAAGAAGAAACCAAACTAATATATTAATTCATGAATAGATTTTTAAGAGAATCACAAGGAAATCCCTAAATAAGTAATTAGCTCCTAGCCATAGTCACGCTAAGAACTAATACAATCTCCAACATGAACTGAATTAAACAAATAAAAGAGAAAGAAAAGAAAATATTTGAACTAGGTCTTAAATCTTCTCCTCCTAGAGTTGTGTTTTATGTACAATGGATGGAATGAATCCCGCCTCTAGAGAATGATGTAGAGAATATATATAGCCCCAGAATCCTCTAGGTCAAGGGTTAGGGATTATGTAGGTAGGAAAAGTTATTCCTTTTGGACTCTGAAAACGTGTCAAATTCAGCGAAAAACTCAGAAATCCCGCGTCGGCGCCGTGGCCCTACAGACTCGCGCCACGGCGCTGAAAAACCTTCAGCGAAATCAACTTTCGAAACATTCAGCGCTGCGGCGCCTGAGGCGTTTTTTCTGGCGGATTTTCGTTTCGTCGTCCTTTTTTCGTCCGGACTTCGTCTGATCTCCTCTATACTTCCCGGGACTTCATAGATTTCATTTATTGGCCTCTTTAAGTGTGCAATTCCATCTCAATTAAGCTCATTTCATATTCTTTTCGTCATTTCTCCATTTTTTATCGCTGTGACACAAAAAAACCGACCCTAATACTATACTAAACATAAATGAAATGATTAAAATACTAACTAAATATTACTCAAAAGGTGTATATAAAATACACCGATCAAACACCCCCTAACTTAAACTTTGCTCGTCCTCGAGTAAAGCTCAAAAATATAATGAATGACACGAAAGAAAAGAAAATAAAAGATTCAAAACTCTGATCAATCTGCTGCACAAATGTCACTAGAAAACATGAAGGTCAGTTGGATAATATGCAGAAACATGTATAGCGAGATTTTTTTTTAGCACTCTAAACTTTCAAGTCAGATATTTCGCAAATTCATTACAATCATGCTCAATGGAAGTAAGAGTACCTAACCTATGCATGTCAATTTCAAAATTATATGGTCTATTCACTTGCTATTCTCCATTAATCATAGATACACATATTAGAGATCTTCAGGTCTTTTCAGGGTTGTAGGCTTAGGCAGGGGTAGGTAAAAATAGACATTTAGGCTCAACGTACGTACCATAAGCTCTTTTGCTTTCAATTCTTCCCTTTTTTTTTGATTTTCTTTTTCACCTCATACCTATCTTTCCCTTCTTTTATTTTGAGAGAATGAAGTGTATGACGAATAACAGGCACCCCCAAACTTAGGCTTTTTGCCTATTGATTATTATTTTTTTCACTGGGGTGCATCAAAATTGTTCACTCTCTTTTTATATCTTTTTCAATACTTTATATTCCAAACATATCATTTTGTCCACTTATGACACAAATATGGAATTATACGATGTCAAAGAAAAGATCTTATTTTTTGCTCAAAGGGGCTGACTAGAGATTCAATTGTAATGTCAGGGATAGGCAAAGAATGGTAAGAAAGGGCTAACAAAGAAATGCCTGAATCATCTCCCTAACATGCATATCCTAACTATTTCGCCTCAAATAGCAAGCAAACAGACACATAGGTTTAATCACTAACAATGCATAGATCAAGTAAGATACCCCAAATAGTTTGATTTCATGAATTTTTGGCATATCTATCCTAAGTGTTCAGATTTTCTGCTTCTAATTCCATTACATTATCCCACTTTACTTCATTAGGCGTTTCAAGTAAATACAGCATGCATGATCTTAAAAAAAAAAGTATGACTCAAAAATACTCAAAAACACACAAAACAAATCACAAAGACTCAAAACAATAAAACAAAATATAAGACACCCCCTCAAACTTAATCTACACATTGTCCTCAATGTGTGAAGACTAAAAATAGGGACAACTTACTGACACAACACAACGGTCATAATGGAGGTCTGGGAGAAAAAATTCTGGAATTTGCACGGAATCTGGGTTTCTGAACCTTCGGCGCCACGACCCTGAGATTCGGCGTCGTGGCGCCCCAAGTACTGCGGCTCTCTGAAGTTCCGGCGCCACAGCGCTTATTCTGGGCGCCGTGGCGCTGACGGCGGCTTTTCCTTTTTTCAGCGTTTTTACTCTTTTTTCCTCAGAGTTAGCTTTTAGTCCACCTGTCATCCAACAACACAAAACAAGAACCCATGACCGTGAGACTGTTCAAGACAAAATAAAATAAACTAAAGACAAAAACCAAACTAACATAATTAAAAATATTGGGTTGCCTCCCAACAAGCGCTGTCTTTAACGTCTTTTAGCCGGACGCAGTTAACTTTTACGAGTGCCCATTGATCCTTCGCGAATCGCCAGTAATCCGCATAGTTATTGTTGCAGGTCTCACTTTTCCTACAATAATCTTTTCAACAAAGGGCTTCAGATATAAGATTATCCCCCAAGTACACAAGACATGCTTGTCTTCTAGGCTCTCTATAATGTAGGGATAGTGAGATTCCCAACATCTCTCAACTCTAGGGGGTGCCCTTGATGGTATGAAATTCCTATTTGGGGATTAACAGTGACCGCTGGTGGTATTTCTTTTGCAATAGGTACAGGAAAAAAAGAATTTCCAAAGAATCCAAAAAGGTGAATAATTGGATCTCAGTAATCTTTTCCTTCTCTACACCAACTATCTCGCCAGATTACTCAACAACTGGGTGTGGTTCAGGTTCCTCAATTTGCTTATCACTTCCCACAACGGTGTCGCTAGGCAGACTTTCTTGAAGTGTATTGCTCATCCTATCCATTAGTTGCCCTATTTGTGTCTCCAAATTTCTGAGGGACACTCTTGTCTCATCCATGAACTGAGACTGACACTTGGTGAGCCTGAGTATGTCACCGCAACTCATCTAGATCTTCTTCCGTAACTCATGGTTAAGTCGTTGTTGATGAATTTGCTTACGATAAGTAGTAGTTCATGGACCTATATATATATTGAATTTAACCAGCAAAATAAAAATAAAAAATAAAAAGTGATAAAAAGATGCTCGCAGAACAAGTTAGAAACTTATTCTTGGAGCAACCAAATTAGAAATAAGAATAGATAAATCGATATTGAAAGTACGTCAGTCCCCGGCAACGGCGCCAAAAACTTGATGTGCGATTTATACACACGCTTAACTCAAGTGCACGTATCGTTACAAGTAATATGGTCTAGGTAAGACCGGATATCGTCCTCAGGGACTGATTTTCAAGTATCGATTATCTATCCTATGGTATCTATTTGGTTAACGTTAATTGATTGGGAATTTTAGACTAATAATGCAGGAAATAAACTAATTATGAAAATACTTTGATTTAAATCAGTTATGACGGAGAATTAGGGCTTCCAAGATCATCAACTATCCACTTTATTCAATCTTTAATACAATTAGACTGACTTCTTCTTCTACGTTAAGACAACAGGTTAACTAGACCGTTTTATACTCCTGTTAAGGTAATATAAACACTCAACCCCAATGGAGAACTCTTCTATCTTTCGATGACAAGATTGACTACAAAGGAGGATTAAGAGCAATAACATATTAAGCTACACAAGTATCGGGGTACTTTCGTCCACGATTTAAACCTATGTTTATTCAACTATAGCATATTCACAATCTCCCCTTTCGGATTTCGATTAGAACTCATATAAGTGATGATAACTAGTGATCAGTTAATTATCAAGCAATCAAAACAACTATTGAATAAATCTTAAATAAGTTAAGAAGAAACCAAACTAATATATTAATTCATGAATAGAGTTTCAAGTGAATCACAAGAAAATCCCTAATAAAGTAATTAGCTCCTAGCCATAATCACGCTAAGAACTAATATAATCTTCATACATTAACTGAAATAAACAAAGCAAAAGAAAGAAAAGAAAATACTTGAAAAGCCTCCAATCTTAGCCTCCTAAGTTGTGTTATATGTACAATGAATGGATGAATCCCCCTCTAGAGAATGATGTAGAGAATATATATAGCCCAAGAATCCTTTAGGTCAAGGGTTAGGGATTATGTAGGTAGGAAAAGTTATCCCTTTTGGACTCTGAAAACGTGTCAAATTCGGCCCAAAACGTTAAAAATACCGCGTCGGCGCCGTGGCCCTGCAGCCAGGCGCCACGACACCTGAAAATCATAGAGTTTCGGACAACTTCAGTGGTCGGCACCACGGCGCTGCTGCCAGGCGCCGGTATGCTGATTCTTCGCCGCTTGCCCGATTTTCATCCGGATTAAATCGATCTTTTTTATACTTCCCGGGACTTCTTAGACTTCATTTATTGGCCCCTTTAAGTGTGCAATTCCATCTCAATTAAGCTCATTTCATCTTATTTTCGTCATTTCTTCATTTCTGACCGTTGTGACACAAAAGAATGGAAAACGACCCTAATACTATACTAAACATAAACAAAATTAGTAAAATACTAACTAAAAATGACTCAAAAAGTGTGTATGAAATACACCGATCACCCCCCCCCCCCCCATCTCCTTGTTTCTGGCGGCACCCCTCAAACCTAATTTTTTCTCTTCCTGCACTGCCGAAAATAGACACTTCATGGCTTCTCCCGAGGGTTCCTCCTCCACCCCAACGTCACGCATCCTCCTCCTCCATCCTCATCTCCTAACTCCTTTCATCTTGTCTTCGCCGTAACAAATATCAAGAATATTATCCCTTTGTTTCTTGATCAAGAGGATGGATAATAATCTTCGTTAGTGGAATTATTTCAAATTCATGCGTGTGCCTACAATGTTCTTGATCACATCGACGCCACCACACCCGGTCCACCCGACGTTGACAACACGACATAGAAAAGGCTTGATGTTATAGACAAGTAACATATATATGGAACTGTATCCAAAGATCTACTTCATACTATCATGAAGACAGATGATTCAGCTCACGGACTATGGAGAATACTAGATGAAATCTATCAAGACAATAAACATACACGTATCGTGTATCTGGAGGAAAAATTCAATAACACTCATTTTGAAAACTTTGTGAATATGTCCGTCTAATGTAATAACTAAAATTAGTTGCAGATCATATATCTAATGTGGGCACACCAATTTCCGAAACGAAGATGATTTTGCAACTAATTAATAATTTACCAAAAGGTGAGTACGATAAATTTGCGATGATGATCCAACAAGTTGATCCCATCCTCATTTTTAACAAGGCCCGGTCACAAGTACTCTTGGAAAGACCATGTGTGCCAAATAGGATGAACATAATCAAAATGTGTTGGTGGTTGATGCACCGAAGATGACCAGTGCACCCGTCGGCGAGCCCAACACACGGAAAACCAACCGTCGTGTGGCAACCGTAGTAGCCGCAGGGTAGAGGCCGCGATGGTAGACGCAACAAAGGAAAAGGACGCGGGGGACGGTCCAATTTCGTCAGCCAAACACAGATGGCCAAATACCCATCTCAATGGGCCAACCACTACCCTAGCCAATTTTCGGTAGTTTTGCATCACCCTCCTGCCCCTAGCCAATTTCGGTAGTTTTGCATCACCTTTCTGCCCCTATCCAACAGTCTCGGCCCAACCGAGGCAGTGACAGTAACCCAACATTCTGAGGCCCCATCTAGGCCCACGTCTGACGGGCCAAACACTACAGGCCCACTTCTCGGTGGCCCAACAGCAACAACAACTATATGACCTCCATACTCCTATCGAACTGGACCAGGCCTACAACACTATGAATTTACATTAGCCCGATGATACCTGATATATAGATACGGGTGCCACATCCCACCTCACTCGTAACTTCGGTAATCTTCCTCACCTGTTTAATTTGAATAATCCTCAATTTATTTTAGTCAGAAATGGCAATCGCATTCTAATTCAATTCTATGAAACCACAAAAATTCCATTATCTCACCCTCCATTTTCTCTAAAAATGTCCTATATGCTCATAACATTATTAAAAACTTAATATCTAAATTTGCTAGTGACAATTATGTATTTATTGAGTTTGACCCTTTTGGTTTTTCTCTGAAGGACCTGCGTATGGGGACAATTCTTACGAGATGCAATAGTGTGGGTGACATCTATCATTTCTCATCCAATTTCGTTGCAAGTGTCAATCCACATACCTCTCTAGCTACAATCTCTCCATCAACTTGGAACAGTAGACTTGGACCCCAGAGAGCACCAGTTTTTAACTTTTTTAGAAGTCAAAATTTGATTCAATGTAATAAAGGAAAATTTACCCAAAATTGCTATTATTGTCCTTTAGGGAAGCATGTTAGACTTCCTTTTACGTCGTCTTTAAGTGTTACTTTTTCTCCTTTTGACACCATTCATGCGGATTTATGGATATCTCTCATTACTAGCAAACTGGGTCATAAATATTATTTGGTATTATTAGATGATTCTCTTATTTTCTTTGTGTCTATCCACTCAAATATAAGTCTCAAATTTACTCCACGTTTCTTGAATTTCGAACATATGTTAAAACACAATTTGAGAAGGACATAAAATCGTTTCAATGTGACAATGGTCATGAATTTGACAATTTCACCTTTTATAAATTATGTGCAAACAATGGCATGGTATTTCGATTCTCGTGCCCCCATACCTCACCTCAAAATGATAAAGTCGAAAGAATTATCTGCACCATTAACAAATGATCCGTACAATGCTCTTTCATGCTTCTCTCCCCCCTCCCTTTTGGGTCTATGTGTTACAAATGATAGCATACATTCTTAATATATTACCTACATGTACCCTTCAAAATAAAACCCCTACAGAAATTCTATTATGTTGGATCTCTTCCTATGGTCACCTTCGGACTTTCGGTTGTCTATGCTACCTAATCTCACCTCCACGACCCCTAAAAATTAGCACTAGGACTATTCCTTGCATTTTCTTAGGTTTCCCGTCGAACTATATGGGTACTTATGCTATGATTTGTCCACAAATAAAATCATAGTCTCTCGTCGTGTCACATTCGAAGAGAACGTTTTTCCATTTGCAAACGTTCAAAAATTTCAAGTCACTGATTATTGCTTCCTTGATGATCCGGACACCTCCCCTCTCATTAGAAACGCAATACATAGTGCTAGTATTTCTGATGTCCAGTCACGACACCTTACAACCCGTCAACCACCCCCATCCCGTCGACTACCCCCACCTACTACTCCCGTCATTGCCTCACTGTTACCATCAAATATCAATTGGACACAGAGAATTTAAGAAAGTACTTAGAAATTTTAGAATTTATGACCTAAAATAAGACATAGATATTTGTACTGCTATAAATTATCTCATTGAAAAATTAAAAGCTTAAATTAATTAATTATAGATAAAGAAGTATGAGATTTTTTTAAACTAACTAAACAAAGAAATACAACTTCTTAGGCATTGTTTCTCTTGTTTTCAGTTAAACACACAATCACTAATTAAACAAAGAAATATGCATGTCATAAACTGAGACAGTGGAATTGACATTTTAGACAGTGTTTCTCCTGTTTTTAGCTAAACAGACAATCACATAAAGTGGAATCCAAGATATCAACAAATAAATAATAAACTCATATACGTTAGCACCCACGAAGATATAAGTCATTGAGACAATCATTTAAATTTTAGAAGCCATATTTTTGTAACCATCTACTAAGAGGTCATTGGATTCTTTTAACGTGAATGAGAGATGAAAAAGTGCTACTGAAATTATTGCAAGTGTTAGAGTGTATTTTATATACTTTTTTGAGTTCTTTTTAATTAGTATTTTACTCTTTTATTTTATGTTTAGTATAGTGTTACGTGTGTTTTTCTTTCTTTTGTGTCACAGCGGTTATAAATGAGAGAATACTACTTTTGAGGACGAAATGAGCTTAATTGAGATGCAAATTGCACAAGCACAACCCAAAGAATGAAGCCTAAAAAGTGTCACGAAGAATAGAACAAATCAGGCAGAACCGGACAGGAATCCGAGAGGCACCGCGGGCCTGGCCAAGCAGCACCACGGTGCTATAGAACCGCGGTCAAGAAGAATTAGGGTCGCGACATAATATTTTCAGAAAGTCCGAAACTGAAACAACGTCGAAGGCACCGCGGTTCCGGGAAGCAGAACCGCGGTGCATCCATTCCAGTGAGCAGCCAACGAATTTGGCCAATTAGCACCGCGGTGCCTACGCGTAATTTCAGAAAAGTTGGGTCGAAATTGGACAAGGGTCCGAAGCAAGGTATTTCTCAAATATAAATACCCTAAACCCTGTCATTATTAAGCATTCTACTTTGGAAAGGAGAACGACAACTACAAGCTACAATTAGAGACATCTTATTGCTCAAGTTATTTTATTTTCCTTACTTTATTTCAGTTTATGGTGGATTGTAATTTAGTTATTGACATGACAATGTTTAGGAGCTAATTACTTTAGTAGGATTTTCATCGAATCTTCTTGAAACTCTTTCATATAGTTAATGCATTGATTATTGATTTTTTCTTCATCATATTAAGATCTATTCAATATTGTTATGATTGCTTGATAATTAACTAGCTATTAATTGTCATCACTTATATGATTTCGACTCAAAAGTCTGAAAGGTGAGATTTGAATATGTTGTAATTGTCTAGACATAGGTTAAAATCGTGGACGAAAGTACCCCGATACTTGTGTAGTATTCAAGGTTATTGTTCTTAATCCTCTTGTGTGGTAAAACTTATCATAGAAATATAGAAGATTTCTGCACAAGGTTGAACTTTTGTATGTCCTAACCGGAATATAATGACAGATTAGTTAACCTGCTATCTTAATAAGAAGAATGATCATTAGCATTGCATTAATACGTGAAAGAGTGGATAGTTAAGGAGATTGAAACCCTATTTTCTTCATAACTATTATAAACCCAAAGTATTATAATCTTTAGTTATTTTCTGCACTTAGTCATAATTCTTAGTTATAATTTTCAAACTAAAGAACGTCAACCAAATAGATACCATAGGATAGATAATAGGTACTTAATAAACCAGTCTTTGTGGACGATAAACTCGGTCTTACAGATCTTTTTACTTGAACGATACGTACACTTGCGTAAGCACTTAGAAATATCACAACAAGTTTTTGGCGCCGTTGCCGGGGACTGACGTACTGTTAATATCGATTTATCTATTCTTATTTCTAATTTGGTTTTTATTTTATGTCTTTTTATTATTTTTATTTGAGAACATCCTGTCGTGATCTGCGTGTTGTTTTTTATTAGTCTCAGAAACTTGGTTTATGCGAAGTAGGAGAGGAACATACCTTCCTATTCCTCTGAACCCTGAGATTGAGAGATTGTGCAGACAGAACGGGAAATAAAAGAGAATTGCTGACTCAGTAGCGATGAGAGATCAGCGAAACAACAATTTTGAGAATGATGAGTTACTGTCTGTCTTAAGACAAGTCCCTGCAGAAAGAAGCTTGGGGGACTATGTGATGCCGACTATTACAGGGGTGCAGACTTGAATCAGTCTTCCAGCTGTTGAAGCCAACAATTTTGAAATCAAACCAGCCATATTGCACATGGTTCAAAGCTCAATTCAGTTTGGGGGATTGTCGTCTGAAGATCCCCATTTGCATCTTGCAAATTTTCTGGACCTGTGTGCAACGTTTAAGTATAATATAATGATGTTACTGATGATGTCATTCGGTTGAGGCTCTTTCCATTCTCACTCAGGGATAGAGTAAAGTGCTGGATGAACTCATTACAGGTGAACTCCATCACTACATGGCAAGACTTAGCTCAGAAGTTTCTTGCCAAGTTCTTCCCCTCAGCTAAGGCAGCGAAACTCAGAGGTGAGTTGAATAACTTTTATCAACTGGAGGGAGAACCATTATATGATGCATGGGAGAGGTTTAAAGACTTGCAGAGAAAGTGCCCACATCATGGGATTGAGAAGTGGATGCTAGTCCACATATTTTACAATGGATTGTGTGGTACAACTCGTACCATTATCGATGCTGTAACAGGAGGTACGTTCATAAGAAGAGTGCCAACGAAGCACATGATTTGCTAGAGGATATGGCCACAAACAATCATTAGCGGGCCGATGAGAGAACAATGTACAGTAGGAAAGTGGTTGGGATTCATGAGCTAGATGTTATCACTGCATTGACTGCGCAGGTAGCCACTTTGACAAAACAGATGCAACAGAGCACAATGACAGTTAAAGCAGTTCAGACACATGTGAGTTGCGAAATTTGTGGGGGTCACCATACTTTTGATAGATGCACAGCAGTGGACCCAAATAATGTGCCCATGGAGCAAGTTCAGGCAGTGGGAATTTTCAGAGGCCCTACAATAACCCTTACTCCAATACATACAATCAGGGGTGGAGAAATCACCCAAACTTTTCATAGAGAAATGAACAGGGGCAGCAAGCACAGTTTCAGGGCCAACACCAGAAACAACAGCCACAAAAGAAGCCTGATGAGCTAAAAGCAGCACTGCTAACACTCACAAATTCGCAGACCCAGTTCATGACAGAAACTAAGTCATCTATCCGAAATTTGGAAGCACGGGTTGGACAACTGGCGAGCATGTTGAATAATAGAGAACAATGAAACCTTTCCAGCGATATTGTGGTGAATCCAAGGGAGCAGTGTCAGGCAATAAGCCTGAGGAGCGAAAACCAGTTAAAACAGGTTTCACCTAAATCAGTGGCTGAAAAAAAAAGAGTTGGAAAAAGCAACTGAGGCAGAGAAGGAGGGGGTTACTGATGACCGCCCTATTTTAGAGAAGGCTCCACCCGCATTAATGAGGGAGTATACTGACAAAATTCCTTACCCTCAAATACTGCAAAGAAGTCCTTAGACAAGAAAATTTTCAAATTTTTAGAGGTCTTCAAAAATCTTCATATCAATCTCTCATTCATTGAAGCTTTAGAGCAGATGTCAGCTTATGTGAAATTCATGAAAGATATATTGTTTAAGAAGAGAAAGCGCTGACAGACGAATGCAGTGCTATCTTACATAAGATATTTCCCCCTAAGTTGAATGATCCAGGGAGTTTCACCCTACATTGCACCATAGGGATGTGACATGCAAGCATACCCTGTGTGACTTGGGGGCAAAGTGTCAACCAAATGCCCCTCTTGGTGTTCAGAAGACTTGGTTTGAGAGAGGCAAGGCCAACGGCCAGCCTAGCCGATCGCTTCTACTGTGCATCCCCAAAGAATTATTGAAGATGTGTTGGTACAAGTGGGTAAATGCATCTTTCCTGCTGATTTCCTCATTTTAGACATGGAGGAAGATGAAAATATGCCCATGATCCTTGGGCGACCATTCCTAGCCACATGGAGAGCCCTCATTGATGTTGAAAAGATGGAGTTAATGCTCAGATTTCAAGGTGAGGAAATGGTGTTCAAAGTTTTCAAGCAGCCCACTGAACCTCAAGTCGATGCTAGATGTTTTGCTATTGGGGTAGTAGATAAGGTTGTGCCTAAGAAAAGCCGCACAAGTACTGATGCTAGTGGGGTACCACCAAAGCAGCATGAAGAACCTGATGGTAAGACTTCTGAACTAGCTCTTGATGAAAAAAAATTGAACTCCTCTGAAATCAGAACTGTGGAAAAGAAGAGAAGGAGGAGAAAGAGAATGGTTCTCAAATGGATATGCGGAGGAGACACTCTACCTCCTTGATTTAGTAAGTAACATGCGTCCGGCTAAAAGACGTTAAAGACAATGCTACTTGGGAGGCAACTTAATATTTTTATTTCAATTTTTGTTTTAGTTTGTTTATTTTGTCTTGAACAGTCTCACGATCTTGTATGTTAGTGTTTTTGGATGACAGATAAAGGCAAGGACTCACTCTGAAGGGCGAAGGCTTAACAATACATAAAACTGGAATTTTTTCGGAATTAGCACCGCGGTGCATGGTCAAGGGACCGCGGTTCCTCCTTCGACAGTGTGCAAAGTAATTTGTCCTTCATCCCAAACTTCCGTTATGACCGTTGTGTTGTGTCAGTAAGTTGTCCCTTTATTTTTTGTCTTCACACATTGGGAACAATGTGTCGATTAAGTTTGGGGGGCGTCTTATTTTGTTTTATTGTTTTGTTTTTTGAGTCTTTTTTATTTGTCTTTGTGTTGTTTTATGTGTTTTTGAGTCATAATTTTTTTTTATGGATCATGCATGTTGTAGTTGCTAACGATATTGAGTGGATAAAGTGGGATAATGTAATGGAATTGAAAGCAAAAATTTATGTGTTTAAGTTAGATATGCCAAAAATTCATGACATCTAATTATCTGAGATATTTGTGCTTAGCCTATGTGTGTCTGTTATGGAAAGAAAGGTTAAAAAATGTCTAGAAAATATGTTTGCTTGTTATTTGAGGCGAAATAGTTAAGATGTACATGTTTATGGAGATGATTCAGACATTTCTTTGATAGCCCTTCTGACCATTCATTACCTATCCTGACATATTGTATCACTAGTCAACCTCTTTGAGCCTAAATAAGATCTTTCTTTGACACCCTATGATTCCCTGTTTGTGCCATAAGTAATAATTGAAAATATTGTGATGAGAAGTGTTGAAAAAGAACAAGAAGAGAGTGAAAAATTGATGCACCTTAATGTAAAATATGCAAAAGCCTAAGTTTTGGGGTGCTTGTTATTTATAATGTATCTCATTCTTTAAAAAGAAAAGAGGGGGAAAATATGTATGAGATTAAAAAGAAAGTCAAAAGATGGAAAAAAATTGAATAAAAAATGTTTATGGTACGTAATTGAGCCTAAATGCCTACTTTTACCTACCCCAGCATAAGCCTACAATATAACCCTTGAAAGTCCTGATGATTTCTAATATGTGTGTCTATGATTAGTGGAAAATAGCAAGTAGACAGATCTATAGCGTTTTGGGAAAGATGAAATGAAATTGACATGCATAGGTTAGGTGTTTGTATTTCCATTGATCATGATCTAAGTGAATTTGCGAAATATCTAACTTGAAATCCTAGATTGCTAAATGTTCATGCTATGTATGTTCTAATATATTATCTCAATGTTCATCCATGATTTTGAAAAAGCGTTGCTATAGCTACTTGATCCAGTTCATTGAGTCTTTTGTTTTTATTTTTATTTTTGTTTAGTGCTTTACTCGAGGGCGATTAAAGCGTAAGTAAGTGGATTGCTTTCATTTTTTTTCTTTTTATATGTTACTTCTCAATCACAATTCTACAGACTTTTTGATAGATTATTATTCTCTTGAGGTATTTGAAACGTACGCTAGCTCTACAAAAGCTTAGAATGGATAATATTCTTTCACCTCCCTTAATTTAACCTTTTCTTCATTTCAAGAAACTTTTTATGCCAATCTATCTGTGAGTGATCATGATGTCACAAAATCTTGTAAACAACACAAGTTACGTAGTTTGAGGATATAAACAAAGATATTCTACATATATTTCCATATTTATCATCAAAAAAAGCAAAAATATGACATAAGAGTGTGGTATATATAGTGATGAATATAGAATGTATGCGTCTATTATTGTGTTATATTAACTCATGGACTTCCCCAAGAAATATATCACGTGCAGCAGGATGAAAAAGAAAACCCTAATTGTAAGAAGTTATTATGAATATAATGATCATGGATGTAATGATGATACTTAAAAGTCAATCAATATAGCAATAGTGATGAAGCTTCATATAGAGGAGTAAAAATATACTAATAGAAATTTAAGAATGGTAATGAGATATGAAAACTCTTACTCTTAACCCTGTGGCAGGAAGAGTGTTAAGAGTCAAAATGCTCATGATTTTACCAATCTGCTCTTGTCCATAACTACTTTTAACATTAGCTGATGACCAAATCCGTAACATGAAAAGCTTGAATTCGACTCACATCACGATATTGAATAAAAAACCTTACCTCTTACACAAGTTTTATGATCCTACATATTGAGAACGTAATTATTAAGTAAATAAAAATGTGTTATCTAATCATTGTTTGTTTGGCACATAAAAAAAGAATTAAGCATGCACGTGAGAAAGCGCGTAGAGAATATAATTAAGTAATAATAAAAATCTATACTCTTTAACAATTTAAAATGAAATACACTTTAACAGATTTAAATATACATAATACATATGCACCTGCATCCAGGAGATTAGAAGGGAGTGTTAAAACCCTATTTTTTACAGAGTACAAATATACATGTATGTGAGAGCAAATTTATTAAAATTTCAACAAATAATTAATATTAGATTTCAAACCTATGATTTCAAAGGTGGTGTACTGACTTCGATGATAAGAACTTGAAGATTGAATCTGTCGAGTTTAAACCCGGAATATGTCTTTGGGTGCTCATAAAGAGGAAGCAAGATTTGGGGGGAATGAAGCCTGGTCCGAGACACTAACATATGATCCCTTTTGAAATTGGATCAAGTTGGTGGCCTCGAGCCAAACAACATTCCCCTCAAAACATTAATTGCTAATTCCTCTTTTTCATTTCATCAATCTTCTTCTTTTTCTTCATATTTTGGTAGAAGAATGAAAAAGAGAAGTAATTTATAGTGAGTATGTTGTGTGAGAATTAATGAAAGATGGGATAATAAATATAGGATGGGGAAAGAAAGAAAGGACACAAAAGGGTCATAAAAGCATAGCCAATAGAGAGCATGCCATGACCCTACAACTATAACAAGTTAAAATTGGCTATAGAAATGACCACGTACGACCAAATTAATACACCCTCTCTCTTTATTCATGTGTCACTCTCGTTTTACCCCATCTTGACTTTAACAATGCACACACCAGACATTTACACATTATACATGGTTAAATTTGTACTACTTGTTAATGATTTGTTTTACACTATTTTTGTATTAGCTCGTTCTAAATATATGATAATATATCTTATATTTGGAAATAACTATTATTTTTGTCCCTTTATATATGAAAATATTACTATTTGTAGAGTCATATTATTTTTTCTTTGATTGCGATTTTCTCAAACTTTTTATAAAATATTTTGAATCATTAATTAGTTATGTTGACTTTTCATAAGTAGCTTGCAAATATATAAATTTATTTTAAGAAATATGAACAACCCCACACCAATTCGATCACATCGAAAATCAAGTGTTTTGACCTGATCGATACTCGGAATCACCTCACATAAATTGGAACTGAGGAAATAATTAACTTTAAACTTTCGCATATTATTCCTTTCAATGGGAGTTCTTATAGACACACAAATGTTAAACATATTTAAAATCACAAATTTTTAACTTTTTAAAGTTTTCCCCTTAGATATCGGGTTGAGTCAAACTATACCAATCAAATTGGAATATAGAAAGCAAATAATAGTATCCATTTCGGGAGCTAGAAAATAATATAATTACGGTTACAATACCTTACATACCGAAACTAGAATAATGGGATGTCAGTTTAATTAGATTTAGATCTATTCAATTATAGTATTACACTATTACTGTAAAAAAAAAAGGGGGGGGGGGGGGGTCGGAGTGGGGGATCTACGCATTATATTTCAAAAATTAGGATAGGAAAGACAAGGTCACAAGAAGAATGAAGTAGATATGCATCTATAGAATTGCTCTGTGACATAAATAGGTAAACTTGACAATGAAATGACATGTTCTAATTTCAG
The DNA here is from genome assembly GCA_029844215.1 of Przewalskia tangutica. Taxonomy (NCBI): domain Eukaryota; kingdom Viridiplantae; phylum Streptophyta; class Magnoliopsida; order Solanales; family Solanaceae; genus Przewalskia; species Przewalskia tangutica. The sequence goes on along the minus strand of CM056740.1, from coordinate 72,222,774 downwards.
AACAAGCTAGCAAAACATGACAATAAGGGTAATTAAATCGGGCATGACACCAAAAGATAGGGTAAAAACTAAACTTGCAAACAAATAAAAGAATCTTTTACGTAGTACTGACAAATAAGATGTGCAAAATTTACATGTTTTAGGTAAATATAAGCGTAAAATTATACTCCTATTTGTATAAATATAAAAGTAGCAAAAAATTGGTAAGAGGAGAAAAGGGGAGCCTCGTGCAGAGTGTAACTTCATTTTTCTAAGCTTGCGGGGGGGGATTTTGAAGACAGACATAATTCATGGACTAATTGGTTACTCTCTGGACCACTCAAAAACCTACTAACATCTTCTTACAACTGTCCAATTAGTATAAGTGAGAGCTAAACTACTACAGACGTTTGCAGACACAGATGTTCGAATCAGACAACAAAAATAATACAGTGTTTGGTGAGTGTTTTCAGACTGATCGTTAAGATACCCAACCGTCATTTTTGAAACTCATCTAAAGGTGGCTTCCCTGATCGCTTAAAAATAAAAATAAAAATAAAATAAAAAATACAATTCATTATATAATAATACTCTAATATCGTTCATTATATATTAATACAGTCCAGTCCAGTGCGACGTACCAAACGAGCCCCTAGGGTCTAGGTACGAGTTCAACTTAACTCAATAACTTTTGCTTAAATCGTGTTTTGTATTAGAAAGACATGTAATAAAATCTAGAGTAAAGATCTAATTGTAGATTCAACACCAAAACTAGTTATGAGTTCGGTGTCAAGTTCAAAACCTATAAACTTTAAATTTGTCTCGGTCTTCTGTCCTTTTATCCTCCTCTATGGAGAATTCACATAGTAACTGTCTATAACGTAAGAAATAAGTGAACAATGTGCACATTACATGAAAGTTCTATAAATTGTGAACTTTGTTTATGTAGAATCGGATAGTTCAACAGGTAAAAGAACTTGGTTGTAGATTATTTTGTTCGGATCTTAGTAATCAATGTAATAGGTGATAAATAGCTGGACATCCAAGTTAATTGGTTTTGCGAAACCTTTTCTTTTATTCTATTCAAGAAAGGTGATTCGTTGTTCTAGTGAAGTATAAACTTTACTCTTCTATCAAGTTCCACCCTCATGATCATTTGTTATGTTAGTAAGAAGTTTTGCTAAAAGTATTTCGGCTAGTTTATGTAATGACTTGGCTAGAATTGGTAATGTAAGTATCCTAGATTATGCTCTTGTGGACTATGTAATCCTTAATCTACACTAAAAATGAAATTAGCTACGAACTTCATCGTCAATCCGTTATTAAATTGCTCGTAGCTAATATTTGTTAGGTTGTAACCATGTAGAGAATTCCAAAACAGTCGTGTCAAGAACAGAATACACAAAGCAATCAAGTAGCCAAGGATGTGTTAATAATTAGCCTAAGGCAAGAAAATGAAGATTTCTCACAGTAAATTAAAGAAAAGAAAGCAGAGAGACACAGTTGAAAACAGAAACATGAAAAAGGCTAGCTACTCTATACTATGTTTTTACTGTATATAATTTCCTGAAAGTTGATTGAATTGAATCCATCTTTCACTCTTCAAGTTGACTCCTTAAAAATTACACATCTTCTATTGTCTAAAAATATGGACTATCTACTGTATGTCATACTTCAAAATTGATGAGCAATATTATCATGGTTGGAAAATTATTTTTTTACCTTTATTTAAGTTTTCCATCCGGTGTGTCCGATACTCCTATTGAAGTTTCGGCTATTTTGAATTGCACCGGTCGTAGGTTTCATTTAAGAAGGAAGTGCTTCCTAACAAGATAGTCTCCATACTCAGGGTTCAAATTCGAATGCTCGAGACCTCTAATTAAGCGTAGAGAGATCTTATCAATCCCACCACGACCTTTCTTGGTAAATTTTCCATTTCCATTTTATACTCCCTTTCCATTACCATTACAAAAAAGCTTCTTCTTCCTTAGTTTCAAACTGATTTTCCTTTAAGGACATTCTTTTGTAATGTTATTCCATTTGTCTCAATTTATATAATACATTTTTTTAATTAATATAAAAATGAATTACACATTTTCTTATTGGATAATAATTTAATTTTAAACTTTACATGTTACGCTTAGCGAGATAATTTATAACCACACAAATATTTTTGGTTTGTTACCACATGATTCAAAAGTATTCCTTTTTTTCTTAAATTTTGTGTTCAGTCAAACTACATCATATAAATTAGAACAGAGGAACCACAATAGACCCTTGTGGTCCTGTCCTTCCCCGGACCCCGCGTATAGCGGGAGCTTAGTGCACCGGGCTGTCCTTTTTAAGGGAGTAATATCTCTACTCCCTCAAAGATTGTCTTAATTTGACTTGACGCAGAGTTTAAGAAATAAAGAAAAACTTTTGAATTATGGTCCAAAACAAGTATTAGATATTTGTGTAATTGTAGATCATCTTGTAAATGCAGAAAAATGTTAATTTTTTTTGTGACAAATTAATAAGAAAAGTAAGACAATATTTTTGGTACGGATGGAGGATTAGTTTCTTGGTGACAAGAGTGGACCACAATAAAAAGTCCTTTTGAAAAGGTGCCAAGTGATCTTTTACATACTAGTACTACTAGCTAACGAGTGTATTTAAATTTCCAAACACCACATATATACATATGGAGTTGTGAAAATAGAAAAACTATTACTCCATATCTGTCGTACATGTGACACGACTTGATTTGTATATTTCGGATGAATTTCTTAGTATGAATAGTACTTTCTGTTTGTTTTGCCATTGACTCGAGGTGAAGATGTTGCAGTGATTTAATAATACTACTATGTCTCGATTTATTTGAAGGTGGATCAGTTTGGCGGTCAAACAATATTTTTTTAATTTAATTTTAAATATTAATTCTTCAAATATTTTATAATAAAATTTATATATTTGAAAACTACATAAAAAGTATTATAAGTATGCATAATTAATACTCACTCCCTCCCAATTTAAGTATCTTACTTTCCTTTTTGGTCGGTCCCAAAAATAATATTTCTTTCTATATTTAATATGTTTTTCAATTTCAATACAAGTTTAAGATCACAAGATTTAAAAGACTTCACACATCTTTAATTTAAGATCATAAGATTCAAAAAATATTATTTCTTAAACTTCGTGTGAAGTCAAACTAAGATACTTAATGAGACGGATTGAGTAATTCATAATACATGAAAAGAGTTAAAGAAAATCGGAATAAAAAAAAGAACTATTTGATTTCTAAATTGATAAACCTTTGGGACGTAGGGTTAATTTATTAGTAATGAAATATGGTTTTGTGACCTGGAAAACATGAAATTCCCAAAGCTACTTTTTAACTTCTCGTCTCTTTTTTCTACATCTTTCACATTGTTTTTCTACCCACTATTCACATACACAAATTATGCCTTCATTTTTGCAAGCTGTAACTAGCTATTGCCTGTACCTATTTGTCCTCTACTCCTTTACTGCAAATGAATTCAAGAGTGGAAAGAGTTTGAAATTTTGAGTTTATAGGTTTTAAATTGGTATAAAAAGTCAGTTTATTGTGTTTTGCTTTATATATATTAAGTAATTCTTTTAATATAAACACGAAATTTGAGCCAAAAGTATCGAGTTTTTTCACTATTTTGTATGCATGAAATAATTTCATTTTATCACAATTTTATGGGGTTGAGGATAAAATTATAGGTGTCTACCGGGTCGACCAGGTTACCGGTTCGGATTACCGGCTTACCGGGCCTACCGGACCGGTTCATTATCGGATTTCCGATCTATCCGTGCGGTTCGGGGTTGAACCGGTCGATCGGACTGGCTTTATTTTTTTTATTTTTTAAAAAATTTCGAAAATGTAAATTAAATTCAAATTAACTATGTAATATAATATAGTTTTATATTTTAAAATTTATAGTTAACTTTGTATTTTATAGTTTATAACTTTATACTTTATATTGTAGTTATACTTTTATTAAATTAATAGACATAACTCATAAGTTAACAATTAGAAAAATAATAAAATAAAAACTAATGATAAGATGTAAACTTTTTAAGTTTCATTATTCATAATGTTAAAAAGAGTACATAATGAAGTAATAATAATTTTATTTATATATTATGCATCCTTCTAACAAGTTCTTCGTAATTTATAGGTTCACCGTTCATTGAATTATTGTGGATCCATAGCCGCTAAATCTGGAGTATTCATTCCAGTTCCGTTTCCGCGGTTCCGCCGCAACTTGTGTTGTTGTAAAAGTGCTTTATATATAATCATATATCTAAAGATTCATTATCATCGTCTTCATTGAATCCTGCAGATGTAGACACAGAAGCAGAACTAGAACGAAGATTAGTACCAGAGTTGTTGTTATCAAATAATGTAACTGCAACTTTATATTTTATACTTAATTTGTTGTTGACCAGTGTGTCAGATGAACTTTCTCTACATGCCTAACTATATTGTCCGTCCCCCGTCATTACCCCTTCTCTTATGTTTATAAGTTTGCCCACAAATATTACATTTAACTCTATCAATGTCCCCAATTCTATCATAAAAGTTCCACACTTTACTCTTTTTTTTTACTCGGTACTTCTGATAAAGGAGGTCTACGACTACGACTACCACTAGCAGCACTAACATTGTGTAAGCACTTAGTAGGTGTAGGAATTTGATTTGGCCGACTGTTGTAAATAAAATTGCATCTCATCACAATTTCGACTTGTGCTTGTATGTGTTGTTGTAAAAGTGTTTCATATATCTAAAGATTCATTATCATCGTCTTCATTGAATCCTGCAGATGTAGACACAGAAGCAGAACTAGAAGGAATATTAGTAGCAGAGTTGTTGTTATCATGTAATGTAGCATAATATTCATATAATTTAGTTAAATTAGTATCAAGTTTACTTATGCAATCAATCGAAGATGGAGTTTCTGTTGCACCTACTTCCATATAATTATATAAACAAAATATTAAATTATGACAATCTACTTTATTAATACAAGGATTTAAGACTGCATCAATACAATAAATATCAAGAATAGAAAAAAAAATTAAACTTTTCAAACATAAATATAACTGCATCTTTATATTTTATATTTAATTTTAAACCATAAAGTAAATATGCAATTTCAGCTATATGAGCTAAACCATTACAAACTGTTGGGTAATAAGATCCTGAAAATTCAACAGTAGCAGTGTAAAATTTACGCAATTTTTTTAAAAGTTCAGCAATTGATTTCCAATGTTCGTCGGTTAACATATAAATCAAGTTCTTACAATGAGCATTTGCAACATGTGTTATGGGGTCTTTATACTTATAACATTCTTTTAAAAATAAATAAGTATAATTTCACCGTGTAATAATCTCATCTGGCATGAATTTTGGTCTCAAATTAAATTATTTACATTTTTCTTTAAATTCTATAATTCTATTTTTTTCTATTATTACCCTGAATAACTCCAACAGCTCTTCGGACAAGTTTTAATTCAGTTGCAAATAAATCAAGACCACTTTTAAGCATTAAATTATAAATATGACAAGCACAACGAACATGAAATATATCAGGAAGTGACAGATCTAATTCCGCTTTTAAAAGATCTACATCAGCAGTATTATTAGATGTATTATCAAATTATATATAAAGTATTTTTTTATAAAGATTATAATTTTTTGCATAAGCCCAAATAGTTTCGCTTATATATTTTTCAATATGACTTTGATCCTCGTCATACGAAAAAGCAATAATACGTTTTTCCATCTTAAAATTTTCATCAATTCAATGACAAGTAATTGTTAAATAATCATAACTGTTTAAAGCATGCCCAATGTCTGAAGTAAAACTAACTAGACATGGAAGGTTAGTGAACAAATATTGCAAAAAAATAACATAATCATTATAAAGTCTAAAAATATCGGCTCTACAAGTACTATGAGGAACACCTTTAAATAAAGGATTATATACTCTTTGAATATATGTAATTAAATATGAAGAAGAAGCAAAAAAAAAAGGTAAACAACCTCCGACAACTATTTTTGCTAATTCAATGCGATCCTTCTTGGGATCGTATTTAACAAGGCCTCCCGTTAATGGATTAAGTTGTTGTTGACCGGCTTCTAAATCAGAGACAGAAAACCAGTGTGTCGGATGAGCATGCTCTACATGCCTACCTATAGTGCCCGTCCCCCCGTCACCACCCCCTCTCTTATGTTTATAAGTTTTCCCACAAATATTACATCTAACTCTATCGGTGTCCCTAACTCTATCATAAAAGTTCCACACTTTACTCCTTTTTTTCCTACTCAGTACTTCTGGTAAAGGAGGTCTACGACTACCACTAGCAACACTAACATTGACAGAAGGCACACTAGTAGGTGTAGGAATTTCAGTTTCAACAATATTATCTATATGAAAGTTATCATATTCACTAGCTTCTATTCCAAAATCTTCTTGCATTTGATCATAATCTATATTCTGATTAGATGATGAAGAACCTCTAGAATTTTTACCCCTTAAACTGATTTATGCATTCCCCTTCGCAAATTTATTATAAAATATTTAATTTAATTTAAATAATCAACAAATAAATATGACAATTAAATAAAATAATTAGAAAATGAAATGAGTGTACCAAACTTCGGAATTCAGAATTTAATTAAAACTCGAAGTCTTGCGTCTTGCTACTTTGAAAATTAATAATAATAATCATAATAATAATAACTTGAGAATTGATAATAGAGGGAATTAAGAGAGTATGAGAATCGAGAGAATTGTAGAAATAATTGTGTGATAAAAATGAGAGGAATATAGAGTATTTATAAATTTTTTAATGAATAAAAATGTAATTAATAAAAAATTAATAAACAAAAAAAAATGGGGCAAAAACGGTCAAATGACTGTTGCCCCACCCCACCACAGCTCCCCCCACGGTAATATTACCGTTGGGCCAACAACCCTTTTATTTATTTATTTTTAATTTTAATTGTTCGGACCGGTTAACCGGTAACATTACATGTTTCCGTTACCGGTCCGGACCGGATTTGACTTACCGGATTTTTTAAATGACCCGTGCGGGTTGGGGTTGGGGACCAAACCAACCCCTAACCCGTTAAGGCTTACCGGTCCGGACCGGACCGTGTCCCTTACCGGGTCGACCGGTCCGGTTACCGGTTAAACCGGACCGGTAGGTGGATAAAACATTGTAACTTGAATTATTTGGAGATTAAAGAAGGATTTTGCTATTCTAAAAACAATGTACATGTTTAGCAATAGCTGCGAATATTGTTTAAGTAACTGCAACAGAGAAATGTATCTGTTCTTTTGTACTTTTGCATTTGTTAATGGATCAAATCATACATAGTTGTAATTTTAATTCTTAATTATTCATGCACATACATTTTCTATTTGTGAGTTCATAGTTCATACATGCATCGTGTTACTCTGGGTTGTAAGCATTTTGAAAATAATATAATGAATTAATTAATGAATTCAGAAGCACAACAATCAACATTTGATTGGAGTAGTTAGTAAAAGCTGAAGCAATTTATTAGTAGTTTGGACACTTCTAATCATTCTGGGAATAATGTACCTATAATAAAGTCTTTCGTTAGGAAAGGGTGCATTGGGACTGTGGGAGTAGTTGAAATAATACTTGGTGGACTCCTTTTTTGTGCACACATTTCAATTACCAAATATTTTATTAAGTTAATTCTGAGGAATGCAATAGAGAAGATTCTTTTGCATTATGAAACAAATGAGAAAAAATAGAAACAAAGCAAAGCTTAATGTTCAATTGTCTTTCATGTTGTTATAGAAACATAGACGGCAAGTAGAGCCATCAACCAAATTCTAGTGGTGCAGAGATATTTTTGTGCAGTAAAAAAATTGATCGAAGAAAATTAAAACGCACCGTTTCATCCAAAACGACGTTGTTTTGATGGAAAATTTCCAAAAAACTGGTGGTGTAGTTGCACCACCTTGCTTAGAGTGTATCCGCCACTGACCGGCACCTCGATTTTCTTTTCTCCTTACTATATTAGCCTAACTTTGGACGTCTTTCATATTAGTAATATTACGAGCTGGTATATAAACATGTGTTTTACTTTTGTTATTTACAAACAAGAAATGAGTGGACTTTCTTTCAAATTCAACTATTTGACAATCATCGTCCTTCTGCTTATATTTCCATTTAGTTATTGGTAAGTAGGAGTAATAAACATGCACATAGTGTGAACGAATCAACAACATATCCACCCAGTATAATACTAAGCGAACTATTGCCCACAATTTAAACTTAGATAATTCCTTGTAATGGCTGTAGATTGGGGGCACTATGACCAATTCTGTCATCAGTCTAATACGAAGGATATGCGAATGTTCGTTGCTAATCTTTCTTAGGTAAAGTACGAAGGCGGTCATCGACTCATTTCGTACTGGAATTTATTTAGGTCAAACATGTATCGAATCAAAACTTTTTAATTTTTAATGAATAGATCCAATCACAACTTCAAATAGGATTGAAAAACTACATCTTAATATTGTTCAATATTCACCTACTAAATGGTAACGTGCATCCTGATTTACATTCACAAACAATTTAAACATTTGGAAAATATTTGATTTGAGATGAAAATAAATATTCGAAAGTTGACTTGAACTTCAAAAGATGATACCTAATACAGTAACAAAGATAAGCGCCTTTTTAAGAAACAAAAACCAACACCATAGCAAAATAAGGCAATTACTATGTACTACTCATTTTCAACAGATGTAGAATATTGATCACATTCATGTCCTCGCATAAGAAAAGAAAACACTAGGCGGAAACAGTAAATAAAATAGCTTGACAATTGCATATTGACAAGAGCTGCTCTTAAAGAACATAAAGCTAATCAATTGAAAAAGAATCGGGCACCTTCAAGAAATATGAAAGTAGCAAAAACTCTTAATATACTTCCCAAATACAAGTCAATTGATCTTTAATGTAAAACCAAATAGGAAATCCAACAATAAATCCTTTCGATAAGAAAATCCAAGCAACTACAAATCGGCAGCAATAGGAATTCAGCATTTACTTAATCTTCTTTTTAGGCCTCAACTGCAAAAACCCAAAAAAAAAAAAGAATCATTGTTGTCAGCTAAACGAAGTGTCAATTTAAATTCAAGGAAATAAAGATATTTTAGGCATTTAATGAGATAACCTGGTTGCTGTGTCCACACTTCTTCTTGCGGCAGTTGACAGCACGAGGATGCAACCGAGCATAGCACCTTCAGATATGTATGCATTAGAAACAACTATTGAAGAAAAAAGAACAAGAACATGAAGACAGAAACATATTAGCCAACAGAGAGATGGAAATAACTGACATTAAAGGTCAGCATGTTACAAGAGGCCAAAATTCCATTTACTAGGTGCCATAAACAAGCATAGTCACTACATTGGATCCATTGAATTTCTACTCACTTCGAAAAAACAAAAGTTAAACTAGGCTATACCAACCTGCCAGAACTTTGACAAATCTGAGAAGCAATTGAGCGGTTCATAAATGTTTAAAAAGGATTGTGTTTCTAAAAGACTGGTAAGCTTCGCGCGTAGTGAACATAACTTGTATGCAACTCACAACTATCTAAACCAAGGCAGATGCTGCAGATCCTAGAATCTTGGAATTTAGCAGCCTTGGTACGATTCAGCGGAGTGTTGGTAAGGCCTACGGTTCCCAACGCACAAAGTACACACTAATTAAAAAACTAATACTTAATTAAGCTATTTTCTCAAATACCCTTAAATTTAAGGTCTCTTTTAAATTTCATCTTATTGTAAGATACCTACATGGAGTTGGAAATATCTTGCAAGATCAAGTTGGAAATTTCAACACCCCCGAAGATTTGAAGTCAAAAAATTCAACTGGGGCTTGAAAGATTTAAAATAGAGATGATCTTGCTTATACTTTAGACTTAAAAATAAGGTTCTTATCATAAGGTAAACTTAAAAACAAAATGTCACGGTAAAGAAATTACACGCTTCTGCTGCTGTTCATGAAAGAACTCCCACTTTGAAGACAAATTTTACTTTATGTTAAATACACTTGGTATGTTGTTGTTGAAGGCTATTGGTGTGAGAGTTGTCTTAACTAGTTAATTTGCAAAGTGGAACATGTGGCTCCCTATTCTTACATCATTCCTCTCTCTCTCTCTCTCTCCATCAACCCGGCGTCACCCCCTTGACCAATCATTTTGCTCTTTCTTTCCATCTCTTCTTCCACCTCCTCCCGAGACCATCCTTTTGAGCAAGAAATCATAACAAAAATACAATCTTTACAAGAACATAACAAATCGAAGCACCCAGAAAACAGAATATACCTGTAACTGTACCCCCGAAAACTAAAGACTCGTTTTCCCTCAAATCATAGACACACAAGTAAATACTCAAAACCCATAAACTCGGACCACTTTTAAGCTATTTTGCTTGGACTCTTCAAAAGTAAAACATTTTTGGAGAATCAGACACGGGTGCGGCAACAAATTTGGGGAGTCCGAGCAACAAAGTTTTTAAGTAGTCAAATCCAAGTAGAAAACATCAAATCTTTTCAAGAACTGAAAACTTAAGAACTACAAAATAATTTTCCAAGGCAGAGCAAAATAAAAATAAAGTATCCAGAAAAACACTAACACCAATTAAACAAACACAGTAAAACTTCAACTGCTAGATAAGTTCAATGTTTATGAAATCATCTGAACGTGACAAACTTTTGAGGTTAACATCCGGCCTACGTTCTTTTGGTGTAAAAGAACTGTACAGAGGAAGTGGATGATCTAGTAGATTTCTTAGGTGCCTTGTAAATCTCTCTTTTTACTATTTTCTGTCTTGTTTGGAGGTGGCCAGCATATCCTTAATGCTGTACAATACAACAGTACCAGTTTCAAAAGAAAAAAAATCCGGCCTACAGTATGGCACCTGTAGAGCAAAGCACGGAGATGCAAAGATGAAAACTAGCTTTAAGAAATTTAAGGAAAAATGTGTATTTCAAGACTATGGGATGTTGGCTGAATGCTGATGAGCATACACAAGTTCAACTTGGTCAGTGAAAGCAACCCTCCCACAACTAGTTATAACTTGTAACAATAAATTTCATGGTGGAGAAAATAAAGGACAGGCAAACAAAAAATTCTGATATTTGATTTGAAGGGTTACAATCTCTAGAATATCTGAAATCTAAAGAGAGCCTCTTCTGATTCTTCTCTTCAATTGTTTGACTGATTGTTCTTAAGTTTGAGTGACTTATATTTCAGGACAGGATTGAAGCTTGATCTCCCGTTTGAACTTGAACATGCATGTGAATTCAACATACAATCATGAACACTTTGACTAATTCCATGACAGTATTTAATGATCAAATGCCACAAACAAGCAATATGATTTTGATCAACTTGATATTTGATTTGCCGTCGTCCTTTCTCATACATAAAATGTATGACTTATTAGTCTTTCTTATTACCACCTCTTCAGTGTTCTTATTAGTCTTTATGTTCCTGTAATACTAACGGATCTATGGACCAGGGAAAACTGTAGCTACTATTAATTGTGGGTATCATGTAAAACTGTGAACCTCTAGCTTTTTTTATTTCACTTTTTTTCTTTTCTTTTTCTCATGTTCTTTATTTCTTTTTCCTTTCCTGATTCATTTAAATCTTTTTTTCTCCATAATTTAATATTATTCACCTTTCTTTCACTTTTTCTATACAATAAAAAAACAAATATACTCACTCTATCCCAATTTATGTGGCACAGTTCGAATTTCAAGAGTCAAATTTCTTAACTTTGACTCCTTTATTTTTGTTCTTTTTTATTTAGTTCTTTCTTTTTCGCTATATCAATCAAAAAAGATAACTACTATAGTACATCTTTTTATTTATTTATAAAAACAACATATTCTAGCATATAGTATACTAAATATAATATATCAGAAGCAATTGGTATTATATATATCATATACTGACAGGACATGGCATATATAATATACTGATACGATTCATAAAGATCAAATTCATTGCTTCAAGAATAACACTCAACTCACTCAACTCTATGATACCAATTTAGAATATATCATATACTATATCACAGAGGACTGGGTCTTTTCTTCAGGAAGAAAAACACTACTCAGTAGTCTATGATACCCACATGGTATAAATCATATACTGACAAGGTATCATAGAGTATTGGTTCGTTTCTTAAAAAAATATGTCACACAACAACCTGATATATATCAGGTAATGACATGGTATCATACAGTACTTCAAAAATAAACTCCTTAGTCCTCTATGATATCCACATGTTTTATATATCATACCCTGACAAATTCATTCCCTCAAAAGAAAAAAATAGAGTTTAAGCATAATTTTAATATTTAATATTTCTATCATTTTGAGCCGCTTTTACTTCTGAAAAAATACAAGAGAAAATAGCCATATTTTAGATATAAGTTTTTATGTTCATTTGAGAAAGAAAGAAAAATTTATAAAAATATATTTTTAATTTATTTAGATTTTACTAAATAAGCTAGTGACTTTAATATTTTTCATAATTACTTTTTGGTGGACTAATTATTTAATTTTCCTAAATTTTTATTATCTAAAAATAGTTCGCTACTATATTTATTTTTATATTTTAAAGAGAAAAAAGACGAAGAAAAGGGCAATGACAAAAAAAAGAAAAGGACTAAATAACACTTGCACGTGACTTCACTTTGCATAGTCACAAGTGAAGGTTACATGTGTGCACATGGCTTCAACGATACAAAAGTAATGGTCTGAGTTTGGACTTATGGATGGGCACTTTTGATTTTTTTTGTAATTTGAAGCCCTTCAATTGTGACAGTGCAAAGTATTTCTTTTTTATCCTTTTCTATTTATCTTTTTATTTTTTATTTTTTATTTTAAAACATTAAAATAAATGTAGTAGCTAACTATTTTTAAATGATGCAAATAATGAGTCCACTTTGCTAGCCTAGCCCATGATAACATCATATCCTAAATGCCTAAATTTGTGTCGCGTGTCAAATGACTTGGGGCGTCAAGTCACATGAGGAATACAATACGACCATGCAAAGTTTCAGATGACATAGAATGCCAAGTCAAATTGCAAGGCAACTAAAAATGTGTCACGTGTACCAGTGACATGTCATTGGGCATTATGGTGCAAATAATGAGCCCACTTTGCTAAGTTCATGATGTCATCATATCCTAAAAGCCTAAATTTGTGTCATATGTCAAATAACTTGGCGCACCAAGTCAAATGAGGAATACAATACGACCCTGCAAAGTTTCAGATGACATAGCATGCCAAGTCAAATTGTAAGGCAATTGAAAATGTGTCACGTGTACAAGTGACATGTCATTTGGCATTATCACGGTTTAGATTTGATTGGTCGGTAAATCAAGTCAACCAATCAAATCAAAAATATTGCCCACGTCACAACTTTTCACTTCCATAATTATAAATAGTGTTGATGTTGGAGGAGTGTTGTGACAACATGAGTAATCGGACAACATCGCTTATGAATATAAGGATGTTTCCTGCAGTGTTGTGACAACATCCCAGACAACATCTCTATAAACGATTTTGCCTATTTTTTCGGCCAAAACAGTGATTGTTACTGTGAGGTAAAAATGACTTAGAAAAACTAACCAGAAAGTCGTGTTTAAAACATGAGAAAAGAAGTCATGCTTGGAAGGAAAGCAACGTGAAGACCAAGTCAATGTAGTTAAGGATTTCATGGAGGCTGAATCGGCCCAAGCTGCTGCCTAATTTCTCTCAACTTCCGCAACCAACCAATGAGAATTTCAAGGAAGTTTCACACTATAAATAGAGGAGAAACTTCACTGTATCGGTATCCAGATTGCAAAGAAAAGAATAACCAAGGGAGCTCTCGGAAATTCACTCCAGAAACTGGATCAAACATCACTGCCTAAAGTAGTATAACATCTAGTCTCACATTACGATTGTTGCCCAGATTCTAGATTAAGCTCATTGTTGAAGCAATTGTAATGAAGATGTTGTATGTTTCTTTATAGATGTTTTGTATTTAGGCTGAAGTTATCTGCGACTTCGTTTTCTTGTAATTTCTTTTTATTTTATTTCTACAAATTGTAAAAAAAATCAATTGTAATTGTATATAATATATACATTACTTCTGTCACTGACCATCAAGGGCAATATTAATATATACCCTTGAAAATATAAACCTTGTGTGTTCTACTTTTTCCGCTGCATTTACTCTTTAAGGTTTATTATTTTTTTATAGAGTGTTGTCTCAAGTGTTGGCACAAAAATAAAGACAACATAAAAAACTGTTTGCTTTTCAACTTTTGGATCTTTATTTTACCAACGTTTATTTGCTTATCAGTAGCCTCGGTTCTAACAAATAGGGTCCTCTATAAACCAATAGATGAGTCAGATTCACACCCAGAAGCAAAAGAGAGCTTTATTGATCAAGAACTTCTGATTTATCTGCAAGTTGAGGTATTTGAAGATCAAGAATGAAGAGATCAAAATACTTGTATATGGCACTTGTGTAATTGAGTTCGTGATAAATATATTAAATTCACTCAAGGTTAACTTCAAATTCAAGATACAACTCCAAACCATCTAAAATTGAAGATTCTTTCTTTGATTGAAAGTTAGTTTGATTTTATTTTAACTTTAATCAATTTATACTTGAAATGAATATTACTCCCTCTGTCATTTATGTAGCACATTGTCCTTTTTTTATTTTAATCTATCCCTAAAAGATCACCTCTTTATATATAGAACAATTTAACTTTAAAATTCTAATTTTACCCTCAATGAGATAATTTATAATTACACGAACGCCCAAGGCGTGTCTTACACCAAGTTTTAAAAACACTTCCGTTCTTTCAAAAACTCTGCCTAGTCAAACGGTAAGACATAAACTAAGACAGAATGAGCAAGATTTTTGTATGTGTTTTCTATTCTATCTAATTATTTTCCTATAAAATTTAAATTTACATTTGTAAAATTGTTTTGTGCTAGAATGGATTTTATATTAGTTTTTTCATCTTCTGTTGGATTTTTAAAAGAAATTGCTTCTACATGGCGACCATCGCCCATGTATAATAAGCTTAATGCCCTGTAAAGGAGGGTGGTTAGATTGGATTTTCCTAGAATCGGCTAGGGTCTCCCAATCTGGTGTTTTATTCCTAGTTGTAATAGGATTTACTGATTTTGAAAAAGGATAGTTTATGAAATTTTGAGAAGAATATATTTCAAACCAGTCGAAGAATAGAATGTTTGTTCTATTTTCGTCTATAAATTCATAAAACTTTTCTTGTATTTGTTTCCTAGTACCTACAAAGTTTTGAAAGAACCAAGTTCTTTTTCTAAGTTATGTTTTCCATAAAAGTCTACGTAGGAATTTTTTTTCTAAAACTCCAATTACGTTTATTATATTTTTGTTATTGAGGAAAATGTTGGACTAGTAGGTTCTTGATCTGGTTGTTGAACATCTATTTTTTCCCTAGCAGTGGAATTTTCATATACGAATCTTGGTATTTCATTGGTGTAGTCTACATTTCTTAAATTGGATAAATATGACATAGAATGTCTAGGTTTTATTTTATAGCGTGTGTTTATTACTGAAGAAATTTGTGAGGATGAATGTTGTTTAAGGAGGGGAAAATGTAAAGAATTCGAAAATTCAAAAAAAAAAGTTGCACGTCCAAACCCCTCAACTTTGATGTCCACTCCCTCACATCCCATAAATTGTGCAACATGCACATCAATATCACAACACACACATTCACTCACTCTTAGAAAAGAAAGAGAATAAACAACAAAATCTGAACAACACAAGGAGGGAGAAAACCAGAAAATTTCAGAGAACAAAGATTAAAAAAAGCAATTAAGAAGTCTCAAATAAAGGCTTGGTTGAAGTTAAAGTACAATTACGAAGCAACAAATGTGAGTTTTCTCACTCAAAATTCTTAGAGAAATCCTTTATTTTAAGTTCTATACATGTTAGAATATAATTCGGGAGTTAAAGAAAAAGCATGAACTTTAAACAACTAGTTTGAGTCATGAACTATTTTTCCTGAGTTATACTTATTAGAATTAAATCAAATTTTGCATGGTTGTAAATTTATCTGTTACGAACAGATCGAACCAAAGAGGAGATGATTTGCATGGTTGTAAATCTATCTGTTACGAACAGATCGAACCAAAGAGGAGATGATTTGCATGGTTGTAAATCTATCTGTTACGAACAGATCGAACCAAAGAGGAGATGAAACGGACTTACGATTTATCATAGTTTAAAGTTTCTGCCTAAGATTTAGCCGAAATTCGAGAAGGCAGAATTAAGAAGTGTTTTTCCTGAGTTGTACTTGTTAGAATTGGATAAAAAAAATCATGGTTGTAAATCTCTCTGCTACGGACAGATTGAGCCAAAGAGGGGATAAAATCGACATACGGTTGGAGAGTTATCGTACTTTAAAATTTCTGCCTCGGATCGATTGAAATCCGTAAGGCAAAATGTAAAATGATAAAATTGTAGCAATTGGTACAACCTATGAAAGTTTGTTTCAAATGAGTCCTAGATTTATTTTTTCTCGTCAGTTTGAGAATTTACGGGGCTTGATGCGACTTACGGATAAGAAGTTATGACTATTTTAAATAATATTCCTTTTTTTACATTTTGTCTGTCATACTTGTAATGGTTATAACTCTTCAACAGTAATTTCAACTAAGGCGTTTCTAACGTTGAAACAAAGGTAACACGGGGATCTTTCATTGTACCAAATTTCATTTGAAAATACTTTGGTAACTAGTATAAATTTGTCCGACAGTCACATGTAACTAGTCTCGCCAAAATTTTGTAAAACAAGGTACTATCTTAAAATAGTCATAATTTCTTATTCGTAAGTCGGATCAAGCACCGTAAATTCTCAAACTGACGAGAACAGATAAATCTAGGACTCTCGTTTCAAAAAAACTTTCATACGATGTACCAATTGCTACAGTTTTATCATTTTACATTCTGCCTTACGAATTTCAATCGATCCGGGGCAGAAACTTTAAAGTACGATAACTCGCCATCCGTATGTCGATTTTATCCCCTCTTTGGCTCAATCTGTCCGTAACAGAGAGATTTACAACCATGAATTTTTTTATCCAATTCTAATAAGTACAACTCAGGAAAAACAGTTCGTAATTCTGCCTTCCTGAATTTCGGCCAAATCTAAGGCAGAAACTTTAAACTATGATAACTCTTAAACCGTAAGTCTGTTTCATCTCCTCTTTGGTTCGATCTGTTCGTAACAGAGAGATTTACAACCATGCAAAATTTGATTTAATTCTAATAAGTATAATTCAGGAAAAACAGTTCACGACTCAAACTAGTTGTTTAAACATTCAAAGTTCATGATTTTTCTTTAACTCCCGAATTATATTCTAACATGTATAGAACTTAAAATAAATGATTTCACTAAGAATTTTGAGTGAGAAAACTTACTTTTGTTGCTTCGTAATTGTGAATTAACTTTAACTTCAACTTATACTTCAATCAAGCCTTTATTTGAGACTCCTTAATTGTTTTCTTTATTAATCTTCGTTTTCTGAAATTTTCTGGTTTTCTCCCTCTTTGTGTTGTTCAGATTTTGTATTTTCCTTTTAGTTGTTGTTGTTTATTTTCTCTTTTTTTTCCAAGAGCGAGTGAATGTGTGTAGTTATATTGATGTGCATGTTGCACAATTTATGGGATGTGGGGGAGTGGACATCAAAGTTGAGGGGGAGGGGTTTGGACGTGCAACTTCTTCTTTTTTTCTATTTTTTTTGTTTGAATTTTCTATGACTTTACATTCTTCCCTCCTTAAACAACATTCGTCCTCGAATGTGAATAAGGTCGTAACATAATTTTTTTCAAGACTTTACATTCTCCCCTCCTTAAAAAACATTCTTCCTCGAATGTATAAGGTCGTAACATAGACACAGTCATACAAATTGCACACACATGAAGTACAATTTAACACATTTTACATTCTCCCGTCCTTAAAAAACATTCGATCTCGAATGTGAGTAACACCGTAACACATGCACATAGACACACAAGTTGCACGTAATGAACACAACTTAACACATTTTATTACCTTACTTAAAGAGGAATGGATATTTGATTTTCATCGCATCCTCAGTTTCCCATGTCGTTTCTTTTGTGGAGTGATTCCTACATAGAACTTTCACGGAGACAATATATATGTTCCTAAGACGCTTAATTTGTCTATCCAATATTTCTACCGGAATTTCCTCGTATTGAAGCTCTTCATTCAAGATTATCTCTTAGGGTTAGATTACGTGACTTGGATCGTACAAGAATTTTCGTAACATTGACACAAGAAACACCGGATGCACTGCTTCTAATTCTTGTGGAAGGGCTAGTTCGTAAGCCACATTCTCCACTCTTCGTAAGATTTCATATGGTCCAATAAACCTTGGGCTCAACTTCTCTTTCTTGCCAAATCGCATCACTCCCTTCATTGGAGAGACTTTTAAAAATATTTTCTCTCATTCCTTCTTAAAACTCAAGATCTCTTTTGCGATTATCCGCATATGACTTATGGCGACTATGAGTTGTCTTGATCAGCTCCCGAATTATTTGCACTTTATCGTTTGTTTCTTGAATGACTTCGGGTCCGAACAGTAGTGTTTCACCCACTTCGAACCACCCAAGTGGAGATCTACATTTTCGCTCATACAATGCTTCGAACGGAGCCATATGTATACTAGCATGGAAGTTGTTGTAAGGGAACTCAACTAGACATAGATGGTCCAACCAGTTGCCCTGGAAGTCCAACACACAAGACCGCAGCATGTCTTCCAGTTTTTGAATTGTTCGTTCAGCTTGTCCATCGGTTTGTGGATGGAAAGTCGTACTCAACTTGACCTTTGTCCCTAAGCCCTGCTGGAAACTTTGCCAAAAGTGTGAGGTGATCTGGGAACCCCTATCCGAAATAATTTGTAATGGAATCCCGTGTAACCTCACTATTTCTTTCAAATAAATTTGTGCATACTGGGGTGCCCGATATGTAGTCTTGACCGGTAGGAAATGGGATGACTTTGTAAGCCGGACCACAATTACCCATATAGAATCATAACTTTCTCGTGTTTTTGGTAGACCAGTCACAAAATCCATATGAATCGCCTCCCACTTCCACATGGGGACGCCAATGTCCTGAAGTAGTCCGCCGGATTTTTGATGTTCGGCTTTCACATGTTGACACGTAAGGCATCTTCCGACAAACTCTACAACATCTCTCTTCATTCCTTCCCACCAATAATTTACCTTGAGATCATGATACATTTTCGTTGATCCTGGATGAATAGAATACATGGTGTTGTGACCTTCCTCTAAGATCTTTCTTCTTAAATCTTTTACCTTAAGAGCACATAGCCTGCCCTTATACCGAAGGGTACCGTCATTTTCTCCTAATGTAAATTGTGAATGTTTTCCCTGTTGAATCCTCTCACGAAATCTAATAAATTTCATGTAAAGTGAATACGTGTTCACAAATATGTAAATGTATTTGTAAATACATTGGATCGGGTTGCACACCGCAACAAATATGTAAAGTGAATACGTGTTCACAAATATGTAAATGTATTTGTAAATACATTGGATCGAATCGCACGTCGCAACAAATATGTAAAGTGAATACGTGTTCACAAATATGCAAATGCATTTGTAAATACATTGGATCGGGTTGTACGCCGCAACAAAACATAAAGTGAATACGTGTTCACAAATACGTAAATGCATTTGTAAATGCATCGGATCAGGTTATACGTCGCAATAAATGTAAAAATGCAAAGGGGAATACCTTAACGTGTAATGCGGGATAAAATAAAACATTAGTTAAATTATGAATTTCTTATAAGGAGTTGAGGGTATGGGTGCACAAAAATCGGTCCGGACCGAAAAAATGGACCGGACCGGACCTGTTTGGACAGGACCGAACATATATTGAATTATATAATATACCGAAAAAATTCCTAATATATATAATATATATAATTTCTAATATATATTGAATTATATAATTCCTAATATATATAATTCCTAATTTTCTAAATTCCTAATATAAAATATATATATATATATATATATATATATATATATATAAAATTCCGGGTCGAGTTCCGGGGCCCGTTTTTTTAAAAAAAATTGAATTTCCAATACTGAAATTGACATTCTCGGACACATTACCACAACTTTTACGTTGAAATCTATTGTACATCGCGAAATATTTAGATTTGAAAGGGAGAAAAACGTAACGATTTGGGGAAAAAGTGAAATTGAGGGGCAAGATGGATGTTTTTTGGAGAAATCGACTGAAGCAAACGGACTTTAGTCCATTTGGGATGGTTTCATCTCGAAAAAATACGCGAAATCAAAAAAAAAATTAGATCAAACGGACGTCCGAACGCAAAGTTATGACCATTTAAAGTTTCATTAATTTACAACTTATATTTGATATGTCAATACGCTCGGCCGGCCGATCGGGGCTGTTGTTTGGGGTGTGGGGAATTCGCTCAATAGACCGGACCGGACCGAGAAATTCGATCCGGTCTTCGGTCCAAGTAATTGAGATTCTCGGTCCTCGGTTCGGTTTTAACCTTTTGTGCACCCCTAGTTGAGGGGAGATGTTGCATACCTGTATGATAAAGGTGTTGTAACCTAATATGTTTTTGCAACATGTTTATTATGTTATAATGTGATTGTACTTAGAATATTGTGAGGTTACTTTGAATTGCAGGGCGAGGTTCTCACTCAGCCCCGGATGGTAGGGCTAACACTTTATTTAACATGTTTCAGAAAGCGCGATAGAGTAAAGGCTCCGCAACAGGGCTAGCGATCGTCCCGCGGCCTTATTGTCCCACCGATCCATTACTTCGGATTTGGTGAAAGTTATTTTAGACTAAGTATGTTTAAAGAACTAAGTGTCGTTATCTCGGGGAATGCCCCACATGAAATTTTTCTTTGTAAACTTCGAATTGTTTATTATATATATTATTTCGACACTTAAGTGCATGTATAATTTAGGAAGAAAAGAAGTTAATGATTCGTCTGGAAAATGGATAGTTGTACATGTGTCATCACGCCCTAAGAAAAGACTTAAGAAAAGTCGGTCGTGACAAAGTAGTGTCACTTTTTTTGCTATGGTATTTAACATTTGTAGCAAAAGCAGAAAGCATAGCTTTGTAATGGATGCTAATGATTATTGCTACTGAAATTGATCCTTCAAGCATTAGGTAATTATAGATTTTTATTTGTAAGAAAAGGGATTTTAAGTACTCATCAAAAGTCCAGGAATGATTAAGTACTCAAAAAACCACTGCAAACACAGGAGCACACCCAGTTCCTTGCCCAGAAGTCCCAAATGGCCTCAATGCTTAATGCGACCAAAAATCCAGAAAAAATACAATCTATAATTCTGAAATTTGCACCATCATATTAATCAAAACAAGGCTCTTCATCAGAAGAAGAATCGTTGATTGATTTGGAAGACGATACAATTTTTGACAATAGTGAATTTTGAAAAAATTGCCAAAAGCAGACAAAAATGCCAGCAATAAAGTTCGAACAAAATATCAACGGAAAATGCCACAAAAAATACTTTCAAAAAGGTAATAATGAAAGTGGAGAAATTATGCAAGAAAATGTCAAACGACAACTTGCACTTGGATGATGTCATTGATGTATTTTTCCACTTGCACCTAGATGATGTCATTGATGATGTATTTTCCTTTTCTATTTACAAAATTGCCAATGTAAAATTCCCATAAAAGGAGATCGTTTCTCCTTTCATAGATAGGCTAAGTTTTTAGGAGAGAATAGAAAATTCTGGAAAGAGAAAAAAACCTTATCCAAAACTCTCAAAGCCATTGCACCCCCAAGATCTCCTCAAAATATTAAGTCCAAATCTTTGAAAGTTTTGATATTTTTAATGCATTTGATTATGGATGGTAATACCACATAATCTTTTTAAATTTGAATGATTCTACCTAAAATATCTCATAAATTCTTGCAGATCCTTTTGAATTATGGATTCTCTATTGAGAACCTTAATTTAAAAAGTTTATTTTATTTTATTTTACTTTCTGTATATTTATTAAATCAAAATCTTTTAATTTTATTATTTATAATTACTTTCTTTTCTATTTGTTATCCCCTTAGAATCCTTAGTCGTTGTTGGTATCAGAGTCACGGGTAGAGATTATAGAAAAATTTGTTCAAATTTATAAAACTCTTGTCGAGAGATTTATGAACATTGTAGATTTAGGATTTGTGAAATGCAAGAAGAATATCAATCTAGAATGAATCACACCATACTTAGGGGAATGAAGAGACATGGCAGAAAAGAGAAAAGATGAAGCTCATTATGGTGGTCAGTGCAGTAGTGGTTATTGTGAGGGTATAGAGGAGTTAGTAGCTCATAATTGTCAGGGTACTATCCAAAGGCATATACGAACAACATAATGGAGCATGTCTTCTTTTTGTGGGGTTGGGGTGGGGAAAACACAATGGAGAGAATGTTTTGATGTATAATGTTTAATCAATTTATGTTTCTGAGAAATAATTGACAGCAAATTCTACTCTCCCCTGTTTTCCTAAAGGCAAAGTATTCAATATGACCACTGAACAATAACAATCTTAGCCAAGAACTTGACGGCTTTAATCCACAAATTATCCTCTCAAAACTAACCAAATGAAAGTTTAAGCTGTTAGTAGTGCATGTTAGATTCCCCACAAGTACAAAATATTAGCTCTAGTATCATCACAAGCATAACGAAAGAGATAGCATAAAAAAACTACTCATATGTTTATCACAGAACGTAATGTTCCCAAAAAAAGTATATCATGGAACCTACTTGCGGCATATCATCTTGTCCTGGTTGTATTTCCTCGCCAAAGCCATCAATGATGGCTCGATGATTCCACCACGAAGCCTCAGCACAAGATGTAGTGTTGATTCTGAATTTATTAAACACAAATAAGAAAATCACTAACTTTCACTTCAATTGTAGCGCAACTGTGAAATACAAAACAGACAAACAACCATCGAGAATATTGACCTTTCATTAGTAACTCGGTGATCTTAACCTCTACTAATTTCGACAGAACAAGCAATAGTCATATTTTGTGCTAATAGAATACAATTAGTAGCTTTCATTTGTTATTTAAGTTAGTTAAATTTTACAATGAATAGAATATTAACCTTTCATTAGTAAAATTCTGCGATCTTAGCCTCTGTACTAATTTCGACACAGCCAGGGATACTCATCTTTTGTGCTAATAGAATACAATTAGTAGCTTACATTTGTTATTTAAGTTAGTTAAATTTTACAATTAATAGGATGTTGACCTTTAATTAGTAAAATTCTGCGATCCTAACCACTATTAACTACAACACAACCAGCGATACCCATCTTTTGTGCTAATAGAACACAATTAGCAGCTTACATTTGTTACTTAAGTTAGTTGAATTCTACAATCAATAGAATATTGACATTTAATTAGTAAAATTCTGCGATCTTAGCCACTGTACTAATTTCGACATAGCCAGCAAATACTCATATTTGTGCTAAAATACAATTAGTACTCCCTCCGTCCCAAAAAACTTGTCGCATTTTTCATTTACACGCCCCTTAAGAAAGCATTTATAAGGATAACATTTTAACTATTTTACCCTCTTATCATATTTGATCTAATCTCTCCGCAATAAATGTCTACTCTATCAATGGTGAGAACCAATTAAATGTTGATAATTAATACAAGGATAAGATGGGAAAAGCTATTTAATTTTATCTTGGTTACATGAAACAAGTACTCACTCCATCTCAAATTATTTGTCGTTTTTTGGTTTATACGCTCTTTAAGAAATAAGAAATATTAATTAGGAAGGATATTTAACTAACTTTGACCTTATTAATATCTAAGTTATAGTCTATCACCATTAAATATTACTCTATTTATTTGTCGTTTACTTTAATGACAAAATTATACTGAGGGTAAAATGGGAAAATAATAATCAATTGCACCTTGAACCTCTAAACCTTTAAAACGATAAATAATTAGAAACAATTATTTTTAGTAAGCACGAAAAATAATTTGAGGGGGAGGTAGTATTTTTAGTAAGGACGACAAATATTTTGGGACGGCTGAAGGCTGAAGTAGTTTGTATTATTTATTTTAGTTAGTTAAGCTTTATATTTCTATTAATTGAATGTTAAAAATGCTTAACCGCAACGTACCTTTCTGGATGTTGTAATCAGCCAATGTGCGGCCATCCTCGAGCTGCTTACCAGCAAAAATCAGCCTTTGCTGGTCCGGTGGAATTCCTGAAGCACAAATAGAAAAAATAAGTACCCAATCCGACAATTTATATGATGTAATTTGATTTAGTACAAATGTGCCGCTATAAATAATCTCGTTAACAGTAAAATATAAAGTTTAATATTAAATTTTTATTAAATTTGGCACATAATTTTAAAAATAAAGAAAAAAATTTGAATCTTGGTTTAAAATAAGATGTGCGGCTATAAATAATCTTGTTAATCGTAAAAGGTAAAGTTTAATATTAAATTATTAGATTTGGCACGGAGTTTAAAAAAAATTGAATCTTGTAGTTTCAAACAATTGATGTGCGGCTATAAATCATCTCGTTAACGGTAAAAGGTAAATTTAATGTTAAATTATTGTCAAATAAGAAAATATGTGATTGTGTAAACATTCAAATAAAGTATTGATATACCTTCCTTGTCTTGTATCTTGGCCTTAACATTGTCGATAGTATCACTGGATTCGACTTCAAGAGTAATTGTTTTACCAGTGAGAGTTTTCACGAATATCTGCATTTTCGCTACCTTCTTTCAGCTCCTCCTTAACGCAGCTGATAAGTATTTATATGTAGGGTTTAGTGGAGGCTCAAACCAGTTGGGTTCGGAATGGCTGGGATTTTGGGCCAAACTTTTAGAATACGAGGGCCCAAGACAGTCCATAGGACAAAAGATAATGGGATATTTACACAAATAACATTAACTTGCTAGTTTTAGTTTAAGCGGTTAGCCACAACTATTTAGGATAATTTTTCAAAAATAAATAGGCGAATGTATTGCGTTTCTTGCAAAGTAATTCTTTATAAAAGATGTTAATAAAATTAATTAAACAAAAAGGGAAAATTAGTCAGTTTCTAACTGCTTTCCCTCGATGATAATAGATTAAAGAAATTGTTACAAAATAATTAAAAAAATAAAAGGTAAGTGTTAATATGGTAAATCACATGAAATGTCCCTGAAATTATCTCTTCTTTTAATGAACAATTGTAGTTTTATTAGAGGACACAAGACTTAACAAAGTCAAATCTCTTGCGAAGAATATCATATAATTAAGATAGTTAAAGTTTACGAACTTTTATATATACGACGATTTTAAGTTAACTGACTATGTAAATCCGTACGATGTACTCTAGCATAAATTATTGATTCATAGTATAGTCTAACTACAAATCGTGGAGCATAAAAAATGATTAAATGTCGCTAAAATGATGGGATACAAAGAACTAGATGTGGAAAACAAATTATTTGTTTGTTGTCAAGCTTATTGAAGAACAAGACATACAACATCATCCTCTTATAGCCTTTATAGAAGATTGTATATATTTATTAAATGTTAATAAGGCCTCTATCAAATTCACACATCCGGAAAGAGGTGAACTAATATGCCGACTTTCTTGCAAATGAATTAAGGGCACAAGGCATGATGAAGATTTGATAATTTAGGAAAATGCGCCCAAATATGAAATTTCTTCTCCTATTTAAAAGACGGTAAACCTTTTAGTCTTTTCCATTGCAACAGAAATAATAAACCTAAAAGAGAAAGAGAGACTGTCATATTTTTCACTTAGTTTGGAACCCCTAACTTGCATAGTAATTATTAGCACGTGTAACAATAAATATATTATTAATATAAATATATAATAAGAATCTCAATTCTATCATAATTATATAACACAAAATACGATAAATATATTCGTTGTTATACGTGCTAATAATAATAATCCTCTAGAGCGGAGGCGAACTGATCAACGAGAAAGAGGCCCTACTCACTACAAACGAATACACCACAAGATTGAAGGCAGTTTTCTCGTTGTTCTTAACCCCAGGCACATTTCTGTTCTCAATGTCGGGCAAAGTTCTATCTTTTCCTTGTAGTCCATGGGTTTGGTTGAAGAAACCTTGGATGGATCAGAACTGATGCAAAGGATAATACGATTTTTGAAATCAAGAATGTTCGATCGATTCCTTGACCTGGGGAACAACAGGCATTGAGGCAGGCAGGCAACAAGTCCTAAGACAAAAGGCTTATTACTTTTATAGAGCGAGAGATTCGACAACATTCACTGAGTAAAAAGAAACCTCCACTTTCTTTCATAAGAAAACAGGGCCTTCAGATATTATAATATTATCCAACCATTGAAGGAAGTACCATTTAATACATCATTTGATCATTTGTGAGATAATAGATGACTTGAGACACTTTTTGTTCTATGGAAAAAGTTAGGACTTAGGTATAACTGTTAGGCATATTTTTGTGTTATTTTTAGTTAGTATTTTTTTATTTTTTTTTAGATTAATGTTGTGTTATGATCGTTTTTCTTTCTTTTGAGTCACATTGGTCCTAAATGGTGAAATGGCAAAAAAAAAGATAAAATGAGCTTAATTGAGGTGTAATTGCACAGGAAAAGGCCAAGAAATGAATCTAAGAAGTCCCGGAAAGTATAGAAAAAATCAGACGAAGTCCGGACGAGAAATGAAAAATCCTTGAAAAATAACGCCACAGACGCCGCGACGCTAATTGTCCTGAGGTGCGATTTTGCTTGATAATTTCGTGTGGCGCCACCGACTGAACGCAGACGACGGAAAATCGATTTTTGGTCGAATTTCAGAGGGTTAAAAGGGTCCGACGCACAATTTTTTTCAACTATATAATCCCTAAAACTCTGACCTAAAAGAGGCACCTGGTACATATTCCATCTCAGACACCGGATACACAACACATCACAACGCTTGGCGGCTACAATTGGAGACATTAGTTCTAAGTATTTCTTTTTCTTTTCTCTATTTTAATTCAGTTCATGTTGGGATTTTGTATTAGTTCTTAACATGTCTATGACTAGGAGCTAATCACTTTATTAGGACTTTCCTTTTGAATCGCTTGAAACTTTATTTCATGAATTAATGCATTAGTTTGATTTCTTCTTCACTTGATTAAGATTTATTCAATATCGGTATGAATGTTTGATAGTTAATTGATCACTAATTATCATAATCTATATGATTTCGAATCAAGAACCGAGAGGAGAGATTTTGATATGCTGTAATTGAATAGACATAGGTTAAAATCGCGGACGAAAGTACCCCGATACTTGCGTAGCATTATAGGTTACTGTTCTTAATCCTCCCATGTGGTAAAACCTATCATAGAAATATAGAAGGTTTCTGCACTGGGGTTGAGCGATTATATATCCCAACCGGAATATAAGACATTCTAGTTAACCGCTATCTTAACGTAAGAAGAAGTCATTCTAGTTGCATTAAGGATTGAAAAAAGTGTATACTTGAGGATATTGAAAACCCTAATTCCTTCTGATTAAACCTCAATAATTTAATTTAATTCTTGCAATTACTCTATTAGTGTTAGATAAAAACCAAATCAACTTATCGTTTGCCAAATAGATAACCTAGAATAGATGTTGAGGACGATATTCGGTCTTACCATACTATATTACTTGTAACGATACGTACACTTGCGTGAGCAATTGGAAATCGTCATAACAGTAACTATTGGACAATTTAGTGAATTTGAGCAAAGATACATGTCTAGAAGCCTTCAGAAGATACTATGAGCCCTAGTCGACAAGCAATTAAAATTAATATTTCTGACATTGTCTGTGTATCAGCATGTATGGATCTTACATTACCACCTGATGGATGCATGTAAATACAGTTCATGGGCCAGTGTACTTGGTAATCTTCTTCTTTGTCTTTCATTAAGAAGACATAAGAGTGCTATTTCAAAAGGCAAATTCTAATATTTGTTGATGCACATCTAGATATTTTCACTTAACACTAGTAAGTAGTTGCCGATCGTGCAATATAACAATTGAAACTTGCAGAAACATCATTATTTAGAAAGGGATAGCAGTATGTTCCAATACTTTGTAGTTCATTTTCCAGTTTCATGAAGCAACTTTCCTTAGTGCAATTCGTTAAGTTTTTGTATATTCAATTGTATGATCAACCTCAAAGCAAGAAGAATCCTGATTTATTTTTTCTATATTTAATTATATGATCAACCTTAATACAAGAAGAATCCTGATTTTTGTGCTTCTCAAATTTGTATTATATGATTTTCCCCATAGAATGAGAACTACAATGGATACTACGCTTTCACTGATGTTTTCCGATGTGGATCATACAAGATGCTTTGTTAAATCATTTCACAGGGTTTTATTTTTATAAAAAAAAACTGATGGAAATCTTATTTTAAAGTGAAATTATAGTCGGTTGTCCCTTTTTGAGGCAATTTATTTCGTAAATGACCCCCCTTTTTTATGTGTAACTTATAAATTTTTTAGATTACGGTTTAAAAATTCCTTTTGAATAAATTATTAAATTCTTTTATAAGAAATATTAGATCACATCATAAAACTTTGTAAGCAATTGTAAATATTTGACAACAATCTAATGTTTTATCTGTAAAATTGAGCAATATATGAGCAAACATTAGATCCAAAAATAATATCGGCCAAAAGTATAATTTCTCAAAAGCTACTATTGCACAACTTTTAAAATAGTGATACAATGATCGTCTAAAATAGACATTCGGGGGAAAATGTGAGTTCCAATTTTATGCACTAATGATATAAAAAATATAATAAAATTAAGTCATTTAGTAAGTAATTATATATAAATCTCTTAATAAATATTATTTTTTTCGTCTTAATTTATGTGACATAATTTTCTTTTTAGTTTGTCCTAAAAAGAATGTCATCTTTCCTTATTTGACAACTATTTAATTGCATCATCCCTATTCTATAGGGGTGAGCACGGGCACATGGTACCCAGATACCCGACCGGAACTGACACTACGGGGTAGATTCCGGGTAGATATATTATAATAACGGGTAGGTTTCGGGTAGTAAAATTAGGAACCGATCAATGTCGGGTCCGATTCTAATTTCGACAAATAGAGACAGGGTACCCGGATCCGGAACCGATATCCGAAACCTATGAAAAATTGAGTTCAAATTGGCAATATCGCCAATGAAATGGCGACAATTCAAATTCAAAATCATTCCCCTCAAACAACCTTCATTCTGGGCATTTCAAGTCCCATTTTCGGCCCAAACTTCATGCAGAAAGAATAGGCCCAAAAACCCATTGAGCCCAGCTAAATATGGTCCAGCCCACAAAGCCCTATTTAGCCGAACCCTAATCATCTTTTCCCAATTCAAGCCACCATTTCGGGCAAACTGAGTTATGGTTCTTATCTCTTTTCCACAGAAAAAACTGTAACCTCCTCTCTTCTATTTTTCTTTGTATGAATGAATATTCGGATTAGTTTGATTTGATTAAAGTCGTGAACTAGGTCTTAGGATAACTAATCGAACTTCTAGGTTAAAGTTGTTAACCTAGCTTAAGTATTGTTTGGTTTAGTTTAGTTTTTCCATATTATCCCAAGCTGCAAATTATGTTTGGTTCTCATAAGATAGTGTCAATTGTAATCCTATTTGAGCGCAGTATGCTTAACTAGTTTTAACCTATGTATGTGTCATTAGAAATATGGTAAAAGTGTTAGATTTCTTTTGTTACAAATGGAATGTCCTGTACCAGAAATCAGTATATCTCTTTAAGAAATACAAAAATTTACAAGGTACCCGGGAACCTACAGAAATCGCAGGGTCCGGATAGGTTTCGGATAATGATTGTTACGGATAGGTTATGGGTAGTAAAATTAGGAACCGATTTTTTACTTGGTAGGGTCCGAGTAGGGATGTCAGTGGGGCGGGTAAATGCGGGTACCGCCCCGCACCCGCTCCAATTGGGGAGGATATGGGGATGGTTTGGTGGGTGATGGGGCGGGTATGGGTATCAAAAGTGCTACCCGCCATGGGTAGTGGGGCGGGGGTGGATTTCATATAAGACCATCCCCGCACCCGCATCGCTACCCACACCGACCGTACCCGCACCGCCCATATCCGTATCATCTATTAGTTTAATTAGGCTATTTACGAATTTATTTGACCCTTTCTTGATTTAAAATGTGACTTGAGCTAACCCGCACCGTAATGCACCACGTTTCTTTTTCTTATTCTCTTTGTTCTCCTTTTTTTGTTAAATATTTTCATCTTTACTGTTTTTTAATATTCATAATATTTTGGCAAGGTTTTAGACTTGATATTCGATACACCATAGTGGAAAGGTTCTTTTTTTTCCCTTTTTCTTATATAACTTTCATTTTGGTGACTAAAACAATTGCTAGACATTATTTGAGCATTTTATTAATGGGTACCCGCCGGGTAAGTGGGTATCCGCGTGAAGTAAGTGGGGCGGGTGGAAGAATTACTACAGTGATGGGTGGTGGGCGGGTGGGGATGTGTTTTAGGTGGTGGAGTGTACGGGATACCCTTCCCGCCCCGCCCCATTGACATCCCTAGGTCCGAGTAGTTCAAAAAAGTTAGGGTACCCGGACCCGCTCACCCCTACTATTCTACCCTTGTTGGTCCCACTTAATTTTAAAAATGTATTTATTGTAAAGAAAATTCAACAAAAGTAGGCACTAAAGTAAGGACAATTTAGTAAACATAACAAAGTCTTCATTTATTTCTTAAACTTTGTATCTGGTTAAATGGTGTCACGAACGGAGGGAGTACATAGTTGATAGTCTGGTAAAAATAATACTCACTCTGTTTCAATTTATGTGGCACTATTTACTTTTTGGTCTGTCTAAAAAAGTATGTCACATTTCTATATTTAGAAACATTTTAACTTTATGAGATGATTTACAACCATACATTTATATAAAACTTATTTTGGATCACACATTTCAAAAGTCATTCATTTTTTTCTTAAACTTCATGCTAAATCAAATGATGTCATATAAATTGGGATGGAGGGAGTACTCCCTCTGTCTCAAATTATTTATCGTTTGTTTGTTTATACGTATTTGACATACTTTACCCTTATTTATGTCTAGTTTGTTAAAATAATTATGGACAAATCCCATAACTATATTTATTAACCATTAATCATGATATTGTAATTAGTAGTATAATCAATTAGTCATCAATTAGGAGGATTGTAAGTAATTAGCATATTATATTTTAGGTAAACTTAGATTAGTACTAGAACCTATGATTGTATATATTTCCTATCATTGGAATGGAATAATCAAGGAATCAATCTTCCTACATGATATCAAGAGCCAAAAATCCTTTGCCCTAAACCCTTTTCTTTCTTTTCCCTTAGCCGAATTTTTTTTCTCTTCTTATTGTTTTTCGGCACCCTTAAGGTTTAGTTGTCATAAACCCTAAACCTAAACAACACCTCAAACCTAAACCTAAAACACACTCTAGCCGACCTCATAGACTAGAACTTGTTTCTCTTCTAAAAACCCTAACCAACATTTAGGGTTTTTCCATCCACTTCCATCAAAACACCACCTACTTTTCCTCTTCTTTTGTTTCTAAGTGGAACTTATGGCCGAAAAATAAAGCTTTCATCCCCGCTCATGCCGTTAATAACGTCAAGAACTTTATATTCATAACTCTTGAAATGGAAAAATGGCAATATACCTCTTGGGCGGAGTTGTTCAAAATTCATTGTCACGCATATGAGATAATAGACAATATCATTCTGTTCGAATCATCGTCGGATACCACTACGGTGGATAAAAAACTATGATCCCGGTTAGATGATATAGTCCTTCAATGAATTTATGGCATAATTTCGAGTGATCTTCTCCATACTATATTAGAGCAGAATTATACGGCTCAACATGTGTGAGAACGTTTACAAAACATATTTCAATATAACAAACTTTCTAGGGTTGTTTATCTTGAACACCAATTTATTAATGTTAAATTGGATGACTTTTCCAACATCTACGCCTATTGTCAGGAATTGAAGGTACTTGCGGACCAACTATCCAATGTTGGTTCGCCCGTAACAAATCAAAGGTTGGTCCTTCAGTTGATTGCATGGTTGAATGAATAATATGATGGAGTTACACGTTTATTCATTAAAGTAATATGTTGCCTCCTTTTTATGAGGCCACAATACACCCACTCGACCCAATTCCATATCGATACCTCTACTACCCAACCAATGACGGAACATCCTCAGATCATTGAAACCCATGTCATGCATGAGATTTTTCGGCTGAAACGTCAGTTTAACCTACTATCCTCAATTCAACCATCACCTCTATCAAAAAATCCCAAACTGTCTTGTCTGACCCGAATTGGAAAGTTGTCATGTTAGACAAATTTAATGCTCTTATTACAAATAAGATGTGGGAATTAGTACCACATCCATCTAATGTGAACGTCATTTGGTCTATAATGTGGGGGGATTTGTCATAAAAATAATTATGATGGTTCTTTTACGATCTACAAAGCTCGTCTTGTTGGTGATGACATGACTCAGCAGGTTGGAGTAGATTGTGGTGAAACATTCAGTCTGGTAGTTAAGCCAACAACTATCAGGACTGTTCTCAGCCTGACTCTTTCCAAATATTGGTCCATTTATCAATTGGATGTTAAAAATGCATTCTTACATGGCCACTTACAGGAAATAATGTACATGCATCAGCCATTGAGTTTCCGAGATTATACTCGTCCATATCATGTTTGCCTGCTGAAGAAATCCTTATATGGTTTGAAACAAGCTCCTCGGGCATGGTATAACAAGTTTGAAGGATTTCTTTTCAGGTTGGGATTCTCTCACAGCAAGTCTGATCAGTCGTTATTCATTTATCGAAAGGGCGCTAACATGACATATATACTTTTGTATGTCGATGATATTATTATCACAACATCATCCACTTCACTTTGCTAGTCTATTATGTCCTTTTTTGCAGCACATTTTGAAATGAAGGATTTGGGTACGTTGAATTATTTTCTTGGCATTGCCGTCACCCAATATGCAGGTGATCTATTTCATTGTCAAAAGAAATATGCCGAAGAAATAATTGACAAAGCAGGGTTGTCTTCCAGCAAACCATCACATACTCCAGTTGATACAAAGACAAAATTGAGTAACGATGCAGGAACTCCATACAACGATCCTACACATTACCGCAACCTAGCAAGGACCTTGCAGTATCTGACTTTTACAAGATCAGATATTTCCTATGCGGTTCAGCAAGTTTATTTACACATGCATGCTCCTAAGGAAGAACATATGTGGGCTCTCACAAGAATTATGCGGTATGTTAATGATACTCTCCATTTTGGCCTACATATGTATAAGTCCTCCATCTTGAGTCTTTCAGCCTACACAAATGCAGATTGGGGTGACTGTACGAACACACGTCGTTCCACTTTTGGTTATTGTATGTTCTTGGGGACAATCTCATTTCATGGTCGTCCAAACGACAATCCACATTGTCTCGGTTAAGTGCTGAGGCAGAAACCGAGGTGTTACCAATGTGGTTGCTGAATCATGCTGACTTCGTAATATACTGTTGGAGCTACATTATCCGATTGAAAAGGTAACAGTGGTCTATTGTGACAATGTGAGTGTGATATACTTATCCGACAATCATGTTCATCATCAACACATAAAACACATTGAAATAGATATCTTATTTGTCCGTGAAAAGGTTGCACGTGGATAAGTTCGTATTTTCTCCTGCCATCAAATTGCAGATATCTTCACGAAAGGTCTCTACGCTTACTTTTTGATGATTTTAGGGACAGTCTAAGCATACGTGAACATCCCGTTAGGACTGTGGGGACTGTTAGAATAATTATGGGCAAATCTCATAATTATATTTATTCTCCATTAATCATGATATTATAATTAGTAGTATAATCAATTAGTCATCAATTATGACTATTGTAAGTAATTACCATCTTATATTTTAGGTAAACTTATATTAGTACTAGCACATATGATTGTATATATTTCCTAACATTGGAATGAAATAATCAAGGAATCAATCTTTCTACAAAGTTATAATTTTTACTCTATTGATGTGTCATCTTCATTAATAACAAAGAGTAAAATGGAGAAAATATAATTAGTTACATTTTAAATTTCTAAAATAATAAATAATTTGAGATAACTATTTTTAGTAATCACGATAAATAATTTGAGACGGATGAAGTATTCCGTTTGGACAACTTATTAAAAAGAGTTTATAGGAGTAGATCTTACAGGAGTCGAGCTTTTCCAAGTAAAATTTTATCAAAAAATTGTTAGGGGTTTGATTGTTAATAAAAAAAGTGTTTTTGTATAAAAAACAAAAAAATTGTTAAGCCAAAAGAAGTTTTACTTCCATAATAAGTGCTTATAACACCTATAAACTCTACTTTCTTTTCAATCAAACACATCTAAATTTTTTCATAAATATTTATTTTTTAAAATAAATACTTATGGTCTTCCATAAGCTCAACCAAACGGACACTAATTATAATGTTAAAAATCAGTCTAGGAACCCGCAAGGGTAGCCAAGTTGCAGAAGAAATGCATGACCGCAGGCCACGATCCTCGCATAAACCTTCTTGGTTGATTGGCCACACTGGGCCATAAGCATGGTATACTACCGACGTGGTTTGCGGTCTGCGCCATCACATCCGAGTTCTCATGCGACTCGAAAGAAAGAATGGCCGCGGCCTTCGCCAACAAAAAAAAAAAAAAATCAGTCTAGGAACACAAAAGTTTAATGGAAATATCGCCAACTTTTGGTGGAGTATCGGAACAAAAGTAATTTGTCTGCTTTTTCTTGGACATCCACAGTCATCATCACACTCGATGCAGGTCTCCACGTCAGCATAAGTACCCGGATCCGTATTCGTTTTTGTACCTTCGCACGGGTCTTTATGTCAGCTACAGCCTACATGTACTCAAACTCGTATTCGTACTGTACCTTTCATACGGGTCTCCATGTCAGCTACCTCATTAGGGTCAAACCCGACCCATATATACATAACCCGTACGCCTTCCTCGACTCCCTCGCTTCTCTTCTTCTCATGGCGGTCAACCAATAATACTTATTCGTCTCAAATTATTTATTATTTTTTTAATTTACATGTACTTAATAAATATTAATTAAAAGAAATATTTTAAATATTTTACTTTTATTTATATCTATATTATAATATATTTATTTTAGTTATGTGTAATTTTTATTCATTATTAATATAAAGTATTTTTTTTAATTTACTTGTCCTTAATAAATATTAATTAAAAAAGATATTTTACATACTTTACTCTTATTATGTCTATATTATAATATCTTCATTAAATATTTATTTTAGTTATGTGTAATCTTTATTAATGATTAAAATAAATGTTAAAATAAATAAAACATAATTAATTATGCAACTTTTAAAACGATAAATAATTTATAATTATTATTTTTAATAACCATCGTAAATAATTTGGCACGGAGGTAATATGTAAATTGAAAATGGTAATAATAATTTAAAACCACGAGAAAAAAAAACCCAAAAATTGGAGCTAAATATCAAAGGAAAGCTAATAATAATTTTGTTTTTTTTAATTAAGTGAGAACTCAAACTCAAACTGAGAAGTGGTTTATCGATCAGAGTTTGGTGGTTTTCCGATGGGAGGAGGTGAGAAACGTAATTACTCGGTGAATCGTGAGGATTACAAGCTTCTAGAAGAAGTAGGATATGGAGCAAGTGCAACTGTATACAGAACGATCTATTTACCTTCCAATGAAGTTGTAGCTGTCAAATGCTTGGATCTCGATCGTTGTAATAGCAATCTGGTTTGTTTTTCACTCTAATATATGTATTTTAAGCTCCAAAACACTAGTTTTCATTTATTTATGTATGTGGAATTGAGTTTGAATGTGACTTGACTTGACTTGATTTGACTCTAAGGTGGATGTAGTTCTTCGCAGCAGGTAGAACTGATCCGGCTGTTATAGAGTTGATTTCTCATATGGTCACTCAACTAATAGTTATTATCTCGCAAATTCACTTTCTTTCTTTGTTAAAGGAAAGAAGAAAGGTGATTTTCTGAGATGATAACTATTGGAGTACTAGTTGAGTGACCATTTGAGAAATTAACCCTACTATTTTAGGCT
The DNA here is from genome assembly GCA_029844215.1 of Przewalskia tangutica. Classification (NCBI taxonomy): domain Eukaryota; kingdom Viridiplantae; phylum Streptophyta; class Magnoliopsida; order Solanales; family Solanaceae; genus Przewalskia; species Przewalskia tangutica. The sequence goes on along the minus strand of CM056740.1, from coordinate 72,186,347 downwards.
TGGATCATGTATGCGTAGCTAAAGAGTTTTTTTTGAAAAGTATATTGTGGTCCGGCCCTTTCCCGGATCCGCGCATAGCGGTAACTTAGTGCACCGGGCTGCCCTTTTTTTATAGTATATAGTGGATTGCAATCGCTGAAGGGGAAACTTGGAGTAACTGGTAAAGTTGCTGACAGGAGGTCACGAGTTCAAAGCCGTGGAAACAGCCTTGAAATGCGGGTAAGGCTGTGTACATTGGACCCTTGTGGTCTGACCCTTCTCCGGACCCCGTGCATAGCAGGAGCTTAGTGCACCGGGTTGCCCTTTAGTGGATTGCACTCGCTCTGAATCAAGTGTCTGTATCTTGGATTCGCGTCTGATTATTTTGACTCGTGATTGGTTTTCATTTAGTTGATGTTTATCTTTGTGATTTTGTGTAGATGCGAATCAAGTATTTCGGAGTGAATTTATGTGGTTTGGTGTTGCGACTTGTGTATTGAGATCATAGAGTTGTATGAGCTTTGTTCTTTTTGATTTGGGAGAGAGGGCGAGAAGTTTAATTTTGGAACTGAATTGTGGCTTGCTCCTTAGTTTAATTAGAAAACGGGGTCAACTTTGTAGTGTGTAATCCTTGTAGTTTGCAAGTGGCTAAAGTAACAAGCTTTTTTTCCTTAAGAGTTCAAAGTTGTAACTGTTAGCTGAATCATGAAATTTGCATGGGCGTAGTTGTCGTATTAACTTATGTGCTGGCATAGATCTGCTTTCGGACTAGTATATGCATATACAAATGCACTACAACCACAACTTTGGGGCAACACGACAGATTTTGAAATATAGTTTAATTAACTTGTTTATATCTGAAGTGGTTGGAGCTGCTAATATTTGTAGGTTCAGATGTTATCTATTTTTCTGTTGAACTCCTTTTGGATTGTATTAGCCTTTTGAAGTTTCAGGTTTACTAGGCTTATTTGAGTAACATTTTTAATCTCCAATGTTCTCTTTGAGGGTACTCTGGAAAGTTCAGATAATAATCTTCAATGCTACCTCTTGTGTAAATTGTAATAGACAACTCATTTTCTTTTCTTCTGTAAATATGTCTAGACGAACAAGCTCTTTGGAGTTGGCTCTTTTTGTCTTTTGGGCTGGAATCTTTAAGCATTATAGAAGTTTGCCATAGAATTGGTATCAGCAATACAGAATCCTTGCTATAACCAACTTTAGACAAGTCTCAGAGAAGGTACCAGCAAAATGTAATTGTGCTCTTCTATGCTAGGTCTATTTCCACTTCCGGCCCATCAGTGATATGCTTTATAACGCTAGTGACAGTAGTTCATGACAGAATCTTGAAATTAATATACTGGTACCTCTTTACATTTCCCGCACAACCTGCAATTTTTTATAATGAAGTGTTACGAACATGCAACATCGAGTTTTTAACTCAAATGTTTCCTTAAGTTTTAGGTATGTCTATTTTCGTCCTTATCGCTTATCTTGAGCATATATTGTCCTTTAAGTTTGCCAAACTAAGAACTTTTAGTTCAACTGGTGGAGCATCCAACAGGTCATTGAAAATAACAGAAATGTTGGTGTTTTCATGTGACTAGTCACACTAAAACAAAATCCAAACAAGAGAATACACTGCCAATTCTTTTTGAAGTCTATCAGTAATAAAAATAAATTGCAATTGAGGGGATACAATCGGACAAGAGGACTTAAACGCGGTTCTTATTTCACTTGGGCAATTGTGAAGTATATGACATTTGTGTTAGCTTTAAATGATCCATTTGGGAGTTTCCATCAGTTGGACCAAAGTACTCATCACTTTATGATCATATGTGTTCAAGGTAATACAACAAGGACAAAAATAGACTTGTTTTCAAACTTGAGGGATCATTTCGGGTTAAAATCTCTGCAAAATCCATTCCATCTTCATCTTCACAACATCATAACATGACTACTTGATCCTCTTTTTTCCTATTACAGTTTATAGGAAACAACCTCTTTGCCCCACAAAGGTAGAGGTAAGGTCTGCGTACATCCTACCCTCCCTAGACCCCACTTCGTGGGATTACACTGGGTATGTTGTTGTTGTTGTACATTTTATAGAATCTTTACATAGATAGTCAGAGTCGACTTTGGTCTTTGGGATGTTATCAGGCAAAATCTTTGTGCTATTCTGTTTATAATAACAGTTAGCATGTAAAAAAATTGATCCTCGTTATTATTTTTGCTAGTTTTTGTGAAGTACAGATTCTATCTAATCTACTTTTGATGTTCAAATTTGGACTCTTGTCCATACTCAATTATTGAACTACAGTTGGACCGCCTCCCTGTGACACTTCAAGCTATTGCTTGGTACAAAAGTGGAAAAAAGGGTATGCCCTTATTACACTTGAGACAGTAGTTCCTTGCAAAATTCCCATTGGTGGTATCACTGTTTATATGTACGCATTGGTAGATGATCACTTGACCCAGGATTTCTCATATACTTTTCTTCGTTTTGGGTGGCGAGGATCGGTTATGTGCGGGTTACAACATGGTTGTGTGTTTATGCAGGATATTGACATTGTTGGTTATGATTCCTAGTTGGACAATTCTTTCAAATTTCTATCTTAAAGGCAGAATCTAGAGACTAACTCCATCTGGGCTAAATAACTTTTTTTCGCTAATTTATTATTTTGAAGTAATAAAGAAGCTTGCCAAATTGCAACTTCTACTTACAACCGCAGATGAAAAGTTTTAATGGGACTGGTTTGATGTATTCTTCTATACACATATTTCCTTTCCATCAGTTTAAGAAATAAGTTGCTTGATATATGTGGTATTTAATTTTAACTTTTGCATTCCATGTCATAACAAGCAGCCACATTTTTGCCTTTCGAGGCTTGCTCTGCTCCCCCTACTGAAAAGAAAAAACAGATTGTCAGGTTTTCTATAACTTGACGCATTATATTTTTCCTTGACTTTTGGTTCTTTATTGTGCACATATTTTGTAATTTTCATTTGCTGACTATCTGATTGAATAAAAAACCAATTAGGGAAAATATCAAAATACACCATTTTGGCTTTTTGAAGAGTAAACACTGCAAATGAAGACTTCTTATGTTGTAGTTAAGGTGTCATGTTAAAACAATCTCGTAAAATTACAATTCTATTTGTGTATAGTCCTACTGTCTTGCTTCTATACATTTTATTAAAACAAATTATACTTTTTCACAGGATGATATTCGCAGGGAAGCTCAAACAATGAGTTTAATCGGCCATCCAAATTTGATAAAGGCATTTTGTTCATTCGTTGTTGATCACTTCCTTTGGGTGGTGATGCCTTTCATGGCTGAGGGTTCTTGTCTGCACCTCATGAAGATAGCATATCCAGATGGATTTGAAGAAGCTGTTATTGGTTCTATCTTGAAAGAAACTCTTAAGGCTTTGGAATATCTCCATCAACGTGGGCACATTCATCGAGATGTTAAGGTTTTTATTAGAACTAATATTCCCTCCTGATGCTGATTCCTCAAGTGGTGATAGTTGTGTTTGTTCTCTGATTTTTGGTGTCACTCCAGGCTGGGAATATATTGCTGGACACTAATGGGGTAGTAAAGCTCGCCGACTTTGGTGTTTCTGCATGCATGTTTGACAGTGGTGATAGGCAGCGTTCTAGGAATACCTTTACAGGAACTCCATGTTGGTGAGCATATAAGCATCTTACTGCTCGATTCCATCCTTCTTTGTTTCTATGAAAGTTTTTTTGTTTTTGTTTTTATCAATGTATTTCAACTGATTTTGTAGGATGGCACCAGAAGTTTTGCAGCCTGGAACTGGATATGATTTCAAGTGAGTTTTCTTGTCACTGTATAAACTTGGTGCTGTAGCACCGCACAAGTTTGCATACCTGGTTAAGATGTGATATTGAACTTTGATTAAAATATTACATTTTGTTCGACTGAGTAAAACATTTGTGGGGATATGTCTACCAAAATATTTATTTATATATGGTTTCAGAGGACACTGCTGACAAATACCAGAAGGACTGATTTACTTTTTGAGAGGCATGATTTTTTCGTCATCCTTCTACAGGGCTGACATTTGGTCATTTGGAATAACTGCCTTAGAGTTGGCTCATGGTCATGCACCATTTTCAAAGTACCCTCCAATGAAGGTATATATTCATTTTCAAGAGTGTCCAGAACAATACATTAGCTATATGCTTTTGTACATGTATTAGATAAGCTTATTGGCCTTGGTTCTCCTGTCATAGGTTCTATTGATGACCATAAATAGTGCTCCACCTGGACTTGATTATGACCGTGATAAAAAATTCTCAAAGGTAGGTTTTGTAGTTTGCACTGGTTGATTTCGACGCCAGATATATATTGATGATCTTGCTCTAAAATATGGTTCAATGCTTATGTTCTTTTCATGTAAAAAATCCATTTTTTGTTTTAATTCTTTAACAGTCATTCAAGGAAATGGTTGCAATGTGCTTGGTGAAAGATCAAACTAAAAGGCCAACTGCTGAAAGATTGTTGAAACACACTTTTTTCAAAAAAGTTAAGCCTCCAGAGCTTTCTGTAAAGAAACTGTTTGCTGACTTACCATCACTGTGGAGTCGAGTAAAAACCCTCCAGGTATTTCATAATAGCTCTGTTCTAAGGTTTTTCCTGTTTAGCATAGTTTAATTTTTCCTTGATTAAAATACTGTAGCTTAAAGATGCTGCACAACTAGCCTTGAAGAAAATGCCTTCATCCGAGCAGGAAGCAATATCACAGGTTTGAGACATTTTTTTTTAGAAAGTGGTTGGGACCAATTGTTATTTGATGACATTTTTGTTGTGTAATATTGTGCTCAACTTCCTAAAAAGGGAAGATCGGCTACTTTGTTGCATTTATTTGTTGTCAAAAGCTGATATTCTATTCTTTTGCTATATGTTCTTCTCTGGAATGGTTGCTTACCCGCATTCTGCCTAGGCTTAGGACAATTCTTGACATAACTAGCAAAGAAATTTTCCTTTTGGGGTGGTATGCTTTTGCCTACTAGTAAGTTTAGCTTATTATTTTTCTACCACTTGAAGGGGAGCCTTGGAGCAACGGTAAAGTTGTTTCCGTGTGGCCTAGGTCATGGGTTCGAGCCATGGAAGCAACCACTAATGCTTGGATTAGGTTAGGTTGTCTACATCACACCTTTTGGGCTGCAACACTACCCCGGACCCTGCTAACGCGGGATGCTTTGTGCACCTGGCTGCCCATTAATTTCTCTACCTCTGGCACCTAAAATTGAACATAAAACAGAATGGTTGACTCCTTTGATATGTGTTCTGTTCTAATATCTTGTATGCTCTTTTCAGAGTGAATACCAACGAGGTGTTAGTGCCTGGAACTTTGATCTGGAGGATTTAAAGTTTCAAGCTTCAATGGTATGTACATGAAAACACATCTATAAAGTGAGATAATTCAACTTGTTCTTTGTGTTTTTCCTAAACTCAAATCAGACTGAGTTTTCTTTCACTGTGGCAGGTGCAAGATGATGACGAAATATCAGAGATTAGGGAAGAAGATGAACGCATGAAATCTTATATGAACTACAGGGTCCTTAGCAATGTTAGTCTATACAGTTTCTATTTATTTTTTTATCTATCAAAAAAAAGTTTTGAGCTATATTTTCAAGTTATTCATCTACAATAAATAATAAGACATGCTATTACTTTCCTAGATTTTTAAAGATAATTTAGCTCCTAATATCTCCTGGCATGTGAATGTTTATATATTGGCAGGATAATTCAGTTTCTGCACTAAATGCTGGAATACAATCCTTAAAACAAAATACTTTTGCCAGGTATACGACACTGTTTCTTTTCCATGACGGTAAAAAATATCCTTTTATCTATTCCATGCTACACAGTTAAGCAGGGACAGAGAATTATGAGTCAGTCGCATTTAATTTACAAATCGTAGACGAAATACCAAGTTAGTTGCTGAAATTTTTGTAGCGTTAATTAGAAATGAGGACATGTGATCATGCTTTGAACGTAAAGTATTAATGAGCTTGAGTTCTTTAAGCTTAATAAAGTGAACTCGTAACTGATGTGTGTTCTCATTAAAAGTTTGTTCTAGGGGTTCATATCTTCTATTGCCGACAATAGTTATTTTTCTGAAAGGTAGCATAAGCATCTGTCTCCAGGAGAAAATGTAAAAAAGTTTTGTGATCAACATCAAAATATGATAGATTGGGTATCATATGAGAAACACTACCATTTTTTGATATATCATCACAAGTATTAATGTATTATCATGCCAATCAATCTTTATTGATTTTTCCCTCAATACTTTCTGTTCCCAGTGAGCAAGGAAGTGTTGGTGCAGTGACATTAGCTGAACTGGATTCCGACCATCAGGTTGAAGGCACACTGAAGAAGAATTCATCAAAAACAGAACTGCCACCCCTTACCTCAGAAAAAGACCCAATGCAGGCCAAGAGTAGATGTCAAACAGCAAAATCTTGTCGAAATCAGAGTGGACCACTTACGCCAGGTCTTGAGCTAAGTCATTCGGCATCAGAAAGAGCTGGCAACTTTGAAAGGTCTTACACTGGTTTGTTTAATCTACTGTATCCTGTGTTGCACCAAGACAATTTTAAACCTGATGGTTCAGGAACAAAATAGTCGTTTCATTCAGTTCATGTAATTACTAGTTGTTATGTTGAAAGAAATTTATCAAAATTACCTTGCGCTTGAAGCTTTCCAAACCATAAGCTCGTAATTGGTCTTTTTGCCATCTTTCTTGTCAGTTATCCATTTCTTTATCAGATTACTTTTTATCTTGAAAAAAAGAATACCAACAGATAAAGAACTCTCATAGTCATGTTTAGCGCTTTGGTATCTTCTCATCGAGGCTAATCTTGAAACTAGGGATTAGTTCAATAGTTTGTTATCTGTTGTGTTTACTCGCTGGTTTGTGCAAAGTATGTAAGATAAATTGTTAATTTGTTGGACCAATGGTATTAGATGCTTTTTATTTGCACTTTTGCTACATGTTATCTGAATGAGAACCTTGCCTCATGTAACTTGTGCTTCTGCAGCAGAAGTAAGATTGAAAACCAACAAGTGGAAAAAGCTCATCAAGTACGAAGGGCGCCCAGCTTTAGTGGCCCTTTAATGCTTCCAAACAGAGCTTCAGCAAATAGTAAATCAGCTCCAATTAACTCATCTGGGGGTATTAAACTATTAATACATTCTACACAAGCTCTTTTACTAAAATTGTTTGATTCTGTATTATAGGGATAGCCTTTGTTCCGTCACATGTCAACTCAAGCTGGACTTTGCTTTATGCTAATAATTATTATTTTCTCTCCAGGAGTAAAAGATTCTTCAGATGACAAGTCAACGACCAACTTGGTTCAAATAAAAGGGAGGTTTTCTGTAACATCAGAAAATGTAGATCTTGTAAAGGCACGTTATTTCTTTTAAAAAAATATGTATGCTAGGATATTGCACCATATACAGTTCCTTATAACATAAAGACAATCTACGTCCTGCACTATCTTTGACATAAGATATATGTGATCCCCAGGGGTCACAATTGAGGAAGACTGCTAGTGTAGGAGACTGGATATTGGAATCTAAACTGCTGGTTTGTGAATTGGTCCCTTCTTTAATACCACAGCTAAATGATATGATAAATAAGAAACTTCACCGCAAGCTCCGTTTTTATGGATCTAATGGTAGGATATTGCTCATCAATTTCAGCTTCCCAGTCGAATACCAAAAGAGCTTGGCCTTGATAACATTCCTGCCTCAGTTCTGATGCCTCACCTACAAAATCTTTTTCAACAGACATCAATCCAACAGGTAATATTTCAAGTTTATGGTAGGAATATAAGACTACTACTTCCTCACTACGCCCTCCCTTCCTAATAAAAACAAAAGAATAAAAAGTCCCTTTTCCATTTTTTTATAGTATCCTTGTTTCTACTTATTGAAAAGAGAATCTCTTCTTATTTCTACTGTTTTCTATTACTAGGAGCTAATTGTGAATCTGTTGAGTAGCTTGCAACTATCGGAGGCAGGAGATGGTGAGTAAACATCTAAAGATACGTCTAATCTTATTATGTAAAGAATGCATGTTCTAATGGTAATATGGTTTCTGTAATCATCTGAATTTCTTGGTTTATCTCAGCTTCGCAACATGGAAAGTCATCTCCACAGTGTATTGCAGAGAATAATGGAAGTGTGAGTAAATTTTTTTGCATTTACAATATGCTTTCCGGAAGAGTCTCTAGAAACTATATGCCCCTTAAAAATGACAAATGCTGAAATTGATTTCTTTTAAGTTAATTGTGCTTATGTTCAAGATTTCCCATCTCATGTCGCAGGACAGCAACACTATTTAGTAGTTAGTTCTCTATAAAAACTTTGTTTCTTGTATAATGAACTACAGACCTAAATTGTTTAGAGGAGTTCCCTTGTACCCACAATGTGTACTATTCAATGGAATGAATATTTCATTTGCATCCTAAACCCAACAAGATGTTTGCAATCAGATATAGTGCTCTGATTTCCTTCAATGATATCTAAATAGCTAGTTATAAAAAGAAGATAAAACTTTCTATTTACCATGTGTTGTTGATGATAAATGTGGCTTAAATTGTCAACTTTCTGCCTGTCATATTTCTAGTTTCTTTCCGTGAAATTGGTACCGCTTAAGAATGAACTTCAAGTGTTAGACCGCCATTACTAGAAATGACAGAGAAGAGAAGATGTTTTATTAGTAATGGCAATGCACAGTATAGTATAATTATGTATCATTTGAAAGGTGGATTTTAATTACTGAGCATTTCTTTTTCCTTTCTTAAGTGTGATATCTCTGTGACCAATACTCTATAGATGCTATCAGCAGGTGTTTTTATTTTTCTTCAAAAAAGTGGGGGTAGGGGAAGGGGAAACTGGGGAGGGGATTACAAGGTGGGGATCGAACTCTAACAAGGTGAAAATTCAGGTAGTCAACAAACTGAGCTACTAAGATTCCCCTCATCAGCACGTGTTTTGATTCTATCTTTTACCTGATTTTCATTTAGCCTTTTACTCGTACCAACTAGAAAAGTAACTGATTTATTAGGTAATTGCTCCTGACAACTTCATATGAACTTTAATCTCAATACATTGAAGTATTCATTTTAAGTGCATTTGTCACATTCATTTCCATCAATACTTCAGAGTTTCATCTATTTTGCAGGTTGATGCAGCTGTTTCTGAGAGGGAGCGCATGTTGCTAGTCAAAATATCCGAGCTTCAAGCTAAGTGAGATAGCTGTGGACTCAGATCAACTTTTCTCTCATGCTTCTGTTTTATACAGACTCTTGCTTAAACTGATCTTATCTCAATCGTGCAGGATGAGTAGCTTGACGGATGAATTAACTACTGAAAAGCTTAAATACATGCAGGTGAATGCTTAATTGGTTTCTTTAATGCAAATATGTCATCTAATTTTTTCGAGTGGATTTTAAATTTTTTTTGAAATAAACTATAAGACAGACCACAAACAAAAATTCTATCAGGGCTAGGATCAGCAGCTGCTTTTTCTCTGCACGACTTAAAAAAAAATGAAGTTAAAGTAAAAATGAACGGAAGCACAGAGGAATGGGTAGAGGTTTTCTCCAGGTACCTTAATGTGTTCTCATTTTCTTAACATGATTTTCTACTGCTGCCAGTTGCAACAGCAGCTAAATGGAATGTCAAATCAAGGGGAAGATTGGGACAGGAGAGAATCGGAATCTTGATGCTGAAAGATCTCCTTGAAGTATAAACAGTGTGTATATTCAGGTTTCTGTTTGATGTTTACTGCTGCCATATTTTTAAATTCTTTAATCCAAGTTGAATGCTCAACTCAGACACATTCTTTTGGGTGTGCAGATTGAGATATAGGAAGGAGCAGAGTTTACTATTCACGTGACTGGAAAAATTGCGCTCATCATTGTTGAATATAAGCTCATTGGAGTAGTCCAGCTCCAAGTGATCAACAAACAAAATCATCAGTTTGTAGAGAATTTCTTCATTTATTTGGTGAGTGCTAGCTGAAAACAAGCTTTCTGTGCAGTCCATGTCTCCAGTCCCAAAGGTTTATTTTGTTTATACTCGAAAAAGAACGACCTTTTGAACTACTAAACCTTCTGAGATGCCGACGGGTTCCCTTGCTCTTGGTCGGCCTCCCCTAAGGTGGGGCCGGGGCTGCAGAGGGGTTCTAGGGCGAAATCTACTTTGCTTTGGCCAATTTATCTTTTTATCCTTATGTCTCTTGTAATTTGAATGCACCCTTAAGCTGTAATTTTGTGCATATATACCTTATGACACCAACAGATGCTTATAGCAGTCCTATTAAAAATTGTTCGTGGGATTATCCAAGCCATATTTTTTACTTTGTATTATGATAAGTATTGTACTGTTAAGATTATTTTGGGTTAAAATATGTATTATACTTTTGTTTTACTAATGCTGACTGTCTTCCGAGTTGCAAACGCAAGTTTTACTTGTTTGTATGTAGTTAGTTATGTACGTCATTTGTTGTATAATCAGGATACATGCAAAAAATATTATAATGACAATACAAAGCTAGAAATATATTATCAATCTCCAGCAATTCACATGGACATACATCCCTATTTTTCTTTGGGGGTGTCATGAAGTTATTGGAGGTGATTAGTGAATTAGTTATTAGTCAAGGGACCATTGTGTATTTTCCTTTTCTCTATTTTGCATTGTATAAATAATGACTTTCAAATTATTTTGTGGCTAAGTCTTCATAATAAAAACTGCAACACAAAAAGTTCTGTTTTGGAGCTCAAATATCTCCTTCATTTGACGCCTCAGTTCTCCTTTCCTCCTCATCTCGATTCTGCAACAATTAACATGGTATCAAAGCTCTAGGAGGAAGATCAGAGACATTCACACAGGCGATGAGATTGAGAATCTGCGATTCAATTTTGAAATCGTGAGAAAATAGCACGGATCGATTCTGAATTAAAGTTTTCGATCTAATTGAGTGATTGAGTTTCAAGTTGAGGCGAATCTGGTTCATGCAATACAATTTTTCGACAGTTGATGAAATCGAGGTGATCTGTTTTGTTGTTGTTGTTCGATTAAAATCAACTTACTGGAAATCTGTTGTGATCATCAAATCTGTCGCAAATCGATCTATTAATGGAGAACACTTCGCAGAGCGTACCAGTGACCACAAATGAAACTTCGAATGTGAGTTTGAATGTAATGGATCACAACCATCCATTATATTTGAGTTCATCAGACACGCCTGGAGCTGTACATGTCGAAATACAGTTAACAGGAATGGAGAATTATACGTTGTGGAGTCGTGCGATGCAATTGAGTTTGTTAACTAAGAATAAAATTGGTTTCATTGACGGTACAGTGAGGAAGGATATGTATGAAGAAAATATGATGAAGCAGTGGGATCGTTGCAATGCAATGGTGATTTCGTGGATTATGAAAAATGTGAGTAGAGATCTGTTGAGTGGAATATTGTACAGATCCATTGCTCTTGCAGTTTGGCGATATTTAAAAGAGCGATTCGACAAGATCAACTTGTCTCGAGTGTATCAATTGAAGAAGGAGTTTGCTATGCTTCAACAATGAGTATCGCCTGTGGCTAGCTATTATTCCAGGATGAAAGATCTGTGGGATGAAATTGACTCAATAATACCTCCGCAGGCATGTGAATGTGACAGTCCTAGAGCTTATGGCGTCAGGGACCCTCCAACAGAAACCTCATCTTTTTTGTCGTCGATAAGTTCTCCCTCAGTGCCCTACTATTCATAAGAAATACTGATTGTTGAGAGACTTATTTTTGAACATCTGGCTAATCAGAGGTTATTAGAATTTTTGATGGGATTAAATGATGGCTACAATCAAGCACGAAGCCACATTTTATTGCTATCACCTAAACCTAGTGTCAATCAAGCATATGTTATGATTGCGCAAGATGAAAGTCAAAAATCCATTACCGAAAGATTTGGAGGCAATGACTCGACTGAATCCATGGTGATGTATGGCAAGTCGACGCATTATAAACAAAGGAAGTCAAATCAGGCTGGTTTCTGTGATTACTGCCAGATGAAAGGGCATACTAAAGAAAATTGTCGCATGTTATTGTTGTTCTGTGACTGCTGCAAGAAACAATGGCACATTGTAGAGAAGTGCTATAGGCTGGTTGGATATTCAGCAGATTACAAAGAAAAAAGAAGGTGAATGTTGCGAATGCGAACTCACGCCACGCAGTATAAGTCGAGTTATGCGCACCGGTCCGAACACAACAGGAGGCAATTGTCCAAAGAGCAACAAAATCATCTTCAAAGTCGATTATCTTCATGTATTTTGGATAGGTATGAGAAAGCATTGCAGGTACTTGAGCCACATGAGGAAGAGAGCAGCAAGACAACAGTTGATGCCAAGGTTCATATGGCAGGTAACCTTGCATTTCCTCAGCATAGAGCAAATATCATTGCAGATTGGATAGTTGACTAATAGGCTACTGATCATATGGTTAGTAATAAGAACATGATCGAGAAGGAAGATAAATGAAATTTAGGCCATGTACAACTGCCCACAGGTGTTGTTGCTGAGATCACATAAACAGGAAGCTGTAGGCTTAACAATGATGATGTTATTGAGCATGTGTTATGTGTTCCAATCTTCAAGTTTAACCTACTATCAGTGTCAAAGCTAATCAGGGAATTAAATTGTTGTGCAAATTTTCCCCCTGATTTCTTTGTGCTGCAGGATCTATTTACCGGGAAGGTCAAAGAGACTGGTAGAGAAGTTGATGGTCTATACATATTGGAGTCTGGAAGGAATTATGGAGAGTCAATAAGAGCACATGATGCTGCATTAGTTCTGGTGATCAAAGATGAGCTAGAAGCAGAGCTATGACATAGGAGAATGGGCCATGTTCCATTGAGTATGCTTAGAAAATTAGTTGTTTTTAAAGATAAATCAAAATTTTCAATAAGACATTGTGAAGTGTGTCCTTTGGTAGACAAACAAGGAAGGTATTCCCTGATAGTAATAGTAATACTGACTTTGCTTTTCAGCTCTTGCATTTAGATGTATGGGGAGCCTATAAAGTGTCATCCTATAATAATATGAGGTATTTTATCAATGTGATGGATGAATACACTAGGTGGACATGTTTTTTTTTTATGCATGTTAAGTCTGATGTAATCACTGTTCTTAAGAATTTGTTTGTGATGATAAGGAATCAGTTTGGCCTAACTGTTAAAGGAATTAGAACAGACAATGAGACAAAATTTCTAAATTCTGCATGTTCTGATATGTTTGATCAATTAGGGATCATACATCATAAATCTTGTCCATATTCTCCACAGCAGAATGAAGTAGTTGAAAGAAAACATAGGCATATATTGGAGATAGCCAGGGCTATTAAAATACAAAGTCACTTGCCAGCAAAATTTTGGGGTGATTGCATTGAGACTGCTGTGTATGTGATAAACAGGGTACCTACTGTTGTATTGAAAGGTATTTCACTATATGAAAAGTTGTTTAGGAAGATGCCATCACTGTCTCATTTAAAAGTGATAGGGTGTCTCTGCTATGCTTCAAACTTGGTGAGGAAAGATAAGTTTGAACCACGAGCCATCAAGGCTGTTCTACTTGGGTATGCATTTCATATAAAGGGCTACAAGTTGTTGGACTTGACAAGTGAAGTTGTGTTCATCAGCAGAGACGTGACCTTTCATTAGAATATATTTCCTTATAAGCAGTTTCAGGAGAGTGGGGGTTCAGTAGTTTCTCAACATTGTAATTCTGATCTGTGTGTTGATGATGAGCAGGTACTTGCACATACTATACCAGGAGGAAGAGTGCTTGTTGACACTCATACAACTGTCCCTGTCCATTCTGAAGGGTCAGCAGATTCAAGTGATGGTGGTGTAGCAGTTTCAAACAATGATAGTGTTACAACTTCTTATGATGAATTTCATAATGAGGACACATTGCCTAGTAGTGCAGCCGAGGATGAAGATACTGCAACAATCAGAAGAAGGTCCACCAGAGAGAGAAGACCACCAATATGATTGAAAGATTTTGTCCATCCAAACAACCAAGCTAGATGTGCATATCCAATGTCAGATGTGTTGAATTATACTGGGTTGTCTGCTTCATATCATTGTTTTATGCTAAGATCTCAGTCGATCATGAACCACAATCATTCTATGAAGCAGCCAAGGACCAAAGATGGGTTGAGGCTATGCAGTCAGAGATCAAAGCTCTAGAAGATAACAAAACTTGGGAGATTGTGGATCTGCCTGAGAACAAGAGACCCATTGAATGTAAATGGGTGTTCAAAATCAAATATAAAGCCACTGGAAAGGTGAAAAGATTTAAAGCGAGGCTTGTAGCTAAAGGATATAGCCAGAAAGAAGGCATTGACTACCATGAAACCTTCTCACATGTGGTTAAGATGGTGACTGTAAGGAGTGTAATCTCTGTGGCAGTAGCTAAAAGATGGGCAATTCAGCAAATGGATGTGTTTAATGCATTCTTGCAGGGGATCTTAATGAAGAGATGTATATGAGTTTACCGCAAGGGATTGAACATAAACAAGAGAAGGTGTGTCGATTGCTTAAGTCATTGTATGGGCTTAAGCAAGCCTCTCGACAGTGGAATATTAAGTTGATAACTGCCTTGGTTTCTTCTGGTTTTGTTCAAAGTAAGTTTGATTACTCCTTGCTTATCAGAAGGGATGGAGACAAGATTGTTATGGTCCTGATATACGCAGATGATCTTCTACTGACTGGGAATGATAAGGGGACTATTGATGAGACAAAGGCCATCCTACATCATCACTTCAAGATTAAAGATCTTGGTGAACTAAGATACTTTCTGGGTTTTGAGTTTGCCAGGAACAAAGAAGGGATAGTAATACATCAACGAAAGTATCCTTTGGAGCTCATTGAGGATATGGACTTAGCAGGTTCGAAACCTGTTTCTTCACCTATGGAGGCTAATATGAGGTTCACTTCTTTTGATTATGACACACATCTTCAGAAGATGATGCCTGAGAAGGCTGGCAATGCAGACAAGCTGCTGCAGAATCCAGGGGCATATCAGAGGTTGATTGGAAGATTGCTTTACTTGACCAATACTAGGCCAGACATTGCATTCCCAGTGCAGTGCCTGAGTCAATTTATGCAGGCCCCAAAGCAGTCACACATGCTTGCAGCAGAAAGAGTGGTGAGATACATCAAGCAGGCTCCAGGTATGAGAGTATTCATTGCAGCAGAGGGGAGCGATGCCTTATCTGCATATTGCGACGCAAATTGGGCTTTATGTCCAAATACTAGGAGATCAGTCTCGGGGTACTTAGTTTATTTTGGGTCTTCCCTCATCTCTTGGAAGTCCAAGAAGCAGCAAACTGTTTCGCGCAGTTCAACATAATCTGAGTATCGAAGTCTTGCATCAGTGGTGGCTGAGATTGTTTGGATCATTGGGCTATTTTCAGAACTAGATGTGTCTGTGCAACTGCCTATTTCAGTTTCTTGTGACAACAAGTCGGCAATTCAGATTGCCAACAATCCAGTTTTTCACGAGAGGACTAAGCATATCGAGATTGATTGTCATTTCATTCGGGAGAAGGTTCGACTAGGTCTGATTTCTACTCGACATATTGCATACAACCTGCTGACATGCTTACCAAAGCTCTCCTGCCAGGACACCATTCGCATTTTGTTTCCAAGCTATGCATGAAGTACTTATTCTTAACCCCTAGCTTGAGGGGGGTGTTGAAGTTATTGGAGGTGATTAGTGAATTAGTTATTAGTCAAGGGACCATTGTGTATTTTCCTTTTCTCTATTTTGCATTGTATAAATAATGACTTCCACATTATTTTGTGGCTAAGTCTTCATAATAAAAACTGCAACACACAAGCTCTATTTTGAAGCCCAAATATCTCTCCTTCATTTGACGCCTCAGTTCTCCTTTCCTCCTCATCTCGACTCTGCAACAATTAACACATGCCAACTTATGAGCACCTCGACTGTCTTGTCGTATATTTGATACATCTCACCTACACATGCATCAAGAGTTAGGTAGAGGTGAAGAAGTATTTTCTTGCCTCTGCTGGAATTAAGACAAACATTGTTTGGATGGATCTGTTACAATTTGAATCAAAAAAATATATTTCTACAAATATTTGATGCATTTCATTTGTTAGTCTCATTTGAAAAGGATAGTGTAATGAATTTTTATATTTTAATAAAGACGGATTGAGGATCTAAATATGAAATCAATTTTATTTTACTATATTTCTCTCATTTTTGGCTTTAAAATTTATTTTATGATATTTATTTAGTGAATTTTTTATCATTTATATAAAAATTACGAGTTTAATGAACACACACCTCCTCCACATCTGCGGGTTGTTACTTCGAGTCTAACATTTACTGATAAAATATCAGATTATGTAGGTAGTAACTCACAAAATTTTATACCATAGTTGAATACTTTTTCCATAAAGTTTTATAGTTGCTCAAAGAAAATCTTTACATCATCGTCTAAAAAATTTCATAAATAACAAAAACATAATTACTCCTTACGTCTCAAAATACTTATCGCATTTTTCATTTACACATTTTTTAAGAAAAATATTTATAAGGCAGCACCTTGATTATTTTACCCTCTTAACATATTTCATACAATCTCTCTTCAATAAATATCTAATTCCTCAATGATGAGAACCTCTTTAAATATTGTTAATTAATACAAGGGTAAATAGGAAAAAATTATTTAATTTTATCTTGGTTAAATAAAATGACAAGTATTTATAAAAAAAATTAGTAAGGACGATAAATATTTTGGTACTCTGCCCGTTTTCATTTCGTGGAAGTCCCCGGCAGAGGAAAGAGGTTCGAATATTCTAGTAAGCTTGATGAAATATCTCTTATTAGAATACTTGAAAAGAGTACTTATTAAATACTCCATCAGTCTCAATTTATGTGATATTATTTATTTTTTATTTATCCCAAAAAGAATGTCATCTTTTTATATTTAGAAACAATTTAACTTTATGAAATAATTTATAATCACATATTTATAGACTTATTATGTACCACATATTTTAATTTTTTTTTTGTCAACTTATATGTTGACACATAAATTGAAACGAACGGAGTACTAGCTATCCCGAAAGGGAATAATAGGCAAATATTTTACCACAATCATTATCAGTAAAAAGGAGGACAGAATAGACTTGAAAGGTTGTCGTGTATGTTGATGCTCCCAATTCATCTGTCATCTTTCTATAATCACAACTCACCAAACTCCGACACACCTCTTTACCCCACTCTCCTCCCCACCCCACACCTCTCCCCCTCCTTCTCTTCTTGTCTGCCATGATGACACTATAACCAGGTTCTTTCATGACTCTTTAACTACACAGGTGATTTTATTTTGCTGACTTTTCAGCTACTATTTTCAAACGGGGTTTTGTTTTTTGTGCTCTTTTCCTCATCTGACATAAAAATTGGATCTTTGATGCTTAGTTTTCCCAAGTTTCACTTTGTTTCTTGGTATGTTATTGTTATCTAAGATCATCACTTAATTGTTTTTTATGGTTATAGTCAACACTGTTTTTCCTTCTGTGCTAGAAACAGATATTTGGTCAAACAAGAAAGACTTGGTACTAGGTAACATATTGTAGTTGTTGAAGATAAAAGGTAAAATCTTTTTGCTGTGAACTCTGTTATTGTGGTTTATTTGGTTGTATTGGGATCATATTCTGCTTGATTAACATATAGCGTTATTGCTTGTGATGATCTCACAGTGTCACAGTTCTTGAGAAAACTGTGCATATCTTGATTATCATCAATGGCTGAGGTGATTGGCCCGAGATTGTATAGTTGCTGCAATTGTAAGAATGAGGTTGCACTACATGATGACATCATTTCTAAGGCCTTCCAGGTTAGTGTCAATTTAGGTTTTGTTCTGAATACTCTCTTTGAGAGAGTTGCTCTGTTTATATAGAAGTTGCCGGGCTAATTACAAGGCTGAAAATCAGCCATTACATTGGACTATGCAAGGTAAAAATAAACGCCTATCAATTATCTGCCTATATACAAAATACTCTTCTATATATAACTAGACTAAATAAGGTAGAATATATGTTGCCTTAATAGACTAGGCCAACACACATCTAGCTGTAAATTCTACTAACATCCCCCTCAAATTGATGCTGGGCGATCGAGAAACATAAATTTGTCAACCAGGAACTAATGGCGAGGACGAGAGAGAGCTTTGGTAAACACATAGTTTGGTGTTCAGTAGAAATGTGTGGAAGAGTAATCTCCTGGCGAGCAAAGGCTTCACGAATGGAATGACAATCCACTTCAATATGTTTGGTGCGCTCATGAAAAACGGGATTGGCAGCAATATTATCAGCATGGAGAGGAGTAGAGGTAAGTTGTGAAACACTAAGTTCACCTAACAACCCTCGAAGCCATACAATTTAGAACAAGCAGACGACATAGCCCGATATTCAGATTCAGTGGATGACTTCGAGACACGAGCTTGCTTCTTACTCTTCCAAGAAATGAGGGCATCGCCAAGAAACATACACCAACCCGTAATAGAACGACGAGTATCCGCACAACCAGCCCAATCGGCATCAGTAAAACCCTCCAACCGTAAAGAATTCCCTAAAGAAAAAAACAAGCCGCGACCAGCTGTCCCTTTGAGATATCGAAGAAGACGACGAAAAGCGGCCAAATGTGTCTGGCATGGAGCCTGCATAAATTGACTGACCTGCTGAACAGCAAACGAGATATCAGATCGAGTAATGGTCAAATAATTCAAACTGCCCACCAGCTGCCGATACATTGAAGGATCAGATAAGGAATCACCACCCGCCTGATGCAACTTCAAATTGACCTCTATAGGTGTAAGAACCGAATTACTGTCTTGAAGGCCTGCTAAAGAAAGAATTTCTTGGGTATACTTATGTTGATGTAAGAGTGTTCCATTTGGACAATGTTGAACCTCAAGTCCAAGAAAATACTGTAGTGGACCAAGATCTTTCATATGAAACGAAGATTTGAGACGCTGTTGGAGCTGCTCAATTAACTGGAGATCAGATCCAGTAATCACAATATCATCGACATACACAAGAAGTATAATGATCCCAAGGGCAGTCTTACGAAAGAAGAGGGAGGAGTCATACTGACTCTGAGTAAAGGTGAAATCCAGTAGAGTAGTACGAAACTTCTCAAACCATGTCCGCGGTGCCTGCTTCAAACCATACAGAGATCTCTTTAAGCGACAAACCTCAACAGAAGAAGAAGGAAACAAGCCAGGAGGAGGAGACATAAATATTTCTTCCTTTAGATCACCGTGTAAAAACACATTCTTCACATCCATCTGGCGAAGCGACCATCCTTTCGAAATAGCAATGGCCATAATAGTGCGGACAATTGTCATTTTGGCCACGGGAGCGAATGCTTCCTCATAATCAAGCCCATACTACTGCCGATTCCCGAGTGCCACCAGACGTGCTTTATGTCTTTCAATAGAGCCATCAGCATCTAGCTTGATAGTGTAAACCCATTTGCACCCAATAAGCTTAAGCAGGACAAGAAACTATGTCTCAAGTGTGATTATCCTGAAGAGCCTGAAGTTCGTCGTGCATAGCTTGGCGCCAACACTCTTGAGTAGAAGCCTGAGAATAAGACTTAGGCACAGAAGTAGTATCAAGAGTAGCCTGAAGAGCGGAAGAAGAAAAACCATACCAATTCGGGGGCCGGGATATCCGAGTAGACCGGCGAGACTCATGCACGATAGGATCATGTGGCGGTTCAGAGGAAGGAAGAGGCAGTGTGGGACGTCGCTGATACACAATACCTGGCTTAAAACGAGGAGTACTAGACACATCATCAAAAGCAGGGAGTGAAACAGAGGAAGAAACAATATTAGGACGAGACGAAAAGAAATATTGATTTAAAAAAAAAATCACATTGCGAGAAATACGAAGCTTGTTAGCATCCGCATCATAACACACAAACCCTTTATGAGAGTTACTATAGCCAAGAAAAGCACACTGAACAGATTGGGCAGCAAGCTTGTGACGTTCAATGAGAGGTATGTGAACAAAACAAACGCAACCAAAAACATGCAAAGAATTATAGTCAGGACGAACACCAAACAAACGAGAATATGGAGAATCAAGATGCAATGTAGGAGAAGGCAAACGATTAATCAAATATACAGCCGTAGATAATGCTTCTACCCAAAATCTTGGAGGAACAGAAGATTCAAGCATCAATGTACGAACAACATCTAAAAGATGTCTATTCTTACGCTCGACAACGCCATTCTGTTGAGGGGTGTAAGGACACAAACGCTGAGATAGAATACCCTTCTGTTGGAGAAAAGATTGAAAAGCATGGGACGTGTATTCTCCCTCACAATCTGATTGTAAGGTCTTAATACAGGTAGAAAATTGGGTTTCTACATAGGCAACAAAGGTTTTGAAGGTTGAAAACACATCAGCCGTAGAACGAAGAAAATAAACCCACGTGAAACGACTATAGTCATCAATAAATGTCACAAAATACCTGTATTGAGCATGAGAAAGAACATGACTCATACCCCAAACATCAGAATGAATAATTTCAAAACATGTAAAAACACGACTACCCTGTAAAGGAAAAGGTAAAGATTTGCTTTTTCCTAGTTTACAAGGAGCACAATCAAAAGACAAGGAAGAAAACTCATTTGTATTACTCAAATAACCATGTTTCATAAGTTGTGTCAAAATTACAGAGTTAGGATGACCCAATTTCTTATGCCAAAAATGGCTATTATTATTAGCAATAACACAAACAACCAACAGAAATTGAACGAGGAATGGAAAATGACTGAAGAGGAAAAAGACGTCCCACTTTAGGCCCCTTCGCTATCTCCTGTCCCGACGCTTGATCCTGCACACGACAACCAGACCGATCAAAATGAAGAGAACAATTTTCTTCTACTAATTGTCCAACAGAAATGAGATTGGTAGATAAATCAGGATACATGAAAACATTAGTAAAGGAAGACCCCAAATTTCCAACCGCAGTAATAGGAAGAGTACTGCCATCTGCGATCTGAATATACTGCTCACCATCATACTTATGTACATCTTGTAAAGCTGCCGGACTGCCAGTCATGTGATTGGAAGCCGCAGAGTTAATTAACCAAGAAGAGGTAAGGAGATATTTCTTACCTTGGAGACCAAACGCAGAAAGGGCGAAAATAATCATCTGTTGAACCTGTTCGGGAGTAACATTGGAAGAGGAACCCGGAACAGCAGGCAGAGTGGAAGATGTAGGCACAATAGTGGACTGAACAGCAGTATGAAAAGTAGGGGCAAATCGATTTTGAGGGCGTACACGACAATCCTTAATGATATGACCTTCCTTCTTGCAATAATTGCAGAATTTCTTGCTGCAATGTTTTGCGATGTGTCCAATTTCCTTGCAACTATAATACTGTGGAGGAGATCTGGATCGTCCTCTGCCTTGAGCAGCGTAGGCCATATTAACTATTTCAGAACCACCAGCGTCTTGAGCAAGGTCAAGCTGTGAGGCGAGACGCTGTTCTTCACGCAAGAGTTCACCCAAGCAAACCTCCAAAGATGGGACAGGTGTGCGATTGATTAACCCAGCTCGTGCACTTTCAAACTCAGGTCGGAGCTTCATCATGAATTGATCCCGTTGGCTCTCAGAGTGAACCACTTGTAGTGCTGCCAAAGCTTCTTTGGAACCTGAGAATGCACTAACCCAGAATAATCACTCCATAAATTAATAAAACCAGAATAAAATTGCTCAATAGAGAGGTTCCCCTGACGATAGTTTCCAATGTCTAACTCCAATTGAAACTTTCGGGCAGAATTATTTTGATAATAAATTCGCCGAAGGTAATCACACATCGTCTTAGCAGTAGTGAACCCACAAAGATTGTTAACCATATAAGGTTCAACAGCCTGGAAGCAATTTTGGCATCCTTACCTTCCCATGAACCAAGTTCTTTGGGATCAGTTGGAGCCTTTGAAGACCCATCCAAATGACCCCATAACTCCTTCCCCTTCACAAACATCCTGAATTGGAATTCCCAACTGGCATAGTTTTTGCCATTAAAGCGAACAATAGATTTTTTTCCAGACATAATAACCACAAAAAAATATTGACAGAGTAGAGAAATCACAAGTATTGCAACAGCCCAACAACACCAAAAAAAACGAACAAGAATTGCAATAGCCCAACAACACCAACCAGGATTGCGACAAAATTATAATCAGAAAGTATAAACCTGATTCACCATAAATATCCCTCCAGAATTTGTCACTACCAGGAACACTACACACTACAGCTGATAGTCACCAAGAAACCAAGAATTCAGCCAAGCCGAAAGAAAATCACAAAATAATTTGGGGCTTTGATACCATGTCGATTTAAGTTTTGTTCTGATACTCTCTTTGAGAGAGTTGCTCTGTTTATATAGAAGTTGTTGGGCTAATTACAAGGCTGAAAATCAGCCATTACATTGGACTATGCAAGATAAAAATAAATGCCTATCAATTATCTTCCTATATACAAAATACTCTTCTATATATAACTAGACTAAATAAGGTAGAATATATGTTGCCTTAATAGACTAGGCCAACACATATCCAGCTGTAAATTCTACTAACAGTTAGAATATTGGTAATTTTTTTCATTTTCTTTGAATTATATGAATGCGGATGAAGAGTGAGGATTCATATAGCTGACCTCAACTTGTTTGGGACTGAGGGGTGGTACTTGCTGTTGTATATAAATGTGGATAGTTTATTAAGTGTATGATCGTTTTATGATGTTTTTGTTTGGAGTTTCCTGATAGAAAAAGGTTATCAGTGGTTCTTGAGTTAGCTCACCACCACTAGTGTTTACAATGTCAAAGATAACAGTATGATAACAAATAATTTGATTGTCACACACTCAGACCTACTCGGTGTTATCAAAGGCGAACCACACAACAAGATCTAATTAAGGTCCATTGGGGCTTTCAGCGTAAATCCGTCATAAAGTGTGGGCTTTAATGTAGAAGGCAAAAATGGAGAAAAAGTACCATTATGCATGTGTAGTCCAACACTAATAATTATAAGTATGAATAACAAATACATGACCAAGAACTTGACGACAAAGTGAAGTATCAATTGTGTAGTATCACATCTTCATGATTACGCTCATTGGCAAGGAAAAATATGCCTTAAATCCTTTATGACAATATTGAGGTGCCCGCTCGCAAAGAGAGGTGAAGCACTCAACATGTTTTGCGCCTCGCTTAAGGGCTAAGCGCGCTTTTGACAACACTGAACCTATTTTTGTTCTTGTTTAACAGCAGAAAGCAATTAGCTTACTGTGAAGACAAGAAAAATGGCTCATCTGCCATTAAAATGAGCATATATGAGTTTGTAATTCAAATATGTAAAGAATGGATTTTGGGCCTAACTCAACCCCAAAAACTAACTTGTAGGGTGAGTATTGTTCAAGTCCATGTTCCCATTCCATTTCCGATGTGGGACTTTTAACACTCCCCGCACGCCCAGACCTCGTTAACTGGAGCGTGGACAATATAATTTGGGGGCCCAACATCGGTCAACAAAGAATTGGAATGAGTCTGGCTCTGATACCATGTAAAGAATGGATCTTGGGCCTAACTCAACCCCAAAAGCTAGCTTGTAGGGTGAGAATTATCCAAGTCTATATAAGGAGTATATGTTTTCATTCCATTTCCGATGTGAGACTCTTAACGAGATGCATATCTGAAAACGAAACAAGTTGGAAAGATGTAGCTCAATGGGGATACACTTGGTCTTTTCTATTTGAGATTTTTGCTTTTATCTCTTGCAGTGCAAAATCTATCCTTCTGTTACTACTGTACCAATAATATATTCTTGCTAATTGACATTAGGGAAGAAATGGTCGAGCATTTTTGTTCTCTCATGCAATGAACATAGTCATAGGACCAAAAGAGGATAGGCAACTAATGACCGGTCTCCATACAGTTGCTGATGTCCATTGTTGTGACTGTCGTGAGGTGCTTGGCTGGAAATATGAACGAGCTTATGAAGAGACACAGAAGTACAAGGAAGGGAAATTCGTACTTGAGAAGTCAAAGATCATCAAGGAAAACTGGTAGTCCACCCTGAATCTGTGGATGCTCCTACGTGTTATGCTGTTAGATCACTTCTCATTAATTCAAAATGTGAATTTATTGCTCATTGCTGTATAAATTTCTTTTATTTGTTGTTCGATTGGACTGGTTATGTTGAACAATCTTGTGAATAATATTATCTCCAACATCATAATTTGTAAATATCATGAAATTGTAATCTTTATTTTTCTTGGTTTCTGCTATGGGGTGTCTGAATTCTTTGTATTGGATAATACTCGTATGATATCTCATCACTGAATATCCTACTTTATTTAACATCAACCTCGTTTTTTATCCATCTTTTATCAAAACAAGAGAGGCATTCCTTTAATGTCTCTGGAATTGTTGCACTTATACTCGATAGATGTAGCAGTTCAAATTTGGTATGAATTTGTTATTTTTGCTTCACTTATTCAAATTCAGTAGTTGAACAATGGTTTCTTCAAACAATATATTTGGCTGTTTAGCTTGATTATTGTCTCCCATCATGGTTGCTTCTTGAATAAATAGAGACGAAAGTGTGATGGAAAACGACGTTTGTGTTAATTTCTGTAATCTATACTTGTTGCTGGAAAGGGAAGCGTCTCTTATTTTCCCCCTATGAATTTCCTGGACGTCGTTATTTGGAAATTCGTTTTCTTGACACATGTCCATTCCATTGAGTAGCCGTGTTAGCAGGCACTACGAGGCCTCTGTCCCACACATCTAACCAGCTCACGTGGTTAATCAATTCCACCGAAGGCTCTTTTGAAAAGAATTTTTTTTTGTAGAGAACTCAAGCCTCTTTTTATAGAGTGCATAGCAATTCAGCCAATGCAGCAAGAATTGCATGGCTGCCTGAATATGAAGAAGCAAACACATTTACTTATGTTGACTCACTTGAGAGCTTCATGTACACAAAAACAAATTCATTCTCCTATATACTGCAGAAAGAAAAGTTTTCATGAAAAACAAACGTCGGCTATAGGTACATGATATAGTTGCAATACATGCGGAATCAAACTTTTGAATTTATGAGTTCTGGATTCTAAAAAAGACAATTAGATTTCAAAAAAAGATATAAACCTTTAGTTTTTTTATTGCTCTGTTTTTGTAGGTATCATCATATCTGCCACGACGTCCGACAGTGAACATTGATTTCTGGAAGGAAACAGTGAACATTGATTTTCGGCGTGTGAACATGTTCTATCAGCCTGGAGTTGGTACCTCCAGTTGTCTGTACTCAATATTTGTTCTTATCCGTGTAGTTAAATTTTTGCGTGTTGCGTTTTATTGAATCTTGACTTTACATTCTTGCATTTATTCTTGTTGCCATTTGTTTTATCATTCTGGTTTGTAGTAACCTGACTTACCTTTAGATTCTTGTTAACTTGTGCTTTAATATTGGTTTCCGTGTGTGTTAGCGTTAACCTTTGACTAGTATTTTTTTCTGCTCTAGTGACTTTGGTGAATGATGGTAGATTAGGGTCATGTTCTCGGTCGGGGACGGGGGCGAGGGTTAGTAGGGTAAGGAAGATGCTAGGCTGAAAATAGGGTCTTGGAACATTGAGACTTTAACGGAAAAGTCCATAGAGCTAGTTAAGATTCTTAAGAAGAGGAGGATTAATATAGCCTATGTCCAGGAGACCAAATGGGTATGACCTAAGACTAAGGATGTAGACGGATATAAGTTATGATTCTTGGGTAGGTCAAAGTATAGGAATGGAGTAGGCATTTTGGCAGACAACTGGGTAAGGATCAGGTGGTAGAGGTTAGGAGGGTCAATGATAAGATGATGTCGATTAAGTTGGTAGTTGGAGGGTCCACTATGAATATTATTAGTGCGTACGCACCACAGACGGGCTTGGACGAGGAGGGGAATAGGCACTTTTGGGATGATTTGAACGAAGTGGTGAGAGGTATACCACCTACTGAGAAGTTATTTGTAAGATAGGATTTCAATGGACATATCGGGTCACTCCCGGGGCTTACGACGACGTGCATGAAGGCTTTGGCCTCAGGGACAGGAACGGAGGAGACATCTCACTTTTGGAGTTCGCTAGAGATTTTGGGATGGTGATAACCAATTCGGGGTTCCTGAAGAAGGAGCATTTGGTGACTTTCCGTAGTGCGGTGGCTACGACTCAAATAGACTTTTTACTCCTTAGGAAGGTTGACAACGATCTTTGTAAAGACTGCAAGGTCCGAGAGAATATCTTACAACCCGACATAAGCTTTTGGTGATGGATTTGGAGATTAAGATGGAGAAGAAGAGGGGGTTGTGGATGACGCATTAAGAATCAAATGGGGGAGTTTGACCATGGCTAGTTCAAAGGAGATGGGAAAAGGTTTATGGTCGAGGGGACTTGGGGTGTAGTGGGGATGCGACCGGTATGTGGGACAGAACAGTCAGTTGTATTCGGAAGGTAGCTAGAGAAGTGCTAGGGGTGTCGCGAGGTAGTCGTGGTGGGCATCGAGGGGACTGGTGGTGAAATGGTAAAGTTTAAAAGAATGTAGAAGCGAAGAAAGCGACGTATGAGAAATTGGTAGAAAGCAAGGATGAAGTGGACGAATAGGAAATTGTATAAGATGTCGAGAACGGAGGCAAAACTAGCGGTTATGCCGGCGAAAACGGCGGATTTTGAACGCTTATATGTGGAATTAGAGGAAAAAGGCGGGGAGAAGAAGTTATACAGACTAGCCAGTGCGAGGGAGAGGAGGGCCCGTGACTTGAATCACGTGAGGTGCATCAGGGATGAGGACGACAAAGTACTGGTGGAGGACGTACATATTAGGCGGAGGTGGCAGTATTACTTCCATAAACTCTTGAACGAAAAATGAGACATAGACATTGTGCTGGGAGATTTGGAGCAATCTGGTAGGTACCAGAATTTTAGGTATTGTAGAAGCATTGGGGTTGAGGAGGTTAAAGTTGTTGTTCGCATGATGCGCAGGGGACGAGCGACTGAACTTAATGAGATCCCAGTTGAATTTTGGAAGAGCGCAGACAGGGCAGGTTTGGAGTAGCTGATTGAGTTATTTAACGTCATTTTTAAGACGACGAAAATGTCCGAAGAATGAAGAGGAAATACAATTATTCCTTTGTACAAGAACAATGATGATATATAGAGTTGCAACAACTATAGGGATATCAAGCTGCTAAGCCACACTATAAAATTTTGGGAAAAAGTTGTGGAGATGAGGGAGAAGAGGCGTGTCTATTTCCGAGAACCAGTTTGGATTCATGTCGGGGCGCTCGACTACATAAGCCATTCATCTTATTAGAAAGCTGGTGCAGCAGTATAGGGAGAGGAAGAAAAACTTACATATGGTTTTCATCGACCTCGAGAAGGCATATGACAAAGTCCATAGAGAGGTTCTAAGGAGATGTTTCGAGGTTAGATGTGTATTTGTGGCGTACAGTAGGGTGATCAAGAATATGTATCATGGAGCCAAGACTAGGGTACGGAAGGTAGGAGGAGACTCAGAGCACTTCCAAGTGATGATGGGCTGCACTAGGGATCAACTCTTAGCCCATTCTTATTTTTCTTGGTGATGGACATACTGACACGACAAGTCCAAGGGGAGATACCATGGTGTATGTTATTTGCAGACGACATAGTCCTGATTGATGAGATTTACAGCGAAGTGAACGCCAAGCTGGAGGTTTGGAGAGAGACTCTGAAGTCTAAAGGGTTCAGGTTGAGTAGGACCAAGACAGAATACTTAGAGTGCAAGTTCAGTAACATGAGCGATCATGAGACAAACGTGGAGGTCAGACTTGGTACTCAGGTCATTCCAAAGAAAGTAAGTTTCAAGTACCTCGGGTCTATTATCCAAGGGAATGGAGAGATTGATGACGATGTCACACATCATATTGGGGCAGGGTGGATGAAACTGAGGCTCGCATCTGGAGTCTTGTGCGATAAAAAAGTGCCACCAAAACTTAAAGGCAAGTTCTATAGGGTGGTGGTTATACCAACTATGTTGTATGGGGTGGAGTATTGGCCAGTCAAGATTTCGCACATCCAAAAGATGAAAGTTACGGAGATGAGGATGCCGAAGTGGATGTGTGGGCATACAAAGAGGGATATGATTTTAAATGATGATATCCGGGACAGAGTGAGAGTGGCATCGGTGGATGATAAGATACAGGAAGCAAGTTTGAGATGGTTCGGACATGTGTAGAGGAGAGACACAAATACCTCAATGCGGAGGTGTGAGAGGTTGGCTATGGACGGGTTCAAGAGAGGTAGAGGTAGGCCGAAGAACTATTGGGGAGAGGTGATTAGACAGAATATGGAGTAGGTGCAACTCATCGAAGACATGACCTTAAATAAGGGTTATGGAAGACACGAATTAGGATAGTTGTAGTGTTATTATTGTAGGTCCGCTTAGCCTATCATACTAGTAGGCGCAATATTGATTTATAGTCCTCTGTCGTTTGATTTTTGTTGTTATGTGTTCTCTAGTGTACTTTATTTGTCTTATTTACCTACATTAGTTATTGTTTTTTTCAGAATGTGTTATCATGACTTATTCGCTTTGTTGGTCTTACTTTGCTTGTGTTTGAATTTGTGTTTTGTCTTGAGTCGGGGATCTCTCAGAAATGACAGGTAGAGGTAAGGTCTCCGTACACTCTACCCTCCCAGACCCCATAGGTAGAGGTAAGGTCTCCCTACACTCTACCCTCCCAAATCTCACATTGTGAAATTTTACTGAGTATGTTATTGTTGTTGTATATGTATGAACTAGACTTTATAACAAAAATATAGAATCTGGACCAGAATTTTTGGATACCGAACCTATAGTAGAATTGTAACAGTAGCAAGAATCATTCCATGTGCATCAGAAGATATACACCTTTAGTTTTTTCTGGCGTTTTCAATTGTCTCCTCTTCAATCTCTGAGAGTTTCATAAAAGATTGTTAATAATGCAGATTTGGCACAAGTTTAACTTGGAAAAGACAAAATCGTATTCAAATCCCGTTCTTTTGAATTATTTGTTGGAATGAATAATACATATATGATCAGATGTATCTGTAGGTAAGTACTACTTAGAGTTGGACACAGAATGCAAACTCGTGAAGTTGGTATTTGTCATTCTTTCGATCAGAGAAATAAAAAGAAAAGTTCAAGATAACAAAGTGGAAAATAATAATTCTGCCACACCATTAAAGAGCTCATGTAAATTTAGAAGTCATTATGTCTAAATTTTATTAAGCTAAGGTTATTAGTGGAAGTCCATACTTCACTGGACTAATATATATTTTATCTGTCATAATTTGTTCGAAGGTTGACCAGTTTGTGGTCAAATAATTATTTTTTTTACTTAATTTTAAATATAAATTCTTCGAGTATTTTATAATAAAATTTACATATTGAAAACTACATAAAAAATACTATAAGTCTGCAAAATTAATAATTCACAATATATTAAAAGAGTTGGAGAAAATTGCAGTAAAAGAAAGAGTTGTTTGACTCTCAAATGGTCAATTTTCAAACAAATTGTCGGGACAGAGGAAATATTTAACTATCTGGTCAAATTACCTACAAAAGGGTTTCGTGGTGTAGTTGGTTATCACGTCAGTCTAACACACTGAAGGTCTCCTGTTCGAGTCCGGGCGAAGCCATTTTTTTTCTTATTTCCCTTTGTGTTTTTGCACATAACTCGCGGTTAGGATATTTCAGGTCTTTACAGTATAACTTTTTTTTTTTCCATTTTTTTTTTGTATCTCGTCTTTGAATAGATTATAAGACTGATTGCATAATTGGTTTATTGTTTTGTTGATTCTATAATGTCGACACAAAAGAACCCATGTTAGTAAAGGCTTTGAAGAAATTCACAAGCAGACACTATTGTTGTGTCTCCCTTCTTGCAGCAAAAATGCAGGTTGCTTTAGTACTTAATGGTATACAAGCTTCTTTACAATTTGTATTGAATTTGCTAATGAATTATTATCCCATTCGCTTATTTCTTTGTTGTCGGAGAAAACAGTAGAATAGTATAGGTTCTATTGAATTCATTTGCTAACTATGGATGAGTTACAAATATTTCGGAAGGAAAAATTCTAGAACAAGACTACTAATTGATACCATCAAGCTGCATGTTGTTCTCATTAGCTCGACTCGATAAAAAGGCTGGCCTGAGGATGTAATCCTGCATCTTTCAGGGACAAAGAAAGCTTCTCTGAGCCATATACTGTTCGAGGGAAGTTGGATACCAGGCTGTAATTGTCAACCTCTAGGCATCCCAGAGAATCAATATAGTCGTACAACGACTGTAATGTAGTAGTACAATGAAACCTCCTATCCTTGCGCTCTCCAGTAGGAAACCGTACCAAAACCTGAATGATCCACATAAAACAAAAAATTAATCAAGACAGCAATATGAACACCTTTCTGTTCACTGAGAACCACATAAATAATTTAAAAGCATTAGCGCCAAGGTTCAGCAGTTTTCATCTTGCACTCTATTCTACAATTGACATGTACATTTTGCTGAACCTTAAGAAAGCAATTAAATTACTTTCCAGGATTCCTTATTTCTCTTCCCCGTAAGTCCCTTTGCTGGACGGCTCTCTTCTATAGTCTTTCCTATTTAAATCTTCCCAAATCAAATCATTCAAGACCTGAAATCAACGAGAATCTACAAACAATGCTCTGGCTCCATGTATCTGTTCTTTGGAGCTTGAAAATCAATAGAATGAAACAGAATATTGGTAAGCCACGAAGGAGCATCAAGACAAAAGATCAGGCTTGAGCAGTTAAGAAAAACCATGCCGTTCACCAAAATTTATAATAAAGATTTCTGTAATATGAGAATCAAGAAGAAGATGATTACTTGGGTAACATCAGGACCCTTCTCAGGTTCAGGACCCAATGACAATAGTTTCTCCTGACGCATTTTAGCTAACGCAGCTTCTCTTTCAGCAGCTTCATGTGCTGCTCTTTCCTGGGCCTCTTCTTCCTCCTTTCTTTTCCTTTCAGCTTCAGCAGCTTCCCTCTCCAGACGCTCTTGCTCTTCTATCCGCTGGCGCTCTCTAGCCTAGTAAAGGGCAAACAGTTCATCAATGTAAAGCTTTTTCCCATCACAAAGTAACTTGAAGAGGGGAATGGCATATTTGGAACATAAAATCACTTACCTGATCAGCTTCTAGTGCAACACGATAAGCAGCATCTTGCTCCTCCCTCAATCGTATATTGTTTCTTCTTTCTTCTGCCTCAACCCTGGCCGTGACAAGCACAGAGGCACTTTCCTCTATCACTCTTTGCAGTACTGTAAGCAATTCTTCAGGAGATTTTGGCCCTTCCTCCTACAGAGCATTGTTCACCAAAATAAGTACACAAGTCATCGGGCTAATAGAGGATTCAATGAAGCAGGTATATTTTTCTACACACAAAGAAGTCATTGAGACAAGTGTGCTTCCATCAGAAAATAGTAGTACCAATTATAGTATGACAGCTCTAGGTTGCCCTTTTCTTTTTGTGTGAGACTCTTACGTGGCAAATATAGCATCACCAAAAGCCTAAGCATTTCTGTAGGTAGCTAGCGAAAATAAGGCAAAAATGGGAATAAACACAAAAGACGAACACAGGAAGCATGTGCACGCGGACATGGAATAGTTTAGTGAGATACACATAAACATGAGCCAACAGCCCAACAGTTACAAGGTGCTAACCATGTTATCTTTTTCAAAGTAACAGTTATAGGAGAGGCAGAAAAGATATTCCCTCCCACCTCTCTAGCATCATGCACTCTTTCCAATTGACAGAGAACAGGGAGTCAGTCCTTCTGTCCTGAGAAAACAATTATATTCCAGACTAAAGCATTCACTTGCTTACATAAGATTATAATAGTCAACCTCCAGAAGAAAGGAACACAAACATGCTTGAGGGAATGAATGAAAACCGGCTAATATCATGAGAATATACGTTTTGCATCAACGAACTTGTACAGAAAATCCATTGATTAGAAATCTTAGAGCAGTAGCATAATCTTTATCATTGCCCACAATGGGCTGAATCCTTTTCATAGGCATTTTATTCCACACATTGTAATAAGTAATAACTCAGAAATAAGGAATATCACATGCATAACTTTCCAACAAACGATGAAATGCTACACTATTAAGCTTAGAACAGTATGCTAGAAAGAGAAACGGGGATCAACCCCCTTCAATCAAAAGAGTAAGCATTTCAGAGTTGACGATGGTGATATTTAGAGGAACCCTTGAGGTTGAAATGTTTGTTGAGCATATTCAGGAGAACTGTAATGTAATCCAATAACTTTATAGGACACATAACAATGGTTAAATTAACCTTTTCCAAATAGAGTGCATACTCTTGGGGCAGAAGAAAATGGAAAGATAAGACACAAAAAGAAGCAATTTCAATTAATTGAAAGATAAAATTTTGTATAGTGGACATTTTTATCAACTTAGCCATACTTCCTGAACAATGAACTGAGAATACATCTTATAACAAGTGTATGATGTTTTTTACCATTGCTCATTCTTTATAAAAAGCATAATGAATGTCAGAATCAGTTGATCTTTAATGACAATAATACATGAGAACAAGGTAAACCAACTGCAGAGTTAAGTTTGCAGGTAAAGAAGGCAAAAGGCACAAAAGAAAGGTGTAGGACAATGTTATTTACCAAGTTGATCATCCCACTTCAAACAATAAGTCCACACTTAATCATTCCGAGAAAATAAGTAACATCAAAAAGCAAAGCATGGTTTCAAATTCACTGAACAAATTAGTTGTATTCTTTTTCTCCCTTTAATCTCATTCCTTTGTACAGCCACGTGCTTGTAAACTTACTTATCAGACCCTTTGCATGAACATCATATACTCCTGAATTCCACCTTTACTCTTCTATTACTTTGATAGGAGGTTGTTTAGGTTTATGCAACTTATTTTGATACAAACACCAAATAATTTCAAGTCATTGAGCTACTTAACCAACAGAGTATAAGATTGTCCATTCAAAATGAAGGTTTTTGTGATCACTTCAATAAAAACAAGATAAATAACTCTCTTGATACATACATTCACCAGAAGTCACACTGACATATAGACACTCAGCTTCTTGGGTAGGAAAAAGGTGAGTATGAAGGGATCAACCATGTTTCCTCTATTTCATCAAAGATTGCAATTTCAATAGAAAAAAAACGAGGGAAAATGATAATAACCATGGATTTTTTTTGAAAAAACCAACATCCATAGGCCTTCTTAATTTTTAAATCACTAAAATAACCTCACTTAAGCATTTAACAATCAGATGTACTCTGAGAACTCCCCAAGGAGTACACAAAATTCACATTTCACTTCTAGATACAATTATAATGATATGACAAATAATAGCATATCAACTTTGTTCTAGTTAGATAAGCAGCTGCACTAATATCACATAATCCTAATTTATCATCTTGAAACTACAATCAGTTCAAGACCAAAAATTCTCTTATTTTCCTCTGTTCGCTTGGTTAACGGTTTTTTCTAGATGAGTGAGGAGACAGATGACATGCCATGTTTGTAGTAAAATAATTTTTTTTTATAACCGTGGTGTCCGGCCAGCTGCATGTCGCCTAATTTCGCGGAATATCTGCTACCTTCCACTAGCCCAAGTACGGGTTTAACTTTGTCCACCAAAGCTTTGGACAGATTGGGAAGAATCACTTACGCTTTTGCCTATGCTATTATAAGCCATTATGCTAAGCCACGTGTCATAGATTGCTGTGCTACTTTGGTTATAGAGAACACATGTTAGCAAATCAAACTACTAATGGAGAATTCCCCATTTAAGCTTGAGCAACTGAGGGGAGTAGACCAATTTGTAACGATATCTTTCTCAATCAAATTATGTCATAAGAAGCTAAGTTCTCAAATCCAATCAAACATGTCAGCCATCCTCTATCATTTTTTGGCACGCATTGCAACCATCAACAACAACAACAACATACCCAGTAAAATCCCACCACGTGGGGTCTGGGGAGGGTAGAGTGTATACAGACCTTACCTCTACCTTGGTAGGTAGAGCGGCTGCTTCCGGGAGACCCTCGACACGCATTGCAACCATCCTGGAACAATAAATGTTGGTAGTCCATAAAGTCAAAAAACTATATAAAGGGACAAACAAGTTAGATAGAGCTTGTTGAGGTTACAAGCTCTGAGTATTTCCTTCCCCACCAAGTTCGGGGAACAAGCTTGTGCCAATTGCTTTCAAGTTAGTGATATATAGCATTCCACCTTTCAATAAAAAATCATAATTTTTCACAATAGTTGAACTTTTCACCCTTGATTTAGTATCGTGTGCAGTTCAATCAAATATCTCTAGAATCATAATTGTTAATATACAAACCATTTACCCATCCAATGGTGTGGTTTTGTGGTCAACAGAGCTAGAATGAGGAGCATGGGAAACTAAGGATCAATTCCCAACAAGGTAAAAACTTAAAGTGATCTCTTTCCATTTGCCTTAGCCTTGAGCAAAGTTTCCCATTATCTATATTAACGGAAAGATGCATGTACAAAAGGATTAGTCGAGGTGCTAGTAAGTTCACAAGGACATTGTTATACTAAAATAGGCAAACACACACCATTCTAGACATTATTTCCATAATGAACGTCCAATCCATCATGTACTATACAAGCAATTTTCAGTAAACATGTCAATAATATAACTGCAGTATCAAACCAAATAATTCCGCAGAAACTTCCAAGGCTAAGTAGGACTAATGGCAATAAATCATCATACCTGCTGAAGCAAAGCAATCCTCTGGTTCGTTGCAGCCATTACAACAGCACAAAAGGGAAATCTTGACGCCTTCAAGCTATTACTCATCTTGAAACCCTCACTAGCTCTAATACTCCCACCCCAAGCAACAAAGTTCTCACTAATAAACGCCACCAAATCCTCATTACAAAGAGTCGTCTCGCAAAACACAGGCGTATCCGGATGATCCGGCGAATGCAAATAAACAAACAGTAGCTTATACTCATTCCTAGACCTCTGCAATGCGTCCATAAACCCATCAGCAACAAAATTCGGCCTTGTACCACCAAAATCCCTCTCGAAACACGCAACGAAATCCATAGCTTCCGATACCGCTGCAGATACCGACACCAAACGTGTCGACGACTCGCCATTTCGTCCCGAATTTAGCCCGATCATCCCTAAACCATACGATAGAACACCACTGGCCGCCCACACGCCAAATCCAACCGCACCTGAAATTTTTACGCCTCATTAGGATTAGTAAGGTAAGGTCTAGCTTCCTTGACTGTACTTTTTCCTTTCAGTTTCACTTTTATTATATAAATAAAAAAAAAGTAAAATTTTCAAAAATATACAGCCCAACATAAAATATTACGCCATATAACTGAATATACAATATTATATCTTAGGAAAACATTATACATAATGTATAAACCTTGTATAATAGTTAAATTAGGTAACATACTCAAAGTATGGGCTACGTGGCACGGTAAAGAATGAATCTTGGGTCTAACTCAACCCCAAAAGCTAGCTTGTATAGTGAGCATTGTCCAAGTACATATAAGAAGTTCATGTTACCATTTCATATCCGATGTCCTCTTAACACTCCCCGCACGCCCAGTTAACTAGAGTTTGTATAATATAATTTGGGGGCCCAACATCGATGAACAAAGAATTGAAATGAGCATATACCATGTAAAAAATGTATCTTGAGCCTAACTCAACCTAAAAACTAGCTTGTAAGGTGAGAATTGTTCAAGTCCATATAAGTGCGATGTGTGACTCTTAACGGGCGCAAATATTTTCAAAAATAGACATAGAGCAGTTTCAAAAGGAATAAAGGAAGGAGTCAACACATTGTTTAGTGATTGTTTGCTTCCAATTTTGCCGGGTCCCTCGCCCAGGGCCAGAAAGGGCAACTTCCTTTCCAGCTTTTAGGGCGGGCCCAGCCGGGGCTTCCGCAACACCCCCATTGCTTACTAGACGGGCAGTAATTTTCCCAGTAAAAAAACTAGCCTTAGGCACCTCGCCTAGTGGATTTGCTTTAAAAAAGATAACGCACCTGAAATTAACCCTAGGCTACCGGAAATAATTGAAAACGGCAACGTAATGATCTTCCAAGCAAGTCCCAGCGGTCCACCGGCAGCACCAACAACAAGTCGTGTTTCTACTTCCTCAGGATTCGTGCTAGAAGTAGTAGCTTCGGAAGCATTATTGGTGGTGTCGTTAGTCGAATTGGAGGTGAAATTAGAGATGGCTAGTTCGAGATCCCAATTATGTGCGGAGAGAATCTCCCCACATAAATCGGGGTCATCGAGTCCGGTGATCGCTTGAAAATTAGCTACTTTATCAGCTACATCTCCCATTTCTATTCGAAATGCTACCTATATTGCTAGTATAATTGAAGTTTAGGGTTTTGACTACAACTTGTTCGATGAAATGACAAAGAGAACTTTGTTGCAGTGTATGAAATTGAGAAAGATGGGATAGGATTGTTATATATATGGGTAGAAATGCCACTGGTTTTCTTGGAAATAACAAATTTACCATTCACATGTTTTACAGAAGATAATCAATTTGCAACTACCGAGAATAATGTAATGTCGTTTTCGCCATCGGACAACGACTAAGAGGCCAATCATGCAAATACGACGTCGTTTAAATTTTAAACCTCCTATATTATAGAAACAATTGTATTCCTATCCATAATTAAAATATTTTCATATATTGTGTAAATATAATTATGGTAAGACTAAGATTTCTATTTTGTATAGGCTTAGGATTCTTATTGTATAAGGGATGAATACTGTACTCTATATATACTTTGATATTAATGAGAAGACTCTCCAATGAAGATTAATATCATCTTACATGTTATCAAGAGTCTAACACAAAATCCTAAATTTTTTCTTTGAGCGAGCCGCCGACCAGCCCCCCCTTGGGCAGTTCCGCCGCGGTTCCTCCCCTCTCTTCTCCCAAAATTCTTGATTTTTTTTCTTCTTTTCTCTCTTATCTAAATGGATACTCAAGATTACGCTTCTGATTCTGACGCATCTACCTCCACAAATCCCACCACCACGTCGTCATCCTCTTTTCATCCCGCCCCCAGTGTTACCAATATCAAGAATTATATTCTCATTCTTATTGATTAAGAAAACAGTTCATTGGGTTGAACTGTTCCGTAATCATGCATGTCTCTATAACGTGCTTGACCACATCGACGACACTATTCCGCGCTCTCCAGAGGTTGATGAGTCTACTTGGCGTCGTCTAGACGCCGACGTAAAACAATGGATTTATGGTAGTATTTCTCAGGATCTTCTTCTTACTATCATGAAATCTGGTGCCACAGCCCGTGATTTATGGAATCGCTTGGAGAAAATCTTTCAAGATAACAAGCACACTCGTGCGGTGTATTTGAAGGAACAATTTAACAATACACGCCTTGAAAATTTCTCCAACATGACTGAATACAGCAGACAGTTGAAACACCGGCGGATCAACTCTCCAACGTCGACACGCCTGTCTCGGACACTAAGATGGTGTTGCAATTGATTGCAGGCTTTCCCAAAGGCGACTATGATACATTAGCCTCCATAATTCAATAGGCAGATCCGCTTCCCAGTTTTAACAAAGCTCGTTCGCAGTTGTTGCTCGAAGAGACTCGTCGTGCTAAGCAGGATGAGCACACTCAGAAGGCGTTAGCTGTCGAAACACGCCCTCAAGATCCAATGCCGCCAGAAAACTCTCAACCGCAGTAGGGACGCGGTGACAAGGGTCGCGGCAGAGGAGGCCGTGGTCGTGGTAGGGGTCGCGGACAGCAGAATCAGCAGTAGCAACAACAGGGCCCATATTCGATTGTCGCGGCGCCCAAAAAATGCCGTCTGTGCCTTGCGCCGTCGCGATTCCATTACCAAAGACTGCTCGTCGGCGTAAACCATCGAGTTGGGTCAGGCCTTCAGTTGTCTCAACATGCAACAGCCTGACAACAACTGGTACATGGACTCCGGAGCCACTTCTCACCTCACCCGGTCTGCAGGTAATATTCTCAAACTGTTTGGTTTAAAGCATCCTCAATTTGTGACAGTTGGTAGTGGCCACCGCATTCCAGTAAATAGTTATGGTACATCGTACACACCACATCCTCATCCATTCCCCATTCAAAATACCCTATATGTCCCACACATGATTAAGAATCTAATCTCTATCCGCAAATTCACTCGTAATAACTCTGTCTCCGTGAATTTTGACCCTTATGGTTTCACTGTGAAAGATCTTCATACAGGGACACCTCTTACGAGATGCAATAGCATGGGGGATCTCTATCCATTCACTCCCACCTCCGCTGCCAGATCTAGCTCTCCCGTCTCTCTAGCGGTCATTCCTTCTTCCACATGGCATAATAGGCTTGGTCATCCAGGAGCCCCAGTTTTTAATTTTCTTAAAGGCAATAATTTCATTACTTGTAATGTGAAGCTTGCCCAAAACTGTGTTTCTTGTTCTTTAGGCAAACATACTCGTCTTCCGTTTAAGTCATCTCAATTATGCTCATTTCCTTTCCTTTTCGTCATTTCTCCATTTTTGACCGCTGTGACACAAAAGAAAGGAAAAACACACCTAATACTATACTAAACATAAACGAAATGAATAAAATGCTAACTAAAAAATGACTCAAAAGTGTATATAAAATACACCTAACAGACGAGAGAGTACCTTGGTCGGATGTCATGTGCGTAGTGGCGCTGGTGTCCATATACCAATTAGGGTCCGGTTGAGTCATGTCGAGTGTGTGCATCACTGCTTCAATATCGGTCTGAGTGGGTCCCACTGCGTGGTGGGCCTAATGGGGGTGTGACCCAAGTATCCGGATCGCCGTTATCGTCATGGCAGTTCGAACCCCGAGTCCGACTGGGAAGAAAGCGGGCCACGGTGCGTTCTTGGCGATATTGGTAGCGCGGCGCGTAATCTTGAGCCGGCTGTGACCATCGCCATCGTCCGGGGGGCCTTGTGGGTTCCAGGATCGCTGTTAATCGACGGTTGCCTCCGTTGTTGCCGCCATGATTCTTGTCATTATTCTTCCGATTTTGGCCCTTCTTACCACCCCATTGGTGTGATTTTGGGTCACGTTATCTGGATTGGAAGGAGAAAAATTTGAAGCAATCATCATGACGACAGGGCTGGCCAGGCCCCAATCGCCACTTTCTTAGCCAATCCGAATTCTTCCAAAGTAAGCATGAAACGGGCTTGATAAAATCCTGACAGGGGGTTACTCTGACGAATAACCGAAGCAACACCGCTATAGGCCTCTGACAGGCCTACAACCATTTAAAGAACTAGACGACTATTAGAAACAGGAGAACCCACGTTGCTGAGTTGGTCTGCCAAGTCCTTGAGGCGTTTGCAATAAGAAGAAACGTTGGAAAAACTCGCCATGACCACCTAGGAGAATTCCTGCTCAAGGATAACAATTCGAGAATGATTGTTATCTTGGAATATGTCTCGCAATCGATCCCACACCGCCATAGCCGTGGAATTAGGTTTCATAATCGTCTGTAAAAGATCCAAGGAGATAGTGGCATAAATCCACTGAATGACTTTGGCATCAAACATGCCCCATAATTCTGGATCTGCTTCTTTAGTGGGCATAACCGTCGTAGAAGTAGACGCCGCATCACCCCCTTTGGAGGAGTTGGAGGAATGATGTGGTGGAGGACTTTGTGTGCCAAAGCATGAATCTTAAATAATTTCGCCCACGTCTCATATTGGACGTTTTCTAGGTCAAGAACGACATGGATGACACTCTTGATGTTAGAAACTGTGAGGGCAGGATGAAAATTGTTCTTATCAACCATAAGGAATAGAACAACATGATTCGGAGAAGGGGATTTGTGAGGGAGGATTTTGGAAGAGAAGATACTCGGTTTTTGTTAAAAGGGAGAAACAAAAAATCGAGAATTTGAGGTCAAAAATCCGAAAATAGAGAAGAAATTTTGAGGAGCGGAAGTAAGGTAAAGAAAACCTAGACTCTTGATACCATGAAAGAATTAATCCCTTGATTATTCTTATTGATTGAAGACATATATATACAAGTTACAATATGAGAATCTTATTCCTACTTTACATCTAAATCCCTATTCTATACAATTAAGGTAATATAATAATTCTAATTATGGTACAAGATTAAGTCTACCAAATATATAATAATAATGTGTGTCCACTGCTGGACACGTTGTGGGCCCTGGATATGGCCTGACCGGGACCCATTGAACATGGGCCTGAGCCGCGGTGCCGTGTCCCTTGAGCCGCATCACAAATGACAACTTTTGGACACCGTTTAACAACAAGAAAGGACGTGCATAACCAGAAAAATAGTCGAACTTATTATATAAAATACATTTTAAAAAAAACTACCCATCTTTACCCACAAATTCTACAAAATGAAAATTGAGTAAATATTACAAAATACCAATCCATAATTACTTAAATCATGTCAAATCACATGCTAAACGAGTCACTGGCAGTGGTGTGTATCATACACAGTGTATGACTCAGTACATCTGTTTCATTAGAAGTCGATCATCTTTCACCCAAATCT
The DNA here is from genome assembly GCA_029844215.1 of Przewalskia tangutica. Lineage (NCBI taxonomy): Eukaryota > Viridiplantae > Streptophyta > Magnoliopsida > Solanales > Solanaceae > Przewalskia > Przewalskia tangutica. The sequence goes on along the minus strand of CM056740.1, from coordinate 72,145,542 downwards.
AATGGCTCAAGAATCCACCAAACTCCTCTTAAAAATCATTGCCGGCGTATTTCAGCCGCCTTTTCTGTATTCTGTTCTCCATGACTCCATCTCCAACTTTAGTGATGGTAATGGTGGCAATGATGGTGGAGGAAAGGAAATTTTAATGGTGGAACAACAATTAGAGTGGAAGAGTAAAATGGGTTAGGAGTGTTGAGGTGGATGTCACCTCATCCATTAGATGTCCATCTTGAATAAATTTAAGTATTTAACCGAGGAGGAGTATATTTGAATCAATAATATAACGATAGAGGTATATTTGGACCCAAAGTATAACGAGGAGTATTTTTAACCGTTTTCCAATAGTATAGGGGTATATTTGGCCCTTTTCCGTTATTTTATTTATATGAGTTAGGAGAATACATTAAGGACCATTTCCATCCTATTTATATACAAAGGACCACATAAAACCAAATCTCATACACTAAAGACCATTTTGATCATTTTCTCCGGAAAAGATCAATGAAAATTTTCAAGCATAAAGCATAACTTTTTGCGACTTTTTTTTGTTAAAGACAATACGTACATATGTTCACATCCTTGATGATTGTTTGGTTTGGTTTCTGTCATATCAGTAACGTTTAATTAATTCCAACTTCTTAAATTCTGATACATTTAATTTAACTCAATTTGCATTTATGTACTTTAATTTTTTATTAACTATTAAAGAAACTCTTAACTCTGCGCATTAAACTTAAGAACAAGATAAAAAAAAAATGGACAATAGGAGATTTCCTATGTTCTACATTTGTCTCGTACTATTTTCCTCCGCACGACTTACATCGTGCGCGCACAGCGATTTCTTTTGGGCGGAAGACGTTGACGTAGTACTGAAAAATGAGTTGCATGTGCTAGCGAGCGTCCATTGCAAATCGAGTGATGATGATTTAGGAGAGCATAAGGTTTCGACCGGTAAAACGTACAAATTTTCCTTCAAACCGAATTTTTGGGGCACAACTTTATTTTGGTGCAAAGTTTGGTACAAAAGATATCCTAATTCTGAAAAATACACTGAGGCTAGCTTTGAGGTTTATAGTTCTGAGAGTCATCCGGAGCATTGTGATCGTATTTGTACATGGGAGCTTCTAGATAGTGGAATATATTCTTATGATCCATACAATAACAGATCGATTAAAGTATATAGCTGGAACAATTAGTGAAATTCATTGTGTATACTTACATATAATGATAGGATAGAATATGAAATAAGAATGCATATTTTAATATATAGTACCTAGGTATATGAGTATTTAAATAATAAAAAATTATTAAGTGTATCCGATTATTATGAGAGAAATTTTTATCTATTTGTTGATCATGTTCTTAGGCTACATGTTATGTTATCCCTTGTTAAGAATTTGGGAGGAAAAGCTTTATTATGCTATGTTATTCTTATGAGAGGCTTTTGGGTTGTCTTGAATAGTATAGGAAAATACATAAATCTGATTAATTAATGAATTGTTTGGTTGTGGTATTGTAGCAATTAATAATCCCATCATAAACTTACTTTGGTGTTATTAAGAGCTTAGTATGATAACCTTTACATAACAAAATATAAAATAGTGACTTTTGTGTGATGAAAATCAACATGGATTCGACCAATAAATTTGTTATTATTGTATATGTATCATATTTTGCCTATTTTGGTGATGACCGAAAAATATGGTTTAAGATTGTAAAGAATGGATATGAGCCTAACTCAACCTCAAAAGCTAGTGACGATTGTTCAAGTTCATATAAAGAGTTCACATTCTCATTCCATATCCGATGTGAGACTCTTAACACTCCCGGCACGCGATACCTTGTTAATTGGAGCGTATAATTTGGGGATCTAACACCGGTGAATAAAAAATTGAAATGAGTCTGGCTCTGATATCACATAAAGAATGAATCTTGAGCCTAACTCAATCCCAAAAGCTAGTTTGCAGAGTGAAGATTGTCTAAGTTGATATAAAGAGTCGTATGTTCTCATTCGATGTGAGACTTTTAACGAAGATTGATATGAGACTGAAAGTTGCATCCACGGGTGTGAAATAGCAGTTACTGACGTGTGTTGAATCTTGAAGATTGGGATTCAAATTGGAAGATAATGAGTACCTCGATCTTTTAATGGACACTTTTGGGTCGTTTGGTAAACATATAAGATATAATAATCTTGTGATATACTTTATCTCATGTTTGGTTTGGGGTATTAACTAATTTAGGAATAACTTTAACAAAATAGCTATTTTATAGAGAAGGTAAAATAGTTAATTCAATATAAAAGATGAAATAGCTAATCCGTCTAGAGATATACCAAACTATCCCTTTTGGGCGGAGAAAGGAGCATAGGCGAATGCACTGTTATGAACTTATGATGGTGAGTATTGACGAATTTACTATTTATTTGAAAATGATTTGCACATATAGTTATGGACGCATCACGCACTCGTTATTGTGTTTTTAAAAATGTTTAAAATATATAGTTATGTTGAGTAAATATCTATTGTTACGACTACAAGGTGTAATAATTTGTCGCACTAATTAACTTAAGATCTTGAATATGGTACGTACTTCATAAAATGAATAAGTTGTGGAGAAACCCGCATGGGTGTAACTTAGTTGGTTCCAGGATTTATGATTCTCTCGAAAGCGAGTTCGGCGCAGCAGCGCGATGTGGGAGTTCATTTCTCCTTTGTGAGGATGACTCCTTGTGACAAAAGCGTGCCTCCCACCTAGTGAAATTGGCCGAAAGACTACGATTTATCTTTCTCCACCAATCTTTGTTGGGTCGGAGAGATGGGAACTCTGTGGGCGAAGGATTTCGCCTTTTGGTCCCAATAAGCTGTGGAGAAGTAAAAGCTATTATACTTCCTCCAACTCCTAGAAAAAAAGGGAAGGTTCTTGCTACAATCACTATTCTGGTTTGGGAGGGTGCAGACTGCAGATCTGGGGTAGTGTTGGACAAGTGGAAGAAATTACTATTCTTCAGCACGGTATCCAAAGGGAATGTTTGAGGATCCCACCTTCCTTTTTTTTTAAAAACTAATACTTTGTTGTATTCGTTTAATTCTATATATTGGCTATGCAAAAAACATTTACCAATCAAATTATTTACATTATCAATGTATTTTATATGTAACTTAAATCATGTAATTCAAGCTTCTCAAATAAAAACAGAGGATATATATATAAGATATCCATTTAATTAGAAACACTAAATATCATCTTTGCTCGTAAAAACATTCTTTCATGAAAAAAAAAACTAAAAGCAGAAATAAATTACAATGAAACAAGCCATATATATCTCACGAACATAAGCTACTATTTCATATTCATAGCAAAGTTACATACATTGATATCGTAAATAAATTTTATACTATCAATATCATTTAACTTGTCAAGTAAATAAATATCTCTCCTGCTTCATAAGATAGAACTCCAAGCTGAGGAGTTATTAGGAGTGTTGTCAATATATCAGTATTCGTGATTGGCATTGAGGAGTATTATATGTCTACATTATCATGCTATGAACAATTATTTATTATTATAGATCAACTTAATTAATATACAAATGAAATAAAAACTAAACATAGATTTCATGAAGGACCACAATATCTGAGGGGAAATCTAAGAATGGGGTCTTAACTTTGTTTCAATAATTGCCACGTTGATGTAGCATTCCAAACAATTATACTTTTAAGTTCATAACAAAAGGGCCCTCACCACCACCCACACTACATGCATAGCACTTTCTAATTCCAATTGGATGATTGAGCCCATTGGGAAATGCCCATGGGCCTGGGCCTCAGTGTCTTTCAATTTTGAGAAAATTTCATAAATAATTATGGGTTAAACTGTAATTACGAACCAACGTATTTATGAAACATAACTATAATTACAATACCAGAAGGAATAGTTGTATCAAGCGGGTATCAGCCGTGTCAGTGAAAGAGTTGTATCAAGCGGTTATCAGCTCAACTGCATCAGGCATATATCAATTGTATCAGCTGAAATCGCGTGAAAAAGTTGTAGCTATCACGTTTTGTAAATACAACATTTATGTTTCGTAATTTTTCGAAACTATAGCTAATTTTCCTAAATACATTTGAAATATTTTTCACGTCATGTAATTTTTTTCTAGAAACTTTCACCCATTGTCCCTTTTCGGGACATCTGTTTATAAGTAAATGAACTTTTTTTCTATTTCTCTTTCAACTTATGGACTTTAATTTTAGACTATGGTATAGTGAGCAAATTGATAACTTTATGAGAAAATATTAAATCACAGTCTAAAATTAGCAAATTATTACAAACATTATACGATAAACTAAAATTTTATTTGTAAGGTTGAGATATGAGCTAACAATTGATTCAAATCCAACGTTGTGAAAGAATAATTTTAAAGAAACAAATAAATTAGTTTGATACATGTCAATCTCAATTTGGTTGACACTCTTTTCTTTTATTAACTTAAAACATAGTGTTACAATTGAGAAAGTAGCTAAATATTAGCATCCCAATTTTGCATGTAACCACGTGCTTTCATAGGATTTGAAACAAATTCTGGATCAAAAACAAATTAGAATGAAGAAAAAAAAAATGAAATACTGACCCAAAAATTAAACTTTTCTAGAGCCATGTTTCTATTCCGGATAAGTGAACGGGTCGATCTTTGTGTTTTGTTTTCGGTGTTCGATATTCATATTAGAGTCTGATTATATTCAAATTCGCGTCGATAAAGTTCATTTATGGGGAAACGCTCCTATCAAGAATTTTTCCATACACAACTCAAATCTGAAACCTCTGTTTAAGGAGGAACAACCTCATACACGACACTACATCCTTTGATGATTGAAAGGGTCTATTTATTGATTAAGATATGCGCAAAAATTGGAAGTGGTTTCACCTACTAACAGCCATTTGAATAATATAAATTGTTGAACAATAAAAAGATTGTATTCGTATTAAGTTCGTACCAATTGCTACCAAATAATACTAGGTGTCAAGCCATGTAAAACCACAAGTTCGCCTCCCAATATGAAGAGAGCCAAACTTTTTTCCCCAACAAAAGAATCAATTACTTCATTAGGAATATTATGTGACAATAAGAATGAGTAGGACGGAGTCCGAAATTAAACTTTATTGGTTTTAAATTTTAGAATAATGAGGTTAAGTGTTAGTAACTGTGTTCTCAATTCGAATTGGTAAATATTTAGTAAATTTCTAAATATAAATACAAGGTTTAAATTAAAATTATTGAGTTCGACCAAACATATACATCGACTTCTAGCTTTATCTCAGAGAATGAGCAACGCCATTTGCAATCCAACTTAGGAACATCAACCCCAAGAGATTAATCCATGAACCAGAGAAACAGAAAATTTAGCTAAATTATGAGCAACTGTATTAACAATCTTAGGAATATGTGAAACATATTTATATAAACAAATGTATCACATATATTTATATGGAAAATGCACTATCCACTTTCTACGGGCTTGAATTTATGAGTGTCTATTTTCTGGTTCTTGTAAAAAAGGCTCAAATACATGCCCTTGCCTGAAGAGGCATACAAATTTAGTATTTAAAGTTTATGGATTTATGTAATTTTAAGTTAATATATAATAATTGAATTTATAATTAAATAATCATTATAGATATTTAATGGACAAAAGCTACTGAATTTTCATGAACTCGTACATTATACGCAGTGGCAGAGGTACTGTAATCAAGGTGGTGGAGTTGCACCACCAGAATTTTCAAATTTTTTTGTTTATTTTTTTATACAAAATGACGTCGATGTGTTGTCAATAGATGCGTTTTGAGCTTACACATGGACTCTAGACGATTTTCTTTGTAAATGTAAAAATATTTATTATTTGCATGACTTTCTTTATATTGTTTTAATACAACTAGTCTGCTTGTTTGCTACATTGGTCTCTTGATAAGATTTGCTGAATGCTCGATCCTTAATAAGAAAATGATATGGATGAAATTCAAAAAAGATGTCATTATCATGAGCAAATCTTTGAACGGACAGTAAACATATTGTAATTGAATAGGCATGGAGAAATTATTGAGAGTAGGGATTTGGAAGGCAAAGAAAGTGTAGAATTACCAAATGGGAAGTCCTTGTCCATTTCCAACGTGAACTTGATTCATACCTTTATAATCTTTCACATGATGCAAGTTGGAAAGGTCGGGGGTGATGTGATGTGTTATGGCATTGTCCGGATACCAATTTTAATGGGTGATAGAGGGCGACTGATGAGTCAAATAAGCTGAGGCAGTCGGGTTAATGGTGTGATTGTATCACTGGAAACAATTTGGTAAGAGATGATTTACACCATTACATATTTGACATCGCGATCGAGAGTCGATGAGGGCCATGGATTTCCGATAGATGAGCCTCCTCAATATCTTTGTCTTCCACAACAATTTTCCCATCGACCCCTATTGTTATTACGACCTCGTCCTCTATAATTATTGTGGTTGTATTGACACTCGGTTTGAGATGAGCGCTGACTGAGATTTGCAGAGGAATTTCTAGTTGAGTCTGGCATAGGAAAGGGTGAAATTGAGAGCGATGATAGGGCCTGACCATGAATACATTCATGCCTCAACATAAGGTTGTGTAATTCGACAAAAGTGACGAGTTCTTGACGAGCCGAAAGGGTGATTATGATGTCTTTGAATTCACTTCAGAGGCCTTTAAACATGTAAATATTCTGATTAGGGAGGCAAATTAGACAACCATCAACAACTAATTCATCAATAAAGAGTTTGGCTTTATGAAGATATTGAGTAACGCTCAGATCATCTTGTTTTAAATTTTGAAGTTGCATATGAAGGTTGAGGATTCTAGTGTTTGATGGCAATGAGTAGGCAGCTACAAGAGCATCCCAAACAACCTTTGACGTGGATATTGGAATTGTTTCTTTCAAGAGAGACGAGATGACGAGGCTCATAATTAATTGATCTTGTTTGATGCATCAAAAATATTCTAGGTTAACAACACCTTGTTCGCCATATTTTCCTATGATGTAATAATTATTGGAATCGTTTCTTCTGAGAGAGACGAGATGACGAGGCTCATAATTAATTGATCTTGTTTGATGCATCGAAGATATTCTGGGTTAACAACGCCTTGTTCGCCATATTTTCCTATGATGTGAGATATTGGACAAATTGTACTCCCATCGACATAGCCGAAGAGATCCTTGATGAGAATACATATGCAAGTTTGGACTGATTTTATTAATTACCTTATTAGTTAGTTAATTAGTTAATAAGTTTCACTTTGTCACATTTTACCTTGTAGTCTTTCTTTTTGCACTTTAGTCCATGAACTCACCTATAAATAGTGAGTCACTATAGCCTTATGGTGTCAACTGAAAATAAGAAAATAAGAAAATAAGATAGAAAAACTTTCGCAATGGTTCTCTTCTTCCTTGTTCTTTACTTACAGACTCTACATACATGTTAAACATGGAGTCTTAACATGGTATCAAAGCCACTGAACGCATTTGTAGAGCACGATATCACATTCAATCGAGGTGATTTCCTATTTTTCAGTTTTTTACATAATCTACTGTGCGATCTAATTTTCGAACTGAAATTAGACTGTCTTGTGGAATTGATCATCGATTAGACTTTGTTTTGAGGAATTGATCATCGATTTACTGACCTAGATCAATTTGTTGTGTAAGGAAAACATTCTGAAGTTGCATGTGATTGAATATCGCGAGACTGTATTTTGCGATCTGTTTTTCTGGTGTTATTGTTGATTTGCTGGTGTTATTGAGTCGATTCTGGTGCGATACTTTTCTGGTGTTGTTGTTGTCGTTAATTTGTGAAATCTGAATCAGCGAAGTGAGTAGAATGGAGAATACAATATCACACACAGACTCAAGTGTATGAGATAGTTCGAATGCGAGTCTCAATATCGTAGATCATAATAATTCCCTTTTCCTGAGTGCATCTGATACACCTTCGAGTGTTCAAGTGGAAATCCAATTGTCAGGGATGGAGAACTACACACTTTGGAGTCGTGCGATGAAACTACACTCTTTCAAGATTGTGGACCTACCTGCTGATAAAAAGGCCATTGGTTGCAAATGGGTGTATAAAATTAAGTACAAAGCTTCAGGAGAGATTGAGAGGTTCAAGGCAATGCTAGTAGCTAAGGGTTACAATCAAAGAGAAGGTGTTGATAACCAAGACACATTCTCACCTGTGGCCAAAATGGTCACTGTCAAATCAGTGATATCCATTGCTGCATCAAAAGGATGGGCCATCCACCAAATGGATGTCTTCAATGCATTCCTCCAGGGAGATCTTGATGAAGAGGTGTATATGCAGCTACCTCAGGGGTTCAATAACAGTCAACAGAAGGTGTGTCGATTGCTTAAGTCATTGTATGGACTTAAACAAGCATCGCGACAATGAAATATTAAGTTGACAACAACCTTGCTAGCATATGGTTTCACTCAAAGTCATTATGACTACTCTCTTCTTACTAAGAGAACTAGGGATCAGATTGTAATGATTTTGATCTATGTTGACGACCTTCTTATCACTGGAAATGACAAGGTCCTTATTGATTCAACTAAAGACATACTGCATCAACATTTTAAAAATAAAGATCTTGGTGAGTTGCAATATTTTTTTGGGCTTCGAGTTTGCTAGGAACAAGGATGACATTGTGATGCAACAAAGAAAATACACTTTGGAGCTGTTGACAGACTTGAGGCTAACAGAGGCCAGACCTTCTGGCTCACCCATGGAACTCAATATTCAGTTGACATATGCGGTGTATGATCGATGGTTAAAAGATTTGGCTGCAGCAAAAGGAGTGGATGCTGATTCAAATGGTTGTGATCCACCTCTGGAAGATCCCTCACAATACCAGAGGCTTATTAGCAGACTCTTGTATTTGACTAATACTAGGCCTGATATAGCCTTTGCGGTGCAGTGTCTAAGCCAATTCATGCAGGCTCCAAAGGTCTCTCACATGACTGCTGCTCACAGAATTGTCAGGTATTTGAAGTTATCTCCAGGGATGGGGATATTTATGCCCTCAGGGGATTGTTATACTATGTCAGCCTATTGTGATGCTGAATGAGGCTCGTGCCTCAACACGAGAAGGTCTGTGACTGGGTATGTTTTATTCTTGGGCAATGCACTGATCTCTTGGAAGACAAAGAGCAGCCCACTATTTCCAGAAGTTCCGCTGAAGCTGAGTATCGGAGTTTGGCTTCGGTCGTCGCAGAAATTGTTTGGCTTACTGGTATGTTTTGTGAGCTTGGGATTGCTCTACAGTTACCTATTCCAGTGTTCTGCGACAGTAAGTCAGCTATTCAGATCGCTGCCAATCCTGTCTTCCATGAATGCACTAAGCATATTGACATCGATTGTCATTTCATACGGGAGAATGTGCTACATGGATTGGTTTCTCCCCTTTACGTTGCAACTGCTGAGCAACCAACTGATTTACTTACGAAGGGTCTTACGCAGAAGCAACACTACTATCTCTTATCCAAGCTCGGCCTGAAAAACATTTTCGGACCTCGCTTGAGGGGGGATGATGAGAATACAGATGCAAGTTTGGACTGATTTTATTAATTTGCTCATTAGTTAGTTAATTAGTTAATAAGTTTCACTTTATCACATTTTACCTTGTAGTCTTTCTTTTTGCACTTTAGTCCATGAACTCACCTATAAATAGTGAGTCACTATAGCCTTACGGTTTCAACAGAAAATAAGAAAATAAGGTAGAAAAGCTTACGCAATGGTTCTCTTCTTTATTGTTCTTTACTGAGACTCTACATGCATGTTAAACATGGAGTCTTAACAATCTTGTCCTCGAAGAAATGGAGAAATTTGCATTTTCCAAAAGAGGTAGTTTGTAGAAGTTAGTTTTATCGAGATAAAGTGATGGGCGTTGTTGAGAGGGGAGGGAGACGAGTTGTCCGCTTGAGCCATAGTCGTCTAAGGGGTGGACGATGAGTCTTTTTTAGGCTCTAATACCATATTAAATCAAGAAACATAACATGAAGATAAAATAAGGAACTGAAGCTTTGCAATCGTCTGCTGCATTTTTTTGTTATTTCTCTTATTGCTTTTTAGTAACAGGAGCGACCATGAGACAATCATGGAGGTGAGGCTTGGTACTCAGGTCATTTCAAAGAGAAGAAGCTTTAAGTACCTCGGGTCTATTATCCAAGGGAATATAGAGATTGATGACGATGTCACACATCGTATTGGGGCAGTCATCGTCCACCTCTTGTATGAGGCGGAGTATTGGCCAGTCAAGACTTCGCACATCCAAAAGATGAAAGTTACGGAGATGAGGATGCTGAGATGATGTCTGGGCATACAAGCAGGGATAAGATTAGAAATGATGATATCCGGGACATAGTGGGAGTGACCTCGGTGGAGGATAAGATGCATGAAGAGAGTTTGAGATGGTTCATGCATGTGGAGATGAGAGACACAAATGCCCCAGTGCGTAGGTGTGAGAGATTGGCTATAGACGGGTTCAGGAGGGGTAGGCCAAAGAAGTATTGGGGAGAGGTGCAACTTATTGAAGATATGACCTTAGATAGGATGTTGTGGAGGACACTGATTAGGGTAGAAAGGTAGTAGGTAGTTGAGCGTAGTCCTACTTACGCTTACAAACTGGTAGTTGTAGTGTTACTATTGTAGGCCTGCTTAGCCTATCATACTAGTAAGTACAATATTGCTTTATAGTCTCATGTCGTTTGATTTCTGCTGCTATGTGTTATTTAGTGTACTTTGTTTATCTTATTTACATGCGTGAGTTACTGCTTCTTTTTTCAGAAGGAACTCTCATGGCTTATTCACTTTTGTTACCAACATTTTCATACTGCTTTAAATTTCTTGTCCGGATCTGACAGTTTCTCTTGCTTTGCTTGTGCTTATGCTTTGTCTTGAACCGACGATATTTCGGAAATAGTCTCTCCACCTACCAAGATAGAGGTAAGATATGCGTACACTCTACCCTCCTCAGACCCACGTTGTGAATTTTACAGGATATGTTGTTGTTGTCTCTTATTGCTTTTGCGTACGTACTACCACCATATATATATATATAATATAAATTTTATTCTAACTAGGAGATCTAAAAACACTAAACAACATATCCCTTGTAGTTAAGATTACTAGGTAAATTAGGAGTCGAGTCGGGAGTCGACGAGGTGCGATGTATTCAAATATACGCAACCAATTACGCCATAAACTAATGAATTTCAGTAAAATAATTACATTATCGATAACCAGTTAATACATGAATACTGGGTTATTAAACCAGAATAAATGAATATTCATAAACAATTATATGTTGGTGTACACCATTTTAACTTGATGACCTAACAAACTGTATACAATCAATGCACATAAGTCAAATTCTATATAAAAATAAAGCTTAAGTAATATATATTGCAATTAGTGTAAATAAATTTTACACCATCAAATTATCTTTACGTGTTATATTAAGTCATATATCTTATTTTTAAGATTTCAAATCCGATAGGCTAAGAAAACTTACCTATAGATATCATTTGAATAATTTAATACTTGATGGTATAAGAAATTATTTACATTGATAATATATTAATCTTAAACTCATAAAAACATAACTAATAAGGAAAGTATTAGTGAGTGAGTCTGTCTTCTCGAATGGATAAAGCTAAATATATACAATTACATGGTCAATGTATGGGTTGTAATGCTATATATTATACACTACTTTTATGGTTTTACGCAACAAATCACGCCATCAACTTTTAAAATTGACATACCAATAGACACATTAAAGCAAAGCAAAGCAAAGTCAAAGGCACTGCTTTTTATTTACTATTTAAATGCGAATAAAATATATTTTTTCTATTGTCAATCACTATTATATAGCATATTTTATATAAACTATATTACTACTATTTTGTCCGTGGGTGGCGTGCTTCCGGCGTTAAGCGTAATCAACAAAAGTCAAATTAGTGTTCAATATTGTCAAAGAATTGAATTGTAATGAGAGAAATGGTTTCAACAAGTTTAAATCTTTTTGGGGTCGTTATGGTGTTGACTATAATTATCTAACTTTTCAAGTACACCCAATATAGAGAAAATACAGTCAAATATGATTTTTGGGTGGAATTTGTGGTACCTATTGGATTTATTATTCTTCTAATCTCTTTTTTAAAGTTTAGACGAGTGGAAAAGATTACCTTTTAATTTATCAAAAGCAGAAGAATGAATGGTAGAATATCAGATGTAATATTCAGATATTAAATTTGAGTTATTGTACATTGATGCCTCACATCTGGATCGACAAGTTTTTTCATTATTTCTAACTGTTGGATCCCGTGGATTATACTATGAATTAATTAAAATCAAACGAAAAGCGATTACAAGCGGTATCTTTGAAAACGATGTCGAATGTTAGCAAAAATGTAATAAATGCAGTGGCGACACTAAGATAAAACTTAAGAAAAACTTTTGTAAGAGTTTAAAATACAGCGAAATAAACTAAAGAACACAAAAGTTTAATTTTCATAGGTTATATATTAATATAACCCATGATGGTCAATGACCAAAGGTATTGTATATATTTATATACAATTGAAATATTCCTTCTTTACAATGTTACAAGAAGATACAAAAAGAATAAAAAAGGTTAAGTCGCAGATGACTTATGTCTGAAAAACCTATCTAAAATAGAAGTGATCAACACCTCATTACAATTGCTTCAATGAAAGAATCTAGGCAACACTTGTAATGTCGTACAGAATGTCGTCACAAATACAGGCAACACTTGTTGATCCAATTTTCGATCTTAAAATCTGGAGAGCTCTTTCGATCTTTTATCTTTTCTGGATATCGAATCCTTGAAGTAACATCTCTATTTATAGTAGAGAGTTCACTTGAAAGTCTCCTCAATTTGTTGTGGAGGTTGAGACAAATATGGAGCACGTGGCAGTGGGTTACGGCTGAAAACTCTCCAACAGCGTGATCGTTTCTTCCGTCTTGCTCGCCAGTTATGCTCGACTTGGACTTAGTCTTCATCGATCCTAATCAACTCCAATTACTCCTTGCTAAGTCAATTTACCATGTGATAAATAAATCACAGTTACCTGAAAACTGCCCATGAAGATTGTTGAGTGTATTTTGGTACACTCTTTTGAGTCATTTTTAGTTAGTATTTTACTCTTTTCGTTTGTGTTTAGTATAGTATTAGGGTTGTTTTTCTTTCTTTTGAGTCACAACGGTTCCAAAGGAGGAAATACAGAATTGAGGGATGAAATGAGCTCAATGAAGATGAAATTTGCACAAGCACAACCCAAAAAATGAAATCTAAAATGTCCCAAGAAGAATAAAAGAAATCAGGTGAAATTCGGACGAAAATAGGTCAAGGGCCGCGACACAAGACAAGGAAGGGCTGCGGCGCTGATGAGCCGCGGATGAAGGAATTAGGGCCACGACGTAAAAATTCTAGAGAGCAAGAAAAATATTCACCGTGCCAAGAGTCGCGGTGCCGCAGGAGCAGAACGCTCCAGTGATTTTTGCCGATTAAGGGCCGCGGCGCCTGGACCAACGGCCGCGGCTCCGACGCGTATTTTCCAGATTTTCTGGGCCGAATTGGAAAGGGTTTTTATGGTCCGAAAGACAACTTTTCTCAAGTATAAAATACCTAAACCCTGCTCATATTAGATACCTTATACCATAATCACAAAATCATACTTTGGAGAGGAGAACGGGGGCTACAAGCTACACAATTGGAGACTTTTGTTCAAGTTCTTTTTCTTTTCTTTACTTTAATTCAATTTATGTTGGATTGTAATTTAGTTCTTAGCATGACAATATTTAGGAGTTAATTACTTTATTAGGGTTTTCCGTCGAATCGCTTGAAACCCTTTCATATAGTTAATGCATTAGTTATTGATTTCTTCTTCAGGCATATTAAGATCTATTCAATAATTGTTTTGATTGCTTGATAATTAACTGATCACTAATTGTCATCACATATATGATTTCGAATCAAAATTCTGAAAGGTGAGATTTGAATATGCTGTAGTTGAATAGACATGGGTTAAAATCGTGGACGAAAGTACCCCAATACTTGTGTAGTGTTTAGGGCTATTGTTCTTAATCCTCCTGTGTGGTAAAATCTATCATAGTAATATATAAGGTTTCTGCACATGATTGAGCTCTTGTATGTCCTAACCGGAATATAATGACAGATTAGTTAACCTGCTATCTTAATACGAAGAAGAATCATTAATATTGCATTAACGCGTGAAAGAGTGGATAGTTGAGGAGATTGGAAGCCCTATCTCCATCATAACTGTTTTAAATCCCAAAGTATTTTCAACATTAGTTTAATTTTTGCACTTTATTTTAATTAGTAGCTATAATCGTTAAACAAAATAACGTTAACCAAATGGATTTCATAGAATAAACAATCGGTACTTGATAACCAGTCGATCTGGACGATATTCAGTCTTACAAACTATATTACTTGGAGCGATACGTACACTTGCGTAAGCACTTGAAAATATCCTAACAAGTTTTTGGCTCCGTTGCCGGGGACTGACGTACTTTTAATATCGATTTATCTATTCTTAATTCTAATTTGGTTTTTATTTTCAATTCTTTTTATTTATTTATTTATTTTGTTTTAGTGATGTTTGTCGTGATCTGTTTGTTGTTTTTGATTAGTCTCAGGAGCTTAGTTTATGCGAAGTAGGAGAGGAGCAAACACTCATATCTCTCTGAACCCTGAGATTGAAAGATTTTGCAGACAGAACATAAAAGAGAAAAGAGCAGTTGATTCCTTAGCAATGGGAGATCAGCGAAATAACAATGAGGGGAATGATGAGTTACCGGCTTTGATGAGACAAGTCCCGCATCCTGCAGAAAGGAGCTTAAGGGACTATGTGTTGCCTACTATTACAGGGGTGCATACTTGCAGCAGGCTTCCAGCTGTTGAATCCAATAATTTTGAAATCAAACCAGCGATCTTGCACATGGTCGAGTTCACCGATTTGGGGATTACCGAAGCGAAGATCCCCACTTGCATCTTGCAAATTTCCTAGAGCTGTGTGCAACGTTTAAATACAATGGTGTTACTGATGATGACATTCGGTTGAAGCTCTTTCCATTCTCACTCAGGGAGAAAGCAAAGTGCTGGTTGAATTCATTACAGGCGAACTCCATCACTACATGGCAAGACTTAGCCCAGAAATTCCTTTCTAAGTTCTTCCCTCCATCCAAAGCAGCAAAGCTCAGAGAAGAGCTTAATAATTACTATCAGATGGATGAAGAGTCACTCTATGATGCATGAGAGCGTTTCAAAGATCTGCAGAGAAAGTGTCCTCATCATGAGATTAAGAAGTGGATGTTAGTCCACATATTCTACAATGGGCTGTGTGGTACAACTCGTACCATTTTGATGCTGCAGCAGGAGGAACGTTCATGAAAAAGAGTGTCAATGAGGCACATGATTTTCTAGAGGACGTGGCCACAAACAACCATCAGGGGACCGATGAGAGAGCAGTGAATGGTAGGAAAGTAGTTGAGATTCATGAGCTAGATGCTATCACTGCATTGATTGCGCAGGTGACCACTTTGACAAAGCTGATGCAGCAGAATACCGTATCCGTCAAAGCTGTCCAGACACCTGTGAGTTGTGAAATTTGTGGGGGTCCCCATACTTTTGATAGGTGTAAAGCTGTGGACCCAAATAATGTGTCTATGGAGCAGGTTCAGGCAGTTGAGAATTTTCAGAGGCCCTACAACAATGCATTCTCCAACACATATAATCCGGGGTGGAGAAATCACCCAAATTTTTCATGGAATAATGACCAGGGGCAGCAACCACAATTTCAAACCTCATCTTCACAACAGTTCAGCCAACCAGCACCACAAGAGAAACTAGATAACTTGGAAGCAACACTGTTAGCCATGGCCAAAACCCAGAACCAATTTATGGAAGAGACCTAATCCTCACTTTCGACCCTGACCAACTCCCAGAATCAGTTCATAATGGAAACAATATCATCGATTAAAAATCTGGAAGTTCAAATGGGACATCTGACGAACACACTGAACAAAAGAGAGCAAGATAATCTCCCCAGTAATACAATGATGAACCCTAGGGAGCAATGCCAGACAGTTAGCTTGAGAAATGAGAAGCAGTTAGAGCTGGTGGGATCTCAACCAGTGAGGGAGAAAGAGAATGAGGTAGAAGACGGTGAGGAGAAAAGGAGGGTTCTTGATGGCCCTATTTTAGAAAGGCTCACTTGCAGATTATGAGGGAATACAAAGACAAAATCCCTTAACCTCAATAGCTGTAGAAGAAGTCCTTAGATAAGCAGTTTTCAAATTTTGTGGAGGTATTTAAAAAACTGCACATTAACTTTCCCTTCATTGAAGCATTGGAGAAAATGTCAGCATATGTAAAGTTTATGAAAGACATACTGTTTAAGAAGAGAAAACTGACAGACTATGAGATAGTGGTGCTCACTGAAGAATGCAGTGCTATTTTGCAGAAGAAGCTCCCACTAAAGTTGAGAGATCCGAGGAGTTTCACCTTACCTTGCACTATAGGGAAGGTGACATGTAAAAGGGCTTTGTGTGACTTAGGGGCTAGTATAAACTTGATGCCTCTCTTTGTGTTCAAAAGACTTGGGTTGGGAGAAGCAAAGCCAACCACAGTCAACTTGCAGTTAGCTGATCGCTCAGTCGTGCATCCCAAAGGTATAATTGAAGATGTGTTAGTGAAAGTGGACAAATTCATCTTCCCTGCTGAATTCCTCATTCTTGATATGGATGAAGATGAAAATATGTCTATTATCCTTGAGAGACCATTCCTAGCGACAGGGAGAGCTCTTATTAATGTTGAAAAGAGAGATTTGAAGCTTCAAGTCCAAGATGAGGAGATGACTTTCACTGTTTTCAAACCTTCAACTGATTCACAATTCAATGATAAATGCTTTGCTGTTGGTGTAATTGATAAAAAGACTCCTCATGAAATTTCCAAGGGTACTGACCCTTGATGGTAAGAAGTTTGGACTTGTGAATGATGAAAAAGGAATAAAGTCCACTGAACTCAACCCTGTGAAAAAGAAGAGGAGGAGAAAACGAATGGTGCTGAAATGGATATGTGGAGGGGATAATCTACCCCCTTGAGTGAACAGGTATTTGCGTCCGGCTAAAAGACGTTAAAGACAGCGCTACTTGGGAGGCAACCCAATGTTTTAATTATGTTATTTCATTTTTCATTTTAGTTTGTTTTAATTTTGTCTTGAACAGTCTCACGATCTGGTATGTTTAGTGTTTGTGGATGACAAATAAAGAGCAGGGACTAACTCCGAGGAGAAAAGGGCGAAAAAAATGCTGAAAACTGGAAAAATTGAAATTTCAGGGAATTAGAGCCGCGGCGCAAGAGAGGCAGTAGCCTCAGTGAATTCTGCGAGGCAATTAGGATTGCGGAGCACGTTCCAAGGGTCGCGACTCCTCCTTCGGCTTTGTGCACAGTGATTTATCCATCAACCCAGACCTTCGTTGTGATCGCTGTGTTGTGTCTGTAAGTGTTCATTTATTTTTGGTCTTTACACATTGAGGACAATGTGTCAATCAAGTTTGGGGGATCCTACTTTGTTTTGTGTTTTGTTTTGAGTCTATTTGTTTGTTTTATGTGTTCGTGAGTCATAATTTTTTTTTATGGATCATGTAGGTTGTAGTTGCTAAAGATATTGAGTGGATAAAGTGGGATAATGTAATAGAAGTAAAAGCGACAATATGTGTGCTTAAGTTAAATATGCCAAAAATTCACTCTCCAACAGTGTGGACTGTTTCTTCCACGTCTTGCTCCTCAAGTTATGCTCGACTTGGACTTAGTCTTCATCGATCCTAATCAGCTCCAATTACTCTTTGCTAAGTCAATTTGCCATGTGATAAATAAGTCACAGTTACCTGAAAACTGTCCATGAAGATAGGCAAAATTGTTGCCAGAATGTCAGTCCAAATGTCAAGACATTTGCTCTGACATTTTCTGAAAAATGATATATTAGGAAAAATGTCATAACATCAATCCTAACATTAACACTAACATTTTTTATTTGAGAGGTTGGGATCTTTTTATTTCGTACGTATTTGTTCATGAGGTATTACATAAATAAAAGGGTATAGTCTTTATAGTATTCAAATATGGTAAATCATAGAATGTTATACATTTTAAATTATTTCACAATATCTTTTGAGCTACTATGTTACTATCAATTATGTAAATGGTCCTAAAGGAATATGTTCTATGTTTTTCATTGATCACTATGTACGATATATATAGTGTTACATAATTATCTACTTATTTACAAACTAAGTAACTAATATTCCTAATTACTATTGGACTACACTTCCTAATTACAATTGGACTATAATTTTACCTAATATAGGAGATGTATAATATTTTATCATACCCCCCAGTCGAAGCGGGAGATTCTTGTACGCTGAGACTGACTCAGAAATCATCAAAGAGTATGTGCGGAAGTCCTTTAGTAAATATGTCAGCAATATGATATCGGGAAGGAACATGAAGAACAGGAACTTGCCCACGAGTAACTTTCTCATGTACAAAGTGAATATCAATTTTAATGTGTTTAGTGCGCTGATGTTGAACGAGATTGCCGAAAAGATATATTACACGTGCATTATCACAATAGACCAATGTAGGGGCAGTGAAGTTCAAAGAGAAGGTTGCTTATCCAACAAGACTCAGAGAGAATATTCGCTACACCTCGGTACTCGGCTTCGACTCTGGATCGAGACAGAGTAGGTTGTCTTTTAGAAGACCAAAAAAGCAAGTTATCTCCAAGAAACACACAGTAACCCGACGTGGATCGACGAGTGTTGGACATCCACCCCAATCAGCATCAGAATAAGAGGTGAGGTTTCACACGTTCATCCATCGGGTTGTGCATATGTAAGCATATTTACTGCATAACATATGATATGTTTGGTCTCGTGAAAGTGAGATACTACAATGCTCCTGCTAAACAGCGATAGAGAGTCGGGTCGGCGTACAAAGAACCCGAAGAGGCACTGAGTTTGGAATCAGTATCCACCGGTGTGTGGACCAGTAAGACGTCATGTTTGCTCGGTCAAGGATATCTTCGGTGTACTTCCTTTTGAAAAATAAATAATCCATCTGCATGTCTCATAACAACAATGCTAAAAAAATAGCTTAGTGGACCCAAATCCTTCATTGGAAACTCAGAGGCAAGGAGTGACATAATAGATCGGCGAAGTGCACCAGAAGATGTAGTTAGAATGATGTCATCAACATATAATAGAATGTATGCCATATCATTACTTTGCTATAATTAAAAAGTGAGCGATCAGATTTGCTACGTGAAAAGCCGATAGAGGATACAAAGTCAGCAAACCGTTGATACCATGCATGAGGAGCCTGATTCAGTCCATAAAGCGATTTCTTCAAATGACACACATAGTCTGGATAGATTGGATTTCTGAATCCTAAAGGCTGATGCATATACACAGTCTCATGAAAGTCTTCATGCAAGAAGACATTATTGACATCCAGCTGATGAATGTGTCATGATTTGGATAAAGCAATACTGAGAATGGTCCGAATAGTTGTCGATTTCACCATCGGGCAGAAGATTTCATCACAATCCACACTCACATGTTGAGACCTACTATCACATACAAGACGAGTCTTGTGACTCTCAAAAGAACAATCAGATTTCTTTTTATGTCTAAATCTATATAGAACGAATAATATTAGCATCAAGAAGATGGGGCACAGACTCCCGCGTCTTATTTTCAATAAGAGAATTATATTCGTCAATCATGGCAGATTTCCAACTAGGATCAGACAAGACATTTTTGGATTGTAGGGAATAGGTGAAGGGGCAACCAAATTCGACAAATTAAATTGTCATTTGGGTTTGGAAATGACGTGCATAACATGAGTTTCCATCGTCTGTGTGGATGTTGCGGGAGGTAGGGTAGGATCAGAAAGCGGCTGAGGCAGAGTTGTATGCCGAGAGAGGAGCATCGAAGTCAGGGAGAAGTGGCGGGGGCATTATTTGAAGGGAGAGAGTGACATCAGACAACCGATAATGGCTATTATGAGGAGTGTGACGGGGATGGCTGGCCACCCGATACGGGACATAGTGAGGTGGGTTGGGTGTCAGTGACGATAGCGACTGATTTTATAAGTGATAAATTAGAAGAGGATTAAGAATGTCATTTAAGAAGTCATAGAAATACAGAGGTGGGGAATTGAGTTTGGTAAAGAGAAATTGAGACTCATCAAATATGACACAATGAGAAATGATTATTTTTTTACTGAATAGGTCGTAACAGTTGTAACCACGATGATTAGGAGGATAACCCAGAAATACACATGGGATGGACCTAGATTGCAGTTTGTTAATTTGTGTGGAGGGATGGAGGGGGTAGCATAGACATCCAAAAGTTCTTAAATGCTTATAGGAAGGATCATGAAGATAGAGAACTTGAGTGGGAGACTTGTTGTTTCAGAGACTTATTGGAGAGAATATTTAAGAGATAGGTTTCCATGAATAGAGCGTAATGCCAAAAGGTGGGGGGATAGAGGCGTGAGAAAGGAGGGCACGAACTACGTTATTTATGATCCTAATTTTCGTTCAACTTTGCCATTTTGTAAAGAGGTGTTGGGACAGGAAAAATGAAAAATAAGGTCTTTTTTTGCACAGAAAAGTTTGAATTGATTATTATCTAATTCCTCCCATTGTCACATTGAAAACATTTGATATCTTTTAAATTGTGTCTTATAAAGGCGTCGAATAAAGAAAAAAATAGAATAGAGTTGGGACTTATTTTCAATGGAAAAAGTTCACAAAAAGTTTGAATAATCATCTAAAAACAACATATAGTATTGATGCCCGGATTTGCTTAAAATAGGAGAAGTCCATAAATCACTGTGTATTATATCAAAAGACATTAAAGTACAGGTAAATGAAGAATACAATGACAACTTTACATGTTTCCAAAAAATACAAGATTCACAAAAAGGAGGATAAGATACATGTTTGCAATCTATAAGTTTATTTTGGTGAAGGGAGCGTAAAATAGAGTCTCTCAGATGTCCTAATCTATTATGCCATAAAGAGGAGAAAATGGCTGCAAGAGATGACAGAGAGGAGGCTAGATGACCGACGGTGGTGGTAATAAGGTAAAGGTCCCCGGTGCTATCACATCATATTATTCACATCCCTGTCATAAGGCCCTTTACAGAAAAACCAAAAGGATCAAATTCAAGTGAAACATTATTGTCGGTTTTGCAATGACGTACAAAAATTAGATTTTTGTTAAGTGTGGGGGCATGTAGAACATTTTTTAAAGCTAATGGGGGGTATGGTGGGGAGAAGGATGATTGTCCACAACCTCGAATAGGAATATCGTGTCCACTACCAATAATAATCTAACAATTTAAATTGCTCGTATTGAAATAAGATGAGAGAGTACCTTGGGATGCCATCATATGAGATGTGGCACCAGTATCCATATAACAATTATTGTCTGGAATGTTGAGGAACATCGTGTTCATAGCCGCCTCAATATCCATCGGGGCGTAGATGGAGGGAAGAGAGACCTATGCACTATATGCCTGATGTGGTCGTGTGCCGAAGATAGGCGGCCGAGGCTGTTGGGCCAGAGGTGGGGCCCAAAAAGCTATCAGGTATAAGCAATGTGGAGCAGCCCAAGTCGGCTGGACCGGGCCCACATATCCCATAACAGGTAAATAGCCTATGGCGGAGGCTACTGCCACTGCCGATGCGGGTTGCTGTCGGTCGAGAGTGGCTAACCCCTCCTGCCACGGCTGCTGCTCCCACCACAACCACCGTGGACTTTTCTGGTGATTTCGGGAAGGCCCGTGTGTCGGGTCGTCGGGTTGTTGGTTTTGTGAATCAGAAAATGGGGCCCTGCTTTCGGCAGAGGGGCTGTCAGTAGTGATGAGGGAGGCATCGACGGTGCTCGCATGAGCCGCGACCCACTTTATTTTTCAGGTTTCTTCAAGGATGAGTCTCAAACGGGCCTCATATAATGGAGGCAATGGCGTGCATTGTTTGAGGATGGTAGCTGATCGGTGTATTTTATATACACTTTTTGAGTCATTTTTAGTTAGTATTTTACTCATTTTATTTATGTTTAGTACAGTATTAGGGTCGTTTTCCTTTCTTTTGTGTCACAGCGGTCAAAAATGGAGAAATGACGAAAAGGAGATGAAATGAGCATAAAAGAGATGAAATTGCACACAAAAGGGCCAAGAAATGAAGTCTAAGAAGTTCCGGGAATTATAGAGAAAATCAGACGAAGTCCGGACGAGAAAAGACGACGAAACGGAAATTCGCGAAAATGTCACCGGCCATGGCCGAAGCAGAGCGCGCTCCCAAAGTCTTGAAAGTCCCAAGAGTTGCTGAATTTGGGCCACGCCAGTCTATGGCATGGCCGACGCGGGAATTGTGAAGTGCTGGGCCGAATTTGACATGTTTCAGAATCCTAAAGGGATAACTTTTCCTTCAAAAAGGGATAATTTTTCATACCTAAAGAAAAACCTTTTCCTACCTAAAAACCCTTACCTAAAAGGATTCTAATAACTTTTCCTTTCCTACATAAATCCTTAACCCTTCACCTAAAGGATTCTTTGGCTATAAATACTCTACATCATTAGAAGAATTAACCATTCTCCATTCTACCATTCACCATTCTACATCCATCCTTCCACCAATCCACCTTGTAAATATTCCACAACACAACCCTTGGATGCTTGGCTTGGAGACTCATTCTTAGTAATTTTCTTTTCTTTTCTTTTACTTTATTTCAGTTTTTATGAAGAACATGAGATTAGTTCTTGTCATATTTATGGCTAGGAACTAATTCTCTTATAGGGCTTTCTATGTTGAATTCTTGAACATTATGTTATAAAGTAATGCATGCTTATGGTTATTATTCTTATTGAGAGATCTATCCAATAATTGAGTTGAATTCTTGGTAGCTAATTGACAACTAGTTATCACTATATGATTTCTAATCAGTTACGAAAAGGAGGATTGTGAATATCTTTGTAAGTTGGGTAGACGGTCTTGAATTGGGGATGAAAATACCTCGATTAGATTTGTAAGCGTTGATGAGAGGCTTAACAACCCTAATTTTGCGCATTGCGCGACGGCCAACTAGGTTTTTGTGCTTAATCCTCCTATAGAGTTACCCTTATCGAAAGTTAGGTAAGGAACAACGGGGTTGAGTGTTTATATAACCCTAACGGAGTATAAAACGATTTCGTAAACCTGCTTTCTCCAAAAGAAGAACACCATAAGTAATGCATTAACAAGTAACATAAGCGGATAGTAAGGATCCATAGAAGCCCTATTCTCATCACATCTGAAGTAATTCTTTACATTTAAATAGCTTTTGAATTTCTTAGTTATAAACAACCAATCAAATATTAATTCGCCAAATAGATACTATAAAATAGATCACTGGTACTTGAACCCTAATCCTGAGGGCGATATTCGGTCTTATCTAAGACTATACTACTTGATACGATAACGTGCACTGCGTTTAAAGTGTGTGCATATTACGCGCATCAAGTTTTTGGCGCCGTTAGGGATTAGGCAATAGTTCAATATCAAATTATCTATTTTTAATTTCTAATTTGGTTTTAATTTTATTTTTACGTTTTCGTTATTAAAAAAAAAAAAAAAAAAAAAAAAATCGAGGTGCCGTGATTCGTTGTTGGTTTTGATTTATCTCAGGGATCCTTAAGACATGGATTTCTACTGTCAATATGATCGAGCTCCAACCATAGAGGAAGAGAGGGAGGAATTACGAGAAACTCTACTCAGTCTCACGAGGTCCCAAACTCGGTTCATGGACGAAATGAGGTTGGGTATAAAGAAGTTGGAAACGCAAATAGCGAACTCGCGATCATATTCAACAATAACAGCAAATTGAGGAGCACGAATCACACCCAACTATTGAGGAATCTGCAAGAGCGGTTGGTGTAGAGAGAAGAGTGCAGAGATCCAATTATTCACCTTCGGATTCCTTGGAAAATCTTTTTCTTGTACCTATTGCGAAGAAACACCACCATTTGTCAAAGTTGACTCCCAAACAGAAGTCAAAACCATCAAGGGCACCCCAGAGTTGAAAGATGTAGGGAATCTCACTGATCCCTACATTAGAGAGAACCTAAAAGACAAGCATGCCTTGTATACTTGGGGGATAATCGTATATTTGAGGCCCTTGTTTGAAGCAATTGTTGTAGTTGAAGTGAGACCTGCAACAATAACTCTGGATTGCAAGCGATTCGAGAAGGATCCAATGGGCACTCGGAAAGGTTAATTGCGTCCGCTAAAAGGCGTTAAAGACAACGCTTGTTGGGAGGCAACCCAATGTTTTTAATTATGTTATTTTAATTTCTCTTTATTTTATTTTATTTTGTCTTGAAACGATCTCACGGTCTTGGGTTCTTGTTTTGTGTTGTTGGATGGGTGGATGAAAGTGAAAGCAGGAAAAAGGAGCAACAAACGCCGAAAAAAAGGCGATCGTGGCGCGCTGGACCAGAATCGGCCGCGCGGAACTCAGGTCACAAGATTAGCAGCGCCGCGCTGAATCTCGGGCATGCGGAACTTCGAGAGCCATATTTCCGCAAATTCGCAATTTTCATCCTAGACCTCGTTATGACCATTGTATTGTGTCGATGAAGTTGTCATTTTCTTTTATTTTCTTTGAGTCTTGCACACATTGGGGACAATGTGTGATTTAAGACGGGGGTGTTTTATTTGTGTCTTGTTATGTTTCAATTAAGTCTTTTTTTATTGTTTTGTGTTTATTTTGAGTCACAAATTTTTTTCTTTTTTTCTTTCTTTTTCATAATTACCTATCAAAGATCATGTATCTGTAGTTGCTAGAAACACCTAGTGAAGGAAGGTGGAATAATGTAATGGAATTAGAAGCAACTATCTAAACACCTAGGTTAGATATGCCAAAACTCACAAAAATCACATTGGAGTTTTGCTTAAAATTGTGCATGCTAAATTATGAAAACCTATGTGTTATGATTGCTTGCTATTCGAGTAAATAGTTAGGATATGCATGATAGGGAGATGACTCGCATTTCTTTGATAGTCAATTTTTACCACTCTTTTCTACCCCGAACTTTAAAAGTATCCCTAGTCAGCCCCATTGAGCCTAAAAATTGAAACTTCTTCTTTGACACCCTATATTCCCACAGATTGTGCCATAAGTAAAAATGTGAAGTAGTGGAATCAATTGTGTTAAAAAAGAGACAAAAAGAGTGAATGAGTTTGTTGCACCCCAATAAAAAAGTAATAAGAAAGAGGCAAAAGCCTAAGTTTGGGGGTGCTTGTTATTATAATACTCTTCATTCTCCCAAAACAAAAGAGGGAAAAAGATAGAATTGAAGTGAAGAAAAGAACAAAAAGAAAAGGGAAATACTGAAAAGCTAAAGAGCTTATGTGTCACGACCCATTCCGGGGCCCGTGACTGGTGCCTTACCGGGGCACCCAAGTAGTCATACATCAGAGTAATCAGCGGAAACATAAAGCAAGACATGAAACAGTTTATAAAACAAGACACAGATTTTGTGAGAAAACATCGCCTTTCTAAGATATATATATAATCATGTTTTAGCGATTACATCCGACATCGCATAAAACATGACTACTGCACTTCTAAGGAAATATACAACTATGGCGGACAGGCCCGCCATACCTCGACTGACAAAAACTATCTACAACAGGAGATCATACCAAAAGTAGAGCCTCGGAAGAGATGAAGCTCACGACACCAACGTAGAGATCCTAAGGATGCGGATCTAGCACTGCCGCTTGCCTTACCGCGGCATGAACGCAGCCCCGAAGGAGGTCGACAACAGTACTAAGTATGCGAAATCA
This sequence comes from Przewalskia tangutica, assembly GCA_029844215.1. NCBI lineage: Eukaryota > Viridiplantae > Streptophyta > Magnoliopsida > Solanales > Solanaceae > Przewalskia > Przewalskia tangutica. The sequence continues at coordinate 72,119,515 of CM056740.1, read as the reverse complement.
GAAGTACTTAAATGAAAACATATCATTTTAAAACCGGTTTACAAATATGTGTGAAACAACCAAGGAAACCGCACGTAGTGCTACATCATAAACAAGAGCAACAATAGGTAATCGTAATAGGTCTTGTCTAGGCCGCGAATGATCGAAAGCAGGCCACTCGCCATATCATCATTCCCGCAAGCCTAATCTGAACTCCTGAGTCCGCATAGGCCACTCACACGGGCCCGCATGAGTATAACCCCGCATCGAGGTAGCTACTCCTCGGCATCGCCCCGACTCATTGTCCGCACGGGCCACATAGACCGCGTGAGGCATAACCCGCATACTAACACGAACTCTCGTAGCTCGCATAGGCCCTCGGACCCGCATGAGGTATTCTCGAATCATGGTCCTGCATCGCCGAGTCTACCCCGTGACGGAGGCGCTTAACCCCGATCATCTCAAGAGGTGAGTGATAGTATACTAACATAACAACTTATCTTTTAAGTAACATAAGCACAACAAGGATACTCACCTATACAAGCGTTACAAGATACTAACACACATAGCATCATATCATGTCTACTTATCAAACCATCTTATTATTCTTTTCACAATATAAGTCCGTTATAAACACATAGGCAAACTTGTTTCTTTTATCAATCTTAAGTGGTTATACTTACTTCCCATAAAGCTAGTATAACTCTTAAGCTTCGCTTTTAAAACCAATTAGTTCTCTTACATTAATATGATTGAGTCTTTTGAAATGTTTTGATTCTTTATTATTCAAGCTTAAGCGTGGAGCATTCTGTAAGTATTATTCAGCTTAAGCGTGGCATCACGTAAGTATTATTCAGCTTAAGTCAAAGACATTGCCATAGTTATTATCGATTAACACATGTACGTCACCGTACTATATATATTGTAAAATATCATGCTTTAGGAAGAATCACATACCTTCTCGTGAAAACCACCGCCAAGTTGAATATGTCGCGCAGAGAGTCACTATAATAGTCACGAATATCTATCAAAGACTACTCGAGGGTCATTCTAAACAGAGGGTTCACAATTCTATGGAAAGTTGGGCAAGACAACCCTACCGGTGAGCTATATGAGTTCATGTGAAAACAAATTCATGCGAGTCTGATTCAATTATTCTTCTTTTAAACCCTTCTACTGTGATAGCAGTTCAATTCTCTTCTGTGATATTCTTCTCAGTATGGATACGATGCTTATTCTACAATAGCAAGTATTCTCTAAGTCGAAAGAGGGTTAGGATTAGTTACCTCGTTCCGCCCAATAATATCCTAGAAAAGTCGCTACCGAGCAAGGTTTTGCTCCTAAGTTGTATGCTCGAAACCTTAGAAGTTCTTCACAACTTATACTACTTACTACGTTATTTGGGCTCGGGTTTTTTGGGCATTATAACAATACACGAAGGCAACTTTTCTACCAAGGGCGGGGGGGTAGGTTTCGGCTAGGCTAGAGGGGGGAATGGCCTACCAAAACTTCACTCAAAGGGGAGGGTGTTTGACGAATTGCTCACAAGGGAGAGGGAGGATTTTTCAAGACTTGAAAGCTTTAGTGGATGAAGAACTCTTCATCTCAAGAGGGGTATTTATAGGTCAAGACATGGCCAACCAATGGCCAAGATTTAGCCAAGTGCTAGGCAAGTGTAAGGTCAAGATTAGGGCAAGTGTACCTAGCCAACTTGCACACAAAATATCTATCCAACTTTATGACAAGGATTGTCATCCAATCGGCCCTATTGCCGTGACAAGTCCACCAATGAGAGGGTGGAAAGTGTCGCCCTCTCATTGGTCCAAAGTGTTACGTCTCGGAAAAATCCGCAAAAATTAGAAATGACATAGCCGGAATTTATCCTACGAAAGCTGTGGAAACGTTTCGTCGGAAAACTGTTCGCTTTGAGAGTTGTGCCAAAAAAAATCGTCCAAGGCCTAACTTTAAGACCAAACTTTTTGTACGTATTCCTTTACGTACATACTCTGGAAATACGGGGTATAACATTCTCCTCCTTAGAAACATTCGTCGAATGTTCCTTCCCAAGCAGATAACGATAAGGTTCTTCAAAACTTAAACGGTTTGCAAAAAGCCACACACTACCATAAACAACACTTAGGCATAAACGATAATGAAGATTTACAAGTAGGAAAGTGAATTACGGAGGGTGGGAACGGTGAGGATACTACGCCTCATGTCCTCCTGGCTTCCCACGTCATCTCCTCCTCGAGCTCGTTCCGCCACAAGACTTTGTGGAAGCCACGCCCTTCGTCCAGACGCCTAACTCCGACGATCGATTATCGCTATGGGAATCTCTCATACGATAACCCTCACACTGGACATCGTCAATCGGATGTACCCTAGATGGATCCCCGATACATCTCTCAAAGATAGAAACGTGAAACATCGGATGACCGCCTCCAGATCGGACGGCAGATCCAACTCATAGCAACCTCGCTTACCTCGCGGACAATCAAACGCCCGATGTACTGGGCCGAAGTTTCCTTCTTCCCGAATCTCATCACACCCTTCATGGGTGACACCTTCAGAAAACCCAATCATCAATCGCAAACTCGGATGTCGACGACGATGATCTGCATCGACTTCGCCGACTCGAGTATCGATAATAGCCGCTCTGATAAGCTTCACCTTATCCATCGTCACGCACCAACCGTCCCACTAGCCGCACTCGCCCACCTCGAACCAACCTATAGGCGATCGCACTTCCTCCCATACAAGGCCTCATAAGGCGCCATCTCGAATACTGGAGTGGTAGCTATTATTATACGCGAACTCAACTAGAGGCAAATGATCCTCCCAACTACCATCGGTCAATAACACAAAGCTCGCAAAGATATCCTCAAGAGTGCGGATAGTGCGCTCGCTGTCCGTCTGCGTGGATGAAATGCGATTCGTGCTCACTGCGTCCCTAAACCCTCGGAAGGACCTCAGAAGTTAGCCGAACCGGCTCTCTGTGCGATATGATCGAAATAGGGACTCATGCGATCGGCGACCTCTCGGATGTAAAGTCCGCATAATCCTCACCGAGAAAGTCGCCCCGACGGGAAGAAAGTGGCCGCCACACCGTCGACGATAACCCATATAGAATCATGTCTCCTCCGAGTGCGAGGCAATCCCGTGATGAAGTCCATGTTGATCACCTCCCACTTCCGGTCGGGATCTCTATCGTCAGAACAAACCACCGTGCCTCCGGTGCTCTACCTTCACCGCCGACAACACGGGCACCGAGCTACGAACTCGCAACGCCCTCTTCAAACCATCCCACCAATACAGATCTAAGGCGTCGTGGTACATCTTGGTCGACCGGATGGATAGAGTAACGCCGCGCCGTGTGCTTCCCAAGAACTCGCTGCCAAGTCTCAAACATCCGGAACACACAACTCGCCTCAAACCTTAGCACCCCATCGGTGCTACCTCAAAAGGACCCGCCTCACGAAGAGTTGTATCACGATATCGAATCAAAGCCGGATCTCGAACTGCCTCTTCACCTCCTCAACGATGGAAGACGGCAACCTCACGAACTCTAACCCCATTGCTATCAGAATCAATCAAACGGACACCAAGGCTTGCTAACTGGTGCAAATCACGAACCATGTCCCTCCTCTCTAGCTGCAAATCTGATAGGCTCCCCATCGACCTACGACTAAGAGCATCTGCCACAACATCGCCTTCCGGTGGTACGGATATCAACATCGTAATCCTTAAGCAACTCCAACCACCGCCTCTCGCCGTAAGTTCGGCTCCTCTCGTGAAGATATACTGGAGGCTCTTGTGGTCTGTAAAAATATCCACGTGAACCCCATACAAATAGTGCCTCCAGATCTTCAAAGCGTGAATCACGGCTGCCAACTCCAAATCATGGGTGGGGTAGTTCCTCGTGTTTCTTCAATCGTCGGACGATATGCTATAACCCCGCCGCCATGCGCATCAACACACATCCCAACCCGATGCCCGACGATCACAATACACAACATAACCATCTGGACCTCCGGAAGAGTAAGAACGGGGCGGTCGTCGCCTCTCTTTCAAGAATCGAAACCCCGCCACAAGCATCACCATCGAAACTTGGCCGCTTACGAGTCACCTAGTCAATGGTGCGTAGATAAGCAAACTTCTCCACGAACCGGATAATACCTGCAAGGCCCGTAAAATCGCGAACCTCTGCCGAGTAGTAGTTCAGGCCAAGTCCCGATCGCCGATCTTGCCAGATCAACTCGAATGCCATCACCCATAATATGCCCAAGAAACGCCATCAAGTCAACCAAAACTCACATTTGGAAAACTTGGCGTACAATCGCTGGTCTCGAGAATCGCAAGACAGCCTCAAATGCTCGCATGCTTCCTCGCTCGAGCGAGAATAAACCAAGATATCATCAATGAATACTATCACAAACGTGTCCAAAATGGTTTGAACACTCGGTTCATCAAATCCATGAATATCACGAGCATCGTCAACCCAAAAGACATGACCACGAACTCATAATGCCTGCATCGTCCGGAATGCGATCTAGGGACATCCACCTCTCTAACTCGAACTCGATGATAGCCCGATCGTAGATCAATCTTGAAAAGCATCTCGCGCTCGCAACCGATCGAACAAATCATCAATCACGGGAAGGGGTATTCGTTTAATGGTCACCTTGTTCACCGTCAGTAGTCAACACACGCGCAGCTGCCCCGTCTTTCTTCTTCACGAACAATACCGGCGCTTCGCGAGAAACACTAGGTCCGATGAAACCCTTCTCCAACAAATCACTCTTGCTCCTTCAACTCTCTTAACTCGGCGGTGCCATCCTCGTATGGCGGAATGGAAATAGCCGAGTGTCCGCAACACATCTATACAAAACTCAATCTCCTCTCTCGGAGGAATACCCGGAGGTCGCCCGAAACACGCCCGAGAACTCTCGACCATCGAACTCGTCAAAATCTGGTACCGCACCTCGATCAAACACGAACGAGATGGTAGATATACCCTTCTCGCACCATCTTCCTAGCCCGAGGTAGGAAATAAACCTACCTTTCGCGATACTGGTTCCCTTCCCACTCAACAACCGCTTCCTCGTGAAATTGGAACCGCATTACTACTCTCTCTGCCTACATTGGCGTAGCGAAGCTAGCCAATCCATCCCCATGATCACGTCGAAGTCAATCATCTCCAACTCTATCAAGTCGGCAGCGGTCCGACGATCAGAATGGTCACAGACAAGCTCTATATACCCGCCGAGCTACCACCGAATCACCCACCGGCGTAGCTACCTCGAAAGGGTCATGGACTCGTGCTCTATCCCTATCCTACTAGCAACAAGGGGAGATATATAGACAGTAGAACCGGATCTATCAAAGCATATACATCAAACCCAGAACCGATAAGGTACCGTGCGACGACATCGGTGAGGCCTCACGATCTCGGTGGACAAAGCATAAATGCGGTTCGAGGACCGCTAGAATCGGGACCGAGCCACGGCCTGCGCGACCTGGCGACCCACGAGCACCACGCCTCGGCGAGTAATCGTAGGAGATGATGGCGGCAATGAACACGGCGCCGAGCCCTACCACCGCCACGCCGGCCGGATCCTCGCAAAATGACCTGGCCGCTACAATCGTAATAAGATCCAAAAGTAGTACCACACTTCCCGTAATGGGATCTACCGACGGCCACACCTGGGTGGTCCCGATCGCCGCACTCTGCTACTCGACGCTCACGAAGCCACAGGGCCTGTCCGCCTCGAAATCGTGGGTGGCCGAGGACGCAGAGTGCTCTGTCTTTGGCCGTGGTGCGAATCTAGGCCGCCGAGGCCGCCACCACGATAACCACCGGAAGACCCTCCCGCCCCGCCTTCTTCTCGCCGTCGGCCCACTCGCCGACCTCTGCGCTCGCCGCATCCAGGCGTGAGCTCGCATGCGGTAATGTCCATACCGGTGGAGAGAAACCCCGCACAGGACTTCGGCCATATAGTCGCTTCAGCGGTGACATAGCGGTGCACCCTATCCTCCATATCTGCTACCAATGCCGGGACATATCGAGCCAATGAATCAAACTCGACATTGTACTCGACAAGGCGCCCTTCTGCCTCGAGTAAAAATCTATCACCGCGCCTCCTCATCTGCGAGGCAAGTGAAGTGAGGAAAGCCTCGAGAACTCATCCCAGTAGGCTGGGACGCGCTCTCCCGGATAACTCCCATGAATAAAACCAATCGATTGCGGTATCACGCAAATTTATGTGAACCAAAGATCACGGACTCGGTCTCCGACGCCGATCACTCTCAAAATCCTCAAGGCGACGGATGAACTCTGCGGATCATCCTCCGCCTCGATCCATAAAACTCCGTGGCTACACTCAGAAGTCTCGTAGCCTCAAACTCTCGCCTCGGGTGAACAACGCGCGACGCAAGATCGAGCTGAATCGAATCGCCGCGATCGGCCTCTCTCGTGTCGGGCCACAACTTTAGCCAAAGGCGGGCTATCTCCTCAGAGCCCTAACTCTCCGCCCGCATGTGGGACGGAGGTGTGGGTCTTGTGGTCTCTTTGGGCGGCGGCCATAGAACTCGCCGTCTCGGTATAGATGGGCACGAGCCCTCGTGACTCTGGGTGTCTCGCTAGCGCCTCGCCGCTTGCCTTGCCCTTCGGGCGGGTTGCCTTACGTGAGGCATAATCATTACGGGAAAGGAATACGTTAGAGGGTCCAACCTATAACACACTCTAAAGCACGATCTCGGAATGAGAAGAGCGGAAACCAATCCTAAATATCCTATAGCCTCACGATTATTGGTGTGGTGCACAACACACCGATAATCAAGACTCTACTAGATACGATGTAGACACTTTCCGAGATAACTGGCTCGATACCACTTTTGTCACGACCCATTCGGGGCGTGGATCGTGCCTTACCGGGGCACCCAAGTAGTCATACATCAGTAATCGGAAACATAAAGCAAGACATGAAACAGTTTATAAAACAAGACACGATTTTGTGAGAAAACATCGCTTTCTAAGATATATATATAATCATGTTTTAGCGATTACATCCGACAATCGCATACAACATGACTCATGCACTCTAAGGAAATATACAACTATGGCGGACAGGGCCCGCCATACCCCGATCAGATAAAACTATCTACAACAGGAGATCATACCAAAAGTAGAGCCTCGGAAGAGATGGAGCTCCCGACACCAACGTAGATCCTAAGGATGCGGATCTAAGACTGCCGCTCTTACCGCGCATGAACGCAGCCCGGCGAGGTCGATAACAGTACTAAGTATGCGAAATCAGAAAGTACTTAAATGAAAACATATCATTTTTAAAACCGGTTTACAAATATGTGTGAAACAACCAGAAACCGCACGTAGTGCCACATCATAAACAAGAGCAACAATAGTAATCAGAATAGGTCTTGTCTAGGCCGCGAATGATCGAAACAGGCCACTCGCCATATCATCATTCTCGCAAGCCTAATCTCGACTCCCGAGTCCGCATAGGCCACTCACACGGGCCCGCATGAGGTATAACCCCGCATCGGTGTAGCTACTCCGGCATCGCCCCGACTCATTGTCCGCACGGCCACATGTAATCCGCGTGAGGCATAACCCCGCATACTAACACGAACTCGTAGCTCGCATAGCCCCCGGACCCGCATGAGGTATTCTCGAATCATGGTCCTGCATCACCTGAGTCTACCGCGTCGGAGGCGGCTAACCCCTGTATCATCTCAAGAGGTGAGTGATAGTATACTAACATAACAACTTATCTTTTAAGTAACATAAGCACAACAAGGATACTCACCTATACAAACGTTACAAGATACTAACACACATAGCCTCATATCATGTCTACTTATCAAACCATCTTATTATTCTTTTCACAATATAAGTCCATTATAAACACATAGGCAAACTTGTTTCTTTTATCAATCTTAAGTGGTTATACTTACTTCCCATAAAGCTAGTATAACTCTTAAGCTTCGCTTTAAAAACCAATTAGTTCTCTTACATAATATGATTCAAGAGTCTTTTGAAATGTTTTCGATTCTTTATTATTCAGCTTAAGCGTGAGGCATCGCTGTAAGTATTATTCAGCTTAAGTGAGGCATCGCGTAAGTATTATTCAGCTTAAGTCAAAGACATTGCCATAGTTATTATCCGATTAACACGTACGCGTCACCGTACTATATATATTGTAAAATATCATGCTTTAGGAAGAATCACATACCTTCTCAAATGAAAACCACCGCCAAGTCAATATGTCGCGCAGAGAGTCACTATAATAGTCACAGATATCTATCAAAGACTACTCGAGGTCATTCTAAACAGAGGGTTCACAATTCTATGGAAAGTTGGGCAGCACAACCCTACCGGTGAGCTATATGAGTCTCAGTGAAAACAGTCTATGCGAGTCTGATTCAATTATTCTTCTTAAACCCTTCTGCGTGATAGCAGTTCAATTCTATTCGTGATATTCTTCTAAGTATTTATACTATTCTTATTCTACAATAGCAAGTATTCTCTAATTCAAAAGAGGTTAGGATTAGTTACCTCGGTAAGCCCGATAATATCCTAGAAAAGTCGCTGAGCAAGGTTTTGCTCCTAAGGTGTATGCTCCATGGCATCCTTAGAAGTTCTTCACAACTTCTACTAAGTACTAAGGTATTTGGGCTAGGGTATTTTGGGCATTATAACAATACAAGAAGGCAACTTTTCTACGAAGGGAGGGGGGGTAGGTTTCGGCTAGGCTCGAGGGAAGGGCCTCGGCCAAAACTTCACTCAAAGGGAGGGTGTTTGGACGAATTGCTCACAAGGAGAGGGAGGATTTTTCAAGACTTGAAAGCTTTAGTGGATGAAGAACTCTTCATCTCAAGAGGGGTATTTATAGGTCAAGACATGGCCAACCAATGGCCAAGATTTAGCCAAGTGCTAGGCAAGTGTAAGGTCAAGATTAGGGCAAGTGTACCTAGCCAACTTGCACACAAAATATCTATCCAACTTTATGACAAGGATTGTCATCCAATCGTCACTATTGCCGTGACAAGTCCACCAATGAGAGGGTGGAAAGTGTCGCCCTCTCATTGGTCCAAAGTGTTACGTCTCTCGGAAAAATCCGCAAAAATTAGAAATGACATAGCCGGAATTTATCCTACGAAAGCTGTGGAAACGTTTCGTCGGAAAACTGTTCGCTTTGAGAGTTGTGCCTAAAAAAATCGTCCAAGGCCTAACTTTAAGACCAAACTTTTTTGTACGTATTCCTTTACGTACATACTCTGGAAATACGGGGTATAACATTATGGTACACAAAAATGAGCCTAAATGCCTATTTTTACCAACCCCTACCTAAGCCTACATTACAACCCTTAAAGTCCTGAAGATCTCTTTTATGCATATTCAGGATTAGTGGAGAATAGCAAGTAAGCATGCCATAGGATTTTTGAATTTATATGCATGATTTAGTATATTGACTTCCATTAAAGCATGATAAATATGAGTTTGCGAAATATCTAGCTCAATGTGTTTAGTGTGCTGAAAAATTTCATGCTACATGTTCCTGCATATTATTCTGCTAACCTTCATGTTTTTCTAGATAACACTAAATGCAGCAAAAAGTGATCAATCAGTGAGTCTTTTATTTCTTTCTTTCTATCTTTGCTCGAGGGCGAGCAAAGGTTAAGTTTGGGGGTATTTGATCGGTGTATTTTATATACACTTTTTGAGTCATTTTTAGTTAGTATTTTACTCATTTTATTTATGTTTAGTACAGTATTAGGGTCGTTTTCCTTTCTTTTGTGTCACAGCGGTCAAAAATGGAGAAATGACGAAAAGGAGATGAAATGAGCATAAAAGAGATGAAATTGCACACAAAAGGGCCAAGAAATGAAGTCTAAGAAGTTCCGGGAATTATAGAGAAAATCAGACGAAGTCCGGACGAGAAAAGACGACGAAACGGAAATTCGCCAGAAAAATGTCACGGCCATGGCGGCCGAAGAGCCGCTGCTCCCAAAGTCTTGAAAGTCCCAAGAGTTGTTGAATTTGGTAGCGCTCGATCTATGGCCGCGGCTACGACGCGAATTGTGAAATCTTGGGCGAATTTGACATGTTTCAGAATCCTAAAGGGATAACTTTTCCTTCAAAAAGGGATAATTTTTCATACCTAAAGAAAAACCTTTTCCTACCTAAAAACCCTTACCTAAAAGGATTCTAATAACTTTTCCTTTCCTACATAAATCCTTAACCCTTCACCTAAAGGATTCTTTGGCTATAAATACTCTACATCATTAGAAGAATTAACCATTCTCCATTATACCATTCACCATTCTACATCCATCCTTCCACCAATCCACCTTGTAAATATTCCACAACACAACCCTCGATGCTTGGCTTGAGACTCATTCTTAGTAATTTTCTTTTCTTTTCTTTTACTTTATTTGCTTTTTATGAAGAACGAGATTAGTTCTTGTCATATTTATGGCTAGGAACTAATTCTCTTATAAGACTTTCTATGTTGAATTCTTGAACATTATGTTATAAAGTAATGACGCTTATGGTTATTATTCTTATTGAGAGATCTATCCAATAATTGAGTTGAATTCTTGGTAGCTAATCGACAACTAGTTATCACTATATGATTTCTAATCGATTACGAAAGGAGGATTGTGAATATCTGTAAGTTGGGTAGGCGGTCTTGAATTGGGGATGAAAATACCTCAATTAGATTTGTAAGCGTTGATGAGGCTTAACAACCCTAATTTTGCGCATTGTGCGTGGCCAACGACTAGGTTTTGTGCTTAATCCTCCTATAGAGTTACCCTTATCGAAAGTTAGGTAAGGAACAATCCGGGGTTGAGTGTTTATATAACCTAACGGAGTATAAAGCGATTTAAATAAACCTGCTTTCTCCAAAAGAAGAACACCATAAGTAATGCATTAACAAGTAACATAAGCGGATAGTAAGGATCCATAGAAGCCCTATTCTCATCACATCTGAAGTAATTCTTTACATTTAAATAGCTTTTGAATTTCTTAGTTATAAACAACCAATCAAATATTAATTCGCCAAATAGATACTATAAAATAGATCACTGGTACTTGAACCCTAATCCTAGAGGACGATATTCGGTCTTATCTAAGACTATACTACTTGATACGATAACGTGCACTTGCGTTTAAAGTGTGTGCATATTACGCGCATCAGTAACAACGCCGTCATAAGTTTCATTCAAACCCGCAATAAGTTGCATCACCAATTGTTGATTAGTGATCAGTGCACCGACGTTGGAGAGTTGATCGACAATCATCTTAAGTTCCTGACAATAAGCCGAACCATTTGGAAAATCGTCCTACTAATTGTCCATAAATTGTTTTTCAGGTATATGGCACGTTGAGTTTTATTATCCTAAAAAATACTTTTCAAGCGTTCCCACGTTTGTCGGGCAGTGGCGTTGATTTAAGTGATTGTATGCAATAGATCGTTCGAGATCGTGCCGTAGATCCATGGTAGGACAACCACATCTAAGCGGTACCAAAGGTCATCATCAGAAATACAGGGTGTTCTAGGGGGGAAGCGACCGAGAGGAGTAGGAGAAAGTTTGGGGAGGGCGACTGCCGAGGGTTGGGACAGCCGAGAGAGTAGGAAGATAATTTTAGGTTTTGGCTGTTGATATCATAAATGAATATGTTTCCTGCTTTTCATGGATCATTATGTACAATATATATAGTGTTACATAAATATCTACACCTTTATAATTAGGTAACTAATCTTTCTAATTACAATTGAACTACACTTCTTAATTATAATTGGACTATAATTTTACCTAAGGAGAGGTATAATATTCTATCAGGTAGAATAATACGCTACTAATAAAATCTGGTGGCACTACCCCTGCCATTGGATACCTTACTTCATCATGCCATTCTCACAAATGAAAATTGTTGGCCAAACTTCTCTGTCTTTTGTTTGGTTAATGTTTAGGGTGTGTTTGGTATGGGAACAAAATTATTTTGAGAAAATGTCTTTCAACTTTTTTTGGTCATTACTGTTAAGTCCTTTTATTTTTGGTCAACATTGATGTCAATTATTTACTTATACAAAATTTATTTCATCTATATATACAGATGCACTTTATCCATTTTATTTATCTTTTATAAAGTAGGTAGGAAGTAGCATATCCTACCAAGAATATGTAATCATAAACATTATACAATTATGGTATTTTTCATATGACTTTTAAAAATGTGAATTATACTTTAAAAAATGTAAGGAACGAACGTATCAACTCGATCACACTAATAATTAAATATACTTGATCCTTGTATAGTCATACATATATCTCCTTGATTAAATTTATACATGAACCTCTTTGACTAGACATGTAATTTAAGGGGGAAAATTACAATTTTAAACAAATCATGATATTTCTAACGGTAAATCATGACATTAACAAAATAATATATGGAGATTTCTAATATATGAGAAGTTTAAATTTAAATTACTTTAAGTCTAAGAAAGTGTCATTATATTTAGAACAAACTAAAAATAAAATAGTCTCTCTATCTTTGGGTAAGGTCTGCGTACATTCTAGCATCCCTAGACCCTACGTTGCTGAATCACATTAGATTTGTTGTTGTTGTAAACTAAAAATAAGATAAAGTCATTTCGTTGATTGTTATTTTCAAGTATTTTTGTTGTATTTATAGGATGAAACAAAGCGAGTAATAGTTTAATCCTTTGATCATGACGGGAGGCCTAAAGGGGTTCATTTCATCAGAAAATTATACATTATATAAAAGATAAAAAACTATTTACATGCTGAATATCGTTAATTTCTTGGCGTAATTATTTAATTTTGGTTCCTCACAAGTACAATCATTTCTTGGCGTAATTTCTCGTTAACAGACATGACACTATTCGTTACAACCGTTAGTTGGATGGACGCAACAAAGCGAGGGTAAACCGTCAACATGAATAATAAAAGTTGTGTCTGTGAATTGAAACTTGAAAGTGAAAAAAATGCCAGAAAGAAGAAATAGCGACCTTCAAACATACATACATACCATACCCCTTTTCTTCAATTTCTTTGACTTCGCATATCTTTCTTTCAGATTATTTCCCAGTTTTCCTGGCCTTTTGTCTTCTTTTTTTTTAAAATATATTTTTGGGGATTTTTTCTTTTGACTTTAGTCCACTTTGTTCTCAGTCTCCATTTTATCTTGTTGATGCTTTAAAGATCAAATTTTTATGTGAAATAATTTCTGGGGTTCTTTCATAATTCCATGTTAATTAAGGTAAGCAAAATCTTTTTCTTGTTTTAGCTCTGAATTTGTACAAGTATAAGCATGTTTATGTTATACTTATCTTCTTGATGGTAATTTGTAGAGGTCCTACCCTCACAGATCTACTTGTGAGAGTATGTTATTTACCCTTTTGAAAATCTGTTTATTTTCTCCTTGTTGTGGGTGTGTTACATAATTGGGGACTTTTTATGCTCAATTCTTGATCATATATGGGAAATTTAGACTCTAAAGCTTTCTCCTTTCTGTTGCTAAAGATCATTCTTTTTTTGAAATAATTTCTGGGGTTCTTTCATAATTCCATGGTAGTTAAGGTAAGCAAAATCTTTTTCTTTTTTTAACTCTGAATTTGTACAAGTATAAGCATGTTTATGTTAGTTTTTATGTTGACTATGTACAACTTAAAGATTATGTTTTTATATAGCTTTCTGGGAATTCGATTACTGTAATTTTTGTTGACTTGATTGCTTAATTACCCTTTTGAAATATCTGTTTTTCTTCTCATGGTTGTTGGTTTTTAGTACTTATTATGTCTTCTCATAATTGGGGATTTTTTATGCTCAATTCTTGATTATATGGGATTTCAGACTTTAAGTTTTCTCCTTTTGGTGTTATGGGGGAATTCCTTTGGGGTTGGTGGTGTGAATTCAGTCCACTTGGTTCTCAGTCTTCATTTCTATTTTGTGGATGCTAAAGATCATTTTGTTCATGTTAGTTTTCTGTTGACTATGTACAGTTTGTTTTTTTGAACCCAAAGATTCTTTTTTTATATAACTTGTTGGGAATTCGATGGCATTATTTTTTATGTTGACTTGATTGCTTAATTACCCTTTTGAAAGATATGTTTTTTCCTGGTTGTGGGTTTTTGTATTATCTGTTATCATAATATTTGAGGAATTTTATGCTAAATTCTTGATCATATACGGGAATGTTAGACTCCAAATCTGTCTCCTTTCTGTTGTTTATGGAGATTTCTTTTGGGTTTGTGGTGTGAATTGAAGAAATGGGTTCTTATCATAACCGGGGATTTTTTTATGCTCAGTTCTTGATCATATATTGTTTTCTCCTTTTTGTTGTTTATGAGGATTTATTTTGAGGTTGGTGGTGTAAATTGAATAATTGGCTTGTTTTTGTTTAGTGATCTTTCCTGTTTGATTGACAAATTTTAAAATATATTGCTTTTGAAGCCTGCTTCTAATTTAATTTTCTGTTTTTTCAACGAGTAGTAGTGTTGAATTCGAAGAATGATGGGAACTTACAGTGATACTGAAGAAGATAGTTTCTTTGATATACGTGATGAGACCGGTTCTCTCTCCGATTTGGGTTCGGATTTCTCTGATGCTTGTACTACTCGTAATGAGATTTCTGAACGTGCTTTGGGATATGACTTTTGGACTCGGGATCCTGAAAGCGTCGATGAACGCCGCCATAGATTCTTGAAATGGATTGGCTTGAACTCGAATTGTGATAGCGCCGATGGACTTGAACCTGATAGAATTAGGGATGGCAATGAGGCTGAGCTTGCAAATTCTGAGTCCGTAAACAATTTTTTCTCCGGCCGATCTTCCGAAACTTTCGAGCCAAATGAAGCTATGGAACTGGAGGAGGATTCTGTAGAAAATCCAATGTATTGGAAAATTAGGAATCTGGACAATGGATCGGAGTTTGTTGCGGATGAATTAGGCAAGGATGGCATGCTTAGCCGACTACGTGAAGTAGGTACGAACAAGGTATTCACTATTGAAGAGTTTACGAGAACTCTCGGCTCATCGGCTTTGGTTCAACAGTTGCTGCATAGAGATATTAAGGGATTTAGTACGGTTAATGATACAGAGACGAAAGTGAGAAGTTTGTTTCAAAAACTCACTGTTTCCACCCGACGAAAAGAGAGGACAAAGGGAGTCCAGTCAACTCAAAGAGTTCGGATCCAAACCAGTAAGAAGGAGTCAAAAGAACTGTCCTCGCTTTACACAGGCCAACAATTCTTGGCACATGAAGGCTCGATCGTAACGATGAAGTTTAGTCCTTGTGGCCAATACTTGGCAAGTGCTGGCAAAGACGGGACTGTGCGGATTTGGAGAGTGCTTGAAGATGAGATATCTAAAAACTTCAATGTTCAGGATATTGACCCTTCTAGTTTATACTTCTCACTGAATCATTTGTCCAAATTAGCTTCTCTCAATGACAACAGAGAGAAGATCAACGGGATGAAAATGATGAGAAAATCATCAGAATCAGCTTGTGTTGTCCTCCCACCAAAGTTATTCCGGATAATGGAGAAACCGGTGCACGAGTTCCGTGGGCACATGGGTGAAGTCTTGGCCCTCGCATGGTCCAAAAATGGGGTTAGTATAATACTCTCTGTGATTTGTTTGTCTTACTTTTCTAAATACTTTTCTTTTTAGTCTGTTAAAATGAATGACTCTTCCCTAATTTGGTATGCCAATTAATTTCACCGTCTCACATGGCATGTTTAGGACCACAAGATTGAAGAGCATTATGCTATCTTAAGACCACAAGATTAAAAAGTCTTTTTTACTTTCTTAAACTCCGCGCCCAGTCAAACTAAGACAAACAAATTGAAACGGAGGGAGTAATATCTCACTGGATTAAGTTTACTAAATATATTTTATGGCTTCATAAAGCATCAAACCAGCATGTGAAAAAACTATAATTCATGTACGGACATCGTTTGCTGCAGTATCTACTGTCATCTTCTGTTGATAAAACAGCTCGTCTTTGGCAAGTTGGACATGATGAATGCCTTGGTGTTTATTCACATAATAATTATGGTGAGCCCATTTCTGCGTTCTTGCTCTTCTTACCAAAGTACTTTTCTAAACTTGATCACCTTATACATGTGTTAATATCATATTTTGGATGCAGTCACTTGCGTAGAATTCAATCCAATGGATGATAATTATTTCATTAGTGGCTCGATAGATGGGAAAATACGTCTCTGGGAGGTGCATGGTTGTCGTGTGATCGATTGGACTGATGTGAAGGAAATAGTGACTGCTGTTTGTTATTGTCCTGATGGAAAGGTTTGATTCTTTTTTAAAGATGATATTTGATTTTGGAACATATTTAAGTTTCTTGCTTGTGATTGGTGCAGGGGGGAGTCGTGGGATACATGGATGGCAATTGCTGTTTTTATGATGTTGTAGGTACGGAAGCTTGTCTCTTACCCTTTTTTCTGGTCCTTTTCATATTTCTCGCTGTCGTTCAGATAAGTGTTCTCAGTATTAACTCTTAAGAATGGAAAAACTCTAGGAATTGATTGTGCTGTTATATTGGGTAGGTTATCATGGTAGAAAAGCGTATAATCATGCAGTTTAATTGTCTGACATACCTCTTTTGGTTTGTCTTTTGGGTTGAGCTAAATTCCTAGTAAACACATGCTCTTAATTACCCCCCACCCTCTCTCTCGGGGGCTGGAGGAGCGGCAGTTGGTATCTTCTTGTTTCCTCTGTCCAGACATTGATTGTGACAACACATTCCTTTCTGGAGATAAGTTATCTTAGTGATGTGCAGTAATATTCTGCTATGATATATGGATAACACGCGTTACTCGGAAGAGCCTAATGCAGATTCGTATTGTGGTTTTCTGTTAGACTTTTGGTTGGTGGTAAATCATATGACCTGAAGTCGTTCCGGCTTGTCTTTCATGATTTTAGACATATGTGTTTTCTCTGGCATTACATGGTAGAAGATTTGGCATGGACTCCCAACTGTCCAAACTATAGGTTATGACGTATTATCTTCCTTTATTGCAAGTGATATGCAACCTTGTCCATTAAACATATATGTGTGCATACTACTTAACAAAAAGAAATCACACGTGGAAATGCTGGACGCATTTTCCTTTTTACGCTACAGCTGTGTCACTCGGAAAAAGTTGATACTTGATACTTTTGCCTAATATATATGGACAGATAATTACTGAGGAAATATTCCATCAAGACAGAAACTGACTGCTTTCCATTTCGTGCATGTGAAAAATGCTGGTCTTCTCAGACATGTACCCAACATGGCGACATTAAACTGTTAACAACTCTGAGGGCATAAACGTGATAGCGACTTTTTTAATAATTCCAAGAGGAAACTTGTTAAATTGTTTACCTCTCTACTCGACATGTATTCATAGTTTAAATTGTGAAAGCACCCCTCTACTTCTTGATTGCATTGTGCAAGTTATAATTTCTATATAATACTTGCTACTCCTACATAAGAAAGAAGACCAAGTGTGATTTTGGCATGAAATTATTGAGAATTCATTGGTGTACGTACTAGGGAAGTAAAAGAAAGGACGTAAGTCTGTCTGTTGAGAAGGCTTGTGAACAGGCCCTCCATGACACAGTCGCAACACAGTAATGTTATTATAAAATTATTTTTTGTGAGTGTGATATTACTAAGGGAAGAAAGGGAAAACTTTAGTAAACAAAGTGAATGCCTTCAAGTGGGATGGAAAGGTGCAACCTTTGTGGGGTGGGGGAACGGAGTGGTTTTCCACTTGCTTTTAGTTGACTTTAAAAACTTTTTATATTTAACTTAACAATTCAGATTAATGGACTATCATTTCTTCGTTTTAGGTAATCATTTGCAGATGGGCATCCAGGTATGTCTGCAAGGAAAGAAGAAGCTTACTAACAAGAGAGTAACTGGATTTCAGGTAACCATTTGTTTTCTTTTCCTTACTTTTTCACAAGAACGGTCTTTCCCGTACTGATTTTTATGCCCTTGAGAACTAACGTAGACTTTCATCATGCAGTACTGCCTGAATGACTCGAGCAAAGTCATGGTTACTTCTGCTGATTCGCAAGTTAGAATACTTTGTGGATCCAACATCATCTGTAAATTCAAAGGTGTGTTGGTTGCATACCCTCTACCTCCCCGCCCCCCCGCCAAGTTCTTGTTTTCTTCAGGCTTTAGCCTAACTTTTGTAGGCAAGCAGCTTTCTGATAAGGTGTTAGAACCTTAATTTATTACTTATTATTATTATTAGATTTTAGATTGTTAGATTAGTTAGTGATTAGATATTAGTATTAGACGAGATTTTACGAAAAAATTATTTTTTTATTTCTTTATAGGAGAGGACAAATCTATTTTTTTCGATGCGAATTTGACACGACATAGGAGAAGCCGCCCTTTATCAAAAATTATATTATTATATTATTTTAAATAATAAAAAGGGGTTCCAACATATTAATATATAGTGAAGCGTTCCCCAGATTCAGAACTTTTTTCAATTTCAGTTATTCCCTTACTAATTTGGTACCAGGTAAATTTTCTGAAACTAATGTCTGCTGCCTGTCCAGGAACTAAAAATTTAGGCAGTCAATGTCCTGCATCATTCACCTCGGACGGGAAACACATTGTCGCGGTCACTGAGGATTCAAATGTTTATATCTGGAACTATAGTAACGAGGACGGGACAAATAGCCAAGCGAAGAAAGTCCTGTCATCCGAGAGTTTCTTTTCCCGAAATTCATCAGTTGCCATACCTTGGTGCGGCTTTAAAACCAACCCAGGGACGACACTACCAGGAAGTGTTTTAGCAAACGGGGATGTCAACGAGAACTCCCTCCCATCAAAGACTTCATCTTTACAAGATTGCTTCTCCTTGGGACGTGCGTCTTTCTTAGATTCTCTATTAAAGGGCTCCGCAACGTGGCCAGAGGAAAAATTACCCGGTTCTAGTCCTCCTGCGACTATGTCCCCTTCTATATGTAAATCTGAATACAAGATCTTGAAGAGCGCTTGGCAAAGTGCGTTGAGTTCAAGTCATTTGTGGGGTCTCGTCGTTGTCACAGCGGGATTGGATGGATGCATTAGAACATTCCTCAACCACGGTTTGCCAATTCGTTTCTGAGACTCTTGCCTCGGGATTTTCAGTCTAATGGTAAGAGTGCAAACGTATAATGCCTGGATTAGGCGATTTTCGAATTCTTGCCGCGGACAAAAGCCTGAGATTTTCCTTTCTCTTGCTTGTAAATTTATATCAATTCTTAGCTGTCACCAAAATTTGTTTTAACACAGAAAATATTATATCCAATAGGTTATATTAGATTTTGTACCAAGGGCATATTAGTTTATATATGTACAATCTATAGCCAGATGTTTCATAGGAGTTGGATCTAAAAGTTGTCATTATTACTCATATATATGAAAGTTATAATACAAACATTATTATTCATTTTTTGTTCAGTTGATATGGTAACTCTTTTGAAGGGAGCTGTAAAATTGATACTTAAAAGTTAAAACAGTACAAGTTTGAAGCTTAATTCTTGAATGAGTGTAAATTATATGACGGTGCAAAAGATATTTACATAATCGGTCATTTAAAAGGGAATTGCATGTAACATTATAAAATCATTAATTGGTAACATAGAATAAATTCTAAGATATTCTCGCATAACAATTTGTATATCAGTTTTCATTTTATAACAATTGTCACATTATTATTCACCGCATAAATAATATATAGTTTTTGCATAATAATTAGTACGTCAATCCGCGTTTGGACCATTTGCTCTTATTATATGTTCTTTTTTTTCCTTACTCTGAACTTTAACATTTCAGAATTAATCACCAGAGTCCAGACTAAACTCTGCACCTCAAAATAGTTTATTACAAGAAACATTTTATTATTTCAATTTTACACGAAGTTCTCTCTCCTCTCTTCCCAACACAACGGTAACAAATCAGATCCTCACCCCCTCCCAGACGATAACTATATCTGCGACCAGGTAACCTACTCCGCCCGGCGACCAGGTAACGCCGCCGAATTACTACGCCGATGACTTTTTCCTGCATCTTTTCTTTTCTACTTCTTCATCTTCTCTTTTTCGGCGACTTTTTTATTCTTCTGTCACTCGGATCATCGGCTAGGTTACTAAGCTGCTGCGACGCCAACTCGAACAGTAATTTCGGCAGTGAATAGTACTCCGGTAGTGAATAATATTTTCCATGCAGAGACCATATTCTACCCAACTGGAGTTGGTACCTCCAATCGCCCTTATTGATTCTTTGACAATTCAGATATTTATTTCTTTTGTTCTTCTTTTTCTCCTCAATCTACACAGGTAATCGACTTTTTTAGTGAAAACTCAAGTGAACAATACTTTCGGTACCAGTGAACAGTGATTTTCGCCGGCAAACAAGTTTGATTCAACTGAAATTGGTACCTCCGGTTGTCCGTATCCATTCTTTGTCATCCGTATTGTTAAATTTTACTGCTTCGCTGCATTGATTCGTGACTTTACGTAATTGCATTTACCCTTCTTGTCTTTAGTTATAACATTTTGGCGTAGTGGTTTTACATGCCTCTAGATTCTTGTTAACTTGTGCTTGCACTTGGATCCCTTCTTGTTTTATGGTAAACATTTGAGTAGTCAATTATTTTATATTTTCTTTAGTGGATTTGGTAACTGATAGTAGACTAGGGTCATGTTCTCGACGGGGACGGGGACGGGGACGAGGGTAGGGGGTAAGTGGGGTAAATGAGAGGCTAGGCTGAGAATAGGTTCTTGGAACATTGAGACTTTAATGGGGAAGTCCTGTTATACCCCGTAGTTCCAGGGTATGTATGCGAGGACGTACGTACGAGAATACGACAGAAAGATTGGAAAGGAAGAAAGAGGCGATTTTTTTTCCACGGAATAGTTTCCGGTTTTTGTGAAGGAAAAAGGTTCGTTAATGGGAATTGGATTCCCAGATTTGGTATTCGGACTTCCTGGAATATTAGAGAATTATGGAATTTTATTTTCGGAAATGGTCACGTGGGGCCCACGGGAGAAATTCTGATTTTGTGGGCCCGCTTTGATTTTGAGATTTTGGCCGTTTTGGATATTTTCGGAAGACGAAATATTTTGGGCGAATCGAGCGACACGTGTCACCCCGTGGCACCTTTGGCGAATTATGTTTGTGCATAACACGGTTAGAGTCGTTTTTAGTAAAGCGTTTTCCACACTTTCGTAGGGAATTTCCGGCTATGTCATTTAGTATTTTGCGGATTTTTAGAGAGGCGAACATTTTGGACCAACGAGAGGCGGCACTGCACCCTCTCGTTGGTGGGCAAGGTGGGCGATTCTTGGGCGAAAAGGGGATGTCAGTGGTAGATATTTTGGTAGATATTTTGTGTGCAAGTTGGCTAGGTACACATGGGTGAATCTTGGCCTACACTTGCCTAACACTTGGTGTAATCTTGGCCGTTGGTTGGCTTTCACTGACCTATAAATACCCTCCCTTTGAAGACTAATTCATTCACAAAGTGCCTAAGTCTTGAAAGCTTCTTCCTTCCCCAGTGTGGTGTCTTGGCGAGAGCCCTCTCTCCCCTTGGCCGAGAGTCCCCACAGTGGGGTGGTAGAGGGTAGACACCCTCCTTTGAGGTGCTAGCCAGTGGGGTACCACTGCCTAGTTGCTTCGTATAATACCCCCCCTTTGTGGTATAGAAATACTCTCCAAGTATTGTTATAATGCCCAAATACCTTAGCCGTATACCTTGTTGTATTCTAAGGTTATACTATCTGAAAAGCCAGAAATACTATTATACTTCCGTCATCCTGGCGAAACCACAGGAAAATCTCCATAGTCAGTTGGAGTATTGTGTAGAAGTTGGTTAGAACTTCTAAGGGTGGTTTAGAGCGGGTTGGAGCGCTCGGAGTTGGAGCTAAACGATTGCCCAGGATCGACTTTTAACTTGGATAATTATGGGCTTATCGAGGTAATTATCTTGTCCCCCTATTTTAATTTGATATTACATGTTGTAGGAGTATATAGTTTAAGTATACTATATATAGTCTTGACGTAATTACATGGGGTATTCTGATGAGACTTGTGTAGTAGTGCAGTGGGTAGAATTGTACAGTTAGGGTTAGATGTATAACCCCCGGTTGGCTTGTGGCCCATTAGAGGAGATTTACGCTGTTTGTTGCGGGAGAGTCTGCGAATTTTACGTAGAATGTTCTACGATGTTAATAAAGCGCGCTTGTGGCCTTATAGGTTGAAATGCTACGTGTGGAATGATCCACTTGACTTAGGAGTAGCCCATTGTTTGGGCGTTTTGCTATTAGTCGATACTCGTCGCGGTATGTGAACCTCTTCCTATCTCTTCTAGCATGATATGTGTGAACTATGTAGTGCGGTAGCGTCGTGTGCTAAATGTATTCGATGGGTTTAAAACATAAAGTGTTATAACGGCTTTATGGGAAGTTGGTTATAACGACTTTATGTAGATAAGAAAACACTTTGTGGTTTTAAAAGGTAATGATTTGTTTATAAGCGGCTTGATGTGTGATTATAAAG
The DNA here is from genome assembly GCA_029844215.1 of Przewalskia tangutica. Classification (NCBI taxonomy): domain Eukaryota; kingdom Viridiplantae; phylum Streptophyta; class Magnoliopsida; order Solanales; family Solanaceae; genus Przewalskia; species Przewalskia tangutica. Next base: position 72,096,912 of record CM056740.1, on the reverse strand, counting down.
AACTTGAAGTATTTCAAAAGATTTCAAATCGTTTTGAAAGAAGTAATACTTGGTTTTGAGAACTTAAGAGTTATACTAGCTTTATGGGAAGTTAGGTATAACGGCTTAAGAAACGTTTCTTGATTTTGGAAATCGGGATGTGTATCGACAAACCAACTGCGGCGTTAATAAAAGGAAATGTTTTGAACAATTAAGTATTATTAAAACCGGTAGAAACTTCCATGCATAGAAGCTAAGATGAGACAAAATGATATTTCCTAGATCACGGTTCTGTAATAAAGATTGTTATAAACAAGAATATCCTACTCATATAAGGCTTATGTTTCTCAGTTGTTTAAAAGAATTATATTCTTAAATGAATAAGACTATGAGCTGAAACCTTTCTAAAATAAGAACGTGAACATTTGAAATTAGGCAAACTTGGACGTTTGGAAAATAATGTTGTTACTTGATTTTACAAAGGTAAGAGTTTTAGTTTTCTTAAAAGGGCGATCACTCTATTTTATACTACGGGTATTGTGTGACTTATGTGAAAAAGCAGATCTTTTTTTAGATTTTAATGTGAAGTACTTTGGGGATAAAACCCGATTTTGTTAATCATATAGTAGAAGGTACCTTGTGTGAACAACTTGATTGTATTGGTTTGTGATAGCCTTGTAATACTTTCTTGATTGCGTTGATAAGTAAGCGTGTTGGGATCTTACGTGTGTTAGTATCTTGTGATGTTTGTGTGAAGGGGTTTCCACTTTGATTGTGCTTATTAACTATCGATCGTTATGATAGTATTGTGGCATTCATCTCTTGAGATGATTAGGGTTAAGCGCCTCCGTCGCGGGGTAGACTTCGGTGATGCAGGACCGTGATTCGAGAATACCTCATGCGGGTCACGGGGCCTATGCGGAGCTACGAGTTCCGGTTAGTGTCGTCCTTTATGGGCACGCGGTCGCGTGGCGTGCGGTGCGAAGTCGGGGCGATCGGGAAAGCTACCCTCGATGCGGGAATACCTCATGCGGGCGATGAGATTGGCCTATGCGAGTGCGGGAAGTTCGGGACTGACGCGCGCATTAGATCTGCGGGCAAGTGGCGGCTTTGATCATGTGGCGGTGCAGGCAGATCTTATGATCTGATTTATGACCTTGTTGATGCGTGGGTGTTAGTAGTCGGCTAGGCCCGTGCTTACTGCATGCAGTTTTATTAGGACACAGTGGGACACGGTGTTCATATGTATTCCTTGGTGCTTGTATATCATAAAGCTGGCGGTGAGGAAGGTATTCCACGGCACGATTGATGTTGTGGGCGTGAGACCCATTGTTAAATTGAGTGATGACTTGAGGCGTGAGTCACGACTTGACACGTTGCTTATTTATGGTGGCTGTAGTTTGGTTATCATACATGTCTCCGCTTTGAATAGACTACTATGATTTCATTTCTGATTTATTTTTTTGTTTCACATACTGGCACTGTTATCGACCTCGCCCGGTGGCGTATAAAGAGGCGAGCCTCTCGGGAACAGAGCGGCAGTGGCTCTCCGTATGGCACATCACGAGAAGGCGTTGGGCATGCCTCGAGGATCGCAAGCGGCCGGTACACTTTGTAGGTCGCTGAGAAGGTTAATGCCTCGAGCGGCGGCCTGATTACAAAGTGGTATCGAGCGATTAATCCTCGGAAAGTGTCTACGCACCGTATCGATGAAGTCTTGATTATCGGTGTGTTGTGCACACATCAATAATCGGAGGCTATAGGATATTTAGGATTGGTTCCTATTCTTCTCACTCGAGATCGTGCCTTAGAAACGTGTTGTAAGTTGAACCCTCGACGAAATCCTTTCCACTTATCGTTATGCCTCCGCGTAGGGCAACCCGAGCCCGGGAGGCGGCGGCCGAGAGCTGCGAGTAGAGTTCGGAGGTGGCGAGGCAGCCCCAATCATTACCTAGGGTAGTGCTTCGTTCGGGAGTTTTGCGGCGTCGCTAGCCGCCAGAGTTTAGCACGGCGGCGGTTCCTCTGCGGCCATGATATTTGAACGCCCGGTTCCACGGCCAGGAACAGTGAATATAGATTGCAAAGAGGCGACCACATTACTAGCTATAGATTTGGCTACCAGAGATTATACCGATGTACGCGAGTCTTGATGACTACCTAGAGAGGTTGTCAAGAAGTAATTCTTGATTAGGCTTGAGCATGGCACGTATGCGGGCTTATGCGCGGCGAGAAACGTAGAGATCGGCGGGTTAACGAGAGCGTGAGAGGGCAGAGCGGAGGTCCTTGGTAACTTTCAAGGTGAGTATACCTTAAGTGCTACGTTACGATGGCGGTGTGTGAGTTGTGATTAGGAATCATGGTGGGTTAGCCGAGTAAGATTTTGGGGATAGAGAAGGTGTGAGCCTTAGAGTGTTATACGTAAAGACCTTAGAGGTAAGGCCATCTCGAGAAAGGTGTAGTGTTATGTTTGACCCTTATAGGAGTGCATAGTGCACGTGAACTATGTTCGGGGGATAAGTCCCAGTAGCGTGATTTGAAAGAAGGTAGTCGAGCTAGGAAGACCGCTAGGTTTTCGTAATATGATTTGTGAAATTATTCCTTCGGGAGCTAGTGTTTCTGTAATACTGGGTCGGGTTGAGGCTACGTCTTGGGTCAACCGCGGTAGGTTTAGTGGTGGGGTCGGTTGTGGTGGTCCTCTTTGTGTTAGGGTCATGAGGGTGTTAGGCCCGTGTTTAGTTAGCCGCGTGCAAGTTCGTGGATGCGTTCGACCCGGTCGGGCGATGAAGCGACCTATCGTGTTCTTGGTCGAGTCGTTCCTCGGCGGTGTTGATGTTATCCGAAAAGGTTGTGAGGTTGCGGGTGCCTACCTTCACCTTATGACGACGATGGAGCCAGTGCGGCTGTTTTTGTTCTGGAAGTTTTACCAAGCATGTGTTAAGAACTGGTGAGTCTCGAATCGCGTTCGCCCGCCGGGCGGTCGTGGATTTGAGGGTAGTTGTGAGGATTGTTGCCTCTGCATGGAGAGCGTTGGAGCTACCATTTCGGTGTTGGATGTCGCCTTATGAAGCCTTGCGGGCGGAAGTGTAAGTTCTTGGTCGATTGGTTCGATGTTGGCGGGGTTGAGATAGTTGGTTGATCTTGTTCGGCGGATGTGGATAGTGAAGCTTGTCTAGAAGAAGTTACGGCGGCTCGGAGGAATCGTGCGGATAATCGGCGGCGCAGAGTTGAGTTGTGGTCGGTCTTCTTGAAAGTACCACCGGTTAGGGTGTGGCGAGTTTTGGAAACAAAGGAACTTAGCCCGAGTTACTTTGGGCCTTTGTGAGTTCATGTGAAGAATAGGCGGGTTGCCTATATGTTAGCATTTGCCGTCCGACTTAGGAGGAAGGGCGTCCGGTCTTCGTATTGTTATGATCGGGAAAGTATCGAAGATCCATCGAATGTCCCCGATTAATGATGACCACGTTAGAGATAGTAACCCGAGTTTTGAAAGCTGGCCGTATCGAGAATGTGGTAAGAGTTCGAGTGTCACGAGATCCTCGGGATCATGGCGACCGGTACCATTTGTTAGGTCGTCGGAGCAAGGCTCGCGACAAAGTGACAAAAGTGGTATCGATGACTAAGGAAGTATATTTTGACCGGGAAGAGGTATTTGTGGTGATGTAGAGGTGTTTCCTCGTGGACTTAGATGTAAGTTTTGTGAAGTGTTTCATGGCGGTGTGGCGGGATTGTTTCGTGAGTATAGTAGTGAAGACTATCTTGCACGTGTTCGTTTGAGACTTAGAAGGAACATTCGGACGAATGTTTCTAAGGAAGAATGTTATACCGTAGTTCGAGGGTATGTATGCGAGGGCGTGCGTGCGAGAATACTGACGAAAGATTGGAAAGGAAGAAAGAGGCGATTTTTTCCACGGAATAGTTTCGGTTTTGTGAAGGAAAAAGGTTCGTTAATGGGGTGGATTCCCAGTTTGGTATTCGGACTTCTGGAATATTAGAGAATTATGGAATTTTATTTTGGAAATGGTCACGTGGGGCCACGGGAGAAATTCTGGTTTTGTAGGCCCGCTTTGATTTTGAGATTTTGGCGTTTTGGATATTTTCGGAAGACGAAATATTTTGGGCGAATCGGGGCGACACGTGTCACCAATGTGGCACCTTTGGGCGAATTATGTTTGTGCATAACACCGGTTAGAGTCGTTTTTAGTGAAACGTTTTCCACGACTTTCGTAGGGAATTTGGCTATGTCATTTAGTATTTTGCGGATTTTTCGAGAGGCGGAACATTTTGGACCAACGAGAGGCGGCACTGGCACCCTCGTTGGTGGGCAAGGTGGGCGGTTCTTGGGCGAAAAGGGGATGTCAGTGGTAGATATTTTGGTAGATATTTTGTGTGCAAGTTGGCTAGGTACACGTGGGTGAATCTTGGCCTACACTTGCCTAACACTTGGTGTAATCTTGGCCGTTGGTTGGCTTTCACTTGACTATAAATACCCTCCCTTTGAAGACTAATTCATTCACAAATTGCCTAAGTCTTGAAAGCTTCTTCCTTCCCTTAGTGTGGTGTCTTGGCGAGAGCCCCTCTCTCCCCTTGGCGAGAGTCCCCACAGTGGGGTAGGCGAGGGTGAACACCCCCTCCTTTGAGGTGCTAGCCAGTGGGGTACCCACTGCCTAGTTGCTTCGTATAATACCCCTTTGTGGTATAGAAATACTCTCAGTATTGTTATAATGCCCAAATACCTTAGCCGTATACCTTGTTGTATTCTAAGGTTATACCTATCTGAAAAGCCCGAAATACTATTATACTTCCGTCACATCCTGGCAAAACCGAAACCACAGGAAAATCTCCATAGTCAGTTGGAGTATTGTGTAGAAGTTGGTTAGAACTTCTAAGGGTGGTTTAGAGCGGGTTGGGCGCTCGGAGTTGGAGCTAAACGATTGCCGGGATCGACTTTTACTTGGATAATTATGGGCTTATCGAGGTAATTATCTTGTCCCTATTGTAATTGGATATTACATGTTGTAGGAGTATATAGTTGAAGTATACTATATAGTCTTGTTGTAATTACATGGGGCTGTATTCTGATGAGACTTGTGTAGTAGTACAGTGGAGTAGAATTGTGCAGTTAGGGTTAGATGTATAACCCACTGGTTGGCTTGGTAGCGGCCCATTAGAGGAGGAGATTTACTGTTGTTGCGGGGAGGTCTTTGCGAATTTTACGTAGAATGTTCTACGATGTTAATAAGCGCGCGTGGCCTTATAGGTTGAAATGCTACGTGTGGAATGATCCACTTGACTTAGGAGTAGCCATTTGTTTGGAGCGTTTTGCTATTAGTCGATACTCGTCGCGGTATGTGAACCTCTTCCTATCTCTTCTAGCATGATATGTGTGAACTATGTAGTACGATGGCGTCACGTGTGCTAAATGTATTCGATGGGTTTAAAACATAAAGTGTTATAACGGCTTTATGGGAAGTTGGTTATAACGACTTTATGTAGATAAGAAAACACTTTGTGGTTTTAAAAGGTAATGATTTGTTTATAAGCGGCTTGATGTGTGATTATAAAGAACTTGAAGTATTTCAAAAGATTTCGAAATCGTTTTGAAAGAAGTAATACTTGGTTTTGAGAACTTAAGAGTTATACTAGCTTTATGGGAAGTTAGGTATAACGGCTTAGAAACGTTTCTTGATTTTGGAAATCGGGATGTGTATCGACAAACCAACTGCGGCGTTAATAAAAGGAAATGTTTTGAACAATTAAGTATTATTAAAACCGGTAGAAACTTCCATCTGCATAGAAGCTAAGATGAGACAAAATGATATTTCCTAGATCATGGCTGCTGTAATAAAGATTGTTATAAACAAGAATATCCTACTCACATATAAGGCTTATGTTTCTCAGATTGTTTAAAAGAGAATTATATTCTTAAATGAATAAGACTATGAGCTGAAACCTTTCTAAAATAAGAAACGTGAACATTTGAAATTAGGCAAACTTGGACGTTTGGAAAATAATGTTGTTACTTGATTTTACAAAGGTAAGAGTTTTGGTTTTCTTAAAAGGACAGTCACTCTATTTTATACTACGGGTATTGTGTGACTTATGTGAAAGAAACAGATCTTTTTTTTAGATTTTAATGTGTGAAGTACTTTGGGGATAAAAACCCGATTTTGTTAATCATATAGTAGAAGGTACCTTGTGTGAACAACTTGATTGGATTTGTTTGTGATAGCCTTGTAATACTTTCTTGATTGCGTTGATAAGTAAGCGTGTTGGGATCTACGTGTGTTAGTATCTTGTGATGTTTGTGTGAAGGGGTTTCCACTTTGATTGTGCTTATTAACTATCGATCGTTATGATAGTATTGTGGCATTCATCTCTTGAGATGATTCCGGGTTAAGCGCCCTCCGTCACGGGGTAGACTTCAGTGATGCAGGACCGTGATTCGAGAATACCTCATGCGGGTCTGAGGGCCTATGCGGAGCTACGAGTTCGAGGTTAGTGTCGTCCTTTATGGGCATGCGGTCGCGTGGCGTGCGGATTGCGAAGTCGGGGCGACGCCGGGAGTAGCTACCCTCGCGAGGAATACCTCATGCGGGCGATGAGATTGGCCTATGCGGGCTGCGGGAAGTTCGAGGACTGAAGCGCGCGCATTAGATCTGCGGGCAAGTGGCGGCTTTGATCATGTGGCGATGCAGGCGAATCTTATGATCTGATTTATGACCTTGTTGATGCGTAGGTGTTAGTAGTCGGCTAGGCGCCGTACTTACATGCAGTTTTATTAGGACACGGTGGGACACGGTGTTCATATGTATTCCTTGGTGCTTGTATATCATAAAGCTGGCGGTGAGGAAGGTATTCCACGGCACGATTGATGTTGTGGGCGTGAGACCCATTGTTAAATTGAGTGATGACTTGAGGCGTGAGTCACGACTTGACATGGCTAACTTATTTATGGTGAGCGTAGTTTGGTTATCATACATGTCTCCTCCTTTGAATAGACTACTATGATTTCATTCTGATTTATTTTTGTTTCACATACTAAATTTTTGTTATCGACCTCGCCCGGGCTGCGTTCATCTGCGCGAGTTGAGTACATCGATCGTTGATCCTAGCTCTCGTGGTCACGATTCGGCGTTTGGGAAGCTCGTTTCTCGGAGGCTTATCGTGGTATAGTCCTGTCGTAGTAAGTGTTTACATTCGGGGGTTTGGCGGGCCCTGTCCCGCCATTGTGGTCGTATCATTCTTAGAGTCCGTAATGCTTGTTGTGGCGGGGTTGGTAAAAGGATTAAGTGTTCATTTGTAAAAGAGTTGATGGTTATATATATGCCGGAGCAAGTTTTCACAGATTATTGTTTTATATTTCTGTTATCTCATGTTGTTGTTTTATGTTCCGCTGATTACTCTGATGTTGTGTCACTAGGGTGCCCGGGGTAAGGCACCAGTCACGGGCCCAGTTTCGGGTCGTGACAAGTCCATAGAGCTAGTTAAGATTCTTAAGAAGATGAGGATTAATATAGCATGTGTCCAGGAGATCAAATGGGTAGGACTTAAGGCTAAGGATGTAGACGGGTATAAGTTATGGTTCTCGGGTAGGTCGAGGTATATGAATTGGGTAAGTATTTTAGTAGATACCGAGCTAAGGGATATAGAGCTTAGGAGGGTCAATGACAGGATGATGTCGATTAAGTTGGTAGTTGGAGGGTTCACTATTAACATTATTAGTGCTTACGCGCCACACACGGACTTGGGCGAGGAGGATAAAAGGCGTTTTTGGAGGAATTGGACGAGGTGGTGGGTGGTATACCACCCACTGAGAAGTTATTTATAAGAGGGGATTTCAATGGACATATCGGGTCACTTCCGTAGGGTTATGATGACGTACATTGAGGCTTTGGCCTCGGGGACGGAAATGGAGTGACGTCTCACTTTTGGAGTTTGCTAGAGCTTCTAGGATGGTGATAGCTGGGAAGCTTCGGCGTTCTTATCTACTAAACACATAGCCAATTCGAGGTTCTTGAAGAAGAATGAACACTTGGTGACTTTGTAGTTTGGAGGCTAAGACTCAGATTGACTTTTTTCTCCTTAGGAAGGTTGAAAACGGTTTTTGTAAAGACTGCAAGGTTATTCCGAGGGAGAATGCGAATGGTATGTGGTATAGGACAACCAGTTGCATTCGAGAGGTAGCTAGAGAAGTGCTTGAGGTCTCGAGAGAACTGGTGTAGTCTAAGATAAGGTGGAAGTGAAGAAAGCGACGTATGGGAAATTGATAGAAAGCAAAGATAGGGTAGAGAAGTGGATGAATAGAGAACTGTATAAGATGGCGAGGAAGGAGGCAAATCTTACAGTTACGACAGCGAAAACGATGACTTTTGAACGCATGTATGTGGATTGTGGAATTAGAGGAGAAAAGCGGGGGATATGAAGTTGTACAGACTAGTCAAGGCGAAAGAGACAAGGGATCATGACTTAGATTATGTGAGGTGCATCAAGTATGCAGATAGAGTAATGATGGAGGACACGTATATTAGGCGGAGGTGGCAGTCTTACTTTCATAAACTCTTGAACGAAAAAGGAGATAGTGACATTGTACTAGGATATTTGGAGAAATCTGACAGGTATCAGAATTTTGGGTATTGTAGAAAAATTAAGGTTGAGGAGGTTAAAGGTGTTATTCGCAGGATGTACATGGGAAAAGCGATCGGGCCTAACGAGATCCTAGTTGAATTTTGGAAGAGCGTAGACAGGACATGTTTGAAGTGGCTGACTGAACTATTTAACGTCATTTTTAAGATGACAAGAATGTCCGAAGAATGAAGGTGGAGTACAATGATCCCGTTGTACAAGAACAAATGTGATATCCAAAGTTGCAACAACTATAGGGGTATCAAGCTACTAAGCCACACTATAAAAGTTTGAGAAATGATCATGGAGATGAGGGTGACGAGAGACATGTCTATTTTCGAAAACCAGTTTGGATTCATGTCGGGGCGTTCGACGACTGAATTCATTCATCTTATTAGGAAGTTGGTGGAGCAGTATAGGGAGAGGAAGAGAGACTTACATATTGTTTTCATCGACCTCGAGAAGGCATATGACAAAGTCCCTAGGGAGGTTCTATAGAGATGTTTCGAGGTTAGAGGTGTACATGTGGCGTACACTAGGGCTATCAAGGATATGTATGATGGAGCCAAGATTAGGGTACGGTCTGTAGAAGGAGACTCAGAGCACTTTCAAGTGACGATGAGGCTGCACCAGAGATCAACTCTTAGCCCATTCCTATTTACCTTGGTGATGGACGGACTGCCGTAACAAATCCAAGGGGAGGTGTAATGGTGTATGTTATTCGCAGAAGACATAGTCCTGATTGATAAGATTCGTAGCAGAGTGAATGTCAAACTGGAGGTTTGAAGACATACTCTAGAGTCTAAAGGGTTTAGGTTGAGTAGGACCAAGACAAAATATTTGGAGTGCAAGTTCTGCAACGGGAGAGACCTTGAGACAGGCGTGGAGGTGAGTCTTGGGACTCAGGTCATTCCAAAGAAAGGAAGTTTTAAATTCCTCGGGTCTATTATTTAAGGGAATGGAGAGATTGATGACGATGTCACACATCGTATTGGGACATGATGGATGAAATTGAGGCTCTGTTACACTTCGTGGTTTTAAGATGATAATTAAGAACGTCATTAAGGAATAAGATTCAAATTTTGGTATTAAAATATATTTCTACATGCTAATACGGAATAAATTTTAAATACTACACATGTGACGACGAGGATTAGTACGGGTAGTGAAAATTGTTCCAATGAAGTTACGGGTGAGTAACGAATTATATAAGATTACGAGACCTTATAAAAAATCGGGAATTAAAGGAAGCGGTATTTAAGCTTTAATTACTACTTGACGGACTAATTTATGAAGACAAGAAAGGGGTGGACCAAAGTGTAATATTAAGGGACCAAAGTGTCAATTACATTTTCAGATTTTGGTTAGTTTAATAAATTTATCATCTTCTTCATTCCATATGATTTTCAAGAACAAAAACGCTCCATTTTTCCTCTCTTCTCTCCTCCAAACCCTAGCCGAGACCCACCCCAATACATAGCAAAAATTTCAGGTTTTTATCTCCTCTTCTTAGGCTACATTTTCACCCAAAAATTTGAAGCAAAACAGTGAACAATTTCGGCCCTGCTGGCCGAATCTTAGGGCATTAAATTTCAAGTTTTTGGACTAGATTTTGGGAAGAAAATGTGTAGGGATGGTGTGTTAACATTGTAGAACACATGCATGTAAATTTGGAGTAGAAGAAGTGAAAAATTGGGCAAGAATTAGGGGCAAAAACGTGACTGCTTGAGCAGTTTCAGATTTCACTTTTCTTTGAGGTAATATTCTTCTTCTTATGATATGATTAGGATTTCATGTTGTTGTAATTAAAGAAATGAATGTGTGTTAAGAGAAAGTTGAAATTTGGACAATGCATATGACTATATTTGGAGTTAAATGTTGTTGTAGTTCATAGTATCACCAATTGCATGTTGAGAATTGAAGAAGAAATCTTGATATTTAAAGTTATGGTTGTTATATGAAGTTGTTGGAAATTTAATTGGAGATTAAGAAATCTTGACATTTGAGTTGTAATTAGTTATATGGAAGTATTGAAATATGGAATTGGATTCTAGAAATTAAGAAAAAGTTTTGGAATTGAAATATGTTGTTGGCCGAAAGTTGATGGATATTATTGAACATTATTGTGATGTATTAAGGGCTGATTTAGTACTTAAAATATAAGTTATAAACATGCATATGTATTGAGGTAGTTACCTATACATGTCTTGGAAGAATTAAAGTGTAGAAAAATGTTAATTTCACATTCTTGAATTTACGATGTTGCTAGAAGATTGGATTGCTTCTAAGAACTATCTAACATGACTAAAGGATTGATTAACATGAGAGCCTTGATTATCGAAGTTGTTGAATTGTATAAATATAAAAGAGAAGGAATGTGCACTATGGCGTAAATGGAGTAATTGAGATTGTTTTGATTATATCTTGGAATGGTGGTTGGTTATTGGTATTGTTGGCTTGTTGGTAAATTGTGGATATGCATATAAACAGGGGAAGTGCTGCCCGAATTTTGTAGAATAGAAAGTCGTTACTCAATATATAACTTACGTTAGAAATCATAGAATTGACGAACGTATTATCATTATTATAGGTTGACGTACTAGACGAGGCGTATCTTAGTATTTAGTTGATTAGTTCACCTAAGAGGTATGCGAGACTATCCTTCCTTTCCTTGACATGATTTTGTGAAAATTCTTCTTCTTTCTTTTGGCATGATTTTAATGAAAGTACGACAGACGTACGTGATTCCTTCAAATGCTAGTTTTAATCAAATAATGATTCATGATATGTTAGTGCCTTGACTTTCTAAAATATGATTTAAATGATATATGATATGATAATGCCTTTTTCTTATTCCATTGAGAGTCAAATGATGATTTGAGTTATATATGGTTGTATTCTGTGTTGGGGTGTTTCCACGTATATGTGATGCTATTTGGTGGCAGCCTTGTCGGCTAGCCTGTTATGACATGTTGGCTAGTTGTGACTCCTCCGGAGACAGGTACACCCTTATGTAAGGCAGCCTTGTCGGCTCGTCTACTTTGGACATATGTTATAGAAGCAGTGTGACGCTGTCAATTTTTTTTTATTACCCTTAAGTGTCAGTTGATTATGGGACAGGTTAGTGTAATGGCGTCATTAGGGCGTTTAGTCGCGGCCCATCGGGTCGGGTCGTGACAGGCTCGCATCTGGAATCTTGTGCGATTAAAAGTGCCACCAAAACTTAAATACAAGTTTTATAGGGCGGTGGTTAGACCGTCTATGTTGTATGGAGTGAAGTGTTGACTAGTCAAGACTTCGCACATCCGAAAGATGAAAGTTACAGAGATGAGGATGTTGAGATAGGTGTGTGGGCATACAAGGAGAGATATGATTAGAAATGATGATATCCGGGACATAGTGGGAGTGACCTCGGTGGAGGATAAGATGCAGGAAGCGATGTTGAGATGGTTAGGGCATGTGCAAAGGAGAGACACAAATGCCCCAGTGCGGAGGTGTGAGAGGTTGGCTAAGGACGGGTTCAGAAGGATTAGAGGTAGACCGAAGAAGTATTAGAGAGAGGTGATTAGACGGGATATGTCGCATTGCAACTTACTGAGGACATGACCTTAGATAGGGGGTTGTAGAGGATACAAATTAGGGTAGAAGGGTATAGGTAGTCGAGCATAGTCCTACTTACGCTCACAAAATGATAGTTATAGTGTTATTACTGTAGGCCCGATTAGCCCTTCACAATTATAGGCGCATTATTACTTTATAGTCTCTGTAGTTTGATTTCTGCTGCTGTGTGTTCCATAGTGTATTTTGTTTATATTATTTATTTGCGCTAGCTACTGCTTCCTTTTATCAGAATGCGCTACCATGACGTATTCGATTTTGTTATCAGCATGTTCATACATTTTTAATTTTTTATCTCTGACCGTTTCTCTTGCTTTGTAATGTTTGCTTGATTGTGATTATGATTTGTCTTGAGCCGAGGGACTCCCGGAAACAACCGCTCTACCTATCAAAGTAGAGATAAGGTCTGTGTACACTCTACCCTCTTCATACCACACGTTATGGGATTTCAATGGATATGTTATTGTTGTAATTTTACAAGAAGTATAAAATTCACATGTATACTTTACATGAATGCAATTAATTTTATTTGCTGTACGAGTTTTCAATTCTAAAATTTGTCACACGATGTAGGTGTACTCTTGTGGTCCTTGGTGTACTCTTGTAATTAAAGATAAAAGGATCCCAAACATCCACTACATTCCTTGGTGTTAGCTTCATTTTTTTTTCTCAATAAATAATACTAGTAATTATTTTATATTCGATTTCCCACGTGAAATTTCATTGAAATGTGAAATTTCATTGAATATGTTATTGTATTTTATATTCGATTCTCAATGCCCCTATCGACTAATCAATATTTGTGCGCCCATAGGGCATATATAAGGTGGAAATACTCCAAATTAGGAACTTCTTTAATCCTAGATTATGAATTTGATTAAATCCTTTAATTAAGAGCGGATGAATCTTATCTATTCATCATATTTTGTTGTTGTTTATATTTCAAAAATGAAGCCAAAAAAATTAAATCAATACACATGTGCAAACAAGAAAATCAAACTATCTTAACATAACATAATCTTATGAAAAAAGTACCATAACAGTTTAAGGCGAACCTGATTTATGACGGGTTCAACTTTTAAAATTCATAAGATTATACAGTTAGATTATGAATTCAAATCTAATATTTCTTCAATCTTAGTAGGTTTTTACATTTATATATATACCTCCTATCGAAAATTATGAGTCCGGATGAAGTGTAGCCGATAGGCTAAATCCGCCCTAATAACATCACACTAATTATTATTTTCACATTAAAATAGTTTTCCTAAAAGAAATTAAAAAAATGGTCTTCTCTAGTTTTCATCATTATATTAAAATTCACTAAATATTTAATATTAGGTGAAACTACTTGTTTTGTTATTATACCTTCATTAAAAATGGAATCAAGAGGGGAATTCTCTCCTTTTTTTTCTTTCGTTTTTACCATTTTCTTTCTCTCATAACCTTTGCAAATTTCTACCTACTATTTTTACTTCATCTTTTATTAATATTCACTTAATTGCTTTGCCCTAATATCAGTAAAATCTTCTTCCTCTTTCTTTTATATTTCTTACCATCCCAATACTTTCATATACATTCTATAAAATTAGCATATGTAGTATTATATAAAACGCTAAGGTTTTTCCTATCTATATTTGGTGGCAAATTTGTGTTATAAAACATGATTTTTCCACTTCATTTCCACCGAACCAACTCACTGTAAAATCACTGAAAAAACTCATGACGGGAAAAAGGTTCCCATTGAAATATTAGTCATTTAATAATTGAATAATTGCATAAAAGATGAGAAAATCCAAGAAATGCCAAAAAAATGAGAAAAATGATTAATGCAAATGGTGACACCTTGTCTATGTCTAACTTTATTATATTAACAGATGTTAGGAAAGTGAAGTGGCATGACTCATGCGATGGCGTAGCTAATTACATAATAGAAAGAATATATGATCAGTTGAACATTTTTCATTCAGATAATTATACTTTCTATATACAAAATAATATTACGTATATAAGTTAAATATTATCTTTTATAAATATATATTAAATTTAAGTACCCCTAACGAGATTCATGATTTTGCCACGGGACTCATGAGCCATCGCCCCTCTGGTTTTTTGTATTCTTTGAAGTTTCTTATTTTAATATTATATTTTTTTCTGACAAAAGATTTCAGAAATCAAAGTGTTCCCACCTTGATTATCCCACATGATTTATTTCTTATTTTCTTAGGGAAATTCCTCTCCCATCCCTCCGACCCGACAGAGATTGATGGAGGAAGGTAAATTATGGTACTTAGCGGCCCACTAGGTGGGAGACGCAATGTCGATCTTGCGAGTCATCCTCAGCAAGAAATGAAACTCATGCTGGTGTCAAGACTCTTTCTTGTGAAGAATCTGTACTCTGGAATCAGTAAATTACCCATGAATTCCTTGTTTTCTTCTAATAGTTATAAGAGTTGCATCTTGGTTTTCAGTGGTCAGAAATCAACCCTCAAAAGAAAAAAGTAATATAAAGAAAACACTGATCCATGATGTGTCACAAAGCTCCCAATAATGCAGGAAGAAGTAATGGGTAATAAAATCTTTGGATTCTCAGTATTATTATATTCTGTTTATGATTAGAGATTCCATGTGCAACCTTTATTTTTTTTTCATTCAGTGACTACTGGATCTTTGTCAAATTCGATTTTTACCACATAAAATATATTTAAGTGGGAAGTGTTCCTTACAAAAAAAAAAGTATATACTCGAATTTAAAAGAGATGCTGATGTTAAAGAGGGTGTATGTTATTAAAGATACGAATCCAAGATTTGAGATTTATTATTTATGATTCCTATAACAATATAAAATGAGTATATAATTTAATAATTGAGTTCATAATCGAATATTTATTGAAGTTTAATTTTTTTTATACATATACAAGACATAGGTAATTATTATTGGATTCACGTGAACCCCTAGCTTTCATGCTTTATCTGTCGATATGTATGTAATGTTGGATATTAATATAAAATTACAAGAAAATGGGAAAGCAACAACAACAACAAGTAAATAAGAAATCTGAAAATTAAACAAGTAAATGTCTTGCTGAGTCGATTGAAGTTTCAATCTTTCCTTTCCTTAAGATAATATTGTCCCCGTATATCCTTTCAACGGTTGTGTTAACAATTTATCTCCCAAGATAAAATAACAATCAAACAAATGAGCAAAGGGACTCAAGTGTTCTCTTGATAAGAAAGATCTTTGAGTGTATTAGATTGCTAGAGAGGAAGACAATTTTCAGAGAATTGGTTAAGTGTCAATGTGTTGTGTGTATTGCAATTGTGCCCAAGGCATCAATTTATAGGTAGATGATTTGGTCTTCTCAATTCACCAAATGAATGACCATGAATGTCAAGTAACGACTATTGATATTGAGGTTAATTCAGCCTAGTAATGGCTGAATTCAATAGCCAAGTAATGGAGAGTAATTGCTCCAAAGTCAGCCCAAGAATCAGTTTCAATTCACCCACTTCGTTACTGAAAAACGTCGAGAAACCGCGGTCCCACAGGATGGCACCGCGGTGCTTAAATTTCAGTAAGTCACTGGAATCGAAAATGAAATTAGCACCGCGGTCCTAAGGTGGAGGCACCGCGATGCCACCTAGCATCGCGGTTCTGTCCTTGTGGCACCGCGGTTCTCCTCTTTTTCCCGTGGCAAATTTTCTGATTCGTTTTCATCTCTTACACATTTCTTCCTTTCATTTACCAACATGAAACCAACGTCATTTGATCAATAACCGTCTATTATCTTACGTTTCAAACAATTCGTATACGTACCAATATCTCTTCCATTTAAGGAAATTCTGATCCTTGGCACTATATGTCACGTGTGTGAAAACAACGTTTCCTACGTGTGGGGTCCCAATTATTCGATTCGTAATTAAATAGGATTAACTGTATCTCACGTTTAATAAATATTTTCAACATATAATACTTAAAAGTTAAAATGCAATTTTATTTTATATTATTTCAATTCATTTTATGTGATAATTTTTTCTTTAGTATATTCCAGAACGAATGACAATTCTTCATATTTGAAAATAACTTAACTTTGATCTTTTTGATTTATCCGTTGAAACACAAATTATTAATTTATAAGTTATCAGTAACTTAAAGAAACTAGAATTTTAAACTCATAAACTTTAAATTCTAGCGTCAATTCTATATATATACTGTATAATTTTCAACGATGTACTCGACTCCTTGGGCGCCCTAGCTCCATTTATATATAATAGAATATATTACATAGATATATAAACTTACTTGCAATAAAGAAACATGGACCAAGAGAAATATGAATGAAATACACTAGGTCTCAATATTTCCAACTAATACTATAGTAAAGAACAACTACATCAAATTGTCCATTGTTTTCTTTTTGTCCCATCAGTATTTAATGTCCCTGGAGTGGATCTCGTGGCTTCTAAAAGGGCACGACTTTAATTTCTCCAAAGCTTTGTGGCGTTTTCTTCTTCTTTCATATTTTTAGACTAACATTCATGTGATTCTCAAACAAAATAAAGAATTAGACCATTAAGAATCAAATCCGGAATTTAAACTGAGTCTTAAAATTTTTAGTATCAAACTCCTTATATTGTTCAAATTATGGTTAAGATATAACATTTAGTAAAATTTTAGTTATGTATATATCTATATTTTGTATCGAAAGTTTTGAGTTCAGATTGAACTAACAACTTGTAAAGAATGGATCTTGGACCTAACTCAACCCCAAAAACTAGCTTGTAGGGTGAGGATTGTTCAAGTCCATATAAAGAGTTCATGTTCCTATTCCATATCCGATGTGAGACTCTTAACACTCCCCCGCACGTCCAGACCTTGTTAACTGGAGCGTAGACTATATAATTTGGGGGCCCAACATCGGTGAACAAAGAATTGGAATGAGTCCGACTCTAATACCAAGTGAAGAATGGATCTTGGGTCTAACTCAATCCCAAAAGCTAGCTTGTAGGGTAAGTATTGCCCAAATTCATATAAGAAGTCCATGTTCCTATTCCATAAACTCTTAACACAACTTGAAGGCTACATCCGCCTCTAACACCAACTGTTCCTTTTTAGTAGTATGCGGAACAAACAAGACCGTTAATGCATTTTAATATTTATTTTTTAAACGAAAAAATGAATAAATATGTTAGATGTCTATTGTTTTTTAAATAAGGGGTACTGATAGTGGTACTGGTACTGACTTAGAGTGAGAACTTCTCTAGTCTTGCAGTTTTGTCACTTCATATTTCTTCTCTCACTATATAGTATATAGTGAGAAATATGGGGAGAGCACCGTGTTGTGCTAAAGAGGGGTTGCGTAAAGGTCCTTGGTCTGCAAAAGAGGACTTGTTGCTTACTAATTATATAAAGGAAAACGGTGAAGGCCAATGGAGAAACTTGCCCAAGAATGCTGGTATGCAAAAGATCTAATCATTCTCCTTCAATGCTCTTTTTATGTTGTATGTTGTGTTGTTCGGATACTCCTAAAATATTATCGTATTCATGTTGAATTTTCTAAAACTGTAATATGTTTAGAGAATTTGAGATACATCCGTTGATAGTTTTGAAGAATTTGAGCAACATAGTTCAAATTTATATTTTATAGTGGTATGTGTTAAATTTTTATAACCTGGTTGAACTCTTAAACACTCTTGATATAGTGTGAAACTGTCGGCTTTTGGTTAAGCATCACATTTTTAAAGAGTATTCCTGCGGTGAGTATATGTTTAATACGATGAAAGTGATTATTTTCAAGAAAATATTTTTAGTAGAACAATCTTCAGATTACCTACTCCGGCAGACTTGAAAGTTATTATTAAAATTTATCACTCAAAAACTTCATTGAATCACTCTCCTATTTATAAATATTAATAATATTTTAATTTTTTGAGAGAGTACTTACTATTAGCACTAACCAAACACTTAAAAATTTGAAAAATAACTTTCGTCGTTCCAAACACACTTTTTTTTAATCAACCTAACTTTTGATGGGATACTTTATTCGGACACCCAAAGAGAATTTTTTTATCTGATATCATAGTTGAATAATTTTTCAGGTTTGCTTAGATGTGGAAAGAGTTGTAGGCTAAGATGGATGAACTATCTAAGGCCAGGGATAAAGAGAGGAAATTTCAGCCAAGATGAAGAAGACCTTATAATAAGATTGCATTCTCTTTTGGGCAATCGTTGGTCGCTGATAGCTGGGCGATTACCAGGTCGAACAGACAATGAAATAAAAAATTATTGGAACACCCATCTCATCAAGAAGCTCAAAATTGCTGGAATTCAGCACAAAGTTACCAAAAAAGAGCCCAAGAAAAAACCCAAAACAGAGAAACCAAGAAAGAAACAAGACAAAAAGAAAAAGAAAAAGAAAAAAGAGCAACCTTTAATACAAAATACTAGTGATGACACTTCTCAAGTTGTGTTTGTCCCAAAACCAATCAGAATTTCCTCTAGACCTTTGAGGAATTTTAGCGTTGAAGATGTTGCATTATTGAGTACTTCATGCTCGGATTCTCCTAAAATATTCTCACACACATATCAGATTATTCAAAAACACACTATTTCTAAAGAATGTGACACACACCTATCTGCATTTTTGAAGAGCCTAGACAATATAGCTTCACCCTCAGATAGTTTTGAAGAAGTTGATAATAACAAGAAGATTAATATTATTACCAATGATGATGACAATATGGATGGTAAAATAGAAGAGGTTTCATTTATTCCTTGTGCTTCAAATTTGTTATTTGATGAAGTTCTACTAGATGGATTTTGTGATCTTTCAAATGAGAGCATGCTGGAGAAGGTATATGAAGAGTATCTTCAGCTTATTTCTGATCAAGATGATCCAATGTTAATGTAGTATAGTCAGTTGCAAATATTAGTGTTCAAATCTTTTGCTTCTATTTTTGTGTTACAGTGTAAAAAAAACTTTATTAGTGTTGAGGATTCCACAGTTTTGTCTCACGACACGACTTTCTATTATCTGGTTTCTGATTATGTTAATTTTATTTTATTTCAAAGTTAAGAAATAGATATCCAAATCAAGATCGAAAATTAAAAGGTTTAATTCACGTACTTCAAAGTTTTTCATTCTTTTTAAAACAGAGAAAAGAAATGGACAATCGTGGTAAGTACGTGTATAATTGTTTTCTTCCTTCTATTTACACCACCCTAAGAGCAGTAGTGGAGTTATGCAGGTTCGATTGAATTCTTTTTATCAAAAATTATATTGCATATTCAAGTATATAGAGAATTGTTGAATCTTTGGAATAATCTGTCTTAAAATTTCTTTCATTAATCACAATATATATAGTTGTACAAATGTGATTCTTGATACAGTAAGAATCATAAGCTACCTTAAATACATAACAATAATAATTACAATATATAATGTAAATATTTGAAGAATATTAACTAATAGTATGATTTATGATTTAGCCTTACCACATATATGGTATATACTCCTTATATATTGATGATTGATTTTTAATAATAACCTTAACCTTAAAAGTTCTCAAAGTTATTATATTTTTATAGACCCCAAAGAAAAAGGATAAAAGGAGATAAATGGATAACAGAAGCACCGTTTTCAAATGAAGTAACATCGTACAATATATAATTGAATTTGAGGTTCACTCAAAAGAAAAGTGCATCCTATACAAAGAATTAAAGGAAGTTCTATTTACAAGAATATCTGTAGAATTTTAGGACAAAGGTGACACCAGCATTATATATATATATATATATATATATATATATATATATATGTGAGAGACATAGTTTGAATTGACAAAAAAAAATTAAAAATTATAATTTTAAACATATCATAAGTAGTAACAGTTGTATGGTTATAAAAGCTTCTTATTAAGGATAAAAAAAAATTCAAGTTGGGCAGTCTCTAATAAATAGACAATAGTAGGGCACATCCTCATTTATTAGTTTTGACACTTTAGGGGCGTATTCTCAAGTTGTTTGGGGCACATTAAAGGATATACATTGAATTTTGGGAATTTCCAAAATAGAGGAGAGATGAAGAAAGAAAGAGCATGTGATGTTTATTATGTTCCATTTTAATTGCTGTTTTAGTTTATTCACGTTCGTTAAAAATAAGATATACACCATATAGTTTACTAAATTATCGTTATTAATTATTTAATATTTTTAGAGAATTGAGCAGTATGAAAAAAATTACTCTTATTCCTTTTATATTAAAGTTATAATTAAGAAATAATTGATAATTTTAGTCTTAAATTTCTAAAGCGACAATTATTTTGAGCTGAAGTGATTGTTAATTTGAGATAGAAAGCTACAGTTTAAGTTGTATTCATCGTTAGCGTAAGAAATTTTCACACCATCTACTTATTTTTACTTTTTATTGCAACTAACTTGACTTTTTGCGGAAAAGCAGAGGAATATTCTTTGACCCAGGTAAAATAAAACCTAACCTCTCTATAAATATCCTCCGAGCGACTTGATATCCGAGCGATTTGATAGTGTAATATTTTTTGTACATATAGTGTAGTTAACTTATACTCTTAGGCAAGTTTAAGTTATATGTATACACCATCAATATAAAAAAAAAGTCACAACATCACCAATCACTTTTACCTATGATAATAGACAATCTGTCTCTTTGAATAACATCACAATGATCACATCCTTACAAAAGGTTTAGAAAATGGCCTTAAACCATATTTTGGGTGGTGCAATATGATCCACGCACCAATAAATGTGTTACTCATGCAGACAGCTAGAGGCACATTCATACGAAAAACACTAATGGTTGATTCATCAAGTCAATTTAAATTTTGGATTCACGTTTGGACGGACGATAAATGATGCCCTTGATGTTTGTCATACGCGTAGATAGGTTGCTATAAATCTTCATATTGACAATAATAGTCTAATAGTCAATACTACAAACTATTAGACTTATTGTCTTCAACCAAATCATTATTGTTTAGAGGGTGTAATCAAACCTTAATCATTTTGTTTCTCATGAGTGGATCCTGAATAGCTGTTTGTGTTTCAAGAATTAGTGTTAAGTTGGCATGGATGCCATGAACATTGTCATGTAAAAGCAGGTTTACCATTCTCTTTTATTGCCTACTAAAACTAGCGAGTGGGATTAATGGTTGAAGAATGAAAAAGAAAAAGAGAAATTTAACTTTTGTCGTTAAAAATTAAAGTGAATATATATAAGTCAAAAACACACCTCAACCTTCAACCTTCAACCTTCAACCTTCAACCTTAAGTGTACTATAACTATAACATACTTAGAAACATCAACTCTATGGATAAAAGTTGAGACTTTGGAACACTCGCCGATTTTGGCTTAACAGTCCCCCTGAATACAATCTCCTCTACTAGAGAATAGAGATATAACTAATACATCATTGCTTACTTTGAAAAAATCTAAGATTCCTTTCTTGTCAAATGCAGTAGATGCAGCCTCCAAGAAGCCCTTGCGTTCTTCCCGTTGCCCATTGAAGTTCAGCTTCCCATGCCATTGCCTCTCTAGTTATGCCCTGCCATTTAAGCTTCCTCTCTAGTTATGCCCTGCCATTTAAGCTTCCTATTTCTTATATTAGCAGCTACTTAGCACTAGGAAATAAGTAACTAACACTTTCATTTAGCAAGCTGCACAGAGGGCACATGGGACTGACATTCGTTCCCTATTGCACCAATCTGTCTCTGGTATATAACCTGTTTGAGCAACCAGCCTCAACACAAATATCCATTAAGGCGCGCCCCTGCATTATTGAATACCACCTCTTCCAGCTAACTTTAGCATAGTCACCTCTCAGGCTGTGATAGAGCTTACTATAAGTAAACTGTTCCATATTCAAGAAAGATGTCATGATTATTCCTGCCTGAGTGAGATATTTACCTTAATGATCTTCTGCACTAGCCAAGAAGCTTGATAACATCTAGCCTCATAGATGTATTAGTAAGTGATAACACGTGTATACAAAAAACGCATGTCTTGCATTTTTTGATTTAGTGTAAACCTCAGGTGCAAACAAGTTTTTACCAAGGGATGATGTTATTATTTTATCCCCGAGGGACAAATTCTTTGAAGAAAGAAAACAACTTCAAGACAATTTAGTAGTTATATGAGTCTTGAAAATTGAGAGCAGTAAACACCCATGGTGAAATAAAGTTATCATCTAAACTTTGTTCATCAAAGACATCGGCCCCCTAGTAAAATCCGACAAGGGGATAAAAAAATGGGTTGTCAGCAAGCACAACAAGAGGGCGAGATTCAAACGAGGAAAGGCTTAAGGTGGATATCTAGGCAACCAAAGAGGAGGAAGGGCATCATAATCGACGAACTGCTTCGTGGGGTTGAAAATCAGCATAAATTTGGAGGTAGTTTGTCAACCAAATTGACTACCAAGAAGTTCTCAAATGTCTCCATTTACCTAATCTTCCTTTTTCCCAATCAAAATTCAAATAAAAATTGGGTAACAAAACCTTAAGATTGTTGAATTTCAGATGAACATTGAAATGAGAATTATAAATTTCTACAGAATAAAGCAGAAGAAGGTAAAAACAAACAAGCTCCTCAGTTGTCCCTTCAGTTTCAGAGCTTTAAGGCCAAATAATAGAATAAAGTGAAAGAATTGAAGTCAAAAGTGAAGAAAGAAATAAGAAGAACAATCCCAGAGAGCATCCACTATTGCTACTCATTTATATGAAATTTGTTGAAGCAAAACTAACGTTCCACTTCGGAGGTAATCTCCACCTATAAGTCGAAGCAACTCCACGCTATTTTGGCATATGCCATTGGCGGAAAACCAGAGGTTTTGGCTAGGCAAAGGAGCTCACAAAATATCCTAACTCTAGTGGTGGAACCATAAATTTATACAAGAGGAACCTGCCTGTTGAACTGTAAATTCTGCATGCTTCTTGTAGTAATTCATCCAACGTACACGTTTACCCTCTGAATCTAGCTAGTGTATACAGGTTTATCAGATTCCATTATCAAAAATTAATCTTGATAATGCCTAATGCATGTTCAATAAATCATGCACTTAAAACTTAAAAGCTGTTCTTCAATGACCGCAGGTTCGTTAGCTGCTCGATACGATACCCTGGATTCCTCCAGCAGTGATTCTCCTCCACTGATTTCCTCATGGCAACTGCGACGTGCACCAACCATGACTCTAACTAAGTAGACATAGACAACTTGTCATAACAATCTCTTCATACATAACAAATCTAGAATCTAAGCAGCAATTGTAATGTTGGACATAATGTTGTCAACACACTTCAGGCAACACAGTTGATCCAGATTTCTGAGTTGAAATCCCGAGAGCTCTCTTAGAATTCTTGCAATATTTTTTTGGATATCGATACACTGTTGTGGCCTCTCTATTTATAGCACAAAATTCTCTTAAAGGCTCATCGATCGGTTGTGGAAGTTGAGGAAAAGATGGACAGCTTGTGGTAGATAATTAAAGAGTGAAAATCTCAACAACTTTGACTTGTTCCTTACTCGACTTCTTCCCCAAGCTTTGACTCTTTCTCTCATGTTTTACACAGCTGTTGACACCCAATTTTGTCCCACCTTTACCACATTTATTCAAATCGTCTTTTTACCTTTAATTAATTTCAATATGCTTCTTAGTCTTGAAAATTCCCAAAAAATAAATACTTGTAATATTTTAACTAATTATAGTATAGTTTTAAATATTGGGTGTTATATTTTATAATATAAGCAAAATAATTTTAATATCTCGACATCAGCATTGGTGATTAATTTTCTCTTAATATTTTCACCAATTACCAAATTAATCATTTTCATATGAATATTATATTTACTCAAATTATATATATATATATATATAAATCTTTTGTACTGTAATTTATGTGTGTACACTTGTGAAATTAATTAGGACGAAGAAGCATATTTTAATTAATTAGAAGATTTGGATTAATTACCTATTAATCTCCCAACATTTTAAGAACCCTTTATTTTCTAACCAAAACCAAAGGCTAAAACATTAATTCCCTAACAGCAAACCCATTTATGTTAGCCCAAACATTTCGCCTAGCCCATTACCCAATTTCTTTTTTTCTCTTCAAAATCTACTTCTTCCCGAATTGTCCATGACCCTTACCTTTTCAATCGAACCAGCAGCCCTTCAAACGAAATCAGAGAAATCCACCAGCTCCCATCATCTCCTCCAACGGCTCTCATGCCCATACCTCTGCCCAACTACTCCTTACACTTCACCCACACCCCCTGACACAACCTATACCCTTTTGAACCAAAAATCATCCAAAGTCAGAAGATCTTTCAGCTTTAATTCAAAGTCAAACCCCATATTTTTCACCTATAAAAACCCCATTTATTCTTCATGAAAGGGGCCAGATTTTCGACTCTTATTTTCAGATATCATCTTTATTGGTCTGGATTTTGAAGATTTTTGAAAGCTATTCCTCTGTTTTCATCAAAAGAAATTCGGAGTCTTTGTTTAAAAACGAAGAACAAAATTCGCATCTTTATTACTTCCGAAGGATTTGCAATCAGAGAATAGATATCATCTGGAAGAATCGACCTCAAAAATCCCATTTTTTACTCTTAGTTGTGGTTCAGAAAAAAACTACAAATACCCAAGCTTTTACTCCTCTTTAATCGCATAAACCCACAACAACTCTGAGCGGATTTGACAAGTCGAGACGACGCGTCGGTTGGCTACCCAGAGAAGGTCAGTCAAATCCGATCTCTTTCTCATCTTTAATTGTTGTGCTTACTATGCGTTTCATTGCTGATTTATCAATATATTGTGCTTAGTGTTTAAGCGTGTTAATTATGTTAGATTGTCTATGTTTTTTTTTAGGAATATTATGATGGGTGATTATTTTGTTTGACGAATTAGGATGTTTTGAATAACTTAAGTGACTGGTACTGGCCGCATTATTAACCTGTCTGATTTGGGCCAACAGTGCGAAAAAATGATATGTATACTGTCTTAATGTCTGTTTAGTGAAGATTAATATATGGCTTGTTAAATAATATGTTTGAGCTTTAGCTGCGTGACTGGTTTCGGTCTTCGACACGTTTGGAGATCTTATAAGTAGTATTTTTTTGTTTTCCTGGTGGACTTGGATATACAAGTTCACATACTTGTTTTATATGATAAATGAATGGTATAAACAGGTTTAATGTTGAGCTTTCATTGGCCTATTTTTTTTTGAATCTGTATAATGAACTTAGTATAGTAAAATATGATATGATTTGTCATTTTTGGTATTCTGGTCCATTTTTTGAGGATCATGTCCTGTCTGGTCCAGTCCTGAATAACATATTGGTCTATTTCTGTGCTTTGAAAGTAGCATGAAGCATTTTAGCTTTGAATGATCGTCCGCATGCCTAGACCTATCTAAATGAACCCGAGATAGTTTAATATGAATCTTATGTGTGTTTGCTGGTTTCAGAATGAGTGGATTACCTATGTTTGATTTGAAGTGTCACCATGACTAATACATTCTGAGCATGATCATATATATGTCTGAAATGTCATCTCTTCGTGGTTATTTGTTTGTATTCCAAGCTTCATGATTGTTAAAATGACTACATACTTGCGTCCGCATATTTTGAGTTTTAAAATGAGCCTATCACTCTCATTGGACTAATCTGCTTCCTTTTTAAATCTGAAAATTGCATATGTCCAGCCTATTTTCTGTTTCTGCACACTGTTTGCCGGGGTCGAACAATGTTTCCACTGATCTGGATTGGTCGACCTGTTTGGGAAGAACTGATGTTAGTAAATAAAATCTGATTGTATATGTTTATTGTGTTGGCTGCAGTAAATAAAAATGTACAAATATGTCTCTCCTCGTGTTGACCCACCTGTTTACAGTGGACATAAGCTGTTGTATCCTCTGTTTTCTTGTATCTGCTATGAAACATATTGTTGAGTATACGAGAAATGGAGACCTTGATACGTACAAACACACATTAATAATGTATATCTCCGAGCATAGAATATGTATATTCTGATTCTTTGTGTATACTAGCATTATGTGCCTAAATGATACCCCAATATGGGTTGAGTATTTGTGAATCTGAATCTTCATTTAGTTAGGCCTGCCTTTTTTTTTTCTTTTTATAACGAGAATATGAAACTGCATGTTTGGGTCGGCATATTTTCATGTCTGAGGATAACTGTTTTGGGCCCGTTTTCCTTTTGAACCGCTGAAATAAATTGATATATAAGTGTTAAATTTGCACATCAATATTTGCTTATTATTGACAAAGCTCGGAATATTCTCTAATCCTTTTTTTTTTTTTACATGATATGCATCGAGATCAACAAGGAGTCTCACTGCGAAACTCATTACATCCGCATCCAACATTGCATCTCCCGGCCTCAAAAATTCCTAAACAAAACGGGTGGGATATATCTTCATCCGCCCTAGTCATCTTATCTTCTTTCTTTAATTCCGCCACTTTACTTTTATCTGTTATTTAATTATGCAATTTTGTATTAATATTGAAATGTGTAGAATAGGTAGACTCGGGGCTAATAAATTAGAAACAAGAGTAGTTTGAAATTGGAAATCCCTTCACTAGTCTATTTTAGGCTCGTCACATATATTTTGCCATAACGGCATATCTTTATCAAAAATCAATTTTACATATAATATATATTTTCCCAACAGACTATTTTCCATGCATTTATTTCTAATAAACCTCATGCAAATTTCTCAAAAAAAAAAATATATATACATCTTTCAAGTGATTATTTGCAACATTTTTTTCTTAACTTTATGCTTTCGAAACATGCATCTTTTATACAATATTAAGTCTAAGTTTGACCGGACAACCGCAATTTAGCGGATCCTGAAGGATGTCTAACCCCTTCCCTTTAGGATAATAGAGAATCTTACCCAGAATCTTTTTAAATTTTGCAGACCATTAATTGGAGTTATTTTAACAGATTTTTCTAAGTAGATGTCCTAATTTATCTTTAAAATAATTAAGTGGCGACTCCTTTAAATCAATTTAGGAACCAACCATACGTAGTACACCGTGTCGACTCCGGTTAAAATGGGGTGTTACAACAGCTCCAATTTAACACGCCTAAGTCGTTTTTACCCCACAGTAAAATATTACTGCTTAGCGTGAAGTAAGACAAAACTGTTCTAAAGAATGTTGATCACTTGATCCGAATGTTGTGTATCATTTGTTTCAACATATTTACACATACATATCAATACTTAAAGATATATGTTGGTACTAATGACACAACATCAAATGAAACATTAACAATGTCTATAACTTATACTCCTATATGCAAAAAGTCATTCGCTACGGTGCACTAGCATATGACATCGCTTAGAAATTAGAATCTGCTAACTTTTTGCATATATATGGTACGGACATATTTTTGGGCTCAATGTGAGGATAATATGTCTTATTTTCTCTCTTTTTAATCTAACCATTCAACAAATATTTAGTGTATCAACATTTAAACACTAGTTTGAACTGTTCTGTATTCCGAATCACTCAATCTTTGTATACTCTTCATTATGTAAAATTGCAGGAGAAAACTGCCAAAGAGCTTGATTGGTTTGGATCATGATTCGCGAAGGAAAATTAGGGCTCAAAGATGTTCATATGAAAGAATACGGTAGTATCTTATAGTAGTCTCAATGTCTTCCCCTACCATAGATCAGTCATAGCCTTCTTCACTCATGCACATTTTCTCGTATATCTTCTTTTATGAGCTTCTCATCAAATCAGGTGTAATTTCTTAGTGTTGTTAATAGCTCTTATCATTTTCCATTCAGTAATGCACTCTTACTGTAGAAGTACAATTCAGCAGAACTGAGTTTTGAATTCAATTAATGTTTCACACATAGCCGTCTCAAACATTTTGAGACCATTTCTAATTTGTAAAAGTGGGTCATTTAAATTGTAAATAACAACTCATTACAACTTCAGTTAATCAACACATACTTTGTTTGGGCTAAGACGTGCGAATTATGAGTTTTTACATTAAATTCTGGTTAATACTACTTTAAAAAAATGAAAAAAAAGGCTCCTAAATTTTTTCATTTTTCGGGGAAACTGTGCGTTAGCACAGCTCGCAGCCTCGCACGGGTCCAAAGACGGCCCTTATTGCACAGAGAGATTGGATTGTGTCACTGTTAAATGTTAATGTGATGTGAATGATAGCCGGCTTGACCATCGGACTAAATGTCTCACTATAATCCACATCAACCTGCTCGGTCTTACCATACCATTACTTACAAGACGTATGTCGCGCAAAAGAACCATCAGAATTATCTTTATAAGTAAAAATCTACATAGACCGAATAATATCCTACACCAGAAGGATAGGGGACCAACTCTCGTGTCTTATTAGCAATAAGAGCATCATATTCGTCGTTCATAACCAATTTTCAATTCGGGTCATTTAAGGCAGACACGGGGTTATGTGGTAGAGGGAATTTAAAGACATTAGAATTTAAATTAAAATGTTGTTTTGGTTTAAAAATACACCGTTGACTACGAGTGATTGGTCTATGACTTGGGGGAGAACTAGGTGAATTTTGAGAAGAATTCGGAAGTGGGCCTAAGAGCCCAATATCGATTACTGAAGCATGAATTGGGGCTAGATCAGTGTTGGTATTGAGTTGGGCAACTGGACCAATGGTCGAAATTGGAGAAAAAGGTGGTGGGACTGATGGTCCAGCGGGCAGTGGGCCCGCTGGCTGATTTTGGGTACGGGACAAGTCCGATAAATGATAGATAATATATGGGGAGACAACGGTCAACGGCATCCAAAACAATATACGAACTAGGCACATGACTACTCACTTTAGCAAATGGAAATTGAGTTTCATAAAAAATAACATGACGACTAATAATTATTTTATTAGATGATAAATCAAAACATTTTAACCACGATGATTAGACAGATAACCCAAAAACACACAAGGGTAGAACGGGCCTGAAGTTTGTTAATTGTGGTTGACGGAAAAAATGGATAATATTAAGCGTATTTTGTATACATTTTTAGTCATTTTTAGTTAGTATTTTACTCGTTTTATTGTGTTTAGTATAGTATTAGGTTTGTTTTTCTTTCTTTTGAGTCACAGTGGTTTAAAAAGGCAAAATGACGAAAAGGAAGGAAACATGGGCATAAAAGGAGGAATCTGAGGCAAAAGGATGTAATGAAGACCGGACGAAAGCTGTGCAAAGATCGCGGCACGAACATCGGAGAAGCCATAACTGGGCGCCACGACGCCAAGATGCAGGTCGCGGCGGCATTTTAAATCGAGAATTCGAGGATAATTTAGCCAGGGGCAGAAGGGCCCATAGGGCACGAAAATTGCAACATACAAAAGGCCCTAGAGATTATTCTGAGAGTAGGAGTTCATTCTATCACACAACACATCACAGGGCAAAGATTGAAAACTACAATTGGAGAATTTAGTTCACAGTATTTTTCTTTCTTTTCTTTGCAATTCAGTTTATGTTGGTATTTGTATTAGTTCTTAGCGTGACTATGGCTAGGAGTTAAACACTTTATTAGGGCTTTCCTTTTTAATCGCTTGAAACTCTATTTCATGACCTAATGCATTAGTTGATTTCTTCTTCACTTGATTAAGATTTATTCAATAATTGGTATGAATGTTTGATAATTAATTGATCACTAATTATCATAATCTATATGATTTCGAATCAAGAACCGAGAGGAGAGATTTGGATATGCTATAATTGAATAGACATAGGTTAAAATCGTGGACGAAAGTACCCCGATACTTGTGTAGCATTATAGGTTACTGTTCTTAATCCTCCTATGTGGTAAATCCTATCATAGAAATATATAAGGGTTTTGCACTGGGTTGAGCGATTATATATCCTACCGGAATATAAGAGAGTCTAGTTAACCGCTATCTTAACGTAGAAGAAAAAGACATTCTAGTTGCATTAAGGATTGAATAGAGTGGATAGTCGAGGATTTTGGAAGCCTTAATTCCTTCATAACTGATTACAACTTCAATAGTTTAGTTAATTCTTGCAATTATTCTAATAGTTAAACAAAAACCCAACTCAATTATCGATTGCCAAATAGATAACATAAAATAGATGAACGATAATTAGAAATCAGTCTCTGTGGACGATAAACTCGGTCTTACAAACTATATTACTTATGAACGATACGTACACTTGCGTGAGCAATTTGATAAGGTCGTAGGAGTTTATGCACCGCGGTGCCTAATGTTTAGAGAGGTCGTAGGAGTTTATGCACCGCGGTGCCTAAAGTATTGGACATGAAGCGCGGAAAAACGCGGAAGGAATAAAATAGGTGCAGCGCCGCGGCCCCTAAAGTCTGGAGGGTCACAGGAATTTGGGTGCCACGGCCTTCTGCTTAGACCGGCAACGATAAGGAAGGAGATCTATGGATAATGACTGGTCCGTAGGGACGCGACGCTGGGACGGGATTTCAAAATTTAAAGCCCCAAATATCTGGGGTTGTGTGGTGTGATGTGTGTTGCTGTTCGGTGTGTGTGGACGGGGGGGGGAGTATTGTGGTGTAATTATTGGTGTATTGCTGCTGTATTTGAATTATGGTTGATTATTGTTGTGGTGTGGAGTGAAAGTTGTTGGGAAATCTCAAAGAAACAAAGTAAACACTGCTGAAATTCTCCCAACAACATTCATAATGACTTCAAGGAAACGAACGGCCCGAACCACCTCATCTTCATCAGTACCAGATCATGATGTGACCCGGTTCACCAACAGGGATGCAGAGGATAGGTACAACATGATAAGTGGTAGGCATTAATACAAGAGCGAGGAATGGACTATCAGGCCGACCCACTCGATGAGAATGACGTTTATGAGCCCATTAGAGCCACGATTGAGGCCAATGGTTGGGAGAGGTTCGTCGATCATGAGGCTATTCCACAACAGAATGTCAGCCTTGTGAGAGAATTCTACGCCAACTACCCAGAACAAAACAATGGGAAATGCTTTGTAAGAGGGTGTTATGTATCCGTTAGTGCCGAAGCAGTGAATGTTATTTTTTGGGACAGCTGATGTTGGGGACCAGGGCCACCATCCAAATCATTTCAGAACCTGGTCAAGGAATGCCAACCACATACCATGGAATGTAATTGTTGAAGCCCTATGCTACCCAGGAGCGCAATTTCGTTATTCCCGCAGCGGGAGCAGATGACTTGCCTGATGCCAATTCAACAGAGTAGCCAAGGCTTGGCTATATTTCGTGAGTGCTCGCTTGATTCCGTCAACTCATTTCATCAAAGTACCAGCAGACAGAATCAAGCTCATATTTGGCATCATGAGTGCCCTGACTATTGATATTGGAATGGAGATAGTGCAGAATATTGGGGAAACCAGCATATTGACTACTACTGGCGGTTTGGGACATGGTTCATCCATCACTGCTTTATGTGCTAGGCATAGAGTCCCAACATTCACCACAAACATTCTTGAGAAGACTCTGCCACCTATAACATACAGTCTGGTCCATTCATATCCTGACCCTGCAAACCCAGCGGATAGGAGACGATGTCAAGAAGCAGGCGGAGCAGGCGCAACCGTAATGGAACAAGAGGAGCCAGAGGCAGCCACACAACATGAGCCCGGCGAAAGCAGCCACCAGCCTCCCTTAACTCTGGAGCATCCAGTGCCAATCATGGAGAAGATGCTCCTAAATCAACAACAGATGTTGCAAAATCATGAACAAATTCTTTTAAATCAGCAACAGATGATGCAAGTGCATCAGGACCTGAGCCAGCGCGTCAATGATTTGAGCATCAGGTTCAACCAGTGGTCAATGCAGTATCCGCCGTCACCACCATCATTTTGAACCGTTATTGTCTGTAAGTCGTCCCTTTTTAATTTTTGAGTCGTTACACATTTGGGACAATGTGTCGGTTAAGTTTGGGGGTACTTATTTTGTTTTTGTGTTTCTGTTTTTGAGTCGTTTTGATTGAGTTTTTTTTTCTTTTATTGTGTCTACATGAGTCAATTGTTTTTTGGATCATGCATGTTGTAGTTGTTGGAAAAGCCTAGTGAATTAAGTGGGATAATGTAATGGAATTAGAAGCAAAAATATGTGTGCTTAAGTTAGATATGCCAAAAATTCATGAAAATCTAATTATTTGGGATAGTTGTGCTGAGCCTATGCGTTGTCAATTATGTAAAATGTCTATGAGTCTGGTTGCTTGTTATTTGAAGCGAAATAGTTAAGACATACATGTTTAGGGAGATGATTCAAACATTTCTTTGTTAGCCCTTCTTACCTTTCATTACCTACCATGCAATAAATTATATCCCTAGTCAGCCCCTTTGAGCCTAAAATAAGTTGTTGTTTTTTACACCCCATGATTCCCTCGTGTGCCATAAGCAGTAATTGAAAATAGGAATGAAAAAGAGTGAAAAAAGAAATATGAAAAGAGTGAAAAATTGATGCACCCCAATAAAAAATATGTAAAAGCTTAAGTTTGGAGGTGCCTATGTGAATGTGTTTCATGCTCTCAAAAAGAAAAAAAAATGAGTGACATGTATGAATTGAAAATGATACCAAAAAGAGTTGAATGAAAAAAAACGCTTATGGTACGTAAATTGAGCCTAAATCCATACTCTTACCTACCCCTACCTAAGCCTACATTACAACCCTGAAAAGTCCTAAAGATCTCTAACATGTATGTCTATGATTAGTGGGGAATAGCAAGTAAACAGGCCTATAAAACTAAATGAAATTGACATGCATAGGGTAGGTGTTCATGCTTTCATTGATTATGATTGAAATGAATTTGCGAAATATATGACTTGAAATTCTAGGTTGCTAAGTTCATGCTATGTATGTTTCAACATATTATCCCAACTGATGTTCATGTTTTTCTAAGTAACCCTGTGAAGCTGCGTGAGTTGAGTCTTTTGTTTTGGGTTCTTTGTTTTTGTTTTGATCATTGCTCGAGGGCGAGCAAATGTTAAGTTTGGGGGTATTTGTTAAGCGTATTTTGTATACGTTTTTTTTAGTCATTTTTAGTTAGTATTTTACTCATTTTGTTGTGTTTAGCATAGTATTAGGTTTGTTTTTCTTTCTTTTGAGTTACAGCGGTTCAAAAAGGCAAAATGGCAAAAAGGAACGAAAAATGGCCATAAATGGAGGAATCCGAGGCCGAAAAGAACAGAAATTGAAGACCCGGACGAAAGTCAGGCATCGCCGCGGCGCCGGAACATCTGTTAGCGATATTTCGACTGTTCACGCAAGCATACACATCGTCACAAGTAATATAGTTTGTAAGACCGAATATCGTCCACATAGACTGATTTCTAAGTACCGTTCATCTATTTTATGTTATCTATTTGGCAATCGATATTTGATTGGGGTTTTTATTTAACTACTAGAATAATTGCAAGATTTAAACTAATAAAGTTGTAATCAGTTATGAATGAATTAGGGCTTCCAAAATCTTCGACTATCCACTTTATTCAATCATTAATGCGAGTAGAATGATTCTTCTTCTTTGTTAAGATAGAGGTTAACTAGACTGTCTTATATTCCGGTTAGGACATATAATCACTCAACCCCAGTGCAGAACCCTTTTATATTTCTATGATAGGATTTACCACATAGGAGGATTAAGAACAATAACCTATAATGCTACAAAGTATCGGGGTACTTTCGTCCGCGATTTTAACCTATGTCTAGTCAATTACTGCATATCTGAATCTCTCCTTTCGTTTTTTGATTCGAAATCATATAGGTTATGATAACTAGTGATCAATTAATTACCAAATATTGACTAAATCTTAATCAAGTGAAGAAGAAATCATACTACTGCATTAATTCATGAATAAAAGTTTCAAGCGATTCATAAAGAAAGCCCTAATAGAGTGTTTAGCTTCTAGCCATAGTTACGCTAAGAACTAACACAATATCCATACATAAACTGAATTAAAAACGAAAGAAAGAAAATTACATAGAACAAAGTCTCAAATTGTAGCTCCAAATCCGTCTTGTGTTGTGTTGTGTTGTAGAATGACCAACCCTCTCATAGCATTAATCCCTAGGGCTTAAATATTCTCTAATTTTTGTGCCCTATGGACCAATCTGCCCTTAGCCAATTTGTCTTCGGAACTGAAATTTTCCGCGTTGGCACCGCGGTTCTGCATACCGGCACCGCGGTGTCGCAACTCCTGCAGCTTCTCAGCACAAATGGCACCACGGTGCTGCCTGATGGCACCACGGTGCTGAAAGTCCTGTGGCTCCTCCGTAAATATGACACCGCAATTCTGCATTGTGGCACCGCGATACTGTCTTCTTTTGCTCAGAGTTGCTAACTTTCGTCCTTTTCGCCTCGGGAGCACCTTTTCTGCTCATTTCTCGTTCTTTTTTGTCATTTTGCCTTTTGCACTGTCGTGACTCAAAAGAAAGAAAAACAAACCTACTACTATACTAAACACAATAAAAACGAGTAAAATACCAACTAAAAATGACTCAAAAGGCGTATACAAAATACGCCTAACAACATCAGAGAAGCCATAGAACTTTGGGCGCCACGACGCCAGTAGGCAGGGCCGCGGCGCCGGTACGAAAATCGAGAATCCGAGGATAATTTGGTCAGGGGCAGAAGGATCCATAGGGCACGAAAATTGCAACATACAAAAGGCCCTAGGGATTATTCTGAGAGGATGAGTTCATTTTATCACACAACACATCACAAGGCAAGGATTGGAAGCTACAATTGGAGACTTTAGTTCACAGTAAATTCTTTTCTTTGCAATTCAGTTTATGTTGGTATTTGTATTAGTTCTTAGCGTGACTATGGCTAGGAGCTAAACACTTTATTAGGGCTTTCCTTTTTAATCGCTTGAAACTCTATTTCATGACTTAATGCATTAGTTGATTTCTTCTTCACTTGATTAAGATTTATTCAATAATTGGTATGAATGTTTGATAATTAATTGATCACTAATTATCATAATCTATATGATTTCGAATCAAGAACCGAGATGAGAGATTTGGATATGTTATAATTGAATAGACATAGGTTAAAATCGTGGACGAAAGTACCCCGATACTTGTGTAGCATTATATGTTACTGTTCTTAATCCTCATATGTGGTAAATCCTATCATAGAAATATAGAAGGGTTCTGCACTGGGGTTGAGCGATTATATATAACCGAAATATAAGACAGTCTAGTTAACCGCTATCTTAACGTAGAAGAAGAAGACATTCTTGTTGCATTAAAGATTGAATAGAGTGGATAATCCAGAATTTTGGAAGCCCTAATTCCTTCATAACTGATTACAACTTCAATAGTTTAGTTAATTCTTGCAATTATTCTAATAGTTAAATAAAAATCCAACTCAATTATCGATTGCCAAATATATAACATAAATAGATGAACTG
The DNA here is from genome assembly GCA_029844215.1 of Przewalskia tangutica. Classification (NCBI taxonomy): domain Eukaryota; kingdom Viridiplantae; phylum Streptophyta; class Magnoliopsida; order Solanales; family Solanaceae; genus Przewalskia; species Przewalskia tangutica. The sequence continues at coordinate 72,061,225 of CM056740.1, read as the reverse complement.
TAATTATAAACCAGTCTCTGTGGACAATAAACTCGATCTTACAGACTATATTACTTGTGAACGATACGTACACTTGCGTGAGCAATTGGACAAGGTCCTAACAGATAACACAAGCACCCAAAGACCCTAAGATAGGAATACAAAAGAATATTATTATATAATAATTGAAGAGGGGATGAATATGTTAAACATTTGGTAGGAAGTATGTTAAGAAGGTAAGTAGCCATTTGTGGAGCGTGATGCCAAAAGGAAGGGGGTACGGAAGCATGGGCCATTAAAGTTCGGATAATATTATTAATGATACAAATTTTTCGTTCGGCTTTCCAATTTTGTGAGGACGTATGAGCACAAGAGAAACAAAATTTTATTCCATTAGTATCACAAAAATCACGAAACAATCTATTATCATATTCTTTGCTATTATCACATTAAATATTTTTTATTTCCAGTTTGAACTGTGTACAGATGAATGCTTTAAATTTTAAAAAAGTGGAAAACACTTGAAATTTTTTCGCCAACAAAAAATTTCATAAAAAATAGAATAATCATCCAAAAAGAACATAATAACGATAACCCAAAGAAGTGAGAACAAGAGATGTCCATAAATCGCTATGATCAAATGACATTAAAATATGAGAAGTAGAGTCTACAAATGGTAATCTAACAAACTTTCTTAGGGGACAAGATTGACAAATTGGAGTACTACGTGTACCCTTACAAGAAATAAAATTATTTTTATGTAAGGAAGAAACAATAAACGATCCAGGGTGACCCAAACGTGCATGTCATAAGGAAGGAGCGAGAGCTGCAAAAGTAGATGACACTGCTTTGACTCGAAAGACCGGATGTGGGCGTGAGAGGATAAATATCTCCCCTACTATCATATCTCATGAGAGGAATCCCCATCTTGAAATTCTTCACAGAAAACCCAAAAGGATCAAAATCAACAGAAACCCAATTATCAGTGGTAAATTTACGGACGGACGCTAATTTTTTAATTAAGTTAGGAGCATGAATGGTGTTTTTTAAGACCAACGGTGGATGGGGGGACAAAATTTTATGATCATAACCACGAATTGAAATTGAGTTACAATTACCAACAATTATGCCACAATTTTTGCTTAAATTAAGACGAGAGGGTACCTTGGTCGGACGTCATATGAGAAGTGGCGCCGGTGTCCATGTACCAATTTGCGTCTGGCGGATTCAAGAGTGTGCATTGCGGCTTCAATGTCGGTCGGAGTGGAGAGAAAATTGCTCAAGTCCATATAAGCAAACCACAAATTCATTCCCCAACCAATGTGGACTCTAACTCACTCTAACAGATAGGATCCCTTCATTTTTAATTAGAGATAGGAGTCGAGTATTGTGTATAAAGTAAATCTTGTTAAGGGAGTGCTTTCCTCTTTAATGGGTCTTAAATGATGCGAATTCGAGTTAGTCGAGACTCCTTATTTTTTCGAGACAACTGTTTAGTAAATGCCCCTTTTTCATTTCTCTTGCAACTCAAGAACCTTTTACACCGCGGTCTAGAGATCCCTTTTTAGTAAATTGAAAAATTTATGAGAAAACGTTAAGCCACAGTGAAAAAATTTAGCAAGCTATTATCCACACAGAATTATGGGTATGTGCAAATACTAAATTATTCGAACTAATTATGATATAGATAAAATCAATTGAAACCTAAAAACAAGGAGGGCATCTGGTGTAGTGATATCATAGTACCCTCCCACGGTACTGATCAGGGTCCAATTACCTGGATGCGCATTTATGTTTGGTTTCTGTTTCTACTTTGTTTCTAATTTTTAATCGAACTATACTCCCTTCACATATTATAGCTAAATTAGTTGAATCCTGAAATGAAGTTGTGGTACTTTCAATTTTAGCGAACCAGTATAATGGGTAAATTTATCCGAAGCCCTATCAGTGCCTCTTCGCGAAGGCGATCCTCATCGCCGGTGGTGTAGGAGAGTTTGTCACAAGTTCAAATCCTGCAGAACGCCCGACTCGCTACTCTTGGAGTGCTGTCACACTGGCTTGCTGGTGTTTAAGCGGGCCGACGTGGGCGCTTATTGCGTCGATCCGAGGTTTACCTTGCGCACTCGAAAAGAAAGAAGCGATCGCGGCCTTCCTCAACAAAAAAGTATAATGGGTAAATTTGGTATTAGTTGTTGATGTTGAAGCTTATAATCTTTTTTGTATAGTAGAAAAATCAACTAGTATACATAACGTTTCCTTGGTTAATAAAATCTTTATTTACCAAAAAATAAAATCAACTAGTACTACTACTTGACTTAAAAGTGATTCTCCTAAACAAAATGCTAAATGCATATAACCTTCACCGAAATTTTGTTATAACCTCGACGTATGTGAAAAAGAACAAAAGTATAAAGGTTAATTAGCATATTGTTATTTACAAATTTATATTCTATTAAAAGGAGGGTAGTCCAGCGGATTAGGCCAAGTGACATAATATTAACAAGCCAATTGGCAATAAATTTTATTTATATTGATTTTAAAAAGATTTTTTTATTGAAGTTCAAATATTATCATATAAGAAATAATATCATATAATATAAAAATATATGATATAATATCGTATAATATATTTTATATTATATGATATTATTCCTTATATGGACATTAGAATATTCACACTTTGAATATTATCATTACAACAACATATTCAATGAAATCCCACAATGTAGGTCTGGGGAGGGTAGAGTGTACACAGACTTTACCTCTATCTTGGTAGGTAGATCGGCTTTTTCCGAGATATCCTCGGCTCAAGACAAAACACAACCCCAAGCAAAGTAAGACACACAAAGTGCGTTAGTCATGACAACAAATTCTGAAAAAGAAAGAAGTAAAAGGAAGCAATAGCTAATGCAAGTAAATATGACAAACAAAATACACATAACATCATAAATCAAACGACAAGGGACTATAAGACAATATGATAGGCTAAGCGAGCCTACAATAATAATACTACAACTATCAGTTTGTAAGCGTAGGTAGGACTACGCTGCACTATCTACTATCATTCTACCCTAATATGTGTCATCTATAACACCATATCTAAGATCATGTCCTCAGTGAGTTGCACCTGCGCCATATCACGTCTAATCACCTCTCCCCAATACTTCATCGGTCTACCTCTACCCCTCTTGTACTCGTCTATATCCAACCTTTCATACTTTTGCACTGGGGCATTTGTGTCTCTCCTCTGCACATTCCCGAACCATCTCAACTTAGCTTCTTGTATCTTATACTCTACCGATGTCACTCTCACTCTGTCCCTGATATCAGGTTGTTGGATCATACTAACCTTTAGGCAAATCATTGATAAGTTGTAAAATCATCTTTATTTTAGTAATCGGAGTGCCAACATTAGACAATTGATCGACAACCAATTTTAGTTGTTTACAATAGGCTGACATGTTGGCAAAGTTCTTAAGACGAGTGTTGTTGAATTGTTCCTCCAAATAGATGGCACATGTATGTTTGTTGTCTTGAAAGATTTCATCTAGCCGTGTCCATAATTCGTGAGTTGAGGCATCTGTCTTCATAATAGTATGAAGTAGAAAATTGGGAATAGTGCCATATATTCATTGTTTGATGATAACATCGAGCCGATTCCACGTCGGATTATCGACGTCGGGTGGACGGGGGTGGTGGCATCAATGTGATCAAGGATGTTGTAAGCACAAGCATGTATTTGAAATAATTCGATCCATGATGAGTATTGTCCATCCTCTTGATCAAGAACTAGAGGGATAAAATTTTTGATATTCCTTACGGCAAAGGACAGATGAAAGGTGTTAGTAAGGGGAGGAGAAGCAGTAGGATGTGTGACATTGTGGGTGGAGGAGAAGGGGAGAAGCCATGTGGCCATCGAAAGCAATGAAGGAGAGGTAGGTGGCAACGTGATATTTTTAGGACTTGGGGAAGAGGGTTGCCACCGGAAAATAAGAAAATAGATGGGGGTGGCGGCCGAGTATAATTTTAGGGCAGGGAGGGTTTGACTTCTGATATCATGTAGAATAGTGTAATTCTCCTTGGTTGGAAGCTTCTCATTTATGCAATATATATAGGTGTTTACAATTACAAACCTAATTGTATAAAAATCTCTATTTTACTTAATTACACTAGAATAATAATTACAAAATATATAGAGAATATTTATTTATTCTCTATCAATAACAATGGTGTTTTTAAATTAACATGTATGCTAGAAGAGTCATATTGCAAAACTCTAAAAAAAATTAACAGTTGACTTGCAGTGTTAAATATATATACAATTATGTATTATAGTAGAATTAGTCTTGTAGTCTTGTTGAAATACCAGGAATCGGTTATTACATTACTTATTTACAAGTGGAGAAGAAAAGAAAAGAGAAGGGAAGAGAAGAGATGAAGGGAGGAAGGAGAAACGTGCTGTGAAGAAGAAGGCGGTGAGAGAGAAGAGTGGAGGAAGATGTGAGAGAAAAGGAAAAGTTAGGGATCTGTTTAGTTTCCCTTTCTATTTATGTATTTTGTATCCATGTACATGTATAAAACTATAGCAAAATATCTATACAAAATATCTACACTAGTATACCAATGCAATTACAAAATATCTATACTAGTATTACTAGTATACAAAATATTATACAAAATATCTAACTAGTATTACTACTCTCAACACCCCCCCTCAAGCTAGGAATGAAGATGTTCATCATTCCTAGCTTGGAAAGTAAATGATGATGCTGAGGTCGGCCAAGAGCCTTTGTCAATAAATCTGCAGGTTGCTCATCAGACTCCAGAAACAGGGTGGAAATCAGACCCTTTTGTATCTGCTCACGAATGAAGTGACAATCAATGTCAATATGTTTCGTTCGCTCATGGAACACTGGATTTGTCGCAACTGGCGCGGATTTATGCGTAATGCAGAGACCGTGTAGAAATTAATACTCCAAGCTCCCTATAAAGGCCAAGTTACATGATGTCGCGCCATCGCCGCCGCCATGGCACGATACTCGCTTTCACAGAGCTCCTGACATCTTGCTGTTTCTTGGATTTCCAGGAAACCAAGGAATGTCCAAAGAAGATGAGATAACCCGTCACTGATCTTCTACTATTGACACATGATGCCCAGTCTGCATCACAGAAAGCTTGCAACTGTTGGGAAGATGAACTGGACAGAAGAACCCCTATACCAGGCTCGTTCTTGATGTACCTCACAAGTCGGAGTGCAGCTTCTAAATGAGATGATTTTGGACACTGCATGAATTGACTCAAGCACTGTACGGAGAATGCAATATCTGGTCGTGTGTTTGTGAGGTACAACAATCTTCCAATCAACCTCCTATAGATAGTAGGATCAGGTAATATCTAATCACTCTGTGATGTAGCAGCAGCAGATATAGGAGTGCTATTGGAAGTAGGAGAGGCTGATCTTCGACTGTCAGTGAGATCAAATTCTGTTGTAGTGAGTTTGATATTTACTTCCATGGGTGAAGGCACAAGTTTACCTCCTGAAAGGCCCATGTCAGAAATGAGCTCTAGGGCATATCTTCTCTGGTGCATAATAATTCCAGTGGAATTCCTTGCGAATTCAATTCCAAGAAAGTATCGAAGCTCCCCCAAGTCTTTTATCTGAAATGCATTCTGTAAAGTCTCCTTGGTGGACTGAATCAATCCCAGATTGTCCCCAGTGATGAGTAAATCATCGACATACACCAATATCACCACAATGCTATCATTAACATGCTTAGTAAAAAGGGAATAGTCCCTATGGCTCTGCTGAAAACCAGCATCCACTAAGGCAGTGGTGAGTTTGATATTCCACTGTCGTGAAGCCTGTTTTAAGCCATAAAGGGACTTGATAGTCTGATACCGCTTCCTCGCCGGTCTACAACAAAACCATCTGGCACCTTCATATACACTTCCTCATATAAGTCACCTTGAAGAAAGGCATTATAGACATCCATCTGATGAATCTCCCAACCCTTAGCAGCTGCAATGGAGATGACTGATCGCACAGTGACCATTTTAACTACGGGGGAGAATGTCTCCTGGTAGTCTAAACCTTCTTTCTGATTGTATCCTTTCGCAACAAGTCGTGCTTTGTATCTTTCCACCTCACCTGTCGCCTTGTATTTGATTTTATACACCCATCGACAACCTATAGCTCTCTTGCCATCAGGGAGAGGAACCAATGTCCAAGTTCCATTATCCTGTAAGGCCTTTATTTCTGCCCTCATAGCTTCAACCCATCTGGTGTCCTTGGCAGCTTCCAGGTAGGAGCTAGGTTCAACTGTTTCCGAAACTTGGGCTACAAATCTTTGATATGGAAGAGACAGGCCAACATAATCCATCGCAACAGCAATAGAGTAAAGACATTTTGATGACCCCTGTTGTGTAACATAATCCTTATGCCAGATTGGAGGTTTGCTGGATCTGCCAGACCTTCGAGTGGAAAGATTTGGCTCACTGCCTGCTGAAGAGCTATTCCCAGCATCCTTCTGTAGGGTCTCAATGACATATTGAGCCTCCTCATGATCAGCAACCACCTCCTGTGCAGCAACCACCTCCTGTGTATCCCTGTGTGAGTCATCTGCAGGAACTGAAGGGTGGATATTAGAAACTCCTTGTGGCAGTCTGGTCACCTGAGAATGAACCAAATCATCATAACAGAAAATATCATCTGACTGAATGGGAGTAATAGTATCAGCAGTATTCCCTTTGAGAGGAAAACTTCTCTCTAGAAAAACTACATCTCTACTCATAAAAAATGTGTCATTCTCAATGTCATATAGCTTATATCCCTTTTGGGCAGCACCATATCGAAGATGGACAGCTTGTATTGCCCGAGAACCAAATTTGTCTTGTCGAACCAAAACTGTAGCATAACACAGACAACCTATCACTCTTAAGTGAGAGAGGGATGGTTGTGTGTTGTACATCAGCTCATAAGGAGTTTTGTTGCCAATAGTTGTGGAAGGCACCCTATTGATGATGTATACAGCACCCTCTATGCAGAAATTCCAGAATCTATCTGGCAGTCCCCCTTGAAACTTTATAGCTCTAGCTAACTCAAGAATGTGCCTGTGCTTTCTTTCCACCACTCCATTTTGCTGTGGAGTGTATGGACAAGAACTCTCATGTATTACCCCATATTGTGTAAACAAGTCCTTGCAGTTGTGGCTGAAGAACTCAGCTCCATTATCAGTCCTCACCTTCTGTATACATACCTGAAATTGTGTGCCAACTTCAACAAAGAAACTTTTAAGTGTTGTGAATGCATCAGATTTCAAACGTAATAAAAAAACCCATGTCCATCTGGAAAAATCATCAATCACTGTCAGAAAATATCGCATTCCATTATGTGATTCAATCTTGTAAGGGCCCCATACATCAATGTGCAACAATTGAAAATTTTTGGTGCTTCTACTAACACTAACAGGGAAAGGAACTCTGGTTTGCCTAGCTAATGGGCAAACCTTACAGTCATGTAATGTAGAAGTAAGTTTGATACATGGTATCTTCTTTAATACATTCATTGGTACATGACACAACCTCTGGTGCCAAGTTTCTGCATCAACTGGTTGGACTGCTGTCATGCATCTCTGATAATCCTCTCCTTTATTCTGTGAATCTAAGCACTGCGATTATGTCTGACCCCTTTCTTCTTTACCAATCCCCCTCACCTTCCCAGACGAGAGATCCTGAAATACACAACATGTGGGAAAGAATTTAACACTGCAATTCAGTTCCCTGGTTACCTTAGAAACCGACATAAGGTTGAATTTGAAAGTAGGCACACATAGGACATTTTTAAGAGTGTCACCTCCTCCTAGATGATGATCACCAACATGTGTCACAGTGGCTGAGTCTCCTGTAGGTAGGTGCACCTTTCCTGCATTCTCTGAGACATGTTTATGTTTATTATGTAAGTATCTTGGATCACCAATCATATGATTGGCTGCTCCTGAATCGACAACCCACTGTACTAGCTCTTTAGTGTCAAAAGAACTGTTACCTGCCATATTAGCCATGGCTCTAGATTCTGCCCTTTCATTCAGCATGCTGATAAGCTGTTGTTGCTGGTTGGGAGTTAGCTGCAAAAGTGGTGACAGTTTGTTATTGAGATAGGGATTATTTTCTTTCCCACCAACCTCAGAGTACATGTCTGCTCCCACAGCAAAAGCCTTCTTCCCTTTAGGCTTCCAATTTTCTGGATATCCATTGAGCCGATAACAATCATCTTGTATATGTCCTGTCTTCTGGCAATAATCACATTTCAGCAACTTGTAGCAATCTTGCTTGAAGTGTCCCTTTACATGGCAGAAGTCGCAATACGCATTTGGATTATATGGCTTCCTCTGTTTTGGAATTCCACTAGTACCCCTTCCTGTTCCACCTTTTGCTGTGAACATTACAGAAGCTTCATTTGATCTCTGAAATCCTCCACTGCTATTTGCCATTATTCTTTGGCTCTCTTCTTGATTCACCATAGCATACACCTGATTAAGGCTTGGTATCTTTTGCATCATGAGGATTTGGCTCCTGGCCTGATTATAACTCTCAGTCAGTCCCATTAAGAATTGAAGAACCCTCTGATAATGCAGATGGCCAATGAATTCCTTCGACTTGGGGCAACATGAAGGTGGTGGCATTATTGAGTCATACTCGTCCCAAAGATCTTTCAGTCTAGTGTAGTAAACTGAAACCGACATGGACTCCTGCCTTAGAGAAAATATATCTTTGTGGAGTTGAAAAGCCCGCGAACTGTTTATTTTATCAAAACGCTCTTGTAGTTCATCCCAAATAACCTTTGCATCGGAATTAAACAACATTCCACTGAGCAGATTTTTGTTCACATTAGCCATTAGCCACGAGACGACGATTGCATTACACCTATCCCACAATCTAGCAGAATCTCCTTGAAAATTATCTCGTCTTACTGTCCCATCCACAAATCCTATTTTATTTTTCCCTAGCAATGCCAACTTCATTGCTCTACTCCATAACACATAGTTATCCATCCCATTCAATGTCACACCTACAGACAATGACCCTGGGGCGTCGGATGGAAATAGGTATAGTGGGTGATTATGATCTATATTGAGTGTCATCGTCGTCATTTCACTCGACAAGTCTTCTTCAAGATTTTCCATTATGATTATCTGAATGTTAACTCGAGACCAGTTTAGCGACTCAGAATCTATCGACTAAGAAAGTAAACACTAATCAAAGTATCCAATGCTACAATATTCAGATCTAGAATTTTCTCACCCAATCTTGCTATTTCAACTGCAGATTTCCACTATCGATATGTCGATCCCTCGGATTTCTTGATACATATTAAGGAAATCCCCTCGATCTTCATCATTCTTCAATTTAGGACTCTGCTTGGCCGATTTCTTCATTTGCATGTAAAATCTCCTTCGATTGCTGCGGGAGATTTCACCAACAGGTAACCTGGCTTTGATACCATGTTGAAATACCAGGAATCGGTTATTACATTACTTATTTACAAGTGGAGAAGAAAAGAAAAGAGAAGGGAAGAGAAGAGATGAAGGGAGGAAGGAGAAACGTGTTGTGAAGAAGAAGGCGGTGAGAGAGAAGAGTGGAGGAAGATGTGAGAGAAAAGGAAAAGTTAGGGATCTGTTTAGTTTCCCTTTCTATTTATGTATTTTGTATCCATGTACATGTATAAAACTATAGCAAAATATCTATACAAAATATCTACACTAGTATACCAATGCAATTACAAAATATCTATACTAGTATTACTAGTATACAAAATATTATACAAAATATCTAACTAGTATTACTACTCTCAACAAGTCTTTCCATAATTGTATAGTTAGTATCCAAATAGAATAGAAATTTAGATGTATAGTAGAAAAAAGATTTTCCTATATGTAACTTGTATATATACCCCATTCATTAATAAGAATAATCAAGAGATTATTTCTTTCATGGTATCAAAAGTCTAGGTTATTCTCCTTGCTTCTGCAAAATTTTCTCTTCTTCTTGATTTTCGTGCAAATTCCTACCCCCTCGATTTCTTCATACCCGAGACCCTCTCCCCTTAAAATTTTCTTTCCAAATTTTGTTCTCTTCACTATGACTGATAAGAACATGTTTCACCTTGCCCTAACAGTTTCTAACATCAAAAACGTTCTTCCTATTGTTCTTTACCTAGAAAACGTACAATATGGGACATAGGTGGAGTTGTTTAAAATTCATGCGATGACACATCAAGTTTTTCACCACATAATCCATCCGGCTTCTAAAACGGAGGGTCCTTCAGATCCTAATACAGAGGGGGTGTGGATGATCTAAAATTATGGGTCACTCTTGACGCAAAAGCTTTCTAGTGGATTTATGCAACTATCTAGAGACCTCTTACAAACGATTATGGAACTTAACTCTTCCGCTATGGACGTCTACACTTGTCTCATAACAAAGAATAAAGAAACACTTATCATTTAACAGTCACCCTTATTTATAGCCGCATGATTTTTCCAAACTGTGACTATTTCAAAATCCAACGATTGCAAGGGCTTGCACTACTCACTCAAAGTTATCAGCTTTTTGTTTGTCTGATCGTACTAATCATGGTGCGAGTTCATGATTTAAGACAATATTATGCCTTGAAACAACCTATAATAATACTTTCACCAAACTATGCTTGTAAAAAAATAATATTTAAAGATACAATCATTAATAAAAAATAGATTATTAATTGCCGATCTTTTTGAAACCAAAAAGTATTCTTATATAATTTCTCAATGATAAAATATTAATTAAAATAATTTAAAAAATAATCTGATTTACACATGCATTATGCTTCGACTGTCGCTAGAAAGTAGGGGCATCCAACGGAGTGGTCCAGTGGTAGGGCTGAGTCGGCCTGGGGTTGTCGGGCTCTGCTCATGGATCCCAGTGGGCGGGTCGTGTCGGGTGTCGCTCAGTCCCTATCCGAGGGTCAAGTGAGGTCGGTGGGTCATTTTTTTATTTGCCTTTAAATTAAATAAATAAATAACACACATACACAACAAGATAGTTTAATAAAAACATCTCAAGGCTGTTTTTGTGCCTCTTATATTATTCGACTAGAAGTATGATTTTTTTTTTGTAATACAATTTCAAAATTGCAACTTCGTGATATTGAAAGTTGCAAATAAATAACATAGTAAAATTACAATTAAAAAAATTACATTTTAAGAAACACATTTTCTAGTTTCTTTGTATTCTATTATTTTTAAAAATATAGTTTATAGCAAATTGAATTTTTGCAAGAATGTCTTCAAAAAGTTTTATATTATCCTTTACAACTAAGTTATAAATATGACATGCACATTTTATATGAAAATGATCTGAAAAAAGATGGAGTTAAGACAGTTTTTAATAATCTAACAATAGAAATATTAGAAGAAGTGTTATATAATGCAATAATCATGACTTTATCAGATATGCCATAATAATCACAAACAGAAGAAATATTTTCTTGAATAAAAATACCAGTGTGTCTACTATCTATATGCTAAAATACGTTTTTGCATAAACCATTTATAGTCTATCCAATGACATGTTACAGTTAAATAATCATGACATGTTACAGATGTGATAGATACTTTTCCAGGGTAATGATATAAATAATAACGTAAATATTGTTGATATTCGTGTGCATATTTAAAACATCTCTCCAAACATTTGATCTAGGAAAATCGTTATAAGCATGATTGTACATTGATCTTATATAATGAATAAAACCATGAGAATCAGGAATAAAAAAGGCAAACCCTCCACTGCAATTAATTTTGATAATTCTTCCCTATCTTTCATTTTATCGTATTTAGAGCCTACAACTGCACCCTTCACTTGAGCCTTATATTCATCCCACCTAACTTTGTGTTTGTTATTCAAATGCGTAGTTAAACCTCCCGTCCCGCTCTGACCTTTTCCCATTTTAAATTTATAAACATTTTTACAAATTTTACATGTAGCAACTTGATTTTGTACGTCTTTATCAAAAAAAGCTCATACATGTGATGTTAATTTTCGTTCTGGTGGGCCTCGTCTCATACTAGGGGAAATATGAGACGTTTCAGTTTGAGGTGCATTAGTTGGTGTGTCATCTAGATTAGTTGGTGTGTCATCTAGATGTTCTTCTAAATTAAACTCTTGTTGATTTCCAGAAAATAGCTCATCGTCTAAATCTAATGGTACTTCAGGAAAATGTTCAGTATCAATAAAATCATCCTGTCTAGGAGGAGTAGGATGACTAGAAGAAGGACCCTTGCCCTTGTCACCCCTACTAGAACCAGACATACCCAAAATACCTCTTAATCCTTTCATTTTAATTTATGCTAATAAATACTTAAATAGTTAAAGATAATGAAATTAAGTGTGCTAATTAAAATAAAGAAACAATAATAATTTAATAAAGGAACGAATGTACCAAACGCCGACGTAACGTCGACGTGTAATCGAGAGATGTTGAAAATTGAAACTTTGCTCAACGGATGATTGATGAGCGAAAAGATGCACACACTTTAACGCAAGTGCACGTTATCGTGACAAGTAATATAGTCCTGGTAAGACCGAATATCGTCCACAAGGATTAGGGTTCAAGTACCAACTATCTATCTTTTGGTATCTATTTGGCAATTGATATTTGATTTTGTGGTTTATAACTAATAATTATAAAAGCTAATTAACTATAGGTTTACTTCAGTTGTGATGGGAATAGGGCTTCCATGTCTCCTCAACTATCCGCTTATGTTATTTATTAATGCAACGAATTATGGTCTTCTTCTCTCGGAGCTAGCAGGTTTACGAAATCGTTTTATATTCCCGTTAAGGATATATAAACACTCAACCTGATGTGCACCTTACCTACCTTTCGGTGATAAGGATAACTCTATAGGAGGATTAAGAACAAAAACCTAGTTAACCGTCACGCACCATGCGCAAAATTAGGGTTGTTAAGCCTCTCATTAACGCTACATAAATAATTGAGGTATTTTCATCCCCAACCCAAATATGTCTACCCAACTTACAGCATATTCACAACCTCCTCCTTTCGAAGTTTGATTAGAAATTATATAAGGATAATTAGTTGTCAATTAATTACCAAGCATTCAAAGCAATTATTTGATAAATCTCTCAAAGAAGAACAATAACCATAAACATGTATTAATTCATAACATAAGTTTCTAGTGAATCAACATGGAAAGCCCTATAGGAGAATTAGTTCCTAGCCATTGACATGACAAGAACTAATTCAAAGTTCATCATTCAAAAACTGAAATAAAAGAAAAGAAAAGGAAAAGAAAATTACTAAGAACGAGTCTCCAAGCCTTCTAGCATCCAAGGATTGTGTTGTGGAATATTTACAAGATGGATTGGTGGAAGAGTGGATGTAGAGTGGTGAATGGTGGAATGAATAATTCTTCTAATGATGTAGAGTATTTATAGCCAAAGAATCCTTTAGGTGAAGGGTTAAGGATTTGTAAGTAGGAAAAGTTATTAGAATCCTTTTAGGTAAGGGTTTTAAGGTAGGAAAAGTTATCCCTTTAGGTAGGAAAAATTATCCCTTTAGGTAGGAAAAATAATCCCTTTAGGATTCTGAAAACATGTCAAATTCGGCCCAAACTTCATAAATCCCGCGTCGGCGCCATGCGCAGACCAGTGCGCGCGCTGAAAATCGAGATCTTTGGGCGGCTTGATGGTGGCGCGCATGGCGCGCCAGGCGCCGCGGCTCTGGTGACGGAATTCTTCCGGATTTTTCGTTTCTTCGTCCTTTGTTCGTCCGGTCTTCGTCTGATCTCCTCTATAATTTCCGGAACTTCTTAGACTTCCTTTCTTGACCCTTTTTGTGTGCAATTCCATCTCAATTAAGCTCATTTTCTCTTCTTTTCGCCATTTCTCCATTTATGACCGCTGTGACACAAAAGAAAGGAAAACGACCCTAATACTATATTAAACGTAAATAAAATGAGTAAAATACTAATTAAAAATGACTCAAAAAGTGTATATAAAATACACCGATCAAATACCCTCAAACTTAACCTTTGCTCGCCCTCGAGCAAAGATCAAAAGAAAGAAATACAGACTCAAGGAAAACGAAAAATAAAAGACTTAATGACATTGATCACTTTGCTGCATTGGTGCTACTTGGAAAAACATGAAGATTAGTAGAATAATATGCAGGAACATATAACATGAAATTTCAGCATTCTAAACACACTAAGCTAGATATTTCGCAAACTCATTTTTATCATGGTTAATGGAAGTCAAATACTGAATCATGCATGTTAATTTCAAAATTCCTATCGCATGTTTACTTGCTATTCTCCACTAATCATGGCTATGCATCTAAGAGATCTTCAGGACTTTTAAGGGTTGTAATGTAGGCTTAGGCACAGGTAGGTAAAAATAGGCATTTAGGCTCATTTTTGTGTACCATAAGCTCTTTAGCTTTTCAATTTTTCCCTTTTCTTTTGATTTTTTCCTTCACTTCAATTCTATCTTTTCCCTCTTTTGTTTTGGGAGAGTGAAGTGTATTATAATAACAAGCACCCCCAAACTTAGGTTTTTGCCTCTTTCTTATTACTTTTTCATTGGGGTGCATCAAACTTATTCACTCTTTTTGTCTCTTTTTTAACACAATTTATTCCGACTATTTCACATTTTTACTTATGGTGTCAAAGAAAAAGTTTCATGTTTTTCGGCTCAATGAGGCTGACTAGGGATATTTTTAAAGTCAGGGATAGAAAAGAGTGGTAAAAATTGGCTAACAAAGAAATGCCTGAGTCATCTCCCTAACATGCATATCCTAACTATTTCGCCTCAAATAGCAAGCAATCATAACACATAGGTTTTAATCTTTTAACAATGCACAAATCAAGCAAGATACTCCCAATAGACAGATTTCATGAGTTTTTGGCATATCTAACCTAAGTGTTTAGATGATTTCTTCTAATTCCATTACATTATTCAACCTTACTTCACTAGGCAATTCAAGTAACTACAGCATGCATGATCTTAAAAAAATTATGACTAAAAAATGACTCAAAAATACACAAAACAATTCAACAAGACTCAAAAACAATAAAACATCCCCCCAAACTTAAATCACACATTGTCCCCAATGTGTGCAAGACTCAAAGAAATTAGTGACAACTTCATCGACACAACACAACGGTCATAACGGAGGTCTAGGAGGAAGAATTCTGGAATTTGCACGGAATATGGTCCTCTGAAGTTCGTGGCGCGACACGAGATTGGCGCCACGCTGCTAATGCGGTGGCTCTACGAGATTCGGCGCGGCCTCGATTCTAGCGTCGCACGACGACTGCTTTCCCTTTTTTTCAGCGTTTTTTTGATCCTTTTTCCTTGGTTTTAGATTTCAGTCCACCTGTCATCCAACAACACAAAACAAGAACCCAAGACCGTGATACTGTTCAAGACAAAATAAAATAAACTAAAGACAGAAATTAAAATAACATAATTAAAAACATTGGGTTGCCTCCCAACAAGCGTTGTCTTTAACGTCTTTTAGCCGGACGCATTTAACCTTTACGAGTGTCCATTGGATCATTCTGCGAACTGCTTGCAATCCGCAGAGTTATTGTTGCAGGTCTCACTTCAACTACAACAATTGCTTCAAACAAGGGCTTCAAATATATGATTATCCCCCAAGTACACAAGACATGCTTGTCTTTTAGGCTTTCTCTAATGTAGGGATCAGTGAGATTCCCAACATCTCTCAACTCTAGGGGGTGCCCTTGATGGTATGGACTTCCTGTTTGGGGGTCAACATTGACAGCTGGTGGTGTTTCTTCTGCAATATGTACAAGAAAAAGATTTTCCAAGGAATCTAAAAAGATGAGTGATTGGATCTCAGTACTCTTTTCCTTCTCTACATCAATTATCTCGCTGATTCTCAGCGGTGAGTGTGGTTCAGGCTCTTCTATTTGCTTACCACCTCCCATAATGATGTCGCTAGGCAGATTTGCTTGAGTTGTATTGCTCATCTCATCCCTCAATTGCCCTATTTGTATCTCCAATTTTCTGAGGGACTCTCTTGTCTCGACCATAAACCGGGCGACACTTGGCGAATATAAGTATGCCTTCTTGCAACTTATCTAGATCTTCCTCTGAATAATGTGGGTTAAGCTGCTGTTGATGACTCCACTGTCTCTGATAGTAGTAGTCCATGTGTCCTGATTTTTTTTATTTTATTTTTATTATTTTCGTTTTTTCCCCCCGAATTTAACCTGAAAAATAAGAAAAACAACAAAAGGTGATAAAAAGATGCTCGCAGAACAAGTTTTTAACTTGTTCTTGGAGCAAAAACAAATAAAAATAAAAACAGAAATAAAACCAAATTAGAAATTAAAAATAGATAAAATTGATATTGAACTATGCCTAATCCCCGGCAACGGCGCCAAAAACTTGATGAGCAAAAAGATGCACACACTTTAACGCAAGTGCACGTTATCGTGACAAGTAATATAGTCCTGGTAAGACCGAATATCGTCCACAAGGATTATGGTTCAAGTACCAACTATCTATCTTTTGGTATCTATTTGACAATTGATATTTGATTTTGTGGTTTATAACTAATAATTATAAAAGCTAATTAACTATAGGTTTACTTCAGTTGTGATGGGAATAGGGCTTCCATGTCTCCTCAACTATCCGCTTATGTTATTTATTAATGCAACGAATTATGGTCTTCTTCTCTCGGAGCTAGCAGGTTTACGAAATCATTTTATATTCCCGTTAAGGATATATAAACACTCAACTCCAGTATTGCACCTTACCTACCTTTCGGTGATAAGGATAACTCTATAGGAGGATTAAGAACAAAAACCTAGTTAACCGTCACGCACCATGCGCAAAATTAGGGTTGTTAAGCCTCTCATTAACGCTACATAAATAATTGAGGTATTTTCATCCCCAACCCAAATATGTCTACCCAACTTACAACATATTCACAACCTCCTCCTTTCGAAGTTTGATTAGAAATCATATAAGGATAATTAGTTGTCAATTAATTACCAAGCATTTAAAGCAATTATTTGATAAATCTCTCAAAGAAGAACCATAAACATGCATTAATTCATAACATAAGTTTCTAGGGAATCAACATGGAAAGCCCTATAAGAGAATTAGTTCCTAGCCATTGACATGACAAGAACTAATTCAAAGTTCATCATACAAAAACTGAAATAAAAGAAAAGAAAAGGAAAAGAAAATTACTAAGAACGAGTCTCCAAGCCTTCTAGCATCCAATGATTGTGTTGTGGAATATTTACAAGATGGATTGGTGGAAGGGTGGATGTAGAGTGGTGAATGGTGGAATGGAGAATGAATAATTCTTCTAATGATGTAGAATATTTATAGCCAAAGAATCCTTTAGGTGAAGGGTTAAGGATTTGTAAGTAGGAAAAGTTATTAGAATCCTTTTAGGTAAGGGTTTTAAGGTAGGAAAAGTTATCCCTTTAGGTAGGAAAAGTTATCCCTTTAGGTAAGAAAAGTAATCCCTTTAGGATTCTGAAAACATGTCAAATTCGGCCCAAACTTCATAAATCCCGCGTCGGCGCCGCGACCGCAGATCGGCGCGGCGCTGAAAATCGAGATCTTTGGGCGGCTTGATTGGTGGCGCTGGCGTGCGACGCCAGCGCGGCTCTGGTGACGGAATTCTTCCGGATTTTTCGTTTCTTCGTCCTTTGTTCGTCGGTCTTCGTCGATCTCTCTATAATTCCGAACTTCTTAGACTTCCTTTCGCCCTTTTGTGTGCAATTCCATCTCAATTAAGCTCATTTTCTCTTCTTTTCGCCATTTCTCCATTTATGACCGCTGTGACACAAAAGAAAGGAAAACGACCCTAATACTATACTAAACGTAAATAAAATGAGTAAAATACTAATTAAAAATGACTCAAAAAGTGTATATAAAATACACCGATCAATGATCCTCAAGCTAGTTGTCAATTCCCAAATGAATAAATTAAATTGAATATTTAGAACACTATGTAAAGAGAATGAGAGATAGATTGAGAGATTATTAGAGAGATTGTAATTGTAGGAATATTTGTGAGAAAGAATGAAGAAAAATGAAGTATTTATAGTTGAAAAAATTGAGTTAAAGTGTAAATATAATAACTTAAGGGTTAAAAATAAATATTGGGGGGTAGGGGGTTGGGGGAGGGGTATTTGGCTGTTGCACAACGGCCAAATTGGACAAAGCCGATGTGCAACGACTAGTAAGGGTCGGATGGGGTGGGGAAGGGTCGGGGTCGGGGTCGGAATTTTTTAGCGACCCCGTACCAATACCGATATCGAGTGCAGTGTCGATCCGAATCTGATGTCAAGAGGGGTCGGCGGTCGATATACCCGCCCGTTGACGACTCTACTAGAAAGGAAACTAACTCACATCAATATTTATACCAAATTAATAAATAAAAGAAAATTATTGTATACATAAATATTTATTCTCACTTTAATTTTAAACTACTTAACTTAAATTAGTTAAATTGTTGCAGATAAGTATTTAACTCTCAACTTGTCCCCTCTCCCATCTCTCTCTTTCTATATATATAGATATAGATACATGACATATATCCTCTACAGATATGACAAAATTAGCTCATGAAAACACAACCCACCCAACTCGTCTCAATTTATGTGAAAATTTTGTTTTCCAAAAATCAATTTGACTAAATTTTGAAGTTAAATTTAGAGTTGGGCAAAGAGCCGAGCCAACTCGAGGCTCGACTCGATTGAATGTAGCTCGATTCAGCTCAGCTTATTTCGAGAAAAGCTCGGTCCGACTTGATTTCAGTTAAATTTTACTCAGCTCGGTTCGGTTAAGCTAGACCAATGATGTAAGAAAATAAAGACAAGATAGAAAAGAAAACACAATTGATAAACAATTAGACAATAACTAGAAGAACTAATACTAGTTACCTTCCTAAATGATCAAAGACACCTATCTTATGCAATAATCCTCAAGAGAATAACAATTCCTTGCAAATTGAATGATCAAATATACAATTTAAAGTCCACCAAATCACAACAAGTCTCAACTAGAGAGAAAAGTTCAACATTCATATATTTCAAGATAGGTGAAAATGAGAAATAGTTCTAAGTGTAGCTTATATAGGTAAAGTCTACACCGATCTTTAAAAAGTAATAACCACAAGTCGATTTTTAAAATATGGCCTCGCATGGCTCCAAATCATTAGCCACACACATGGATTGTCCATGGCTATCCTTCACACACATGGGACTCAAAAGTGAGTTCATGGGCTAGCACAAATAAGTCCATAGGCTGCTTTCCCCGGCTAGGTAGTGTCTACAACTCCTGAAATGCAAACTCCTTCTCCAAAGCTAGGTGAACATCATGAAGGACCACAATTTGACTCCTAGTGAATGGTCAGGATAACATGTCTTGATTCGTTTGGACTATATCAATCAAGCTCGGCTCGGTCAAAGACCGGGCTCGAATGAGCTAGGTCGACTTGGCTCGATTTAAGAAATAATATTCATTCATTATGCTAAATTATTAAGTACATTAAAAATTTAACTTAACATACTATGTTAATTTAACAGTTATATAATTAATATTTATTCGATACAAATTTTCTAATCATAATGTAACTTAAGCCTACTAAATCATATGGGTAGTGGTGTTCATGGTTCGGTTCGAGTCAATTTTTCATTAAAATTAAATTAAACTTGCAACTTTTCTTAATCAATTAATTTAACATGAATATTATTTCTAACGTATTCATTTTTATATAACAAAATTATCATGTTCTTGACTTAATAATGCAAAACCTTTTTCATAATATAGAGCTTGTTTAATCATGAACATACACTTCCTTAATCATACTTTTAATTTAATATGATTATTTTTAACAATTCATTACAACTAAATTATCATATTCATGACTTAATAATGTAAATGTTCTTTTTTATGATAGCTTGTTTAATCACAATCATAGACTTTCTTAAATTATATTTTTTGTTACAAAAAAAAAACCAACTCGGACTCGGTCAAAAGGTAGAAAAGCTCGGTGAGCTCGACTCGGGCTCGACTCAGTACTATTTAAAGCTCGGACTAGTCTCGAGCTCGATTCAGTATCCACTCAGCTCGATTGGGCTCGACTCGATGCCCAGGCCTAGCTAAATTACACCAGATTAACTTAATATTTTAAGATTGGAATTTATATATTTGAAAGCTACATGAAATGTACTATAAGTTGCAAATTTTCTCACATCAATTTGGTGAAAAAATACATCTTAAAATGTTGGTCAAAGTTCATACAATTTGAATCTCAGAAAGCAAAAAATACCACATAAATTGGGACATGAGGAGTATAAAAGAACAAATAAAGCAATTAAAAGATAGAAAGAATCGGGCGAGTTGAGTTATGACCCACATTTTATCCAACATCGGTCCAACACGTTTTAGCCCAAGTAACTTTTGGACGACCACTCATTTATTAACCCAACTCATTTTGACTCACTCAAATTCGATCCAATTGACCCATTTGACACATCTAATCCTCTATTGATTTGAGCTAACTAATATATTCCCCTAATAATAACGATACCTTCCAGCTCACATAGAATCCACGTCATCAACATTGGCCCCACCTTTACAACGGCACATATTTGAGCTGGCTAGATATATATGTACTAGCATTCATTCGGATATATATGTCCACTCAATTAATCTCATATTCACTCCTGAAATCCCACTAATTACCTCTTCACTACTCACAAGTCACGATTTAATACAACAAATATAGTCTAGAAATTTAGATTAATCAACTTGTGTGTTTTTCGTTTTTGTATGTTCGAAATTGCGGAAAATTGCAATGCCGGGCTGCCGGCATTAGTTTCAATCAAAACCCCACCGAAAGTTGATTCAATCAAATATTCGACAGGCCAATGAAAGTCCGCCCAATAGCAAGAAGGCTTTTTCAACGATTGGAATGCTTCCTTATTACGTTATTCAAAGCATCCAGAAAAAAATGTATTGAAAGAGAGAGGAACGAAGTTGTTTGACTGCTAAGGAAAGAAGCTTCAAGCTAAACCCTTTCACTCCTCTCCTGTAAGTATAGTTGTTAGACTGTTCTTCAACGTTGTTCTTCAACGCTGTTCTTCTGGAACTCCTTTCCACAGCTACTACGTGCGATGATTTACTTCACGGGTGAGGTCTCTGGTTCAAGTCCAGGATGGCCCAGCTGCGCCAGGGAAAAGAATAGAAGAAGCGTCACTACTTGCCGTATTCCACTTGGTTCGGGGATATAGCTCGATTGGTAGAGCTCGCTCTTGCAATTGGGTCGTTGCGATTACGGGTTGGATGTCTAATTGTCCAGCGGTAATGATAGTATCTTGTACACGAGCGGTGGCTCACTTTTTCTAAGTAATGGGAAGGGGCCAAAGCGTGCCACTGAAAGACTCTACTGAGACAAAGATGGGCTGTCAAGAACGTAGAGGAGGTAGGATGGGCAGTTGGTCAGATCTAGTATGGATCGTACATGGACGGTAGTTGGAGTCGGCGGCTCTCCCAGGGTTCTCAGATTGTGGCGAAGAGCCGACATCGAGGTGCCAAACCTTCCCGTCGATGTGAGCTCTTGGGGAAGATCAACCTGTTATCCACTTAAGTAATATCATAAAGATGAACTGCTACGCAACTAATTTCACTATTCAATTCGAATAGGCATATTTGATGATGTCGCTTCCGATATAAGCGATGGTCTGGGCTGGGCTATAGTAGTTGCTAAAGGCGCTAAAGCGATGATCCGGACAGAAAAGATCAATGAAAGACTAGAGAGCGTAAGCTATTGAGATGTTTACACCAAGGTCTAGGGTCGTCTCAAACATTTTGGTGACTTTGTTCTAATTCGTAAAAGTTGGCCCTTAATATAAGTAAATTTACGATTTTAATAATTAGAAATTATTTTAAATGGTAAATAACAACTTAATACAACTTCAAGTTAATTAACCTTACTTTGATTGGGCTAAGACCTGCGAATTATAAGTCTTTACAGTAAATTCTGACTAATACACTCAATAAAAAATGAAAAACCCCTAAAAAATTTCATTTTTCGGGGTATCTGTGCGGTAGAATGGCTCGCACGTGCCCAAGAACGGCCTTGCCAAAATCATACACAATTTTTCATGATATAATGATAATTTAAAATATACATTAATTAACTACAACAAAAAGAGAAAATTATATCTACACGTACATATATCTATTAATTTGATATAGGTTTAATGCATATTCGGGCCCTTAAACTTATACGTTTTTTTTTATTTTGGCACCCAATTAAGTCTTGTTCCTATTAAATCGTGCCTAAACTCGTCCTCAAGCGTGTATATTAAACACAATCCGACTGACATGACATAGATTGCCTGTTTCATTTTTAACCTTGCGCATGAATGTCAAACACATCCTACGTGAAAAATTCTATCAATTAAAATAACACATTCCCTATATTCATACAGATCTTAAGCTCAAGTCTTAATGCGTACTAATTCAAATCAAGAACCAAAGCAGCTCATGATAGCTGAACATGAAGCAAAGTTAAAAAAAATGAAACTCCTGATTTATGTCATATCAGTCGAATTGTGTTTAATAGACACACTTGAGGACGTAGGACGTGTTCATCAGTTCAATATAAACAATACTTAGTTGAAGTGTCAAAATAGAAAAATCACTCAAATTTAATGGTCCACATATATATGTATGTATGTACTAATAGTAATAATAATGATACCTTCCAGCTCACTTTGAATCACGTCATCAACATGGCCCCACTTTACAGCGGTACTTAGGTAGCATAGTCCACTCAAATCTTTGCCTTTTCTTCCTCACACTCAACTGTTTCTTTTTCTTTGGTTTACGTTAGCTAAATTCATATTTTCTCTAATTAATCTCATCTTAATTACCTCTTCACTATCACTACTCACAATGTCAGGCTTAGTTTCAATCAAAACACCACCGGAAGCTTCGGCATTGAGAATCTCCGTTCCCGATGAGAACAACCACAAACAAACCGGGTCGGGTTTTGGTAGATCCGAACAAGTTAACCCGAAAACAAACTCACCCGCGCCACGCCGACCTCCTTCTCCATCACGTGCGAAGCCATCACCGGATCGGAGCTCCGGAAAGAAGAAATCTCCGCCGGAGAAGGTTGTAATCGACGAATCGTCTCTCGACAATCCGGATCTAGGACCGTTCCTGTTAAAGCTAGCACGTGATACAGTTGCCTCTGGCGAAGGACCGAACAAGGTAGAATATTTGTTCACTACTTAAAAAAACTGGAATTAGTTACAAACTTCGTCGCTAATACATAGTTATATTGCTTGCTCGTATCTAACAGAATTTTATGATGATCTGCTGCTAATTTGTCGCTAATCCTATTTAGCGACGGATTTTACTGTTTATGTATGTAATTTGTCCGTTGCTATTTTTTTTTTTAATCTAGAATATTCTAAAATATTTATTTTCTTTGCAAGTGTAGGATGTACATTTATTACAGAATATTTAGTTTACTTTTAGTTTAGTACTCCCGTTCCAATTTATGTGATCTTTTGGTTTTGCGAGAGTCAATTTGGCTAATTTTGCCAAATTGGATTAGATTAACTCAATATTTTAAGATTAAAATTATATATTTAAAAACTACATGAAAATATTATAAGTTGTGACTTTACTTATATCAATTTGTGGAAAAATACTTCTTAAAATGTTGGTCATAGTTCATGCAGTTTGAATCTCGGAAAACGAAATCTATCACATAGATTGAGACAGAGGGAGTATCTAAAAGGAAAATAGCATATTTTCTTTATTTTATTTCTTTCAGATATATATAAATAGTGTTGTTCATTTTCTCTTCGATTTTCTCTCATATTTCTTGGATTCCATCACAGGCACTAGACTATGCTTTACGGGCTGCGAAGTCGTTTGAGAGGTGCGTCGTTGTCGGTGAGCCGAGTTTGGATCTAGCTATGAGTTTGCACGTTGTGGCAGCTATATATTGTAGTTTGGTGAGGTTTGATGAGGCTATCCCGGTGCTGGAAAGAGCGATTAAGGTGCCGGAGGTGTTAAGAGGTGCGGATCATGCTCTTGCAGCGTTCTCAGGGTATATGCAGCTTGGTGATACCTATTCTATGCTAGGACAGTTGGATCGGTCGATTGAATCTTACAAGGAAGGGTTGAAAATACAAATGGAAGCTTTGGGAGATACAGATCCAAGAGTTGCAGAGACTTGTAGGTAATGTATCATATCTCATTGCTCCTTCTGTATAGAACTTCAAATAGTGACATAATGCATTGAAGTCTTCACACATTTTGCATTTTAGTGCTTTAGTTCTCATGCTATGTATGTTTATCTGTAGAAGTGCTTCTGGCATTCGAAGCATAGTAGGATTTAGATGAATGATTAATCAGCAGTAGACAGGATAAACCTATTGTGACTCATATAGTTCCAAATATTGTAGCTCTTATTTCTCATTAATCGAATTGATAGAATTTTTTTATGAAAGAAGTTGGATAGAAAAAAACCTTTTTCTGCAAAGCAGATGAGTTCATCGTAAAATAGTTAACCGATCCTTTTGTTGAGGTCAATAAGCCTTGGTAATCATTCAATTCCAAGATCTCCACTTTATGCCATTCAGGTTCTCTAGTTTATGGCATTATGCTCTTCCTCCTAGAAAATCTCATTGCTCCTTCTGTATAAGAATTCAAAGTAATGACGTACTGCATTAAAGTCTTCACACATTTTGCATTCTAGTGTTTTAGTTCTTATGCTATGTATGTTTATTCGTAGAAGTGCTTCTGGCCTTCGAAGCATCGGTAAGATTTAGATGAAATATTTATCAGCAGAAGATGAGATAAACCTATCGTGACTCGTAT
Source organism: Przewalskia tangutica (assembly GCA_029844215.1). Classification (NCBI taxonomy): domain Eukaryota; kingdom Viridiplantae; phylum Streptophyta; class Magnoliopsida; order Solanales; family Solanaceae; genus Przewalskia; species Przewalskia tangutica. Next base: position 72,036,280 of record CM056740.1, on the reverse strand, counting down.
ATTTCCAAATATTGTAGCTCTTATTTCTAAATAATCAAATTGGATAGAGGAAAACATTTTTTTATGACAGAAATTGGATAGAGAAAAATATTTTGTTGCAAAGCAGATGAATTTATTGTAAAACGTAGTTAATAGATCCTTTTGTTGAGGTCAATATGGCTTGGTAAACCTTCAAGTCCAAGATCTCCACTTTATGGCATTATGTCCCGGTTCTCTACTTTATGGAATTATGCTCTTCCTGTAAGAAATATTTTTGCTGTACTTACTTTAAGTTGTTGGCATAAAAATTCATTTTCTTCATGGACTATAAAAAATAATGCTTTTACAGTTCTTTTAATATTGGTAATTGGAGGCCATTATGGACAAGTGCTTGAGAGATATCTTGCTGTATGCAGACAAGTTCTATTGGTTGAGTGAAAAATGTATTCTTTCTCCTTGCAAATGTTGCTGAAGAAAAAGTTCTTTCCTGAAATTAACTTACAATATTCTGTAAGTTATCACTATTCAAATGGTGGTAGTCGTAGCGAAAAGATGGTGGTTATTGGTGCTTAATAGCAGTGGGGAATAATTGCAGGAAGTAACTAAAGGATGTTCACTGTAGTTTAAGGTAATGATTTGGACAAGTTTTAGCAAATACCAGAATGGCAGTTGCATCAGATTTGATTTGTAAGTTGTGTGAATTATGTTCTTGGTGTGTATCCCTAAGAATATTTTCAAGTTTTGAAAAGTCATTTTTCCATAAATCTGTGACTGTTCAAAAAAGAACATTCTACCATGTGCTGGATCATTAGTAGATTTTCATAGTTTATTGTCCCAAAAATTGAAAAGTGACATGGTTTGATGTGGGTCTCAATGGTCAATTTAGTGGACCATTTTTAATAGGAAACAATCTCACTCCTCCTTGCCAACTTGTTACTAATACTACTTTTGATATATACTTTAGCTGTTTTTAGCCTGGCAGTCTTCAAAGTTGTAATATATTGGTAATTGCAACTAGCTTAAGCTGTCTGATTTTTACATCTTATATCAAAGTTGACTTTAATTATAAAAGCAAAACATTGAACTATGTTCCAATTTATATTGATCATTGCTCACCAACAGAATAATTTTAGACTGCATCTGACCGGCATGATATTTATCTGCCAGTATGGCCGCTCTAAATTTTCAGTTTATGGGCTTAAACAACCGGCCTGATTAGATTAGCTAGCTTGTGTATATGGTAATACTCCTCTTCCCCAATTATTCATTGGTAAGTCTCATTCTTGTGGCAATGTGTCTTTTTGGCTTTAATGATTCTGACACAAAGGAACTGGAACTCTAGGTACTTGGCTGAGGCTCATGTTCAGGCCATGCAGTTTGATGAGGCCGAGAGTTTGTGCAAGAAAACATTGGAAATCCATCGTGTGCACAGTCCTCCAGCTTCTCTTGAAGAGGCAGCTGATCGTCGCTTGATGGCTCTAATATGTGAGGCTAAAGGCGATTATGAGTCAGCCCTTGAACACCTTGTACTTGCCAACATGGCTATGATTGCCAATGGACAGGAAAATGAGGTTGCAGCTATTGATGTTGGAATAGGGAACATCTACTTATCGTTGTCTCGTTTTGACGAGGCCGTCTTCTCCTATCAGAAGGCACTTACCGTTTTCAAATCATCAAAGGGTGACAACCATCATTCAGTTGCATCTGTCTTTGTAAGGCTGGCTGACCTATACTACAAGACAGGAAAACTGAGGGAATCCAGATCCTATTGTGAAAATGCCCTAAGAATATATGCAAAACCTGTGCCTGGAACAACCCCAGAAGATATTGCCAGTGGATTAATGGAAATTTCAGCAATATATGAGTTATTTAATGAACCTGAGGAGGCACTGAAACTGTTGCTCAAGGCAATGAAACTCTTAGAGGATAAACCAGGACAGCAAAGTACCATTGCTGGCATAGAAGCACGAATGGGTGTTATGTTTTATATGGTCGGGAGGTATGAAGAGGCACGGAGTTCCTTTGAAAATGCAGTAGTAAAACTTAGGGCCAGTGGTGAGAGGAAATCAGCCTTCTTTGGGGTTGTTTTAAATCAGATGGGGTTGTCTTCTGTACAACTGTTTAAAATAGATGAGGCTGCTGAGTTATTCGAAGAAGCTAGAGAAATTCTGGAACAGGAGTGTGGCCCTTGTCATCAAGACACCCTTGGTGTGTATAGCAACCTTGCAGCAACTTATGATGCAATTGGAAGGTATTATATTAGAGCATTTCCTTTTTTTTTATATATAGATGAAATAAAGAACCTGTATAGGCAATACCAACTTGTTAAGATTAATGTTTATTGTTATTAATGACACACAAATTAGGTCAAGGGTTTGTCAGGTGTGCTTTTATTCCGGTTAGCCATAGTATATCCATTTAGAGAACCTCTAGTTTAAGAAAATCCCTATTTGCCTTGACTATATTGGAATGAGATGGGCCTGAATAGAACAAAATGGATACAGATATTCATATAGCTTGATAATAGCTGACTTCAACTGATTTAGCATGGAGATTTAGTTGGTTGGTTGATAGTTATTGATGAAATTCTTCTTGAGTTGTTTGCTGATAACTTAGTAATTTGAAAAAACTGCATTGGCCTACACTATCTTGCCAATTGACATGGTCTATGAGGCTCATTCATCTCAGCAAGAATTCTAAAAGTTGGCAGCCATTGTTTTTGTGATAACCCTTATTTGCACCTTTTTTTATTTGCACTTTACGCTTTTCGCCTTTAATAACATTGTGATATAGATGTTTTTTTATATGCAAACATTTAGAGAAGTCTTGTGTAACTTTTTTTGGATAACGATTAAAGTAGCAATATATTACAAGTATCTTACACTTATTTTTGTGGTTACACACATTTTGAATGTTCATGCGCATGTACCAAATCCATATATGTTGAGGGCTTGCAGGTTACATTTGTTGTTGGGTACACCAATGTTGCTCCAGTTCTCTTCACTTATGAAAAACCTCTATATACTCGTGAGGAAAAAAGAAAAAAAAATGAAATACAATACTAATACCTTGCACTGAAAATCAAAAACATGATCTTGTAATCAGTTGTGTAATCTCAACTGAACATGTACTTCATTACCACATTAAAGCCATTACTGATTTGGTGGCTTCTCTATACCTTTCAAAGCATTTTCTCTTCATGTTAGGTTGTATTGACATTTTTATGTAACATACAGAGTCGATGATGCTATTGAGATTCTGGAGTACGTTCTTAAATTGAGAGAAGAAAAACTCGGAACTGCAAATCCTGATTTCGACGGTGAGAAAAAGAGGCTAGCTGAACTATTGAAAGAAGCAGGCAGATCTCGCAACAAAAACCCAAAATCCTTAGAAAACCTTATTGATCCGAACTCTAAAAGGACGAAGAAGAAGGAGACCTCATCAAAGAAGTGGTCTGCCTTTGGGTTCAGAAGTTGACTTATATAGCAAAACATTTCTGTAACATTGTGGAGGTATGTATAGAGCTAATCATTAATCTGGTGAAGCCTAATGGTTGTTATCCTGAATTTTGTTGATCCTTGTTTTCATTCATCGCTTAATTGGTTATCGATTTGTGATTTGAAGATGTTTCCGTTGCCATTTTTCCTTTTCTCCTCTCCAAATTTTACATTCTCGCAGTCTCCCTTTTCCAAAAATGGATAATATATTCAGCTTAAATAAAAGATCGATCTCACAGTAGATTTTTCTTTCTTTCTATTTGTCAGTATTATTTATCTGCTGTTAGTCTTTTATATTGTGGTTTGTTTGAAACGTAAACAAGCAAAATAGGTACTTCATCAAACATCTGGAAAACAACCACATGTATGTTTCAACAAAATTTATCAATGGTTATCTGTATGGAAGTAAATTACAAAGATCTGATGTTAGAGAAAATGTCTAATAGTATAGCTGATATGGGTGTTGTGTCATTTGGTGACGACATTTCTGTTAACATTATTACCAAACGATAAGAAGGGAATAAAAGAAGAAAAATGATTTCAGGAGTAGCAGCGGAGCCACATAATAGGAAAAATGGATAGCTGAATACCATGTGAGTACAATAGTGGATGTACGGAAATAGTAACTAACTATTACTAGTGCTTCGAAAGGATAAACAATGATGAAATTACAAAATAACAGGCTTGAAGCCTAATAAGAGTTGTGTGATCTAGATCTTCTGTCTTGAACCAGTCTTGAATTTCTATGTCAATCTCCGAACGCTCTTTGATCTTGAAAACCTGAAATCAAGAGACACTAAATCTGGTAGCGTTACAACTGTGTTGAATCGAGTGATATTCACTTTGTCCTTAAAACATTATTGCCCCGTATATATCCTTTTACGTTTATGGACAATTGCCTTCCATGATAAAACAACATCAAACAAATGAGCAAAGAAAATTTAAGTATTTACTAAAAAAGAACCTTGAATGTTTGAAAGTATGTTTAGAGAGGAAGATTTTTAGAAAATCTGATTGTGGGTGTGTCTCCAATTGAGTCAAAGGTCTTAATATATAGTAGTATAAGAATGACTCTTCAAGTGCTCATGTAATGGCCACTTAATTCACCAAGTAATGCAGCCAAATAATGGCTGATTTATGGAGGAAAAACTGACACTTCAATGCTCCAAAATGTCTCCATAATCAGCCAAATTTTGGACTTCCGTCGCACAGACACTGCCTCGGAAGCGCCTCAGCGGCCAGGCTCAAGTCAGCTACTGCCAACCAAGCACCGCGGCTCAGCCCCTTGCGGTGGTGGCGTCACGAAGCCCAGCTCTGCGGTGATGCCGCGACCTTTTTTCGACCTGTTTCGATCTTACACTTTGTACACTTCTTCGTTCATTTACCAACGTGGAACACGCGTCATTTAATCAACGACCGTCCATCATTTTATGTTTCAAACGTTTACTCACGTACCAATATCTCTTTCACTAATGAAATTTACGATACTTGGCATTACGAGTGCACGTTTGTGGAAACGACGTTTCCGACGTGCGAGACCTCAATTGTTCGAGTCATAAATAATGGGTTAAACTTAATTCCACATTAGTAAATTTCCAACAATCCCCTCTTGAAAGAGATTTTGGCACACTCACAAGGTGCCTTTCTAGCAATCTTTCGGTGAACCGATGTTGCATCTAGATAGGTAGCCGTAGCTTTGAACCTTCTATAGTTGAATACCATCGAACTTACTTACTACGCGGTGAACGTGATGTCTTGAACCGTCAGTGTTTAGTGTAAGTCAAGGCAACGGTACCAACACAACAACTTTTCTTACTCTGTTCTTCTTAATGGTTTGTCCGTTGTGGCTGTGGACACACTTGAATTCTTAAGTGCGTTCATTTGAGGCGGCTGGTCCTCACACTTAAATATGTGGTCTCTTACAAGGTATCTTGATATACCCCACTTTACAAGTGTTAGACACCATTAAAATTTTTCCAAACGTAACCTCAACTGGTGAGGATCATGAAAGGTTTTGGAAACTTAACCTCTACCTACCATGCAGGTATCACTTTTAATGTCTATCGCGGGAATGACTTTGGACTCATGTTTCTTTACAGAAATCATCATTCAAAGTGCTCTTGCTTCCACCGAAGTGCTCAACTGAACTTTTATGATTTAATTTTTCCATTGAACCTAATTCGTGGGATCTCCAATCAGTAAGGTTGGGTATCCACCGTATCAGTTCTTATTGTTTGGGTTTTACGCCAATTCCCATAGACAGGCAGAAATTTTGATCTTCGAGTAGTCCCTTAGTTAAAGGGTCCATTATATCCTTTGATTAGTAATCAAGGAAGTGACACTCATGATGATCAACTGCCATACGGTCTTATGTCTCCGACAGATATGTCCAGACGCTATCATCCGTGCCCTTACAGTGTATAACTGACGAAGGCACGGGTTACTCCCAATAAAGGACATCCTCTAAGAGGTCGTGAAGTTACTCAACTTCTCATCATGCTTTGTACAAAGCGATAAATTTCGATTCCATCACGAATCGGCCGATGCAAGTTTGCTCAGAGGATTTTCAAAATACACACCATACACATCCACTAGATTTTGGTGTTCTTCAAATCTGATGTCCAGTTTATATCACTGTGTTCTCCCAGAATCGCTGGACATCCAGAATGCTATAATTCATAGATAAGCGAATATTTCAGATATCGTCATATTCGATTTAACGTCTTATATCGATCATTTCCAGAATCATGAGTGAACCTTAGTTCAACTGATCTACTTTATGAGCCGATACCAGGTCAGTTGTAGTGTGTAAAATACATTGAACTACATGTGACCTGCGCATATCGCTCATGGTATATGGGTGCACCATGATTCCAATCACTTCCCATGATTCATATCCATTAGTGACTTCAACGAGACTGTCAAACACCTCACACATGAGTTTTGAGGACCAGTCCGTTAGATGTCTTAGAAATTTCAATTCCTAAGATGACATATGTCATACCCATATCATTCATGTTGAAACATTGTCTCAACATACTCTTAGTCTCTAGGATCAACCTAGGACCATTCTCTGTGATCAACATGTTGTCGACGTAAAGACATATCATGACGAACTAGTCAGAATTACCTTTCATGTAGACACATTTGTCACACCCATTAACGGAGAAACCCTTGGATAGTAGAGTACTATCAAAATTTTTGTACCATTGCTTTGGGGCTTGTTTTAGCCCGCACAGAGATTTGAGAAATCGACAGACATTCTTCTCTTCCCTGGAACCACATACCCCTCGGGTTGTTCCGTATTACTTTCTTCTTCCACTTTCGGACTTTTGATTTTCCAACTGTTGACTTTCTAGCTTCAGATTCAATGTTTCTGTCGTCAGATTCATTGTTTCTGTTTTATCTTAAACTTTCAGGACCAAAATGTAAACATTTCAGGGACCAAAAATGGAAGTTGAGGAAGAAGCCCAACAATCCACAAAATCTACTCTCCGGTTAGGAATGTTGTCACAACATCCATGTCACGCAAGACTGCTATGGCCCCGGATGTTAAGATATTCACATAGGAGCACATGTCCAAGTAGCCGAGACCTTATACTCGTCAGTAGATCCGTCTACTTTTTACTCAATTTGAGTATCCACTTTTACAACCCGAATGTTCTTTTTCCGGAGGAAGATCAACCATCACATTAGTATGGTTCTATTTGACAGAATCTATTTCTCTCTATGTAACTTCTTTCCAAAGCAGTGCTTTTGGAGTTAACAATTCTTTGTTAATTGTCTATGGTTTATTATCAATCATACAAGTTAGCAGGCCTGGAACAAGTCTTTGTCCTCTCTTTTGCTCCGATTTGGTTCAACATCTAGAATCTCTGAGTTCTGTAGATCTGAAACATTAAGTTCTGGATAGTCAGCAACTTCCGAGTCTTGTAGATCTGGAATGTCTAGTTCCGTACAATCAGACACTCGCGGGTTCTTGTTAACCTTGAGCAATTACTTTCTCTTCTCAAGGAAAATTATCTTCAAAGAATTCAGCATTCTTTGATATCAATATGCGAGAAGCACTACTGTTATTTGCAGATCCAGTGGATATGCAATCTACAGTCTTAGGTCTAACTTAACCTATTTCGGTATTCCAACCTCTACCAAACCACTCACAACATTTGTATGTTTGATCCTTTCCAGGTTTCACATACAGGGTTATCCTTATTCTTATGCGGGGTTCTGTTAAGAATCGCATTAGCGGTAAGGATCGCCTTGCCCCACATATCTTGGGCTTACGGCTCTGCGCTTGGCTAACACCGTTAGACTGAGGTGAGTAATGAGCAGTCGTTTGATGAACGATGTTTCACATTCTCCCCCCTATCGCTATGAATTCCCCATCCGTAGGCTTAGTTATTTTTCAACTTCTGCTTTGTAGCTTTCATCCGCTTCAACATTTTCATCTTTGCTTTTCAACAAACAAAGGATGCACTACGTTATACCATCATCAACGAAGGTCACAACTTACTTGTCTCCCCCCTCTATTTTGTACAAGCTTCAAATCACCCACGTAGGTGTGATTAAGTTCTAGAGGAGCGGTTCTTCTTTCGCTATTTATTTGATGGAATGGAAAGGTGATTTTGTCTCTTCGCCTACCTCATATTTATTTTGAGGGTTTATGTCGACAGACGACAACAATCTCAACTTAGTTAACTTTTGAATGACTTTCTATTCAACGTGTCTTAATCTATGATGACATAAATGCACGAATTACAAATATATCATTCATTTGGCTACAATTGTATTGTACCAATCTTAGTTATTATAGACCAGTTGGACCAGACTCAAACCATCTTGACCAACAACGTCCTTGAAATCAAGTTTGGGACATGTATCGCCTCTTTTAGAGTGATCACATTCCCTGAAGTCTTTTGAGGACAACATCTTCAACTCCTTTTACTTTGGAGGTGGCGTTGCTTCATATGAACAACCTCTTGCCCGTGGTTAGGACGCAATCAGATCATATGTGATCTAGATACTCTGGCCCACTCCAGTTGCCTTGGCATACTGAGTGTCCAATTTCTTTTCTGCCTTTCTTTTGGCCTTCAGATTATTTAAGACCTGGAAACTTTGGCCCACTCTAGTCGCCCGTAGGCTTTGTATGACTGAGTGTCCAACACCATCCTATCAAATGAAGGATCTTCTGTCGAAAACGGTGACAAGTTTGTCTCTAGCCCTCTAGTCATTTTCCCTTGTGATTGGTGCCCAGGAAAATTCCTGGCGCTTACTTAGGATTGTCCATAAATCCAATTTTATTACAACCTAAGTCCATAACTTTTATTTAAGCTATTGTTTCTAACAGTCCAATCGTTAATCGGGAAGGTAGGTGAGATTAAACTTCTGATTTTAAGGTGTAGGGAATATAAGTTTTTAAAGAAAACACTTCATATTCCTAGCCTCGCTTACACACTTTTATTCAGAAATGATCTAATCTCATTATAAACTCTTTAATTCAGAATTATTGAGAAGGAGTATTAACTTAAACCTTTCGGATTCTGGCCCACGTCAGTCCCTTCGTCGGACTACGTGTCCATTTCCTCCGTACCACTCTTCGGATCCTTTGTCTGGGACAGATGTAGGCCTTCTTCTACAACGTAGAACAACATCTTCAGCCTTCTCCTCTTGTCCCCAGTTGACGTCCTTCGGCTCTCGTGGACGCTTGTTTCCACCACTTTCGGGGAGAGGTGACAACATCTCTTCCTTGATCCTTAGCCGCATTAGCATGACTATCAGAAGTTCAACATCAGATCCATAGATCCCACCTTTGACGGAAACAGATTTGTAACTGGCGTCAAAGAGAGACCCAAAACTAGGACCAGATTTGTTGACAAAGATAGTTTTTGAACTGTTTACAGAGCTGTCAACAGAACTGGTTTCAACAAGGAGACCATAGCCAGATTTGGGATCATATCTGATGGCAAACATCTTTTGAGCACTATTACAAATAGTGTCTTAAGATTGTGATACAATAGTGGATGTATGAAAATAGTAACTAACTATTACTAGTGCTTCGAAAGGATAAACAATAACGAAATTACAAAACAACAGGCTTGAATCCTAACAACAAGTTGTGTCAACAACAAGTTGTGTCAACAGCAAGTTGTGTGATCTCGATCTTCTGTCTTGAATCAGTCTTGGATTTCTATGTCAATCTTCGAACGCTCTTTGAATCTTGAAAACCTGAAATCAAGAGACACTAAATCTGGTAGCGTTACAATTGTGCTGAGTCGAGTGATATTCACTATGTCTTTAAGACATTATTGCCCCATATATATCCTTTTACGTTTATGGGCAACTGTCTCCCAAGATAAAATAACATCAAACAAACGAGCAAAGAAAACTCAAGTGTTTACTATAAAAGAACCTTGAGTGTTTGAAAGTATGCTTAGAGAAGAAGAATTTCAGAAAATCTTATTGTGGATGTGTCTCCAATTGAGCCAAAGGCCTCAATATATAGTAGTGTAAGAATGCATCTTCAAGTGCCCATGTAATGACCATTTAAGGGTCATGTAATGGCCACTTAATTCACCAAGTAATGCAGCCAAATAATGGCTGATTTATGGAGGAAAAATGACATTTCAATGCTCCAAAACGTCTCCATAATCAGCCAAACTTTTGGACTTCACACGACATCGCCTGGTTACCAGAATACCGAGGATCAGATCGCGCGCCAAGTCGCCATCACAACTAAGCGCCGCGGCCAAATTTCTTGTGCACCGCGACCCTTATGGTGGTGGCACTGAGGCGCCCCGGCTCCGCGGTGATGCCACGACCCTTTTTTGACCCGTTTTGATCTTACACTTCTTCCTTCATTTACCAACGTGGAACACGCGTCATTTAATAAACAATCGTCCATCATTTTATGTCTCAAACGTTTACTCACGTACCAATAACTCTTTCACTAATGAAATTACGATACTTGGCATTACGAGTGCACGTGTGTGGAAACGACGTTTCCGACGTGGGAGGCGTCAATTGTTCGAGTCATAAATAATGGGTTAAACTTAATTCCACATTAGTAAATTTCCAACAATTGTGGTGGCGCCCCACTCCGCGGTGACGCCGCGACCCTTTTCCGACCTATTTCGATCTTACACTTCGTCCACACTTCTTCCTTCATTTACCAACGTGACCGTCCATCATTTTATGTCTCAAACGTTTACTCAGGTACCAATATCTCTTTCACTAATGAAATTTACAATACTTGGCATTACGAGTGCACGTGTGTGGAAACGACGTTTCCGACGTGCGAGACCTCAATTGTTTGAGTCATAAATAATGAGTTAAACTTAATTCTACATTAGTAAATTTCCAACATAGAAAATTATATTTGTATATAGAAAATATATTACAGATGTTTACTTTTTATACATATATATTAAGCTTTGACACTCTTAACAAAATTCCCAGTTTCGTCACTAATGGGGGAAGCATGATCAGTTTTCATTTATCTTCACTTACACCTATCCTTCACAAGTCAAATTTTATTATTATTATTATTATAATTTATAGCAATCGCATATCATGAGTTCATGACATTCTCCACACACTTCACTTAAATTTACAAATCCATGCACCTTTCCCTATATATAGTACCATTTCAAAAGTAAGGCTTGTTCTTGCTTATATAGTCATTCATTACAAAACTTAGTTTTCTCTCATTACCTCTTTAGTCTTTAATTTGTCAATTGCATATAGTCCAAATATTTAACAACAAAATGGTGGAATCGAGCCCAAAGCCTCATGCAATATTAGTGTGTGATCCACTACAAGGCCATGTTATTCCCACAATCCATCTAGCACAAAAAGGCTTCACTATTACCTTCATCAACACTGAATCCACACACTATAAGATCACTCAAAAGAGCGGTAAAAATGATATATTTTCTAACGTTCGAGGTCATCAGGACCTAGATATACGTTATATGACAGTTTCTGACAGGCTTCCACTAAAATTCCATAGGTCATCGAACCATGACCAATTCATGGCTTCTTTGTTACATGTGTTCTCAGCTCACGCTGAGGAAGCTTTGTTGAAAATTATGGAGTCAAAAGTAGATCCTACAGTGAACTGCTTGATTGCTGATTCCTTCTTTGTGTTTCCTGGAAAATTGGCCAAGAAATATGGACTATGTATCAATTTGGACAGAGCCAGCTTTGGTTTTTACCCTTTATTATCATCTTCATCTCTTGAAGTTAAATGGCCACTTTGGTTGCATTGGTAAGCCTCACTAAGTTCATTTTAATTTCTTATTCTATAGTACTAGATATTTTTAATGAAAAATGTCCCTAACATTTGCGATTTATTTTACATTTGTCCTCTATTTATCTTTCAGTCCATGAATTTGCCACTTTAAACTTATCTTTTGTCTCAAACATGTCCTCCCACTACCGGTTTTCCACATCGGGAAAATCGCTTTGATTTGGATGACACGGTGCAAGTCACGTAGGAGGTATATTTGAAAATTTTCAAATCAATAGGGACATGCTTCAATTTTTTTGCCGCGAGTATAAATAAACCAATTCGATAGTTTAGGGGTAAATTTGGATCTTTCTGTTGTTACATGGCTTCATCGTAGCAAATGTCGAAACCAAGCTGGACGGAATTAGTGGGCGAGGGCATATTCAAGACGAAAGATAGTGATTTTGGTCTTTCATGGACAAAAGGTAAACAAAAGGAAAATGACAAATCACAAACGTTAGTGTGGTAAATATACACCTTTTCCTCTTTTTAATGAAGACGATTAATTATAGATCATTAATTATCAAATAGTCACTTGATTCTATAATCAAAATCAATTTTACATCCATAACAGACAAGCCTGAAATGATTTGCAAATTTCATAACTACAATTCATTAGCTTTATACTATATATAAATTATTGTTTTTTGCTTATAATGTTTATTGTTGATTTGAGATCAGATTGCGTGAAGACTCTATTGACTACATACCAGGACCACATAGACCCCAGAAAAACCCCAATCCCTCGGCGCCTGAAAATTACCCAAGAACAAATTGCTTTGTAACTCGACTTTTATCCTTCCCACTGCTCGTGTCACTTTCCTCTTCACGAAGTTCTCGCCCCGCCTCGGAGACTTATGGTTGAACAGAATCATGTTGCATGCGAATATACCGTAAGATTCACGGTAGTTCATGGCGTACCATTGTGCGGTGCATTCTGAGACCGCGTAAGGCGACCTCAGGTAAAAAGGAGAAGATTCAGACTGCGGGGGTGGCATAGACCCAAACATCTTCGATGACCCCGCCTGGTAATAATTGACGTGAGTCCTTCCAGTGGCGTCAATGTGGGAACAGACTGCTTCAAGAAGGTGGAGGATACAGATGCCAACCACGTAGGCAGTGTAATCAGGGATCTCAAAAGACACCGCGATATAGGATTTTGCAGCGAGATTGTAAACCTCATCAGGGCGCGTAGTGTCGAGTAAATGGCGGAGAAAATTAGCGTCTGTAAGATCGCCATAGTGTAGTTTCATGTCGTTTGGGTCAATATTTAAATGTCGGGTATTGACAGGGAGGGCCTACATAAGGACATGAACATAATAGTTTTTTCTGATCAGGAATTCTTTAAGGTATGACCCATCTGGCCAGTGATGCCAGTAATAAGTACAGTTTTTGGGGAGGAGTCCGCCATTTCTTTGAAGATGTGGCGCACCAAGAGATATGGAGAAAGAGATAATTGAAACTGGAGGCACATAACTATTGACCCCATAAGAACAACAAATCCAGCATGAAACTTTACTATGGCGACGTTCTCCTTTTCACCTGAGGTCATTGTACTTCTGTCAATGAAGTGCAGGTGTAGTTCATTTTTTAATAAGGTGTGCAAGTTGTTAGAGTACCTCTCATTAATGATAATTGATATGTAAAATATTGTAATTATTATGATTGTAATTAGTATTTTAGGCAAGGTAGATTAGTTTTCCATTAATCATACATAAGATGATTGTATATATATATATTGTATATTGGGGAATAATATTAATCAAGAAATATTTTCCTACATGGTATCAATAGCCAAAGATCCTTTGCCCTAAACCCTTTTCTTTTCCTCCCTTACACGACTTCATTTCTACTAAGTTTTGTTTCGGCCAACTTTAGGTACACGAATCCTAAAACCTACTCCTAAACTAATAGCCGACACCTAAACCCCTTCTACCCCACTCTCGGCTAAACACTTCATTCCCTATTCAAAAACACAACCCCCTTCTTTTATTCTTTTGATTCTAGTGGAAACTATGACCGAAAAACAAATTTTTCATCCCGCTCTTGCCGTTAATAACGTCAAGAACTCCATCTGTATAACCCTTGAAATGGAGAAAGGGCAATATATCTCATGGGCAGAACTATTCAAAATTCATTGTCGTGCTTATGAGGTGATTGACCATATCATCCCGTCTGAGTCACCATCAAATTTCACTACTGTGGACAAGAAATTATGGTCTCGATTAGACGCTATTGTCCTTCAATGAATTTATGGCACAATTTCGAATGATCTTCTTCATACCATCTTACAACCCAATTCTACGGCTCAAAAGGCGTGGGAAAGATTATAAAATATTTTTCAAGATAACAAAATGTCTAGGGTCATTTATCTTGAACACCAATTTACAAATATTAAATTGGATGATTTTTCCAACATCTCAATCTATTATCAAGAATTGAACCTTTTCCTTGGGATAAAGTCCTTCCCTATAGTATCAACAAACCCCAGTTCACTTTGCGGAAAGAAAAGGATTAGCCGTCTTTCTAACAGAATGAAAATGATCAATGCTTTCAAAGCTGGTTATGCTATTATCACCTATACTTGTGTGTGCCCATACAAGATTAGACATAAAAGAGCAAACTTGAAGAGATAAATATTTTAATTCTAAAGGCAAAATTATAAGTAGCTCTGTTGCCATCCAATCTGGCAGGAAGTGCATACATTTGAATTCCTCTCTATGAACAAAATTTCCCTTTCCTACACCACCCCAACTGCATCCACCATTCACCAGTCTCAACTTCAATAGAGGACTAAAACACTACCAGAGTTTCACTTTCCAAAGTGTTAACTACGGGTTCACGAAACCATTAGCTTTTGCCAAGATCTTCAATATGTATTGAAATATTCACTATATCTATAAATATTTGACTGTGAACTCAATTATTATCGTGTATTAATTTGAGGTCGTCAACAACAACATACCCAGTGTAATCCCACAAAGTGAAGTCTGAGGAGGATAAGATGTACACAGACTTTACCCCTATCTTTCTGAGGTAGAGAGGTTGTTTCTGGTAGACCTCGGCTCAACGGAAATGAACCAAGAAAATAAAACAATAAAATAGCAAGATACAAGACAAGTGTAATAATACACCTCGAAGAACAAGAAACTATGGGATAACTAAATACTACTACTAAAAGGACGAAGAGGAGAGGAGGGTGATAGCACCTGCCTCTCCCACACAATGTGCAACACTCTGTTACCTTTTACCATGTTCCTCGACCTTCATATGTATTAGGAACTCATAAACTCAACATGCCTCCACGGGAGGTCAAAGATACAAACTTTATCCAAATATAGACATGCTATGAGTTATATTAACACCAAAAATTGAGAAGAAACTAGCACTAAATCTTCCCAAAAGGAGAACAACAAGATGAAAAAAGTGGAAAACTTTGCTATTAATTCATTCCATCTTTCCCCAACAAGTTAATTATTTTCTTCATGACCCATTCATCAGAAATCAAAAACTAAAATATTCCGGGCATAAAATCGATAATAAATGTGTTCAACAACTGTAAAAAAAATATAAATTTCAAGATTCCATATCAATAACTTGCTTTGCATTTTAATTTAAACAAATTAATTAAAATCGTACCTTAATCAGAGATCTGAAACGTGGGTTGCTCCGAAAAAATGGCTCCGATTATCAATTACCTCTGTATAATAGATATGGTCCTTTTTTGGTAAGCCTACGTTGTACGTAGTTGATAGTCGCCAAAGGTGAACTGAAAATTGAAAAATAATTTCTTTTGGGATTTTTATGTAAATAATAAGTTGCTGAATTTAAAGCAATGAAAAGGGCTGGATGACTAATATTAGAGTGGCTTGCTACTTTCCATCAGAAAAGAAAATTGCCTCGAGAACAGGATTTTAAAGATAAGAGCTGAAAAACTGCTTTTTATCATCGGGGTTGAATCCTCTTTCTTGAGCGATCGCCTTCGCTCGTTGGCAGAACGCCACCTCAGATATTCCATTAACGGTTATCTAGCCCGGAAAAGGAATAGGAAGGTGCCTTATTACCTTTTGTTGTTTAAAGGGATATATGAAATTGATCATATTGATATATGAAACAAAATTTTAATATTTAATGTGGTCGCATATGTTTTTACTTATATATATATATATATATATATATATATATATATATATATGAAAAGCTAGAAATTTTGAAAACATGGGTTCAATCATTTATGTTATTATTTTAAATATTTTGATCGTAGAAGGGAAACACTTTAAAGTTGATTTCACAACGATAATTTATGAACTAAAAGATCAATCTTACGTTTGAAACCTTTAATCAGAGCCGTTTTTGGACTCGTATGATGTGTGCTACCGCACAGGGCCTTCCGAAAAACGAAAAAATTTAGAGTATTTTTTTCAGTTTTTATTAAGTAGATAAATTAATTTCATCAGAAAGACTATAATTCGCAGTCTTGACCAATTAAAGCGCCACTTACGAATTAATTGTAATGCGAACCCCAAAATGTTTGAGGGTGACCTTTAATAGTAGTACTTGTAAGACAAAGATGATTTGAAAGTGCATACTAATAATGTTTTAATAATCCCCGCTTGAACTATCCTAATTAATTTATAGCATAAGTAAAAATTAAAAACAAAGAACATGAATGAGGAAGAAATATATAAAGAGAGATGAGTAAAGTTAGAAGCAAACAAATGCAGGAAAAGTACATGGGCTGACAGGTAATAAAGAGAACATGGGCTGGTTATTTTGTCTAATAGTGCAAAAGTACATCCATAAACAAATCTGGTACAACATTTTTAAAGAACCAAAGATTTTAAAATACCGGAAGTACCCTTTGATATGCGCTTCATGTTGACCAAGTGCTGTGTGCCTGTAGCCTCTTCTTATATATTAATTGAGCTTAAAATACTTATCAAAATACATCTATATGATTGTTAAATTATGTTTAATGAATTATTTTAAAGAGTTGACTAGCATATATATATATATATATTTTTTTGAAGGCATGATCCGCTACTCTTTCGAGTGCGCAGGTAAACATCGTCGACGCAATACCGCAAACCACGCCACCGATTAATCACACTGCAGTATGTGCGATGTGCCAACCAAGAAGGTTTATGCAGGGGATCGAACTCGTAACCTTACGGTCCCGCGCTCTACTGCTACACCAACTTAGCTACCCTTGCGGGTGAGTTGACTAGCAAATATTTTTTTTTTTTTTTTTTTTTTTTGACGAAGGAACCCGCAGCCGCTACTCTTTCGAGTGCCCACAGGGTAAACCCCGGGCTGACGCAATAGCCTGCAAACCACGTCAGCCGATTAACCACACTTGGCAAGCCATGTGTGACAGGCTCAACCAAGAAGGTTTATGCAGGGGATCGAACTCGTGACCTTGAGGTCCCGCGCTCTACTGCTACACCTAGTTGACTAGCAAATATGATACTACATAGAGTTGTTTCTATTATATTGATATCTTTTTTTATTTTTCGTCCGGTATTCGTACGGTTCTAGATTTCCTAATGGAGTATCTAAATATTCATATTTATGACAATAGTATTGTTTAATATGTAGCTTAAAATACTTGATCAAATACATCTATATTGTCGTGAAGTATTTTAACTTGTGGTGGGTATAGTTTGGGCCAACTCGAAATTCGAATACTTTGGATATTTGGTTTGGATTTTCGGATTATGGATTAGATTACGAATTTTATTTTTAAAATTTTTGGATTTTGGATTGGATATCAAATTTACGGATATCCGAAAATCTGAAATTTTTATATCTTATATTTAGCCATAGCCATAATATATGTGCCAAGTTCAATAGATTAGTACTATACGACTCTATCTATTATAATTTAAGTCCAATATAGAATATTCTATCGAATTAAATATAATATAGCTTGCAAAACTCGATTTTACTTCACTACTTTAAGAATAAATCAGTTTCAAATGAAACATAAGGAATAATGTAGAACTAAACTATGTGACTTGATACTTCTGGTTTAGTGGTAACAACTCTTTGTTGAATCCACATATTTGGTTTTACATCATGCTAAGACACGTAACTTGTAACTTGACACATGAATTCCGTTCCTAATAAGCTCTTAGAGGCTCAAAAATCAAAACCGAAATATCAGAACCGATTAGCCCGAAACCGAACTTAAAAAATCCAATCCAATCCGAGCTTATTTGTATTGGATTTGAATTGTAATTTCTTCAAACTGAAAATCGAAAATTGAAATCGAAATTTTCATATCCAATCCGACGGCTCCTCACCCACCCCTAATTTTAACAAGTTGATTTTCAGTTTCAGATATGTTAATATAAATTATTGAGATGTGATACAATCAAGTTCAATAATTTGTCAGTTTAATATTGGATCACTTAATGTATTCGGTTTTAGGTGAAAACTTAAGTCAATGAGATGGATTTCTCTCGTTTATTTTATTTTTTATATAGATATAGTGTCCAAACCAATTTGTGCGCTCACGACAATTTCATCGGTACATACTACCCAAGGAGATGAATTTGATGCGCTGGTGAGAGGTATCCCGTGAAATTTAGTTGAGGTGCGTGAAAGTTGACCCGAAATCACGGTTATAAAATATAGGAAATTACAAGGATATAATTTGTTCTAAAGCAAAAGAAACAAGAAAAACACAATTAATTTCCTCATAGGCTTGATACAATTGGAAATTTGTTACAATTATAGATAACCTGCCAATCAAAATTTACACACACAGTGGACAAGATCCTAGTATTACAACAATTACTTGACTAGTTTTATGTATTTACAGCCTAATTCCTTATCCTTTACCTGAACTCTCACAGGAGCTCCCTAGGTTGGACATAATATCATGAACTAACAATCTCACGATACTGCTGCCCGATGATCTTGAGATATCAACACATTCCTGCAAATCTGCATCACAAGAAATTGAAACTAACTCAAGGTCATCGTCTAGATACTTGATGTCGAAAGTGCCAAGCTCCAATCTAAGCCTCTTTGCTACTTCTTCCTTCAACTTAATGATACCAGAATCTAAACAAAGCCGAAATCTTATGATATCTTCCTTATATGTTGCTTTTATTGTAACGAAGGTCACTTCAGGCCAGGCAGAATACTGTTGCATCGTGTCAGCGGGAACATAAACCGGGTCCTTGGCATTTGCATCAGAAAATGGTGGGTTCGACAAATTGTATTCTGGGCCACGTTCATCAACCAGAGCGTCACCAGGGGAACAAAGATTTTTCAGATCGTGAGAGCTGCCTGCATCCTCGACTAGCATTCCTCCAAATGGCTCTTGGGCATGTTCTGGAATAACAAGCCGAGGCATTAGGAATGCAGAAGATAAGTTGATTTCTGTTGTGGTCTGACGAGATGCTTCTAGAGAGCCGCCCACTTTCATGCATGACTCATGAGGTAGTGAATGAACCACCTCATTCTGAGGGGAAGGACTGCCTTGGCATGAATCATGGGACGTAGGTGTCCCTGCGCTCTCTTCTCTTGAGATACTTCCCGTTCTGGACTTACGTGAGCCTTCAGCATGCAGGAGACCATTCCGCGGAGGAGTGAGTTCTTCGTGACTTTCTGGTGTCCCATGGTTGGAGGACTCATTTTTCTCAGGAAATACTGGTGAACTTGGTAGATTGGAACCATTTGCACAAGCAGGCCAAGAAATAGAAGTAACAGCAGCAGGAAGTGAATTTGGTGACAGTGAAGTCAGAGAAAATGCACCTTCGCCTCCTTGAACAGATTCAATTACACACTTTAGCTTTGAAAGGGAACGGTTGACTTTATTTATTTTGCGAGATGGCCATCTAGCGATCCCATGCTGCCTACATATGCGTTTCATTGTGGTAGGGCAAACTGTAGTTGCAAAAACATTGATGAGAATAGCTAAAGAAAAAGGAAATAAAAGAGAAATACGTCTATAAGAGCAATTTGGTCAAGAAAAAGCATTTCAAATTGAGAACATACCACCAAGACTCTTCGCAGCATCCTTAAGACTTCCAGCAAAACACTGTTGCAAAGCCTCTAAGCTTATTGTTTTCTCTGCTTTTCCACGTTTTCTCTCTGATTTCTTTCCCCTCGCTTTATTTTCAGAGTTAGATACATGGTTAGGGGCTTCGCCTTTTGCAACATCCGATCCCACTTCCAATTGCTTCTCTCCCAATAGATCAAGATGCGTCCATCCATTTGGTAAACTAGTCGGCTGAGGAAGAGATTTCGGTAGTGGTACAGATTCAGGCTTTGCGTCAAATTTCTCTTCCATCGAAGCCTTAATAATCTCAACTGAGCTCCAGTCGTGCTCAAGTTCCCCTCCGGAAGCAATGCTGAGACTCCTGAAGTGCTGCTTCATTGTCAATAAGAGCGAGTTAAGCAAAGCCTGCTGGTTATTGTAATCCCCAGAATTCGGTGGCAGAAAAAATTCCAGAATATAATCATCATTGCCGGTGTGACTGCTCCTTAAGCAGATCGCGAAACAACTGGTCAACCCAAACAAGCGCGCATAATGTACCAAGGGGTACTCAGTTTTGCAAAATTGTGTGATATCTTCACAATAGCATGATTTTTGTGAAGCGTATGCTCTTCCAGCAACTCCCTGTCCCCTTTGTAAATGATGCTCGGCACAGGCATCACGGAAACCCCACATATGAGCATCAACCACATAAAATGCTACATCTGTCGTGGACATACAGATCTGTCCCATGCAACTTCCATCAAAACTACTGCAGCTCTTCTTCAAGCCACCACCATCAGTTAGAACACTACGATGCCTGCATGGGACCCACGTCTGAGCCAGAGGCAGTTTGTATGTTTCACATACCGCAGTTAGTATCTCCAAGATGTCAACCAATGCATTCTGTCGGCCTTCATTGCAAATCTGGTTCACATACCCCATCACATAGACCTGTTCAGACAAATGATGAAACAACCACTTAAATGAGAAATCTTTTTACACAACTGTTCCTCACCTGAGTGTCTGGGTGGTCCAGTATCTCCGAACTTTTCAAATTTACAGCCTGCAGAAAGTAGAAATAGATTTTAACCAAAGAGACCTCATCTTGAAAAAACAAAAAGTAGGAAAAGATGATGTATGCATTTGGTTAGATGAAAGACACGTCTATCTACTCAAAACTTTTTAATACCCTACATAAGTAACCACAATAATTGGATTAAGTAAGCCAACAACACTATCAAACATTGGATGCACGATTGAATTTGTGAACACATTTTCAACGAACAAAATCTCACCTCTAACGGTATAATAGATGCTATAAATGGCTAGTTCTAACACTTTCTCATACAGTTGATGCAGAAACACAATATCCGATATTACTGAAGGATAAGACATCTAGCATGAGAGATGTGAATTAGAATTTACTAGGGTTAAAAGAACCAACCTCCAGTGCTTGGCATACTTTATCCACCTCAGCAGCATAGTTGATCTTCTGAGAGGTCATTATGAGCTCCAGTACACCAACACAAGATTGTCTAGATGGTTCAAATACAGGCAGCGCTAAAGTTCCTCGAACATTGTAATGCAGAGCATGATCAAGCCGAGGGAACTCTTTACTGGAGTAATATTGCACATTTGGTGTCCATTCAGGCAACTTAAGGCGGAAGACACGACCCGGAAGTCCAAGAACTCCATCAGTCTCTCCATCCGCAGCAAACATATACATCAGAGAAACCGTTCGATACTGATGAAGCCCATTACACTCTGGGTCAAGAACAAAGGGTTGCCCTGAAGTTGTGAGTACAGACCGACCAGCGTCCTTTATAGGTGCCCAGACCTGAGCTAAAACTCGCTCTCCTGTGGATTCCTTTAAGTATCGGAGCGCTTGTGTCATCCTCTCCTTGATTATACAAGAGCCATCAGGATAATCTCCAGGTGTTAGTCTCGAAATTGGTGGAGGAAGTCGTCCTTTATCAACATTGACAGAGCCAGTTTCAGTTGTAGCCTCAGGATCACCAGTATCTGCTCCAAAAATGTAAGGCAAATATATGATTCTTTCATTGTGTGTGTCTAGGCAATGATGCACATATGACTCGTTTATCCCCTTTCTCAGAGGGGCAAACTAATGATAAGTTCATACATCGCAAAGTAAAGCTACTCCTGGAGAATCAAATTATAGAAAGACTACAACTAGTTCATTATAAAGTTTAAGATGGAACAAAGCTCAACTCTTGTATACAACTGTTTACAACACTCTAAGTTATTGACAAAAGAATTTACGGAAGAGTGACACCATAGCTTTAATGTTTCGCCATGTGAAGTAATCTTTATGCTTATGATACTGAATTCATCAAGAAAAAACACGAGTTGGTTCACAGTTGCACCAAATCACGATATCATTGTATTGCGTTATTATCTACAGAGACAAGAAATATTTTTACATACTTTGTTCATCAGTAAGCAAGAGATTTCATTAGAAGAAGTACGTTTACATTGTATTAATACTCTAATGTCCAGCATGTTCTTTGTCTGCCATCTGATTGCTAACAGAGACTGGCACACATGCGCAGAAACTTCCCTGCTCTAAAGAATATGTGCATGGGCTGTTTACACTAAACCAACAAATAACGTATATTTCTTTTTACTTAAACCTTTATCACTTAACCAATGTTCATAATATTAAGATATGTTTTGCATATGA
The DNA here is from genome assembly GCA_029844215.1 of Przewalskia tangutica. Lineage (NCBI taxonomy): Eukaryota > Viridiplantae > Streptophyta > Magnoliopsida > Solanales > Solanaceae > Przewalskia > Przewalskia tangutica. The sequence goes on along the minus strand of CM056740.1, from coordinate 72,013,823 downwards.
TGTTACATTAAAATCAAAGGAACTAAAAATCTTCCCATACTTATTTACTTACTTTTATATTCTACGTAACCTCCCAACCCTCCAAGGTAGGGGTAAGGTCTGCGTACATTTTACCCTCCCCAGACCCCACTTGTGGGATTACACTGGGTATGTTGTTGTTGTTGTATATTCTACGTAAATATAGTAGCATGTATGTTCATAAAATGTGAAAGAACAAAAACTACATGATCCCTAATCAAGCAAACAAAAATGGAAAAAAGGAAGAAGAAAACGAATCTAACTCATCTCAGTGTGTAACTACTGCTCTCCTAATGTCAAATTAACTAAACTTGATGTGAATAAAAGGGTGGGAATAAGTAATACCCCAAAATAAAAAAGCTAAAACATAATATTCTCTAAACTGAATTTCAATAGATTCAATTAAGATTGTGCAAATATGGTATCCAATTCCACAATCTTATCAGCTTTTAATTCATTTGTTTCTATTTCTGCAAAAACCTATGTCTGCATACCTTTCTTAAAGCTTTTTCTTGCATAAAGTGTTTGTTTGATACTGTTTTTCCTATTTTTGCAAAAAATATCATCAAAATAAAGTGTAATACTATTTTTCCAAAAAGAGTTTTTACTAAGGGCCTGTTTGGCCATGAAAATTGTGAAATTTGAAAAAAAATAGTTTTTGTTTTCAAAGTGAAAAATGGTACTTATTTTGAATTTTTGTGAGTAATTTGGAGTGGAAATAACTTTATGGTGTTTTTCAAATTTTGAAAATTTGCCAAACATGATTTCCGGAATTCACACTCCAAAAAAAAAAGTAAAAAATGTTCATGGCCAAACGACCACTAAGTACATCTTTTTCTGCAAAAAAACAAAACATCAAATCATCAAGCACTTTATGCAAATTTCAATAATTGTCAAACTGAAACAAATGTCACCTAAATTTGTAAGCATCAAATTTACACCAATACCAAAAAAGCCAACTAACTTTATAAAGAAGGTATGTTGAGCCTAACTCAATTCAAAATCTAGTTGGGAAGGATTGTCCAAGTCAATATTTTCATTTCATATCCGATCACTGAGAATTTAAAGTAGAGTGAAAATTTATCCTTGGCAGTATAAGAGTTTAAAATTTGTGATCATGATTTAAGGTTTTGTTGTGGGCTCTTAACTCATTTTGTTTTTTCAAATAACTTCTTAAACAAAACAAAAGGCTTACATACAAGCGACAAATCTAGGATGACTTGAGATACGTAGAGCACCATTTCCGGCTATTTTTTCGTCCTTCTCATCGGAAAAATCCCAAAGAGGAGAACAAGGCAGGAACGGAGACGCCGCGGCCGCTGCGAAAATTTGATCCAACGACCAGGAAGCGTCTATATCGAGATCCATCATCGTCGACTCTTTCTCCGTCACCGCCGTGTGCGGTTGTTGTTGCCACGGCGGAGTCAACTCCTTTGACTTCGACATTTTTGTTCAATTATTACTATTTTTTTTCTCTGAGATTTTGTATGTAGTGAGAGAGTAAATGGGAGTGTGTGATTCTATTGATGAAAAACGAAAGTGGAATCTAATAAGTTGGGTTACTAGTTGCAATTATTCTATGCATATATCACTATCAACTATCAACCTTTTGGGTTCAGAATCCAGTAAAATATTTATTGGTAATAATATACACAAATTAGATATCAAGAGGATAAAATCTAAACAATTGTCACCTCTATCTTGCGTAGATAGAATGATTATTTTTGATAAATCATCGACTAAAAAAATATATAAACACAACACATATGAAAACATAAACACTAATAATAACAAGATAGTAGGAATATTGAAATAGAAAACAATGGATAAGCAATACCAAAAATAAAAATAATACTAACACTATTACTAAGGAAAATCAAAACGCCTAACTATTTTTCTATTCTGATCATCGGCCTCTACACTCTTTTATTAAGGATTATGTCCTCCGTAAGATGAAGACTTATCAAATCATGTCAAATCACTTCTTTATAATACTAAAAAAAGTGAGGGAAATTTAGATATATTGTGTGACTTGTATATAAAGTTAAGCTTGACATAGCTGAAGTTCAAGCAAAATATTTTAAATTTCAGTTATATATGCATAAGCTTCAGATAAAAATGGATGAAATCAAGTAAAAGTAGGTTCAAGTAAAAATGATTGAACTCTAGTTATATGTGTTTGAAGTTCAGAAATTTTTGTCTCAAATTCAGATAGAAATATCTAAACTCCATCCGTATTTTGTCTGACGTTGGACTTAGTTAAGACTAAGACATCAGATATCTTTTTTGTTGACGAAGGAACCCGCAGTCGCTACTCTTTCGAGTACAAGACAACAGTAAACTCCGGATGACGCAATACCGCAAATCACGTCACCGATTAACCACACTTGGCAAGTCACGTGATGTTTCAACCAAGAAAGGTTTATGCAGGATCGAACTCGCGACCATGGCCCCGTTCTCTTCTTCAGCACACCAATTTGACTATCCTTGCGGGTGTTTAAGACATCACATATCTGAAATTATTCAGAAGTGGATAAACGTGTAAAACTTTACAAATGTAAGCTTTAATTGTACATATGTTTGTGTTATACTACCCTTAAGTTTTATATAATCGTTTTCAAAGCTTAAATAAAGGAGTTATGATTATTTTGTAGTTTAGCTAGAAGTAATGGTCATATGATAGTAGTCCTCTAATGTAGAATTTTACATGATGAACATATATATCGCTTGTTTAGAAGTGAAGCGTAATTATTTAATTGATATCACTTTCATATTATAATTTTGTGATAAAATTTAATATTGAGTGAACTTAGTTATAATGTATAATAATTTTTGTAGAAATCGTGATAGATATTTAGTTTTCAGTGGGGAATAAAAGTAACATATAGTAGCTATACACGCGAAAATATCATATGAGAATAATGTTACATGATGTTTTAGTATTAAAGTTGATAATAATGTTCAATGTTCATGCACGCTCGCATCAAGTTCTCCATCACATTATCCCCTCTGCTCCTACAGATACAGAGGTCCCAAAACCCGAGGATGATCCTAAATTATGACTACACTTGATGCTACTGTTCTTCTGTTGATTTATTCCACTATTTCTATAAAATGGAGTCTGTCATATTATTCTTTTTTTGTGTGGAAGTCTTATTATCCTTTATTCATATAGTATTAAGGAAAATGATGCACTTTAAATTCATTTTATTAAAAGTAAATACAATTTACAACTCTTGAATGCTTCATTGTGGATGGTGATTAGCTTGCATCATTTGTTAACAATGTTACACTCTAATTAACTCCACTTAATCAGTACAATTGGGGTTAATTTAACATGACTGTGATGGTCCAAATAAATATTATAATTAACCTCAATCATTAGAAAGAAAATATCTTAAGTTTAATTTATAAAAGAGTAAAAGACTAGACTTTGAGGACCCCGTTAATTGTTGTATAATGGGTTCCATGCAGGGCTGTCTTTGGACCTGTGCGAGGTGTGTTGCCGCACAGGACCCCCGAAAAAGGAAAATTTTAGGGCCTCTTTTTCATTTTTTGTTAAATAGTATTAGCCATAATTTAGTGTAAATGCTCATAATTCGTAGGTCTTAGTCCAATTAAAGACACACTTTTATGAATTTGAACGAGGCCCCCAAAATATTTGAGACGGCCCTGATTCCATGTTGGTGATGAAAAACTTAATCTTAAATTTAGACTACTATTTTTTTTTTTTAAAAAGGGAATATGTAAAAACCTTGAAAGACAGATGACATGAACCGAAATACTACTCTATTAACTAATGGAATTTTGAGTTCAAACTTCCAAATTATCATAATACATGAAAATAAATATAGGTTAAGTTAGGAAGTTCAGCCGCACCTATACGTAGACTTATGTATAGTTAAGGACTTTAGTATATGAGGTCTTTTAGAACAAAGTTTCTCATATGTATTTTTGTTTATGAAGTTCGTGACTCTTTTGATTTGTTAATGAATAAAGAAGCGTATCGGTTTGCTGAAAAGGCTACACATATACTAAGTAGTCATTTAAACGGGTTATTTTTCCTTCAATTTTAAAAATTAACTATAAAATTGCTCGTTGTTTTACATTTTGAATTGTTTATACTCCTAAGTTTTATGTATTAAAAAATATTTAAAAAGACAGTCCGGTACATTAAGTTCTTTGTCCTTTTTTTAATTCTTTCCAAATGAGATACTGATTTAAACACAAGGGACCACCAAATATGTGTTTTCAAATTTCGCTCGGTAAAATTTTATTCGAACACGGTATTTACATTCAATCAATAAATATAAGACATGTGTCTTTCACACACAAATTTATTACTTAATCATGATTAAGTGATATACATATTTACTTTAATTTAATTAATTAAAGTTAAATTCATTGATGGAGTGTAAATACGCGATTCAAATATAAGTATTTACCATTTAACTCCTCCAAGAGTTTACTTCACATCTATAGCTTTTAAGAATAAGACTTTAGAAACCACAGAAAAATACTACTACTAAAAATCACATTATTATATTCAAGAATATTTTTAAATGGTTGAATTAGAGTTTACATCACATCTATAATTTGTAATTAGTAAACCTTTAGAAACCACAAAACAATTACTACTACTAAAAATCACATTTTCTATTCAAGAATATTTTAAAATGTTTGAATTGGTAAGGTAAAATTATTTGACTCCAATTTTTATATAAAATCAAACATGTTCTTGGAGGATTTTAGCATAAATATTTTATATGGACCTTTTAATGTCAAACAAATATCCAGGACCACTTTTTAGGAGATGAGGAATCTTTTACCACAAAAGAATAAATGATAGTCAATTTACACAAACGTCCCATTTTTAGGTCATTATTTAGAGTTTATCCCTAAATATAACATTTAAAAAATTATCCTTCCAGATAACATTCCCGATAACATTAGACATGGGTCTAATATTTGCTCATATGTTTCTCAATCTTACATATAAAATATTATATTATGGTCTAACATTTGAATAACTTACAAAATTTTAGACCGTGATATAATATTTTCTCATCCGATTTTCAGTTTATTCAAAAGAAATCTTTAGATCATGGTTCATAAATTATATAAAAATATTTACTAAATAACTGTCGAAAAAAAAGATAATTGGGGAAACTTCCTCCATCAACTTTGAGCAAAAAATGTACAGTACTTGCACATCTCACATTGGCATCCATCACCTTAGAGTGTGCAAGTATATTTGCATTTTTATGAGTACATGTGAAATGTGCTAAGTGTTGTGCATTTTAATTGAAGCTAAATTTTATAAGGTTATTTTTGCAATTTTTGTAAAAGACTTTAGTCGAGCAAATTCAGGAGATATTATATTAGTTTCAAAAGACTCATATTTTGAAAATTTATGATGGTAATGTTACTATTGTCGCAAGTAATACCAAACCAGTCTGCACAGGCCGGGATCATTTCCCTTTCAATTCTCAGGAAACTTTCTCGAATAATTCATTTATTTTGCAAGTGAAAGCAACGTAATTTGGACTTGTGTGTTAATTGATCATATTATGATCGTAGTTAGGTGTAATCTTGTCTTAATCTCTGGCTTTCTGCTATGGAAGTACATAAATTATCTTACACTTAGGGCTCGTTTGGTATGAGGGATAAGATATAATTAATTTCGAGATTAAATTTGAGATGAGTTTATCCTACGTTTTATTGTATTCCGGGATTGTCATGTTATTTTTATCCCACAATAAGGATGAAATAACAATCTTGGAATAACTAATCACGAAATAACTTATTTCCCAACCAAACGAGCCCCAAGACTATAATCACCGCGTAGTGGTAAGCAAAAGCTATTGTTTTATTTTATGTTTAAAATTTATTTATCCTCTTAAACGTAGTTCTTATTATTCATTTTGTTGAAAATAATACTTCAAAGTTGTAGAAAATCTATGTTGGTTAAAATTTGATATTTTAATTCATGTCTAGTTAGGATTTATAGTCAAATTATTATAGTAATAGATTTTCATGTTTTGAGTTAAAGTATATTTCGTACTATTATAAACAGGGGTCCTGCTAACTATTTTCGTAATAAGAAGAGATATTATAGAGAGCATTCAGACATTTTTGAGTTCTATTAAAGTATTTGTCTTTAAATTGGTATCAGAGCTTCTACGATCCTGATAGAGAATCAAAGAGCTTCCGCTGTCTCTGCATGGCTATAACCCATATATGTCCGTTTGGCCAAAAATTATGTAGGCAAATATCGCGCCAATGATGTATGCTTGAAAAATAATCATGCTAAGAATTGAAAAAATATTAGGTATAAAGAGGTGAAAAAATAATCATGCTGCATTTATATTTCTTTTGGCTACGTAAGCTATTGATGAGATCATTGTAATCTTCAACTTTAAAACAAGATCCATATATTCTATATAAAAATACATGTAAAAATGAGTTAGTCGGTGGTTAATTATGGATAATATAAGTGGTTTAATTAGTGCTTCACCACATCAGTAAAACACTATATGAAGAAAAATAATAGTAGTAGTCTTTTTAGCAATATAATTCAAGACTCAACTAAATGTTTTTATTTAATTGGCTATCCTTAGTTTCCACTAAAAATTTGTAGTATAGGTTCTTGTGTAGTGAGAACTAAGGATAATTGCTTTTCTTAATCTAGATTAAACATTTAAGTAATGACATATGTTGTATTATCCATATTAATAAAACCAATTAATAGAAAAGCATTAATAGGGTTGCGCAAATATGAAACTATATATGCTCGTACAATGGATATTTCTCAACTTCGAGCCACGTGAATAAAATTAGTTTTTCCTTTTTTTATTGATTGGAAACGCTAAAATCCCATATAGTGGGTTTCTTACAACACAAATTTGATTTTTTTAGTGAAAGTATATATATGTATTAGAGAAAATCTGTATTAGGACACAATGTACTTTATACACATTCATATTTATATTAATGATGATTAATTTTATGGCAATTTGCATTTGTTGAATTATTAGTTGATTGTTTATAAAATTATATAAATGCATCCCTAGAGGTTACATGTTTATTAATGATGTGAAAATTAATGTTATAACGTAACTCTTAAATTACCTCGACTAATGATCATCGAAATTGGGATATCGATGATATGCGATACGTCGACATGTGGTCTGCATCATATCCTTAGTGGATGTAGTACGTCTCACTTGCTACGAGTTATGACAACTCATGATGGACACATGGATACTTGTTGAAGTATTGGTATACCATGCTGATACATTATTTGTTATATGTCTATAATGTCATCGGCATGTGGGAGATAAAAGTCCTTAGACTTGAGGTCAATATCATCTTATTTACGGAGTAATGTATTTTGATCTTGTCCTAAGCTCAAATGTCTTATAGGTTGAGAAACGGCTTGTTTTGGGTGCATTACTGATCGGTGTATTTTATATACACCTTTTGAGTCAGTTTTAGTTAGTCTTTTGTCCCGTTTTGCACATATAAGTGTCGTATTAGGATAGTTTTTCTTTCTTTTGAGTCAAAGTGGTTAAATTGGCCAAATGGCGGAAAAGGAGCAAAAAGAGGGCAAAAGAGGAGATGCCAGAGCTGGAAACAGAGAAAGTGGCGAACGAGGGTAAAATTCGCATCAGCGGCCTCGCTGCAGCTGATCAGCGCGCCACTATTCGAGAGGTCGCAGAAGACTCGTCGCGCGCCTCGCAGCAGATGCAGGCACGCGCGCTAAACATCCGGGAGCTACAGAAGATGCAGTACGCGCGCCTCGCATGCCAGATATCGGGCCGCGCCAAAACACTAGATGGATTGAAGAATTCCGGCGCGCTCGTCAGGGGCGCGCGCCGACGCAAAAATTAGGTCTTTGACGAAATTGCCAGCCGGGCGAATAGGAATGAGGCGGTTTGTGCGCTATAAAAGGAGAACCCTAGCGCTTTGGGGTTCCCTTCTTGCACAACACAAGACTTTTGCTTGAGATTGGATACCATTAGTTTAGTAATTTCTTTTCCCTTTCTTGTTCTTTATTTCAGTTTTTGTATGATGAACATGGAATTAGTTCTTGTCATGTCAATGGCTAGGAACTAATTCATTATAGGCTTTCCATTGTTGAATTGCTAGAAACTTATGTTATAAATTAATGCACGCTTATGGTTATTTTTCTTATTGTGAGATCTATCCAATAATTGAGTTGAATTCTTGGTAATTAATTGACAACTAATTATCACTATATGATTTCTAATCGATTAGAAAGGGGATTGTGAATATCTTTGTAAGTTGAGTAGACATTCTTGGATTGGGGATGAAAATACCTCAATTATTTATGTAGCGTTGATGAGGCTTAACAACCCTAATTTTGCGCATTGTGCGTGACGGCCAACTAGGTTTTGTTCTTAATCCTCCTATAAAGTTATCCTTATCACCGAAAGGTAGGTAAGGCGCGATCTTTGGGTTGAGTGTTTATATACCCTAACGGGAGTATAAAACGATTTCAGAAACCCGCTTTCCAAAAGAAGAATACCATAAGTTAATGCGTTAAGACGTAGCATAAGCGGATAGTAAGGATACATGGAAGCCCTATTCTCATCACATCTGAAGTAAATCTTTATATTTAAATAGCTTTCATAATTCTTAGTTATAAACAACCAATCATTTATCAATTCGCCAAATAGATACTAGAAAATAGATAGTTGGTACTTGAACCCTAATCCTAGAGGCGATATTCGGCCTTATCAAGACTATACTACTTGTCACGATAACGCACTTGCGTTTAAAGTGTGTGCATTTTACCGCGATCAAGTTTTTGGCGCTGTCGGGATTAGGCATAGTTCAATATCAAATTTGTCTATTTTTAATTTCTAATTTGGTTTTTAACTTTTCTTTTAATTTTTACGTTTTTTCTTTTGAAAATTCGAGGTGCCGTGATTTGTTGTCTGTTTTTGATCTATTTCAGGAAGTCAGTTTATGCGAAGGAGAAGAGGAGCAGACACTCTTGTTCCCTTCAATCCAGAAATTGAAAACCCGCAAGCGTAGCGAAAGAATCGGATTGCAACCTTGTTAGAGATGAGCGGTCGAACAACAACGGATGGGAGAAGGATTAGAGAATCATCCCCATCCAGAATACCTAGGCAAGCGCCCGATAGACGTGGAAGAGAGAGTCCAAGTCCACCCGAAAGAAGTTTGGGAGACTATGTCCGCCAAAAGTAAATAGAGCACAACATGCATTAGGCTCCCCGCACAGAGCCAACAACTTCGAGATAAACCGCACTCGATTACGGCACAAAGACACACGGCAATTCGGAGGATCGCCGTCGGAGGATCACATATGCACATAGCTAATTTCTTGGAGCTATGTGCAACGTTGATATAACGGCGCATCGATGATGCCGTCAGATTGAGGCTCTTTCCTTCTCACTTAGGATAGAGCAAAAGTATGGTTGAATTCCTGCCGCCGATTCGATTTTTACATGGCAAGAGTCGCACGTAAATTCCTAGTCAAGTTCTTTCCCCGTAAAACAAAGAAATCGAGAGAGGAGTTGAACAACTTCTACCAAGCGGATGGAGAGTCCTTATACGAAGCTTGGGAAAGGTTCAAAGATCTACAGAGAAAGTGCCCACACCATTGCGTTGAGTTGTGGAACTTGGTCCACATCTTCTACAACGGCCGAAAGCAAGACAACCGTAACCATCATAGATGCAGTGGCAGTGGAGTATTCATGAGGAAAGCGTTCACGACGCTCATGAATTATTAGAAGATATGGCCACTAACAACCATGTCACGGAAGAGAGGTCGACAAATGGGAGAAGAATGGGAGTCCACGAAATAGATGTTATCACGCCTTGAATGCCCAAGTAGCCCTTCTAGCGAAAACAACAGCAAAGAACATACAATGTCGGTGAATGCGATACAGATGCCTAAAGTCATGAGATATGTGGCCCACATACATTTGATAGGTGTCCTTCAATGGATCCCAACAATATACCAATGGAGCAGCAGAGTGTCGAGCCATAGGTAATTATCGAGGCAACAGAACAACCCCTACTCTAACACTTATAATCCGTGATGGAGGAATCACCCAAATTTCATGGAAAGCGAGAGCGGCGCATCGGCGTGACCGCATCATCGCGAGCGCGCAGAATCGCGCACGGCGCAGAGCAGAACGATGGCGTGGCGGCGCAGAATCGTGATAGGGCCGCACGTAACAGAGCGTAATCAAGAACCCTTCATTCAAGCCCCCACACCAGCAATGCACCGGCTCAAAGAAAAAGCGGATGAGCCGAAGCAAGCGGATAAAGACTTGCAACGCCAGACGCGATTCATGACAGCTAGATCCTCGCTCGTAAACTTGAGACACAGATGGGTCACTAGCAAAACAGCAAACAAGAAAGCCACAGGGACATTGCCAAGCAATACAGAGGTAAATCAGGCGAGCGGTGTCAGCATGCTTGAGAAGTGGAAGACATGAGCAACAAATACCTCACCAAGAGTTGAGAAGAAAGCAGAGTTAGAAAAAGAGGTGATTGATCGAGCCTAGCCCAACAAGAGAGAAAACTCCAGAGATGAGTATACATAAGATCCCTTTCCCAGAGACTACAAATAAAGGCGGTTGATAAACAATTCTCCAAATTTTTGGAGACATTCAAAAAGCTGCATATCAACATACCTTTCATAGAAGCATTAGAGCAGATGCCCTCCTATTTCAAGTTTATGAAGGAGATTTTGGGGAAGAAGAAAAAGCTGGCAGAGTATGAAATAGTAGCACTAACAGAAGAGTGTAGTGCTATCTTGCAGAAAAAGTTGCCACCAAAGCTAAAGGATCCTGGAAGCTTTACACTACCTTGCACAGTGGGCAGGGTGACTTGCAACAGAGCCTTGTGTGATTTAGGCGAGTATAAATCACGCCTTATCGCTTTTTAAAAGATTAGAGTCAGCGAGGCCAAACCAACCACAGTAAGCCTACAGCTGGCCGACAGGACAGTGGTTCATCCACGAGGCAAGATTGAAGACGTGATTGTGAAAGTAGGAAAATTCTTCTTTCCTGCAGATTTCCTCATTCTTGATATGGAAGAAGATGCGGAAATACCTATCATATTGGGGAGGCCATTCCTAGCAACGGGAAAAGCTTTGATTGATGTTGAAAGAGAGAATTAACACTAAGGGTGGAGTTCAAGAAATGGTGTTTAAAGTTTTTAAACACGCTATCGAGCCACCAACAATGAGTGGGTGCTTTGCAATCAAGACCATCAAACCCCATGCGAGCCAATACAAGTCAACCAAAGAGCGATGAGCCCAAGAAAGCAGGCATGGTTTGCTGAAATGCCACTAAAGGAGGTAAGTTTTCCTGAACTCCCTCTTACTGATAATGCTAAGAAGAAAAAGAAAACGCCAAATGTGGAGGAAATGAATAGGTTGGGGGCTTAATCCACCCCAGGGTTATTAAGGCTAAGGAACTTGCGTCCGGCTAAAAGACGTTAAAGACAGCGCTTGTTGGGAGGCAACCCAACGTTTTCAATTATGTTAATTTAATTTCTGTCTTTATTTTATTTGATTTTTATTTTTTTTAGAACGGTCTCACGGTCTTGGATTCTTGTAACTGTGTTGTGATTGACAGGTATAGGCAAATAAACTGAAGGACGAAAAGCCGTGGATTTCGAAAGCAGTAGGCGCGCCAGAGAGAGCGCGCGCCAAAAGAATCGAACAAGCTGAAGTAAGCGGCCATGCGCTGCAGAGCAGGCCGGTAGAGAATTCCGTAAATTTTGCCGAAGTTTAGGCGCTGAAGTTTAGCCGCGCGCGCCGTGAGCAGTGGTCGCGCAGAAAGTCCCGGGCGAGCGCAGAAGATCAGCCGCGGCCAAGCGGAATCGAAAACTTAAAAACGCCCAAAAATCAGATTTTCCCCAATTCCAATTTCAAAAACCTAACCTTCCCTCTCCAAAAACCCACGAAATTCCAGAAATTTGCCCACAAATCCTCCACAAATCCAACCCAACCACAACCTAAACTCTTAAATTCCCAAAAAACCCCAACTATCTCAAACAACAAAGCTCCATTCCATAGCCTCAAACCACCAATTGAAACAAGAACAAGCTTGAATCTTCTCATAAAAAGGTAATCCTTTTTTCTGTTCTTGAATCCTTTACTGAAATCACAGGAGGTAGTAGTTTGAAGGAGTATTGTAGTTGAAGTAGTTGGGTACTAAAAAGTTGATTGTGAAGTTTGGAGAAAAGAGTAGAAAAGGAGTGTGGGTATTGGGTAGAAAAGTTGAAGTTTGGGGGTGTTGTGTTCGCTGCTAGTTGTAAATTGTGTAGGAAACATTTGTGCCACTAAATTGAAAGCTCCAGAAACTATTTTAAAACCATGGCCACCAGGAAGAGAAGAGGCTCCACATCCACCCCAACCCCACAATACGATGAAAATAGGTTTGTGAGCTACCAAGCCTACCAAAGATACAAAAAGCTTGATACCAGACCCATAATACCAGAAAGGGGAATGGACTACCGAGGAGTCATATGGGAGGAAGATGTTTATGAGCCCATCCGGCTATGATTGAGTTAAGGGGTGGAGGAGATTTGTGAATCCGGAGAAAATAGCACCGGAACACAACAACGGGTGCGTGAATTTTATGCCAACTTTTCGAGAAAGTGGAAAGGGATGCTTTGTTAGGAGTTTATGTATGCGTGATGCAGAGAATGTAAATGCACAATCAAGGCGGTTGATGTAGAAGAAAGTGATGATTGGAACCTCTTTAGAATACGGTCAGAGCAGAACAACATCGATCGAATAACATCGCAGCATACGATGAGCTACCCCGGGTCGTTTTGATATTGGAAGAAATGGATCAAGAGCACTGAACAGGTGCCAATTCAACAAAGTAGCCAAAGGTTGGCTATATTTCGTCAGCGCCCGCATGATTCCATCCACGCACTTCACCAGAGTGTCAGAGGATATGATTAAACTGATACATGGAATTATGAGGGGAATGACGATTGATGTGGGGAAAGAAATAGTGCAGAGCATTGAAGAAATCAGCAGGTTGGTGACAACAGGTGGATTGGGACACGGTTCACTTATTACCAGTCTCTTCCACATGAGTGCGGTCCCACAACTACCCACTGACACTCATGAGAGAAACCAACTGCCGGTGTCCTGTTGGATAGTGCACTCTTTCCTGCACTCCAAGTCCTCAAAGAGCGAAAGAGTACAACCACCAGGCAGCAGAAGCAGCAGAGCCGCCATGGACGAAGATGAGCTCAAATAGTGGCTCACATGAGCGTGACCTAGCCACCGGCCAACTACAAGAGCAAACCTCCGACGCCCACAATGGAGCAATTGTATCAAAATCAGATGAGGATGATGCAGACCTTGGACACAGTAGTACAAGGACAGCAAGAAACAAGGCAACAAATCAACGAGTTGAGCTCCTTGTTCAACCAATGGTCGATGCATTATCCACCGCCACCACCACCATTTTAGCCAAAGTTTGTAAGTGTCTTATTTCTTTTACTGTCTTTGAGTCTACACACATTGGGGACAATGTGTGATTTAAGTTTGGGGGTGTTTTATTTGTGTGTCATGTTACGTTTTATTTAAGTCTTTTTGATTGTTTTATGTTTATTTTGAGTCACAAAAAAAAAAATCTTTTTTTTGAGTCATAATTGCCTGTCAAAGATCATGTATGCTGTAGTTGCTAGAAACACCTAGTGAAGTAAGGTGGAATAATGTAAAGGAATTGAAGCAACTATCTAAACACTTAGGTTAGATATGCCAAAAACTCACAGAATCTGTCTATTTTGAGTTTCTTGCTTGAGTTATGCATGCTAAATGATAAATGCTTATGTGTTATGATTGCTTGATATTTGAGGCGAAATAGATAGGATATGCATGTTAGGGAGATGACTCAGGCATTTCTTTGTTAGCCAATTCTTACCACTCTTTTCTATCCCTGACTTTAAAAATATCCCTAGTCAGCCCCATTGAGCCTAAAAACATGAAACTTTTTCTTTAACACCATATATTCCTACAATTATGCCATAAGTAAAAATGTGAAGTAGTGGAATCAATTGTGTTAAAAAAAAAGACAAAAAGAGTGAATGAGCTTGTTGCACCCCAATAAAAAAAAGTAATAAGAAAGAGGCAAAAGCCTAAGTTTGGGGGTGCTTGTTATTATAATACTCTTCATTCTCCCAAAACAAAGAGGGAAAAAGATAGAATTGAAGTGAAGGAAAGAACAAAAAGAAAAAAAAGGAAATATTGAAAAGCTAAAGAGCTTATGGTACACGAAATGAGCCTAAACTGCCTATTTTTACCTACCTATACATAAGCCTACATTACAACCCTTAAAGTCCTGAAGATCTCTTTTATGCATATCCAGAATTAGTGGAGAATAGCAAGTAAGCATGCCATAGGAATTCTTGAATTTATATGCATGATTTAGTATATTGACTTCCATTAAGCATGATGAATATGAGTTTGCGAAATATTTAGCTTCATGTGTTTAGTGTGCTGAAAATTTCATGCTATATGTTCCTGCATATTATTTGCTAACCTTCATGTTTTTCTAGTTAACTCTAATGCAGCAAAAGTAATCAATGGCAGTGAGTCTTTTATTTTTCGTTTCTTTGAGTCTTTTATTTTATTTCTCTCTATCTTTGCTCGAGGGCGAGCAAAGGTTAAGTTTGGGGGTATTTGATCGGTGTATTTTATATACACCTTTTGAGTCAGTTTTAGTTAGTCTTTTGTCCCGTTTTGCACATATAAGTGTCGTATTAGGATAGTTTTTCTTTCTTTTGAGTCAAAGTGGTTAAATTGGCCAAATGGCGGAAAAGGAGCAAAAAGAGGGCTAAAGAGGAGATGCCAGAGCTGGAAACAGAGAAAGTGGCGAACGAGGGTAAAATCGGACAGCGCGCGGCCTCCTGCGAGCAGTTAGGCGCGCGCCACTATTCGTAGAGGTCGCAGAAGACTTCGCGGGCGCTCGCATGCCAGATGCAGGCCGCGCGCTAAACATCCGAGGAGCTACAGAAGATACGCGCGCCTCGCATGCAGTAGATATCAGGGCCGCGGCGCCAAAACACCCGATGGATTGCAGAACTTCCGGCGCCGCGGCGCCTGTCTGCAGGGCCGCGGCGCCGACGCGGAAAAATTAGGTCTTTTGACGAAATTCTGGGCCAGGCCTGAAGGAAAAGAGGGAGGCGGTTTGCAGCCTATAAAAGGAGAACCCTAGGCGCTTTGGGGTTCCTTCGCACAACACAAGACTTTTGCTTGAGATTGGATACCATTAGTTTAGTAATTTATTTTCCTTTCTTGTTCTTTATTTCGGTTTTGTATGATGAACATGGAATTAGTTCTCACATGTCAATGGCTAGAACTAATTCTCTTATGGCTTTCCATTGTTGAATTGCTAGAAACTTATGTTATAAATTAACGACGCTTATGGTTATTTTTCTTATTGTGAGATCTATCCAATAATTGAGTTGAATTCTTGGTAATTAATTGACAACTAATTATCACTATATGATTTCTAATCGATTAGAAAGGGGGTTGTGAATATGCTGTAAGTTGGGTAGACATTCTTGGATTGGGGATGAAAATACCTCAATTATTTATGTAGCGTTGATGAGAGGCTTAACAACCCTAATTTTGCGCATTGTGCGTGACGATCAACTAGGTTTTTGTTCTTAATCCTCCTATAAAGTTATCCTTATCACCGAAAGGTAGGTAAGGTGCGATACTGGGGTTGAGTGTTTATATAACCCTAACGGAAGTATAAAACGATTTCGTAAACCTGCTTTCTCCAAAAGAAGAATATCATAAGTTAATGCATTAGTACGTAGCATAAGCGGATAGTAAGGATACATGGAAGCCCTATTCTCATCACATCTGAAGTAAGTCTTTATATTTAAATAGCTTTCATAATTCTTAGTTATAAACAACCAATCATTTATCAATTCGCCAAATAGATACTAGAAAATAGATAGTTGGTACTTGAACCCTAATCCTAGAGGACGATATTCGGTCTTATCAAGACTATACTACTTGTCACGATAACGTGCACTTGCGTTTAAAGTGTGTGCATCTTACCGCGCATCAATTACGAAGTAGATTAAAGGTGGTATGTGAGCCAAGAAAGGATTAATTCCTTGAATTTATATTCGAGTGAACAATCAGGTACTCATATGGTATTAGGTTGACTAAGTCATTGGCCAATGCATTGGACATGTCTGTGACATGTTCTTGTTGTCAACTAATATAGATGAGTTATAATAATCAAGTCATTTGGATAGACATTTGACAAATCCTAAGCTTGATTGAGTGTCATGAATGAAGGAATTTTATCTTCTCACATATAGGTTCAGTTCACATAATTTGTGTAGCTAAACTTTACATATTGGGTTCGTCTTCCGGCGCAGTCTAGGAGTTCCGTGAAGATTCTAATGTTATTAGTGACGATTTGTAAAGGCCTGAAGGGTAACACTAAGTCAAATGTTCCCTCGATTGAAGAATGTAATTAGAAGGAGATTATACATAAATGTTTGGTTGATGACCGGGAAATTAAAATGGGAAAATTGGCAGAAAATTGGACGGGACCGCGGTGCCTTGATTCAGGAACACGCGTGTCGACGCAGCGTGCCTCATCGAGGCCGCGGTGCGAGCGTGGCCTAACGATCAATTTTTGCCCGATGCATTCGATTGGGCCTGGTCCAACTAAAATCCTAAAGCTCTTATTCTCAACTATAAATAGGAGGCTTACCTCTCATTCCAGAGACACCAAAACCTAAGAGAGGTAAATCTCTTCTAGAGCTCTGTCAGAATCCCTAACATTCCTGACTTAGCAAATTACATCATAGTTTTAGAACTTACAAATCGAGGGACGTTTGCGTGTGCACCCTCGGACTACACAGAACACAAAGATTCAACTGATTGACTGATTGCTACAAAATGTAAGTCTTCTGTCGAAGTTTTACATTACTACTTTGTGTTTGTATTTTCATTACTTATCATACTGCAGTTCGACCGTCGTCGGGTTTGAAACATAAATTTTCAAATTTCGTTGCGTGTACGAACCCGACGCAAACACCTACAGTGGTATCAGAGCCTGGGTTGTTTCGTATGATTTGTAATGATATTAATGATAATATGTGTTAGGATTTATTTAGATCTATGTTTTATGTATTTAAAAGCTTTAAAATCCTAAACCTTTAGAACACGTGGTCCTTGTGACCAGATCTGTTAATGCAATTATGTATTCGAACAAGTTAATCCAATATATAACTCTTCTAAGTTGAAATGTGTTATCCGGCTTAAAGCATGGTGCATTGAAACGAAGAACGAGAAAAAAATTGAAGTTGATAGTCGATGAACATGTTGTTTTAGTGGTGATGGTAATATAAGTGATATATCTAAAAGATCTGGCCCTAAATTAGTTTTAGGGGTTCAGAAATTTCGGATTTTGTGATTCTGGAGGAGAGGCACCGCGGTGCCTGCTATGGTTTTGTGGCGGCGCCGTGATTACACAATTGGAACACCGCGGTGCTGCCCAGATGAAGCCAGAGGCACCACGATCTTGTTCATGGGAGTCGCGGTACTGTTCATCCAGAAGCTTAAAATTAATTTCGGACAATCTGCCTTCAAGGCACCGCGGTTCCACATGTTAGGACCGCGGTGCCTATGGCGAAAATTATGAGGCACCGCGGTGCCACTTGTTAGGACAGCTGTGCTAATTAATTTGCAGATTCCAGTGGCTTACTGCCTCAGAGGCACCGCTGTGCCACCTGTTGGAACCGCGGTGTCGACGACGAATTTTAAAAAAAAAAAAAATCAGAAACAGAGACTTAAAAGTTTCAGATTCTGAATCTGAAGTTTTAGAAGTTTCAGTTTCTGAAAATAAAGTTTTAAATCGAACAGATTAGGTCTTTTCGGGCAAATTTGTAATTAAAAGAAAGTTTTCTGAAAGTTGATTTTAGGTTCTGGAAATTGCAAACAGGTCCCAGAAGTTTGAAAATATTTTCTGCAGTTTAGAATTGCATTTTTATGAATTTATAATGGTTCAGAATTGAATTTTAAAATTTTAAGGTACTAAAGTGTAAATTCTAAAAATTTACAGAATTCCCAAAAATCAGAATTTTAAAATCAGAAAATGCTTAGGGACTGTTTGACATTTACATAGATTATAGAATTTAGACAAATAGACTCATAGTTATCATTAATAGTTATTATTGAATAATATACAAATGTGTTAAGTGATTAAATGTGATGCATTTAAATTATTAGCATAGCGTCCGCAATTATTGTCTGGGTAGGAGGCTCCCAGTAATTGTTTAATTTCAAATGACCGATGTAATTGTCTGGGTAGACGGCGTCCGGTATGTGATTAAAACCATCTTTTATCATGCCTATTGAGTTTGATGGTTTCTCATCTAATTGTGTTTAGAAATTGCATGAAAGGATGTCATATGATGTATGACTTGATTGTTGATCTTGAATGAATCCCCGAAAACTAAAAATGTTCCCCAAACATTAAATACAAGTCTAATTATAACGCGTCGTCCATTATAATTGCTAGGGTGCTAAGTCCTTTTCAGCGATAAAGGTATTTATGCCAAAGTATTTGCTCTAAGTCTAAGAGGACCAAGACTCTTTCACAGATGTGTTAAAATGAAAGTAGATAATAAACTTTTGTAGGTATTTACACCAAAGTGTTTACTTGCAAAGGCTAAATTTATTTAGGCATTTAAACGCAGTCGTGTAATGATGTTGGCTTGTTTAGATGAATCTTGGTGCCAAAGTGTCGGACTAGTCTAAAGACGTAAGATTAAAATGAAAGATATTTAATCAAACCAAGAGTTGTAAAGTTGCTTTACAATTGGTTGAGGACCTACCAAGGTGTGTCATTGAAGTTATCAGCCAAAGCAAACGCGGATATAACATAATGTTGGATCTTGGCCCATTATGACCTTTATATTGATTTAGGTCTGTATTCTACCTTGGGGTCGTAGAAGTATGTAAAATAGTGGGAGCTAATTAAACAAAATGTCATGTTAAATTAGTTTATTATGAATGTGTATAATTCAGGAGAATGAATTTTGATTGCATTTTCCTGTTCTATCTATTATCTTCAGATCTTCAGAAATGTCAAACTTTTTGTTGAAAATGCTCATGGAGTCAAACAGACTCACCGGATCAAACTTCATTGATTGGCTAAGAAATGTTAGAATTGTCCTTAGACAGGAAGAAATTGAGTATACATTGGACAAAGTATTCCTCATCGCTCCAGCGGAGGACTCTGCAGAGTATGCAACTTTTGACCAGGTTGCTTACAAGAAACATTATAAAGATGTCACATCAGCTCAATGCTTAATGTTGTCTTCTATGTCACCTACATTGCAAAGACAGCATGAAACTATGGGGCCCAACGAAATGTTAGCCCATTTGAAAAGTCTTTATGATTCGCAGAGTCAGACAATGGAGTATGACCTGCTCATAGAACTTTTCAAGTGTAGGCTAAATGAAGGGGGCCAAGTTTCACCTCATGTGTTGAGGATGATTGAGTTGATTGAGAGGTTAGCTTCTATAGACATGGTTTCATGACAGAGTCGCCACCACCCTCATCATGCACTCACTTCCTAAGTCGTTTGAGAGTTTCATTGTTAATTATAACATGAATGGGACTAAAGCGACATTGCCGGAGTTACATAATATGTTAAAGACTTTTGAATCTTCGACCTCTAAGACCAAGCCTATTCTGATGGTTGGCTCCTCTAGTCACCCCAAACCGAAAGGTAAGGGACAACAGAAGGGGAAGGGCAAAGTTGTTGCTCCGGTAGCAGCAATGAAGCCCAAGGGAGGGGCGAAGAAGAAACTGTCGGCATCGGATGTTTGCATGAATTGCAGCAGGAAGGGGCATTGGAGAAAGGATTGCACTACTCCAGGCGGAGGAATGACACCAGGTGCTAATGTGCAAGGTATGTTTGTAATTGAAATTAATCTATCTATAAATGATTCTCATTCCTGGGTACTTGATACCGCAGGGCTCACATTTGTACAAATGTGCAGGGGCTAACTGATAGCAGGAAGGTCGGGCCTCGCGAGGTGGACCTGCGCGTCAGAAATGGAGCACGAGTTGTTGCTGAGCGCGTGAGAACTTATAGGATAGATTTACCTTTTGGCAAAGTTTTAATGTTGAACAATTGTTTTTATGTTCCTTCTTTGACAAAGAATATTAGTTCCATTCTTGTACTTGATTCAGAGGGTTTTTTCTCAAACGTGTCTAATGGCAATATGGTTTTGACTTTAGATAATGTTGTGTATAAAATTACGCCTCTTGTGAAAGAATTGTAGACATTAACCTGCCACAGGGAAATTTTCAATGTACAAAATAAAAAGGCTAAGTTAAATGAAAGAAATTTTACATACTTATGGCATTGCAGACTTGGTCATATCAATCAAACAAGGATAGAACGGTTGAGGAAATTAAATTACCTCGAACCGTTTGACTTACAATCTTATGGTAAATGTGAATCCTGTTTGAAAAGTAAGATGACCACTAAACCTCTTTCTGGAAAAGGGATCCGTGCCAAGGAGGTGCTTGAGTTGGTACATACGGACGTATGTGGACCATTTTCGACTCAAGCTAGAGAGGGTTTCTCTTACTTCATCACTTTCACAGACGACTTATCAAGGTTTGGATATGTGTATCTTATGAGACACAAATCCGAGGTTTTTGAGAAGTTTAAGTGTGAAGTTGAGAAACAGCTCTCAAAGAGTATCAAGACTCTCTGATCTGATCGTGGGGGTGAATACTTAAGTAAAGAATGTCTTGACTACTTAAAGCTTTATGGATTTCATTCCGAATGGACACCTCCTGGAACACCACAGATGAATGATGTTGCCGAGAGGAGAAACTGAATCTTGCTTGACATGGTTCGTTCCATGATGAGCTTTTCAGCTCTTCCTACATACCTTTGGGGATACGCTATTTTGACCTCAATATATGTTCTAAACAGAGTTCCATCTAAATCAGTCGAAAATACACCATATGAGGTATGGTGTGGCAAGAAGCCATCACTTAGACATATGAGGCCCTGGGGGTGTCCTGCATATGTCAAGAAGTTGATCACTGATAAGTTGAAATCTGAAAGTGAGAAATGTTACTTTGTTGGGTATCCGAAGGAAACTAAGGGATACTATTTCTATCTTCCTGGAGAACATAAGATATTTGTTTCTAGAAACGCAACTTTTCTTGAAAATGAATATGTCTACAAGGATGAGAGTTGCACATAGATAGAACTTGAAGAAATTCAAGAACAAGGTAACAAAGAGGTTGGATCCTTGCCCGATGATAAAGGCAAGAATTCAGTGGGAGCTTCTGGCGAAGATTGAGTATTTAGGGTACCTCCTTCGACCAGTGGGAGTGCTACGAGGAGTAATGCAGAAATGCAAGATCTTCCTGCACAGACCTTGAGAGCAAGTGCACCAGTTGCATTTCTTCCCATTCAGAAAAGACATGAAAATGATATTCATGAGAGCTCTAATGTTGGTGGATCGACCAGCGCACAAGAACCTACTCACAGTCAGAACATTCATGTAACTGAACTGCAAGTCAATCAACTTTGTATGTCTTCTAGATCTCATCGTCCTCCGGAAAGACTAAATCTACTTGTGAAAACACAAAGTGAGCTAGATATCTGGTTGATGAGGAGCCTAGAACCTATAACGAAGCAATGCTAGAAATTGATTCGAAGAGATGACAAGAATCCATGAAATCCAAAATGGAATCTATGTATATCAATCAAGTGTGTAACTTGGTTGATTTTCCAAATGGGGTTAAACCCATAGGATGCAAATGGGTCTTCAAGAAGAAGATTGATGCATCTGGCAAGGTTCAGACTTATAAAGCTAGAGTAGTGGCTAAAGGTTTTACTCAGCGTCCTGGTGTGGATTATGATGAAACCTTTTCACCGGTGGCTAAGATAAAGTCTATTTGGATTTTGCTTGCAATAGTTGCACACTATGATTATGACATTTGGCAGATGGACACCAAAACTGCATTTCTCAATGGTAATCTAATTGAGGAAGTGTATATGAAACAAACTGAGGGTTTTTCATGTGAGTCCAGACCAAATATTATGTGCAGGCTACAGAAGTCCATTTATGGACTTAAGCAAGCCTCTATGAGTTGAAACATTTGCTTTGACAATGCTATCAAATCTTTTGATTTTGTCAGAAGCAAAGAGGATCCTTGTGTTTATTCCAAACGCAAGGATGATGGTATTGTCTTCATTATAATATATATTGATGACATATTGATAATGGAAGATAATAAGACCCTCATACAGTCAGTTAAGGATCGGTTGTCCAAGACCTTCATGATGAAGGATTTAGGTGAAGCCTGCTACATTCTGGGATTAGGATCTATAGAGATAGACCTAATAGATTGTTGGGCTGTCACAGTCAGTCTACATAGATAAAGTGCTTAGACGTTTTTCAATGGAGAATTCCAAGAAAGGCGGTCTTCCAATGGGTCAAGGCATCAAGTTATCAAAGAAGGGTTGTCATTCTAATGCTATTGAATTTGAGCGCATGAAAAGGATCATGTATGCTTCGGCTATAGGATCAATCATGTATGACATGACCTGTACTAGGCCAGATGTGGCCTTTGCACTTAGTATGGCTTGCAAGTTCCAGCAGAATCCTGGTGAGGAACACTGGAAAGTAGTCAAGAGTATTCTCAAGTACCTCAGGCGTACTAAAGATTACTTCTTAGCCTATGGTGGAGTTGATGAGCTGGTTTCCACTGGGTATACCGATGCTAGTTTCCAGACAGATGTTGATGATTTCAAATCTCAGTCTGGTTACACTTTCATTTTCAACGGAGGAACAGTGAGCTGGAAGAGTTTCAAACAGGTTACTACTGCAGACTCGACTACTGAAGGGAAGTACATTGCTGGATCGGAGGCTGCTAAATAAGTTGTCGCGATTTCTGAGTTCCTGAATGAACTAGGGGTTTGGTCTGAGTGTTGGTTGTCCAATAACCATTTATTGTGACAATACCGGTGCCATTGCATAGGCAAAGGAACCAAAATCAAGAAATAGAAACAATCATGTACCAAGAAAGTACCACATCCTGAGAGAGATAGTGGAAGCTGAAGATATCAAGATAGATTATATTCCCACAGACAATAATCTAGCAGACCCGTTTACTAAACCATTAAGCTTGGTGAAGCATAATGGTCATTTTGAGAACATGGGTATTAGATATGTTGGTGATTGGCTCTAGGCCAAGTGGGAGATTGAAAGTATATGTATGTCCTAGAGACAATCGGTATTAGGACACAATGTACTTTATACACATTCATATTTATATTAATGATGATTAATATTATGACAATTTACATTTGTTGAATTATTAGTTGATTGTTTATAAAATTATATAAATGCATCCGTAGAGGTTACGTGTTTATTAATGATGTGAGAATTAATGTTATAACGTAACTCTTAAATTACCTCAACTAATGATCATCGAAATTGGGATATCGATGATATGCGATACGTCGACGTGTGGTCTGCGTCATATTCTTAGTGGATGTAGTATGTCTCACTTGCTACGAGTTATGACAACTCATGATGGACATATGGATACTTGTTGAAGTATTGATACACTCTGCTGATGTATTATTTGTTATATGTCTATAATGTCATCGACATGTGGGAGATAAAGTCCTTAGACTTGAGGTCAATATCATCTTGTTTACGGAGTAATGTACTTTGATCATGTCCTAAGCTCAAATGCCTTACAGGTTGAGACACGACTTGTTTTGGGTGCATGAAGTAGATTAAAGATGGTATGTGAGCCAAGAAAGGATTCATTCCTTGAATTTATATTCGAGTGAACACTCAGGTACTCATATGGTATTAGGTTGACTAAGTCATTGGCTGTTGTCAACTAATATAGATGAGTTATAATAATCAAGTCATTTGGATAGACACTTGACAGATCCTAAGCTTGATTGAGTGTGTCATGAATGAAGAGATTTTATCTTCTCACATATAGGTTCAGTTTCACATATTTTGTGTAGCTAAACTTTACATATTGGGTTCGTCTTCCGGCGCATTCTAGGAGTTCCGTGAAGATCCTAATGTTATTAGTGACGATATGTAAATGCCTGAAGGGTAATACTAAGTCAAATGTTCCGTCGATTGAAGGATGTAATTAGAAGGAGATTATACCAAATGTTCGGTTGATGACCGGGACATTAAGATGAGAAGATGGGCAGAAAATAGAACGGGACCGCGGTGCCTTGATTCAGGACCGCGGTGCCAGGAACACGTGTCAGCACCGCGGTGCCTCTTACTGAGGACCGCGGTGTCAGGGCGTGGTCTGGCAGTCCGAATTTTTGCCCAATCTGTTTCGATTAGGCCTGGTCCAACTAAAACCCTAAAGCTCATATTCTCAACTATAAATAGGAGGCTTACCTCCCATTCCAGAGACGCCAAAACCTAAGAGAGGTAACTCTCTTCTAGAGCTCTGTCAGAATCCCTAACATTCCTGACTTAGCAAATTACATCATAGTTTTAGAACTTACAAATCGAGGGACGTTTGCGTGTGCACCTCGCACTACGTAACACAAAGATTCAACTGATTGACTGATTGCTACAAAATGTAAGTCTTCTGTCGAAGTTTTACATTACTACTTTGTGTTTGTATTTTCATTACTTATCATACTGCAGTTCGACCGTCGTCGGGTTTGAAACATAAATTTTCAAATTTCGCTGCGTGTACGAACCCGACGTAAACACCTACAGTTAGGACTTAGGCCAATGAGTTCCTAACAGTAAATGATTAAACAAAAACAAAAAAACAAAAGAGAACGACAGCTTATTTGAGCTATGACTACCTCCATTACAATATATACACATTTTTTCCCATTAAGAAGCGAGAGTTAACAAATGAATACTTGAATGTTGCAGTTATGAACCACCAACTAGTTTTACAATGAGACACTATGCATGTCAATCATAAAGAGCTCAAATACTTCCTAATGAATAGCAGAGGCTGGTTTCACGAAACGCAGAAACGGTCTATCTCTCTCCCAAACCACCACTCATTTTCGATTTTCTTCTACTTTTCTAAAAGAAACAATGTCCGACCACCAAAAATTACATCCCGCTCTTGCCGTAAATCACGTCAAGAACTTTATTTCGATTATTCTTGAGATGAAAAAAGGGCAATATTCTTCTTGGGCGGACTTGTTCAAAATCTATTGCTGAGCATACAAAGTCATAGACCATATTATTCCTCCCAAGTCTTGAGACCACCGTTGTTGACAAAAATCTATGGTTTCGCTTGGATGCTATATGTCTTCAATGGATTTATGGCACCATCTCTAATGACCTTTTGCACACCATTTTGGAACCGGACTCTACGGCTCAACAAGCGTGGGAACATTTGCAAACATATTTCAAGATAATAAAATTTCTCGGGCAGTTTATCTTGAAAACCAATTCACTAATGTAAAATTGGACGACTTTGCAAATGTATCCACAAATTGTCAAGAATTGAAAATGCTTGTCGATTAACTATTCAACGTTGGTACACCGGTGTCGAATCAAAGGTTGGTGCTCCAATTAATTGCGGGTTTGAATGAACAATATGATGGTGTCGCAACGTTCATTCAACAAGATAACATGTTACCACCTTTTTATGAGGCTCGTTCAAGGTTGATTCTTGAAGAAACCCAAAAGTTGAAACAAGTGGCGACGACGGCAAACAATGCCGGCAACCGCCCTTATTTCAACCAACGTGATAGTGGATGATTTTGGCGCCCACAATTCTGGTTTGAGAGGGGCTCCAAATCGTCACAATAACGGACCAAAAAGGGGTCAAAATCGCAACAACAATAGAAGAAAAATAATGGTGGAAAAAGGGGGGACGAAGTGCCGAAAATTATTCCGGTGGAGGGCTGGTTGCGGGTAATAGGAGCGAGCAGACCAGCTAGCAGCGCAATGATGGTGGCGGCGAGCGGTGGGGCAGTTCGCCACGGGCCCGAACCCGCAACAGTGGGCCCACCATGCCCATATCCGACTGCACAATGGGCCAGACCCACTTCCCAAAACTAGCAACCCGGAATTCTCGGTTCTCATCCGTCACAAGCTTTTGCAGTCCATGGACCATCTTCCGCAAGTTATGCTCCCATGGATATTGAACAGGCCATGAACAACATGAATCTAAGTGTTCCCGATGATTCGTGGTACATGGACACGGGGTGACATCACACATGACGGCATCTCAAGGTACTCTTTCGTCTTATTTTAATACGAGCAGTAATAAAAATATTGTTGTTAGCCGTGGGCAGAAAATTTCAATTCGTGGTATTGATCAATTACATCTCAAACCCCCTCACCCTCCCTTACAAAGTGAATGTTATCCACATTTGGAGAGAAGCAAACAAATGCACGGACTAGAAAATGGTCACAAACATGAGGAAGATTTGCTTGAATGGGAAATGCGATCAAAGAAAAAGAGTTCGCTCCTGGCAGATTAAGTAGTGTAACTTATGAGAGATTTTAGTATAAAAAAGAAAAAGGATTCAACGTAGAATGGCAAGTTACAACCTTTATTTCTCTTCCAAATTTTCATGTTGAAGTGGTTGTTTCACTTTCTAAAGATGGAGATTTAGTTCCGGCACTGAAACTTTTCATATCTTGACTAGAACAAATGAAAATCCTCTTCGCGACATTGCAAAACTCTCTGCAAATAAAGTAATTGAGCACCATATTATGATATGCAAAGTACAGTCAAACTTCTCTATTAACATTCATTCTCTATAATAACATTTTACTATAATAGATTAATAGTCAAGTTAGCGATTTTCATGTCATGTTATACTATATGTTCTTTATAACAACATTTCGTATAGCAACCAAAAAATATCTGGACAAATGACATCATTATAGAGAGGTTTGACCGGAGTAGAGTTCTTACATAGAGCTATATATTTTCAATTTTAAGTTGTGCATGGACAAACTAAGGGACACTTACGGCCAAGGATGGTCGCCCATAAGCATTATATCCCCTTCATCATCTGTAAAAACGATCTCCCACTTATTTCGTGCGTGAAGTTCTTCCTGAATCTCAAACATTTCTTCGAGTTCCTTCACGAGCTCATCATATCCTCTCAGTACAGTTAAATCCACTGCACGACCCACAGCTACCCCTTGCATTTGAACCTTCTCAAGGGATTCCATATAAGGTGAAAAATATTATGATTTTTATTGATGTCTTTGGAGGCCGTAATAATAAACGTACGTGTAAAAATGCATTTTACTTTCTCGTTTTGGTTTTAATACCTTGGTGCGACTTCTGGAGGAACAAATCTGTTTGACGTGAACCTCCTTTGGTGGCAAATCCAACTGGTCTTGCTTTTGGTCTTTGGAATCTCTCGAAAGGCCAGAGTTCTCTTCTGAATCACCAGCAGAAGTTGTGTTTTCGGAAATGTTGGCTGGTTTTAGAGGCGGCTTCTCAATATCAGAACCCAACGAAGGATTTTTCAAGTCAACACCAAACAATCTACAGGATGTGATCATATCACATTTTTTCTCATCGTCTAGGCTAGGAAGCAGGAGATCGTTCTGCTTTCTGAATTCTGAGGATGCAAAGCTTGGAAAAGCAGGCCGAGGTGAAGCACTTATACTGGATTTTGTCTCGTCCAAAAGCTTGCTCAAAGAAGCGTTTACTTCAGAAGCTGACCTTATTCCATCTACATGAGACTTAAACACACTGTTAGTACTGCTATTGATGCAGTGGTAGTTGTATCTGTATGTGAAGTGCGCAAGTAAAATGGATTATCACTACATCGCCCTTCAACAACGGGGTTAATAGCCTGTTTGGCCAAGCTTCTCCAAGGCCAAAAGTGTTATTTTTCAAACAAAAAAAGTGTTTTTTCCAAAGTTGAGTGTTTTTGAGTAAAAGAAGTTGCTACATAGTTTCTCCCCAAAAGTACTTTTTTGAAAAATACTTTTGAGAAAATACACATAGAAGCACTTTTTAAAAGCTTGATCAACACTAATTGCTACTCAAAAGTGTTTTTCAAATTGATTAGTGCTTCTCATTTGGTACTATTTTGAAAAACACTTTTGAAAAAAAACACTTATCAAAATCAGCTTGGCCAAATAGGCTATAAATTGCATTGAAGGAATCCAAACGGCTAGTGCAGGCTGTGCAGCTGAGGGAATAGGTTCTAGCAGGAAATAGCAGAATAATAACCAAGAAAATGAAAAAAGAAAACCAAATAGGATGCCTAAAAATGTATAAAATCATGACATGAATTTTGGATATGCTCGTTTCCACCTGAAGCTTTGGTTTCGTTATTTGGTCGGTGCCTTTTATTCTTAACCGTCATTGGCTGAACGAGAGGAGAAGCGACTGACGCCACAAATGGATCAATGTCCCAAGGAGAAACTATGTCAGATCTTGAAACGGATGCAGGCTCATCCCATTGAACCTGGAAAGATGAGAGAAAAACGGTGAAATTTTAAATCAATCTGAATGATCGAGTCATTCAATGACAATAATCAACTAACTATATCAACCTTCAATGATCGCCATTTAGAATCTTTCCACTGAGAAGAAATATCTTCAACTCCTACTACTGTACCTGTAAATCTGGGAAATTATAAAGGAACCACCAAATCAGAACTGCATCATATTTAGCAACTTTCTAAGGTAAATAAATATTTGTTTCAAGTTTCAATATAGTTGAAATTTCACCACCTTCTATCAGGAATCTCTTCCCCATCAAAATGCATCTTGAATCTCATCCCAACTGAATACTGATGATTAACAGCCTCAAGGTATTTGTTTAGGCCTACGATAAACTGACTTGTTCTGAAGATTTTCCAAACACAATATTGAGAATATAGGCAACATTCAGCATGTTCCCCGGCACAAAAAAGGTAATTTCAACATGTCTGCAAGTTGAATCTTAAGAAATAAAACCTCGGTTTGTAATAAACAACAAACATGGTCTGGGTCGCAACAGCATGAGATGCAGTAGCTAGCACTCCTAGGTGCATGTTCTGACTTGAAATAACTGATCGTGGCATTGAGCTCGGTTGGCGAGCAAGTCGTCTAATCCCTATTCGAACTTCACCCTTTTCACTCCTAAACACAGCATATTTGCATGACACAATGAATAGTAAATAGTTGTTCCAAAATATTCCATTCAATTGTGATGTATATAAGAGATTTAAAGCGTAATAGACAAACAAGGACTAGATATTAGTACCTCAAGAATACAAAAGAATCCCCCGTAACTAATCTTTTCGAGGAGACAAAAGTGCTCCACCCTGTAGTAAGCAAATGCCTCCGCGGTTGGCCTGTTACTCAAGAATCAAGAGTGAGTACTTGGGCTATATAAGAAATTGATCAAGTCTCATTGATATCATTTTTTTGTCGTACGCAAAAAAAATGGACACTACAAGGTGTCCGATAATTACCTCTAAATATATGTTTAAAGTGCCACTCGATGCCATGAAGGTCCTTGGCGACCAATTCTTGTGCTGGAGTCGGTTGGGTCATGTCCTGCACAAAACATATAGCATCAAGAGACAGGCAATGCATTACTTTCCCATCAAGAGACAGGTAATGCATTACTTTCCCAAAAGGTACAAATTATAGAGAGAATAGAAAATGAAAAAATGGTCCTTATTTTTGGTAGTAGGTTCAAAATAGTCCCTTAAGTGTCAACTGAGCAGTTTTAGTCCTTTAAGTGTGCCAAAAGTGAGCACTTTTGGTCTCCGTTAGATATTTAACGTTACATTTTAAATTTAATCGGAACCGTGAAAAAAATTAACCAGAAATTTCAATCAAAATCTCAGAAACAGCAACATAAAAAACTACACTGGAGATAAAATAACCGAAATTACACCTCAAAGAGTTTCATCAGAATCTTAAAATAGACCAAGATAACATAAAGTATAAAAAACTATACTTCCAATTTGAGTTACGGTTAGTATTTTCTATTTCCAAGTTCCAGTTAAATTTAATAACCAAATACCTGAGGAGACGAAAAGTGCTCACTCTTGTCAAACTTCAAGGATTAAAATTGTTCAAGTGATACTTAGGGACTATTTTGAACCTACTACCAAAGATGAGAGATCATGTTCTCGATTATAACAAAGGAGCAAGTATCTGACCAGGGGAGGAAGGCATTGATTAGCATGTTTCCTGAGAATGGAAAATCCACCATGAGTGCTCGTATCGGATGCAGTTAGAACCTTGTAGAAGAAGTGAACTTTGGGCCTCAGAGGCTCAGGTGGGGACGGATGATCTGGACTAGTTGGCTCAACTTGCTAAATTGGATGAAACCAATTATTTTATGCAAATCGATCACCAAAATATAAATGAGCAAGTGAACACAGCATAGTTTTGAACTAGCAAGAAAATAGGTTCTTTAAGTTCTTACATCCGCTTCTGGCAACAAAGTAATCTGGGCATAAACCTCATCAGTATCTTGCTCAGCCTACAACAATTTTTCCATGGAAAAGTCCTAATCAAAACTTTTCCCCCCCCTCTAAATTCTAAACATAAACTACAAAAAAGAACTGGAGTTAGCTACTTTGTCACTAAATAGCTAGTAGCTAACATAATATTTTGATAGTTTAGCTACAAAATTTGAAGATGATATTAATGAAAGACTCCCCAAGGGAGATTAATATCATATTTTGAAGTTATATATAAAGTACAATATTCATCCCTTATACAATAGGAATCCTAAGCCTATACAAAAGAGGAATCCTAGTTTTACCATAATTATATTTACACAATATATGAAAATATCCTAATTATGGGTAGGGAATATGTTGTTTCCTATATTTACACGTTTACACACCCCCTCAGTCGGAGCGGAAGGAGGCCGGACGCTGAGACTGGATCTGAAGTCAAGAAACAACTGTCTGGGAAGTCCTTTGGTAAATATGTCTGCATACTGATAGGATGATGGAACATGTAACACTCTGACATGGCCTAGAGCAACTTTCTCACGAATAAAGTGTAGGTCTATCTCAATGTGCTTGGTTCGCTGATGCTGAACCGGATTATGAGACAAATAGATGGCAGAGATGTTATCACAGTACACAATAGATGTCTGACGCAAAGGACACTGAAGTTCTAACAGTAAGTTTCTGAGCCAACAAATCTCAGCTACTACATTTGCAACGCATTCTGACTCAAATTTCTAAGATCGGATCTAGATAGGGTAGCACGCTTGTAGACCAAGAAATCGATTATCCCCAAGAAAACACAAAAGCCGGAGGTGGGCGTCGCGTGTCTGACACCGCCCAATCTGCATCCGTATATGAGCAACTTTGTTTGGCGCAGAGGGTATAGGTGCAAACCATAATCAAGAGTACCCTTAATGTATCGAATGATACGCTTAAGAGCAGTGAAATGAGACTCGCAGAGCGTCGTGAATAAGCACACTGCCAACAAAGATAAGCTATGTCGACACGTAAATGTGAGATCTTGAAGTGCACTGCAAGTGCTCCTATACGTAGTAGATCGAGACTGGAGCACCATTCATAGCACTGAGCTTAGATTTCGAATCGACTGGAGTACGCATAACTTTGCAATTCGCCATCTTAGCCCTGTACACTATCTCTTCTGCATACTTACGCTGACACAAGAATATGTGATTGGCAGACCTGGTCACTGATATCCCCAAGAAATAACTCAGCTTTCCCAAATCAGTCATTGCAAATTCGTACTTAAGCAAGGTAATAATCTCATTTTTCAATCTATCTGAGGAGGCAGTCAGAACAATATCATCCACGTACAGTAATAAGTAAGCAGTGCTACTACCTCGATGAAAAATGAAGAGTGATGTATCACTCTAGCTGCATACAAACTCAATCTGCAAGATATATCTGGCAAAGCGATCATACCACGCACGGAGAGTCTGTTTCAGGCCATATAGTGACTTACGGAGACGGCACACATAGTGAGGGACTGCTAGATGGGTGAACCCAGGTGGCTGATGCATGTACAATGTTTCTCTCAGGTCCCCATGTAAGAATGCATTATTCACATCAAGTTGATGGATCGTCCAGTGTTTGCCCATGGCAATGCTCAAAACTGTGCGAATAGTAGCCGATTTGACAACCGGACTGAAGGTCTCTCCACAATCAATGCCTTCCTGCTGATTTGTGCCATTAGCCACAAGACGGGCCTTATACCTCTCAAGATCTCCATTGTCTCTGAACTTGTGACGAAAAAGCCACATACATCGAATTACATTCACCCCCTCAAGTCTAGGTACTAGATCCCACGTGTGTTGTTTAGTTAAAGCATTGAATTCCTCATACTTAGCCGCATTCCAATTAGGGTCTTGTTTGGCCAATTTTGGGTTCTTTGAAAGTGGAGAGATGGTTTGGGCAGACAAGTTGAAATGGACTTTGGGCTTGAAGATTCCATGCTTTGAACGAGTTTCCATTGGATGAGTAAGGACAGTGGGTGGCGGAGTGGTGTCTGAGACGGTGGGTAAAGTCGGATAAGGAGAAGATGGGGTGAAGCCGTCGGAGGCGACGCGGCTCCTGGATCGAGCGTCGCGACGCTAGAAGGTTGGCGAGCCTGCGAAGTTTGGCGCGCGCGCCTCGGCCAGCATGGCCGACGGTATTCGAAGATTGCCACCGAAATCCGGCGTAGCGGCTCTGACGATGGAACAGAGGACGTGAGTTGTTCGAGGATGAGGGGAGAGATGGCAGGCTCGTCAAGAAATGAGTAGTCCGGTTTTTGGAATTTTAGAAGATTCGAAAACGGGAATGTGGTCTCGTCGAATGTGACGTGACGAGATATGTGGATTTGACGAGTCGACAAGTCATAGCATAGATAGCCTCAATGGTTTGGCGGGAATCCTAAGAAGACACATGGAGTAGACCTAGGAGAAAGCTTGTGAGGGGCGGTAGAATTGAGGTTGGGATAGCACAGACAACCGAAAATCCGTAGATGGTCATAGGAGGGGACTCGATGGTAGAGGATTTCAGTAGGGGTCATATTGTGAAGAGTGCTAGTAGGAAGAATATTTAGAATGTATTCTGACATTTTAGCAGCATATACCTAGAAGGAAGGGGGAGGGAGACATGAATCAATAGGGTGAGAATCATATTGTTAATGGTACGTAATGGTACGTATGATTCTTTCAGCTTTACCGTTTTGTGGTGAGGTGTGAGGGCAGGAGAAGCGAAAAACCATGCCATTATTTGTACAAAACCGGTGAAACATAGAGTTATTGAATTCACGACCATTATCGCACTGAAATGATTTTATGCTTTTTCCAAATTGTGTGTGGATAAACTTGTGAAACTCAAGAAATTTGGCAAACACTTCCGATTTAAATTTAAGAGGATATAACCAAACATAGTGTGAAAAATCATCAAGCAACACAAGATAGTATTTATGACCGAGAGAACTAGAGATAAGAGATGTCCATAAATCGGCATGTATAATATCAAAAGGAGCAAGTGTAACACTAGTAGATGATTTAAACGGAAGACGAATAGGTTTGCCTAAAGAGCAAGAAACACAATTTTGGGTAAGTTTCCCATTACAAGCAATGAAATTGTTGTGTTTAAGAAAATTAAAAACTGGGACTCCTGGATGACCAAGCCTATTATGCCAAGTTGAAGAAGAAACAACCGCTAGAGTGACGGAAGAGCAAGATCTGGCAGCGGAGGTGGAAGTGAAAGGATAGAGATCCCCGTCTTTGTCGAGGTATTCCCAAGATTGCTCATCGAAATCAGCGCCGCGCTCGATTTAATAATAGCTGTTCGAGGATAAGGGGAGAGATGGCAGGCTCGTCAAGAAATGAGTAGTCCGGTTTTTGAAATTTTAGAAGATTTAAAAACGGGAATGTGGTCTCGTCGAATGTGACGTGACGAGATATATGAATTTGACGAGTCGACAAGTCATAGCATAGATAGGCCCTATGGTTTGGCGGGAATCCTAGGAAGACACAGAGAGTAACTGGAGCAAGCTGAGGGCGTAGAATCGAGGTCGATAACATGCACAACCGAAAATCCGTAGATGATCATAGGAGGGGACTCGATGGTAGAGGATTTAGGTAGGGGTCATATTGTGAAGAATGCTAGTAGGAAGAATATTTAGAATGTATTCTGACATTTTAGCAGCATATACCCAGAAGGAAGGGGAGAGGGAGGCATGAATCAATAGGGTGCGAATCATATTGTTAATGGTACATATGATTCTTTCAGCTTTACCGTTTTGTGGTGAGGTGAGGCGAGGTTTAAAAACCATGTCATTATTTGTACAAAACCGGTGAAACATAGAGTTATTGAATTCACAACCATTATCGCACTGAAATGATTTTATGCTTTTTCCAAATTGTGTGTGGATAACTTGCGAAACTCAAGAAATTTGGCACACACTTCCGATTTAAATTTAAGAGGATATAACCAAACATAGTGTGAAAAATCATCAAGCAACACAAGATAGTATTTATGACCGAGAGAACTAATGATATGAGATGTTCATAAATCGGCATGTATAATATCAAAAGGAGCAAGTGTAACACTAGTAGATGATTTAAACGGAAGACGAATATGTTTGCCTAAAGAGCAAGAAACACAATTTTGGGCAAGATTCTCATTACAAGCAATGAAATTGTTGTCTTTAAGAAAATTAAAAACTGGGAATCCTGGATGACCAAGTCTATTATGCCAAGTTGAAGAAGAAAGAGCCGCTAGAGTGACGGAAGAGCAAGATCTGGTAGCGGAGGTGGAAATGAATGGATAGAGATCCCCTGTGCTATTGCATCTCGTAAGAGGTGTCCCCGTATGAAGATCTTTCACAGTAAAACCAAAAGGGTCAAAATCCACGGAGACAGAATTATTACGAGTAAATTGGCGGACAGATATGAAGTTCTTAATCATGTGTGGGGCATATAGGGTGTTTTTTAGGGAGAAGGGTGAATGAAGAGGTTGTGTGTATGAGGTACCATACCCTTTAACTGGAATGCGTTGTCCACTACCAATCAGAACATATCAAGATGCTTTAAACTAAATGGCTTTAGGGATAGTACCGCAGATTGGGTGACGTGACACGTGGCGCTGAGTCCACGTACCAAGTATTGTCGCCGCTTGCATGGAGAGGTGTCGAATGCATTCCCAACTCAAATGGGTGTCATGCCGGATGAGGTCGCAAAACCCGACTCGCACGGCAGACTGGCCGCGAGGTCGGAGAGGCCCAACAAACCAGTGGTAAGAATACGGATTGTAGGTCGCTAATCGAACGGACTGCCGCCGCTCAACTGGGGCGCCACGGCCAGATCAGCCGCGGCCGCAGTGCGACTGGCCGGCGAGCCGCGCCCGCTTGTTCTGCGATCCTCGCATCGCTGGCCGGTTCGCTGATCGCGACCGCCACGACCACGGCCTCCCCTACCACCCTTTCCACCGCGTCCCTGCTGCGGTTGAGAG
Source organism: Przewalskia tangutica (assembly GCA_029844215.1). NCBI lineage: Eukaryota > Viridiplantae > Streptophyta > Magnoliopsida > Solanales > Solanaceae > Przewalskia > Przewalskia tangutica. Next base: position 71,978,296 of record CM056740.1, on the reverse strand, counting down.
TTTTCTGGTGGCGTTGGATCTTGAGGGCGCGTTTCGACCGCTAATTCCTTCTGACTGTGCTCATCCTGCTTAGCACGTCGAGTCTCTTCGAGCAACAACTGCGAGCGAACTTTGTTAAAGCTGGGTAACGGATCTGCCTGTTGAATCATGGTGGCCAAAGTATCATATTCGCCTTTAGGAAGGTCAACAATCAATTGTAACACGGTTTGGCCGTCGAATGTGCTCGCCGACAGCAGCAAGTTGATCCGCAAGAGCTTTAATCGCTTGCGATTTCAACACATTGGAAAAGTTTTCAAGACGTATTGTTAAATTGCTTCTCTAAATACACAAAGACGCGCGTGCTTTATTGTCCTGAAAAATTTACTCCAAATGATTCCATAACTCAAGGGTTGTGTCACCAGATTTCATGATAGTAAGAATAAGGTCCTGAGAAATACTACCATAAATTCACTGTTTGATGCCGGCGTCTAGACGACGCCAAGTGGACTCATCAACCTCCGGAGGGCGTGGAATGGTGTCATCGATGTGATCAAGCACGTTATAGAGACATGCATGATTACGAAACAGTTCAACCCAGTGAGAATACTGACTGTTTTCTTGATCAAGAAGAATAGGAATAGAGTTCTCGATGTTTGTAACAGTTAGGGCTGGATGAAAAGAGGATGACAACGTGGTGGTGGAATTTGTGGAGGTAGAAGATTCAGAAAGTGTGGAAGATTCAGGGATAGCCATTTAGAGAAGAGATGAATGAAGAAGAAAACCTAGAATTTGTAGGAGGGGCCGCGGCGAGTTCCGAGGGGGGTTCTCGGTGGCGGTAGGAAGAAAGAGTTCTAAGGTTTTGGGTGTTTGACTCTTGATACCATGTAAGATGATATTAATCTCCCTTGGAGAGTCTTTTATTAATATCAAAGTATATATAGAGTATAATATTCATCTCTTATACAATAGGAATCCTAAGTCTATACAAAAGAGGAATCTTAGTCTTACCATAATTATATTTACACAATATATGGAAATATTCTAATTATGGGTAGGGAATATATTGTTTCCTATATTTACACGTTTACAGCTAATTCTTGTTTTTTAATAGTTTATATATGCAAATGCATGAACCCAATACTAAGAAATATTACTTTTTAACTAAACTAACCCAGAAAATTATGAGAGTAGAGCTAATTACCAGAAGTTGAATGTGAAGAACGCGGCAAAGGATCTTCGGTTGCAGATTGAACAATGGTATTCTCTGATTCAGCTCTTGATTTGTTGACGTCTCCAACTATCCAAACCAAAAAATCAAACGAATAATAAGGAAAAGGCTTTAGATGTAATGTATTCGACATAGAGCAAATTTACCCTCCGTTTAAAAAGTGTCTCGTTCCTAACTATGTCGTTAGCCAAATTTGCCATCATTGGCAAAACATAAACCATTTTCCCTATTAAAAATTTCGATTTTTTTATTTATTAATAAGTAGAATTGCCCAAGACAAGATGAAAGCCAAAAGAAACCTGATAATTGACCAATTTGAACCACATAAACACGATTTAAACGTTATGCATTCGAGTTCGAAATTGTACCACAAAATCCGTGCAATTTATTGAGTTCAAAAATAATATTTATACGTATTTGGTGAATGTCGGAGAAAAAATTACTAATTTAGATCAACTCATAACTTATGCACCACATAAGCCCCTATCTTACTGTTGAGACGAATGTGGCCATACCCATCCTTCCTACGCTTCGGATACAAATAATTTGATCATCGGTTTAGGAAAGATGAAAAAAGCCCCCTCTTTCTCCAGGAATTTAGTCTCAATAAAGTTTTCCCGTCCGATAAGGGCTATATGTAGTGGGTGATTTACCTAGTAATCGGCATTCTAGCAGCAACTTCACTACCCATTTTGAGTCTTATTAATGGATAAGAAAATCACTGTCTGATTCAAAACAAAAGTTGAAATAAATTAATACACAGAAGCAAAACAAAACATACTTGTTCTATGTGACCTTGTGGGAAATAGTAAACTCTTTCTCCATTTTTTGGAACATCCACTAATGGACCTGCACACATTCTCCATAACTCTGTGTACAATTCATCTTCACCTGAAACTTTTTCCACAATAAATTCAAAAGTAAATAATTTTTCAAAAAAAAAAACTAAATTCTTCAATAATAATACCAAAAATAAATAAATCAAACCTTGCAACTGATGAGACGTGTAATATTCTCTATTTTCCATGACTGTTCAACTTAACAAGAAAATTCCTAAACTTTTTTATGCTAAAAATTTGTATCTTTATCGGAAATAAAAATTCGATACAACATGAGAATAACTAACTTAAAATCTAACATTGGTCACCTTCTAAGTGACACAAAATAATTATTTCCTAGTTATTAAGTTAAACCCAATAAATAATAAAAATACGTGTTTTGGAGACCCTTTATAACGGACGAGTTTCAATTCCACTGCCGGCCGTTACAGTAACCGCCGTTAAAAATGGAAGCTGGGAAGTGAGAAATACAAACTTAACAGATTTTTGAAATATACTCTTTCACATGACAGGAATGGGGTGTGATTAAATATTTAATGATTTGGGATTAAAGTTTTGGTTATGAGGAAATATTTGGTAGGGAGTCTTCTCTCATTAAATAGGTGTTCGCACCAAGAAATTGAATTAGTCGGATCAATAAATAATAATCCTTTCGTTATAATATAAGGACTCGTTTAGTACTAGGGATATAAGATAATTAATTTTGAGACCATATTTAGTTGGAATAAAATTGTAATATAACTAATTTTAAAGTTAATTATTCTGAAATTGTAATATTATTTTATTCATGTGGGAGGATGGAATATTGATTTAGGGATAATTAATTTTGGGATAATTTGTTTCTAACCAAACGATCCCTAAGTATTTTACTTTTGTTTTTTGGTCTATTCCAAAAAATAATATTTTTTAATATATTTTAGTAAGTTGAAAATTCAAATATTTTATGAGATAAATTTATTACTACATGATTGAAAGAGTATATTTTAGTACATTATATACATCTTTAATTTAGGACCATCAAATTTAAGAATATCTCTTTATTTATTAATCACCATAACTAATCAAATTAAGACACTTAAATTAGACAAAATTGAAATTACAATTGTTAAACGAGAAAAAGAAAAGAGCATGAATTCACTGAGGAAGAAAAATGATAATTGAACTGCGAGGTAAACAACTAAACATACTAATTACCGAGCAATTTACACGTAGTTCAATTACTTTAATATGTCAAAAATAATTTTGTGATTTTGTTTATATACTTCCTCGATCTCAATCTATATGATGTAGTTTGATTGAGCGTGGAGTTTAAGAAATAAAAAAAACTTTTGAATCATGAGATCTAAAACAAAGCAAAGATATATGTATGGTTATAAATCATCTCGTTAAACATAAAAAATTAAAATTTAAAATTAAATTATTATCAAATAAAAAATATATCATTCTTTTTTGAATTGACTAAAAAAAAAAGTGTTTCACCTAAACGGGGACATTATAAGTAATAGGTAAGGTCTAAAGACTGATCATAAAGTGCGCAATGTGGATTTTACTACCTATTCTCTATTTTTAAGTAATTTAGACAATTTTGACATGCATAAAAACTATGAACGAGATGTGTAATGTGGTCCGAAAATCACTGTAAATGTAATTGTTAAATGAAGCCCAGCACTGCGGTCCAAGTCTCATAGCGCCGCGGCTCAATCCAGAGTCCAGCCATTGTTTGTGAACAGTAGTGTAATGTATATATTTGATATATATTAAAATTAATCTTGTTCCATAATTAGGATTGTAAAATTACCATAAGTGTATAGTTAGTCTCCTTATAGAATATGAATTTAGATGTAAAGTAGGAATATGATTCTACTATTGTAATTTATATAAATATATATCTTTCATCAATAAGAGATTAATTCTTTCAGTAATAAAACATTATACTATGTTATTCTATTTACGAAATTAAAAAAGTAAGAACAATTACACGAATGTTAACTTTGTTTAGGCGTTTTTCCATTAGAGAAAATGGAAAGAATAAGGACAAACCAATAGAATTACGTTTATATGCCTTCGTGTGTGTCTGCTCCTCTCTGTTAATAAATCATAAATAATAAAGCAACTAATTTGTATTATTATGTCTATTGCCTAACTTTACAGATTGACACCTGTATTTAATTAAAAACACAACCTGTATAATTATACTTTAGTGTTAGGATTTAGAACTAATAGTTTTTTAGTGAGTGTGACCCTTCGTTTGTTTGAAGATATAATATTCACACCTTAAATTATTTTAACGTACGAATACTTCATTAACTACTTAATTTATTAAGTTTTTAAAACCCTCAGACTATGCATGTTCAAGTACAACAAATAGACAAGAGCTCAATTGATTTTGAATTTGTCGTAAAGGATCTTATACATCTCACCATTTTTTAAGGTGAATTATTTTCTTTAGATATAACATTTGTATCAATGATAACATGTACGTACACATGTATATTTATATATAAACGGATATATATATATATATATCATCCTAGATCCTCTACTTTTTTTTTTTTTTTTCTGAAGGCATGGCCACTCTTTCTTTCGAGTCGCAAGACAGAACCCCGGTGACGTAATAGCCTCAAATCACGTCGTTAACTACACTTGGCTTGTGGCCGCGATGTTTCAACCAAAGAAGGTTTATGCAGGATCGAACTCGTCATGGCGGTCGCGTATTCTCTTCTACACCAACTTACCATAGGTTAGGTTGTTAGCTTACCATTTGTTCACTAACAGTGAAATTTAGATTTTAAAATAGGAGACGATGACACAAGGCATGACGTATAAACCATGGCTTCGATGTTTAATGTACTATATCTATTCACCACCAACAGCAGTGGTGTTCCTTTTGTTGCAAAAATGAAAAAACTAACTTTTTAGTACAAAAGAAAGTTAATTATATCATGCTAACAAACTAGAGAACAGTTTCATGCAACTTTAGTACTATGAATCTTTCTCTTGACCAGTATTATTAATTACTCCTACGTTTTTCTTTTAGAGGTTAGATGAGGCTCTAGAGTGGCAAATGAGTGATAAAAAATACGTTCATATTCTCCCTATCAGTGCCTGTCTTTGAGGGTCGAAAGAAAAAGTAAAAATTAGGTCCTATATATATTTAAATTTAGTGATAAACTCACTCTTATTTTTCAATCAAGATCTAACCTATTTAAATTAACTAAAAATTTAATATTCAAGCCAAATAAATTGTATTGATTCAAACTTCAATATATTAAAATTTAGAATAAAAAGTTATAACATTCAAGTGATGAACTCACTCTTATTTTTGACTCCATATCATGGACTTAAATGTACACCAGAAACAAGCAATGTGGTCACATCCTACGACACCATAAGAGCAGAAAAGCTTAATTAAAAACTCTAAAAAGTACTCTTCTATTTTCACTGGACTCCTTGACACATTCACACACCGTATTATCAAAGTCATTTGTTCCTTGTGACTTGAATCAGGAGTGCAATCAAGTATCACAGAAAAATATTTTGCTTGTTTGATTTTCTCAATGATTGCACTTCTGACTTTTGAAGCCAGCAAAGCTATCAGCTCATTTTGAATCTTATGGCTTAGATAATGATAGTGAATCTCATCATTTTGAATTCGTCGAAAATGTTCGCGCATTATTGGATCAAATTCTGCAACCATTTTCAATATACCTAAAAAATTACCATTATTTTCTTCATAAATTCTCTCTTTTGTCCCACGAAATGCAATATTATTTTTAGTAAGACATTTGACAACATAAATTATTCTTACCAAAACATGTTTCTAGTATTCCTTCTCTCTCCTAATTTGTTCTTGTATGCCTTTATCAATTGTTTCATTTTTTTCAATATGTTATGTAATTCAATCCAAGAACTCATGTTAGTTATGTGTTCAATGCAGTTTTCATGTTGTTTAAGCCTCTCACTAAGATGTTTCCAATCTCTAAGTTCTTCGTTTGCTAATTGGCTTCTACAACACATTGTCTTAAACAACTTACATTAACCAAAATACCTTATCCAATTCCTTTGAGTATACTAGCCATTTTCTATCATGTGTCTCCCCATTTGGTAACTTTCTCAAGTAATAAGTTGAGGAAAAATGTCTAAAACTTTCATCCTTGGGAAATTTGATATTATTATCTCTTGCAGGACCTTTTTCCACAAGTAAAGCTCTCATTTTTTCATCTAGATTATCCCAAATTCAAGGATAAAAATGTTTAAAGGAAAATTTGGTTCTACACCTCATGTTCAGTAACTTCATTATTACAAAGATAATCAAAATCTTCATTGTCAACATATTCATCTTCACCTAAGTCACCTATATGTGCATTAAAATCATTCTCAGTTCCTACTAATTCTTCCACATGATTTTGCTGTTCAGATTCATTGACTAAATCATTGTCAATTCGTACAAAATTTTCAACATGATTTTGCTGTTCAGATTCATTGACTAAATCATTGTCAATTCGTACAAATTTTTCAACATGATTTTGCTGCTCAGATTCATTGACTAAATCTTCAATTGAGTTATCAAGTGAACTATTTATTTTGTTTTGAATTTTTTTGTCCAGAACTCCCTTTTGAGATTGAGTTAATTCTTCTCTCTGTCTTTTTCTTTTTTGACTTCCAGATTGGTGTTTCTTAGAGAACATTGTTACTTGAAAACAGAAACAATATACAAGGAAAGTCAATGCAATTTTAATACTTCAAAGAATAAACAAAAAACAACATAATCTGGAATTTGAGAAATCCCTCTCCACAAAAACAAATTTGATATTTCCAAGAAGAAGAAAGGAATTGCACAGGGCAATTGCTAATAGAAGAAAAAGCGCAGGGCAAGAGGAGTGGAAGTGGAACAGATTGGTTTAGGGACTAGGGTTAATAGTTATACTAAATTTAATATAATACTAACTAAAAAAAAATTGGGCCCCTCTAAATTTTGGGCCCAGGGAAATTGCCCTTTTTGCCCCTGGGCAGGGCCGGCTCTGCTCCCTATATTCTGTAATTATTATTTTGGAGTAATTATGTAAAGTAGATATTCTCATATAATTAAGATTTGTAATTGTAAACAATTATATATATTGCATTAATGAGAAGACTCCAGACACGAAGAATTACACAATTCTACATGGTATCAGAAGTCAAATCATAATCTCACTCCTACCCTAAAAATCGGTGAACCGTCCCCCCCCCCCCCCTTCGTTTTGCAACGCCGAACAATCAATATTCATGGCTTCTCCTGAATGTTCCTCCTCCACCTACGACGTCACACATCCTCCTTCTCCCTCCTCCTCTCCTAACACCTTTCATCCGGCCTTTTTCATAATAAATATCAAGAACTTTATCCATTTGGTTCTTGATCAAGAGGATGGACAATACTCATCATGGGTTGAACTATTTCAAATACATGCTTGTGCATACAACGTCCTTGATCACATTGATGCCACCACACCTCGTCCACCCGACGTCGACAACCCGATGTGAAAGGGGCTAAATGCAATCGTCAAACAATGAATATATGACAACATATCCAAGAATCCAAGGATGTACTTCATACTATTATGTAGAAAGGTACTTCGACTCACGAATTATGAACAAGGCTAGAGGAAATCTTTCAAGACAACAAACACACATTTTGTAAGCTTAATGTTAACTTTGTGTTTTGAAACTCTTTATGCTTTCGCTTGAGAACGTAGGCTTAGCCAAGTTTCATTAAATTCTTATGTTATACTTTTTCTTTCTGTTTACTTTGATGTGATATTATGTGCATGTTAAGCACTAATATTCCGCTATAAGTAGAAATTCTAATTACCTATTTGGCCAAACTTTCAAAATCTATTCATTCCGAAAAGTGTTTTATCCTTTCAAAAATGCTTTTCAAACTCTAATGATTTTCTAATGGCCAACATTAAAGCACCATTTTGTGTTTGCCTACAAAAACAACAATATACCCAATAAAATCCCATAATGTGGGGTATAGGAAGGATAGAGTGTACACAGACTTTACCTCCATCTTGAAAGGTAAAGCGGCTGTTTCCGGGAGACTCTAAGCTCAAGGCAAAGCATAATCACAGGTAAAACATGCAAAGCAAATCAAGAGAATCAGTCAGACTCAGACTAGAAATTAAAGCATTATGAGCATACAAATAATAAAATCGAATATGTCATGATAGTACATTCTAACAACGTGAAGCAGTAGTTAACACAATTAAATAAGATAAACAAATTACACTAAAGAGCACATAGTAGCATGAATCAAACTACAGGGGGCCATAAAACACTAATGCGCCTATAAATGTGGTAAGCTAATCGAGCCTACAGTTATAACACTACACTATCATTTTGTATTTTGTGTTTGCCTAAATTTTCAAAATGCTTCTCAAGAAAAGCTACGTTTTTAAAATTTTAAAAAATAGTGTTTGAAACTAATCAAAAGCACTTTTCTAAATGTTTTACCAAACATCAAAAAATAAAATAAACACTTTTAGCTTCCCAAAAATTAAGCTGAATACGCTATAAGTTTTACTTTCACACCTTTAATCAAATATGATAAACAGCATTTAATAGACATCTAGGGTCCATAGCTCAGTGGTAGAGCATTTGACTGCAGATCAAGAGGTCACCGGTTCGAACCCGGTTGGGCCCTCTCATCTTTTATAGTTTTGATCTGTCTTAGATTCTTACGTTCTTCCAATAATTTTCTTACTTTTCTTTTACTTGACATGCCATTTGAGCAAATTTCCACTGCATATTGTTTGGCTTTAAGAGGTTTTTTCAGCTGATAACATATGTGAGTGTAGAGGCGAAGATAATTTCGTATTTATGAATTCTATAAAAGGTAACTTACTAAGTTATGAATAGATTATTTATGTTATATTAAGTAAATTTCAACTATAGTGCAACTTTACAATCAAACTTGAGTACTAACTCGTTCAACAGTTGCAGAATGTATACTCCTCGTTGCATTGTTTGTTAATGGGCAATTAGGGCCATCAACATGAATGAAATAGTCAGCTAAATTTATCCATATAAAATTTCATAAATAGCTATAGCTCAGAGCGTAATTATGAAATATAGCTATATTTTTCTTATTTGCGAAATGTAGCTACAATTGTTGTATCAGGCAGCAGTATCAACTGTATCGGAGGTGGGGTATCTGGTGGGTATCAGTTGTATTAACACATATTGTATCAGCTGAAACTCATGAAAGAGTTGTATTAGTTCATACAGTTACAGATGTGTATTATGTATTTGCTACAAAATCTAAAATGTAACTACATTTTATAATTTTTTAGAACTATAGCTAGGTGTCATAAATACAGTTGAAATATTTGACACGCACCGTAATTTTCCTTTTTCTACAGAATTATAGAAAATTTAAAAAGAACAACCGTACAAATTTGGGCTGGCTAGTGGGCCAATTTAGAAGCTCTTCTCAGGGCAGTACTGGCTATCATAAAGTATAGGAATTGGCCCATTTACAACCTCAAGTTTTGGACTGTCTGCTTTGTTATTTGGGATTTTAAATTTTTTGCCAGTCAATTAAAAATAATTCACCGGCATAATTTTACGGTTTTAGCCTTCACGACAGACAAAATAAAGGAAGCAAGATTAAGATGGTTCGAGCATTTGAATAAGAGGTGTGAGAGGTTGATTATAGCGGGTTTTAGGAGAGGTAGAGATAGACCGGAAAAAAAATTGGGATCGGTGGGGTGGGGTGGGGGCGTTATTAGATAGGACATGTCTTATCTTCAGCTTATTGAGGAAATGAACCTACATAGGAAGATGCGTAAGTTGAGGATTAAAGTAGAAATGTAGTAGGTAGCCGAGTGTTTTCGTATTTTTATGTGGGAGAGGCAGGGGGCTAGTCTCATCTGCTCATCTTCTCCCATTTAGTATTAGTAGTATTATTTAGTATTCACATAGTATCTTATTCTTTATTTCTTACTACCAATGTTAATTGGTTTGCTTTATTTATCTTACTATTTTAATGTAGTTATTTTTCTTTAATCCTGCTTTGGTTACTTCTTATATATCCAGAATTTATCGAAAACAACCTATTTACCCAAAAGATAGGTGTAAGGAATTGATGAGGTCTACGTACATCTCATCCTTCCCAAATCTACCGTACTTGTGGAATTAACTATGCATGTTGTTGTTCTTAGCCGTCGTCAGTATATATACTCGGTCTTTTTAAAAAAATTATAAGGTTAAAATTTATAAGAAATAAAAATCAGCATTATTTTTTACTGTGGACTTTGTTGGAATGCGGTATAGCGTAAAAAACCCTTATTATTTTACCCAATAGTTTGGGAAAATAATCAATGAAAACAAATTTATCTTATATTTACTTTTATTTTTGGGTTTATATCGTTCAGTATATAGAACTTAGGTCGACTAACTCAAATTCACGTCAGGTAGGCCTACCAAGGAGGTAAAATGCTTCCTAAAAGAAATTCTCTGTGTTCTAAATAATACTCATAAATCCTAAATTTTAACAAGAAAATAAATAATGCAAATTTCCTGTTTCTTTCTTTAATTTTGAGTTTTCTTTCTTCAAAGAGCCATAAAAGTCTTCATGATGATTTTCTTTAATAGGAATTATTCTATTCACATGCAATGTAAAAAAATAGTAACGTCTTGTATACTCAGGAGTAGGGTTGCACAATAGGGTAAAATCGGACCGATCTGTACTGAATCGAGGACCGAATATTCAGAAAATTAAAAGCGAAGACCGGATCGAATTTATCGATCCGATCCACGTCTTTTTCGTTCCGGTCCAGTTATATGGATCGAATGGACCTTGTAAAAACAAGAAAACCTTTCGGATTTTTCGATTTGGTCGAACTGAAGGTTGTGTAACAATTGATGGTGGTAAGTGGGTATAGAATGTCGGCGAGAGGATGCTGAGTGTATTGGTACCAACCTTGACCGATGAAAGTAGCTCAAGTGGCCGGAAACCTGTTGGCGGCAGCTAGGGTTTGCTGTTGAAATCGACATGGCCGCCGTCGCTAATGGGGAAGATTCGATGCACGGGGTAGTGTAGAAAGAACGGGAAGGTGATGGTGGTCACAGTGGTATTACCCACTCCCGTCGAATCTACCTCAGGTCGCCGGAAAATGCTCAAACGCCGCCGGAAGTTTTTCAATTTAAAAATAGAATTTTTCGATCTGAAAATTGGAGGCTACGAACTGTGAATCAAATAAGGAGGGTACTTATATATATATATATATATATATAAAGAAAAATATGGACCGGACCGAAACCCGAAAATATAAATTAAAATAATTAAGGATCGGACCAAAACATACCGGTCCGATCTGAACACGGTCGATCCGATCCTTTTTTTTTTGTCCGGACTGAATTTTGTGCAACCCTACTCACGAGAGAAAAGACGAGACGCTGATAATAAGAGAACTTTTACATGACTGGTTATTACATGTCATGTACTGTTTTTTGAAGCTATCTAATTAAATTAGACAGGATTTTGCTGTTTGTTTTTCTTGCAGTACCTTGACTCAAGTCAAGTGACATGAGCGTGATAAGGCTAAGATGAGCGATATGATTTTTCATGAAATAGGAAATGAAAATTATTTTTTTCACACAAAAAATATGAATAAGTGATTGTCTGATAATGAGCAAGAAGTATTAATCTTTCTGCTTAACATGATAAATTGAACTCATTACTTTAAACCGTCTTTGTTGTTATATAGGTTATCTTGACTTAATAATGTAAAAGTACTAAACTCTATTAATAAACATACTCAGGGCCGTCTTTGGATCCGTGTGAGGTGTGCTACCGCACAGGGAGGCCCGAAAAATAAAAAAAATTAGGACCCCTTTTTTCATTTTTTATTTAGTATTAGTCAGAATTTACTGTAAAGACCCATAATTCACAGGTCTTAGCCCAATTAAGAGTCCACTTTTATGAATTAGAACAACGCCTCCAAAATATTTGAGACGACCCTGAACATACTAAAAAGGTAGGAGTAGATCCACAATATAACACGTGGTTCATGTGAATTCAGTAACTTGCTCATTACCCTATATATGTACATATCGTAAGAAAATTATTAGAGCCGAGGGTCTATCGAAACCTGTATTTCTGCCCACAAAGGTAGAGGTGAATGATGTCTGTGTAAATTTTACCCTCTCCAGACTCTACTTTTTGGGATTACACTGAGTATGTTATTGTTGTTATAATAAGAAAATCACTAAATGCTTATAAATATAAGTTTATGAACTTAATTATTATTAAAAATAAATTTAAGATTGTCAGAAACCTATAAATTTCAAATCTTAAATATGTCCGGTAAATAGGTTGAGAAAACCAACATATCAATTGGATTATGGAACATATTTAACATGTCTTCAGATTTGTTATTGGTAGGAGATGGAGAGTGATTAACGGTTGCCTATTACGATCAGCCGTTAATCATTTTGTTTTTCACTTCTAATAAAATATAATCTTTGGGACACTTCCACTTTTTGACTTTGTTCTTAATATGTTTGTTTCTTATAGGAGAATACACTCCCCCTGGAACTAAATACCACATTTTTTACAGTCACATGCCATGTTACAACCACAATATCTACTCATTTTTCACTTATTTTATTGAAAATATTTATTAAACGTAAAATAAAGTAAATTCTATTAATTATGAATCGAATAATTAAGGCCCCACACGTAAGAAATCTTGTTTCCACACGCGTAGTGCCAAGGATCAAAATTTCTTTAATGGAAGAGATATTGGTACGTATACGAATTGTTTGAGACGTAAGGTAATAGACGGTTATTGGCCAAATGACGAATGATTTCAAGTTGATAAATGAAGGAAGAAATGTATAATGTGTAAAGATGAAATGAATCAGAAATCACCAAGAAACCGAGAAGGACCGCGACTCCTCCAAGTAAGGGCAGCGGCTCCTCCTTTGAAGGGTCGCGACTCTAATTGACGTTTCAATTCCAGTAACTCACTTGAACTGAAGGGCAGCGGCGCCTCCCCGAAGGGCCGCGACTCTAATTGACGTTCGGTTCGGTGAGTTATCGAACCGGGCGGCCGCGACTCTCTCCGGCGGCCGCGGCTCCTCGACTGTTCAATCCGTTGGAAGTGAATTAAAAACCGATTCTTGGGCTGACTTTGGAGTATTTACTCTCTATTATTTTGCTCATGAATTCAGTCATTACTTGGCTGAATTGTAACTCCAAATTCAAGGCATTAACATGACATTCATGGCCATTACTTAGCCATTTGGAGGATCATCATCTACACACTATAAAATGAGACACAAGACTCATTTGGAAACAAACTTGAAATCTGAAACACTTTATCCTCTCTTGCAATCATAAAACACTCAAAGATCTTTCTTCCAAAGCAAACACTTGAGTTTCCTTTGCTCATTTGTTTGATTGCTGTTTTATCTTGCGAGATAAGTTGTCATTACAACCGTTGAAAGGATATACGGGACAATATTATCTTAAGGATAGATCAAGAATTTGGTCGACTCAGCAAACCCACATATTTGATCATTTTCAGATTTCTAACAAATAGTTGTTGTTGTTTTTTTTCCGTTGTACACTTACCACTCACAAGCTTAAGATAATATTGGCTATTTCAACAACAACATGACTGGACAAGATCAACTCAACCAATTCAACACTGAAAATTCCACCGATGCTCAAGGCAATCCCATTGTCGTCAATCCCACTACTCAAGGCACTAACGCTGCCTTCAACTCCATTGTTGTTGGCACTCCTAGTGTCACCACTGATCATGGCATTTCTAATGTGTTCCCAACTACTGCTTTTGACACGTCAAGTGCCACTGCCACTGTTTTTGGTATGTCAAGTGTCACTGCCTTTGGCACAACCAATGCCTCAACTGCTGCTCCGGGCACTTATAGTGCCTTTGCTCCTACCCAAGGCGTCAACAACAACTATACTCCTGTTGGAGGCATTCACAATGCCTTTGCAACTCCTCAAGGGGGCGCTACTGCCCCAACACCTGCTGGTTTTCACCATGAACGTCCTGAAAAGTTCATGGGTGCTCACTTTAAGAAATGGCAGCAAAAGATGCTGTTTTTCCTGATGGTTATGAGAATGTCACGTTTCCTAACCGAAGATCCTCCACTAGTTGGGGAAGACGTGGACCCTCAGCCAAATAATTTGGCGGGAGGGGGCCAAGGTAACTATGTCACTGACGACATGATGATGGTTCACGAAGCATGGAAATATAGTGATTTCATGTGTAAGAACTATATTCTAAACAGTTTGTCCGATCCACTATACACGGTATATTGCACCGTTGAAACTGCCAAGCAGTTATGGGACAAACTTCAGAAAAAGTATAATACCCAAGATGCGGGTAGTAAGAAGTTCATCATTGGGAAGTTTCTAAAATTTCAAATGATGGACAACAAAAGTGTGACATCCCAAGTCCAGGAATTCCAAATGATTGCCAATGAACAATTCTTGGTTGGGGCATTAATCGGGAAGTTTCCTCCCTCGTGGACTGAGTTTATGAACTATCTAAAACTCAAAATGAAGGAGATGACCCTAGATGAACTATTGTCAAACTCCAGATTCAGGAAGACAATAAGAAGGCTATGCCAACAGAAAAACAACCCGTTGAGGCTAAGGCAAACCTGACGGAAGTCAAAGGGAACTCAAGCAAGAAGCGGAAGTTCCAAAAGGAAGGCAAACCCCAAACAACTGAAAAGTTCAAGGGAAATTGTAACCACTGTGGTATAGTTGGTCACATGGCCAAAGACTACCGCAAGATCAAACGTGAGAATAAGGCCAAAGGCAAGGCCAATGCTAACATCGTTGAAGACACGCTCGTCAACGATATGATTGAAGAGTTCTCAGCGGTAGTTCTTGAAACTAACCTCGTTGAGAATCCGGTGCAATAGTGGCTAGACACAGGTGCTACCCGTCACATATGTTCCAATAAAGAAGCCTTCTCCACTTATACACCAGTCTCATTGTCGCGCCCATTTTCGACCGCGACTTTCTTTTCTAAAATAGCGAATCTCCTGCTTAAGTGAAAATGTTAGAAAATAAATAATAAAATGCTAAATCGTTAAAAAGTGCTTAAAGGTGCTAAAAGATTAATTTTAAAGCTAAAGGGTGCTAAAATTGCAAAAGATGCTAAAGTTAAAAGGGGTGCTAAAATGCTAAAGGGTTGCTAGAATGCTAAGGGTTCGCGGAGTCGCCACCTAATTAATTTGGGTGAATTAGGACACCTAAATGTTTAACTAGTTTAAAGTAAAACATTAACTCCATTTTATGGTCTGCTAAACTTAGTGAGATTCTGGGTAAGGGTTCTTTATTAATCTAGAGGGAAGGGGTTAGGCACCCTCTAAGATCCGCTAACTTGCGGTTGTCCTGCCAAACCTAGGGTAATTATTATGCTATTGAAAATGCATGTTTGAAAGATATTTTAATAGAAAGTATTTTTTGGCAAAAGATTAATAAGATTAGTG
This sequence comes from Przewalskia tangutica, assembly GCA_029844215.1. Classification (NCBI taxonomy): domain Eukaryota; kingdom Viridiplantae; phylum Streptophyta; class Magnoliopsida; order Solanales; family Solanaceae; genus Przewalskia; species Przewalskia tangutica. The sequence continues at coordinate 71,962,729 of CM056740.1, read as the reverse complement.
TTATAAAATGCGTGTAAAGTTTAAAGCATGCCTTAAATAATATATAATGCAAAATAGATCATTTGACTAAATGTACACATTTGCCTGCCTTGATTAGTATAACACATGCCATGGGGTTTTCTTAATATAAAAAAATAAGATTTTTATATGGGTGCTATAGCAAATGGGTTAGAACTCTTGAAAATAATATCATAGCTACATATGATTAATTATGCAAGTTAAGATTATTGAGTGGTTTATTATAAATGCTAAACAATGTATGGCGTGCCTAAAGTAATTAACTTAAGGGAAGCAAAATTAAATTAATTTCTATTTATTGATTCAAGGTTTGACTATTCTAAGTATTCTATTAATTACAAAATTAAATAATTAGGCAACAAATTTCAAACAAATAATATAGAGGGTGGATATGATCGCAGCTTCCAAGATGCGTGGCGACATCGTCTTATCCTATTTTGTCTTAGGAATTTCTGAAGCGGGAATGCAAATGCGGGTGCGGGTTGCCATTTGAAATGACTTGCGATGAGTCTCGCCGTGAAACTCTTTATTTTGCTCCGGCGCGTGCCCTTCTCCGGCGGCGAACCGAGGCAGCGTATCAAGTCGTCGGTACACTCGACGGGTTTCGGGTTTGCGATGCGAATAGAAAGGCAAGGTTTATTTGTTGGTTTCTTTGCTGGAACTAAAAAGGAAGGGATTCGAACCTCCTATTCTTGCGATGCTAAGGGTCTGGATGCTAAGCCCCCTTGACTCCCGACGCTCTGCTGTTCTCGATTCTTCTCCTGACTGAGTTCTGTTCTAATGCCCGTACTGGTTTTGCCCTCCAAACTTCATGTCCTGCTGCCTGCTCGCATGTGTAAAACGATTGCCCCCCTGACCCTGCTCTATTGTGCTCTTCCTCTATGTTCTATAACATTCGAGTGAATTTTCTGGATTCAGAAGGTGCTGGCCTTTAAACGATGACCCTGCCTATTGCATGTATAAGAGGATTAATTTATAGTTAGGATTTTGGGTTCCAAGTTGGGTAAGTAATCAAGGCACGATTCTGGAGGGATTTCGTTCGATTCGTACTCGATTTTGTGCTGATTTTAGTACTGATTTCGAAGCGGGATTTGGGTGCTGGTTATGGTAAGGAATCCTTCTGATTTGGTTTGGTTAAGGTAGGAAATCGTTGGCTGGGTGTGTGGGTAAAGGAAAAGGAAAATCGTCGGATTCTCAGGCGAGAATCACGGCGACGAAGGCGTGAGGTGAAGGCGGCGATTGCTAGGTTTAGGGTTCGTTTCTTTCTGGTTTGTTTTAGGGGCTAAAGAGCACGATGAAGGAAATAAAGGGCAGATGGGCGGGTCGCGGTTTTGGGCCAGGAATTTGTTGGGCTGCGGGTTTATGGGTCGCTGGGAGTGGGCTGATGGTATTAATTTAAGAGTTAATTAGCTAGTTTAATTTAAGTGGGTTATTAGTGTTAGGTAATTAATTAGGCTTTTAATTAGTGGTAAATTAATGGACTAATGTGATTAAATTATTTAGGTGCTTCATTAATCTATGTTTGAGATAAAAATAAAGACGGACGCGCTACTTAACTAATGCTTAATACTTTAGAATGCGGCGCTATTATTTAAAATCTTATTATTGTGCATTATTGCGAAGTTAAATTAAAATTGAATTGAGTTTAGATTAAATTATTTAAATGCTAAATGCAAGTATGATATTTAAGAATTGTTTAAGGCTTTTATAAATGCGGCGCTATTAAATGCATATAAAAAAATTGATTTTTGAATTACAAATGATTATGGAATTCTCCTGCGTATTAATAAATGCGGCTATGTTACTTGACACGACGTTATCGCTAAATTATTTATTTTAAGCATTTATTAATTATTTAAGAATTACGACAAAGCTTAAAGTCAATTAATGCGGGCGCGAGACTCTAAGTGCTTGAAACTCTACGTAAGATGCGATGCCATTATTAAATTAATTATTAATGCCTGTATTTATGTTTTATTGTTGTATTTTATTATAAAAATCCTAAAAAATTATTTTACAAAATTAGTGTAATTTTATGGTTAATGGCTGGACGGGAGGTCAAAATTGGGTGTCAACACTCATACAAGAAGATGTTCATGGGTAACAATTCTTCTTCGGAGGTACTGGGGGTAAGAAAAGTGATCTTAAAGATGACGTCCGGGAAGGAACTAACTCTGAAGGAAGTGATGCACATTCTAGATATTCGTAGAAATCTAATTTCTGGACTATTGTTAGTAAATGTTGGTTTTAGGCTAGTGTTAGAGGCTAAAAAAATTGTAATCACTAAGAATGGAACTTTTGTATGTAGTGTCAATGATCAAAATTTCTTTAATGGAAGGGTCGCGGCTCTCGTGGCGTTTGGTTCGGTGAGTTATCGAGGCCGAAGGGTCGCGACTCTCTCCGGCGGCGCGACTCTCGACTGTTTCAATCCGTTGGAGGTGAATTAAAAACTGATTCTTGGGCTGACTTTAGAGTATTTACTCTCTATTATTTTGCTCATGAATTCAGTCATTACTTGGCTGAATTGTAACTCCAAATTCAAGGCATTAACATGACAATCATGGTCATTACTTAGCCATTTGGAGGATCATCATCTACACACTATAAAATGAGACACAAGGCTCATTTGGAAACACACTTGAAATCTGAAACACTTTATCCTCTCTTGCAATCACAAAACACTCAAAGATCTTTCTTCAAAAGCAAACACTTGAGTTCCCTTTGCTCATTTGTTTGATTGTTGTTTTATCTTGCGAGATAAGTTGTCATTACAACAGTTGAAAGGATATACGAGACAATATTATCTTGAGGATAGATCATAAATTTGGTCGACTCAACAAGCCCACATATTTGATCATTTCCAGATTTCTAACAAATAGTTATTGTTGTTATTTTCCCGTTCTACACTTACCACTCACAAGATTAAGATAATATTGGCTATTTCAACAACAACATGACTGGACAAGATCAACTCAACCAATTCAACACTGAAAATTCCACCGATGCTCAAGGCAATCTCATTGCCTTTAATCCCACTACTCAAGGCACTAACGTTGCCTTCAACTCCACTGTTTTTGGCACTCCTAGTGTCACCACTGATCATGGCATTTCTAATGCGTTCCCAACTACTACTTTTGGCACGTCAAGTGCCACTGCCACTGTTTTTGGTATGTCAAGTGCCACCGCCACTGCCTTTGGCACAACCAATGCCTCAACTGCTGCTCCGGGCACTTATAGTGCCTTTGCTCTTACCCAATGCGTCAACAACAACTATACTCATGTTGGAGGCATTCACAATGCCTTTGAAACTCCTCAAGGGGGCTCTACTGCCCCAACACCTGCTGGTTTTCACCATGAACGTCCTGAAAAGTTCATGGGTGCTCACTTTAAGAGATTGCAGAAAAAAATGCTGTTTTTCCTGACGGTTATGGGAATGTCACGTTTTCTAACCGAAGATCCTCCACTAGTTGGGGAAGACGTGGACCCTCAGCCATATAATTTGGCGGGAGGGGGCTAAGGTAACTGTGTTGCTGATGACATGAGGACGGTTCGCGAAGCATGGAAACATAGTGATTTCATGTGTAGAAACTATATTCTAAACAGTTTGTCCGATCCACTATACACGATATATTGCACGTTTAAACTGCCAAGCAGTTATGAGACAAACTTCAGAAAAAGTACAACACCCAAGATGCGGGTAGTAAGAAGTTCATCGTTGGGAAGTTCCTGAAATTTTAAATGATGGACAACAAAAGTGTAACATCTCAAGTCCAGGAATTTCAAATGATTCTACATCACCTGTATTTGGAAGAATTAAAGCCCAACGAACAATTCTTGATTGGTGCATTAATCGAGAAGTTTCCTCCATCGTGGACTGAGTTTATGAACTATCTAAAACTCAAAATGAATGAGATGACTCTAGATGAACTTATTGTCAAACTCTAGATTCAGGAAGACAATAAGAAGGTCATGCCAAAGGGAAAACAACCCGCTGAGGCTAAGGCAAACCTGACGGAAGTCAAATGGAACTCAAGCAAGAAGCGGAAGTTCCAGAAGGAAGGTAAGCCCCAAACAACTGAAAAGTTCAAGGGAAATTGTAACAATTGTGGTATAGTTGGTCACATGGCCAAAGATTGCCGCAAGCTCAAACGTGAGAATAAGGCAAAGGCAAGGCCAAGACTAACATCGTTGAAGACACGCTCGTCAACGATATGATTGAAGAGTTCTCAGCGGTAGTTCTTGAAGCTAACCTCGTTGAGAATCCGGTGCAATGCTGGCTAGACACAGCTGCTACACGTCACATATGTTCCAATAAAGAAGTTTTCTCTACTTATACACCAGTCTCAGACAAGAAGTTGTTCATGTGTAACAATTCTTCTTCAGAGGTACTGGGGGTAGGAAAGGTGATCCTAAAGATGACGTCCGGGAAGGAACTGACTCTTAAGGAAGTGATGCACATTCCAGATATTCGTAGAAATCTGATTTATGGACCATTGTTTGATTGTTGTTTTATCTTGCGAGATAAGTTGCCATTACAACCGTTGAAAGGATATACGGGACAATATTATCTGAAGGATATATCACGAATTTGGTCGACTCAGTAAGCCCTCATAATTGATCATTTCCAGATTTCTAACAAATAGTTATTATTGTTATTTTTCCGTTCTACACTTACCACTCACATATTTCCTGCACTAATTGCATAATATATATAATCATAAATCGAGTCGAACTTTAAAGTTTATGAGGTATGAACTTGTCTTCTAACTCATAATTTATTCCGCTACTGAATTCACAATTTAATAACTATACATGCTTAATAATTTTCTCAATATAAATATAAAATTTAAGTAAAAGTTATTGGCATAAGGTTAATTTTCTTTATATTCTTTTTTATATTCAATTTTACGTCAATTTATCGTAGTTAGCAGAGCCGTCTCAAACATTTTGGGGGCTCTGTTCTAATTTAAAAGTGAGTCATTAATTGGGCTAAGACCTGCGAATTATGGACATTTACAATAAATTTTAGCTAATACTACTTAATAAAAAATGAAAAAAGGGTTCTAAAATTTTTCATTTTTCGGAGGGACCCTGTTCGGTAGCACACCTCGCACGAGTTCAAAGACGGTCCTGATAGTTAGGTAATGAATTAAGGTGAAAATATACAAAAGTTAATCATGGATAAATGAGAAAAGTGTATAAAAATACATGTTGCATATTTATTAGTGTAGTGTAAGCACTGGTAGAGTCGTTTGGCATGTGAAAATATATATTGTTATTATAACGTAAAAATTATAATATAAAAATTAATTATTGATAAATATTTAATGAATATAGTTTTATTGGTATGTTCGATTCATTGAACTAAAAATAGCACACACAGGGTATAACTCATATCTTAAGGACTTTTGAGAGAAGAATTTTGAAGAAGAATATCTTTATAATTTTTTTTATCTCTAATTCGGTGTCCGGTATTCGTATTGGGGTCCGACTAATCCAAATTTGTGCCGGTAATTCCACATTAAAAGGTAAAACACTCCCTAACAATGATGACTTCATACCCGATAGATCATTTTATTATTTTATCCCTTGTTGAGTGTGATATTAAAAAAAGTTCCACATTTTATTTCGAAATGGTTTCCTTTGTGCCACGCTTGAGAGTATTCTTTTAATTGTAATTCTATCATATCTATGGCCTAGCATCAGATGCATTATTCCAACGGTCTAATCACTTAAAATTTTGTATTCAAATTTTCAAAACAACAACTTGCAGAAATTCCTGCCTCCTCACTCCTCAGCACACATTTCATTTTTTAATTTTATAATTACAATATTCTATAGTCGGTATTTATTGATTTGATTAATTTGAATTCGTGTCGTAATACCCATTTAACACGGAAATACAAGAGGAAATAACTGTTGAGTTTTGATATTGGTGAATGAGAAATGATGAGATGAAAATTAAAGGGAGTAAAAGACTTTTTTGTCCCACATCGAAAAAAGAAAAGGAAAGAGGTGTATATATTACATTACACCTTATCTAGTTGCTAAAAGAGTTGAGAGGACAAGGACCCCTCGCGCCGTCGTGGTCGCTCGGCTTCGGATTCGGATAAATCCAAATGGATCGACCCAAGACTCACGACCGACCCGTCCGGTTTAAGTCCTTTTTCTTTTCGAATTTCCCTCCAAAATTTTGGTGACTATTCTGAATGGTTGCAAACATTCAGAATCAGTATCTTAAGTCTGTGTGATATACTACTGTTGAGTGGTTCGCTACTACCGAAATTTGGAGTTGGTAAGATAATCGTTCTATCCTGGGAGACGATATTCCATTAACCTCGAGTACTGTGAGGAGAATAATTTCCTTAAGGACACACTTTGAACTAAGTGGACTCGATTATATTCTGAAATTATTTTTCAAAACAGATTCTGTTTTCGTTTACTGTTTCATGATCAATTTACTGTTAAGTAATGTTTATACCATGTAATCTGTTTTACTAAGTGTTTAACATATTGTGTTGAAATGTTATTTAATCGAATACACATTATTATTCCAACAATAACATTCACTGGCCATTTTTCTACCTTGTTTCACCTATGAGCTTTAGAACTCCATGACAATAGCTTTATGTAGGATTGAAAAGTGATTATTTCTTAATTGTACTTGGAATGCTATCTACTGGGAGTTTCACTTTTAAAATTTAAAATTCCACGATATTGACTATTTTTCAAATACAGGATTATAAAGTTATTATTTGTGAATTTTACTTGACGCTACCCATCAAGAGCTTCACCTGTGAAATTTCAAAATTCATGACGGTGATTATTTTTCAATTACAGGGAGATTATTTGTGAATTTTACCCGAAATGCTATTTTACCGTAAAAAAATTATTTTCCATAAACTCAAACTCAAGACTTTTCGATAAGGGTGAAAAAATTATATTCATTCGACCACGTCCAATGGTGTTAAATAAACTTATAAAAGAGAATAATTTCTTGATTATTTTCATTAATGTAATAGGTTTATATAACATGATATATAATAGTAAATCTAGCCTATAATTATGAAAATCAAATATATATTATTTTAATACTACAGATTACTACCATAATTACATATGTACAATATTACTAATAATATCAAGGAATATACGTAGTATATTAGGAATATACGTCGTATATTAGGAGTATACATATAGTACTACTCCCTCTGTCCCAATTTATATGATACACTTTCCTTTTTAGTCTGCCCCAAAAAAATGATACATTTTTTTATTTGACAATAATTTAACTTTAAATTTTACCTTTTACACAGAGATGATCTATAATCACACAAATATATTTAATTTGTTTTAGACTATAAGATTTAATTTTTTTTTTTTTTTTAAACTTCATGTTTAATCAAATTAAATCATATAAATTGTGACGGAGATTGAGTAATTAATTTTCATTCAGTACACCTACTCCCAAGTCCCATCCGTGACTCCCTTGAATTTAGCTAAAAGATTCTTCTGTCACTAACTATTTGTACTCATATATAAGCACGCATTCTCATAAATTAAACTATACAAACAAATTAAACCCCCACCAATTAATTTCTCTTCATTCCTCAAACAAAATTTGTTTTCTTCAATGGGGAACTGCAATTGCTCAATGAAAGCAGTAACAGATTCAAGAAAATCAGGATTAAATTTTGCTCGTGTAATGACAGATTCAGGTGAAATATTAAACCTTAAAGGCCCCAAATTAGTTCGACAAGTCCTAAATGAATTCCCAGGTTACAATATTTTCAGTTCAAATCGTTTGTGTTCACCATTACATGATCAAGAATTGCTTCTTGATGGACAATTTTATTATCTTCTCCCTGTAATTGAAAAAGAAAAAGAGCCCATTTTAGAAGGAGAAAAAACAGAGCCAATTCGAGTTTGGTCGACCTTGACGAAAGGATCAGCTATGGAAGTTTTGCCAGCTCAACGACAAGGTTCGTTTAGTTTGTTTCATTTTATCTGATACTTTTTTTCCACCTTTTTATAACCGGTTTTATTGCTTGGACTTTCCGAAAATGTTGTGTTACCTTGCATTGACAATATATTTGAAGAGTCCGAACAACATAAATAACTGGAAACTTTATATCCATAACTCGCTATATTGTTCAGACTCTTTGAAAATATCACTTAATACAAGTCGGATCCTCCAAAAATGCACTATTTTTGGAGAATTCGGCATGCACCCGTTCAAAGAATTTGAGCAAGATAGATAATTGGAAAGTCATTTTTGGAGGATTCAACACTCATCTATCGATATTTTCGAAGAATTCGAACAACATAAATAATTAAAAACTTTTTAATTAACTTTTGGTTTGCTTGTGTAGTTATAGAAATATTGATATTTTTAAGACCATAAATTTTTAAATTTATCTTTCTTTCTTTCTTAAATTTGGGTCGTGAAAAATCGACATATAAAATGAAATGTAAGGTAAAATGAGTTTGAGTGCTTTAACTTTATTTTTTATGTTTATATCTGAAGTTTGAATTTATCACACAAATGCTAAGTTTTAAATTCGAACAAGTATGTCTATTCATGAAATAATTAAGGTGACTGTTCAGAATACCCTTCGTTCAACTCTACAAATTCACGACTTCTTTGAGAAGTGGTGAAGCCAATTTGCAGTATACTCGGTGGAGCCAGGATTTTTGCTAAAGAGATGTAAAATATAAAGAAGTAAGCACACGAAGAAGTCAACAAGATTCAACCTATACTATTGTACATACACAAAATAAATGGTTCATGCTCCCTCCCTAAATCACATATATTAGTGTTATATTTTTCTTCAATACAGATGTATGCACCCAAGGTCATCGTATCTATTAGCGAATAGGTTGAAATGAAGGATTTCTAATGGAAGGGAGCAGGCAAAGTCTAGCTGTCTATTCTCTCCCTTAAGTTATTCTTCAAATATTCACAATATATATAATTGTACAAGGAGGATTCCTAATACTGTAAGAATCCTGAACTACCTTAAATACATGTCAATAATAAATACAATACATACTGTGAATAATTGAAGAATATTCGCTAATAGTATCATATAATGCAATGATCATTGGGTGTACCTTTTTTTTGTGAGTTTAGGAGTTCAAATCTATTGTCTATTTTGTTGAAGTGGTTAAATTTATATAACCGGATCCACTGCTACGTAACATTGCACCCATCTTCTCGAAATCCTGAATTCGCCTCTGCCTCTTGCCCCCCCCCCCTCCCCCATCTCCCGCCCTGGCTGTATATATAGTGGCTTCATTTTAAATTCTTTTAAATAATATGCCGGAAATTATCTCTTTAAGCAAAGTCGGTTTAACGTCTAACCTTATTCTTATCTTTTTGATTTTCTATATATTTCTAACAGGTGTTTGGAGAGTGAAGCTAGTTATCAATCCACAACAATTAGAGGAAATTTTTTCAGAGGAAGGAAATACAGAGGCATTAATTGAGCAAATGAGAATAGCTGCAACTACAAGCTCAGTTTCAAAGCATACAAGGAGTACTTCTTGTGGAGTAAATTGGAAATCTACTCTTCCTAGTGTATTCAAATTGCCCAATGAAAAGCAAAATAAAATACTAGCATTTGATTAATCTTCCACTAGCCCTAGATGATGGTGTGGACCCACGCGGCTCGAATTCGAATTAGTAGCGAAAAAATGGAACCATCGTCATAGAAGGTAGATTAGATTCGACCATGTATAAGATTTTAACTAAGATCTTTGTTAATAAGATCAAAATATTAACTAGAACTAGTTCCTCTACTTAAGGGTCTCTACTATACTATACTAAATATATTAGTGATTTGGCACAACAATAGCGCGGACATGATTTTCACCGAGGCGATTCAACATCTGCTATACATAATTTGAACCTTATATATGATGTGATTTTCTGTCCCTCTAGCTCTGTCCCTGTTTGACAGCCCAAGAAAAATGATCAACCTGCTCTAATGAGGGGGGGAAATGGAGCCTTAGATTTTTATCTATGTTGTTAACGTGATCTCTAAGGTAGTTTTAGGAATTTAAGTGGCATTTTGTTATGCCTCTTTGTATGGTGAATATTATTTTGCTATTGGAAAGATAATTGTGTTTAGCTTGATCTCCTGTTTTCTGCTTCATTTCTCTTCCTAGTTTAATTTTCCATACAAAAGTATCACTCATCTTTTTTAAACCATCTGGTATTCTAAACCTACTAACTAAACTAACAGATTCATAACGCCCGCGTACGATCCATTTAAACTGGAAGCACACTGCTAAAATTTCTTCATTAATTCCTAGGACTCGAGATCAACGCCAAAGCTAAGATTTGTACAATAACATATCCAGTGTAATCCCACAAAGTGGGGTCTGGGAGAGTAGAGTGTACGCAAACCTTACATAGGTAGAGAGGTTGTTTTCGAGCCAAGACTAAGATTTGTGACATATATTAATCAAAAAACATGTACATCTTTGATGTGATCTATTAATCTAAACTCTAAAGTAAGCAGAAAAAGATATATTTTGCAGGAGTTGGAGAGCCGTGGCGCTGACCATTGGGGCTGCGGCGCTAACGCTGAAGAAGTGCTATGCTCTAGTTGCCTTAGGATGATGGGAGAGATGGCAGGCTCGTCAAGAAAAAAGTAATCCGGTTTTTGGAACTGTTTAAGATTCGAAAATGGGAATGTGGTCTCATCGAATGTGACGTGACGAGAGATGTGGATCTGACGCGTGGACAAGTCATAGCATAGATAGCCCCTATGGTTCGGCGGGAAGCCTAGGTAGACACAAGGAGTAGACCGGGGGGCTAGTTTGTGAGGAGTAGTAGAGGCAAAGTTAGGATAGCATAGACAACCGAATATTCAGAGATGATCATAAGAGGGGACTCTATGATAGAGAATTTCGGTAGGGGTCATATTATGAAGGGTGCTAGTTGGGAGGATATTGAGAACGTATTATGACATTTTAGCAGCATAGACCCAGAAGGATGGAGGTAAGGAGACATGAATCAATAGAGTGTGAATCATATTGTTAATGGTGCAGATGATTCTTTCAGCTTTATCGTTTTGAGGGGAGGTGTGAGGGCAGGAGAAGCGAAAAACCATGCCATTATAAGTATAAAACGGTGAAACATAGAGTTGTTGAATTCACGACCATTATCGCACTGAAAAGATTTTATACCTTTTTCAAATTGTGTTTGAATGAATGTTCGAAACTCAAGAAATTTGACAAACACTTCCGATTTAAATTTGAGAGGATACAACCAAACAAAGTGAGAAAAGTCATCTAGTAGGATAAGATAGTATTTATGACCGAGAGAACTAGCAACACGTGATGTCCATAAATCGGCATGTATAATATCAAAGGGTGCAAAAGTAACACAAGTGGATGACTTAAACGGAAGACGAGTATGTTTGCCTAAAGAACAAGAAACACAGTTTTGGGCAAGCTTCCCGTTACAAGTAGTGAAATTATTGCCTCTAAGAAAATTTAAAACTGGGGCTCCTGGATGACCAAGCCTATTATGCCACGTGGAAGAAGAAATGACCGCTAGAGAGACTGGAGAGCTAGAACTGGCAGCGGAGGTGGGAGTGAATGGATACAGATCCCCCGTGCTATTGCATCTCGTAAGAGGTGTCCCTGTATGAAGATCCTTCACAATGAAACCATAAGGGTCAAAATCAACGGAGACAGAGTTATTACGAGTGAATTTGCGAATAGAGATTAGATTCTTAATCATGTGTGTGGCATATAGGGTATTTTGAAGGGGGAATGGATGAGGAGGTGGTGTGTAGGATGTACCATAACCGCTTTCTTTGGAATGCGGTGGCACTACCAATCATGAGTGAGGATGCTTTAAACCAAGCAGTTTGGGAATATTACTGTGAGGCGGGTGAGGTGAAAAGTGGCTCGAGTCCATGTACCGATTCTTTGTCAGTGTTGCATGTTGAGGCAGTGAAGGCTGACCAACTCGATGGGTGTCATCTTTGGGCGATTTCTGGAGCTGGCGGCGCGCGCAACGTTTATCTTGAAATCTTGTTAGGCGCCGCAGGCTGAATTTGTGGGCCCTGTTGTTGCTGCTGCTGATTCTGCTGTCCGCGAACCCTACCACGACCACGACCTCTTCTGCCGCGACCCTTGCCACAGCATTCCTGCTGCGGTTGAGAGTTTTCTGGCGGCGTTTGATCTTGAGGACGTGTTTCGATAGCTAACGTCTTCTGAGTGTGCTCATCCTGCTTAGCACATCGAGTCTCTTCGAGCAACAACTGCGAATGAGCTTTGTTAAAACTGGGAAGCGGATATGCCTGTTTAATTATGGCGACTAATGTATCATAGTCTCCTTTGGGAAGGACTGCAATCAATTGCAACACCATCTTAGTGTCCGAGACAGGCTTGTCGACGTTGGAAAGTTGATCCGCTAGTAGTTTCAACTGTCTGCAGTATTCAGTCATGTTGGAGAAATTTTCAAGGCGTGTATTGTTAAATTGTTCCTCCAAATACACCGCACGAGTGTGCTTGTTATCTTGAAAGATTTCCTCCAAGCGGTTCCATAAATCACAGGCTGTGGCACCAGATTTCATGATAGTAAGAAGAAGATCCTGAGAAATACTACCATAAATCCACTGTTTGACGCCGACGTCTAGACGACACCAAGTAGACTCATCAACCTCCGGAGGGCGCGGAACAGTGTCGTCGATGTGGTCAAGCACGTTATAGAGACATGCATGATTCGAGCAGTTCAACGAGGAGAATCGATTTGTTTTCTTGATCAAGAAGAATGAAAATATAATTCTTGATATTGGTAACACTGAGGGCGGGATGAAAAGAGAATGACGACGTGGTGGTGAAATTTGTGGAGGTAGATACGTCAGAATCAGAAGTGTAATCCTGAGTATCCGTTTAGAGAAAAGAGAAAAGAAGAAGAAAAACCAATAATTTTGGGAGGAGAGGGGGAGGAACCGCGACGGAACTGCCCGAAGGGGGGCTAATCGGCGGCGGCGGCTCACACAAAGAAAAATTATAGGGTTTTGTGTTAGGCTCTTGATACCATATAAGATGATATTAATCTGTCCTGGAGAGTCTTCTCATTAATATCAAAGTATATATAGAGTACAATATTCATCTCTTATACAATAGGAATCCTAAGCCTATACAACAGAGAAATTCTAATCTTACCATAATTATATTTACACAATATACGAAAATATTCTAATTATGGGTAGGGATACAGTATTAGAATGTGTACACTATTATCTTTATTTAAGAACGGTAATAAATATATAATTAAAATAACTTATTATTGAATACTATATTTACAAATATTAAAGGAAATGTTAATGTTTATGCTGATGTATAAATTATTTTTGTGATAACTACACTCTTAACAGACAGTGTCAATGGTAGATGACGGTGGTCGTGGTCCGCGATAATGGTGGTAGAGGTGGTTCGTAGGTCTTCCGGAGTCAAAATTTCCTTATCCACACATGGTCACGTCATTTGATCTTCTCAGTTCCACTCGAGCATACTCTTTCATAAGCTCGACGCCTATTGTTACATTGGGTGCTCTCTTGGTGGAGCTGGTCGGTGGTGGTAATGGCACATATGGTTGCACGTTGAAATTAGTTGGTGGTGATAGCTAATAGTGGAGTTGGTTGGTAGTTTAATGGTGGTAGTTGTGCGGCAAAAGCCATTGGTAAAGGTGGCCGATAGTGGTAGAAGGTTGTGGACAACCAATGGTGAAGGTAGTTGGCTATGATGGTTGTGTGATAATGTTCGACAAGGATAACAATCACTAAAACTTTTAAGTGAACGTCACCTATTTAGGACTGACAAATAGTTGTGAACGATTAAAATAAATGCACTTAATATGTTAAGACCTCAATCATTCATATTCAGGAAAAAATAGATGGTCTTTGGTAACTAGCATGTCCTAAGGAGTGTATTTAGATCTTGTTTTTGTGTTTTATTAATTGCCAGTATCCTTAATGTACCTTTCGGTGTTACAATGTTGCTGTATATTCTTTAATTGAACATTTGGAAACATCAAGTTTATTTGAAGTTGAAATTGAGAAACAAACGTGTACTTGTGCCAAAAGAAACTAGCGATAACTTGCCTTGGTTGGGCACAACTGTTTCCATATATGCATCCTGCCTCTACCTAACAATACAAAGCTTATCCAACATTCAGAAACTTACGAATAGAACTAGAACTACGAAATTCTGTACAAGTTTTTTTATATTGGATATAGTAAAAGCGAATCTGCATAAAGAATCACATGATGTTCCAAACAGATTGTCATTCCCCCAGAAAAGATAACATCTAGGCTGCTAAGGGCATAAAAAGGACCAATCCCCGTGCAATAGCTCATGGAAACAACTAGCATGTTATCAATTGCCAAAACGACCTCTAGCCCATGGCACTACAAGCTGACCGCCTCCATTTCTCTTTGGCGCGTTGTTCTGCTGAGATTGCATCTTCATCCTCTGTTCCTTCATATTTGCAAATAGAGAATCCAATGTCTGAGGCCTCTGCTTTGAAACTGCTTTGACTTCCTGCTTCTGATGCTACAAAAAAACATGAACTTCGTTACATTCTTCAGATTTTAAAAGATCTATACCAACAAGACCGACACCATCACGAAGACCATGCAGGACTTGAGAACTGACGAATTGAATGAACAGAAAATTAAAACACCTACAGTAATACAGTCCTTGCTGCAAAGTTTGACGCTAAATCAAGGCTTTCAATGTGCGAAATAGAAAACATGGGACCTTTATAAGTTTAAGGAAGAATCATTTACCCTTTCTTACCTTAACGATAAACCTGCCACCATTTGCAGCATTCTTTTGAACTGGAGGAGCCTCAAACCTGCACAAGTAACAAAAAGAGAATTGAAGTGACTGTAGGGAGAAGTGCTTATCCGTAGATTTCTTACAAAAGAGTGAGCACCACCAAGTTGCAGGATCAATGTCCAGGTGATAGAGCACTAAGCATATAACTTTCTTAGTTCCAACTTACCATCAGTCCTCAAATTAAAACTTCCCAACTAGCCAAACCTTAGAAACAGAAGCAGCACCGGAAACAGACTTGATGCTCATCCCACACCAGAAGGAAACAAAGTCCAAACTATAACTAACAGACACTGATGTGGAAGAAATGACCTTATTTGGAAAACAATCACCAGTCAAATACCCAAGAATACTACTAACTTCGGCATAAAGTAGTGTGTCACCATGATGCCAAAATATTGCTTCAACGGAGTTGTAGATAACTTCCTAACATCGCACGACTCAACTACAAAATTTAATCCCCTCACACAGCTCACAAACCTAGCAAATTCTGTTAAAGAACTTAATATGTTCTACATGCAAACTCTATCCTCCAAAACACTGTATGGCGCAAACTAGAGCTGGATACACGCCCACTCAAGGAGAAGTATCTCACTTGCAGACCATGCCAACCATATAATAACACAAATAATATTATTTAAGGTAGTAGAAGGCAAAACTTAAAAATGCGCAGCTGCCTCGCAAATTCATCGCTGAAAAGAGTGAATGCCATGTGTCATGCTCCAAGCCTTTCCAAACTTCTTATCAACAAAAATTTTGGCGGTAGGGCAGAGGAAATAAAATGAGAAAGAATTCATTATCCACGACTCCAAGGAAATTCAAAGACATATGTCATGCTCCATGCCTTCCAAACTTCATATCAACAAAAATTTCGGCAATTGGGAGGGGAGAGAAAATGAGATACATTTGATTTTCCAAGTCCGAACAAAATCCAAAGACAATTCATTGCCAACTAGTTGAGACACTTCAAACAGAAGCTTTCATCAGGATATCCTTTTCTGTGGACCAAAGTTCCATAGAACTGAGTTATCAAGGGACAAGTTTATCCAAGGACATCCGTTCATATGAAGCAACCATTCCGAAACCTCAAACTTACAAGACATTATATACCCCATGATTCTTGTTCTACCAGAAAATCTTTATAATCTATGCACTTACCCCCACTACAGGGAGAATCTCATTATAACACATTGTTTCCCCAGATGAACTTCAAATCCACCTTAACAGTTCCACATCTCGGAGTGTCCCAACACCAACTTAAAAAAAGTAGAACTCAAGTTCAACACATGAACAACAAACTGAAGTCCAGCGACATGTTGTAGAAGGATGTAAATTTTCTGACAGAAAATAACCATCATTTGACACTTGAACAAACTTTCAAAGACTGTAGCTTGAACGTCTCCCAAACGCACTAACAAGTAACAGCATGCTTTAAAGCATATAAGAGCAAGGAGAGACACATGGCAAATTCATCAACAATAAATAGGACCACAATTTACCTGCATCAAATGAGAGCTCAATCTTTACTCGGGATTTGGCATGTGTGACAAGCCAGGAAATTAATAACCAACACGCTTAATCATATATTAACCTCACACTTCAAAACACACCTCTGTTTATTTACATTCACTGCCAGGCTTCGATTGAAAGCCCTATTGCGAATAGGAGCAACTGCCGCCCTTCTAGACGCCTCAGTTGCCAAAGGAAACTGGTCTCCCTGAGAATTTGATCTTCTTCGAGCAAGAGCCCCCTAAGCAGAAGAATGTCAGCACAATCAGTGTCTTAAGTATCAGCATTCACAAAGACGAAAAAGAATCCATCAAAATTCTTCATAGGTTGCGACAATTGTGAAGAGTACCTGTCTCATAGATGATCTTGTGTCCATAAACCTTTGTATCTTAGCAGATTTATCCTGAGCAACATTATTAGAAATTTTTTGGCTTCTATTCTGCAGAATAGCAGATAATAAATGTTAAATAATGTTTCAAATCAAGACAAAAGCTGAAATACACACAAAATGGTCAGAGAGTAATGTGCTTACTGAAACTCTTTGCTTCTTAGTTTTGGTTGTGTTTGTTTTGGACATCTTGATGATATCATCTGCAGCCACCAAATGATTATCAGCAAAAGAGTAAGGAAACCAAAAGAAAGGCGTAAGACATATAAATGTGGCGTGCATACCTAATGTCATGTCCATTTTCTTCTCTGTAAAAGCAATAGTCTCACTTGTCAGTGTTTTAGCTGCCATCTGGGGGGGGGGGGGGGGGGAGAGTCAGTCAACGGAACACAACATGGAAATATCCAACTAAACTTGAAGATTAGCAGAAGATTCAGGCACGGAAGGAAAAAATCAAAGAAGTTAAAAGAAGAGGAAATATCAAAGATGGAAGTATATGATAGATTGAATCGACCAGTGAAAAGGATATGGATCTGAACATTTGAAGAAGAAATATCAGCTCAGGAAAAAGATAGGTTATGAAATACAGAGAATAAAAACCAACGACGAAACAGAAACTCTTCCCTTCCCCCTTTTTCGATGTGGATGAAGGAAGGTGATAAAATACTTTCTTTAGTTTAATCTGACAATAAGACAAATAATCATGCTGGAATGCGGTCTATATATAAAAAAGTTTTATAGGGAAAGTTGCTACTGTTTTACAAAATTTATAGCAAACTAAAATTACGCATTAGAGTTGATAGCAACAATGTCGTCCATTTTTTCTCTAAACCTCAAAGACTGTTTTTTGTAAACAGTAAACATTTTAAGAACTTTATCAACGGAAGAATAGTCTCCTAACTAGCACAAGCTATAACGCTGGATGCTTTATGTACATTCTTCAAACAACAGAGAATCTTATAGCTGTTAACCAAAGGGACAGCAACTGCTCAAATAGACAAGTTAGAGCAACTGCCCAAAAATAAACATGGCCCACCCATAAACAGAAGCTTTAGTTGTTTTTTCACACCATTTCTGGACATATAACACATCTCTGCAGCATTCAGCCTTTTAAGGATCCCCACGACAAAAAAAATCAGGTCTTCTGCTCATACATAAACAAGCTCTCAATAATATCTAGAATCTAAATGTCAACCCTTCCCTCCGCTTAACGTTTTGCAGGGAACCATATATGAAACTAACTCCAATGGAGAAACCTACCAGTTTCTCCAAATTCCCTCTAGACACTAGAGCTTCCCATATAAAATAAGCTGGCACATAAGAGAAAGCATTGGTACACATTCTTAAAAACAGCAAGAGTACATCATAGCTTCTTCTATGAAATAAATTAATCACCACATAAGAATACAAACAGAAACAACTATGCCTCGGTCCCAAAACAAGTTAGGGTCAGCTATATGAATATAAAACAAAAAATATAGCAAGTTGCAGCAGTAGCAACAAGCCAACAACTACTAGACCTCAAGCTATTGGGCATTAGCTATATAAAGCTGTATACACATTCTGCTCTATTCACACATATTTCTTCATAAAAACATTTCAGGTTCTCCTCATCTCATAGTGATACACAACTCTAACAACTAGGCCTTATTGTCCTCAAGTCACAATAATAAAAGGCTGTAAAGAGAAACCACGGAACAAATTTCTCCAACAGTGAAACAAACCTGAAATATGAAATTAGGTCTCCGATAACAACAAAATCAAAATAAAAAATGGAATTAATTATAGCAAAATTTTCACTCTTTCGAAACGTTTTGTGCGTAACAACATGAACATACATTATTCGAAGAGGACAAAAAGAGCCCGTGAGATACACAATCTGTCTCAAAAGTTGCAAAAACTCTACAGGTTCTCCTTATCTCATAGTGACATACAAAACTCTAACAACTAAGCTTACTGTCAACTATTTGGTACCGTCAAAAGTAAAAAAAATATCTGACATCCACATAATTAAAGGCCGTAAAAGGAAATTACCAAACAAAGTCTCTATAATAGTGAAACAAAAATTAAAAGATGAAATTAGGTCTCCGATAACCGCAAATCAAATGAAATTGAACTAATTAAAGCAAAATTTACTCTTTCGAAACTTTTTTGCTAGTAACAACACGAACATACAGCAACAACAACATACCCAGTGGAATCACACAACGTGTGGTCTGGGAATGGTAGAGTGTACGCAGACCTAATCTCTACCATGGTAGAGAGGCTGTTTCCGAAAGACTCGGCTCAATAGAAAGCATAAGCAAAATAAACGGTCAGAAAAATGAACATAAAATGAAAAAAAAAAAGAGCTCGTGAGAAAGATTATCTGTCTCAAAATTGGTAATAAAAGTACACCTGTTTATGATTTGTGAAATCGAATAGAAGAAGATGAGCTTCCTGGATAGTGCTGAGGTTGGTTGATGTTAGGGTTTCGACCTGGAGAGGAAATTATGGTGAACAAATATGAAATTCCAGATATTAATCAATTTATATATGTAGAGGCGGTGCGCTTTGGATCGACCCAACCCAATCACGTGCTCCCTTATAATTTCTTTTCTTGCCATTTATTATATTTATGTATTTATTTTATATCTTCCTATTTGTTGTCCTCGTTATATACTTTTCTTCTAAAATGAGGCATATCGGAACAACTTTTATAGAGTTAAAATCTGTGTATATTTTACCCTACTCACACATCACCTTATGGGACACACTGAGTTTGTTTGTTGTTGTATAATATGTCACTTCTTATTTTTGGGAAACTCCATGCGTGAAAATCAACATCAATCATATTTCATGATTATAAATTTTGCCTGTGTTATTGATTCAACATAATTACTTTTATAAGAGTGTTCGAGTAAATGAGTGTTCGAGTAAATATTGTTACATGTAAATATTCTAATAGTGAAGAACGAAGGTTTGGCACGACATTATAAAGATTTAAAGACCTTTGCTTCTGATTTCATTAAGAAAGGTGTTATACCATCATACCACCACCTATCAAGCTTGATGAGCGGTCTGCAAAGCTACATCCTTACTCACATCGCTCTCTTCAAAAGATTGTCCAGCCTATCCCTATATCTTCCCATTTTTAAGGAGTTTTTGAGCTCGACTGGTTTAGTATCAAGGTGATTCTAAATTTTACATATATATAAGTTTGAATTCTTTAATTTAACAGTATTCATATTAGGATATATCTTGTCTTTGTTTTAATTTTATGTTTTTGTTTGCAAGTGTTGGAATTTGATTCTCAAAGGGGTTTTAGCCTTATGTGCAATCCACATAGGAAACATACCATTGAAATGGTTACTACATCTAGTATTTACACTATACGAAACAATTGAACCTTAGCGAATGAAAAAAATTAGATTGTGAGAACATACATTGCTCAATCATGATTTCAAAGACAAATATTTTGCATTCATCGGTTTGATGAAACATGGCGTGCGGGGCCCCGGCTCTGCGGTGGGGTCGCGATCCTTTTCTGCCCCGTTTCAATCTTACACTTCGTACTCTTCTTCCTTCATTTACCAACGTGGAACACGTGTCATTTAACCAACGATCGTCCATCATTTCATGTCTCAAACGTTTACTCACGTACCAATATCTCTTTCACTAATGAAATTTACGATACTTGGCATTACGAGTGCACGTGTGTAGAAACAACGTTTCCGACGTGTGAGGCCATTAGTAAACTTCCAACAATGGTTACATTCTATAACAAAGAATAACGCCAATCCAGGTATTACATTTCCATACATAACAAATTATTAACAATCATTATCAAAAACATCTGTTGCTGAAAAGGGTCACTGGTTCCAAGAAGTACAATAGTTAAAAGATAAACACGAAAAGGTAGTTACCCAATCACTGAACATAAGCGTAAAGTCGTGAAATGCATCCCCTAATTTGCTGAAGTCAGAAGCAGCCACCCAACTGCCAAAAGGAAAAACAATTAGACAGGTGAACGAATCGAAAAGCATAAAGAAAAATGCAAATACTACAATTCATTAAAACATCATTTTGTTTTCCGATCCATGTTTGAAGGTCATTTTTGTTTTTCAGTCCATGTTTGCTATTTTTATATACAACTATCAAACAACGTTGTTGGATAAAAATTACTCAATCATGGTGCATATGTGTGTCAACAGGTTGGTTGGGCTTGATATGGGCGGGGTGAAATGGGCTGAATTAATAAAATTGACCCGCCCAAAGTGGGCTGAAATGGGTTGTGCTAAAATAGGCTAAAAGGGAGTCATGATCCAACCCGCCAATTTTTTGCTAAATTTTAATTTCTTTGTTTGTTCTTTTATAACTTTAAGTACCTAATAATGTTTTTCCTTTATTATAACTATATATAATATATCAAATAAAAAAAATGTCTTACTAACACTTCCTCCTCCCCCACTCACGACGTCACACATCCTCCTCCCCTTATTAACACCTTTCATCCGGCATTTACCGTAACAAATATCAAAAACTTTAACTCTCTAGTTCTTTCATCTTGTGTTTATATAAAACTCATATGTGAATAAAAAAGGGCAGTCTGGTGTACTAAGCTCTCGATATACGCGAAATCCGGAAAAGGGTTCGTTGTATGATATATTTTTGAATTTGAGAAAATGACATAAATGGTCCTTTAAATATAAAGGTAGATCTAAAATTGTCCTTTAAATATGCAATAAATCATTTCTATATACTAAACATGTGATAGATAAAGATTTGCACATCAAAAGCTTTGAAGCTACAATAATTATACTTCTTTAAATGTGAGTCCTTGCTAATTTTCTTAACTTCTTCTCCTCCCACTTCTTCATAGTTTGGTAAATGTTTGATTGAGATTAAAAATATTAAACTTTTAGCAAACTTAAAAGACCAAAAACTATTCAATGCATACTGAACTACTTTTGAACCTGCCTTCAAACATAAGGGGCCATTTCTGTCATTTTTCTGTTTTGAAATTCATAGCCATAAACCTTAAACCCCACGCCTAAACGACTTCTCATGTTTCAGTTGTTCGTTGCATCAAACCAACCATAACATTTAACTGTAAGTTCTTCAATCTTTACTCTTCTTCTATTGTATTTATCCACTGCCAATTTCAATTAATGAAAGAATTTTTTTCAATTATTGTTATTTCCGCCCAAATGGGGATCTTGAATTTGAGTATAAATTGATCCAGATAGTATTGCTTTCGTATTCTTCAATCATTATGTATTTACTGTACTTCATAATTGGTCTCCTGAGCCGAGGGTCTTTCGGAAACAGTCTGTCTATATCCATCTCCCTAGATAGGGGTAAGGTCTGCCTCCACCCTACCCTCCTCAGACCCCACTTGTGGGATTATAGTGGGTATGTTATTGTTGTTGTTGTACTTCATAGTTGGTGAATTATCATAAGGGTTTGGTGTTTGAATTACTAATATCAAGAATTGGGGTTGTGGGTTTTGAACATAAGCAAAAACTGGAGGTTAGGTTGGGATTTTTTATGAATATATTGTTTTCTTGTTCTTTTGGTTAAATATGTAAACACCCAAAAAGGGAAAATGTAAAAAGACTCAAACTTTATCAAGATTAGACCTTTTTTTTATAAGGCACATATATATACATGTAATTTTATTGAAATTAAAAAAACAGGGCAGCCCGGTGTACTAAAATCCTGCTATGTCGGGGTCCGGAGAAGGACTGGACCACAAGGGTCTATTGTACGCAGCCTTTCCCTGCAGAGATGCAGGAGTACCACTTCTCGAACCCGTGACCTCTTGGACGTAATTTTATTGAAATTTTATGTAAAAAAAAAGAAATATAGTTAAACCTTGCTGGAAACCTTCTGTTGAAGGGGAGGGGGATGGTGGTGTAGGAGGGGGTTTACTAATTTGTTCAGCTAAAAATTTCATTTTTTGAAGGAAGAAAACCGAATGGCTTATAGGCAAAGCTTAACAACAAGAGCTAAGTTTCTTTATCAGCAACAAAGGAATAACTCCAACAATTTGTTATAACACCCATGAGGACGATCGTAAAACCCACGAACCCAATCGTGAAAATCCAAGAATTCCCAATTTTTTTCAACCCCTTATCATTTTAGTGTTTAGTGTAGTTTTTCAACCCAATCGTGACCGTTTCTGTTACTTTGCTCTTGCCTTGCGTTTGCTTGTGCTTATGTTTTGTCTTGAGTCGACGGTTTCTCGGAAACAACCGCTCTACCTACCAAGGTAGAGGTAAGGTCTGCGTACACTCTACCCTCCCCAGACCCCACGCTGTAGGATTTCACTGGGTATGTTGTTGTAGTTTTTTGTGTTGCATATTTTAGGATTTGATGAGACTTTCTTGATGCTAGTGGTTAACTTTTTCACCACCATTTCTGTCAAATTTAACCGATAGAGTTCGGTAAATATTTGAAAAATTCTAAAAATATTAACTTTTGACTAATTTAAAGGAGTAAAACTATTCAGTGCATATTTAGGGGACTATTTTGAAACTCTCCTCAGATATAAGTGACCATTGTTGTCATTTTCTCACCTTAAACCCCAGGCACATAACATTTTCTCACCTTAAACCCCAGGCACCTTAAACCCGATTTTTCAGTTGTAGTGAACCATAACATTTAACTGTTAAGTCTTGAATCTTTATTCTTCTTCTATTGTATATCCCATAGCCTATTCAATGAATTTTATTACTTTTCCCCAAATGGGGATCTAGAATTTGAGTTTAACTTGATCCATATATGCTTCTCTTTCCAATTTCTTAATATTATTGCTATTGTATAGTTGCTGAATCATTATAAGGGTTTAGTCAGTGGTGTTGAACTAAAACATTTCATGTTTTGAAGGAAGCCAATCGAATGGCTTATAGGAGAAGCTTAACAACAAGAGCTAAGTTTCTTTATCAGCAAAAAGGAATTACTCCAGCATTTTGTTACACCCACGATGACAACCGAAAAACCCACGAACCCAGTTGTGAAAACCCAAAAATTCCCAGTTTTTTCCAACCCCATTACGCAAGAACTGGAATTATCCCATTTCAAGATCGGAGATTTTGCCCTGCACATTTGAATTCAGGCTTTTTATTTACCCGGAATATGTCTAGTAGTGTTGGTGGAGGAGCAGAGAAGATAGAGTACATTAATGAGGTTGCTGAGCTGGCTGATAAAGCTCTTGAGGCTGTAGCTTCTCAAGTTCCAGCAGTGAATGAGGTGGCAATTGCTGCTACTGAGTCGTATTTGCCGGTGAAGGCATTGCAGTATTTGATCGATTATGTTCATATTTTTACTGGGTTTGATTGGTAAGAATAGCATGATATTGCTTGTTTCAATTGATGAAGTTGTGAAACAAAAGATAGTGGTATAGTTATTCATGTTTTGATAAACTTTAGGTGAGAAAGAGGGATAATTTGATCCATGAACAACTTATAGCCTGTTTGGCCAAGCTTATGGAAAGTCAAAAGTGTTTTTTTTCTTTCTTCAGAAACTGCTTATTTTAGCAAGTTGAGGTGGTTGGCCAAGCTTTTCGGTAAAATATTAAGTGCTTTTGAGCAGTCAGAAACTGTTAAAAAATAGCTTTTCCCTAAAAGCTATGTTGCTCGGACTCTTCAAAAATGTCGACAGATGCGTGTCGGGTTCTCCAAGATTAGTGCATTTTTGGCGTATCCGACACGGGTACAACAATATTTTTGGAGAGTCCGAGCAAACATAGCCCAAAATCACTTTTGGAACACTGACCAAACACAAAGTACTGCTCTAATATTGACAAAAGTGCTTTCCAAATTGATTAGCCAAATTGCTACTCTCCAAAATTACTTTTCGCAAAAAGCACTTTTCAAAATAAGCAGATTTTGGAAGTTTGGTCAAACAAGTTATTATTCCCAAAATTTCGGGTTAAAGAGGGAAAGTAAAAATGTTCCAAAAGTCTTTTTCGTCGTGAAGACAAAAGATTTATGAATCTATTTACTTTTGTTCCATGTATATGTATGTGAGTGTGTGTTTTAAAAGCTTGATAGGATTATAAAAAATTGGGAGTTAATTTGAGATATGAGCTTGTTTGTATTGGCTTATTTTAGGTTCTTTTAAGCACTTTTGTAGTGTTCGGGTAAGATAAAAAAACAGTGCTTTTAAGCATTTGTTTTAAGCCAAACTAACAAAAATAAGCCAAAAGCCATATGTTAGGATTCCTAACTTGGCTTTTGCTTATAAGCTGTAAGTTATAAGCCCATCCAAACAGGCTCTATATTCAAATTCGTAGCATGTCATGTTGATTAATTGGTTTTCATTCATTTGTTATTCTAAAGTTTTCATACATTTGGAAGGCCTTGCATACATTGAAGTTCTCTCTTTTCTTGCCGCAACTTTTAAGGTGCTTCCAATTTTGTTTTTGAGAGATTTTCTCCTCAGAATTTTAACGGATGTAGGAAATATTTCATCTGAAATACCCAGGAAACCTTAAGATGCATAGTTTTTTTCTCTCTCTCTTGGTTTTAGCGTAACATTCACAAGTTAAAATCAATTTGTGCTTTATGTTGTCACAAAAAGACTGACCATTTTTTTTTTGTAAATTTGGATGTTCTTCAGGTGGGCATCAATTGTCGTTACAACTATTGTTATTCGATGTATAACTCTTCCAGTAATGATTAATCAACTCAAAGCTACTTCAAAATTCGCTGTAAGTTTTTCTTCAATGCATCTTGACCTTGGTCTTACTTAAGCACTCCTGTCAATTCTTTCCTAACCTGCTAGCTAGGATTCTTAAGCATTACAAAGCTCAAGGAGCCTTTCCAATTTTTCGGCATGTCTCTTTGTTTATTTATTAAGTAACGTATTAAGGCAGTTTTTGGTATAACCATTTTTTAGTGCACTGGTATCCGTAGAATAGGATCTTAAGGCTAGGGGGTGTCAAATGGGCGGGTTGGGCTAGTTAATATGACCCGCCGAAAAGTTATTTGGGCTGAAATGGACTGGGCTAAAAAGCGGGTCATAACCCAACCCGGCAAATTCTGACTAAGTTATAATTTCTCTGTTTGTTCTTTTATAATTTTTCAAGTACCTAATAAAACTATTTTTTATTTATTATGGCTATATAAAACATATAGAAAAAAGTGTTTTGAAATATTCTCAAGGGTCAATTTGGACTACATATCAGCCCAATTTTTAAATGGGCTGAGCAAACTTAGGTGGGTCATATTTTCATGGGCTAATTTTCCACCCCTACTTAAGGCCCAACTAGGACACTGCTTTATCAGAAAGTTTCACGAAAGAAAGTGGAAAGTGAAGTCAAAAATTTAAGTAGAGTGGTGGTAAAGGCGTTTTCTTAGAAAAAGAGGAAGCTCTGCAGATGAAGCAGGCGACTAGTAAATGCTATTTTTGAGTTAATATCAGGATCCAGGAAAAGGCTTTTTGCGCACTTCATATAATCTTCACATTATTCAGCAAAAAATGCGTCAAATTGATTTCCAACTTTTTCTGGTTGGGCTTAAGGACATTTGCAAACCTTACCCTGAAAGCAATTTGGAAATTTCATTTATACTCTGTTGGAGCTTTTATATTAGTTGTTCTTGATCTTTTGTGCTCCTAAATATAATTGTGAATCAGCTGTCTGGAGGCTCCTGCATTAAAAATACTTAGTTGTAACCTATAATAAAAAATGACAAATACTGTAGTGAAATGTAGATAGTTTATCAAATAAAACCCAGTTTTACACCCAAGGGTGTGGCTTAGTAGTCAATGATGTGAGTTGAGAAACATGAGGTCTCAGATTCAAACCTCAACAGAGGCAAAACACTAAGGGGTCGTTTGGTTGGTGGAATAAGAATAATAATCCCGGGATAAAATGTGGAATTATTTTATCCCGCGTTTGGCTGTGGGTATTAATTAGTCCCATGATTATTATATCCCAGCGTTGTACTAAAATGATGGGATTAGCTATCCCATATAGAAGGTGGGTCTGCTAATCCCATGGGATATACTTTTCTATTCCATCCCACCAACCCAACCGTTTTACCATCTGTCCTAGCGTTGATGGACATAGTTACCTGGTACATGTTGCTGGTGGAAGAGGAGGAAGGAATCCCGTGGAATATATCGAGGTGCGCACAAGCTGGACACCATGGTTATAAAAAAAAAACCATTTTTAGTTTCTGTAAATTGTAAACGTCTTCATATTTTAGTGTTAGCAGTTCATTTGTAGGAACTGCTACCTGCAAGTTCTATTGGACATACACATGTTTTGCGAAATGAAAAATGTCTTTGCAAAGTCTAAGGAGTAAGGTGGTTATGCTCCTATCTAATCTGAAGCAGACAGTGATGACTGAGTTCTCTTAGCTCAGTAGATTCTTAAGTTTGACTATTTTACGTTGGTTGTCAACTTATCACAATCTTCTCCTTTATTTGATGTAAGACCTGCCATGTGAAGTTCAATTAGGCGGAGTTCTCCGTGAACTTTTATATAGTTTGTTAAATGTTGAAGTAACCAACTATTTGCTTATATGAATCAAATCTTTTTTTAAGACAGTTCTACATTTCTTAGGCAAAACCGGTGCAAAAAAAAAAATTATACTTGTTTCCCATTATTTTATCATGGTCTATTATCTTTTCTAATTTTGGTCTTCTTGGCTATTCAATCCTGTTTCGTTTTTTTGGGTGAAATTCAGTAACCAACCATTTATTAACAAGCATGTCTTTTGCAGATTCTGAAACCAAGGCTGGATGAAATTAACGAAGAGATGGCAAATAGGGTAGGTTTTAATTTGATTCTGTTCTGATTCTTCTTTTCTTTTGTCCCTTTGGTAGAGCTACCCATTGAGTTACATTTTTTGACCTCGTTGTGATGTGTTTCTGCTATGAGACACCCTATTAATTTATGTGATCCAGTTGGAGATGTTAACGTAGTGCTTTAGAATTCACTATTATTGCACGTTGCCTTTGTGCTTTCTTACAAGATTCTTAGACTCTATACCGCCCTCTATATTATCATCTCTTAAGTATTAACTACAAATAGATGTTTCCTTGTTAAAAAAAACTACAAATAGATGTCTATTTTCCTGAAGGGATAATAGCACTTTTGGTCCTTAAGTTATTGATAAATTTCGCTTTTGGTCCTTGTGTTATATGATTCAGCATATTTAACTTTCAATTAATAAAAATGTGTATTTTTGGTCCTTTCATGTAGAAAAATGTTACATTTGACTATTTACAGTATTTTGTTACCGTCATGAAGTAACAATACAAATTTAACATATCACATGAGTAATTGATTGTTGAAACGGTTAAATTATGTAGAATTTGTAAATATTCACAAGCCTAGGGATCAAAACCGCACGATCAATTAATTGAAGGGTTAATGTGCTTAGTCAAATGTTACTGGGACTAAAATCCGAATACCAATAACTAAGGACCGAAAATGCTATTAGCCCTTTTCTGAATTAGCCAATATATCGATGCACGCATACTGATTTGGTTCTTGATCTCAGGACTTTTAATAACAAACTGCATAGAACTCTCATTACATTTTCCTTCTAATAAGCTAGTATGCTAGAATTACCTGATTAAACTTTTTACCTTTTTACTAGGGCCATGCTCCAGCAGCTGTGGCTGAAGGTCAACAAAAAATGCAAGCAGCTATGAAGGAGTAAGCAACTTTTCGTTAATGATCCAGCGACTAATGTATGACTTGTTGCACCAGGAGTAGCTGATAAAACATCACTAGCTTCTCATATGGATGCATAAATCACAAATTCCTCTATTATCTTTTCTCCTTTAGGGACTTATGCAAATATACTTTTGTGGTTAACTTTTCATTACATGTACTCCATTTGTCCCAATTTATGTGGCACACTTTCCTTTTTAGTGTTTTCCAAAATAGAATGTCACCTTTCTATAATTAGAAGTAACTTAACTATAAATTTCTCTTTTTACCCTTAATGAAGTGATTTATAGCCACATAAATGCCTAAGAGCCTGTTTGGATGGGCTTATGGCTTTTGGCTTATCAGCATAAGTTATTTTTGTTTTTCTCGACTTGAAAACACGTGCTTAAAATACTTTTTTATTTTATCCAAACACTATAAAAATGCTTAAAAACTATTTTGGCTTTAAAGCACCTAAAATAAGACAATCCAAACAAGCTCTAAGGTTTGTTTTAGACCACAAATTTCAAAACTATTCCCTTCTTTCTTAAACTTTGTGCCTAGTCAAATGGTGCCACATACATTGGGACAGAGGGAGTATATTGTTTGAGTAGCGAAAGCATTTTTCCTCTTATTGTAACTTTTGTTTTGCATTCCGCTACAGTTGAACTTCTTAATGTTGTCCTGATACGCGTGGATTCATACAAAGATCAAGCAGACAAGCTATCACTCTCTCCCCTAACAATTCCAGAAAATTCATGTATTGGTCCATACTAAATAACAGATCCCTATTACACCAGAAAAACAGATTATGCAAACACTTATTCTTGACTCTGGAGATGTGAATTTTATGTCCTTCAAAACATGCTTTGTTCCTCTCCAGCCATAGTCTCCAAAAAATGCAAAGTGGGGTGGTCTTCCAAATTTGGCTTCAGCCTTATGGGAACCTTTTGAAATTCCAGCTATTTAATAAACTCCTGACATCTCCCTTACATCTCTGGGCATTACCCATAAGATGCCCCGAAGGTTTAGAAATAGTTCCCAACATTATCTATAGAACCTACAGTGGAGAAATAGGTGATCTACTGATTTCAAGTCATCTTCACACAAGTAACATCTGTTGCATAAAGAAAAACCCCTCTTCTGCAAATTGTTGAGTTAAACATATTCCTCAGGCTGCAGTCCATCCCAAACATGCTACCTTCACTGGAGCTTTCGTTTTCCAAGGCCAAGTATTATCCCAATTACCTGACTCCTTTAACAGTGTAGTGTAGCAACTTTTAACTAAAAATTTCTTATCTTTACTGGCTGTCCATATCAAAGAATCTACCCGACTCTGATCAAGCTGGACTGGGTACAATTGTTGAAGTATTTGATAAAAGTCTTCTATTTCCCAATCATTCAAATTCCTTCTAAAATTGAACCTGAAGTTTGAATGAAATTCAGCAATAGTACCACTCTTATTAATAGAACAGTTAAACAAGATAGGGAACCTATTCTTTAGGCTATCATCTCCCACCCAAATATCTGTCCAGAAATTTATTTTGCACCTATTCCCAACCTCCAACCTCCAATATAGGTTGTCAATCAACGCTTTTAAAGATATAAATGGTTTGGGATATCCATTCCATTTTTTGTTTAGGTAGGAACTTCCTATTTTGTAGAAGTTCAGTGCTGATGATCCTTTAGACATTTACCCTACTTGACTTTTTGTGGAGTTGGTCTTTCCTGGTTTCTATTGCCTTCTTTGATGTTCTTTTGGATTTACTAGATAATTGTGGTAGCTCTTTCCAATGACGGACCTACATATATGTTAGTGGGTGTTTGTTTGTATAAACCCGAACACTAGATTTTTATATAGGAATGTAGTACTCCATCCGTTCCAATTTATGTCACATCTTTCCTTTTTAGTGAGTCGAAAGAATGACACCTTTCTATATTTAGTAATAATTTAACTTTAAACTTTCCATTTTACCCTTAATGAGATATGAGATGATTTATAGCTACCCAAATATCTATGACTTATTTTAGACCACAAGTTTCAAAAGTCCCCCTTTCTTTCGTAAACTTCGTGTCCAGTCAAACATCTTCACATAAATTGGGATCGAGGAAGTAATAACATAAAAATTCTTGGTTAAAGCGCCCAATATCAAAAAGTATACAACTTTAGATTAAAGACAGTCGAGCACTCATGACTTAAAAATTTTGGGTTCGCCACTCTCTTTCTAGCACTTACCATGATTTTATAAATGATGATAATGGTACTTGTATAGAAGTGATGGTTAAGTAGATTATTTCATACTCCCTCTGTCCCAATTTATGTGACACTCTTTCTTTTTAGTCAGTTCCAAAGATAATGACAACAACAACAACAACATACCTAGTGAAATCCACAACGTGGGGTCTGAGGAGGGTATAATATATGCAGACATTACCTCTACCTTGGTAGGTAGAGCGACTGTTTTCGAGAGACCCGCGGCTCAAGACAATGACATCTTTCTATATTTAGGAGCCGTTTGGACATGATTTTGAAATCACGATGATCTGAAGTTGGAGTTTTATTTGGACATGCAATTTGAATTTCTTAAGTTGTATTTTTTCTTATAGACATAAAAAGCCCACAAGTTGTGAAAAATCATCAAAACTTTTTCAATTCTTATACAATCTTACCAAATGAGTAAGTCATAGTTTATAACAAAATTAATACTCTACTAGAATGTCTTTCTAAAAAATACAACATCAATTGAACAAACTTTAGTTCAATAAAATGGAAAATTGAACGTGAGTTGTAGTGTAACTACTCTTTAATATAATCCTCCACATGGTTGGTTAGAGTAAATTTGTTATAAATGTACTACCAACTTGTAGATCTTTTAATATTTGATATAAATGATTGGTAAACATGATTGGTACATATATCTACCAACTTATGGATCTATTTTTACAAAATATAAACTTATGGGTTAACTTTCACATCTAAAAAATTGAAATCATGATTTGGAATCCCAAATCATGCCTTTTTGGATGATTTGGGATTTCATCTCATGAGATGAAATCACATGTCCAAACGCTGATCGCATGTGCAAACGCCTACTTAGAAATATTTTAGCTTTAAACTTCACATTTTACTCGTATGAGATGATCTACAGCCACACAAATATCTATGACTTGTTTTAGACCACAAATTTCAAAAGTCTTTTCACTCTTAAACTCCATGCGTAGTGAAACACCGTCACACAAATTGGACCCGAGGGAGTAATAACATAAAATCTGGGTTAAAGCACCCAATCTCAAAGTATACAGATCTAGATTAAAGACAATTAAGCACCCATGACTTAAAAAATTTGGGTTCGCCATTGGCTTGTTCCATCACTTGCCATGATTTTGTAAATGATGGTAATGGTACTAGTATAGAAGTGATGATTATGTTGATTATTTCATATTCCCTCTGTCCCAATTTATCTGACACTCTTTCCTTTTTAGTCAGTTCCAAAAATAATGACACATTTCTATATTTTGTAACGTTTTAACTTTAAACTTTCAATTTTGCCCTTAATGTAGATATTTACAACCACACAAATATATGTGACTTGTTTTAGACCACAAGTTTCAAAAGTCTTTCTTTTATTCTTAAACTTTGTGCCCAGTCAAAATTTCAAACTTCGCATAAGTTGGGATGGAGGAAGTATGATTATAGACCTACACAATTAGTAGTTTCTTTGTTTCTATTAGATTGTTTAAACTATATGGTTTTATATCAATGAAACATATATTAGAACGATAGATGGTTTGGGGAAGAACTAAAATGCAAATCTAGATCTTCATTTGAAATTCTTAATTATCTTATACATGCCTAATGTATAATTGGCCTCAACCATGACTTCACTGTCACAGTTCTTTTTTTTATAACTGGGGTATTCGGGCAAGCTTGCGTATACCTCGACTAATTCCACGGGATACCTGCTATCTTTCACTAACAATAGATACCAGGTAACTCTGTCCACCAAGGTTTAGACAGATAGGAAGAAATCACCTAGTGTTTTTGTCTCTGTCTCCGGTGGGGTTTGAACCCGAGACCTCATGATTCTGCTCCCACTTCATTGACCACTAGGCCACACCCCTAGGTGCAGTTTTTTTCTTTGATAATTGTCTGAATTGTTTCTGTAGGGATTTGTTGGGTCTAAAACACACAAGTAAGGCACAACAGAAGTTTAAAATTTTGTTAACTTACTTGCCCTAACAAAGTCGTCTGGTATGATTACGTTACAATTAAAACTTGTAAAGACATGAAATACAAACTTACAGTTGATATTTTGAATCTCTACTAAAAGGTGCGCACGCGATTGTTTCTTTGGATGCAAGCCTTCGCTAGGTATACTCCTCTGTCAGGAAAGCCAGAAAATCTTGGCAGAAGTTTGAGAGGATTTTAATTTCTGAACTCTAAGTTCAGAGTGTGTGACAATTCTATGTAGAATTGGTGTACAATTGGTGTAACATAAATTATGAGGTTAAGTGTTGAATATATAGGGGAGATTAGGATACAAATCAGACTGAGATTAAGCTTAAAAACCTGTCCCAAAACCGAGTAGCAGTGGGCCCACTGTCGTACCAGCGCCGCGGCGGCTCCCATCTTTCTCCAATATTTCTGCACGTTTTAATTTTGAATAAATCCAAAATCTAATTTTGACTTAATTAAATAATTTCCATCAAATGAAATTTTACTCATAATTTATTATTGGTTGAAATATCTCAATTCTAAATTGAATATTTTATCCTCTCTCAATATACCCTTAGATCGAAAAGACAATCGACTTAGTGCGACCCTTTAGTCCTTCTCACATCGACACTTAATCAAATTAATGTTCACACGGAACTCATAGACTGCGCCGGTGACGAACTCAATGTGTGAAGTACGTTTACAAGACTCATAGTAAACACAACCTCTATGCGGGATGATAAATTCCGTTCATTCTCAACACACTCGATCAAGCTTAGGATTTGCCAAGTGTCTATCCAAATGGCTTGATCACTTTATCTCATCTATATTAGTCGACAACTAGATCATATCTTAAATATGTCTCTTGATCGCCAATGACTCGTCGACCTAATATCACCGGTTTCGAGTGTTCACTCGAATATCTACTCGAGGAATGAATTCTATTCTTGGCTCAACTACCACCTTAGTCTGTATCGCAATGTACCCAATTCAAGCCATGTCTTATCCTATAAGAAATTTAAGCTTAGGACAGAATCAAAGTACATTACTCTATAAACCAGGTGCGTATTGACCTCAAGTCAAAGAATCTATATCTCCACATGCTGATAATACTCTAGACATGTATAACAAATAGTTTATCAGGGCATGCCAATACCCTCTAAGAGTATCCATGTGTCCATCACTAGTAACTATTACTAGTAGTAAGTGAGACATACTATATTCTCTAAGAATGTGATGCAGACCACATGTCGACTTATAACATATCATTGATATCCCATTCTCAATGATCATCAGTCTAGACTACTTTAAGAACTATGCTCTATCATTAATATCTCACACTATCAATGACAACATTTAGTTCAAGGGATGCACATTAGTGAATAATACAAACAATCAAATAATAATTCAGTAATTGCAAATGCCATAAATATGTTAATCTCATTAATAATACGAATGTGTTCAAGTACATCTGTCTCTAAAATGATTGTCTCTAGGACATATATACTTTCAATCTCCCACTTGGCCTAGAGCAATATCCAACGTATCTAATGCCCATGTTTTCGAAATGACCATTATGCTTGACTAAGCTTAATGGTTTAGTAAATGGGTCTACTAGATTTTCATCTATGGGAACATAGTCTAACTTTATTTCTTCAGTCTCCGCCATCTCTCTAAGTATGTGATATTTCCTTGGTACATGCTTATTTCTGTTCGTTGATCTTGGTTCCTTAGCTTGCGCAATCGCACCAGTGTTGTCACAATAAATCGTTATTGGACAAGTGGCACTTGGAACAACCCTTAGTTCTTTTAAGAACTCAGATATCACGACAACTTCCTTACCAGCTTCCGATCCAGCAATGTACTCGACTTCAGTAGTTGAATCAGCAGTTTTAGCTTGTTTGGAATTTTTCCAACTCACTATTCCACCATTTAAAATGAAGGCATATCCAGATTGAGATTTGAAGTCATCAAGATCTGTTTGGAAGCTAGCATCAGTGTACCCAGTAGCTACTAGCTTTTCTTGTCCACCATAAACTAAGAAATATTCTTTAGTTCGTCGAAGATACTTAAGAATATTCTTGATCGCTGTTCCTCCCGTGATTCTCACTGAATTTGCAAGTCATACTAAGTGCACAGGCCACATCTGGCCTTGTACAGGTCATGACATACATGATTGATCCTATAGCTGAAGCATATGAAATCCTCTTCATGCGTTCCAAGTTCTGCAACAGTAGAAGGACTATCCTTCTTTGGACTTTGATAAATTGATGCCTTGACCTATAGGAAGATTTTCTTTCTTGGAATTCTCCATATAAAAACGTTTTAGCACTTTGTCAATGTATACAGACTGTGACAGCCCCAACAATCTATTAGGTCTATCTCTGTAGATCCTAATTCCAAGAATGTAGCAGACTTCACCCAAGTCCTTCATCATGAAGGTGCTGGATAACCATTCCTTGACTGATTGCATGAGAGTCTTATTATCTCCCATTATCAATATGTCATCTACGTATATGACAATGAAGACAATACTCTCATTTGTGTGTTTACTATACACGCATAGGTCTTCTTTGCTTCTAACAAAGTCAAACGATTTGACTGCTTTGTCAAAGCAAATATTCCAACTCCTTGAGGCTTGCTTAAGTCCATAAATGGACTTATGTAGTTTGCATACTGCTTTGGGTTGAGTCTTGGATGTATCATATACACCTCATCAATTAGGTTACCATTGAGTAAGACCGTTTTAACATCCATTTGTCAAATATTATAATCATAGTATGCAACTATTGCAAGCAAAATCCGAATGGACTTAATCTTTACAACAGGTGAAAAAGTTTCATCATAATCGACCCCAGGCCGCTGATTATAACTTTTAGCCACCAATCTTGCTTTATAAGTCTGTACCTTGCCAAATACATCAATCTTTTTCTTGAAGACCCATTTGCATCCTATGGGTCTAACTCCTGTTGGCAAATCAACCAAGTTCCATACTTGATTTATGTACATGGATTTCATTTCGGATTTCATGACTTCATGCCATCTCTGTGAATCAATGTCTAACATTGCTTCGCTGTAGGTAGTAGGCTCATCATCATCAGGAATATCTATCTCATTGTGTGTTTCAACAAAAAGGTTAAGTCTTTCAGGTGCACGATGAGTCCTAGTGGTCCTACGGAGTTGAATATTCTGCGTTTCAGTGTTTGTTGCATTTTGATTGTGAGAAGGTGTTTGTGTGTTGGACAATCCAGCACCTTGATTGAACAGGATGTTGCACAACCATTGTGTCATCCTTCATTGGTTGTGTATGAGAGTCTTGCATTTCTACATTATCCCTCACATCACTCCCGCTCGCAGAAGGGTACTCAATCATCATCAAATACTCCCACTGAATCCTTGCCTAGGTCATTTGACAAGGGTTCATTCTCTATATTATTTTGTACTTCTTGAATCTCTTCAAGTTCTATCTTGTTGTAACTCTGTTCCTTGTAGACATAGTCTTCTTCAAGGAAAGTTGCATTTCTGGAAACAATTACTTTATGTTCGCCAGGAAGATAAAAGTAGTATCCCCTTGTAGATTTCAATTTGTCAGTAAGCAACTTCTTTACATACGCTGGGCACCCCAGGGTCGCATGTGTCTAAGTGTTGGCTTCTTGCCATTCCATATCTCATATGGAGTCTTCTCTACTGACTTTGATGGAACTCTGTTCAAAATATAGATTGAGCTTTGTAATGCATATCCCCATATGTATGGTGGTAGAGCTGAGAAGCTCATCATGGATCTAACCATATCTAATAAGGTCCGATTTCTCTTCTCAGCAACACCATTCATTTGTAGTGTTTCGGGAGGTGTCCATTGTGATTGAACTCCATGAAGCTTCAAGTAATCTAGAAATTATTTCCTTAAGTATTCACCTCCTCGATCTGATCGAAGAGTCTTAATACATGTTTCAAGTTGCTTCTCTACTTCTGACTTGTACTCCATGAACTTCTCAAAAGCTTCAAACTTATGTTTCATAATATACACATGCCCAAACCTTGAGAAATCGCATGTAAAAGTGATGAAATAAAGAAAGCCTCCCTTAGCTTGAGTTGAAAACGGCCCACATACATCGGTATGGACTAACTCAAGCACCTCTTTGGCACGACCCTTTCTCAGAAAGAGATTTAGTTGTCATCTTTCCTCTTAAGCAAGATTCACAATTACCATATGACTCTAAGTCAAATGGTTCTATGTAGTCTAGCTTCCTTAATCTTGTTATCCTTGATTCATTGATGTGACCAAATCTACAGTGCCATAAGTAGGTGGTGTTTCTTTGATTACTTATTTTAGCTCTTTTATTTTGAATATTGAAAATTTCATGGCTATAGTTTAAAACATACAATCCATCCACAAGCGGTGCATTTCCACAAATAAAATTATTATAAGATAAAACATAACTTCCATTGGTAATAAATGAGGAAAACCCCTCAATGTCTAACATAGGGACAAAAATAATATTCCTCGTTAACGAGGGAACAAAATAACAATTATTAAGTTCTAAACAAAAGTCTGAAGGTAAATCTAGTCTATAAGTCCCCACGCGTTCAACATCAACTCTTGCTCCGTTTCCAACGCGTAGATTTACTTTCCAAGGTCCAACCTTTTTGCTGTCAATTAGCCCCTGCACATTATTACAAACGTGTGAGCCACAGGCGGTATCTAATACCCAACAGTGAGAATTAGTTATAGACATATTTATTTCAATAACAAACATACCTTGTCCAAGAGGCCGAAGCACTGTGCTTTGTCTCCCAGTCTTGCATCTGATCCTTCTTCCAATGCCCCTTTCTCTTGCAATTAAGGCAAAAATCAGCAGCTACCTTGGCCTTCTTTTGAACAACTCTTCGAGGCTTCATAGCTGTGGGTGTAGCGGCAACCGCCTTACCCTTCTTCTTGTGCACATTCTTACCCTTAGGCTTGAACTTGCTAGATGAGCCCACCATGAGCACAACTTTACCTTTAGAGGTGGACGATTCGAAGGTCTTCAACATATTATGAAGCTCTGGGAGATTCGCTTGGTTCCATTCATGATGTAATTTACAATAAAGTTCTCAAATGAAACAGGAAGCGAATTCAAGATTAGGTTGACAGAAACTGTTACGGGCAACTTCGTTCCAAACTTCCAATCGAAGATAACCTTTCTATTAACTCAATCATCTTCAAAACATGTTGTGACACCTGACCCCCTTCGTTCAACTTACACTTAAAGAGATCTCTCAACAGTTCATACTCCATTGTATGAGACTGTGAGTCATAGAGACTCTTCAGGTGTTCTAGCATCTCGTTAGGGCCCATATTTTCATGTTGTCTCTGTAACTCAGGAGTCATAGAGGATAACATGACACATTGTGCCGCTATAGCATCATCAAGATATTTCTGATAGGCCGCCTTGTCAAACAGGCGTATCTTGAGAATCTTGCAGGATCAGAGGAGTGTTGTATCCAATACATACTCAATCTTTTCTAATCGTAACACCAAACGCAAATTTCTTAACCAGTCAGGAAAATTGGCTCCATTCAGCTTGTTTGTTTCAACTAACATTTTAAGTGACAGATTCGACATTGTAACTGAAGAAAAGATAGACTTGAAATTAATATTCTAATATAATTTCTATTGAACACATTCGTTAACTAATTTACATGGTCTTTAGTTTAAATTAGCTCCCACTATTTTAACATACTCTTTTACCCCATGAAAGAATACGGACTCATATCAAATACAGTCATAATGGGCCAAGATCCAGACTCATGTTGTCTCCGTGTTTGTTGAGGCTGATAACTTCAACAACATGATCCGGTAGGTCTCTAAACCAATTACAAACAATTTGCAACTCTTGGTTGATCGCATGTTCTAAACAATACGATCTGCGTCCCTCGGCTGTCCGACACTGGGCGCCAAGACAGCCTAGCAAGTCAACCCCGTTATGCGACTGCAATTATGTATCTAAGTGGGCTTAGCCTTCATCGAGCAAATACTGGGGTGTAAATAATCACGAAGGTTTATCATCTACTACAACATTATATGCATCTATGGTCTGAGTCCTCGTAGATTTAGAGCAAATGCTGGGGCATAAATATTCATCTTCAAGATCAACTATTACATGTTTCAAACATTACTCAAAGCATTTAAACATGTATTTGGGCGCCGCCTATCCAAGCATGATTGCAGACTCTAAACTAATTTTGGACGTCGCCTATCCAAGCATGATTGCGGACTCTAAACTAGTTTTGGACGCCGTCTATCCAAGCATGATTGCGGATTCTAAGCTTAGTAAGGTAAATGACGATCATTTAGCACGTAAACAGTACACCAACAAACTGTGTAATAATAATCATGGATTAAACTTCAAAAATTGAGATTTTAGCATTCTGGAATTCCGGCGCCGCGGCGCTGATCAGGCAGAAACTTTGGTTTCTATTTATGTGAATTAGGGCCGCGACGCTTCAGTTCCAGAGAGTTTCGAATTTTAAATGAAGGTTTTAATCACGACCCTGAAATTACCGTGACCGGCGCCGCAACGCTCCGACATGGAGCCGCGGCGCCGCCGCTAAACCCTAACTGACGTCGCGGCGCC
Organism: Przewalskia tangutica; assembly: GCA_029844215.1. Lineage (NCBI taxonomy): Eukaryota > Viridiplantae > Streptophyta > Magnoliopsida > Solanales > Solanaceae > Przewalskia > Przewalskia tangutica. The sequence goes on along the minus strand of CM056740.1, from coordinate 71,923,463 downwards.
GACGTCCTTTTAAGAGCGATTCCGCGCTTGATTTTCTAAAAATCGTCCAACCCCTAAATCTAATTTAGGGTTCAGAGTACGAGTCCTTTACAACCACCCACCATTATCAATAACGCACATATCGACCATCATTCATTCCTACACGTTCTTCACCGTGCACCATGTTCGTAATGAACCAGTTTCTGTACAAGGCTCAGTTCGTGCTAGAATAGAATGACTTCCTCGATTTAGCGTAGTTGATAATTTAGGGTGATTTCAAAAAGGTTAATCACTCTGTCAAAGTTTGTCAGATTTCAATAGCCTTGTTTTAATTCAGATTAAAATCAATTTTACGTTTAAACCATATTATTATATCTTTCAATTGTTACGTAACCATTAAATCAGTCTGGACTCTGATACCACTGTAGGGATTTGTTGGGTCTAAAACACACAAGTAAGGCACAACGGAAGTTTAAAATTTTGTTAACTTGCCCCAACAAAGTCGTCTGGTATGATTACGTTACAATTGAAACCTGTAAAAACATGAAATACAAACTTACAGTTGATATTTTGAATCTCTACTAAAAGGTGCGCACGCGATTGTCTCTTTGGGTGCAAGCCTTCGCTACGGTATACTCCTCTGTCAGGAAAGCCAGAAAATCTTGGCACAGGTTTGAGAGGATTTTAATCTCTGAACTCTAAGTTCAGAAAGTAAGAGAGTATGTGACAATTCTATGTAGAATTGGTGTACAATTGGTGTAACCAAAATTATGAGGTTAAGTGTTGAATATATAGGGGAGATTATGATACAAATCAAATTGAGATTAGGCCTAAAAACCTGTCCCAAAACCGAGCTTCAGTGGGCCAGTCGAACTGGGCGCACTGCCGTACCAGCGTCGCGGCTCAGCCTCATAGGCGTCGTGACGCCTCCCATGTTTCTCTAATATTTCTGCATGTTTTAATTTTGATTAAGCCTAAAATCTAATTTTGACTTAATTAAATAATTTTCATCAAATGAAATTTATCTCATAATTTATTATTAGTTAAAATATCTCAATTCTAAATTGAATATTTTATCCTCTCTCAATATACCCTTAGACCGAAAAGACAATCGACTTAGTATGACCCTTTAGACCTTCTCACATCGACACTTAAATCAAATTAATGTTCACACGGAACTCCTAGACTGCGCCGGTGACGAACTCAATGTGTGAAGTGCGTTTACAAGACTCATAGTAAACACAACCTTTATGCGGGATGATAAATTTCTTTCATTCTCAACACACTCGATCAAGCTTAGGATTTTCCAAGTGTCTATCCAAATGGTTTGATCACTTTATCTTATCTATATTAGTCGACAACTAGATCATATCTTAAATATGTCTTTTGCATTGACCAATGACTTGATCAACCTAATATCACTGAGAAGCTGAGTGTTCACTCGAATATCTACTCGAGGAATGAATCACATTCTTGGCTCAACTACCACCTTAGTCTGTATCGCAATGTACCCAATTCAAGTCATGTCTTAACCTATAAGAAATTTAAGCTTAAGACATGATCAAAGTACATTATTCTACAAACCAGGTGCGTATTGACCTCAAGTCAAAGAATATATATCTCCCACATGCTGATAATACTCTAGACATGTATAACAAATAGTTTATCAGCAGGGCATGTCAATACCCTCTAAGAGTATTCATGTGTCCATCACTAGTAACTAGTACTAGTAGTAAGTGAGACATACTATATTCTCTAAGAATGTGATGCAGACCACATGTCGACTTATAACATATCATTAATATCTCATTTTCAATGATCATCATTCTAGGCTACTTTAAGAATTATGCTCTATCATTAATATCTCACACTATCAATGACAACATTAAGTTCAAGGGACGCACATTAGTGAATAATACAAACAATCAAATAATAATTCAGTAATTGCAAATGTCATAAATATATTAATCTCATTAATAATATAAATGTGTTCAAGTACATCTGTCTCTAAAATGATTGTCTCTAGGACATATATACTTTCAGTTTCAATATGATGGATGTATTTTCACTCTATGACATTCTTGCAGACATGGAGTTGGACCCTTCACCCCCATGAAAGGAATTCTAATACAAGGGCCAATATTTGTCAGTTTCTTTATGGCTGTAAGATTATCCCTCTCTGCTATCTATAATGTCACTAATTTCCCACCCAACGATTTTCATTCTTAAGACTATTTTTATCGCCTAAATGCAGATTTCAAACATGGTGGAAAAAGTCCCTTCTTTCAAACAAGGGGGAGTGCTTTGGTTTACTGATCTAACTGTTCCAGATAGTATGTACATCTTCCCAGTTTTGACGGCATTGACATTCTGGATAACAGTGGAGGTGAGTTGTCCTTTTGTTTATTTCAGCATATACTTTTATGGTGCCTTGATCTACTATACCTTTTTCCATTTTCTGATGGAGCATTATTCTGGATGACTTCACAAGCTTGATTATGTTGCTTACAGTTTGAGGTTGTATAGAGAACTTTCCTTTTTATTTTTATTTTCTAACGAGAGAGTAGAGATTTAATTAATACTCCCTTCGTTCCAATTTTTGTGGCAATGTTTGACTGGACACGGAATTTAAGAAAGAACGGAAGACTTTCAATACTTGTAGTTTAAAACAAGTCATATATATTTGTGTGAATTGTCTCATGAAGGGTAAAATGAGCATTTTAAAGTTAAATTGTTACTTAATATAGAAATGTGTCATTCTTTTTGGGATTGACTAAAATGGAATGAGTGTCACATACATTGGGACGGTGGGAGTACAAAGGTATGACTCAAATTAAGTCGGTTCAAGCTCTCAAGTACTTTATGTCATATTTTTTTAAAGCTTTGTCTCCCTTGATATTGATGTGCAAAAAGTTACAAGTACAATTTTTTTGCTGCATCTAGATTTCCATAGCTCCCAACAAATGATGAGAGGAAGAATTACAAAACAACAACATACCCAGTAAAATCCCACCACGTGGGGGTCTGGGGAGACTAGTGTACACAGACATTACCTCTACCTTGATATGTAGAGCGGCTGCTCCGGGGTGATAAATTTGGCAATGCAGTTTTGTGTCCTGTAATTCCACCAAGCTAGCAGCTTCATTTTGAGATTTATGATGTTGTAGTCTATTCCTAGGGTGCCTGCAAAATATATCCAGATCTTTTTGGCTTGATCTCCCCTGCAGAATAGATGATCAGTGTCTTCAGTAATAGGATTCAGGTTGTTGGTTGTGCAGCAATGGCATCCTGTGTTGACTTCAATTCCAAACCTAGCAACTCTTTCTTCAGTAGATAGTCTATTCCCCAAGGCTCTCCATATGAGGAAAGAAACCTTAAAGGGAACATCTATATGCCATAGTTATTTCTTCTCAGACATCTGGAATAATACAACAGAATGTTTTTAACCATTAGATGCATCATGGTGTTTGGGCAACACTCCTTTTTATTCTAGTTCCACAATGCCATGCTTTCTATCACCTTTAAATCTGGTCCAAAAATGGAAAGTTCGACAAAATTGGTGTTTTCTTTTTGGAAATCGTAAGCAGTTACAAATTCATGATTTGACATGTACAGAATGAAAACTTCATTCTCGATTCGACGAGAATTATTGCCGAAAATATTGCTAAAACACTTCTACGAAATGGTTTTATAAAAAAAAGTGAGAAAACATCGAGAAAACAACAAATTATTTTTTGGTTTTAACCCTGCGACACAGAAGGAATAGGAAAAGAAAAAAATGACATTATATCACATATTTAAATAGAATATAAACAAATCTAATTCTTAAAAATCCTATTTTGGGTGGATTTAAAATGACATTGGACAAAATGTGGAAAAATCTATTCAAATAAAAGAAATTAGTAAAAAAAGTATCTCTTTAGTCGCATAAATTAATCACCGAATTGAAACTACACAGGCGAATATCAAGCACCAGACTGTACTTCAAGTAATCGATGTCATTGCTCGCATTTCGATCTTGATGAAGTAATGGCGGGTGACTTAGTAGATTTTGAATAGGGTACAATAGACATTGCTCTAAATTTGGGATTAAATAATGTTGATGTCTGATGTAATGCCACAAATATGTTGCTTGCTTGCACGTCTACCTCAAATTTCCACATTTGATTTATTTTGTGGGGGCAATAGTTAAAGTGCATGAAGATTTAATATTCTTCTTTATGCTGATATCAAGCTTGAAGGGGAGTCTTGGAGTAACTGGTAAAGTTGTCTCCATGTGACCAGGAGGTCATGGGTTCTAGCCGTGGAAACAACCTCTTGCAGAAATGTGATGTGAGGTAAGGCTGCGTACAATTGACCCTTGTGGTCCGACCCTTCCCCGGACCTCGTGCATAGCGGGAGCTTAGTGCACCGGATCGCCCTTTATGTTGATATCAAGCTCAGTTCTCTACCAATCGTTAACCGATCCTGCTGTCTTCATTGAGATATCTTCACACCATGTAATTTCTGGCCATTTTTGTTAACTGGAGTTTGTTCTTTCTCAGTGCAATGCTCAAGAAGGATTAGAAGGAAATCCTTCTGCTAAAACTATAAAAAATCTCTCACGGGGCTTTGCTGCGTTAACTATCCCATTTACTGCTGGTTTTCCCAAGGTAAATAATCCAAACCAACTCATGTATAATAGTTTTTATCATGTATCTATCCTTTTTGTCTACGTTTTGAGGATCCTAAGGTAGAAATTTTGTACATCCAGAAGTACATAGATATGCTTTCGATTCATATTGCCCTTGTATCCAACTATTATCTTCTTTTTTTCCTGGTTTCCTAATTGAGAACATTCATAACTTTCATGCTTAGGAAAAGAGTGGCGGCATATATTTAGTAATAAATTTTTTAACAGTCTTGTAGAGGATCGATCATCAGCTGTTTGCTTTTTAGATTACTTAAATATGATATTTGAATTGGGTGGCATGCCACAATTTCTTTTCTTCATGGACTGTTTGATCAAGCAAATCTTGATGAATAGAATAGCTTTATTCCCCTGCCATTCTTTATTGAGCCTTATCAATATGTATTTGTTCTTTTTACTACATTATTATTAGTTAAGTTACAAATATTCTCAACTTACTTCTCAACTGCTTGAAGATACACCAATAATTCCACAAGTGGGGTCCCGGAGCCTTCTCTATTTTTACCTTAACCCAAGGTATTAGATATGTGATTAGCATCCAAAGGTTCTATCTCTGTCAGTCGGGTTCGTGCGTGCTGTCATGCTTGTTTGATAATTTGTCGTGCGCTACGTAATCCTTGTAATGCGATGTGCTTCGCATTATGCTTTGTGTTTGACTTTAGATTTGAGTTCTTGCTTGGTTATCGTTTCATTTGTTCATATTGATATGTTGATGAACGTTAAGGGTGCTTGTTTCATTGCAGGCAGTATTCTGTTATTGGATGACCTCAAATCTATTTTCACTCTCATATGGATTAGGTTAGTATTTTTTTGGTTCATTTCCTTCGGAAGAATTCATCTCTTTGACTCTGGTCACTGCAACTACTGAGAAAAACTAAAATTAGTTACGAACTTCGTCACTAAATTGCTCGTAGCTAACATAATTTTTTGATAATGTCACTAATCCGTCGTTAATTAGGATTAGCAACGAATTTTGCTGTTTAGCTACATAACTTATCCGTTTCTAATTCCTCTTTTTTTTGCAAACTCTTGTTAACATGTTTTAACTTGTAACCTCGTGCCTTCTTGTGTGCCAGTGATTAAAAATCCCAAGGTTAAGAAGTTTCTCGGTGTTCCTATAATACCTGTCACTCCTCGATCTGAACAAAAACCGGGACTCCCATTTTTCGAAACTCTCAAGAAATATGCTGCAGCGCAAAAGCAGTTAGTAGAACAACAGCACGCTCAATCATCACCCGCCGTGGCATCAAAACCTGTTAGTCAAGGAATATCATCATCATCGTCGTCTTCTGTTCTTGGTCGAAGGATCGAAAGTTTAGAGAAGCAAGTAAAAAGAAGAAAGAACAGGAAGAGGCGATGAACGCCCTTGATCGAAGGAGAAAAATCAGTCTAAGCAGATTACTTATTATGATATAGTTTTTTGATGGCGCGTATACACAATTAAAAGTTATGTTAGTTAAATAATCGGCGCAGAAGCATATTTTTCACATGTTTATGATATAATACCATCAGGAACATACTTATCTTTTTTGTAATCTTTCATTTTTCATACGAATATAGGCATTCAAGAAAGACTATTTGTCGAGAAAAATTGTAATGATTACCAGAATACTGATATATAAGATGCAGTTGTTGTAATAAGCAAATCCATTTTTGAGTTGTTAACCACTCTCAAACCGATAGAGACAGATTCAAAATTTAAATTTTATGGTTCAAACTTTTAAGATTTTAGCATTTATTCCATCGTATTTTCAAAAGTATGATTTTTTGTATACTATCTGTTGTTTAGACAAAAAAATCGTGGAATTTGCTGGGTTCAGATGTTAGAATCCGCCTCGATTGTCAAAGCATTAGTAATTATTCAATTCTATATGATGTTCTAACTTTTTCCTTTAATGTGACGTTGTTTGACTATACCCTTGAGAAAAAAAGCCTTACTTTTGACCATATCAAAGATATTTTATAGTTTTAATAGAAAATGCGTAAAATACACTCTAATTTTTTATGCAACACATCTAATCTTTATGGGGTTCTATTATCCTCTGGATATATTTTTGGCATTTAGCGGGTGAGCTGGATAACAATTCAAATACGTGTTGAACAAAATGCTATAAAGCAAAGGAGTTCGGTCATTTTTAGGTTATTTCACTCGAACAAAACAATAAATTATAATTCTCCCCTACACTTTTAATTTTTTTCATGAAGAAAACAATTGATTCTTTTAGAATTTGATATTGTGAATCACTATATTCTTTCATAACTGAGTCTTGACTTTTGCCTCATTGAATTTTGATTCGATTTTTTCCAAATAAATATCAAATAAATGCTTTAAAAATACATTCAGGTGCCAAATAAATGCTTTAAAAATATATTCAGGGGATAATATGACCATCGTAAATGTTAGATGTGTTGCAACAAATTCGGGCAAAAGTTGAGATGTATTTTAGACATTTTCCCTAGTTTTAAATATGACATGATATTTTTTTTTTTGTCGGTAAGAGTATGCCATAAAGGTAAAATGAGAAAATTGAAGTTAAAGAATTTTTAACTAATAAAAATTATCATTCTTTTAGAAATTAACTAAAAAAAAAGTAGACAATTTCATATAAAATAGATACTTAAATCTAGGTTAATTAAACTAAACACCTCTTAAGGGGTATAAATATGGGAATTTCATAATATAAGAGTGTAAGTACTCTCTCTATCTCAATTTATACTGATTCATTTAGAATTTTGAGATTCAAACTTTTAAAATTTAGTCATGAATTTAGACATAAAGGCTTTAAGTTTTTTAAATAAGATTTATATATTTAAAAATTACGTAAAGAATGTTATAAATCACAATAATTCACAACTTAAAATATTTCAATCAAAAGAAAAACTTAATTGATTCTCGAAATTCGAAAATGACACATAAATTAAGACGGGGAGAGTATTTAATTTTAAAATATAATGGGTTTATTCGAAACTAAATTATATTACATGAGTGTCTAGCGTAATTAATCCTTAAATCTAAGGGCTTGGTACGTAAAATAGTTTAAACTGCATGGAGGGATATACTCAATACAGTTATATATCGTGCATCAAACTCTGAAAATTTCTCCGTAAGATTCGTAATTCTGTTCTGCAAAGCCCATTTCGCCTTAATCTTACATTAATCCCTCGAATTATATATACACAAATTCATTGAAATATGTATGAGCTTATATACAAATTAATATGTGCACCTAAATTGCACTAATTTTCACTCGATTCGGCAAACAATGCATGCGAAAAACTACATTACACATTAAAAAGATATTAGAAAATAGCAGAAATTACACCTCAACAAGCTAGAAATAAATCAAGAATAACACAAACTACAAAACTTATACACCTCACTCTAATATCCTTTTTTTCCATAGTATTTGTGAAATCTAATTGACAAATTTTGATAAATATTTGATGGAGTCTAAAGATGTTAACTTTTAGCAAACAAAGGATTATTTTTAACCTACCTTCAAACGCAAGGTACCATTTTTGTTTAATCATTTTCTCAATTTTGGTACGTCAAATAGTTAGAAATGCATGGAGAAAGATTCTCAATATACAGTTATTATTGCGCACAAAACACTCGTAATCTCACAAAATCCCTCTATACAAGTTACATATATAGATATACAAATTTATTATAAATATATTTATGTTTTAATTTGTGCATCTACATTGCACGTTAAAAAAAACTAGTATATATTTATTGACGATTTGTGTGAATTATTGAGAGATCAGAGATGGCGGAGAGATTTATAATTGAGGTTGAACCGGCGAAGCCAGCGAAGGATGGGAAACCGGCGGTCGGACCGGTTTATCGGAGTTTATTCGCGAAGGAAGGTTTTCCACCTCCGATTGATGGCTTAGATAGCTGTTGGGATATTTTCCGGTAAGATTTTTGCAAACAATTTAGGTAACAAAGCGGTTTAATTAATCGAGGAATAAGATTTCTTAATAGAATATTTTTCCGTAGACGGAACTATAATTTTTAGTTTATGTATTCTTAATCACATTTTTTTAATAGAATATTTTTCTATCATACCAAAGTGACTAAAGCCAAATTTTTAGTTTACAAGTTCTGGATCACAATTTTTGTTGTTTTTGAATATGCTCCTTCTATCCCAATTTATACGTCATTTCGTATTTCGAGAGTCAAATCTTTTTATTTTGATTGTGGATTCGGATTTTTTTTTGAAATAAAATCTAGGTATTTGGAAATTACTTAAAACGTACCATAAATCACAAAAATTGACAATTCAAAATATTTAAAAGACATGAAAAAATTATGGTCAAAGAAAAACTCGTTTGAATCTCGAAATTATAGAGGTGCGGAGGGAGTATTATTTATATATATTAATGAATTTTTTAACACAAATACAAAGTTAGAGGTACAACTACTGTAGCTAAAGGGTGGCTCTGCTACCAATCATGCAAAGTAGTAATTCCAGCAAAAAATTTATTAGACTGTATGTGCATTTCACTTTCACCTTATACTTTGATTGGTTTGATTTTAGTATCTACGTTGAATTTATTGGATTAGTTCGAAAAAAAGTGTAGTCTATTTGCTTTATATTGCACAATATTCAGTTTTAAGTACTACTAATTTCGGTAAAAGTATGTTATTCCCTCTGTCTCATTTTGTATGTTGTATACTGGGTGGATACAGGGTCTAAGTTGTTATTTGGATTTATATATTTATCTTGATGATAGTGGAGGGAAATGTTACAGTAATAGTTGAAAAGTTAGTTTATTAGAAAACTTGTCACACCAAGATTTACAACAATAACAACTACAACTACAACAACATACCCAGTATAATCACACCAAGATTTAATATTTGAATATGTTAAAAAAAAAGTTGTGTGGAAACAGAATGGTGTCGACCATTCCGGACATCTCAAAGTAGAAGAGTGTCTTATAAACTGGGACAGAAGAAATATTATGTCTGAACTTATTGATTTGGTTTTTCAAAAGGTATAGTCTTTCATATATTTGATGAGTAATGAGTAGTTTCCTGATTGATTTTTTGACTTTTTTTTTTTTGCAAAATCTTTTGACCCCCTTAATTCGGGTAAAAAGTACTAGCTATCTCTGCCTTTTGGCTGTTAATTATGTACACAGAAAGCTTGCTTTCAAATACTAATAGACAAATGTGCATACATGAGGTAGATAATACCCTTGAAAATTTGAGCTTTATTTATATAATACTCTTTTATTCAGAATAAAATGATCATGCAAAAACTTGTCATTGTACTGAACTTGCATTAGCCTTGGCATGATATAGCGTCGTTGTTAATGTTACTCTTCTAAAATTTGATCTTGGATTGTGGATGAACCTGTGACAACTGATTGTAGTTGATGATGATGCTTATAAATATTTACTTTCTAATATTAGAACTTAAAGATTTTTCTTGTCTCTGTTACAGTTTGTCAGTGGAGAAATATCCTAACAACCAAATGCTTGGCCGTCGTAAGATTGTGGATGGAAAGGTATGTTTTACTTTGAGTATTTATGCATTAGTTTCAACTCCTACGAGGATTCTTGTTTTCTGCATTCATGTTAGCTGATTCTTGTATTTGTTGCTCTTATCTTCAGCCTGGAAAGTATGTGTGGATGACTTACAAAGAAGTATATGACATAGTCATAAAAGTAGGAAATTCCATCCGGAACTGTGGTGTAGAACAAGTAAGTTCCCAACTCTATATGGTATTATGCTGATAATTTGGCTGATGAGAGAAGAATGCTAATGATAAAGTGTCACGCCCCGACTTTTCCTAAGCCTTTACTTAGGGCGTGATGGCATCTGGACAATTATTTCCCACCAGGAGCACCATTTAATTCTCTTTATTTAGAAATTTAAACTTATATTCAAATACGGAGCTATTAATAAAAATAACAATAAAGAAATCTGTTTATGACTTTATTAAAAACATAACGCGAGCCCATGCTCGTGCAAATATTATTTCTACATAGACATACTGACAAATATTATTCTAAGTTGGAAGGGAGACCATTCCACACGCATTTCGAGACATTGAACCGACATTACGAACTCGACGAGTACCAAGCCCAAGCAATGGACTTGGTATGACAAGAGGTCATGGACGATCGCTAGCCTTGGCGTGGAGCCTTTCCTCTATCACGCTTTCTCAAACATGTTAAATAAAGAGTCACCTACCATCCAAGTGAGTGAAAACCTTACTCGCAATTCAAAGCAACACCACAATGTTCCAAGTGCAATCACATTATAACGTAATAAGCATATTGCAAAAACATATCGAGTTACAACATTTTTAAATATGCAAAGAACTCCTCATAGGAAATTCTCAGTTTAACTAACACTTCATTTTATCTCGTATTATACGTTAAGACATTCCCCTGCATTTTCATATGTTTGTTACATTTATATATTTGTGAACTCGTATTCACTTTTCATATTTATATATAGGTGAACATGTATTCATCTTTCATATTTGTTGCGGCGTGCAACCCGATCCATTATATTTACGTATTTGTGAACACGTATTCACTTTACGTTTTGCGCGTGCGCAACCCGATCCATTATGTTTACGTATTTGTGAACGCGTATTCACTTTACGTTTTGTTGCGGCGTGCAACCCGATCCATTATATTTACGTATTTGTGAACACGTATTCACTTTACGTTTTGTTGCGGATGCAACCCGATCCATTATGTTTATATTTATATATTTATGTGAACACGTATTCACTTTTCATATTTTTCAGAAGATCGAATAAATAATATTCTCTTTCCCAATATTCTGTCATTCATACTTGTAACGATTATAACTTTTTAACCATAACTCCAACTAAGGTGTTTCTCAAGCGGAAACTAAGGTAAGACGGGGATCTTTTACTGTACCAAATTTCATTTAAAACTACTTTGGGTAACTAACACAAATTTATCCTCAAAACAGCCACATGAAATTTGTTTCGGCAGAATTTTTATTAAACAGAACTCAATCTTAGAATAGTCATAACTCCTAATCTGTAAACCCGTTCAAGCCCCATAAAATCTCAAAACGACGAGAACAGAGAGCTACACGTCTCCATGTGAACCATCCTTTCATATTCTGTACCATTTGGTACAGTTTTACACCTTTATTCGCTGCCCTTTCTGGATCTCGATAGATCCGAGGCAGAAACTTTAAACAGCGATAACTCTCAATCCGTAAGTCTGATAGACCTCCGTAAGGTCTCAAAATGTCCACAACAGAGAGATATAGAACTTTCATTTAGCACCAATTTTCATATTTCCCACATTAGTACAATTTTACGTTTCAACGTCCTGCCCTTCTGGATTCCGATGAATCCGAGGCAGAAACTTCAAACTACAATAACTCTCAACTCGTAAGTCCGTTTTAACAACTCTTTATCTATATCTGTCTGTAACAAAGAGATTTACAACCATGTAAATTTTCATATAATTCTAATAAGTAAAACTCAATAAAAACAGTCTGTAATTATGTCTTTCCGAATTTCGGCCAAATCTAAGGCAGGAACTTTGAACTATGATAACTTTCAAACCGTATGTCCATTTTACCTCATTTTTGGTTCTATATGATCATAGTAGAGAGGTGTACCATTCTTCCGAATTTCATCAAATTCTAACAATTATAACTCAGTGAAATCAGTTCGTAAAGTTCATGACGCAACTAGTTGTTTAAACAATCAAAAGCTCATTATTTATTTTCAACACTCAATTCTTATTCTAACATGTATTGAACTTAAAATAAAGGATGTTACCAAGAATTTCTGAGTGAGAAAACTCACCTTATAAGTGTGAAGATTATTGTTGTGTGGTTGCTAAAATGATTTTTACTCTCTAGTATTTTGATTCTTGTTCTTCTTGCCCTCTTGGTATTTTTTCCAGATTTTTTCCTCTTCTTTTCACTTGTTTTTTTCTGATTTCCTATTCTTTGTGCTAGGTATTTTATTTGTGTCATGTACAATGTATAAGTAGAAGAGTTTTCTATAACCTATGGGAGGTGGAATGACAAGAGTTGGAGGGGAAATGAAAAGGGGGGAGAAGGGAAGGGACGTGCACTGCTGCATGCATCCTTTTCTTCTTTTTTTTTTTTTGTTTTCTTTTGTTTTTTTGTTTTCTTATTTTCATTTTATCTATCTATTTATCCAACTTTAACACTAACTCTATCCCATGCAATTTATTCTTTGTTTTCTTATATATATATATTTTTATTAACCCAACCACAACTATATATTATTATTTTTTTTCCGGATTTTACATAAAGTTTCTTCATTGAATACTGTAGCTAGTGAAAGTTAGCCTTTTGTTTGTCGCCTAGCTCTAATAGGATTAGGAGCCAATTAAAATTCAATGCACCCTTTACTCGAAGGTCCACTTAGGCTCTCAAGAAACAGTAGGCCCTTTTAATACACTTTAGAGTACACAAGGTTAGTAACATGTTTAAATGTGGATTTCATCCTCCTTGGATGTTCATTTTCCCCATCATTGAGGTATGTTGTTCTTATTCTTTTAGTAATTCATGTGTCTCTTTGTCCTTTGTTTATTGTGTAGTTTCACATGTTGATTTATGTAGTCTGTTTCTTATTGTTCATCCCCTTGAGTATTCAGTTCAATCAGTATCTTACCTCCTGTTAATTTGACTTATAATGCTAGGGAGGAAAATGTGGTATTTTTGGTGCCAATTGCCCTGAGTGGATTATGAGCATGGAGGTATGCCTTTTCTGTTGCATTTATTGTGTATGTCTGGAATGTTTCATGTTCTTTGGTTCTTTTTTCTTTTCTCTTAGTTGTGTCCATTGAGATTAAATATCTATGACAAGGAAATTCTATTAGTATGATTCTTCTTGTCACATTATACTGGCACAGCTCTTGAGTTGCCCGGTAACATGGACATCTTTATTCATAGCATGATAATGTGTGGATTGAACGCCTACTAATCAGTTGTTCGGTCTGGCTATCTTTTTCAATTCTTGAAGATGCTAGCGAAAAATTATTGATAGCTGAATGTCACATTCATTTTCCTATCTTTTTTAATACTAAGCTCTTCTGAATTATCACTTCTCGTAACACTTATATAAGTTATTCAATCAGAGATCTTAATTGACATGAATAAACACAACCTTAAGCATCAACAGCTTCCTTTTTACCTCTAAATGAGGACCTGTATTGGCTCAGTTATCACATTTGCTAGTTTCTACTATTATGTAATTATTGGTTATCCATTCAATTATGTGATATCAGCAACTCCATTTCTATGAATAGAACATAGTTTCCTCCCTTCAGAAATTTCATGAGTTGTGTACCTACTTCAGTTTACGGGGTTATTTCATGCTTCCGTTGGTAATCTTTATTTTTTTACTTCAATCGAGATCCTTCAATTTGTTTGATTCTATCACATATATCCTTTTTCCTATACCAGTCCTCTTCTTATTTCCATGTGTTCCCTTCATGCTCTAGAATCATCAGTATTCTGCCATAATAAGGATGACTTTTGGTTCTATGAAATCAAGAAACAGATATTTGGACTACATATTGAATTGCTTGCAATTTTTGTGATACTATCTTTGCTGCTCACTATTTTTTCTGTTGCTGCTTATAATATCTATTGTTTTCTAGGATAGATGTTAGAAATTATGTATCATCTGTAATTCTTATTGGCTCTGATAACAACTTACTAATGCAGGCATGCAATGCTCATGGACTTTACTGTGTTCCTCTGTACGACACCTTAGGTACGCATTCTCCTTCTGTGAAATGGTGGTTCCATGCTCTCCCTTGAAAATTATAGAAATGTTTCTAGGCTCGTTCACATGAGATGAATGATAGCACATTTATCAGTCATATGCCTTTTTATTTTTATTTTCTTTCTTACAAGAAGGAATGTCATGCTGATATGATAATTAATACTTTAATAACAATCTTTGTTATGTCTTCAGGTGCTGGTGCGGTGGAATTTATCATTTCCCATGCAGAGGTTTCAATTGCTTTTGTTGAGGAGAAAAAAGTTCCTGAGGTATGCATCTCATGAGTTGAAAACCTTTAATAGACATATTATATCAACTTCTCAAACATCGAGTCTTGGATTCCATAAGCATGTTGATCCCCATGCTGGTTATACATGACTCATTAATATATTGTTGTGGAAGTGAAATTTAACTCATCGATGCTGGATGAAGTATGATCTGTTTGAACTTCTATGCTGTTTTAAAAATGTTTCAGACTTGGACATAAGTTTTAATAGAACTTTGGATTGGTATAGCTATCAGAAATAACTGTTCCAATAAATCGGATAATGACAAGACACGTTTCAGGAATAATTTTTTTCAAGAGATTGTTCTTTAAGAAGTTTATTAATGTTGAATTTTGAGCTATGTTCTTGAGCCTTCAGGAGAAGTGATTCTTACTAGAATGTCCTCTTATTCCTTTTCAGCTTTTGAAAACATTTCCAGATGCAGCGAAGTACTTGAAGAGTAAGTCAGCTATAATTTAGTTTCTTTTTGAGATGTGAAATATGTCACGTTAATGGTAAATTGTTTCCTGTTCTTTATCACCAGCGGTTGTGAGTTTTGGGGAAGTCACTCCTCAACAAAAGGATGAGGTTGAAAAGTTTGGAGTGACTCTCTTTTCCTGGGATGAGTTTCTACAATTAGTAAGAATTCTCTTCACAACTTTCATCTTTCTGTTCAGATTTCTCTTATGGTTGTTTAAAGGTCACCAGTGAAAAATGTGTTGTAATCTGCATGCTAAGGTTGTGACTTGGAGCACGGGGCGAAAAGGGGACATAAACAGCTTCGAGTCCTTAAAAAACAGAAATCGGAGGCTAGTGCAAGTAGATTTACATGTTGACTTACGATTGACTCCAATTTACACATTTTTGTTTAATATTTCCTCATTTCAGTTTTCGCTATGTTTTCCTTGTCTCAGATTTGACCTTCAAATTCTTCTCCCCATTTATTCTTGATGTTTCTGTTCTTAGATGTGCAGCTACTTACATTTTAAGAAATTATTCTTGGTCTGTTGTTTGCAATAGTTTGGTAAAGTTGTAGTAAGTTAGCTTGTTTTAGTTTCCCACTATCACATAAGGTGCGCAAAATAGTATTTTCTGTGACGACATCAGGTGCAACACTCATTTGGTCCAAGATCTTCAAGCATTTGTTATCTGGGATAGTCAGCCAGGTTGGACCGGCAGACCGAGGACAAAATTCTGGTGAAAAGACTGTTGGAGTCTTACACAGCCTGCCAACTCTTGTTCTAACACTTTTGTCGAATGATCTGCTAAGAAGAACCTATTTGATTAGATGGCAGAAAAATTGAACTTCTCCTTCCCCTGACTACCTTAATAAAAGGGAAATCCGGTGCACTAAGATATCGCTATGCGCGGGGTCCGACTACCTTGATACAACAACAACAACAACAACAACATATCCAGTGTAATCCTACACCGTGGGGTCAGGGGAGGGTAGAGTGTACACAGAACTTACCTCCACCTTCGATTTTTCTGAATATCAACATATCAAATCAACTTGCTCTGGATGGTTTTGTTATTCTATTTTTGATTTGTTGTAGGCCTGCTTAGCCTATCTTACTAATAGGTGCAGTATGACTTTATAGTTCCTTGTAATTTGATTTATGCTGTTATGTGTCATTTAGTGTACTTTGTTTAGCTTATTTTTTACCGGATCTGACTGCTTTTGATGTTACTATGCTCTTTCTTATGCTCTGTATTGAGCCGAGAGTCTCTCGAAAACAACCGCTCTACCTACCGAGGTAAAGGTAAGGTATGCGTACACTCTACCCTCCCCAGACCCCACGTTGTGGAATTTCACTGGGTATGTTGTTGTTGTTGTATTTGTTATTCTATGTTTCATCGTTGTTATGTTCCTTCCAACTGGCGAATTATGCTTCCATTGGTTGAGTTGGATAAGACTAGGGACTTACCAAAAGCTAGTTAAAGATCTGGCTCTAGTTTCACCATTTTCAAGTTTCTGCTGAAATTTCACCAACCTTTTTGATGATTTTTGTTTGTGGATACTTGTTGGTCATCCAGTTGGCTCTTCAATTTCATTTAGTACCAAAATATTCATGCTTGTTAATGCACTGAGATCAGTGACGATGTGTGATGAAATTGGCCCCTAGTTAGCGACGAGAAGTGCATTCACTTGCGAATATAATGATTGACGCACCACTTCCCTACTTTTTTTTTGGAACATCACATACTTATATGATCTTGATAATTCTTTAAGCTAACATCACACATCTCAATATGTGCAGGGAAGCAAAAATCAGTTTGACCTTCCAGTAAAAAAGAAGAGTGATATCTGTACAATAATGTATACTAGTGGAACAACTGGAGAACCCAAGGGTGTGATGATTTCGAATAATAGCATTGTTACTCTTATAGCTGGAGTGAAGAGTTTTCTTGAGAGTGTAAATGAGGCGGTGAGATTCATGTTCTTTTATTTGCATGTGTTTCGGTAAAGCATAGTGAGAGTTCTAATTTTGCTGGAAAATATGTTTCTTTCAAGTTTTATCTAACGTTTTCGTATTGCAGCTTTCAATGAATGATGTATATATCTCATATCTTCCCTTGGCACATATCTTTGATCGAGCGATTGAAGAATGTTTCATTAATCATGGCGCCTCAATAGGATTTTGGCGAGGGGTAAGATGTCCAAATCTTCTATGAAATGATGGAAGAGCTTATCTTACGCATTTCTTATCATGTTTGCAGGATGTCAAATTACTAACTGAAGACCTTGGAGAGCTGAAACCAACTGTCTTCTGTGCGGTACCTCGAGTATTAGACAGAATATATTCAGGTAATATCTTACTGCTCCCTTACAATTGATTCATATAAAATGTCAAACCTTTTAACCTAATCACTAATATAGACCTCCCTTTTTTATGAATATCTATGTGTTTGACTAGAGTACCGATGTACTTTAGATGTGATTTATGTAGAATGTTTGTAGACATAAAATAAATAAATACAAGTGTTATTTTTCTTTATAACGAGTAAACGACGATGTCCGGACCAACTTGTGCGCATCTTAACCATTCTTGTGGATACCTGCAACCTCCGCCGACACAGGTATTGAGTATCTCCGCCTACCAACACTTAAACAAATGAGAAGATGTTACCTGGTGCCTTTACTACGATTTGAACTTTGGTCTCAAATGTTTGCACCTACTTTATTGACCAATAGGCCTCATCCTCAGGTGCTAATGCCAGTGTTCTTTCTACAACTTTAGGATATCCACACATTAGGTCAATACATAAACTTTAGCTACGTTGTAGATTATTCTTACAGAAATGAAGACAGCCATGATAAATATGAGGGTTAGAAACACTTGTGGTCCAAATAGTAACTCTTGTAGAGGTTTGGAAGTATCTTGGAGAAGTTGGAGTATTATGGCTTACAAACTATTCAGTATTATATTACTGATAGAATATACAACCCTTAAGTAAGACAAAAGGTAAATAACACAAGCTATTTACGTGGAAACCGCCTTGCTCAAGGGAGTAAAACCATGACCCACTGCAGTAGGGTTTGCTCAAACTTCACTATAAATGAGCAAGCTTCACTATAAATGAGCAACATTTTGATTACAAACTCTTGCAACCTAGGAATTAAACTATCAATCCCTCCCCCTTACAATAATTCTATTGCAAGACCTTTACAATGACTTTATTGCAAAGACACACCTTGACTAACTCTAGCCAAGTGTACAACTCAGAAAACTTGACAAACAAATCTACGAAAGCAGTGTAGGAATACAAGTTAAAGAACAAAGGACAAAGACTCAACAAACCTAAGGACTTAAGACATCTTCAACGATAAGAGAACTGGTCCTTCTGTTTGCTGCAGCTTTGTTCTTGATGAGAGCACTTTTGGATCCGGAGACTTGCCGTTAGAATGAGAGCAAATTTCCGATTGTGCAAGCTTAGGGTTTTACTTGGAACACGTTGTTTTATATGTGGAGTGAGTGGATATGTGTGAAAGTGAGAACCCATAAACCTTGGACCACTGGTCGAGCTGCAGCAACTCTGCTGCTGCACTGCTACAGTGTCAGCATCTTTACAACCGTAGAGTTGGCTTGCGTAACGGCTAGAACTTGATCCCTTCTGGTTCCTTGGCTTGCGTAATGGCTAGAACTTGATCCCTTCTGGTTCCTCGAAAAACATATCTGGTTCCTCGTATATGTTTGTCAAATCATCAAAACATAAAATAGCATAACTTATCAATTAAGGAGTGGAAAGATGCCATGGGTGGAGAAATAGTACCTTAGACTGATATATAAGCACAAAGGAGATATTTGAAAGTTGTGTAAACTATGGTGGCATTAGACTTATGAGTCATATGATGGAACTTTAAGAAAGATCATTAGTGCGTAGAGTTAGGGACACTACAAGAGTGACAGAAAATTGATTTGAGTTTTTACCAGGTAGATCTACAACAAATGTTGTACATGATATTCATCGACTTAGAGAAGCTTATGATAGAGTTCCAAGAAAAGTTCTTTGATAGGTGTTGGATAAGAAAGGAAACATACATATTGTATATGTTGAAAATCATCACCAAGTTCATGTTACTATCTCAAGCTATCTAGAAGCCATCTTATTTGACTAGTATTAAACACATGTTTATTTTGTTAAATTTTTTTTCTACTTTGGTAGGCTAGCAAGTTTGAAGGAAAAGCTTTAGTCTAATTTGGTAGGCTAGCAAGTTTGAAGGAAAAGCTTTGGTCTAATTTGGTAGGCTAGCAAATCTTAAGGTGCTTCCTACAAATTGCTATAAATACTAAAGGATGGTGAAGACATCATTGTGTGGTGAGTTGTGGAAAAAGATGAGAGAAAGAAAGAAGAAGATAGAGAGAGGTGTCTTTATTATAAGTTGTTGTATTGTGAGTCGTTCCCAGAAATAAATTGAGAGTGTTTTATTTGTCCATATTTTTTGGGTTAATTTATTAGTTGTGTATCTTATATATACCAACAATATTTTAACCGGAGAATTGTCATTTATTCTCAACATTTGGTATCAGAGCGGGTTGACCAACTCTCATAATTTTAAGGTTGGAATTTTGAAAGCTTTGTATAGTAAAATTTTGCCTGAATATGGTTAACATCATGGCAGATTTTACTACTTCTATTGAGAAGCTTAATAACAACAATTATGGGTCATGGAGTACCCGTATGAAGTTTTACCTGCTCGGACAGGATTTATGGGATATCGTTAATGGAAGTGATGTAACACCACCACGGGAGGCCCGAAGCACAAACACAACTTCAGACACCTCAACCTCAACACCGGCGAGACCAGATGTCGCACCGACGACACCGGCAAGACCCGAAGCTACACCTCAGAGGCTAGTAGCTGACCCTGACGTCTTGAAGAAGTGGAAGGTTAAGGCGGGAAAAGACATGTACGCCTTAACTATAGCTGTGGAGGATGAGTTCCTACAGCGGATCAAAGATGCCCGAACGCCGAAGGAAGCATGGGACATCTTGGCGGCAATTTTTGCCAAGAAAAATGATGCAAAATTACGAAGGCTTGAAAATGAGCTTTTGTCAATCCCAAAGAAATATGTCAGTGAGTCAATATTTCTTGAAGGTGAAATCTCTTTGTGATGAGATTCTAAACTAGATCCTGAGAATGGTATTACGCAGACTAGGATGAAGAGAATTATCATCCATGGGTTAAAGCCGGAATACAAGAGTATTGTCACGGCAACTCGAGGCTGGGCCACCGAACCGACTTTAGCAGATCTGGAGAATTTGCTAATTAATGAAGAGGATCTAGAAAAACCCATGTCCAGTCGACCAACCAACAGTGAAGAGACGACTCTTTTCACCAATAGAAGAGACGGCCGAGGACGCGGTCGTGGTCCAGGACGGGGACGTGGTGCCGGGAGATTCAATAATCAAGAGAGATATGTTCGAGGAAACCAAGATAGAGGTTCTTGGTTTCCAACCGGGGGGAGCTCGAGGAGCTCAAAACGGTGGACGGAACCAAAATTGGTGGCAACAAAAAGATCATCAAAATGACGAATGTTACAATTGCGGCAAGAAGGGACATTTTGCAAGAAACTGCTGGTCGAAGAAAGCTGAAGGAAATGCTGCAACATCCTCTAAGAACGAGGGTCTCGGAGAAGAAGATTGGGACTTCGAGACATCATTCTTTATGGAGGAGGAGATAGAAGTTGTTGACGCACGAGAGAAAGGCCTAATGGGTGAATTCGCACTCACAATGATGTGCGAACAGTCATTCGACTACAAGAATGATTGGATCGTTGATTCAGGTTGTTCCAATCATATGATCGGAGATGAGTCGAAATTACTGAGCATGACCAAGTACAGTGCAGATCGTGTTGTTGTGACAGCAAACAACACACATATGCCAATAACTCACATTGGAGAAACAAAACTACCACGGAGATACGGCCATGAACAAGTTCAGCTCCAGAGTGTCTACCATGTCCCTGGGATGAAGAAGAACTTGTTGTCAGTTTCTCAGTTGACTGCCACAGCCCACAGGTAATTATGTATTGTTTGGCCCAGACGATGTGAAGGTGTATCGAGATTTAAAGGTCACGGTAATAGAAGGACGGAGAATGGAGGCTGTTTATGTGATGTCAGCTAAAGAAGCATATGTTGACAAGGCTAGGAGAAGTGACACCGGTAATCTTTGGCATGCACGACTTGGACATGTCAATTACAATAAATTGAAGATTATGATGCAGAAGTCGATGCTAAAGGGACTTCCGCAATTAGAGATCCGCAATGACATTGTGTGTGCCGGATGTCAATAAGGTAAGGATCATCAATTGCCTTACAAGGAATCAAAGTTCATAGCCAAGGAGCCGTTGGAGCTGGTCCACTCAGATTTGCTTGGGAAGATCAAACAACCATCAACTCGTGGTTATCAATATATGATAACATTTATCGATGACTTCTCAAGGTATGTGTGGGTATACTTTTTAAAACATAAGGATGAGGCTTTTTCAAATTCAAGGAATTCAAGGAGACAGTGGAACGTGAGCTCGGAAAGAAGATCAAGTGTCTCCGCACTAATAATGGAGAAGAATACACCTCAAAGGAGTTCAACAACTACCTCAAGGAGTGTAGGATCCGAAGGCAACTCACATGTGCAGACACACCGCAACAGAATGGAGTAGCGGAAAGGAAGAATCGCCACCTAGCAGAGACATGTAGAAATCTTCTACATGCCAAGAATGTTGATACAAGGTTTTGGGCAGAATGCATGATAACGGTAGTCTATATCACCAACAGGCTATCACAACCAAGGATGGAATTCGTCACACCATTTGAGAAGTTGTACAATGTAAGGCCAACAGTCAATTACTTTCGAGTATTTGGTTGTGTATGTTATGTGTTTATCGTAGATGAACATCGTAGCAAGTTTGACAAGAAGGTTGTCCGCTGCATATTTGTGGGATATGATGAACAGAAAAAGGTTGGAGATGTTGTGATCCCAATACTAACAAAATCTATGTCTCACGAAATGTTGTATTCGATGAGGCATCCTCATGGTGGGCAAACAAGGCGGTGTTACCAGATACACAAGAGTTGCAAGAAAAACTACAAAATAAGCTGCAACTAGATTCTTCTCAAGACAATGGTGATCAAACAGAGTCAGAGGAACCAAAATCCCTGATGGATAGACAATCCAAGTCAAAAAGTCCATGGAGAACAGGTATCCATGAAACACCAGAGGAAGTCCAGACTAGTCAACCGGAAGAGCAACAACAGGAGCCATCACAACCTCAAGTGCGAAGATCTACAAGAGAGAGGCGGCCAAATCCAAAGTATATAGATGCTGCCTATGCTGAGGTCAAGGAGCCAACTACATTTGAAGAAGCATCAAAAAGTCCAGAGTGGAGGAAGGCCATGGAAGAAGAGATTCTGGCACTAAAACAAAATCAAACTTGGGATTTAGTGCCAAAACCTGAAGGTGTTAAACCCATATCCTGCAAATGGGTTTACAAGTTGAAGATTCGCCCGGATGGTACAATCGAACGATACAAGGCTCGACTAGTTGTTCGTGGGTTCTCTCAGGAGTATGGCATAGACTATGACGAGACGTTCAGTCCAGTGGCAAAGATTACTACAGTTCGTGTCTTACTAGCCCTGGCAGCAAGTAAATCATGGAAATTATGGCAGATGGATGTGAAGAATGCATTCCTACATGGGGAACTTGATCGTGACATCTATATCGGTCAACCTCAAGGATTTGTGAATCACGAGAAGCCAGATTATGTGTGCAAATTAAAGAAGGCGCTATATGATTTGAAGCAGGCACCCAGAGCATGGTACGGGAAGATTGTTGAGTTCCTGGTCCAGAGTGGTTATCATGTTGCACCAGCAGATTCAAGCTTATTCATAAAAGCTCAAGAAAGTAAGCTAGCAGTGGTTCTTGTATATGTTGATGATCTAATCATCACCGGAGATGATACAGATGAGATTCGTCGTACAAGAGAAAATTTGTCAGTCAGGTTTCAGATGAAAGAGCTTGGTGAACTGAAACACTTCCTAGGATTGGAAGTTGAAAGAACAGACAGAGGCATATTTCTTGGTCAAAAAATATGCAAGAGATCTAATTCAAAAGTTTGGGCTAACGGAGTGCAAGCCGATATCTACCCCAATGAAGCCAAACTTAAAGTTGTGTGCCTACGAAGGGAAGGACTTAGAGGATACAAATATGTACTGACAGATAGTAGGCAGTCTTATCTACCTAACTCTTTCTAGACCAGACATAGCTTTCGCAGTTGGCGTTGTTAGCTGATTTCATGCAGAACCCAAGGAAGCCACATCTAGAAGCTGTTAGAAGGATCTTAAGATATGTCAAAGGTACAATTGATTGGGGAATCTTCTATGAGAAGGGAGTACAATGCATATTGTGATGCTGACTATGCTGGAGATCATGACACTCGAAGATCAACTAGAGGATACGTGTTCAACTTCGGTTCAGGTGCAATATCATGGTGTGGTAAGAGACAACCCACAATCTCTCTTTCAACTACAGAAGCCGAGTATAGAGCAGGTGCGATGGAAGCACAAGAGTGTGCTTGGTTACTCAACTAATGAATGATTTGAACCACCCTATGGAAAATGGAGTCACATTACACTGTGACAACCTGTCAGCAGTTCGTTTGGCAGAAAATCCAGTATTTCATGCTCGGACCAAACATGTCGAGGTACATTATCATTTCTTACGAGAGAAGGTACTTCAAGGAGACATTTACATGAAGTCAGTCAAGACAGAAGATCAGGTTGCAGACATATTTACAAAAAGCTTACCTGCAACAAAACATGCCGAGTTCCGAAAATTACTTGGAATGGTAGTACGCAACAGGGAACTTGGTAATGAGGGGGAGTGTTGAAAATCATCACCAAGTTCATGTTACAATCTCAAGCTATCTAGAAGCCATCTTATTTGACTAGTATTAAACACATGTTTATTGTGTTAAATCTTTTTTCTAATTTGGTAGGCTAGCAAGTTTGAAGGAAAAGCTTTAGTCTAATTTGGTAGGCTAGCAAGTTTGAAGGAAAAGCTTTGGTCTAATTTGGTAGGCTAGCAAGTCTTAAGGTGCTTCCTACAAATTGCTATAAATACTAAAGGATGGTGAATGCATCATTGTGTGGTGAGTTGAGGAAAAAGAAAAGATAGTTGAGAAAAAGAAAGAAGAAGATAGAGGGAGGTGTCTTTATTATAAGTTGTTGTATTGTGAGTCATTCCCAGAAATAAATTGAGAGTGTTTTATTTGTCCATATTTTTTGGGTTAATTTATTAGTTGCGTATCTTATATATACCAACAATATTTTAGCCGGAGAATTGTCATTTATTCTCAACAGTATACATCATAGTGGTAGCAGATGCTAAGGAGTTTTCCATTGATGTAGAGAAGTGTATGATAGTGTTCCAAGAAAAGTTCTTTGATAGGTGTTGGATAAGAAAGGTAAGATATATAAATATATATAAGATATGTATGTATATGTATGTCATAAAGGGCATGAACAAAGGAACCATCACAAGAAAATACTGGTAGCAGATACTAAGGAGTTTCCATGGCCATAGTTTATATTAGATATTTACTTTAAGCTGGTGCTTGTTTACCCCAATTATGGAGTTTTCCATGGCCATAGTTTATATTAGATATTTACTTTAAGTCGGTTATTGATTACCCCAGTTATGGATGAGCTAACTCACATTATATATGCTTAAGTCTCATGGTGCAGACGGTATTGGTTATTTGATGAACTAGGTTGTCTACCAAAAGCTTGAATTATTGAGACACTCTAGAACGTAAGAGTTTTAGTACAAGTAGAATTAACACATAATTTATGAACTGCATTTTTCTGTAGTATTTTTACACCTATGGAAAGGTATACTTTCTACCAACTATTTTACCAATAAAAGGCCAGTTTGCTCCATTCTCCTTCCCTCAGAGTTGAACATGGATCAGAACAAACCGATGTCCTGAGCTTGAGTCACTGCCACACATCAATAAAATTTTCAATGTGCTTGACTTAAGAAAAAGAATCAAACCCCCACAAGATGAAGTGTGTTGCAGCTATAAAATAAACAAATAAAAGATCTTTTTTTTCTTCTAACAGTTTAAGCTTTTAGATGAGGTGATTCACACAATAATAAGGATCAAATGATCTTCTGTTAGAGACCAAATAAGTTGTGGGGTTTACTGTTGTTCACTATGGAATTAGCTTCTTTCTCTTCAGTGTACTTTTGACTCTGTGTCTTAAAATTCTGGGTCATTTTGACTAATTGCACCGAGCATATTCAGGTTTGCAGCAGAAAATTTCTTCAGGGGGTCGGCTAAGAAGCACCTTGTTCAATATTGCATATGCTCGGTAAGTTCTGTTCCATGTTTCTCAAAGAGATGACAACTTTTTTATCGATGCAAACATCAGTATCTTAAACTCGGCCTATGAGCTTTTAAGTGCTTCAATTTTCTTTAGGACGATATGCGGAAATACCATTTTACTTGTCTAGCCAAAATGTGTGTGTTTCACATTATTGTATCTATACCTGTTCTGTTATACAATTTTAGCACCTTCTGTTCTACTTCGAAATGTAGAGATTAGTTCTGTAAGTCAATACAAGGTTTTTCATTTTCGAATTGATTTTCCTTAGAAATGCATTTGTACCAGTTTTTGGTTTAGCATAAATATCGGAACATATTTTGAGCCATTTTCTGTTGGAGCCTGTACCTTACCTACATTTTGGAAATTATGCAGCAAACTTCAATATTTGAAGAGTGGGAGTAAATATCACGAAGCATCTCCAATTTCCGACAAAGTTGTTTTCAGTAAGGTGGTGTAGATACTCCAGCAGCAGCTACTATATCTTCTTTGCTTCCTGTCATACCAGTAGATATGAAACTTTGGTTACTTTTGCTGATTGCTTAGGTAAAAGAGGGGCTAGGAGGCAAAGTGCGCCTTATATTATCTGGAGCAGCACCCCTGTCATCTCATGTAGAAGCTTTTCTGCGAGTTGTAGCATGTGCTCATGTTCTTCAAGGATACGGTATTTTGTCCTAACCCTCATTGATTCCATCTATGGTGTTAAACATATCTTCTTGCTCCATCCCGAAAATTCAACAGCCTTAATCTACTTTTAATTTTTTATGAAATTATATGATAAATCTCATGGTTTATAAGCTAGTCGTAAGCGGCATCGGTAGTTGTTAGCTTTCGGTGTGTGTGTGTGGGTGGGTTTGTGAAGCAATAATGAAGTGTTAGTGGTACGCCAAGTAGATTTATGGTCCAGGTTAGAGAAGTCAATGTGTTGTTAAGATTTGTATATAAGAACATAGCTCTTCTTGCAAACTGTTTATTAACATAAAGAAGCAACTTCAGATAAATTATAGTGATAAGTATGCAATTAGCTGTCATTTGTGTCTATACTGTCGTCTTATTTAGATTTTACAAATATGAGGATGAGAAATTGTTTGGGTTTTTTTTTATCTTGCTCAAGTAATTGCATTGTTGTTGCTGATGATTTGCTAGTGTGTGTTCTTGCCAAAGCTAATGATTCATAATTTACTTTTAGGTCTGACTGAAACATGTGCTGGTACATTTGTATCACTACCTAACCAGTTTGATATGCTCGGTACGGTTGGTCCTCCGGTGCCCAACGTGGATGTGTGCCTGGAGTCTGTTCCTGAAATGGAATATGATGCTCTTTCAAGCACACCACGTGGAGAAATATGTGTGAGGGGAGAAACTTTATTTTCTGGTTATTACAAGCGTGAGGACCTTACGAAAGAAGTCATGATTGATGGGTGGTTCCACACAGGTTTTTTCTAAATTCTTTTTTGCGCTTGAACTGATAAATGTCCCACTTGTTGAAAACTTTTAATTGGACTTGTCTCCAAAAATCTTGTCAGGGGATATTGGCGAGTGGCAACCAAATGGTAGCTTGAAGATAATTGATCGCAAGAAGAATATTTTCAAGCTATCACAAGGTGAATATGTTGCAGTCGAAAATTTGGAGAATGTATATGGCAATAATCCTGTAATTGAATCGGTAAGTAATACCGTTAGGTGCATTGGCCTCTTAACTATAGCAATTTCTTGACTTCATGCATGCAATTTATTGTCTGAACAAATAAGGCAGAAAATTTTCATCTGCTCTTAAAAGAAAAGTATTATTCATTTCGAATATCATTCTTTATATAAATATATTTGGTTGTCAATTGACAGATGTTTTAGTTTCGTTTTGGAATGATGAGATGGAATGCATAATTCAGGGTCTATGCTTTAATAATTAATGTTCAGGTGTTGGGCAAAATGTAATGAATTAAATGTAGAAAAGATCATATTGTATAAGTATTAAGCCATTACATAGTGTATTATACCTGCATGCAAGAGGTTCTATTGGTGCAATGTGAAAGTCATAAATGAAATCGAACTCCCAGTCTCATTCCTGGCTAACCGTGGACAGAGTGAATGATGGGTCAAGAGCTCTCTATAAGGGGTCTTTTTTCTACAATATTCCCCAGGCGCACTATTAATGCTTGATAGAAAGTTTTGGTATAATGCAACAAATATTCATAAAGAATAGAGAATATTGGTAAATCTGTTCATTATTTTAATGTTCTTTAGAGATAAAATACTTCATTATCTCTAGTTAGTCGAGTTCGTTGAGCCTCATCAGCTCATGCTGCATCTCATTTTGATTGAAATTTTTTTGAAGGGCCGATCGGCTCTCATTCTACGATTCTCAGTTTTTTCTTTCTTGATTGGTCCCAGATATGGCTATATGGGAGAAGCTCTGAGTCTTTCCTTGTTGCTGTTGTTAACCCAAACAAACAAGAGACTGAAAAATGGGCCAAACAGAATGGCCTCTCTGGGGATTTTAATTCCCTATGTGAAAATTCAAAGGTGAAAGAGTATATACTAGGGGAGCTCACAAAAGCTGGAAAAGGAAAAAAGGCTAGTTCTCTTCAACTTTTGCACCTGTTTTCCTTAATGTGATGGTTTGCGCAAAATGTCAAGCCTATGTAAATATGGCATATTTTCTTTGCAGCTGAAGGGCTTTGAGTTCACAAAAGCTATACACCTTGATCCGGTACCTTTTGATATGGAACGTGACCTCTTGACTCCAACATTTAAGAAGAAACGACCACAGTTGCTTAAGTACTACAAGGTAAATTCTCTTTGATCTGCTGGTGAAATGTTAATGCGATATATCCTGTATCAAGATTGTTCCATAGGCCGAGCTAGGATTTGAGTTATGCTTTGTGGATTCTAGAAATACAGCTTATTGAGGTCGATAATTATTTTATACATATTTAGTGGAGTTTTGGAACATAAATACAATATCTGAGCCAAAGCTATTGGGTTCTTTCGCATCCGTAAACAGGATTATAGCTCCGTCCGTGACCATGTCTAAATATTTCCATTTTCTTTTTTGACTTCCTCTTATTTCGATGCTATTTTATTTGTCTATTATGGGGGAAACAGTTTGTTGGAAGTGTGATTTCTCTGCTCAATATCCATGTCTTCATAGAGCCTTC
This sequence comes from Przewalskia tangutica, assembly GCA_029844215.1. Classification (NCBI taxonomy): domain Eukaryota; kingdom Viridiplantae; phylum Streptophyta; class Magnoliopsida; order Solanales; family Solanaceae; genus Przewalskia; species Przewalskia tangutica. The sequence goes on along the minus strand of CM056740.1, from coordinate 71,894,697 downwards.
TCGTGCTGTTTCATGCTCTTTCGCTTAGATAACAATATATTCTTTAACAGACGTAAGAACAGGAGTAGAAATATGACCAATGATTTTGTGTTCTTCGACTCAAGTTTTGAAAAAGAAAGAAGTGTTGATTGTTTCGTTCATAGCATGATCAATAATCCTCAATGGGCAACATTCTTCTTAGCATTTTTTTACGTTATATCCGGAAGGAAATTGTCTTGAAAGACCATGTACTTTTTGGAATCAATGCAAACTTAGACAAAGATAAGGTAGAATGAAAGAAAAAGATCCGTATAGGCGAGAATTCATATGGCTGATCCCAACATGTTTGAGACTGAGGCATAGTTGTTGTTATATATCTATCAACTTTGGTTCCTTGTATGTGCAATTAGTTTATGAATTTCGCATAATGGAAAACTAGCTCTGCATATTTGATAATGCTGTTGTTTTGTTTACATGTTTCTTTTCTGATTTGATTTTTGTGCAGGATGTGATTGACACCATGTACAAGGATGCTAAATGAACTTACAAGGCTTGAAATTAGCACCTTTTCTTTTAAACCCCACCTCCCTCTTTTTTTGTTTTTGTTTTAATACTGTACATATCACTCAATGAAGATGAGATTGTTTTTTATCATACTGGATCAGCCTGTGATACAAGGGAAGTGTTATTTCTTATTAATTTGCTCTAGTTTATACCTATCAAGGAACACATTGAACTATGTCACTAGATTATGTTAATATACAAAGCAATATATAGTGGAAAAATTGATTATAAACAACACGCAATAGTGGCAAAATATCAAGTTATTCAAGAATTGCATATCGATTCTCAACATTGAGGATACCACACGTATATGAGGTAAATCCCTTTACTACATACACCATCGGATAAAATTCACAATTATTCTCTTTTAGCCTCAATAATTGAACATTAGCTCGGAGTTTCAACTGCTATAAAAGAAACTCCAGTATATTGAAATGAAATTTCACTTGTGGAAGTAGAAATTTCATGATAATCTATTTTTCGAAAATTAAGCCGAGAAGTGATCAGTTAATGCTATTTCTATAGCATTACCACGCACCACTTAAGATTTAGATTCCAATTCTACTAAACAAGATTTGCATCCCCTTTTATTTTTTTCGCACAAATAAAAAGGAATTCTATTCGCATTAACGATCATAAGGGTACTGCGAATTGTGATTTCTTGATTATTGAATGCTTCTTTAGGAATTCACGCATTTAAGGAAAGACACTTTCTATCAAGTATTTTCTTTTCCATTTTTGAGCTCAAACCCCGAAATTTATAGTTACGTTTGGTAGAATTTCATCCGTCCAGACTATATGAAATCTCTAATTATTCTTTGACCTTCTCAATGTGTTGGCCACAATCCGCACCTTAAATTAAAAAGAAATACCAACTATATTATCGTTAGGAATAATGAAAACCAATTGTGCTTAGCTTTAACACATTACCAATTGCATAGGAATTTGATTTATTTTGCTTGAAGGATTATCACATTTTAAACGATACTGATACCAACTATATTACCTCAGTGTTCTTTATGAACACTGAGACTGTTCCAAACCACTATCCTTTATAATCTAGAGTTTAGAGAAATATTACGGGAGGCTGGTCAATTTTTTTGGAAATAATTTTTTTTTAGAAAAACAAGTTCTTAATGAGGACAATGACTAAACACACCTTCTTTTTATCCCACCCTTGTAACCCCATCCCCATCACCCCACACCCCACTCACTCCCATAGTATTTGTCTAGACTCTGGATTATACAAATGTTTTTTATTTACACACTGAATACAAGAAAATAAGTAAGAAATCAATTTATTTTTTTGAAAAACATTTTTCTTGGAAAAACATTTTCCTTCCTACTGAATACAAACCTAAGTAACAAATTATAGGTCAACAAAGCACCAGTGATCTAGTGATGGAATAGTATCCTTCCACTGTACAGACCTGGGTCGATTACCGGCTGGTGCATATCAGAGCAGTGATGATAATTGTACAAATTGTGAAGTTGGGTGTTGTAAATACTCATGAGTTATGAGGCATAATTTTCAGTATCTTTCTAACCTGTCTCCTTCAAAAACAAGGTTTGACACAAAAGAAGTTCACTTTCAAAGACAACTTCGAACTTCGAAGACTGATAGAAAAAGAGTTGAAATGAATCGGACAGTTAAGCCATATATACTTTTCTGGCCTTCTGGGCTGGTTGGACTAACTTGTTTCCAATCAAACGACCATTAACTATACACATGTTAAGTTGCTAAGGATACTACTTTTAGCGCGACTTTGTATTTTTCCTTATTCGGGCCGACAAAGGTCTCTTCAAAAAAGCATTTCGTGGCAGACCTTTTTCCTTATTCGTTGCAACTAAAGTTGCTACAGATATTTGGGTGGCGACTTTGTTTCTCTCGTAGCGACTAAGGTGGTGTTTGGCCAAGCTTCTTTGACCAAACACACTCTTTTCAAGTAAACAGCTTTTCCGTGCCAAAAAGTGTTTACAGATGGGAAGAGAAGCACCGATTTATGCTTACGGAAGCGCTTTTGTTCCTTCATTGAATTTCTTTTTGGACCCATTTATCATTTTCTTTTCACAAAATTCCTTTTAATCTCATATAAAATAGAAATTGGGGAATAAGGGTAGGATGGGGGTAGGGTAGGGCGGGGCGTAAGATTTTTTTTTTATTTTTTATAAAAGTAACAAAAAATATGAAATAGAAATTTGAGGATGGGTAGGGCAATGAATAGGGTGGGGTGGGGGTAGGGCAGAGGGTAAGAAAAAAAATTCATATTTTTTAATTATTTATTTTATAAAAGTAACAAAAAATATGAAATAGAAATTTGAGGATGGGTGGGGCAATGAAGTGGGGTGGGGGTAGGACGGGGGTAAGAAAAAAATTCATATTTTTTTATAAAAGTAAAAAAAAATATGAAATAGAAATTTGAGGATGGGGTAGGGCTATGGGGTAGGGGTGGGGGGTAAGAAAAAATTTCATATTTTCAATCATTTTTATAAAAGTAACAAAAATATGAAATAGAAATTGGAGGATGGGGTAGGGCAATGGAGTGGGGGTGGGGGGTAGGAGTAGGGCGGGGGTAAGAAAAAAATTCATATTTTCAATTTTTTTTTATAAAAGTAACAAAAAATATGAAATAGAAATTTGAGGATGAGGGTAGAGCAATGGGGTGGGGTTGGGGGTAGGGCGGGGGGTAGGGGGAAGAAAAAAATCATATTTTTTATAAAATTAAAAAAAATATGACATAGAAATTTGAGGATGGGGTGGGGTAGGTATGGGTAGGGCGGGGTAGATTTGGACATATTTGAGTCATTGACTATCATATTGTCGTTACATTTCTTATGTACAATATAATATTATTTTTTGATTAAATGTTGCAATTAAATAATTTTAAAAAAATTATTAAATTGTAAAGATATACTAATTTTTAGAAACATATTATAGAAAAGAATATTTTAAATAGTTTTAAAATTATTAAAAAGAATATTCTAGTAAATTTGCAAAAATGTTGGCCAAACAGTAAACTGTTTCTGTTTCTCAGAAGCACTTCTATAATTATAGGCCAAACACCCTAACTGATTCTCCAGAAATAGTTTCTAATATCTCTATATATATAACTTTTGGCGGCGACTTTGCTCCTTATTTGAGATGACCGAGATCGCGACAAAGATACTTGTAGAAATATTGTTTGCGACGACAGAGGCGAAGCCAGGATTTCGAGCTAGGGGGAGCCTATTAATATTTAAGGGGGAGTCCGGGCTAGGGGAGCCTATTTTGGTCTAGGGAGAGCGAAAAATTGAGGACTTTATTGTAATATCATGAATATTACTAGTAGTATACTAGGAAAAGTTTAAATTTGAGGGGGAGTCCGGGGCCCCGACTACAAGGTGGCTTCGCCCCTGCGTGACGACCACACTTGCTACAAATAGTACTATTGCAGGCGACTTTTTCTTATACGCGGCGAGGAAATACCCTGTTTAATTTGTAGAAGGGGAGTTGGCTCAAATTTGCCAAACGTTGTGGCATTAAATGGTTTAATAATTCTATCAGGACCATACTGTCGTAGAGTTGGCTTGCAAAACCAAAGAACAAAGTTCTGAAGTATTACCAATGTCTACCATCATTTTTATCTTGGGAGATGATCAGACATTCATAACCAGGTTCTTAGTTAGTAATGAACAGGTAATTACTTGGTTCATGACCTTGATCCTTGATATTAGTTAGTTTCCTATCTTAAAACTTACGGGAAGTTGGATTGCACTGTGTAATAAGATGGGAAGGGAAAGACCTATGCTCGATGTTAAAGTTATCAAATGCAAAAAACCAGTGCAATATGTGTACAAATTGAATTCTAAGGGATTAAAATTTAAAATGGGTATGTGACAATGTCTTTTCGCTCTTTATTTTGGCATTGCTGGAGGGATTGTAATGGTGTAGAGATTGACTCTAGTTAATTACAAATATGATTAAAGGGGACATAATAACTTTGATATGGAAAATTAGAAGTTTACTTCTAGAAATCAGAGATCTCCCCTCAAGAGGATATAACATTAAAAGCCAATAATGTAGCAGACAAATTGATAAATATATGTGTCATGGAGAAACATGAGACTATCTCATTGAGGCTCTCTCTTTGTCAATTCAAGTTATTTCCTCACTAAAGACTGATCAAGAAGGACTACCATATTTCAACTTCAAAATTAATAAGCGGGTCAATTTACTTTAGTCATGGATAGTGTAACATTATTGCTTGTACATTGTTTAACTATCTTCCTTTTGAAAGCTTATAAAGGAGTACAGGAGGCCAGTCCTCCCTTATATATAGGTTGTTTTCTCTTGTGTGTGTATATATATAGGGACTTTAGTATAAGCAATTTTTTTTAGAGGCCTTTAATGTAACGTCCCGTAGAAATAAAAAATATATATTTATCAACTCCTTTTCCCACTCCTTCACAAACACACACAGCACAACATGTTTATATGCATATTTTTTGGAGAGAAGAGAACGCAGGAAAAAAAGGGAGAAAACCAGAAATTTCAGAGAAATCAAAATTTACTTTAGCAATTAAGGGGTTCAGAAAAGGTTTGGTTGGAGTTTGAAAGTCCATTCGCGGTTACGAAGAAATAAAGGTGAGTTCTCTCACTCAAAATTCTCGTAAAAATCCCTTGTTTTGAGTTACAATACATGTTAGAATATAATCCGGATGTTGAAAGAATGATCGTGAATTTATTGCTAATAGAATATCTAGTAACTAGTTCGGGTCATGAAATTAAAAACCATTTTTTGATGAGTTATCCCTGCTAGAATTGGATGAAATTTTATAAGCTTATATCTCTCTCTTTAGAGGTCATATTGAGTCCAAGAGAGGCTAAAACCGACATACGGTTTGTGAGTTATGGTAGTTTAAAGTTTCTGTCTCAGATCAATCGAAATTCAGAATGCTAACGAAAATACTGTACAAATGGGTAAAGAATCCGAAAAGCCGTGTTGATTAAAAGTTCTAGATTTCTCTGTTCTAGACAGTTTGAGACTTTACAAGGATTAATCCGACTTACTGATAAAAAGTTATGACTGTTTTAAGATTGTGTCCCTTTTATAAAAAGTCCGGTGAGAAAGTTTTCATAGGGTTGTTTCTTTCGTGAATTTGTAATAGTTTCACTAAGTATTTTCAGAGAAAACTTGGGATAGTGATAGGTCTCCGCGTTACCTTGGACTCGACATGAAAAATACCTTATTTAGAGTTACGATTTGAGAATTATAACTCTTACAAGTGAGGAGGGCGAGAAGTTGGAAGAAGGAAATATTATTTGAATCTTCTAAATATATATATATATATATATATAGTGTGTGTGTGTGTAGAAGTTTAGCCATACAATCGAAATGATAGAAATCTTAGTAATGTAAATAGATTCGCTATAACCTACGGGGCTATAGCATTATACATTTCTTGCCTTCGGGGCTATGCAAATACACTTGCCTTCGGGGCTATTTACATACACCTTCCTTCGGGGCTATGCAAACACACTTGCCTTCGGGGCTATTTGAAATGCATTGGATCGGGTTGCACGCATCGCAACAAATATATAATGTTGTATGGAATGAAGCAGGTGTACTGGTTAACTAAGTATTCCCTAGGGTGAGTTGGGAGGAGATTTGGTGTGTGAATATTTATTGGCTTGTACACTGAAAGTGTTGAAATATGTTTTCATGACATGCTTATTATGTTCATAATATGATTGTACTTAGAATATTGTGAGGCTACTTGAAATTGTAGGGCGAGGTTCTTACTCAGCCCCGGATGGTAGGGTTGACTCTTTTATCTAACATATTTTCGGAAAACGTGATAAGGAGAAAGCTCCGCAACAGGGCTAGTGATCCACCAATCCATTGCTCCGGATTTGGTGATGGTATTTCTTGAATTAGTAGGTTGAAGAGTTAGGATACGTTTTCTCGGGGAATGCCCCACATGAGACTGTTTTCTTTTAAGATTCAGATGTTTTTATCCTATATTTGAACTTCCATCGAGTCTAGAAAATTTGTGGATGCACGAGTATGAGCTCGTTGTTAGGCATATTTTGTATACACTTTTTGAGTCATTTTTAATTAGTATTTTCCCCATTTTTGTTTAAATAAGTGTCGTGTTAGGATCGTTTTTCTTTCTTTTGAGTCACAACGGTTCTAAATGACAAAAAGAAGCTAAAAGTGTGCAGAAAAGGAGGCTCCCGAAGCAAAAAAGACGAGAGTTGACAGATCCGGACGAAAGCATGCAGGGCCGCGGCGCCGGACAGCAGGACCGCGACGCCATAATTCTTGAGAAGCTGCAGAACATTCAGAGCCGAGGCGGAAAAATTCAGATCCGAGGCGAAATTGGCCAGGGGCAGAAGGGTCCAGGACACACGATTTTTGCAGCATATTTAAACCCTTGGGACAGATTTTAGGGATCTATCTCATATCTCATCTCTCACAACACAACACAACGCTTAGAGGCTACAATTGGAGACCTAGTTCTAAGTATTTCCTTTTTCTTTTCTTTATTTCAATTCAGTTCATGTTGAATTTTGTATTAGTTCTTAGCATGTCTATGACAAGGAGCTAAACTCTTAATTAGGGTGTTCCATTGAATCGCTTGAAACTAGCTTTCATGAATTGATGCATTAGTTTGGTTTCTTCTTCACTTGATTAAGATTTATTCGATATTGGTTTGAATGTTTGATAGTTAACTGATCACTAATTATCATAATTTATATGGTTTCGAATCAAGAACCGAGAGAAGAGATTTGGATATGCTGTAATTTAATAGACATAGGTTAAAATCGCGGACGAAAGTACCCCGATACTTGTGTAGCATTTTAGGTTATTGTTCTTAATCTTCTTATGTGGTAAAACCTATCATAGAAATATAGAAGATTTCAGCACTAGGGTTGAGCGTTTATATGTCCTAACCGTAATATAAGGCAGACTAGTTAACCTGCTATCTTAACGTAGAAGAAGAAGTCATTATTATTGCATTAAGGATTGATAGTCGAGGATATTGGAAGCCTTAATTCCATCATAACTGATTTACATCACAACATATTTAGTTTAATTCTCGCAATTACTCTAGTAGTTTTAGACAAAAAACCCAAATCAAACTATCGTTAGCCAAATAGATAACATAGAGTAGATGTTCGGTAATTGAAAACCAGTCTCTGAGGACGATATTCGGTCTTACCAGACTATATTACTTGTAACGATACGTACACTTGCGTGAGCATTTGGAAAATCGCTAACACTCGTACATGTTTAATTTAGAATTCGGATGTTCCTATTATTTCCGCACTTAGGTACATGTTTAATTTAGAAAGAAAAGAATGTAAATGATGCTCCTGAGAAGAGATAGTTTTGCTCAGGTGCCATCACGCCCTAAGGAAATATTTGAGCAAAGTCGGAGCGTGACATTTAAATATGTGATCAATAACCTTCATTTGTTCTTAATCCTAAAAGTGTCTTTTTTTGTCTAATGAAAAAAAAAATTGAGCCCTTTTCTCTTAGGTTGTTCTTATTTCTGAAGATAAATTCTTAAATCCAAGAGAAATGGTAGGGGAAGACATTTGTTTCCGGCGCCCCTCCTTCGAGAATTGTTAGCAAATATTTTGTGTAAGATGGAATGCAGGTTTAATAAAATATTGAATAAAAAGAAAATGGATGGTAATTACTTCTCACTGTCACAATAGATTTTGGGAAAGGGCTATGCTTAAGAATACAAAAGTCTTCACCATTTCCAGAACACATTAGAACCACACTTGTATTTGTCCTTGCCCTCGCACTCCAAGGCCAAGTCTTCACTTATAAATGGCACTTTCTGAATTTAATTAGTAAAACACAAAAATATTAGCATATTATTATCAAAACATAAACCACACAAAGGTGAAATAGAAGATTATATATAACAAGTCAAATGCCCAAATGTTGAAAATATAAGTTTCGAATATTATATCTGAGTTGTGTAAATATTCAGTGTACTAACTTTTAATAAAAGAGTTATATACAAAGATATAGTACTACTAATACGTATAAATGTTCAAGAAATATTCTTCCCTTGTTAGAAACCCTCTGTTTTTCTTTTGTTTTTTCTGTCCCTAGGTGATCACTTCAAAAGAAAAGTTAGTACAAAATAGTATTCACCTCCACCTCTTTTCACGGAATTCTATTCTATTTTAACTTTTTTATGAGGAGTAAAAATGTTGAAATTACCTTTTGTTTGGCAAGGTCCTGGCAGCCGGTGAAGTTCTCAGGGAACTTGCAGGTTCCAAATTGAACTGTGTATGCCCTTGCGAAGTTGGCGCCACTTGTGGCCAACCTCTTCTTGTCATTCAATTCCTATAACAACAGAAAACAACTTGTAAGTTATGAGTAATATATTCGATCTATTAGCGAAAACTTGCGAAATAACACAAATATAAATAAACTTGAAATTTCACATATACTTCCTCCACTTCAATTTATGTATGTTACTTTAAAAGCTTAAAAAAGGAAATGAAGACTTTGGAAGGTTATGATATCTTAATTAAACATGCGGTGAGATTTATTTGGCTATAAAAGAGATTGAAAAATTTAAAGTTAAAGTAGTTTTGAAATAGTGTATAAGAAGATGAAACGGACTAATAAGTATATAGTGCGACATACGTACCTTGTTGGCTTTGCTTTTCTCGAGATAGTCATCGATTACGCCAGCATTGGCAGAGGAGTTGGAGGCGGTGAAAAGGGCAGCAGCTAAGCCAAGGAGAGCGATTCTTCGTCCGGCTTGGTGGTCTTTATTGTTGGCTGAGGAGTGTTGAGCCTTGATGACTGGCAATTTCTGAAGTGACGGGGAAGCCATGGAGGTGGCGTGCTTTGAGGTGAGTTCAGATGCACCAATGCCTGACACTGCATAGCTGCATGCCAATACACTTGAGTTCATTGCTGCCATTTCTTGATCTACTGTATCTTGGATCGGAATGAATAAGGAAATAATTTAAATACACTTTTTAAGTAGTTGGATTTTGTTATATTAAGTATTATGAGGGGCTTATGGATAGTGAGTGTAATTTAAGGATGTGGTAAGAATGTGGATAAGGTAAGATTGCCTCACTCCCTATTGGCCAACTTTGGTTTCTCCTTTCAGCATCTGTGTGGTGACTGGTGAGCATGAGTAGTGGAACCAATATCCGATTCGAATATGTGCTCGACACTAATATTCTTCTATTTCCTCACTATAATTAAAAAATATTTTGCACTATAATTAAAAACAAAAATCGTAAAAATCTGTTAAATATGGATTTCGGTGTTTAGGCATTAGTTTATGGTAAATATTACGCTGTACACTTACCATAATTATAGAAGTCTTGTACTACTAGAATAGAGTTTTATATTAGAATAGGAATAAATTTTCTATTATGGAAAATTATAATTGTATATATTTTTTTTTTCATTAACGATGAATAATCAAGAGATTTATACTGGTTAAACTTATTCGCTCCATGATCTGAATAATTGATAGAATTTCAAGTTAAACTTATTTATTTTTACAGTATAATTTTGTAAAATCCTTACCTAAAGTTGTCTCCTGGTATGTGATTTCGGTCTCTGAAAAATAGCCGGCTTGCGAATTTGACTAGTTTGTTTTACGAATATTTAATGTCTTATTGAAGTAACTATCTCACCTCCAGGCTCCAACAAGGAGGGGGGATCTCAGATGAACCACCACCTTGTGCAAAGAAGGAGGGCTATTGATTTTTTGGAGGTGGTGTACACGGTGTGGACGGCTGGGATGGTTGTGTAAGGGTGGCAAATGGGCCGGTCGAGTCGGATATAAACTTGTTGAAAATGAGTTAAATAAAAACGGATCAATTATTCGATCCGTTCATATTTAACACGGATAAAAAATAAGTTAATCCGACAGATAATCTAAAATTACTTTAAAAATATTAGCTTCGTGTAGCTAATATGGAGAAAACGTTATACCTTCTTGTCCACAAATTCAATCCCTAGTACATAGTTGCACCTCAAAATTGCGGGAAGAATAGAACTTCGAAGTTTTCCAATAACACGACCTCTAAGAAAAAATCAAAAAATACACACTCAAGCCCCACCATTCTCATCCCATTACACCCACCCTCCACCACCCACTCTCCAACCAAATCACAACTCCACCCTCGAATGCATTCATCTTCACTCATCCCTATCTAAAACAACCACCCATCCCACGCCTCACTCAACCCCTGTCCATCCCCTTCCAAATTTTCTACTTCATATATTTCATCTGGAATATTTTTTCTCACCACCACCCCGCTCACAACTTACCACCCGTTCCACGTACACCAAATTTAACCACACAATTTTCATAGAAGGATGGTGTAAAAAACCAAAATAAATTTTTTTGGAGGGGGGGGGGGATCGGGGTGGAGAGGGAGAAGGTGTAAAAATCAAATAAAAAAATTTTAAATTTTTTTAAAATAAATTTTATTTTTTTAGGGTGGTGGAGTGTGGGTGGAGGTGAATGGTGTAGAAAATAAAAAAAGAATTAAAAAAAAATATTTTTAGAAGGGAAGAGGGGGGGGGTGAGTTAGGTGGTGGTGTGGTTGGGGGTGGATTTGATGGTGGTGGGTGAAAACTGAAAAGCACACTTGTGGACTTGTTTATCTAAAGTTATTAAGAAAATCATTTTTTCTTATTTTTAAGGAACTTATTTTATCAATTAAGTTATTCATATTTTAAGTGAATAATATGAGTTGACCCATATTAAACCCATTTTAAATCAATTCCAACCTATTTTAACTGAATTAGTGGAACGAATATTCATATTTTTTACCCATTTTGACGCCCCTAGTTATGTGGATTAATGCTTATGGGTGTAGAAAAATGAATCAAAACTCAAACGTGGTAAAGAAGGGGAAGATTTGCTTTTTGATAAAAAAGTTATGTTAAATTCATTTAGTTTACGATTTCATCCCAAATCCTATTGGTATTCTAGTGATATTTACTTTGTAATAGTACCACCATTTTTTATTTATTTATAATTACAAACAGAAGTAGGGGGACCAAATCAAAACCTTAGAAGAAAATGAAAAACTAAAAACTCGTTACATGAAAACTAGTGCCGTCCAACGGGTTGCGGGTCCCGCCCGACCCCGCCGGTCCCCAATTATCGATGCGGGATTCGAATCTGCAGGTATTCGAATCGACGGAACTGGAGAAGTCGCCCCGCCACCGCCGGTTCCACCCCGCCCCGCCACCCGCTCCGCCCCTCGCTCCTGCACAAAATAGTCCTTGCACAACGGTCATTTTATATTTTGGTCGTTGTGCAACAACCATTTTTGGCCTCCCGCTCCTCCAACCCCCCATACCCCCTTAATATTTATTTTTAACCCCTAAGTTATTATATTTACACTTTAACTCAATTTTCCAACTATAAATACCTCATTTTCTCTTCATATTTCTCACAAATCTTCCTACAATCTCTCAATCTATCTCTCTACAAGCCTACATGCATTGTCTACTAAATATTCAATTTTATTTATTCATTTGAGAGTGAAGTTGTTATGCAGAATGAATTCTATGCAGAATGAATTCTATCTCACTTTTTAAAGCTTCCTTCCAGAGCGGTGGTTCTGGAGTTGACAATGCTTCGGCGATTGTCCGTGGTTCATCCTGAACCAAATAAGCTACAAAGTCTGGACCGAAGGACTTGTCCTTCCGTGCACTTTTGCTTTGCCTTGGTTTCATCTCTGAATCTTCCAAGTCCTGAGAATCTGGAATACTAAATTCCGTATCATCAGCTACTTCAGAGTTTACTAGATCTGAATCGTTTCGATCTAGATAGTCAGTGACTCCTAGTTCATCAGAGGTTTGCTCATAACTTAATTTGCGAAAGGTTATGTTATTTCCTTATATGGAAATATGTCTTCAAAGAACCACGCGTTCCTTGATTCCATGATCGTATCTTTATAAATGTCCGGATGATCCGAGCATTGCCTATGAAGCGATCGGACTATCATTATTGGCATATCCGATGAATATGTAATCCACAATCTTAGGTCCAATCTTGACCTGCTTTGGCATATGTACTTTTACCTTGGCCAGACAACCTCATACCTTCAAATATTTGTTGGTAGGTTTCTTTCCTTTCCATAGCTCGTATGGAGTCTTCTATTTACCCTTGTGTGAGACTCTGTTAAGAATCTTGTTTGCGGTAAAGACAGTTCTCCCCATATAATTTGAGGGAGGCCCGAATTGATGAGTAGAGCATTCATCATTTCCTTTAGTGTTCGGTTCTTGCGTTCAACAACCCCGTTTGATTGAGGTGAGTAAGGAGCCGTTGTTTGATGAAGCTATGCATTGGGTACAAAGTTCTTCAAAGCGCTACATATTTTCCTCTATCGCTGCGATAGTTTTAATCATTACTTTAGTTGATTCTCAACTTCTGCTTTGTAGCGTTTGAATGCTTCAAAGGTTTCATCTTTACTTTTTAGTAAGTAAAGGTAACAAAACCTTGTGTCATCATCTATGAAAGTCACAAAGTACTTGTTCGCCCCTCTAGTTTGAGCGAACTTCAAATCACATATATCAGTGTGTATAAGTTCTAGAGGAGCGGTATCCTTTTCGATGGATCTAAGGAAGCTTTTGGAGAGTTTTTGCCTCTACGCCAACCTCACACTCACGTTGAGGGTTTATGTCGATAGACGACAACAATCTCAACTATGTTAGCTTTGGAATGACTTTCTATTTAACGTGTCTTAATCTATGATGGCATAGATGCACAGATTACAAAATATATCATCCAGCAGCTCTGATTTCTTGTACGGTTTTGGTTATTATCGACTGTGGGGCGTAGAAAAACTCAATCCATATTGTCCAACAACATCCTTGACATCAAATTTAGGACATGTATCACCTCGTTTAAAAGTGATCTCATTCCTTAAGTCCTTTTGAGGACAACCTAGTCATTTCTTCTACTTTGAAGGTAGTGTTGCTTCACATGAGCAACCTCTTGCCCATGGTTAGGGCGCAACCTGATCATAGGTGATCTAGATTCTTTGGCCCACTCCAGTTGCCTTAGCAAACTGAGTGTCCTATTTCTTGTCCGCCTTTGTTTTTGGCCTTCAGATTATTCAAGATCTGGAAACTCTTGACCCACTCCAGTCGCCCGTAGGCTTTATATGACTGAGTGTCCAATATTATCCTGTCAAATGACGGATCTTACATGCGAAGCGGTGGCGAGTTGTCTCTAGTCCTCTAGTCCTTGTCTTTAGTTCTCTAGTCCTCTTCATATGCTTAGGATTGTCCATAAATTCATTTTATTACAATCTAAGTCCAGATCTTTTAGGTCGTTTGTTTATACCAGTCCAATTATAACCGGGAAGGAAAGTGAGATTAACCTTCTGATTTTAAAGTGTAGGGAATATATGTTTTAACGAAAACTCTTTATATTCCTAGTCTTGCTTTGTTCACTTTTATTTAGAAATTATCTTTTAAACTCATTTTAGACAAGGAAAATAATCAATCCATACCTTTGGGATCTGGACCACGTTTGTTACACCCCGTAATTCCAAGGCAATAAGATGAGAACGTGTGTAAGAAATTGAGATTTGAATTTTGGAAAGAGAGAAGAATTACTTTTTCTTAAGGAAGATATGAAAAATAAGGTGTGCATGCCCTACTTTGGTTGATAAGGTCGAGACTAGCCTTTTTGGCCATTGGAATTGTTGATCATTTTTATCGTGTTATTTTCACGTGTTGCATGTTATATAATGAAGAAAATATTGTTGTTGATAGTTTATATAATTTATATAACATGTTGGAATATGAATTGGATTAAAATGAATTAAGGAAAAGGACTTTGGATTGTTGTAGTTGTTGTTGTGTCATTTTTATGGACTGTTTTGGGGTGTTGTAATGCTGGAAAATCAGCCCCTAACATGCATGATTAATGTAGTAAAATGGCTAATGAAAGTCCTAAGGAGTAAGGGTGTTAAAAGATTCACATTGTACCCTTAAGGTTGGATAAATTATTGACTGTTTTGTATAGATTGTGGGGCAGAATTTTACACGTCCAGTTAGGCGTGTAATCCCCTTTGGTTAACTATTGGTTGTGCCTTAAATGTGGCTTGTTGGTTGTTAAATACGGGCCTTGGAAAAGGTGTAAAAGTACGTAGAAACAAAGGAAGTGCTGCTCAAATTCCCGTAGAATAAGAGGACCATTATTTGGTATAAGTCTTACAATAGTAAGCTTGATATTGATAGACGTGATATCGTCATTATAGGTTGAAGTACTACGTGTAGCATGTTATACTTAACTTGTGGAATAGCCGATAAAGTTGAGGTACATTGGAGCGTATTGCTACTTGTCGTATGGGTTAGTCGCCAATGAGGTATGTGAACTTCTTCCTTCTATGGGAATGATTGATTATTGGAATATACATGACTTGTTTCATGAAGTATACTTGCCTCGTTATTAGAGTATTCATATTATTGATTCTATGCTAAAGGCATGTCTAAATTATTCCTAAGTTCTTACCATGTCTTATGAGAGATGTTGGTAAGAGTGTTTAGTAAGCATTGGAGTCGAGTTGATTTTGCTAAGTTACAACACTAATGAGAAAGTCATGAGACTAGATTTATTTGAAAGTTATGAGACTTGAATTTGAAAGAGTATATGATTTGAGTTTGAAAGTAAGAGACTTGATTTATATGAAGTATAAATGACTTGGTTTCAAAAGGTATATGTTACTTGATTTTAAGGAAGTAGACGTGCCTTGATACTACGAGCGTTAGTGTCTTGGGGTTTTATAAAGGAAAGAATGCATGGTGAACGTACGTAGTACTTTTGGGTTCAACTCTCTTATATGGCATGATATGATTATTTTCATAAGAATAGATGTACGTAGTACTTTAGGTTCATTTCCCTAATGTTACATGACATGATAATGCCTTGGTTTTATTAGAAAGGAAAGATGTGGTAGTGCCTTAGTTTTCTAAAATGAAATGTTGCTATAATAGCTTTATGGGAAGTTGTTATAACGACTTAATGGGAAGTCAAAAGATGATTTAAAAATGTTATATGGTTGCATTGATACAGCGAGTCCCACAACGGGCCGAGTTATGTTATAGATGCAATACACCGAGTTCCACAAATGGGCCGGGTTACGATATAGACATGCATACACCGCGTCCCACAGACGGGTCGGGTTACGTTATACAAAAGATTACACCGCGTCCCACAGATGGGCCGAATTATGTCACATATTGCATCATCACACTGCGTCCCACAGATGGGCAGGGTTACATCATATTGCATCATCACACCGCATCCCACAGATGGGTCGGGTTATGTCACATATTTCATCATTACACCGAGTCCCGCAAATGGGCCGGTTTACGTCACATGTAGAAGCATACACCGAGTCCCGCAAATGGACAGGGTTACGTCACGCATACGGATAGGTACATCGAGCCCCAAAATGGGTCGGGTTACGTTATGTTAATGATTCCACCAAGTCCCTCACTAAAGGGTCGGGACACGTTATAGGCATATAGACATGACAGTTACACGACCGAGTTCCACAAGGGGTCGGGATACGTTATATGGTACGGTGATACAGTGGGACAGTGATACAAGGTACAGTGGGCTCTTATTTTACATGGCACGATAGGATCTGGTATTTGATTTTCATACTTGCCCCTCTCATCCTTTTGTACAGTTATGATCTTGTTTACTGTACTTTATTTTCGTTCAATACTTAGTACCTGTTATCGACTTCTTCTGGTTAAGGTTCATGTCCGCAGGTCTAGGTACTCAGTTGTGGATCCGCGAGCTTAGGATCTTTGTTCAAAGATTTTGGCACGGGCTCTAATGTTCGGAGTTCGTCATTACGGCTAGGTATATTCGTGGTACGGCGGCCTTGTCCCGTCATAGCCATCGCCCAAATTCGAGAGTGCGTATTCATATGTGGGTTGGACTGGTGTAAGTTGTATTATTGTACAGTGTATACCCTTTCAGGTGTTATATATATTGTGGCAGCCTTTCCGGCTTTGCCTTTGTTTAAAGAAAAAAAAATGAGTGTTGTTTATCTTCCGTGAGCTAATTATGTTGTTTGGGTAGAAGGGTGCTCAGGTAGGACACCAGTCACGGGCCCGGGAATTCAGGTCGTGACAACGTTAGTCACGTGTCCAAATCCTTCTTACCATAAGATGGAGGCTTCTTATCTTTAGCATTCTCTTCGTGTCCCAGTTGACATCCTCAACATCTTGTGGACACTTGTTTCCACCACTCTCGGGAGCGGTGACAACAATTCTTCATTTATCCTTACAAGCATGACTATCAGCAACCAAGATCTTATTCTTACATGTTGTTGTTGAAACAACGAATAGTATCTTAAGCTTGTGAGTGGTAATGTGTAGAACGGGAAAATAATAACAACAACTATTTGGTAGAAATCTGAAAATGATCAAATATGAGGGCTTGCTGAGTCGACCAAATTCTTGATCTATCCTTAAGATAATATTGCCTCGTATATCCTTTCAACGGTTGTAATGACAACTTATCTCCCAAGATAAAACAACAATCAAACAAATGAGCAAAGGGAACTCAAGTGTTTGCTTTGGAAGAAAGATCTTTGAGTGTTTGTGATTGCAAGAGAGGAAGACAATTTCAGAGAATTGTTGAGTGTAAGATGTCAAGTGTGTTTCCAAATGAGCCTTGTGTCTCATTTTATAGTGTGTAGATGATGACCCTCCAAATGGCTAAGTAATGGCCATGAATGTCATGTTAATGCCTTGAATTTGGAGTTACACCACCAATTAACGATCGAATTCACGAGCAAAATAATGGAGAGTAAATACTCCAAAGTCAGCCCAATAATCAGTTTTTAATTCACCTCCAACAGATTGAAATGATCGAGCCGCGACCTTCGGAGAGAGCGGCTTCCGCCCAGAACTCACCGAACTGAACGCCAATTGAGCCGACCGCCGGGGCGCGCACTCTTCAATTCCAGTGAGTTATCAAATCAAACGCCAGTGAGCCGCGACTTACTTCGGCGAGTCGCGACTTTCCGGTTCGTGGCGATTTCTGATTCATTTCATCTTTACACATTATACACTTCTTCCTTCATTTACCAATGTGAAATCATTCGTCATTTGACCAATAATCGTCTATTACCTTACGTCTCAAACAATTCATATACGTACCAATATTTCTTTCATTAAGGAAATTTTGATCCTTGACACTACGTGTGCACGTGTGTGGAAACAAGGTTTCCTACGTGCGGGACCCCAATTATTCGATTCATAATTAATAGAATTTACTTTATTTTACGTTTAATAAATATTTCCAATAATTTAAAAATATCTATGCCAAGCCACTTTCATTGGGTTGAATAATTACAATAACCCATTGTGACCTGATTTTTAGGTGCATCCATGTACACCCTCGTTAATCATAAAAATGTGTGCATTTTATACTACTCATTTCACTTTGTCTTTAATGTTAAAAAGGATATAGATATGCTCTTTTCTTAAGTGAAGAAAAACATACGAATTTATTACTTGTGGAGTGCTAATTAATCAACTCAATAATGAGTTCTTTCAATTGCTAATGTTGTTGTTCAAAGAATTACCAATTTAATATGTGGCAGGATAGACAAATCCTCACTTTTTAGTTACTTTTGAAATATTTTTATATCAAAGATCAATAAAATGTTCTCTGTTAACTTAGAGCTGAATTTTTTTAGGTGTCTGAATTGTGATGCAGTCACTGTTGTACCTCTTTTACATGGACCACGTATCTCACGCGTGAATACATATACTAGGCTACGTACCACCTACCTTACCCAACTTTTTTTCAGAAACTTAATTCAAATATGAAGGTAATTAAAAACTAAGACCAGCATATATATGATTCTATATGTAGTGGCGGAGGAGGAACAACTTAATTAAGTAATAGCTAGAAAGAAGACATGATTTAAAACCAATATAGTTTCTAGTTTGTAGGCAGTTCAATAAGATGTATTAAGTGACCGTCACACCTCCGATTGTAATGATCAGAAGACCGGTAAAAAATTATATGCACTCGATATTTATATTAAATTAATTATTATAATAAAAATGTCTTTTCAACAAACTTTTTTCTTACTTAATCATACAAACAACAACATAATCAGTATAATTTTATAAGTATATTTTAGAGCGGGTAGAGTGTACACAAATCTTATTCCTATTATGAGTGTAATTGATGGAGAGTAAAATATTACACTCTTTAATTCTCAATATTTTAAATTTATTTCTTTGTTTGTTTTACTTTTAATTTATGTTTCTTTTCTATTCTTTTTTCTTTTTTACATTCCTTTTTGTTAAATCAAATATATATTTTTTAATATTATTTAACTTTCATTTCTTTACTTCGCCTTTTCTAACCTTTTCCTCATATGCTTCCATGTTATTTCTCATATATATTTTTTGTACTATTTATTTTCTTCATTTCACTTAGCTATGTTATTTTTTTTTCTTAAGCTATACCTACTAATATTAGAATGAATGATTCATTTACAATCTTGTCTTATAATGACTGATGTTATTGAAGTTGAATATTGTTGTTGTATGAGGTTATAAACAAACTTGACTTATATTGAGTTATGTTCTTTTTATCAAATATTTGAATAATATAATAATAAAATTATGATTGTAAATATTATTCTCTACGTTTTAATTTATGTGATATTTTTCATTTTTCGAGAGTCAAATTGACTAAACTTTGAAGCTAAATTAGATTAGGTTAACTCAATCTATCAACATTAAAATTTATATATTTGAAAACTACATGAAAAATACTATAAGTTGCAACTTTTCTCATATCACTTTTGGTGAAAAAATACATTTTAAAATGTTGGTCAAAATTTATGCAGTTTGAATCTCGGAAAGTGAAAAGTGTCACATAAATTGAGACAGATAGAGTATTATCTTGATCTTGTCAAACATGCGGTCCATGATGTTCTCGCAAAATATGTGCTAATTTTTTTTTATTAATTAATTAAATTAAATTTATATTAAAACTATATATATCTTGAATACATTAATATCTATTTTTTTTTATAATTAACTTCTATTTTTAATATATAAAAAGACTTAATTGTGCACACTTGTGCAACAAAACAAATTACATTATAACAAACAAATGCCTTTGTAATTACTTATTGATTGTGTAATTACTAGGCTGTGAGCAATTATATCAAATCCAAATAACATGGTGGCTTTACAAACATACCTTTAAAGTTAAATTACTTGTTTTAGTATAAATACAGGCGTTTAATTAAGTTTATGTACAATGATAATGTGACCGTGATGCCCTGGAGTAACAGATAACTTTCTACAGATACATTGAATTTGATAAATGCAGAAAATAAAGGAGGACCTACTATAGCTACTTAAGAGTTAAGATGCATTGGTACTATAGGAATTAATTGTAGTTGTGTGAACATGCATGAGTTAAATGGGGTAAACATTATAGTTAGGTTGAGACTAGAGCATGCACAAGTGCAAGACTCTTTTTTTCTTTTCTCATTCTGTTAAGTGTGAAGAGTCTTTAGAGAAATCGATCGCTAGAATGGCATTTAGGGATGTCAATGGGTAGTTATTCCTCCATCTGCCCCCATCTCACTTATCCCGGTGGGTACTCACTTACCCGGCGGATATCCATCACGGATTATAAAAAAAAGTTATATAAAAAAAAAATGAGGTCCAAGAAAATGGTGTATCGAATATCAAAGTCTGAAACTTTATCAAATTACTAGGAATATTAAAAGATTAAAATAAAGCGTGAAATTTATATAGGAGAAGACAAAAAAAAAATCTAGTTCTTTCAAAATGATCACAATTATAAAAAAAAGGAAAAGAGAAACTCCAACGTCATTACCGAAGTTGTCACATACGCATAGATATAGTTGTTGCATTGTACCATACATTTTCACACAAAAACATTAAATTTTTTGAAGGGTACCGTATACTTTATTTTAAGTGATAATAATAATAATAATAATAATAATAATAATATGTTGATGACTTGACAAAAATCAGAGAGTTGACATGAATAAGGGATTTCAAATTCTTGTCTAATTAAGAATACCAGAAAATCAGCATAATTAAATAATCCAACACAAACATGTACGGGGCGGGTACGATGCGGGTTTTATATGAAATCTACCCCGCCCCACTATCCATGACGGGTAACACTTTTGATACTCATACCCGTTCCACCATCCACCAAACCATCCCCATATCCGCCCTAACTGGAGCGGATGCGGAGCAATACCCATATTTATCCGCCCCACTGACATCCCTACTGGCATTAGGAATGCCCACATGGGCCATATGAGCATTTCAGCAGCTATAGGTGGTCCTCTCTCTAGCTCTATCATATCATAGGCAAATTAAATGGCAATGCAATACTACTAATTACCTCCCATTCCTTCCCTTTCTATTCACCTAAGATATATACTACATTTTCAGGATATATCTTCTCTTTAATTTCGCATATAGTAGAAGTAGTACACAAAAGATAAAAAAGAAAGTACTTGGTCCCCAATCTACTTATTGAATAGATTATCCCATTCTCTTCTGCGCGTTGTCAGTCCAGCAATTGCATTCATCATTATTTTCCTTTTTTTTTTTCCTTTCAGGGTTATCATGAAGCTGTTTATTCTTGGTAAGCTAATGCGCCCTGTCATTAGAATGTGCTATTATTGCGTATTTAATTTTTACTATATGTATGTCCACATTGTTTTAATTTTTCGTCTGAGTCTGACCGTTTTTCATACTTTGTTTTGCTTTGTCTGATTATGCTTTGTCTTGAGCCGAGGGTCTTCCGGAAACATCCGCTCTACCTACCAAGGTGGATGTGAGATCTGTGTACATTCTACCCTCCCCAGACCTCACATTATGAAATTTCACTAGGTATGTTATTCTTGTTGTAGAAACTGAATTTGACCGTTTAGAAGCTGATGAGAATGATAATCATACGGCTAGAAAGAAGCAAATAAGGAAGATTAATATAGAGATGAAACTGTTATTAGAGCTCGTAATTTTGTGGAAGGAATAGGTATTGTCATAAAACAATGAGGATTTGTGTACGGCCTTTTTTTGCAGTGCAGCAAGTAAATAATCCAAACATATTTGATCAGTACTAGATTATAGTATATTGCTAGGAGGAACACAAGACATTTATGTATACTGGTTCCTTTAATATAGATACTAGGAGTCTAGGACCAATGGACTTTTGCTTATGAATTATTCCTATTTAGTTTACCGCAACCCTACATATTTTCAAATTAAAGTATAGTACTATCTACTGTGGCAGATAACTATTAAAACTATGATATTAATAATGTAATAACGCATCAGCTAGTCTCTAATGCCTACTTACCCTAATTATAATACGCCGCCCCATCACAAAGAAAAAGAAGGAAATGAAAGAGTATTGTATATATAAGAGAATGTCTAGTTGCATAAATTAAAAACTAGACAGCTGACCCTCTTGTCTCGTGGGCCTTAGGCAGAAATGAAAAATATACCACTCCTGACTCCCCTAGTAGTTTCAACTGCTCTAGTGAAGATACATATATATATATATATATATATATATATATATATAAGTAATAAATAATGAACATATATATATTATGGAAGTGTATTTTAATTGTGATACTACCAGCCAGGGTGATGACAAGGACAAGCTCTTGAGTAACCAATCAGATTAATTCGCCGGTTCCTGTCTCTCTTTCTCTAGCGAAGGAAGGAAGGACTAAAAGAGAGAATAATTTAAAGAAAATTGCCTAACTTGATAAGATTCCAGGAAGCAGCCTCTAAGAAAATCAGCACATGCGATATGCTATGAAGGCACCATCATCTCTTTAACTGCTTAAGGTTTCATCATGTACCAACTCTTCTTCCTTAGCTAACAAAAAAATAGCACCACTTTACCTTCCCCACAAACCCTTCTTTAGTACTATTATTGTAATTAGGGCTTATGGGAAGCTAGCTAGGCAAATCCATCGCTTCTCCTTTTACCAACTGTACCGGTTAACAGAAAAGTTGTACTGTTGCCCATTTTCACATCATCTCTAGATCATGAATTTCTTTGGTAGTAGACAGCCGGGGATCCAACAAGAAGCTGGCTCTTCAAAAGGTATGTACCCTTTTTCTTCTGAGTCTTCTTATCAGCACCAGCCGCCGAGCAGCAACGAGAATACGGAGCTTATGTTGATGGATTCTTCGCCTACAAATGAGGTTACTGGCTGCGAAGATCATCACACCATGATTGAGAGGGAACATATGTTTGATAAGGTTGTGACTCCTAGTGACGTAGGGAAGCTCAATCGTTTAGTCATTCCAAAACAGCACGCTGAGAAGTATTTCCCTCTGGATTCCTCTAGCAACGACAAGGGGGGACTCCTCTTGAATTTCCAAGACAGTAATGGGAAGCCGTGGAGGTTTAGGTATTCCTACTGGAATAGCAGCCAGAGCTATGTAATGACCAAAGGTTGGAGCCGTTTTGTGAAGGAGAAGAAGTTAGATGCTGGGGATATTGTCTCCTTTCAGCGAGGAGCTGGTGAATCGGTCAAACATCGTCTCTTCATCGACTGGCGCCGCCGTCCTGATGAAATGAATAATCCTTTTATGGTGCCACACCATTTCTCTAATGGGCGGCTCTTCCCTTTACAGCCTTTCCCACCACATTCACAATATTCTCCTTATCCGCATAGCTACATGTATGGAATTAGTCATACTAGTCCTTACTACATGAGCACTTGTTTCAATAATAGCACCGGGGCTACAGTGGTAAATGCGAACCCTTTCAATAATGTGATGAGATCGGGAGCTGCTGGTCCACAAGGTTGTAGTAGTAGTAGTAGTAGTAGTGGTAGTAGTAGTAGTAGTAGTGTTGTGGAGCCAAGGGTGTTCAACTCAGTGCCGGTGGTTCAAGGTAAGGTTGTAGCAAAGAGACTCAGGCTGTTTGGAGTGAATATGGACTGCCCCATGGATCACTCCGACATGTTCTCATCCTCCTCTATCCGGACAACTTATTTGCATGCTCATGATCCCCAATTTTCATCTTTGCTAAGGAATTTGAACAACAGCCCAATGCCCTCTGAAGAATCATCTGAAAAAGGCAAATCATCCATGTCCTTGGATTTGGATATTTGATCTTCCAAGTATTTATAGCGGAATCAATGTGCATATATTAAGGCCTCAAAATACCAAATTACAAGGAAGAAATTAAGAAACATTATAAGACATACAGAGAAGCTGCAAGGGGTTACTCCTGATCAGTGCATCACCCATGCCATAGTGACAAATTAAGGAGGACGAAAATAGCGCATTGGTTCAATTCATTTCGACAAAGTATCATACCAATGTTCATTTTCAAGGTTCATAGGAAGTGTTTGAGATAGAAAAATTACTAATTTCAGGTTCATTTTCTGTATATTTAATACTCTACTTGAGATCAATGATGAAATACTATTGCTAGATTCTGTTATTTTTTGCTTGAGTTCTTTTTTAACAAAGAAACCACTACACAGTGGTGGAGTTTATTGAAATGTAGATTAACATACAAAAACATAGGGTATCTAGGCCAAATAAACCCCTATGGGTTGAAGTAAATGGGAGCCGTAATTCTCTTTATTCTAATACCGGATCCAATATGCTAGTTCCCAACAATAATTTATAAGGATCTACTAATAAAGATCACTCATTGATTTCATTTTTTCTTCTTGGACCAAAACTAATTGATAACCTTTTTTCTTACTGATCACCAAAGAATCCAAATTCAAGTCTTGGCAAATCTTCTTTTTTCTTCTTTAATTGTGAGCTCATTGTCCTCTAATCATCTTTACCAGGAAACAAAAAAAATACACCCTTAGCTTGTTCTCGTGTATATGTGTGCTTAGTTCACTTGACTAACTTCTTCTGTTTAACTGATCTCCATTGATAATTGAAACTTGACATCTAATGTCTTTCCTGACTTGTATTCTGCAGTATTATATAGTAAACTTAAATATTTAAATGTCTAAGTTCATATATTTGGTCCATATGACCATTAGGAAAACTAGGTGCATGGATTTGACAAATTCAATGGATAAGTTCATGAAACTATTTTGATAGTTTTATCTCTTACATTAACCTTTAGCACCAATATAAATCCCTTTATAATTGTTATTTTGTAAGAGTACCGGAGTTTTTTGGATTATATAAGTGATGAGCTTAATGTCTATCTCCTCTTCCATCCTCTTTGTACCTTATCATATTATCAAAAGGCCACTTAATATTCCAACACAGGGAAGGAATTGAACAAAGTTAGAGGTTTCTTTTTTATGGAATAAGATGAATTTTTAGTTTTGTTTTCTATTGGTTTTGGAAGTTATGTTCTTGTCGCAGCTTCGTTGTTCGTGTTTGTGTGTTCTCTCAATGTTATTGTTCCGTACTTTCGATAGCTTCTTCTAGCTGTCAACAATCATGAAAGAAATAATTCCTTTATTATTCTTATTAATGAAAGACATATATATATAAGTTATAAGGAATGTCCTCTTTCTATTTTATCTAGAAATTTCTATTTTATTTGAAGACTAACTTTACAATTATGGTAATATTACACTACTAATTAAGGTACAAACCTAAGTCTAATATTTACCAAATACACAAGAAAATGGGAAGGGCTGATCGGAGTATTTTATATACACCTTTTGAGTCATTTTTAGTTAGTATTTTACTTATTTCATTTATGTTTAGTATAGTATTAGGGTCGTTTTCCTTTCTTTTTTGTCACAGCGGTCAGAAATGGAGAAATGACAAAAAGGAGATAAAATGAGCATAAATGAGATGGAATTGCACACTAAAATGACCAAGAAATGAAACCTAAGAAGTTCCGGGAAGTATAGAAGAAATCAGACGAAGACCGGACGAAAAAAGGACGACGAAACGAAAATCCGCCAGAAAAACGCTCAGCCAAGTACACAATGTTCCGGAAGTTGATTTCACGCAGGTTTTTCAATGGCGCGCCATCTAGGTCACTACACGACGCGATTTCTGAGTTTTGGGCCGAATTTGACACATTTTCAGGGTCCAAAAGGGATAACTTTTCCTACCTACATAATCATTAACCCTTTACCTAAAGGATTCTATAACTTTTCCTACCTACATAATCCTTAACCCTTTACCTAAAGGATTCTATAACTTTTCCTACCTACATAATCCCTAACCCTTTACCTAAAGGATTCTTGGGCTATAAATAGTCTCTACATCATTAGAAGAATTTCATTCCATTCCATTCCATTCCATTCAATTCCATTCCATTCTCCATCCATCATTCTATTCCGATTCCATTCCATTCCATCTTGTAAATATTCCACAACACAATCTTTGGATGCTAGAAGGCTTGGAGACTTGTTCTTGAGTATTTTTCTTTTCTTTCTTTTGCTTTGTTTATTTCAGTTCATGTATGGAAATTGTATTAGTTCTTAGCGTGACTATGGCTAGGAGCTAATTACTTTATTAGATATTTCCTTGTGATTCTCTTGAAACTCTTATTCATGAATTAATACATTAGTTTATTTCTTCTTCACTTGCTTAAGATTATTCAATAATTGCTTTGAGTTCTTGATAATTAATTGATCACTAGTTATCATCACTTATATGAGTTCTAATCGAAATCTGAAAGGGGAGATTGTGAATATGATATAGTTGAATAAATATAGGTTTAAATCGTGGACAAAAGTACCCCGATACTTGTGTAGCTTAATAGATTATTGCTCTTAATCCTCCTTTGTAGTCAATCTTGTCATCGAAAGATAGAAGGGTTCTCCATTGGGGTTGAGTGTTTATATTACCTTAACAGGAGTATAAAACAGTATAGTTAACCTGCTATCTTAACGTAGAAGAAGAAGTCAGTCTAATTGTATTAAAGATTGAATAGAGTGGATAGTTGATGATCTTGGAAGCCCTAATTCTCCATCATAACTGATTTAAATCAAAGTATTTTCATAATTAGTTTATTTCCTGCATTATTAGTTTAGAATTCCAACTCAATTAGCGTTAACCAAATAGAAACTAAAGGATAGATAATCGATACTTGAAAACCAGTCTCTGAGGACGATATTCGGTCTTACATAGACTATATTACTTGTCACGACACGTGCACTTGCGTTTAGTGTGTGCATAAATCGTGCATCAAGTTTTTGGCGCCGCTGTCGGATCGCATTTTCAATATCGATTTATCTATTCTTATTTCTAATTTGGTTGCTCCAAGAACAAGTTTCTAACTTGTTCTGCGAGCATCTTTTTATCAGTTTTTTTTTGTGTTTTTCTTATTTTGCAGGTAAAGTTAGTTTGTTTCCTTTTAAAAAAAAACAGGACATGTGGACTAGTACTACTATCAGGGGCAGTGGAGTCATCAACATCAGCTTAACCCATAGGTTTCAGAGGAAGATCTAGATGAGTTGCAGGCAGGCATACGCAGGCTCACCAAGTGTCAGACTCAGTTTATGGTCGGCAAGGAGTCCTCAAAATTGGAGACCCACATAGGCAACTAATGGATAAGATGAACAATACACCTCAAGCAAACTGCCTAGCGACATCATTATGAGGTGGTAAGCAAATCGGTGAGTTCGAACCACACCCAACTATTAAGGAATCAAGCGAGATAGTTGGTGTAAGAATGCATTGTTGAGATCCAATTATTCACCTTTTGGATTCTATGAAAATTCTTTTCCGCACTATCGCGGAAGAAACACCACTAGCTATCACCGCTGATCCCCAAATAGAAGTCCATACCATCGAGGCACCCCAGAGTTGAGAGATGTAGGAAATTTCACCGATCCCTACATTATAGAGCCTAAAAGACAAGTCCGCTCTTGTTTCGGGGATAATCATACGTATAAAGCCCTTGTTTGAAAAAGGTGTCAGGAAAAGTGAGACCCGCAACAATAACGATGCGACGTAGCAGTCATAGATGAACCGCCAAGCACTCGTAGCGTTAATCGTGTCCGGCTAAAAGACATTAAAGACAGCGCTTGTTGGGAGGCAACCCAATATTTTTAATTATGTTAGTTTGATTTTTGTCTTTAGTTTATTTTATTTTGTCTTGAACAGTCTCACGGTTTTGGGTTCTTGTTTTGTGTTGTTGGATGACAGATGAATTGAAAGCTAACTCTGAGGAAAAAGGAGCAAAAATGCTGGAAAAAAGGAAAAGTCGTTGCCGCCACGACGCTCGTAATCGTAATGCGCGAGCTTCGCAGAGTCGCAAGATTGCGCCACGGCGCCGAATATCAGGTCCGTGGCGCCGAAAGTTCCGAGAGTCAGACGCAGTGCAAATTCCAATTTTTTTCCTCCCAGACCTCCATTATGACCGCTGTGTTGTGTCAGTAAGTTGTTCCTATTTTTAGTCTTCACACATTGGGGACAATGTGTCGATTAAGTTTTGGGGGTGTCTTATATTTTGTTTTATTATTTTGAGTCTTTGTGATTTGTTTTGTGTGTCGTTGAGTATTTTTGAGTCATAATTTTTTTTAAAGATCATGCATGCTGTATTTACTTGAAACGCCTAGTGGAGTAAAGTGGAATAATGTAATGGAATTAGAAGCGACCATTTGAACACTTAGGTTAGATATGCCAAGAATTCATGAAATCAAACTATTTGGGGTATCTTGCTTGATTTATGCATTGTTAATGATTAAGCTTATGTGTCTGCGTGCTTGTTATTTGAGGCGAAATAGTTAGGATATGCATGTTAGGGATATGACTCAAACATTTTTTTGTTAGCCCTTTCTTACTATTTTTTTACCTATCCCTGACATTACAATTGTATCCCTAGTCAGCCCCATTGAGCCTAAAAATAAGATCTTTTCTTTGACACTCTATAATTCCATATTTGTGCCATAAGTGGAATTTTTTTTGCTATGTTTGGAATATAAAGTGTTGAAAAAAGAGACAAAAGAGAGTGAGCAATTTTGATGCACCCCAATAAAAAAATAAAAAAAATAGGCAAAAGCCAAAGTTTAGGGGTGCCTGCTATTCATAATACACCTCATCCTCGCAAAATAAAAGAGGGGAAAGATAGGTATGAAGTGAAAAAGAAAATCAAAAGAAAAGGGAAGAATTTAAAGCAAAAGAGCTTATGGTACGTGAGATTGAGCCTAAAAGTCTATTTTTACCTACCCGTGCCTAAGCCTACATTACAACCCTGAAAAGCCCTGAAGATCTCTAATGTGTGTATCCATGATTAGTGGAGAATAGCAAGTGAACAGGCCATAGGATTTTGAAATTGACATGCATAGTTAGGTATTTTTACCTCTATTGAGCATGATTGAATTGAATTTGCGAAATATCTTACTTGAGTGTTTAGAATGCTAAAAAGATCCATGCTATATGTTCCTGCATATTATCCTACTAACCTTCATTCTTTTCTAAGTGACAATTGGGCAGCAAATTGATCAGTGTCTTTGAGTCATTTAATTTTCTTTCGTGTCATTCATTCTATTTTTGAGCTTTACTCGAGGAAGAGCAAAGTTTAAGTTTGGGGGTTTGATCGGTGTATTTTATATACACCTTTTGAGTCATTTTTAGTTAGTATTTTACTCATTTCATTTATGTTTAGTATAGTATTATGATCGTTTTCCTTTCTTTTGTGTCACAGCGGCCAGAAATGGAGAAATGACAAAAAGAAGATGAAATGAGCATAAATGAGATGGAATTGCACACTAAAAGGGCCAAGAAATGAAGCCTAAGAAGTTCCGGGAAGTATAGAAGAAATCAGACGAAGAACGGACGAAAAAAGGACGACGAAACGAAAATCCGCCGTAAACGCCTCAGCGCCGCCGTGCATGCGCACGAATGTTCCGAAAGTTGATTTCGCTGCAGGTTTTTCAGCGCCGTGGCGCCAGTCTGCAGGGTCACGGCGCCGACGCGGGATTTCTGAGTTTTGGGCCGAATTTGACACATTTTCAGGGTCCAAAAGGGATAACATTTCCTACCTACATAATCCTTAACCTTTACCTAAAAGATTCTATAACTTTTCCTTCCTACATAATCCTTAACCCTTTACCTAAAAAATTCTATAACTTTTCCTACCTACATGATCTCTAACCCTTTACCTAAAGGATTCTTGGGCTATAAATAGTCTCTACATCATTACAAGAATTCCATTCAATTCCATTCCATTCCATTCAATTCCATTCCATTCTCCATCCATCATTCCGTTCCATTCCATCTTGTAAATATTCCACAACACAATCCTTGGATGCTAGAAGACTTGGAGACTTGTTCTTGAGTAGTTTTCTTTTCTTTCTTTTGCTTTGTTTATTTCAGTTCATGTATGGAGATTGTATTAGTTCTTAGCGTGACTATGGCTAGGAGCTAATTACTTTATTAGGAATTTCCTTGTGATTCTCTTGAAACTCTTATTCATGAATTAATACATTAGTTGATTTCTTCTTCAATTATTCAATAATTGTTTTGATTGCTTGATAATTAATTGATCACTGGTTATCATCACTTATATGAGTTCTAATCGAAATCCGAAATGGAAGATTGTAAATATGCTATAGTTGAATAAACATAGGTTTAAATCGTGGACGAAAGTACCCCGATACTTGTGTAGCTTAATAGGTTATTGCTTTTAATCCTCTTTTGTAGTCAATCTTGTCATCGAAAGATAGAAGAGTTATCCATTGGGGTTGAGTGTTTATATTACCTTAACAGGAGTATAAAACGGTCTAGTTAACTCGCCATCTTAACGCAGGTTGAAGTTAAGTCATCTAATTGTATTAAGGATTGAATAAAGTGGATAGTTGATGATCTTGGAAGCCCTAATTCTCCATCATAACTGATTTAAATCAAAGTATTTTCATAATTAGTTTATTTCCTGCATTATTAGTTTAGAATTCCAACTCAATTAACGTTAACCAAATAGAAACTAAAGGATATATAATCGGTACTTGAAAACCAGCATCTGAGGACGATATTCGGTCTTACCTAGACTATATTACTTGTCACGACACGTGCACTTGCGTTTAGTGTGTGCATAAATCGCGCATCAAGGGCCCCACACGGTACATGGGCATGGGTCACACTACCGACCCATCAGATAACACCCCGCAGCCATAGCGCTCTTCGT
This sequence comes from Przewalskia tangutica, assembly GCA_029844215.1. Taxonomy (NCBI): domain Eukaryota; kingdom Viridiplantae; phylum Streptophyta; class Magnoliopsida; order Solanales; family Solanaceae; genus Przewalskia; species Przewalskia tangutica. Next base: position 71,863,986 of record CM056740.1, on the reverse strand, counting down.
GACGAGATCGCTCTCTAAAATCTTCATAAAGATCGAGGAAGACACTTTGTAAATATGTTCGCAATTTGATATCTCGGCGAACATAGCAGACGCTGCATTTGTCCTTTTTCGCTACATTTTCGAACAAATTGAATATCCATCTCTATGTGTTTAGTACGCTGATCTCGAATCGATTACCGTAAAGGTAGATGACACTTATATTATCACAATACACCGGTAGCTTTCAACGACAACGGTTCTCTAAAAGAAGATTTCGTAACCAACATGATTCAGAGACCACATTAGCTACCCCTCGATACTCGGCCTCTGCACTTGAACGTGAAAGCGTAGATTGACGCTTGGTAGATCATGAGACCAAGTTGTTACCCAAAAACATACGATATCCAGACGTAGACCGTCTGGTGTCAGGACAACCACCCCAATCAGCATCTGTATAAGAGACCAATGTAGACGTCGACGAAGGATACAAATGCAAACCATACTCAAGTGTTCCCTGAATATACCTAAGAATGCGTTTGAGTGCATTCATATATTCAACTATGGGTTCATGCATAAACAAACACACCTGATGTACGGCATATGTAATGTCTGGTCGCGTGAACGTCAGATACTGAAGGGCGCCTGCAAGACTACGATAGATGGTCGGATCCTCATACGGAGAGCCACCTGTAACACCCAACTTGGGATTAGTATCAACTGGAGTAGAAGTGGACTTACATGATGACATTCCAGCCCTCTCAATTATCTCTGCTGCATACTTTCTCTGTGATAAGAACAATCCACCTGCATGACGAGTTACAACAATCCCCAAAAAGTAACTCAAATGGCCCAAGTCCTTCATGGCAAACTCAGAACTGAGCATTGTCATAATAGACTTGCGCAAAGTATCAGAAGATGCAGTCAAGATAATATCAACATATAACAGAATATAAGCCATGGAAGATCCTCGACGATATACGAATAATGAATTATCAGACCTGCCGTGAGAAAAACCCATAGTCGAAATAAAATCAGCAAACCTCTTATACCAAGCTCGTGAAGACTGCTTAGGCCCATACAAGGACTTCTTCAATAGACAAACATGATTAGGATATCTAGTATCCCTAAATCTCAAAGGTTGATGCATATCCACTGTCTCCTGAAGATCATCATGTAGGAAATCATTCTTCATATCTAGCTGATGAATGAGTCATTATTTCGAAAGAGTCAAGCTGAGCACAGTACGAATGGTAGCCGGCTTGACCACTGGGCTAAATGTATCACCACAATCTACACCACCTGTTGAGTCATACCATCACCTACAAGTCTAGCCTTATGCCTTTCAAATGAACCATCAGAATTTTCCTTTTGAACAAAAATCCACATAGACCGAATAATATTAACATCAGATGGATGAGGTACCAACTCCCACGTCTTATTATCAATAAGAGCATTATATTCCTCGGTCATGACAATTTTTCAATTAGGATCATTTAAAGCAGACACCAGATTACGGGGTAATGGAGATTTAAGAACATTTGAATTTAAATTGAAATGTCTTTTTGGTTTAAAAATACTCATTTTACTACGAGTGACTGGACTATGACTCTGGGTTGGATTTGGTGAATTTTGGGAATTTTCGGAAATATCTGGAAGTACCATCGAAGGCGTCGCGGCGCCAGAAGTACTGCAGGTCTCGCAGGAGTTTTGGCGTCGCGGCACCTCTATGCAGGGCCGCGACGCTGAGGGCGGGTTTTGGGGAACCTGCATATTTTCTGACAAACCTGAATAATGTCGAAGAACATAGGGGGAGATAACATCATCCAAAAAATCATAGGAACTAGACACGGATTTTTCTACTTTAGAGAAGGGAAATTGGGATTCATCAAAGAGAACATAACGACTAATGATGATTCGTTTAGAGGACAAATCAAAATATTTATAACCACAGTGATTTGACGGAAAACCCAAAAATACACAAGGAGTAGAACATGTCTGAAGTTTGTTGATTGTAGTGGATGGAAACAATGGATAACATAAGTATCTGAAGACCCTAAGATGAGTGTATGACAGTCTTATTGTATAATACTTTTAGAGGGGATGAATATGTCAAGCCTTTAGAGGGAAGAATATTTAGGAGATCGGTAGCCATTTGTAGTGCATGATTCCAAAAGAATGGAGGAACGGAAGAATGAACCAATAAAGTGAGGACAATATTATTAATGGTACAAATTTTTCGCTCAGCTTTCCCATTTTGTGAAGACGTATGAGGACAATAATATCAAAAATTTATCCAGTTTTGAGCACAAAACTCCCTAAATTCCCCATTATCATATTCTTTGTCATTATCACATTGAATGTTTTTGATTTCCCGTTCAAATTGCGTTCTTATGAAGACTCTAAATTTTATGAAGATGGAAAAAACTTGAGATTTTTTCGCAATTGAAAACGTCCATAAATATTTAGTATAGTCATCTAAGAATAAAACATAATAACGATGACCCATAAAACTGATAACCGGAGATGTCCATAAATCACTATGAATAATTTCAAATGGCATAGAAGTATTCGAATTTGAAGCTACAAATGGTAATTTAATAATCTTTCCCAAAGCACAGGATTGACAAATTGGAGTACTACGCGTACCCTTACAAGAAATAAACTTATGTCTATCTAAAGAAGATAAAATAGACGCACTCGAACGACCTAGACGAGTATGCCAGGAAGGAGCAAGAGTCGCAGGTGGATGACATAGCTGACGCGAGACGCTTGGACTTGATGTGATTGGATATAGGTCCCCATCGTTATACCTCACGAGATGACTCGCGTCTTGAAATCCTTCACGAAAATCCAAATGGATCAAAATTAATAGAAACCCGCTTATCGGGCCAGAATTTACGGACAGATACTAAATTTTTAATTAATTTTGAGGCATGAAGGGTATTTTTCAGGACAAGTGGTGGATGAGGAGGGGACAAGGTTTTATGACCATAACCCTTAATTGGAATAAAATTTCTATTACCAACAGTTATACCACAATTAGTGCTCAAATTGGAATAAGACGAGAGTACTGATCGGATGTCACGCTGGGTAGTAGCACCGTGTCCACGTACTCAACCAGTGGTCCGGTTGAGTCAAGCAGTGTGCGATCATCGCTTCAATATCGATGAGTATGTCCCATCGCACGCGAGCCCGATGGGGCGAGGTCCAAGTATACTAGATCGCCGAGATCGCCATACGTCTGTCCGAACCTGCGAGTCCGGATTGGGAGAAATCGGGCGGCGGGTATCTGGCGGATATCGAGGCGCCGCGACGTAAGCGTGGAGCCGCGACGCCGTAAGGTCGCGCTGCAACGCCGCGAGGTGCCGACCCATCGCCATCGCCCGTGGGGCCCTATGGGCTCCACGACTACTGTTGTTGTTGTCGGTTGTTGCCCCACGATTCTTGCAATTATTCTTCTTATTCTGGCCTTTCTTACCACATCCGTTGTTGTGACTTAGGGTCACAGTGGCTGGATTGAAAGGAGAAAAATTGGAAACAGTCACCATACCGACATGACTACTCCCAATCGCTACTTTCTTAGCCAAGCCAGCTTCTTCCAATGTAAGCATGGAATGAGCCTGATAGAACTCTGGCAAAGTTCTACTCTGTCAAATAACTGAAGCAACACCATTATAGGCCTCTGACAGGCCTGCAACCATCTGAAGAACTAGACGACTGTTAGAAACAGGAGAACCCATGTTGCGAAGTTGATCTTCCAAGTCCTTGAGGCGTTGACAATAAGAAGAGACGTTGGGAAAATTTGTCATAGCCACTTGCGAAAATTCCTGCTCAAGAATAACAATTCTAGAATGACTGTTATCTTGAAATATGTCACGCAAACGGTTCCACGCCGTCATCTGTAGAGTTTTATGTTTCATAATCGACTGTAAGAGATCCAAGGAGATAGTGGCATAAATCCACTGAAGAACCTTGGAATCAAGCATGTCCCATAATTCTGGGTCTGCTTCTTAAGTGGGCACATTAGATGTAGACGCATTATCACCCTCCTTTGAAGGAGGAGGAGGGATGATGTGGTGAAGAACTTTATGTGTTTTAGCATGAATCTTGAATAATTCCGCCCACGTCCCATATTGGACGTTTTCAAGATCAATAACAATAGGGATGACACTCTTTATGTTAGAAATCGAGAGGGCAGGATGAAAAATGTTCTTATCACTCATAGAAAATAGCAAAATTCAGAGAAGGGAATTTGTGAGAAAGGTTTTTGGAAGAGAAGATACTCGGTATTGGTGAAGGAGGAAGAACCCACAAAACTCGAGAATTAGGGCAAAATTTCGAGAGAAAAAAAAGAAGAAATTTTGAGAAGCGGAAGCAGGGTAAAGAGAACCTAGACTCTTGATACCATGAAAGAAATAATTCCTTGATTATTCTTATTAATGAAAGACATATATATACAAGTTACAAGGAAGATCCTCTTCTTATTCTACCTAGAAATTCCTATTATATTTGAATACTAACTTTACAATTATGGTAATATTACACTACTAATTAAGGTACAAACATAAGTCTAATATTTACCAAATATACAAAGAAATTGGAAGGGCCCCACACGGTATATGGACACGAACCACGGCTAGACCCACTGTTTAAAGAAGCTACCTTTTCTCTTCCCAAGTTCCTGTTTGGTTATCAGTGATTCATTACTCTGCCTAAAATAGCATATGCGCCTTATTAGGTAGCCGACTTTGATATTGATAACTCTTGGGCTGGTTTGAAATTGTCTGTTATTGATAACTCTTGGGCTGGTTTGAAATTGTCTGTTGTTCCAGGTCACTTAATTGATAACATTAGAGATATCAGCATAATTAGTAGCTCTAATGAAGATGATCACTCAGTAAGGACTGGATCTACTAATGGTAATTCAATTGCTTTGCAGTTTTGATTAACTTGAGACAAAAAAACAAGGCAGTATTAGTATATCAATAATTATTTATGACATGCAGCTATCCCTTTCAAAATTTCTTTTTTAATTGGAAGTCAAATAAGATACCAACAGATGAAAACATCAAGAGAATGTGTTTCTCTTAACCCAGGACCGTGAGGAAGAAGATGTTGGGCTAAAACGGTCTAAAAATACTTTTAATATGGTGTGATATTATTCGTTTTGGATCAAACACACACGGTTTTCTTCAAAAGGCCTCACACCTTTATATCCAACACTTATAAGTAGCTCATTTTTCTTTCCGGCTACCAATCTTTGTTTGCACACCGAATGATCTCCCCCTCGAACTAAGTTCTCCATGACTCATTACCATGATTAATGGAGCAGAGATTCAACGTGTATGTGTGTCACCCACATCGTCAAAGTATTCAGTCATCGAAGTCCAAAGGATGTGTAGTATGCGTCTTCAAAGCTATGAGTATGTTGACACCCAATTTTGACCCTCCCGTCCAGCCATTAACTATAAAATTACACTAATTTTGTAAAATATTTTTTTAGGATTTTTATAATAAAATGCAGCGAATAAAACATTAAATACAGGCATAAATAATTAATAATGACATCGCGTCTTACGTAGAGTTTTAAGCACTTAGAGTCTCGCGCCCGCATTAATTAACTTTAAGCTTTGTCGTAATTCTTAAATAATTAATAAATGCATAAAATAAATAATTTAGCGATAACGTCGTGTCAAGAAGCATAGCCGCATTTATTAGTAATCATTTGTAATTTAAAATCAATTTTGATCTGATATATGCATTTAATAGCACCGCATTTATAAAGCTTTAAACGATTCTTAAATATCGTACTTGCATTTAAGTAATTTAATATAAACTCAATGCAATTTTAATTTAACTTCGCAATAATGCATAATAATAAGTTTTTAAATAATAGCGCCGCATTCTAAAATATTAAGCATTAATTAAATAGCACGCCCGCATTTATAACAATTAGATTAATAAAGCACCTAAGCAATTTAAGCACAATTTACTAATTAAATACCTACTACCTAGAATTAAATACCTAAAACTCACCACTAATTAATTAATTAACTCCTAAAATTAAATACCCTAATTAACTAACCCAGCCCACTCCCCACTTAAATTACCATTTCGCCCAGCCCACTCCAATACCCGCGGGCCCAATCCCTTTATTTTTCCCTTAATCTGCCTAAAGCCCACTCCCAAATTTATTCCTTCTCCCACTTTCACTTCACGCCATCATCCTCAAACAAACCTAATGAACGAAACCATATACACAAGAACCCTAAACCTAGCAGACCCGCCGCACCAACACCAGCACACCCCGAGATTCTCGCCGGAGAATCCGGGGGCCTTCCTTACCCATGCAAGCGCAACCCGCTCTTCTTACCATAGATAAACCATCCTCAATCAAAACTTACCATAACCGGTTCAAGCGACCAAAGACTAATATCGTCCAAAGATCACCTTTATTTATTTACCTAATTTAGAACCCAAATGGGGGCTATATAAGAACACGCAAGGCATGAGCATGAGACAAGAAGACAGAGGAGAGTCGTGAAACCCATAAGATCGATAGACACCCTTGTGAGCGATTAAGAAGAGCATATCCATAGCATAGAATCGAGAGAGCATATTCAAAAAGCTGGGAGAGCACAAGACTACAGAGTTGAGCTCGTGAGCATATCGAAGCGGCCACCTGCACCACTCAAGATAGCACGAATAGGTAGTTCGAATACCTTTACTTCGATTAGTCGAAAATCAAGAAAAACCACCTTGCTCTTCTATTCGCATCGCAAATCCAAAACCCGTCGATTGGATCGATCGCTGATACGCTCGGTTCGCCACGGAGAAGGTAAAATTCAACTCTCTATCGATTTCGCATCTCTCAGATTTCAAAGATTTTGTTTCGCGTGTTAAACTTGCACTCCTCTGTTTGTGGTTTTTCTGATCATCGACATATGTATGTAATGTATCTCATTGATACATTTTGAGTTCATTTAGTGACGCCGATACATGTTAAACCGCCTATATGTTGGGAGATGTTATTTGTTGTTTGAGCAAAGCAAAATTAAAGCGTGGTCTGCTTTAGTTGCAATTATGTGATTGGTATGTGGTAAAACAATTGGCGCGTATTGTTTCTATTTCATATGTCAACCTGCTTGCTATCTATTTTCAATAAGGATGACTTAAGGGACTTTCATATCACACTTCACGGCACCGTGTCGATCAAGCACGTGATCCCTTTGTTCGCCCACAAAATCGCTTCTTTACATATTTGTAAATATTAACCATGAATAGCTTATTCAGATTCCATATATATATATATATATATATATATATATATATATATATATATATATATATATACATACATATATAGGAACTGTGTGATCAAAGTGAAGAACATCTATGCTCTTTAAATGTCTTCCTATGTTCGCTTCATTCCCAAATGGACCTTAAAAAGAAGTAATGAGATGCTAATCGTCAAGATAATCTGGAAAATATCATGTTATACATGTTTGGATGGCTAAAGATTGTCCGAGATCCGCTTTAAAAGCTTACGTGGTTCATTTGGAATATCGAGGATCTATCTCGCTTGCTTAAGCTTGCTCATGTATGATTCATAGGGTGGGTTATAAATCGCATGTCGCAATGTAGATCATCTTGTTAGATCCTCATACTCGTCACATATGTCTTGAATGATCAAATACTTGCCGGGTGATCATATAAAATTTGCCCCATCGCTTAAAGTTTGTCATATCGACTGAGTATGTGTGTGTTTTGGCTCGACTATTAAAGAAAAATGCCTAATAACGTAGTAGTATGATGTTTGGTTTGGTCCGAATGATCTTGTGCATTAAGGCCTTTGACGCTTCTCCAAATGACACGCCTATCCATTTAGCCTAAGTTTCATAATCATAAATTCTTAGAAATTGCCAAACGATGGGTAATGGCATCAACTCCGACGTAATAATGTATTCCTTTGGGTATACACGCCCTCGCCTCTCCTTACGATAGTACGATTTGCTTGAAATGAGTCTTAGGGATTTGACACTTGGTTGTGATTTGGATGATCGACTTATAATTGATAATGCTAGGTATCATTTTTCTCTGCATAACCCCGCCCAATCTTTTCTCTCGTTGTTACACATTATAGGTTTAAGATATCGCAACAAATGGTAGTGGACTTCAATTCCATCTGACTACTACGCCGCTCTTGGGTCTAATAAACATACATTCAATGCGATTCGCACTCATCTTCGTATGTCCAGATATCTCGCATATTATGTGTGGGTCCAATAGTATGACCTAAGATCACCGATATTTGTTTTGATGCTCTGTTTGGCGCAGCAGAGCACGCCCATTGGGATCGCCGCTCAGATTTCTCGTGGGTGGACAAGTTTTCCCTTAATTTTCTTGAGTCACTGTGACATGCTTATGTGCTCGTCTTAATTATTTCTTCAATTATTATTTGGGTTCGTACTAATCCTTATCTTTCTTGTTTTTACATGGCACGCACCGGAGCAAAATAAAGAGTTTCACGGCGAGACTCATCGCAAGCCATTTCAAATGGCAACCCGTATCCGCGTTCGCATTCCCGCTCGTAAATTCCTAGAAAACAAATAAGACGGAGTCATCCGCTCCAATCCCTTCACTCTCTTGACTTTCTTATCTTATTTTATGCCTTTATTTATTTATTGTAATTTTATTACTTAATCTTGTAATTAATAGGAGAACTTCTAGCAATTAGGTCTTTAAATATATGAGACAGGAAGTAATTACATTTTAGGAATACGCTTCTACTTTATTTGTCTTTTGGGGCTATTAGGCATGTTTAAAATCTAAGAAAAATAATAACCTAATTTGCATCATAAAACCAACAATTTGTTAAAATCCATAAACAGATTTTTTCTTAAACTCTCAAAATAGCATCTTAACATTTTGCATTCCTTTAGCACCCTTCTATCATTTAATGTCTTTTAGCAACCTTTAGTATTTTAAGCACTTTAAACATTTAGCATTTGGCTCTTTTATTTATTTATAACACCTTTTGCCCTTTTTAGACTTAAGCACCTTTAAACATTTTAACATTTTTTTAGCATTTTATTAAGCGGGAAGATCTTTTACTTTGCATTTTTTAAAATATAATAATTACCCTAGGTTTGGCAGGATAACCGCAAGTTAGCGGATCTTAGAGGGTGCCTAACCCCTTCCCTCTAGATTAATAAAGAACCCTTACCCAGAATCTCATTAAAGTTTAGCAGACCATAAAATGGAGTTAATGTTTTACTTTAAAATAGATAAACATTTAGCTGTACTAATTCACCAAAATTAATTAGGTGACTCATGAACCCTTAGCATTCTAGCAACCCTTTAGCATTTTAGCACCTTTTTAAACTTTAGCATCTTTTGCAATTTTTTTTAAACCTTTTAGCATTTTATTTGTTTATTTTCTAACATTTGCATTTTGAGCAGGGTTCGCTATTATTAAAAAATGCCGCACTAAAAGGGCGATGAAATGGCGACTACTGGGATTTTAGGTTCTTAACCACAACAGACCTAGGGTTATTATTTGGCAATTATTTTGCATTTAATTTTTTGTGTGTTGTATTTTGTTTTATTTATTTTTGATTGCTACCTGCTTTACTGCTTTCCTTAAACTGGCATTCCGCTCATATTTCTTCCACTCTGGAAAATTCACACAACACACACTACATGCGAGGTGCGCTGGGTGCATCAGCAAAATTCTTTCTTCAAAATCCAAATTTAGGAGAGTCGGTAATATACGTGGAGTGCCCGGTCTAACCGGTGGCCGCGTAGCCTTCTCACTCGAGTTGTCCGCTCGGGAACTCATGCGTCGTAAAAGCCAAATCTTAGAAACTTAAGATAGAGCTATACCACCTTTATTTTAGTGGCACGATGATTTACCTTAGGTGGTCGGCCTCGACATCGACACCACAATTAGGAAGACACTAAACTTGTCGACGGTTTCTCAACCCAACGACCAACCAACATATTATGTGTAGCGTGACAATGACAGACAAATCCAAGCCCAATCACGACATGCAAATTGGGAAAAGTGCACCGTCATTTGGTCGCCATTTCCAACAAAGGCATTATAGTTGGACGACTTGGACAAATCCATAATCTCGCATGTTGACGCTTAGGCTTACCGCATAAAGAGGTCCCCGCATGTTAGGAACGTCAATATGCTATGCAATATATCCGCTACATACCCGCAAATTACGTGCTTTATGCTAACACCGCTTGTTGCATTTTTAGAAAGATTTATCATCTCCCCAAAGGTCGATTTGTATTTGACTTAGCAATGGCAGAGCATCAATATTTCACAAGATCAAAGGCACGGCCCAAATGATATGACCGATTCTGGCATCCGAGTGAACGAGCCTGAACTCGCCTCGTTCCTATAGCAAAGCAGGGTCTCGTGAAAGAAGAGCAAAGATGACACCTTCTCAAAATCGACATGTAGGAAACTGCATGCGGGTTGTAAGTCCAAACAAGCCAGCGCAGAGATATCAAGGAACAAGTGCAAGTCGATACAAATCGACCCCCAAAACTCACAAATTTTCTTTGAGCGCAGGTCTTTTCATATTAACAAAAGCAGCAAATGCAATAGCCGAAGCAGAAAATACGGCAAAAAGTTTCTTCGCAAGAAGAAACAGCAGAGGCAGAAGATATGACAAAAAATCCCAAAATTCAAAGTCCGCATCAGAAGCAGCAGCAGCAGAAAGGGGCATCAACAATCCTAAGAATCAAAGTTCGTAGTTCCGCAACAAAACCTAGCGCCAACTCGCATAAGGTCAAACTTGCAACCCGCGCATCGCACACAACAAAGGCATCATAACAATTTGTCAGTTGCAGTGCAAGGGCAACATCTCAGTATTCGTCAGGCATATCAGGGACGACATCTCTATCCATAAAATTGTACTTCTCATATATATTTATCATTTTGTTTAAACAGGTATACACTAACGCTTTCAAGCTTAGCTTGCAGAGCATTTATTCTACAGTGAACAAAGAAGAACGCCCGTGCAACGACGTTATCAAGACAAAGAAGTCTACGCAACGACGCCAAAGAAGAACGCCCGTGCAACGACGTTATCGCGACAAAGAAGTCTACGCAACGACGCCAAGAAGAACACGCCCAGCAACGACGTTATCAAAGACAAAGAAGTCTACGCAACGACGCCAAAGAAGAACACGCCCAGAAACGACGTTATCAAAGACAAAGAAGTCTACGCAACGACGCCAAAGAAGAATACGCCCATACAACGACGCGATCAAGAAGTCCACGCAACGACGCCAAAGAAGAATACGCCCGCATAACGACGTTATCAAGACAAAGAAGTCCACGCAACGACGCCAAAGAAGAACGCCCGGCAACGACGTTATCAAGACAAAGAAGTCTACGCAACGACGCCAAAGAAGAACATCGCCCGACAACGACGTTATCAAGACATCAAGTCTACGCAACGACGCCAAAGAAGAATATCGCCCAGTAACGACGTTATCAAGACAAAGAAGTCTACGCAACGACGCCAAAGAAGAACGCCCGTGCAACGACGCGATCAAGACAAAGAAGTTCACGCAACGACGCCAAGAAGAATATCGCCCACCTAACGACGTTATCAAGACAAAGAAGTCTACGCAACGACGCCAAAGAATAACATCGCCCAGTAACGACGTTATCAAGACATCAAGTCTACACAACGACGCCAAAGAAGAATACGCCCAGTAACGACGCATCAAGACAAAGAAGTCCGAAACGACGCCATCATCAAGATATCGCATCTACACAGTGGACGACTTTCTCTGCTCTCAAAATTGCATTTTTCTCATTCATGCTTTATTATTCGCCTTAACAATTATGCACTAACTCTTTCGAGCTTTAGTCTACAGTGGGCAATCGCAGCGACAACGATCCGCATTCACAATCGCAACACGCCCGCAAGTGGCGAAAATCACAGATTCGCAGATCGCATCAACACAAAGCAGCATCATATTTTTGCAGATAACATTTTTTACTCACAGCTGCATTACTTTTAAAATTATACATCATCATTTTTTGCCTTAATGCATGCACTAACCGCTTGTTCAAGTCTTAAAGACGCAGCAGTTAGGAGCACAACGTGGATTTTCTTACAAATAACCGGCAACTGCCGTGGCCAACCTTCCCAACGATCGCGTAGCGCCTGCCGCTTGGCCCACTCGCCCACATCACCATGTAACCCAAAGACCACAAGCCATGCAAGACACCCTGTGTTCAAGCCGCTTATTTTCTTTTACTTTTACACCATAGCTCAAAGGTCATCATAACTCGACATCGACACTTTTGAGTTCGCAAGTTAGCCCGCCCGTGTTTGACACGGTAGCTCAAAGGTCGCCATAACTCGACACCGACAGTTTTCAGTCCGCTTTAGCCCGCCTTTGTTTTGATTATGGTATCCCAAAGGTCGCCATAACTCGACATCGACGCTTTTTGATTTTTTGCGCCACTTGTCTACCGCCAACATTTTTGCGATTCTCAAGATCGAGACAAAATCAAGCATGAGTCAACGCTTTGTCCAAGATTCTTCCATCATCTCCATACAAAGAGTGACATCCGCTGACACCCAATTTTGACCCTCCCGCCCACCATTAACTATAAAATTACACTAATTTTGTAAAATATTTTTTAGGATTTTTATAATAAAATGCAAATAATAAAACATTAAATACAGCATAAATAATTAATAATGACATCGCCTTACGAGAGTTTTAAGCACTTGTAGTCTCGCTACCGCATTAATTAACTTTAAGCTTTGTCGTAATTCTTAAATAATTAATAAATGCATAAAATAAATAATTTAGCGATAACGCCGTGTCAAGAAGCATAGCCGCATTTATTAGTAATCATTTGTAATTTAAAATCAATTTTAACTGATATATGCATTTAATAAAGACCGCATTTATAAAGCTTTAAACGATTCTTAAATATCGTGACTTGCATTTAAGTAATTTAATATAAACTCAATGCAATTTTAATTTAACTTCGCAATAATGCATAATAATAAGTTTTTAAATAATAGCGCCGCATTCTAAAATATTAAGCATTAATTAAATAGCACGCCCGCATTTATAACAATTAGATTAATAAAGCACCTAAGCAATTTAAGCACAATTTACTAATTAAATACCTACTACCTAGAATTAAATACCTAAAACTCACCACTAATTAATTAATTAACTCCTAAAATTAAATACCCTAATTAACTAACCCAGCCCACTCCCCACTTAAATTACCATTTCGCCCAGCCCACTCCAATACCCGCGGGCCCAATCCCTTTATTTTTCCCTTAATCTGCCTAAAGCCCACTCCCCCAGCCTTATTCCTTCTCCCAGCCTTCACTTCGTTGCCATCATCCTCAAACAAACCTAATGAACGAAACCATATACACAAGAACCCTAAACCTAGCAGATCTGGCCGACTAACACCAAAGACACCCCGAGATTCTCGCCGAGAACTGGCCTTCCTTACCTACGCAAGTCACACTCGCTTCTTCTTACCATAGATAAACCAAATCCCTCAATCAAAACTTACCATAACCGGTTCAAGCGCGAATCAGCACCAATATCGTCCAGTATCAGCCTTTATTTATTTACCTAATTTAGAACCCAATTGGGGGCTATATAAGAACATGCAGTATGAGCACAAGAGACAAGAGTACGTATGAGAGTCGTGGAAACCCATAAAGATCGAGCAGACACCCTGTGAGTGCTTAAGAGCATATCCATAGCATAGAATCGAGAGAGAGCATATTCAAAAAGAGCGGGGGAGAGCACAAGACGACAGAGTTCGTGAGCTCAGAGCGTACATCAAGCAGCCACCTGCATCACTCAAGATAGCACTAATAGTAGTTCAATACCTTTACTTCGGGCCTAGTCGAAAATCAAGAAACCACCTTGCCTCTTCTATTCGTGATCGCAAATCCAAAACCCGCCGATTGGATCGATCGCTTGATACGCCGCCTCACACGAGAAGGTAAAATTCAACTCTATCGATTTCACGATCTCTCAGATTTCAAAGATTTTGTTTCGCGTGTTAAACTTGCAGACTCGTCAGTGGTTTTTCCGATCATCGACATATGTATGTAATGTATCTCATTGATACATTTTGAGTTCATTTAGTGACGCCGATACATGTTAAACCGCCTATATGTCGGGGAGATGTTATTTGTCGTTTCGAGCAAAGCAAAATTAAAGCGCGGTCCGCTTAGGTGCAATTACGTGATTGCATGCGGTAAAACAATCGTCGCAGATTGTTTCTATTTCATATGTCAACCTGCTTGCTATCTATTTTCAATAAGGATGACTTAAGGGACTTTCATATCACACTTGATGGCACCGTGTCGATCAAGCACGTGATCCCTTTGTTCGCCCACAAAATCGCTCTTTACATATTTGTAAATATTAACCATGAATAGCTTATTCAGATTCATATATATATATATATATATACATATATAGGAACTCGTGCGATCAAAGCCAAGAACATCTATGCTCTTTAAATGTCTTCCTATGTCCGCTTCGTCCCAAATGGACCTTAAAAAAGAAGAAGTAATGAGATGCTAATCGGTCAAGATAACTCGAAAATATCACGTTATACATGTTCGATGGCTAAAGATTGTCCGAGATCCGCTTAAAAGCTTACGTGGTTCGGCCGGAATATCGAGGATCTATCTTCGCTTGCTTAAGTTGCTCATGTATGATTCATAAAGTGGGTTATAAATCAAGATGTCGCAATGTACCATCTTGTTAGATCCATATACTCACATATGTCTGAATGATCAAATACTTGCCGCGATCATATAAAATTTGCCCCATCGCTTAAAGTTTGTCATATCGACCGAGTACGTGCGTGTTTTGGCTCGACTATTAAAGAAAAAATGCCTAATAACGTAGTAGATGCATGTTTGGTTTTGGGTCCAATGATCTGCATTAAGGCCTTCAGACGCTTCCAAACGACACGCCTATCCATTTAGCCTAAGTTTCATAATCATAAATTCTTAGAAATTGCCAAACGACGGGTAATGGCATCAACTCGACGTAATAATGTATTCCTTCGTATACATGTCCCCGCCTCCCTTACACGATAGTACGATTTGCTTGAAACGAGTCTTAGGGATTTGACACTCATGGCCGACGCTTTGACGATCGACTTATAATCGATAATGCTAGGTATCATTTTTCTCGCATAACCCCGCCCAATCTTTTCTCTCGTTGTTACACATTATAGGTTTAAGATATCGGCAACAAACGGTAGGGACTTCAATTCCATCTGACTACTACGCCGCCTCTTGGTCTAATAAACATACATTCAACGCGATTCGTACTCATCTTCGTATGTCAGATATCTCGCATATTACGCGGGGTCCAATAGTATGACCTAAGATCACCGATATTTGTTTTGATGCTCGCTTTGGCGCAGCAAAGAGCACGCCCGCTTGGGACCGTCGCTCATTCTTTCGTGTGGGTGACAAGTTTTCCCTTAATTTTCTTGAGTCACTGTGACATGCTTATGTGCTCGTCTTAATTATTTCTTCAATTATTATTTGGGTTCGTACTAATCCTTATCTTTCTTGTTTTTACATGGCACGCACCGGAGCAAAATAAAGAGTTTCACGGCGAGACTCATCGCAAGCCATTTCAAATGGCAACCCGTATCCGCGTTCGCATTCCCGCTTCAGAAATTCCTAGAAAACAAATAAGACGGAGTCATCCGCTCCAATCCCTTCACTCTCTTGACTTTCTTATCTTATTTTATGCCTTTATTTATTTATTGTAATTTTATTACTTAATCTTGTAATTAATAGGAGAACTTCTAGCAATTAGGTCTTTAAATATATGAGACAGGAAGTAATTACATTTTAGGAATACGCTTCTACTTTATTTGTCTTTTGGGGCTATTAGGCATGTTTAAAATCGGCAAAAAATAATAACCTAATTTGCATCATAAAACCAACAATTTGTTAAAATCCATAAACAGATTTTTTCTTAAACTCTCAAAATAGCATCTTAACATTTTGCATTCCTTTAGCACCCTTCTATCATTTAATGCCTTTTAGCAACCTTTAGTATTTTAAGCACTTTAAACATTTAGCATTTGGCTCTTTTATTTATTTATAACACCTTTTGCCCTTTTTAGACTTAAGCACCTTTAAACATTTTAACATTTTTTTAGCATTTTATTAAGCGGGAAGATCTTTTACTTTGCATTTTTTAAAATATAATAATTACCCTAGGTTTGGCATGTGATAACCGCAAGTTAGCTGATCTTAGAGGTGCCTAACCCTTCCTCTAGATTAATAAAGTTAACCCTTACCTAATCTCATTAAAGTTTAGCAGACCATAAAATGGAGTTAATGTTTTACTTTAAACTAGTTAAACATTTAGGTGTCCTAATTCACCCAAATTAATTAGGTGGCGACTCCGCGAACCCTTAGCATTCTAGCAACCCTTTAGCATTTTAGCACCTTTTTAAACTTTAGCATCTTTTGCAATTTTTTTTAAACCTTTTAGCATTTTATTTGTTTATTTTCTAACATTTGCATTTTGAGCAGGGTTCGCTATTATTAAAAAATGCCGCGGCCGAAAAAGGGCGCGACAGAAATGACGACTCCGCTGGGGATTTTAGGTTCTTAACCACAACAGACCTAGGGTTATTATTTGGCAATTATTTTGCATTTAATTTTTTGTGTGTTGTATTTTGTTTTATTTATTTTTGATTGCTACCGCCATCGCTTCTTAAACCGCATTCCGCCATATTTCTTCCACTGAAAATTCACACAACACACACTACGCGAGGTGCGCTGGTGCATCAAAGAAAATTCTTTCTTCAAAATCCAAATTTAGAGCAGAATATACGTGGAGTGCGGCCTAACCGGGTGGCCACAGAGCCTTCTCACTGAGTTGTCCGCCAGAACTCAAGGCCCGTAAAAGCCAAATCTTAGAAACTTAAGATAGAGCTATACCACCCTTTATTTTAGGGTACGATGCATTTACCTTAGCTGGTCTGGCCTCGACATCGACACCACAATTAGAAGACACTAAACTTGTCGACGGGTTTCTCAACCCAACGACCAACCAACATATTATGTGTAGCGTGACAATGACAGATAAATCCAAGCCCAATCATGACATGTCAAATTGGGAAAAGTGCACCGTCATTTGGTCGCCATTTCCAACAAAGGCATTATAGTTGGACGACTTGGACAACCACATAATCTCGCATGTTGACGCTAGGCTTACCTCTCGCATAAAGAGGTCCCCGCATGTTAGGAAACGTCAATATGCATGCGCAATATATCCGCTACATACCCGCAAATTACGTGCTTTACGCTAACACCGCTTGTTGCATTTTTAGAAAGATTTATCATCTCCCCAAAGGTCGATTTGTATTTGACTTAGCAACGGCAGAGCATCAATATTTCACAAGATCAAAGGCACGGCCCAAATGACACGACCGATCTGGCGGCATCCGAGTGAACGAGCCTGAACTCGCTCGTTCCTATAGCAAAGCAGGGTCTCGTGAAAGAAGAGCAAAGATGACACCTTCTCAAAATCGGGATGTAGGAAACTGCATGCGGTTGTAAGTCCAAACAAGCCAAAGCGCAGATATCAAGGAACAAGGCAATAAGTCGATACAAATCGACTTCCCAAAACTCACAAATTTTCTTTGAGCGCAGGTCTTTTCATATTAACAAAAGCAGCAAATGCAATAGCCGAAGCAGAAAATACGGCAAGAAGTTTCTTCGCAAGAAGAAACAGCAGAGGCAGAAGATATGACAAAAATCCCAAAATTCAAAGTCCGCATCAGAAGCAGCAGCAGCAGAAAGGGGCATCAACAATCGGCAATCAAAGTTCAGAGTTCCGCAACAAAACCTAGCGCGTCAACTCAGGCATAAGGTCAAACTTGCAACCCGCGCATCGCACACAACAAAGGCATCATAACAATTTGTCAGTTGCAGTGCAAGGGCAACATCTCAGTATTCGTCAGGCATATCAGGGACGACATCTCTATCCATAAAATTGTACTTCTCATATATATTTATCATTTTGTTTAAACAGGTATACACTAACGTTTTCTCAAGCTTAGCTTGCAGGAGCATTTATTCTACAGGAACAAAGAAGAACGCCCGTGCAACGACGTTATCAAGACAAAGAAGTTCACGCAACGACGCCAAAGAAGAACGCCCGTGCAACGACGTTATCAAGACAAAGAAGTTCACGCAACGACGCCAAAGAAGAACACGCCCAGTAACGACGTTATCAAGACAAAGAAGTCTACGCAACGACGCCAAAGAAGAACACGCCCAGTAACGACGCGATCAAGACAAAGAAGTCTACGCAACGACGCCAAAGAAGAATACGCCCATACAACGACGCTGATCAAGAAGTCCACGCAACGACGCCAAGAAGAATACGCCCGCATAACGACGTTATCAAGACAAAGAAGTTCACGCAACGACGCCAAGAAGAACGCCCGCAACGACGCGACAAGACAAAGAAGTCTACGCAACGACGCCAAAGAAGAACATCGCCCGCAACGACGTTATCAGCACATCAAGTCTATGCAACGACGCCAAAGAAGAATATCGCCCAGTAACGACGCGACAAGACAAAGAAGTCTACGCAACGACGCCAAAGAAGAACGCCCAGTGCAACGACGTTATCAAGACAAAGAAGTCTACGCAACGACGCCAAAGAAGAACATCGCCCACCTAACGACGTTATCAAGACAAAGAAGTCTACGCAACGACGGCAAGAAGAATATCGCCCAGTGCAACGACGTTATCAAGACATCAAGTCTACACAACGACGCCAAGAAGAATACGCCCAGTAACGACGTTATCAAGACAAAGAAGTCCAAAACGACGCCATCATCAAGATATCGCATCTACACAGTGGACGACTTTCTCTCGCTCTCAAAATTGCATTTTTCTCATTCATGCTTTATTATTCTGCCTTAACAGCTTATGCACTAACTCTTTCGAGCTTTAGTCTACAGCGGGCAATCGCAGCAGCGACAACGATCCGCATTCACAATCGCAACACGCCCGCAAGCGGCGAAATCACAAAGATTTGCAAAGATCGCATCAACACAAAGACATCATATTTTTGCAGATAACATTTTTTTACTCACGCTTGCATTACTTTTAAAATTATACATCATCATTTTTTGCCTTAACGCATGCACTAACCGCTTGTTCAAGTCTTAGCATGCAGCAGTTAGGAGCACAACGTGGATTTTCTTACAAATAACCGGCAACTGCCGGGGCCAACATTCCCAACGATCGCGTAGCCTCAGCCGCTTGGCCCACTCGCCCACATCACCATAGAACCCAAAGACCACAAGCCATAGCAAGACACCCTGTGTTCAAGCCGCTTATTTTCTTTACTTTACACCATAGCCAGTTGTCATCATAACTCGACATCGATGCCTTTGAGTCCGCTAGCTCCGCCCGGTGTTTTGACCATGGTAGCCCAGTGTCGTCATAACTCGACACTGGGACAGCTTTGAGTCCGCCTTAGCCCGCCTTAGTGTTTTGACCATGGTATCCCAGTGTCGTCATAACTCGACACTGGGACAGTTTTTGATTTTTTGCGTCAGCCTTGTCTACCTGCCCAACATTTTTGCGATTCTGAAGATCGAGACAAAATTGGCTATGAGTCAACGTCTTTGTCCGAAGATTCTTCCATCATCTCCATACAAAGAGGGACATCTGTTGACACCCAATTTTGACCCTCCCGTCCAGCCATTAACTATAAAATTACACTAATTTTGTAAAATATTTTTTTAGGATTTTTATAATAAAATGCAGCGAATAAAACATTAAATACAGGCATAAATAATTAATAATGACATCGCGTCTTACGTAGAGTTTTAAGCACTTAGAGTCTCGCGCCCGCATTAATTAACTTTAAGCTTTGTCGTAATTCTTAAATAATTAATAAATGCATAAAATAAATAATTTAGCGATAACGTCGTGTCAAGAAGCATAGCCGCATTTATTAGTAATCATTTGTAATTTAAAATCAATTTTAATCTGATATATGCATTTAATAGCACCGCATTTATAAAGCTTTAAACGATTCTTAAATATCGTACTTGCATTTAAGTAATTTAATATAAACTCAATGCAATTTTAATTTAACTTCGCAATAATGCATAATAATAAGTTTTTAAATAATAGCGCCGCATTCTAAAATATTAAGCATTAATTAAATAGCACGCCCGCATTTATAACAATTAGATTAATAAAGCACCTAAGCAATTTAAGCACAATTTACTAATTAAATACCTACTACCTAGAATTAAATACCTAAAACTCACCACTAATTAATTAATTAACTCCTAAAATTAAATACCCTAATTAACTAACCCAGCCCACTCCCCACTTAAATTACCATTTCGCCCAGCCCACTCCAATACCCGCGGGCCCAATCCCTTTATTTTTCCCTTAATCTGCCTAAAGCCCACTCCCCCCAGCCTTATTCCTTCTCCCAGCCTTCACTTCGTTGCCATCATCCTCAAACAAACCTAATGAACGAAACCATATACACAAGAACCCTAAACCTAGCAGACCCGCCGCACCAACACCAGCACACCCCGAGATTCTCGCCGGAGAATCCGGGGGCCTTCCTTACCCATGCAAGCGCAGCCCGCTCTTCTTACCATAGATAAACCAAATCCCTCAATCAAAACTTACCATAACCGGTTCAAGCGCGAATCAGCACCAATATCGTCCAGTATCAGCCTTTATTTATTTACCTAATTTAGAACCCAAATGGGGGCTATATAAGAACACGCAGCCTGAGCACGAGACAAAGAGTACAGAGTGAGAGTCGTGAAACCCATAAAGATCGATAGGACACCCTGTGAGCAGTTAAGAAGAGCATATCCATAGCATAGAATCGAGAGAGAGCATATTCAAAAAGAGCGGGGGAGAGCACAAGACGGCAGAGTTCAGAGCTCAGAGCAGAATATCAGAAGCAGCCACCCAGACCACTAGCATAGCACGAATAGGTAGTTCGAATACCTTTACTTCAGTTCTAGTCGAAAATCAAGAAAAACCACTTTGCCCTTCTATTCGCATCGCAAAACCCAAAACCCGTCGATTGGATCGATCGCTTGATACGCCTCGGTTCGCCACGGAGAAGGTAAAATTCAACTCTCTATCGATTTCGTCGATCTCTCAGATTTCAAAGATTTTGTTTCGCGTGTTAAACTTGCACTGCTTGTGGTTTTTCCGATCATCGACATATGTATGTAATGTATCTCATTGATACATTTTGAGTTCATTTAGTGACGCCGATACATGTTAAACCGCCTATATGTTGGGGAGATGTTATTTGTTGTTCGAGCAAAGCAAAATTAAAGCGTGGTCTGCTTAGTTGCAATTATGTGATTGGTATGTGGTAAAACAATTGGTCGCGTATTGTTTCTATTTCATATGTCAACCGCTTTTGCTATCTATTTTCAATAAGGATGACTTAAGGGACTTTCATATCACACTTGACGGCACTGCGGTCGATCAAGCACGTGATCCCTTTTGTTCGCCCACAAATCGCTCTTTACATATTTGTAAATATTAACTATGAATAGCTTATTCAGATTCATATATATATATATATATATATATATATATATATATATATATATATAGGAACTGTGTGATCAAAGTGAAGAACATCTATGCTCTTTAAATGTCTTCCTATGTTCGCTTCATCCCAAATG
Organism: Przewalskia tangutica; assembly: GCA_029844215.1. Lineage (NCBI taxonomy): Eukaryota > Viridiplantae > Streptophyta > Magnoliopsida > Solanales > Solanaceae > Przewalskia > Przewalskia tangutica. The sequence continues at coordinate 71,842,223 of CM056740.1, read as the reverse complement.
GACCTTAAAAAGAAGAAGTAATGAGATGCTAATCGTCAAGATAACTGGAAAATATCATGTTATACATGTTCGATGGCTAAAGATTGTCCGAGATCCGCTTAAAAGCTTACATGTGGTTCATTGGAATATTGAGGATCTATCTCGCTTGCTTAAGTTGCTCATGTATGATTCATGGGTGGGGTTATAAATCGATGTCGCAATAGACCATCTTGTTAGATCCCTATACTCACATATGTCTTGAATGATCAAATACTTGGCCGGGTGATCATATAAAATTTGCCCCCATCGCTTAAAGTTTGTCATATCGACCGAGTATGTGTGTTTTGGCTCGACTATTAAAGAAAAATGCCTAATAACGTAGTAGATGATGTTTGGTTTTGGGTCTGAATGATCTTGTGCATTAAGGCCTTTGCATTGCCTCCAAATGACACGTCTATCCATTTAGCCTAAGTTTCATAACTGTTAAATTCTTAGAAATTGCCAAACGATGGGTAATGGCATCAACCTGACGTAATAATGTATTCCTTTGGGTATACATGTCCCTGCCCCTCCCTTACATGATAGTACGATTTGCTTGAAACGAGTCTTAGGGGATTTGACACTCGGTTGACAGTTTCGGATGATCGCTGACTTATAATTGATAATGCTAGGTATCATTTTTCTCTTGCATAACCCTGTCCAATCTTTTCTCTCGTTGTTACACATTATAGGTTTAAGATATTGGCAACAAATGGTAGGGACTTCAATTCCATCTTGACTACTATGCCTGCCCTTTGGGTCTAATAAACATACATTCAATGCGATTCGTACTCATCTTCGTATGTCTGTATATCTGCATATTATGTGTGGGTCCAATAGTATGACCTAAGATCACTGATATTTGTTTTTGATGCTCTGTTTGGCGCAGAAAGAGACGCCCATTTGGGACCGTCACTCAGATTTCTTTTCGTGGTGGACAAGTTTTCCTTAATTTTCTTGAGTCACCGTGATACATGCTTATGTGCTCGCCTTAATTATTTCTTCAATTATTATTCGGGTTCGTACTAATCCTTATCTTTCTTGTTTTTACATGGCACGACCGAGCAAAATAAAGAGTTTCACTACGAGACTCATCGCAAGCCATTTCAAATGGCAACCCGTATCCGCTCGCATTCCCGCCTGTAAATTCCTAGAAACAAATAAGATTTGAGTCATCCGCCCAATCCCTTCACTCTCTTGACTTTCTTATCTTATTTTATGCCTTTATTTATTTATTGTAATTTTATTACTTAATCTTGTAATTAATAGGAGAACTTCTAGCAATTAGGTCTTTAAATATATGAGACAGGAAGTAATTACATTTTAGGAATACGCTTCTACTTTATTTGTCTTTTGGGGCTATTAGGCATGTTTAAAATCGGCAAAAAATAATAACCTAATTTGCATCATAAAACCAACAATTTGTTAAAATCCATAAACATATTTTTTCTTAAACTCTCAAAATAGCATCTTAACATTTTGCATTCCTTTAGCACCCTTCTATCATTTAATGCCTTTTAGCAACCTTTAGTATTTTAAGCACTTTAAACATTTAGCATTTGGCTCTTTTATTTATTTATAACACCTTTTGCCCTTTTTAGACTTAAGCACCTTTAAACATTTTAACATTTTTTTAGCATTTTATTAAGCGGGAAGATCTTTTACTTTGCATTTTTTAAAATATAATAATTACCCTAGGTTTGGCAGGATAACCGCAAGTTAGCGGATCTTAGAGGGTGCCTAACCCCTTCCCTCTAGATTAATAAAGAACCCTTACCCAGAATCTCATTAAAGTTTAGCAAACCATAAAATGGAGTTAATGTTTTACTTTAAACTAGTTAAACATTTAGGTGTCCTAATTCACCCAAATTAATTAGGTGGCGACTCCGCGAACCCTTAGCATTCTAGCAACCCTTTAGCATTTTAGCACCTTTTTAAACTTTAGCATCTTTTGCAATTTTTTTTAAACCTTTTAGCATTTTATTTGTTTATTTTCTAACATTTGCATTTTGAGCAGGGTTCACTATTAAAAAATGCCGCGGCCGAAAAAGGGCGCGACAGAGTAAATGTTATAAACCATCCCATAGACCGGCAAAGGCACTTAGTCTGGCCCTACGCCACACTTCGCCATCTTCATACTCATCCCCCAAACCATTGGCTCTGATAACAGTTGTTGGACTAAAACGGTCCAAGAATATTCTTAATACAGTGTGGTATTGTTCAGCTACCAATGTGAGACTTTATTCACGCACCCAACGGAAGAGACACCTAGGGATGTCAGTGGGGTAGATAAATGCGGGTACCGCCCCACACCCTCTCCAGTTGGGGTGGGTATGGGGGTGGTTTGGTGGGTGGTGGGGCGGGTATGTGTATCAAAAGTGCTACTCGTCATGGGTAGTGGGGCGGGGTGAATTTCATATAAGACCCGCACCGTACCCGCCCCGCTACCCGCCCCGTACATGTTTGTGTTGGATTATTTAATTATGCTGATTTTCTGGTATTCTTAACTAGACAAAGACTTGAAATCTTTTATTATTGTCAAGACTCCCTGATTCTTGCAAGTCATCAACCTATTATTATTATTATTATTATTATTATTATTATTATTATTATTATTATTATTATTATTATCATTATTATTATTATTATTATTATCATTTAAAATAAAGTGTACGATACTCTTTAAAAAATTTAATGTTTTTGTGTGAAAATGTATGGTATAATGCAACAACTATACATGTGTGTATGTGACAACTTTGGTAATGACATTGGAGTTTCTCTTTTTCTTTTTTTTTACAATTGTGACCATTTGAAAGAACTAGAAAATTTCTTGTCTTCTTCTATATAAATTTCACGCTTTATTTTAACCTTTTAATATTCCTAATATTTTGATAAAATTTCAGACTTTGATATTCGATACACAATAGTGAAAAAAATTCATTTTTTTCTATTTTCTTGGACCTCATTTTTTTCTTATAAAACTTTTTTTTTACTACCCGTGATGGGTACCCGCCAGGTAAGTGGGTACCAGCCGGATAAATGAGTACCCACCGGGTAAGTGAATACCAGTCGGATAAATGGATACCCGCCGAGTAAGTGGGTACCCGCCGGGGTAAGTGAGGCGGAGGCAGGTGGAGGAATTACTATCCGTGATGGGTGGTAGGGGTGAGATGGATTTTAGATGGTGGATACAGGTATGGGTACCCTTCCCCCGCCCCACCCGCCCCATTGACATCCCTAGAGACACCCAGCAATCCATGCTCTCCTCTTATCTTAAGCCGATGATTTATTGAAAACATACTCTTTATCACATAAAGATATGGATAAGATTTGAGTACATCTCATATTCCTCATACCTCATGAGATCACACTCATTAAGTTGTTTCTTGTTTGTACATGCTCTCCTCTTGATAGATGGTTAGATTGGCCTACCTTAATCGTTGGCCGACTGACTTTATATTAATTCCTCTGAGTATTATTTGAATATTCCGCAAGAACATTACAATTATTATATAAACAAACTTTATTAAAGAGAATAAAAGGTACTTTAATTCTTAGATAGGTTTTCTCAGCCCACGACTCGATAAAGTTTTTGTTCCATCCTTCAGCTTCTTTATGCGGGTTTCCTCCAATGCCTCATCCTAAGAAATATGTTTAAAAAATTGTAATCAATGGTTAATTAAAAATTCAGGAAAATATATATTAATTAAACAGGTTACCAATATTCTCCGATGAGTTTCCATACTGATTGAACCTCCGTGTGTAAGGAGCCATCCTTATTGAAAGCTGATCAGGCTTTCCTTTGCTTATGCATATGCACTTCTTCTAAAATTCCGAAGAGACCCAATACTCATCTAGGTTAGCCCATATATCTTCAGTAATCCAAGATGGCCTAGCTCTCACTACGATCTCGAGCAGTCTGAAACATATCAGTCAATCTTTCAACACATCTTTCTTAAAAAATATTACTCCATCTATCTCAACTTATGTGTTCTCTTTTCTCTTTAGCCAATCTCAAAAATACATTTTACTTTATCTAATTATAATAGTTTAACTTAAATCTTTCTAGTTTATTCTTAATGAGATTATTTATAATCACATAAATATTTATGATTTATTTTGGACCATAAATTTTAAATATTTAATTTATTATTAAACTTTCTCGTCAAATTAAATAACTTCATATAAATTGAGAACGGGAGAGTATCACGCTCCTCTACTTGGCTGATCATGCACACTTCATATGCCTATAATTAGTTCATTAGATTATATTGAAAAAATATAACCAAACAAAGGACTAGTAACATCAAATCTATACATGTGTTCCTAATTGTGTGTACTCACTTAATAAGTTGTATATGTGTTTGTAACTTTGTATGAGTGAATCAAGTGGAACACATGCAAGCTAGGTTTACCCTAGTCTAGTAAGTCGTCTTTACAGTTCACTTATATAGTTATATACATAGATATGGGCATAGGCTCGAGGTTTTTAGGTTTTCCAACTGTCCACTTTGAAGCAAAGCCAGCTAACCAGATTTCCTTTCATTAATTAATTATCCAGTACTAGTGTAAAAAGTCCATATATATTAGATACATATTGCTGACATGACCAAAAAGCTACTACTCTTGGAATGGGTGGCAGTGAGTGTGCTGGTTTGTGGGCAGACAAACATAACAAAACCTTTTCTGCTGAGCTTTCACGTTTTTGTTAGTGAAACTGCAAGCTGCCACCTCTCTCTCCTAATTTCTAACTACTACTCCTTACTCCTATATATATATATATCACAGCCTTATTAGTACTAATACATATCTATCTATCTAGCGCAGATACTTCATTAGCAACCCATATGAAGATTATATATACTTAGTCTGATCACTCATATGCTTGTCTTCATGTATTCATGACCTAATTTGATTGGTAGATCATGGAAATCCTTAATTATTATTGTGGGCCCAAACTATTGTTATAACTAACTTCTACAAGCAAAAAGAACAATCTCATTTTCAAAATTATTCTTCTAACCATGAAAGCCATATATCTTAGGTCAACCTTGTAGACAAATTGTCGACCTGTAAAATAATATCCCTATTCATAATTATAATATATCTCATATATATATTATTTTACACGTTGACACAAATAACAGTCAGTGCTTTGTTCTTTTGTGTCGTTTAAGCACAAAATTAAAAGGTCAAGGGGAAGAAGAAAATTGATTTTCTTGTGATGTTTGTATCAACTGGATAAACGCATGATATGTCATTATTTATTGAATCCGCCTTGAGGTAGCTAGCTGGGAATCTGGCATAAACGTAACATCTACCATATAAATAAAAAGATCAAAAGTGTACGGAGAAAGGGAGGGGACATAGAAGCAAACCTCCACTTGACTATTACAAATACAACAACAACATACCTAGTAAAATCCACAATGTGGATTTGGAGAGAGTAGAGTGTATACAGACCTTATATCTACTTTGGTAGATAGAGTGACTGTTTCCGAGAGATCCTCCCCGGCTCAAGACAAACCACAAGCCCAAGCAAAATACGACAAACAAAGTGTGTAAGTTATGATAGCGAAATTTGAAAAAAGAAAAGAAGCAAAAAAAAAAACAATAATTAATGCAAGTAAATAAAACAACAAAATACACTTGACTATTACAAGTATCACTCAATAATAATTGGTTAATACATTAATTTGTGACTAGTGCGATTGTTTCAAGGTTACCTAAATTTGATTTAATACAAAGCCGAGTACAAATAATTTATTTTCTTTATAGAATAGGTGTTGTGCTGTAAAAGAAAGTGATCCTAGCTAGAAAAGAGGATACCATATATCAACCAGCAATAAAAAATGACTTTCTATAGCAAGCTTAATTTAGTTACATAAAAAACGTAATTTAACAACTTATAACTATACAAAACATGGTTCGTATTTATAAGTTCAATCCTTCTCCAAAACGTCACTTTATTTATTTTTAAAGTAAAAGAAAAGGTTTACTTCGATTTTTTTTTAACAAAACCAGGCTGTCTTATTTATTTATGGATAAAAAGAGAAAACAAAGAGTAAGTATAAATAAAAAGGTACTATATAACCCCTCACCCCCTTCCCCCCCCCCAAAAAAAAGGCAGTAGCAATCAATAGTAATATAATAATTCTAAAGAGGAACAGACACAAAGGAAAAAGACAGCGTTCTAGTTTCTAAGGTTTAGGCAGCTAGCTCATGTCCATTAAGTGATCTCCTACTTTAATCATATGATGTGTGTCAGTGTGTGTACATGGTGGGAGTGTAACTATTTTTTTTTTGTTTTTTTTTTTGATAATTTGTGCCTCTGGATGGCTTTAAGACTTATATCGCAGTGACCGCACAAGATCGATACTAGACTTTGGAGGCGATGGAACCCGTCCTTAGCCGCCATCGCCGGGTAAATCGCGGGATGTGCACCCCGCATTCAGTGTCTGATCACCACCAACGGATCAATACTACAAAGCTGACCCCCTCACAGGAGGAGGGAAGGATCATCCCACACTGCAATATGTCCGCGCGGTTAAGCTACCAGACTTTAATACGAGGCATATGCCCAGAACGTATTCGGAGGGGATCGAACTTGCAATCTAAAGGCTGCAAACTCGATCTTCAACAGACCGATCCCTCTAGATGTGTAACTACTTTAATCATATGTAGAATTGTAGATTGAGAGATGTAAAATATTTATATACGGCATATATATTGAAGGTCCTAGACTTATAGAAGTAGCCTGTTAAATGAAATATAATACGTTTAATCAGTGATGGCAGTAGCATCTCCAATAGGGGATATTATCTCCGATAATTATACACAGCAGAGATAATTTGAATGGTATGTTGACGTAAAAATAATTGAGAATTATTGAATATATAGAAGATAATCTTGCCACGTGTCTCCTGCTGGAGAAGGTGAAATGACAAATTAATCAGGCAGCGTCATGTGGCAGCCAACGATTGACTACCAGAAATCATTTTCCACCACTACTTTAATTGCTATTTTTGACCAATAATTTGACCAAATTAAAAAAAAAACTATTTTTTTTTCAAGATCTATAAAAAGAGACTATTTTTACTTCACACCAAAATATTTTGGCTATTTTCTCAAAATTTTTATCTTCTACCAAATAATTTGCTACTTTTTTAAATATGGATCTAATCAAAATTTTAATCTTCCTCCAAATTTTATATTTCCTAACCAACTACAAAATTCCAATATTCAACGTCCACAAAATTCTCAAAATATGTCATTCAGTTTTCAAATGCCATATATAATGCTAACTAATTTTGGTATGCAATATCCGTATAACTGAAAAGTTTGGAATTTGACAAAAATTTAGAACAACCGAAAATTAATTTTCAATTTGTGATTTTAATATTATCAATGTTTTAGTGTATTTTTGATAAATTGTACGATTAATTTATCTTTATTAATAAAATCGTGTATTGTTGTGTTTTAATATTATAATAATAGTTGATAAGTGTCAAAATTAAATGAATATAAGTAAGTTGTAATTTTATTATTATATGTGTAATAATATGAATTACAAGAGTAATATCATATACAAAATAGAAAATGAGATAGAATGAATATATATGGTGGGGTATATGTATTGATGTAAAAAAAAAAAGAAAATGAATTATTTTATGAAATATCCTATGTTGTGGAGTGTATGTGATAAATAGAGATATTTGATGATGTGACAGATGAATAATCTGGTATGACAGGAGATAAAAGTGATTTCAATTATCTTCACGGTTGAGAGAGAGAAGGGGGTACCTATCTACCCTAGACATTTTCAAAATCTCAATTAATACCAACTCTCACGGGTAGCCTCTTGCTGTATGAGGGTAAGAATAATGGGGTTCGTTAGGCCCCCTTTTTTCCAAATCAGAAAGAAGAAATTAAATAGCGTCTCATGTACTCATTAATGGAAAAATAGAGCAGACTATGTAGGTTGCAGAAATTAGGATGAAAAAGGTAAAGAAGAGGAGATACAAGGCCGGCCCGTCTCATACTTCTATATATACAAGCAAGCAGACTGACTCTATATTGTTAATGTATAATGTGGAGTAATGAATATGCTTTTATTATACAGACAGGGAGTGAAGTAGACAGAACGAGAATCGTAAGAAAAAGGTTAACAGTGACAAATGAGAAGGATATATATATATATATACCAGATCCCATAAAACAACCAAACTCAAAGCAATTATAATAGTGTACGAGCAGTGAGGCTCGTCACCTGATAGTAACTGTTCGAGTGTGGTTCCATAACAGCCGTAAAGATAGAGACGAACGCTTATATTATATATATGGTCCAAAGTTGGTGGGCCTAGCTGGCTGATGAATGATGATACTGACACATACACAAACCCAATAGTTTCGTCCTCTCTGGAGTTGCTAGTTTGATACGAGAATTTGTTTGTTTTGACTAGGGACCAATTTTAAGAATCTAAAAAATTTAAATCTCCTAATTTTAAGCTAAAGATATGTGTTGTGGTCATAAATATGTCATATAAGGATGTTAGGTGCAAAAAAATTATTCCCTTTATCTCAATTTATATACCACCTGAAGTATTTCAAGAATCAAGTGAGTTCTTCTTTCTCGGAGGGAGTATTAAATTTAAAAGTGATATTCTTTTGTAAACGGACTAAAAAAATTAGAAGAAACAAATTGATTGGAGGGAGTATTACTCTGCAAAACTTAGTTATTAATTCCCCTAAATCAACGCTTCCCCCACACCCTAGCTACTTGCTGTTTGTTCCTCAGTTGCTTGCTTCCAGATCCCTAAAATCTTCTCCCTCTCTTGTCAGAATATGTTTATATATTTGCTTCCACTAAAATAAGGCACGTAATTTGATCGCATAATTTCCCTAGTGTGTAATAATTCATTTAAGCATAAAACATTAGACGGCGTTTATTTCTTGATAAATGTTAGATATACATATGATATACATGAATATACAAAATGCTACACAAAGTGGATTAAGACAAACCCGTACAAACTGACTGATTTAGAAGTAATACAGAAGACATGGACTTCAAAGCAGGAGCTTGGGAAAGTGTAATGTTCCTTACTCTATCCCGCTCTTGGGAAATATTCGTCCCCCTAAAAGAAGGATCGACTCTCCAAATCCAGTAACTTGTCTGCCATCGATAAAATGCAGTCAAAACATAACTATATTAAGCAGAAGATTTTGTTCATAGAATAACAAATGCCATGAGTGTTCCACCAGATTTTTAGATGAATTTGGACTTAGCTTAGAGATTTTAATCAGATACTTGGAACAAGGGACTATCTAAATAAGATTCACCGGTTAATTTTATAGTCTGACATAGAAGAATCTGGATCCACATTATTCATTTGATTTCTAACCTGATATAACAATTTAAATGAGTAGAATATGTCAGAAAAAAATAAGGACATGTCTATCCATATTTTTGGAGCCACAAACTAAATGAAATTACTTGTATTGCAAGTTGCAACTGAGCAGAGGTCTCTCGCAAACAACCGTTCTACTTATCAAAGTGGAGGTGAAGTCTGTGTACATTCGACCCTCTTCAGACTTCACATTGTGGGATTTTCACTAGGTATGTTATTGTTATTATGCAACTGGACATTGGGCCTAACTCAAAAGTCTTAAACTCACAAAAACAGTCAAAAAATTCTCGAGAAACATAAGCTCTCCGTACACTTTCTAACATTGGTCCTTAACGGTCACGGCGAACCTCAATTCTGAAGAAAACGCAGGAAAAAGAACCTATGCAACAACTATTAACCCCTCTACGAGTACAAATCCGGCTAATCTCCAACATGCTCGAGAATCGGTGGTCGCCAAACAGACCACTCTAATGGTGTACCAGCTGTGATATTCAAGGCCATGGATTACTCTGGAATCATGGCCGAAGAATGTCACACTAACAACCGTGGGTCGATTCTCGAAACTTAGGCCCCAAATTGAAAGACTTAGATCATAATTTAAAAACTCTTCCCGATTAAGGGGCTCTGCTAAAATCGGAGTCCTCGATAGCTACGTGTTTCTTGATTTTACCAATGAAGATGATTTCAATACGGTTTGGTTCAAAAGAATGATGGAAATTGACAGATTGCAAATGCGGTTGCAGAAGTAGTCCCCCGATTTCAAACCCGATGAAGATATACCCATAGCTTTTGTGTGGATTCTGCTTCCAGGTATCCCCTTTCATCTCCACGCATGACATTTTGTAAAACAAATTGTTAGCAATGTTGGCACTCCCCGCGCCCTAGATGCTGCTATGTTTGGTAGGACTAGGCTAAGTTGAAAGTATATTTATGTCCTAGAGACAATCTGTATTAGGACAAATGTATTTTATACACAATAGATACAATATGTATTAGGACAAATGTACTTTATACACAATAATAATGGAGATTAATTTTATGACATTTGCAATTATTGAATTATTAGTTGATTGTTTATAATATGCATCCCTAGAAATTACGTGGTTATTAATAGCGTGAGATATTAAAATTATAACGTAACTCTTAAAACAACCTTGACTAATGATCATCGAAAATGGGATATCGATGATATGTGATAAGTCGACATGTGGTCTGCATCATATCCTTAGAGGATGTAGTATGTCTCACCTGCTACGAGCTATGGTAACTCATGATGGACACATGGATACTTTGGAAGTATTGGTATACCCTGCTGACATACTGTTTGTTATATATGTTTAAAGTATGATCATCGTATTGGAGATAGAAGTCCTTAGACCTGAGGTCGATACGCACCTTATCTACAGAGTAATATACTTTGATGATGTCCTAAGCTCAAATTCCTTGTAGGTTGAGACACGAATTGTATTGGGTATATTACGAAGTGGATTAAAGGTGGTAGTTGAGCTAAGATTAGAATTCATTCCTCGAATGTATATTCGAGAGAACACTTAGATTCTCATTGATATTAGGTTGAACTAAGTCGTTGGCCAACGCAGTGGACATATCTGTGATTTGATCTTGTCGTCAACTAATATAGATGAGATATAATGATCAAACCATTTGGATAGACACTTGGCAGATCCTAGGTTTGATCGAGTGTGTCGTGAATGAAATGATTTTATCTTTCCACATAGAGGTTCAGTTTACCAGATTCGTGTAGTTGTACTTCACATATTGAGTTCGTCTTCCGGCGCTCGCCGTCTAGGAGTTCGGTGTAGACCCTAATGTGATTAGTGTCGATATGTGAAGGCCTGTAGGTTAACACTATTAATTGTTCCGTCGATCTAAGGATGTAATGAGAGGATATAAATGTTTGATTTATGATCGAGACATTTGAATGAATTATGTTTATTTAATTAAGTCGAGATTGGATTTCGAATTTAATTAAAATGGAAACTAGGCAAAATTGGACTAGGGCCGCGGCGCATGGGACCCAACCACCAGTCCAGTGGGCAGTCCGATTGGCCCACTTCGTCTCGGTTTCCGGGCCCGGCCCACATGTAACCCTAAAACACAGCTATAAATACAACATCATATCATTATTCTAATACACTTAATTCATAAAGATTATTTTCTTGAAACTCTGCCGGATTTTCTAGTTTTCCAAAAGAGGATTACATCGTGGTTCTTGGAACTTGCAAATCGAGGAATCAATTCCATGCGCACCCTCGGACGGATATACGAAAAGACTCCAGATATAATCAAACCGTAAGTTTTCGTTCGAAGTATTACGGTTGTATTATTTAATGTTATGTTTACATGTTTATATATCATTGCATAATCATCCTGCAGTTCATCGTTTGTTGGGTTTGAAACTAAAATTTTCAAATTCCGCTGCGTACACGAACCAACAAAATCCTACATAAGTGTGGCTAAGGTCTGGGTAGAGGTTGATTTACTTGAGAATCTCCCAGACTGTTTATGTTGGCCTGGAAAATGATGAATTCCCGCTAAAAGGTTATTATCAGAAAATAGAGTATGAAAATATATCAAGGTTTTGTAAGCATTGTAAGAAGTTAGGTCATAACATATTGAATTGTAAAGTGTTGGAAAGGATTAGAGACAGAGATTCTAAAGATGCTGGAATCATTAAGGGTATGGATGTTATGCAGACTGGAGGGATCCGATGGTCCCAAAAATTTGGAACAAAGAGAAGACAAAAGAGAGGTGAAAAACAATGAAAATTCAGGCAAGATTTATAAGGCAGTGAATAAGAATGAACATGGAGATGGACAGAGCTTGAGGGTGAGATCACAAAAGATGTGGACATGGAAAAGAAAAGGAAAATTCACAACACAACTCTGCTGATAACAAGGTTATGGATGGGGCAGAACTGAGCAGTCATGTTGGTGAAGTCAATGCCAGAACTGATAAGGCCTTACATAACAGAGCAAAGGAAAAATGAAGAACAAAGAGGATAGCATGACAAGAACATCAGGAAGCAACTCTAGGCATGAGATCACTGGAAAGTCTGATAATAGTGAGGATGTCATAGAGCACACTTATCAATCTGATAGTGGCACTGATCAACAACACAGTGCAGGATGATCTCAATAATATTAATATATCTACCAGTCTTGCTTCAGAACTGAAAAACCAAGAACCTATACAGTTGGTTGTAGACCTTAGGTGTGATCCAACTACTGAGAAGTCTGTTGAGCAATATGAGGAACAATGTGTTAATCTGGAATTACCTGATGATCGTATACAAGATAACTTCATGCACAATGAGGAGACCAAATTACTGGAATCCAGGATTGACTAAAGAAGAAGCAGATCATATCTCTGACCAGGACAGGGAAGGCAATAACAAAACAAATGACATACAAGGAAAAATGGGAAGAAGCAGACAAAGAAAGAAAGGCAACAAGCTAAAAGAAAGGCGCACTGCCTCATCAAAAAAGGAGGACAACAGACAAAATCTAAGTTGCGTGGACTCTTCATTTTTTATGCCGAACACGTCTCGACACGAGACTGGGACGGTGTGGGATACGTCTTGGATTCGGTCAACCAACTTCAGATATGACCGGAGTCCATGGACAAATTTGGGGTGGGGGAGAGAGGAGGGGAATTGAGACTTTGATTTCTCAAAATGAAAGATAAAACAGATTTAAGACATGAGAAATGGCATACCTTCAATATTATAATCCTTTTGTCTCATATTCGCTGCTTCAAACAGAGAGAAACCAAGAATTCAAGGGTCGTGTTCTGAGTACGGACTTCTGGTCTTTTTATAGCTCTATTTCTATAATTTTGAATTTTCTTAGACGAATCATGCACCTATATCCATACATGGATCTACACCCCCGAATCTTAAAATTTAGATTTTGCCGAATCCGACTCTCAGATCCGTACATGTATCCGAGCAACTTAGGACAAAATAACACTAGCCAAGTTCCCATGATTAATGCAATCTATTGGAATATAAGGGGTGTGAGATCAAAAAAGACCATTCATAGACTAAAACACCTTGTTAACATTAACAAAGTGATTTTGCTGCGATTTCATAACCACTTGTTGACATGAACAAGATTGAAGGATGTGTTTAGGATTTCAAAATTGTCACGCCAATAAAAATGGCAAAATATGTTGTTTTTGGAGCTACTTGGATAATGCAACTATATTGTTCAATGATGACCAACAACTGACTCTCACCTACAACAATTCCATGAATAACAACATTTACTTCATTATTATTGTCTATGCAAAACATACACTTGGAAAGGAAGATGATAAGAATCGGGTTATTTGAATAAAAACAAGAAATAATGCGGAAGCGAAAATACAGATGGAATTTAAAGATATGCGAACTCGAAAATAAAATCCCCAAATTTCAAGATTAAGTGCTAAGAACCCTATTGATCTTAGTATGCAGAATTAACAGATTAAAGCTAATTATGATACTAATAGAGTTAATTCAAGAACTTAGATCAAAAGATGATCTAGACCCCTATTTAAAATAAATTAGAGACAATAATTAGTATAAGACTAATTACCTTCTTTAATTTACTAATAAGAACCAAATATATCAAGTATGAATTAATCTTACCTCTTAGAAGAATTGTTGTTATAAGGTTGCAAGATAAATCCCAAGTAGCCACACGCAAAGGTGTAAAGAAGGGAAACTCTCAAATAATACTAATGTTGTCTTCTGAAAATAACAAAACACCCCTATATATATAGGGGAAACTCATCCTAAATAGCATAGGATTAGAGTCTACTTTTATGGAAATAATTAGATACTAAAAAACTAACTAGGATTAAACTAGGATAGCATGTAAATAATTCCCAAAACTATTCCTACAGAAATAAGGAAAAGTTTCCCAAATTTTGGGGCACTTCTCACGTGAGTTTCCTGCCCATTTTGGACAGAATTTCAGCCTTTGTGGGCTTGATTTTCAGCTCTTTGGGGCTCCATGTGGGCCCCAATCTTCCTCTCTTGGACTTGAATCATGAAATATGTATAGCACTTAGCCCATTCTTCTCCACAATTCTTGGACTCGTTCTTGGGTTTTTATTGGACGATAAGTATCTTCTTGATTTCCAATTGAAGCCCAACAACCTTGGCTGCATCTCCTTAGCTTGTGACCTTGACGACGGTCTTCTTAGGGCTTCTATAGCGTCAACCTTGCACATGGAGCTATCAAAAGATCTTTGGGATAGCTTAGAAAACATTAGCACCCTGTAATGGTCCATGTTGCACTGGAGGGGATTCCAATGTCATAATGGATCCAGATGAAAGTTTGGGGGCAGACCACACAGATCTCAAAGTAGTGTGGATTTTATTAGTACTATGGAAAACTGTGGATGTACTGACGTTGGCTTAGTGGGTCCTAAATGTACTTGGTGTGACAATAGTAGGCCATGCATAAGAATCTGGATAAGACTAGATCTAATTCTAGTCAATGATCAATGGACTCAGAATTGTCGATTCAATCTTAGCAAACACTTGGAGAGAACAAGTTCAGATCATAGGTCACTCTTGATGAAATACAACAATAATCAAACAGGTATCAAATACTTTAATTTTTTTCAGGGTGCTGTACAGGATTCGTGGAATATGCAGGTACAAGGTAATGCAATGTGGAGATACAGTGTAAGCTAAAGGTCTTAAGCAAGAAAGTCAGCTTGTGGTCAAGAGAGATCATAGGTGTTGTGAATGAGAATGTTAGCATCTGGGAAGCAAAGATTCATATTTCCATGAAGACCTGGATATGGATATCTCAAATAACACTTAACAGGGAAGACCTGAGCTTAACAAAGGGCATGCTGAATATATTAAATGGCTGAGTATGCAAGACTCCCTTCTTAGGCAGAAAACTCAGATGAAGTGGTTTCAGGATGGTGATAAGAATAAGTATCTTCATAGTGTTCTTAGAGACAAAAGACAAAAGAGGTAGACTCCAGCTAAATAGGATCAAGAACAATAGAGGTAAGTTGATTAAGGGTGATGACAAGATTGCTAAAGCGACAATAAAACACTTTGATTATGTTTTTAATTTGACTCACACCCTATAAATCACAGACTTGGGTCACAGGATCACATACCCAGTATAATCCTATAAATCACAGACTTTTAGACTACAATTCCTTCTGCTATTACTGGTTAAGATAATGAGTTGCTTGACAGGCTACCAGATGAAGATGAAAAATGTAGTTCTCAATATTAGTGTTGATAGTAGTGCAGGTCCTGATGGGTACAATGGGAACTTCTTTCAGAAATGCTGCTGTTAAGGCTGATATCATTGATTTGTGCTAGAATTCTTTAATTGGAAAAAGCTCACTAAATATTTTAGTATTTTACATATACTTTTCTTGCTTGTATTTCCATAGTTGAGTCTCCAATTAAATTCTCAGATCTGAGACTTATTAGTCTCGGCAATGTTACTAATAAGATCATCTCTAAGATTTTAGCTAATGGCAAACTTTGTCGAAATTTTGGCATAGTTGTGATAATCAGTAAGTATTTAATGAGTATTGAATTATGTTCGTTTAGTTTCGTTTGGTGGGTAGAAGTCCGCTAAGCGCCAAATACAACCCACGGGATTTGGATCGTGACAGTTCTCCATTCTACTTAATTAACCACAAAAATACCCAAGGGAGGCAGGTGCAGTCAAATGCTCAAGTTTAAAAACCTACAAGCTGAAAGGCAGAAGGATATTCATGCTTCAAAAATAAGTCTAGCTTAAAGGCTGAAGCACCCAGCAACAACTTCAAATAGAGAGCGAAAAAGCACATTACTATTGTTTAAAGAGATCCAATGTCCAACATTCATCCAAACAAAGATAGATACTAACAGGTGCATGAGACTCTAGAGATGCTACATTTGCAACTACTTGCCTGCATAAAATGGCAAACCTACATTAATATACTGTCTTATAGGGAAAAACAAGATTCAAATGCATTTAGTCTTCCACTTACTAGCATATTTTACATTTATTTGAACCTCTAGTATTAAACCATGTTTCTATGCATGTCTGATGTGCTTTTGCCAATCCACCGCGGCAGTGGCATCCAAGATCAATCAACTCTTCCTCCTTTTCCTCTTGACATACTCTGCAAGAACATTACAGAATAAATTTCAAAGAATTTCGATAACTGCACCAGAGCCTCATTCTTTATATTTTAAAAAGTTGTTTCAGAGACTTTCCAATGTGAGTACCTACAAAACTTCAAAGAATGGTACTCTGAATATGGAAGTGAAAAAATAAAAAGACTGGCACTCTCAAATTTAAATGAAAAATAAAGGCTTAATACATAGCCATCCCCTTAAACTTGCCAGCGTATTCCATTTAGACACTCAAACTAAGCCTTGTTCCAACTAAAATCTCAACTTCTAATAAAGTGTTCCAATTAGACACCTCTTGTTCAAATTTTTGAATTTTTTTGTGTGTATTATCATTCGTCTATTGGTTGCTATGGGGGCCTGGGGGAGTAGCAAGGACATGAGCAGTATGTGGGATAGGACGGCGAGTTGCATTAAGGAAGCAACGAGAGAGGTGTTAGGAATCTCCCGAGATAGATCTGGTGGCATCGAGGGGAGTGGTGGTGAAATGGTGAAGTAAAAGGGAAGGTGACGACAAAGAAGGTGGCGTATGCACATCTGGTAGATAGTAAGGATGAGGAGGAAAAGCGGGCGAATACGAAAAGATATAAGATCGTGAGGAAGGAGGCAAAGTTAGCGGTTATGACGGCAAAAACGGCTGCTTTTGAGCGTTTGTACGCCGAATTAGAGGACAAAGGTGCGGATAAGAAGGTGTACAAGCAAGCCAAGGCGATAGAGAGGCGTACCCGTGACCTGAACCATGTGAAGTGCATCAAAGACGAGAACGGTGAAGTATTGGTGAAGAAGGCACTCATTAAACGGAGATATCAGTCATACTTCCATAGACTCTTGAACGAAGAGGAGGACAGAGATATTATGTTGGGAGATCTAGAACTCTCTGAAAGGCGTCGCAATATTAGGTATTGTAAATGTATAAAGGTTGAGGAGGTTGAAGGTGCTATTCGTAGAATGCACAGGGGAAGAGCGACCGGGCCAGATGAGATTCCGATGGATTTTTGGAAAAGTGTGGGTAAGGCAGGTCTGAAGTGGCTTACTAGGCTATGTCATTTTTAAGAAGACAAAAAATCCCAAAGAATGGAGGGAAAGTATAATGAACCCATTGTACAAGAACAAATGTGACATCCAAAGCTGCAACAACTATATAGGTATCAAGCTGCTAAGCCACATTATGAAAGTGTGGGAGAGGGTGGTGGAGTTGCGGGTAAGGAAGTGTGTGTCTATTTTCGAGAACCAGTTCGGTTTCAGGTCGAGACGCTCAACTACGGAAGCTATTCATCTTGTTCGGATGCTGGTGGAGCAGTACAAGGAGAGGAAGGACATTTACATGATGTTCATCGACCTAGAAAAGATATATGACGAAATTCCAAGAGAGATTCTTTGGAGACACAGGCCATCCAAAAGAGAGGGAGTTTTAAGCATCTTGGATCCATTATCCAAAAATGAAGAGATTGATGATGATGTCACACATCGTATTGGGGTAGGGTGGATGAAATGGAGACTCGCCTCTTGTGTGATAAGAAGGTGCCACTAAAGCTCAAAGGCAGGTTCTATAGAGTGGTAGTTAGACCTACTATATTGTATGGGGCTGAGTGTTAGCCAGTCAATAAGTCCCACGTTCAGAAAATGAAGGTGGCAGAGATGAGGATGTTGTGATGGATGACTGGGCATACTAGGAAGGATAAGATTAGAAATGAAGTTATCCAGTATAAGGTGGGAGTGGCCTCGGTGGAGGACAAGATGCGAGAAGCAAGGTTGAGATGGTTCGAGCATGAGGCATAGAGGCCCCGATGCAGAGGTGCTAGAGGTTCGCTTTAGGCGGGTTCAGAAGAGGCAAGGGTAGACCGAAAAAAGTATTGGGGAGAAGTGATTAGGCAGGACATGGCGCAGTTGTAACTTACCGAGGACATGACCCTAGATAGGAGTTTGTGGAGGACGCGGATTAGGGTAGAGGGTTATGTAGTAGTACGTGTCTCGTGTATCCTTCCATACAAGCAAACATAGTATTATCCTGTGGGTTCCTGTCTTTTGATTTCCTGTTACTATCTACTATTTCTTGTACTCCGATTATCGTACTAGTCTGATTCATTTATTGTTAAATCCTTCCATTAATGCTTAGCTATAGTATTTTGTCATGATCTTTGTACTTTACTTTACTTTCTTCAAACCTTAGACCTTATTTGACCTTTTTTGTCGTGTTTTCTCTTGAGCCGATGTTCTTTCGGAAACAACCTCTTTACCTCTCAAGGTAGAGGTAAGGTATGCGTACACTCTACCCTCCCCAGACCCCACTGTGTAGGATTACACTGGGTATGTTGTTGTTATTAGGTAGTTACGTTAACCATATAAATATGTCATCCCCATAATTATACCCATCAACCTCAAGTAGAAAATGCTTGGGATTCTATGACTTATTGAGGCAAATGCGTATAATTAGAAGAGATTGACATATTTTCTTTGGCCATGTTCAACATTGACAAGAACATGAGTCCTGGTCCAGATGGATATGGAGTGGTTTTTTTAAGGAGGCTTGGAGTGTAATTGGGCAAGAGGTCAGAGGTTTTGTGCTACAGTTCTTTATCCATTTGATCCATCTGGCACCAAACCCCATCATCTGTAGCATTTGAACAAGAAATTTTCAATTCAAGTGATCATAAGCTTTTTGTATATCTAGCTTACATAGGATTCCTGGCTTCTAACTTCTTTATCTAGACTCCGCACATTCATTTGCAATCATCAATGCATCCATGATTTGTCCCCCCCTGTCAGGCTGATAGGTCTGAAATCATTTAACCCCACTGCTCCCTTCTTCTTGGAATGAGTGCCACAAAGGTGGCATTGAGGCTCCTTTCAAAGATTCCTTCTTTATGAAAATTGTGAACAGTTGCAACTAGGTCTGGGCTGCTAAATGCCATGAAAAAACCATCTGGGCCTGATGCTTTGTCACGTGCACTAGCTTTTATGCTCTTCAGAATTTCTTGAGCTTCAAATAGTGCCTGCAGGAGGTTATTGTCAGCATCATCAATCATGGCACAATCTGTCATGTCTAATTGTGGTCTCCAATCCTCTGTCTTTGTATACAATTTCTTATAGTAAGCAACTATTTCCTCATGCACCTCTTTTGGATCAGATATGGTTTCTTCTCTAACCTTCAACTTGTCAATTGTATTGCTTCTATGAGCATTTGCTGTTCTGTGGAAAATACTGGTGTTCCTGTCCCCTTGTTTTAGCCCAGTTGCCCCGGATCTTTGCCTCCACTTTTTCTCCACTTTTCTGCCTATATCTTCAAATTCCATAGTGAGAGCTAGCCTGGAAGCTATCTCTCCTTCCTCTAAAACTCTCTGCTCCTGTGTTTCCTCCAAATTTGTTAGTTGGCTTAACACTTACTGCTTTTGAATTCCCAGATTGCCTTGCGTTGTCTTGCTCCATTCTTTCAGCTTCCCCTTTAAAGCTAAAAAGCTTTGTCACCAGGATGTAGTCAGGCTTCCCACTGTAATTGATAGAAGCCCACCACCCCTTCACTCTCTCGTTGAACCCTTCTGTATCCAACCACCAATTTTCAAACTTAAAGTAGGAATTTGCAGTTTCCCAATCTCCAAATTGCAACATTACAGGCGAACGATCAAAGGTCACTCTATGTAAAATGGATTGCTTAGTATTTCTAAAATTTGCATCCCATTCTTCAGAAAAGAGGAAATAAATTTTGGGAGGTTGTGTTTGTACTACTTCAGAGTGTGTAGAAAGAAGTAGACAAACAGTGCGGAGAACTTCTTTGGGGTAGAACTAAAAAAGGAGGAAATGGCTCTAGTGGCATGGGAAAAAGTTTGTACACCAAAGAGGTATGGTGGCCTGAATGTAAGAAGCTGCAAGGTCTGAAGTTGGAGAATTTTCATAAACATTACTGTAAATACAAGTTTTGCCACAACACAAATCCAAAGGGAGATTAGGGAGAGGATAGATATGTTACAATGCTCAACAAGAGCTCATAGATGCCTTCGTTTGATTCTTAGACTTTGTAACTACTTTGCTGGTTGTTTTTTTCCCAGATTAAGGTCTAGATGTTTGCTGCACCCTTCTTAGAAGGTGGTGGTGACACTGGATGCTCTTTAGTTTTGTAAAGTTTTCTTGTTGCAATGGTAATATTTTCACAGTTTATTACCGAAAAAACTTAACTACCTTTTTTTTAAACTAGTAACTTTGGAAAACACAAGCAAATATTTTCCAAATTTTGAACTGAAAGTGTCTATTTGGAACACTTTATCAGGAGCTGAGGTATTCAATTTGAACACTTTATGAGGTATTCAATTGGAACAGGGCTTAGTTCGAGTGTCTAAACGAAATATCCCGGCAAGGGGCTACCTATGTATTAAGCCAAAAATAAGAGTCATTTTGTTGTAGCAAGTTCTGAATCATTACCAACTAGAAAGACATAAAGTACTGCAAATATAAAAAAGAGACTACCTTAAAACGACCTTCTCTTTTGCAAATCTCATAGACATAATCAACCAGGATTTGCTAGCCTGTTTTAATATAGTTATGGACATCAATTTAAATCTTTTTTTATAAATATAAGAAGTGGGCACTGATTCAAATATAAATCCTGTAAGCATTCTGATCTCACTTATTTCGATGTTTCCTTTTCAATTTTTAATCCCTTGTAGTTATGTTTCGCACTCTACCATTCAACTACATAAAATTGATGTATAATGAACACTACCACTACTCAGATCATGATTATAAAAACACATTAAATTCACAGCGGCTCATGATGCAGAGCTAAATCCTAGCGAGAATAAAAGGTTATAGTGTCAAAAAGGAAGAACATATGGGAACTTCTTTTATGGTTAGTATATCAGATACTATCATAGAACACAAAGTCGATGAGATATTAATCAATAAGCAACTTCGGACATGATTACAAAAATAGATTTTTCTACAACAGTTCCGGAAGATAAAGCTAAATCATGGTAGAACAAGAGATCTGAATAGGAATATGATTTCATATATAGTATTCTACTAGAAAAAGGATTGTAATGTAGTGTCTATTAATAGGGCTCAGTGTAATCATGTCGATACAACAATTTAATAATAAATATTTTTCTCCCATATTTTCTCACATGGTATCAGAGCTACAGTGAGACATCGGGACAGAAAATAGTCATTAAGCCTCTTTTTCGATGACCGTTTTGAATCTCCTCTTTCGATAAATGTTGTACAAAAACCAATACTACCACAAAGGTTCGGGAGGCTCTCGCGACCAAACCTCAACCAGCACCGTCGATAACCGACGATCCACGTGCCGACCAGAAGGTCGCCGGTTTCGGCGAGATCTTCCCACGCGCCAGCGCATGAGGCCACTTTCCGACGAGTTTTTTTGGCGATTCTTTTTCTGATAGATTCGCCCAGTCCTTGCGAGCCTATTTATATATTTTCTTTTGGATTCCGATCACCGGAACTATTTTCCTGCGCCGACGACCCCTTTTCCGGCGCCAACAATCATTTTCAGGCAGAATACCTGTCACTTTTTATTTTCCGGCGAGATTTTCCGGTGACTGTTTTCTACAGCTTCTGGATCACGGTTTCTGAGCATTATCAACCATTTCTTAAAGTTGTGAATCACGTCTCTCGGATTTGATGTTTTTAATTCAAAAAATACGGGAATTGGAAATTCATGTCCTATGATTAATTCACAACTCTTAATAAGGAGATTAGAAAATCAAACATCACAGTCTAAAATTCGGCGAAAAAGAGATCGTTTTGGAAGATCTAGACCTAAGTGTAGTTAGTGTAAAAGGCTTGGACACACTCGTGAAGTATGCCGATCTCGACCTAAGTGTATGGACATGCTCGTGAAGTATGGTATTCCCTGCATGGTCGACCACCCAAGAATACTCATATTGCTCAGACTATCACTACAGGTAACCAACAAGTTTATTTATCCGAAGAAGAATATAATGAGTACCTTCAGTATCGAGTTTAAACATACATCTCCACAAGCAGCCTCAGTCGCACAATCTAATACCGCCGGATCGTGGGTTGTAGACTCTGGCGCTTCTGATCATATTTCTGGTGATAAATCACTTTTGTTGGACATTAATTATTCACCGTCTCTTTCTACTATTACTTTAGTTAATGGGATCCAAACAAAAGCAAAAGGAGTTGGTTATATCCTTTGGGTTTTAAGCTCATTCCCCTAGACCGACAAAACTCTTGATCTTTGGGTAATCCCTTAATTAAAGGGTTTGTTATATCCTTTGATTTAGTAATCAAGGACGTGTCACCCGATCAACTGTCATACGGTCTTATGTCCAGACGCCGTCATCCGTGCCCTTACAGTGTATAACTGGCGAAGGCACAAGTTACTCCCGATAAGGGACATCCTCTAAGAGGTCGTGAAGTTACTCAACTTCTCATCATGCTTTGTACAAAGCGCTAAACTCCGATTCCACCACGAATTGGTCGATGCAAGTTTGCTTAGACGATTTTGCAAAGACACACCACGCAAATCCATTTTGGCTTTGGTGTTCTTCAAGTCTGATGTCCAGTTTGCATCACTGAGTTCTCCCATAACTGCTGAAAATCCAGAATACCATAATCCATAGATAAGCGAATAATTCAGATGTCGTCACATTAGATTTAACGCCTTCTATTGGTCATTTTCAAAATCACGAGTGAACCTTAGTTCAACTGATCTTCTTTATAAGCCGATGACAGGTCAGTTGTAGTGTGTAAAATACATTGAACTACATGTGACATGCGCATATCCCTCCTGGTATATGGGTGCACCATGATTCCAATCAATTCTATGATTCATATCCATTGGTGACTTCAACGAGACTGTCAAAACACCTCACAAATGAGTTTGGTTTAGACCAGTCCGTTAGATGTCTTGGAACTCCTAATTCTTAAGATGTCATCTGCAACACCCACATCATTCATATCGAAACATTGTTTCAATATACTCTTAGTCTCTAGGATCAGCCTAGGACTTCTCCCTGTGACCAACATGTCTTCTACGTAAAGGCACATCATGACGAGCGAGTCAGAATTACCTTTCATGTAGACACATTTGTCACTCATTAATGGAGAAACCCTTCGATAGTGGAGTACTATAAAATGTTTCGTGCCAATGCTTCGGAGTCTATTTCAGCCCGCACAGAGATTTGACAAGTCGACAGATTTTCTTCTCTTCCCTGGAACCTCATACCCATCGGGTTGTTCCGTATTACTTTTTTCTTCCACTTTCAGACTTGGTTTTCCAACCGTTGGCTTTCTAGCTTCAGAATTAATGTTTCTGTAGTCAGATTCATTGTTTCTGTTTTATCTGAAATTTCCAGGACCAAAATGTAAACATTTCAGGGACCAGAATGGATGTTCAGGAAGAAGCCCAACAGTCCGCAAAACCAACTCTCCGGTTAGGAAGGCTGCCTCAACATCCTTGTCTCGTAAGACTGCGGTGACCTTGGAGGTTAAGCTATTCACATAGGAGCACATGAAGTAGCCGAGGCCTTATACTTGTCAGTAGATCCATCTACTTTGTACTCAATTTGAGTATCCATTTTTACAACCCAGAGGTTATTTTCCCGGAGAAAGATCAACTATCACACAAGTGTGGTTCTATCTGATGGAGTCTATTTCTCTCTTTTTAGCTTCTTTCCAAAGCATCGCTTCTGGAGATGACAATTCTTTGTTAATTGTCCATGGTTCATTCTCAACTATATAAGCTAGAAGGCCTGGAACAAGTCTTTGTCCCCTCTTTTTGCTCTCTCTCGATTCAACCTCTAGAATCCCTGAGTTCTGTAGATCTGAAACATTAAGTTTCGGATAGTCAGCAACTTTCGAGTCCTATAGATCTGGAACGTCTAGTTTCGTAGAATCAGGTACTCGCGAGTTCTTGTTAACCTTGAGCAATTATCTCTTTCTTTTCCTTTGTAAAGAAAGTTAGCTTCAAAGAATTCAGCATTCTTTGACACCAAAATGCGATACACACTACTGTTATTTGCAGATACAGTGGATATGCAATCTACAGTCTTAGATCCAACTTGACCCGCTATGGCTTAGGTACATCAACCCTGGCCACACTACCCCATATAACAACATTTGTAGATGAGATTCTTTCCATGCTTCATATGGAGGGTTATCCATATCCTTATGCGGAGTTCTCGTTAAGACTCGCATTAGCGGTAAGGATCGCCTTGCCCACATACCTTGGACGTATGGCTTTGCGTTTGGCTAACACCATTAGACTGAGGTGAGCAAGGAGCAGTCGTTTGATAAACGATGCTTAGCATTCTCCCCCTCTATCACTACGAATTCCTCAATTCGTAGGCTTTTCAACTTCTGCTTTGACGCGATCATCCGCTTCAACAACTTCATCTTTGCTTCAACAAACAAAGGATGCAATACGTTGTACCATCGTCAATGAAGATCACAACGTACTTGTCTCCCTCCTCTATTTGTACAAGCGTCAAATCACCCACGTAGGCGTGACTATGTTATAGAGGAGCGGTGCTTGCTTCGCTATTCCTTTTGACGGAATGGGAAGGTGATTTTGCCTCTTCGCCTACCTCATACTCATTTTGAGGATTTATGTCGACAGACGACAACAATATCAACTTAGTTAGCTTTTGAATGACTTTCTATTTAACGTGTCTTAATCTATGAGATGACATAGATGCACGGATTACAAATGTATCATCCATTTGGCTACAGTCTTACTGTACCACTCTTAGTTATTATAGACCCGTTGGACTAGACTCAAACCATCTTGAACAACAGTGTCCCTGAAACCAAGTTTGGGACATGAACAACCTTTTGCCCGTAGTTAGGGCGCAACCGGATCATAAGTGATCTAGATACTCTGGCCCACTCCAGTCGTCTTGGCAGACTGAGTGTCCAATTTCTGCCTTTCTTTTGGCCTTCAAATCATTTAAGATCTGGAAACTCTGCCCACTCCAGTCGCCCGTAGGCTTTGTATGACTGAGTGTTCAATACTATCCTGTCAAAAGACGGATCTTCTGTCGGAAACGGTGACAGGTTTGTCTCTAGTCCTCTAGTCCTTGTCTTTAGTCCTCTAGTCCTTTTCCCTTGTGATTGGTGCCCAGGGTAATTTCTGGCACCTACTTAGGATTGTCCATAATTCCAATTTTATTACAACCTAAGTCCATAACTTTTAAGCCGTTGTTCACAACAGTCCAATCATAAACGAGAAGGAAAGTGAGATTAAACTTCTGATTTTAAAGTGTAGGAAATATATGTTTTAATGAAAACACTTCATATTCCTAGCCTTGCTTTATTCACTTTTATTCAGAAATTCTCTTTTAATCTCATTTTTTACAAGGAAGAATAATTAACTCATACCTTTGGAATCTGGCCCACGTCAGTCACGTGCCCAAATCCTCCTTACCATAAGATGGAGGTTTTCTGCTATAAGATGGAACATCATCTTCAGCCTTCTCATGTCCCCGTTGACATCCTCAACCTCTTGTGGATGCTTGTTTTCACCACTCTCGGGAGCGGTGACAACAACTCTTCCTTGATCCTTAGCCTTGCTAACATGACTATCAGCAGTATCTTCAAGTTCAGCATCAGATCCAGAGATCCTACCTTTGACTGAGACAGATTTGTAACTGTCGTCAAAGAGAGCCAAAACTAGGACCAAATTTGAAACCTTTGTTGTTGACAAAGACAGTGTTAACTGTTTATAGAACTGTCAACATAACTAGTTTCAACAAGATAGCCATAGCCAGATCTGGGACCATATCTACTAGCATACATCTTTCTAACACTAGTACAAATAATGTCTTAAGATTGTGAGTTACACAATGGATGTACGGGAATAGCATACAACTACTACTAATGCTTCGAAAGGATAACAATAATGAATTACAACAGTTAACAAACTGTAGCCAACAAGAGTTGTGGCTACAGTTAACTTGTGAGTTCTTGATCTTCTGTCTTGAATCAACAATTGGATCTGCCGTCCTGGATCTTCCGTCCTGGATCTTCGTTCTTACTGCAACAAGCTCCTTGATCTTGATAGCCTGAAACCAAGAGACATTAAATCTCTAATTGTTACAACTGTGTTGAGTCGAGTGTTAGCACTCTATCCTTAAGACATTATTGTCCCGTATATATCATTTTACGTATATGGGCAACTGTCTCCCAAGATAAAACAACATCAAACAAATGAGCAAAGGAAACTCAAGTGTTTCTCAAGAATAACCTTTGAGTGTGAAAGTATGCCGAGAGGAAGAAGTTCAGAAAAATCTGAACTAAACAAGAGTGAAATGTGTTCTACAATTGAGCCAAGGGCCTCAATTTATAGTGTGTGTAAGATGACCTCTCATCAAGTCAACTAATGGCAATCAATGACCATGTAATGACACTTATTGAGAGGTGTTATGCAGCCAAATAATGGCTGAATTCAAGTGTCAAGTAATGGAGGATCAATGCTCCAAACCCAGCTCAAAAGTCAGAAACTTTTCGCTATCCGTCGACCAATCTGCCTCCGAAGCGCCGCGGCACCAAACTTCCAGTGACTAAACTGGCACTCAAGCATCGCGGCCCTTCACGGCTCCGCGGCGATTTCCGACTCGTTTCATCTTTTACACATCATACATTTCCTCCTTCATTTACCAACGTGGAACACGTGTCATTTAACCAACGATCGTCCATCATTTCATGTCTCAAACGTTTACTCACGTACCAATATCTCTTTCACTAATGAAATTTACGATATTTGGTACTACGTGTGCACGTGTGTGGAAACGACGTTTCCGACGTGCGAGACCTCAATTGTTCGAGTCATAAATAATGGGTTAAACTTAATTCCACATTAGTAAATTTCCAACAGTATCAACTTCGAAGCTGAATGGCTTCAATTTCTTTAGATATCAATATGTGTAACTATGGATTCAAGTCTAGTTCACCCTGCCTTATCAATTCATCTGTCATTGGGATATATGTTAATTTCTTCACACAACTTTCCACAGGACTCTTCAGTTTTAACAAGTATATATAACGATTTCTTTCTCTACTCTCTCTATCTTATTTTGTGTTTTGATGTTGTGATGTACAAGTTGAATGTGTTCTTATGTTTAGATTTCACTACATAGATTATTAAAAGAACGCTTGAAGGTATGAAGCTTTGGCAGATTGGTTAAAGATGTTACAGTTACCATTCAAAGTCTATAATAACCTTTATTTTTTGGGATGACGATTCCTTTTTTGGCAATAAATTTGAAGTAAAACGGAAGGAGTACTATCTTTCTCATGCTTTGATCTTCCTACAGATTATGAGATTCCCCAATTTTGGTACTTCTTGAATATATGTGGGAAGATTGTTGATATACTTTGCTGTCTGGTTCCATGGTGGTAGATTTCTAGGATCTAATGCATTTGCTTCGGCTTTCCTTGACAGGTTACAACTTGGTTGGAGATGAATAAGATGTTGATGCCCAATGGTCGGCTCATGGTGAATTGTGGTGCTGCTACCAAAGAATTTTCTAATACTTCTTCTGACCTTTGGGAACTATCGTTGCATTATGCAAGGCATTTCCTGAGCAAGTATGGTACTTGAATCCTATTTATCTTATTTGCTGCATGATCATATGATGCACTTAAAGGCGTGAAAGCTTCATCAGAACTTTACGAGCACTTGAAAGGATTAAGTTCTGTAGCTCTTTATTTGCTCAGTAAAAGCAGTATAAAATTTTTGTGGCCCTTTTTGGTTTCCTAGCTGCCTTTTTTTTTTATACCGGAAATAGCCTCTCTACCTCCCAAGGTAGGTAGGGGTAAGGTCTGTGTACACTCTACCCTCCCCGGACCCCACTTGGATGGATTCCACTGGGTATGTTGTTGTAGCTGCCTTTTTTTGTCTTTCTTCGTTTCAAAAGGTTACCTAGGGTTATGCGACTATGAAACTGGTACTTTAAACCTGTGAAGCATGGAGGTTCTCGAAAAGTTATCTCAGCCATATGTAATTCAAAAGTGTCTATCAAGATATGCAAATTTGATAGAGAAATATCGTTTAGTAATTATGACGTGCTCAATAGAACGTTGGTTCACTTGAATGAAATTGGTTGTGGTAGAAGAAAGTTGAGTAAGTTTGTAAAAATCGTATGATAATTGGTACATATACTTGCATGTGCCTTGGACTCAACAGGTTTGGACCAACTGTTACCATTGTCTGCACACTATATAGATGGTTTCAGGCACCAAAAACTCATGTATCTTCGTCACCCACCAGTCCCAATAAATTAACAATGATCTCTTGAAACATCTGTATAATCTTGAAAAGTTGTGCCCATGTTCTAGAAGGAATTCTTGACATTTCAACTTGATCAAGGTATATGGAGGCAATGTAATGGTGTACCCTTTAAATTTGTGCTAAATTTCTAGAAATGTGCAATTGCATGGTGTGTATTGCTAGGAAAAGGCAGGACTGGTGATTCTGTTAAGTTAATGATATACCTTGGCATTTAACCTTCCAGAGTTCCACTGACATCATAACTTTATGTCATAAAATAAATTTGTTTATTTTGCTGTGACCGCACTAAGAATATTTTCGTCTTTAGCATGTCACTCTGCATTTAGCTGTTTTACCTGCTTTCACTAAAAGTTTATTAGCTGTAACGGCAGGTAGGCTGGAAAAAGCTGCCAAAGAGAGCAGGAGAAAATTATCTTGCATCGACAGGACCATTACCAGATTTGGCTATTTGGTCTGCTCATCTCCCGGATCAATTAAGCTCAAGTGTCAAAGAATGGAGAAGTTGCAGGCCTTCGAAAATGTGAGTAGGACTTGGTTAAGCTGTAAATTTCCACATGCTAAACCATGCAGAAAAGGTCATTTGTGCCAATAGAAAAGGTAATTTGGTTAAGGAGTTCTTTCTCTCCAGGTCTTAATTTTTGTGTAAGTGATTGTTTTATCAGTAGGAAAACAGGGAGATACAACCTGTTGGGGCGATTGATAAGCATTAGACGCTTGAACACTTTGTGACTAGATAAACAAGTAGCAGCATAGAAAGCTTCTTATTACCGTCACACATAATCTTAAGGTAGCATAGTTCACACACAGCAAATCATAAAAAGTAAAAGGTCACAGACCACAACCAAACTTCTGCCTCTTCCTTTAAGTCATCCACACAAAGCGAATGAGAAGAAAGAGTGTCAAATGCAAATGTAAAGTGTTTTCGATAGAGAGACTGGAAGTAACATTTTCGAGTCCTCCACATTTATTTTCAAGCACACAATAGTATTGTAAGTTGGAACATCACCCTTTCCTTCAGCAGGCTAGCGGCGGAAGCTCCTAACCGGGCATGGTGTCTCAGTAGTGTCGTCTCCACGAAGTTTTACGAGTGTATAAACAGCTGCCCCTGCAAGAGCCCCCAGAGTTGGAGCCACCAGGTATATCCACAATGACTTGTAATTTCCTGCTGCAACTGCCGGCCCCAAAGTTCGTACTGGATTCATGGAAGCACCACTTGACGGCCTGCTTATTCCAACATGTCCAAAAACACCAAAAAGGAAAGAAAAAAATTACTAAATCTGCTTTGGCAAAGACCAAGTTATAAGCCTAGCTGAGAACTCCTGTCACTGTACTAGGCATGAAATATCATACTTGGTGGAAATTTGGCTGTCTGTTGTTCAATACGGTTGGTTCTGTGCAACATTGTTTGTAAGTGAAGAAAGGGCATCAGAATGAAGTTTCTTCCCTAATGCAAGTGGGTGATATGGTAATGCTCAGAGGTTTGTTTGGTAGCTAACCCATGGATTAGTACTAACACTATAAAAATTCAGGGGGGAATAAATTTAGTAGATAGAGTTTCCTAAACTATTAAAATTAAATATTTGGGTGTTGAGATATTTACTTACCCGGCCACTAGAATATTGAGCATGACTGTAGCTCCAACTGCTATGCCCGCCAACTCTCCCACCTATTGAGAGAATTAAATAGTATGTAGTTATCGGATGTACATAATATACAAAAAACAAAAAATTCATATCATCTTCCCAAGTATAGTCTTCTGCAACCTGCAATCACGAAATGTGTTAAGAGTTCCACATCGGATATGGAATGGGAACATGAATTTCTTATATGGGCTTGGACAATCCTCACTCTACAAGCTAGCTTTTGGGGTTGAGTTAGACCCAAGATCCATTCTTATATGGTATCAGAGCCAGCTCCAGACCCATTTCAATTCTTTGTTCACCGATGTTGGGCCCTCAAATTATATTATTCACGCTCCAGTTAACAAGGTCTGGTCGTGTGGGGGAGTGTTAAGAGTCTCACATCGGATATGGAATGGGAACATAACTCCTTATATGGACTTGAACAATCCTCACTCTACAAGCTAGCTTTTGAAGTTGGGTTAGGCCCGAAATCCATTTTTATAGAAGGAAGTAATTCCTTGCGAGCTGTCTTTGTCGCCAAAAAGATGGATTATAGGTATCTACTTTTTCATATTAATATTCGTGAATGCCTAAATTGAACTTAAAGGAGGTAATAGATCTTTCTGATTTCGGCCGTGTAATTATATTGAATCAATATCAATGCTAAACTTTACATATTATTTAAGGTAAACTATAACACCTAGATCCTTCTCGCTACATCCTCTGCAGTAAACTAGATTAATAGTCTAATATATAAAAAAGAAAACTATGTTAATCAGAAATAGATGAAGTATATATAACATAATTAACATGCAACGTCTATATATAATGTTTCATAGGGTGAAAGAAGAAAGTAAATACCGCGCGGGTATCGGTTGCAACAGCAGTGACAACAAAAAGGAGATTGAATGTGATGAGGAATTCAAGAGCAAAAGCCTGGCCAGTGTTTACGGAAGGAACAGTAACGCCACCGGACATGAAAGGATGAAAAACACCTTTGAGTGCAAAAGAAGCACAAATGGATGCTGAAACTTGAGCTACAACATAGGCTGGCACTTGAACCCAAGGAAAGTGACGAAGTGCTGCAAATGCAATGGTGAGCGACGGATTAAGATGAGCTCCAGAAATATGACCCGTCGACAGAATCACGATCATAACGGCCAGCCCGGAGCAAGCTGCATTCCCGATTAGAGATTCTACTCCGTTGTACTTTTGGTTCACAATTGGCCCGGCTGTTGCAGCAAATATAAGGATAAATGTCCCCACAAATTCTGCTCCCAACTGCATGTATCCACCACACGTACGTTTTTTATACTTTAGGGTATGATAATTAGTTCTTTACATGCAAAATACCAGTAACAACGGAGTAGAGAACTTGCAAGTTGAACTACTAAAACAGTGATCGGCATCAGTTTGTAATTTATTGGCATCAAAATAACTTGCTATATTTTTAGAATTCAGATTGGAATTTCCATTTTCTTGAGAAGAATCTTGCATGTTCTCTACATTATAAAAAGAATGGACAAATGTGTTGTAAATCAAATTCTGAGTTAAGACTTAGCTGAAGAAAGTAATATTATGTGTCAATTGTCTTTTATTGAATAAAAGGAGAAACACTAATGAGTTTATAAGTTAAATAGGCTCTCCCATCTAATTAGACGCTCTCCTGTTTGATCTATAACAATGATATTATAGTGTGCCTCATTGATTGAAAAGAAAAATATTACCTAATGAATTTATAAGCTAAATGGGCCCTATTGTGACACATTTCAATGTTTGTAATGGTTTAAGTACCCATATGTTGTACTATACCCCAATTTATCTAACGTCTAAAACTTATATTAATGAGTTTATAAGCTAAATGGGCCCTCTCAGTGATACATTTAAATGTTTGTAATGGTTTAAGTACCCATACGATGTACCTAACCTCTAAGGGCACATTTGGTACGCTGTATTACGCTGAACTGCACTTGACAAAAAAATAATACAGCGTTTGGTAGACGTTTTTAGCCAGACTGTACTGTAAAAATAGTACACTCCAACTATCATTTTTTAGACTCATCTAGTAGATGTCTCCCATGGACTGTACTAAAAAAAATACAGTCCATTATATATTAATATTCTAATATCGTTCATTATATATACAATACAGTACAGTTCATACAAAATTATACCGTCAAGCCTAAATGCGACCAACCGCCTAACTTATTTGACTTCTAAAACTTTGATTATTAGGGGAGGTACTCTAATTGGACCAAATTGATTCAATGAGATTGAAAAGAAATGCAAAAATGTGGAAGAAAAATTGAAAAGAGAGTGGGGGTACCTACCTTGCGGGTGAGGGAGACATCTGGTGCGGGGAAATCAGTGAGACACGTATGAGGAGTTCCCCATGATGGAGCGTCCAAAGGCAAGCACTTGCATCGAGGCATTGACTTTCGATCATAAGACCCCATTGAGTCCACTCGTTGCGAAAATAGCGGAGTTGGTGTCCCAGGCGTACCTGGTGCTGGACTTCCATTTTCTAATTCCTCCATCGATCGATCTCAAACTCAAAGTGATTCTTTCTTTTTCTTTTTCTTTTTTTAAAGAAAAAATGAGCTAGGTTTCTTTCAATGGACAAGTATTACATGATATTTTTTGGCTTTTTTAAATGTTTTGCTACACGATATTCAGTGTAATGGCCAGATCGATATATTGAACCTCAGGATAATCAAAATCTGGCAGGAGACATAGCAAATGAAAAGAAAAAGTTTTTTTTTTTTTTTGGGTGAGAAGGAGAAGATCGGAGAAATTGATAAAGTTACATGCTTTAGAGGTTTTTTTTATAATTGTGCGACTAAGGAATACAAGAAGTGAAGCTATCCAGCTTAACTGTGCACTAAGATGATGGCGATATATGTATATATAAGATCTGAACTATAGTACATATTAAGAGCAAGAAGTACTCGGACTGCTTAATGAATGAATTGAAGAGGTGATCCGTCCCGAGAGTACTGACAGAGAAAAAGAAAAACAGAACTAATTTTAAGTAAGAAGGGACAGTATGTATTGGGCATTGCATCTGTAATCCACGGCATATTATATACACATATTGCTTAGCTATAATAATTAAAGTATAAGAAAGAGAGAGAGAGAGAGAAAAGTCAATGCCCACAATGCTAAACTGACAGGGAGCTGTGACAATATTATTAAGTATAAGTGTATAACAACAAAGACAAGCAATATTTCCGATAAAAAAAATATCCACTTAATCTTTATTTTTTTTGTTCAAAAAAATTATCTACTTAACCAAATCAAGAAATACTCAACTTTAGTTTTTCACATTTATCCTTATTAAATGTTAGATGAGCAAATTTCAGTACTTATTTAATTTAGGAATAATTTAGCAAATTACCTATTTTTACGTAGGAGTTAATCTCTATATTTCAATTTATATAATGTAGTTTGATTGTGCATGAAATTTTAAAAAATAAATAAAAACTTTTCAATTTTATGACTAAGTGAACATTCTTTCTAATCCACGGATATAATAAGAGATGAGATGGTGTACAACCTCTCATAATTCATTCATCGGTGGTCGTAACCGTCTGTGAGGCTGTGAAGGCCTTCAATTTTCCATATTTTAATAACTCCACCTTCTTACCAATAATGCATTAAACAATTTGGAAATAAATGAAAAGGAGAATTTGAACCCTCCAGTAGAGAGAGGAAATTAAAATTATAAAGATTAGGGAGAGTCAAGGTACTTGGGACTGAGGATGATGGTTTGTACTTACTGAGTTTGAATGCGAATAATAAAGGAGAAGATGTGATAAAGTGCTTGGCAGCAGTCAAGGAAGTAGATGTTGTCACTTGGCATAAGAGATTATGTCATGTTCCAATGAATGTCTTGAGAAAAATTTCATGTTTTAAGAATAAGAGTGATTTTACACAGAGTAGTTGTGAAATATGTCCCCTAGCTAGGCAAACCAGAATCCCCTTTCCTGCTAGCACTAGCAAGACATCAAGAGTCTTTCAATTACTACATATTGATGTATGGGTCCATATAGAGTTGATACATACAATGAAATGAAATACTTTCTAATAATTGTTGATGATTTTTCAAGATGGACTTGGGTTTTCTTAATGAGACTAAAGTCTGATACTTTTACAGTTCTTACAAATTTCACTGAAGCTCAAACTCAGTTTGAGGTAAAGATATAAAAAGTTAGATCAGACAATGGGGGTGAATTCTTCAACAGTAATTGTAAGAAATTGTTCCTTAGATTTGGTGTGATACATGAAAGCTCATGTCCTCATACACCACAGCAAAATGGTGTAGTGGAGAGGAAACATAGGCACATCTTAGAAACAGCTAGAGCCATTAAATTTCAAGAAAGTTTGCCAGACAGATTCTGGGGTCTCTGTGTAGAGGGAACTGTTTACATCATAAATAGAATCCCATCTTCTGTAATAGGGAATAAATCACCCTTTGAAAGATTATACAACAAACCACCTTCCCTTTCTCACCTAAGAGTGATAGAATGCCTGTGTTTTGCCACTTCACTGGTCAGACAAGATAAGTTCAGTTCTAGAGCTGTGAAAGTTGTGTTTTTTGGTTATAGAGGAGCTCAAAAGGGATATAAATTGTATGACTTAGAAAACAGAATCTTCTTTATGAGCAGAGATGTGATGTTTTTTGAACACATATTCCCACTTAAGGGAGGGTCTGATGATACCCTTGATCATATCAAGTCAGCTGAACCTTTTTGTTTTGAAGAATTAACTAACTCACAGACAGTTAGTATCCTAGAAACTTTTTGCAGGTTCCTCCCAATACAACAGCAGATAGGGAACTTATGGACAACCAAGAGGTGGTGGAAGATATTTCACAAGGGCATGTGGATATTGTTCATACACCAGCTTTGCCAGAATCCACAATCAGGAGATCTAAGAGACATAGCAAACCTCTCATATGGCACAAGGATTATGTGGCCATGCATAGTTCTTCAAAATACTTGTATTCTATTTCTGATGGAGTTAATTACTCCAACATATCTTCCAAGTACCAGAGTTGTGTAGCCAAGATATCCACAAATACTGAACCATCTAGCTACTCAGAAGCAGTTAGAGACAAGAGATGGGTTGAAGCAATGGAGGCAGAGATCAAGGCATTGGAGGACAATGGTACATGTGAGTTGGTTTCACTTCCTAAAGGAAAGAAGGCCATAGGGTGTAGATGGGTGTACAAAGTCAAATACAAAGCCACAGTTGAAGCTGAGAGGTTTAAGGCCATGTTTGTGGCCAAAGGTTACAATCAGAGGAAATGATTAGACTATCAGGAGACATTCTCCCTAGTGGTTAAGATGACTACTGTTAGATCAGTCATCTCTGTTGCAGCAGCCAAGCAATGGACAATTCACCAGATGGATGTCTACAATGCATTCCTATAGGGAGACCTCTATGAGGAGGTCTATATGTCAGTACTAGAAGGATTCCATGTTGAGAAGAAAGAGAAACAGGTGTGCAGATTATTGAAGTCTTTGTATGGCCTGAAGCAGGCATCAAGACAATGGAACATCAAGCTCACTACAGCATTGGTCGCTTCTGGATTCAAATAGAGTTGCAGGGACTATTCTTTATTCACCAAACAAGTGGGAACTAGTTTGGTGGTGATTCTAGTTTATGTGGATGATTTGTTAATCGCAGGAGATGATCCATCCATCATCCAATCTACTAAGGATATGCTGCAGTCTACCTTCAAGATTAAAGACTTGGGGGAACTCAGATATTTTCTAGGGATTGAGTTTGCAAGAAATAAGGATGGGATCCTTATGCATCAGAGGAAATATGCCCTGGAATTGATTTCAGATATGGGACTGTCAGGGGCTAAACCTGCCCCCTCACCCATGGATGAAAATGTGAAGCATGTTGCAGACACTGCACCAGATAGCTCTACCTCCAAGATACATACAGATTTTCCAGTGTCTGATCCCAGCATTTACAGAAGACTAGTTGGAAGGTTGATATACCTAACAAATACGAGGCCAGACATATCCTTCTCTGTCCAGTTCTTAAGCCAATTCATGCAGGCTCCCAAAATATCCCACATGGAGGCTGCACTCAGGCTTGTTAGATACATAAAAAGGGAATCAGGGAAAGAGATCATTATGGACAGCTCTAACACATCTCAATTGAGAGTCTTCTGTGATATCGACTGGGCAGCTTGTGTTAACAACAGAAGATCCATCACTGAATATTTGGTGATGTTTGGCATGTCTCCAGTTTCATGAAAATCTAAGAAACAAGACACTATTTCACGGAGTTCTGCAGAGTCTGAATATCGAGCTATGGCATCTTTAGTCGCAGAGGTAATGTGGTTGACTGGACTCTATCAATAACTAGGAATCAGGCTTCTTACACCTGTTCCAATACACACAGACAGTAAATCTGTCATTCAGATCGCTGCGAATTTTGTCTTCCATGAACGGACCAAGAACATTGACATTAATTGTCATTTTATAAGGGAGCAAATTCATAAGGGTCTTATACGCACTGCATTTTTATCGTCTGCAGAACAGCCAGCAGACTTGTTGACAAAAGCTCTTGGCATAATACATCATAACATCTTAGTATCCAAGCTAGGGATGAAAAACATTTGCATTTTCCCTAGCTTGAGGGAGGGTGTAGAATATATTAGTTGTGATGTTAATTGAAGATTTGTTGCAGTTTGTTACAGTTAGTTAGAATGGTTATAACTAACTACTTTGTAATTAGACATGTGCTAGTATACTTAGAATATTCTAGAGTATAGATACATGTATAAATATCTAGAATGAGTATAGATACAAGATACAAGTGACATGTATAAATAGGTGATGTACATCATTATGTGAAATAACACATTCAGATATTTTCTTCCATCTCTCCTCTCCCACGAACCGGCTTCTTTTCTCCTTTTCATTCTCTTCTGCAACCAGTGCACTCCTTGAAGGCAATTGTTTGTTTCTCGCTGTTACAATAGCTGTTCTTCAATGGAATAGTAATCTTATCAATAATAGCTCCAAGTCTTTGTATAGTTGTAGCTCTCAATCCCCCTCATCTTCCCAGATGAGAGATCCTGAAAAATGCAACAATGTGGAAAGAAAGAAACACTACATTTTAATTCTTTGGTTACTTTTAAGACTGACATTAGGTTGAACTTGAAACTTGGAACACATAAGACATTTCTAAGCACATCACCTCCACCTATATGGCAATCACCTATATGTGTTATTTTTGCAGCTTCACCAGTGAGTAATTATATTTTCCCTGGATTTTCTGTCAATGATTTATTTTGTAAATGGTTTTGGTTACTAATCATATGATTAGTAGCCCCCGAGTCTACTATCCATTGTAATAACTCTCCATCAGTTAGGATACTTTTATCTGCCATATTGGTTGTTGCACTTGTCTCTGGTTTTTCATCCAATAGCTTAAGAATCATCTGATGCTGGATAAGATTGAACCACATAAATGGTGACTGGAATTGGTTGGTCTGCTGCTGGAACTGCTGGAATCTACCCTGTTAATACTGCGCAGGTGTTCCTCCATTGTGTTGAGTCACCTGTCCATCATCTTCAAAGTTCATATTTGTTACCATATATGCCTTCTTGGTTTTACTCTTGAAGTTGTCGGAGTATCCAATAAGCCTATAACAATCATCATGCACATGGCCAGTTTTATGACAAAGTCACATTTCAATAATTTGAAGCAATCTAGTTTGAAATGGTCCTTCATATTGCAGAAGTCGCAATATGCATTGGGGTTGAAAGACTTTTTCTACTTTCCTCATGAGTTTCCACCTGAATATCCCTCTTTTCCATTATTTTTTGATGTAAAAAATGCGACTGCCTCAGATGTGTCCTGCAACATTCTGTTATTGCATGCCACAATCCTTTGGCTCTCTTCCTGGTTTACAAGTGCATACACCTGGTTTAAGCTTGGAACATGTTGTATCATTATTATTTGACTCCTCACTTAGTTATAGCTTTCGTCTAATCCCATTAAGAACTGCAACATCTTCTGGTACTGTAGATGCTTTATGAATTCTACAGCCTTTGGACAGCAGGAAGGAGGTGGAACAATGGAATCATACCCGTCCCAGAGGTCCTTCAACTTAGAATATTACACTGAGACAGACTGATTTTGTCACGCCCCGACTTTTTCTAAGTCTTTACTTAGGGCGTGATGGCACCTGGATAATTATTTCCCACCAGGAGCACCATTTAATTCTCTTTATTTAGAAATTTGAACTTATATTCAAATACGGAGCGATTAATAAAAATAACAATAAAGAAATCTGTTTATGACTTTATAAAAAAAAAACATAACGCGAGCCCATGCTCGTGCAAATATTGTTTCTACATAGACATACTGACAAAGATTGTTCTAAGTTGGAAGGGAGACCATTCCACACGGGCATTTCCCGAGACACTAGAACTGACATCCTGAACCTGACGAATACCAAGCCCGAAGCAATGGACTTGGTATGACAAGAGGCTGAGGGACGATCGCTAGCCTTGGCGTGAAGTCTTTCCTCTATCACGCTTTTCAAACATGTTAAATAAAAGAGTCACCCTACCATCCGACCGAGTGAGAACTTTACCCCGCAATTCAAAGTAACACCACAATATTCCAAGTGCAATCACATTATAACGTAATAAGCATATTGCAAAACATATCAAAGTTACAACATTTTTAAATATGCAACAACTCCTCATAGAAATTCTCGCTTAACTAACACTTCATTTTATCTCGTATTATCGTTAAGACATTCCCTCGCATTTCTACATGTTTATTACATTTATATATTTGTGAACGCGTATTCACTTTTCATATTTATATATAGGTGAACATGTATTCATCTTTCATATTTGTTGCACGCAACCCGATCCATTATATTTACGTATTTGTGAACACATATTCACTTTACGCTTTGTTGCGCGCAACCCGATCCATTATGTTTACGTATTTGTGAACGCGTATTCACTTTACGTTTTGTTGCGGCGCAACCCGATCCATTATATTTACGTATTTGTGAACACGTATTCACTTTACGCTTTGTTGTGGCGCAACCCGATCCATTATGTTTACGTATTTGTGAACGCGTATTCACTTTACGTTTTGTTGCGCGCTGCAACCCGATCCATTATGTTTACGTATTTGTGAACGCCAGATTTACTTTACGTTTTGTTGCGCGCAACCCGATCCATTATATTTACGTATTTGTGAACGCGTATTCACTTTACGCTTTATTGCGCGCAACCCGATCCATTATATTTACGTATTTGTGAACACATATTCACTTTACGTTTTGCGCGTGCAACCCGATCCATTATGTTTACGTATTTGTGAACGCGTATTCACTTTACGCTTTGTTGCGCGCAACCCGATCCATTATATATTTATATATTTATGTGAACACGTATTCACTTTTCATATTTTTCAGAAGATCGAATAAATACTATTCTCTTGTCTAACATTCTGTCATTCATACTTGTAACGATTATAATTTTTTAACCATAACTCCAACTAAGGTGTTTCTCAAGCGGAAACTAAGGTAAGACGGGGATCTTTCACTATACCAAATTTCATTTAAAACTACTTTGGGTAACTAACACAAATTTATCCTCAAAACAGCCACATGAAATTTATTTCGGCAGAATTTTTATTAAACAACACTCAATCTTAGAATAGTCATAACTCCTAATCTGTAAACCCGTTCAAGCCCCATAAAATCTCAAAACGATGATAACAGAGAGCTACACGTCTCCATGTGAACCATCCTTTCATATTCTGTACCATTTGGTACAGTTTTACACTTTTATTCTCTGCCCTTCCTGGATCTCGATAGATCCTAGGCAGAAACTGTAAACAGCGATAAATCTCAATCCGTAAGTCGGATAGACCCCCGTAAGGTCTCAAAATGTCCACAACAGAGATATCTAGAACTTTAATTTAGCACAAATTTTCATATTCCCCACGGGTTAGTACAGTTTTACATTTCAATGTCCTGCCCTTCTGGATTCCGATGAATCCGAGGCAGCAACTTCAAACTACAATAACTCTCAACTCGTAAGTCCGTTTTAACAACTCTTTATCTATATCTGTCCGTAACAGAGAGATTTACAACCATGTAAATTTTCATATAATTCTAATAAGTAAAACTCAATAAAAATAGTCTGTAATTATGTCTTTCCGAATTTCGGCCAAATCTAAGGCAGGAACTTTGAACTATGATAACTTTCAAACTGTATGTCCATTTTACCTCATTTTTGGTTCTATATGATCATATTAGAGAGGTGTACTACTGCTCCGAATTCCAGCAAATTATAACAATTATAACTCAGTGAGAACAGTTCGTAAAGTTCATGACGCAACTAGTTGTCTAAACAATCAAAAGTTCAATATTTCTTTTCAACACTCAATTCTTATTCTAACATGTATTGAACTTAAAATAAAGGATGTTACCAAGAATTTCTGAGTGAGAAAACTCACTTTGTATGTGTGGAATGATTGTTATTCGGTTGCTACAAGTGGTCCTTGCTCCTTAGTGTTCCATAATTTTCTTGTTCTCCTTCCTCCCTTGATATTTTCTTGATTTTTTTCCTTCTTGTTCACTTGATTATTTTCCTGATTTATATTCCTTGTACTAGGTACTTTATTTTGTGCTAAATACACTATATAAGTTGAAGTGTTTGTATAACATATGAGAGGTGGAAGGACAAGAGTTGGAGGGGAAATGAAAAGGTGGGGAGGGGAAAGGAAGGACGTGCATGCTTCAGCCTATCCTTTGTTTTTTTTTTTGTTTTTTTTTTTAATTTTGTTGTTCTTTTGTTTTTTGTTTTCTTATTTTCATTTTATCTATCTATTTATCCAACTTTAACACTAACTCTATCCCATGCAATTTATTCTTTGTTTTCTTATATATATATATATTTTTATTAACCCAACCACAACTATATATTATTATTATTTTTTCCGGATTTTACAGATTCCCCTGCCTCATTGTGAATATTTCCTTGTGCAGCTGAAATGCTCTAGAGTTATTGACTTTGTCGAACCTTTCTTTCAATTCTTCCCAAATAATGTGAGAATGAGAATTGAATAACATCTCACTCAACAAGCTCTTATTCACATTTCCCATAAGCCACGAGACTACAATGACATTGCACCTATCCCATAATCCAACCAAGTTACCTTGAAAATCTTCCCTCCTCACTGTTCCATCCACAAATCCTATTTTATTCTTGCCTAGTAGAGCTAATTTCATTGCTCTACTCCACAAAATATAGTTATCCATTCCTGTTAGAACTACACTTACCGACAGAGATCCAGGTGCGTCTGAAGGAAACAGGAACAATGAATGATTGTGATCTATTGTGACACTAGTCGTACCAGTTCTACTTGCAACTGTCTCATCAGTGTTCTCCATTATCACGTTTTCAATTTTTAATTTTCAATTCCGATTTTTAAAAAAAAAAAAACAAGCAACTTACTGATCAATCTACTGATAGTATGAATGCTAAATCACCTCTAATTCATATTCGATTACTGTTGAATCACTTCTGATTCACCTCCGATTCTTGTTCAGATCTAGAATTCCTTAGATTCTTCGATAAACTCCTTAGATCCCTCGAATTTCTTCTTGCATGTGGAAGAAATTCCCCCGATCACTTCAGATTGCTTAGATCCCTCGAATTCCTTCTTGCATGTGGAAGGAACTCCCTCGATCTCCAACAATAATCAAGGCTTTGATACCATGATAAGATTACTGTTCCATTGAAGAACAACTAATGTAACAGCGAGAAACAAGCGATTGCCTTCAAGGAGTGCACTGGTTGAAGAAGAGACTGAAAAGGAGAAAAAAAGAGAAAAGAAGTCGGTTCGTGGGAGAGGAGAGGGAGAGATGGAAGAAAATATCTGAATGTGTTATTTCACATAATGATGTACATCACCTATTTATATATGTCACTTGTATCTTGTATTTATACTCATTTTAGATATTTATACGTGTATCTATACTCTAAAATATTCTAAGTATACTAGCACATGTCTAATTACAAAGTAATTAGTTATAACCATTTTAACTAACTGTAGCAAACTGCAATAAATCTTCAATTAACATTACAACTAATATCTTCTACAATTATATGTATTGCTTCTATTATTGTTGCTGTAAAAAAGAAAGTGCGATTTTAAATTTTCTATTTTATTCTTAATGATTTGTTTTTAGTCATGTAAATTTTATGACTATATTAAAAATACAACTTTTAAGTTTATAACAACACCGATTTTATGTATAAAATGTTTAAGATCATAAATCACACTATTATTACTTTCTTCTTTCAACTTTATGTCAAATAAAACTACGTCATATCAATTGAAATAATTGATATAAGATAAGTTATTCGCAGTCCAAAAAGACCTACCCCCAGATCCGAACTTCTTTTTAATTTTAAGTTAGTACTAAAAGAAATTCGGTAGTGGAGCATATTGCACTTGGTATGTGACATGTCTAAAGTCATCTCATGTCCCTATATACTGGACTGGAGTAGTTAATGTATCTTCAAATTGTATAAAATGAACCTTTTTAAAACATGGCTCAACTTGTTTGCTACTCCTATAAAGTATAAACAGCAATCTATTGTACGTAGGATTTTAAAAGTCTTTCTTTATTTTTTAAATTTCGTATTCAGTCAAACATCTTCACATAAACTGGAGGGAGGACGTAGTTGGGAATTAGTTAATTAATAATGAATACTCCCTCCGTTCCAAATACTTGTCATGTCTTTCTTTTTAAAAATTAATTTAACTAAATTTCAAAGCTAGTTTTCCCAATATTATTAACCATCATTTCTACTTGTCGTTTTCCAGCATTGCCCATTCAGGCTAATTATTTTGTTAATTTGGGATCTGCTAAGACTATGGACACAATTTGCACTGAAAAATATATATATATAATGCAAAGCCAGATTTTTAATTTTCATAAAGTTAAACGATCAAGTGATTTGCAGCTTAACTAATTGTAGAATAATCTAAATAACCTCAAAGTTGACAGGATCACTGTGGTCACCCTTTCAAGTAGACAGAAAATGATCCTCATCGAAAGCTCAATTGGTTCTCAAAGGAATAATTGAAAAAATGGCCAAGATCGAATTCCGTCAGCGGCAAAGTGGAGGTTAATTCTTGAAATAAAGGAGGACCCTTTGTGCGCAGCGTGGTAATGATCTAACCTTTGAAATCCGTTGAATTATTATGATTAATTCTTTCACAATTCTATCGGACTGGGGTGTGGAGGCTTCTGGGATAGGAGATCCACCTTTTTTGGAAAAAAAGTAGACAGAAAATGGAATAAAAATATGATTAATGAGTGTTAAATATGCAGTACGTAGTACGGATTACCAACAATAAAAAAGAGAGAATATTATGTAGTACTCCATAAGCGTAAGTAATGCTTGCGTCAAAAATTTCAAAGATATTAATATATCCTTGTAATACTGTGCGACGCTTTGTAATTCCTCATGAAGCTAGCGTACGTAGAGTGGGATACCAGCAATGTTATTACTCCCCTTGTCCCATATTAGTTGTTTATATTATTAAAATTATGCATTCTAAAATACTTGTCAATTTACATAATCAAGATAGAATTAAGTAATTTTTTTATTTTATCTTTAATATTTATTGTCTTTGAAAATAGCTAATGTTAATTAGAGTGCAATTTATTAAAAAGAGATAAATATAATATAATTTTTTAAGGGACATTAAAGAGGAAAGTTGACCAGTAATATATATATGCAGTAGAACGCGGGACCGCAAGGTCACGAGTTCGATCCGAGATAAACCTTTCTTGGTCAGTTTATCACACATGGCCGCAAGTGTGGTTACATATGGCGACGTTTGCGTGCCATCGGTACCCGGGAGTTTCTCATGCGCACTCGAAAGAGAATGCGCGTTCCTTCAC
This sequence comes from Przewalskia tangutica, assembly GCA_029844215.1. Taxonomy (NCBI): domain Eukaryota; kingdom Viridiplantae; phylum Streptophyta; class Magnoliopsida; order Solanales; family Solanaceae; genus Przewalskia; species Przewalskia tangutica. Next base: position 71,797,750 of record CM056740.1, on the reverse strand, counting down.
AACAAAAAAAAAGTAATTTTTTTATTTTATCTTTAATATTTATTGTCTTTGAAAATAGCTAATGTTAATTAGAGTGCAATTTATTAAAAAGAGATAAATATAATATAATTTTTTAAGGGACGTTAAAGAGGAAAGTTGACCAGTAATATATATATATATATATTTTGTTGTGACGGAACCATATTCTTTTCTTCGAAATCGGCATACAGAACTCCTGATCGACGCAAACCACGCCAGCCAACCACACAAGCGGCAAGTCCATGCGACTCCCGAGCGCAGTGATTTGTGCGCTGTCGGCGCTTCAAACTCGCGTGCAATAAACTCACACATCTGCCTTATAGCCGGATTATAAGTTACCAGTCTTACCAGTAATATGAAATGGAAAGAGTATGTCCATACAGTGATACCTTGTCAATCACATAGGTTAAGCTCCACACCCCACTATTTAATTTGCTTGAAAATGAAAGAAAGTATTCTTTAATGTATGGCCTTTATCGTTCTCCCACTAACTCCAATGGTCCGTTAACAGAGAATACTTGGCCGCCAATTAAGTTCCAAAGCATGGAGATCTGCTGCACAATGCTAATTTTTTAAATCTTGAATTCCGCTCTTTCCCTGGTTTAAGGAGTACTTTCCACTAATTTAGACACCTACATTAAGAAAAGAACAATCCATCCGGTTCATAATAAATGATGTTTTTTAATTTATGCACACCCTTAAGAAATTACGCATTCTTAGAAATTATGAGTATTTTTACTAACTTAACTCATTAATGCTTAAAAAAGAAAAATTACTTAACGATTCTTTTTTACCAAAAAAGGTGGATCTCCCACCCCATGAGCCCCCACACCCCGGTCCGACATGATTGTGAAGGAGTTAATCATGGTAACTCAACTGGTTTCAAAGGTTAGACCACTACCACGCTACGCACAAGAGACCCTCCTTTATTTCAAGAAGTAACCTCACTCTGCCGCTGGCGGGATTCGATCTTGACCATTTTTTCAATTATCCCCTTTGAGAACCAGTTGAGCTGTCCATGCAGATTACTTAACGATTCTTGATTATATAAATAAGGATAATTTTAGAAGAACAAGATAAAAATCATGTCTTAAAACACCACTTATTTTAAAAATAAAATAAAAATTCTAAAATATTATTTATTATGAAATGGAGAGAGTAGCAAGTTCTACCATGTGCAGTTCCTCGACTGCACATGGACTTTTAGCAAATAAATAGTTATTCCTTCAAGTAATTTTCATAACATTCTCTAGTGATCATGTTGTATGAACTTGCTCATATTATGGGCCTCAAGTATAGGTAAAGGATTATGGATATTCATGTCGTAATTTTTGTTTAGTTTGAGAGTTAAAACTAATTTTACCCTTTGTTTGTCAACTCTTGGAGTATATTTTTATCTTTCTTCTTCACCACTTCCTTTCTCCTTTTTCTTTTTCCTATTTCTGAACAGCAAAGCACCACAAGAAGGAAGATTAATAGATAACATGATTGTTTGGTGAGGAGAAGAAGCAAAAGAGGAAGAGTGGAAGGAAGAATGATTGCACAAAGGGCATAATGAGAGATGTGACTTAGCTTGTGAGTGGGTGGTTGACTACCTAGTGGAAGCTGGTGGTTGTGATTAAAAGGAAAATAATGAAGGAAATAAACAAAGTGAAAAGAAAAGAGAAAAAAAAGCTACTCGTACTCCTTTGTAATTAACGTTAACCAAAATATTTAAGGGAATGTGGAGATTTTCAAAGTTCCAAATTTCAAAGAATTGAATTGAACGTAACATGCTGCGAATTAGTAGAAACGGCAACTTGTTAAAAAGTTTAAATAGGTTTTTTTTTGCACTACTCTTAATTCATTTTCATTTTCAATCATCGGGACAAAACTTACGCTACAAGAAGAAAGACATTTATCAATAATATTTTTTGTTGTTATATGTTGGATGTTATTGACAAAAGTAATTTTCGCAACAACAAAAATTGTTGTGTGCCGTTACAATCACCTCCGATGCGATTTTTTTTTTAAGAACAAGTTTAAAGTTTTGTTGTCATTTACGTTGTTTGACAACAATATATTAAAATTTTATTGTTATTTACGTTTTTTTAGTAACAATATATTTATTATTGCTAAAATTTTATAGGTAACTCTATATTTTCTTCTAGTGTGGTGGAGCTATTGTTCAATGTGTTTTAACAATAATGAAAGGTTGACACCCTAAATTGATACTTAAGTATTACTTTTCCAATTTGTTTCATCCATTAATGGTATGATACTTATGAATGGACAGTCAACAGTTGCATCTTTTTATTTTGTATTGTACCTCTCCACCCTTTTCTCAATCCAAAATATTCGCCCACACGTAAAGTTTTACAGCTAATTCAAAAGAAAAACAAGAAGTTATCTTCAAAGCAATTAGGGGATTAACCTGTATGAGTGTAGCTCAGTTGATTTCAGAATGACAAATTGCTTCCGAGCAATCAGAGGGATTTGATCACCTTAACTTTAACGCGTGGGCAACATTCTGTACCGCCAATGATGACGATTTTGCCCCAAAGTAGAACTAATTTGTATTTATATTTATATTTGTACTTATCGTATTTGTATTTATATTTATATTTGTACTTATTGTTAAGAGTCTCACATCGAATATGGAATATAACATGGATTCCTTATATGGACTTAGACAATTCTCACCTTACAAGCTAGCTTTTGGGATTGAGTTAAGCCAAAGATTCATTTTTTACATGGTATCGCAACCAGATCCATTTGAATTCTCTATTCACCGATGTTGGACCCCCAAATTATATTATTCACGGTCCAGTTAAGAAGGTATGAGCGTGCAGATGAGTGTTAAGAGTCTCACATCAGATATGGAATGAGAACATGGACTCCTTATATGGATTTGGACAATCCTCGTCTTACAAGCTAGCTTTTGGTGTTGAGTTAGACCCAAAATCTGTTCTTTATACTTATATTTACATCTAATCTATATTCACTACTAAAAACAGTCAAAATCACATAGAAAATCGATCAAAAACCGACTTCAAAAGCCTCACAGGGTCGGTATAATCGACCTCTGGTCGGTACTTTTTTACTGTAAAATTTTAATTGTGTAGGAAATATTCTTCTTTGGTTTTATTCATTAATAATTTACAATATATATATAGTGTTACATAAATATTTACTTTGATACAAATTATGTAACTAATCAATCATAATTATAAGATAAATCTAATTTTACCTAATATAGGAGATGCACAATTATTGTGGAAATATTCTATTACATCCCCGCAGTCGAAGCGGGAGGTCGGCGTATGCTAAGACTGTCCCGAAAGTCTTCAAATAAAATCAGCAGAAGACCTTTTACAAATATGTCGACAATCTGATAATGTGGCGGGACATGTAAGACACGTACTTGTCCACGAGCAACCTTTTCGCGAACAAAGTGAAAATCTAGCTCAAATTGTTTAGTGTGTTGGTGGTAAGTCGGATTTCCTGAGAGATAAATTGCACTAACATTTTCACAATAAACCAATGTCGCCTTCGAAATAGGAGAGTGGAGCTCTAAAAGAAGGTTCCGTAGACAACAAGATTCAGACACCACATTGGCAACTCCTTTATATTCTGCTTCGGCACTGGATCTGGACAAGGCTGCTTGCCGTTTTGAGGACCAAAATACCAAATTATCACAAAGAAATACACAATAGCCAGACGTAGAGCGTCTGGTATCCGGACAACCACCCCAATCGACATCTGTGTATAAAATAAGAGTGGTTGTCGAAGATGGATATAAATGCAAGTCATGATCGAGAGTACCCTAAATATAATGTACAGTGCATTTGAGAACATACATGTGATCATCCATCAGGTTATACATGAATAGACAAACTTGTTGCACAACATAAGAGATATCAGGCCTCGTGAATGTGAGATACTGCAGGGCCCCTGCAAGGCTGCGGTAATGTGATGGATCGACATATGGCTTGCTGAACGAAGCACTCAACTTTGATTTAGTATCAACTGGAGTGGTGGACGGCCTACACGATAACATGACAGCTCATTCAACAATATCTGTCGCATACTTCTTTTGGGATAAAATAAACCACATGAATGACGTGTCACAACTATCCCTAAGAAGTAAGTCAGTGGCCCTAGATCCTTCATTGCAAACTCAGAGCTAAGTAGTGACATGATAGACTTGCGAAGAGCATCCGATGAGGCAGTTAATATAATATCATCCACATACAAAAGAATGTAAGCGATATCATTACTATGACAGTATATGAATAGATCAATGATCAGTCCTGCAGTTAGAAAATCTAATATGTGAAACATAATCTACAAACCTCTTGTACCAGACCCTAGGAGCTTGTTTGAGCTCATTCAACAATTTTCTTAGCAGACACATATGATTAGGATAAGTAGGGTCTATACATGTACACTTTCATTTAGGTCACCATACATGAAGGTATTTTTTACATCAAGCTGATGAAGCGACTATGCCTTCGAAAGAGCCAGACTGAGGACCGTTATGATAGTTGTCATTTTGACCACCGAGCTGAAAGTCTCACCGCAATTCACACCAACCTGTTGAGTCTTTCCATCACCTACGAGACGAGCTTTGTGCCTCTCAAATATACCATCAATTTTTATGACTAAAAATCCACATAAACCGAATCACATTAACATCAGGGACGGGACACCAAATTCCACGTCCTATTATTAATAAGAGCATTAAATTCATCATCCATAGCCATTTTCCAATTTGGATCATTAAGGGCAGACACAAGATTACGGGATAGAAAACCGATCAAAAACCGACTTCAAAAGCCTCCCGGGGTAGGTTTGGTCTTCTTGATCAATTCTATCCCCTAACTGTCCATGAAATTGGGGAACCAAGCAAATCTAACCCTCAATGAATACATGCACTTGGAATATTAGAGGGCTCAACAGTCCCTTAAAACAGAAATAGTTGATACTCTTTATGAAGAAATATAAAATAGACATTATGGGGTGTATTAAAACCAAGTTGAAAGAAGTAAAGGCAAAGAAAATTAACCAAATAGTGGCTAGGGATCAGAACTCTTGTTACAATTACTCATGCTTTAAATGATAGGTGTTGGGTTTCGGGGCTACGGATTAGTAAAAAGCGTAAGATTAAAATCACAAAAACTAGAATAACAAAAACAGTCACTGGATGTTGCCTTCAATGTTGTGTCAACATCTTATGCAACATTGTGATAAAATTGTATAAACTTTTATAGAGTAAATGCAGCGGAAAAAGTAAAGAGACACAAAGTTTATATTTTCAATGGTATATATAAATATATCCCTTTCTTCCTTAATCCGGAAAAGCCTGATTAATGCGCCTTAAAACACTTTTTGCGTCGAGCTTTACAATAAAGTTGAGTTTTGAGAACTTTTCCTTTCTACAACTTTAGGCTAAATGTGTTGATCCAGTTTTTTAAGGTAAAATCCGTGAGCTCTCTTGGCAATTCTTTTCTTTGTAAATCTGGATGATCGATACACTGAAGTTCCCCTCTATTTATAGTGTGGAACTTCCCTTGAAATCCTGATTGTTGTGGAGGTTGAGCAAAAAATGGCAGCAGCTTGGACCGAGTCTTCCTCTTGGAAATCCTCAACGATCTGAACTTGATCATACGCTGCTTTCTCTCCACGCTTTGACTGTGTCTTTCACCACGTTTTAAACACAACATTCTTGTAAGCTTGCCTAGGTCATTTTTACTCGCAGTAATATCAACTGCTTCGGCCGGAAGAATAGACAAAACTGTTACAGAGATGTTGACAGAAATGTTGTCGCAACATCGCAGGCAACATTCTTGTCTACACAAGAGATGTTGTCTGTCCTGAGAGTTTTCAAATATTGCCTCAACATCCATCCAACATCAACAATAGGGTTTGGCTACTTTGGAAAGCTGACCTTGATATTCAGATTTTAGTTACTGATGCAAGTTTATACATTGTGAAGTCTATGATGCTGTGTTACAGTTCAAAATGTTGTGGTGTATGCAAGTAATGAATTGTGGGAGAGGCAACTTCTATGGGATAAATTGAACCAGATAGACTCTCACGTATAGTCTGTTTGTCCTATTAGTTGAGATTTCAACAATGTACTATATACTGAAGCTAGAATTAGTCCCCAGTTACTCAGGCTGAGACACAAGGGTTTAAAGACTTACTAGAGAATCTGCAGCTCACCTCTTTGACGAGAACTGGATGGCAATATACTTGGTGAAATAAGCATCAAGATGATAGTAGAGTATATAGCAAAATAGATTGGGCTCAGGAGAACTTTGATTGGTTACAACTTACAACAACTTGGTCACATTGAAGCTGATTATCTAAATTTTAGGGGTATCTGACCATTCCCAAATACCAATACACTGCAATATTGGTATCCAACAACAAAATTTGCATCCAAAATCGTTTCAAAATGTGATGGATCACCTTGAATTTGGGGTGATATTCCAGAATGTTTAGAGGCAAGAGCTCAAGGGCACAACTATGTACAAAATCTGGAAAAAGCTCCTGATACTAAAATCTAAACTTAAAGATATCATTGTGTATATGTCTTCATAAGAACAAAGACTCAATCAGGCCTAGGAGGTGATATAATCAGGTATTGTTGCACAACCTTTATGTCAACATCTTAACAAGAGAAGGCTACACTTGTGGAGATTGAAAAAAGGAGCATGAAGTTTTAAATTTCTTTAAACAACATATAGGAGAGGTCAGTTCTACACATTCCTTCCAAACTCTGAAGTCATCAAGAGGGGAACATGTTTAACTAGTCAATAAAATGTTTTTTTTATCAGAGGAAGTTACAAGAGAAGAAGTGATAGCTGCTATAAAGGATATGCCTAAGGACAAGCTCCAAGGGTATATGATTTTCCAATTGAATTCTTTACTAGGCAATGACATGTGGCTCAAGAGGATGTATATGAGGCAGTTCTCAACTTCTCATATTTATTTAGAATTGGGAAATTATTAAAAGCTTGGAAGTGTACACCTGTCATTCTAGTATCTAAAGTACAAACCCCTACTCACGTGAAGTATTTCAGACACATAGCTTGTTGCATTACTTTGTATAAGATTATCAAAAAGGTCTTGACTATTGGATTAAAGATAATTATATACCTTGTTGGTGGATCTCGGACTGTTTTTGTGGAAGGTAGATGCATTACTGACAACATATTGTTCACATATGAAATGTTTAAAGGCTATACTAGGAAATGTGTATTATGTTCAAAGGCTATACTAGAAAAGGTGTATCATCTAGATGTGTGCTAAAGGTGGACTTCAGTAAAGCTTATGATACTCTAAATTAGGACTTCCTTCAGAAATTGATGATTGAACTGGAATTTCCTCATCAATTTGTTGTATAGATAATGTAGTGCAAATGTATTATTTCTGTAAAGTCTCGAAAAAAAATGTAAAATGTGTTAAGTTGTGTTTCACGTGTGTGCAATTTGTATGTATATGTGCATGTGTTACGACTGTATTCAGACAAATGTTCTTTAAGAAGGGGAGAATGTAAAGTCCTAAAATAAATGAAATAAAAACAGGAAAAAAAACATAAAATAAAAGGAACTACCCCAACTTCTACTCCCTCAACCCCTTTCTCCCACTTCTTCCCTCAATCCCCCTCAACCTCCGTCAACTCTCCTCAACTCTCACATTAAATCTTTCCATTGTAAATACACCACACACAAATATTTTCAGAAAAAGAAAATCACAAGAAAACACACAGCAAGAAAAAAGAAAGAGATTGTTATAAGAGAACAAGAAGGATTATAAGAGAACAAGAAGGGAAGAGTTTTAGAGTTGAAAGTCCATTCGTAATTACAAGGCAACAAATGTGAGTTTTCTCACTCACAAATTCTTAGTAAAATCCATTATTTTGAGTTACAATGCATGTTAAAACATAGTATGCATGTTAAAAATATATATATGTTTCTGAAAATATAAGTTGTGATGAATTAATTGATATAAGTATTGTCTTGTAATTATTTTGAGTCATGTAATTTCGGACCTTGTTTTAGTGGGTTATACTTGTTAGAATTGGATGAAAATTTACAAGGTTGTACATTTCTCCTTCATGATCAGATTGAGCCCAATCGGGACTAAAATTGACTTGTGATTTGAAAGTTATCACTGTATAAAGTTTCTGCCTCGGATCAACCGAAATCCGGGAGAGCAAAACATATAACGTAAAAACTGTACAAATAGATAAAGAATCTAAAAGTGTGTTCTGAATAAAATTGTATATTACTTTGTTCCCGACATTTTGATACTTTACAGGAATTAATCCGACTTATGATCTGAGAGTTATCGTCGTTTAAAGTTTCTGTCTCGGATCGACTGAAATCCTGAAGGGCAGAATTTATAATGTAAAAACTGTATAACTTGGTTCAGAATCGGAAAGTTGGTTCTAAATAAAAGTTCAAGATTACTATGTTCCCGACAGTTTGAGACTTTACGGGGATATATACGACTTATGGATAAGAAGTTATGACTGATTTAATATCGTGTCTTATTTTACAAAAATTCTAGCGACACAGATTTCATAGGGTTGTTTCTTTCATAAATTTGTATCAGTTACACTAAGTACTTTCATAGGGAATTTGACATAATAAAATATCCCAGTGTTTCCTTCGATTTGGCATAATAAACAACCTATTTAGAATTACAGATTTAATATTATAACCTTTACAAGCGGGAGAGGCGAGAAAGTTGAAAGAAAAAAAATATTATTTGAATCTTCTGAAGTTATGTCAATATATATATATATATATATATATATATATATATATATATATATATGTGTGTGTATATATATATATATATATGTGTGTATATATATATATATATATATGTGTGTGTATGAGTTTAGTCATACAATTGAAATGATGAAAATCTTGATAATATAAATACATTGCCTTCGGGGCTATTTAAATACATTTGCCCTCGGGGCTATTCAAGGACATTTGCCTTCGGGGCTATTCAAGGACATTTGTCATCGGGACTATTTTAAATACATTGCCTTCGGGGCTATTCAAGGATATTTGCCTTCGAGGCTATTTTAAATACATTGCCTTCGGGGCTATTCAAGGACAATGCCTTCAGAACTATTTTAAATACATTGCCTTCGGGGCTATTCAAGAACATTTGCCTTCAGGACTATTTTAAATACATTGCCTTCGGGGCTATTCAAGGATATTTGCTTTCGGGGCTATTCAAGGATATTTGCCTTCGGGGCTATTCTAAATGCATTGCCTTCGGGGTTATTCATGGATATTTGCCCTCGGGGCTATTTTAAATATATTGTCTTCGAGGCTATTCAAGGACATTTGCTTTCAAGGCTATTTAATTACATTGCCTTCGGGGCTATTCAAGGATATTTTCCTTCTGTGTTACTTTAATTACATTGCCTTCGGGGATATTCAAGGATATTTTCCTTCTGTGTTACTTTAAATACATTGCCTTTGGGGCTATTCAAGGTCACTTGTTTGAATCTATATGTTAAGTGCATTAAATCAGGTTGCACATTCTAAATAAATATATAATAAACGGTGTACTTTATGAAACGAGTCGAAAGAGAATATTATTATGTGAATATTGAATTGTGGTACATTGAAAGTGCTGATGTTTGTTTCATAACATGTTTATTGTGTTATTGTCACGACCCAAACCAGAGGGCCACGACGGGCACCCGGATCCCACCCGCCGGGTACCCCAAATCACATCATCACCGAATAATCACAATAAGAACGGATTAAGCCGAAAAAGATTATGAAAGCTCTTGACCAGAAAACTGACTTATACATATATACATGATCACGCCAAGACTGATAAGGTCATACAAAACTATTATCCACATGACACCTGTCTACAAGCCTCTAAAGAGTATACAACATCAAAATATCATATCAAGACTAGACTGCAACTTTGAAATAAATAGAGTACTCCCACATCAGCTGAACCAACAACCTACCAGCGTGAACCATCACTCTTTTTAACTGAACCTGTGGGCATGAAACGCAGCGTCTCCCCGACAAAAGGGAACATCAGTACGACTGATGTACTGAGTATGTTAGGCATGAATAATATCATAACAGGAGTATAACAACAACTGAAACAGAAACAACTGACCAACAATACATACCTCTGAGACCCCAATACATATGTCTAAATGGTATGCAATGCAAATGCAGTATACTGATGGCCACACATGCATTTTCCTTTTCATAACAGTCTATATGAGCATCATTTCATTATCGGCCTCTGTGGGCATAGAATGTCTAAATATCATGCATGGAGCAAATGCAGTAATACATATATACTGGCCACACAAGGGCATCTTCCTTCCCAATCACATACATATAATTTGGCCCTTAATCAGGCATCTTCCTTAATTAAGCCACATGGGCTGGCCACACAGGCTTTATCATTATCATATCCCAGCTGATCAGGTGATCTGCGTTCCCCGTTTTCCATTTCTAATATATAGTCTTGGGTAAAATATGATTGCAATGCAAATGCAAATGAAAATGAAAATGCATAAATGACAATAAAAATCTTTTAAATGACATAATATTATTTATACATTCGTTTAACACTGTGAATATCATCCTCTTTTGTATGTCTCAATAAGGTCTTGGAAACATATTTAGACATACCTTTAGCATAGAAATCAATAACATAAATATTCATTAACTACTATGAGTAGAATAATTTATGAAACATTACCACAGATACAGTTCATAGGTAGAACATGCTAAAAGAAAGAAGAATTTATCTTAACATACCTTGAATTGACTCTCACCATAACAAGTCAATTTTCCAACATACACTCAACCTTAATCACTCATACGAGCATGATGAAGATTTGTTTTTGCTGTCCAAGTACTACACCAATTGCTTCTTCCGTATGTCCCCTTGGACGTATAAATATTTTTCTTATCGATATTGTAGTTTGGTACCTCTGTTTGCAATCCAAATTAATGGAAAACAAACTTGATGTTTATATATACTATACGTAGTACATGCTTCATCTCTATAAGGTTGTAGATCTATGAAAAATTGTATATACCCCTGTGAAATAGTGGCCAACAATCCATTAAAGTTATTGTCTCTTCTTTGATGAAAGCGGTGGAAGTGCACACGTAAGTGCTTATCTACTAGTCCTTATTATAATGTGTCAGCAGAGTAGTATACTAACAGAAGTTTATCCCTTTTATCTGTTATGAGATATTATGAATTATTCAATAAAAGTCCAAATCTCATTTACTAAAATATGTGGCACATATAAGTACAATACATGGTAACAAAACAAACACACTAACATCTCATAAATATTGTGATATTTAGAAAATGTATTTTATCTAATTTAAAATTTTCCAACCAATTATCAAGAGTATACTTATAAAAATCTTAAATTATTTCGGGACCGCTGTTAGTGGCCCGTGTCCAATTGCTCACGCAAGTGTACGTATCGTCACAAGTAATATAGTCTGGGAAGACCGAATATCGTCCTCAGAAACTGGTTATCAAGTACCGATTATCTAAGCTTTAGTTTCTATTTGGTGAACGTTAATTTGTTTGTATTTTTATCTAATAACTAAGACTAAGTAATTGCAGAAAATAAACTAATTATGATAATACTTTGATTTAAATCAGTTATGAAGGAATTAGAGCTTCCAATATCCTCAACTATCCACTCTTTACAATCCTTAATGCAACTAGAATGACTTCTTCTTCTACGTTAAGACAGCGGTTAATTAGACTATCTTATATTCCGGTTAGGATATATAATCACTCAACCTCAGTGCAGAACCCTTTTATATTTCTATGATAGGATTTAACACATAGGAGGATTAAGAACAATAACCTATAATGCTACACAAGTATCGGGGTACTTTTGTCCGCGATTTTAACCTATGTCTATTCAATTACAACATATCCAAATCTCTTATCTCGGTTCTTGATTCGAAATCATATAGATTATGATAATTAGTGATCAGTTAACTATCAAACATTCATACCAATTATTGAATAAATCTTAATCAAGTGAAGAAGAAACCAACTAATGCATTAAAAGGAAAGCCCTAATTAAGTAATTAGCTCCTAAACTTTGTCATGTCAAGAACTAATACAAACCAACATAAACTGAAATAAATAAAAGGAAAGAAAAAGAAACTTGAACCAAAGTTGTCTCTAATCTTGTGTTGTTGCCTCTTTTTCTTGCCTCCCCAAAGTAGAACGTGGAATTATGTACAAGATGCCCTCTTTAGGTCAGGGTTTTAGAAATTTATAGTATTGAGAAAAATCACGTTTTAGACCTTTTTGCCCTTCGAAAATCGACCCAAAAAATCAGAAATCCCGCGTCGGCATCGTGGTCCTGCAGAATGGCACCACTGTGCCGAAAGTACTGCAGCCTCTCTGAATATTAGGCACCGCGATTCTGCATTACGGCACCGCGGTGCCGTTGGCTTCCCATTCTAGATTTTCTGATTTTTCGTTATTTTCTCGTCCGGACTTCGTCTGATTTCTTCTATACTTTTCGGGACTTCTTAGGCTTCATTTATTTTCCTTTTATTGTGCAATTCCATCTCAAATAAGCTCATTTCATCTTCTTTTTGACATTTCTCCATTTATGACCGCTTTGACTCAAAAGAAAGAAAAACGACCATAATACTATACTAAACACAAACGAAATGAGTAAAATACTAACTAAAAATGACTCAAAAAGTGTATATAAAATACACCTAACAAATACCCTCAAACTTAGCCTTTGCTCGCCCTCGCCCTCGAGCAAAGATCAAAACAAAAACAAAAACAAAACAAACTCTGACTCTATGAAATAGATCAAGTAGTTACAGCAATGCTTCTTCAAAATCATGGATGAAAGATGGGATAATATGTTAGAACATATATAACATGAATAATCAGCAATCTAGAATTTCAAGTTAGATATTTCGCAAATTCACTTAGATCATGATCAATTGGAAATACAAATACCTAACCTATGCATGTCAATTTCATTCCATCTTTCCCAAAATTCTATAAACCTGTTTACTTGTTATTCTCCACTAATCATAGACATACACATTAGAGATCATCAGGACTTTCAAGGGTTGTAATGTAGGCTTAGGCAGAGATAGGTAAAAGTAGGCATTTAGGCTCAATTACGTACCATAAGCTTTTTTCATTCAACTCTTTTCCTTCTTTTTGATTTTATTTTTATTCTCATACCTTCCCTTCTTTTCTTTTGAGAGAATGAGATACATTATAGATGACAGACACCCCCAAATTTAGGTTTTTGCATATTTTTTATTGGGGTGCATCAATTTTTACTCTCTTCTTGTTTCTTTTTCAACACTTTTCATCCCAATTTTCAATTACTGCTTATGACACACAAGGGAATCATAGGGTGTCAAAGAAATATCTTATTTTAGGCTCAAAGGTGCTGACTAAGGATACAATTTATTGCAAGGTAGGTAATGAATGGTAAGAAGTGCTAACAAAGAAATGACTGAATCATCTCTCTAAACATGTACATCTTAATTATTTCGCCTCAAATAACAAGCAAATAGATTTTCTAGACATTTTTCATCTTTTCTTTCCATAACTGACACACATAGGCTAAGCACAAATATCCCAAAGAATTAGATGTCATGAACTTTTGGCATATCTGACTTAAGCACACGGATTGTCGCTTTTAATTCTATTACATTATCCGACTTTATCCACTCAATATCTTTAGAAAAAAACTACAACATACATGATCCATAAAAAAATTATGACTCAAAAACACACAAAACAACACAAAGACAAATAAAAAAGACCAACAACAATAAGACAAAATAAGACACCCCCAAACTTAATCGACACATTACGCCCCATGTGTGAAGACTAAAAATAGGGACAACTTATTGACACAATACAGAGGTCATAAAGGAGGTCTGGGAGGAAATTTTGGAAATTGCACATCATCTGGGCTCTCTGAACTTCTGAATTTCAGCATTTTGACACTTAGTTCGCATTCCACCTGACATCAAAACATGAGACAAGAAGCCAATACCGTGAGACTGTTCAAGACAAACTAAAACAAACGAAAACAGAAAATCAAACTAACGTAATTAATAAATATTGGGTTGTCTCCCAACCAACGCTGTATTTAACGTCTTTTAGCCGGACGCAGTTAATTCTTACTAGTGCCCAGTGGATCCTTCTGCGAACTGCTTGCAATCCGCACAGTTATTGTTGTGGGTCTCACTTCACAGACAACGATTTTTTTACACAAGGGCCTCAGATTTAAGATTATCCCTCAATTACACAAGGCAGACTTGTCTTCTAGGCTCTCTATAATGTAGGGATCAGTGAAACTCCCTACATCCCTCAACATTTGGGGGTGCCCTTGAGGGTATGAACTTTCTGGTTGGGGCTCAGCAATGGTAATTGGTGGTGTCCCTTCTGCAACGGGTATAGGAAAAAGAAATTCTAAGGAATCCAAAGAGGTGAAAAGTTGAATCTTAGTAACCTCTTCTTTCTCTACACCAACTATCTCTCTCAATTCATTATCATTCTCAACAGCTTGTTGTGGTTCAGGTTCCTCACTCTGCTTATCACTCCACACAATTATGTCGCTAGACAAATTTTCTTGCGGTACGTTGCTCACCATATCCATCAGCTGCCCTATTTGTGTCTCCAAATTTTTGACGGACACCCTTGTCTCAGCCATAAACTGAGTCTGACACTTGGTGAGATTCCACTGCCCCTGATAGTAGTAGTATTCCTTTTTTTTTCTACTTTACCTACAAAATAAGAAAAATAACAAAAAGTGATAAAAAGATGCTCGCAGAACAAGTTAGAAACTTGTTCCTGGAGAAACCAAATTAGAAATAAAATAACATAACCGAATATATACAAACCAAATTAGAATTAATATTAGATAATTCGATATTGAAAGTACGCCAGTCCCCGGCAACGGCGCCAAAAACTTGTTAGGACGTTGTCCAATTGCTCACGCAAGTGTACGTATCGTTCACAAGTAATATAGTCTGTAAGACCGAGTTTATCGTCCACAGAGACTGGTTTCTAATTACCGAACATCTATTCTAGATGATCTATTTGGCAAACGATATTTGAGTTGGATTTTTGTTTAACTACTAGAATAATTGCAAGAATTAACTAAACTATTGAAGTTGTAATCAGTTATGAAGGAATTAGGGCTTCCAATATCCTCAACTATCCACTCTTTCCAATTCTTAATGCAACTAGAATGACTTATTCTTCTACGTTAAGATAGCGGTTAACTAGACTATCTTATATTCCGGTTAGGATATATAATCACTCAACCCAGTGCAGAACTCTTCTATATTTCTATGATAGGATTTAACACATAGGAGGATTAAGAACAATAACATATAATGCTACACAAGTATCAGAGTACTTTCGTCCGCGATTTTTATCTATGTCTATTCAATTACAGCATATCTAAATATCTCCTCTCGGTTCTTGATTCGAAATCATATAGATTATGATAATTAGTGATCAGTTAACTATCAAACATTCATACCAATTATTGAATAAATCTTAATCAAGTGAAGAAGAAACCAACTAATGCATTAATTCATGAAACGAGGTTCAAGCGATTCAAAAGGAAATCCCTAATTAAGTAATTAGCTCCTAAACATTGTCATGTCAAGAACTAATATAAACCAACATAAACTGAAATAAATAAAAGGAAAGAAAAAGAAACTTGAACCAAAGTTGTCTCTAATCTTGTGTTGTTGCCTCCTTTTCTTGCCTCCCCAAAGTAGAATGTGGAATTATGTACAACATGTCCTCTTTAGGTCAGGGTTTTAGGGATTTATAGTCTTGAGAAAAATCACGTTTTGGACCCTTTTGCCCTTCGAAAATCGACCCAGAAAATCAGAAATCCCGCGTCGGCACCGCGGTGCCGAAAGTACTGCAGCCTCTCTGAATATTAGGCACCGCAGTGCCGGTGGCTTCCCATTCTGGATTTTCTGATTTTTCATTATTTTCTCGTCCGGACTTCGTCTGACTTCTTCTATACTTTCCGGGACTTCTTAGGCTTCATTTCTTGGCCTTTTATTGTGCAATTCCATCTCAAATAAGCTCATTTCATCTTCGTTTTGACATTTCTCCATTTATGTCCGCTGTGACTCAAAAGAAAGAAAAACGACCATAATACTATACTAAACACAAACGAAATGAGTAAAATACTAACTAAAAATGACTCAAAAAGTGTATATAAAATACACCTAACAACCGCATCTTTTTATATACTAATTTCCTTATTAGCATACGTAAATATAACACACTTCCCGAGGTCCGGATCTACCTACCCACGTTTATGTGCTCAAACCATTACCCGGAAATACGAGGTGTTACAATTATAATATGATTGTATTTGAAATATTGTGAGGTTACTTTGGATTGTAAGACGAGTTCCTCACTCATCCCCGGATGGTAGGGCTGACTCTTTTATTTACCATATTTTAGGAAAGCGCGATAGAGGAAAAGCTCCGCAACAGGGCTAACGATCGTCCCACAGCCTCTTTGACCCACCAATCCATTATTTCGAATTTGGTGAAAGTTATTCTAGATAAAGTATGTTTAAATAACTAGGTTTTATTATATCGGGGAATGCTCACACAAGATTGTTTTTTGTAAACTTTGAATTGCTTATTATTATATATATTATTTCTGCATTTAAATACATGTATAAATTAAAAAGAAAAGAAGCTAATGTTCGCCTGGAAAGGTATAGTTGATTAGGTGTCATCACGCCCTCTTAGAAAAACTTGTGAAAAGTCGGAGCGTCACAATTTCGTACTCACTGACACTAAATGGGGGGCTAACCAAACCATTCCAAGGGAAGAGGGGCATTAGGCAACGAGTGAGAGAATTTGTTTAGCTTTCATTAAACAAGACATTCTCATTTCATCCCAGATGCAAAAGATTGGGACTAATCCATATTTATTAGATTATTATTGGACACATTTACAAAATTCTGGCATGAAATTCTAATGACTTGAAGATGAATATTATTCATACTCTGACATTTTTCTGAAGGAACTCTATCCTTAAAATAACTTGGAGTCCTTCTCGCAATAAAAAATGGTTTGTCATCCAGTGCTAGCCCTTGGTGGAGAAGATTACTGTTAAAATAAATTGTTGGCCATCTAGATTACTATCTTGTGCTGGGAGATTGCAACTAGTTAAATCGGTGTTATTTGGAGTGCAGTCATATTGAGCTCAAATTTACTTATTACCAAAAAAGGTGATGAAGATGATCGAGTCCTTGTGCAGATCATTTCTTTGGACCGAGGCATCTTCTATCTCCAAGAAGGCACTGGTTGATTGAGACTAGGGCTGTTAGTGGTTCGGATATACTCGGTAACCGACCAAACCGACAGAAACCCGACCAAACCGACAAAACCTTAACGGTCGGATACGAGATCTAAAAATACCCGGACCGTTAAAGGAACCGGACCGTAACCCGTAAAATACCCGTAACCGGTCCCCACCCCCACCCCAGTCCCCCAGCCAGCCCTCCAGCCAGCCCCACCCCCAGTCCCCTCCAGCCAGCCCCCCACCCCAGTCCCCTCCAGCCAGCCCCCACATCCAGCCCCCCCCCAGCCAGCCCCCAGCCAGCAAGCCCCAGCCAGCCCCAGCCAGCCCCAGCCAGCAAGCCCCCAGCCTCCTCGCACTCTAATTAGTTGTAAATTGATCAAACTTTATATGGTCATAACTTTGCGCTCGGACGTCCGTTTTACCTAATTTTTTTTTTGATTTCGCGTATTTTTTCGAGACGAATAATCCCAAATTTGCTTCACCGGATTTCTCCAAAACCGTCCATATTGCCCCTCAATTTTTCTTTTCCCCAAATCGTTGCGTTTTTTCCATTTTCAAATCTAAATATCTCGCGATGTACAATTTATTTCAACGTAAAAATTGCGTGGCACCGCGTCCGAGAATGTCAATTTCAGTATTGGAAATTCAATTTAAAAAAAAAAAAGGCCCGACCCGGAAAATTCTTACCGGTCCGGACCGAGAACCGGACCGATAAGGTTTCGTCCGACCGATCTCGCCCCAGACCGAAACCTTATCGGTCCGTCCCGTCCGACCGGTAAGCTTATCGGTCCGTCCGTGAGGCGATACCGGACCGACCGACCGGTAATAAAGACTAATTGAGACAGAGTATGCTTGCCTCAATCAGTAGGAGGACTAAATATGATAAATTTGTGTTTATGAAATGAGGCAGGTGTTACTAAACAATTATAGGCTATTACAAAGAACAAGGACTGCCTTTGGATTATATGGATACATAGTTGCAACATAAAACACAATGCATTGGAGTCTCTTCATATACATAAGAGTGCAGCTTTTGTTGTTAGGAAAATACTGGAAACTATGGAGCTTATTCTTGGACTTCAAGGCATACAAGATGACCTCATGAGCAGATTCTTCCACCTTCAGCAGGGTGGGAAATTCAGTATCAAAAAGTTGTATCATCTGATGACACCTCACTTTTAAGAGTTCCCTGAAAGTATATAATTCTCCAGCCTCAACTACTTCCAAAATTTAAATTCAATCACTATCTTGCTGCAAACAAGAGGTTGGCTACTGTAGACAAGTTGATGAAATTTAGCATTCAAGTGCCTCAAACTTGTGTGTTCTGTAGGCTAGATGACGAACATTGGAGCTAGAAGAAAATATGGTTACTGGGCTATTGTCAACTACATTTTTGGTATGTTGATATATCTGGTTTGGAGGGACAAAATTGAATCAGGTTTAAAAAAGGGACTACCTTAGCAAATAAATTATACAGGGAAGTTACACAACATATACACATCGAGGCAGATCTCCAACTGGCAGAATCCTCTTAGAGCTCTTAATTCCTATCCTTAGGCCTGTTTTGAGAATCATATTTTTCTGGCAAATGTATTTTGTTTCTATATCTGTTTTAGTGTGTGTATTGGCATTTTCTTTATGAAATAGGATTGTAGATGGTCAGCATCTACCTGGTTTGTACAGCAAAAAATTGGTTGATTGGAATTAAAATACTATTCAACCAAAAAAAAACTAATAGGGATGTTCTATAGAGTAGTGGTTAGACCGACTTTATTGTACGGTCAAAGTGTTGACAAATCATGAATTCTCATATCCAGAAGATGCAAGTTTCAAATATGAGGATCTTTAGATGGATGTGTGAGCATACTAGTAGAGATATAATTAGAACTGAAGGATATCCGGGACAAGGCAGGAGTCGTCTCTGTCTGTGATAGACAAGATGAGAGAAGCAAGAATGAGATAGTTTGGAGATGTGAGGAGAAGATACGCAGATGCCCACTGAGAAGGTGTGAGAGGTTGGATATAGGATCTATAAGAGAGGTAGAGGTAGACTGAAGAAGTATTGGGGAGAGACGATTAGACAAGACATGGCGCAGCTTCAGTACGAGGACATAACCTTAGATAGGAGCGTTTGGAGGTTGTAAATTAAAGTAGAAGTTTAGTAGGTAGTTGAACGTGTCTCACTTGAGACATGATAAGGTTGGAGGTAGTCTAGAGCACTGTGTTGGCCGTAATATTAGCCTTTTCACGTAGTTTCATATTTTTTATATCTGTTAAGATATGTTTTGTATTGTGTTTGGTTATCACTCTATTTTGATGTTATTATCCCTTTTCTGAATGCTTTGTACTGCTTTTCTTATTAATTGTCATGTTTTCTTTATTGTTGTAGTTCTTTGCTGCATTCGAGTCGAGGGTCTTCCGGAAATAGTCTATCTACCTCCATGAGGTAGGGGTAAGGTCTGCTCACGCTCTACCCTCCCCAAACCCCACTTGTGGGTTACACTTAATTTGTAATTGTTGTTGTTGTTAAGTAATATTTTAAATAGGTTGGAGCCGTTTGGTGGATTCCGAACAAGAAATGACAGTGTTTGATTAAAGTTCGCTTGGATCGAGTAAGTTAAGACTGTGACCTCTTTCAAATTAGAATTATTTTACATATACCAAGTATATGCGAGTGTTGTATATGTAAAGTAACAAACATCTATTTGAAACATATTGTTACGACATATATTATCTATAATTTGATTACTGTATATCGAAGATACTAGTATAGTGTTATTTGTATATGTTACATGTTAGAATATCAAAGAATATATATATATATATATATATCATGCATAATTTTGTAACGACTATGTACCTCTTACAACATTATAAGAAGCAAAAAATTGTATAAAACCAATGATTATGAGCATGTTCTATTCTATCCTCCAGGTTAGTAACTTTCAACTAGAAGCAATAACAATACTGTTGCTAAACAAAGAAACTTAATAACCAGAGACACCCTTCTTTCCGAGTTGAAGTACCAAGAAAGAAAAATATGTTAATCAGAAGCTTCATTACTAATGTTATTCTGGTTTAGCTTCACCAGTCCAGTAAGTTTTCACAGCAATAAGAATCTTCTCTGGGTTAAATGGTCCGCTCTCATGGTCCACAATACGACTTTGCCATCTCATGCCGTCTGCTATACTTTTGATTTTCAATAGGACTTCTACTGTATCTCTGAACATAGCAGTACCTTCAGGCCTCAAGATTCTATCCATCTCAAGGAGAATATAGGTGATATCACATCTTCAGGAAAAAAATTAACATACACAAATCAAATTAATACAGGATAACGGAAATATCTCAATATAAAAAGGGCAGCCCGGTGCACTTAGCTCTCGTTACGTGCGGGGTAGGGCCGGACCACAAGGGTCTATTGTACACAGTCTTACCTCACATTTCTGTAAAAGGCTGTTTCCACGGCTTGAACTGGTCACATGGCAGCAACTTTACCAGTTACTCCAAGGATCCCATTCCAAATATCTCAATATAGGGAGTCAATATATATGAACATTTTACCTATCCTGATATAGGCTGATCAACCCACCAGCATGGATGAGATCATATGTTCGTGGATATGTTGAAAAAGCTTCACACCAATCATTATACGTGCCAATAAAGCCTCGTTCATATATCAAACCTAAAGTGTCGGGGTCATTCTTGGCAGGAACCACGTTCATTACCCAGACTGGATATTTTGAAAGAGCTGCTGCAAATCCACCCAAATAAGCATTCGCGTCCATCACATTGCGGTATCGTCCTTGGGGCAAGAGACCAATTAGGCGTTTGTAGTATGACACCCTCTCATTCCATACCTGATTATAATAATAACTATGACTCGATCCTAAACATCGGCTATATTGACCATGATTCTCTATTTAAATTCATGATTATATACCTGGTTATCTTCTTGAAATTTCTCAATTGTAATGCTTGGTATTGAACCACTACTGATCCTAGGAGGAGTAGCAAATGCTCGCTCCGGCCATTTTTCTAACGCACCACCTGCGACTTCATTCGAGTTGGTTACTTCCGGCAGTGGCGTGATACAGGCTTCCATGTCTTGGTACCTTTTTTCAGTAATAATGCAGAGGCCAAATTAGGATCCATCATAAAGGTTTAGATATTTATGTAGCATCTGTCACTCCATAATTAGAGATTGAGAAATTAAGTACCATGCTGCATCGGCGTTTCCTGACTTGCAGATATATGGCTTATGATTTGGTGATCTGTTTTTTATGCACTTAATGTGGTTGAGAGGCTTTTGCCACACAGCTAGGTCACCCTTCTCAATTACTTTTTTCCAGCAAAGTCGCCTCGCAGTGTCTTCGATGGCATCTTGCTCTTGCTTCAAATCTTCTTGGGTTCTTTCCCAACCTCTCCAATATGTCTTCCATCGGATAGGAGGGCCAGAAAGTATCCAGTAACCCCCTGGCCTTAGAACTCTGTCAACTTCAATTAGGTACAACCCATCTGTAATAGGAGAATATCATTATTAAGATGAGGTTTATTTTCTCCATGGCCGGTCTGTACTTCAAATATAACTCACATAAATTTTCATGAGACAGATTCTGAAAACATCTTACCGTACTTGCTCCATGGGATTAGGCATCGAGAACAATGAGCCATATCAAAAGCCCTTGATGGATATGGAAGTCTCTGAGAACCCATAACACCAATCATTGCTGGAACTCCTCTTTCAAGTGCAAACCAAACTTGTGCTTCATGTGTATCTCTTGGAGCAAAAGACATGGCTACTATATCTCTCTTCAGAAGATAAGCACCCCAACTTGCAACCTTTAGAACATTGAAGGAAAAGTTTTTACTACTTGTGTTAGGTATTTAACATGTAGTATAACATTGAACATGCAACAGTTGAATAAACGAAGGAGAAGGAAATTAACATCTTACACCACAGCCTGTATCGATTGCTGTCCGAATAGTTCCACTAGTAAGGGGAACCAGCTCACTTATATCATCAATGTAAACATCCGCTCCGTGTGGAAACATGGTGCCACCTCCCGGAAATCTTAAACGATCACCTTCCACTTGGACCCAGTTTTGAACAGCCTTCTCAATACTAAGCTCTTTATGTGGAATATTAGCAAACCATGCATAATCTCTACTCTGTGGCCATTTGAAGGGAATCTTGTAATTGGGTGGTGCAGGTATAAGACAACGGAGAAGCTCTTCCTTTTTTGGGCAATGCCTCTCTCTGTACTTTAACATATTACGGTCAAATTTTCTACCCCTTTGTGGCTCTTGACATGGTGTGTATTCGCTATAGGACATATCACATGGTGAAAAGTTTTCTGATGACTTAGAGTTGTTGACCACTAATTGATGATGGCTTTCAAAATCGATAGGGACTGACAATGATGATAGTCGTGATGTCGAGGTATCAGGGGGATTCTGAGATTCAACATCACATCCAACCCTGGTGTAGACTTCAGATTGACTAGATGGAGTGGGTCTAGCATTTTGCCAAGCTCCTAGAACATAAAATAAGATGCAGAGGCCACTAGCACCAAGAATCCAAGTCAGTCGTTTTCTCTTCGATTCGAGCTGGTATAACTTTGGAGATCCACTATGGTCTTTTGCCATCTAAACCTGAAAACTCGATGAACGATTTTGTTTTCAATAATTCATCATTTATCATTTTGTATGAAAGTAGATCTTATTTTGTAATAATATCTGAAAAGTACTACAACTTTTCCTGATATAAAAGGAATGAAATAATTTATTTTCAATGTGTGAAACAATAAGCACCAATGAGTAATAGGAACATATTACATAACCATGTAAAGTGAAATTAGGATATCTCAATTCTTAAAAAGTCTGATCGTTATAAAATAAAATTAAGAGAAAGAGTCACAGGGGATGAGGACTTGTGTATATTTATCAAGCCAAAGATGTGAAGAGAAGTTTGAGGTTATTGGGTAAAATACAAATACCTAAAATCAACATATATCCTATTACTAATTGATATGGAAAAGAGAAAATAAGTTGCACAGTAGGTTCAAGTATATAGTCAAATATACTGAAACAAAAGTTGAAACTTTATTGATCAATGCTTTTAGGAATTATGGTGTGTCCAATTAGCACAACACAAATACAGAGTGCAACTAAATCAAACCATATCTATAAGACAAACAAATATACCTCTTAGTATATGTGCTTCTTGAATTACCAAAAACAAGAAGAAGTAAAAATCAAAGATTCTCGATAAAGAATAAACTGGGGCTAACAAGACACTATAGGCCACCTCCACATGAGTTACAAATTGATAATACTTGTTTTTCTTTTCTTTTTTGCGACAACATAAAACTAAATAGTCACAAGGTGAATATCACTTATTTGTAAGTTGTAACTAAACAATCGGAAGATAGAGGATGAAATAAGAAGCCTGTGACTTGGTCCAAGTAAAACTACAAGGTGATCCGTGGTTGCGAGTGCATCAAATATTTTTGCAAACACCGTACGTAACATCTGCCTCAAATGTAGGGATGGCAACGGGTAGGATCTGGACCGGATCCTACTAGATCCAGATCCAGATCCGTTTTACATACATGTATCCATATCCATATCCAGATCCACAGGGTCCATAAAATCATATCCAAATCCAGATCCATCGGATCCACGGATCGGATCTGGATCCAAATCAAAGTGACTGATTATTAAGTTATACCTTCTAATCAGTCCAAATTTTCTAGAAAAAGAGTCAATTTAATTTAACAAAATCATGGGGAATGCATCCGTAAATTAAGACTAAATGACATTGTTGACAATTGTTATGCCTATTGGCTAATGCTGCAGTGAGAAACAATATTCTCAATACCTAAGCTACTACATAAGTACCACATAAATGATTAATATAATGATTAAAGAATAACACGCAAAACGTGTCTCAATTAAAAAAATAATGGCCTTCGGCTAGATTACAAAGGATTCGGTGTCATGATGTATAAATAATAAATGTATAATTAATTTAATAAAAAACGGATTCACGGGTCGGATCTGGACCGGATACGGATCTCAAAGACAAGATCCAGATCCAGATTCGATCCATCATAAACGAATCCGGGTCCGATCCGGATCCGTCGCGTCCAAACTTTGAATATCCATATCCTATAAAACGAATCTGGATACACCGAATCCGGATCGGATCCAGAATCCATTGCCATCTCTACTCAAATGCCTCCTCACCTCATTCTTTATTATTTGCTCTTTTCCTTTCTATTCTGTATATGAGAGTGTCCATGTCTTTATGTTCACAATGCATAAAAGAAGAAAAAGTTTCTCTTTTTTCCTCATATATCAAGTATATTTATCTTTTCTTTATTCCTTCTTGTCATAATTTATGATTACAAAATATAATATTTAGTCCATAATGTAAACGAAAGTATTATGTTCTTGATTATGTATTTTATTTTTCTTCATTTTTATAAATAAATTTTGGACCGAAAAGTTGGAAAAATATTTTTGTATGGGGTAAATATATATATATATATATATATATATAGAGTACTGGATGACATACACGTGGCTGCTATAAGGTCAGATTATCACAACTGCGACAACTATGGACAAGTTGCATGAAGAAGTTTCCATACATTCCAACTTTAGCTCCCAATCCAGGCATATGTGTGGTACATAAGACTGGATAATCAACATATATACACACTTGGAAGTCGGAAGATTGGGATAGTCCGATATTTGCGAGATCATGGCTTATTTAATTTCTAGAATCTGCGATCTTCACACCCATAATGGCTACATCGTGGTTAGGATTAGGGAGTTAGTTAGATATGTTCACCCTATATGTTGTCACACCCCCGGTATGTTACTTAAATTTTTCACACACAAAAAGCGTGATGGCAGTCAGCAACAACTCTTGCCAATTTCAGCCAAACACTTCGTCCTTTCAAGATCAAAAGAACGTAGCACTGCGAAAGCTATTACACACACTAATAAGAGGTTTATAATGATAAGAATGAACACAACACAACACACCAAGAGTTTACGGGCTAAAACTATTCAACCTTTACTTTTATTTCACTCAAATAAATAAAGGAACGCCTCTCGGGTAGAACTGGGCGTCTAACACTTGAACTCTCAAACTAACCTAGTCTCACACACTATTTAGTATAAGCTCTCGGAAACACACTCACAAGAACAAACATTGTTCTTAAGCTTTGAACACTCGAAGCTCAACACTTAGCTCACTCTCGGAATGAGGAATTTTAGATTGTTCAATCGTAAATAAGTTCTACTAACTTATTCTACTTATAGGGGAGGGGAGTGGCATATCATGCCTTACAAATGGGAACGTGTTATGGGAGTGGTGTACTAACACACACCCGCAAGTCATTCGTCCAACACACACATCACACGACCCTTGGCCACATCCGCAAGTCACAATACACTTTCCTTAATTCTCGGACATTGGCTAACTTCTTGGACTTCGTCAACTCTTTGACCATCCTTCACACTTAGCCACATTCTTGCATTTCTCATGTCATTATCTACTGCATGTCTTGTTGTGTATGTTCCATATCCTTTACTGACCATGATCTCCTCACCACACGGTCCTCACTTAAGATCATTTCCTCACTCGGAATTCTTGCCTTTCATCCAACATTGTTTTCATTTCAACACCTACTCGCATTGGATCGAATGTTAAGGGACAATGTATTAAATCTTAACATTGTGTCACGTCCAAAGTTGTCTATCTCGCACCCTTTGCCATACGTTTTGTCTTTGTTCCACAAAGAGCAAAATCACGAGTGTGACATATGTATCCCTCAATCCCTGATCGTAGACATCATAGTACAGATTTAGCAATACAATTACACTCTTTTCTTACGCTCATTATGATTGGTTCATCATATTTTCATTCATTGCTTTGATCCTCTGAGGCATTTAGTTTCATATTTTGGAAATTGAATAAGTTTTTTTCTTAATCTCATTTACGTTATTATTTCTGCTATTATAATTATTTCATTAATATCGTTCATACGCTTTAATTTTCATAACTAACTTGGATTAATTTCATTGTAAAGACCTTAAACAAATAAATCTAACTGGTTTTCCTAACAAATAAATTTTAGGGTAAATAGTTTGGTGTCGACCGTGGAACCTTGATAATATTAATTATCCCAACTTAGTTTTAATTGCTCGTTGATTTTGTGTTTGCAATTAAACTATGACTGACGAACCATACTTGGTTGCCCTCCAAGCCGCTGCTAAGGCATAAGAATCCGCTGAACTCCATAACTTTAATGAAGCCTTGAATGAAGACTCGTGTAGAGTAATTTAAAAACTCAATATCTTGAATCAATAACATTTGTAACATTAAATTATAACACTATCTAAATTCAAGTTAGATGTGAATGAGATAAATGAGTATTAGTATGACATTTTAGTTGTAAGAAGTCCTATCAAAGTGAATTTGGGTAGCAATAGTCATTTTGAAATCAAGCCAAATAGTGAGATGCATAAGAGTTTTTAAATTCGTCTAACTCTGCAATAGTCTTGACTTCTCGCTAATTTTTGGGTATCCATTAAGAATCTGAGAAAACGCAAAACATAAAAATTGTAGTACTTTTAAATACTTTTTCATCTATATACGGTCCAAGTCAAACGGATAAAAAATCACGAATTTGAGTTTCTATCTTAAAAATGAAATAATAAACGACGCCGTCTATAATGAAGTAATGAGTGTCGATCACCAAGTTATTTGTGATGGACCGGGTGAATTTCAGGCCAATTAGAGACCGTCGACGAGAATTTAGAAATATGTGTGCTAGTACCCATCGAAAGTGTAAAATCACGAATTTGAGTTTTTGGACTTAGAAATGCAATAATAAGCGACGCCAACCATGATGAAGTAACGAGTGTCGATCACCAGCCTGTTTGTGATGGACCGGTTCAATTTCAGGTAATCATAGACCGTCGACAGGATTCTAGAAAATATGTGTGCTAACACCCACCGAAACAAAAAATCACGAATTTGAATTTCTACGCTTAGAAATACAATAATAAGCGACATCATCCATGATGAAGTAATAAGTGTCGATCATTAGCCTATTTGTGATGGATCGGTGGAGTTTGAGGTCAATTAGAGACCATCGAAAAGCTTCTATAAAATTCATGTGCTAATACCCATCGAAAGTGCAAAAAATCATGAATCTGAATTTCTTGGCATAGAAAAGCAATTGTAAGAGACGTCGACAATGACGAAGTAATATGTGTCAATCATCAGCATATTTGTGATGGATCGGATGATTTTCAGGCCAATCACAGACCCTCGACAGAATTCTAGAAAATATGTGAGCATTTAATATCCACCGAAAGTGCAAAAAATCATGAATTTGAGTTTCTGGTCTTAGAAATGCAGTAATAAGCTAAATCGTCCAGATGCAACATCGGTCCGCCATTGCTAGAAAGGCACTTTGTGAGTGCCCCAAAATCTCTTCAAGATAGGATTGTTGAAAATTTACTAAAGTGGAATTACGTTTATCCCACTATTTATAACTCACACAATTGGGGTTCCGCACGTCGGAAACGTCATTTTCACACACTTGCACTCGTAGTGCCAAGTATCGTAAATTCCAGTAGTGAAAGAAACATTGGTACGTAAGTAAAATGTTTGATACATAGAATGATGGACGATTGTTGATTTGCTGATGATCTCCTTTCCTTCTTACAGTAACTCGAGTCTCGTGCAAGCGCCGAAAAAAACTACGAGTGTTCCACGTTGGTAAATGAAGGAAGAAGTGTACGAAGTGTAAGACTGAAACGGGTCGGAAAAAGGGTCGCGACGCCACCGCGGAGCCGGGGCGCCACCACCATCTGGGCCGCGACGCTAATTCGATATTCATCTACTGGAGCCGCGACGCTACCCATGTGCGACTGAAGTCCACAAATTTGACTGATTATGGGGACGTTTTGGCTATATTGAAATTAAAGCTAAAAATAATTGTACGTACACACGCCATATTATACGGGATGACCTTGAAGCTGCCTCCGATGTTTCAGGCATAGGAGAAACTATATGAATTAATTAAGAGAGAAAGATCAAGACTTTGAAGCTGTAGCTGAGAGGAAGTTTTTTTTTCGTAAGGAAGAACACAGAGAAAGAGCTCCAGTGGGTTTTCGAATGGGCTCAACATTATTGGGCCAGAAAATAGTTGGACAAATTGCGCGAATAGCCGATTTAGGACCGCTATTTAATACAAAGGGACTTTTGCACTTTTTTTATCTATTTTATGTTGCCATTTAATTTTAGCTCTGGCATAGCCATTCTAGTTATGAAGGTTAAAATACAATGAAATTATAAAAGGAGGAATTATGTCAAATGGGATTGCACTAGGTTGTTGTTGTTGTTGGATAATTAGCAAATTGGAAAGTCAGTTGGTGTCATTCATTTTAGTACAACATGAGCATTTGGTGACCTGAACATAATAAAACATATGAAATTATGAGCAAAGTTTATCTATTAACAAGACTAGTTTATGATATTCTCTTTTTTTATCTCCTTTTGACGAATCAGAGCATATAGGGATGAATCTCAGTAGATTGTGGCAACAAGACGGCTACTCTGCCACTAGTTTATGATATTCTTGATGACTGGTTTGTTCTGATCATCTCAACATCCTCAAATTTAAATTTGGCCATTTTGGATAATTCTTCAACAGCATCAACAACCCCTTCAATCCTCGTAGCAATTTCGATCACTAACGAAGCAAATGTAGCCGTTGGTATAATCTCAACCAGAGGTATAACAGTAGTACTTGTTCTTATGACCGGTTTTTCTTTATCATCCTTTTTCATTCTTGGCCACTTTTGACAGAATAAGTAATCCTGAAAGTTGTTCCTGTTGGATTTAGAGACGTCTAATTACAATAATTAAGTTGGACATACGTGCATTATGATTATGATATCAAATACTGTCGCAAGATTACATTTATATAATGATTAAAATATGTCAAACAATGTGATTAATTAAGTCATGGCATTATACGTATTTCAATAAGGATTTGGACACAAATACATATAGAAAAATGTTAATCAATTATAAATGGACCAATTATAGTTGATTAAAATAATAGCAGTGATAAATTTAGGCTAAATAAGGAAATAGAATCTTTCTGGTTTATTCCTTTTTTATGACTTTCAAAGATTTATAGTCCGCTAAGTGGTTTACATCGCTATAAAAGTTTGGTCTCCATAACCTTGGACTCATGATTCTCCACAGTCTTGCTCCATAAAAGACTAGACATTCTGCCTTCAATTTGTGAGACAGAAATAAGTAAGAGAGAGTTCAAGAGTTTTGGAAGGACTCACTAGCCAAGTAATTTGTCGGTTGAGCGTGCGAGCAAGTCAATCAAGTCATCTTCATCGATTCCTTTGATATTGCTTGGGAGGCAATAGACGGAAGGCCATAAAGATGGAAAGTAAGTAGTTTCCGCTGTGCTTATTTCATTCTTACATTGATCTAGGTTAAGGTTTTAAGTAAATTAGAAAAAACTGACATAAGGAATTCAACATGTGGCATCAGAGCCAGGATATGTAAGAATTGTAATTTCGTTTTAATTGCTTTCTATTTTTCATATCGAATTTAATTGTTGCAAAAGGAGTTGTTAAAATTTTGCTTTAATTGGTTTATTTTATGCGGTTTTGAATTAAAATCTTGAATTTGAACCCATCCTTGCGTTTCGTACGATCTTGGAGAAGTTTTTATTTGAGATTTTAATTTTTTTAATTTGCATAATTTATTGATTTGAGTGAATAAATACGAAAGTGCCCTGATCTGCTTTCGAAAGGATTAATTATGCAACATAATTAAGGTTTTAAATTCGAATTAGAGAAAGTAATTCAGAATTGAATTTTCGAATCTGGTCATAAAGAATTAATTTGAGGTAGTTATTTCGGCTACTAGACCTTAGGAATAATTGTAAGTAATTGTAATTTACGTTGTAATAATTATAATTACTAGAATTACTAAGTATTATGCTATATTTCGCATAATTATTAGGATTTGATAACCATTAATGCTAATTATGGCATATTAATGCTATTTATTATGCTATAATTTGATCACCATTAATGCGTATTATGGCATATCTAGTTAAAGGCGTTTAGGTATACATGTGTTGTTTTCGCATTAGTCAAGCATTGATGTTCGCAAACGAACCGCTCTGTTTAAGACGTTTGCAAAGATGACTCATGACAAGTTAAAAATGGATGTGATGTGAGTGTTAGCTTTCCCAAAGGAGGGTTGGCGCTTGCCGAAATTGTTTAGTGCATAAGGGTAGTGATAAGTTGCAACACACGTGGACTAGTGATGTCTAGAAAAGAATCAGGGGCTAGGAACTTAAGTGATCCGTCTGTGATCCTCCTCCCTTTGTTGACTGGCATGGTCATTAGTTCATGGATATGTTAATTTGACCCAAAGGTTGATTGACATGGTTGTACTTTATTCACTACACCAGAATACTTGAAGGAAATGATTGCACCCAAAGGTGTTTCATTACTGAATGGTGTTTTGGGTAAAAATTTTATGGACCAAATAGTTTTACACATGCCTTTAGATAGATTTTAGAACTATGATTTAAGGATCAAATCGTGACGCATAGTATCTAAATTATTTCCTTGTTCTTGAATTTTCAGATCTAAACATAATTTCAAATCTAAGTCAAATTAAGCCCCGCATGGGGAACAATTTCAAACAGTGGGAGGAAAAGCTGAAATTAGTCTTAGGGATCATGCAATTGGACATAGCATTGAGATTTGATTGCCCCAAGCCTGATAAAGAGGATGAGATAACTCCCTTAGAGAAGGCTGATATTGAAAAATGGGAGCATTCAGATCGCATGTGCATAATGGTGATGAAGCAAACGATCCATGAGACTTTTCGAGGCATAATACCTGATACAGAAACCGGCGCTTCAAATTACCTTAAGGCCCTTGAAGAGAAATTCACAAAGAGTAAAAAGACTGAAGTTAGTACACTCTTTGTGAAGTTGGCAACAATAAAATACAAGGGAAAAGAAGGGGTTAGAGAGCATGTTATTGAGATGACAAGATTGCAACGTGCCTTAATAGGGCATAATTATGACATCTCTGATGAGGTTCTCATTGAGTTCATTTTTCTGTCTCTCCCATCTAACTTTAGTCAATTCAAGATGACTTATAATTGTCAAAGGGAGATGTGGACACTACCTGAGTTTGAGGCTCAGTTGGTGCAGGAGGAAGAGAAACAGAAAATGACTAAGGGAGAAAGTGCTCATGTCGTAACATCTAATCCTAAGAGTAAAGGCAAGAAGCGCAAGTTTACTGCCAAGGAAAAGGAACCCGCCAAGGCAGCTGCAGGCAAAGATGCGACGAAGAACAAAAAGGATACTTCTGATAATTCAGAAGAAAGGATATGCTTCTTCTGTAAAGCACCTGGGCATACAAAGAAATGTTGCTCCAACTATCATGCATGGTTGGCAAAGAAAGGTATGCCTCTTGCTTTAGTTTGTTCTGAAGTTAATTTAAGTTCTGTATCTAGATATACTTGGTGGATAGATTCAGGTTCAACGTCTAACATCGATATCGACGCAGGGTCGCTTAAGCCATCGCAAGCTGCCGAGTGAAGTAGCGCTACGTTTACGTAGGAAATGGAAATAAAGTAGAAGTGAAAAGCATTGGAAAATTTAGATTATTATGTAGGACAGGATTTTATTTAAGTTTTGATGCTTTAGTGGTTCCATCCTTCAGAAGGAACCTAATTTCCGTATCTTATTTGGACAAAAATGGTTATGTATGTTCATTTAGTAATGGAAATTTCAACAGTGTCAAAATTCTAAGCTTCGCTTACGGTTTCTGTCTTCTTATGATAATATTTATTTTCTAGATATAGACACTTCACATTCAGAGGCACCGCATATAGATAATAGAAAACGTAAATTAACTCATGAGAAATCAAGAACATTACGGCATGTCGATTAGGACATATCTCTATGAAAAGGATAACGCGTCTTGTGTCTAATGATATTCTCCAACCTTTAGATTTTACAAACTTAAATGATTGTGTAAATTGTATAAAGGGAAAACAAACTAATAAACGTAAGTATGATGCAAAAGATGGGATGATGTCTTAGAATCGATTCATACCGATATCCGTGGTCCTTTTCCAAAGGCTACAAGAAATGGTCACCGTTACTTTATCACATTCATAGATGATTATTCAAGATATGGTCATATTTACTTAATAAAAGAAAAGCGGAAGCATTAGACGTGTTCATAAAGTTCAAAACGGAAGTTGAGTTACAACTCAACAAACATATAAAATACATTCGCTCGACGCGTGGTGGTGAATACTACGGTCGTTATGATGGATCGTGAGAACAACGCCAAGGTCCCTTTGCAAAATACTTAGAGGAATGCGAATTGTGCCTCAAGATATCGTTGTCGAGTTCACCCGCAATAAATGGTGTCACGAACCATGAAATCGCACTTTAAAGATACGTGAGAAGTATGATTGCTCATACAACTCTACTTGAGAATTTGGGAGAAGCCTTAAAGATCGCAAAGATACATACTTAATAGAGTGCCTACTAAAGCAACTAACAAGACCCTTACGAGTTATGGGTCACGCAAGCCTAGCTTGAATCATTTGAGAGTATGGGGATGTCCCATGCTAGGCCTTATAAGCCGTTGAAAAGAAATCGACGAAAGGATCATAGTTGTTACTTTATAGGCTATTCTCAACGATCTAGGGGTATAAATTCTATAATCCAATGTAACATATAGTTTTCGAGTCGAAGTGCGAAAGTTTTTGAGGAAAATGAGTTTGTGGGAGATATGACAAAAGATAGTATTTTTGAAGAAGAAGAGCGAATGAGAATGAGACTATGGACCAGAGTCCTGGTTTTATTCAAATTCCGATTACGTTTAGAAATACATCTTTTGACAATGTGCAAACTTCATCATCCCAAACAACTCCGTTAGAAACTCAACATGGAATAGAGAACACAAATGGACCTGAATCCAACCCAAACCCTGACATTGCTATAATCAATGTTGATGGCCTAGAGCCTGTGGGAGATTCAGAAGTTGGTAATAATGTTCCTCCTCCTGTTGAAGATCAAGTTGTAAATGAACCTCAAGAAAATCTAGAGCTTGTGCCAATTAGGAGATCTACTAGAGAGAAAAGATCTACACAATCGAAGGATTATGCATATCTTCAAGAACATGAGTTTGACATTGGCATGTTTGAAAATGATCCTGAAAATATCAAACAAGCTGTGGAAAGCTCTAACTCTCAAATGTGGATTAATGCCATGAATGAGGAGATGAAATCTATGTATGACAATGATGTTTGGGATATTGTTCCGTTGCCTAAAGGCAAGAAACCCGTTGGTTGCAAATGGATATTTAAGACTAAGCGGGATTCTAAAAGCAATGTTGAAAACTACAAGGCACGTCTTGTTGTAAAAGGTTTCACACAGAAGGAAGGCATTGATTATAAAGAGACTTTCTCTCCAGTTTCATCGAAAGACTCTTTAAGGATTATATTGGCACTTGTAGCACATTATGATTTAGAACTTCATCAGATGGATGTAAAGACGACATTTCTCAATGGTGATATTGATGAAATGATCTATATGAAGCAGCCGGAAAACTTTGTATCAGGTGATGCAGGGTCTATGGTTTGCAGACTTAAGAAATCTATCTATGGGCTAAAACAAGCATCTCGACAATGGTATCATAAGTTTCACAAAGTTGTTAGCTCATTTGGTTTTGAGTCTAACATAGTAGATGAATGTATATACCTTAAGTTCTGTGGGAGTAAATTTATTTTCTTGGTTTTATATGTAGATGACATATTGCTCACAAGAATAATAAGAACATGTTGCATCAAACTAAGAATTTTTATTTAAGAACTTTGAAATGAAAGATCTTGTGATGATCATTTGTTCTGGATTGAAAGACTTAGAGATAGACCTCAAGGTATTCTAAGGATATCCCAGAGGAACTATATCGATAAGATTCTAACCAGATTTGGCATGCAAAACAGTAAACCAGGAGATACTCCTGTATCAAAAGGAGATAAGTTTAGTCTAAAACAATGTCCCCAAACCGACTTAGATAAAAACATCATGAAAGATATTCCATGCCTCTACCGTAGTAGGTAGCATCATGTATGCACAAGTATGCACGCGTCCGGATATTGCGTTCATTACTGGAATGCTAGGGAGATATTTAAGCAATCCAGGTATGGAACACTGGAAGGCAGCCAAGCGAGTGTTAAGATACCTAAAGAGAACTAGGGACTATATGCTCACGTATCGGAGATCGGAACAGCTCGAGGTCATTGGATATACCGATTCTGATTTTGGAGGATGTGTCGGCGATGAAGTCAACATCGATACATCTTTATGATGGCGGAGGTGCCGTGTCATGGAAGAGTGCTGCGATCATCGTAGCCTCCTCCACTATGGCAGCTGAATTTGTTGCATGCTTTGAAGCATCTAATCATGGCGTATGACTGAAGAACTTCGTCACAAGGCTGAAAATTGTGGATTCTATTCAGAAACCACTCAAATTATTATGTGACAACAATTCAGCAGTGTTATACGCAACCAACAACCAAAGTTCGTCAAAGTCGAAGTACATCGACATTAAGTTCTTGGTTGTAAAAGAAAGAGTGCAGAATAATGAATTATGTATAGAACGCATAGGTACAGACTCCATGATTGCGGATCCTCTCACTAAAGGATTACCACCCAAGCAGTTTCACGAACATGTTGCTCGTATGGGTGTTATATCTGTTTAGGATAGTTAGAAAATGTGGAAGTCTGAATATGTTTTAAGTTTCTTTGTAATGTAATTTACAAGGTGCATTCAGTTTCAGTTTCATTATTTCTCTCTTTAAAGTTTTAAGTTTTTTTTTGACCTCATACAGTAAAGTTAAGGTGACTCAATTAGAAATAGGCACGTCTAATCACACTTGCGTGTAATTTCTAAACTATATGTCCAAATCAGATTCATGTCATTCAGTTATGTTGGCAGCGTGATTTATGTCAGTTTAGTTGCGAATAAATGTGACAAATGCCGCTTAAGTCCTTTGTTAGCATAGTTGATGGACGGAATTGTTTAAGAGATACGATAAGTAAAGACAGAAAAGTTGCATGCAATAAAGTTAAGGATATATAATCAAAAGGTTGCACTTGTCCACGTGGGAGATTGTTGGATTTAGAGACGTCTAATTACAATAATTAAGTTGGACATACGTGCATTATGATTATGATATCAAATACTGTCGCAAGATTACATTTATATAATGATTAAAATATGTCAAACAATGTGATTAATTAAGTCATGGCATTATACGTATTTCAATAAGAATTTGGACACAAATACATATAGAATAATGTTAATCAATTATAATTGTTAATGGACCA
Source organism: Przewalskia tangutica (assembly GCA_029844215.1). Classification (NCBI taxonomy): domain Eukaryota; kingdom Viridiplantae; phylum Streptophyta; class Magnoliopsida; order Solanales; family Solanaceae; genus Przewalskia; species Przewalskia tangutica. The sequence goes on along the minus strand of CM056740.1, from coordinate 71,761,838 downwards.
ATTATAGTTGATTAAAATAATAGCAGTGATAAATTTAGGCTAAATAAGGAAATAGAATCTTTCTGGTTTATTCCTTTTTTATGACTTTCAACATTTATAGTCCTGCTAAGGGTTTACACTGCTATAAAAGGGCTGGGTCTCCATAACCTTGGACTCATGATTCTCCACAGTATTGCTCCATAAAAGACTAGACATTCTGCCTTCAATTTGTGAGACAGAAATAAGTAAGAGAGAGTTCAAGAGTTTTGGAAGGACTCACTAGCCAAGTAATTTGTCGGTTGAGCGTGCGAGCAAGTCAATCAAGTCATCTTCATCGATTCCTTTGATATTGCTTGGGAGGCAATAGACGGAAGGCCATAAAGATGGAAAGTAAGTAGTTTCCGCTGTGCTTATTTCATTCTTACATTGATCTAGGTTAAGGTTTTAAGTAAATTAGAAAAACCTGACATATGGAAGGATTTTCTCATTGTTTTCATGATTAGTGCTAACTCTTTCAGTATCTCAACTGCAGTTGAACTTACTTATTGACAAGTGTTAGTAAGTTGCTTCTTTAAGAACTCAGAAGCTTATAAACCAACGAATTCTTTTTGCGTTTTAGTTAGCTAAATGAACAATAATGGTTACTAACTTTGATAAAATATCAGCAGAATTATGAAGGGTTTATGAATTCAGATTAATTACCTGATCTTTTTTATTGATGATCTAGTTAGTGCCTCAATGCAACAGGCACAAATGTCCATCGACGCGCTGATCTTAAAGTGTTTTTCCCATGGATGTATTAAGTTGAAAAGGCCATGTGCTGGCCATTTAGCAAAGTTCTCCTAGCAGATAATTCCATGTTATATCAGTAAAATTTGAAATCATTTGGAGTTGATTTGGATCAATTTTGAAGCAAAAATGTATTGGTGACACAAATCCTGATGGATAGCCAGGATTTCAACCACAAATGCTGAAAAAATTCTTGCGATCCATCAAGATTTGAGCAGAAATTCTGACGAATCACCATAACTTGTTATTAAGAAAAGTCTTGGTAAATATCAAATAAGAAATCCTGACAAATCACCATAAGTCATCGTGACTGATAGAATATTTTCCTCAAAAGACTTCATTCCATTAGGTAAGAATATCTACATCTTTACACTAACTAGGAAGAATATAGAATAATCCTAAAAATATTCCTATACATTAAACTACTTACCATATAAGATGAGATACTACATTAATACAAGATGGATATCCAACTCTATATGTTTAGTGCGCTGATGATGTATTGGATTTCCAGAAAGATATATTGCACTAATGTTGTCACAGTAGACTATAGTAGCTTTCGAATTGATGAAGCTCAAAGAAAAGATTAGAATCCAGCATTTAATCGATACAACATCGGCAACGCGGTATTCGCCTTCAGACTGGAGCGCGATCGTGGGTTGCCGTTTGGAAGACCATGAAACTAAATTATCACCGAGGAATACACAATACCCAGATGTGGAGCGTCTGGTGTCCGGACAGCCTGCCCAGTCTGCATCTGTATAAGTGACAAGTTTGGAGATGCAAGATGGGTAAAGATGTAATCCATATTCCTGAGTGCCCTTAATGTAGCGTACAATCCGTTTGAGTGCCTGCATATGTTCTTCCATTGGATTATGCATGAATAGGCATACTTGTTGTACGGCATAGGTTATGTCTGGTCTGGTAAAGGTGAGATATTGCAACGCGCCTGCTAGACTGCGGTACAATGTTGGATCAGCAAAAGGTTTGCTAGAGATAGCACTTAATTTGGACTTTGTATCCACCGGTGTTGCTGAGGGTTTGCAAGAGGCCATTCCAGCCCGTTCCACGATCTCAGATGCATACTTCTTCTGAGAGAAAGAGCCCACCTGCATGTCTTGTCACAGCAATTCCTAGAAAGAAGTGCAATGGACCAAGATCCTTCATAGCAAATTCTGAACCAAGTCGAGACATGATATTCTTGCGAAGAGATTCTGAGGAAGCTGTCAGAATAATATCATCCACATACAATAGAAGATAAGCCGTATGATTACCCCGATGATAGATAAAAAGGGAATTATCGGACCGGCTGTGTGAAAACCCCATCTGTGATACAAAATCTGCAAACCGCTGATACCAGGCCCTGGGTGCTTGTTTGAGACCATACAAAGACTTGTTTAGCAGGCATACATGATTGGGATATTTTGGATCTCTGTACCCCAATGGTTGGTGCATGTAAACAGTCTCATTTAGGTGACCATGGAGAAATGCATTTTTAACATCCAACTGGTGGAGTGACCATCCTCTGGAGAGAGACAAGCTGAGCACTGTTCTGATAGTAGCTGGTTTGACTACTGGACTGAATGTCTCTCCACAATCGATGCCAACCTGCTGCGTCTTCCCATCACCTACAAGACGGGCCTTATGCCGCTCAAAAGAACCATCAGATTTTTCTTTATGAGTAAAAATCCACATAGACCGAATGATGTTAGCATTAGATGGACGGGGCACTAAATCCCATGTCCTATTTTTAATAAGAGCTTGATATTCATCATCCATGGCCATTTTCCAATTTGGGTCTTTCAGAGCAGACACAGGGTTACATGGTAATGGTGATTTGGAAATTTGGCGGGCGTCAGATTTAGTGTTGGGTTTGACAATACCATGTTGACTACGGGTGACTGGACGTGTTGTCGGGCCAGTGGACTGGACGCCACTGGCCAAATGTGGTATTTGTAAAGCTGGGACTGGATCAGGGGCTTGAGTTGCATTAAGGGTAGGTGTCAAAGCACATGAGCCCGAATGTGTACCAGTATCCAGGACAGTGGGTTGGGCACCATTTGGTAAGGACACGAGTAATGGATTAAGAGAATTTTGTCCATTTGCAGTAGCAGTGACCGAACTATGAGACAATGGTTGGGTAAAAATTGGGTGTATTCCAGCATCCAAAAACTCATAAGTGGGAGATTGTGACTCATTGATTTTTCTAAATGGGAATTGAGTTTCATCAAATATAACATGACGACTAATAAAAATCCTATTGGAGGATAGGTCATAACATTTGTATCCCCGATGATGGGATGGGTATCCCAAAAAAATGCAAGGAGTAGATCTCGGTTGTAATTTATGGATGGTGGTGGATGAAAATAATGGAAAACACAAGCACCCAAAAACCCGGAGATGAGAGTATGTCGGTTTTCGAAGGTATAGTAATTGAAGGGGTGTTTGGTGTGATGTATGTTTGTTTGGTAGTATATTCAACAAATAAGTAGCCACCTGAAGTGCATGATGGCAAAAGTTAGGGGGAAGTGAGGCATGAGCAAGGGATGTCCTGACAATATTATTTATGGTTCGTATTTTGCGTTCCTTTGTCCATTACGAGAAGATGTGTGGGGCATGAAAACAAAAATTCAAACCATTTATTTTGCAAAAATCCTGAATTGTCTATTATCAAACTCCGCCTGCGTTATCACATCGATGTTTTGATATCCCTTTCAAATTGTTTTTGGATGAAAGCTCTAAAACTAAGGAATGTAGAAAACACTTGTGATTTTTTTGATATGGGAAATGTCCACAAGAATTTAGAGTAATCATCTAAAACAAGCAAATAATATCGATGCCCTGAAGAGCTCAAAACTGGGGATGTCCAAATATCACAATGTATAGTCTCAAATGGCAAATAGGTGCAATTAGAAGAAGACTCAAAAGGTAGTTGAATATGCTTACCCAAAGGACACGACTGACACTTATTAAGAGTTCGTGTACATGAAATTTAATTATTGCGTTTGAGAGAGTTTAAAACAGACTCTCCCGGATGTCCCAAGCGTTCATGCCATAAATTGGAACTAAAAACAGCAAAATTAAAATGTTTCTTGTCCGGTTGTAGTAGTGAAGTAACTGGATAAAGTTCTCCCTGGCTATCACATCTCATTAGCCGTGCTCGCATCGAAAATCACACACAAAAAACCAAAAGGATCAAAAGCTACGGTAACCCGCTTATCCAAGTAAACTTCGAGCGGAGATTAGGTTTTGATTAATTGTGGTGCATGAATAACATTTTTCAAGGCTAATGGTGGATTTGGTTTGGACAATTTAGTGGAACCATAACCTTCTATTGGAATGGAATAGCCATTTCCGACAGTTATACCATTTGATTTGCTCAAATTAAAATAGACGTTGCGACTGCACCCGAGTCCATATACCAATTCGGTATGCGTGGATTCAACCCAGCGCGCATGGCATGTTCAATTTCGCCGATCGCCCACTCAAAGTGGGCCTCGTTCACGCTGAGGCCCAAAACTCGTTGGCCATCGGCTGCTTCTTTGCCTCATCGCTGGCCGCTTCTTTGCTCAGCTTTCTTGGCCATCTTTGGCCGCTTCTTGCCATTCTTGGTGCCTAAACAGCTTATTCTTTGCTGGCTGTTAAATTTGGGCAAAGATCTTCTTGGTGTGGGTCGATTTCTTTGGAAATTGGGCTGTGATTTGTAGTAGGAGTAAGGACAAGCCTAAGTCCATTGTGGCGAGCCACCGCTGCTTCTTCTTGCCATCGCTACTGCCGGGGCCGCCGCGCCGCCAGCCGTCGGAGCCGCCGAAACCACCGCCGGAATTCCCACCGCCGCCGGAATTACGATGATTCCCGTTTTTGTTGCGGTTTCCACCTTTTTTATTTCCATGCCGTCCTTTTTGACCCCGGTTATTTCCACCTGTTGGGCAAAGGAATATACTGAAGCAAGGCTTGCACCCGGATTGACAATCGCGTGCGCACCTTTTAGTAAAGACTGTAAGTTTTTCTTTTATGTCTTTGCAGATTTGAATTATCGCATAATCATACCAGAAACGTTTGTTGGAGCATAATCATAGCCAGGATTTCAACCATAAATATTGAAAAAATTCTTGCGATCCATCAAGATTTGAGCAGAAATTCTGACGAATCGCCATAACTTGTTATTAAGAAAAGTCTTGGTAAATATCAAATAAGAAATCCTGACAAATCACCATAAGTCATCGTGACAACCGCCAGAAATGTACTTCCAATTTTGACGTGGAGGCTATTTTCCCATTGCTGCCTTAGTTTGTGGCAATTGAATTAAATATACATATTTAACTCATCGAACTCATTTAACCAAATTCATATATTATACTCAATCAAATATGATCCGGTTAAAAAGTGGCAATTGAATTAAATAATACTTTCTATTAAGCCACTTTTTCAAATCTAAGATTCTTTTATCGTAATTTAAATATAGTATCTTTCAATTTAAATAATAAAATTTAAGTAATTTTATCTTTCTATTCAAATTCAAATATTTTTAAATATCATATTTTTTTCCAAAACCCTGTTACCCGTTTAATCTGATAGATATTTGTTAAAAAGATTGTTGAAATTACACACAAAATTTGGCAGTTTTTACTATAATTACTGTAGCCTATAGATTCAGAAAAAAAAAGTACCTACTATTGGGGTAAACACATAAGTATAATTACTGTACGCTTGGAAACGAAAGAAGAAGAAACAAAGTAACTATCTCGTAAAAAAATATTATATCTAATAAAAAATTATGTTAAAAAGAAACGGGTTAGCGAATTTGGATTTAAAAAGTGAGTGGATTAATTTTTTAAATTAAATAATATATGCGGCCAATCATAATAAGTCACGTGAAATAAAACACGGATCATATTTGATTAGGTATAAATAATAGGTCTATTATTTTTAAAAAAAAACTTTGAGATGGCATGTCAATTAGGAGAGGGCTTTTGAGGTGTTTAGTATATTTTGAGGAAAATTGTGATAGTTGAGTGACTTTGTTTTTCTAAAAGAAACAAAAATGATATTTGGAGGCAATTTTCCAAACTTGAATGATCATCTAGCGAATTAATTCTTCACCCGCTCCTCTATGCTTTTGTATACCATGCTTTGGCTGCAAGAGTATGTACTCGTGATGTGCATCTAACCACACATTACAAGCTACACTTTTATATTAACAAAAAAAAAAGCATTTTCACGCGCTTCTTTTTGATGAGGTGGTTATCATGGCCGTCTTTGGGCACGTGCGAGCTGTGCTATCACACACGGGGCCCCTTTTCATTTTTTATTAAATATCATTAGCCAGAATTTACTGTAAATACTCATAATTCGCAGGTTTTAGTCCAATTAAAGTAGGGATTTATTAATTTGAAGTTGTATTGGTTGTTATTTACAATTTAAAATAATTTCTAATTATTGAAATCATATATTTACTTATATTAAGGGTTCACTTTTACGAATTAGAACAGATCTCCAAAATGTTTGAGAAGGTCTTGATCGTTATTGTTAGGTCCCGTGGGCTACAGATTAGTAAAATGTAAGATTAAAATCGCAAACTAGAACAACAAGAACAGTCACTGGATGTTGCCTTCAATGTTGGGTCAACATTTTGGGCAACATTACAATAAAACAGAATAAACCTTGTAGAGTATGTGCAGCGGATAAAGTAAAGAGACACAAGGTTTATATTTTCAAGGGTATATATAAATATATCCCTTGATGGTCAATGACCAAAAGAATTGTATAAATTATATACAATTACAAAGAATTTCTTTTTACAAATTGAGCGTTACAAACGAAAAAGAAATTACAAACAAAATGAAGTCGCAGATGACTTCGCCTAAAGTTACAAAGTCTAAAAGATAAAAGACAACATCTTCATTACAATTGATTGAACAATAAACTTAATCTAGAATAAAGATAGCAATTGTAATGTGGACAAGATGTTGTTAAAACAACTTTAGGCTGAAATGTAGATTCAGTTTCCTAAGATAAAATCCGAGAGCTCTCTTGAAAATTCTTCTTCTTTTTAATCTGAATAATCTGGATGTTCGATACACTGAAGTTCCCATCTATTTATAGGGTGAAACTTTCCTTGAAATCCTCACTGATGGTTGCGGAGGTTGAGCAAAAGATGGCAGCAGCTTGGACCGAGTCTTCCTCCTGGAAATCCTCAACGATCTGGACTTGGTCATTCGATGTTTTCTCTTCACGCTTTGACTGCGTCTTTCACCACGTTTTAAACAGAGCAATCTAGTAAGCTTGCCTAGGTCATTTTAACTTGCAGTAACATCAACTGCTTAGGTCGAAAAAATAGGCAAAACAGTTACATAGATGTTGGCAGAAATGTTGTCGCAACATCGCAGACAACATTCTTGTCTACACAAGAGATGTTCTTGTCACGACCCGACCCCGGGCCCGCGACTGGTGCCCTACCTGGGCACCCTTACAGGTATACATCAGAGATAATCAGCGGAACATACATGAAACTTATAAAATAAATCAACCAAAATTAAAAAAAAAAAACAGGTTAGCCGATAAGGCTACCTCCATGGACGTATATACATACATAATCAAACGCTGTTACATCCTTCTTCTGTACAAATCGACCCACAAGATATGACTACAGACCTCTAAGAGTTTTAACATAACAACTCTGACGGGACAGGGCCCCGCCATACCCCTGAATATACATAAATCTACAACCTCAGGGAAACCGTACCAAAAGATAAGCCTCCGAAGTAAATGGAGCTTTTTTCCAAAACTGAACCGAGATCCTAAGAGCAAGGATCACCAACCTGTGTACCTAATACCTGCGGGCATGAACGCAGCCCCCCGAAGGGGGTCAGTACAACAGGTACCGAATATGGAACGGAAATAAGGTACAGTAAACAAATCATAATTGTACAAAAGAATGACAGAGGCAAGTATATAAACAAAATAAATACCAGATCCTACCGTGTCATTACAATCTCGTAAACTTAATCGCACTTTATTATCTTTTCCCATTTTTCAATAAAAGTTATAGTCAACTTCGTACGTACATACTTAGGAAAAATCATCGAGTTCATAAACATATAACTTACGTATATTGCATAACATAATCCGGCCCTTTATGGAGGGACGCCTCATTTTGGAGTTAAATTTGATTATCCATACGTGATAATGTAACCCGGCCCATTTGCGGGACACGGCGAATTCATAAGAATCTTCCCACGAAGGTATACTGCCCGGCCCATCCTGGGATGCGATAAAGTCATATAGTCTGCCCATAAAGGTATACTGCCCGGCCCATTCCTGGGATGCGATAATGTCATATAGTATGCCCATAAAGGTATACTGCCCGGCCCATTCCTGGGACGCGATAAAATCATCTTTACATAACATTTTAAATCATCTTTCCTTTCTTCTTAAGTCGTTATAAAAACTTCTCATAAAGCTATTATAACAACCTTTCACTTTAGAGAACTTAAGGCACTTTTATTCCTTATTACTTTAGGGAAAATTAAACCCAAAAGTACTACGTACATACATACTTAAAAAGAATCTTAAAACTCCTTCTCTTTTTAAATCAATAAACTTCTTCTTTTGAAAACTCAAGTTACATTCTCTTTTGAAATCAAGCCTCTTAACTTTTGAAATAATTCATGGCAACCAAATTTTTTAAATCAAATCATTCCTTTCTTTAAGAGTCAAGTCTCATAACTTGAAAAGTAAAGTCTCATAACATTTTTAGAAATCAAGGTTCATAGTCTTAAAACTTCATAACATAAACTCTTTTAATTTAAGTAACATATACTTTTATGAGTTGTGAATAGGTTATACTCGTTTATAACGATCTTATTAAAGCAACCATGATCGTGAAAATGTAATACAATTTTGTCTTATCTTAGTTTCTATGCAGATGGAGAATTCTACTCATTTTAATATAATTGATTGTCGATACATTATCTTTTATTAACGCTGCAGTGGCTTGTTCGATACTTATTCTCATTCGTGCAGTAAACTAGCAAAGTCAACTCGACTCCAATTACTTCCTAACAACTCTTACCAACATCCCCCATAAGACTTGGTAAGAACTTAGGATAACTTAGACATAACTTTTACATAGAGTAAATCAACATACATACCTCTTAACTTCTAAGAGTAGAAAGAATCATGAAATAACACCACATGTATATTTCATACATAGAATCATGCCAAAAGGAGGAAGAGGTTCACATACCTCGCGACGATTATCGACTAGTAGCAAAATGCTCCAAAGTACTATAATCTTGCTAGCTTTTCCACCCTTCAAGTAGAATACGCTACTCGTAGTACTTCAACCTATAATGGCCATAATACGTCTATTAACCTCTAGCTTCAAACGTTGACATGTCCAGCAGATCATCAAAAATCACATTGACAGACTCCTGAATGGTCTTTGTCCGAAGGTTGTATATCCGGTAAGCATGGCTATTCTGAGAGTAGCTGACAAATATCCCCTTATCGCTTTTGGAGTCGAGTTTATCCTTGTCATTAAGAATATATCACACACACCCAAAGACATGAAAATACCTCACTGTAGGTTTTTTTCCATTTAACAGTTCATAGGGTGTCATCTTGGTCCCTAGCCTAAGATAGACTCTATTACTTATGTGGCATGTTGTATTCAAGGCTTCTGCCCAAAACCTCTTTGATAAATGCTTAGAACTCAACATTACTCTTGTCATTTCCTGTAAAGTTCTGTTCTTTCTCTCGGCAATCTCATTTTATTGAGGTGTTTTTTGTGCCGAAAATTCATGAAATATGTCTTTCTTTTCACAGAATTTTGCAAAGGTTTGATTTTCAAATTCATTTCCATGATCAGATATTATTCTAAAAATTGAAGAACAAAACAGATTCCTAATTCTAGAGTAAAGTGTTTTAAACATCTCAAAGGTTTGTGATTTTTCCTTTAAAAATATATTCAAGTAAATCTGGAAAAATCATCAACAATCACATAAGAGTATCTCATTCCTCCTAGACAATTGTTAGGTGTATTTTGTATACGTTTTTTAAGTCATTTTTAGTTAGTATTTTTCCCATTTTCGTTTAAATAAGTGTCATGTTAGAGTCATTTTTCTTTCTTTTGAGTCATAGCGGTTCAAAAAGGCAAAATGACGAAAAGGAGCGAAAATTGGGCATAAAAGGAGGGTCTCGAGGCAAAAGGTAAAAAATTGGAGATTCTGACGAAAGCAAGCAGCTCCGCGGCGCCATTCAGCAGGGCTTTGGCGCCATTTAATCAGAGAGTCCGCAAGAGTTTCAGCACCGTGGCGCCATAATGCAGGGTCGCGGCGCCAAGGCGAGTTTTTCCAGATCCGAAGTGAAATTGGTCAGGGGCAGAAGGGTCCAGAGCACACGATTTTTGCAGCATATTTAAGCCCTTGGGACAGATTTTGGGATATACCTCATACCTCATAACATATTCCAGAACACAACTCTTGGAGGCTACAAGATTGGAGACCTAGTTCTAAGTATTTTCTTTTCTTTTCTCTATTTTAATTCAGTTCATGTTTGGATTTGGATTAGTTCTTAGCATGTCTATGGCTAGGAGCTAAACACTTTATTAGGATTTTCCTATTGAATCTCTTGAAACTCTTATTCATGAATCAATGCATTAGTTTGATTTCTTCTTCACTTGATTAAGATTTATTCAATATTGGTATAAATGTTTGATAGTTAACTGATCACTATAATCTATATGATTTCGAATTAAGAACCGAGAGGAGAGATTTGGATATGTTGTAATTGAATAGACATAGGTTAAAATCATAGATGAAAGTACCCTGATACTTGTGTAACATTATATGTTATTGTTCTTAATCCTCCTATGTGGTAAAACCTATCATAGAAATATAGAAGGTTTCTGCACTGGGATTGAGTGATTATATATCCTAACCGGAATATAAGACAGTCTAGTTAACCTGTTATCTTAACGTAGAAGAAGAAGTCAATCTTATTGCATTAAGGATTGAAAAGAGAGGATAGTCGAGGATATTAGAAGCCCTACTTCCATCATAACTGATTACACCAAAGTAATTTAGTTTAATTCTCGCAATTACTCTAGTAGTTTTTAGATAAAAATCAAATCAACTTATCGTTAGCTGAATAGATAACATAGAGTAGATGTTCGGTAATTGAAAACCAGTCTTTGTGGATGATATTCGGTCTTACCAGACTATATTACTTATAATGATACGTACACTTGCGTGAGCAATTAGAAATCGGCTAACAACTATCTACCTCAATTGGACCCATAAGATCCATATGCAATAATTGAAAACAATGAGACGTACCTGAATGTTGTCCATCATGTTGGACAACATTATGAGAGCCTTGGGTCTGTTTTCCCTTCAAACAATTTTCACACATTGTTTTATATTTTGTATCCAGTCTGGGAATGCCTTTGACAGCTTCAAACGAGATTAGTTTCTCCAAGGTGTCGTAGTTGATATGTCCCAACTTCTGATGCCAAAGTGTCAAGTCACCTACCTTTGCGGAGTTGCAAACTCCTCTCTACCTACTAGATAGCAGTTATCTCCGGTTCGGATTCCTGACATGACACACTTGTTTGCAAAATCTGTAACTTTGCATCCAAGTTTGTTGAATTTCACCTCTAGATCGTCATCACATAGTTGGCTTATGCTAAGGAGATTAGCAACTAAACCTTCTACATGAAGCACATTCTTTAAGGCTGGTACATTTGGAACATTAAGAGTTCATCTATCAATAATCTTACTCTTACTTCCTCCTTCAAAGGTCACGTACCCTCCATTGAATGCTCCATACTCCTTCAAGAGACATTTAGTACCTGTCATATGACATGAGCAGCCACTATCGAAGTATCAAGAACTTGTAATGTTAGTACGCAAAGCAGTTATGCACACATTACATTTCAGATTTAGTTTGGGTACTCACTCATTTTCAAACCTTTTCTTCTTTCTGCTTTCAGGCTTGTTGCTTTGAATGTTGTCACTAATGTTGGGCAACATTGGTGACAACACTTTAGGCAATAGGCTGAGTGCTGAATTTTGAAGCTTGTGCAGTAGGGCATAAGATGTCCTAACTTTTTACAGAAGATACATACAACTTCGATCCAATCATAGTGCTCTGAGAGTTACTCGCTTTTTCTTTGACAAATTTAGTCTTCTCAGATTGACTATGGATCCTGGAAGTATTGGTTTTCCTAGGGAATTGGTACCCAAGCCCAGTTCTTGTGGGATTGTTGAAGTTCAGTATTTCATCCAGTTTGGAGGTTCTCATGTTTAGCCTTTGAAACGTGGTCTCAGCTGTGTTCAATCGTGCACGAATCCTACCAAGCTCAAGATCCTACTTGGTAAGTGTCACCTCTAATAGGTTGATTGTGCCTTTAAAATTGTCGTTCTCAAGAGCCAATGATTTTGCTTTTTAGTCTAGTTGCTCAGATGTAGTGATTAAGGCTTTACAAAAAAATTGTAATTCCTTTATCATTTCGTCTTTGGAGACAACTAGATCCAAATTTGCAGCCTCTGTTGAAGAAATAAAGCCACTAAAACAATTTACATCAGAATAATCAAAGTATACATACCTCTCTGATGGTGCAGACATTCCAAATATGGAGTCCGATGTTGTACCTGATGTTGTGGCAACATCGTCAACAACATCTTCATCGTCGAATAGTGAATGTTCAAACATGGCTGCAAGCTTTGCATGTGGTTGTTCTTCTTCTTGATCACCTTCTTCCTCTTCGTTCTCATCATCACTGAGGGTTACCCACATGACCTTACCAATTTTCCTAAGGGTGTTTGTACACTCATTAGTGTAGTGTCCCCAACCGGAGCATGCATGACATTGCAAGTTGTTTGGGACTAAAATTGGTACCATCAGAATTGGATTTCCTCAGTGGATTGCGGTTTCTATGCTCAGAAGTTGACCTATTTGGCTGCTTATTGAAGAGATGGTTCTGATGCTTATTATAATTGGCTTTGTTAAGGTCAATGTTGATCTTTATCACCATCGAATTGAATCTACGAGTGAGTAAGGCAACAGTTGCACCGCCTCCCAGTTCCTCCAGGTTTTCTTCCTCGTTTTCCATTTCAGATTTCGAGGTTTGTCCTTGGAGTGCCAAAGTCTTGTCTTTATATAGATATCTTTGGCTTTTCATGTTCATCTCATATGTTTGAAAGATGGTCATTAAAGCGTGAAGATCAATAGTAGCAAGATTATGGGCATCTTCAATAGCACAAATCTTAGTATTAAATTTTTCAGGAAGAGATCTGAGAACTTTATCCACAAGTTGTGTGTTGGTTAATGGTGATCCAAGCACTTGACATTGATTAGCAATGTCAATCAACTTTTCAAAATAGGATTTTATGTCGTCAGACTCCTCCATCCTTAAGCGTTCATATTGACTCAAGATCATGCGAAGTTTTGTACGTCGAACACTTAAGGTTCCCTCACAATGGGTTTGTAAGGTTTTTCAAGCATCTTTGGCCGTTGTACAATTCTGGATAAGCTTAAACATATAGATATCTATCCATCCAAAAATCGCATTTAGGGCCTTTTCGTTAAAGCTTGTCGAGTTGATTTCTTCGTGGGTCCATTCAGACTCGGGTTTAGTGAGTACATCACCATCCTCGTCTGCTGGGTACTTTGGGATTACATAGCCTTCGGAAACTGATCTCCAAGCTCGAACATCAATGGATTTGATGTGCGAACGTAGTCGAATTTTCCAATAGGCGTAGTTAGGTCCGTCAAGTATTGGAAGTCTACCAACGTTTTGTAAAGCTGAGTCCATAGCCGTAATATTCAGAATCAAACACTTATTGTATCAAGTGAAGGCTCTGATACAACTTGTAGGATCCCGTGGTCTACGGATTAGTAAAATGTAAGATTAAAATCGCAAACTAGAACAACAAGAACAGTCACTGGATGTTGCCTTCAATGTTGGGTCAACATTACAATAAAACAGAATAAACCTTGTAGATTATGTGCAGCGGAAAAAGTAAAGAGACACAAGGTTTATATTTTCAAGGGTATATATAAATATATTCCTTGATGGTCAATGACCAAAAGAATTGTATAAATTATATACAATTACAAAGAATTTCTTTTTACAAATTGAGTGTTACAAACGAAAAAGAAATTACAAACAAAATGAAGTCGCAGATGACTTCGCCTAAAGTTACAAAGTCTAAAAGATAAAAAACAACATCTCCATTACAATTGATTGAACAATAAGTTTAATCTAAAATAAAAATAGCAATTGTAATGTGGACAAGATGTTGTTAAAACAACTTTAGGCTGAAATGTTGATTCAGTTTCCTAAGATAAAATCTGAGAGCTCTCTTGAAAATTCTTCTTCTTTTTAATCTGAATAATCTGGATGTTCGATACACTGAAGTTCCCATCTATTTATAGGGTGGAACTTCCCTTGAAATCCTCACTGATGGTTGCGAAGGTTGAGCAAAAGATAGCAGCAGCTTGGACCGAGTCTTCCTCCTGAAAATCTTCAACGATCTGGACTTGGTCATTCGTTGTTTTCTCTTCACGCTTTGACTGCGTCTTTCACCACGTTTTAAACAGAGCAATCTAGTAAGCTTGCCTAGGTCATTTTAACTTACAGTAACATCAACTGCTTAGGCCGAAAAAATAGGCAAAACAGTTACATAGATGTTGGCAGAAATGTTGTCGCAACATCGCAGGCAACATTCTTGTCTACACAAGAGATGTTGTCCTGAGAAATTTCAGATGTTGCCACAACATTCATCCAACATCAACAGTTATCAATTCAATATATTTTAGCCTGCTATGAAATGAAACATACAGTTTTTCAAAATCTAGAAAGGTAGAAAAGGTAAAATAAAGATGTTGATGGATGTTAAGCAAAGCAGCGCTTGTCTTTATATGTCAAGCAAAGACTAATGTAAATAACATCTCAATAACTCATGTTTCATAGTTAGTTACAGAAGAAACAGCAGAAATTGGAAAAGAACAACCAAACTAACATGTAACTACCAAGTCAGTCAGCTTCAACATATAAACAAACTCTGCTAAGAGAGAGAAAAAACAGAAGACAATCCTAAGGGAGTGAAAAAAGGAGCAATCTTGAAAAGGGAAAAACTCTTTGAGACACCTTCCTCTCAATATGCTCTAATTCACCACACACAAATAGTAACTGCAACGTTCGTTATAGTACACATCGAATTGTTTCAGGTAAAGTTCCAGATATCGGCACAGCAGAATTTTGGCAATCATTTATTAGAGCAGTCCTTCCACCGGATATATTCTGAATCTGATTATTCAGACCGACTTCACTTGCACTCGCCAAGTGCAAAAGCTGAACAAGGGACGAAAAAATCTCGTGCCTTGTTACTAGCCTGTTTCCCTCAGCCTCAACAACAAAGTGCGCCCACATCTTTGTCTCACGAGACTCCATCACTCCCTTCAATATGTTCAAGCCAAAGCCTCGGATTATATCTACAATCTCCAGAAAGAAACCTTGTTCCTTGCAGAGTATCTGAGCAAAAGAGTACACATAGTACAAGGTTAATCATATGTTATATAAAGGTTCTACCAAGACTCGGTTAAATGACTAGGTAGGTAACAAATGAACAATTACTTACTTCTATAAGCATTTGACCAGGAGTACTAAGGTCCTCAACTATTAGTGGACAGACCATTGTTTGATCGCCAATTTCACATGCCCATGTAACTCCATTTCCATTAGACTTGGAGTTTAGCCGAATTTTGGAATCCTGTTGGTCAATAAACATGTTAATTAGCATGAGAAAAAGGCATGTCTATCTTTTAAACTGCTCAAAGATATCCAAATAAATCATAGTGATTGATTATTACCTTCAAACTTGCAGTCTTTTTGAGTCCTTCAGCATGTTTAGTGACACCTTGCAAGAAAAGCAAGTGCTTTACAGCTCTGTGTAATAAGCGATCAATGCTCATCTGTCAAAGAAACAACCGAAACATGAGTTCTTCTTCGTAGAATAATTAAGAGCAAAAGTGCTTATTTTTCTGGCCAAGCTTTTGGAAAGTCAAAAGTGCTTATTTTTCTTCAAAAAATGCTTATTTTAGAAAGTTGAGGTGTTTGGCCAAGCTTTTAAGGAAAAAAAATTAAGTGTTTTTCAGCAACTAAAAATAGCGGGTTTTCCCAAGAAACACTTCTGGAACCTTAGCCAAGCATAAATTACTGTTTTAATATTGGCAAAAGTGTTTTTCAAATTGATTACCGAAACACGAACTCTACTCTCCAAAAGTACTTTTCCAAAAAGCACTTTTCAAAATAAATATATTTTAGAAGCTTGATCAAACATGCTATTAGTCCATTAAGCAAAACATAGAGAGTTTGGAGACAATACCTTCTCGCCATTAGGGATGAGCCCTCGCAACTCTGAAAGACGTTCATAGATCAGCTGTCTATCTTTAGGAATAGGCCGAGTCCCTGGTTTAGCCTTTTTCTTCCTGGTAGGCTTTGAGGATTTTTCATTGTCTTTGGTGCTGCATCTGTCTCCAATTGATGTACTCGCATCCAATTTTGTGACGACCTCACTCTTGGCTTCAAGGTTGCTTGTCCTGTCTAGACTACATTCAGGCAGCACCAACTGTGTATTCTTATTAAAGCTAGAAAAACCAAGGGGCTTTGGCAGATAATTGCATCCTGAAGAACTTCCAATTCTTCTTCTCTTATTTGTTCCTGACAACTGATCGTCGGAAACAGATCCAGCAAATGAACAAGAGCGGCTAAAGGCGCCACCATCCAGAAACTGGTCTAGTCCCAGCTTGGAAAATAACCTGTTATCTGGCCTAGATCTGAGTTCACTAGCTTTACTATAGGTCCATCCAAAGTTGGAAGAACTTAATTTTTCAACAGTGTTGAAGGCATTTGTGATGGAACTTTGGATTGAAACAGAAGCATGGGTGTCTGGATTAAACCTAAGCTGTTCATTTAGACCAGCAGAGGCTGAGATGACTCCCGTTGTATCGAATAGGTTATCATTGATAATACTAACTGCCCCGTCATTCCTCTGGTTGACGGGACATTGAGTTTTATATCCATTTAGAGGGTCAGCTATACTGGTCATATCCTCATTAGCAAACACTCCAAATCCACCTAAGGAACCGAATGTTGTGCACTCATGAAAGCTTTGAGTTGCATCTGCACTATATTCAAAATGGTTTGGCCACGTGGGAAGGACTGAATCAAAATCTTGTATGCTCATATCTGATGGTAGATCTCCCCAGGTTGATGTCAGACAGGAATCCTGGAAGCCGGTAAAAAAACCAGTAGATGGGAACATTGGTTGCTGTAGTTGAGTATCAAATTGACTGCTCCAATTATTGAACTGGATTTCAGTCAAAGATGATGTAGCTGCATCAGAAGTCATAATCTGATTTTCCGCGTTGCATGTTACCGATTGAATGAGATCTTCTATAAAACAAGATTCCTTCATAAAGTTTTCGTTGTTTGCAGTTGGAAAAACATTGGAATTGACAAAATGCAGATTCTCGCAGATTGATGAAGGCGATGATCCTCCTATCCTCTGGAAAAAATTTCTTGCTTGATCCACAAAACACGTCCTCTCTGGAAGCTGCAGAAAACATAGATAATTAAGTAGAAATATACAGATTGTTTGTACAAAAAGAACAGGAATTAGCGACGGACAAACTCTGTAGCTAAGCAGCAAAATCCATTCAAATCCTAATTGTCAGAAATTTTTGTTAGCTGGGAGCAATTTAGTTTGTAAGCAATCAAAATCTGATGATTTGATCTACAGCCACACGAATGAACAGGATTAGGAACCATTCAAGTTAAGAAAATATTAAGTTAAGGTTCCAAAATTTGATTAAATTAGCATAGATCAGTGACCATGCCCCTAATGACTACCTTCTTCCGCTAATAATAGAAGTTAATGCTGCAACAATATATTGTAGTTTTCTAATTCCTTTCCCTTCACAATGACTATCAAATTATTGAAAGAATATCCCCAACAAGTTGATTGTGTAATATACTCGGGTTATGGAATATAGACATTACTACTATACTAACCTTATTAGTAGAACCAAATTGCAGAACACCAAGTGGTTCAATTGAGATTACAGCAATTGTCTGCAAAATAACAAGAAAATAATTTGTTATTAGAGTGAAACCAACATAGGTGCTACAATTGAAATAGGCAAAAATAAAAAGTACCTTGATCCCAGTAGAATATTGTTGCTCAAACTCATTATCATCCTACAAAATTAGTAAAAAGTCTCATTAATCCACAACTTTCCTAAAGAGAAAGTTGAAACAAGTCTAAATTTGGAAAGCAAGAAAACAAATTATTACCAAGAATAAGTTGGAATTATTAGATGATCCAATAGGGATCTGTTTTTCATTATTAGCATCTGAAAACATCCATTTGTGCTTCTTAGTAAATGCTGCTTGGCCAATTATCCTGTAAAATATCATATCCTCAACATTATGATTATAAAAAAAATTGTTAAATTAATTTTTTGTTAAGAAAGATTTAATATTGCAGCATACCCTCCACCAAGAATATGGACTTGCAGAAGCATTTCATCAATCACATATCCCATTTGTTCCTCATAATATGCATCTTGTAATGTTAATAATCTGTCATGCAAAAGATTTCAGTAAAAAAATCAAAATGAAAGTTTTTTTTTCTCTTATAAGTAATATTTTTAAGAACATCAAATAGAAATAAAAATAGCAACCATATTCATGAGAAGTCACAATACACCAATTATGTGACAAAAAAGCATACTCTTTTTGCCTTCAAGACTTTTTTCTTCCTTCTTAACAAATGAACAAGGACAAGAAAAAAGAATATGGCCAAAAAATAAAAGTTGCAAGTCACAAGCAAGGCATGAAAATCAAAATTTGCACAAAAAAGATATAAACTACCCCTTTGAAAGAAAAGAACTTTTAAGTCCTTTAGAGGGGTAAGAGTGAGGAAAAAAGGACCTTCATTACAATATTTTTAAAACTACAGAAAGAAAAAATCAAAAGAAGTACAACAACAATAATATCCCAGTGAAATTTCACAACGTATGATATGGAGGTAAAGAGGTTGTTTCCGTAGACCCTCGTCAAAAAAATGTTGAGGAAAAAAAAGACTTACAAAGAATTTCTCTGATCAAATCCCCAGAGAACTCCATAAGACCATCCATAACTTCGACAGAGGCTCTTAAGTGTCTCTTTTGCCACAGTATCACACATTTCACTTTTTTTTTAAAATAACCAATAATGCAACTTTGCAATAAACAAATCTTGGGTTTTATTTCCCACTGTTTAAACAACTAAGATCAAACTGATAATAATAGTAACACTTCAAAAAAAAATGTTTTCAGCTTGGAGGAGAGTTTTGGTGGGACTTATATGAGATAGAAGATAGTTGGGGTGTTGTTATGTATTGTTTAAAGATAACTAAAAATGGAGATTGAAGAGATGAGAGAGTGGTGAGGTGGTTGAGTAAATATAAAGACTTATATGCTTTTTTATTCTTGTCTTCTCTATTATAGGAAGATTTTTGTTTATTTTCTTTCTTTTTATAACAAGTTCGGAAAAAGTTTATCTACTTTATGAGGTAAAATTTACGTACACTTTAAACACATCACGTCTCTCTAATGACATTACACTGAATATGTTATTGTATAACAAAAATTATGAAAAAGTCAAAAATATCCCTAGTATATTGAAAATAACTTAAATTTGTCCTTTTTCTTATCTATAGAATCTAAGTTGTACTTAACATGAATGTTCGAGTCAAAATATTCATCCATCACCAGTTGGATCCCAATTTCCCTTCATGCTAAATTTTGAATTAAAAATAACTATTTTGGAAATGACACATGTTAGGCTTTCAAAATGTTCCTCTGTGACAATATTTCAGTGTTACATGGGAAGCAATAGAAGCTTACTTGTACCAGGTCTAAGTAATTTAAGTTGAAAAAAGTATTTGAATAATTGTGTTTAGACATGAAAATAGAGTTTGAAGTTTGTGAATGATATTTGCACCATTGTAAATAGAGTTTGAAGTTTCATTCATAAAACTGGTGCAAATGCAGAAATGTATTTAATGGTAGATTCTTTAGTTATGACTTATGTGTAAATCATAAATTACATTAATATGGTTATCTTCTAAAACCTAAATAAAATCATCAGGTGCATGTATGAACTATGAACAAAATCGTATCAATTTACCATGTTTAATACGAATAAATATTAATTAATTATAATTATATGATAAATCTTATAAAATACAACAACAACAACATATCCAGTGAGATCCCACAAAATGGGGTCTGGAGAGGGTAGAATGTACACAGACCTGGTAGGTAGAGCGGAGCGGCGATTTCCGGCCGCTCTACATTTCTAATTTTCCCATTAACATATTTCACAGGCTACTTAAGTAAAATACCTAACAAAAAAAATATAGCCAATTATGCAATGAATGTTAAAGTTTTTTACTCTATCATCTGAATGATGTATGTATAGTGGTGTTTTTATTAGTCAACTAAAGAAGTGTACACATAATCATTTTCCTAGTTAATCAAGAGCTTTTTCAAAAACTCTATGGTCTATATATACTCTATTGTTATAATTAATTAATTAATCCTCTTAGATATCCTCTTTGAACCCGTTTGACTTAGAAATAATTGATTTACCTTACGTGTTAAAAAATATTTTTGGTATTAAAACAGATAATAACAAGTTGATGTATTTGATAAAAAGGTACTGATATAAATTTAAAAGTATTTGTATAAGATGAATAACAAATGACGAATTGCGGAAGGGTGAGGGTTTGGATTCTATTTAATAAAAATGTTTGAAACTTAGAAAAATTATAAGGAAAAGATAATAAAATACTTGATGAAATAAAAAACTTATAAACCGAAAAATTATAAATTAGGAACAACTGACTTATAACTTTTGATTGATTTTAATTTAATAAGTACCTAAAATGTTCATCAAACGCATAAATAAATTCAACTTAGAAGCTTAGTAAAACACCTTCATTATCCTTTCTATTAACGTATATTATGAAATATTGTAAGATTGTATTAATCTTCCTTGAGGAGTCTTTCTCATTAATATAAATATATATAATGTGTATAATGTGGAATCCTAATACAATAAGGATCATATATCTATCATAATTATACAACACTAAATATTACAAAATATATGGAGCAGTTAATACCCCTCAGTCGGAGCGGGAGAAGGTCGGACGTTAAGGCTGGATTTGAAGTCAAGGAATAGTTGTCTAGGAAGGCCTTTCTTGAAGATATCCACATACTGATACGAAGAAGGTACATGCAACACCTTAACATGACCGAGAGCAACCTTCTAACGAACAAATGGATATACATCTCAATATGTTTGGTTCGCTGATACTAATCGGATTATGAGATAAATATATGGCGGATATGTTATCACAGTAAATCAAAGACGCCTTACACAAGGGACACAAGATCCAAAAGAAGGTTTCGGAGCCAACAAATCTCAATAACAATATGTGTAACGCCTCTATACTCTGCTTCTGCAGTTGAACGGGATAGAGTGGCTTGTCTTTTGGCAGATCAAGAAATGAGATTATCCATAAGAACACACAGTATCCTGAGGTGGAGTGTCGTGTGTCCGGATAGCCTGCTCAATCAGTATCCATATATTATAACAATTTGGTCGATGTTGAGGGGTATAGATGCAATCCATAATCAAGTGTGTCATTAACATATCGAATGATACATTTAATAACAGTAAAACGAGGCTCCCAGGGGGCATGCATGAATAAGCACATCTGATGAACGACATAAGAAATATTAGACTTGGTGAAAGTAAGATACTGAAGTGCACCTGCAATACTTCTATAAAGAGTGGGATCGGACACCGGATCATCATCAACAACACTAAGCTTTGATTTAGAATCAACCGGAGTGGACATGATCTTGCAATTCACCATTATAGCCTTGTACACTATCTCCTCTGCATACTTACGCTGACAAAGAAACATAGTATCTGTAGTTCTAGTCACTGATACCCCCAAAAAATAACTCAACTTTCTCAAGTCAGTCATAGCAAATTGGATTTTAAGTATTGTAATGATCTCATTTTTCAACACATCAAATGAGGCAATAAGAACAATATCGTCCACATATAATAACATATAGGCAATGCTACTACGTCGATGAAAAAAATAAAGAGAGAATTATCACACTTGCTACATACAAACCCAGTATGCAAAATGTAGTGAGCAAAGCATTCATACCACGTTTTAGGGGTCTGTTTCAAACCATAAAGTGACTTACATAGACGACATCCATAATTAGGGGCCTGCGAATGTACAAAATCTGGCGGCTAGTGCATATAAACAGTTTCTTTCAAATCCCCATGAAGAAATGTGTTCTTTACATCAAGCTAATGAATCGGTCAATTCTTACCCATAACAATACTCAGAATTGTGTAAGGCTGTCCAGTGGGCCGGGTCGGCCTGATCCCGACCCAGCCCCACCCCGCCCCGATCCCCCTAAAAATGGTGTCAGGATTTGAAATCGGGATGAGACCTGGGATCGTTCCGTCGTGGCCCATCCCACCCCAAACCCGCCTCGACCTCGTCCCGATCCCAACCATTTTTGCAAAACTAGTTGTTGTAACAACGACCAAATTTAGATTTTGGCTGTTGTGCAACGGTTTCAACATCCATTTTTGCCCTCCCCCCACTCCATAAACCCTTTATACCCCCTTAGTATTTATTTTTAACTTCTAAGTTAGTATATTTACACTTTAACCTAACTTTTCAACTATAAATACTTTATTTTCTTTTTATTTTTCTCACAAATCTTCATATCATCTCTCTATAGCGCTCTCTCTGCAACTCTACATTTCCTACTAAATTTTATATTTTATTTGCTAATTTATATCAAAGTTTAAAAATTGGGAGTGAAGTTGACAACTAGATTGAGGATCATCCATCGAGCAAAATTTCAATTTTCAACCTCAATTACACGTTGACGTTACGTCGTCGTTTGGTACCTTCGTTTCTTCTTTAAATTATTATTGTTACTTAATTTTAATTATCGCACTTAATTTCATTTACTTTAATTATTTGTTTGCATAATTATAATGGAACGCCTTGGACGTGTGGTTAAGGGTAAGGATAAGGGTGTTTATTCTAGTATGGGTAACAAGGGCAAGAGTACTTCTTCTAATAATCATATTCCTATTCATGATGATTTGATTGATTACACTCATATAGATGAAACATATTTTTTTAATGATGTACCATTAGATGATGAGATATATTCTGCAATTGAACCATACTTTAATTTAGACGATAATCTAGATGACACATCCACTAGTGCACCTCAACCTCAGGCTCAGATTGAGTCTCAGCCTGAAATTGTAATGCCTCATATTCTCCCTAGTATGAGACGAGCCCCACACAATGGCCACTAAAATCACCTGCATTGTTATTTTTTGATAGGGACAAAGAGAATCCAGTAGTTAGATGTAAAATTTGTAAAAATATTTATCAATTTAAAATATAAAAAGTTAGGGTGGGACGAGAGGTTTATTAAGACATGTATAAGGCTTTCACAAAGCTAAGTGAGATGAATACGAGGCTACAAAGTCGGGTGCACCAATGCGCTCTGAGTCGGGACAAGGTTCACATAATGTCCCGGACCAAGTACAGGGTCAAATTAACCCGACGACAGAGAAATTGTACGTCCTAAATATGATAAACACATAAATATGGAATCAATTGCAAAATTAGTTGCGGTGGAGGATTTGTCTTTAGCATTTACTTCCTCTCCTGTTTTATTCATTACGTAAGATATACATTTACTTCTAGTTTTAACGGGAAAACTGTTAGGAGAGACGTTTTTAAATTTTCACATGAATATCAACAATATTTACGTTATGCATTATATCATTTTCCTGACAAAGTATCTATCACTTCTGATATAGGTCGTAGTACTAACAACAATGATTATTAACTGTGACATGTCATTGGATAGATCATAATTGGTCTATGCAAAAATGTATTTTAACATATAGATATATTGATGATAGACACACTGGAGCTTTTATTTCACAAATATTCATGAAGTTTGCGATTATTATGGTATAACTGACAAAATTATGATTGTTACGTTAGATAATGCGCATTCTAATAATTATGTTGTGAGACTTTTAAAAGATATATTAACTTCATCTTTTCCTAATTATTTTCATATAAAATGTGTGTGTCATATTTATAACTTAGTTGTAAAGGATTGTCTATCATTTTTTGAAGACATTCTTAATAAAGTATAATTTGCTATAAACTTTATTTTTAGAAGTAATAAAATACAAATAAAAAAAGAATATAAAAAAAATCACGATTGTGGATTACCTTTTAGAAAAAATCATGAAGAAGTAGCGACTAGGTGAAATTTTCTATATGAACAACTATTTATTGCTTACGATTATAGAAGACCTATAACTTTATTTTTTAATGTCCATAATTGAAATTCAATTGATATGCTTGTAGATAATTATTGGGAAATTTTTAGAGAATTTTTTCAAGTAACTAAAAAAATATCTGGTATATTTTATCCTACTGTTTCATCTATCTTATTTTACATAACTCTAATATTTTTGTTACTTACTGAATATATGAAAAAACACATCTTATAAGGCACCTATTAAAAATATTTATCAAATTAATTTTTTTTCTATTCCCGCTATTTATACTATTGGTGTTATATTAAATTCGACTATTAAAATAGACTGTTGTAAAACACTTATTGAAACGATTTATGATTGTATAGCATTACTTCCACCCCAACTCCAAAATATCCAAATGAACAACCACCTAAGGAACCAACTAAAGAAGAAGTTTTGTCTAACATACACGATGAATGCAAAAAAAGTATATATGTATTACCAACAAGAAAGTGCTAGCAACCAACCGACTTCTATATCTTATTCTTCTTCTTCTTCTTCTTCAATGCAACCTTATAAAAGACATGTTATTTATGCGGCTAGTATTGAAAGCCTTAAAAATAGAATGTTTAGTGATTCCGCTGCTAATCAAGTTATCTAGTTTGATGTTTTTGTTTTGTATGGTGTTATACTGTACCAAGCAGTTCTCAATGAAGAAGGACGTGAAGATTTTCTTAAATACTGGAGGGAAAATGAGAAGACATTTCTGATACTAGCAAAGATGACCCGAGATGTATGAACATTCAAGCGTCAACCACAACGTCTGAAAGCGTTTTTTCTGCCAGAAGATTTCAAATAAGAGAACATAGATACTCATTAGCGGGAGACGACTTGAAGATTACAGTTCTATTCAGAGATTAGATACGAGCGACGCGTAGAAGGTGCAGTTAACCAGAGATCAACGAAGAAGACGATTAAAACTAAAACGAAATCTTGTCCGAGGGAACTGGAAGCGACGTGGATCAATTTGACCAACAACTTTCAATTCCAACCGAAAAACCACAAGACATTGTGAAGAAATTAAAAAATGTGTTTTTAACTATGTAATTTTTTAATTGCAATTTTACTATGTTCGATCATTTTGACAACATAGACCCAAAAAGGGTAGAAGAGAGGCATGAAAGAGAATAGTACGAACCATGTTATTTATGGTGCGGATGATTCGTTCAGCTTTGCCATATTTGGGGAGGTGTGGGGACAGAAAAAACGAAAAATCATGTCGTTATGAATGCAAAAAAATTTAAAGGCGGAATTATTAAATTCACGTCCATTATCACATTGAAACGATTCTATGGTTTTTTCAAATTGTGTTTTGATATAGACAAGAAATTCAAGAAATTGGCAAAGACCTCAGACTTAAATTTAAGTGGGTAAACCCAAATAAAGTGAGAAAAATTATCCAATAAAACTAGATAAAACTTATGACCCAAAGAACTAGTAATGTGGGATGTCCATAAATCTGCATGAATAAAGTCAAAGAGAGAAAATGTAATACTTAAAGAAGACTGAAAAGGAAGGCGAACATGTTTGCCTAACGGACAAGAAAAGCACTATTGGACAAGTTTCCCTTTATTGCAACGAACTAAATTATTATTTCGAAGAAAATTTAAAATAGACGCTCCTGGGTGTCCAAGTCTATTGTGTCAGGTTGACAGAGAGATTATTGCTAAAGCGGTGGAAGGAGAGACCTGGGCAGTTAGAGAAGTGGGAGGAGTGACACTAACAGCGGGCGTGAATAGGAAAGGATAGAGGTCCTCCTCACTATTGCATCTCGTAAGAAGTTTTTTGGTACGTATGTCTGTTACAGAAAATTCAAACGGGTCAAAGTTGATTGATACAGAAATTCGTGGCAAATTTTCTAACGGAGATTAGGTTCTTGATAATATTTGGGACATAGCGGACGTTATTTAGGGAGAAGTGGAGATGCGGTGGTGGGGTCTTTGTGTGACCAAATTCTTGAATTGGAATGCGATGACCGCTTCCAACCATAATAGATTATGGAGTATTTAAACTTCGCAGTTGAGTAAGATTGTCAAAATTATTGGTGAGGTAATATGTGGTGTCCGTAACCATATAACATGTATTATCGAGCTGTCGAAAAGTTAATGTGATGAAAATCAAGCTTAAATAGGATTGGAAGAAGCCTGAAGCGGACTACTGAGCTCCAAAAAATAAGGCCAAATCGATGTGACCCAATGACTGGCCTGTGACGGACTGGTAGGCTGCATGAGACGTGAAAAGAGTCATTACAGCAGATATGGAAAATGATTTTCTGGAAAGAGTACGAAAAGGAACATACAATTTGCTGCACAAGGGTCTTCGCAGACAATTGGTATTATTTTAAGACAGGCTGGGCGAAAAGAAAACACAATTGTTGCCCTGTGGGCGAGGGATTTCGCCTTTTGCTCCCAAGAAAACACAATTGTTTCTTTAGAGAATTGAAAGGCAGAAGGAAAATAGAAACTGTTCCAAACATAATTGTTTCTTTCGAGATTTGAAGGGCAGACAGAGAACAGAGACAGTTGCTGTCAGGAATGATGAATAACCAGCAGTTTGATTAAACCGGGGGTAGAATAAAGAATAGGGTTTTATGTTTTGGCTTATCTTGTATTAATCTGTTTTAGTGGTTTTTTTCATTAATACAAAAATATTATAAAATATATGAAGCATATTTCATAATATACGTTAATACTTTCTTATCAAGTTACTGATTATTTGAAAATACTAAATAGATCCAATGCATATAATTACTACTTGAAATAGAAAATATCAGTATAATTACTTATCATCTTTGGAAGTGATGGCATTTTTTGGAGGGTGGATGTAGCCTTTCAACTATAAGTTCATCTGATTTCATAATTTTCGATACGCAATATAAATATATTTATAAAAAATTATTAGAATAATTAATAATATCTCTATCCACAAGATAGAAGTACGGTCTGCGTACATTCTATTCTTTTTCAGACCTTATTTGTAAAATTATAATAAATATATTATTGTTATTATTATTATTGTATTAAAATAATACCAAATTTAAATACATAATTTTAACAATGTAATAAATTTAATACTGAAATCTCAAGAATTGAACTCGTTACATTTAAATTATGACGAGATTTTGTAGAGAGGGAGGGGGGTGGGGTTTGTAGGGATGCAAGTTCTGAAAGAGGCTTCTGCCATTGTCTCCCCTCAATAATTCCCTCTCATCCATCCTCGTTTCTTGAGCTCAAGGACCTGCAAACACTACTGTATGTGATGAATTTGAGATTTCTTTACTTTGATTCAAAATTAAATTAGATTTCTTTATTATTACTATTTCAGTTCCAATTTATATGATGCAGTTTGATTGACCATGAAATTTAAGAAATAAAAGAAGACTTATGAATCGTTGGTCTAAAATAAGTGTAAACGTATAAATATAGGAAAATAATATATTTCCTACCCATAATTAAAATATTTTCATATATTGTGTAAATATAATTATGGTAAAACTAGGATTCCTCTTTTGTATAGGTTTAGGATTCCTATTGTATAAGGGATGGACATTGTACTTTATATATACCTTGATATTAATGAAAGACTCTCCAAGGAAGATTAATATCATCTTACATGGTATCAAAAGCCTAGAAAGAAAAATACTAGAATTTTTCTACCAAGCAGCCCCCCCCGGGCATCTCGTCGCGGCGCCTCCCTCTCTCTACCCAAATTCTTGGTTTTTCTTCTCCATTCCTCTATTCTCTAAATGGATATTCAGGATTCTTCGGTTGTCCTTGACGCATCTTCCTCCACAAATCCCACCACCAAGTCATCACCCTTTTTTCATCCCGCCCTAACTGTTTCCAACATCAAGAACCATATCCCTATTCTTCTTGATCAAGAAAACAGTCAGTATTCTCCCTTGGTTGAACTGTTTCGCAATCATGCATGTCTCTATAACGTGCTTGATCATATTAATGACAAAATTCCGCGCCCTCAGGAGGTTGATGATTCTACTTGGCATCGTCTAGACGCTGGCGTCAAACAGTGGATATATGGCTCTCAGGATCTGCTCCTTACTATCATGAAATCTGACTCCACAACCCTTGATTTGTGGAATCGTTTGGAGGAAATTTTTCAGGACAACAAGCACACTTGCCGTGTATTTGGAAAAACAATTCAATAAAACACGTCTTGAAAACTTCTCTAATGTTTCTGAGTACTGCAAACATCTTAAACTTCTAGCGGATCAACTCTCTAACGTGGACCGCCTGTTACTGACGCTAAAATGGTGCTCCAAATGATTGCAGGCCTTACTAAGGGCTAATATGATACTTTGGCCACCATTATCCAACAGGAAGATCCGCTACCAAGTTTTAACAAAGCTCGCTCACAATTATTGCTCGAAGAAACCGTCGTGCTAAGCAGGATGAACACGCCCAGCAGGTGTTAACTGTCGACTCGCAACCCCAAGATCAGACGCCACCGGAAAACTCCCAACAGCGGCAGGGCCGCGACGGCAAGGGTGGAAAAGGTCACGCAGGCAGAGGCCGTGATCGTGGTGCGGTCGCGGCCAACGTAACCAGCAGCAGAATGGATCGAGAACAACCGGGCCGCGACTCGCCAGCTGTTTGCGGCGCAGTCAGCTCCGTCTGACAGCCGCAGCCGCTACCCAGAGCCGCGGCGTAAGGTCCATTCCAGCAGCAAAGATCCCTACAATCCGCCTTTCACCTGGTTTGTTGGCCGCCCAACCTCGCAATGTGCCCACTTCACGCAGGGTCGTCCCGCAACCTCCTCCGCTGACACCCACCGAGTTGGGTCAGCGCTCAAGACTTCTCTATGAAATAGCCTGACAATACTTGGTACATGGACTCAGACGCCACATCTCACGTCACCCAATCTGCAGGTACTATTCCTAAATTATTTAGTTTAAAGCATCCTCAATATGTTACAGTTGGTAGTGAACAACGCATTCCAGTTAAAGGTTATGGTACCTCATACACACAACCTCCTCATCCACCCTTCTCCCTAAAAAACACCCTATATGCCCCACACATGATTAAGAACTTCATATATGTCCTTCAATTTACTCGTAATAATTTTGTCTCTGTGGACTTTGACCTTTTTGGTTTTACTGTGAAGGATCTTCATACGGGGACACCTCTTACGAGATGCAATAGCACGGGGGATCTTTATCCATTCACCTCCACCTCCGCTGCC
Organism: Przewalskia tangutica; assembly: GCA_029844215.1. NCBI lineage: Eukaryota > Viridiplantae > Streptophyta > Magnoliopsida > Solanales > Solanaceae > Przewalskia > Przewalskia tangutica. The sequence continues at coordinate 71,732,344 of CM056740.1, read as the reverse complement.
AGATCTTGCTCTCCCGTCACTCTAGCGGTTATTTCTTCTTCAACATGGCACAATAGGCTTGGTCATCCAGGAGTTCCAGTCTTTAATTTTCTTAGAGGAAACAATTTCATTACTTGTAATGGGAAGCTTGCTCAAAATTGTATTTCTTGTTCTTTAGGCAAACATATTCGTCTTCCGTTTAAATCATCTACTAGTGATACCTTTGCTCCCTTTGATATTTTACATGCCGATTTATGGACGTCTTTTATCTCTAGTTCTCTCGGTCATAAATATTATTTTGTGTTGCTTGATGATTTTTCACACTATGTTTGGTTATACCCTCTTAAATTTAAATCGGAAGTGTTTGTCAAATTTCTTGAGTTTCGCAAGTTCATTCAAACACAATTTGAAAAAGACATAAAATCATTTCAGTGCGATAATGGTCGTGAATTCAATAACTCTATATTTCACCGTTTTTGTACCAATAATGACATGGTTTTTCGTTTCTCCTGCCCTCACACCTCACCACAAAACGGTAAAGCTGAAAGAATCATACGCACCATTAACAACATGATTCGCACCCTATTGATTCATGCCTCCCTCTCTCCATTATTCTGGGTCTGTGCTGCTAAAATGTTAGAATATGTTCTAAATATTCTTCCTACTAGCACTCTTCACAATATGACCCCTATCGAAATCCTCTACCATAGAGTCCCCTCCTATGATCATCTACGGATTTTCGGTTGTCTGTGCTATCCCAACCTTAGCTCTACCGCCCATCACAAGCTCGTTCCTAGGTCCACTCCATGTGTCTTCCTAGGATTCCCTCCGAACTATAGAGGCTATATATGCTATGACTTGTCGACTCATCAAATCCACATCTCTCGTCACATCACATTCGACGAGACCACATTCCCATTTTCGAATCTTCAAAAATTCCAAAAACCGGATTAGTCATTCCTTGACGAGTCTGCCATCTCTCTCATCCTCCTCGAATAACTCGTTTCTTCTGTCCCGTCCTCAGCGATGCGGTCCTGCATTGAGGCGCCGCGATGCCAAAATTCCTGCGAGTCCTCACCGCGGCCCTGCACAGAGGCACCGCGGCACCAAATGTCCAGAGAAGACTGTCTGCCGAGCACCGCGACGCCTTCGACGGCTTCTCCCCCACCCTCTCCTTGTCCGACTTTACCCCCCGTCTCAGATCCCACTCAGCCACCCACTGTCCCTACTCATCCAATGGAAACTCGTTCAAAGTATGTAATCTTCAAACCCAAAGTCCATTTCAACTTGTCTGCCCAAATCATCTCCCCACTTCCAAAAAATCCAAAATTGGCCAAATAAGACCATAATTGGAATGCAACTATGTATGAGGAATTCAATGCTTTGACTAAACAACACACGTGAGATCTAGTACCTATACCTGATGGGGTGAATGTAATTCGTTGTATGTGACTTTTTCGTCACAAGTTCAGAGATAATGGGGATCTTGAGAGGTATAAAGCCTATCTTGTGGTTAATGGCACAAATCAGCAGGAGGACATTGATTGTGGAGAGACCTTCAACCCGGTTGTCAAACCGGCTACCATTCGCACAGTTTTGAGCATTGTCATGGGCAAACACTGGTTGATCCATCAACTTGATGTGAAGAATGCATTCTTACATGGGGACCTGAGAGAAACAGTGTACATGCATCAGCCGCCTGGGTTCACCCATCCAGCAATCATCACTATGTGTGTCTTCTCCGTAAGTCACTATATTGTCACGACCCGAACCCGGACCCGTGACCGGTGCCTTAACCCGGGCACCCTAGTGACACAACATCAGAGAAAACCAGCAGAATATAAACTCAAGATAAACAACCATTACGATATAGAATAGTCTAGCCCAAAATGGCTAACCCAAAAGTACATAAACCAAACAGTTACATCTTTAACGAACCAAGTTCTGACAAGACTACAGACCTCTAAGAATGAATAACACTATGACGACGGGCCGGCCATGCCCCGAATGTACAAAATATCAACGACTCAGTGGAGAACCATACCAAACGTCGAGCCTCCGAAGAAATTGAGCTCATGACAAATGATTACAAGATCCTAGTAATGAGGATCTACCACCGCTTCCTTACTCACGGCGATAACGCAGCCCCGAGGAAGGGGTCGACACAACGTATCAAGTATGTAAAGCGGAAAATACTGTAGTAATATTATAAGTCCAAAATACACTGAAGTTATAGATAAAACCAAATTATGTTGCACTGTGCCTTACTAATAACGAGAGTAACAAGTATACATTTTATAGCATAAAAATAGGTGGGTCATGATCAAAACAGGGTACCTCGCCCGTAGTATCATTAAGCAATCCTACTCCTGGGACTATTTCACTCGCATAGGTCCTGTGGACCCGCATGAGGTCATCCGCCTCGTCATAGGACTATTTCACCCGCATGGGACTATTTCACCCGCATGGATCCTGTGGATCCGCATGAGTACCATCGCGTACTCGCATGGGACTATTTCACCCGCATGGATCCTATGGTCCAGATCCGCATGAGTACAAGCGCCGCACTCGCATCATGGGTAGCAAATCCATGGCATAAATAATAACCCGGGGTTTACCCGTAACAATATAAATATATATATATCATAGCTCATCCGGCTATTAAACATAACATAAGCACTACCGGCCTATCACATCACAACATAAGCACTACCGGCCTATCATAACTTAAGCAAGTTAAGAATCACCTAACTTTATTAATAGTACTAATACATCCTCTCATTTTAGTATACCTAAGGCACGATCATGTCTTTTAATAAAAATCCGAATTTAACCCAAGTATCATGTACTTAACCTTTTAAGAAATAACTCTTTTATACAAAAATTCCAAGATGCTAATCACCATAGTATCAAGTTAGGATTTCTTTTCAAAACAAGTCACATTTCCTTTTAAAACTATCTCAAGCTTCCAAATTAAGTGACTTCATTTCTTGTAAAACCTTAGGCAATTCATGCCTTAAAACCATTTTCCTTCCACAAGTTCAAATCATCAAAACCTTTCTCCATTAAGCTTTCACAAACTAATATAACCAACTCCCCATAAAGCCGTTATATTAGAGTTAAACAATAGTAAAACATATTCCCTTAAGTCCAAGGGATTCTTATATTTTTCTTTTAAAACGAAGCAAGTATCAAATACTTATAACAAACGAAGATTTCCAAATCTTGTACGTCTACCGTACTACATAGGTACAACTAATCATGCTCAAGAGATAGGAAAGCTCCACATACCTCTTCGGTCAATCCACAAGCTAAGTCCAATTTACCGCACGTAGTATGTCAACCTAAAATGACCACAATCCGGTTATCAAGCTCTAATTACACTGCAGAATTTTTCCAAGTTAAAGTCACCAATTTCCTACGGAAAATTGGGCAGCGTTTCCTTTGTTTCTACATACATTGCCACCTTTTCCAAGGTCGATTTTTAACGCTCAAATGCCATGTTTAAGGCTCAACAACCAACCAACACCAAGAGGATTAAACACCTAAACTTTGGTGTGTAAAATTCAGCCCCACAAGTTACAACAACTAACCCAACAAGTCTAATGTTGTATTTAGGCAACAACATGCTCATAATATCCCCCTAACCAATTCTTTCATAATCACACCCCATTTCTTACATGCAACTACTCTAAGTGCATTTTTCCAACTACAAGTTCTTCCTATTAAACATGCAACACCCAATACCAACTACAAGAGAAGAAATGTTACCTTAAGTTTTAGCCAAACTTGTTCCAACACCTTGCTAGCCTTTTTCTCCAAGAACACCACCACAATAGTCTTCACAAGCTTGTAACAACCTTTCCTTCCTATTACACTTTTCAGATTTTTCCCTTAGGCTAGAATTCCTCTTGGGAATTTAGAGAGAAGGATGAGCTTTTTAACTTAGAGAGAGATGGAGTGTAAAGATGAAAAGTTGAAAGAAATGACCAAGTCTTGGTCAATATAATGCATGAGCGTAAATCGGATGGGGACACTGTCACCCTCCCATGGCCTCTTTTAAAACAAAAGCGGACTTTCTAAGTTTTTCGCCCAAATTTCCGCCTCGTGGTTCGCTTCCGGCGCGCGCTGCGAATCTGCGGACCGCCGGATCTTTCGTGCGCGCGCGTTTCCTGTGCGCGCTGGAACTTCAGCGCCTTTCGCGCTTGGCGCCGCGGCCTACCTCCGCGCGGCTCCGTGCCACGAGCGTGTTTCTCTAATTTCTCGTACGGCCCCACACGCACGGCCCGAACCACGGGGTATAACATATATGGCCTGAAACAGGCCCCCCGTGCGTGGTATGATCACTTTGCCAGATATATCTTGCAGATTGAGTTTGTATGCAGCAAGAATGATACATCACTCTTCATTTTTCATCGAGGTAGTAACACTGCTTACTTATTACTATATGTGGATGATATTGTTCTGACTGCCTCCTCAGATAGATTGAAAAATGAGATTATTGCCTTGCTTAAGTCCAAATTTCCAATGACTGATTTGGGAAAGCTGAGTTATTTCTTGGGGATATCAGTGACTGTGTCCGCGATCACATGTTCTTGTGTCAGCGTAAGTATGCAGAGGAGATAGTGTACAAGGCTAAGATGTCGAATTGCAAAGTTATGCCTACTCCAGTCGATTCGAAATCTAAGCTCAGTGCTTTGGATGGTGCTCCAGTCTCCGATCCTACTCTGTATAGGAGCCTTGCAGGTGCACTTCATTATCTCACATTTACCAGGCCAGACATTGCTTATGTTGTTCAGCAGGTATGATTATTCATGCATGCCCCCAGGGAGTCTCACTTCACTGCTCTTAAGCGTATCATTCGATACATTAAGGTCACTCTTGATTATGGTTTGCACCTATACCCCTCTGCGCCAAACAGGTTGCTCATATACTGAGATCAGATTAGGCGGGGGTTTCCGGACACGCGACGCTCCACCTCAGGCTTTTGTGTTTTCTTAGGGGATAATCTGATTTCTTGATACGCGGCGACATGATACCTATCTAGATCGATCGAAATTTGAGTCTGAGGCGTTGCAAATGTAGTAGTTGAGATTTCTTGGCTCAGAAACTTACTGTTAGAACTTCAGTGTCCTTTGCGTCAGGCATCTATTATGTATTGTGATAACATCTCTGCCATCTATTTGTCTCATAATCCGGTTCAGCATCAGCGAACCAAACACATTGAGATAGACCTACACTTTGTTCGTGAGAAAGTTGTTTTAGGCCATGTCAGAGTGTTACATGTTCCATCATCCTATCAGTATGCAGACATATTTACCAAAGGACTTCCCAGACAGTTGTTTCTTGACTTCAGATCCAGTCTCAGCGTCCGGCCTCCTCCCGCTCCGACTGAGGGGGTGTGTAAATGTGTAAATATAGGAAACAATATATTTTCTACCCATAATTAGAATATTTCCACATATTGTGTAAATATAATTATGGTAAGACTAAGATTCATCTTTTGTATAGGCTTAGGATTCCTATTGTATAAGGCATGAACATTGTACTCTATATATACCTTGATATTAATGAAAGACTCCCCAAGGGAGATTAATATCATCTTACAATAAACTTAAGATATTTGTGTGGTTATAAATCATTCCGTTTAAGTATAAAATGTAAAGTTTAAAATTAAATTGTTGACAAATAAAAAAATGTATCATTCTTTTTGTAATTGACTAAAAAGGAAAACGTGTCATATAAATTGAGACAAAAGATGTATAAGATTACAAAGCGAAAAATCCAGTCTCACAGATAAAATGAACATTGATATAGCCAATCAATTAAACTACTAAAACCTCCTATTCAAAAGTTTTGAATTTTGAGTTTGCTAATGAAATTCTTTTCACTAAAGGGAATTGAAGTGTGTTAATTTCCTTGATAAATTTAATGGCTCAATTGAGTTTTACAAACTCAGCTTGTTTGGATGATTGTTACCCCTTATATTGTGTAATGTTAGTTTAAAAATGATATTCATTTTATTACGTGTTATTATGTACAAATTAATCAAAAAGATTAATTTTATATAAGATTGATTAATTGGTACTAGTGTAATCGTTACGCCTTTTTTCTTTTTCATCATGTCCTTTCCACATTCATAATCCTAGTTTTCTTCCTACCATACTATTCTATTAGACATCTCCACCTCAAAATTTTGGTTCATTTAACTCTCTACCTTTTTCTTGGATTAATATAATATTTCTTTATTATCATTTTAGCTTTTTGTCTTGAATAACATATGAATTATGATTTACCAACATTCGAAATATATGTTTCATTTAGAATGAAGACAATATCCTAGCTCATTAAGGGATCAAAAGAAACAACATGTCGCGTAATAGCTAGTATTGATTCTTTTTATTTTATTTTATTGCAAAAATCAGGAAAGTCATTGACACTGAAAACAAACCATTTTGGAAGTAGCAACAAGATGATGAATTGATGATAACCTGTTTTTTACTCTTTTACCTCAGTAAAAAGTAGTGCCGCAGTAAAAAACCTAATGAATTAAACCTCAAACTAACTTTTGTCTTTGTCTAATTACAATTTGAGTACTCCATATATTCATTTTACTTTTTGGATATTTTGTTGTTAATGTTGGGTTTTATGTTATGATATTTTACCTAACATAACTTTTTTAGAACTTAGTTAAAGTCAGAAAATGTTGGATCAAATGTCATGACATTCAGACCAACATTCTGATAACAGTTTTGCCCCTTCTTCACGGACTGAAGCTTATCTCGTGTGATTTTTACCACTATGGTAAAGCGACTTGGCAAGGAACTTGTTGAGCTGATTATACACGAGGGAAGACCAAGTCCAAGGCGTTGCTAAACTCGGGGAACAAGTCCAAAAGGTTGGAGGATTTTCTCCACATTCGTCTCCAACAAACCTTATCAAGTTGCCCACCTTTTGCTCAACTTCCACAACGATTCATTGATCATTTCAAGGAAGACTCTCTACTATAAATAGAGAGACTACATCAAAGAATCGATATCCAGAAAATACAAGAGAAAAAGATTAAGAGAGCTCTCCAGATATCTCGATCAGAAAACTGGATCAATGTGTTGCCTGAGCTTTTCGACGACATTATGTCCAACATTATAGTTGTTGCCTAGATTCTAGATTAGTTCTTTATTGAAGCAATTATAATGAGATGTTGCCTGAGCTTTTCGACGATATTCTGTCAAACATTATAGTTGCTGCCTAGATTCTAGATTAGTTCTTTATTGAAGCAATTATAATGAGATGTTGTCTATATCTACTTAGTTAGATTTTTCAAACATTAAGTCATCTGCGACTTAAACCTTTTTATTCCTTTTGTATTATTTTATAAGATTGTAAAAGAATGAATATATTCAATTGTATATACATATATACAATACTTTTGGTCATTGACCATCATTATGTAAATTTAAACAGTGTCTTTATTATTTCCGCTGCAATTTATTCTTCAAAGGTTTTTCTGTTTTTATCTAAGTGTCGTCAGTTCTGTCGGACGGCATTGTTAACGACATTTACAAACTGCTTCAGCGTACAAACGATTTTACTTACTGTTTATTTTTTATTATTCCATAGTATAACCCTCGGGATCCAACAGTTGTCAACCCTTCTCTGCTCTTCTTTTCTTTGCATAATACTATTAGCAAGCCAAGTATCATAAAAAGTTGTGATGTGCTGATAATCGGACAGAATTCAAGATTTGAAATTTTGTATGCATTTTAGTCATTTGGAGTTATTGAATTTTAGATTTGTAATTTGTTCATATTAAGTAGATTTTTATGATAAATATAGGGTTTGAGTTAAAGCTATATAGTTGAACTCGTACTCTAAATGATATATATTCGCTCCTAGTGATAAGCAGAGGCGGAGACATAATTTTCACTAAAGAAGTAAACATACAGAGAAGCTAAGGGAATTTAACACCTACTATTTATACATAAAAAAGTAATTATAACCTTGTATGTTTAGTGTAATTTTTCAACTTCAGATGAATCCCTTGCGGTATCCTAGCTTTGCCCATGTGGTAACTGGTAAGTAGTACTCCTTCATCCTTAATTAGATGTTCTAAGTTTAAGAATGAAGTCGCCCTTGATAGGAACATTTTAATTTTAATTTCTAAAGTGAACGGTTCCAAAATAAATACAGTACACGGAAGGAGGAAAAAAGAAGAAACAATCAAGTTGTACACTTTCCATACAAGTTTACATCAACCACTATTGCCACTTTTTTCAAGTTAAGGAAAATCCATCCATCAAGGGAAAAAGAGAGGAATAGGGAATGGAAAGTTTGTATTATAGGGTATCCAATGCTCACAATATCTAATAAAGGGAACATGTATTATATTTGTCATGATACAAATGGAAGACTCTCTAGTGCACAACTTAAAAAGGGACTGTATATTGGTCCCCAATGCAACATATATCTTGATGAACTATATAGTTTGAGAATCTTGACTTAGCCACTCTGGTACTTGCCCAATATCTACTCTTCATTAAGTATTTAATTAACACTTTAAGCACACCCAAATCTAGTTGATCTGCATTTTGTAAACCTAACTCAGCTTTTCAATTATCTTCTTGGCTAATGGTATCTTTTTGTGATTTATTTTGTCAAGCCTCAACAAATTAAATCCACTGAGAAAGGAACCCGCTATATATTTAATAATTTTGCTTTACAATTTTACATTAGTGATACATTTTATCCTAAATGGTCCGATCGATGGGTTTTATATTATTCATTCTTTTTTTATATAAAAGATATATTACATGGCGGAAAGGAGAAGGAGAGAGTGAAAATCGAATTCTCACACTTATGTAAAAGACTCTCCCGTCAATATCACTATATATATTAAAAGACTCTCCCATCAATATCACTATATATAGTTATATACTAGTATATGTTTTTATGCTAATTAAATATCCTTATCGTGGGATTAAGTGATTCTCACTTGCTCTCTACACAAATTAAACCTCTAGTACCGGCCTAGGAATATTGTTAGAATCAAGCGCTTACAATCATATCAAAAAATATAGTTGATATATAGTAGGTTTCTTAACCAAACCCTAACATGAAGCAAGCACCGTGCATGTTCGACCAATTCAGACCAGGGTCATCCCCGACCTATCATTTGGGCCATCCCTGACCCATCATATAGGGTCTCGTCATAGGCAAGATGTTGGTGTTACCCAAAGTATAAATGTTGGTGCGGTTAAATAGTCTTTTGATTTCCACTAATTTTGATAGCAACTATAGTTAGTCCATCTACAATTCCTATATTGAAGCATCATCAAAATGATATTAAGAAGATTAATTTGGTCAATGAAAGGGTGTAAGACACTTCCAAAATTTCTTGTTTACCTCTCACTCTACAATGGCAATGATAAGTTACCCTAACTAGCAGCCACACCAAATATTTAGAGGGTAGTTGCCTAAACAAGAGAATCAAAATAAGACCCACAAATTAAAATTTTCCATTTACACTATCTTTTGGATTTTTACTCTTTAGCAAATTTATTGATGACATCAACACCCTTCATCTTTAGGTAACAAAGCTTATGATTCTATGTCTGGTTCAAACACCACACGCTTTATCATCACCGTTGACTTCACCAAAAAAGTTCTCTATGCTCCTTTGTCTTTTCTAATTCCATCATATATAATTCAAATTAAGGCTAACTAATTAGCTTTTTAATAAAACATCTCCCTTTCTTTTCACCCACTTTTATAAACATTTAAGTTATATATACTAACGATGTAAATGTATATTCACTGCCAGTACAATTTAGTCGGTTATAATGAATTATTTCTAAGTTTTACAAAATTAATTGATGATGTAAAGTTCTATGTTATTGTAGGTCAACCTAACTTCATAAACGTTGAAATTCTCAACTAACATTGTCAGTACACATGCAGCAGCGGCATAGCTACATAGCAAGGTTGGCTAGGTGATTATGTAATACCGGTTATATATGTCATAATTACTTTATATATATATATATAAATTGAGTATTCTTAGCAAAATTCTTGACTTTGATAACAGTAATACTCAACGGCTTGGCTACATAAACGAAAGGGTGGTTAAGTGAACACTATTCATCGGAAATTTATAATGTGTATATAGAAAATATTACTGAATCACTTTTTACAGATATATTAAATCTTAAGCAATCTTAATAAATTTTTAGCATCGCACTTATTAAAGTACATATAAAATAAATTATTTTTACAAATATATTGAAAGATAAGATTCGAAAGATATGAAAAAAGATACAGATGTCCCAGAGTTTGGTTAAACAAAGACATAATTATATTTGAAAATTTCATGAAGATCCATCTTTTTTGTGTTTAGGAAGCATAGGACCCAAAAGGAGTCTTTTCTGTTATACTAAGTTACTAACTGTTAATCAGAATGATTATCTCGTGTTTTTTAGTTGTACTTTACAGCTTGAAATGACACTAAGATTTTGGAATATAGTATATTTTTGCTTTTGCATGTTTTAGCATGGATCTACTAAAGTTGATTTAATTTTGACTTTTAATGAAAGATGCATCGGGAACCATTTCAACCATCATTGATCATTCAAAGCAAATGTGATGAGAAATAACTTTGTTAGACCATAAAGGTTAATTAAATTAGTTATAACAAGTTAGCTACCATTTTCATCAGATTATTAACCAATTAATGTTTTTTTACATCACCTCATATATACATGATATGTGTAAATACGTTTGCACCTGTTGATATATATCACACATATATATATATATGATTAGTGGTTAATTTATTACAAGTTCAATATAAGTTCTCATTAGATATTTTAATTAGAGATATTTTGGAGATAGTTAGTCATTAACTTCTTCTATAAATAGACTACATTTTGTAATATTTCATTTAATTAAAAAATCCCACAGAAGCTCAATTAGAGCCCAAAAACATCTTTCTCTCATTTACTTACTTTGCTCCATTTCAGTGATTTAATGCTCCTCTTCTCTACTATTTGTGCCTGTTATCTGTGCGCGATCGCTGTTCCAACAAACTTTAACATGATATCAGAGCCTACTGATTCGTAGGACCTGCATAATCTAGGAAGTCACGAGGAGCGATATCGGGATTGATAATCGCATAGAGGAGATTTCGATTGAGATCGAGATCGTCGATTGAAGTTAGGAGTGATGATCTATTATGTACAATTGAAATCGAAGTAAGTATGCAGAGATCGGGATATACATCTAGGATTGCATGCAATCGAATTATTGAAATCGAAATCGAGCAATTGACGAGCTCGAGAAGCTTCGTGAACCACTCGCTGTTGACATAGTTGAAGAAATCAACCTCGCAATTAATCGAAATCGAGGAACTGTAATATTGAGATAATCTCTGTAGAATATACTTTTCTTCTGAAAAATCAAAATTGTGAAGGAACTGAATATAGGAGTCAGAATCGCGAGGAACTGAAAATCAGAATTGCGATTTCTTCTGAACATTAGAATCGAAGATCGATTCATCTCCTGGAATCGAAGATCAATTCATCCAATTTGTTAACTGCTTTTGATTATCGCATTTGCAAATCTAGTCGTATGGAGATGTTATCAGTTTCTGCGGATACACTCCGCCTTTGGCTATCATTGCGACGTCGAAGATCGCCGAAGATATTTCTAAAAATTCAATTGTACTGGTTCTGTGTTGGTGAATTATTCTGTATTGTTAAAGTTGAATTTGTGTTGATGAATTGGAGAAAAAACCGTTTGTTGTTGTTGTGTTGGTTTCTATTTTGTGTTGGTTAGTTGTCGAAAATGTTACTGCATAGGTGCAGCAGGTGTTGCTGCTGTGGTTAGTTCAGTAACTGAGCATTCCTTGGTGTATATTGTTGTGGTTGCTGCTGCTTTCTTATTTTTTGGCTTTTATTGGTGTTATGGATGTTAATGTTGCTGCCAGTATTGTGAAGGCTACAGTTGAGGCTACTCCTACTATTGTTGGTCCCTCTCTTGTAGATGCTGGTAATGCTAATGCTAGTGCTGCTGATGTGTTTGTGTAAGGAACTTTTGAAGGACTCGGCTTGATCGTGAATTGTTGGTGTTCAATTGCAATCTATGATGGATTCATTTGAAGTGAATGGAGATCACATGGATAGTGTGTCCATGGATCAATTGCTTTCTTATCGAGTCTTCTGATATTTTTGGTATTATTATTGTTGGTCACTATGTTTCAGCTGTGGCTAATGTTGATGTAGTTGACTGTTAAGGCTGCTAAACCAGTAGGTTTCTATGCTGGTTCTGAGGATGTCTCGGATAGATTGATTGAAGGATCGAGGAGTTCTTAACGACAAATAGACTGAGAACCGAGGGATACTTCGTCGGAGATAATATGGATTGAGTTGAAGCTCAATTCAAAGATTCAAAGAGTTATTCACATGTCTAAGAGTTATTCACATGTCTATCAAGTGTTAGATTTCCTGTTTTTATATGTGTAGCTCAGGATAGGAGAATCGAAGGATTTCTAGCCGGAATTGGACTAGAAATTGAGGGAGACTCCGCTGCATATCCGAGCTTCTTATAATAGCTTGCGTGATGAGAATCGAGGGATTCTCTAGTCCGAATGAGACTGAAGAATAAGGGGTTCTTTCCGTCATTTTTACATATTGCGTGATGAAAATTGAGGGATTTTCTAGTCCAAGCGAGACTAGAGAACAAAGGGTTCTTGCTGTCATTTTTACATAAGGAGAATCGATGGATTCTCTAGTCCGAATAAGACTAGAGAACGAGGGGTTCTTCATTATCATTGTGGGAGTTGAAGCTCATGCTGTTAAATGTTGGACAATGCTGATTTTGTTGGTGTTGTTGGTGTTGTTGGCTTGTTGCTGATGTTTCTACTGTGGCTACTAATATTGCTCATAAAGAAGAATCATTTGTGGTTACAAGTGCTTCGCCATCGCTAAATCGTTATTATGTGACGCTTTGTGTTTCGCCACCGCTATTATGTTCTTTGATATTACTACGGTGGTTGTAGATGTTGCCGCCGATATTTGCATGCTGCGAGCTAACAAATCGAGTTCGCTTAAGCTCATCGATATTTGCCGTTTTTCTTTCGCTTGTCGCTTTGATTCTTGGTGCTAGTCTTTGCACCGCAGATCTACTACTACACCATATATTTTTTGATTGGCACTGCTGAAATGATCACTGCAAATGAGGATGACTCTTGTTCTGGTTTGGCCACTGCTGTTGCGTTTGCTGGCCTTCATGTGCTGCCTGAGAAGTTTTGTTATTGCTTCATTCAAAGCAATTGAGACGAGGGATCTAAATGAGCTACAGAAATGGCTTCTGTACTGTGCAACATATGAATCTTTTAGTAACGTTGAAGCATTCACGGATAAATTTCTCTACTAGTTCCCACTGTACTACTATGTGAAGTTTGCATTTCTGGTTTGGCTTCAACTCCCATCTGCCGACGGTGCTAAGCAATTGTCCATGAACCATATGCGCTCTTTCTTCATGAGACATCAAGCAGGACTGGATCATATTTTGGAGTTATGATCAGTTGGGAATATTCTTCAATAACATTGGTGTGGCTGCTGGTGTGGAAGTTGTTGTGCTGCTGTCTAGTATTGCTTCCAAGCTAGGACTGAAACCTCTGTTTTCAGTGCCTAGCTTAAGGGGGGGGGGGGGGGGGTTGATATATACCACATATATACATTTTATATATATATTTGGTTAGTAGTTAGTTTGTTACAAGTTCAATATAAGTTCTCATTAGATATTTTGATTAGAGATATTTTGGGGATAGTTAGTCATTAACTTCTTCTATAAATAGACTACACCTTGTAATATTTCATTTAATTGTAAAATCCCACAGAAGCTCAATTAGAGCCCAAAAACATCTTTCTCTTCTTTACTTACTCTGCTCCATTTCAGCGATTTACTGCTCCTCTTCTCCACTGTTTGTGCATGTTATCTGTGCGCGATCACTGTTCCAACAATCTTTAACAGCACGCAATGCATGCATAGATCGTCTAAAATTTAAATAGAGGAAAAGTTGCAGGTACTGTCTTTTAAATGAAGTGAATAATCATAGATATATCGAGGATTTCAAGTTTTAGGAATTCTTACAGTGATAATGAGTAATATACAATAATCATTGTATTCACAATCAAATATTTATAAACGTTTTGCGAATTTTTTAATACATATACAGGATTTGAACAAAAGCAATTGAGTAATCTGAAAAGTGTAAATCAACCTATGTTTGATTCAAATATTTATTATGTTTTCTGTATATATTTATTTTCAAAGTGAATCAACCTATGTTTGATTTTACTCTAAAAGTTGATCAAATTATTAATTCTAGATAAAAGTGGCAAATAAATTAGCTAGGAAGCTAAATGGAATTTTTTTTGTAAGGATTATTAAAAATATTATTGTAGGAAAGGTCATTGACATCTTTTTATGATGTCAAACTCGATATTAGGTATCTGCATTGTAACCTCAACTTATTTATATTAGCATTGCATCATGCTTATTAAAGAGTGAAACACCGTTTATCAATTGATAATACTAGCTAGTTATAGTTTGTTTATTTTACACACTTTTTTCTTGGTGAAAAACACGGATAATATTAATATTAAAATCGCAAATCATATTAGGCAGCTCGAGCTAATAATTTCTTTTGACATTTCTAACAAAATAATTCCCCTCTTTATCATAATTAACGAGGCGTAATATGATATATTTTTTTACTATTTTTATATATAATTCGAATTTAAAAAAGTGGTGAGGTAGCAATAGCCATAAATGGTGGATCCGCACTGCTTTTTTAAATGTGGGAAACAAAAGATGTCATGAGTTCTTGACTTTGGTTGACATTTGAAAGAAAAATTTAAAAGTTGAAGGCCTAAAAAGATTGGGCCATAGTTTACAAAAAAAACTAATAATCCTTCTTCAAGTTTTTGTTTCATGATTGCACTTTATGTATGGGGTGGAGTGTTGGCTAGTAAAGAACTCCCATGTTCAGAAGAGAGGGTGAAGGAAATGAGGATATTGCGGTGGAGTGTGGGCACGAGGAGAGATAGGATTAGAAATTAAGTTATTCAGGACAAGGTGGAAGTAGCCTCGGTGGAGGACAAGACGGGGAAACGAGGTTGAGATGGTTCAGACATGTGCAGATAGGATTGGCTTCTGGGTATCCAGAAGTGCTTCTGGGTACCCACTTTTGTGAAAATGACAAAATTGATATGTTTGATTTGATTTTTCAGAAGTGTTTCTGGTCTGACAAAAGCTAAAATTTGTAGCTTCTGCCAGAAGCACTTCTACCATTTATTTCAATTTGAATTTTATCATTTATTTTATTACCCTCTTTAATTTTCATCAACAACTCTATCCACGTTCATTACCCTCTTTAAATATCTAGAAATAATTACTAAAAAAATTCAAATATACAACTTTCATTACCCTTTTTAAATATCTAGAAATAATTACTAAAAAAATCAAATATACTACTCATGTTCTGTTTTAATTAAAAAAATTAAATATACTACTAAAGTTGACATTTGTTCATGTGTAATTGCAGATTGAAACTTTAATCCCTCAAACATCCTAACGTTGTCCGATTGTACGAGGATTATCCTTCTGTTTAGGAGAATTCCGCTTTACAAAAAAAACTTAAAATTTTTCTTAAGAACCTAGGCGACTTGCTGCCAGAATCACTTCTAACAAAAATCAATTTTGTTAGAAGCACTTCTGTCCAACACACTCCAAAAGATGAGGATGTTAATAAGGTTGCTGTGAGGCACTAATGAATCAATGATGAATTGGCATATTATTGTCGCAAAGTTCAAGGAGCGTCAAAGTTCTATAGCAGTAGACAGGCCCATGATAATTGATAGGTCCATCGAAATGGGCCCCCAATACCCTCGGAAACAAACAAAGCCTATATTCTGTCCTTCCCGCTTCAGAGAATGTCTACCATTTTGCCTCCTCGTTTTTTGTTCTTTTCTCCCTTTTATTTTTTTCACTTTCTTAATTGAATCCTTATTTCTGTTTCTTTTTGTTCTGTTTAATGTTCCCTTTAAACACCAATTTAATTTAAGTATTAAATTTTATTTTTGGTGACAATGTTTAATAACCACGTCATTATATGTTTAATATTATAAGTTTTAATTGTTTAAGTTCACATAAATTAAAAATAAAGAGAGTTACATTTTTCTTATATATATTAAAAGCAAAATTCAAAGAAAAAAATAAAAGCAAACGGCTAGGCCTTACCTTAATAAAGGGAGTTACATTACATGATAAGTAATTAGTTTTTAATCGCCTTTTAAAAATAATCTAAATCTCTTCAAAAGATGGCTTTGTTAAACCTATCCCTCTATATTGTTTTTTATCAAGTCCAAAAATGCATATAACATTTCCTTTTTCATCAACCATAAATATTACACTTCAATCTTTTCTTCTTTCTTTTTGTCTAAAGAGATTCAAATTAGAAGTAGTCTTTGTTAAATATTAGAAATTGTTTTACCTCTAAATGTAAGACTTTTTGGTGCAAATATAAATTTAATTGGGCTTTAATACGAATTCATCCATAGATTCCAAAAAAAATCTCAAAAACATATTGTAAGGTCATCTCGAGCAGGGGACATTGTCCCCAATAATTACACACAACATGAGATAATTTGAATGTCATGTTGACGTGGAAATAATTGGAAATTATTGAATATATATGAGATAATCTTGTCACGTGGAGACAATGTCTCCTGCAACGCCATGTTGCAGTCTGCGATTGACTGCCAGAAATTCATTTATCACCGTTACTTTAATTGCTAACCAATAATTTGATCGAATTAAAAAAAACACCAATTTGTTTTATTTTTCAAGATCTATAAAAAGAGACTAAGTTTACTTCATTTGGACACCCAAATATTTTGGTTATTTTCTCCAAATTTATATCTTCTTCCAAGTTATTTGCTATTTTTTAAAATATGGATCCTAATCAAAATTTTAATCTTCCTCCAAATTGTATATTTCCTAACCTACTACAAAATTCCAATATTCAACGTCCACAAAATTCTCAAAATATGTCATCCAATTTTCAAATGTCATATATGATGCCAACTAATTTTGATATGCAATATCCGTATAACAGAAAAGTTTAAAATTTGGAAAAAGTTTGGAACAGTCGGAAATTAATTTTCAATTTGTGATTTTAATATTATCAATATTTTAGTATATTTTTGATAAATTGTACGATTAATTTATCTTCATTAATAAAATCATGTATTGTTGTATTTTAATATTATAATAAATTTGATAAGTGTCAAAATTAAATGAATATAAGTAATTTATAATTTTATTATTATATGTGTAATAATATGAATTACAAGAATAATATCATATATAAAATAGAAAATGAGATAGAATGAATATATATAGTGAGGTAAATATATTGATGTGAAGTAAAGAGAAGATGAATTATTTTATGAAATATCTTTCGCTGCTGTGAAGTGTATATGATAAATGGAGATATTTGATGATGTGACAGATAAATAATCTAATGTGTCAGTAGATAAAAGTCATTTCAATTATTTTCAATATCTCATGTAACTGTGGAGTGTATGTGATAAATGAATGTATTTAATAATGTGACAGATGCATAATTTCATATGTCAATAGATATAGGTGATTTCAATTATCTCCTGTTGGAGATGATCGATGAGAGAATTTTCAATTTTGTGGTGAAATTAGTGACAAGTAGACATCCTAGTGAGTAGGTTTAATCAGCAGTCTTAATCCTACTTAAGACCGAGTGGTACCTCGAGAGAGTCAGATAACTAGTGTTTTAGAATTTAGACCAAACAAGAATATATATATATATTATATATATATATCTGACGGTTTGCTTTTCGAGGCGTCAAATGTCGCGATAATGTAGGCAAAAAGAGCTGGGCTGGGCTGGGCTCAGTAAAAAGTAAAAAGTAAAAACTGACACTGACTTTGTTTACTTTTTTAATTGGTCTGGGCCCACAAGTCATTAGTTGGGGGACCACTAACTGGTATGATGATGTTGTAGTGGTGTGGAGCTAATTATGTCCTTTGCAGGCTTGTGATGGGATCAGACACACTCACACACATCATCACTTACCTCTTCTCTTTTTATTTTGTTTTTATCTTGTATTCAAAATGATTATATTTTGGTGGATTTAAATACTCGACGGAGCTGTGTATTTATATATTAATTTATTCTTTTATTTTTATTGTATTTGAATATATTTGATCAGCAAAGTCGTCGTTGGACGTTGCAAGATTTAATGTATTTAAGTGTATTTACTCTTTAAAAAAAGACAAATAAAAAGAGGAAATTTAGATTGTAAAGAATGAATTTTAGGCCTAATTCAACCCTAAAATCTAGCTTGTAGGGTGAAGATTGTACAAGTCTATATAAGGAGTTCATATTCCCATTTCATTTCCGATGTAAGACTCTTAACACTCCCACACACGTTCAGACCTCGTTAATTGGAGCGTGGACAATATAATTTGAGGGCCCAACATCGGTGAACAAATAATTGGAATGAGTCTGATTCTGATACCATGTAAAGAATGAATCTTGAGCCTAACTCAACCTCAAAGCTAGATTGTAGGGTGAGTATTGTTCAAGTCCATATAAAGAGTTCATGTTTCTATTCTATTTCTGAGACTCTTAACAGATACATAGAAAATTCTTCATTAATTACTTCATTTTAATTCTTCCTACATCACAAAGATCACCGTCGCCGCTATCACTACTAGAAAAAAACTTTAATTACTTCATTTTAATTCAACTCAATTTTTTGCTCTCTTCTAGAAAAAAGAAGAAAAAAAAAGAAAATCAAAGGAGCTTATCGAAACACCATTAATAGATTCTTTATAAAGCTTGAAGGTTTAAAATGAGTTACTTTATTTGATGAAAATTTTGAGAAATTAATGTTAGGGTTGTCTTCGGGTATCCGTGGGAAATCTTGTTGAAGCTGTAAAGGAGTTTTTTTAAAATTTTAGATTAAAATCGTAATTGGAATAAGAACACACATGAAGTGATGAAGAACACTAAGAACATGATTTTCAGAATTTATTGACATATTAGTTTTTACTCAATTTTTTTTTTGACATATTAGTTTTTACTCAAAATTTATTTTTTATATTACTGTGAAATCAAATGACTCATGTCCTAATTTAATTTGTCATTTTATCACGTCATTGGTGAGTGTATTACACACACATTATATATTTGACTGATTATGCGAAAATATCTAAATGACACAATCGAGCATTACCTCGCGTAGTTAATAGAATAAAGTTTAGTTATATCTAAATGAAAGATGTTGTCCACCTCAGGAGGCACCCGATGAGTTCTGCCTAATAATAACAAAAAATAATATTCATTTACCTCTATTGAACATTGACGAGTCGATCTAGAGAGGTGAATAATATAAATTAAAAAGAGTTTATAATTCTTGGACAGCAATGCAAATTGGATTTTGATACATAAACAAATCAGAGGAAATGACGAGTCTAATTACCAAATATCGTTTTGGCCCTATGATAATAGATAAACTTGTATCCTTCGAATATTCCATCTGATATCATGTAACTTGATTTCATACTAAATAAATATTGGAGTAGTACTTGACTAATACTTTTAATAGTCAATTTCCTAAAGTAGCAACTCAATAAATATTCATACTTGACTTTATGTAGTTTTCGATTTGCCAACTTCATGATAATTAATTGACCCCACCATAATTCTCCCAAATCAAATTCAGTGGTCGTTTAAAGCAACTCTAGTTAAACCAGTTTATTCTAACACGTATATGATCCTCACGTTGGGTGGTGTGGCCACAAGTTCAAATCCTGCAGAACGCCTACCGCCGTTCTTGGGAGTCATTACACTTGGCCAGTGTGGTTTAACTGGCCGACGTGGTTTGCGGCGCTTATTGCGCTACCCGGCGTTTACCTCAGGCGCACTCGAAAGAACAGCGGCTGCGGGTTCATTCGTCAAAAAAAAAAAAAAAAAAACTATAGGCACGTTTGTACGTTGTGTTACGCTGAACTGCACTAAACAAAAAATAATACAAAATTTAATAGACGTTTTCAGTCAGACTGAACTGTACTATTTCTAAAAATAGTACACTTCAATTTGTCATTTTTGAGATGGATCGCCCCTGGACAGTATTAAAAAAAAAAAAATACAGTCTATTATATATTAATACTTTAATACCGTCCATTATATATTAATACAGTTTAGTCCACAATACAATACGCAAAATTTTGTAAGAGACACAAAATCTTTAATTATTGTGTCAATTTTCAACTAAAACACACCAACCGCAGTTTTTAATTATTTTTAGGAAAATTTAAAAAGAAGAATTATTTTATTAAAGTAGCGTCGATATTGCCAAAAAAGAAACAAATGTTTGGAATTAGATTTATTATTGGATGGCGAATTTGTATGTAAGGGCGGTTCCGGCGACGGATGTGAATCGGAACACCGAATGGTTCACATATCCGGGTGTATGGACGACGTATATCCTTATTCTATTCTTCTCATGGCTCCTTGTTCTATCCCTCTTTCGTTGCTCTCCTGGCATGGCTTGGACTATCCTGAATCTTTCTCATTTTCTCGTATGTGTAGTTGATCTGAGTTAGGTCGTTGATTATTTCTTTATGTTTAATTTGGAAATCAGACATAATGCATTGAAATTCTTTTAGTATTAAATAGTCTTCATTCCTAGATGTAGTGGAAAATGATACTGCTGTTTTGTGTTGGTTTGATTTTAGATTGATGGATATCCCGAGTATATAAAAAGTTATGGCCTTTTAGTTTCCTGTATATTTGATTTTTTTTCATTTCAATTGATAGTCTCATAATGGTTGAGTTTATGGACTGTAATCTCTTTTAATGTTGGGGAATTCTTACCTCTTGAACTACCTTTTAGGATTGAGTTAACTCAAATATTCGTTTTCTTACCTATCGTGTTATGTTATTCCCGCTCTAAATGTATATTCCTAATCGTGCAGGGGGAGGAGGGGGGTGGATGTTAGATTCCCATATTGGTCAAGGGCATGCGTTTTAGTGTCTTTTATATGGTTTCAAGAATTTTCACCACTTAAACTAGTTTTTGGAGTTGAGTTAGGTCCAAGACCATTTTCATGACAATTATGACACGCGCCTAACGTTCCTTGTGAGTTCTCTATTTGGTCACAAGTGTACGGAGTAACAAGTACATTTGAAACTTGGGAGTTTTTGTAAGATGTGGATGATTAGTACTTCTATTAAGGTTACTAATTTGAAAACTTAATATCTCTATTATCCTTTTTTGCATCTTTTACCTTATTCTTGCTATGCTTTGCCTGTCTCATGTGTTCAGTAGCAAATAAGAATCATTGTTTACCCGTGTTATATGTTGTGAATAATGTTTATATGCATGATTCTTACTGAAGTCTAGTTGATTATCTTTACCTTTCTCTTTGACATCATTTTTTGGGTGTGTGTTTGTGTTTTCTTTTAACTGGTGTTATAGCATGAGCATAAACCTTGTGAAAGACTCTGCCTTCTCCATTTATCTGCACATCACTTACCACTAATTTATGCTGGAAGAAGGGAAATACAATTTCGACATACTCTTAATGTTATGTGTCTTAACAAACGACTTCGTCATGTCTATTTATTAGGTCACATATCAATGTTTTCACTGGAAGAAGGGAACACCATTTGCTGATGACCAAGGTATCTACAATAGGTTAACTTGGTGGGAGCAAATAGATAATGGAAAGCAACTTACACGCAATAGGAAGTTTCTAATGGTTGTCCCTGTGGTGCTGTAAGTAGTCAATTTCAACAAGTTAATTGCTATATAGACTTCTAATGCTAATGAACAACTTTGTGCTTGCAAGTGAATTTGACATGTATATGAGCTCTTCAACTGACTTGAAAAAGCATCTAGGTTGCACTGTGATGCATTTGCAACAGTGGTTCTGATAAAATGTAGAGTACATATATTGGAGGGCATAATGCTCTTAGGGTCTGACTATGCAGACTTGGTTAACTAAAACTTCCTATGATTCATCTTATATGAAATTATTACTATTTTGAAATTTAACAATTATCTGGCCAAGAAGTCAGAAAAAAGAGTGTGGTGTAGTAGTTAGATAAACTAAGCATTCAAGCTTATGGAATTGTTGATCCGTTGAATGGTACTAACATAGATTTGGTACATTCATGCATTACTTTCATGGTTAGCTATATTAGTCCAAGTGTGAATTACAGAAGTTTGATTGCTCTATTTCTAAGCTAGTTTGTGGGAATTGTTGTTGAACTAGCATAACCAAGCTTTGACTTTTTAGGAGAGGCCAAGAGACCAAGGGAGTCATTCAAAGGGGTTGGGTTTTATTAATAGTAAAAATATATATGATATAATTCCTACATAACAGGCTGAACTGGAAGCATTTTTTTTCATTGCTTATTCTTAAATAGCTTCTCCAACAAAGCATCACTGCAACCTGAGCAAATTGATCAAATCTATTACTATTATACAACTTTTGATGGAGGAATTGGTGCTGAAGATATTTCCTCATATAAGTGGATAATTGGTTGGATAAAGGGAGGGTAGTAAAGTCGAAAGGACCCTCCACCTCAACTTTATAATTGTGGGTTTGAGTCACCATGTTCCCATATATAAAAAAGAGAGTGGACAATGTGTCTGATTAAATCTCGTAGATGGATTTTCTTAGACTCTTTTAGGGTATAAAGAATGGCTTCAGTCTCCTAGATTGTGTCATGACCAAAGAAGAATAAACACATATAATATGATGACTGAAATGGTGGAGTGCTATATGATAGGAAGAGATCTAAGGTGAAGGCCTAAGTCTATAAAATGGTTGTGGCACCAGCAATATAACATGGGAGTGAATGTCAGCCAAGATGAATGTTTCAAGTTGAATACATCTTAGAATCAGTGTGAGTTAAGCTAAAAATAGAATCAAAGTTTTTTGACGAGCGATACCAATTAGTTGGAACTAAGGCTAATTGCTGTGAAAGAGTTAATGTCCGTGTAGGGATAAGTGTAAAACTTAGAGATCTCTAGTTTTGGAGAACCCCTAATTTGCCTTTATAGATTAATTATTTATTATTGAAATGAACTTGACCTGAATATAGGAATGAATATTACGGATTACTTTGGCTGACTCCTCCCCTCCTAGTTTGAGATTGATGCGTAGTTGATTGACATTATCCTAATTGTAGTATAGTTTAGTAGGAGGTTGGTTCCATTCAACTTCCAGACCTACATAGAACATGGTAAAACCAAAGTCTGACACTTCTAGAAAGTGTTAGGCTGTTAGCTTATTATGACTGAAACAGAATTGCAAAACCTTGGTTGAATGACTGCCAGGTTTCACGAGCAATTATTGAGACTCAAAAATTTAGCCACCAATGGGCTTCTCTCTGTATATACAACTTTTTGAGTTCCTCATTAGTGCTTATAACATGTATGGATTTGATGAGAACCCAAATGCTCCAGAGAAGGGACAGAGTTTTCCTCTGAAAGCAATATGTGGAACTTTTATTTGATGAAAGTTAACGTTCGGTTAACCTATGACCCAAAACAATAACAACATACCCAATAAAATCCCACAACGTGGGGTCTGGGGAGGTTAGAGTGTACACAGACCTTACCTCTACCTTGGTAGGTAGAGCGGTTGTTTCCGCGAGAACCTCGGCTCAGAATAAGCAAAACAAAAGCAAAAAACAGAAAACAGAAAAAAAGGTCAAACCCAGTCCAAAAACATAAAGATTTAAAGCAATAAGGCAGTAAGAAAATGCTGATAGCAAACTCAAATAGCGCATCCTGAAAAGAAAGCAATAATCACGCAGATAAATGAAATAAATCAAGTACTTTACGGAGCGTTCAGGAGAAATATGACTATAGAAGACTATAATCACCACATCTATTCGTATGATATGCTAGGCATGCCTATAGTGCTAACCCTACCCCTACCAGATTGTGAGCGTAAGTAGGACTACGCTCGACTACCTACACTACCCTTCTACCCTAATTTGTGCCTCCACAACTCCCTATCTAAGGTCATGTCCTCAATAAGTCTCGCCTGCTCCATATCCCGTCTAATCACCTTTTCCCAATATTTATTTGGCCTGCCTCTACCCCTCCTGAACTCGTTCATAGCTAATCTCACACCTCCGCACTGAGACATTCGTGTATCTTGACTGACCAACACTCCGCCCCATACAACATTGTTGGTCTAACCACCACCCTATAAAATTGTCTTTTAGCTTTGATGGCACATTTTTGTCGCACAAGACTCCAGACGCAAGCCTCCATTTGATCCACCCTGGCCCAATACGATTTGTGACATCATCATCAATCTCTCTATTCCCTTGGATAATAGACCCAAGGTACTTGAAGCTTTTTTGCTTCGGGATGACCTCAGTCTCAAGTCTCACTTCCACGCTTGTCTCACAATCGTTCTCGTCGCTACTTGCACTCCAAGTATTCTGTCTTGGTCCTACTCAGCCTGAACCCTTTAAACTCCAGGGTTTCTCTGCAAACCTCCAGCTTGTCATTCACCCCGCTACGAGTCTCATCAATCAGAACTATGTCGTCTGCGAATAACATAAACCATGTCACCTCCTCTTGAATTTGTCGCGTCAGTCCATCCATGACCAGGGAAAATAAGAATGGGCTAAGAGCTAATCCCTGGTGTAGCCCCATCATCACAGGAAAATGATTCGAGTCTCCTCCTACTGTCCGTATCCTGGTCTTAGCTCCATCATACATTCATTGATCGCTCTAGTGTACGACACTGGTACACTTTTTGCCTCCAAACATCTTCAAAGAACCTCCCTAGGGACTTTATCGTATGCCTTCTCGAGGTCGATGAAAACCATATGTAAGTCTCTCTTCCTTTTTCTATACAACTCTACCAACCTCCTAATAAGATGAATGACTTATGTAGTCGAACGCCTCGGCATGAATCCAAACTGATTCTCGGAAATAAACACGCCTCTTCGCACCCTCATCTCCACGATCCTTTCCCAAACTTTCATAGTGTGGCTCAGCAGTTTGATACCCCTATAGTTGTTGCAATTTTGGATATTGCCTTTGTTCTTGTACAGAGGAACCATGATACTCCACCTTCATTCTTCGGACATTCTTGTCGTTTTAAAAATGACGTTGAACAGCTCAGTCAGCCACTCCACGCCTGCCCTGCTTATGCTCTTCCAAAAATCAATTGGGATCTCATCCGGCCCAGTTGCTCTTCCCCCGCGCATTCTGCGAACAACTCCCTTAACCTCTTCAATCTTAATGCTTCTGCAATACCCGAAATCCTGATACATGTCCGAATGCTCCAGATCTCCCCACACAATGTCTGTATCTCCTTTTTCGTTCAAGAGTTTATGGAAGTAAAACTACCACCTTTGCCTAATATGCGCGTCCTCCACCAGTACTTTGTCGTCCTCGTCCCTGATGCACCTCACTTGATCTAAGTATTTGGCCCTCTTCCCCCTAGGATGTACAATTTTCTCTCCCCGCCTTTTTCTCTAATTCAATGTATAGGCGTTCGAAAGCCGTCGTGATCGCTAGTTTTGCCTCCTTCCTCGCCATCTTATACAGTTCACTATTTGTCCACTTCTCCACCTCGTCCTCGCTTTTTACCAGTCTTGTATACGCCACTTTCTTCGCATCCACCCTCTCTTGAACTGTACCATTCCACCACCCGTCCCCTCGATGCCCACCACGCTACCTTGCGAGACCCCAACACTTCTCCAGCCACTTCCCGAATGCAACTAGCCATTTTATCCCACATACTGTTTGCGTCCCCACTACTCCCCCAAGCCCCCTTGGCATCAACCTCTCCCCCATCTCCTTTGCACTAGCCATGGTCAAACTCCCCATTTGATCCTCAACCTGTCATCTACCGTCCTCTTCTCCTTCCTAATCTCCAAATTCATCACAAAAAGCTTATGTTGGGTTGTAAGACACTCCTTTTGGAATAACCTTGCAGTTTTTACAAAAACCGTTGTTAATCTTCCTAAGAAGCAAAAAGTCTATCTGACTCTTAGCCACCGAGCTACGGAAAGTCACCAAGTGCTCCTCCTTCATGAACTTCGAATTGGCTATCACCAACCCAAAAGCTCTAGCGATCTCCAAAAGTGCGACACCTCCCTCGTTCCTGTCCCCGATGTCATAGCCTCTATGCACGTCGTCGTAGCCCCCTGGAAGTGACCCAATATGACCATTGAAATCCCCTGTCACACCTGTCACCACCTCATCCAGATCTTCCCAAAAGCGCATTTTCTCATCTTCGGCCAAGCCCTCCTGCGGCGCATAAGCACTAATAATGTTTATAGTGTACCCTCCAACTACCAGCTTAATCACCATCATCCTATCGTTGACCTTTCTAACCTGGTCCCTTAGCTCGCTGTCTACCAAAATGACTACCCCATTCCTATACTCCGATCTACCAGAGAACCATAACTTATATCCGTCCACCTCCTTAGCCTTAGGTCCTACCCATTTGCTACCCATTTGGTCTCCTGGACACATGCTATATTAATCCTCCTCGTCTTAAGAATCTTAACTAGCTCTATGGATTTTCCTGTTAAAGTCACAATGTTCCAAGACCCTATTCTTAGTCTAGCACCTCCCCTACTTCGCTTACCGCCCCCGTCCCCAACTGAGAACATGACCCTAGTCTACCATAAGTCGTCAGAGCCACTAAGGCAGCTATAGGCTAATCAACTACTTATCCTCAAACAAGCAGGAAATAGTGCGCAAACACAACCCGGTGCGAAAACACGAATTAATGGCAAGAATGTAAAGTTACTATACAAATACAACAAAGCCGACACATTGTAACTATGAAGGTAAGGGCAAAGAATGAATACTGTCACCCGGAGGTACCAATTCCTGGTGAATCTAACCTGCTTGCCGCCCAAAAATCATTGTTTATTTGTTCACCGCCGGCAGTTACTGATCACCACCGGAAAATTGCGTAGCTATGTACACCTGCCCGCAACTTGCAGTAGGGTTTCTGTTTTGAGCCTGAAAACCCGAAGTCACCGGCAATGGTACAACTCCGGCGGCCGGTGATGGCTGACAGATCGAAACAGAATAGAAAGGGAGGAAAAGAAAGAGAGAGGAACGAGATAAGAAAACGGAGAACCTCAGTAAAGGTTGCGTACCTGGTGGCCGATGGTCGGCGGTCGACCGACGGCACAACATCGGGAGGAAAAATAGAGAACCACAAACTAAAGGTTGCGTACCTGGTCGCCGGTGATCGGCGGTCGACGTGGGGGAGGGGGGATGTTACCGTTAGAAAGGGAGAGAGAGAACTGTTAGAGGGAGAGTACCATTGACCTTGGAAAAATTACCCAAAAGAAAAAAGAAAATGACTGAACTTTTGATGAGACGAGAATTCTGTTTTGTTTTATAACTGTTGATAGTAGCCATCCTGAAGTTTTTTTTAATGGTTTAGAAGTTAATATATCGTATCATTGACCTTGGAAAAATTATCTACATTGTGGAATTGAAGGAGGAAAATCGTAGTTTTGTTTGTTTCAAGTCTGGATCTTTGCTCTCTGAGAGAGTTCTCTGGAGTCCCTGGATCTAATTGTCTGGACTGTGGTTCTTTTCTTAAGGGCTTGAGTTTTTGAATGACTAAAAAAAGGGCTTTATGATAAATTCATTTGAAAGCATTATAAATTAATTTCCACCTATTAAAAGCTAACATTTTGCAGAAATGACTAATTCTTTTTCAATATTTTAAGGAGGAAAAATACGGTTTATTAATTAGAAAAGAACTATGCTTTCTTCATTTTACAATATGTATTGTTGTTTAGGAAGCTCTCAAGTTCTCAATGAGAGGGATCTTTAGGAAAAAGACACATTTAGACAGAGTTCAATTATAGACATAAAATGGTAGAGAAGTGTTCGACAAAATGCACACACCAACCCCCTCCCCCATCCCAACTTTTTACTCGTAGAAGTAGTAAAATGAGGAATCAGCACTTCAGCTCCTTGTATTATTGGCAGTCTTTGAGTCTTCTATTTTATGCTGTGGGCTTATGCACACGTCCTTGTTTGCTTTGCTGCATAGTGTTTTTTGTTTCAAATTTCTGTGGATCTTCACTTAAATTGCATGTGCATTTAGAGAATTTGTCTTGGATTATACAGTGCAGTATGAAATGTCAAATTCATCATTTATGCAGTGATATGTTCAAAGACAGAAGATTCTATGTTGTAGACAAAGCATTTTGTGTTTAGAATTTTTTTAACATGTCGGTGAAGTGGCTGCTCCTCCTATCTTTCTTCAACATGATTTCTGACTGTGCATTGGGAGATGGGTTTTTTTACGGAGTATTTGAGACATTTTCTTTAGGGGTTCATCAGAATTCAGAAATCAGAATAAGCTTCACAGAATTTGAAGGGCAGGGAGGGAGGAAGATTGTGCATGTTCGCTTGGTTTGAGCTAGTGGGTTCTTTGGGAATTGGGGTGGAGGGGCGGGGGCTGTGGTTGGCATATTTATTGCTTCCCTGTCTGGAAATATGTATTTCGAAAGTATTTTGCAGCATTCTCTTCTTATTCATCCATTTTTTAATTAGTGATAAAAAATTCTCGTCTCTCTTCATATTACTTTCCTAAATATTGGTCTCTCGTCCTTTAAAATGAACAATCAAAGAGATAACATCCTCTCTTTCTAGACTCTTAATGAGGTGAATGTAAGGCAATGGTTTGGTGTTAATTGAACAATAGTGCACCATATTAATGACACTAGCTTATGCACCGTACTTGAAAAAGGAATTACTGAAGAGGGTAGCTAAGGTTGAAGTTCAGTAAGTAGAAGATGGTGGGGGCTCTGATCATTTATTGTACCAAGACCAACAACTAGTGCAGCTTTTTCTTGATGGTGCGGTAGGACATTGATTTGTTTGCCATTTGCCTTGTCTGCTCCACCAACTATACTAGGGGTGTACATGGACCGGGTTGGTTTGGTTTTACCTTTTACCAATCCAAACCAAAAGGTGTCGGGTTTCTATATTTATAAACCAAACCAATAATTATCGGGGTTTTCAACTTCTGATTTTCTCGGGTTTTTTGTTTTTTTTTCAGTCAGTCTTGTTTCTCCTTTGTAACTTCTGACTTTTTTTAGGGATACAGTGTCTTGGGCTTGGATAATTCATGTCAGATTGCCCATTGTACAAGCTTGTTTCTCATAAACAAGCACTGTTACATAAATTTCCTTGCCAATGACATAATTACCACAGAAGTAATGTGGCAATTTATATAACCTGAAAATGCAGATATTATATAAAGTAGCTTGCTAAATTTACTAGGTATCCACAAATGAATCACAAACATCCACACCAATGTAAAATGAAAATGAGCAAGTTTAGCACCAGTCTTATCTAAATAAATAGAAGTAGTTCACCAATAAATGATATTGGTCTTGTACGTAATGAGAGAATCAAACTTATGCTATATCACTAGACATAAAGGCAACGACGGGATCAAGTTGATATGTTTCTGATTGCCACAAATATTTATAAATTGTAACCTTAACTATACCTCAAAAGTCGAGTTCACACTCTAACTAATTGGCCGATCTAGTACCTCCCTATTCTTATTTTAAGTGGAATTATATACCTATAATCGGGTCAATTTGGTCTTGGTTTGATTTTTTTGTTAAAACCAAACCTATTAAGGTCGTTTTTTTTCCCAATATCAAATCAAACCAAACCACTAGTCGGGGTTTTTCTCCGGTTTGGTGCGGTTTGTCGATTTTATTTGTACACCCCTAAACTATACCTGAACCTCTTTTTCCCTTTTCCCCTTAAGTTAAAAGACTCTTTATTATAACTGATTTCGTTTGTGGTCGTCTGTTGTTTAACTTATCCCCTTTTCTGTGTGATACCTTTGCAGTGGTGTTCTCATACTTGTTTCTTTTTGCAGGTACTTGATAGCCTCGCATACAACTGATTATCAGCACCCAATGCTGTTCTTCAACACAATGGCAGTTTTTGTACTGGTCGTTGCCAAATTCCCGAATATGCACAAGGTTCGTATTTTCGGGATCAATGCAGATCAATGAACTGCGGTCAACTGAACACATACCACAGGACAAAAAATAGTACTAGCTGATTTGCTATAAGCATCATGAGTAAAACTGGAATTGCCCTGTACAGATGCAAGTACTGGAAAGGGTGTCATTATTTTGTAAAAGAAATCAGCCTTCTCTCTTTGTGGATATTTCTTTTTGTATGAACTGTTTGTATGAGATTGCTGAAATAGAAGTTATGATATTTTTCTTGTAACCCATTGTGGACATTAACTCATATTAAGACTCTTGGTTGATCTACACTTTCAAACATAAAAATAAATATCAAAGGGTGCTTTATTCTGACACCGCTATTTAACTTATTTCCAGTTTTTAAATTTTCTTGCATGTTTACCTACTTCGACACAATTTAAGACATGTGGTGCTTGAAGTTTCATATAGTTGAAGTTCAAGCATTCTTCCCTGAAGTTAAGCAAAACTCGTTGAGTTTCAGCTATAGCCTATATGTGCCTTAACTTTAGCCATATGAAACTTCTGACATTACATGTCTGGAGATGTCAGAAGTTTTTTCCGAAATGTATAAACTTGCTAATTTTTATGCATTGCGCGCATGGTTCAAATGGTGGTTCCAAAATCCAGTATCTGTGCAAAAGAAAAAGGAAAAAGCAAAGATTCATCTATGAAAGTGTCTTGTTATTGTTTAAACATGTGGTTTATGTATGAGTTTAGTAAACACCAAAAATACTTATAAGTCATTCAAAAGAATACATCAATCACCCTCAACCTATGTCTTTTAAGTGTATAGTTTTACCCAACTCTACATTTTATGTCTAACATTTTTTTTGGAGGGGAGCTTTGAAGTAACTGGTAAAGTTGTTGTCATGTAACCAGGAGGTATTGGGTTCAAGCCGTGGAAACAACCTCTTACAGAAATGTGAGGTAACACTGCGTACAGTATAGACCCTTGTTGTCCGGTCCTTCCCGGGGTAGTGCAATGGGCTGCCTTTTTTCATGTCTTAACATTTTTATAATTCTCAAAATGTCATTTTCAAAACAAAACTTCTAACTTTCTCCCTAGTCCATCTTCGTGTTTCCACAAAATGAAAAAAGACTAAAAGAAAATGTTTCTAACTCCTGAAAAGTTTAAAGGAAAAAGCAGCATATTATTGATTTCTGTTAAGAGAGCCCAAATTTCACGGGATAAAAAAGATTCATAAATGTGCAAACTTTTTGTTGTTTTTATTATCCACAAGGAGAAATAAAGGGAAACCTCCTAAAATGGCCAGAAGAAAATGACCCACAAACTAAATCCTTGAAAAAAGATTCAGTCATTTCAGGCTTTTACTCTTCACCAGTGATTAATTATGCACAAGTGACTTGCACCAAATAACAAATCTTTAAAAAAAATACTCTCTGTTCTAAAAATAATGACTCAGTTTTCTTTTTAGTTCGTATGATATATTTTTTTATTTGACAAAAATTAATTTTTAAATTTTACTTTTTATGTAAAATAAGATAATCTATAATCACACAAAATGTGAGTCATTAGCTCACGTTGACTACGTCTTTGTCTTTTATATATAATAATTATCGCTCATACTGATTGAATAATGCGGTGTAGTGCTTGAATCGTAGGCCGTTGGATATGCCTGCAACGTGACAAGATGTCCACTAAAGTTCATTGAATTTTATCATGAAGAAATGTAAAAAATTGATATTGAGCCTAACTCAATCCCAAAAGTTAGTTTGTAGGGTGATGATTGTTCAAGTCCATATAAGGAGTCTATGTTTTCATTCCATATCCGATGTGAGATTCTTAACACTCCCCGCACGCCTAAACCTTGTTAACTGGAGCGTGAATAATATAATTTGGGGGTCAACATCGGTGAACAAATAATTGGAATGAGTCTGACTTTAATACCATGTAAAGAATGGATCTTGGACCTAACTCAATCTCAAAAGCTAGCTTATAGGGTGATGATTGTTCAAATTCATATAAAGAGTCCATGTTTTCATTCCCTATCCGATGTAAGACTGTTAACAAGAAAAAATGGATCGTAATAAAGTTTTCTTAAATGAACCTACAAAATGATCATTGTCAAAACACTGGAAAATAGAGTGAAATGTTTGCAGAAGTTTTATATATTACTGAGAAATGGAAGATGTAGATCTAGTCTAGACTCTATAGAGTAAAGTTGGGAGAGATTATTCCTCTGCACGGCTTTCAAGGGGAATGTTTGTGGATCCCACATTATGACCAAAGAAACTAAAGATTGTCAGATCTTTTTCTTACTCCTTAATTATTTTTTAATTTTTAATATAATAAAAGAAAATGCGCATTGGGTGCAATTATCATACCAATTCAAATTGTTACTTGGCCAGCTTTTCTTCACTACGTAGATGATAATCATTAGGGACAATTTAAATTAGCAAAGAATAAGAAATAGATGTATACTCAGAAGCGGATTAAGAATCAAAGCTTAATGAGTTCTAAATTTGATTATGGATATATATATATATATATATATATATATATATATGCATATTTTGGATCAAAATTACTGAATATGTATTTTTTGTTCTTACTCCGCCTTTATGTGTAATTTAAGATAAAAAGTAAACAAAAGAGAAAGAAAAAAAAAAGGAAAAGGCGAGGGAGTATAAAAAAGAGCAGTTCGGTGCACTAAGCTTCCGCTATGCGAGGGGTCCGGAGAAGGATCATATCACAAGAGTCTATTGTACACAACATTATCTCACATTTTTGCAAGAGGTTGTTTTCACGGCTCGAATCAACGACCTCCTGACCACATGCCAGTAACTTTACAGATTACTCCAAGACTTCCATCGAAAACGCGAGGAGTATGTCTTTAAAATTTCCCACATTTTAATTAGAGCAAAAAATGCTTTTTCCTAGTTCACAGAAATAGAAAAAGGGATTTTTCCTGCCAGAGTTATGATTCAGTAGCAAAAATGATGTGAGTTAGATGTGAATTCAAACTCTATAGGGTAGAGCCTATCAACTTAAGTAGAAAGGGTTAGAAAATTTATTAATTTTCACTAAATTTAAAAAAAAACGATGATATTAAGAAAGGTCATATGCACATTCTTTCACCACCCTATGAAGTTTAGAAGCTTTCTTTTTCCCCCTAAAACAAGCTCTCAACCAAATGTGGTGATATCATAAGAAGATAAATTAATTAAATTGCACATGAACTCCTCCACTAAGAAACTGTAAATTAAACTCACTATATATCTAATTAATCAAACCTGATTACTCTTTTAATAGTCCAAAATCATTGTCCCTAGGAGATGCTCATATACATCCATTTGAAGTGAATCAGAACCTGACAACCTTAAAAGCTTTCTTGGGAAAAGTGTAAAATAAATAGAGAGGCAAAACTATATAAATCATGAAATAAAGCAATGTTTTTATATTCATAAATTAGGCTGCAAAATGTACTTGCACAAGTTTAAGTAATAATTCTCTAAAAAGCTTATACAAACTTGAAAATTATACACTATAATACATTTATTTTCTAATGGCATAGAATCTCATTGCCTTCCATTTTGTGATATATAGTACAATAATATGATCATCATCTCATGTTATAGGCATCACATTTTGTACCCTCCAAAAAAATTGGGCTTGAATATTTCTTCTTCCACAATATCCCAAGTCATATATATAAACACATGATGAAGCAAACCTAATTAAGCTTCACATAACTTCCCACCAACTAATATAAATCAAGAGTAAATTAATGATAACTAATTCATAAGAAAAGATTTAGGAGAAATGAGAATTCCTTTTATCCTATGAGTCAGTTTTGAAGAAATTAAATCCAAACAAGCCACCAACCAATACACACTACGATAAAATCACAAGATAACCCCATAAACAAAGATAGATTTATAGTCTAAGTAGTATGGGGGAGAGTCTCTCACGCAATACGTGCATCCCTTCTCACTTTCCTAATCCTCCAAAGTGATAGTAAATCTTTTTTTCAAAAAAAAAAAAAAGAGGAGAAATTAAATCCCATAAAGAAAAAAAGAAATAAAAACCCTTAATCAATAAATTATAGTTTAATATTTTCTTTTACCAAGATCCTCCTCCTCCTCCTCCTAACATCCCATTCCAGTATCCATTAGTTGATTGATCTCCAACAGGCTGATGATGATCTCTATCATGCTCATTAGCACCATCACTTGTGCTTGAAACTTGCTTTATACCTACAAAAGGGAAAAAAAACCTTCCACTTGTATTTGTGTCTTGGAAATTATTATTCCCATAGGCACTATGAACATTATTTCCAAGTCCATGATCCAAGGAGAAATTTAGGGATGGTAATGAAAATCCAGAAGAGTTGTAAACTGAATTTGGCATTGTCATGAAGGAATTATTCAACCTTCTAGATGTAATCCCGTTAATCAACTCCATTGTTGAAAGCTGAGATGGAGGAGAAGCAGAAGAGGAAGAAGACGGAGGAGGAGGCAAAGTAGAAACATTCACACTATTGTTGTCCTTGTTACTGCCATCATAATTTGGTACCTGTTGATTTCGAGAAGAAATCAGAGAAGTAATTTTGAACCAATTATTGTAACTTGAATAGTCGAGTAGTAACTTAAGAAAATTGTAACTTTACTAAAATGCATTGTTCTGTTAACTTGTACACTCACACGTATAAACATACAGTAGAGACTCTTCGATTGTACATATTAATGTTCGTTTTGAATGAGGAAGAGAAGTAATTCTGAATATCTTATTGTAACTTGAATATAGTCGAGTAGTAACTTTTTTTTTTTTTTAAAAAGATAACTTTTATGAAATTGTTGTTCTGTTAACTTGTATACTCACACGTATAAATGCACACTAGGGACTCTTCAATTGTACATATTTATAATTTTGAGCAATTAATTTTTAAAAAAAAAAATCTCAGGACTCGTTACAAATTATAACAAAAGACAACACATTCACTTTACTATAGTAATTGTGAACGAAATACTGTAAGTTCAAAAAATATTTGTAACTTTACTGAACGTGGAGTTTTGTTAACCAGTACCTTACACGTATAAACGTACACTAGAAACACATCCGATTGTACATACTAATTTTGACTGATTTATTTCGAAATTCTAAGGACTCGCTAAAATTAATACAAAAGACAACACATTAAGCTTTAACAGTACCTGAATTAGCTCGGTGATAGTCTTGAAATCAGATGAAAATCCCAAGTTGAGATCTTGGCTCCCTTCATGGATGATCTTACTAGTGTTTTGATCATGATGATGTTGAGGTGGTGGTGGTGGAACAACCAAATCATGAAGTTTTTTCAAAGGATTAATTATAACATGATTATTATTTGAATTATAAGGGGAAGAATTAGATGAAGATTTCTTGTTTTTTCTTGAACCACCACCAACAGGAATGTTCCTAAAAGATCCACCTGCAGTCCAATATCTTCTACAAGTCTTGCAAAAATACCTTGGTTGAGAAAGACTATAGTTGTTATAATAACAAAACTTTGTGTTTGTTGAATTGCACCTTGGACAATTCAAAGCTTGGTCTTTTTGTGGCCTAACTAATTTTCTTTCAACACAATTAGGTTTTGATGAACCATTTGTGTTTGGTATTATCTCTTCCATGGGCTTCACCACTATCTCCTACAAAAAAGCCATCAACAACATTAAATTCGGATTAACCTATAATTTCGAAATGTAATGATTCAATACTTGTAAAAAACAAAAAAAAATAGAATTTATTAGATTTAAACCTTAGATCTAAATCTGAATTTTACTGTCTAGAAAGAAAATCTACTAGCTAGTAAGCACCATAAAGATTTTCTAGATCAGTGCTTTGTACTTTACACTTGTAAGTATAAGAACGTATTTGATCTTTTTTTCACTTTCTCTAACTTTTTACAATCACATATATACAACAACAAAAAGTAAAAATTATCTATTTCAATACCTGAGGCCATTGAACAGTATCCATGGATGATGGAGAAGAAGAAACAAACTAAAGGAAGCAAAGAGAAAATGTTTTTTTTTTGGCTGAAAAGGAAAAATGAGCAGCTTTATGAGCAAGTGGTTTTAAAAGCAGAAAAATAATAATGTTTGAGAGGGTTTGTGGATGTTGTATTGTGCTTTAGGTTTGTGTGGGGAGAGAGAGAATGAATGAATAAATAAAATGACAACTTTTTCTTTTAACTTATTGACTATTTGTATAGTAGTAGTATTTCTTTAATTTGTTAGTGGAAGCTAATTATTATATATATATAATGGTGGAGTTATCTTTTCTGACTAGAGAGGAGCTTGGAATTAAGTCAAATTGGTTCCTTTTAATATTATTCTTGAGACATATGAATTATCTTTTAAATTTTGACCAGCATGGGATTTTTACAGTTGGGGTATTGGATTGGATAGTAAATTTTTGGTTAAAACGAATTTGTCAACAGCAATAACGTATATAGTCTAATCTCACAAAATGAGATATGGAGAGGTAGAATTACATAGATCATACCTTGATCTTTATGGGGGTGGAGAGATTATTTTCGATAAATTATCGATTTAAAACGAATTTATCGTGTAATATTTTTTATTTTTTACTTATAAATCAAGTATCACGTTATTAAAAGTGGCTGGATATATACTGTTTATGTCTTAGTGACATTTTGAATAAAATAGCAAAAATAGGTAAATTTTCTAATACAGAAACAAAGAGTTACTTTATTCACCAATTTCTAGTAATTCTGTAATTCATAAATGTTTAAACAATGAACTCATACTTCCTGCTTAAGGCGCACTATGTTTTTAATATGTGTTAGGGTCCCGTGGGCTACGCATTCGTAAAACATAAGATAAAAATCGCAAAACTACGAACAACAAAAACAGTCACTGGATGCTGCCTTCAATATTGGGTCAACATCTGAGGCAACATTGTAATAAAACAGAATAAACATTGTTAGAGTAAATGCAGCGGAAAAGTGAAAGAACACAAGGTTTATATTTTCAAGGGATATATTTGGTCGATGACCAAACGAATTGTATAAATTATATACAATTACAAAGAATTTCTTTTTTACAAATTGAGCGTTACAAACGAAAAAGAAATTACATATAAAAATGAAGTCGCAGATGACTTCGCCTAAAGTTACAAAATCTGAAAGATAAAAGACAACATTTTCATTACAATCACTTGAATAATAAGCTTAATCTAGAATAGAGACAACGATTGCAATGTGGGACAAGATGTTGTTAAAACAACTTTAGGCTGAAAGGTTGATCCAGTCTCCTGTACGTTTTGGCCAGTTATGATTATCTACTTGTACTTTATGTTTCATATAGTCGAGACCTTCTTCAGATCGACCACTCTTTTCTGGAGAATTTGCGTTAAATGCCGGCGTATACGAGTTCTCAGTTTGGCGATCCTCAGGCCTAGGACTCATATTCAGTTGATTGGAAAGATTGTTTTATCCAGAGCTTTGTCATTTTGGTACAGAACCTCTTTTTAGACTATGTATATAGTTAGGGGCACGACGGGATCCTGTCCCGTCATATGTTGTTATTCTTCATATAGAGGTCTGTAGACAGTTGTGGGTTGTACTTATGTAGAGTTATAAATCTGTTTTGGTCAGCCGTGTTATTGTACACTGTGTTGGGGTGTCCCCGTGTATATGTGATACTATCTGGTGGCAGCCTTGTCGGCTTGCCTGTTATATTCTGTTGGCTAGTTGTGACTCCCCAGGAGACATGTACATTCTTGTGTAAAGGCAGCCTTGTCAGCTTGCCTATTCTTGCATATGTTATTATTGAAGTGTTATGCTGTCGGATTTCACATTCCTTAAGTGTTAGTTGGATTATGTGTGACATGTTAGTATAATGGCGTCATTAGGGAATTTAGTCGCGGCCCGTCGGGTCGTGACAAAAGTGGTATCAGAGCAGTTAGTCCTCGGAATATCTACAGATCGTGTCTAGTAGAGTCTTGCGTATGGATATTTTGTGCACCATACTTATACGCAGGAGGCTGCCGGACATTTAGGATTGATTTCTATTCTTTCATCTCTTAGATCGTGCAATAGAGCTGTTTTATTAGGATGATCTCC
Source organism: Przewalskia tangutica (assembly GCA_029844215.1). Lineage (NCBI taxonomy): Eukaryota > Viridiplantae > Streptophyta > Magnoliopsida > Solanales > Solanaceae > Przewalskia > Przewalskia tangutica. The sequence continues at coordinate 71,694,124 of CM056740.1, read as the reverse complement.
TTCTGACGACTTAATGTGTTTACAGTTATGCCTCCGAAGAAGGCGACAACGGCCTAGAAGGGCAAATCAGTAGCGGGGGATACTAGCTGGGCCCAAAGAGTTACGTGTCCGTACTCGCCTATGCGAGCGTACCCAGAAAGACGAGTTTTGCCGTCACCACTCCAGAGCTCGATTCGGCGGCGATCACGATTCGAGACCCCATCCCCTGAGCCTCCAGCTCCTCAGCCAGGGGTAGAGTACAAAGCCATGTGAGATGCGGTTCAGCTGCTGACTAGGTTAGTGGCAGGGCAGACAATCGAACGTATAGGCGAGGACGAGTTGACCCAGGCGAGGTAGTTTGAGGGTCCGTGATTTCTTGAGCTGTAGTCCACCAGAGTTTTTCGGGTTAAGGCCCGAGGATGATCCACAGGAGTTCATCCGACAGATACATCGTACGTTGAGGGTTGTAACGCCCCATTTTCGACCGGAGCCGGAAACGGGATTACCGCTACGCATGGTTGATTCCTAAATGCATTTTAAAGGAGTCGCCACCTAATTATTATAGTGAATTAGGACACTGAAAATGTAGCATAAAATACTACGAATGATCTCCATTTTAAAGGTCTGCGAAAGCTATGCGAGATTCTAGGTAAGGGTTCTTTATTATCCTAAAGGGAAGGGGTTAGGCACCCTAAAGGATCCGCTAACTTGCGGTTGTCCGTTCAAACTTAGGTTAATATTATTGTGCTAACATGCAATTCTAAGGGTATTCTAATTATTAAACTAACCAAGTGATATTTAAACTAGGCATGCAAATATTTAATATAGATATGTATTTAACAAGATAGTAATGAAAGCAAATAAACATAAAAGATGTAATGAAGATAAATTAGCAACATTTTGCTTTTATTTCATTTTATGCGAATGATTTAACTTTGGGGCGCGCCTCCGGGTACCTGCAAAAGACACTTAGTAGAAGAGTTAGTAAATGATAAATAAATTACCAAACAAACAACAATATATGTATATATATAGATATATATGTAAAATATATTGTAAAAGATATATTTTTATATAGTGTGGGCTCAGCTAGTGTTATGCCAAGAATACTAAGACATGAGAAGCCAATATCGCCACGGCGGCGGTCGACTCGCCTCCTGGTGAACGATACTATGCATTCTCGTCCAATCTTTTTCACTTTCCTCCTCGCCCACATATTCCGTCTCGCTTACCACGGAGGCCTCCAGATCGACGGATAAATCCTTCTTTGGCCAGTGTAGTATCAAATTCAAAATCAGTAAAATACCAAGTGTAGTAACTTGTTCAAAAATCAGTAAATACCAAGTGTAGCATTTGTTCTAAAATCAGTTTAATAAAGTAATAAAAAGGGCAAAAACGTCCAAGTCACCGTGGAATACCCCAAAACAGTAGAAACACAGCGAAATAGTACGCAACATAGCCCAAAAGGATTAGCGATACACGACAAACAGCAGCAACAATTCCAACCAGAAAAAATAGCGATACACGACAAACAGCAGCAACAATTCCAACCAGAAAAAAATGCAGCCAGTGACATAATAAGCAACCATACCAAACAGAAAATGCAGCCCGCAACACAGTAAATAAAGGGCCAAGTCCACCAAGATCGGTATGAAGCAGCCAAGACAGTAGAAGCAGTAGTAGTGACAGATCGACAGGAAATCAGAATGTCGCCAACAACAAGAAAAGAAACCAAATCAGTCCACTACACATGTAATGATAATAAAGATTAAGAGCGAGTAATAGTGTACGGTACAGCGACATCACTACAACGGCGAGTTCGCCGGAGCAACGCCGCCATTGCTGTTCACCGACGCTAACAGTGGCGGAACGAGGGCAGTGATGTGATGGTTCACTGGTTAACGGGAATGGGGAGTTCCAGCGATGGGAGTGACGATAGTCAGCAATGATGGGGAAGAATTCAAACTCCGGCGGCGTGACTTCGCCGGAGTTAATGGCGTGACAGTGGTTCGTCGGTCACAGCGGTGAGGTTCGACGTTGTTGCTACGGAAGCGAGGGAGTAGGGATCTGTGGTGATGTATGGCGTGGGGGTGCTGGGTGTTTTAAATGGAGGGTTCGCCGGAGCTTGGAGCTCCGGCGAATGGCAGCGGCGGCGAAAGGCGGCGGCAAGGGAAGCTGGGGAAGAAATGGTTCTCCCTTAAAAATGAAAAGTCCCTTTTTTCTCCAAAATGAAAAATGGGCTGAAGCTTTTTTTTTCTTTTTTTTGGACGTTGGCTGCCTTTTCAAAATTCTGAATGTTGTCTGCCCCTCTCCCTTTTTCTGCTGCTCCCAAGAAAATAAATGAACGTTGGACTGCTCCTCTTTAAAAATGTCTTCTGAATGTGGGCTGCCCCTCTTTATTTAATAAAGGGGGGTAAAGTATTTTAGGGGGGAAAGAAAAGTGGGTTTGAAATTTAAAAAAGAGGGGGAAAATAAGAGGGGGTGTTTGGATGAAAATAAAAATGGTGTTGGATTGGAATGATTTGGATTGGGTTCCGTACTGGACTGGTTTGACAAAATGCAACGCGGGTTAATTATTTAAAGAAAAATTATTTAAAAAGATGCAAAATTATTAAAATGCAAATGCCGACGCAAAAATGCAATATTTAAGACATGTTTAATGTCTGATTAAAATTAAAGCAGGACGTCAATTAATTATTTAAAGAGATGCAAAATATTATTATAATAGAAACATAATATTAACAAAAACATAATGCTTAAATAAAAATAAAAAGATGCAATGTCATTTTGTGAATAAATAAACATAGAATATTATAAAAAATAACGATTAAAATGTGGTGTGCTAAAATACTTAAAATCGCACGAAATATACAAAACGGTCAAAATTGATCACAATATGTCCTCTTTGTACGGAGATGATGGAAGAGTCTTCGGACAAAGACGTTGACTCGTAGCCAATTTTGTCCTGTTTTATAAACTAGAACTCAAAAGTGGGGCTGATGCAGACTCAGAATTGTCGGTGTCGAATTATGATGACCGGGTCGCGCGATGCTAAAGTAAAAAGTAAAGTCGACTTGATTTAAAAAGTCTCAGTGTCGAATTATGATGGCACTGGATTGTTGCGATGCTAAAGTAAAAGTAAAGCTGATGCAGATTAAAAAATGTCCCAGTGTCGAATTATGATGACACTGGGTTGTTGCGATGCTAAAGTAAAAAGTAAAGCTGACGCAGATTGAAAAATGTCCCAGTGTCGAATTATGATGACACTGGGTTGCTGTGATGCTAAAGTAAAAAGTAAAGCTGACGCAGATTGAAAAATGTCCCAGTGTCGAATTATGATGACACTGGGTTGCTGTGATGCTGAAAATTAAAACCAAAGCGGGAGCAGATTTAAAAATTGTCCCAGTGTCGAATTATGATGACACTGGGGTCATTGGCGTTGCAGGATGCTGGAGGAGAGCGGATCGACATTCGAGGTACAAATTGCTTCGGTTCGCTGTAAGAGGTAGTTCCACGTTGTGCTCGCATTCTTTGTATGCTAAGACTTAAACAAGCGGTTAGTGCATAATGTTAAGGCAAATGATAACGCATGAATTTATATGCAATAATCGTTTGAGTATAAAATGCTATCTGCGAAAATGTGATGCTGCCGCGAAATCTTTGTGATTTCGCCGCTGCGGGCGTGTTGCGATTGTGAATGCGGATATGTTGTCCTTGCTGCAACTGCCCCTGTAGACTAAAGCTCAAGAAAGAGTTAGTGCATAACTGCTAAGACGGAGTAATAAAGCGTGAATAAGAAATGCAATTTTTGAGAGTAGATTAATTGTCCTTGCGTAGATGTGATATGCTGATGACGTCGTTTTCGGATGTGGAGTCGTTTTCGGACTTGGCGTCGTTTTCGGACGTGGCGTCGTTTTCGGACTTGGCGTCGTTTTCGGACTCGGCGTCGTTTTCGGACGTGGCGTCGTTTTCGGACGCGGAGTCGTTTTCGGACTCGGAGTCGTTTTCGGACTCGACGTCGTTTTCGGACTGGGCGTCGTTTTCAGACGTGGCGTCGTTTTCGGACGCGGAGTCGTTTTCGGACTCGGAGTCGTTTTCGGACTTGGCGTCGTTTTCGGACGTGTTGCTGCTGCTCCTGTAGACTAAATCTCAAGAAAGAGTTAGTGCATAACTGCTACGACAGAATAATAAAGCATGAATGAGAAAAATGCAAATTTGAGAATAGAAGCGTCCTGCGTAGATGTGATATCTTGATGATAAGCGTCGTTTTGGGCTTGTTGTCTTGATAAGCGTCGGCTGCTTGGGCGTGTTGCATTGGCGTCGTTGCGTACGCATTCTTCTTTGGCGTCGTTGCGTGGACTTCTTTGTCGATAACGCCGTCGTTGCGTGGGCGTGTTCTTCTTGGCGTCGTTGCGTGGACTTCTTTGTCGTGCGTCGTTGCATGGGCGATATTCTTCTTGGCGTCGTTGCGTAGACTTCTTTGTCTTGATAACGCGTCGTTACTGGGCGTGTTCTTCTTGGCGTCGTTGCGTAGACTTCTTTGTCGGCCGATAACGTCGTTACTGGGCGTGTTCTTCGGCGTCGTTGCGTAGACGCAATGCTGATGGTGTCGTTGCTCGACACACGCCGATAACGTGCGTCGTTGCCGGACGTGTTCTTCTTTGGCGTCGTTGCAGACGCAATCTTGATGGTGTCGTTGCACGGACAATCGCCGATAACGTCGTTACTGGGCGTATTCTTCTTGGCGTCGTTGCGTAAACGCAATCCTGATGGTGTCGTTGCACGGACACGATGTTGATAACGTCGTTACTGGGCGTATTGCCGGCGTCGTTGCGTGAAGACGCAATGATGATGGTGTCGTTCGACACACGCAATAACGCCGCGTCGTTGCGGGCGTGTTCTTCTTGGCGTCGTTGCGTGACGCAATCTTGATGGTGTCGTTACGGACACAATCGCGTGGCGTCGTTGCCTGGACGTATTGCTGCTGGCGTCGTTGCGTAGACGCAGTGCTGATGATGTCGTTGCCTGGACACGCAATCGCGTGGCGTCGTTGCACGGGCGTATTGCCGGCGTCGTTGCGTAAACGCAATCGCGATGGTGTCGTTACTGGACACGCGCGATAACGCCGCGTCGACGGGCGTATTGCCGGCGTCGTTGCGTAGACGCAATGATGGTGGTGTCGTTGCCTGGACCAAATGCTGATAACGCGTCGTTACTGGGCGTGTTCTTCTTTGGCGTCGTTGCGTGACGCACGCGATGGTGCCGTTACTGGACCGACAATCGCCGATAACGTCGTTGCACGGGCGTATTCGCCGCTTCCCGTAGAATAAATGCTCCTGCAAGCTAAGCTTGAGAAAAACGTTAGTGTATACCTGTTTAAACGAAATGATAAATGTATATGAGAAGTGCAATTTTATGGGTAGAGATGTCGTCCCTGATACGCCAGATGAATACTGAGATGTTGTCCTTGCACGGACATGCTAAATGCCGTGAATCGATTTAATTGTCATGATGCCTTTGTTGGGCGTGATGCGCGAGTTGCCAATTTGACTTTATGCCCGAGTTGATGCGCTAGGTTTTGTTGCGGACCTCTGAACTTTGACTGCTGATTATTGATGCCCCTTTTCCGCTGCTGCTGCTTTTGCTGCGGACTTTGGATTGTTGTCATCCTCTGCCTTTGTTGCTTTTTGCTGCTTCTGCTAATACGAAGAAACTTTTCGCCGTATTTTCTCTTTCGGCTATTGCACTTTCTGCTTCTGTTAATATGAAGAACCTGCGCTCAAAGAAAATTTGTGAGTTTTTGGGGGGGTCGATTCGTATTTGACTTCGCCGCCTTGTTCCTTGGCATCTGCGTGCCTGGCCTGTTTGGACTTGCAATCCCTGTCCGGTTTCCTACATTGTCCCGATTTGAAAAGCGGTGTCCGCCTAAAGTGGGTCTCAATGTAGTTGCTTGTATGTAGTGATGTTTCTGGGCCTTCTGATTTCGGCCTGTAGGGTGGCCATTTGCTGCGGTAATTGGGCGAGGTGCTCGATTAGATCTATGCTGCTTTTCTTTCGAGACCCTGCTGCTTATAGAACGAAGACAGTTCCGACTGCTCCGCTCAGATGCCTCGAATCGACCATGTCGACCGTGCCTTTGATCTTGTGAGATATCGATATTTTGCCATCGTTTAGTCAAATACAAATCGACCTTTGGGGAGATGATAAATCCTTTAGACAACATGTAGCAAACTGCGTTAGTGATTTTGCAAAAGTGTAAATAGCTTTTAGTAAGTACATGTTGCACATAAATTGCAAGCGAGTCCTAACATGCATGGGACCCCTTTATGCCAGAGGTAGGCCTAAACGTCACATATGCGAGGTCATGATGGATTTGTCCAAGTCGTCCAACTATAATGCCTTTGTTGGAAATGGCGACCAAATGACGGTGCACTTTTTCCAATTCGGCATGTCATGTTTAGGCTTGGATTTGTTTATCATTGTCGCGCTACACATAGTATGTTTTTTTGGGCCGCGGGGTTATAATAACCCGTTGACCAATTTGGTGTCTTCCTAATTGTGGCGTCGATACCAAGGACCGACCCACCTAAGGTAAATGCATGCATGCCTTAAAATAAAAGGGTGGTATAGCTCTATCTTAAGTTTTTCTAAGATTTGGTTTTTCTAGACGCAAGGTTCCCGAGCGGACAACTCGAGTGAGAAGGCTACGCGGCTGATCAGACGAACCGATCTAACTCCGCGCAGGCGCCAACTCTCCTAAAATTTGGATATTTTGAAAGAAATTTGCGGGTGCGCGAAGCACACCAACGCGTGAGTGTGTGATTGTGTGAATTTTCCAGAGTGGAAGAAATATGAGCGGAATGTCAGTTTAAGGAAAGCGGTAACAAATAGCAGTTAATACAATATGCAAATATTTATATGTAAAGTAGAATAATTTAGACAAAACATAAAAGCAAATGAATGTAAAACACAGAAGAAGCATTTTTAAGCAGATAAGAAAAATAAAGCACAGTAATTAACCTATGTTTGTTATGGTCAAGAACCTGATTATCCCCAGTGGAGTCGCCATCTGTAACGCCCCATTTTCGACCGGAGCCGGAAACGGGATTACCGCTACGCATGGTTGATTCCTAAATGCATTTTAAAGGAGTCGCCACCTAATTATTATAGTGAATTAGGACACTGAAAATGTAGCATAAAATACTACGAATGATCTCCATTTTAAAGTCACGAAAGCTATGCGAGATTCTAGGTAAGGGTTCTTTATTATCCTAAAGGGAAGGGGTTAGGCACCCTAAAGGATCCGCTAACTCATGGTCATTCGCTCAAACTTAGGTTAATATTATTGTGCTAACATGCAATTCTAAGGGTATTCTAATTATTAAACTAACCAAGTGATATTTAAACTAGGCATGCAAATATTTAATATAGATATGTATTTAACAAGATAGTAATGAAAGCAAATAAACATAAAAGATGTAATGAAGATAAATTAGCAACATTTTGCTTTTATTTCATTTTATGCGAATGATTTAACTTTGGCGCGCCCTGTACTGCAAAAAGACACTTAGTAAGAGTTAGTAAATGATAAATAAATTACCAAACAAACAACAATATATGTATATATATAGATATATATGTAAAATATATTGTAAAAGATATATTTTTATATAGTGTGGCTCAAATTTAGTGTTATGCCAAGAATACTAAGACATGAGAAGCCAATATCGCCACTACGCGGCCGACTCGCCTCACGGTGAACGATACTATGCATTCTCGCCCAATCTTTTCACTTTCCTCGCCCACATATTCCGTCTCGCTACCACGGAGGCTCCGGATCGACGGATAAATCCTTCTTTGGCCATGTAGTATCAAATTCAAAATCGAAAATACCAAGTGTAGTAACTTGTTCAAAAATCGAGAAATACCAAGTGTAGCATTTGTTCTAAAATCGGTTTAATAAAGTAATAAAAGGAAAAACGCCCAAGTCACCGTGGAATACCCCAAAACAGAGAAACACAAATAAATAGTACGCAACATAGCCCAAAAGGATTAGCGATACACGACAAACAGCAGCAACAATTCCAACCAGAAAAAATAGCGATACACGACAAACAGCAGCAACAATTCCAACCAGAAAAAAATGCAGCCAGTGACATAATAAGCAACCATACCAAACAGAAAATGCAGCCCGCAACACAGTAAATAAAGGGCCAAGTCCACCAAGATCGGTATGAAGCGGCAAGACAAGTAGGCGAGTAGTGACGGATCGACAGAAATCGTAATGTCGCCAACAACAAGAAAAGAAACCAAATCACCCACTACACATGTAATGATAATAAAGATTAAGAGCGAGTAATAGTATGCAGATGCAGCGACATCACTACAACGGCGAAGTTCGCCGAGCAACGCCGCCATTGCTTGTTCACCGATGCTACAGGCGCGAACGGCGGCGATGATGTGATGGTTCACCGTTAACGGAATGGGAGTTCCAAATGGGAGTGACGATAGTCGAATGATGGGAAGAATTCAAACTCGTGGCGTGACTTCACGGAGTTAATGGCGTGATGATGGTTCGTCGGCCACCGCGAGGTTCGACGTTGTTGCTACGAGCGGCGGCGAGTAGGATCCGCGCGATGTATGGCGTGTGGTGCCGGGTGTTTTAAATGGAGGTTCGCCGAGCTTGAGCTCCGCGAACGGCAATGGCGACGAAAGCGCGGCATGGAAGTCGGGAAGAAATGGTTCTCCCTTAAAAATGAAAAGTCCCTTTTTTCTCCAAAATGAAAACGGGTCAAGCTTTTTTTCTTTTTTGACGCGTTGTCGCTTTTCAAAATTTCGAATGTTGTCCGCCTCTCCTTTTTCTCGCTCCCAAGAAAATAAATGAACGTTGGACTGCTCCTCTTTAAAAATGTCTTCTGAATGTGGGCTGCCCCTCTTTATTTAATAAAGGGGGGTAAGGTATTTTAGGGGGGAAAGAAAAGTGGGTTTGAAATTTAAAAAAGAGGGGGAAAATAAGAGGGGGTGTTTGGATGAAAATAAAAATGGTGTTGGATTGGAATGATTTGGATTGGGTTCCGTACTGGACTGGTTTGACAAAATGCAACGCGGGTTAATTATTTAAAGAAAAAATATTTAAAAAGATGCAAAATTATTAAAATGCAAATGCCGACGCAAAAATGCAATATTTAAGACATGTTTAATGTCTGATTAAAATTAAAGCAGGACGTCAATTAATTATTTAAAGAGATGCAAAATATTATTATAATAGAAACATAATATTAACAAAAACATAATGCTTAAATAAAAATAAAAAGATGCAATGTCATTTTGTGAATAAATAAACATAGAATATTATAAAAAATAACGATTAAAATGCGGTGTGCTAAAATACTTAAAATCGCACGAAATATACAAAAAACGGGTCAAAATTGACTGTCAACAAGGGTGATAAAGGCTTCAGAGACTGAGTTTGTCGTGTTGGTTTCATACCGGTTGCGTGATGTAGCTATTAACTGGTATGAGTCGTTGGAGCTATCTAGGGGCGAGGGTGCTCCTCCAGCCGTGTGGGACGAGTTCGCAGAGGCTTTCCTTGACCACTTTATACCTCCAGAGATGAGGAGAGCCAGAGTTGATAGGTTCCTAAACTTGAGGCAGGGCGGTAGGAGCATTAGAGAGTACAACCTTGAGTTTGATTCATTGGCCAGATATGCACCCACTATTGTAGCATATATGGCAGACAGGGTACATCGCTATGTGATGGGGTTGGTTCACTACTTGATCGATGGGTGTATGGCAGTGGCTCTTCAATCGGGTATGGATATTGCTCATTTCCATGCATTTGCACAGGGGTTGAGGACCGACATAGAGGGCGACAACCAGACAGATGTTATGACAGGGACCAGCATAAGAGGGCTAGGTCGGCCGGATATTCGGGTGTGTCTCGAGACGGACAGCCTCAACAGCATGTCAGATATTCTTCCCAGCCAGCACAGAGTGCACCCACACAGTTCACGGGTAGGAGGTTTGACTGCACGGGGTATGCAGGAGCTAGTCAGAGCTCCAAAGCTTCAGGTTCACCGATGAACGGGGGTTCTAGTCAGTCGAGGTCACTTTTTCCTCGGTGTTCTCAGTATGGTAGGTCCCATCCTGGGGAATGGCGTCTTAATACAGGTGTTTGTTTTGCTTGTTGCCGTCAAGACCATATGAGAAAAGATTTTCCTTATAGAAGCAGCACAGGTAGTATGGTGTTACACCCCGTTATACCATGGCACATAAGTGAGAACGTGATTAAGAATATGAGATTTGGATTGTGGAAAGAAAGATTACTTTTTCTTAAGGAAAAATATCGGAAATTTGTGAATGAAAAGGTTTATTAATTGAAATTTGATTCTCAAATTTGGTACTTGGGACTTATAGATTATATTAGAATTTTGGATTTTAAGTTTCGGATTTGGTCATGTGGGGCCCACGAGAAAATTTTGATTTTGTGGGGCCCACAATATTTTGAGTTATTTTGGCTAAATATGAATATTTTGGGAGATGAAATAATTTTGGACCAATCATAGGGTGACACGTGGCACCCCTCCACTTGTCTTGGTCTTGGAAGACTTTGACTATTTGACCTTAGATATTTTGGAAGACTTGGACTAGATATTTTAGAGACAAGTGCACAAGTGGGCCATGTGGGTCCTACTCCACTTGTCTTGCTACTTGGATATACATTATATACACATAGAGGGCTTGCAAGATTCATCCAACACTTAGAAAATATTTCACCCCCCTTCTCCTTACTTTGCTCTCGGTTTTAGCAACATTTGGAAGACCAAAATTGTTCAATCTTTGATGATAAATCCTCAAACTCAAGACTAAGCTCCCTAATGAAGTTCTAAGCCTATACAAATCCTTAAACCTCAAGAACAATGTGTTGGCCGAATATAGAGGGTGTGAAACCCTAAGTTTTATCAACTTTTTGGAGTTGAAATACAAAGTAAAGAGGTGTATAAGTTCATAGGGGTCACATATGTGTGATTGGAACTTGAAGAAGTGGAGTGAAACGAAAATTGCGGACCATGGTAGCCCAGACTATTTTGGACGTTTTTTAGGCTAAAAATGAGGTAATGATTCTTCTTCTTTTAAAGTAATTGAATATTACTTATTGTTGATATGTATAGATGAGTATGTGCTAAAAATAATGAAGATTAAAAAGTATTTAGGCCATTTTTGGTGAGTTGGCCGAGAGCTAGTTAGTATGCGACATTGGATTCGTTGATTTTTATTGTCGTTATTTACACGTGTTGCATGTTATATAATGAAGGAAATATTGTTGTTGATAGTATTATAACTTATATAACATGTTGGAATGAGAATTGGATTAAAAGGAATTAAGGAAAAATGACTTTGGATTGTTGTAGTTGTTGTTGGCCGAAAACTGCCTAAAACTGTTAGACATCGTTGTGTCATTTTATGGACTATTTTGGGGTGTTGTAATGCTGTAAAATCAGTCCCTAACATGCATGATTAATTTGGTAAAATGACTAGTTAAAGTCCTAAGGAATAAGGGTATAAGAAGGGTGTTAAAGGCTTCACATCGTACCCTTAATGTTGGATAAATTGTAGTCTGTTTTGGATAGATTGTGGGGAAGAATTTTACACGTCCAGTTAGGCGTGTAATCCCCTTTGGTTAACTGTTGGTTGTGCCTTAAATGTGGCTTGTTGGTTGTTGAATACGGGCCTTGGAAAAAGGTGGAAAAGTACGTAGAAACAAAGGAAGTGTTGCCCAAATTTCCGTAGAATTAGAGGGTCATTATTTGGTATAAGTCTTATACTAGTAAGTATGATATTGATAGAAGTGCTATCGTCATTATAGGTTGAAGAACTATGTGTAGCATATTCTACTTGGAATGTGAAATAGACGCTAAGGTTGAAGTACATTGGAGCGTATTGATACTTGTCGTGTTGGTTAGTCGTCACGAGGTATGTGAACTATCCTTCCTTCTTTTGACATGATTATTTGAAAAGCCTATGTGACTTGATTTTGGTGAGTCTATATGACTTGATTTATTTGAAGTAAATGAATTGATTTTGAAAGTATATGAGTCTTGATTATGAAAGTATGAGTGACTTGGTTTGAAATGTATAAGTTACTTGAATTACTTTAAAGTTAAGAGATTTGATTTAAAGTTATGAGACTTGATTTCTTTAAAAGATTATGAGACTTTATTTTTCAAGTTATGGGACTTGATTTCTAAAGTTAAGAGATTTGATTTAAAGTTATGAGACTTTATTTCTTTAAAAGATTATGAGACTTTATTTTTCAAGTTATGGGACTTGATTTCTAGAGTTAAGAGATTTGATTTATTTTGAAAGTTATAATACTTGATTTGAAAAGTACAAGCTTACTTGATTTTAAAGAAGAGAAGTAATTTGATTTAAAGGTATAAGTTACTTGATTGATTTAAAGAGAATAAACGACTTAAAAGAAGAAGTTCTTGGTGTTAAATGTATAAGTTACTTAAGTCCATGATTAAGTCCTTAATATAGTACATGAAATGAAAGTCCCTTGAGTTTATAAAGCGAATGTACGGCAGACGTACATTGTTGTAATGGATCTTAATCCTTAATGAACTGTGTGATAGTGCCTTGGTGTTATAAAATGAAAGACTTGTTAGTGTCTTGATTTCTCTAAAAATGATAGTTCATTCTATTTGTGCTAATGAGACTTTAAGATGATTTAAATGGTACATAGTTGCTTGTGATAGCTATATATGTACAGTCCTTTATATTTGCACCAAGTCCCAAAAATGGGCCGGGACATGTTGTACCTCGCATGATGGTATTGTCTTGGTCATTTTAGAAAGGAAGACATGGTATTGTCTTGGTTATTTAGAAAGAAGGGCATAGTATTGTCTTGGTTATTTAGAAAGGAAGGCATGATATTGTCTTGTTTGTTTTAAAAGGAAGACATGGTATTTGCCTTGGTTGTTTTAAAATGAAAGATATGATAGTGCCTTGGTCGTCTAAAATGGTGGTTCATTCACTTGGATCTAATGAGAGTTAAAGATTACTTAACTTGCATATGTTGTTCATGATAGCCAGTAGTGCAAGTGTTATATTATTTATTGCGGGGTCAATCCCCGGGACATTACATATCCGTGGATTTGCTCTCCACGATGCGAGTATGGCGTATATGCTCATTGCGGGTCCGTAGTGCCTATGCGGGTGAAATAGTCCTACTGGGAAATTGCTCCATCATGGTCCACAAGACCTATGCGGGTGAAATTGTCCTATGCGGGGCAAATTGCTCCATTGCGGGTCCACAAGACCTATGCGGGTGAAATAGTCCCTTGAATGGGATTGCATAATGATACTATGGGCGGGCGGCCCTAAATTAATCATAACCTTCCTATTTTAAAACGGTAAAGTTTACTCTCATTACTCTCATTGTTAAAAAGGCACAGTGTACTGGTAGTTGTATATTATACTTGTTACATGCTGACAATGATATTGTATTCCACGAGCATGCTTCTGTTATATTATATGCTGAGGGCAGGTGTCCCGGATTTTGACATGACTTTCATATTTGAAAGTGGTACGGTGTTACAAAGAGTCTGATGATACAAGTCTGATTCCGATTTTTATATGTCACGGTAGGATATGATATTTGATTTTCATACTTGCCCCTGTCATTCCTTGTACAGTTATGATCTTAATTGCTGTACTTTATTTCTGTTCCATACTTAGTACCTGTTGTACTGACCCCCTTCGGGGCGGCGTTTATGTCTGCAGGTTTAGGTACTCAGTTGTGGATTCGTGAGATTAGGATTCTTGATCAGTATTTTGGGATAGCTCCAATGTTTTGGAGCTTGTCATTATGGCTAGGTACATTCAGAGGTACGGCGGGGCCTTGTCCCGTCATAGCATTTGTCCAAAATCTTAGAGGTATGTATTCATATGTGGGCTGGACTGGTTAGAGTTGTATTTACATTATTGAACAGTGTAGACCCTTTCAGGTGATTTATATTATGGCAGCCTTATCGGATTTGCCTTTGTTTAAAGAAAAAAAATGAGTGTTATTTATCTTTCGCGGTTTATTGTGTTGTATGAATAGAAGAGTGCCCAGGTAAGGCACCAGGCGCAGGCCCGGGGTTCGGGTCATGACATATGGCTCAGCCTACGGAGTCGGTTGCTGGTTCATCATTATCTATAGTTATGCGCCCTACAGTAAGGTGGTATTCAGACGCTTTAGAAAGCGCCGTATGAGCTCGGGCCTAGCGGTCCTTCGAACCGCATACATGCTTTAGCCAGTAGGCGTGATCAGGAGGCGTCACCAGATATTGTTACAGGTATATCATCAACCTTTGTGACGTATATGCATTAATAGATCCAGGTTCCACCTTGCCATATATATCTCCCCTCGTTGCTAGTAGAATCGGGATAGAACCATTTGGGGTAGCTACACCGGTAGGAGCTTCGGTAATAGCTAAGTGGGTATATAAAAATTGTTCGGTGGTCATATATAGTCGTCATACCATAACAGAATTAGATACGACTGACTTTGATGTTTTATGGGTATGGATTGGTTGGCTTCTTGTTATGCTAACGTCGATTGTAGAGAGAAGTTAGTTCGATATCAGTTTCCAGGCAAGCTAATTATAGAGTGGAAAGGAAATACAGTAGCGTCGAAGGGTAAGTTTATTTCATACCTCTGTCAAGGAAAAGAAAAGATGATTACAATAATTTGATAAAGAAGGAAAGGAATAAATTACAAGTCTGGAAATGAATATTACTACTATTTGAAGAAAAATCTACTTTGATAACTAATGTCCTTTTAAGTATACTAATCCATCTATTATTAGCTACAAAGCCTCCAAGATATTCCATAAATGGGTTACATAAAGTCTTTGCAAGATTTTATTGAAATAATAGTGATGAAGACAGAATGGAGCATTGGTCCTCATGGTTGAATATGTGCTTACCTAGAGATAAAGGAAGCATAGGACTTAGATCATTGTTTGATGTGTCTAAAGCCTTATGTACTAAACTTTAGTGAAATTCCAAACATCTAACAGATTGTGAGATAATTTTATGTGGATCAAATAATGCAAAAGACATTATCCTCGAAATATATAATAGAAATGATGCTATTGTGTATGGAAAATGGTGTTGGGAGCTATAGATGGCATAGAGCAGGGATGTGGTAGAAGCCAAGGAGTGGAACTGCTAATTTCTAGTTTGAAAAAAAACTAGGAGCTTTGTATTATATTGTTCCTGCAAAAATACACGGTGGATGAGAGTATTAAAGATGTGAAGGAACTTAGGATAGATGGAAGATTGGATTTGTAGAAATTGCAATAACTATTTTCTAGGGATATAGTGGATCATATCACACAAGAATTAGAGTTGCATAAATTAACAGAAGGATGTGAAATGTCATGGTAGATAATGACAGCTTCAGGTAACTTTACGGTAGGCAGTGCATGAGAGTTGTTAAGGAGAAAATCACATAGACCTGATGTTTTTAAAAATATGTGGATCCCAGGGTTACCTTCTAAGATTTCGTTCTTTCTTTAGAGATTATGAGAGTTTATAATATAAGTGGGGATGTCCTAAGAAGAGTTGGAAAAGAGACTGGGGCTAGATGCTATTGTTATGATAATAGACAATATGAGACAGTGGATCATTTGCTTGTTTTTGGAGATACGATAACGCTGATGTAGGTATTACAACTCAGTTTCTGTAGGTGACACAAGTATTGCGAGTGTGGTGAATGCTTATTGGCCCTCCAAGTTCAAGGTAGTATTCAGAGATGTACCACTTATCACTATGTGGTAGATATGGAAGGGGGGAAATATTGTGTGGCATAAAGAGAGATGATTATGCACAGGGTGATATATGAGATCAATATGGTTGTCTGTAAGATGCGCAAACTCATATTTTCATGACAACAAAAATATTCTAAAGTACCTCCCTCAGATAATGCAGATGTTAGAAGGTTACAGGCTAAGATTAGTAAGTAAGATAGTTAAATGAAAAGTGATCAATATGGACTTTATTACAGGCTTACCTCGTACTCAGAAGAAGTATCCTCGATTGTACCCTAGGCTTACAGGTAAATTCAACTCGATCCCTTATTTGATTATAGTAATTGGTGAATTGCATATGTGTGATTTATTGTGGTCCTGTGTGACATCTGTTGGTTTGCTGAATATATGTGGATAGGCATAGTTATAAAGGAGACTCTGCCGATTTTTTTTTCTAGCATGAAACCCATAATGAACATTCGAGGACGAATATTTCTAAGGGGGGAAGGATGTTACACCTCATAAGTTTAAGGCGATAATTAAAAACGTCATTAAGAAAATTAATATACTTAAGGATGTGATTCCGGAAAAAAATTGATTACTACGAGCGTGTCAAAGAAAATTAAGAATGATAGTTATATATATCCCCGTTAGAGATTAGCGTTGTATTATAAGAATTATGACATGGAGAATATGAGACCTTATGAAATTTTCGGAAATTAAGAGAAGTGGATTAAGATTTATTAATTGGGGGATTTGGGACTAATGTGTAATATAAAGAATAATTTTCAGATTTTAAAACTTATGTTCTTCTATTTTCTTTCATTCTAAAGATCCAAACAAATTTTTCCATTTTCCCTCCCCTCTCTTCTCCTCCAGCCAATTTCCCCCTCCCTTAGCAATAATTTGAGGCTTCTAATTCCTCTCCATAGATTAAGTTCTTCTATTAAAATTCTAAGCCAAATTTAACACCAAAAATTGGTGAAAATCGGCAGCAGTGGGCCGAACTGCCCAGTGGTTTTTCCAGTTTTTTTGAGACGAAATTAAGGGAGAAAACATAGGAAATGATGGATTAACATTTTGGGATTCATGCATGTCAAATTGGAGTTGAAAAAGTGAAGAATTAGGCAAGAATCGATAGAACAATGGGCTGCAATTAGGAA
This sequence comes from Przewalskia tangutica, assembly GCA_029844215.1. NCBI lineage: Eukaryota > Viridiplantae > Streptophyta > Magnoliopsida > Solanales > Solanaceae > Przewalskia > Przewalskia tangutica. Next base: position 71,677,182 of record CM056740.1, on the reverse strand, counting down.
TTGTTTTGGCTTCGTTTAAGGTATAAAATTCTTCATTCTATGATATAATTGGAGTGCATGTTGTTAGGATTAAGGAAATGAATTTGTGATTAAGGGAAAATTGGAATTTAAACATGCATGTGATTGTTGTAATGTGGTTGGACCAATTTTGGAGTTGTTGGATTTAATTGTTGATATCCTTAGGTGGATCGTTGCATATCCGAATAGTCTGCCCAATCAGCATTCGTATATGACAACAACCTGGTCGGTGCTAAGCGGTAAAGATGTAATCCATAATCAAGTGTGCCCTTAACGTATCGAATGATACATTTAAGTGCAGTAAAATAAGGCTCCCTGGGGCATGTATGAATAAACATACCTGCTGAACAACATAAGCAATATCAAGTATGGTGAAAGTAAGGTACTGTAAGGCACCTGCAAGACTCTGGTAGAGAGTGGGATCTGACAACGAATCATCATCCAAAGCACTGAGCTTTGATTTAGAGTCAACTGGAGTAGACATGATCTTGCAATTTGTCATTTTAGCCCTGTACACAATCTCCTCTGCATACTTACGTTGACAAAAAAAATATAATGTGTGTAGATCTAGTCACTGAAATCCCCAAAAAATAGCTCAACTTCCCCAAGTCAGTCATAGCAAATTCTATTTTGAGTAATGCAATGATCTCATTTTTCAACAACTCAGATGAGACAACAACATCATCAACATACAATAATAAATACGCAATGCTACTACCTCTGTAAAAAATAAATAAAAAATTATCACAATTGCTTCATACAAACTCAATCTGCATGATATACTGTGCAAAATGATCATACCACGTTCTAGGGACTTGTTTCAGACCATAAAGTGATTTACGGAGACGACATACATACTGAGGGGAGGCTATATGGACAAACTAGACGGTTGATGCATATAAACTGTTTATTTCAAATTCCTATGTAGACAAATATTTTTCACATCAAGATGATGAATAGGTCAGTGCTTACCCATAGATATACTCAGAACTGTGCGAATGGTGGCCGGTTTAACAACCGAATTGAATGTCTCACCACAATCTATACCCTCCTACTAATTAGTGTCATTAGCAACAAGACATGTCTTGTACCTCTCTAGATCACTACTATCTATGTATTTGTAACGAAAAAGGCACATGCATCGGATCATATTCACCTCCTCCGGTCTAGGAACCAAATCTCAAGTGTGCTATTTTATTAAAGCATTAAATTCCTCACACATGACCGCATTCCAATTGGGGTCTAGTTTGGCTAATTTTGTGTTTTTTGGAAATTGGTGACACGATTTTGGTGGACAAATTGAAGTGGACTTTGGGTTTGAAAATATTGTGTTGTGCACGATTTTCCATACGGTGGGTTGGGGCAGGGCCATTTTTGGTATTTGTTGGCAGAGTCTGGTCTAGGTGTTGGTCGACGGGATCGAAGGTGTGTCGGGACTGGGTGTGACGATGGGTTGGGGGTTTAGATGACTAAATTGTTGAGGAGGATTACCTGAATTTTTGGTGAGATGAGACGTGGTGCTCGTATCCATATACCACGCATTATTAAGTTGTTGAGGCGTCAAGGAAGTCCTTGATTTATTCTCAGGTAAAGGACAAAATTTTAATTATTTTGCTTTCGGTTTTGGAGGCAGTGAAACACATAAATCGAGGGAGGCTTAGGCAGAAATCAGAAAGCATAAATTATATGTCGGTTTCTCGTGCAGTGAGCCGCGGGAAGAAGAAGGAGAAGGGTTTATGTTTTGACTTCTGATACCATGTAAGATTGTATTATTCTCCCTTGGGGAGCATTTCTCATTAATACAAAATATATATAGGTGTACAATGTTGAATCCTTCTATAATAAGAATCTCAATTATACCATAATTATACAATACAAAATATGGTAAATATGGGCATTGGTACACGTGCTAATAAAATCTAATTTAAGTGATGGAAAAATATACGAGGTTATTTTTATTTTGACCTAAAAAGATGGTAATTGGAAGGATGGTGACATGTAATATAAGGGTTGAGGGAACCAGCACACCGAATAGCACTCCACGTTAGAAATGACTAGACTTCATTATCAAGGACCCTTCATAAAGTAACCTAAACTATCTCCATGTTTTAATCAATGGAATTTAGGGTTTGATATTTTAATTAGCATTTATTGTGTTGTTAAACTCTCTTTATATATTGCTCTTTGTCATCCTCCATTAATGTGGACCATACATGGGGTTAGAAATTTAATTTAATTAAGTTGAGGTGTTTGGATGAAATATTTATAGTAGAGATACTATCAATCAATTTTAACATGCGCTAGTAGGTTAGTAATCATTTTATCAGATTACTAAGTAATATTTATTAAGAAATTTACGTGTAATTACTTGATTAATAATTGGACTGCATATAATTTAAAATCTTTTGGAAAATAGTATAGGGTTAAGATTTCATAGTAAGCCTAATATGATAATTTGAAAAAAATAACATCATAAATTGTTTAGTTAAGCTGACTTAAATAAATAACAAAACATTCTATGAGGACCTAGCTCGATCGTTTATCTATTACCTCCTCATTTGCCACAAGTAAATTAGACATGCTAATATAAAGTGGCCAAAACTTGAAGGTTGAAAAACGTATATTTTTTAATCAAACTTTTCACATGAACTTTAATTTTCTTATCCCCCTCAAAAATTTCTTATAATAAAATATTAATTCTGGCTATATATATATATTGTTGGATATTTGTGTGGAAAAAGAAAATGGAAATGCAACAACAACAACCAATGTGAACAATGTAACTTGTCTTGCTGAGTCAATTGATGGTCAATCTCTCCTTAAGATAATATTGCCCCGTACTTCCTTTAAACGGTGGTATGACAATTTATCTCCCAAAATAAAACAGCAATCAAACTAATGAGTAAAGGATATTCAAGAGTTTGCTATAAGAAGAAAGATCTTTGAGTGTTTGATTGCAAGAGATGAAGAACAATTTTTATAAAATTGTTAAGTATAGAATGTCAAGTGTGTAACGTGTATCTTCCAAATGAGCCCAAGGCATCATTTTATAGTGTTGAGAAGAAGACCCTCCAACTAGCCAATTTATGGCTTTGAATGACCAAGTAATGGTCATTAGTATGGAGTTACAATTCAGCCAAGTAATGGCCGAGAGCAAAATAATGAAGAGTTAATCCTCCAAAGTCATTTCACCGCCGCTTTTTATTCTTATTCAGCAATTTGGCGAATCGTCATGCTGCGCCAGCCGCTGAGCCGTGGCGTGAACTTCATGTAGCCATCACCGCCAGTCTGCAGATGGCGCCGGCGCTGGCGATTCAGGCGTCGCGGCCCGTTTCCGACTAGTTTCGATATTCACACTTCATGTATTTCTTCTTTCATTTACCAACGTGAAACCAACGTCATTTGACCAATAACCGTCTATTACCTTACGTCTCAAACAATTTGTATACGTACCAATATCTATTCCATTTAAAAAAATTATGATCATTGGCATTGTATGTACACGTATGTGGAAACAACGTTTTCGACGTGTGGGGCCCCTAATTATTCGATTCATAATTAAATATGATTAACTTTATTTCACGTTTAATAAATATTTTCAACATATATATGATGCCCACATGAGTCTAACGAACACTGCTATGTATAGTTGTATACCTTTCTTTTTGACGAAGGAAATAGTTTATAATCAACACGTAGTTCCTAATAATTAAGTTTTACTTTTTGTGTATAATAATTAATTAGCTTTTGCTTTTTTTTACTTCCTTTTTATGATTTTGCACTTTGCTCCAAGTCAAATTTCCTTTAATCAAGTCTTCACTTTTTTCTTGCAACCGCAATTTATAGAAAAGACAATAATCCGTTTTTAGGTTGTGAAAGTTAATATGTAGTGAGATTTAGGTCAACATTTAATCCATGCGTTGTCTGTTTGTTATTAGAGTATGTTAGACAATGATGAAAGGCGCGGTTCTAATTTGACTTAAAGGTTAGGCAATACACGTAAGAGACTCAATTTTTTAAATTATGGGTCCTTTCAACTATTTTAATTTGAAAATTACTATTGAAATTAGATGCTCAATAATATATTTTAGTACGAATTACTAATTTTGCTATATAAGTAATAGTATTCGACTAAAAAACAATGAGTGTATGATTGGACATCCATAACTCATAATGTAGGCAAGGGCGAAGCTACGACTATGTTTACGAGTTCGGCAGAATTATAGCTTTGGTTTATACTCTATTTTTGTGTTTAAAATTTCATGCAATATATCGAACATGTAGCTTTATCCCAACAGAACATGTATTTTTATTTAAAATTCACATAATATGTACAAAAATATATATATAATCTAATCAATTGTCCTTTTTAAATAAAAAAAATAGAATTCATAAAATTCAAATTCTTATTCCGCTCTACATGTTCTCCACCAACATAATGGATATATGAAGAGAATTTTTATTTCCAATAGGAATAAATATTCAAGAAAAGCTTATACTATGCTTCTCTTCTTCTTTTTTTTGGCTTTTGCTTTCATTAAACACAAAGGTAACCATTAATACTAGTGGTAGTAAATTAAACCTTTTGTTGGCTTTTCTGGTCGAAGTTTTCAGAAGAGATCGACGTGCATGGATATATCTGCATGCATGCATGATTATTTATTCATCTTTCTAACCTATGGCCACTTAAACAAATAATCATATTCATGGTCATAATCAAATCCTATTTCATTTGAATTATTAACTTCTGAATACCATATAAAAATCTTAAATAAATTAGTGGAGAAAAAGATAATGAGTTTTATTTCACATTAGTTAAAAACGGAGTAATTAAGAATATTCGGTTGTTATTCAGCAGTGATTCAAATGTTACTGAGAACTCATGATACTAAGGTTCGAATTTATAATTACTTGCCAATTAAATTGTCTAGTTGAGTTTAAGAACAAAATAAGTGTGTATGAAGTGAAAAAGAATTAGGGTTTAGGGTTAATTAACACTTTTGGTCCCTCAATTATTAGTGAGTTCTAATTATAATCCTTGTGAAATCTAGCTAATTAAGTACATTTAACTTTCATTTTGACCCGGGTGCACTTTTGATCCTTTTGTTTCATTAGCAAATTTACCAGAATTGTTAATAGTTCAATTGTTTTTTCTTTCGAGCAGAGAGTATACCGGAACAACCTCTCTATCTCACAAATGTAGGGGATAAGGTCTGCGTACATGTTACCCTTCACAACCTCACTTGTGGGACTACACTTGATGTGTTAGTGTTCTTGTTGTTAATAGTTCAATCACTTAAATACCCCAACATATTATATTAATTAAGCTCGTAAGATTACTTCATATTTGCGGATAATATAAATTTTAAGAATAGTCTGAATATAATACATTTCCTACATAAAGAACCTTAAAACACTTAGCAAAGCCTAACCAAAATTTAAATTTATGGGTTTGTGAATTCTAAAAAATGACAGCTTAGCATTATGGATATATATATTTATATTTATATATCTATTAAGTGCATTTCTTAATACAAACACAATTTTTATTAAATATACTGACTTTTGCCGAATCTGTAACATACTCTCTAGCTCTGATCCGCCCCTAAAATCACACATGTTAATTAGTTGAAGATTTTTTTCTTTAATTAAATGCCTAACTCACCTAAGCTATGAGGAGGTGACATGCATAAGCTATATGGCTATATATACAACAGAAGTTTACGCAATGAATGTCACATCCTAGCAATGAATAATTGAAAGATGGATCCTCATTTGGTTTTGAATAATTCATGCATGTTTCATTCATGCCCCTAATTCCAGTATGCTACCATTAACAGAATATAATTATTGCATTTAAATTATGTCATTGTACCTACGTGAATTAATCTATGACTCTAAGAAACCGAAAACATTAAATGCATATTCGAAACAAAGGTGGAGTAGGAAATTATAGAGCTTAATTAACATATGATATACAAATACATGTACTATCGGTATAACGGACAAAAAACTAAAGAAAACGAATTTTAAAATTATAAAATCATTAAAGAGTTATGATTATAAGTATTTAAAGGTTCATAAACGTGTAGTCAAATACTACCAGTGAACGTTATAATTATAAAGATAATTAAAATTAAACTTTAAATTATGTGCTACGGAGCCTCAAAAAGATCTCACTCCATTAGAGTATCACTATACCGTATACGTAGCTTCATGTTCTCCTCAACTATTAATACGACTCTTTATTTGCACATCTAATTAATAAATTTATTATCTCAAGGAAATCCAAAGAGCCATATACAGATTCAAAATGATTCATCACTTATGAGACCACGTTAGCCATCTTTATTATAGTTACTTCGACATCATGTGCATCATCAAAATAATGTGAAATTTCAGTACTAGCTATATATCTCTGCTAAAAAGGTTAGGTATTGATGCCAATGTATACTATATGATATGCTCGACAGTTGTAGTAGTAGTTATTACTTGGTATAACTGGTCCATCATCAGATTCAGACTACTTCAAAAACAATATTTGAAATGTTCCTGTTCATTAGTTACTATCTGGCAAAAAAGGTTAAATTTTTTAAGGCCATGGATTATGATGGGATGAATATAATTTATTTAATCTTAATCACTTGCAAAAATGTGAGGTAAGACTGCGTATAATAGACCCTTGTGGTCCGGTTCTTTCCCGGATCCCGCGCATAGCGGAAGCTTAGTGCACCGGGATGTCGTTTTTTTGTTAGTTAGATGTCTCAGATTCGAACTCTGAGAATATTTTTTATATATATAAGAAACGCTTTCTCCTTTAATGTGTGTTACATGACACAAATTCAGAGAAGTCAGACTCCAAAATAGGTACCAGAGGGTAAAATTCACAATTAGCCATTTTTTTTATTCTTTTGTAATTAAAAATATCCACTTTCATTGAGTTTGGTGAAATTCCATAACATTATAATAGAGTTTCGTATATGTGGAATTTGAAGGTTCATGACAATAGTTATTTTTCAAAGACAGTATTCAAAAGTGACTAATGAGCAATATTTTAACTGTACCTGATACTGGTGGGGAAAAAAGTAAGATTGAGCAGTTTAATAATACAGTTCTTATGACTTTCATGTTATACTGTTATCTTTTTGGGTCCGTGCGAGTTGTGCTACGCACGGGCCCCCAAATAAAAGAAAAAATTTAGGAGCTCCTTTTTCATTTTTATTAAGTATTATTAGCTAGAATTTACTATAAAGACCCATAATTTGCAAATCTTAGCCCCAATCAAAGTAAAGTAATTCAGTTTCAGTGGTGCGCGCATGTGGAGGCCCAAATTCAGATTATTGAAATCGTATATTTACTTATATTAAGGACCCACTTTTATGAATTACAATAGATCTCCAAAATGTTTGAGACGGCCCTGACTGTGATTAATTAGGTTAATGTAAGGTCAGAAAATTTTATTGTAACTCTTGATGCCACATGCTCAACTAATTAATTGTATATTCAGGATATCCTACTGATCTTAGCCTTAGCAGTTAGCAACTACCCTATGTTCTCATTGACTATCTCACTTAGCTTACTAATTACACTAATATGTGTACTAATTACTCCATGATCCAGTATTTTATAGAATATATTTTGAAAATTAATCCAGATCTACGGCTATAAATCAGAGTCATTAGTTGTAATGAGAAAAGATTGGTTTTTGAAGTAGAAAATTCTCTAATTAAGTGTCCATACATCAACCAGAAAAGAGGTTTGACATATTGAATAAAGGTATATATTTTGTGGAAATTTATGGACTCAGTAATATGTTTAGAGTTTGTTAATTAAGCTCTACTATTAGAAGGAGGACAAATCAAAGAATTTGTTAGTGTAATTAGCTTGAATTTATTTAAAAAGAGTAGGATATTCACGCTTTAACATTATATGTCTGTAAGATTGAGCAATATGAATAAACATTATATCTGAATCTATCTTTGTTCAAGAAAATTTGCACAACTTTTAAAATATAAATAGTTATAAGAAAGGACGTCTGCGTAAATCAACCTCTGTCTAGTGGCTTGGGAGTACCTCTACTAGGTCCATGGCTTATCTAGATTTGGGCTTGATATCACAAGGCTTCATCTGCAATACACCATAAGAGATAAACTAAGCTACTACTAAGACCCAATACTATTGGGTTGTCCATCATACTCAAATAGCCCAACAAGAGGTTTTGCTAATTAAGCCCAAATAGAACTAAATGACGAACAATAATACTGTACTTACAACTTAAAAGAATAGGATTGGTCAAGCAAATTCTCCAAAGAATCTCAGTGTAGGAAACATGTTCTCTCTAGATTGTGTCCTAGAATTCACAAAGGACCACTCTACCTATGAACCAAAAAGGGCCCCAACAAATGTGGTTCCACTATATGACATAAGTTATATATACTGCATAAATATTTTCAATAGTATTAGATATTTTAAAAGGATATTTATAGATAAGTCCATGTGAATATGCGATTTTTTGTTGAAAGTAAGATAAGTTATCTATTGTAAAAGATAAAAGTGATATACCGATGTAAATTTATTTATACCGACGATATATATAATTTAAACTCTTTTGCTATTTACTTGGAGACAAAAACGTTCATAATTTCAATTACAATAGCTTCTCAACCACCACCCACGTGCCATGATGGTCCTGTTGGAAATTTGCTTTTGGTGGAAGTTGCGTCCTCCCATCTTTAATGACTTAAACACCATGGTTCCGCATGTTGGAGGCTTTGATTTTCACTCGTGCATAATCTATTAAGTGAGTAGATGACCGTAGGGCCAAGTATCGTCAAATTGCATTGAGAAATGAAAGATATATTGGTCAACAAAGTAAGGTGTTCGAGGCATGAAAGTATGGTGTGGGACAAATCTACCACATCGGTGGGAAAAGGAAGAATTGTTCATCTTATAAGCCTCAAAATTGGATAAGGGTTTGGGACCCCCAAGGGGTAACCCATGTGTTTGAAGGAAGGAGGACCTAGGTGTACTTGGGTTCAAGGCTAGGCCCACACGCGCGCCATCACCATTCGGGTCGGGATGGCATTAACCTTCTGAAACACTTTGCACTTATTCCAAAACGTTTTTGGCTTCCATTGTGCCTCTTAATAGCCCTCTTAACACATCTCCTCATCCTAAACACTATATATTGAAACCTTATTCTGATTTGAGGAAGAAGACACAACACAAGACATAAGTCTTGATAAAAACCAGTTCATGAAAGTTCTTCTTTTCCATTCTTCAGCAATCGTTTCGTGTTTGTTTTCTTCGCTAGAATCACTTGTGTTTGCTTTGCACAAGTGATAGTTTGTTGTTTTATCTTGGGAGACAATTATCCGCTAACGTAAAAGTATATATACGGGGCAATCTTGTCTTAAGGATAAAGTGAATATCACTCGACTCGGCAGGGTTGTAACCATTCCAGATTTAGTGCCTCTTGATTTCAGGTTATCAAGATTCAAGGAGCTTGCTGCAGTTTGAACGAAAATTGAAGAACGATTCAAGAATTCACGAGCTTGTTGTAGCCATAATTATTGTTTGTTACAAGTTGTTGCTATTGTAATACTTTAGTGTTTATCCTTTTGAAATATTTGTAATAGTAGTTTGTTATTCCCGTATATGCATTATTTATCACGGGTCCTTATTCCAATTGGACCGCTATCATTCCTACTGAGAATTTAGCCCATTTCAATTGTATATGATGGGCATATGGACTTTCAACGTCTGCAATCAACTTCTACTGGTCTACTTAATTCGAAATTTGATTGTTTAAGCAATTTCTATTTATTTATTTGTATTCTCTTTTTTATATTTAACAAAGGAGGGGGAAAATTCAAATGAGTAGCAATAATCAAGTAATCATTAGTATTCGAACTCGTGACATAAACCATAGATCAGTATGTTTGAATAGAGAATAATCATTGATAATGATATAGATTTTATATGAGATGATCTCATTTTGATACTTTATAAACTGAAAGGAGATGTTAATAATATAATCACATATTAAAAGTGTGCTTTCTCTAACAGCTTAAGCTTTTAGATGAGATAGTCACACACTTCAACATGGTATCAGAGTCAGGTTCATTTCAATTCTTGTTTATCCGACGGGCTCCATCATATATTGTTCACGCTCTTCCAGTCCTAGGCGTGCGCAGGGATGTTTATTCTCCCACATCGGATGTGGGATGAGAATTTGGACTCCTTATATGGACTTGAACAGTCCTCTCCTCACGCGATCCCCATCAAACTTCTTTACGTCGTACTTAGTTGAAGATGAATGTGACAACTTAATCCTAGACTGTGTGAAGAGACCTTAATCAAATGTATTAGAACATTTCTCAACTATGGGTTACCGATTCGTTTTTGAAACTTCTGTTTGTGTGTAAATTGTAAATTATGATCATATTCTTTGCTTTGTGACCAAAGTGGTTCAAAGGGGGAGGAGATCCTACTGTTTATACGTTACTAGTATATAGGATTGGAGGTGGCATATTGGTCACTTTCATACAAGTGTCGTTGTCCTGATCAATCAAATTCTTTTATTTGTTTGAATGAAATGTTGTAAATTATGTTCAATTCTATGTAACAAATTCTATTTATGTCCAATACTATTCAAAACCTCATATTTGCCTATGAAAGTCAGGCAGCTCCTTGCGTCTTCATAATTTGAAAGAATGTTTATTTGGTTACTTTGATTCTCTGTTTTACAGGAAATTAAACAAATGCTAGCTTGTTGTTTAGTTGTCAACAAAATGCAGTGTACTGTTCTACTGCAAAATAAGTAGTGACTAAGAAAATATTTATGTTTTTCTCCCTTAAATATTTTTGTATACTGAGATAAGATACCTTCAATCTTAAGATGAACGGTGTATCCTGTAAATAGCAGAAACTACTAGTAACCTATCGAACTCTTCAAAATTCTTGCCGCACTTGTATGATACAAGGGTGTGGGATACACATCGAGTTTGGTCTACTTACTTTAGGTGCTTTGACAACATTTATGACTGAAAAATATAGATTGATGAGTATTTGGTTTGACTTTTTAGTTCTTCAAGATTTTCATCCTCTTCATTGATTTGATTCTCCGAGGATTGAACTTGAAGTGCCACATTTTTGCTCTTATATTGTTCCCTTTGATTCTCAATGTTTATCTCATAGGTTTTGAGAATGCTCATCAAGGTATGAAGGTCAATAGTAGCAAGATTGTGAGCTTCTTCAATGACACAAATCTTTAAATTGAATTTTTCAAGAAGAGAACGAAGAGCCTTTTCAACAAGTTGAGTGTTGGTTAATGGTTCACCAAGCACTTGACATTCATTAGAGATGTCAGTTAACTTTTCAAAATAAGATTTAATATTATCCGTTTCTTCCATCCTTAAACGTTCATATCTGCTCATGAGCATGCGTTTCTTGGTTCAACGAACACTTGAGCTACCTTCACAATGGATTTGTAAAGTATCTCATGCATTCTTAGCCGTTGGGCAGTTTTGAATGAGTTTGAACATGTAAAGATCAACTCATCCAAAAATTGCATATAAGGCTTTTTCGTTAAACCTAGCATTATTGGTTTCTTGCCGTCCATTTGGATTCAGGTTTAACAAGAATGTCACCTTACTCATCTGGCGGCAACATTGGACCAACATACCCATTGGTTATAGATCTTCATGTCATAACATCAATTGATTTGATGTGAGAACGTAGACGAATCTTCCAATAGACATAGTTTGTACCATTTAAAATGAGAAATCTACCAATATTTGGATTAGCCGGATCCATAGCTTTAAATAACATGACCAATCACTTATTGTATTAAGTGTTGGCTTTGATACCACTTGTTGGGTCCCGGGGTATACTATGGAACAATAAAAACAAACTGAAAGTAAAACTAAATCGAATGTCAATACAGTTTGCAAATGTCAATGATAATGTCGTCTGTCACAACTGACAACACTTCGATAAAACAGAAAACCTTTAAGAGTAAATGCAGCGGAAAAATAAAGAACACAAAGGTTTAATATTTACATAGGTTATATTGATTATATAACTTATGACGGTCAGTGACCGAAAGTATTATATATATTTATATACAATTGAATAAATTTTTTCTCTTACAATATTACAACATAATACAAAAGGAATTAAAAAGTTGAAGTCGCAGATGACTCATGTCTGAAAAATCTACCTAAATAGACATAGACAACATCTCATTACAGTTGCTTCAATAAAGAACAAATCTAGAATCTAGGTAGCAATTATAATGTTGGACAAAATATTGTCGACACGCTCAGGCAACATTTGTGATCCAATCTGAGATGAATTTTCGAGAGCTCTTTTGGTATTTTTACATTTTGATTCTTGATATCGATTCACTCTTTTTCCCTCTCTATTTATAGTAGAAAGTTTTTCTTGAAAAGCTGGTTATAGAGGTTGAGGGAAAGCTGGGCAGATAAGGTTTGTTGGAGAAGACCAAAGGATCAAAATCTTCTAACTTCTTGGACTTGTTCCCCAAGCTTAACAACAACTTTGATTTGTTCTTCCCACGTTTTTCATCAGCTCCTAATCACCTTGCCAAGTCACTTTTCCATCGTGATAAAAATCCCACGAGATTTGCTTCAGTTCCGTAAAGTAAAGCAAAGCTGTTTTACAGAATGTTGGTTCGAATGTCGTGACGTTCGTTCCAACATTTTTTAATTTTAACTTAGTACTAAAATGATATGTTGGGCAAAATGTCACAAACACCCAACTCAACGTTAACAGAAGTATATATGTACATTGAGGCGGAAGTCATTGATTAAGAAGCTATGAAATGTGGGTTCACATCTTCTAGTTTTTGGGCTTGTTGGTCACAGTTAGGTGGAAATTCCCAAAAAAAAAAAAAGTTACATGGGACTTGTAATAGTACAATAAAACAAAGACAAATTCTCCATTTGAATTATTTTGAGCTGACTAATGATAAATACTGAAAATTGAATAAAACGTGTGGTCATAAAAAGCAGCCACAATGTTAACAGCCAAGAGACGTCTCTTTACATTTTTTGGCATGTTACGTCTTTGGAAACAAAAGAAAAAGAGGTTAAAAACAAAACTTCTTTTTTCAGTTCAACCTTAAGTATAAATGTCAAATTTATGCTAATTATTTTCACATAATTTCAAAGCTACCAAAAGTATCCTTCCATACTATAATATGGACCTCGTATCTACGTCAAAAAAGGGATTTTTTTCCACATGATAATAATTTACCTAAACCGAAGTATCAATATCTTTTACCCCCAAAAGAAAAGTAACACGATAGTGACAAGTATAAGGAACAAAATATATTCAAAGAAAGTGACAAACGACTGTCCTTCAACTGTATATTAGATACAGATGGTTGCTTCTTTCTATTCAAAAACAATACTAATGTATATAATAATTTCAGTGTTCCTGCTCTATAATACATTGAGGAAAAAATAATCTTCTCGAGGATCAAGATGTTTTTTTTATTAAATTCATTCTTAAGCTTGCTTCGTTGATGATCCAACCGAAAGTGTTGGAGTGTAAAAAAAGCTTAAGCATCTCTTTTCTGTACCACTGTGTGTCCAGACCAGATTGGACGCACCTCGATTAGTTTCACGGGATACCTGCCAAAAACGGACTAATTTCAATTTTCTCAATTCATCAAAAATACTTACAAAAGTTCGAGACTCTGGATAATAGGCATGCCCCTCCACTCTTTTCCACTAAAATCACAAGATTTGAACTCGTGACATGCGCCTAACTCGCACGTCACACATTGTGCTCTTACTGATAGACCAAAAGCCTTGAGTGCCATTTTCCTAACAAATTTAGAAGGGCCATAAGTCGCCCCAGAGCGATCTTCGTGCCTGATGATGCAAGGATGGGTTTTTGCTCTTTGTAATAACGATCCGGTCAAACGACCCTTCAGTGCCTTCTCGGTTCATTGATCGACAAACGTCCATTTCAATTCGCTTGCCCCTTCGTAGAGGACTGTATATGATTCTTCCCCAACCACCACCAAGATCGGCACGGGCTGTTTCTTCACCTTCTTCCTCCCAATCATCATTTTCAGTAATGGCATCTGTTTCTGTAACATCGGAATCATAGGAGATTGGGTCTTCATCTTCAACATCCTCATCTTCTGAGATGAATTGGTCCTCTGATATAAAAGGAGAATATAAGAAATGTCACTTTTTTGTAATGTGTTAACACCAGGTACTAGATAAATGTAAAAGTTTTTAGATGCCAAATCAAAACTTAGATTTAATGCTGATAGTAAATACCATAGTCAATCTCTAAATCCTCTGGATTTCTTCTAGCATGCTGCTCCTTTAATGTCTCAAACTTCATATCATCCAGTGGCCAAGGCTCCCTATTTGAAACAAAGAATTAGTTCAATAGAGGTTTGCTGCAGGTGGTGAAAACAAAAAAAACTAACTGAAATTTGACTTCACAATGGTCAATGGTAATGATTAACAAGCTAAAAATAATTTAATCATTGGCATGTTGTATTCTTGAAGAAGAACTTGCCTTGGCCGTTCTCCTCGTCTAAAAGCGATAAAGCAAAACTTTTCATCTTCAAAGCCACGTAGAGGCTCTCCTTTTGACCGCTACCAGACAGTGGCATAAGAATCATAAAAATTGATATACTCAAGAACCGGAGAAGAAAACAATAATGATGATATTGCCCCCAAGATCAATTTCATAACTGGGAACTTAGAGTAGATTATATCTGACCCTATGCGGCATTTGGGGTGTAAGAAGAGACTTCATCAAATTCAGAGAGCTCATGTAGAAGGGCAGAGGAATGTGAGGCAAACCTTGTAGGCACGTTGCGATGTTGTCCTTTGTAACCGTTGAACAAAATGACAATATTTTCCAGTGTTATCCAAAGGACAACGTCCGTCATGTGGACACTGCAAAAAAAAAAAGAATAAATCAATTCAGACAGAAAAACTATAATCCAATGTATTTAAGTCATTATATTAGAAACTTAAAACACTTACCGGAGCAACTATATATGCCCCATTCTTTAGTGTCGTCAATGCTTTAGAGTCTTTGCCAGATGCATCTTCTAGTTTGCGGCTTCTCTAGAAATTAATATTTAAGAACAAAGGTAAAAGGATCATTAAGAATTCACATTCCAACTTGGAATAAAGCAGACCCCCTCCGTCTCCTGAAAAGTGAGTTTTACCCTTTTCTCCATCCATAAAATGTGAGATCTCATTTGAGATATAATATTAGATCCTTGTGGTGTTCCTGGTTCTACCAAGACCTGCTCAACATTACATTGTCAGAGGGGAAATAACTTATATATTTCTTACAAATAGAGGATGTTTTATACAGAGATTAGAAATAGATATTTCAGTAAACAGCCATGTCATGATCAAGCTATCAGTCTGATAACACTTGAACCGGCAAATTGAGCAGGAACTACACCAATATCATGCGAAAACGTCTACACAAGAGAGCAATAACCATGGCCTCTCCCTCACTTACTCAGTAGTGATTATTTTTTATGAGTAACTGGATATGATTCTTTTACACAGTTCTCTCTTTTACGCATGCAGCTCCTCATATCTTTTCCCTTTTCCCCCTCTTGTGAAGTCTATTGTTATTTAAACTGTAAGTCCAGTAGAAAATGTGACAGTAATTTTATTGTCTGTATTCTGACCCTCATTGTCCTTCGCACAGTAAGACAGAAACTAGAGCATATTACAATCAGAAACAGTCACCAATTATGGCTTGCATTCTGCTGTGGAATCGCTCGGTAACCAGTGCTCACATTTCTCAAGCTGTACTTTAGAGGAGTATCTTCACTCAATATGTATTTACTTACAAAAAGAAATATGCGCGTGTTATCATAATAAAAAAAATCAAATCCTACAGCAATGAAGTTTTTATATGATTTGTGTTTAATACTTCCCGCATTTCCCGTGTAAAATTTGTATGACACACTTCTCATTCTAGGATGCACGAAATACTCTACAGAATTACAACAACAAAATTGATTTGATGTGAGTGTACGCAGACCTCCTTGGGAGGTAGAGAGGTAGAGAGACTGTTTCAAATACTCTACAGAATTCTAACATTTATATTATTTTGTACGGTTTTCACCAATTTTAAGAATCCATCACCTTCATCTGACTAATCATATTTAGATTTTAATAAAAATTTATTAGCTATTACTTTCATAGTTTCTTCTACTACAACTTAACATAATACAGAAATGTCAACGAAACTCCATGTAAAGCCAGTGTTATCAAAAGCGAAAAGCGCCAAAAGGCTCTTAAGGTTTATTGGGGCTTTAAGCGAAAAGCGCAAATAAAGAGTGGGCTTTAGTGAAAAAAAGGCGCAAACAAAAAGTCCAAGACTAATAATTATGAGCATGAATAATAAATATATGGACAAAGAAATTGAAAGGAAATTGCAATAAAGTGAAATACCAGCGTGACACTCTTCAGGAAACGCTAATTGGCAAGGAAAAACATGCCTTAGAGCCTTGATGACAAGGCTGAAGCGCACATTAAGCGAGGCGAAACGCTCAACATGTTTTGAGCCACGCTTCAGGGCTTAAGCGTGCATTTAACAACACTGTGTAAATCCAAGTGTTGTTGCATAAACTTCAATGGCGGGAGAGCATCTTAGCTCCACTTAGTGCTTGAAGCTTAGTATTTAGGTGGTTGAGTTATGAATGTGCACACTTGTGAATATTCTTATTCCTGGAAATGACAGCAAGGAACTTCTAAAGTATAACATCTCACCTCCCCCTTAAATCTTCAAATAAATCAATAATGCATGGGGTATACTGAATCATATAGATATAAAGCTTAAGAATGGATTTTAACACATACCAGAACATCTCCTGTCAATTCCCAAAGCTGGCGCACAACCGTGATTCTGTCCTTAAGAGATGGAATTTCTCCAAGGACATATGACTTCGGTCAAACAAAATTGAAAACTGATCAGCGCAAAGGCACCAAATAGATTCACGAAATCAAAATGGATCTAACAGAGCACGCATCAATTTATTCTTGTCAATTAAAAAACGAACACAATAAAATTATACTTTTCTCTTAGATGAAGTTATAAAGTAATATTGGGAGCGTCCAGATAATGCAAAAGAAGTAGGAAACATGGGGGAAATGGAAATTGCTACTCAAAATTTAAGGGGCTGAAACCACAATAAAATTGTACTTACAGCAATCACAAGATCATGTTGTCTGTCACTCTTTTTGACATCCTTAGAGAGTGCTTGAATACTTCCATAACTTTGAATGAGTGGCAAATTTTTAAGACCTGCAGCAATTACAGGACATATTTCGCCATCTTTATCAGCCTCACATTTCCTAATTATAGCAGAAGTTAGAACGGTAATTAGAATATATGTGAATGTGTCATGGGTCTGCATACATGATACTAAAAGCACTGGAAACTGTTGGAGACAGCGCTGTGAAAGCAATCCTTTTTTTGTTTGAAAAGGTAAGGTAAAGTAATATGAAGCGATCCTGAACCACTGGCCTAGATACTCCCTGGTTATACAAAAACAGTGACGGGACACAACCTTATCATGCAGCACATTATGTCCTGGGGACAACAACAAATGACTCCAAGATATGACATCTCGGGTTATAGTTTATGAAGCTCATCCAATCTCATCCATATTAAGATGCACTGTTTGTTGTTGTTGGCAAATCTCTCCTCTGGTAAGAGAACAATTTGCAATGCCAGAACTTCATAACATCACTAGCCATACATGGTATGGCATAACCTCTTAAAATTGAATCTGATGTATTCACAAATTTAATAAGACGTACACATACAGAGACTTATATTACTTTGTGTGAGAATCATAGACTTCATCTCCTTTATATTTTCATAGCAAGGAGAGCAGAATTACAGACGCTTCCACCTAAGCCAGTGACCCAGAAAATTGAACGAGCTGATCAGCAAAATAGCCAATAACTATTAAGTAGGACCCGAAAACACAGACTACAAGTCTAAGATTTTTCCAAACCAAAAAGAGTCCATAAAAAACAGAATGTACCTTTTATAAGGCTCTGTCCAGCACGCTGCATGGACTGTGATGGCTCTACCAAATTAATTCTATGCAATGATCGTGGCCACACTTCTCTAACTGCCCTGCATAACCACACAATTCAACAACTTATCAAACGGAAGGGTCTAACAGAAATTAACACATAGGTATGATAATTAACGAACAGAAATCAAATAAACAAAAAAATATCCAATCTTCTTACCAAAATGCAGAACCAGTCCCAGCCCCGAAATCCAACACCTTAGCAGGTGAAAAACCAGGCAATCTTCTACGTACCTAAAGGAAAATCACGTTAAAGCACTCACTTTTAGCAACCAAAAGCTACATTCATGTTTCAAAACCCAAATTCCGAAAAACTCTGAAACACAGAACATCATAGGATTGCTACAAGACATTTCAATGGGATGTAACATTTCTTTACCTCACTAAGGACTCTATAAAGAGCAGAGTAGACAGCAGGCATACGGGACGCCACATAGGCAAGTGTTTCGTCATCCCTATACTTGAGGCCAATGTCACCATAGGCGCTTTTGATTTTCCACCGCTGCGAACATTCAACAGATTTGAGAGGATCTTCAAAAAGCTCCTTGGATGTGGAGGTTGGAAGCATCAAATTCACTTCCTTTATTTGGCTGAATGATTCTGATAACCTCAACACTTTCCTCTTCATATGTGGCTCCTCTTGCTCTGCAATAAATTAGATCCAATCGAAACATAAAACTTTAGAGCGAGATCAAATAGAATTGCATCAATCAATCAACCATCAAATTTCCCTTAGCATCCTTATGCACCCATATATAGACGATTGCAAAACAAGCCTTCTCGTCTCCTTAAGACATACAAAGCACAAAGAATTAAAACAACAGATACTTCATCTCAAAAGAAAAAAAAGGACCAATATTTGAAGCATATGAAAATTGGCTGATGTAAAAACAAGGGAGTTGTATGGCAGCAAAAGAAAGAGAGTTATACAAATGCTTTAAATATAGCAAAGTTGACTACTAATATGAAGGAAGCATATAAGCATGAGCTTTTTTGCAGATATTCTCAGCATGACTTATATATACTCTCCACAATAAAATCAAATCAAATCAAATCACCAGAACTCTATAGAGAAAAGGAGGCAGAAACGGACACTTTCCAAGCTTTTAGCTATACCAAGCTCTAAAACTTAAAGCAAGAACGTTACTAACAAATAAGAAAAACTCATATCACAAATTAAATTTATTTTTTCCCAAAGATACTAGCAAAATCAGTTTCAAGATAATATCACAATTTTAATAGTGGCTCTGGAAAATGAATGAGATTATTATCCAAGAAAAATATGAGCTAACAATAATCCTTTTTTTTACGAAGTAAGAATATTATTAACAAAGAGGGCATTAACTGGGGCGTATGCAAGAAGCTATGAAGCACGGACACCTCATTTAGGGTGAGGTGTCCGTGTCGGACACCTCATCGGACACGAAACGCCTCGGACACGCCTCGGACACGTGTCCGGGACGTTTCCCAGCAAAAAAAAAAATCGGACACGGCAGGGACACGCGGGGGACACGGCAAAGGGGGACACGGCAGGGACATTTTTATTTTTTAGAAAAAGTTTAGTTTTAATTTTATTTGATTTATTTTAAGTAAATTTATATTTATTTGAATTTGGGTCTTGGGACATACTTATGTATTAGTTTATGGACTATGGTCTTATGAATTATGTATTGAATATTTGATTGATTGTCAATTTGTTATGAATGTTTCTTTTTAATTTGGTACATATTTAATTTGGTATTTTGGTTATTTGGTATATAACAAATTTGAATTAAATTTATAATTTATTTATGAATGTGAAGCTTTAATAATATTAATTTTAGTATTTTATATATTATATTATATTATATTTTTTAATTTATTTTTACAGCCGTGTCCCTGCCGTGCCGTGTCGTGTCCCCTATTTTTCAAAATTGTCGTTTCCGCGTGTCCGTGTCCGTGTCCGTGTCCGTGTCCGTGTCATATCGGACACCTCTCACGTGTCCGTGCTACATAGGCAAGAAGTATACCATAAAATAGATGATTTTCTACCAAAGTCACCCAATCATACATACAAAAAGTAACCTCATGAGTGCATAAAAAGAAATGAGGCTATTTCTCAAGTGTACAAAATCTCTCTATCCCATCAAAATAAGCCTTGATTCTTACGTTCTTCTTTTGCAAATTGGGACTCTTAACATATTAAAAACTAATGGAATTCAATTTACTGGCATTAATAAGTTCAATAAATGTAATAGGACTGAGTTTCAAAGCTAGCAAAGAGCTAAAAGCAGCTAATTTTTATGTCAACTTTTATATGCTTGAAGGATTCAGCGTTAAAGGTGATATTTTGAGTATGAAATGTAATAAATAAGGGACTATTTCAGTCAAAAACTCAAATAAATGTGCATAAAATATGAAAAAGGATTGATATATTACCTCGGAGATATTTTTTGATAGCTCTACGAAGACGTATAGGAACAATACGACATCGTTCAGATTGTTTAGCTGCGGATTTGAGGGCTTCTGCGGTGAATTTCGAAACGGTTTCCGATACTGTTGACGCCATTTCCGGCAGTTAAGAAGGGGTAAATTGGGGATTTTCACATTGCATAGTGGTAGGGTTTAAGGTATGTTGCAGGGAAGGTTTCTTCCATTTGCAGTAGATTGAAAGGGCCAAAACTACCCGTACTTTAATTAATTAGCTATTTTACCCTTGGGTCAAATCTACCCTTCTCAATCAAACGGAAATAACTCAATTTCAATTTAATTACCCGATTCTCTTTTAAATAATGATCTGGGTCGGGTTTAGAAGGGGATCGGGTAATTTAATTGAATTTGGGTTATTTGAGGATTCCGGTTACTTTACTAATAGGATAGATAAATTTGACTCTAATTTATAACGAATAATAAAAATAACTAATTATTCAAAGTACGGGGTAATTGGGCCGATCAGGAAAGCCCAAAGTAATAGACACTTGGACAGTCCATAAAAGCATCCATATTGGGTTAAGTGCACAAATGACCTACTAAAGGGTGGTATTGATTTTTTGGCCCTACTTAATCAAAAATAAAAAATATTCTCCGCTGAAAATTCGCTAGGCAAGGCTTTTATTTTCCATTGTTGTAAACATAAATTAGTTTTATATATAAAGCATAAATTCAAGATATTTCAAGGCAATGACCCTGCTAAATTGATCACAGGTTATGTCTTATAAGCAAAAACTAAAACTTATGTCTAATGAAAATAGAAGTTTTTCCGAATATTTTAAAAAAAAATTAAGACCATCTTTAAAATTTTGTTAAGTGGGAACAAATATTCAACATCGAACACTTTTAAGAACACTACACGTCATTTCATGTTGTGGATTCTTTTGATAATGTTTTTGCGCGGATTTCCCTTCATAGGCACTGTCTTTAATTTTTGCTCTTATCTTAAAAAAGGGACTGAAAATACCCCCAAGGTCCCGAGTTCGAATCCCCGTTCAGTCAATAATTTACAAAATATAATTTGTATTTCGCAAGGCATAATTTTCTTTCAGGCATAAGAAAAACTTTGTCTTAAGATAGTGTTTGCCTTATGTTTGAAGAGAAACTATGTCTTGCGAAATCCAAACTCTGCCTTGCGATTTTATTTTTATTTTTGACTGAGATGGAGTTTGAACCCAGAACTCAAAGGTTTTAGGCGAAGGTCAAAAATTAAAATTTTAATATTTGAGGTGCTAAAATTAAAGATCTCACCCGAAAGAGGTCATTTGTGCGAATTTCCTTCTTTTGAAGTGGAAGCCCAATACAATTACACCGGGAAAGCCCATTAAAAACAGTTTAACATGAGCTCATTTGAGTACGAGGGTCGAGGCCCAAAATCAAGTAAATTTTGGAGTAGAAATTGCACGATTTTTCTTCAAATGGACGAGTCTTTAATTTTTGTCCTTTGGAACTTATTCCACGCACAAACCAAATTTCATTTAAAGGGTAAAAATTAACGATCAACACAAAATAGGAAGACAAATGCAAATGACCCAATTTTAGAAATTAAAAGAAAAAAGATCAAACTTTAGAAACCAATAAGTCCAAGATAAATGGGCAAATAATCCCTATTTGAAAAGCTAATCAAGTTTTAGAAAGCTAATTAAATAATAGTCACTTTTTTATAAGAAAATAATATTTCGATGATTATACCCATAGACTAAATATGAAAAATCTTTATAACTTCGGATATATCTCGCACAACTTGAAATAAAGGGACTGTATTTCAAACTCTAGAAAAAATCTTTAAGTTGAAAATCTATGACTATATAGTATATACTGGAGTTGAAAAGAGGTATAAATACTTTTCACATTATTTTACATACGTATTTCATTCATAATACTTATTTTAAGACTTATTATATTTCACTCAATACTCTTTACTTTAAAAAGTAGAAACAGATTAGACAATTCAAGAAAGAGTCATCATATAACTTTCTGTTAGTCAACTTGGACAATAATGTAACAAAATAAAGGCATACATACTATTTAGTTTATAAAATGAATTTCAAAATTTATATCTTCAAAAATAAATAAATATTATTTGCTTTAAAACTTGGTCCTCATATGGAACTCAAGATAAGCGAATAACTGCTTCTCTTTTTTGTTCTTATCTATTACTGTAATTGAGCTGTCATTTAGTGACAGCTCAATTCACTTAACTCAAACATCTATATATATTACATGATATATAATATACCCACGAGCATAGCAAAATCATGGTTTAGTTAAATCAAATCACATTGGTCCCTTGATTTGGCACAAAGATTGAGTCATTAACAGTAATGTCAATGTAGTGACAGATCCAACCATAAGTTCACTAATTTGGCAGAACTCAATGCTTTATAGTCGAACCCTATATTTATGTATTAAAAAATGTGAATTTACAATAAACATTTTGTCAGAAATTGTCTCGCCGTTAAGAAATTCCTAACAAAAAGTCTTCCGATAAAAATATTTTCGATAAGCTAATTACTGATGAAGTTATATATATATATATATATATTTTCACATAGAACAGAAAGATAAAGTTATATATATATATATATATTTTAAAACCAATTCTTTGAACATAGAACTCACATTATTTAATTAAGTATCGGAATTCATGCTTTAACAATAAACTACCTAACTAAGCTAATTGGCAGCTCTGTATGGTGAACTGCATTAGAGGACATTCAATCTCTCTTTTATGGGTTGTTTCCCTTGTTTCTAAGTTAGCCCTTCGAAGCGGACAACGAGGTGGATCATTTGATTATGATATAGGTCATTCCGGCTATTTCAATCTTTTATTCTTTTACTTTGTCAGATATTTGAATCACACGATTTTGAAAATATTGTTTTTCACATTCATTCTATCGAACCAAACGAGGCTCATTGTGGCAATGCCGACATTTTCCTAGGAGGGAGTACTGATTAAAACCATTTTGATTAAGAATAGTTTACTGCTCAAAGACACTGGAGTTAGTTGCATCCTTAAGGTAATTAATCTTTATGCTAACATTAATTGTATAGCTTAGTGGATAGTAATACGTCAGCGATTATCTCAGCATATACATGCATAATTTTATGTTAGTGGTGGGACATTGAATAAATCACTTAATCATATAATATAACCATTCACTTTAACCAACAACGAAAAAGCCTAATTTTTTGGAGATTAGCGTTAAAAGATACTGTACTTGTTTGTTTATAGGCACTAAATGATATTATGATATGAACAAGAATGAACTTAATATTGTATTATTGTTTTAGCAGTACGCACCCACAATATTGGAGAGTTGGGTTTGGTAATCTCTGAGCATTATGCTAAGTTTTTAATTCAAGCTACTAATGACTTTCTGACTAGATAAACCAAATGGTTTTTTTTTCATTTTCATTTCTTTAATTAACAATCCTTTTTTTGTGATTACTTATTTACTTAATTATTGATTTATATTACCTTTCAAATTAGATTGAGGGATGATAGCACTTCTGGTCCCTAAGTTCTTGGTATATGCGATATAGACTAAGCATATTAACAATTAATTAAAATGTGTGTTTTGGTTCCTTCATGTAAAAGTGTGTTATATTTGATTTTATAGAACTATATCATAGTCAAGTAGTATGAGTAACACCACAAATTTAACATAACACATGAGTAATTAAGCAGTGGAACGGTTAATACTTCTGATAAATTTGTGAATATTCACAAACAAAAGGATCAAAAGTGCATAAATCAATTAACTGATCGAAGGTTTAATGTGCCTCATCAGATATCGTAGGCACTACAATTGGAATTTACAAATAATAGAGGGACCGAAAATGCTATTAATCCTAGATTTTAATCGAAAACATTATTCTCATTGGAAATATATTGTAGTTGGTTTAGGATTTTTGGCTTTTTGTTCCTTTTGTTTTATCTTAGTGAAGTTAGATTATAAGAAATAGTTGTTAATTAAAGCTAGCAGTTCCTCGAAATTGAGTTGGCAAATGTTAATTAAGCATAATAGAGGCTTAATTCATAAGAAAATCATGAAATATTGTCGTTTAACAATAATTTGCATAACTAAAAGGGCATAATCTATCATCATGGAAAGATAGTTGTGGATGGAATAGAAGATTGTTGAGATATATCACATATATATTGTATATATATATGGTTAGTTAGTTGAATATTATTTTTGTTAGTTTATTATGAGTTAATTAAATATTTTGATTAGAGAGTTTGTCATTAGGGATATTTTGTCATTAGGGATGGGATTAGTTGTCACTTATAAATAGTGGATCATTTTGTAATATTTTACTTTGAGAGAAATAAACCTATACGAAGAAGAGCTAAGTTTGGCTCCCAAAACGTCTCTCCCTCTCCCTCACGATTTTCTCTTCTTCTTCTGGTTTTCCTTCATTGTTTTCTTCTTCTGTTTGGACTCTACATTCACAAACTCAACATGGTATCAAAGCCTACCCATTCGTAGGACCTTCATATCGCGCAATCGATCGAAGAAACGGATAGAAATTTCTGAAAATCAGAAAATCAAAATCAAAGAAGAAATTGAAATTGATCGAAGAAATCGATGTGAAGGAACAGTGTTGACACCCAATTTTGACCCTCCCGTCCAGCCATTAACCATAAAATTACACTAATTTCGTAATAATAATTTTTTTAGGATTTTTATAATAAAATGCAACAATAAACCATAAATACATGCATTAATAATAATTTAATAATGGCATCGCGTCTTACGTAGAGTTTTAAGCATTTAGAGTCCCGCGCCCGCTTTTATTAACTTTAAGCTTTGTCGTGATTCTTAAATAATTAATAAATGCATAATTTAGCGATAACGTCGTGTCAGGTAGCATAGCCGCATTTATTGGTAATCATTTGTAACTTTAAAATCAATTTTAATCTAATACATGCATTTAATAGCGTCGCATTTATAAAGCTTTAAACAATTCTTAAAAATCATATTTGCATTAGCATTTAAATAATTCAATCTAAGCTCATTTTAATTTTAATTTAACTTCGCAATAATGCATAACAATAAAATTTTAAATAATAGCGTCGCATCCTAAAGCATTAAGCATTAATTAAATAACACGCCCGCGTTTATTTTAACAATTAGACTAATAAAGCACCTAATTTTTAATCACATTTGTTATCACTAATTAATTAATACACTTGCCTAGAGTTAATTAACTAATTAATCTATCACTAACTAATATTAATTAAATAACTTAACTAACTAATACCTAATTCTACCCATTCCCAATACCCGATTCGCCCTGGCCCAAACGCGCAGCCCACACCCGCTGGCCCATCACCCCAGCCTTTATTCTTTAATCCCTCACACAGCCCGCCCCAACTTCATTTGAGCCTTCAGCCCTTTACCTTCCCTGTCGAGGAAAGGAACCTCAGAAACCCTAAGCCCTCAACCGCCGCACCTCACCCCCATCGCCATACCCGGATTTCTCGCCGGAGAATCCGGGGTTTCCCTTTATCCACGCACCCCAGTCGACTTTCCTTTCCCTTCTCCAACGTATCCTTACCATAACCCGTTGGAATCACACGAAATCAGGGGGGGATTTTCAATACGAATCAGCACATATCTCGCCAAGAATCAGTACGAAATCGCATTGATTGCTTACCAACTTTAGAACCCGAATTAGGGCTATAAATATAGAAGCTATATACATGCAAAGGCACCGGTCGGAGGGGGAGCAGAAATGAAGAACAGGGTCGAATAGAGCAGAAAGGGGGGGAGACCCATAGCATCGACACACTTTAGCAGCAGTTAGAAAAACCATAGCATCGACACACTTTAGCAGCAGTTAGGATACCATAGCGGTCGAACATAGGTTAGAGAGGGTACCCATAGCATCGACGAGGTCCTGAGCAGAGTTAAGAACCACCATGAGAGCATATACGAGAGAGTCGAGGGGCAACCACATAGCAATTTAGGACAGACAGCAGGAGAGAGTCGAAGACGAGCGAGCTTCGATCGGAGAGCTCAGAGGCGCATAATAGGAGAGGCTCGAGGATCGATCGAGCACGATGAGGCGAAAAACATAGGTCGAACACCCCTCCTTTTACCTTCGAGGATACCTTTAGCATTTTTTCCGCAATCCCTTACTATTCTGCATCCTTAAAATTCGCATTAGCAAGCCTTTCGAGTGGCTCCGACGACTTGACACGCTCGGTTCTAGGAGAAGGTAAATTAGAATTCTTCTCAGTTGCTTATTTTCCTTGTTTTCGCGTGTTTTATCATCGATTTAATTCGCCTGTTTGTAAATGTCTGAGTATGATGTTGGGACAATCATGCGTAGTTGATTGATTCACTAAAAATATTGTCGGTTATGTCTAATATCGTATGTCAAAAAAAGGGTTAACAACTTGTCGAGAAGCGTGATAATGTTTAGATTGATAACTTTGGTATAATTGCTCTTCATTACGTTGACTTTGTTAAATATGCAGTTAAGTTGTTGGTGTGTTCTGTCGATGCAATCTATAGTTCCATTTCTCGTGTAGAAAGCTTATATATGGCATGTCTGATATACCACGAAATGGAAGGTGAAAGCAGATACTAACCAAGGGAGATATCTATGGCCTAATGCTTAGTATTCTCATTCACCGTCCAAATTAGATCTTCATGTCTAAATTGCCTATTATCTTGTTTGTGTTTGCTTGCGTTCTGCGAATCATTTATAAACGTCATGTCACAACTATATGTTCATCCCGGACCAAATGGGCCTCGCCTATATGAATCTGTTACCTCGCTTTGGTCCATTCTCATACCCATTCTCGCCTCTGCAGGCCTGTTAGTTGGCTAAGTATTGTGTCCAGTTTATATGTGATAGCAAGTCGCGCATCTGAATTCCCCTGATAGCATGTCCGCCCTCTCAAGCTCTTTTGTGTGTCTACTAGTACTTAAGTGAATGGTTTGGTGGAGTTTTCACATCCATTTAATCTGTTTTGAATGATATGATGCGTCTTAAATGTTGTTTGGTAAATATGTCAATGCTATAAAGAACATTGTTGTGGCATCATTATGCTTTACATAGTCTGAATTGGGATCCATTCATTAGCTTAAGGAATAAGCTCTTACATTTTGTTTATTATGCATATCTAAATTGGCAATTAAATTGTGTGTGTCCGATTATGTTTATTTGCGAGTCTTGGATCCATTTTGTTAGTTGAACAAGCTCTTACATTTTGCTAGATCGCCTTGTAGCACGTATGTTGAATAGAAATCGCAAATTGAATCTTTTATGTTTGCTATTGGTCACATGAAACGGATGTGTGTGTCTGTGAAGCCTAAATAATCAACGTACATATCGTGTGTTTAGTGTTCAATTATTCATGTCCTATATTATTGGGAGTGCATACTAATCCTTATCTCCTTTATTTTTACATGGCACGCACCGGAGCAAAATAAAGAGTTTCACGGCGAAACTCATCTTGAGCTACTTCAAAAGAAGGCCCACATTTATGTGCACTCATCTAGCATAGGAATTTCCAGCCGCCGGCGAAAAGACATCGCCTCCTTCGAGTTACCATTGTTAATTCATATCCTTCCCTATTCATTTGTTGTAATTAATTGTCTAACGCTACATTAATTATTAGAACACTTAGAATAATTGAATTCGGAATCAATAAATTAGCGAGTAGTTGGATACTAGAAATTTGCTTCCCTTTAAGTTAATTATTTTAGGATTGCCACGCATGACTAAACTTGTCAAATGATCACCGTCTTTTGCACTAGGCCACATAAATCAAATTTTCAAGTAAGGGCATACCTTTAGCTTATAAATTAGTTCTGCGTCACTTATTTATAAATAAAAGTAAAAGAACACTTTTAAACTCTACATGTAGCACAAGTCCTTTAAATCCTTTATAAAATGCATGCATCTATGATAAATCAATTTTACACCATCTTTATAAATAATATAAATACCTTTAGCACCCTAGCATCTTTTCCATTTAGCACCCCTTGACCTTTTGAAATCTTTAAGTCTTATAAAACATTTTAGCACTTTTATTATCTCCTAAACATTTTACTAAGCAGGTGTAGCTTTTATTTTTGCATTTTTAAACATAATAATTACCCTAGGTTTGGCGGGACAACCATGAGTTAGCGGATCTTAGAGGGTGCCTAACCCCTTCCCTCTAGATTAATAAAGAACCCTTACCCGGAATCTCATTAAGTTTAGCAGACCATTAAAATGGAGTTAATGTTTTACTTTAAACTAGTTAAACATTTAGGTGTCCTAATTCACCCAATTAATTAGGTGGCGACTCCGCGAACCCTTTAGCATTTTAAATTTTAGCACCCTTTTAAACTTTAGCATCTTTAGCATTTTAGCACCTTTTGCAATTTTAGCATTCTTTTAAAACATTTTTATTATTTATTTATTTTTTCTAACATTTCTTATTAAGCAGGGCTCGCTTTTATTTTAGAATGCCGCGGCCGGAAAAGGGCGCGACAGAAATGGCGACTCCACTGCGGATTTAGGTTCTTAACCACAACAGATCTAGGATAATTATTTGGCAATTAATTTTGCATTTAATTTTTGTGTGCTGTATTTTGTTTTGTTTATTTTAAAATTGCTACCTGCTTTACTGCTTTCCTTAAACTGGCATTCCGCTCATATTCCTTCCACTCTGGAAAATTCACACAAACACACACTACATGCGAGGTGCGCTGGGTGCATCAGCAAAATTCTTTCTTCAAAATCCAAATTTAGGAGAGTTGGTAATATACGTGGAGTGCGCCTAGCCTAACGGTGGCGTAGCCTTCTCGCTCGAGTTGTCGCTCGGGAACTCTTGCGTCGGAAAAGCCAAATCTTAGAAACTTAAGATTGAGCTATACCACCCTTATTTTAGGGCATGCGTGCATTTACCTTAGATGGGTCGGTCGCGGCATCGACACCACAATTAGAAAAACACCAAACTTGTCGGCGGGTTTATGACCCAACGACCAACCAGCATATTATGTGTAGCGTGGCAATGACAGACAAATCCAAACCCAATCATGACATGCTGAAATTGGGAAAAGTGCACCGTCATTTGGTCGCCATTTCCAACAAAGGCATTATAGTTGGACGACTTGGACAAATCCGTCATAATCTCGCATAAGTGACGTTTAGGCCTACCTCTGGCATAAAGAGGTCCCCCTGCATGTTAGGAAGCGTTTGAATGTGCTATGTGCGATATACCTGCTATATACCTGCAAATTATGTGCTCTATGCTAACACCGTTTGTTGCATTTTTTTAGAAAGTTTATCATCTCCCCCCAAAGGTCGATTTGTATTTGACTTAGCAATAGCAGAGCATCAATACTTTACAAGATCAAAGGCACGCATCCGGCGGAGCAGTCGGAACTCTGCCCGTTCCTATAAGCAAGCAGGGTCTCGAGAGAAAGGCAGCATAGATCCGGTCGAGCAGCTCGCACAATTACCACAGCAAATGGCAACCCTGCAGGCCGAAATCAAAAGGCTCAAGAACCTCACCAGAGCACTCACATCGCAAATAACCAAACCGTCAAAAATCTCCAAATTATTACCAGTACCCGCTTGCTACATATCCCATTCAGCCAATATACAATGCACCCATATATCCCACACAAAACCGAATGCCTAACGTACTCCAGCTAAACACGAACCAAAGGCCACCACAAACCCCTTCTCGCAAATACCCATATGTGTATACGCCACAAGCCCGCCCACCAAATATCTTCACACCCCGCCTAAATACCACAGAAAGGCCAGCCAAAATATACGCCCATTTAGCCGAGCCTTTATCGCAGTTGTACGAGAGGTTGAGGTTTGCAGGGATACTCACCCGATTCAAAGAATGTGCCCAATCCCAAGTCCAAGGCTCATGATGGAAACAAAAGCTGTGCATACCATTCTGGAGCCATCGGACACGACGTGCGAAGATGTTATACACTCAGAGACAAAGTAAGGGAGCTGATCAAGGAGGGAGTCATTCAGGTGGAGGAGGCTTACCCCAACGAGTACAATGAGCCCCAAAGGAAGAGAGGTGTTCCCTTGCCAGAACCCTCACTTTGAATCGATTATTTATCAGCGGGCACCACGAAGCCAAAGAAGGAGATCTTGCGAGAACACGAAGACCCGGCCCCACGCGGCGAGCATGAAGGCATATTGATTGGATTTGCACCCCTGTCTTGGTCCGCCTAGAGCCTGGATAGGAAAAACAATTTATTTTAGCAGAATAATTTATAAACTCATTTTTTAAGCTTTAATAATGTTTTCTTTCGTTTTGCTTGTAATGAACTACGTTTGACCTGATTCCCTTAGTGGATACGTAGGCGGCCGTCTCGGCTTCGGTCCCACATCTAGAATTTTTTAATTTCACCCAATATTCGCTTGTAATGAACTACGTTCGACCTGATTCCCTCATGGGGATACGTGGCGGCTAAATCGGCCGGTCACGCGTTAGGAAACTTTCCTTTGCTTTGAAAATGACAAGAATACACATGCCTTATAGCAACTACATTGAGACCCATTTTAGGCCAAACCCCCTTTTCAAAACTGGGACAGACAGGGGTTGCAAGTCCAAACAAGCCAGGCACGCAGATATCAAGGAACAAGGCAGCAAAGTCAAATATGAATCGACCCCCCCCCCAAAACTCACAAATTTTCTTTGGTAGCGAGTCTTTTCATATTATGAAGCGAGAAAGTGCAACGGCGAAGCGAAAATACGTGAAAGGTTTCTTCATATTAGCGAAGCGAAAGCGGCAAAGCGAGAGGATGACAACAATCCAAAGTCGCGGCAAAGCGGCAGCAGAAAGGCGTCAACAATCGTGATCAAAGTTGAGTCCATGACAAAACCTAGCGCGTCGGCTTCGGGCATAAAGTCAAGCGCAACGGCGCATCGCCAACAAGGCATCATAACAATTCGGTACTGCGGTGCTGAGGCAAGACCTCGATGAGTCGTCGGGCATATCGGGGGCGACATCTCTATCCATAAAATTGCACTTCGTATATATTTATCATTTTGTTTAAGCGGTATACTAACGTTTTCCCGAAGCTTAGCTTGCGGGAGCATTTATTCTACGGGAGGCGGCACGTCCGGACAACGGCGTAATCGGCAAGTCCATGCAGCGACACGGCGGAACACGTCCGGACAACGGCGTAATCGGCAAGTCCGTGCAACGGCGCCCGGAAGACACGTCCGGACAACGGCGTGTCGGCAAGTCCATGCAGCGGCGCCCGGCGGAACACGTCCGACAACGGCGTGTCGGCAAGTCCATGCAACGGCGCCCGGCGGAACACGTCCGCACAACGGCGTAATCGGCAAGTCCATGCAACGGCGCCCGGCGGCACGTCGCCAAACAACGGCGTGTCGGCAAGTCCGTGCAGCGACAATACGTCCGGATAACGGCGTTATCGGCCGCGGCAAGTCCGCAGCGGCGCGGCGGCGGCACGTCGGACAACGGCGTGTCGGCAAGTCCATGCAGCGGCGCCCGGCAACGCGTCGACAGCGGCGTGTCGGCAAGTCCATGCAGCGGCGCCCGGCGGAACACGTCCGGACAACGGCGTGTCGGCAAGTCCATGCAGCGGCGCCCGGCAACACGTCGCCCAAACAACGGCGTGATCGGCAAGTCCGCAACGACGCCCGGCGAAGAACACGTCCGGGCAAGCGGCGTTATCGGCCGGCGAGTCTGCAGCGACGCCCGGCGGCGACACGTCCGAACGCGGCGTTATCGGCCAAAGAAGTCCGGCAGCGCCCGTCGTGCGTATTACATCTACGAGCGGCGACAATAAGTCCAAAACGGCGCGAGTCGAAAGCGGCGCCAGTCCGAAACGACGACGCCAAGTCGAAAGCGGCCAAGTCCGAAAATGGCGCCAAGTCCGAAACGGCGACAAGTCGAAAGCGGCGACAAGTCCGAAAGCGACGACAAGTCAGAAGAGTCGAAAGCGACGGCAGTCCAAAACGACGACAAGTCGAAAGCGGCGACAAGTCAAGATATCACATCTACGCAGGGCGATTTCTCTATTCTCATGCTGCATTTTTCTCGTATATTATTACGTCTTAGCGGTTATGCACTAACTCTTTCTTGAGCTTTAGTCTGAGGACAATTGCGGCAAGGACAACGTATCGCATTCACAATCGCAACACGTCCGTGCAAGGCGAAATCACGGCGTTGCGATCGCATCAACACAAGAGCATCATATTTTTGCAGGATAACCTTTTCTACTCACAGTTGCATTACTTTAAATTATGCATCATCATTTTGCCTTAACAGTTATGCACTAACCGTTTGTTTAAGTCTTAGCGCGCGAGCGGGAAGCCTGGCGTGGATTTTCTCTTCTGACGGGGCAATCTGTTGGGGGGCCAACCTTCCCAACGATTGGCAGAAGCGGCCTCAAGCGTCGGTCCACTCGCTCACATCACCATAGAACCCGGCCATGGCCGGCAAGACACCCTGAGTTCAAGCGGTTATATTACATTACTTTTGCACCAGCGATGTCATCATAACTCGACAACGGGACATCTTTAAGCCGCGTTAGCGCGCAGTGTTTTGACCATGGTAGCCCGATGTCGTCATAACTCGACCTGGGACATCTTTGAGTCGCGTTAGCTGCGCATTGTTTTGACCATGGTATCCCAGTGTCGTCATAACTCGACCTTTGGGGCGATTTGATTTTGCGTCGGCCTTATCTACCGCCCGGCGTTTACGCACTCGAAGATCGAGACAAAATTGGCTATGAGTCAGCGTCTTTGTCAGAAGATTCTTCCATCGTCTCCATACAAAGAGGACATCTGTTGACACTGATTTTGACCCTCGTCGTACCATTAACCATAAAATTACACTAATTTCGTAATAATAATTTTTTTAGGATTTTTATAATAAAATGCAACAATAAACCATAAATACATGCATTAATAATAATTTAATAATGGCATCGCGTCTTACGTAGAGTTTTAAGCATTTAGAGTCCCGCGCCCGCTTTTATTAACTTTAAGCTTTGTCGTGATTCTTAAATAATTAATAAATGCATAATTTAGCGATAACGTCGTGTCAGGTAGCATAGCCGCATTTATTGGTAATCATTTGTAACTTTAAAATCAATTTTAATCTAATACATGCATTTAATAGCGTCGCATTTATAAAGCTTTAAACAATTCTTAAAAATCATATTTGCATTAGCATTTAAATAATTCAATCTAAGCTCATTTTAATTTTAATTTAACTTCGCAATAATGCATAACAATAAAATTTTAAATAATAGCGTCGCATCCTAAAGCATTAAGCATTAATTAAATAACACGCCCGCGTTTATTTTAACAATTAGACTAATAAAGCACCTAATTTTTAATCACATTTGTTATCACTAATTAATTAATACACTTGCCTAGAGTTAATTAACTAATTAATCTATCACTAACTAATATTAATTAAATAACTTAACTAACTAATACCTAATTCTACCCATTCCCAATACCCGATTCGCCCTGGCCCAAACGCTGACTTCACACCGCCGCCCATCACCCCTTTTTATTCTTTAATCCTCACACACTCCAACTTCATTTGAGCCTTCACTTTACCTTCCGCGTCGAGAAAGGAACCTCGAAACCCTAAGCCTCAACCGCGCCTCACCCCCATCGCCATACGGATTTCGCACGAGAATCGGGTTTCTATCCACGCACTGGATCGACTTTCCTTTCCCTTCTCCAACGTATCCTTACCATAACCCGTTGGAATCACACGAAATCAGGGGGGGATTTTCAATACGAATCAGCACATATCTCGCCAAGAATCAGTACGAAATCGCATTGATTGCTTACCAACTTTAGAACCGAATTAGGGCTATAAATATAGAAGCTATATACATGCAAAGGCACCGGAGGAGGCGAGAAATGAAGAATGTGGTCGAATAGAGCGAAGAAAGAGACCCATAGCATCGACACACTTTAGCAGCAGTTAGAAAAACCATAGCATCGACACACTTTAGCAGCAGTTAGGATACCATAGCGGTCGAACATAGGTTAGAGAGGGTACCCATAGCATCAGCGAGTCTGGCGAGTTAAGAACCACCACGATGAGAGCATATACGAGAGAGTCGAGGGCAACAACATAGCAATTTAGGATGACAGCGAGGAGAGAGTCGAAAACGAAGCGAGCTCGATCGGGAGAGCTCGGAGGCGACAATAGGAGAGGGCTCGAGGGGATCGATCGAGCACGATGAGGCGAGAAAAACATAGGTCGAACACCCTCCTTTTACGCCCGAGGATACCTTTAGCATTTTTTCCGCAATCCCTTACTATGCATCCTTAAAATTCGCATTAGCAAGCCTTTCGAGTGGCTCCGACGACTTGATACGCTGCCTCGGTTCGCCGCCGGAGAAGGTAAATTAGAATTCTTCTCAGTTGCTTATTTTCCTTGTTTTCGCGTGTTTTATCATCGATTTAATTCGCCTGTTTGTAAATGTCTGAGTATGATGTTGGGACAATCATGCGTAGTTGATTGATTCACTAAAAATATTGTCGATTTATGTCTAATATCGTATGTCAAAAAAAGGGTTAACAACTTGTTGCGAAAGCGTGATAATGTTTAGATTGATTACTTTGGTATAATTCTGTTCATTAGGTTGAGTTTGTTAAATATGCGATTAAGTTATTGGTGTGTTCTGTATCTGCAATCTATAGTTCCATTTCTCGTGTAGAAAGCTTATATATGGCATGTCGATATACCACGAAATGGAAGGTAAAAGCAGATACTAACCAAGGGAGATATCTATGGCCTAATGCTTAGTATTCTCATTCACCGTCCAAATTAGATCTTCATGTCTAAATTGCCTATTATCTTGTTTGTGTTTGCTTGCGGGTTCTGCGAATCACGTTTATAAGCGTCGTCACAACTATATGTTGATCCGGACCAAATGGGCCTCTGCCTATATGAATCCGTTACCTCCTGTTTGGTCCATTCTCATACCCATTACATTACGCCTCTGCAGCCCGTTAGTTGGCTAAGTATTGTGTCCAGTTTATATGTGATAGCAAGTCGCGCATCTGAATTCCCCTGATAGCATGTCCGCCCTCTTAAGCTCTTTTGTGTGTCTACTAGTACTTAAGTGAATGGTTTGGTGGAGTTTTTCACATCGATTTAATCTGTTTTGAATGATATGATCGTCTTAAATGTTGTTTGGTAAATATGTCAATGCTATAAAGAACA
This sequence comes from Przewalskia tangutica, assembly GCA_029844215.1. Classification (NCBI taxonomy): domain Eukaryota; kingdom Viridiplantae; phylum Streptophyta; class Magnoliopsida; order Solanales; family Solanaceae; genus Przewalskia; species Przewalskia tangutica. The sequence goes on along the minus strand of CM056740.1, from coordinate 71,641,335 downwards.
TTGTTGTGGCATCATTATGCTTTACATAGTCTGAATTGGGATCCATTCTGTTAGCTTAAGGAATAAGCTCTTCTGTTTGTTTATTATGCATATCTAAATTGGCAATTAAATTGTGTGTGTCTGATTATGTTTATTGCCGAGTCTTGGATCCATTTTGTTAGTTGAACAAGCTCTTACATTTGCTAGATCGCCTTGTAGCGTATGTTGAATAGAAATCTGCAAATTGAATCTTTTATGTTTGCTATTGGTCACATGAAACCAGATGTGTGTGTCTGTGAAGCCTAAATAATCAACGTACATATGCATGTGTTTAGTGTTCAATTATTCATGTCCTATATTATTGGGAGTGCATACTAATCCTTATCTCCTTTATTTTTACATGGCACGCACCGGAGCAAAATAAAGAGTTTCACGGCGAAACTCATCTTGAGCTACTTCAAAAGAAGGCCCACATTTATGTGCACTCATCTAGCATAGGAATTTCCAGCCGCCGGCGAAAAGACATCGCCTCTCCTTCGAGTTACCATTGTTAATTCATATCCTTCCCTATTCATTTGTTGTAATTAATTGTCTAACGCTACATTAATTATTAGAACACTTAGAATAATTGAATTCGGAATCAATAAATTAGCGAGTAGTTGGATACTAGAAATTTGCTTCCCTTTAAGTTAATTATTTTAGGATTGCCACGCATGACTAAACTTGTCAAATGATCACCGTCTTTTGCACTAGGCCACATAAATCAAATTTTCAAGTAAGGGCATACCTTTAGCTTATAAATTAGTTCTGCGTCACTTATTTATAAATAAAAGTAAAAGAACACTTTTAAACTCTACATGTAGCACAAGTCCTTTAAATCCTTTATAAAATGCATGCATCTATGATAAATCAATTTTACACCATCTTTATAAATAATATAAATACCTTTAGCACCCTAGCATCTTTTCCATTTAGCACCCCTTGACCTTTTGAAATCTTTAAGTCTTATAAAACATTTTAGCACTTTTATTATCTCCTAAACATTTTACTAAGCAGGTGTAGCTTTTATTTTTGCATTTTTTAAACATAATAATTACCCTAGGTTTGGCAGGACAACCGCAAGTTAGCGGATCTTAGAGGGTGCCTAACCCCTTCCCTCTAGATTAATAAAGAACCCTTACCCGGAATCTCATTAAGTTTAGCAGACCATTAAAATGGAGTTAATGTTTTACTTTAAACTAGTTAAACATTTAGGTGTCCTAATTCACCCAATTAATTAGGTGGCGACTCCGCGAACCCTTTAGCATTTTAAATTTTAGCACCCTTTTAAACTTTAGCATCTTTAGCATTTTAGCACCTTTTGCAATTTTAGCATTCTTTTAAAACATTTTTATTATTTATTTATTTTTTCTAACATTTCTTATTAAGCAGGGCTCGCTTTTATTTTAGAATGCCGGTAGGAAAAGCGCGACAAGCGAATGAAGCGGCGGAGGAAGATCCGTGTCATTGGAATCGATTCTGAGAATTGCGATTTTCAGTTCTGAAAAAAAGAATCACGGAATCACGAAGCAATCGATTCGACTCGAAGTCGAAATCGAAATCGAAATCGAAAGAGCTAATAGAGTATACAGAAGAGGAATTCAGAATCGATCGAGAGGAGAGAAAATGAAGAAACTGGTTCAGAAGAAACTGATTCAGAATCGATTGAGAGGACATCAATTGAAATTCAGAATCGATATGATTCAGAATAGATCGATTGGACAACAATTTCTATCGACTCGACTCGCGGCAATTGAGAATTGAAAACAAAATCGCGATTGCGATTTTTCGGAAAAACAGAGAATCGAAGATTGAGGTATTTTCTATTATCGTCTTTGTCGATCGAGTCGTATGGATATGTTATCGATTTGTGCGGATACACTCCACATTTGGCTATCATTGCGACGTAAAGATCGCCAGAATTATTTCTAGAGGTTATTTTCATATTATTTCGTGTTGGTGAATCATTTTGTAATGTTAGAATTGAAATTCGTGTTGGTGAAAGGTGTCGAGTTGTCGAGTTCGTCGTTGTTGTTGTTGATAGCTGTTGTAGCTATTGTTGTATGTTCTGTGTGGTAGTGATGTGCGGTAAGATGCACACACTTTAAACGCAAGTGCACGTTATCGTGACAAGTAGTATAGTCTTGATAAGACCGAATATCGTCCTCAAGGATTAGGGTGCAATTACCAACTATCTATTTTTTTGTATCTATTTGGTAAATTGATATTTAGATTTGTTGTTTATAACTAAGGAATATAAAAGCTATTTAACTATAGGTTTATTTCAGTGGTGATGAGAATAGGGCTTCCACGTCTCTCACTCCGCATGCTACTTATTAATGCAATAACTTACGGTCTTCTTTTGGAGAAAGCGGAGTTCACTAAATCGTTTTATACTCCGTTAGGTTATATAAACACTAAACCCGATTGCACCTTACCTACCTTCGGTGATAAGGATAACTCTATAGGAGGATTAAGAACAAGAACCTAGTTAGCAAATCGCGCCTGATGCGCAAAATTAGGGGTTTTAAGCCTCTCATTAACGCTACATAAATAATTGAGGTATTTTCATCCCCAATCCAAGAATGTCTACCCAACTTACAGCATATTCACAATCCCCCCCTTTCGGAATCTGATTAGAAATCATATAGTGATAATTAGTTGTCAATTAATTACCAAGAATTCAACTCAAATATTGGATAGATCTCAATAAGAAGAAGAATAACCATAAGCATGCATTAAATCATAACATAAGTTTCTAGAGATTCAACATAGAAAGCCCTATAGAGGAATTAGTTCCTAGCCATTGACATGACAAGAACTAATCCCATGTTCATCATACAAAAACTGAAATAAAGAAAAGAAAAGAAAAGAAAATTACTAAGAACGAGACTCCAAGCCTTCTAGCATCCAAGAGTTGTGTTGTGGAATATTTACAAGATGGATTGGTGGGTGGATGGATGTAGAATGGTGAATGGTGGAATGGAGAATGAATCATTCTTCTAATGATGTAGAGTATTTTATAGCCAAAGAATCCTTTTGGTGAAGGGTTAGGGATTTTGTAGGTAGGAAAAGTTATTAGAATCCTTTTAGGTAAGAGTTTTAAGGTAGGAAAAGTTATCCCTTTAGGAAGGAAAAGTTATCCCTTTAGGATTCTGAAAACAAGTCAAATTCCCAAAGACTTCATAATTCCGTCGGCGCGGCCAGAATGTGTGGCGCGGCTAAAGATCAGCAACTTTCGGACTTTCATCATATTGGTAGCGCTGCTAACACTGGCGCGCCATGACGTTTTTACAGCGGTCTGTTTTTTTCGTCCGGACTTCGTCGATCTCTCTAATTTCCAGAACTTCTTAGACTTTATTTCTTGGCCCTTTTAGTGTGCAATTCCATCTCTTTTATGCTCATTTCATCTCCTTTTCGTCATTTCTCCATTTTTGACCGCTGTGACACAAAAGAAAGGAAAACGACCCTAATACTGTACTAAACATAAATGAAATGAGTAAAATACTAACTAAAAATGACTCAAAAAGTGTATATAAAATACACCGATCGGGTAGTAATAAGTGTTGCTGTTTCCTTATGCAAAAGGAACTTGACTAGTATGAACCACGGTGGTATTCTTTGTTGTGTTGGCTTCTTTGCTTTGATATCTTTGGTGACACTGATTATGTGTAATGTTGTTGCTGTGGTGGATGTTGCTAGTCTCTTGTCTGTTGTTGATGCAGATGAGGTTGCTAGTGTCGCAAATGTTTTTTGTTTAGTTATATACATAAAATTTTGGAAGAAGGAAAGCTTGTGAGTATTTCTCAAGGAATAGGAAGTAAAGTTTGGGAATCACAAGCCGATGGTTAATTCATTGTTACGAGGGATGTCAATGGATTTCTATGGTTAAGAAGACCATAGAGTAGGAAATGTCTATCGATAGGAGGACCGAGAAGTTCTTAGCGACAAATAGACTAAGAATTGAGGGATACTTCGTCGAAGACAATATGGATTGAGTTGAAGCTCAATTCAAAGAGTGATTCACAGGTCGATCAAGTGATTAGATTGCCTGTTTTCAATGAGAATCGAGGGATTCTCTAGTCCGAGTGAGACTAGAGAACGAGAGGTTCTTCGTTGAGCATTGATATATGAAAATCGAGGGATTTTCTAGTCCGAGTGAGACTAGAGAACGAGTGGTTCTTTGTTGATGCCGCAAGTGTAGCAGTATTGAAGCTGCTACTGTTTTTGCTGGTTTATATCTTCATTATTGCAGGACAGTTGAAAAGCAGGACTGTTGGTGAAAAATGCAGGACTGTAGTCTCTGCTAAGGGATAGATTGCAGTGTTTGCATCTGTTGTGCTCTGCTGCTTTCTATGTTTTGCAGAGGACAAGAAGCTGACCAGCTGGGATACTAAAATTGCTTGCTTAATAAATAGAAACTAATAAGTTGCTTGCCTTCAACATGCCAATGCAGATGAGAATTTGCCTTCTAAAGAATGTGGTGTGGCTGTCTACACTGAAAATGATGCAGGACTGGTTTTTGTTTGTCTACTGTTGTTAAAAATGTTGCAGTCGAGGGGATTTGCTTTTGTGCACTTCTATTAGGTGGAAGAAGCCACAAAAGCTCTTGAAGCAACAAATGGGATAACTTTAGAGAAGAATGGGCAGATTCTTAGAATTGCTTATGCAAAATGTTCTAGGACCAGGATCAAGTGGTTCTCAGGCTAGTAGTGTTCTGCTGCTGCTATTGAAGCAACAACTTTTACTCAACATTATGATGATGTTGGATGGGCACCAAAAAGAGTATAATCATGTTCTGAAAATGAAAGGACAAGCTGCAGGGGAACACTTGCAGTTGCTGGAAAATATTTTTGTGTTGATATTGCTGGTTTTTCCTTGAGTTGAGTTTGTGTTTCGTGTGGCTGCTGGGATGCGCACAGTAGCTGGTGTCTAGTATTGCTTTCAAGCTAGGACTGAAACCGATGTTTTCAGTGCCTAGCTTGAGGGGGGTGTTGAGATATACCACATATATACATTGTATATATATGTGGTTAGTTAGTTGGATATTAGTTTTGTTAGTTTATTATGAGTTCATTAGATATTTTGATTAGAGAATTTGTCATTAGGGATATTTTGTCATTAGGAATGGAATTAGTTGTCACTTATAAATAGTGGACCATTTTGTAATATTTTACTTTGAGAGAAATAAACATATACGCAGAAGAGCTAAGTTTGGCTCTCAAAACGTCTTTCCCCCTCCCTCACGATTTTCTCTTCTTCTTCTGATGATTTTCCTTCACTGTTTTCTTCTTCTGTTTGGACTCTACATTCACAAACTCAACAAAGATTTAGTCAAATCATATGATGATTAATATATTTGAAAAAGATAGAAAGATTCCAAAAACTAAAAACCTTAATTAAAAAAAAAAACCTAATTTCAAGGAAGGGTCCAAGGCAAGATCTGGGGTTCCCACAGGAAAAGAGTGGCAATGATTGAAGTATGGTAGTATTCAATGGCTCCATTTTGTGTTGCTTTCATTTTAAAATCCAACTTTTCATTTGAGATTTAATAAAATTAAGTGGAAAAAACCATGACATTGTGTATTAGCATATGGCATAATAATTTACTCCTATGTTTATTAATCCTAAATTTCTGTCCTCAATGCATGCAGTCAACTATATGAGGCTCTTTACAATTTGCATATTTAAGTTGAGGTTTAACATATATTTTATTTTTTCTAACATGGGAACTTAGAGAAATAAAGTTGAAGCAGTAATAATGTCAAACTAGTACGCGGTGTATTACCACAGCAAGAATTCTTTTTTTTTCCTTTTATTTAACACTACTTTTTTTTATTAATCCGTTTAAAAAATTAATATATTAAAAATAATTTAATTCTAAAATATCTATCTCTTTTTATAACCACAAAATCTAATGTCTAAGACGACCAAATTTCTAATAGACTATATATTTCTTTCTTAAACTTTTCGCTTCAATAATTACGTCAAAAAATACTTAAAGTAGTAGTAGTACCTCCTCCGTCTCAAACTATTTGTCATTTTTTTATTTATACGCCCTTTAAAAAAAGTTATTTGACATATTTTATTCTTATTTATGTCTAAGTTATAATATCTCTTTATTAAATGTGTACTCTATTTATGTTTAATATTCATTAATGACAAAGGATAAAAATGGATAAAAATAATTAATTATATCTTAAATTTCTAAAATAACAAATAATTTGAGATAATTATTTTTAACAATCACGATAAATAATTTAAAATAAATGGAGTATTTGTTATTGTAGGAACATTCTAAAAGAAAGCATGCATAATTACTCAACCCATTGGATTCCCCAATATTTTCTTTCTTCATGTCCCAAATAAGCAGTACATTGCATGGCTTTCAATGCAAGTCAAATGGAATGAGGCAATAAAATACTCATCAAAGCCAATGCTCATTTCAAACAATTAATGTAGAAATTAAGTAAGCGTATATAGCTCCTATATGTAAACACAGTTAACCAGAAGCGTCATTTTGAAAGCTAGAAATCACACCTCAATTACTTTTAATTTTCAAAAAAATTAACATATGTACTACTCCCTAGTCCCTCTCATTCATGATAAGTGGCCACTTAGTTCTTTTATTTTGATTCAAAATAAGTGTCTACTAATATAATTAAGAAGAAATTAAATTATTTTCTTTCAAATTTATCTCTATTTAGATAAGTGAGTTTTTATGAAAGGGAAAAGGGTCATATTTGCCCTCAACGTTTAGAAAAAAATTTGTATTTGTCATCCGTTAACGTTTGGGGTCAAATATGCCCTCCGTTAACGTTTGGGGTCAAATATGCCCTTCGTTAGTACAAACACTTTAAATTTACTCATTTTTAACGGATCTGCCACGTGGCAGCCACGTGGACGACACATTGAAATTTCCGGCCAGCCATGTGTTGCTGGAGTTGCTGGACATCGACGGCGGTGGTATCCGATCATCGCCATGGCGATCTGCCGCCATAGCCGGAAAATTGAAAAAATTCCCAAAATTGAAAATCGAACTTCGGAAATTAGTGCATGTTGTAGAGAATGAGGAGACGAGATCAGTGATACCACCCACAGTCCTCGATTCTGCCGGAACTGGCCAAAAAGGCCAAAAACCCGTAAGAATTTTTTATTTGATTGACCGGACGATTGACTTGGAATTGAAGGTCGTGGTTGGATGAAAAATGTCAGCGTAAGGACGACGAGTCTGCTGGCACCCTTCACAACCGTCGATTAGACCTCAGTTCGCCGGAAAGGCGTTGGCGGCGGTTAGAGGTTTTAAATGGTCGACGGGTCGAGATGGAAGAGACGATGGACGACGTAGGTATGGAAATGACCGCCTTGAGACTGAGGTCACAGTGGTGTAACCCAATGCCGCCGAATGTCCCTCAGTTCGCCGGAATTTACAAAAAAAATGAGCAACATTGGTAAAGTTTTTCATCGAAGTTCCGGTAGAATCGAGGACTGTAGGTGGTATCACTGATCTCGTCTCCTCATTCTCTACAACATACACTAATTTCCGAAGTTTGATTTTCAATTTTGGGATTTTTTTCCAATTTTCCGGCGATGGCAGGCGGTACTGTCGCGGCGGCCGGCCACCGTCATCCGGCCAAAGAACTCCAAAGAACACGTGGCTGGCCGAAAATTTCAATGAGTCGTCCACGTATCTGCCACATGGCATATCAGTTAAAAATGGGTAAATTTAAAAGGTTTGGACTAACGGAAGACATATTTGATCCCAAATGTTAACGGAGGGTCAATTCAAATATTTTTCTAAACGTTAAGGACAAATATGACCCTTTTCTCTTTATGAAATTAAAGAACTATATTAAGTATGTATTATTAACTAAGAATAGTTTAGTCAAAACACCTATTTTTTTCTAGGAGTTAATATTTATTTAAGTGGTGTGCTTGGAAATTTATTTTGAATCGGAGTAGTTATTTTTTATACACATATTTGATTTGTACATAATTTGTTAGCTGGGGCAAATAGTCATAGTTGAACTAATAATGCTCTTTGAAAGGCAAGTTTCAAGAATCTCATTTTAATTACATTATAGATCATTTGCCTATGTTGGAACCTATGTTTGTTGGTCAAAACTTTACCCATGTGCTCTTATTAGAAAATTCATACGACTTCATTGTACCTATAACTTGGTTCTTGAAAAGCATCCAAATCTCCTTTCGAAAATTAACCACTATTTTTATGTTTAATTTAATGCTAATTTTTTGGGCGGTTCACACACGATGTTGATTTGTTGTACCCTTTCTAGAAGGCAATAAGCTCCTATTTAGTGTATGAGTAGTAGTGCTTGTTTAATTTGTCCTAGGGATTTATTGCAATTATCTTGATAAAAAAAAGAGGTTGTTTTAGCTTAAAAAAATTAAAATTTATGATTTATCTGAGAATAATTTTTTTTTTTTTTTTTTTTTTTTGCAAATACTGAACTCTGAGTTTACGAACTTAAAAACTTCCAAACTTGAATCAAGCTGGTAAAAAAAAAAATTGAATGTAATTCAACTCCAAAACTAGCTCATGAGATGAGATTGATCAAGATTATCTAATAGCATAAAAAATTGCACCACTCCACCCCACACTGATGTGGGACTTCCAATACCCTCGGGCCTCGGCACGACAATGTCTGATATTGGAACATGGATGATATAATACACGGCCCCAACATCGAGTAAATATAAGATTTGGAATGGATCTGACACTTCTACCATAATAAGAAATCGGACATCGGTCTAACTCAACTTCAAAAATTAACTCATATATTATGAAGTAATAATTATCTAAGATCATATTAAGTTGTCAAATACACCATTCCACACGGACGTGGGACTTCCAACACAAAAAGGTCCACCAGGAAGGCACGGGGACGGAAGAAGTGCTACAAAAAGCTGAATTTTCGTGGCTTCTTTTCCTTTTAAAAATTAGATAAGAAAGCTTATAAAAGGCTTCAGCTAAGTTGCAAACTCACAAAGGACAATGTCAAACGTGAAGTTAAATAATCATTTAATTCTCTTTCTCACACTATAATCTTCTTTTTAGTTACTATTTTTAAAGTATAAATAAATAAAGGTTTATCATACTAAAAGCTCATTATACATTTGGATCATAGCGTTTTCTTGCTAGATTACAACCATTATGTATTCATCATTTAGTTTCATGATTGGAATGTGATGACTATTCTAGTTAACAAAACATAAAGTAATTAGTACTTTACCTCAATTTATGACAATACTCAAGTTGCTAATATGAATTAAAGTATTTTCAATTAATATAATTGCTGTTATTAGTATATCATTAATTTTGTTCTCAATCCAAATATGCCTTCAAAGGAAAGAGAAGATAATCTTAGAATTGTCAATTACTCCTTCAATCTATTCTGTATGAAACTATTACTATTTCATATTTTAAACGATATATCCTTTCATTATAACTTTTTGAGTATATTTTAATTGTTCAAAATTGGAACTTATTCTGATTTATAGATTTTTTTTAATTCCAATATAATTAGTAACAAATATGGATGAAGGTTTGGTGTGAATGAATAGACCAAGATCATTAATGATGTGATTAGTTAAATAATTTTTTTTCTTGGAAAATGAGTTTCGAGTCTTTTAAAATAATTTTGAGCTATAAAATTGTCATTACAACACTATTTATGTAAATTGATGTAAATTTATCAGAGACTTCATAGATATCATAGTTCACATCATTATAAATTAGTTTCGCCAAAAAAATGCCAATTTTGAATGTCACTGTTCATTTTGTTACTGACATATCTTTTTTATCAAGTGCATTAATTTTGTTACATATGAAACACATATGTAATTTTCAACTATATAAACTTTGTTTATCTCTATATGTGTGGTCTAGAGAAGAAAGAGTGTATACAAATTTTATCTCTATTTTGGAAGATAGAGAGACTGTTTTCGATAGACCCTCGACTCAAGAAAAAATAATTCAAAGCGCAATTCGAAAAAAGAATTAACGAAAGTGAAGAATTCATGGCAAAATACAATAAAAGCATGACAAAACAGTCTACAACAACAACAACAACATACCCAGTGAAATCCCACAATGTGGGGTCTGGGAGAGTAAATTGTACGCAAACCTTACCTCTACCTTGGTAGATAGACCGGCTGAGAGCCTGAGACCATCGACTCAAGATAGAGCATAAGCACAAGCAAAACAAAACCAAATTAAGAGTAACAGTTTGGAAAAATTTAAAGTTGTACGAAAATTGATGATATCAAAAGCGAATAAGTCATAATAGCGCATTCCGAAAAAGTATGCATTAACTAGCGCAAGTAAATAAGCTAAACAAGGAATACTAAATGACACATATCATCAGAAACCCAGTTCCAGGTGACTACAAAGCAATATTGTCTCTATTTATATGATAGGCTAAGCATACCTACTGTCACGATCCGAACCGACGGGCCGCGACTAAGCGCCCTAATTAGACGTCATTATACTAACTTGTCACGTATAATCATACTGACACTAAGAACCAGATGAAATTCGACAGCATGACGCTGGTATAATTACACATGTCAGAATAGACATGTCTCCTAGGGAGTCACAACAATTCAACATAACAAAATAGGCAAGCCGACAAGGCTGCCACCATATACTATCACTTATATGTGAGAACATCCCAAAAACATAGTACAACAATAGTACAGCTGATCAAAACATATCTACAATCCTCATATAATTAACCCACACATAGACAACCCACAACTGTCTACATACCTCTATGAGAAGAATAACGACATATGACGGGACAGGGCCCCGTCGTGCCCTAAATATACATAAGTAAAAAAATAAGGTTCTGTACCAAAAAGACAAGCTCTGAATCAAAAGAGCTTTCCAACCAGCTGAGTAGGAGTCCTAAGCCTGAGGATCACTGGCGAGAATATGCGTGCGGGCGTGAGCATCCCCAGGAGGAAAGGGAGTGCATGCGAAATAATGTACTGAGTATGTAAAATATGAAGTACTGTAAATAAGATCATAACTGACGAAGAGATAACAGGAGACAAGTATAACAATTAAATACCAAATTCAACTGTGTCATATAAAAACGAGAGTCAACTGTACCTTATAAAAATGAGAGTCGTATGCGTATATACCGTGCAGGCCAGGTGAGGGTCTCGGTGTGAATGAAATCATATACATATATACATACCGTACCCGACCCATTATGGGACTCGGTGTGAAATCATATACATACCGTACCCGACCCATTATGGCACTCGGACTCGGTGTGAAATCATCATCAGACTCTCAATAAAATCATTAAAAAAATTCTTTTCTGGAAAATCAAAGGGATTTCTCATAACAAATATCATTAGGAGTTAGACCGTGTTGAAATCATGTACGTCCGCCGTACACTCATTTCATACAAATCATGCCAAAAAGAAAGAAGAAATAGTTTTACATACCTTATCGTCTATACCGACTCGATAATTAAGATTCGTCTCAACTAGTACGTCAACCTATAACAATGATAACACGCCCGTCAACTCTATGATTCTAACGTAAGTTATATTGAATGACGACTCTCTTTTCTGTAAAAATTCGGGCAACACTTCCCCTATTTATGTGCATATCCACAACTTACAAACCAAGCCAACAATACCAAATAACAATCACAACGTAAGGATATAACCAAAGTGATCCCAATTATTCCATTTACGCCATCATAACACATTCCTTCTCTTTTATATTTATGTAATACAACAATCAAGGTGACTACTATTCTTATATCTCATGTTAATCCATATTAGAACAACCTTTAAAACAGTCCATTCATTCTAGCGATACAACAAAAGTTCGAGTCCCTTAATTTGCAACAAAACACCTTTTTTACACTTTAATCCTTTTAAGACATATATTAGTAATTACCACAACATATATACATGTTCATAACATATATTTTTAAGCATTAAAATTCCACAAAACAGCCCCTAACTCGACACAACAATATCCAACAATTTCAAGCAAGTTTTCGGTCAACATCTTCATTATCCAAACTCTTTCCTTAACTCTTTAACATCCAATTCATGTTTCAATAATTCTTTATGAACAACTACAATTTAATATCACGATTTTCTCCATTTTTAACATGCAACTAGTACCAAAATAATATCAACAACAACGAATCCAATGTATACGAAATCAATCCCCAAAATCGGCAATAACAACATCACAACAAACACATGCAATCTCATTTCCATTTTCTCTCTATCAAGAGTTTATTCCTTAATCACAACATCAATTAATATTCCAAATATTTTATAAAACGAAGAGTTTTTACCTTAATTTCAAGCCCAAAACAGTCCATGAAAAACGGCACTGTTCCATCAATTTTTGCATCATTCTTATCAATTATTCAACTCCAAAACATGCATGAATCCCACAATTTTAATCCATCATTCTTACACGTTTTTCTTCCCCAAAACTGGAATTTCTTGGCCACAATTTCGGCCAGCAATAGCGTGAATTGCCACTGTTTTTGTGCAATTCTTCTGGCTTACAATTAGATGAAGAATTTTTATCTAGGATGAGAAATAAAAAACTTAATTTTCTTGACTATGGGGGGGGGGGGGGGGGTGTCGGCTGGGGAGAAAGGAGAAGAGGGGAGGATTATGTGATTTGAAAATAAGGTGGGGAGTTAGAATATGAGAAATTAATAAGTTTAAGGGTGAAACCTGAAAATTTTATTATACTTTGGTCCAATACTCTTAATTGTTTTCTTAAATCAACCTCTCTACTAAAATAAATCTCACATAACTCCTCATACCCTCAATGTCAAGATTTTATAAAATCACACTAATCCATAACTCCATTGGTACAAACTCAACTACTAATATTAATTCTCGTCGTCACATTTGTAGTATTTAAAAACTATTTCGGGATCACCTCTGTTGTATACTAATTTCCATATATAACATAAGTAAGTATACTTTATATCCAATATTCGAATCTTACTTCCTTAATGACGTTCTTAATTATCGTCTTAAACTTACGAGGTATAACATCCTTCTCCCCTTAGAAACATTCGTCCTCGAATGTTCATAATATGTCTTATGCTATAGAAATTTCGACAGAGTTTCCTCTATAACTGTACCTATCCACCAATTCCAACAGATGCCACACAGGGCCATAATATAACACATACATGTAATCCATCAATTTCTATAATCAAATAAGAGATCGAGTTGGATTACCTGTAGGCATCGAGAATGAGTAAGGATACTTCTTCTTCATTTAATCTTCTGCCTCTCAAGTCATTTCCTCCCTATTGTTGTTTCGCCACAATACCTTGACGGAAGCCACATTCTTTGTCTGTAATCTCCTGACCTGGCGATCAAGTATGGCTATGGGACTCTCCTCATAAGACAACCCATCTGCCACCTGGACATCATCTACTGGAAAGACTCTGGAAGGATCAACAATACACTTACGTAGCATCGATATGTGGAAGACTGGGTGTACTGCTTCCAAATCAGATGGTAGATCCAACTCATAGACAACCTTGCCTATTCTACGAATGATCTGGTAAGGCCCAATGTATCTCGAGCTAAGCTTCCCTTTCTTATCGAATCTCATCACACCCTTCATGGGTGACACCTTCAAGAACACCCAATCATCAACCTGAAACTCCAAGTGTCAACGTCGATTATCTGTATATGATTTCTGTCGACTCTGGGCTGCTGTTAGGCGTATTTTGTATACGCTTTTTGAATCATTTTTAGTTAGTATTTTTCCTATTTTCGTTTAAATAAGTGTCATGTTAGGATCGTTTTTTCTTTCTTTTGAGTCACAGCGGTTCAAAAAGGCAAAATGACAAAAATGAGCGAAAAGTGGGCACAAAAGGAGGGTCCCGAGGCAAAAGGATGAAAGTTGGCAATTCAGGACAAAAGACTTGACCAGATCTGATTCATCTGAGGCCAGCGGTGCCATAATCTTGAGAGGTTGCAGGACTTTCGGCACCGCGGTGCCATTCTGCGAGGCCGCGATCCATGATGCAATCGGGAAATTCAGATCCGAAGTAAATTTGGCCAAGGGTCCATAAGGCACGAAATTTGCAACATACTTAAGCCCTGGGGATTAGTCTATTGAGGGGAGTTGGTCATTCTAACACACAACACATCACAGGGCAATGATTGGAAACTAAAATTGGAGACTTTAGTTCGTAGTACTTTTCTTTCTATCTTTTTAATTCAGTTTATGTTTGGAATTGTTATAGTTCTTAGCGTGACTATGACTAGGAGCTAAACACTTTATTAAGGCTTTCCTTTTGAATCACTTGAAACTCTATCTCATGACTTAATGCATTAGTTTGATTTCCTCTTCACTTGATTAAGATTTATTCAATAATTGGTGTGAATGTTTGATAGTTAATTGATCACTAATTATCATAATCTATATGATTTCAAATCAAGAACCGAGAGGAGAGATTTGGATATGCTGTAATTGAATAGACATAGATTAGAATCGCGGAAGAGAGTACCCCGATACTTGTGTAGCATTATAAGTTACTGCTCTTAATCTTTCTATGTGATAAATCCTATCATAGAAATATAGAAGGGTTCTGCACTGGGGTTGAGCGATTATATATCCTAACCGGAATATAAGACAGTCTAGTTAATCGTTATCTTAACGTAGAAGAAGAAGTCATTCTAGTTGCGTTAAGGATTGAATATAGTGGATAGTCGAGGATTTTGAAAGCCCTAATTCCTTTATAACTGATTAAACCCCAAAAATTTAGATTACTTCTCGCAATTATTCTAGTAGTTAGATAAAAACTCAAATCAAATATCGTTTGCCAAATAGATAATCTTGAATAGATGTTCGGTAATTAGAAACAAGTCTATGTGGACGATAAACTCGGTCTTACAGACTATATTACTTGTGAACGATACGTACACTTGCGTGAGCAATTGGACACGGTCCTAACATATGCTAATAATCTTTCCTGAATGAACTTCACCTTATCAACTGCTTGCTGAACCAGGTCTGGGCCGATCAACTTAGTCTCACCTATATCAAACAAACCAATATATGACCTGCACTTCTTCCCATATAAAGCCTCATACGGAGTCATCTGGATACTAGAATGATAGTTGTTGTTATAAGCAAATTCAATAGTAGTAAATGGTCATCCCAGCTACCTCTGAAGTCAATAATATAGGCTTTCAACATATCCTCTAGAGTATGAATGATGCGTTACGCCGCCCGTGATGCAGGGATAAAAGGCGTCTTGAGACTCACCTGTGTCCCCAATCCCTTCTGGAACGATCTCCAAAAGTTAGTTGTAAACTGAGCTCCTCGGTCCAATATAATAGATGTGGGAACCACGTGAAGTCTCACTATTTTCCTGATGTATAGCCTAGCATAGTCCTCAGCTGAGTAAGTAGTCATGACTGGAAGAAAATGGGCCGATTTCGTCAGCCTATCCACAATAACCCATATGGAGTCATACTTCCGCTGAGTGCGAGGTAAGCCTGTAATGAAGTCCATATTGATCACTTCGCACTTCTAAGTCGGGATCTCCATCTCTTGCAATAATCCACCAGGCTTCTGATGCTCAACCTTAACCTGCTGATAGTTTGGGCACTAGGCAACAAACTCTGCTATATCTCTTTTCATTTCATCCCACCAATACAAGCATCTAAGGTCATGGTACATCTTCGTTGACCCTGGATGAATAGAATAACGGGCATTGTGTGTCTCACCCATAACCTGCTGTCGTAGCCCTGCAATGTCCGGTACACATAGCCTACCTTCATACCTTAACACCCCATCAGGTGCAACCTCAAATAGAGTCTTCTCCTTTCGGAGAGATGCATCTCTATACCGTGCCAGAACATGATCCTCATACTGATGTCTCTTTACCTCTTCTATGATAGAGGACTCAGTAACTCCAAGAACAAGAACCCCACTACCTCCCAAATCTGCCAACCGAACTCCAAGACTAGCTAGCCTGTGTATCTCATGAACCATCTCCTTTATGTCTGGCTGCACACTCGTCAAGCTACCCATAGATCTACGACTAAGAGCATCTGCCACAACATTTGCTTTCCGCGGGTTGTACAAGATATCAACATCATAGTCCTTTAGAAACTCTAGCCACCGTCTCTGTTGTAGGTTCAACTCTTTCTGCTTAAAGATATATTGGAGGCTCTTATGATCCGTATAAATATCAACATGAATTACCGCTGTTAGCTCCAAATCATGAGTGAGATAATTCTTCTCATGCTTTCTGAGCTTTCGGGAGGCATAAACTATAACTCTTCCATGCTGCATCAACACACAACCCAGCCCAACCCCTGAAGCATCACAATAAACTTATTGTGCCACCTGTGCCAGTGCCACCTCCTTAATTAACTTTCCCCTTCTTTAATAATCGCGACTGTTGGCACTAGCCAATCAAATATTTTTCCTTTTTTTCTTGAAATTTTTTAATAACTGAATCCTTTATGATTGTTCTTTGCTTTAATGATGGTACTACAACTTTAATCAAAAGGGATTTGACTAAAAGTGCAGATATATGCTAGCTCTAAGAATTTTTTAATATGGTTGTAAATTCGTATCCTACAAAATCACAAATTTATTATTTAAAAATGCCACATTAGTTGGGTTTTAATAAAATTTCCTCCAAATATTTCTATTGCTTGACATATTGTTAAGGTAGTTCAATTAAAGAAAGATTTTTTTATTTATAACAAATTTGCTATGTTACATGTAGATCATATCTATTTGCATTTTATATTCATATAAAATCGTAAAAATTTATGTACAACCATATGATTTGATTGATTTAATATACATAATTGGGTGCGAATTACTTATTATTGCAAGTTATTGAATTTGAACCTAAAACTAGGACAAGCCGACAAGGTGAATAACTGAATACATGACATGTATTTCTATTACTATGAAATTCATAAATAAAGTCTATTTGAATAACGGTGTGATCACGAGTATTATTTAAATTAAATATTTACTTGTATCGGATATGTATAGTAAAATAATTATATTAATAATATAACTTAACAATGATTAAGTGGTGAATGTATATATAAAAAACGCAAATATAGACATGCACAAATGTCATATATTTAGTGTACTTCCTAATTTAAAATTTGCTTCTTAATTACGGTAATATTTGGACCACTAACTATATGTGTTTTGGACTCCTAAACTGTAAAAATATGTGGGGAGGTAAAGTTAGTTAAGATTCTATTGAGTATATAATTAATAATACAATTAAAAGTTAATCACAATCAGCGACAAAGATGTAATCCTCTCTCAGCGTCTTAAATGATTCCCTAATCCCTACCATCCCTCCATTATAAAATTTCCACTTCCTTCTTCTCCTTTTTCAAATTTCCATACACTAATCCATTACACTTACGGGTGTTAAAATTAGTCCAAATCTAAATAATTCGTCCAATTCGCCCAATATTGTAATAAATTTATGATTATGAAGATGAAATGTAGAGAAGATGATTTGGGAATTTTCTGTGTATTTCCTTAGCAAACATTTACCAAACTTTATACAAGAACTAGGGACCTATTATGTAATTAGCTAAGAACCATAAATAACTAATATAAACTATGTAACTAAAAGTCTAACTGAATTTGTTAACCTAACTGAATTTGTTAAAAACTAAAACCTATAAAATACAAGCCTCTTATTCAGGCAGGCCCAAAATACATTAATAAAAATGAGAAGCCCAATCCAATGTTTAAGGCTAAAAGGAAAACGTCTGAAGGCTGAGTAGCCCAAACGAAATAACCACGGCTTGGTGAGGCCCATCTCAGCTGAAGCCCTTCTATTGATAAGATGAAAGTGACAAATTTGTCAGTTGTTGCACGCCCTTTCCTTGCACGTCTCCTTTATTATACCTCGTGCAGTACGCCTCCTTTATTATACCTCGTTCACTACGTCGCCTTCTCCTTCAGTACTTCTTCTTCTCCTCTTCAATCTGCATCTGCTTAATCTCTACACCCGCAGTGGAGGAACGTAGTAACCCGAACTTGTGAAGAAGATGATGATCACGAAGGCCCGCAGAGGATTTCGTGAAAATATCAGCAAGCTGGTCTTTGGATGGAACAAATGAAAGAGAAATCAATCCGGAAAGGTACTGTTGCCGGACAAAATGACAGTCGAGCTCAACGTGTTTTGTTCTTTCATGAAACACAGGGTTTCGAGCGATGTCAATGGCCGCTTTCTTTGTCGGAATGTCTGATTTGAAATCGAGAGAAGCGATAGATCTGAAAGCAAACGAGTCAGCCATGTTAACTCTGCACGATCGCGCGTAGGCGGTATTCACTTGGCGAGAAGATAAGAGAGCGAAGCTTGTTTCTTGGACTTCCAAGAGATAGGCGAACCACCCCAATGATGAAGAAACAAGCGTGAGCGGCGATCGTCCACAAGTTGCCCAATCAAGATCGCGAAGCGGACAAAGATAAGCTTGGCGGCGTTGAGAAGAAGTCCATGGCGAGGATACTTCGTGAGTAACGTAAAACTCGTAGTCCAGCATTAAAATGATCCACTGTAGGTGTTTGCATGAACTGACTCAAAGTCAAGACAGCAAAAGATAGATCTGGTCTTGTATGAGTCAAATAATTTAATTTTCCAACGAGATGTCTATATGTGGTGGGATCTGATAATATTTCTCCCTTTGTTGCAGATAATTTTGCAGATGGATCCATTGGCGAAGAGACCGATGCGAGGTGAGAAACATCAAATTCAGCAAGTAGATCTAAAGTATACTTTCTCTGACTGATGATAAAACCATGGTCTTCTCTTAATATTTTCATACCCAAGAAATAGTGAATGAGGCCTAAGTCCTTAATTTTGAATTCTGAGTGAAGAAAAACCTTAAGACCTTCAATTTCTGGATGATCATTTCCAGTAATAAGAATATCATCAACATATACTGCGACCATAGAAATCAAAGAACTTGTATGCTTAAAGAAAAGAGAGTAATCATTTAGTGAGGCTGTATATCCTTTAAAAGTTAAGGCCCCGGCAAGCTTGGCATACCATTGCCGAGAAGCCTGTTTCAAACCATAGAGAGATTTTCTCAGTTTGCATACCAAACCAGGGGTAGGTGAGTCTAACCCATAAGGAAATTTCATATACACTTCTTCTTGCAAATCACCCTGCAAAAATGCATTGTTGACATCAAACTGAGAAATATCCCAACCTTTCTTGACTGCAATTGCCAACAAACATCTGATTGTAGTCATTTTAACTACTGGGGAAAAAGTTTCATTGAAATCAATCCCTTCAGTCTGTATATCCCCTCTGATGACTAAGCGAGCCTTTAACCTCTCTATAGATCCATCTGCATGTTGTTTTACTTTGTAGACCCATTTACAAGGAAGAGCCTTTCTTCCTGGGGGTAAAGAAACTAAATCCCAAGTGTGATTGGCTTGAAGTTTATTTCAGTTTCCATGGCTTTTATCCATCCAGGATGATGGCATGCCTGTTTAAAAGATGTAGGTTCTGTGATTGTAGACACACTGTCCAGAATAATTTGACTTGGCTGAGAAAGAGCATGGAAAGACAAAATGGTGGGTGTAGTGGGGGCAACAAAACAGGATTCTGTAACATTACTAAGGAAAATAGTATTGCAAAAGTAGTCATTTAGATGAGAAGGAAGAATCCCTTTGTTGGATCTGTCTGACCTTCTTCTCGTTCAAAGGGTGTCAATCAGATGTGTGGTACAAGAGGAGGAGACACAGGATGTGGAAAAAGATCAGAATTATCAAGTGTGATAGGAGTAGATGTATTTGTCAAATCAAGAGAAAACCTAGAGATAGACTGATCATGTATTACATCTAGTGGTGAAGGAGAGGTTTCTAGAAAGATATGGGAAGATGGATCTGAAAAAATAGACATTTTGGAAGCAGTGGAAAGAGCAAAAGGATACTGATTCTCATGAAATTTCACATCCCTAGAGATCACAATTTTCTTGGTGTCTAGTTCTAATAACTTGTATGCTTTTTGAGTTAGAGGATATCCTATCAACACACAAGCCTTTGCCCTTTGATCAAACTTAGTCCTTCCCTGAGTTAGAGTAGATACATAACATAGACATCCAAAATTCCTTAAGTGAGAATAATCAGGCTGTTGTTGGAAAATGACTTCATAAGGAGTTTTCCCTTTGAGAACACTGGAAGGTAATCTGTTTATGATGTATGTGGCTGTTAGGATACATTCACCCCAGTAACAAACAGGAATGTTGGATTGAAACATCAGACTTCTTGCAATATCTAAGATATGTCTGTGTTTTCTTTCAACAATTCCATTTTGTTGAGGGGTTCATACACAAGACATTTGGTGGATAATGCCTTCTGCAGCAAGATAAGCTGCTTCTTGTGTTCCTTTTCCTAATTCAAGAGCATTATCAGATCTTATCATCTTCACCTTCAAATTAAACTGCCTTTGAACCATAGAAAGAAAATTCTTGAGAAGAGGGAAAGCATTACTTTTGGTACTCATCAGAAATGTCCAAGTTCCTCTACTAAAATCATCCACTATAGTTAAGAAATATTTAAAACCATTGTAAGTATTTGATTTGTATGGTCCCCATGTATCAATATGAATGAGTTCAAAGAGTCCTTTTGTCCTGATGTTACTTACAGGAAAAGGAAGCCTAGTTTGTTTAGCTTTAGGACATATATCACAAATAAAATTAGAAATAGAATCACAATGAAGGAAATGTAAATGTTTCATTGCTGAAAAAGGTAGATGACCCAATCTTACATGCCAAAGTTTTACATCAGAAGTAGCTTTAACATGCCCAGAAACAGGGACAGATTCTGAAATGGAGTTTCTTCCTTGTGGAATTGAAAGGACATTTGCATTAAATAAACACCTAGACTTAGGATTAGTAGGTTCCAATAGATATAATCCTTCTCTTATTTCACCAAAAGCTTGAGGACTCTTCATTGAATGGTCCTGCAAGAAACACTTACTATATGTAAATATGGCATCACATTTGATTTGTACACATAACTTATGCACAGATAATAAGTTAAATTTGAATTCTGGAACATGAAGAACATTTTCCAAAATGAGACCTGGCAGAATAAGGATACTTCCTGTATGAGTAACATTTACCTTGAAAGAATTAGGTAAATTGATGTTTAAAGGTACAGGAAGTGGAGTAAGAAACAAAAAGAAAGTAGAATTAGAACACATGTGTTCTGATGCTCCTGAATCAATTATCCAGGTGCTAGATTTGAAACTGCTGAAGACTGAACCAGAATATTTAAGAATAGTACCAGCCACTGCATTTGCATTAATGCTTGAATTTCCTGAGTGTCCCAGTTTTGCCTGTTTGTATAAATGCATCATTTCCTTTATTTCTTCATTGGTGTATTGTTGTGTCAAATTCTTTGTTGATCTTTGTCGATTCCTCAAGTATCACTTGCATTTCCTTTGACTGTTCCTTGGTAGTCCTTAGAGTTAGTAAACTGAAAATCAGATGGGAATCCATGCAGTCTGTAGCAATCATCCTGTGTGTGTCCTGTTTTTCCACAATATGTGCAGCTAACATTGGGGTTATACTTCTTTCTATTTTTAAAACTTGGTTGTGGTTTAACAGATCTCTGTGTTGTGTTTCCTCCTCTGAATGTTTGATTCTTAAATTTCTGAAACTGCTTACCATTCCCTGTTGCTATGAATGCTGCAAACTCAGAAAGCAGCTGAGCATGAGGCTGTTTATTCAATCCAGCAGCCAAAAAGGATGCAGAATCAGATGTGGAATGTGCATATGCTTCCCTCTGATTCTCATCCTGTAAAAGTAATGAGTATGCAAGGTCCATATTAGGCAAGGGACTCATCATCAGGATGTTTCCCCTTGCTTGTGTGTAAATATCATTCAGCCCCATGAGAAATTGAATCAGTCTTTGATCTTGCAAAGATTTTGTTAGTTTTTCCTTTCCCTCACACAGGCAGACACAAGAACAACTTATAATGACATTCATTGTATCTAGTTCATCCCATAGTTTCTTGAATTTGGTAAAATATTTAGTAATATCTTCATTACCTTGAACTAAGCTTGTGATTTCCTTTTGTAAATGGTAGAGTTTGGCACCATTTGACTTCCCAAACCTCTGCTCCAAACTGTCCCATGGATCTTTTGCTGTGTTAGAGTGTATTACACTATCAGCTATATCTTTTGTTAGAGCATTTGTGATCCAAGTGATGACCATGTCATTAACACAGCACCACTGTTCATATTCTGCAGTATCCAAATCAGGTGGCTTGCAAGATCCATTGATGAAGCCAAGCTTCTTCTTGACTGATAAAGATAGGAGGATATATCTCCTCCATCCCGGGTATCCTCTACCATCAAATACACTATTGACTAGTGTCATTCCCGGTGAGTCTGCAGTGTTGAGGTGATAAGGATGTCCATGATCATAGACTGCTGCAGTTGGTGTTGATTGAGACATTTGAGCTCACTGATTGTTGGACACAGAAATGAAACAATGGTCAGATCGAGCTCACTGCTCTGATACCATGTAATAAATTTATGATTATGAAGATGAAATGTAGAGAAGATGATTTGGGAATTTTCTGTGTATTTCCTTAGCAAACATTTACCAAACTTTATACAAGAACTAGGGACCTATTATGTAATTAGCTAAGAACCATAAATGACTAATATAAACTATGTAACTAAAAGTCTAACTGAATTTGTTAACCTAACTGAATTTGTTAAAAACTAAAACCTATAAAATACAAGCCTCTTATTCAGGCAGGCCCAAAATACATTAATAAAAATGAGAAGCCCAATCCAATGTTTAAGGCTAAAAGGAAAACGTCTGAAGGCTGAGAAGCCCAAACGAAATAACACAGCCCACTTCAGCTGAGGCCCATCTCAGCTGAAGCCCTTCTATTGATAAGATGAAAGTGACAAATTTGTCAGTTGCTGCACGCCCTTTCCTTGCACGTCTCCTTTATTATACCTCGTGCAGTACGCCTCCTTTATTATACCTCGTTCACTACGTCGCCTTCTCCTTCAGTACTTCTTCTTCTCCTCTTCAATCTGCATCTGCTTAATCTCTACAAATATTTCATAGGTTTGGGCAACAATGATTGTGATGATGAGTTGGTTTTGGCTAATCAAAGTTGACTCATCATAAATCAACAGTCCAAATGAACTCATGATGATGCACAAATTTGATCCACGGAAATGCTCAATATTAACGATTAGAACTCTAGATTAAGATTTGTGTTTATAAATAATTATTTTAAAAAATTATTTATTATTTCGAAACAATAAAAATATACCAACGCGCCCCAACCACCCACCACACTATCCATCCATCATATATCTCCCCTACACCAAGCCTCACCCAAGCACTGGACTACCCTCACATCTATACCCCTACCTTGCCTACTCCACCCCACCCCTACATGTCACACCAGTGAATTGGTCCATGGAAATTCGGTGTGAGTTAGGCACGAATTGAGTCGGGAAATGAACTATGTTGACAAATATTTGTGTGTGCGAGTGAAGGCACGACACGGAGGAACATTTGGTTTAACAAAGCTAAGGGTAATGTTAGAATTTGAGGAAGTCATTGAAGAGCTATGCAAAAGGGCAAAACACATACAAAAGGATGCAACACAAATACGACTAAGTGTTGAGCATTGGTGAATGACGTCCGAAGGGTGTAACACATGTTCACGGATCATGTGCAAGACACGGGATGTTCAGACATGTGCGGAGCACATGACAAGGTATTATACTCATATTTATACATATTACAAGTCTAGATAAAAAATGCAATGACTAGTTTGACAAAGTCCATGAGGATGAACCAAAGCCGAGAAAAAGGGCATGTCTCGTGATGCTTGCAATTGTGCTACTGGTTAAGGCATGGGTGAAGAATGCGAGGGAGGTATTCCGAGACCTTCTATGATTCATAAGGGTCAGTTATATCACACGGGTTGGTGAAGTAAAGAACTTGACCGAGTCATATACACGTAGCAAGGTGAAGTGCAAGATTGACTAAGTTTAAGGGCAAATGGTTTAGTCCGATTATCACGATGGTGCACCGGGTGGCTTAAGGATGGTTCTAGAGCTCCCGCAATGTCACCGGGACACGTGGGAATTGGTTTGAGCTAATTTGATTGAGTATTGAAGTGTGTAGACTTCAATGACTCAAATCGGGCAGAATGGCTCGAACCGAATTCCGAATTTTGTGTCAGCTTGATGTATGGTGATCTAGACGAGTAGTTGATGGTGCAGGTGGGGTAAGATGTTGAGTCTTGTGGGACTTGACGTGAACCTAATGGGACCAGTGTAAGTCGTTGGAAGAGTTGAATTGGTCAACAAGGACGTTGCTTGGAGAAGCGAAGAAAACATGTCGGTTATGACAAAGTCTTGAAGAAGTGTTGATCATGCAAGTATTTGTGTGAAGTCGAAGATTACTTGTGGATGTGAGCTAGCACATCCACATCCATAACACGTTCCCCTTTGTAAGGCATGATAAGTCACTCCCTTCACATATAAATATAATAAGTTAGGTTAGCTTATTCATCCATTCAACAATCCTTCAAAGCCTAAAACCCGAGAGAGAGCTAAGTGTTAAACCTCTAGTGTTCGAAGCTAAAAGCAAATCTTTGTTCTTGTGAGTGCAATCTCGAGAGTCTAAACTAATTAGTGAGTGAGACTAGATTAGTTTGTTGGTTCAAGTGTTAGACGTTTAGTATTATCACTACTTTGTAAGCCGAGAGGCATTTTCCTTTGTTTATTTGTGTAGAAAAAAATAAAGGTTGACATGTTTGCCCGTAACTCTTGGTGTTATGTTAAATTTTGTCATCCTAAACCTCTTTCAGTCTGTTTGATTGCTTCCGCGTTATTAAGTCTTTTGATCTTGAAAAGACTTAGTGTTTGGCTGAAGTTGACAAACGGTGTTGTCGACTGCCTTCACGCATTTGTGTGCGACAAATTTGTAGCATCATATCGGGGGGTGACACCTACCTACCCATCTCTACCCCATCTACCCCCACCTCTCACCCTACCCATGTCATATCTTATTTTCAAATTTCTATTTTATATTTATTTTACTTATATAAACGATTTATAAAAAAAAAAAATCTTACCTCCCCGCCTTACCCACATCTATCCCTCCTCCCCACCCTATTGTTCTATTCCGTTTTGGACGGGTTGATCATTGACCCATCTTGACCTGCTCAACTTCACCAAAAACCACCCATCTGACCCCCTAATTACACTTCACACGATTTCTTCTCTGCCATAGCTACCACAATCTCCATAACTTTTATATAATGACTTTTTCCCCCTTATCACAGGCCTATAGTTCTACTAGTGTTTCCTTTTTGCGATTCTGAAATACTGCAAAGTGCATATACTGCTGTTGCTGCTTCGGCTATATCATCAACAACAGTCAACAACCGACTGTTTTTTTCTTCTTCTCAATTTATGGTCTATGGACCACTAGTACTGCAAAAAGTTGTTTCTATGAAAGCAATTTCTGGTACTGGTAGGAAGGAAATCAAAGTATAGTGTACTCCTAGTCTCCTACTATAGTTACTAATAAACCAACCACTGTATTATTTGGAGAGTGAAAAATTATACAAAAAAATGCTTGAAACGGTTAAGTACCTTCTTGGTTCCGCCGGCCGTAGCGGTTACGGTTCCAAATCCACTGCCGAGAAAGTCACCGAACAATCTCCTGATCTTCGCTCCGTCACCGCTATAATCACAGGTAAGCTACAAGGATATCGAAATTCAAATATTTGATTGCGGAAAAAAATGATTAATGAAATTTCTACCTTATCATCATCGCTATCGTTATCAGCTCTGAGCATGTGGTTTATGCAGGTGCTACATCAGGAATTGGAGCGGAAACAGCGAGAGTTCTGGCCAAACGCGGTGCTAAACTGATTCTACCGGCTCGTAGCTTAAAAGCAGCTGAAGAAACCAAAGCTCGAATACTCTGGGAATCGCCTAAGGCGGATATTATCGTTATGGCTCTTGATCTTAGCTTTCTCAGTTCCGTACGAAAATTCGTCGCCGAATTTGAATATCTGAATTTTCCTCTTAATCTTCTCATGTAAGCTCCTTATTTCCGATCAACTATATACATATTTTGATAATTTTTTAAATTTATTTTAAGGTTCACGTTTTATCTGTTTAAACGATGCAGAAACAACGCCGGAAAATTCGCTCACCAGCACGCCATTTCTGAGGACGGAATTGAGATGACTTTTGCTACTAATCACTTAGGTAATTTTTTAGATAAACTACGAGTTAATTATCAAAAATACATCTAAACTATCAAATTTTCATGAGTTCCTTTCTGAATTATTAGGTGCGTGAATATTCTATGTCAACTATCACTAATTATTTATTAAAAAACACTCTCTAATGATGTTCATTTTTCCCATCCGAATGACTGTGATAGTTCAAATATGAAAAAAGAACAATTGAGGTGTGCTTTAATAAATAGTTGGTGATAATTTAGGTTGAAACTGACAGCAGGGGCGAAATTCGGATTCTGGGCTAGGGGGAGATCAGGCTAGGGCAAGTCTATTTTGGTCCAGGAGGAGCGAAAAATTGAAGACTTTTGATCTAGGGGAGCGAAAAATTGAAGACTTTTGATCTAGGAGAGCAAAAAATTGAAGACTCTATTGTAATGTTATGAATATTACCAGTAGTATACTAGGAAAATTTTAAATTTGAGGGGAGGCCGGACCCCTGACCATCATGTAGCTCCGCCCCTGACAGTTTAGATGAGAAACTCACGAAAATGTAATAGTTCATTGTGTGTTCTTACCATTATATGCATGTGAATGGAGTAATTTTTTATGCCGATTAAATTATTCTCTATTTTTTTATTTTATAATTTGTGTGCGCAAAATTACAGGCCATTTCCTTTTGACGAAGCTGCTACTGAAGAAGATGATTGAGACGGCTGAAAAAACTGGCGTTCAAGGAAGAATAGTGAATGTATCGTCGAGCATCCATGGCTGGTTTTCCGGCGATGCGATTCAGTACCTCCGACTGATCACTAAAGACAAAAGGTGAATTTATTCTTATCTCTTTTGCAAGCGTTTTGAATAATTGGGAAAGTACACTGCTTGCGTTAGTTTCATAGGACTTCGTACTGAAATAAATGCATTATTGGTAAAAAGATAATAGGAAAGTATATTTTTCTGCCTTCACTATATTTTTTTAAAATGATATATAAACTAATTTTTAAATATTGAATCGGGAATTCATCATGAATGCAAGTTTTAATATGCGATGTATAAGAATAGTTCTGAGAAAATGTATAGTAATAATGAGATTAATTATATTGAGTAGTTATGCTTATATTATTTTAATTTTTTTTTATTGATAGTTGATTGTTATATTAAATGAATAGAGTGTATTAAATTAGAAATAATATTGAATTGAATGTATTAAAATAAAAATAATATTATTGAATAGGGTGTATTAAAATAAGAAAGTTCTGATATTAGTTATACATAAATTTGCTATGTATAATAATAGTAACGCTACTAACAAATAAAGAATTAATTATCAAAGCTAATATATGTATTATTTTTCTCAAATACATTCTGCTAAACGACCATTGACTCCGGATATTCCGTATCCGAATTTGACCAATAATATGAGCAAGATCACATAAGAGGAATGATTTGATATGACAAGAGGGGTGTTCAGATGGTAAGCGTCCTTCACTTTTAATCCGAATGTTGCGAGTTCGAGTCATCAAGATAGCAAATGAGAGCTCCTCGAGGTGGGTTAAAAAAAAAGAGAAATTGTTTGACAAGAGGGGGGTTATTTACTTTTATATTGAATCGGACAAATTTAAACAAATTGATATGAATAACAGTGATTTATTAGTCAACTTCAACTTTAAAAGTGATTACAGTTTATGTATTAACTGCAAGAATTTAGATACATAATTTGGCTACAAATGGCAACTACTAAATTTATTAGTTTGACTTTATTACCGTATGAAAAGAGAGTAATTTGTCTTGATCTTTGGCAGTCAATATGATGCGACGCGTGCATATGCTCTCTCGAAGTTGGCTAATGTTTTGCACACCAAGGAGCTTGCTCAGATATTGAAAGTAAGTCCAAGATTTCTCTCCTTTATTTTATTTTTGAATAAATGTTATTTATTCCTTTAGGAAAAAGCGAAATTTGTTGGTTTGCTTCTGATTCATCAGAAGATTGAATTATTTGTTGTGTGTTGAGAAGATACTAGAAATTAATATTATGTGTCTTTTTGTCTCCTTAATGTTGCAGAAAATGGGGGCAAATGTGACAGTCAATTGTGTTCATCCGGGGATTGTGAGAACTAGACTCACTAGAGAACGCGAAGGCCTTGTCACTGGTACCTTTCTTTTTTCGCCAACCATTAAGTTGATTTGAATTTTTTATTTAATTAGATTAGATTCAAGATCGTTTATAGTAGTAGTAAATTTGGTTCGTTTAATTCTGTCAAAAAATATCAAACCTTCCTTTTGAGTATAAACATAAATATCATTTGGTTTAAAAGATTTAAAGTTTTGAAAAATCAAAACTAAATATCTTACACAACCAAAAACAAAATGAATATAGGTTTTAAAAAAAATAAGTCAGGTGCTATCCAAATTGTATTCATGTTCAAACACAACTCCAATTTTCAACTTGAAAACAATTTACTTTTTTCTTTCTTCATATTTCACAATTCTAGTGCCAAACGCCTACTCAGAAACTTGTTTTCTTGCCTAGTTTTTGAAATACTAAACTTAAACCGAATTAAATGTACATGTGTTTTCAGAAAGGGAATGAGGTTTGAAATAGTTACTTTATTAGTTTCAATATAAGTGTCTTAATTTGACAAGACACAGCGTTTAATAAAACAAATAATTTTTTTTGAATCTTGTAATCTTAAATAAAAATATATTCTCATAATATATCGAAGTACATTTGAATCATCTCATTTTAGACCAGGCATATAGAATGTTGAAATTACAGAGAATAAGCACATGGACGGATGGGCTCGTTTACATAAAACTAATCCCACATGATATGTTTTTATAAATGCAGATCTGGTATTCTTTTTGACCTCAAAACTCTTGAAGACTATTCCGCAGGTTAGTATTTGGCTCTAATATTACTAATAATTTGAAAAGACATTGGATTTTAGGTTATAGAAAATAAAAATTACGTCGAATTATGATTATACTTATATGCGGTTCATTAAAATTTCAGGCAGCTGCAACAACATGCTATGTTGCAACTCATCCAAGACTTGCAGATGTGAGTGGAAAATATTTTGCAGACTGTAATGAAATTTCATCTTCAAAGTTGGGTTCCAATTTAACAGAAGCAGCACGTATATGGTCAGCTTCAGAGATTATGGTTGCTAAAAATTCAAATTTAAATTAAGAAGTAGCTAGTCATGATAATATAGGTGAGTTCTTGTACAAAGAAAAAGTTTTTGCAGTAATATAATAGAATATATATATATACATAATTTGGGGAGTATGTTCGTATACATAGTAAGCTAGTTATGTATTTTGTACATTGGTTTATTTTGTTGGTATATGTAAGTTTGTGAAGATTTAATGCGAGGCTTACAAATAGTGAAACAAATTTTAATTGGCAGATCATTTTTACATGTAATTGATGAATAAATTTGTTATTAATAAATTGTGTCTGGTTTGTGGAAGTCCATTTGCTTAGTAAAATAACAATAAAGTGTTATAATATCACAAAGTGAGGTACTAGGAGGGTTGAACATATACAAACCTTACCCTTATCTTGTGAGGTAGAGATGTTTTCGAATAGACCCTCGGCTCAAGAAAGTAATTTAAAATAGTCCAGAAAAAGAAATAACGAAAATGAAAAGGCCATGACAAAATTATATAAAGCGTGAAAGCATTATGAAAAGGGAACAATTTCTTAGTAAAATAGTTGTGCAATTAATATTTAACTATAAACAAGCTCAATTTGCAAAATTGAACAAATAAAATGATTTTGTTAATTGTTTTTAGAGTAGGGAAAGAAATAAAAGAAAGATGGAATCAATAACATGGGTTCGTTAGTTTCCATGTGGGGTGATTAAAAAAAATTGGGGCATCTTTGAGGGGTTAAAGAGGGACCTACTAACATGTATCAGGTGCAAGGCAAGCGTGTGTAGAAGCTGAAAAATATATAATAATAATAATAATAATAATCAAATTAACGGACAGCAATATCACGTAATTTTATTTTTAATTAAAGTGATCTTATTTGTGTTGTCAATTACAATCCATGTATTTTGATGTAAAATTGATTAGTTCCAATCAAGGTGTCTAAAAGGCAAAATTTAAGCTACATTCAACTAATTAGAGACAATCATTTTCAATCAGCGTCTTTAAAAGGCAAAATTTAAGCCACATTCAACTAGAAGCAATCACTATGTGGTTTGCCAAGGGTAAATAGTTATTGGCATCGTGTATTAAACCAAGTCAAGCCATGTACTCGTAAAAGTTATAAATTAAAGTAAATATATATTTCATGTAACTATAATTATATGATTAATATGTTTATAAAAGATATATATCTTGTTTTCATTCGTTTCACATACACACCGAATGAAATTCTAGCTCAATCAATGTAATCGTAACAAGAAATTTATTAAATATGTATCAATATAAAATTTAGAATTCACTTACTTGGTACTTATAATAGTCGTTTTAATATTCAAATTTTATAAAATTGAAATTCTAGCTTCTTCTTTGGATCCATATATCGAAAAGGAATCACTGAACCACACATGCACCTGTATAGAGGAAGATCAAAAGAAAATTTGGCTTATATAAACAAAAAGGATTTATTGAGCATATAAAAAATTAAAAAATCTTTTCCATATACACTTCTATTTTAATTTATATGACATACTTTTCACTTTAGTTCTATTTAAAGAAATGATACACTTTGAAATTTCGAAACAATTAACTGTACGCTTCACATTTTACTCTTAATGAGTAACTTCTATAATCATATAAATTTTATGACATGTTTAAAATTACAAATTTAAAAAAAATTATAACCACACATATATTACATCATGTTTTAATCTATGAATTTAAAAATCTTTCTTTTTTTATTAATTTCGAACCGATACAAATTATGTCACGTAAATTGGAGAGGAGAGTTTGATGAGTTTACCTTCTCAAGAATGGACGTTTGCAAATGGTGGACCTAGTTTTACATCCCTTTAACCTAACAAGTTGATAAAACCAGCTTCTCCTCCACTAAAATTGCCCTTCCATATATATATATATATATATATATATATATATATTTGCATTATGATGTTTTGATTTCACCAGAGCCGTCTTTGGATTCGTACGAGGTGTGCTACCGCATAGGGACCCGTAAAATGAAAAAAAATAGGATCTCTTTTTTCATTTTTTATTAAGTAGTATTAATCCGAATTTACTGTAAATGCTCATAATTCGCAGGTCTTGGCCCAATTAAGGGTCCACTTTTACGAATTAGAACAGTACCCCTAAAATGTTTGAGACAGCTCTGGATTTCACCACCATCGATTGTCTCAAATTTGTATGGCTGATCATATTACACCTACCAATTACTTGATTTATTTAAATAGGGGGAAGGTAAGTTTTGTTTGATATGATGTTTTCTTTGGAGTGTTGAAAAAAATTATAGACTACAATTTTTTATATTAATTATTTCTTAATGGTTATTGACTATGTTAAGAGTCACATCGGAAATGGAATGAGAACATGAAATCCTTATATGAACTTGGACAAATCTCAACATACAAGTTAACTTTTGGGGTTGAGTTAGACCCAAGATCATTCTTTACATGGTATCAGAGTCAGACTCATTCCAATTCTTTGTTCACCGATGTTGAGCCCCCAAATTATATTGTTCACGCTCTCAGTTAACTAGGTCTGGGCGTGCCACATCGGAAATAGAATGAGAACATGAACTCCTTATATGGACCTCACCCTACAAGCTAGCTTTGGAGGTTGAGTTAGACCCAAGATCCATTCTTTACGGACTATCTAATTAAGATAAACATATGTAACTTAACCTAACGCATAATGGAAGGTGTCATTTCTCTTCAGCTGAAAATAGGTGGACTTGCACATTCTCTCTAAGGTGGACTTGCAATTTCATGAACAAATGGTCAGGATTATAAACTTATAATATGATGATCATGTCAATTTTATCTCTCTCTAAGCCAAATGAAGCATGCATGAAATAGTAAAAAGTTTTATTATTTCCCCTAGCGCGGTTGGGTCATCTTGCACTTTGAACCATAGATTTCGCACTGGAGTAAAATTTACATATTTCGTAAGAATAATACAAATTAGAATGTTTTGTACTATTAAAAATATATAGGAAGAAATTATACTCAAATAATGACTTCTCAAAGTAGTAGTTTTGTAGTAGTCTTTTGGAACCGATGGAGTACCAATAACAATAATAGACCATAGAGAAGAAGGGCTATAAGAATAACTTATTGTTATTTCTTGAATTATATAAATCATCTTATTTTCACTTGATAATGTAGTTGCTCACAGGCATAAATTCATGGTAATAATCTCTCTTATTTTCCATCACCACCTGGATCACTTGATTTGGTACAAAAATCTAATGAAATGCTATGAACATAAAATTATTTGTGAACCAATGCAGCTGATTCCTATAGGAAAAGGAGAAAAAAAAGAACTTTCACTAAATTTGTTTTAGTTTCTCTGCTATGTTGCTCGGACTCTTCAAAAATGTTGTCGGGTGTGCCAGATACTTCAAAAGTAATGCATTTTTGGAGGATCCGATACGAGTACTGCAACATTTTTGAAGAGTCCGAGTAACATTATTTCTCTGGTTGCTCACTTACTAGCTGAACTTTCACTAAATTTGTTTTAGTTTCTCTACTATGTTGCTCGGACTCTTCAAAAATGTTGTGGGTGTGTGTCAGATCCTTCAATGCATTTTTGGAGGATCCGACACGGTTACTGCGACATTTTTGAAAAGCCCGAGTAACACTATTTCTCTGGTTGCTCACTAGCAATCAATCTTCAAGTCTTCAGGCCAACCAAATTCCTCCAAAAGTGCAAGTACAACGCCATTCGCCCATCCAAAACCCGTCTGCGTTCAGACACAAATATTAATCAAAACTCAAAAAGATGTGCTCAATATGATCTATTTTGAAACTTTCTGGATTTCCACAATAGACACTGCTTTTTGTCAGTATGATTCAAATACACACAAAGCCTCGTATTGTAGGCTCCTAGCTATAATATAAGACTATGCAAATGTTATGTATTGAACTCGGTAACTAGTCACTTTAGCAATCAAACAAGATCTTTGTTTAACCAATGATATTAATCAAAATATTTATTAACATGTAAATTTCAGGTAAATCAACAGATGACAAAATTGTGTCCTCACTTACTTGGGGTACATATTCACCACCGCCTCCGTATGCTCCACATTTTGTGACATCATATTTTTCATGCATTGCACCGGTTTTCTTGTAAGTCACGTAGTTAGTTCTTAACCATCGCACAGCAATGTCTTTAGCTAAGGCTCTTGCTTCTTCTAGTCCGGATCGTGCGAGACCTTCAATGATTATGTGTTCAAGGGGAGGCCAACCATTCGGAAAATCCCTGTCATAAAAGAATATGAGAGATTAAAGATTATAAGGCATGGGAGTATCATGAATTCTCCATTTAATTTCCGTAAGAGTTAAAAACAAGCAATGTACCATTGCTGCCCGGTATTAGACAAGGTCATTGCAATCCCTGCAGGTTGAAGCAAGCCCGAGCTCTGGAGACTTTGAACTACTTTTTGAGGTGTAATGTTATCTTCAATTATAGGAAAAATCAGAAACACCATCATTATATGCTCAAGTAGTGATGTCTATATCCATAAATATCACTTTCTTTTTTATAACCGTAGTGTCCGGGACAGCTTGCGCACACCTCGATTAATTTCACGGGATACCTGTCACCTCTCACCAATAACAGGTACGAGGTAACTCTATCCGCCAAAGCTATAAAGATGGGAAGAAATCACCTAATTTTTTTGGTTTCGCTGGGATTTGAACCTGAGAGCAATTTTTTTGGTCTCCATAAAAATCACTTAGAAAGTTCTACTAATTTTGGGACCAAAACAAGATGAGACATTGTCTTATCTCTTCAAAATTAATAAGACGTGGCAACATCACCGATAGTCGAAACAAATGCAGGGACAAAATTTAGCAGTTCTACGAGAGCAAATAACCCTATTAGTCCGAAGAAGGAACAGTGATCAGGTTCGCATGTGTTCAAATTCAGTTTCTTCTTTTCTCTCTGAATGTTATAGGTTAACTTTGTAAAGATTCATTCAGATGGGTGGAGCTCGTTTCGACACGCAAAGTCCTACAGTTTCACAGATCAAATCCCCTACAGAGGAAACCACATTAGACATAGAGGATGCGTACCTGAACTAAAATTTTCAGTCCACAGAGGAACGAAGTTAGAAGCAAATGACTTCTTGTTCTGGTGCAAATCTTCCCATTTATAAATACCCTAAAATAGCAAACAAGAGAAAAAATAATTAGTTTTCAAAGTGAGAAGATATTTGCAAGAATTCATGCAAGATATACCGCCTCGGAAGTGTTATTGTCGGTAAGCCAATAATCAAGCCATTGCCCCATCTCCCCATTCCAAAAGACACAGTTCATGGCCTTTTGTCTATTTTGAGAAGCCTCGGTAAAACATGTAATCGTGCTATTTTCTCCAATAATATTTGCTAGAAAAGCTATGTCTAGTTCCATCTGAGACAAATTTAAAACCCCATGTTATATGCAAGGTCTCACTTATAAGGCTTAATTTTCAGAGATTCTACAAATTACCTTCAGAAGGAATGCATTCAAATCAACTGGTAAAATTGATGTTGTACTAGTTGTCGTGAGCTCAGAATCGTTCCTGCAATAAAAGATAAATCAGTTCATGCTTTGTATTATCAAACCATAATGAGAAATAAATGAACAATAACACTGCTTTGTAACTAATAAAATGTGCTACCTCATCCATCTTGAACTGAAATCCCATCCACTTTCAGCAGCTGACGCCAGCTCGCGGTATAATTCTCTTTTATCGCAGATATTCGGGAGTTTGGAAGCTGTTTCACTGTCCTATATCAATTAAAAAGTAAGAAGAACCTGTAATTTGCACTTGTATAAAGGTCGTGATAAACCCAAGTCAGGAATCTGATATGCGGAGCCTTACAATAGTTGATGACTCTGGCCGGGGTTTATTCCACATAGCATAGTACCGGCTCAAGCTGTGGTGTGATCCCTGAGCATCTTGAATAGTCACTTTATGTATTCCTTGAACAAAAAAAAGTAGAGAATGAAAGATAGTGAAGTCTTCTGTGTAGACTTAGCATAAAAAGCATTTAATCCAGAAGACCTGGATGACAAAGCTAAAAAATTACATAGTAAATTAACAAGAAAAGGCAACAGATAGTACCTGAATTCCAAAAATGATACTCCTTGAGCAAAGCAGGAAGGGATCTTCTAACCAAATCTAAATCACTTGTCCGATTGTATATGTCAACAATCATCGCGGCCAGGACAGGAGGTTGACTGAACATGTGAAACACAAGATACAATAAAAATTTGCACAGCATGATAAGAAAGTAGAAGACACAGGTTTCTCATATAACCATAACTTACACAGTCAGTCCTAGTAAGTTTTTTCTAGCCAATAACAGAAATACTAGGTAGGGGACAAATTACAGTAAAATAAGACCTAAATACAAGAGGCAATGCTGATCTTAGAGAAAAATAGCTAAGATATGAAAGAGATACAATTATTGACTGCAGACTTTTACGTGTGTGATTTAATTAGGGACACATTCAGAAGTTAAGCTGACTTGCATGTTCTATGGTATTATTAATAGAAAAATGGTACTTATCATTTAAAGTTGGTTTGAGATACCCAAAAAGCTGAAACTTTTGCATAAAGGAAGTACATACAAGTTAAAGCATCTTAAAAGCTGTAAGTTTTATGAATCCATATGTAATGAATGCACTTGCCTTCTATTACTGTAGTATGCTCGCGCACCATTAAGAACATAACCAAATTCATCTATCAGAGAAACCAGATTAGTCACAATTCCTTTTGCAGTTTCATACATCTTGCTTGCTAACAAACCCCTGCATCACAAATATGCTTAACGTATAAGATTTTCTCATATCAAAAGAGAACTACTAAAAGGACAAAGAGTGCCCAAACTCCACTAAGTATCACAGTATGCGACGTTACAACATCATCACTTCATATAAACACCTAACAATTTAACTAGATTGTTGTTCAGCTAGTTAACTGAAGTACAGAACCAAGAAAAGATTGCTTATTTGTCGAAAAGGTAGGCCTCAAGAATATACTTATATTTACCGAACGCGGAATTGTGTTCAGAAACCTCAATACTTAAAGATCTAACAAAAGATTGGAACTATTCAGAGAACACAACAGTAGATAATGTTCATTATACTAATTCTTTGTGTCAGCTAAAACAACTGAATTGTGAAAATTTTACAATTTTACTTTTTTCTTATTTTCTCTTCAACTTTACTTGTTTCATTTGCTTTGTTAATCTTGCCTTTTGTTGTCGTTATTTTTCTTTCAGAGTGCTTTGATTACTTCTTTTGAGCTGAGGGTCTATCGGGAACAACCTCTCTACCCCACAAAAATAGGGGTAAGGTCTGCGTGCATCTTACCCTCCACAGACCCCACTTGTGGGAATACACTGAACATGTTGTTGTTCTCTTCAACTTTTTACCAATTTAGTTCATGAAAAACCAAGCATAAGCATCAATGAAGAAATAACATATACCAAAATATGATTAACAGCATTAAACACAGGGAAGCAAGAAAATACACTAACCTTATTACCCAATAAGAATCCCAGTAATAAACCTCCTTAAAACGCGATCCCGGTATAATAACTGGATTTTTCAATGGAAGCAAAGTATACAACTCTGGTTTTTCCAACACATGATCATTCACTTTCCTACTTAAATTCTTCCAAAGTGAATGCACTTCCAATGCCCAAGCCCTCACTTCAGAATTCTTCACCTTTGGTAAAAAACCTTCAGGCTCAGCCACATAATCCACAGGTTCAACATAAACCAAATCCTCATCAGCACCACCCAAATAATTACCTATAAAACCATCCAAATCATTTACTGATATTGAACCATTCACAGTTCTTGGAAGCTTATTAAAAACTTCAACTGTTTGGATAAAATATGATTATTAGATAGTAAGCTAAAACAAAAATGAGAAAAAAAGAAGAAGGTAACAACGCGATCACACTAAATCGATCGTTACATAAACTGAGACTTTTCATCGTTACATAACGATGAATTTAACGATAGGACAACAACAACATACCCAGTGTAATCCCAAAAGTGGGGTCTGAGGAGGGTAGAGTGTATGCAGACCTTACCCCTACCTTCCAAGGTAGGGAGGTTGTTTCCAATAGACCCTCGGCTCAAGATACAAGAATAATGAAGCAGGTCAAATAGGAAAAAAGAAACAGTAACTACAACAATACAGTATGCAAAGCGAAGAACAAGTGACCGTAAATAATAACATAAATCGAAAGAATTTAACGATACGACACAATAAAATTTAAGTAACTATCAAAACAAACATTCTATTTAAACTAACAACACGATACAATACGATAGGTAACAACTAACAACAACAACAAAATCCACAAGGTCAACATAAACCAAGTACTTATCTGGACCACCTAAATATTTACCTATAAAACCGTCCAAATCATTTACTGATATCGAACCATTCACAGTTCTTGGAAGCTTATTAAAAGCTTCAACTGTTTCTGAAAGATTTTTTCTCAGAGACATATCAACAAACAGTTTGGGATCAAAACCTTTATGCCCATAAGCTTGAAGAGCAGATTCTTGAACTCTTTCAAGAAAAATCACTAAAGGGGTTGTTGGAATTACATGACCCTTTTTACAAGTTTCAGCGTTAATCATATTCATAGCGGTGAATAACATAAACAAAGTAAAAATAATAAAATTTGTAGCTTTATCCATGTTGTATAATAAATTAAAGGGTTAAATACTGATGGCATAGCCAATTTATATAAAGTTAAGGAAAAAAAAAATTGGTTTTTTTAATTTGAACAGAAAAGGCCGGCAATGGGAATTTGAAGAGTGTAAAAGTTTCGATTGGTACTATGTAAGGATGTCAAATTGTACCCGAGCCCAATTGACCCGCTCAAATTTTAATAGGTTTGGTCATTGACATACTATTAAATGAGCTAAGTTTGAGCTAGCTCAGCTTAACTCATTCATATTGAACGGCCCAAATAATCTCATTACAATAGTCCAAAGTAATTCATCTACTATTGTATTATTTACCCAAGTCTTCTATTCATTTTTTTTTTAAAAATAAAAATTAAAAATATGAATTTTTTTCTTAGCTCCTCCCCCTACCCCCTCCACCCCATGCCCTACCCCATCCTCAAATTTCGTACATACCCCATCCTCCTCTCGCCCTACCACATTCTCAAATTTCTATTTTTTATTTTTTTTATAAATAATTTATAAAAATATGATTTTTTTCTTACCCTATCCCCGCCCTACCCACACCTACCCCTCCACCCTCACCTCATCCTCAAATTTCTATTTCATATATTTTTTTTTATAAAAAATATGGAATTTTTTCTTACCCCCCTACCGTCCTAACCCCACGTACCCCCACCCCCACTTCCACCCCATCCTCAAATTTCTATTTCATATTTTTTGTTACTTTTATAAAAAAAAATAGTAAAAATATAAAATTTTATCTTACCTCCGCCCTAGCCCCTCTTGCCCTATCCAAATCTCAAATTTCAATTTTATATATATTTTTACTTTTATAAAAAATTATTAAAATATTAATTTTTTTCTTACCCCCATACCCACACCTATCCCTCCACCCTACCCACACCAACCCCTCCACCTCCATCCTATCCTCAAATTTATATTTCATATTTTTATTACTTTTATAAAAAAATATTAAAAATATGAAATTTTATCTTACCTCCCCCTACCCCCGCCTATCCCCTTACTCAATCTCAAATTTCTATTTTATAATTTTTTTACTTCTACAAAAAAATTATAAAAATATAATTTTTTTCTTACTCCCATACTCATCCCTACCCGCACCTACCCCTCCACCACCCTACCCACACCTACCCCGCCACCCCTCCCCCATCCTCAAATTTCTATTTCATATTTTTTTTACTTTTATAAAAAAATATGATTTTTTTTCTTAACTCCCCCCTACCACCCTAACCCCACCCCACCCCCACCCATCCTCAAATTTATATTTCATATTTTTTGTTACTTTTATAAAAAAAATATATACGAAATTTTTTCGTACATCCCCCTACCCCCACCTCCGCCCTACCCCCATCTCAAATTTCTATTTTATATATTTTTCACTTTTATAAATAATTTATAAAAAATATAATTTTTTTCTTACCTCCTCTGCCCTAACCACACCCCCTTCCCCCCCACCTCACCCCACCCCAATTTCTATTTTATATTTTTTACTTTTATAAATAATTTATAAAAAATATAATTTTTTTTCTTTTACCCACCACCCAACTTCAGTCCAAACGGCCCATCTATCACCCCTAGACTACTATGTAAGATTTTCAGAACTAAAATAAAAAATTTAAGGTTAAGGTTACACTAAATGATTCTTGATTTTGTGTTCAAATTGTTCACTTTGGTTTGAGATTTTGTTTTGCAGTAGTATTAGTAATCTTATTTCAAATATGATTTAACTATTGATGCATTAATAAAAAAAATTAACCTAAAGAATAATGTGATTAACGGTTACTAATTAAACTAGATTAAAAATATTAAAAAGAAAAATTCTACAATGGTTGTCGATTGATAGTGGAAGATAACAAAAGAAAGGACGAGCACATGTAAAGGGTTAGCGGCCAAAATTATGCTAAAATAATAATCCTAATACTAGGATTAGTAATTATCAATGTATTTAGTATTGTTATTTTGTTTGGTTCAATGAAATCGTCAATCAAATATTACATTCGCTATATGCGATAATTATATTTTTTCTCATGCAGCTAATCAACACTATTTTATCTTATATAAGAACTACTTTTTTTTTTTAATCAAATGGATTGTGATAGCGCAAACCACGTCGGTAGGTTAAACCACAATGATGCCAGGGTGTGTGAGCTCCCCAAGCGGCGGGCGGTCGTTCTGCGAGGTTTGAACTTGTGACCTCTCTCACACGCGATGAGGATCACTCTGCGTTCAAGCACTAACCTGGTGCAGGGCTTCAGATTATATAAGAACTACTTGGTCAAATAACATAACGACAATCAATATATGTGTTTTCTTCCTCCCAAGGTGCGGAATTATTGTTATACCTTATACTATATTTCAGGGTAAGTGCACAAATAACTGTTTTTATTATTTAAAGAATATATAAAGTTTATAATTTTAATAAAATTTAAAATCACATAATCAATTTCAAACCTGCGAGCTGCGAGATTAGCATTTAAAAAAATTATGGGTCTGAAGTTGAGGACTATCACCTAACTTCAAACCTAGTTAGTATATTGCGTGTGCGTTTCAACTTTAGTATAGTATAGTATATTATGCCAACAATTACATGTTACTATCTTGGCATCGAATCCATGGTATTACTATTGACATAAGACATGATTATATAAAAATTAGTGATAGCTCATTTTTGCAGTCGAGCTTTCGATGCCATTTGTCTTCCTTTGTTGGATTAGTTTTGCCAGGTTTCGAACAATGAGCATAGAGATATTTAAATAATTTCTGATTGTTATGTTTTGCCAGATTTGGATGAATGATCAGATAAGATGTTTAAAAGATTATGTAGTTCAATGCTATTGGTAGGGATGTTAACGGATCGGATCTGGACTGGATTCTACTAGATTCAGATCTGTTTTTCATACCTAGATACAGATTCATCGGGTCTATAAAAATTAGATCCGGATCCATCGAACCCACCGGGTTTACGGATTGGATCTGGAACCACATGTAAAAAAAAAAAATCTTGAATAATATTCCCACCTGTTCAAACTTTTTTGACAAAATGAAACCCAATTTGATTGAAAAAATGCTTGAGTTCATTCAATCAACCTATTCCAACAACATATTCTTTAAAAGTCACTAGTTTCAACGTCATCAACATTCTAAAATAACAAAGAAACAATCATATTAAAAAGAGATAACTAAAAAAATTCATCTCAATAAATATTTATGATTAAATATATCATTTACCATATCAATACAGTCAACTACTTCCCTTTCTTCAGAATATTCAGTAACTGTCGAACAAGCATGTGTGCCCTCCTTGAAAGAAATTAAAAAATAAATAGACGGTTCGTGTTAGATTTTTTTTTTTGATATTAACGTATATGAGAATAATCAAATACATATATAATAGATATCTTTAATGTCTTCAATCATCCAATTATGCAAGCACATTAATGCCTTCACCGTTTTAGAGTGAAGCCTAGAACGATGAGAACTAATCACCCTTCCACCAAATTAGAGATATGTTTCCGCTTAGATTTTTATCCGGTCTTTTGAGAATTATGGGCTTAAACGTATGGACCATTTAAAAAATAAAGTTCAAATCTGAATGTAAAATACAGAAATTATGAAAAAGTTTAAGAAAATACTTATAAAATTACATTCTAGATTATGGATCTATTTAATAAAAAAATGGATCCACGGGTCAGATCTGGACCGGATCTGGATCTCAATTACAAGATTCAGATCCGATCTGTCAGAAAAGGATCCGGGTCCGATTCGGATCTGTTGGGTCCAAATTTTGAAGATCCATATCCTATAAAATGGATATGGATCCACCGGGTTCAGGATCCAGTGTCATCTTTAGCTATTGATTGTGATGGCATGAGGAGGAGGAAGAAGAAGAGAAAACGTAACAACAATGCTTTTACTTGAAGCTCTCGTTTTCAAATTAAAATCTAAATATTTTTACAAATCTAGCTAAACTTTAAATATGGGTGCTATTAGGTACACTTAAACCCAGTACTATAAGGTAAGATTCGTGATCCGCCTCTAGACATACCATTAACATAGTGAGTCATATTTACACAATGATAAACATTTATCTGCACAGGTTGTTTACACTAACTAATAAATATGTGTTGCACGTCTTCGTATATATTTTTTTACTAAATTTTAATTAATTAATAAGTATTCTAATCTTAATTTATGACTAACCATAATAAATTAGTATGACCTGATATAAGTGTAAGATGATATTAGTCTTTTCTCATTAATATCAATATATATAGTGTACAATATTCATCCCTTGTACAATAGGAATCCTAGTCCTAATTACAAGAGGAATCATAATCTTACCATAATTATATTTACATAATATATGAAATATATTCTAATTATGGGTAGAAATTTTACTGTACACTTTTACACACACCCTCAGTCGGAGCGGGAGGAAAAGTTGTAACAATGGTTCGGTGTAATCGCTTCATTACCTTATTTGCCGAGGGTCTATTGGAAACAGTCTCTCTACCTTCCAAGGTAGGGATAAGATTAGCGTACACTTTACCCTCCCCAGACTCCACTTTGTGAGATTACACTTGGTGTGTTGTTGCATCCTTACCTTAATTTTTTTCTCATTTTTGTTTTGCTTATTATCTAAAAATCATAATTTATCCAAACTGTTGAAGTTCTTAATAAGCTTCCAAGAACTGTGAATGGTAAAATACTAGCAAATGATTTGGATGGTTGTATAGGTAAATATTTGGGTGGTGCTGATGAGGATTTGGTTTTTGTTGAGCCTGTGGATTTTGTTGCTGTTGTTACCTATTGTATTGTAGCAGCGTATTGTTAGTTTAAATATAATGTTTGTTTTGATAGTTGATTAAATTTTATTATATCATATCGTTAAATTTCTTCGATTTCTGTTATTATTTACGGTCTCTTGTTCTTCGCTTAGCATACTGTTTTGTTGTAGTTATTGTTTGCTATTTGACCTGCTTCGTTATTGTTATATCATGAGTTGAGAGTCTGTTGGAAACTCTCTACCTCCCAGACTCCACTTGTGAGATTACATTGGATATGTTGTTGTTGTTTTCGTATCGTTAAATCCATCGTTATGTAACGACCGATTTGTTGTGATCGCTTCGTACCTTATTTTTTCTCATTTTTGTTTTTGCTTATTATCTAATAATCCTATTTTATCCAAACAGTTGAAGTTTTTAATAACCTTCCAAGTACTGTTAATGGTTCAATACTAGCAAATGTTTTGGATGGTTTTATAGGTAATTATTTGGGTGGTCCAGATGAGGACTTCGTTTATGTTGAGCCTGTGGATTTTGTTTCTGTTGTTACCTATTGTATTGTATCGTGTTGTTTGTTCAAATAGAATGTTTGGTTTGATAGTTACTTATTTTATTGTATCGTTAAATCCATCGTTATGTAACGACGAAAAGTCTCATTTTATGTAACGAACGGTGTGGTGTGATTGTGTCGTTAGCTTATTTTCCGAGGGTCTGGAAACAACCTCTCTACCAAGGTAGGGGTAAGGTCAGCGTACACTCTACACTCCCCGACTCAACTTTGTGGGATTACACTAGGTATGTTGTTGCATCCTTACCTTAATTTTTTTCTCATTTTTGTTTTGCTTATTATCTAAAAATCATATTTATCCAAACTGTTGAAGTTTTTAATAAGCTTCCAAGAACTGTGACTGGTTCAATACTAGCAAATGATTTCCATAGTTTTATAGGTAAATA
The DNA here is from genome assembly GCA_029844215.1 of Przewalskia tangutica. Lineage (NCBI taxonomy): Eukaryota > Viridiplantae > Streptophyta > Magnoliopsida > Solanales > Solanaceae > Przewalskia > Przewalskia tangutica. Next base: position 71,597,373 of record CM056740.1, on the reverse strand, counting down.
TTTGGGTGTTGCTGATGAGGATTTGGTTTATGTTGAGCCTGTGGATTATGTGGCTGAGCCTGAAGGTTTTTTTGCCAAAGGTGAAATTTTTTGAAGTGAGGGCTTGGGCATTGGAGTTGCATTCACTTTGGAAGAATTTAAGTAGGAAAGTGTCTGATCATGTGTTGGAAAAAGCAGATTTTCATACTTTGCTTCCATTGACAAATCCAGTTATTATAGCGGGATCACGTTTTAGAGAGGTTTATTACTGGGATTCTTACTGGATAATAAGGTTACTTTTTCTTGCTTCCCTCTGTAAAATGCTGTTATTAATCTTTTGCTATAAAATATCTCTTCATTGTTGCTTCTGATTGTTTCAACAGTAAGTGGCAATTACTTCTTTCTAGTTAATAAGACAATGAACATAGTGAAATTGATAGAAGTTCAGCTCATATTTTTCACAATATTCAATTACTTTACTTTTTAAAGGAATGATGAATTAGTTGAATAAATAGTATCTATTGCTCTGTCCTCTGAAAAGTTTCAATCTTTTCTTTTTAAATCTTGAAGTGTGTAGGATTCTGAACGCAACTCTGCATAATTATCCCCATGTTTCGAAGGCTGTGGTTGGGCCTGGATGGATTTCTCGGTCATAGAAAAACAAAAAAAAAATGAAATTCTTGGGGACTACTTTAGACAGAAATATGCAATATTTTTCTTTGTTCTATAATTTACTTATTTTGGAAACGAAGGAATGCAGGGAAGAGGTCTTTCCTTTCCACATTAACTAGATGTAATCTAAGCTCATTGTTAAGTGTTGTGTATGAAGTGATGATTTTGCAATGTAGCATATTGTGATACTTCCTGTAGTTCCTGCCCTTCTCGTCTTTTTAATAGTTCTCTTTTGAGAAAATCTTATATGTTAAGACATATTTGTGATGCAGGGGCTTGTTAACAAGCAAGATGTATGAAACTGCAAAAGGGATTGTTACTAATCTGATTTCTTTGATAGATCAATTTGGTTATGTTCTTAATGGTGCACGAGCATACTACACTAACAGAAGGCAAGCATTTTTTTCACAGTGATTTTTAAAACTTTCAGTGTTTAAGATGCTTTAATTTGTATGTACTGCCAATATGTGCCAGTCTCAGTTTGAGACATTTCAAACGAACTGTCAATGATTTATTTTTCTTTTAATACTATCATAAAGCATGCTACTCAACTTAATTTCACACTCATAAAATGTGATGCAAGGGGTAATTATATATCATTCACTACTTAGCTCATTTTTTCTGGAATATCAGGATATCCACTTGTAGTTCGACTTTATTTTGTTTTCTTATGTTTCTTCCCAGGTATTCTCTTTTTCTTTTTAGTCTTTTGGTGGTTAACGCCGGGGTGGATGACATTGTTAGGTGAATGAAACTGTATTGCACTAACTGAGTATAAGTTAGAGTTATACAACAACTACGCCTCAGTTCCAAACAAGTTGGGATCGGCTGTATGAATCCTCACTTTTTCATTTAAGCTCATCTCATCTTATTATAACAAATAAAGTACTCCCTCCGTCCCAAAAAGATTGGCCTAGTTTGACTTGACACGGAGTTTAAGAAATAAATGAAGACTTTTGAAATGTGTGGTCCAAAACAAATCATCTCATATTTGTGTGGTTGTAAATCATCTCATAAAGTTAGTATAGAAATGTGGTCAATCTTTTTGGGACAAACTAATAAGGAAAGTAGGACAATCTTTTTGGGACAAAGGGAGTAGAAGTGAAAAATAAGTAATATAGTAGAGGTCTGCATTGATTCCAAAGGATTGTAGGTCCTCCGAGACAACTTCCTTTCATGTGATTTTAAGGTCTACCCCATCTCCTTTTAATAACTTCACTCACCATAGTTTTACTCTTATGGATCGGTGCAGCTGAAAGTCGGCACAGGACATGACCAAACCATCACAAGTGGCATTCTCTCATTTTATCCTCAATGCGTGCTACTTGCACCTTTTGGCAAATGTGGTCATTTTTAATCTAATCTAATTCTGTAAGACCCCACATCCATCTTAGCATCCGCATCTCTGCAACACTCATCTTATCGATATGTTGGACTTTAGCAACCAACATTCATTACCATATAACATTGCCAGTTTTATAGCTAGAGTATAGGTTATAGACTTAAAGTTATAGGTGAAAAGATCGTCCAGTTACGTTACTTCCTCTTATCATGCTGTGAAAATTCGTATTGTATCTTACATAGTTGTGTTTCACATGTTCAGTCAGCCTCCTGTCCTGGCTGGGATGATTGTTGACATATACAATCGAATCGGTGATTTAGACTTGGTCAGGAGATCTCTTCCTGCTTTGCTAAAAGAGTATCACTTTTGGAATTCAGGTACCATCTTCTTCTTTTCTTTTTTTTGGGTTTCCTATTCAATAGGCTGTTGTTTTTCTTACACTGTGTTGGCTATATTAGATATATATTACTATGTTTTTTGGCTTTGTTATACAGGTCGTTTGGCTTAAATGCTTTTTATGGTAAGTATACAGAGAAAACTTATCTTGCATTCTCTACTTTTTTTTTTTGGTTTTGTTCAAGGAATACATAAAGTGACTATTCAAGATGAACAGGGATCAAACCACAAATTGAGTCGATACTATGCGCTGTGGAATAAACCCCGGCCAGAATCATCAACTATTGTAAGGTTCCGCAACTCATACTCTTCCTGACTTGGGTTTATCATGACATTTATACAAGTGCAAATTACAGATTCTTTTTATTTTTCAATTGATATAGGATAAGAAAACAGTTTCCAAACTCCCAAATATCTGTGAAAAAAGAGAATTTTATCGCCACCGGGCGTCAGCTGCTGAAAGTGGATTGGATTTCAGTTCAAGATGATGAGGTAACAAATTATTCATTTATTTCTCATTATAGTTTGATAATGCAAAGCATGAACTGTTTTTATCTTGTATTGCAGGAATGAATCTGATCTCACAACAATAACTACAACATCAATTGTACCAGTTGATCTGAATACATTCCTTCTAAAGGTAATTTATAGAATCTCTGAAATTAAGGCGTTATAAGTGTGAACTTTTATATAAAAAGGAGTTTTAAGTCTGTCATAGATGGAACATGACATAGCATTTCTAGCAAATATTATTGGAGAAAGTAGAATGCTTGCACGATTTACAGAAGCTTCTCAAAATAGAGAAAAGGCCATGAACTCTATATTTTGGAATGCGGAAATGGGGCAATGGCTTGATTGTTGGCTTGCCAACAGAAACACATCCGAGGTGGTATATCTTGCATGAATTCTTCAAATGTCTTCTCACTTTCGAAAACTAAAGCATTCTAAGTTTTGTTTCGCGTGTTTGTTATTTTAGGATATTTATAAATGGGAAGATTTATACCAGAACAAGAAGTCATTTGCCACCAACCTCGTCCCTTTGTGGACTGAATTATTTCATTCAGGTCTGTATATTTCTAAGTGATATTATGGATTTAGACATCACAACTTGAGCATATAATGATGTTTCAGTTTTGTTATAATTTAAGATAAAATCATAAAATCACAACTCAAAAAGTAGTTCAAAGTCTCCGGAGCTCGGGCCTGCTTCAACCTGCAGGGATTGCAATGACCTTGTCTAATACTGGACAACAAATGGTACATTACACATAGCTTGTTTTAACTCTTATTGAAATAAAGTGGAGAATTTATGATATTATACAGTGCCTTTTAATCTCTGATATCTCATCATATGAGTTTACAACAGGGATTTTCCAAATGGTTGCCGCCCTCTTCAGCACATAATCATTGAAGGTCTCGCAAGGTCTGGACTAGAAGAGGCAAGAGCCTTAGCTAAAGACATTGCTGTCAGGTGGATAAGAACGAACTATGTAGCTTACAAGAAAACCGGTGCTATGTATGAAAAATATGATGTCACAAAAATGTGGAGCAGCCGGAGGTGGTGGTGTGTATGTAGCCCAAGTAAGTACACTATCCGCTATTGGCATCTGTTAATACAGCTACTTGAAAACCATAAAACCAAACAAGTTGGGAAAAAACCATGAATTATGTCATTTACGTTTATACAGTGTTCTAACAGTTAGTAGTCCAAGTCCTCCCTCTATTCCAAGAAATGAAAATTCAATTGTTAAAGCGCATTAGTTTCCAACATGGACAGATCTACCACGTGAACTCAGTAGCTTTATATTAAGAAGTCTACTAAATATTCATAAATATTTGATTGTGAACCAAGTTATTATTGTTTATCAACATGAGAATCCCAGGTTGCCAAGTTCTATACACATACTATTTGTATAGTCAAGAGCTTAAGCTTCACACTCATATGTTATATTTATAACTATGATACAAGGTTTTAGGTGTACCATGAAACATGCTATAGAAAGCAGTCTACTATGGACATCTAAAAAGTTTTGAAAACATATTGAGGACACTAGATACAATTTTTTTTTAAAATATTTTAAAACTAATATTTGTGTTTAAATGCAGACTGGTTTTGGATGGGCAAATGGTGTTGTACAGGCACTTTTGGAGGAATTTGGATGGCCTGAAGACTTGAAGATTGACTGCTACTGAGCAATAGGAGAGTAACCAAAACAAAACTGATCATTAGCTTCAAAAAAAGAATTCTTGTTTGCTTTTGTATTTTTTACTATAGAAATCAACACCTCCAAGGTAGGGGTAACGTCTGCGTACACTCTACCTCCCCAGACTCCACTTTGCGGGATTAAACTGGGTAGGTTGTTGCTATTGGTGTTGTTGTAGAAATCTGGTTCACAAATGATTTATGCTCATAGCATTTCATTAGGTTTTGTACTATATGATTGGACAACGGGGGAGATGAAATAGTTTGAGTACTTATGCACATGTAAGAAATATTTACACAATTAAGTCGTTTATTAAGTAACTGTAGGTAAACTCGATCTGCTAAAGATGGTAAGTAATTCATTGTCATAGGTTATAATTTACTGATATTGTGGGGGGAAAATTACGCATATAACTTAAATCCTAAAGAGATGTTATGACCATTATTTATGTTTGATGATCTCTTTCCTATTTCGCCTCTCTACCCCGGTAGAGCTAAGATCTGAGTAGATTCTAATCACCCCAGATCCCAATTTGTGGGATTATACTGGGAATGTTGTTGTTGTTGTTGATCTCTTTCCTATTTCAGTGTGCTAACTGCCAAGTAGTGTTTCCCTTTATGTCTGAACTATTTAAATAATATGAAGAATTTAAATAGCAAACTATATTACAAAGGGAATGTAAATTAAAAGCGTCGGACGTACATGGGCACCTTTAGAAAACAATAGTAGTAAAAAACAATAGTCTTCGTATGACTGATCCTGAAACTTTGACTGCAGATTAATGGACCTATGCCATTTTAGGTTAAGTGTGAACACTGCAGAGTGAAAAATACAGTAAAAAACAAGAAGGGCTATGCAAACAGCCCCTATGTCCTTTTACTCTAATCCTCCAGACTGTAACTGTTAACCAGAAAATCAGGTTTATTGTATGGGCGGCTGTGAACAGTCACAAATAGAAAATAAATAAGAAAATAAGAATTACTTATAAGTTGTTGGATACTCTACTACTTTTCTTTTGAGGAGTGTGAAAATAACCTCTATCTCATAAAGATTGAGGTAAGGTCTGTGTACATATTATCTGGGGACCCCACTTTTTGGGATTATACTGTGGTATATTGTTGTTACTTATAAGTTGTTGGATATTCTTAAGACTTTATGAATACCCGTGTAGGCTTGGCCCAAGGTGAACAATAACAGAGAGGGAGAAGTCGGTAAATAGCCATTTTTAACACATGGTATCAAATATCAACAACTATTTTAAAAGTTCTAAAAAAACTACTAGTAATTCTCAAGTCTCAACATCCCTCAAATAAATAAAAAATCACAAGCAATTTACAAAAATGGAAGCCCCATCAACTTCATCCAACATTGGCAAAGCCAGAGTTTTTTCTATACCAAGAAAAAAGACTTTGAAAAATAAAAGAGCAAAGTTGTATATCATTCGCCAATGTCTATACATGCTACTTTGCTGGAGGGAACGCGTCGATTAAAAATCCCAGTAATAGCCCTCGGTGGGACTTACCGAATGATCGTACCGAGGAATTCTATCATATTCCGGGAAGGTATGGTCGTTTATCCTGCAGTGTTTATTCTAAGGTTCAAGCCAGATTGTAGGAAGTGGATGCATTTTACATCCCTGTATTTACTCTATTTTTGTAGGCTGAATTTCTAATGTAGGAAATAGGGAGAATGCTAAGTGTGAACTGTGGAAATTTTACATTATTTACTATATTTTATATTTGGTAGCTCATTTTACATCAAATCCCCTATTATTTTCTGAGTTGAAGAAGTGATTAATATTTGAATTGTCAACGTAACAATCGTATATTTTCATTGAGTATGAAAGAATTAATCCCTTGATTATTTTTATTGATGAAAGACATATATATACAATTTAGGAGAATTCTATTAATACTTTACATCTAAAACCCTATTTTATAAGGAGACTAACTATACAATTATGGTAATATTACAATAGTAATTATGGTACAAGACTAATTTTAATATATACCAAATATACATCAAGTGTAACACTGTTCACGGAACAGTGTTCGGGACTGGGCCACGACGCTGTGTCCTAAGGGCCGCGGCGCTGCTGACAGATTACATCAATATTTCCAGTTTTATTATTCTGTATTATTTTGATAAATATAATGTGTGGATAGATTGTTCCGTTTTGCATCATTTCAAAGTGCTACATAGCAGTTTGAAAAACAAGCCTAAAATATTACAAAGAAAAAATAGGATACAGGTAGAGTTACGATAAAAACAGTAGGATATAGAAATGGTAAAGTAGGATTATTGGACAATGAGTAATGGAAAGATGACGAAAACAATAAGGTAACGACGCGATTACACAAAATCGATCGTGAGCAATGGTATCTATATGCCCTTGCCATCAATTACCGAAGTCAAATCCATTGTGTTGCACGTATAGGAGATGATGATCAAAATCAGACTTGTGTATAGGATAAAAACTGGCTCATCTTGATCCCTTGTTGACCAAACAAGGCCGCACTAAGATTAATGAAGCTTCAAAGTAAAATGAAAGGACTACGCATGTTTAAAATCTTCGAGACAAAAGATTCGAGTTTACCTCTTTAACTTTTAACTATGATTTAAAATTATCCTCAAGTTAAAAATCGATAAGGAGTTAACGAGAAAAAGAAGAAATTTTCCTAACAGCAAGGAATTATATTTAAAGGAGGCACAACTGTTCCATTTAGTATGCTGAGGCAAATTTGACTCTTTTCAAAAAAAAGGAACAATAAAAGATCAAGTATGAATACCTTATATGTAATTACATAGGTAAGCGCATCTGGTGTAGTGGTATCATAGTACCCTCCCACGGTACTGACCAGGGTTCGATTCCCTGGATGCGCAACTTTTGTTCTTTTTTCCATGTTTTGCAATTTTCTCAATTTGTATAATTTTAGCTGATGGACTATTCCCAATAACATTTGTATATAATATTTCTTCGTTCTGAAAGTCCTCGTTTAACGTGAAATTAAATACAACAACATGTTAAGTAAAAATTTATATAATCGATCCGGACTTAATTGAGATGGATGAATAGTCGTCAGTTATCATGCGCCCTTTTTTCTCTGTCCTGGTTTTCTTCATTTTAATTTTTCTGCAAGTTGTATTATACATATTTACAAATTACAAGGTATTCTAAAATCATTTAATTTAGTTTGTAATAGCCGTGCATTTAGTTTGAATAAACATTGTCATGCTCCAGAGATATCTCTAAATATACCATATTCGAATGAAATCTCCGGATATGGAAATACAAGATATGCTCTTTGTTTTTATAAAAGGAAAACCAAAATCGATGGGGCAGATATATGTACAAATTAATGAGTAATAGAAACATAACCGTTATAAATGGTATTTACTATTATGAATGTCTACAAGAAAAGTTAGGGTTAGAACAATATACCTAGACCCTATAAATAGAGATGTTACTCTCTATGTATTTCATCCCTCAAGAGAAATAAAGAATTCTCCTTCCTTTCTTAACAATATTCTTGTTCTAGTTTTATTATTTCATAACACGTTATCAGCACGAGACTCTGCCATTTCGAGCGAATACTTTTGAAAGTATCGAAGTATAAAAAGTAATTTTCAGGTAAGTTACTAATATAATTTTTGCTCTGAATTATATCCCAAAATTGGAAAAGGATACCATGATCTATTTATTGGTGGTTATAATCATTACGTAATTTTTTTTATTAATCCTTGTGATATTTAGTAGTAATAAGAAGTAAGTAATCACAGTTGAATCGAGCAAAAATAGTACATAATTTAGTTTGTTGGCAAGTACTGTTAAATTACAAATTATGGGTTGTATCAATTTTGTTTCTGTATAGATAGCATATGTTTGCTTATTAAGAATTTATGCTCACTATCTATCTTTTGTTTTAAATTTATTTTGAAGACCCATTAAGATTATGATTTACGTATAAAACTACCCGAAGTGGTGATATAGTCATAGTATGTATAAGACTAAATTACGTCTATAACCATGATGAGTGGTAATATTTTTATAGGAATATTGTGATAACATGTTAGAGAAAATATGTTTCGATTTGCTTCTGAAGTAGCAATATCTTAAGAGTAATATTACGGAGAAAAGTCTCTATGTTATAATTCATGTCTCGATTTGCTCCTGAAGTAGCAATATCTTAAAAGAGGTTCTAAGCGATTATAATTTTATATAGTTAAGGCACGTTGAGATATGTTTTATTCCTTAAGAATGAGAACTTTTGATGAATGTTATAAGTACAAATACATTCACTGAAGTGAATGTGGCAATATGAAGTAAAACTTATATATACAAACATGTGTTTGGTTGTGACATTATCATGATTCACCTCCAGAAGAGGTAGAATAGTTGAGAAAAATATTCTAAATATTTTATGTTTTACTCCCGAAGTAGTAGAACTTGAAACTTTACTTCAAAGTAATAATCTTTGAACTTCACTCCGGAAGTAGTAGACCTTTTAAAGTAGTAAAATTTTGAATTTACTCCTGAAGTGGTAAATTTTTGAAATTATGCTCCCGAAGTAGCAAACTCAAAAATCTACTCGCGAAGTAGCAAATTTTGAACTATACCCCTTAAGTAATAAAACTTTGAACTCTATTCCGAAAGTAGAACCTTTTGAAAGTAGTAAAACTTTAAAATTTTACTCCTAAAAGTAGTAAAGACAGTGAAAATTGTCTAAGAAAAATTCTGAAGAAATATTTTCTTGTGCCTAAGAAAAATAATTAGCCATTGAAGTTGTGTATAAAGTGCATCTAAGTGAACAAGTTTCGTTCCTCAAAGTGAATGAAGAAATACCACAATATACCTCATTAAGAGATAAAATAACAATAAATGTTATTTTGTGGTATGAATGTCTTTGGTGGGTGCTTTCAAGTTTATGATAGATATGTTGTGGTTCAAGTTGTTTTCATTCCAGTTATTTAACAATTACTTGGCAATGATGTGTCATATAGTAGAAGAAAATATAATTTACCAACTGGATTAATTTATTTTCAAGTACGTAGATATATATTTCTAGTTGATTTTGGATTAAATTTGAATTATTTAATTAGAAACTAGATCTTCCGTTTTCATAGAAATCGGGATTATCTTAATTTAAATCTTTTCCAGTTGTCTTCATACATTGAATGACCTTATGGATCTCACAGTAAGCTTCTAATAAGAAAATAGGCAAATGTTGATTTTTGGACTTTGTTGGTAAATACACTATTGCATTCTTCTTATTAACAGATTAGTGTGTTGAAGCAAAATTGATCTGAATATTAGTTATGAAATCTACTACTATGAACTGTTTGGGCCACTAACTTGAAAGCTTAAAGCTATTGAATATTGTTCATGAAATTTAAAGTTATATCCAAGGTTAAAGGTAAAATCACTGCTTGATGAAATCGTTTTAGGAGAAAGCTTTAATTGGTAAATCTCCATTGCTAAATTCAAGGTATGAATTATTTATGATGTATTTGCAACTGGCTATGGGATTTATGTGTAATTATTTGAGATTGATATTTCATAGATAATTTGATTATGTATCATTCTAAGGCAAAATGATACAAATTGTGTAGAATACTATCTATTATAACCATATTGATAAATTATGGTTACTGTAGCATCTTTGATGATAAATATTCGAATGTTAATGGTATTCTCCCTAAATAAGATATATAAAATACTAAAGTTTAGAACTTACTTTTTATCATTTATAAATTGTATTGTCTTTAAATATCTATTTGATTACTATTTACTTCATGATACCAACAGTGTGTAACTATAACTTCTTTTATGATACCAGCAGTATCTAAGCAATATTTGGTTGTACAAAATTAATAATCAAGTGCTCTAGAAGAGCTAACTATTTATCTAGAAAATCATGACATCAATAGTGTCCAAATAATATGTGTGATTATGGAGAATAAAATACAGACTCATGAAGAGCCTATATATTATGTCATTCGTTCTAGATTGTAATATACAAAGTTGTTATGATCGAAACAAAGTTATAGTAAACCTGAAGTTTACTAAAGTAAATGACTATCATATTGAAGTTATAAATGATTGGATGATTAAATCATAGTGGGTAAGAAATATGTATTTGAAATGTTACCCTCTTTATTCTCCAAATTGTATTGCACAAATATGAGCATGATGAAATCACATGTCACGATAAACCAGAAGTTTATTGTACAAAATAGAATTCATGTAATAGTAAACCATAAATTTACTAAAACAAATAGCACATGATATGGTAAACTTGAAGTTTACTAGTACAAATAATTTTATCAATTGACGTGATAATTTTGATTATCCTGATTAAAATTTGATGTACTAAATTTGTATTCGGAATATATTGAAGAACTAGAAGATTCGCCAAAAAATTAATTTGTTTGTTCTCATGATAAGTTGATTACACCAGCTAATGTTGGGATTGAATTCCCTAAATTCTGAAAAATATAAAAGGTGAATAAGGACTCGTTTACCTGTTATGTGATGTCTTAAATAGATGCATCGATAAGACGGTCACATTTTTGCGTTTATTGTCAACCTGCAGCTTGACATTTACAAAGTTGTTTGCTCAAAATAATTGAGTTGAGATTATAATTTTCAGATTATGTAATCAAGATAATTCATCTTGTTAGTGCTGATTTATATTTAAGCTGATTTAACATTGAATGCATCCGATAAATAACTAAATCATTGCGAATGAGAACAAAGTTTTATGTGTTGATCTGAAATATGATATATTGCATACAACGATGTTAGTATGCTTCAGACTAATAAATTATGATAAATTCTCCCCTTATAATTGATTCAAGGTCAGGAACCAAATGTTTTCATCTAATAGTTTCATTGTGCAGTATATGATTAATGAATCTACCACGATGCACATAGATGGATTTTCCAAAGAAGGTGAAATTATGTTAGTTTTTCTAACATAAGGGTAGAGAGAATAAAAAGCTAAGAAATATATTGTGAATTATCACCGGTATGATCCTCGTTCAAACGATAATTCAAGTCAAATGCTAGAAGCATTTGCTGACCCAACTATTCTATATTTCAGCTGCAAGATGCTCCTAAATGTCCATGAAAGGCGTGATTTAAAACATGCATGAATCATGGTAGCCAATTCGATTTTAAATGCAATAATCCTTGAAAAGGGAGAGGAGGAAATGATCAAAATGATCATAATAAGGAGGCAATGTGCTCTTGAAGAACCTACGACATAACACTTCATAAAATCTCGTACGAGGTTCAGGTACCTGAAAAATAATAAAGTGATAAGATCTTAATACGTTATGTCTAATTGCAAATCGATACAAAATGATATCTCGTCGACGATATATTTGATACAAAATAGTGCGCAATATTGTATAATATTATGAGGATCTGAATTCTACGTCTCTTAAAGCATGTTGATCAAGTAGATGTATCTTGATAAGAGTAAATTTACTGGACCTGCAGTCCTGACATTAGAAGATGTCGTGTAAATAAAAATTATCTCAGCCTATATGGCTTACGTGACAAAATTTATATGATTTTTTTTAAGAATTCAAAATGCCTGAAGCATATACAAGTTATTGAAAAACTTGTTTGTAATAACTAAACGGATTAAATGAATTAAGGTTGATGTACTGAAATCACCTTAATAAATATTTATTGATAAATGGTACAAAGATGACTATGTTTAACCTCTTCCCTTTATGATATTCAAAATCTTTCATAAGGTTGTGCAAGTTGCTGACTTGAATATGATTGGAGATTTTGAAGATTTTTCGAAAAGCAGTAGACTACCTTCTAAAAGAAGTTGAAATGAGAAAATTAGATTGGTCCTGAAGTACCATATATTTATTCAATTGATGCATTTATTTATCTTGCTATAACTATGAGCGTGATTTATTCCTTACACGGAGATACTGAAATAAGATAAATTGCATATTATCGATTTGATGAGAGACTTTCCCCCCCAAAATTAGGGGGAGAGAATAATGAAATAAAAAGGAAAATTTTGTGGAAAAATTCATCATCGTCTCATCTTGATCTACGTGCTTCTATTAGTGAGCAAGAGGTCCAAAATATTATTCACTTACAGAAAATAACAAATCAAATGTCAAGACGCATTTACAGATTTGAAAATGAGTACTGAATTAACATATTCCTGCAGAGAATGTCCCAATTCAGATTGATGTCATTGTAGGACCATCTACTAGTGTCATAGAAAATGAATCCAAAAGCATGCCTGAAGTGTGATAGATCATTGTGTTCTAAGGATCGGAATCCTAAAAAAAATGGTCAACATGACACTAAGAATGAATCTCATAAAGAAATGCAAGATTTGATCAATCCTGATATTCTTGAAGACAATTTGTTTAGAATTTATAGAGTGGCTTTTGACCGGAGAGAGAAGCTCTGCCTTCGTTCTAAAAAATATTATTGTTGCATTTTTCTTCTACTGACTTTGCCGACGATTACTCTGACTCTGCCTCTGCTTCTACTTATTTTTCTTGGAGTTACTCATAGTTTTGAAAATCGTCAGGTCCCTCCTCCGCTCTGCCACTACCTCCGGCCAACCAGCCGTCATTTGTAGACTGCCCAAAGTCGAAGCTTCTCCTTTTTTGTTAAACCCTCACTGCTCGCATTTAAGCCTTTTTCGACAGTCTCCGGCGGTTTTCTTATTTTTTTCTTTTGTTTTTTCAGGTACCACCAGATCTTCAACGACGTTCGGCAGCGAACAATGATTTCCGGCAGGAAACAATGATTTTAGGCAGTGAACATTGTTTTCTGGCATGTGAACAGTGATTTTGGGTGTGTGAACAAGTTCTTGACGTACATTCTTGCCTTTATTCTTGTTGCCCTTTGTTTTATCATTCTGGTCTGTAGTAGCATAATCTACCTCTAGACTCTTACTAACTTGTGCTTTCGTAGTGGTTCAAGTGTGTGTTAGCGTTAATCTTTTACTAGTTTTTTTACTCTAGTGGCTTTGTTTAATGATGGTAGACTATGGTCATATTCTCGGTCGGGTACGGGGGCGAGGGTTAGGGGGGTAAGAGGGGTAAGAGAAATGCTAGGCTGAGAATAGGGTCTTGGAACATTGAGACTTTAACGGGGAAGTCCATAGAGCTAGTTAAGATTCTTAAGAAGAGAAGGATTAATATAACATGTGAGACGAGTAAAAATTTATCGGAATTATGAAATTGTCGGAAAACGAAATATTGCGACGAGCGGGAGGGCGACACGTGTCACCCCCCCTTAGTAGTCTTGGACGAAATGGCATGGATAAAATGGTCATTTGACCATAATTTAAATGACCAAGTCTTGCTATGACAACGAGCTTGACATTGTTGACTTGTCAAAGTGTCACTTGGGCTTGATCCATGTAAAACTCATCTAAGCCCCACATGTGTGCTAATCTTGACCCTTCCTAGTGTTATATATGTCTACTAGTTGCAAGACAAGCTTATACACTTAGAAAAAAATTCAAGAAAATTTGAAGAAGCACTTAGAGTGCTCTCGGCTTTGAAGGCTCCCACACAAGAAAATTTTGCAATTTTTGTCCATAATCCCCAATATTCAAACCCTAGGTTCCTAAAGGTATTCTAAGGGTATCTCAATAGAAAGATCCCGGAAAAAGATTGTTTTCGTATTAGTCGCAAGGTGAAAACCTAGTTGCTTTCCTAGGTTTTGATTGGAAGTTTAAAGGAAAGTTGTTTATGAGATGCTAAGGGTCTCAAGTGGCGGATTGAAGTGTCAAGAAGAGGCTCTAAGTTGCTAAGGAGCGACTTCGGATCTTGAAGTGAATTAAGGCTCGTTAAGGTAACAATCTTGTTCTCTTAAAGTGTTACAAGATTACATATTGTTGTTAGCCTTACATTTTTACTAGCATGAAGTATATATATTGAAGTTTGATAAGTGATATGGATTGTAGTAGCCTAAATCCGAAATGACATATGAGCCATTTGAAATTTAAGTACAATTTGGTCGTTAAATTAGAATCGTCGCATGTTTACCTACTTGAGGATTGTAGTAGTTGTAATCGATTGCGGTTTGATATCATGTTATACTAAACAACTTGAATTAAAAAGGAATTGGAAAGATTGATATGTTGTTACACCTTTGGCCGAGAATGACATTATATGTTGGACTAGTTTGTTATAAATTGTGGGGCGGAATTTTACACGTCTTGTAGGCGTGTAATCCCCTATTGTTAACTACACTGTTGAGCCTTAAATGTGGCGTGTTTGGTTATTGAATTTGGCCTTGAAAAAGGTGGCAAAGTATGTAGAAACAAAGGAAGTGTTGTCCGATTTTCCGTAGAATTTAGTGGCTTTGCACTTGGAATATTCTACGTTTGAAACTAGAAGTTAATAAACGTATTATGGTCATTATAGGTTGACATACTACGTACGACATATTGGACTTGGCAAGTGGATTGAACCGAAGAGGTATGTGGAACTTTCTTATCTCTTGAGCATGAATAAGTTGTAAATGTATATTACGGTTGTATTACTAGATTTTGACGAATCTAGTCCATTTGATATCCTTGGTTTATCTTAAGAATGTTCAAGTTGGTTGAGTTAGGAAATTAACTCACTTGTTAAATAATAATAAGGATATCTTGGTTTTTAAAAGTTAAGAGACTTTAAGTATTTTGAAATTATATGATACTTGTTTCGTTTGGAAAGTTTAAGTCTCTTGGTTATAAAGAAGAATGTAAGTTTCTAAGGTATAAAGCTAGTATAACGGCTTTATGGGAAGTTGGTTTTAATAGCTTTATGGAAAGTTAAAAAGAGTGGTTTACTCTAATTAATATAAGTATGATAAATGACTTGAAATAATGAAAGGCAAATTGATTTAAAGGCATCAATTGCTTAAGGTTTTAAAAGAAAGAAGTCACTTGATTTAGAAGCCTGAAAATGTATTTTTAAAAGGTATTGTGACTTGTCTTAAACTGTAGTTATGACTTGATACTATGGTTATTAGTATCTTGGAAGTTTTATATGAAAAAGAGTCATTTTAAAAGAATAGAAGTACGTAGTACTTTGGGTTAAATTCCCGGATTTTATAATGACATGTTAGTGCCTTAAGTAAACTAAAATGAGAGTGTATGTGAATAAGACTAATAAGAAGTTAGGGGGATTTCTTAACTTGATTATGTAATGTATGATAAGCCGGTAGTGCTTATGTTATGTATGATAGCCGGTTGTGTTAGTGATATATTGTGCATTACGGGGTCATTCCCCGGGTTTGTGGCATTTGCATATTTCGTGGATTTGCTACCCATGATGCGAGGAATACCTCATGCGGGTCCGAAAGGGCTTATGCGGGTGAAATAGTCCCATGCGGGGCAGACCAGTCCTATGCGATGAATACCTCATGCGGATCTACACGACCTACGCGGCGGATACGATCATGCGAGAATACCTCATGCGGGTCCATACGACCTGCGGGTGAAATAGTCTCGAGTAGGATTGCTTAATGATATCGCGGGCGGGTGGCCCCGCTTGATCATGAGCCTCCTATTTTTATGCAGAAAGTATACTCTTGTTTACTCATCATTGTTAGTAAGGCACGCGATTATCGTTATATGAGTTATCATACATGTCTCCAGTTTTATTTTAGACTTATGATTTCACTACAGTACTTTCGGTTTCACATATTTGGTACATGTTGTACTGACCTCATTCGGGGGGTTGCGTTCATGCCGCAGGTAGAGTATACAGGTTGCTGATCCTCACTTTTAGGATCACTGTTCAGCTATTGAGAAGCTTCATTACTCCGGAGGCTTATCCCTTGTATTGTCGGTTGTTGTACATTCAGGGGTATGGCGGGGCCTGTCACATCGTTGTTATTCTTAGAGTGCATGAGTCATGTCTAGTGGTTTGGGCTGTAAAGAAAGAATTGTGACTGATGTTTCTTTTATTATGTATGTTTTACGGAAGGTGACCTTATCGGCTAGCCTGTTGATGTATTATGTCTAAGTGTTTTTATGAGTTGTGTATGTTCATTGCTATTCTACGATGTATACTGTAAGGGTGCCTGGAGTAGGGCACGATCGCGAGCCCGGTCTGGTCGTGACACTAATGCTAAGGATGTAGACGGGTATAAGTTATGGTTCTTGGGTAGGTCGAAGTATAGGAATGGGGTAGACATTTTGGTAGACAATGAGCTAAGAGATCAAGTAGTAGAGGTTAGAAGGGTCAATGACAAGATGATGTTGAATAAGTTGGTAGTTGGAGGGTCCATTATGAACATTATTAATATGTACGCGCTGTATTCGGGCTTAGACGAGGAGAAAAAGATGCGCTTTTGGGAGGATTTGGATGAAGTGGTGAGAGGTATATTGTTACACTTCGTGGTTTTAAGACGATAATTAAGAACGTCATTAAGGAATAAGATTCAAATTTTGGTATTAAAATATATTTCTACATGCTAATACGGAATAAATTTTAAATACTACACATGTGACGACGAGGATTAATACGGGTAGTGGAAATTGTTCCAATGAAGTTACGGGTGAGTAACGAATTATATAAGATTACGAGACCTTATAAAAAAAATCAGGAATTAAAAGAAGCGGAATTTAAGCTTTAATTACTACTTGACGGACTAATTTATGAAGACAAGAAACGGGTGGACCAAAGTGTAATATTAAGGGACCAAAGTGTCAATTACATTTTCAGATTTTGGTTAGTTTAATAAACTTATCATCTTCTTCATTCCATATGATTTTCAAGAACAAAAACCCTCCATTTTTCCTCTCTTCTCTCCTCCAAACCCTAGCCAAGACCCGCCCCAATACATATAAAAAAAATTCAGGTTTTTATCTCCTCTTCTTAGGCTACATTTTCACCCAAAAATTTGAAGCAAAACAGTGAACAATTTCGGCCCTGCTGGCCGAATTTTAGGGCATTAAATTTCAAGTTTTTGGACTAGATTTTGGAAAGAAAAACATGTAGGGATGGTGTGTTAACATTGTAGAACACATGCATGTCATTTTTGAGTAGAAGAAGTGAAAAATTGGGCAAGAATTAGAGGCAAAAACGTGACTGCTTGAGCAGTTTCGGATTTCACTTTTCTTTGAGGTAAATTCTTCTTCTTATGATATGATTAGGATTGCATGTTGTTGTAATTAAAGAAATGAATGTGTTAAGAGAAATTTGAAATTTGGACAATGCATATGACTATATTTGGGTATATATGTTGATTGGGACTGTTTGGTATGAATTGGAGTTAAGTGTTGTTGTAGTTCATAGTATCACCAATTGCATGTTGAGAATTGAAGAAGAAATCTTGATGTTTAAAGTTATGGTTGTTATATGAAGTTGTTGGAAATTTAATTGGAGATTAAGAAATCTTGACATTTAAGTTGTAATTAATTATATGGAAGTATTGAAATATGGAATTGGATTCTAGGAATTAAGAAAAAGTTTTGGAATTGAAATATGTTGTTGGCCGAAAGTTGATGAAAATTATTGAACATTATTGTGATGTATTAAGGGCTGATTTAGTACTTAAAATATAAGTTATAAACATGCATATGTATTGAGGTAGTTACCTTTACATGTCTTGGAAGAATTAAAGTGTAGAAAAGTGTTAATTTCACATTCTTGAATTTGCGATGTTGCTAGAAGATTGGATTGCTTCTATTAACTATTTAACATGACTAAAGGATTGATTAACATGAAAAATAAATGTAGTAACCGCCTTGGTTATCGAAGTTGTTGAATTGTATAAATATGAAAGAGAAGGAATGTGCACCATGGCGTAAATGGAGTAATTGAGATTGTTTTGATTATATCTTGGAATGGTGGTTGGTTATTGGTATTGTTGGCTTGTTGGTAAATTGTGGATATGCATATAAACAGGGAAAGTGCTGCCCGAATTTTTGTAGAATAGAAAGTCGTTACTCAATATAACTTACGTTAGAAATCATAGAATTGACGAACGTATTATCATTATTATAGGTTGACATACTAGACGAGGCGTATCTTAGTATTGAGTTGATTAGTTCACCTAAGAGGTATGTGAGACCATCCTTCCTTTCCTTGACATGATTTTGTGAAAATTCTTCTTCTTTCTTTTGACATGATTTTAATGAAAGTACGGCAGACGTACGTGATTCCTTCAAAGACTAGTTTTAATCAAATAATGATTCATGATATGTTAGTGCCTTGACTTTCCAAAAGATGTTTTAAAATGATATGTGATACGCTAAGCGCCTTGATTTTCTAAAAGATGATTTAAATGATATATGATATGATAATGCCATTTTCTTATTCCATTGAGAGTCAAATGATAATTTAAGTTATATATGGTTGCTCATGATATTCTGCTCGTGCCAAGTGTTATTACGCATTTCATCGAGTCCCTCACTACAGGGCCGAGATATGTTATACATATATGATTCCATCGAGTCCCTCACTACAGGGCCGAGACATGTTATATTGATAATTCCATCGAGTCTCTCACTATAGGGCTGAGACATGTTATATTGATAATTCCATAGAGTCCCTCACAACAGGGCCGAGACATGTTATATTGATAATTTTATCGAGTCCCTCACTAGAGGGCCGAGACATGTTATATACATACATATGGACATGATGACTCTATGGGTAAGCATTCGGGGTTACTGATATGATTCTCTATTTTTCTTGGCACAGTTATGATCTCATTTACAATATTTCATGTTGTTGACACCCAATTTTGACCCTCTCGTCCAGACAGTAGCTATAAAATTACACTAATTTTGCAAAATATTTTTTTATGATTTCTTATAATAAAATGCAACAATAAAACATTAATACATGCATAAATAGATTATTTAATAATAACTTCGCATTTTCTACGTAGAGTATTAAGCATTTAGAGTCTCGCGCCCGCATTAATTAATTTCAAGCTCTGTCGTAATTATTAAATTAATAATAAATACATAAAATAAATAATTTAGCAAAGACGAGTAGCA
Source organism: Przewalskia tangutica (assembly GCA_029844215.1). NCBI lineage: Eukaryota > Viridiplantae > Streptophyta > Magnoliopsida > Solanales > Solanaceae > Przewalskia > Przewalskia tangutica. The sequence goes on along the minus strand of CM056740.1, from coordinate 71,577,775 downwards.
TAGCCGCATTTATTAATATGCAAAGCAATTTCATAATCATTGTAGCACCTGAAGTCATATTAGGATAATTTAATTTTAGCTTAAGGAATAATAAATAATGCAATAAATAAGATTTTAAGTCATAGTACCGCATTCTAAAGTATTAAGCATTAATTTAATAGCACGTCCGTCTTTATTTTTCGTAATAATTGTAAAACTCAAACTTAGGCTAATAGAACACCTAAATAATTTAAGCACAATTTATTAAATTGGTTTATCACTAATTAAAGGCCTAAAACTAACCTAAATTAATAACCAACTACCCACCATTTTTGCCTAGCCCACTACTACCCATCGCGACGCGACCATGACTCTTTATTTCCCTTTCACCCGAACTCTATACAACTGACCCATTGCCCATCCGCGACCCGCGAAGCCCACCCGCAAGCCCTCTCCTTATCACCCATCACCCCACGCCACTCATTTTCCGCTTTGCCTGCGTCCTCGCACAAACCTAAACACAAAAACCTAACGAACCCTAGAAAGCTTCAATCGCCGCCTGAGATTCTCGCCTGAGAATCCGGCAGCCTTCCTTACCCACGCACCCTAGCCAGCTCTTCTTTCCATAACCAAACGAATCTCTCCAAATCGTTTACCTTATCATATCAAGTACTAAATCGCACGAATCAAGCACCAAATATCGTCAAGAATCAGCCTTTGTCTACTTACCAACATTAGAACCCAACGAGGGCTATATAAGGCACATGCAAAGGCATCGATGGGACCGGGAGCGGCGATTAAGAACCACCACGGTAGTCGAATTCAGAGCTCAGTCAGGGAGCATACCCATAGCATTGACGGGGACACTCGCCAAGATCGAACACGAGCATCGCGGGGACACTCTCGCCAGCGATAATAACCCGCAGGCGAGACGGAGAGCACGAGGCATCGAGAAAGGAGCGACCACCCAGACCACTAGCATAGCACGAATAGGTAGTTCGAATCTCCTTACTTCAATTCCAGTCAAAATCAGCAAAAAACAAACCTTGCCCTTCTATTCGCATCGCAAACCCAAAACCCGTCGATTGGACCGACGACTTGATATGCTGCCCCGGGTCGCTGTCCGGAGAAGGTAAACCCATTCCCATACTTTAAATTTGCTTCGTAATTTGCTTTATGTGTATTAATTGATTAACTAGCATACTTAGTTAATTAAATGATTGTGCATGTTCATCAATGGGTCTGCAATCATCTTAACTGAGTCTATTGGTCTTATGATTTAGCTATAGTTATTTTGGGTGCTGTCATGGGTCTGTCTTAATAAGAATAAAAACTGCTCATGCACAGAATGGTATCAATACAATAGTGTGGAAGTGGTTTGTTTAAGAATTAATTTAGTTAAGCAAAGGATGGGCCCGAGGCTTTTACATGTCATATGAGGGCTGCCTAATTGATTTAGTACTCAATCATGTAGTTGAAGAGTTATTCAATCATGTATGGTTACTGGGATGGTTTTAAGCCAATCAGCATATTAATTTACAGCTCTTTTAGTTAAATATAGGCTAGTTAGTATACACAGTGTTCAAATGATATTATACCAAGCTAGTTTAGCCGGAAAGTTTAATATGTGATTGTGCAGAATGATCTTGTTCTAGTCATATGTGATTCTTGCTTCATGATTCTTTCGCAATTGTTTTTTTCTCACAAGCATGAATTCCGTCTCTAGGTCATAAGTATCCCCACGCCTATATATGCATTACCATTTATGTACCCCAAGCTATATTGTCTTATGGTCTCCCATATTTTGTGCTAGAACATGAATGCTTACCTGCCTTTCTATATGGATAATTGAGTAAGCTTGCATCATAATCTTTAAATATGCCCCAGTATCATTCTAAGAGCCATCACAGGCTTTCTTTGTCTGTCTGGACCCTGCTGCGTGTTATTGGGGTGGTCCAGCTTATGCCTTGAAACATATTTGTTGACCCTTTGTCCAATATCACCTATATATGTATATACATAAGTCTTGCATATGAGAATGCCCTGTTTGACACCTCTGATGTGCCTACATTCTGGATTGCTATTTAGATCATGACAAATTATTTGCCATTCATGTCTTAGTTCCCCTGCGTACTTGCGTACGCCACAGAATGAATTACGCCACTGTCTGCTTATATCTATTTAACTCTGCGTGAATTATGGGCCTTTTAAAATCCTAAATTGATGAAAAACCAAACAACAATGTCATGCTAATAAACTGGTTTGCCTATATATTTATACATCTACACTGAAATGGTTAATCCATAGTCTAAATCACTTAGTTTGGATATCTGTCTAGAGGGAACTGGAATTCAGCCATATTTTGGACCTGCCTATTATTCTCTCATCTGTTTGTTGCTGAGTATTGCCTTGTCTGTTGCTTGATGAGATGACCTCAAGAATAAGGAATCACTTAAGCCTATTGTTTACTTATTCTTCATATAGAACTGTCGGTTGTTGCGTGTAATACCAGCGGCTGATGCAGTCTGCATACATGCTTATTCTTATTTCTTCTTGCCACCTGCTAGATACTTATCCCCACTCGATATTACCCTCTGTTTGGTCTTGATGTATGTGTGTGCTTAAATACAAATTATGTGTCAAGTGTTTGTTTTCGGACATGTACTAATCTTTATTTTCTTTCTTATTTTTACATGGCACGCATCGGAGCAAAATAAAGAGTCTCACGGCGAGGCTCATCGCAAGCCATTTCAAATGGCGACCCGCATCCGCATTCGCATTCCCTCTTCGGCAATTCCTAGAAAAACAAATAGGTCGGGGTCATCCGCTTCAATCCCTCACTCTCTCATCTCATCCTTATCTTACTTTATTTGTTATTGTAATTTATAACTTTGTAATTAATAGAATATCTAGAACAATTAGCCTTTAAACATATAAGTGGGGAAGGTAATTTAAAGTTCATCGCTTAACTTACTTGCCTTTTAAGATTGTCATGCATGTCTAATTTTTGCCAAAATGATTTAACTTGCATCATAAAACCAACATTTTGTTTATTAAAATCCATAACAGATTTCTTCCTAAACCCTCAGGAATAGTCTTTAAGCACCTCTTATATAATATTGTACGCAGGCTAAGCAAGATTAATTTAGCTAGCAGTATACGTAATTAGTCCATAAAGCACCTTAGCATTCCTTAACATATTTCTAGCCCTTTTAAAAAACCTTAGCATTTTAGCACCTTTTTGCATTCTTTAGCACTTTAGCATTTTAAGCACCACTTTAATATTTAACACCCTTTACTTTTAAAATTAATCCCTTAGCACCTTTAGCACATTTTGTCCTTAACATTTTAGCACCTCCTAGCATTCTGTTGCACTTTAGCATATAGCACCTTTTGCCCTTTTAATACTTTAAGCACCTTCTAAACATTTTAACATTTTAGCATTTATTTTATTTCCTAACATTTTATTAAGCAGGAGGAGCTTGTATTTTGCATTTTTTTTAGCATAATAATTACCCTAGGTTTGGCAGGACAACCGCAAGTTAGCGGATCTTAGAGGGTGTCTAACCCCTTCCCTCTAGATTAATAAAGAACCCTTACCCGGAATCTCATTAAGTTTAGCAGACCATTAAATGGAGTTAGTGTTGACTTTAACCTAAGTTGACATTTAGGTGTCCTAATTCACCCAATTAATTAGGTGGCGACTCCGCGAACCCTTAGCACTTTTAAGCAATCTTTTAGCATTTTAGCACTCCCTAGCAACCTTTAGCATTTTATATTTTAGCATCCTTTTAATATGATTCCCTTTATTTTTTTATTTTTCTAACACTTTTTATTAAGCAGGATTCGCTAAAAATGTCGCGGTCGAAAAAGGGCGTGACACATGTTTTACATACTCAGTACATTATTCGCATCGACCGCTTTTTCGGGGATTGCATTCATGCCGCGTATGCAGTGTACTCAGGTGACCCTCCGGTTTAGGACATCTACTCAGCTGTTGGAGAGCTCCATTATTCCGGAGCCAGTCATTTTGGTACAACCCTTTATTATTTAGACTTATGTATATTTTGGGCACGACGGGGTCCTCTCACGTCTTATGTCATTATTGTACTCTGAAGTGCAGTAAGCGATTGTGGGTTGAACGTATGTAAATCTGTCTTGATCAGTCATGATGGTTGTATTCTGTGTTGGGATGTTTCCGCGTATATGTGATCCTATTTGGTGGCAGCCTTGTCGGCTATCCTGTTATGACATGTTGGTTAGTTGTGACTCCTCCGTAGACAGGTACTCCTTTATGTAAGGCAGCCTTGTTGGCTCGCCTACTTTGGGCATATGTTATAGATGCAGCGTTACGCTGCCGAAATTTTCTATTACCCTTAAGTGTTAGTTGATTATGTGACATTTTAGTGTAATGACGTCATTAGGTCGTTTAGTCGCGGCCCGTCGGGTCGGGTCGTGACATATACCACCCACTGAGAAGTTATTTATAGGAGGAGATTTCAATGGACATATCGTGTCACTCTCGGGGGGTTATATCAACGTGCATGGAGGCTTTAGCCTCGGGGAAAAGAACGGGGGATGCGTCTCACTTTTGGAGTTCGCTAGAGCTTTTGGGATGGTGATAGCCAATTCGAGGTTCCTGAAGAAGGAAGAGAACTTGGTGATTTTCCGTAGTACGGTGGCTAAGACTCATATAGACTTTTTACTCCTTAGGAAGGTTGACTAAAGTCTGGTTATTCCGAGAGAGTATCTTATAACCCGACATAAGCTTCTGGTTATGGATTTGGAGATTAAGATGGAGAAGAAGATGAGGGTTATGGATGACAAGTTAAGAATCAAATGGGGAAGTTTGACCATGACTAGTGCTAAGGAGATGGGGAGAGGTTGATGGCCGATGGGGCTTGGGGGAGTAATGGGGATGTGACTGGTATGTAGGACAGGATGACCAGTTGCATTCGGAAGGTAGCTACAAAAGTGTTAGGGGTCGCGCGTAGTAGCCGTGGTAGGCATCGAGATGACTGGTGGTGGAATGGTAAAGTTCAAGAGAAGGTGGAAGCGAATAAAACGGCGTATGTGAAATTGATAGAAAGCAAGAATGAGGTGGAAAAGTAGACGAATAGGGAATTATATAAGATAACGAGGGAGGAGGCAAAACTAGAGGTTACGAAGGCAAAAACAACAGCTTTTGAAAACATGTATATGGAATTAGAGGGGAAAATGAGGATAAGAAGTTATACAGACTAGCCAAGGTGAGGGAGAGGAAGAGAGTCTTACATATGATTTTCATTGACCTCGAGAAGGCATACGACAAAGTCTATAGGGAGGTTCGATGGAGATGTTTGGAGGTTAGATGTGTACATGTGGCGTACACTAGGGAGATCAAGGATGTATGATGGAGCCAAGACCAGGGTACGGACAATATGAGGAGACTCGGAGCATTTCCCAGTGATGATGGGGCTGCACCAGGGATCTGCTCTTAGCCCTTTCTTATTTTCCTTGGTGATGGATGGACTGATGCGACAAATTCAATGGGAGGTGTCATGGTGTATGTTATTCGCAGATGACATAGTCCTAATTGATAAGTCTTGTAGCGGAGTGAATGCTAATCTGGAGGTTTAGAGACAAACTCTGGAGTCTAAAGGGTTCATGCTGAGTAGGACAAAGACAGAATACTTGGAGTGCAGTTTAGTAAAGAGATGACCTTGAGACAGGCGTAGAGGTGAGGCTTGGTACTCAGGTCATTCCAAAGAAAGGAAGCTTCAAGTACATCAGATCTATTATCCAAGGGAATGGAGAGACTGATGGCAATGTCACACATCGTATTGGAGCAGTGTGGATGAAATGAAGGCTCACATCTAGAGTCTTGTGCGATAAAAAGGTGCCACCAAAACTTAAAGGCAAGTTATATAGGGTGGTAGTTAGACCGACTATGTTGTATGGGGCAGAGTGTTGGCCCGTCAAGACTTCACACACCCCAAAGATAAAATTTGCGGAGATGAAGATGCTGAGATGGTTGTGTGGGCATACAAGTAGGGAAGGAATTAGAAATGAAGATTTATGAGATAGAGAGGGAGCGACCTCGATGGAGAATAAGATACGGAAAACGAGGTTGAGATGGTTCAGGCACGTGTAGAGGAGAGACACAAATGTCCCAGTGCAGAGGTGTGAAAGATTGGATATGGACGGGTTCATAATGGGTAGAGGTAGGTCGAAGAAGTATTGGGGAGAGGTGATTAGACGGGATATGACACAGGTGCAACTCACTGAGGACATGACCTTAGATAGGGGTTATGAAGGACACGGATTAAGGTAGTAGGTAGTCCAGCGTAGTCCTACCTACGCTTACAAATTGATAGTTGTAGCGTTATTATTATAGGCTCGCTTAGTCAATCATACTAGTAGGCGCATAACTTCTTTATAGTCCAATGTCATTTGATTTATGTTGCTATGGGCTCTCTAGTGTACTTTGTTTGTCTTACTTAACTGCATTGGTTATTACTTCTTTTTCAGAATGTGCATTCATGGCTTATTCACTTTGTTTGTCTTACTTTGATTGTGCTTGTGTTTTGTCTTGAGCCGGGGATCTCTCGAAAATAGCTGCTCTACCTACCAAGGTAGAGGTAAGGTTTGCGTACACTCTACCCTCCGCAGACCCACGTTATGAAATTTCACTGGGTATGTTGTTGTTGTTATTTGACTCTTGCGGCCCTAACACAAAAGTTTTTAGTTGCCTTACTCTTTAGCCGATCATGGTGAGTTTGACTCACAATAATCATATATTAAAAAATGACTCTGATTATCAAATAATTGAACAACCGGGAGCAACTAACTTACCATACTTAATTCACATTCATAAAAAAAACATCTAAGAAAACGGCCAAAGAACTGCTTATGCCAAGCATATTATAAAATTTATGTTTTAGGTTCACGACATACGTTTTGTCTGTACAAACAAAAAAATTATTTAGGTACTGACTTTTGAATCAGACCCATCTATATCTTGTGTTTAAGTCATGTCTGAAAATCTAGACATGAGCATGTTTCTCTGGCCCAAGTTAAATGATAGATACTTTAGAAACCTAAATCATTACCTCCCACGGTTGTGTCCGTAATATCGCTCGTGGCGTTAAGGTCTCCGCGAGAGATTTCATAATTGTTGCACGTCTCGCATTAGAATCGGTGTTTAGGAATATCTCTCCAGATAATGCGGTGAATGTCCTTGTAGTGATCTTCAAAAGCCTCAAAAGTATCGAACACTCTTTGACATGGATATTTGGCAATATCTTAAACCGGAAATTGCGGAAAGGGGAAGATGCTAGAAGTCAATCTATCTTTGTTAACCCAGGTTTTCAGGTTTGCGTCTGACTATTTCACTGGTATTATCCAGACGTTCTGGAGGTATAGCATCGGTCCTTCAACACTATCACCAGGTAAATCGCGGGATATCCTCCTCTAACACTATCACCAGGTTAGAACTCTTATTTAAGAGGCTTGATTTGATTATGTTGTTGTTTTGACGTGCTTCAAGCAAGATGTTTCTCCACTTTAGTTTTTCTTATGATATTTTGCCTATTGGTCATTTGTGCTCACACCAATTGTAATGAATAGTCTAGTTTTCATTGGTGGCTATTACTTCTAGGATTTGAGCTTCGATTTGGAAATGCAAAAGAGAGCGACTAAAATATATTCTGAAGGATGGAAAATGAGAATAGCTCTTGCTCGGGCATTATTTATTGAATCAGATCTTTCGTTGATTGATGAACCCACTGTGTGTTATTTCTTCTTGAGGATGTAGTTGTACATCTATTCAAACAATGAACTTATGTTTTCTTTTGCATGTAGAATATCATAGAACTGATGTTTTTCTATTTAAACAATAGGATTATTCTCCGGACATTGCGGTGAATGACCTTGTAGTGATCTTCAAGAGCCTCAAAAGTATCGAACACTCTTTGACATGAATATTAGCAAACGGTCTCTCCCTAGTGAATAATCAAGGTATTACGATCAGAGAGAAAGGAGTTTCAAGAGAATTCTGAACGGAAAAAAAAACTATTCCAGAAAAAAATGTGATCCCAGTGATATAAAAGGCAAATGGTGACTATATTTATACGAAGAAATACTACTCACTTACTATTAGCTACTACATTAAGGATATTTGTATATTCCAACATGAAGAATATTTATATAATTCATTTCTTTCACAATACCCAAAGGCTTCATTTTAATCTGACTAGGAACTTAATTAAGAGATTAGAAACTAGGTTTATAGGATTTCAAGTATTGAAAAGGTTTTCTTTGCATGTGAATGAGTAATCATGTCAAATTGCATCACTTCATTGTAATCTAACTAAGTTTTGGACTAGACACTTGCTTTTACAATTTAGAAGTCATGCCAATAGGACTTTAACCTAAGGGTGGACAGAGGGACGGGAAAGAATTTGAGGGGACGGGGGTGGGTCATGATCGGGATAGGCGGGACGAAGGGGATTAGGGGGACGAGAAGTGGTCCCTCCTATCCCACATCCCGCTATCAGAGGGGACGGACTTTGGGGGACGAGACGGGAAAAGGGATTTGGGAGGGACTGTTAAAAACTTTAATATATATATATATATATATAAACACTTAAATAATTGAACTAGATAGTGAAAAACATCTCAAGGCTAATTGCCTCTTCTATTATTTAATAGAAATATGATTTTTTATAATACAATTACAAAATTGTAACTTTGTTTCGTAGTTCAAAAGTTACAAATCACATAGTAAAATTGACATTAAAAATTACATATGCAACCATACTTTTTCTAATTTTCTGACAATCTCTTGATCATCTTATGTTGGTTGGAATTTGTTGGCCAAATTGTTCAACGTCGCTTCCTGCTCCCTCGGATAAGATTTCGTTATAATTGTAGTCATCTTCTTCATTGATCTCTGGTTGACCGCATCATCTACGCTCCGCTCTAATCTAATCTCTAAATAAAACTGCAAGCTTCAAACTGTCTCCCGCCAATAAGTATCTGTGCTCTACTATTTGAAACCTTCCAACAGAAAAAGCGCTTTCAGAAGCTATAGATGACACTTAAATCTTCAACACATCTCGGACCATCTTTTATAGAGTCGAAAATATCTTTTCATTCTCCCTCCAGTATTTCAGCAAGTATTCACGTTCATTTTCGTTAGCAATTGATTCGAACGGTACAACACCTTGCAAAACATAAACATCAAACTCGTTAATTTGTGAAGCAATTGAATCACTATACATTCTATTTCGAAGGTCTTGAATACTTGAAGCAGAAATCACATGTTTTTTAGAAGGTTGAAGTGAATTAGAATAAGATGGTACAAAAGTTGGTTGATTATTTGCACTTTGCTCTTGGTAATACATATACATAGTTTTGCATTGTGTTTGTATGCTAGAGATAATATCTTATTTAGTTGGTTCGTTAGTTGGCTCTTCAGTTGGAAGTATTTCTAGGCATTCATAAATCGTTCCAATAAGGGCATTACAACTGTATACTTTAATAGTATGATTTAATACAACACCAATAAAATAAATAGTTGGAATAGATTCTTTTTTAATTTTACAAACATTTTTTAAATAGTTGGAGCGTAAGTTGGGTTTTCATATATTCATTAAATAACAAAAATATTAGAGCTATATAAAATAACAAGGATAAAATAGTATGATAAAAAATACCAAAAAAAGTCTTAGTAGCTAGAAAAAAAAATTATCTAAGAATACAATAAGTTCTAAAATTGTATCCCAATCATCATCTACAAGAATATCCAAACGATTTTGATTATGAGCGTTAAATAATAAAGTTATAGGTCTTCTATACTCGTGAGCAACAACTAATTGTTCATACAAAAAATTTCAACTAGTTGCGACTTCTTCTGAAATTTTCCTATAAGATAATCCACAATCATGACATGTTTTTTTAAACTCTTTGCGTTTTGTATTTTATTACCTTTAAAAATAAAGTTGATAGCAAATTGTACTTTATCAAGGATGTTTTAAATAGTTTTAGGCCATCATTTACAACTAAGTTATAAATATGACATGCACATTTAACATGAAAAATACCGAGAAAAGATGGAGTACATCGAATTTTAAAAATGTTTAGAGCATAACCACTAGAAGAAACATTATCTAATGTAATAGTATAATTTTATCAGTAATTCCAAAATATTCACTAATTTCATGAAATTCTAGCCATTGCCAACGGCTAAAATTGAAAATGATCGTTTGTGCAACGGTTAGATTCTGCGGCGGGGCGGCCGGGATGGGTTGGACCAACACTAGTCCCATCCCGATTACCGACAATCCCCGTCTCGAAATTTATCGGGACGGGGCGGGACAGGGGTAGAATCGGGACATCCCGGCCTACTGGACAGCCCTACTTTAACCTACTCAAAAGGGAACTAGTCCTTGAAAATGTGCTATTATGAGAAATCTTCATAACTAATAGTTGCACATGAAATTCTAGTACGTCTTCGAAACATTAAGAGTGAGTTAGTCTTTTATTTTGTTTAATAAAAATCTCCACATATGGAAAAAAAATAGTAGTCTTTGGTTGTATAAAAGGAAAAATAAAACATAAAAGAAAAATAAAAATAAAACATAAAAGACTCACATTGACAACTATGATCACTTCATCAAGACAACAAAATTGGGATTCTTTGAAAACATTAAAAGCATCACTGTTTTTCTGCATCCATCTATTGCGTATGTTAAAAGTGTCATTTTCATGCATATACAGTAACCATGAAGTAACTAACAATAGTTCGTACTTCAGAAAACAACAACCTTTGTTATAACTGTTTATGATGATTGCAATAATTTCTTGTAATCATGGAATGTCCCTTCGAAAGGTGTCACCCTTCCCTCGGAGACGGCCCAGAGTTGATCAACACTACCAGATGTTAAATGTTCATCATGGCTGACCTGTAAATAACATGTAGCAGCAGCATTAAAGACCAGCAAAAATAAAATATGGTTATATTTCCATTTAGCCAAAAACATTGACAGAAAGTTTCATATTACCATCAGTACGCCTCCTTGGAACAAGACAAGACCTTGTATCAGTGCCTCCACAGCGTCCAGATCCTACATAGAGCTCGATTAAAATTTTGCATTTATCGCTAATCTACCAAAATCAAGCAAGAGATATGTTCCCACTAGAACAAAGTGTCAATAGCAGATAATGCAATCACATATGCAAAAACGTCGGATAAACATCATACTGACTACTAGAGCATCATTTGCTTTAGCTGTTGATATGAGATGAGATGAGGTGAAATGAAATGCAAGAGAAAAAGGCATTAGCTACGAATATTGGCCTATTTGGGTGCCAGAGACAAGGCTGCAAGCTTTGACTTTTTACTTCCAACATAATAAAGTTCAGAACAGATGAAAAGACGTCAAAATCACAGATGTACAAAAGAAGATGGTTAAAGAAACCAAAATAAGTAAAATGTAACTTACCAAGTGATTTGATGGCTCATCAAGAAGCAAGATGTGAGGCTTCTTGAAAGTTATCTTTGCAAATGCAACTCTGCTTTTTTGGCCACCTGAGATCCCATAGATCAATTCATAATATGGAAAATAAGTTATTATCATACCAAAACTCTGGACTCCAAATGACAACAGATAACAGAAGGCGGAACTAAATCATTGTGATCTGAGCCAGAAAAAACAAGAAGAATGCTAACGTACCCGACAAAGTGTACATGGGCTGAAGAGCAAGATTTCCAGTGATACCAAATGAACCTAAATGACCACGTAATTTTTGTTCAGGCACTCCCTGCAGGAAGCCAGAGCAAGGTTATGCATTAAAAGAGAGAATTTGCAGATCCATTTTTTAAAACACCAGATTTAAGAGAGTAGTAAAGCCTGTAAATATCTCATTCAGGAGTTCAGACACAAATAAATCAGAGAAATCAACTGCTAGATCCACCTTTAGAGAGAACCTATTACACACATATATTTTAGAATTTACAAGAAAATTCATCATCGATTAGGAGAACTTACTGGAAAACAACGCATCAAGTATAAGAGGGGATTTGAGGACAGATCCAGCCCATCAACATGATGCTGACTAAATACAGCAATGCGGACCTAAACAAAAAGAGAAGTGCATTTAGAATGCATTAAGACCAGCAACAACAACAACAACAAACCCAGTGTAATACGGGTGAAACACAAATTGATCAGACAACATGGTACACTGACAAAAGTTGGTGAAAGATATAATGTTAAAGATAAAACAAGTAGATGTTGGAAGTGAATTAAAAAAAACTCAAAAAATCTTAAGTCTTTGGCAAATAAAGGCTACCTTAGCAGAGCGGAAAACAGTCCCGGAGGTTGGTTGAAGATCCCCAGAAATAAGCTTAAGTATTGTTGACTTTCCAATACCATTAGGACCAACCACTGGAAAATATATATGGTGAGACAAGGCCCGGGATATATAAAAAAGTATAAGTGATTAATAAACAATTATAAGGATACACATGTCAAAGCCACATATTACCTAATTCACACCCATCTGCATTATTTTAACAAAAAAAGACTGCAAGGGATACCCATCTAACAAAAATATTCGTATATTCTCGCTCATCCATGGGTTTTTCCCAAGCCAAAAATAGAGATATCCAATTTTACTTTCCCAACAGAAAAACTCAATGTCAAATGGGGAGAGACATATTCCTGATCAGAGTATATATACAGAGGTTTTGTAGAAATTAAAAAAACTGAAGTTTGAAATACTTGATTGTTAGGCAATAAAGGTCTTACTTGCAACTCTGCTATCCAAATCTATTCCAAAATTCAAATTTCTGAACAATATTGGGCCCCCAGGATATCCAAAGGATGCATCACTGCATTTATTACAACAAGGTAAGAAGTTAATTGCCTGAGATTGGCTATCTAACAAGAGAATCAAAAGAATGTCTTAGACACGGAGATGCTTAACCTGAAGCTTATAATAGGAGCACCAGGTCTATCATCAGGAGAAGGGAACTCAAACTTGTAGCTGCATACAACATACGCAAAACAACCATGAGTTCATGTAATTTAAAAAAATTGACAGGACAGAGATCAAAGTTTTATAGATTCAGCTGATAACATGTTAAACCATCAGAGTTAAAATAACAGAAATATATAGGAGCATTATGTTAAAGGAATGAATGCGTACTCAGGATCATTGATGACTTCATCCATACGACCAATTCGTTCCAGTGCCTGTTAAATTCAAGGATAACCATTCAGTACTGATCATGGCATGCTAGGGCGTCATAAGTAGACACAATTAAACTATTAAACAATCAGATTTGGCAACAGATTAAATCACTTGAGCAAACAACCATAACCACTGAAAACTGACAAAGATATATAGGAGCAGCTTATGGTAAAATAAAATAATACCTTAATTCTAGATTGAACAAGAGATGCACGCTTTGCATTGTACCGGAACTTATCAATAAAGGTCTGCAAGACATTAAAGCCAAAAAATGTATCAAAGTAGTAAACAGCTTGGACAGGAAATCTGCAAATAAGGTCGCAATTAACCTATTTGCAATAGAGTACCAATAAAAATTAATCTAATTGAGAAAGACCTGCATGTGGGCCCTTGTGCGTTCATTCGACTCGAATGCCTTCTGTTGATTCTTAACTTGTTCTTCTCGTGTCCTTTCGAATGTATCATAGTCTCCTTTATAGGTACTCAATTTCTGATTTTGTAGATGGATAATATCTGTGACTACCTGAAGAAAGAAGCAAATATAGGTTTATGAGATGTCAGAACAAACATCATCCTCTAGACATACTGAACCCAACTGTTGTTTTAGGTCAAAGAGAAGAAAACACGTACAGTATTCAAGAACTCTCTAGCATGAGAGACAACTATAAATGTCTTCGGCCACTTAACCAGGTAACATTCCAGCCATAAGACAGCATGCAAATCAAGATGATTCTGCAAGGAAAGGATAACATAAGTTCTATGTTATTCTGCATGCAAAAGAAAACAACAAGACTATGTCATTGTTTGAATAGATGTACATCTACATCCTCAGGAAGAAATAACACACCGTGGGTTCATCAAGCAACAGCAGATCAGGTTCAATGAACAATGCCCGAGCAAGAGCTATTCTCATTCTCCATCCTCCAGAAAATGTTTTAGTCGCTCTCTTTTGCATTTCCGTATCGAAGCTCAAACCCTGGAAGTAATAGCCACCAATGAGAACTACACTATTCATTACAACTGGTGTGAGCACAAATGACCAATTGGCAAAACATCATCAGAAAAACTAAGGCGGACAAGGATCCTGCTTGAAGCAGGTCAAAACTACAGCAGAATCAAACCCAGATTTTTAAATAAGAGAGTTCTAACTTTCGATTGACAAAGATAGATTGAGTTCTAGCATCTTCCCTGTTTCGCAACTTCCGGTTTAAGATGTTAGTACACAGACCCATAGCTTAAGACGTATAAAAAGTCTAATGCTGAAGTTATGGAAGCCTGAACCTCTACGAATATAAGAACACTACATCTATTCTGGAAATAGAAGCATAAAAAACAAGACAGCATTACATTATCAGATAAAAAAATAATACAACAATATACCCAGTGAAATCCCACAATGTGGGGTCTGGGGAGGGTAGAGTGTACGCAGACCTTTCCTCTACCTTGGTAGGTAGAGCGGCTGTTTCCGAGAGACCCTCGGCTCAAGACAAAGCACAAGCCTAAGCAAAGTAAGACAAACAAACTGAGTAAGTCATGATAGCAAATTCTGAAAGAGAAAAAAAAGCAATAAATAATGCAAGTAAATCAGACAAACAAAATAAACATAACATCATAAATCAAACGACAAGGGACTATAAGACAATATTGTGCTACTAGTATGATAGGCTAAGCGAGCCTACAATAATAATATTACAACTACCAGTTTGTAAGCGTAAGCATGACTACGATGGACTACCTACTACCCTTCTACCCTAATACGTGTCCTCCATAACCCCCTATCTAAGGTCATGTCGTTAGTGGAGTTTTGTTCCACGTCCCGTCTAATCACCTCTCTCCAATACTTCCTCGGCCTAACTCTACCCCTCATGTACCCATCCATAGCCAACATCTCACACCTCCACACTGGGGCATTTGTGTCTCTCCTCTGCACGAGCCCGAACCATCTCAACCTCGTTTCCCGCATTTTATCCTCCACCGAGGCCACTCTCACTCTGTCCTGGATATCATCATTTCTAATTCTATCCCTCCTTGTATGCCCAAACATCCATATTAGCATCCTCATCTCCGCAACTTTCATCTTTTGGGTGTGCGAAGTCTAGACCGGCCAATACAACATAGTCGGTCTAACCACCACCCTATAGATTTTGCCTTTTAAGTTTTGATGGTACCTTTTTATCGCACAAGACTCCATATGCGAGCCTCGATTTCATCCACCCTGCCCCAATACGATGTGTGACATCGTCATCAATCTAAACAGAAAACTTAAACTCTAAGGAGAGGCTAAAACAACAAGATAGTTCGGAAAACGTAAAGTTAGGACAGAAGCTACGACAACTTAAACTCAAGGAAAGGCCAAAACAACAAGATTAGCTTGAGACTAGCTTCCAAATTTTTTTGCCATGTCCAAAACATATTCCTTAGACAAAGTAAGCGGAAGTATAATTGAAGTAACAAGGAAAGAAAAACAACAGATATCTCAGGTTACATCAATTAGTAGGTCTAGATCTTGCTCATACATTATAAGTAACATGTGCAGTTTGTCTTTGATGTACAGCAAAGGTGTGCGATATGATAAATCAAATGCAAACTCTGCTTTAATTAAACATAGTGCATAAAGTGAACAAACTTTCACAACAGTTATTATGAGACTGAAGCGAGCCAAAGCTTGGAAATCGAATAACTGGGTAAATTCAAACTAACCGAAAGTATAGTTGCTGCACGTGACTCAGCCGAGTAAGCATCAATGAAATCAAGTCTTTTGTATATCTCTTCAAGCCTTTTCGCGATAACATTTTTGTCGATCTCCCCATTTGACTTATCACTCTTTCCAGCTTCGCCTTCTAGGTCCATTACTCTCTAGAAAACCATGAAAAATTAAGGAATGGGAATAAACTTCATCTCATGAGAATAAAATACAAAGGAATATTAAAAAATGAACAGTATAATATGACACAAAAGCTTAGCCATTGAACCGTTTCTAACCTGTACTTCAAGCAGACGACTCTCTTCTTCCAGAAGTTGGGTTCTCTCCATATCAGTGTTAAGAATGCATTGCAGGACTGAGGTATCATCACCAACCACTTCTTGCTCAACATGCAATATCTGGCAGTTCCTGGGAATACCATCGATAGTGTGCATAGCCATGTGTCTTAGGAGAGTTGTTTTCCCCGTACCGTTTCTTCCAATAAGGCCTGCACCGAGAATAGAGATTCAGGTAAGGTTGTTGATGCATAATCAATCATAAACAAAAAGAGTACATGAACATTCTTAGCAACTAACTTTCCAACTATTCACATTTCAAACTATCATTTTCAACGTTCTTTTAGATAAGTGCTACTTTGGAAGGAAAAAAGCATCTCAAATAAGGTCCTCACTCAGCTCTCAGGTTGTCTGGGAATAGCTCCACAAGACATAGCAGAAAGGAGTGTAGGGTCAATTTAGATAGTAAACGAATCATTTCCACATACTAACATGTTCATAGATGTCATGATTTAACTCTGCAAATCGGAGTGGGTCATTCTTATTGGCAAGGCGGGAGTAATACCATATATACAAGTTCTATCAATTTAAATAGTAATCAAACTATTTCTATATACTAACATGTTCAAAGATGTCATGATTTATCTCTGTAAATCAGAGTGGGTCATTCTTATCGGCAAGGAGGGAGCAATACCATATAGATGAGATACCATGTTCAAAGTGCTACTTGATACTAAAAGTTCTACGAAAACGCAAAAATCAAACTACATAGGAATGAGTTTCATATATTTTTCAATACTAATCAAGCATACCATAGTGTCTTCCAAAAGAAAGTGTGACAGAACCATCGACAATAAGGTCACGACCACCGACAGATATATTGAAATTTTCCATACGGATATCCTTAACAGTTGGTCCATCACCCTGGCCATCATGATTCACACACACTAAAGGCATACCAGCTTTCACTTCTTCCACTTCTTTCAAGTGTTCTTGGTATTCTGCCTGCAGAATCCAGCCATACAAATTAGAAAAACGAAGTCGTAAGCCAGCCACTTTTATCATTTTCTTCTTTCCTCTTTCCATCCACATGGAAGTGAGGAGAGTGTTGCATTATTTTAGCCAGTAGGGGAGCGATTACATTTATTATGTATCAGAACATGATGAGGACAATCATTATCCAACAAAAGGAGTGTTGCAAAATGTCACGCGCATACACAACCCATTAGAATAATGTATGGAAACTCAGTGAAGTGTCAAGTCAAATCAGCATAGTTCCTAGACAATAAAAGTTGGCTTCCCCAACATATTTAACAACCAATATTTGTGTCAAACAGGTTCATTCTGATTATTGACAAGATTATCTTTTTGTCCCTCACCTCTCTCATGCGTTCATCTTTCCTCTTCCTCCTTTCGATCTTAATCTTGTCACGTTCTGTGAGCAAAGGACCATCAACTGGTTCTGGCTTTTTATTCTTTGGAGCTTCCTCTTCATCCATTCCATCAAACATTCTCAGCGGCATTTTTAAGCTTCTCACTGTCGGTTGGGGTTTAACCAATCCATGCTTCTCTAACTTCTCGGACAACTTGCTACAAACCTGTCATGATTGGAAATATTCACTCTTTATGCTACTGAAGATAGAATTCAGACAATTCAATCTATTACCACGATGGAATGCAACAAAGAAAGACCTACTTAGAGGAGTCTAACAAATTACATAGAATTATGTTCACCGTATTATACTTTAACTTTTTCAGTTCACATATAGCTCTATAATGAGAGTTATTCACCCATTTGAATTCCCGTCTCCTTAAAGTTGCTGTTTTTGTCTCTGGTTTAAGAAGTCCTCAGTTCATAAATGAGCTAATACCAAATCAATTCAACTGACAACGCCTCAGTCCCAAATTTAGTTGGAGTCGATTATGTGGATCTTCTGTAACAATCACTCTCTATTTCAAACCAAGTCATTCAAATTCTGTTTTGCTATAAATGATTTGCCTTTTGAAGCAATCATTAGCTCTCTAGAACCAGAGGTTCTATAAATCACGCAATCCTTGCTTCACACACCTAAGCTAACAATCAGTAAACTTTAAAGTTACAAATTTTATTCATCAAACTTGTTGTATACAATTTTCCTTTTAAAATAAATTAAAACCAAGGATTCTCTAAATCATAACACTTCTTGCTTCATAAAACTAG
Organism: Przewalskia tangutica; assembly: GCA_029844215.1. NCBI lineage: Eukaryota > Viridiplantae > Streptophyta > Magnoliopsida > Solanales > Solanaceae > Przewalskia > Przewalskia tangutica. Next base: position 71,559,378 of record CM056740.1, on the reverse strand, counting down.
CTAATGATTGCTTCATTCATATATTATCAACAAACAATAATGTTCAAATTTGTATTCATTGAAACCCCAGAATATTGAGCCAGTATGTAGTAAAAGATTTAGAATCCACTAAAAAGATAAAATTCAACATTTACGTGTACGGATTTAGCTTACGTTGGCGGTGGTCGAAATTCTTTTTTTCTTTGATCACTTTATATCGGCAAAGTTCCACTCAAGTTTCAGTATAAACATTAAAGTTTTACTCAAGTTTCCCATATAAACATTATACTGGAGCGATTCAGTAGCCGGGAAGGGGTCTAGAAGCGCCTACTACTACACCACACTTGGCTCTAAACATTTACAGAGCTAACCCCTGTCCTAGATTTACTCCATCTGTCCCATTTTATGGGATCAACTTTATTTCACTGTCTACCTAAAAACAAAAGTACTTTTCTATATTCAGAAACAATCTAACTTTAAACTTCTCATTTTTCACTCTTAAATTTGAGATAATTTGTAGCCAAGCAAATGTCTATGGCTTATTTAGGGACCAAAGGTTTCAAAAGCCTTATATGTTCCTAAAGTACATCCCCAGTCAATAACTTCTTCATCAAACTAGTAGTATAACTAAATATTTCAGAATCAATTCAACATAATAAATTTTGAGCTAAAATATCAAAATTATCATAAGCAATAATGAAATCGAGCATGTAATGGAGCTATTACTACCGCACAACATTCGAAGAAGTCAGTAAATAAGATATGACTTTAGAAGCGATATCACTTTAAACTTCTCATTTTTCACTCTTAATTTTGAGATAATTTATACTCGCGCAAATGTCTATGCCTTATATTAGACCACGAGTTTCAAAAATCTAACTTCTATTCATTAAAGCTAGTAATAGTATAAGCACATATTTCATAATCAATTGAATATGCTAATAAATGCCGAGCTAAAATATCAAAATTAACAGAAACAATAACAAGTAATAAAATTCGAATCAATTCAATATAATAAATTTCGAGCTAAAATATCAAAATTAACAGAAGCAATAACGAGTAATAAAATTCGAATCAATTCAATATAATAAAATTCGAGGAAAATAATCAAAATTAACAGAAGCAATAACGAGCAATAAAAATCGAATCAATTCAGTATAATAAACTTCGAGAACAGAAGCAATAACGAGTAACGAAATTCACATCAATTCAGCATAATAAATTTCGAGCTAAAATATCAAAATTAACAGAAGCAATAACGAGTAATAAAATTTGAATCAATTCAATATAATAAATTTTGAGGAAAGTAATCAAAATTAACAGAAGCAATAACCAGTAATAAAAATCGAATCAATTCAGTATAATAAACTTCGCACAGAAGCAATAACGAGTAACGAAATTCGCATCAATTCAGTATAATAAATTTCGAGCTAAAATATCAAAATTAACAGAAGCAATAACGAAATTAAGCATAAATTGGAGCTATTAATACCGCACGACATTCGTCGAAGTCAGTAACGCAACCGGAATCGACGAGTAACTCTCCAAGGGCTTCAAATGCACCTTCACCATCGAGTCCAAAATCGAAGTCTTCATCAGCGACGACATTGATAATATAGTCGATAATAGGCTGATCTACATCTTCAGCTCGTCGGCCTAGTATTTCGTGCACAACGTTGCTCGCCACTTCCGTCATCTCCGATGCCGCCGGCGATGGAGGATGAAGCGGAATGAACTGGAAAATCCGGGTTGTGGGACGGGTTAACTGGTACAGTGCGAGGCGGCTCCGGTCTGTAGATAGTTATATTGAGAATCCCTGGCGAAACCTGAAAGCAGGGCTAAGAGGGAATTACACAAATATCACAATTGTTTGTTTTATTATAATTGCAGAAAGGAATTGCATAAATAACCCAAATGTTCAAATTCTATATTTTGATACAATCTTTAGGAGAGGAAATGCATAAATTACACAAATATATATATCATATCAAATGTTTAGAAGAGGAAATGGTTATATATGTATTTTGCCATAATATCTCTGAGATTTTTTAAACTTATTATTGTTTATTCCATGAATATCAAAACAAGTTGTCAAAGATATCCTACCATATGAAAATATGACTCACGAATATCTTTCATTCACCCATTGATTTAAAAATACTCTCAACCTGTTTGGCTCAAAATAAGCTCAAACTAATACCCTAAATATAATAATTTTTCAATAAAAAGTAATGTAGCTTATTATAATTGACCACATATATTATTTAATTAAAAAATTAAATTCACCCACTTTTAAATTCAAACTCGTTAACCCCGTTTAATCTACCCATTTCACAAATGTATAATAGCTAATTTCACAAATGTTCCCATATAAACACCATTACTGATCCTTTAAGTTTATAAAAAATGAGCACTGCTTATTTTTGTCAAATATTTATTAAATTTTAATTGTTAAATTTAATCGGAACTGTAAAAATAGAAAACATTTATGTGGAACTCAAATTGAAGTACGTATTTGTAGTTTATATTAAGTATAATTTTGGTATATTTCAAGAGTCTAATGCAATTTTTTGGTATTTAAATTCTATTATTTGTTGTGTCATGTGTAGTTTTTTATGTTGTGATTTCTTAAATATTGATGAAATTTCTCATGTTCTGGTTATTTTTTACGATTTTGATTAAATTTAACAATTACAGTTTGATAAATCTGATCGAGATATATTATTTTTGACAAACTTAATAGACCGAAACTGCTCATTTGATATTTAAAAGACAATTTTAAACCTACAAGAAAATATAAGGGACCATTTTTGTCATTTTGAGCAACTTTCTCAATGGAATCAGAGCATATCTCGTTGTTCGAGTATAAATTTTTGGTCTATTTCAAAAGTTTGATGCAACTTTTTGGGATTTAAATTATATTATTTTTTGTGTCACATGTAGTTTTTTACGCTGTGGTTTCTTAAATTTTGATTGAAATTTCTCGTGTTCTGTTATTTTTTTTACGATTTCGATTAAATTTAACAATTAGAGTTTGATAAATATCTGACAGAGATAAAAATGTTAGTTTTGACGAAATAGACCAAAACTATTCATTTGATACTTAAGAGACAATTTTAAACCCATAAACAAAGATAAGGGACCATTTTTGTCATTTTGAACAACTTTCTCGACGAAATCAGAGCAAATTCCGATGTCCGACATTAATAACCTGTTTGGCCAAGTTAATTTTCTCTAAAAGTGTTTATTTTTTTTCCGATAAGTGCTTATTTTCAAAAAGTGAGTTGCTTGGCCAAGTTTTTTGAAGAAAGTCAATATTTATATGGAATAGTAGAAGCAGTTTTTCAAATTTTTTACCTTAAAAAAAATACACTTAAGCACTTTTTTAAAAGCTTAATCAAATATTAATTATTATTTAAAATATTTTTTAATTAATTAAACAAGCACAAATTACTTCTCCCAAAAAACACTTTTTAGAAAAATACTTTTCTATTTTAGAAACCTCTGTTTATTTTTAACGCCTAGAGTCTTGTGCACGTGATATTCACTATCTTGCTGTTGAATGGAGCGTTCAAGAAAGTTTACCAGATCTTCTATAGGTTTAATTTAGAGAGATCCGAATAAATAGATAACTTGAGGAGGTTGGATTTAACAAATTTTTGCAGTTGATGGAGAACCAATATGTGTTCATGAACACAAACTCTTGACAATCTGAATTGAGGTATTTGACGATTTTGGCAGGGAAATCACCTTTTTTAGCACTCGTAAGTGGTATAATTAGAATTTCAATGACTCAAATTAGCTAATATAAGACTCTCTGTTCATGAATATTATGAGTAAATAAGATCAATGTGTTTGGCATATATGAAGCTGCACTACTTGTTGGATAATTATTACCAATTGTGCTTTGATTCCATAAAGCTCCATGCTTTTGCTTATCGCAGTAGCTGGCCTCTTTTTTCCACAAGAGCTGAGGCGTTAAAAAGTTAAACTGATATTGGAAAGGAGACTAAAAATACTCCAATTTATCAAACATGGAGGACTATTAGTGCTCTGTAAAAGAAAAGGGATTACTTTTTTGAGTCTAAAGTCAAAGATAAGGGATCATAGCAACGTCAGTTATATGGAGATAAGATTAGAAATGATGATTTTCAGGACAAAATGGGAGTGACCTCGGTGGAGGATAAGATGCGGAAAGCGAAGTTGAGATGGTTCGGGCATGTACAGAGGAGAGACACAGATGACCCAATGCGGAGGTGTGAGAGGTCGGCTATGGACGGGTTCAGGAGGGGTAGAGGTAGGCTGAAGAAGTATTGGGGAAAGGTGATTAGACGGGATATGGCGCAGGTGCAACCTTACTGAGGACATGACCTTAGATAGGGTGTGGAGGACACGGATTAGAGTAGTAGGTAGTCGAGCGTAGTCCTACTTACGCTTACAAAATGATAGTTGTAGTGTTATTACTGTAGGCCCGAGTAGTCTATCACACTTATAGACGCAGTATTGCTTTATAATCTCCTGTAGATTGATTTCTGTTGCTATGTGTTCTTTAGTGTACTTTGTTTATCTTATTTAGCTGCGTTAGCTACTGCTTTCTTTTGTTAGAATGCACTACCATGACGTATTCAATTTTGTTATCAGCATATTCATACTGCTTTAATTTCTTGTCTGACCGCTTCTCTTGATTTGCTTGTGATTATGCTTTGTCTTGAGCTAAGGGTCTCCCGGAAACAGTCACTCTACCTACCAAGGTAGAGGTAAGGTCTGCGTACACTCTATTGTTGTGGGATTTCACTGGTTATGTTGTTGCATTTTTTCTTAGATTGTTGTGTAAGTGGTTTCCTCTGTTGCAGGAGTGTTTGTTATGATGGGTGAACCGGGAAAACATAGAATTTTAATGGTCTCGGATTTTTTCACCCTAATTTTGGTGGTGTGGAGAATCACATATACTATCTATCACAATGTTTGATTAAGGAAGGCCACAAGGTTAGTGAATATTGTATCCTCTCTTAAATTGGTCTTGATTGAATATGATTGATAATTTATTAATTTTGTTGTTGCCTAGTGAGGATAGTCTATTTTTTCTGTACCTGGAAGGAACTTAGTTTTGTACGAAGGTAAATGTTTTCTAGAAAAATAAATAGATTTTACTTATTTTCTTGTGTTTAGTACGTAAGCAAAACATATTATCCTAAAAGCAACAACAACTACACATCAGTACGAAACAAGCGAAACAAGCTGGAATGAGCTTGCTTACATTACTGGTCCCAAGCCTAGATAAAGGAGGAGGGTTGCGGTAGGCTTGCAGCAACGTGAAGCTTGTCAATTCATGATGAATTCTCATAATACAAAAAATATTGTCCTAAAAACATTTGTATATAATTTAGAAAAATACTATGGGAGGTGGGGGTGGGTGTGTGGAGTGATGGGGATGGAGGCTACGGGGTGGGGTGAAAATGAGGTGTGTTGGAGGGTCGGGAAGATAATCAAGGTGTTATGACACTTTTGGAACTTGATTTCCCTACGTCCACTAGAGAAGTCATTTTCCTCATTTTAAGCAACTTATTTTCCTAGAGAAAATGTTTTTCAAATATTTTGACCAACCGAACATGAGAAATTGGAAAACATTTTCTGGACCGAACACACCCATGAGAGCTCAGTTTTGTTATAATCAGATACTTTTTATGAATTCAGTTTTCGTTGTTCCTTTGTATAAATTTCAGGTGGTAGTTATGACTCATGCTTATCAGAATCGTTCTGGAGTAAGATACATGACAAATGGCCTGAAAGTTTTTATGTCCCATGGAAGCCATTTCTCATGCAAAACACATTGCCAACCTTCTTTGGAACACTTTCAATTACAAGGACAATTCTGATTAGGGAAAAGATATCGCTGGTACATGGACATCAAGCCTTCTCAACCTTATGTCATGAAGCTCTAATGCATGCTCGCACCATGGGTTACAAAGTTGTATTCACGGATCATTCTCTTTATGGGTTTTCGGATGTTGGAAGTATTCACATGAATAAGGTGCTACAATTTATTCTAGCAGATGTGACTCAGGTTATATGTGTTTCTCACACAAGTAAAGAGAATACAGTTTTAAGGTCTGGTCTGCCGCCTGAAAAGGTTTATGTTATTCCAAATGCCGTGGACACGGCCATGTTTACGCCTGCTCCAGAGCGACTCAGCAGGGATGAAATTGTTATTGTTGTGCTAAGTAGGTTAGTTTATCGGAAAGGAGCAGATTTACTCGTTGAAGTGATCCCTGAAGTATGCCGTTTGCATCCCAATGTAAGTCTTCTTCATCATCACGGTCTTCATCACAAAACTAGTCTATGGATTTTGACCTTGTTTATGAATTCTGATCTTCGGCAACTCATTTGGCTGAATTTCTAAGGTTCGCTTCATTGTTGGAGGAGATGGGCCCAAACGAGTGCGTCTGGAAGAAATGAGGGAAAAGCACTCTCTTCAAGACCGAGTTGATATGTTGGGTGCTGTCCCTCATGCTAAAGTACGGTCTGTACTAATAACTGGCCATATATTTTTGAACAGGTATGAGACCTTCAAGTGTTATTGCATACAGCCTACAACTTAAATCTTTTTATTCTTTGAACTTCCTCTATTTTGCATCTGCATCAGTTATCTTCTTAAGCAATGCTATCTAGTTTCTGGATTAGTTTTGACTTTTGACAGTAAAAAAAGGGAAAAGAAATCTTTTATGCAATCATGAACTACATATTATATATTATTAGCTCAAACTCACATTCATTTTGTTGGTTGATTAATCTGTTCAGTTTCTTTTTCTTAAATTCTTGAAAATGTCTCTGTTTTTTTCCGTTCAATATTTTTCTTTCCATAAGCAGTAATTCTTTTGATAGGTGCGTTCGCAAAATTTCAATAAGATATATTACCAGAGAGGAAACCACCTCTTCCTTCTTCTTTTTTGACTTTAGAATCGTGGTAATGCAAAGTTTTTCCTTGTCTTGATACACAGTAAATGATGCTAGTGCATATTTACATACAACAAAGTCTCTGTTAATCCACTGAATTGTGATAATTGTTTGTAATGCAAAGTTACCCTTATTTGATACATAAACTATGATGCTTAATTCTTCACGTTTTTTTAAAAAATTTATTTATTATGATGGTTTTGTGCCAACGTGCACACACCTCGACTTATCCGCCAGGTATCTGGTACCTCTCACCAGAGATATCGGGTAATTGTGTCTACTAAGGTGGAGATGGATGACTAGAAATCAACAACCTTTGCCTCTGCTAGGATTTGAACCATGTTCTTCCATGATCCATCCCAACTTAATTGACCGCTAGGCCACACCTTAGTTGCCCCAGTCTTTGATAATCTACTGAAATGTGAAGCTTAGTCGCTCTGTACCTGTTTGTTGAATGTAACAATCACGAACCGTAGAAGAAAACTAAAATGGCTTCTTAAATTGATATTGGCTTTCTTCAATATGTAAGCTATACAAAGATGCCACCGGCCAATAAGAAAGTTTTTTGTTCGTACTTCCCGTGTCCATTTAATTGATGGAGTTGACAATTATGGAGAAGTCAGTGGAGAATTCAAACATCTTGAAGTGAAAGGAGTTTAGTTGGAGAATCTATTACGAAAGTGTTATTCTCACTAAGATCCGTAGTCGATTCTGCATCCTCACTGGTCTCTTTCTTTTTTCTCAACAAAAACAAGCTGCAAGGTGCACATTGAGTATGTGATCTTAATAAGATAAAAGAACCGGCTAGGGTGGCCGAGTTGGTTGAGCAGGAGATCTCCCAAATGGGGGGTCGCAGGTTTGAAACCCCCTGCATGCTTTCTCGGTCGAGCTCGTCGCACGGGACTTGCCTAGTGAAATTTACCTCTCCAGCTATTACACTGGAGCAAGGTTTTACCCTGTGCGCACCCGTAGGGTAGGTGCGTCCCCTTGTCATAAAAAAGAAGATAAAAGAATCAACTAGGTGACAGAATCAATGTTTATTTTTTTCTTCCATAGTTGATTTTTATTTTCAGTTGCAAATCTGAGATTGAAGTATCAAAATCATGAATGCTACATAGCTCATTAGAACTTGTCTCAGTTGACAAGCTAAATCAGATTCATTGGTTTCAATCTTTTCTTCCAGAATCATCAAAAATAAAAAAGAAAACATTGAAGTGCTACCTTACCTCATTCTTCTTCTGCAAAGTGCTAGCAAAAAAAATATCATGTGAGGCTTATTTCCACGCCTGTTTTGTGGTTGAATAACAACCAGTTTTCCACCTTACCCATTTCTAATCCTCATTTATGCTCCTGTTTCTTGCCTTACTGTGCCAGTTCTTTAACAGAAGCATTTTGCATATCTATATTGGAAGCTGCAAGTTGCGGATTATTAACAGTTAGTACACGTGTAGGAGGTGTTCCAGAGGCATGTCCATGATTCATTTCTCTTTACTTGACTAGTTAATAATTTAAGATCTCCTTGCCTCTACTTTGTGTTGTTCGTTGTTATTTATCATGTTTTTGTATTTCTTCTCCAGGTTCTTCTAGATGATATGGTTGTTCTGGCTGCGCCAGATCCTAAAACTATGGTTCACACAGTCGCAAGGGCTATATATATGCTTCCGCAGATCGATCCACAAGATATGCACAATCGTGTAAGTACGACATTTCCTTTTGCTTACCCTTTTTCTTCGTCTTTTCTTTTAGGGCAAGGTAGGTAGCAAGGGCTGTTTAGTGTCTACTCTCAGGTTCAAATCCTAGTGGAGGCAAAAACACTAAGTTATTTTTTACCATCTATCCAAGTCTTAGTGGACAGAGTTACCCAGTACCTGTGCTGGTGGGAGTTAGCAAAGACCCTGTTGAATTAGTCGAGGTGTGCGCAAACTAGTTGGGACACCACTTATCAAAAAAAATTGCAGGCCATTGGTTTGGTGTACAGTACTAAACTACAATGTGAAAAGGTGTTTCTGCAAAGTTCGCTATCTAAAAAGTACAGTGATGAGTTATTCACTGACATTTAGTTCTACTGCCAGATGAAAAAACTTTACAGTTGGCCTGATGTAGCCAGGAGGACGGAGATTGTTTACAACCGTGCTTTGAAATGCTCCAATCCACCTTTAGTAGATCGTTTGTCAAGGTATGTCATTACCCTGGAGAAATAAGTTAACAGATAAAATCAAATAATTACATGTTATTTCTCTTTTAGTAGTGAAAGTGAAAGACCCTCTTGTCGTTATTGTTAGAATCTTAAATAAATATGACTTGAGCAGAAAACCGTCAATTTTGATCAGATAATTGAGTTGCAACATAAAGTTTTCTGAATTCTTTTATCCTCCTTTTATGTTCTAGATTGTGCATGAAACGGACGGTACACTAAGTTTACATGACAACTTGTAGGCCGCCTTCAGGAAACTGAACATGATTGTTTGGTTCTTGGTATCCTCAGACTGTGGGGAAGCATGCATCGTAGATTCAATGCTCAACCATGTAGGCCTTCAGGCAGTTGAATGCTCATTTCGGGTTGTCATCTATATTGTTTATTTAAGCAGTAATTGGCCATATAGAGTTTGCACATGAATAATTTTTTTTGCGGTTGATTAAACTTCCAAGTTAATTTCCTGACAATCTTTTGCCAGGTACCTTACTTGTGGCACTTGGGCAGGGAAACTATTTTGCATAGTTATGAGAGTAAATTTTTTGCTCTGGCGTCTCTTGCAACTATGGCAGGTAAGTCCCTCACTCAAATGTGCTGGCAAATTCATTTGGTTTCCTATTGCTGTTCCTTTTTCTTTATAAACCTATTGTAATTCTTTTTAAAATCTATAAGCCTGACAAGGACGTTGAGGTGGTACCTGATTTTCAACTTTCGAAGTCTCAACATGAGGAGACACCATTTGGTACCAAGAAGGAAAAAATCTTATGAATTCCGTAAAAAATCTTATGATTTCCGGTGCTTTACCCATCGGTGCAGCTCAGGGTCTTTTACTATTCAAACACAGTCTGGAATTAGGTATTTATGTTTTACGTAGTACATCTTTCTTGTAGTAATATTTTTCTTATCATTTCCTTTCCTTCTGATTCCTGTCCTTCGAACTAATAGACCCTTCGCAACACTAAAATACTGAAGCTTGATTTTTAAACCTGAGTTTCATATTACTTCTCATTTTCTGTGGCATACGAACAACAACAGGTTGCATAGGAGAAAGTGGTTCAGAATGGTTTTGATTGCCCCAAGAACGATTTTTGGAGGTTAGGAACTTATGGGATGCTCAAATGGTTCTTCTTATTTGGCGCAGAGCACCAGTACTTGTGCGGTTAGCTGCCAGGGCATTGCCTAAACAAGAATGGATCAAACTCATTAACATGCTGGTATTAGTAGGAGCCACTGGGATGATGCCACCAGCCATGGCTGTGAACTACACAACCTGGATTATTGTAGGGTTCTTGTTAGGTTACAATGTATCGATATATGCCAGATTTGTGGTTACACCATAACTATGTTTTTTTCTTGTGCACTTGTGCTTTTTTGTTGACGAAGGAACCCGCAGCCGCTACTCTTTCGAGTGCGCACAGGGTAAACCACGGGCTGACGCAATAGCCTGCAAACCACGTCAGCCGATTAACAATTTGTTTAAATTTGTCTGATAGACGCAATAGTAGTTTAAATTTGTTTGCAGATAAAAGAGAGTGAAATTGAAGATGAGGTTATTGAAGGTGTAATTTGAACCAATGGGCGATGGATTTCGACTGTAATTTGAACAACATTAAGGACCCGAACTTGAAATAAGTGGATATGGTTGTGAAGATCATTTTTTGGAACTCGATACTGTGGCTCATTCGTAATTTTTTTTCTGAATTTTCATTATCATATATAACTGAAAGAAATAGATTCATAATTTATTTTTTTGCTTAGTGTTTTTTAAATTCATATGTACCTGATATAGATAATTAAGAAATGTATCATATCTATAAAAATGTAAACATTTAGATTACACAATTCAGCAGGGTATTTCTTTTAGAAAGTAGATATCATTTGTTTGTGTTTATGTCTCACTGAACATAATACTTACACTCAGTTGCTCTTTATCTACTTAAGGGGTCACTTATGTAACAATTTTTTTATAACCGTGAGTGACTGATTCCACGTGTCCACCAAGGCTTGAAGAGATGGCAGAAAATCACGAAGCGTTTTTTGACTTCGCTGGAATTTGAACCTGAAAATCTCATGTTTCTAATTGATTCGGTTTTCTCGAAATCAACGAGTGGACTTGAAATCATAGATCCATTTTATGATCCACGCGACTCAGACAAGAATCTATATCTTACCCACCCAATGCTGTTCTAATTGAATTTCAAAGATCTCGCTCGCTGTCAAAGTTCATTTTGTGAAGTGTTCTCTTGCCCCAATCACCTGAGATTTCTCAATCCACTTCATTAACCACTAGTTCAAATTCGTTGGTGTTGGGTCACTTATTTAACAATTTAGACGGCGTAGATGAGGTGAATCACACCATTCAACAAATATGCTCCATGTATATAAATCTCAGTAAGAGCTCTGTGTATTGAAAAACACGCAGCAGATAAATGGAGCATCAAATTAATTTTGGCACAGTATAGAATGTTTTGGCACGGTATAGTTTCCTGATAACAAGCGTAACAAATTCAATTATGGTGACAATGTTTCTCATTAGTGAAATACTTGTTGTTTAAAAAGATCAAATTTCCATTTGAGCTTTTCCCCCCTTTGTAATGTTTTCACAAACTTGCAGGTGGGAATGCTTAAAAGAACTACTGTTAGGAGATTGGACTGATGGCATATTATGTAGCTTCGGTATGCCTGTTATCAAAGATTCAGAACGTTACAACTGCCAAGTGTTGTGCCTAAACAGAAAAATAATCATGATAAGGCCAAAGATGTGGCTAGCAAATGATGGCAACTATCGAGAACTCCGATGGTTTACGGCGTGGAAACCAAAAGAGCATCTTGAGGACTTCCATCTCCCAAGTGAAATTTCAGATGCTTTGTCTCAGACTACAGTACCTTTTGGTTATGGCTATGTCCAGTTTCTAGACACGTATGTTTTTGTTACACGTTCATACTATTTGTTTTTTAATTATCCGTTTGCTCTTCTGCCTCTCTTTCTCTTGCTTGTTGTGGATTGGGCGGCTCAAAAACAGAATTTATGTGTCTTCTTTACCCACCATTTTATATGGTTTTAAGCTTCGTTTTAATGTTGCTTTCAGAGCTGTTGCAGCTGAAGTTTGTGAGGAACTTTTTACTCCTCTACCTCCTCACGCTGAGCTTGCATTGAATGGTGTTGAAGTGTTTATGAATGCAAGTGGAAGTCATCATCAATTACGAAAGCTTGATCTTCACAATCGTGCTTTTATAAGTGCCACACATACTCGAGGGGGAGTTTACATGTACAGTAATCACCAGGGATGCGATGGTGGTCGCCTTTATTATGGTAGGAAGCCTGATTTTTGTCCTCGCAATAGTCTACCTTATTAGTAATCTATATAAGCTGTATTTCTTAGCTCAGGTGATATGAAGATAATAGTGTTTATTTACTCACTTTGGTAACCTGTTTTAGCAGTTTTATTGTGACCGTGTATTCATTATTCGTTTACCTTTGGCAGATGGATGTTCTTGTGTTGTTGTAAATGGAGATATGGTAGCACAAGGTTCACAATTTTCCTTGAAGGATGTTGAAATGGTTTTTGCTCAAATTGATCTAGATGCGGTATGTTAGAATTTTGAACTCGATATCTAAAAATGTTGCTATATAATATCATCAACTTGTTCCTCTTTTGCCTGTTGGTGAGTGGATGTATAAGTCTTTTGCGGCTACTTCAAACCGGTTCAGATTTTGCGTAATATTAATCCGACTCAACTTCGAATTTGCATGTATTAATTGATGATCCGTGCTTTTTCGTATTGATTCCACATTGTTCTAGCTTAACTAATTTAAGGAAAACCATTACATTTTGATATGCCTGCAAATCAAGAGCCAAATCTTGATATGTAGAGTTTGTTGTATTGGATGAAATAGCACGAACACGATGCAGTGGTAGGAACTTCAGCATATTTTGCATTTTGCGGAGGCTTCATTACTCTATGTATATTTGCATGAAATCTTTTGCTGCTGAAATCTCTGATGTTTGTTAGCTATCCATTTAGTTATATGACAATGGTTCTTACTTCCCCTTTTGTACCAGGTTGCGAGTCTTAGGTCATCTGTCAGTAGCTTTCATTCGCAAGCAAGTTGTAAAGCTAAAGTTTCCAAAGTATTTGTGCCTTACAAGCTTTGCCAACCTTTTAACCTCCAAATGTTACTTTCAAGTCCACTCAAAGTAAGTTGTTGTGTAAGGTCAATGGTTTTCGAAACAAACATATGTTCTTGTAATGACTAATCCCCATACTTTTTCTTGTTTAAGCAGCTCTGCTGAGTTAAAACTGTAAGAATTATTTGAAATGATAAATCTTCCTTAAGCTTTATTCATCTCAATGGTAACAATATATACACTTAACTAATAATTAATAGGAAGATTAAGTCTTCCCTAAAATCCTCCTACATATCCCATAATATATTCCTACATAATACTACTTACCATATACATAAGATTCTACATAATGATATTATTAATTGTAATTAATAATAAATATTCTAACACATGATCAAGCGGGAGGAAGGCGAATCTTGAGGCATCGAAATTCTTCAAATAATATCAGCGGAAGCCCTTTTGTGAAGATATCTGCAATCTGATGTCGTGTCGGGACATGTAACACTCGCACCTGTCCGCGAGCTACCTTTTCACGGACAAAATGAATATCTAACTCAATATGCTTAGTGCGTTGATGATGGATTGGATTTCCGGAGAGATAAATCGCACTAATGTTATCACAGTATACCATAGTGGCTGTCGGAATAGGACAATGAAGCTCAAGTAAAAGATTCCGAATCCAGCATGAGTCAGACACAACATTGGCTACGCGTGATTCGCCTTCAAGACCGAACGCGTGATACGGTGGGTTGCCTTTTGGAGGACCGTGATACTAAATTATCACCGGGAAGACGCGATATCCGGAGGTGGGCGTGCAGTGTGCGACATCACGCCTAACTGCATCTGTAGGTGACAAGCTTGGTCATGGAAGAAGCGGTGCGATGTAATCCATAATTCGAGTGCTCAATATATCGCACAATACGTTTGAGTGCTGCGTATGTTCTTCCATTGGATTGCGTGAACAAACACACTTGTTGTACTGCATATGTAATATCTGGCCTGGTGAATGTGAGATATTGCAAAGCTCCTGTCAAGCTGCGATACAATGTCGGATTGGCAAAAGGATTACTGGATATGGCACTCAATTTTGACTTGGTATCTACTGGAGTTGCAGAAGGTTTGCAAGATGACATTCCAGCCGTTCTACAATTTACGATCATACTTCTTCCGGGAAAGAAATAAACCACTGCGTGACGTGTCACCGCAATTCCTAGAAAGTAGTGAAGTGGACCAAGATCCTTCATAGCAAATTCGAACTTAACTGGTCATGATATTCTCGAAGAGAGTCAAGAGGTCATAGGGATAATATCATCTACATATAAGAGAATATAAGCGATGATTACCTGTTGATAAATAAATAGTGAATTATCCTAACTACCGTTTGAGAAACTCATGTTGAACACAAAATCGCAAACCGCTTGTACCAAGTCACGGGAGCTGTTTGAGGCCATATAATGATTTTTAAGTAAACACACATGATTGGGATATCGAGCATCTCTGTACCCCGATGGTTGCGCACGATACGCCTCACTCGTGTCCATGTAAGAAGGCATTCTTGACATCGATTGATGAATTGAAGTAACCATCCTTTTGAGAGGCTAGACTAAGAACAATTCGATGGTTCTTTGGTTTAACCACCGGGTGAATGTCTCGCCGCAATCTAATCCCACCCGCTGAGTCTTGCCATCACCTACAGTCGCCTTACGCCGCTCAAAAGAACCATCGATTTTTCTTTATGGCTAAAAATCCACATATAACGAATTATATTAGCATTAGATGGACGCAGGTACTAATTCTCATGTCCTATTTTTAATTAGAGCATGATATTCATCATCCATGGCCATTTTCCAATTAAGATCTTTTAGAAGCATACGGGTTACAAGCAAAGGTGATTTGAGACTTGAGTGTGTATTTGGCATTGGGTTTTGTAATTCCATGTTGACTACGGGTGGCCGGTTTAGTGGGCGATGGTACTGGCGGGAGTGAGACAGATGGGTTGAGCCACCGCTGCCAGTTATTGCCATTCTCTCAGACAGTTGCTGAAATTTGGATGAGTAGTTTGTGTGTAGTTGGGCCTGGATTTGGAGGTTGGCCCAACTGAAGGGGCAGCTGGTGTGAGGTAGGGGATTCTCATACCGGGCCTTGGGCCCGATGGCCCGATTCGGATTGTATTTTCCAGTGGTTGGACCATCGGTCCTTGGTCCAGTGGGCCCAGCTGCGTTTGTCCAGTATTTTTTGTGAGTCCCGGGCTGTGGAAAAAATGAGTTAGATACGGGAACCTATCATCATCCAAAAAATCATAAGTATTTGTCCCTGTGTCATGTATTTTGGCAAAGGGAAATTGTGACTCATCAAAAATTACATGACGACATATAATCATACGTTTGGAAGAAATGTCATAACACATGTAACCACGGTGATTAGTAGGATATCCCAAGAAGACACATGGAGTAGACCGGGGTTGAAGCTTTGTGATTGTGGTGGATGGAAATAGAGGGTAGCAAAGACAACCAAATACTCTCAAATGATGATATGAGGGCTCTCGTAAGAAAAGTATTTTTAGTGGAGCTTGGTAAGACATGTTTTTATGAGGAAGGATATTTAACATGTAGGTTGTCATTTGAAGCGCATGATGCCAAAAAATGGGGGGTATAGAAGCATGAGCAAGGGATGTTCTCACAATATTGTTTATGGTTCTAATTTTGCGTTCCGCCTTCCCATTCTGTGAAGAGGTGTGAGGACAGGATAAACGAAATTGTAAACCATTTGTTTTGAAAAAATCCCAAAATTGGTTATTGTCAAATTCCCTCCCATTGTCACATTGAATACTTTTAATCTCCCGTTCAAACTGAGTTCGGATAAATGCTCTAAAGTTTAGGAAAGTGGAAAACACTTGTGATTTTTTCGACAAAGGGAATGTCCACAAATAATTAGAGTAGTCATCAAGAAACATTAAATAGTATATATGACCTGAGGAACTCAAAACAGGTGATGTCCAAATATCACAATGTAAAATATCAAACGGCATAGTAGTGCATGAAGTAGAAGAAGTAAATGGCAACCTAACATGTTTACCAAGGGCACAAGCATGACACTTATTCAAAACATGAGTCTGAGTACATGAAATAAAATTGTTTTGTTTAAGAGAGGCCAAAATGGACTCCCCCGGATGTCCCAATCGTTCATGCCATAGTGATGGAGCCAAGGCCGCAGTGGAAGGAACTTTAGATCGTGGATTTGGTAAACTTATTGGATGTAGCTCCTCGCTATCACATCTCGCGAGAAGCTTCCGTCTCGAAAGTCATGTACGAAAAAACCAAATGGGTCAAATTTAACAGAAACCCAATTATCACTAGTAAACTTCCTAACAGAAACCAAATTTTTTATTAATTTGGGAGCATGCAGGACATTATTTAAAACTAGTGGCGGATGTGGTGGTGATAGTGTGTTTGATCCATAACCTTTTATTGGAATTGCATGGCCATTTCCGACAATAATACCTTTTTCTTTGCTCAAATTAAAATAGGGTGAGAGTGTACCTTGGGACGCCGTCATATGTGACGTTGCCCCGGAGTCCATATACCAATTAGAATCCGGTGGATTGAGTCCAAGAGTGTGCATAGCCTGCTCAATATCCGTAGGATGGGTCGTGGTTGAATGGGCCTCCTGCCATTGGGTAGGCGAGGCCCAAAATCGCTGCCAAAGCACCAGTGAAATGGGCTCGCTGGGCTCGCTGGATCGCGGCTGGCCGCTATCGCTGGATCGGGCTGATCGCTTGGCCGGATCGCCCAACGATGCTTCTTTGCCGATTGCCGGCCGGCTGGCTGGCCGCTGGATCGCTTCTGGATCGCCCAACGCCGCCATTGTTGGCCGCCTTGATTCTTGCCGCCGCTACCGGGCCTTCCGCTGGGCCGTTCGATGCTTTAGTGGTTGCCGAGAGCCACCGTCGGAGTTGGTGTTGCCGCCATTTCCGCCGTCACCTGAATTACGGTGACCCCCACCTTTATTATTTCCGCGATTTTCACCCTTCTTATTATTATTTCCACGTCCTTTTTTACTCTTATTTTGTGAAGAATAGGCAAAATAATTACCATCATTTGAATAGGTGGCAACCATGGCGGAATTTGTAGTCGTTGAAACCTTCTTAATCAAACCCGACTCTTCAAGAACAAGCATGGATATTGCTTGATAAAATTTTGGTAAGGGATTACTTTGACGGATTAGTGTCCCCACGCCACTATAAGCATCCGTGAGACCGGTAACTAGTTGTAAAACTAACCGGTTGTCGAACCGGTGAACCCACGTTTTCGATTGACCGCCACCACTTTGAGACGCCGATGGGTTGAAACGTTAGGGAAGTCTGCCATGACAATGGTTGAAAATTCTTGTTCCAACGCAATGGCACGAGAGTTTTGATTATCTTGAAAAATGTCTCTCAAGCGTTCCCATGCCGCCATGGCAGTAGAATCTGGTTCCATTATTGTATGCAACAAGTCTGTGGATATTGTTGCATAAATCCAACCAAGAACCGTGGCATCAAGGGTATCCCACAATTCTTTGTCTGCTTCAGACGATTGTTCCGTTGTTGTACCATTTTTTGGTGGAATTATATGATGAAGAACTTTGTGAGCCCTACAACAAATTTTTGAACAACTCCGCCATGTATTTGCGTAGTGAACAGTTTCCATCTCTAGTTTGACAGAAATATGTGTTTTGATGTTGGAGATAGTAAGGGCTGAGTGAAACGAAGACTTTGATTCAGACATGGTTGACAACAATAATGGAGGGAAAAAAATATCAACAATGGAGAAGACAAATTCGGTTGGATGGATGAGGAAGATGACCGAATTTGGAAGGAATATTTTATTTAGAGTAGGATCTTTGAATTATCTTCTGATACCATGTAAGAATTATTTGAAATGATAAATCTTCCTTAAGCTTTATTCATCTCAATGGTAACAATATATACACTTAACTAATAATTAATAGGAAGATTAAGTCTTCCCTAAAATCCTCCTACATATCCCATAATATATTCCTACATAATACTACTTACCATATACATAAGATTCTACCTAATGATATTATTAATTGTAATTAATAATAAATATTCTAACAACAAAAACCTTATGCAAAAGCCCCTTCCCCTTTTTCATAGACACATTTTGTTGTACTCCTAGTCACAAAAAGCTGTTTTGAAGGTCTTCCAATGGATCTTTTCTTATTTGTGAATATATTTTTGGACTGAACTTTGCAGTTTTCATTTTTGGAGCCATTATTTTGTATGTCTCTCAGGAGAAAGAGGGTCTCTTCCACAGCCTTTGTCAAAATTTAAAATGGGTTCATCCTATATACTGAAAAAGACTGGATTTCCATCTAGTTGTTTCTTGGATGTTTCAAAGCTCCTTATGTTTCAGCTTGTTATATGCTACACTTAGTTCTATCTTTTATGAATTTTATCGCATCTTAAGCCATTTGTTTTGAGTGTAATGTCTGGTGGATTCTTCAGTTGCTTGATTATATTTGCTTAGTGAACTGCTTTCTGTTTCCAGATTAGATACCACTCACCCGAGGAGGAAATAGCACTTGGACCTGCTTGCTGGCTGTGGGATTATCTAAGAAGAAGTGGTGCATCTGGTTTTCTGCTTCCACTTTCTGGTGGTGCTGATAGTTCCTCTGTTGTTGCTATAGTTGGTTCAATGTGCCAGCTTGTAGTAAAAGGTATATTGAACTCCCTGGCCTTCTAAGTATCTATATTGCTGTGTTCTAGCTATTTTCCTGTACTTGTACCTAGTCTTTGACATTTATATTGTTGTCATAGCACATAGGTTTTTCCTTAGTTTCAGATTGCAGGAGGAAAATGCAGTTGTTATTAGTTCTGCATTTTCTCCAATACATGTACACTGTCTTCATTTATGTTAAGCTGACTGATAAATTACATCATGCTGCTCGTGTTGTCTATCTCATCGTAAAAGTTCAAAGCAAATGAGCACAAACATTGAGCCTTGTTTTCTTTCTAGTTTAATTATCAGTGATGTCAATGCAGAAATTGTAAATGGCGACAAGCAGATAAAAGCAGATGCCATTCGAATTGGCCATTACTCTGATGGTCAGTTTCCAACAGATAACAAAGAATTTGCTAAACGCATTTTTACACCATTTTTATGGGATCTGAAAATAGGTAAGAGTGTCTGCGAAGTCCCATTATTTTGTACTTTTCAGATTTTCTGTTCTGATCTATATGTATTCTCTGGTTCTTTTTTTGATATGGCATTGAATCTCCAAGTAATAATTAATTCCTTTTATAGCTGCTTTGCTACTTTTCAGTTGGCAGCTGTTTTTTTTTTTGCCTGGCCTTGGGCAGCATACTTCTGGTACAGAACTGGGAGCTTCTTTAGCGATCTTAACAATTGTAGGAAATTTGAACTTTGCAAATATGAGAATTTGGTCATCATGAACTCTTGGCTGGACTCGCTGTTGTGCTACTGCCTGCTAATGAATTTCTAGGGCTCAACTCTACTTAAGTTTCGTTCTTAAATGACATTTATTCTCTAATATCAAGGAACTCATTAGCAGTCTGAGAAGTGAATATTCCCATTGAGTCTAATGATCTGTACTTTAAAAGATTTAAATCCTGCATGTTTTACTTTTATATGGTGGAGTAAATTAGAGCAAGAATGATCATCTCCAATCGTAAGCAAATGATCTAATATAAGATTCAGGCCTTTTCTGTCTATTCATATATGTCTCCTTCAATGGAGAACTCCCTAAGGGTTTCTTCTCTCTTCTGGAGAACACTAACACTTTGTTCCGTGTTCTTTCCAGAACTCTATGTTTGAAAAAAGATTTATTAGAATTGATTCTTGAGCCAAACTTGTGTTGTTGATAGTATGTATGTGTGACGTTCAGAAGCCACAACAACTCGGGCAAAGGTGTTGGCTGATGAGATAGGATCATGGCATCTTAATGTGAGCATCGATGGAGTGGTCTCTTCGCTAATCTCCCTGTTTCAGACACTCACTGGAAAGCGTCCGCGCTACAAGGTAGAATAGTTTGAAATAAATTTTACCAGTATTTAATTATTTGTGTTTATGTGGGAACTGAAACCTTTAACGTCATGTTGTTTGGCCAACTAATAGTTGTTGGACTAATTGCTTCATAGTGCAAGCTTGACCTGCTTCTTTTATTTGCAGGTTGATGGGGGATCAAACATTGAAAATCTAGGGTTGCAAAACATTCAAGCTCGGGTCCGAATGGTCCTGGCATTCATGTTAGCATCTCTACTTCCATGGGTCCATAACAAACCTGGTTTTTATTTGGTTTTGGGTAGCTCCAATGTGGATGAAGGATTACGTGGTTACTTAACAAAGGTAGAATAAACTTTTGTTTTTTTTAACATTGTGTCACTATTAACAGCATTTATCCTACAATAGAATCTTGTCAACCGAGGATTTTTGGGGCATCTGCTGCTGTAGTGCTGTTTGAATTGATTTTGCAATTGGCTTGAACTCTCCTTGTATTTGAATTTCTATGCTTAAAGCATGTCAATAAACAGATAGTAACAAAACGGCTTCATGGTACTGTCTATCTTTGCAGTATGATTGTAGTTCAGCAGATATAAATCCAATTGGAAGTATCAGTAAGATGGATCTTCGAACATTTTTTAAATGGGCTGCTGTTCATCTTGGTTACTCATCCCTGGCAGAGATTGAAGCTGCACCGCCCACTGCTGTATTGGAGCCTATACGCTCGAATTACAGTCAGGTATCTGATTCAGTGTACTGCCAATTTTCAGTTTATGATGCTTTTTCTAGTAATGCAGGTGACCATTGTTCCTGTTTCTAGTATTTTCTTATCCTTCATGTTGGAGAGTTCTCATGTACTTATGGTTGGACGAAGGGGGTCTTTGTTGTACTTATGGCATCTTGCCATCATTTTTTCAGATTTCCCGGGATCATCTCTTTCTCAAGTTCATCTCGACTAAATAGATTCTATAAAGTTTCTCCCTGAGAGTTTTTTATTTTAACTAAGTACGTGGAGTTTGGTTAACTTGTGGAACAGTTAGATGAAGTGGATATGGGTATGACCTATGAGGAACTTTCAGTCTATGGAAGGTTGCGCAAGATTTTCCACTGTGGACCCCTATCAATGTTTAAGGTTTGTCCTGTTCATTCTGTAAGACATTATGGAATAAGACTTGCTGTAGGATCATTTCATCCACAGATTTTCGTAGTCCTTGACAAGTACTGAATGATCATATTGCAGAATCTGTGTTACAAATGGGGTACAAAGTTGACGCCTGCAGGTGGCTGACAAAGTGAAATACTTCTTTAAATACTATTCTATCAATAGACACAAGATGACTGTACTGACACCTTCATATCATGCCGAGGTATTTCACTTCTATGTTACATATGAATCCTTTACTTGCCGTGACATAGCTATGTAACGGTATAAGTACTTCATGCCATTTCTTAAAAAATACCCAAAAATTAGCAAAAAAACAACAAATACACAATGTATACTCAGTACATTCCCGTATGCAGTACATATTCATTCTCGTATCCATGCAACTTCAGATAGTTGTCAGGAGCCAGTAGAAAGGAGTAAAACATTGTAATGCTTTTGTTGTGTGTCATTAGAGAAACATATAACGGTTTTCATCTTGCAGAGTTATTCGCCAGAGGACAATAGGTTTGATCTACGCCAGTTCCTGTACAATGTCCGATGGCGTTATCAATTTCGCAAGATTGACGAACTTGTGAACGAGCTTAATGGTGATACAATTGCTCTTACAAAATCGACTGATGGAGAAAAGGTTAATGTTACAGCTGATGGTGGGATGGGTGTTGTGGCCGCAGGCTCGGGCGATCCAAGAGCTAGCTGGCTTCTAATTCTAACTTCATAGTTTAGCTCATAATGCAGTTGATTGGAGATATTGGATTTTCAATGCTTTCCAAGTATTCAGTCTTCAGATAGTGTAATTTATGTCGAATTTACTCTTTTACTTTCCTGTATTTGACAAAATCAGTTCAACACTTTTCAATAATGAAAACCTCATCATTTCCTATTTGTTGTATAAACAAGAATAAGGATTGATTTGACCCGCATGGGTGTAGCTCAGTTGGTTCCAGGGTGGCAGATTGCTCCCAAGAATAAGGATTGATTTATTGTATTTTGAGATAAATCTATCATTTTTCTGAAGTTTGTCGGACTATGAATATGATGGGAACTTTGTTTTTGTTTTAATTCATTTATAAGAGAAAAATAACTACACGGTGTAATTTGACTGGACTACGTATCGTTTTCAAGTTATGTATTTGATCATCTGATTGTGTAAACCAATTACAGTAATTACGTAGTAAAAACTAAAAACTTGATCTTCAATAAATGTGCAACAATTAATTTTATTTACATATATGATTTTACATTATCATTGATCAAAAGAAGGATTTTGAACTTCATTGAACAATGAGTAAATTCCATTCAGTTGTGTAGCTATTTTAATTTGTGCCTCAAACAACTAATGCTAAATTGTGTAAGGCTTCTTTTTATTTCCCAAATTACCTAAATCTTACCATCTTTCACTTCTGAGACAAAAAGAAAGCAAGGAAAACTTTGGCACTTGTAATCAGAATACGTCGCCCAATTTAGATTTGGTTAAAATAGGACTGAAACTATGATGCTCATAAAGTCATACCGATATATAAAATACATAAAGCATGCACTAAACAAAATGTTCTAAGACTTCTATTTAACAGATCGAAGCAACATACAAGTAGAGTTCTCAAAGAAAGGAAACATCCTCTCAGGAAAATCTTCACCTAAAAAAACTAAGCGTAGAAGGGAGATTGTTTTCAGAATAACTTTAACAATTGACAAAACTTGCACTAACCCTCAACTTCAAACTAGTCTATATCCCCTCACATTTCTTGCATCTTTTCAGCAGAAGTGTCAATGGGATTTCTTAGAATATAGCTTACAGCTCATCATGGCCGTCTTCTTCTTCTTCCGATGAACCGCCACCTGGTGCTCCACCTGATCTTTGATAAACAGCTGTGATGATTGGGTTGCAGACTGCCTCGACCTCTTTAAGCTTCTCCTCGTAGTCCTCTTTCTCGGCGCTCTGGTTATCGTCTAGCCATTCGAGGGCTTCTTTAGTTGCTGTCTCAATCTTCTCCTTCTCATCAGACTCCAGCTTGTCAGCTAGCTTGTCCTTGTCGTTGATTTGGTTCTTCATGTTGTACACGTAGGTTTCGAGACCGTTACGGGCATCGATCCTCTCCTTTACCTTCTTGTCTTCCTCGGCGAACTCTTCTGCTTCACGAACCATACGCTCAATCTCTTCTTGGCTTAGGCGGCCCTTGTCATTTGTAATGGTAATCTTCTCTGCTTTCCCGGTACCCTTGTCTTCTGCTTTGACATTCAAAATGCCATTGGCATCAACTTCAAATGTCACCTCAATTTGAGGGGTTCCCCTGTTCAAACAATATCAAGATTCCAATTCAGATCCCAATAGGATTCCAAAAAGTGGTGTACAATTATCTAAGAGAAGACCAATTATCTAAGAGAAGAAATGCAACCGACCTTGGAGCTGGGGGAATTCCAGTCAGATCAAACTTTCCAAGATTCCTACAGTCCTTGGTAAGACTCCTTTCACCTTCAAAAACCTGTCATCAACATGTAGGAAAAAACCCGGTGAGAATCAGAGCATACCAGAGCACAAGTTAATGAACAGTTCTGGAACAGTGAGTTATTTAGGATTGCGCAAACATAAAGCAAAGCAATACCTGAATGGAGACGGTGGTCTGTTGGTCTTGGTAAGTGGTGAAGACCTGGGACTTCTTGGTTGGGATAACGGTGTTTCTAGGGATCAATTTGGTCATGACACCACCAACAGTTTCAATACCAAGGGTGAGAGGAGCGACATCCAGGAGAAGAATATCTGCACATAAGAAACATGCCACAATCAATCACAAAAAATGGCAGACTGACCATCATCAAAACCAATATGAAAGTTATGGAAAGAAATCTGATTAGATCATGTACCTTTAGTTTCGTCTCCACCCTCTCCACTAAGGATACCACCTTGAACAGCAGCACCATAAGCAACTGCTTCATCAGGATTTACACCTTTGCTGGGCTCCTTCCCGTCAAAATAGTCTTTTAGGAGCTGTTGCACTTTAGGAATTCTGGTGCTTCCACCAACAAGAACTATCTCATCAATCTGGTTCTTTTCTAGCCCAGCATCGTCCATTGCCTTCTTCACAGGTGTCATTGTTTTTCTGAAGAGATCGTTGTTCAACTCCTCAAAGCGAGCACGGGTCAATGGTTCAGAGAAATCAGTACCATCATATAATGATTCAATCTCAACCCGTACTTGGTGCTGGCTACTAAGGGCTCTCTTGGCACGCTCAGCTTCTCTCCTTAGCTTGCCAAGAGCTCTGTTGTCCTTGCTGATGTCTTTTCCATGCTTCTTCTTGATCAACTTGATGAAGTATTCCATAATCCTTTGATCAAAGTCCTCACCTGCAAGAGAAAAGGAACATTCAAAACAAAATCTAAGAATAGTCATCTTATAAGATGAGAGTTCTGAAGCTTCCTCATTGACTTGAAGAATGACCATCTATTCCAATTTACAATCAGCAGTGTCGAAACCCAAAGTTAGGCCTCAGCTATCATAAAAGAACCTTCAAAAAATCAAACCCACTAATGTGCAGTTAATAAAAAATCATTTTGCATTTCATTCATTAATATCAAGTTGTGAGAAGAGAAGCCCAGTTAAAACTACAATCAGGACATCCTAACAGCATTATGGTTAGCAGTATTGTAGTTTAGTATATCTCAAATTTCAATTGTTTCTAGACCACAGATCCTTACCTCCAAGATGGGTGTCACCATTAGTCGCAAGAACCTCAAACACACCATTATCAATGGTCAGAATGCTGACATCGAATGTCCCACCACCAAGGTCAAAGACGAGAATGTTCTTTTCGCCACCTTTCTTGTCCAGTCCATAGGCAATGGCTGCAGCTGTTGGCTCGTTTATGATTCTAGCAACGTTTAATCCAGCAATAACACCGGCATCCTTTGTAGCCTGTCTTTGTGCATCATTGAAATATGCTGCAGACACGAAAGAGAGTTAACTCTCAATAATGAGAGAAAAGAAGAATGAAAACCAAAAAATTGAACAGCTAGGACTTGATAACAACAGACCAGGGACAGTAACCACAGCATCCTTAATTTTCTTCCCAAGGAATGCTTCAGCTGTCTCCTTCATCTTTGTCAAAATCATGGCACTGATTTCCTCAGGACTAAATACCTTAGTTTCTGCATCCTGGATTTTGACTTGTATGTAGGGCTTTCCATCCTTGTTTACAATCTTGTACGGGACCAGCTTCATATCCCTCTGTACTTCCTTGTCTTCAAACCTGAAAAAAACATCTCTAAGCACAACAAATACACTATAAAACAAACAATATGAAACTAATTGAGAATTGTCCATTACTTTCTTCCAATAAGCCTCTTAACATCAAAGATGGTCCTTTCGGGGTTGACAGGAGCCTGGTTCTTTGCAGCCTCACCAATCAATCTCTCACTATCAGTGAATGCAACCCATGATGGTGTAATACGGTTTCCTTGGTCATTAGCTATAATCTCGACATGACCATTCTTGTAAACCCCAACACAGGAATAGGTTGTCCCAAGATCAATTCCAATAACTGTTCCAAGTTTGGTGGCCTCTTCTTTTGCAATGGAAATTGCAGAAAGACAGCCTGTTTCAGGGGAAAAGTACAATGACACTCATCATGCGCTGTAAGTTCTATTTGAAACACATCATATAACACAACAAAGGAATATATGTATGTATTATATGTGTGTGTACTGTCTTGTTGTACCGTCAATCAATCAACTACACCTCATCCCAAATCAATCATAAATTAGTTGGGCTTAGCTATATATCTCATTTGTACCCATCCCACTCAACTCACGTCCATATACATATTATTCAGGAGAAATAAAAGGATCGTGGAACCTAAACAAGCTAACAAATAAAAAGATTTTTTTGGCATATGTAAAGGTTCAAAAGTTCAGGATATGTGCAATGCCACCATAATCTAGAGTAGAAACTAGATTAAGATACATGGATGAAAGCACAGTGTGAGTGTACCGATTACCTTTGGCATGGACTATACATACATGTAATACACACACCAAGATCAAACAACCTAGATCAGCATATGATAAGATGACGTAATTCTAAAATTTATTACTCCCTCTGCCTATGTGAACTTTGACCAATATTTTAACATTTATTTTTTCATCATATTGACATGCGAAAAATTGCAACTTATCATATTATTCGTATAGTTTTTGAATATGTAAATTTTAGTTTTAAAATATTGAGTTGATCTAATCCAATTTAGCTTTGCAGCTAGTCAAATTAGCTCTGGATAAGCGAAAAGTATCACATAAATTGGGACAGAGGGATTACTTCCCTCAACAAGGAAAACAATAGCACATAGCTGTGAAAATATGATAACTGTGGGAATATTTATACATAATATAGCACCTAAACACTAATTTTATTCCAGGTACATAAAACATTATTTCAACTTGATAAATATTTTGTCCATTAAACAATCCATATCACCAATCATACGAATCCTCAAACAGATGTGAAATTGCATGAGTACTATCACCAGATCTAAAACTAACACATCAAGCATGCAAATCTACAAACACATAATACATTATACACAAAAACTAACATATCTACTACATTTCGCCACTACATCAAATCAAATCTCATAAACCTAAACAAAAATTAATCAAAAACAGATCTACGAGCAAATAGATAAAGTATACCAAATAGAACGATCGCTAGCACAACGAGAGAACTGCCTCGCCTTAAACAGCCAGCCATGGCTTCCTTCCTTCCGTATCAACGTACAATACACTATGCTCTACGTACAACAACACAATGTGATCTATCAATATGTATATATATAAAAATTGTATGTATGTGTCAGTTGTGAAGGCGCTAGAACAGAATTTTGATGAGAGGCTTTATATAGTTTGAGAGAACTGAAGAGAAGAGTGAGCTTTGGGCTTTCGTTCGATACCCGAGATTTTCGGTTTAATGAGTGACATTGGACATGTCATTGTTGATGACGTGGACCAATAGGAGGAGGAGGGTGAAATTTTTGCGCCAATGACGATTGATCTTGTGCTGGGATGATCAAGGCCGTTAATTTCATGTTGGAATACGTGTCGTTGTGAGGTTATTTTGATGTAATGGATCTATTCTTTTGAGAAAACAATTCAAGTAGCCCCAGGATCACTTTGACTGATCACATCACGGAGAGATACAACAATAACAATAAACCCTTTGTGGTCCCACATCATCAAGAGATATAACTTATAAGCAATGTTTTGAAACTCGAACCGGACATCGAATCGGACGATCAACTGGGTCACTGGTTTAATCGGTTGGACCGGTTCAAAAAATCGGTATCCACAGACACATATATATATATATATATATATATATCCAAACATATGAAATAACGAAGATCCATGTTCATCAACTAATTTCAAAACACGTGTCCATAAATTAAATTATCGATGTCCGTTAAGCTAAATAATAAAAATGTCATGCATATCTAAATCCAAAAAGTAGAAACTAGAAACTTGATTATTCATGTCCTCACAAAATAAATAACGTCAAGTATGAGATTGATAATTGTCTATCCCGCATCTTTTTTTAGTCTTGAATTATTTCTTGATAATTGTTCTTGACCTCCAATAGTATGAGATTGAAATTGTGCAGAGGAGTATATAACCTCCTCCATCAATGATTAAACTGTAAAATAAAATTGGGTAAGAATATTAATTAGAATATTAGTTTCAGATCAAAAAATATAAAAAACGTTAAGTCAATGCAATCTAATAGTATAAGATACTTATATATTAAGCAAATAGATATGTCACTGTTCACTTAGCAAAAAAGAAAACATTATACTAGTTGAGAAGAGTATTGTTGTTGTTGAAGAGAAAATCGTCTTTGTCGACTTGTTGACTTGCTGCGCTTTAGAGTTTAGGAATTAAGAACTGAATGGGTTATGGGGCTGGGGCTTTAGCCTTTTCATCTTTCCTAAAATGAAAAATATAATTATTAATAATTAAATACTACCGATCCTAATTTTAAAAAAAATTATATGAATAAACAAAAACCGGATTTATGCGAGTTCTGAGTCACCGTTAAATCTGGAATTTTTATCGGATTGCGCCGAGTTTGATACAACCCGTTCCTACAATAAACTCGGACCGACCTCGAGACCGGTTCCCGGTTAACCCGGTCCGACCAGCCGGTCCAGGCCGAGTTTCAAAACACTGCTTATAAGTAGAGAAAAAGTTGAAAATGATGTTTAAAATATAAGCATGACAGTTTCAAATATTTTGGGGCTTTATTTTAATTCATACAAGTGAGCCCTTAATTAAACTAAGACTTGCGAATTATGAATCTTTACAGTAAATTCTGGCTAATACTACTTAATAAAAAATGAAAAAAATGATCCTAAAATTTTTCATTTTTCGGGAGACTTGTGCGGTAATACACCTCGCACGGATCCAAAGATGACCCTGAATATAAGCTTTGGTTTTATTTAGATCTTAATATATTGAATTAGATAGAAATAGATTTTAATGTATTTTTAAAAGTAATCAGTTTGATATTAAGTCATATAAGTAAAGATGATTATTGTTTTTATTGTCAAAATAAACTAGCTCTCTCGACACGTGTATTGTACGGGAACTATCAAACTATAAAATAAATGTGTCATTTTGTATCATTCAATCCAATTTAAAAATCCAAATTAAAATTCCTAACTTTAACTTTTGAAAGAAGCATGGAGAAATTTTGCTTGTATGAGGTTGATATGCTTGATCAGAACGAAGTTTTTGCTAAGAAAGTGATCTCTTTTCGTATTTGGGCCTTTCTCCAAGAAAAATAAGAAAAATCTAGACTTTTAGATTTGTATATGTCACGTGAACTTTGTTTATTTGACTGTTAAATGATGTAGATGTCGTTAGTTATAATGCTTAGGATCAAAGTAATTACTTTTGAAATGCGTTAAGGATTATTTTCATTATGTTTATATAATAAAGATCAAATGGAACGAAACCCGCACAATAAGGAAAGTTTGATCATCTACTAACAATGCAAACCTTTAAGATTTACTCAAATAATTCATTGATTATTCTTATTAATAAAAGATATATATATATATAAGTTACAATAGTAAAATCTTATTTCTATTTTAAATCTAAATTTCTATTATATAAGGAGATTAATATACAATTATGGTAATAATATAATATTAATTATAGTACAAGATTAAGTCTACTATTTACCAAATATACACTAAGACAAATCTGCCCATTGTTGACACCCAATTTTGACCCTCCCGTCCAGTCATTTAACTATAAAATTAGACTAATTTTGTAAAATAATTTTTTAGGATTTTTATAATAAAATGCAGCGATAAAACATAAATACATGCATAAATAAATAATTTAATAATGGCGTCGCGTCTTACTTAGAGTATTAAGCACTTAGAGTCCCGCGTCCGCGTTAATTGATTTCAAGCTCTGTCGTAATTCTTAAATAATTAATAAATGCATAAAATAAATAATTTAGCAATAACGTCGTGTCAGGTAGCATAGCCGCATTTATTAATACGCCAGAGAATTTCATAATCATTTGTATTTTAAAATCAATTTAATTTAATACATGCATTTAATAGCGTCACATTTATAAAAAGCTTTAAACGGTTCTTAAATATCATACTTGCATTTAGCATTTAAATAATTTAATCTAAACTCAATTCAGTTTTTATTTAACTTAATAATAATGCACAATAAATAAGGTTTTAAATAATAGCACCGCATTTTAAAATATTAGTTTATAATAATAACTTAGGCTAATAAAACACCTAAATAATTTAATCACATTAGTTTATTGGGTTATCACTAATTAACTAAGCCTAAAACTAATTAATCTATCACTAATTTAATACTAATAACTCACTAATTAAAAGCCTAATTAAGCTAACTAACCTAATCAGCCCACCTTTTAATAATACCCCAACCCAATCGCGCAGCCCAGCCCAATCGCGCGACCAACACCCTGCCTATACTCACCCACGCCCACTCTGATACGCTATACCTCACTTATTTGCCATTTCGTCTCATCCATGTCGAAAACCTTCGCAGCCCTAAACGAAACCCTAAAAAATCTAAGTTTTTCAGTCGCCGCCATGCCCGGATTCTCGCCGGAGAATCCGGGAGCCTTCCTTACCCACGCACCCAAGCCAGCTTTTCCTTACCATATCCGTCACCCCAAATCCTTCAAATTGTTTACCTTATCGAATCACTTGAAAATCTACTGAAATCTCGTCAAGGAATCGCACGAATCAAGCACCAAATCGCGTCGATATCAGCCCTTACTACTTACCTAATGGGGAATCCAAAGCATGGCTATATAAGCACATGCAGGAGCATTGATCGAAGGACAGAGCAATACGGGACGACCGATAGCATCGATTCAGAGCTCAGGGGGGCCTTAGCAGCGGTTAGAACATAGCAATTTAGAGGCGGAGTAGCGAGAAAGAGGCGACATATCGATAGCATGGATTGAAGCGAGAAGGAGAAGCAATCGTTTCACCCAGCAATAGTTAGCAACCACATAGCAATTCGAGGCGGCATCGGCGATGAGCGAGAGAGGAGAATCAACTTAGGGCAGGCGGAGTCGAGGCAACCACATAGCAATTTAGGGATCGATTAAGGGCTTGGGAGGCGAGTTTAGAGCCATAGCCATAGTCGGCAACTTCGAAGGCATCGGAGACACGGCGGCGGTGAAGAAACACGATGGCGTATCTGAGAAGCGTCGGAGAATAGGCGGTAAACATGGAAGTTCAAACCCTTCTTTCAATTCGAGCAAGAATCGGCAAACAAACCTTGCCTTTCATTCGCGTCGCAAACCCAAAACGTCGAGCGGACCGGCGACTTGATCTGGCCCGGGTCATTGTCAGGAGAAGGTAAACCCAACTCCTTCGATTTTAGTTTATTTACGTGATTTACGTGCTTTGCGTATGTTTTGTTGTTTAGTGATGTTTAGCCTAAAAATTGATTTATGTTTGGAAAGATCGAGTGCATTAAGATTAAATATTTCCTGATGTTAGAAATAACTGTTGGTAGTTTGTTTGGTTTAACAAAATGGACAGTGTGTAGTGTGGTTGCTATAGGTTTGTAGATGATCCTGGTTAGCAAAATGTGATGTTGGCAATTTATTAACTCTTATTCGGATTGTATGCCAGCCTAATAATCACTAGTTTTCTTTGTCAATGTGCCTATACTTGCTTCGAATTAGTTAGAAAGGAATATACCTCTTAGATGTTTGTTTGTATACTAAATGTGTCTCAATGCTCCCTGACATGGACTCATTTGCATGCTTGTTGATTATTTTGTATAACTAGGTGCTTGCTAGACTAGTTTTCCAGGTAGCCTTAAGGTCTAAAAATGTCCATATTCTGTTTTAAATCAGTACTGAACATCGTCGTATACAGTCAATGGATATTGGGGTTAGTTATGTACCTAAGACCTATCACACCCTAAGTTAAAGTAGTGTGTGTTATTGGCAAGATAACATACATCCCTAAGTTGCTCTTTTGTCCCCTGCTGCGAGAATATGAGTATCGGGTCTAGCACATTGTCTATTTTCTTCTCTGTTTTGCCTGCCCACATGCAGCCTGCCTTGGGCCATTTTAAGGCTAAATGAATCTTTTTCCTGCATCCCTATTCGGTATGATTAGATCACTTGTTTGAACACTTAGCTATATATGAGACCTTGAACCTGGTTGCATATGCCTATAATGTTTTATTGCCATTTGGTTAAGGTATGTGTGTATCATATCTTAACATGATGAGTTTTGCTTGATATACAACTGTTTTGTCAAAGAAGGTTGCACAATTACTAGCCCATATCTTGTATATCTCTTGAGTTCGGAAACCACTAAGTCCTAGATAATCAATATAGATTCGATCATGTTAGATTGTTTGGTAAATGTTTGTGCTTGCCTTGTTATTTGTTAATGAAAGCTTGATCTTGTAGTTAATCAAGTTGCATTTCTTCTCTTTAAGCTGTAAATTCTTGTATCTTGTGCTTATGTTTGGATATATATGAGCCAGAGATATGTGATATAATATAGGTAGTACCGTCATTTAGCATGTCTCTCATATGTATTGAAATGCTCCTTGAAAGAAATCAATGACCTAGTGCGATTAATAAGAGTCTATGTTTAACGATTTATACCATTGTGTGCTTATCCTTTCATTGTTAGTTTAAGCTAAATAAGGGTTGTTTGAGGTCAACACGTGTTATTTATGTGTTGCACGTTAAGAATCATATTTTATTAAGGCCTATGGAGGATCGTATGTTGTGTCCCTTAGCAGTGTTTAGTTAAGAAATGGTCTAAAATGAGCGACATCCGGTTTAGTTGCTATGTTTTAAATCCCAAATCATGTTTGGACTTAACAAGAACTTAATTGCATCTCCTTAAATGTTCTAATTGCCACGGGCTGATATTAATGTTTGTTAGATTAGCTTAGGGGAACATTCCGCTACTGATTTTAGCTATATTTTTCTAGATTTGGTTTTAGCCATTTCGCCATCGATTTAAATCACTTTGTTTTGGGTGGTTTGGTCATTCTGTCGGACAAGTTCACCAGTTATGACTGATTTTTAACTAGTTTACTGGACCGATTTTGGTCGTCTCACTACCGATTTTCAGCCATAACTTGATTGATTTTGGCCTCGCTTTTGGTCGCGGTTTTGGCTTTCTATGGTTCTTGGTTTCGACCGGTTTGTTGGACGATTTTGGGGCCTACAAGTGCATTTTAAATCCATTACGCACCTTCGCATTACGTTCTTTATCTGCGATATCTGTCACGACAAAGTATAGCTTTTATGTGTCGATTTTTAGGCCAATACTTATTTATTATGTTTGGTAAAATTGTGGACATGTATTAATCCTTTTCTTCTCTTGTTTTACATGAAAATGCATTGGAGCAATCTCATTGCGAGACTCTTCACAAGCAACACCGCATGAGTGCATGATCTGTGTCCACATTCCGCCTCGAAATTTCCAAACAAAAGAGGGACGAGACGACATTGTCATCCCCCAAAGAAAAACATCCTTTGCCCTCTTAATCTTATACGTCTTATATATATATATTTGTTTGTTTATTTGTTGAAATTTAATTGGCTAACTTTGTAATTAATAGGATATCTAGAATAATTAGCCTTTAAACATATAAGTGGGGAGGTAATTCGAAGTTCATCGCTTAACTTACTTGCTTTTAGGACTGTTGAGCATGTCTAAATTCTGCAAAAAAAATGATTTAAATGATTTAACTTGCATCATAAAACCAATATTTTGTTTCTTATTAAAATACATAACAGATTTCTCCTAAACTCTCAAAAATCGTCTTAAAGCATCTCTTATGTAATACTGTACGCAGGTTAGGCAAGATTAATTTAGCTAGCAGTATACACAATTAGTCCGTAAATAATCTTTGCATGAGCATATAATTAGCCCATAAAGCACATTTAGCATCTTAGCATTTCTAGCATCTTTTAAGCACTCTTTAACATTTAGCATTCTTTTTGCACTTCTAGCACCATTTACTTTTAAAATTAATCTTTAGCACTCTTAAGTACCTTTAGCCTTTTAGCCCCTCTTAGCACTTCTAGCACCTTTAATATTTGTTTGCACTTTTAACTATTTAGCATGCTAGCACTCCTTTAGCATCTTTGACACCTTTCTTTTTTAAGCTTTCTAAGCATTTTTTTAAAAAACTTTAGCATTTTTTTAGCATCTTTAACCTTTTAGTACTCTTAACATTTTAGCACCCTCTTAAATACTTTTAAGCCTTCCTTTAAACAATTAAAATCTTATTTATTTTCTAACACTTTTTCTAAGCAGGAGCCCTTCTAGCATTTAATACCTTTAGCAACCTTTTACTTTAAGGCACCTTTTAAACATTTTGACATTCTAACATCTTAGCATTTTATTAAGCAGGTGGAGCTTTTATTTTGCATTTTAAAAAATATAATAATTACCCTAGGTTTGGCAGGACAACCGCAAGTTAGCGGGTCTTAGAGGGTGCCTAACCCCTTCCCTCTCGATTAATAAAGAACCGCACCAGAATCTCACTAAGTTTAGCAGACCATAAAATGGAGTTAATGTTTTACTTTAAACTAGTTAAACATTTAGGTGTCCTAATTCACCCAAATTAATTAGGTGGCGACTCCGCGAACCCTTAGCATTCTAGCAATCCTTTAGCATTTTAGCACCCTTTTAAACTTTAGCATCTTTTGCAATTTTAGCATCCTTTTAGCATTTTTAAAAAAACCTTTGAGCCTCTTAAACTATTTAGCATTTTATTATTTATTTTCTAACATTTGCATTTTTGAGCAGGGTTCGCTATTATTTTAGAATGTCGCGGTCGAAAAAGGGCGTGACACCCATCTTTACCAATTATACACTGTACCGAGATGGGCCATGGCCATCACGGACATACATGGAATTTAACACACTTGATCATAGCGGGCGGTCTTATCTGAGATCTCTAAAATCTTCAAAAGGGCCAGGGAAGACCGCTGTAAAGATGTCTGTCGATATCCGAAAGGGACATGTGACGTCATTGTCCTTTAGCTACCTTCTCTCGAACAAAGTCAATATCCATCTCTATGTGTTTAGTGCGCTGATGCTGAACTGGATTACCAGAAAGGTAGATGACACTTATATTATCACAATACACCAAGGTAGTTTTCTCAATAGGACAATGGAGCTCTAAAAGTAGATTTCGTAACCAACATGACTCGGAAACCACATTGGCTATCCCTCGATACTCGGCCTCTGCACTTGAATGTGAAAGCGTAGATTGACGCTTGGCAGACCATGTGTTATACCCCGTAGTTCCAGGGTATGTATGCGAGGACGTACGTACGAGAATACGACATTGAAATTGGAAAGGAAGAAAGAGGTGATTTTTCTACGGAAAAGTTTCCGGTTTTTGTGAAGGAGAAAGGTTCGTTAATGGGAATTGGATTCCCAGATTTGGTATTCGGACTTCCTGGAATTTTAGAGAATTATGGAATTTTATTTTCGGAAATGGTCACGTGGGGCCCACGGGAGAAATTTACGGTTTTGTGGGGCCCACTTT
Organism: Przewalskia tangutica; assembly: GCA_029844215.1. Classification (NCBI taxonomy): domain Eukaryota; kingdom Viridiplantae; phylum Streptophyta; class Magnoliopsida; order Solanales; family Solanaceae; genus Przewalskia; species Przewalskia tangutica. The sequence goes on along the minus strand of CM056740.1, from coordinate 71,523,831 downwards.
GTTTTCGAGATTTTGGCCATTGTGGATATTTTCGGAAGATGAAATATTTTGGACGAGTAGGAGGGCGACACGTGTCACCCCCCTAGGTGGCTTGGCGAATTTCACTTTGTGCACACCGATTAAGTCGTTTTTCCGAAACGTTTTACTAAACTCGCGTAGGATAAATTCGGCTATGTCATTTCTAATTTTTGCGGATTTTTCCGAGAGGCGAAACACTTTGGACCAACGGGAGGCGACACTTGTCACCCTCCGATTGATGGATGTGTGGCGTCCATGGCCGAATGGATGTCGATTTTGTCAAGTAGTTGGTAGGATATTTTGTGTGCAAGTTGGCTGGTACACTTGCCCTAATCTTGACCTTACACTTGCCTTGCACTTGGCATAATCTTGGCCATTGGTTGGCCATCCCTTGACCTATAAATACTCCTCAAGATGAAGAGTTCTTCATCCACAATTACTTTCAAGTCTAAAATCCTCTCCTCTCCTTAAAGCCTTTTCGTCCAAACACCCCCTTTGGAGAAGCTTAGCCGAGGCTACCCCACTGCTAGCCGAAACCTACCCCCTTCCCTTGGTAGAAATGTTGCCTTCTAGTAGTGTTATAATGCCCAATTACTAGCCCAAACCCTTAGTACTTAGTTGAAGTTGTGAAGAACTTCTAAGGGTTCTTGGAGCGCATTGGGCGTCTTGAGTAGGAGCTAAACCTTGCTCGGGAGCGACTTTTATCTAGGATATTATTGGGCTTACTGAGGTAAATAACCTTATCCTCCTTTTGTAATTAGAATATACATATTGTAGAAGTATAGGAATAAGTATAAATACTTAGAAGGATATTAAAGAATTGAATTGAGCTATTATCACGGTAGAAGGGTTTAAAGAAGAATAATAGAATTGTACTTACATAGAATTTGTTTTCACGATGAGACTTGAGTAGCTCACCGGGTAGGAAGTGCTGCCCAAATGTCCATAGAATAACGAACCCTCCGCTTAGAGCTTTATGCGATCTGATCACAGGCGTTGATAGGCGTGTTTGGATTATAGGTCGATTCTCTGCGCGACATATTCAACTTGGCGGTGGATTTCGAGAAGGTATGTGATTCTTCCTATCCTCTTGAGCATGATATTTTAAAGAATATGTATATAGTGCGGTAGGCGTCGTGTGTTAGCGAATAATAATTACGGCAATGTCTTCTGACTTAAGCTGAATAATAATTACGGCAATGTCTTGGACTTAAGCACGAATAATAATTACGACAATGTCTTGACTTAAGCCTGAATAAAAAGGATCTGAAGTAGTTCAAAAGAATTAAGAAACCTTTTTAAGAGTAACACTTGGTTTTAAAAGCTTAAGAGTTATACTAGCTTTATGGGAAGTTAGGTATAACGGCTTAAGAGTGATAAAAAGAATGATTTATTGACTTAAGAAATAAGAGACTTGACTTAAGTATTACTAATATGAATTTTGTTAAAAAGTGTGAAACCTCATTCGTGAGTAAATAGTATTTTTGGTTTTCAAAAGGAATGATGTTTCTGATCGAGAATGAATGTCGAACAAACCACGTACCGCTAATAAAGGGAAATGTTTTGACTAATAAGTATTATTAAAACCAGTAGAAACTTCCATCTGCATAGGAGCTAAGATGAGACAAAATGATATTACATTTCCTAGATCATGGCTGCTGTAATAAGATTGTTATGAACAATAATAACCTACTCACACATAAGGTATATGTTTCTCAAATTGTTCTAAAGGATTAAAACTATGAACTGAAACCTTTGAAAATGAGAAACTTGAGTAATTGAAATTAGGCAAACTTGAGCGTTGGGAAAAGAATGTTGTTACTTGATTTTACAAGAGAAGTGTTACGATTTACTTCAAAGATAATCACTCTATTTTTATACTACGGGTATTGTGTGACTTTTGTGAAAGAAAGCAGATCTTTTAAAGAGTAATACATGAAGTACTTTGGGGCTAAAAACCCGAACTTGTTAACATAATGTAGAAAGTACCTTGTGTGAATAACTTGATTGTATTGATTTGTGATAGTCTTGTAATACTTTCTTGTTGACTTGATAAGTAAACATGTTAGGATCTACGTGAGTTAGTATCTTGTGATGTTTGTGTAAAGGGGTTTTCCACTTGTTGTGCTTAGGTTGTTTAACGATAAGTTGTCATGTTGATATTATATCACTCATGATTAGGGGTTAAGCGCCTCCGTCTGAGGTAGACTCGGTAGTCTAGTGACTATGATTCGAGAATACCTTATGCAGTGCAGTATGGCCTATCTTGGAACTACGAGAGTTCCGAGTTAGTATCGCGACCGCTTGTGGTCATGCGGTCTTTGTGGCGTGCGGACGGCGAGTCGAGACGGCTGCGGGAGTAGCTACCCTCGATGCGGGGAATACCTCATGCGGGCGTTGGAGTGGCCCGTGCGGGCTACGGGAAGTTCGGGGCTGAAGCGCGCATTAGATCTGCGAGCGAGTGGCGGCTTTGATCATGTAATGATGCAGACAGATCTCGTAATCTGATTTACGACCTTGTTGTCGTGGGTTTTAGTAGTCGGCTATGCCTCGTACTTACCGTGCGGTTTTATGATGACTTTGAGGCGTGAGTCTCGACTTGACATATGCTTATTTATTGTGAGCGTAGTTTTGGTTATCATACATGTCTCCCGCTTTATATAGACTACTATGATTTCATTTACGTATTTTTAGTTTCACATACTTGGTACTGTTGTCTTGACCTCCTTGGGGCTGCGTTCATGCTGCAGTAAGGTACTCCTATTGATTCGTTCTTAGGACCACCGTTTGACGTTGGGAAAGCTCGTTTCTCGAGTCTTAGCATTTTGGTATGGTCCTCTGTCGTTATAGATATTTGCATTCGGGGTATGGCGGGGCCTGTCCGCCATTGTTGTTTTAAACTCTTAGAGTGCATGAGACATGTTGTAAGGTTGGGATGTAGCTCATTTTTGGGGTACTTATATACATATATGCGAAAAGGCAACTTTTTCCCAGCGTGTCTTATTTATCTGTTTCATATCTTGGTTGTTTATATTATTGATTTCTCGATGTATGACTACTTGGGTGCGGGTAAGGCACGATCCACGGGCCGGGCAGTCGTGACAAAGTGGTATCGAGCGATTAATCCTCGGAAAGTGTCTACAGACCGTATCTAGTAAGTCTTGATTATCGGTGTGTTGTGCACCACACCAATAATCGAGGAGGCTATAGGATATTTAGGATTGGTTTCCATTATTCTCACTCGAGATCGTGCTTTAGAGTTGTGTTATAAGTTGGACCCTAACGTATTCCTTTCCTTTACGGTGATGCCTCGCGCCAGTAACTCGGGCCCAAGGCAAAGCGGTAGGGAGGCTGCGAGTGGAGCTCGAGAGAGTTAGAAGGGCACAGCCCAATCATCACACAGGTGATGCTTCGTGCGAGGAGTTACGAGGCGTCGCGGCGAAGCAGAGTTTGTACGGCGGCGATTCTCTGCGGCCATGACATCTGGACGCCGGTTCCACGGCTTGGAAGCGAAAATATGGATTGGAAGGAGCGGCCATTACTAGCGAGGATTTGGCGGCGAGGAGTATTTTATGTACGGTATACCAGGATATTGATGATTATCTAAGAAGGGTTGTGAAGAAGTATCTCTTGATCGAGAATGAGCAGCTTGCGTTCGGGATTATGTGCGTGGTGAGAGATGTAGATCGGCAGATTAACGAGATCGTGAAGAGGCGATTGGCGGGATCATTTGGTAACTCTCGAGGCGAACCGCCTCGGCGGCGAGTTAGACATGCGCCTCCGCCCGATCTGAGTGTCCTCCGCGAGGGTTGATTTTCCTCGGTGTTCGCGGTGTGGCGGCGTCATCCGGGAAGTGCCGTCTTTTCGCGGTGCTTGTTTTTCTTGCGGCCGTCGAGCCGTATGGCGAGAATGTTCTATGAGGAAGGATGCAAGTAGGAAGACTCGGCCTACGGTCGATTGTGGATGCGATGGTTCGGAGAGGAGGTGTTAGCTGCGAGGCCACCCCACCGGTGTGGCGTTGTGGTCGATGTCATCGTAGAAGTGTCGTGCCTGCGTCGACTTGTTATGTTCGCGGCGGCGGGCCATTTGCGAGAAATTGTCCAACGAGTTGGCGGGGATGTAGGACTCGACGCCGGGATCGATGGATAGTTCATCACCTTACGCCATGCACGGGGCGGGATTGATTAGAAACGACCTAGGGAAGTCTGGCGTAGATCTGGTATATCCTTAACCCTTTAGAGATTTATATGTGTAGCGAATATCTTAAGTATTGTTTTCAGTTAGCATGGTGTTAGTGTGATTAGAATTTTTGATTAGTTAACCGGGTAAGATTGGAGGATAGAGAGAGTGGGAGCCTTAGAATATTATACGTAGAGACCTTAGAGGTGAGGCCATCTTTGGTAAAAGAATTATTTCATGTTTGACCCTTATCGAGGTGCATAGTATCCGTGAGATATTTTTGTGGGATGAATCCCTGAGTGATGTGAAATGAAAGAGGGTAGTTGAGCTTAGAAGGCCGCTAGGTTTTAACGTGATTAGTGAGATTGTTCGGATCGGGAGCTAGTGTTTCGCGGCGTTCGGGTCGGGTTGAGGCGTGTTGCGGGTCGACCACGTCTGTTTGGTGATGGGGTCGGTTGTGGTGGTCGCTTTGTGTTAGGATCACGAGGGTGTTAGGCCCGAGTTTAGTTAACCATTATGCGAGTTCGTGGATGGGTTCGACCGATGATCGGGCGATGGGGTCAACAGTCTTATCTTTTAGTCAAGCGTGTACTCGGTAGTAAGTTGCGAGATGATTATTTCAAGAAGGTTGTAAGGCTGCAGGGTGCCTACCTTCACCTTATGGTGCCGAGGAGTCCAGTTGCGGCTTGTTTCTTTGGAAGAGTTACGAGCAAGGTTAGGAACTCAGGTGAATCTCGGTCGCATTCACCTCGGGCGATGTTTGGATTTGGGAGTAGTGTAAGGACTCTTCGCCTCTTGTTGAGTATGTATTATATAGCTACCATTTCGGTATTCGGTGTCGCCGTTTGGAGCCTTTTATAAGCGCTAGTGTAAGATTGCCGATCGACTGATTCGATGTAAGCGAGGTGCAGATAATTGGTTCGTACTTGTTCAGCAGGGCGTGAATAGGGTGAAGCTTATCCAGAAGAGGTCATTGGCAGCTCAGAGTCAGTGGGAAGCAGTACCAGAAACATGATGAGTTATGAGAAAGAGTTCGAGGATACGAGAAGTGCGGCAGTAAGGGAAGAAGCGAGCATGTATTACAGGCATAGGTGTGATCATTTCGTTTGTAAAGAGTAGGTGTGAAGGGAGTATCTTTTTAGACCTCGAGTAGGAGCTTTTGTGATTGAGGTGATTCCTCGTGGACTTGGAGATAAGTATGTGCGCTTGTTGTGTTGTGTCCAGGTGTGGCATGGTTGTTTCCGTAAGTATAGCAGTAAGGACTATACTAGCGCCTGTTTGTTTTAAGACCTAGAAGGAACATTCGGGACGAATGTTTCTAAGGAGGAGAATGTTATACCGTAGTTCCGAGGTATGTATGCGAGGGCGTGCGTGCGAGAATCGACATTGAAGTGGAAAGGAAGAAAGAGGTGATTTTCCACGGAAAAGTTTAGGTTTTGTGAAGGAGAAAGGTTAGTTAATGTGAATTGGATTACCAGATTTGGTATTCGGACTTCTTGGAATTTTTGAGAATTCTGGAATTTTATTTTGGAAATGGTCACGTGGGGCCACGGGAGAAATTCTGATTTTGTAGGGCCAGCTTTGTTTTGAGATTTTGGCCATTGTGGATATTTTGGAAGATGAAATATTTTGGGCGAGTAGGAGGCGACGTGTCACCCCTGCAGGTGGCTTGGCGAATTTCACTTTGTGCACAACACCCGATTAAGTCGTTTTCGACGAAACGTTTTACTAAACTCGCGTAGGATAAATTCCGGCTATGTCATTTCTAATTTTTGCGGATTTTTCCGAGAGGCGAAACACTTTGGACCAGCGGGAGGACACTTGTCACCTCCAATTGATGGATGTGTGGCGTCCATAGGGCGAATGGATGTCGATTTTGTCAAGTAGTTGGTAGGATATTTTGTGTGCAAGTTGGCTAGGTACACTTGCCTAATCTTGACCTTACACTTGCCTTGCACTTGGCATAATCTTGGCGTTGGTTGGCATCCCCGACCTATAAATACCTCCCAAGATGAAGAGTTCTTCATCCACAATTACTTTCAAGTCTAAAAATCCTCTCCTCTCCCCAAAGCCTTTTCGTCCAAACACCCCCTTTGGAGAAGCTTAGCCAGGCTACCCACTGCCTAGCGAAACCTACCCTTCCTTGGTAGAAATGTTGCCTTCTAGTAGTGTTATAATGCCCAAATTACCCTAGCCCAAACCCCTTAGTACTTAGTTGAAGTTGTGAAGAACTTCTAGGGTTCTTGGAGCGCGTTGGAGCGTCTTGAGTAGGAGCTAAACCTTGCTCGGGAAGCGACTTTTATCTAGGATATTATTGGGCTTACCGAGGTAAATAACCTTATCCTCCTTTTGTAATTAGAATATACATACTGTAGAAGTATAGGAATAAGTATAAATACTTAGAAGGATATTAAAGAATTGAATTGAACTGTTATCACAGTAGAAGGGTTTAAAAGAAGAATAATAGAATGTATTTACATGAATTTGTTTTCACGATGAACTTGAGTAGCTCACGGGTAGGAAGTGCTGCCCAAATGTCCATAGAATAACGAACCCTCCGCTAGAGCTTTATGCAGTCTGATGAGCGTTGATAGGCGTGTTGGTATTATAGGTCGATTCTCTGCGCGACATATTCACTTGGCGGTGGATTTCGGAGAAGGTATGTGATTCTTCCTATCCTCTTGAGCATGATATTTTAAAGAATATGTATATAGTACGGTGAGCGTCGTGTGTTAAGCGAATAATAATTACAGCAATGTCTTGGACTTAAGCACGAATAATAATTACGGCAATGTCTTGGACTTAAGCTGAATAATAATTACGGCAATGTCTTGACTTAAGCTGAATAAAAAGGATCCAAGTAGTTCAAAAGAATTAAGAAACCTTTTAAGAGTAACACTTGGTTTTAAAAGCTTAAGAGTTATACTAGCTTTATGGGAAGTTAGGTATAACGGCAAGAGTGATAAAAAGAATGATTTATTGACTTAAGAAATAAGAGACTTGACTTAAGTATTACTAATATGAATTTTGTTAAAAGTGTGAAACCTCATTCGTGAGTAAATAGTATTTTTGGTTTTCAAAAGGAATGATGTTTCTGCGATCGAATGAATGTCGAACAAACCAACCGCGCTTAATAAAGGAAATGTTTTGACTAATAAGTATTATTAAAACCGTAGAAACTTCCATCTGCATAGGAGCTAAGATGAGACAAAATGATATTACATTTCCTAGATCATGGTCTTTGTAATAAGATTTTTATGAACAATAATAACCTACTCACACATAAGGTATATGTTTCTCAAATTGTTTTAAAGGATTAAAACTATGAACTACGAAACCTTTGAAAATGAGAAACTTGAGTAATTGAAATTAGGCAAACTTGAGCGTTGGGAAAAGAATGTTGTTACTTGATTTTACAAAGAGAAGTGTTACGATTTACTTCAAAAGATAATCACTCTATTTTTATACTACGGTATTGTGTGACTTTTGTGAAAGAAAGCGGATCTTTTAAAAGAGTAATACATGAAGTACTTTGGGGCTAAAAACCCGAACTTGTTAACATAATGTAGAAAGTACCTTGTGTGAATAACTTGATTGTATTGATTTGTGATAGTCTTGTAATACTTTCTTGTTGACTTGATAAGTAAACATGTTAGGATGCTACGTGAGTTAGTATCTTGTGATGTTTGTGTAAAGGGTTTTCCACTTGTTGTGCTTAGGTTGTTTAACGATAAGGTCATGTTGATATTATATCACTCATGATTCCGGGTTAATTGCTCTCCGTCTGGGGGTAGACTCGGCGGGTCTAGTGACCTATGATTCGAGAATACCTTATGCAGTGCAGATGGCCTATCGGAACTACGGGAGTTCGAGTTAGTATCGGCCGCTTGTGGTCATGCGGTCTTTGTGGCCACGTGCGGACGGCGAGTCCAGACGGCTGCCGGGAGTAGATACCCTCGATGCGGGAATACCTCATGCGGGCCATTGGGTGGCCCGTGCGAGCTACGGGAAGTTCGGGGCTAGGCGCGCGCATTAGATCTGCGCGAGTGGCGGCTTTGATCATGTGGATGCAGACAGATCTCATGATCTGATTTACGACCTTGTTGTCTGTGGGTTTTAGTAGTCGGCTATGCCTCGTACTTACCGTGCGGTTTTATGATGACTTTGAGGCGTGAGTCTCGACTTGACATGATCGCTTATTTATTGTGACGTAGTTTTGGTTATCATACATGTCTCCCGCTTTATATAGACTACTATGATTTCATTTCTGATATTTTTAGTTTCACATACTTGGTACTGTTATCGACCTCCTTCGGGCTGCGTTCATCTGCGGTAAAGGTACTCCTACGTTGATTCTCGTTCTTAGGACCACCGTTTGGCGTTGGGAAAGCTCCGTTTCTCGAGTCTTAGCATTTAGTATGGTCCTGTCGTTATAGATATTTGCATTGGGGTATGGCGGGGCCTGTCCCGCCATTGTTGTTTTAAACTCTTAGAGGTCCTGTAGACTGTTGTAAGGTTGGGATGTAGCATTCATTTGGGGTACTTATATACATATATGCGAAGGCAACTTTTCCTAAAGCGTGTCTTATTTATCTTATTTCATATCTTTGTTGTTTTATATTCCGATTTCTACGATGTATGACTACTTGGGTGCGGATAAGGCACGATCCACGAACCGGGCAGGTCGTGACACCGTGAGACCAAGCTATTACCCAAAAATATCTGATAGCGGGCGTAGGCCGATGCGGTGTCAGACAACCACCCCAATCAACATCTGTATATGAGACAAGTGTAGACGTCGACGAAGGGTACAAATGCAAACCATAATCAAGTGTTCCCTGAATGTACCTAAGGATGCGTTTGAGCGCATTCATATGTTCAACTCTGGGATCATGCATAAACAGATACACATGCTGGACTGCATGTAAAATCCGGAAAAAATAATAATAATATATAGTTGTGGTATATATATATAAGAAAACAAAGAATAAATTGCATGGGATAGAGTTAGTGTTAAAGTTGGATAAATAGATAGATGAAATGAAAATAAGAAAACAAAAAAACAAAAAAAACATGCAGATTCACGTAAGTCCCTTTCCCTTTACCCCCCTTCCCCTCTTTTCATTTCCCCTCCAACTCTTGTCATTTCACCGCCCATAGGTTATAGAAAACTCTCCACTTATACATTGTATTTACACACAAACAAAGTACATAACATAAAGGTTAGAAAATCAGAAAAAAACAAGTGAAAAGAAGAGGAAAAAATAACAAGAGGGCAAGAAGAACAAGAAGCAAAATACTAGAGAGTAAGGATAATTTTAGCAACCACACAGCAATAATCTTCACACTTACAAGGTGAGTTTTCTCACTCATAAATTCTTGGTAACATCCTTTATTTTTAGTTCAATACATGTTAGAATAAGAATTGAGTGTTGAAAAGAAATATTGAACTTTTGATTGTTTAGACGACTAGTTGCGTCATGAACTTTACGAACTGTTCTCACTGAGTTATAATTGTTAGAATTTGATGAAATTCGGAAGAGGGGTACACCTCTCTAATATGATCATATATAACCAAAAATGAGGTAAAATGGACATACGGTTTGAAAGTTATCATAGTTCAAAGTTCCTGCCTTAGATTTGGTCGAAATTCGGAAAGGCATAATTACGGACTGTTTTTATTGTGTTTTACTTATTAGAATTATATGAAAATTTACATGGTTGTAAATCTATCTGTTACGGACATATATAGATAAATATTTATTAAAACGGACTTACGAGTTGAGAGTTATTGTAGTTTGAAGTTGCTGCCTCGGATTCGTCGGAATCCAGAAGGGCAGGACGTTGAAACGTAAAACTGTACTAATCCGTGGGGAATATGAAAATTTGTGCTAAATGAAAGTTATAGATCTCTCTGTTGTGGACATTTTAAGATCTTACGGGGGTCTATCAGACTTACAGATTGAGAGTTATCGCTGTTTAAAGTTTCTGCCTCGGATCTATCGAGATCCAGGAAGGGCAGCGAATAGAAGTGTAAAACTGTACCAAATGGTACATAATATGAAAGGATGGTTCACATGGAGACGTGTATCTCTTTGTTCTCGTCGTTTTGAGATTTTATGGGGCTTGAACGGGTTTACAGATTAGGAGTTATGACTATTCTAAGATTGGGTGCTGTTTAATAAAAATTCTGCCGAAACAAATTTTATGGGATGTTTTGAGGATACATTTGTGTTAGTTACCCAAAGTAGTTTTAAATGAAATTTGGTACAGTGAAAGATACCTGTCTTACCTTAGTTCCCGCTTGAGAAACACCTTAGTTGGAGTTATGGTTAAAAAGTTATAATCGTTACAAGTATGAATGACAGGATGTTAGGAAAGAGAATATTATTTATTCGATCTTCTGAAAAATATGAAAAGTGAATACGTGTTCACATAAATATATAAATATAAACCTAATGGATCGGGTTGCACGCCGCAACAAAACGTAAAGTGAATACGTGTTCACAAATACGTAAACATAATGGATCGGGTTGCACGCCGCAACAAAACGTAAAGTGAATACGCGTTCACAAATATGTAAATATAATGGGTCGAGTTGCACGCCGCAACAAAACGTAAAGTGAATACGCGTTCACAAATACGTAAACATAATGGATCGGGTTGCACGGCGCAACAAAACGTAAAGTGAATACGTGTTCACAAATACGTAAATATAATGGGTCGGGTTGCACGCCGCAACAAAACGTAAAGTGAATACGCGTTCACAAATACGTAAATATAATGGGGCGGGTTGCGCGCAACAAAGCGTAAAGTGAATACGCGTTCACAAATACGTAAACATAATGGATCGGGTTGCACGCCGCAACAAAACGTAAAGTGAATACGTGTTCACAAATACGTAAATATAATGGACCGGGTTGCACGCCGCAACAAATATGAAAGATGAATACATGTTCACCTATATATAAATATGAAAAGTGAATACGCGTTCACAAATATATAAATGTAATAAACATGTGGAGATGCAGGGGAATGTCTTAACGTATAATACGAGATAAAATGAAGTGTTAGTTAAACTGATAATTTCCTATGAGGAGTTGTTGCATATTTAAAAATGTTGTAACCTGATATGTTTTGCAATATGCTTATTGCGTTATAATGTGATTGCACTTGGAATATTGTGGTGTTACTTTGAATTGCAGGGTAAGGTTCTCACTCAGCCCCAGATGATAGAACTGACTCTTTATTTAACATGTTTCAGGAAAGCGTGACAGAGGAAAGGCTCCACGCCAAGGCTAGCGATCGTCCCGCAACCTCTTGTCATACCAAGTCCATTGTTTCGGGCTTGATACTCGTCAGGTTCAGAATGTCAGTTCCAATGTCTCGAAAAATGCCTATGTGGAATGGTCTCCCTTCCAACTTAGAATAATATTTGTCAGTATGTCTATGTAGAAACAATATTTGCACGAGCATGAGCTCGCGTTATATTTTCAATAAAGTCATAAATAAATTTCTTTATTGTTATTTTTATTAATAGCTCCGTATTTGAATATAAGTTTAAATTTCTAAATAAAGAGAATTAAATGGTGCTCCTGGTGGAAAATAATTGTCCAGGTGTCATCACGCCCTAAGTAAAGACTCAGGAAAAGTCGGGGCGTGACACTGCATATGTGATGTCTGATCGCGTGAACGTAAGATACTGAAGGGCGCCTGCAAGACTACGATAGCGGGTCGGATCCTCATACGGAGAGCCAGCTGCACCACCCAACTTGGGTTTAGTATCAACTAGAGTAGAAGTGGACTTACAGGATGACATCTCAGCCCTCTCAATGATCTCTGCTGCATACTTCCTCTGTGTTAAAAATAATCCACCTGCATGACGAGTGACTGCAATTCCCAAAAAATAGCTCAAGGGCCCAAGTCTTTCATGGCAAACTCAGAACTGAGCATTGTCATAATAGACTTTCTCAAAGCATCAGAAGAGGCAGTCAAGATAATATCATCCACATATAACAATATATAAGTAATGGAAGAACCTCGACGATATATGAACAATGAATTATAACACCTGCTGTGTGAAAAACTCATAGTCGAAACAAAATCAGCAAACCTCTTATACCAAGCTCGTGGAGCTGCTTAAGCCCATACAATGACTTCTTCAATAGACAGACATGATTAGGATATCTAGTATCCTTGAACCCCAATGGCTGATGCATATACATTGTCTCCTGAAGATCACCATGTAGAAAAACATTCTTCACATCTAGCTGGTGAATGGGCCATGATTTTGAAAGAGTCAAGCTGAGCACAGTGTGAATGGTAGTCGGATTGACCACCGGGCTAGTGTCTCACCACAATCCACACCAACCTGCTGAGTCTTACCATCACATACAAGCCTAGCATTATGTCTTGAAAATTAACCATCAGAATTTTTCTTATGAACAAAAATCCACATAAACCGAATAATATTAACACCGGATGGACGGGATACCAACTCCCACATATTATTATCAATAAGAGCATTATATTCCTCTGTCATGACAATTTTCCAATTGGGGTCATTTAAGGCAGACACATGATTACGGGGTAAGGGGGATTTCAGAACATTAGAATTCAAATTAAAATGTCTATTTGGTTTAAAAATATCTCGTTGACTGTGAGTGACTGGACCAAGACTCTTGGCTGGATTGGGTGAATTTTGGGAATTTTCGGGAATTACTGTCGAAGGCGCCGCGACACTAGGGGTGCATAGCTACGACGCTGTCTCGCAGGAGTTTTGGCGCCGCGGCGCCTCTGTGCAGGGCCGCGGCGCTGACGGCGTTTTTTCGGGCAAATCTGAAAAATGACGTAGAACATAGGGGGAGATATCCTCATCCAAAAAATCATAAGAACTAGGCACGGGTTTTTCTACTTTAAAAAAGAGAAATTAGGATTCATCAAAGAGAACATGACGACTAATGATGATTCGTTTAGAGGACAAATCAAAGCATTTATAATCACAGTGATTTGATGGAAAATCCAAAAACACACAAGGAGTATAACGTGTCTGAAGTTTGTTGATTGTAGTGGATGGAAACAATGGATAACATAAGCATCCGAAGACCCTAAGATGAGAATATGACGAAGACTTATTATATAAGACTTTGAGAGGGGATGAATATGTCAAACCTTTAGAAGAAAGAATATTGAGTAGATCGGTAACATTTGTAGCGCATGATGCCACAATAATGGAGGAACGGAAGAATAAACCAATAAAGTGCGGATAATATTATTAATTATACAAATTTTTCGCTCAGCTTTCCCATTTTGTGAAGATGTATGAGGACAAGAAAAACGAAAATTTATCTCAGTTTGAGTACAAAACTCCCTAAATTTCCCATTGTCATACTCTTTGTCATTATCACATTGAATGTTTTTATTTTCCGTTCAAATCGTGTTCTTATGAAAGCTCTAAAGTTTATGAAAATGAAAAAAACTTGAGATTTTTTCGCAATTGGAAACGTCCATAAATATTTAGAATAGTCATCTACGAATAAAATATAATAACGATGACTCATAGAACTGAGAACCAGAGATATCCACAAATCACTATGAATAGTATCAAATGACATGGAAGTAGTAGAATTCGACGTTACAAATGGTAACTTAATAATTTTTCTCAAAGCATAGGATTGACAAAGTGGAGTACTACGCGTACCCTTACAAGAAACTTATGTCTATCTAAAGAAGATAAAATAGACGACCATGGATGACCTAGACGAGAATGCCACAAGGAATGAGCAAGAGCTGCAAATGTGGATAACATAGCTTGACGTGAAATGCTGAGACTTGGAGTGATTGGATAAAGATCACCCCTACTGTTACACCTCATGAGATGACTCTCTGTCTTGAAATCCTTCACAGAAAACTCAAACGGATCAAACTTAATAGAAGACCAATTATCAATGGTGAATTTACGGGCATAAACCAAATTCTTAATCAATTTTGGGGCATGAATGGTATGTTTCAGGACAATGGGTGGATGAGGAGGGGACAAAGTTTTATGACCATAACCCTTAATTGGAATAGAATTGTCATTACCAACAGTTATACCACGATTAGTGCTCAAATTGGAATAAGACGAGAGAGTACCTTGACTGAATGTCATGTGGGTAGTGGCGCCGGTGTCCATGTACCAATTTGGGTCCGATTGAGTCAAGTCAATCGTATGCATCACTGCTTCAATGTCAGTCTGGGTGGGCCCTATTGTGTGGTGGGCCTGATGGGGGCGAGTCTCAAGTATCTTTGGATGCTCGAGTGCTATGGTGGTATGAACCACGAGTGCGAATCGGGAAGAAGGCTGCGCGGCGATGCGTCGTGGCGTATGAAGTCTGGCCGGCCTTTGTAAAGGTGGGCAGTGGCGCTATGAGGCGCTGGGACCCACTGCCATTATCCAGGGGGTCCATGTGGGCTCCAGGACTGCTGATGTTGCTGACGGTTGCCTCCGTTGTTGCCGCCACGATTCTTGTCATTATTTTTCCGATTCTGGCCCTTCTTACCACCCCCGTTGTTGTGATTTTGAGTTATGTTGGCTGGATTGGAAGGAGTAAAATTGGAAGCAGTCATCATGACGACATGGCTGGCACCAATCGCCACTTTCTTAGTCAATCCGGCTTCCTCCAAAGTAAGCATAGAACGGGCTTGATAAAACCCTGGCAGGGGGTTACTCTGACGAATCACCGAAACAACACCGCTATAGGCCTCTGACAGGCCTGCAACCATCTGAAGAACTAGACGACTTTGAGAAACCGGAGAACCCACGTTGCTGAGTTGATCTACCAAATCCTTGAGGCGTTTGCAATAAGAAAATTGGGAAAACTCGTCATAACCATCTGGGAGAATTCCTGCTCATGGATAACAATTCGAGAATGACTGTTACCTAGGAATATGTCGCGCAATCGATCTCACGCCGCCATTGATGTGGAATTTGATTACATAATCGTCTGTAAAAGGTCCAAGGAGATAGTGTCATAAATTCACTGAAGAACCTTGACATCAAGCATGACCCATAATTCTGGATTTGCTTCTTTAGTGGGAACAATCATCGTAGAAGTAGACGTCGTATCACCCCAATTTGGAGGAGTTGGAGAAATGATATGGTGGAGGACTTTATGTGTCAAAACATGAATCTTAAATAATTCTGCCCACGTCCCATATTGAACGTTTTCTAGGTCAAGAACGATATGAAGAACGCTCTTGATATTAGAGACTGTGAGGGTAGGGTGAAAAATGTTCTTATCCGCCATAGGAAATAGAACAACAAGATTTAGAGAAGGGAATTTGTGAGAAAGGTTTTTGGAAGAGAAGATACTCGGGTTTTGTGAAAGAGGAAGAACACAAAAAATCGAGAATATAGAGCAAAATTTCGAGAAAAAGAAGAAGAAATTTTGAGGAGCGGAAGCAGGGTAAATAGAACCTAGACTATTGATACCATGAAAGAAATAATCCCTTGATTTCTTATTAATGAAAGACATATATATACAAGTTACAATAGGAGAATCATATTCCTAATTTACATCTAAATCCCTATTCTATAAGGAGACTAACTATACAATTATGATAATAATATAATACTAACTATAATACAAGACTAAATCTATTATTTATCAAATATACACTAAGACAAATCTGCCCATCTTTACCAATTATGCATTGTATCGAGATGGGCCATCGGCCATCACGGACATACATGGGCTTTAACATTTACAAAACACAAAAATTTAATCTTCACATAATCCATTGAAATCAATAAGTAGTAACCCTCGACCAGTAATCCATACCTGGAGCCCACATTAATTTTGAATTTGTGCATTAGATTACCCTTAAATTCATTGCCTCCAACTCTAACAACTTTTAAGTGACAATGAGATCTATTAATTAGTTCAAAGGGTAAGTTTAATTAAGACTCCAAGTTCATTGACTTATTTACTTGTTACTTTTAATTGTAACAATTTTTCGTGATAATGAGATCTAATAAATATGGCAAGCTCGAATCAATACCCACACAAATTTCAGATATAGTCACTAACTTATGCACTTGTTACCTTCAACTCGACAACTTTTTTTTATGGCAATGAGATCTAATGTACATGGTAACTTCTAATCAATATAATTACATTCCATAGAACCTCCACAAACCTTGCATATGTAAAATAGAGAGAAACACTTATATATAAAGAAATATCATTCCATCCTAGTGACTTATTTTATAGTTATGCTAGCCTAGGCGTATGTTATCTTGGACGGGGGAGAAATTCCTAGAATTCAAGTATGTTTAGGAGAATACGACATCTTTGCAAAGGTGTGGGGCAAATATGTTTAGTCCCAAAGGAAAATGAGGTGTATCATGTATGTAATACCTCAGGTAAATGACGATAGATATATGAGAAAACAAGTCTTAGATATTTGTGACGCGATTTAAATTGTAGAAGCTTAGATCTTATTGGAAATTTTACGAAAAATACTTAATTACGAACACTATAAAGAAGTCTTGATAGATTGAGGCGTGTCAGTAGACATTGTCCTTAAGGATATTTCACCCGGTATAGGTGTATCCCCCGGGATTCAACAAGTTATTTTAGTATAAAAGTAGAAGTCTCACAAGGATAGATAGCCCTGTTAGAATATTAGTTAGAATATTCTAGAATAGAATATTATATGTATATCTTATATTAATGTGGATCTCTTTATATATGGTAGGAAATTATTGTATAGGGAATATTCGTAGCATTATCATAAGGAAGACTTATTCTTCTTAATGATTGTAATTAGTGTATATATTGTTACCTAATGGAAGAAGAACATTTGAGAAAAATAATCTCAAAGTCTTAAATGGTATCAAGAGTTTAAGGAAAAGATCCAATTTTCTCTCCACCATTTTTTTTTCCGACCAACCCTAGCCTTGGCCGAAAATTGTCTTCCAAATTTTTAGTTTCTTTTGCTTCATCCCTCCATTGTTGAACAATCTTCTTCTCAACCAAAATATGTCTGAATCAAAATCCTCTTTTCATCCTGCTCTAGCCATTTCAAACATTAAGACACATATCCCTGTTAAACTGGAGATGGAAATCATGCACTATGCTTCTTGGGCAGAATTGTTTAAGATATGTTGTAGGTCTCACAAAGTCCTTCATCATATCATTTCACCAAAAGATGGGAAGGGAAAGGAGCCCACTGATGCAGACAAGGACTTGTGGGATACGCTTGATGTCACAGTCCTCGGTTGGATTTATGCAATAATTTCCACGGACTTGTTGCACACCATAATGGAGCCGAATTGGACAGCTATGGCGGCGTGGGACCGCTTGAGAGATATCTTTCAAGATAATCAAAACTATCGCGCTGTTACACTGGAACAAGAATTCTCCACCGTTGACATGGCGGATTCACAGTCCTCAAAGTGTTGGCAGATCAATTAAGGAATGTCGGTTCACCGGTTGCTAATAACCGGCTAGTGTTGCAATTGGTTGCTGGTCTCACAGAAGCATATAGCGGAGTGGGAACTCTCATCCGTCAGAGTAATCCTTTACCACAGTATTATCAAGCAAGATCCATGCTTGTACTTGAAGAAGCATGCTTGATGGAAAAGGCCTCAAATACGTCAAATTCCGCCTTCTTTGCCTCCCCTTCGAATGATGGTAATTGTTTTGATCCCTCTCACCAAAATAAGGGACAAAAAGGACGTAATAGTAACAAAAATAAGGGTGGAAATCGTGGAAATAACAAAGGAGGAGGACATCAGAATTCCTGTGGCGGCGGGAATGGCGGCACCACCAACTCCGGTGGTGGACAATGGCAAAAAGTGGCGAAGCTGGCGGAGGGGCGGATAGTGGCGAGCCATCGACCGTGGCTCGCAGCGATGGCGGCTCGATGGCGAACCCGATGGCGGCAGCAGAACGCCCGATTGGGCCTCATAGTGGCGATCGATCATCTCGCGTGAGAATGGGCCACATTCGACGAGCCAGCCGAAGTGTATTTTTTGAGCCCGGCCAGAGCGCCCAATCCAGGCGTGGGGCCTCAGCCGACCCAGTGGCATGGGGCCCACTCAACCATGGCCCATCCAACAAATATTGAGTCCGTCATGCACACTCTTGGACTCAATCCACCGGATTCAAATTGGTATATGGACTCCGGGGCAACATCACACATGATGTCCTCCCAAGATAATCTCACGTACTATTTTAATTTGAGTAATGATAGTGGTATAATTGTCGGAAATAGTCATTCAATTCCAATCAAAGTGAATGGTTCTACTACATTGTCACCACCTAACCCACCACTGTCCCTAAATAATGTCCTACATGCTCTGAAACTAATCAAAAACTCGGTATCTGTTAGAAAGTTTACAACTGATAATTGGGTATCTGTTAATTTTGGCCTCTTTGGATTTTCCGTGCGTGATTTTCAGACGGGAGGCTTCTCATGAGATGTGATAGCAAGGGGGAGCTCTATCCAATAAATTTTCCTAGTCATCAATCCAAGGGTTCTTCTACTTTTGCAGCTTTGGCACCATCCTTATGGCACCAACGTTTGGGACATCCGGGGGAGGCTGTTTTAGCTTCTCTTAAAAAAATCTTATCTTTTGTAATCAGACTCAGATTTTGAATAAGTGTCAGTCTTGTGCACTTGGTAAATATGTGAAATTGCCATTTATTGCTTCTAATTCTTGCACTCTTATGTCTTTCGATGTTATGCATTGTGATATTTGGACCTCTCCTATTTTGAGTTCTTCTGGTCATAGATATTATTTGCTTATCCTTGATGATTATTCTAATTATCTGTGGACATTTCCTCTAGCAAAGAAATCACAAGTGTTTTCCACATTCTTTATTTTTCGGGCATTCATCAAAACTCAATTTGAACGGGAGATTAAAAGTATTCAATGTGACAATGGGGGGGGGAATTTGATAATAATCAGTTTTGGGATTTTTTCAAAACAAATGGTTTAAATTTTCGTCTATCTTTTCCTCACATCTCTTCACAGAATGGGAAGGCAGAACGCAAAATTAGAACCATCAATAATATTGTTAGAACATCCCTTGCTCATGCATCCATACCCCCTATATTTTGGCATTATGCTCTTCAAATGACTACATATATGTTGAATATTCTTCCTCATAAACACATGTCTTACCAAGCTCCACTAAAGATGCTTTACTTACGAGAGCCTTCATATCATCACCTAAGAGTGTTTGGTTGTCTTTGCTACCAACTTTTTCCATCCACCACAATCACAAAACTACAAGCCCGGTCCACTCCATGTGTCTTCTTGGGATACCCTACTAATCATCGTGGTTACCTAAGTTATGATATTTCTTCAAAAAGAATGTTTGTAAGTCGCCACGTTATTTTTGACGAAACGGTTTTTCCCTTTGCTAAAATACATGAAACCGGGACCCATACTTATGATTTTTTGGATGATGATAAGCTCTCGTATTTAATACATTTTATTCATAGCCCGAGATCCGCAGGTACACAACCAATGGGCCCACTGGACCGCGAACAAGCAGCCCCGCCACTGGATCAAACTGTCCAGCGAAGTGGGCCTGCTAACTCACGGCCCGCTTTCTCGACAGCGAAACGATGGCGTCGGCCAGCTGAATCTATCGCGGCGATGGCGTTGATCCATCGCCGAGGCTCCGTCCGGTCACCCGCAGTCAACATGGTATTGTTAAACCAAATATCAAATACAACCTTCATACACAGGTTTCCAAATCACTTTTGCCTCGTAACCAAGTGTCGGCTCTCAAAGATCCGAATTGGAAAATAGCCATGGATGATGAATATCATGCTCTAATTAAAAATAGGACATGGGATTTAGTGCCTGGTCCATCTAATGCTAACATTATTCGGTCTATGTAGATTTTTAGCCATAAAGAAAAATCTGATGGTTCTTTTGAGCGGCATAAGACTCGTCTTGTAGGTGATGGGAAGACCCAAAATATTGGCATAGATTGTGGGAGGCGTTCGTCGATGGTCAAACCATTCACCGTCCGAGCGATTCTAAGTCATCGCTCTCAAAAGGATGGTCACTTCATCAACTGGATGTAAAAAATGTCTTTCTTTATGGTCATCTGAATGAGACAGTTTACATGCACCAACCCTTGGGGTACAAAGATCCTGCTTATCCCCATCATGTGTGCTTGCTGAAGAAATCATTATATGGCCTCAAACAAGCCCCAGGGCTTGGTATAAGCGGTTTGCAGATTTTGTGTCACACATGGGTTTTACTCATGGTAGTTACGACAATTCTCTGTTTATTTATCGTCAGGGTAATAACACTGCTTATCTTCTTTTATATGTGGATGATATTATTCTTACAGCATCTTCAGATTCCCTATGCAAGAATATCATATCTCAGCTTAGGTCCGAATTTGCTATGAAAGATCTTGGTCCACTGCACTATTTTCTAGGCATTGCTGTAAAATGACATGCAGGTGGGTTATTTCTCTCTCAAAAGAAGTATGCATCTGAGATTGTGGAACGAGCGGGTATGTCCTCATGCAAATCTTCGGCAACTCCGGTGGACACAAAGTTGAAGTTGAGTGTTGTATCTAGCAAACCCTATGCTGATCCTACATTATACCACAACTGTTTGAGCGTTGCGATGCCTCACATTCACGGTGGATATTATTATGCGATCTGACAAGTGTGTCTATTCATGCATAGTCCGATGTAAGAACATATGCATGCCCTCAAACGCATTGTGTGGTATATTCAGGGCACTCTGTAGTATGGATTACTTCTATATCCTTCGTCCATCACCAAACTTGTCACTTACACAGATGCAGACTGGGCAGGGTGTCCGGACACCAGACGCTCCACCTCCGGCTATTGCGTCTTTCTTGGTGATAATTTGATCTCATGGTCTTCTAAACGACAACCACGATTATCACGCGAGTCTTTGGCGAATCAATGCGGTTGCGATGTAGTATCGACTAAATGCTGGATTCGAATCTGTTACTTGAGCTTCGTTGCCACTATTCCAGCGGCCATGTCATGCTGTGATAACATTAGTGCAATCTATCTATCAGGGAATCCAATCCATCATCAACGCACTAAACATATTGAGTTAGATATTCATTTTGTCCGTAAAAAAGTGACTCGTGGACAAGTGCGAGTGTTACATGTTCCGACGCGACATCAGATTGCTGATATCTTCACAAAAGGACTTCCGCTGATATTATTTGAAGAATTTCGGGACAGTCTCAACATTCGCCTCCTCCCCATCATTGCGGGAGTGTTAGAATATTAGTTAGAATATTCTAGAATAGGGTCATTAATAGGATATTATCTGTATATCTTATATTAATGTAGATCTCTTCATATATGATAGGAAATTATTGGATAGGGAATATTCCTAGCATTATCCTTATGAAGACTTATTCTTCCTAATGATTGTAATTAGTGTATATATTGTTACCTAATGATATCTCGAAGTCTTACGAGTCCATCAAATTATCAAGAGAGAAGTAGAGTATTTTTTTTAATCTATGTATTATTGGTATCTTATCTTTTATCCTATAGTACAAAAGAATAGGACATCGATTTATATAAGTTAGAAATCATCTCATAGAATAGACGGAAATATTTATCAGAATATCAACGATCATAAAGAGGCTAATGAAGGTCAAAGATTAATGGCCAAAGAATTAAATGTCAATGAATAAGAAACAATCTGTTATAAATCAAAAAGCAACGTTAGAATTGTAATTAAAATGATGACTGAACAATGAAGACTCCATTATTAGCAGTGAGTAAATACAAGGACTTAGTGGAAGAATATTAAGACCTATATTGATATGATATTAGAATAAAGAATATATTTAACTTATTTTTAAGATATAATAACTAATATTTTCATTAGATCTCACACAAATAATATTACTAGTTGATTGAGCTATTACATTAATTAGCATTGCCACTAGAATAAGAGAACGTTGGCCCCCTCTAAATTCGTGGCATAGAGTAAACGTTTATTGGTTCCAATTGGTACATTCATGAAAAAATTAATCCTATTGCTCAAAAAAGAAAATTAATAAGGTCAGAATATATGTAATTAATTATAATTAAATATTAAAAGATTAAAATAACGCATGTCATGTTTTCATTGGCTCGGTGTAAGCACTAGATAAAATATATAATTAGGGTCATTTTGTCCGCGGACTAAGTTAATATGGGATTATAGTTTTGAGATTAAGAGTCTAGGAGTAATTTATCGCACTCGCGAGGTGGGATAAATAACACCTAGCTTGATGAGATAAGACGGATAATCAGGATTAAGTTTTGTATTTTGTTTGGTTAAATGTATAAATTAATATTGTTCTCTTTATCTAATTAAACTATCCCTCCTTTTTTAACACAATCAGATGCGAGGCCAAATAGTTAAAAATCAATCGACGACAAACGCGTGAAGGAGATGTGTTTTAATATAAAAAAAGTGACAATTTAATTAAATAGGTAAATAGAATATTAAATAAATAAAGATATGAAACTCGCAATTAACTAAAGAAAAAGAAAAGGAGGTTATTTTCCCTTTTAAAACAAAAAAAATCATTTTTACCAATAAAAGTTCATCTGTGTACTGATGAGAAGTAGCTCAAGTAATAACTTTAATAGAAGCACCATTTCCAATCTTTTCAACAATGGCGATCACTTCTCCATCATTCTCAGCATCATCTATCTGTTATAATACTACTGAGTACTCAACTCCATATCGTTCGCTCAATTTCTCGCCGATCCAAACTACTCGGAGTCGATTCACTTTATCTTGTCGCCTCAACAACTCATCATCATCAAACGCCCTCGACGGCGACGGCGATCTCCGTTACGAGCTTCAACACGGCGTGTCTGCTCACCAACGCCGCCGAGGTTCGCCGGTGTTCGTCACGCTACCGGTTGATGCCGTCAGCTTGCCCGCAGGTACTGTTGGAAATATAAGGCAGGCCCACATTAATCTCAATCCTATCATTAGAAAAACTCCACCCTTACATACTCCCTTTGTCTCAATTTATCTGTCGTGTTTATTAAAAATAGTTGTATCAAATTATATTGTAATTTTAGAAGTTTAATGCATAATTAGTTATTTTTGTTAAAAGTCCACATCGAAAATAAAATGGGAACATGATATGTACTTGGTCAATTCTCACCCTACAAGCTAGCTTTTGGGATTGAGTGAGGCTCAAGATCCATTCTTTACATGTATCAGATCCACGCTCATTCCAATTCTTTGTTCACCGATGTTGAACCCCAAATTATATTGTCCACGCTCCAGTTAATAAGGTATGGACGTGCAGAGAGTGTTAAGAGTTCCACATCGAAAATGGAATGAAAACATGAACTCCGACTTGGTCAATCATCACCCTACAAACTAGCTTTTGGAGTTGAGTTAGACTCAATATCAATTCTTTACAATTTTTTATCTCCATTTTACCCTTAGTAGAATTCTGTGATTAATAGAGATGTTAGTCAAATACTCCTCCTAATTAATACTCCCTCTATCTCAAATTATTTGTCGTGGTTACTAAAAACAGTTCTCTCAAATTATTTGTCATTTTAGAAGTTTAATGCATAATTAATTATTTTTTCATATATGTTGCCGATAGTAGAATTTTGTCATTAATAAAGATGACACATAAATAGAGTAAACATTTAATGGAGATAAATTATAACTTAGACATAAATAAGGATAGAAGTAGTCAAATATCCCTCATAGTTAATATTTATTAAGGGCATGTAAAATAAAAAAATGTCAAATAATTTGAGTCTGAGGGAGTAATAAGATTAGAGCGGATACACGTGCTAATGGAGATTTCTAGAGTGATACCTATTAAATAGTTTCACATATACTATGGAGTGCTAGTAGGTAGTTGAGTGTTGTCACAATTATCCTTCTATACTTGTAGTCGTGGTATTACTCTTGTAGTTTATTGTTTTTTGATTTATGTTATTATCTGTTATTTCTTGTACTTTGACTATCGTATGATTTTATGGTAGGTATGTTATTGTTCTTTTTTTTTCTCAAACTGATTTTTGTTATTATCTATTGTTTCTTTACTTTGGTTATTTCTTTTTTCCGGACTACTTTAGTTTGCTTTTCTTTGAGTCGAGAGTCAATACGAAGAAACCTGTCTACCTTTTTAAAGTAGGGGTAAGGTCTGTGGAGATCACACTTGTGGGATTATACTTGTGGTCCAACCCTTTCCCGGACCCGCGCATAGCGAGAGCTTAGTGCACAGCGCTGCCCTTTTTTTTGTTGTTGTACACACATACTATGAACTTGCCCACATTGAAATCATCAAATTCATGCACCTAAATTTTCTAATAGTCATATGGATAATAACAAACATATGAACCTAGACATTTAAGTTTATTTTCAACAGGTACTATGAAGAGGAAGAAGGCGATGGCACAATCTTTTCGTGCTTTGGCGGAGGCTGGTGTTGAGGGAGTTGTGATGGAGGTATGGTGGGGGCTAGTGGAGAAGGAATTGCCTAGGGTTTATTATTGGCAAGGGTATTTGGAGATTGTGGTGTTGGCTAAATGTTGTGGTTTGAAAGTGAGAGCTGTAATGGCATTTCATCAGTGTGGTACAGGGCCTGATGATCCCTTCTGGTTGGTACACTTTCTGAAATTCCTTCTTTTACACTTGTTTGGATGCCAAAAACAAAATGTTTGTTTCCGGCTAACATTTGTTTAGTTTTCTCAGAATACATAGACACCTTAACTTGGCTTCAACTGGCAACTAAAGACTCAAACTTTGAGAATACACATTTAAACACCTCAACTCTCCTCCACTGTCTCTTGGACACCCGACGCTGATGTGGCACACAAATTTTGGAGGTGTATGAATTATCATTTTGTAAGTTGGAGTGTTCAACTGACACCGTGGAGATGAGTTGAGGTGTCTAGATGGTCAGTTTGTAAGTTGGATCAACGGATACTAGAGGCCAAATTTAAGTGTCTATCGTTCAAACGCATTTAGTTTGTTTTTGAAAACGAACTTAACTCTCAATAAGACACATTAACTTGAAGAGTAGAATGTCTATCTATTGCTAGTATTTCACATGATTGACTACTACATGAATTTAAGTTTCGTTGCGTTTGTCATTTATTGGTTGAATCTTTTGAACAACTTTTGCCTGTAATATTGTCGAGTGCACATTTTCTATGCACCTCTTTTGGTGTTCTAGTAAGCTTGCAATTTGACTCATAATTGTGTAGTTCTTTTTGTGTTCTAGCAAGCATTAGGGCTTGCTGGAGGGTGTTAAATGAAGCTTATGGATTGGATGGTTCGGAATTTGGAAACAATACTTAGGTATTTGTTGAATTTCACCTTATATAGCTCAAACACCTTTACTTTGTTTTAGTGATGACATATTGGAATGGAGTAAGAGAAGCTGCTTGGACTGTCTTGAATTAGATTCAACTGAATGATTCTCCTTAATATCAAACTAGTTAGCAAATACACATTCAGAATGCTCGGTATTGCTTGGAATTATATTGCACTGTCTGGTTGCCTGGAATTATAAACGACTTCTGTATATTCTGCCAAGTTTCATACTGTTACGCCTTAACTTCCAAAAAGAATGGTCATACTATTATTACTTATTAAGAATAATGCTCTGCAGAATTTTAAACAAGATCATAGAGAAGTGTTTTTTGTTTTGACCAACAAAACTTGTATAGACTCTGAGGTTACCTTATTTTGTTGTTTTTGAATAGGGCATTTTCTTCATCCAATCAATTTGGAGGTTTTGTAGAAGGTTACTTGATCTTTTTGAAAAGAATGTATTCTTTATTATTTCTTGGATAATGACTCTGTCTTAATTCATTTCTTCTTTGGGTGTTTATGGAATGAAAGATACAGAAGATTGTTTCAAATAGCGAGAATGATGTAGCAAGCATAAAAAGATGATTTCTCTTTCTTGTATATTTGGTGTAAAGAGAGAATACGCTGTTGGATATATATTCAGCAAACTATATAGATGTCAATGGATGACTCAGGTAGTCATACAAACAACTCGTACATACTATTGACAGCAATGTTGTGTTTATGAAAAATTAGAATTATCTTAAAAAGGGAAAACAGAAAAGCTTAATATCGGTTACATGTATTTATTCTAAAAGTTGCAATGACTAGGTTAATTTTCGTCATCAGTGGTAGTTCTTCAGAACAAGTAGAGAAGTGAGTATGATTGTTATTTTGCTAGCAATGGTTAGCATTGTTTTCAGCTGGTTCTAGTCTGGCTATGTTTGTGGTAGCTAAGAGAATATGGAGTATTAAGTGTTTAGTTATGCAGAAGAGCATTTGTCTTCTGATAGCCTTTTTCTGCAGCTGCTGAGTCACTGGACTATCTCTATCCAACAATAGACTCTGCATACTGAATGCTCTCTCCTCTGTTTGTAAACCTTGATTGGAAATTGGAATTATAGTTGTTTAGCTTTCATGGCTTTGGGTAGTTATCTATCCTTCTTGTTTTTCATTTTTTCGATTATGGTGGTGTCTGGGTCAGCTTGCGCGTAGCTCGAGTATTACAACGGTTACCTGCTACCCACAACACAGATACCGGATAACTCTGCATGCCAAGGCTTAGGCAGAGTGGAAGAAATCACCTAGTATTTTTTTTCCTCCGCTAGGATTTGAACATGAGACCTCATGGTTCTCCCCCCACTTCATTCCCCACTAGGCTACACCCTTGGGTGTTGTGCTCTCCTGATCTTGCTATGCCTCTCCCTCTGCAGTTCCATTGGAAATGAATGCTACTAGTTAATAATTTACAATCTGAATTTTTCCTTTTTGCTGCTGCTAGGATTCCTCTTCCTCGGTGGGTCTGTGAAGAAATGAATAAAGATCCAGATTTAGCATATTCAGACAGGTTTGGGAGACGGAATATGGAATATATCTCCCTAGGGTGTGATGTTCTTCCCATTCTGCACGGGCGATCTCCAATCCAAGCATATACTGAATTTATGAGGAGCTTCCGCGACACCTTTATACCATTTCTTGGTGGCGTCATAACTGTATGATGCTCGCTTAATGCTTCACCTACTAATTTTTAATGGTATTATACCTATGCAATTTAAATTTATGTTGCAGGGGATCCAAGTTGGAATGGGCCCTGCTGGTGAGTTGAGATATCCTTCATGCCCTATACAGAAGCTGGCTTGGGCTTGGCGCTTACGTGAACTTGGCGAATTCCAATGCTATGATAAGGTGTGAAAAAATGATGTTATGTATCTCAATTGATTTTTCATCTCATCCATATCCAACCAAATTTGTGATAGTCTTCTTTTAAACTGGCAGTATATGCTTGCATCTTTAAATGCTTGTGCTGGGGAGATAGGAATGCGTGAGTGGGCCAATGGCGGACCTATTGGTGCGAGTAATTTAATGCAAGATCCTGAAAGCACAGAGTTTTTCAAAAGTGACGGTTCTTGGAATACACCATATGGAGAGTTCTTCCTTGCATGGTACTCAGAGATGTTGCTGCTTCATGGTGAGAGGATTTGTAGGGAAGCAGAGACCATATTCCGTGGGCTTGAAGTTAATTTGTCAGGGAAAGTGGCTGGGATTCACTGGCATTATGGTACACAATCTCACCCGTCAGAGCTAACAGCTGGCTACTATAATACATCAATTCGAGATGGGGTGCTGCCAATTGCTCGCGTGTTTGGTAGGTATGGGTTTACCATGTGTTGTGCATGTTTTGAAATGCAAGATGCAGAAGAGCAGCAGATGAATCCTGTCAGTAGTCCCGAAGGTTTTGTAAAACAACTTTTACTTGCCACTAGGATATGTGACATTCCCCTGCAAGGTGAAAACTCTGCAAGTAGCTTAGATGACGAATCATTTCAACAGGTGTTAAGGATGTCTAAGTTCTACTCGGATGGTCCAGGAACACCAACCTTTTCATTCAATTTTGTCAGGATGGACAAGAACTTGTTTGAATATCGGAATTGGGTTAGCTTTACTCGTTTTGTGAGACAAATGTCAGATGTCAAAAGTTTTAGAGCCAAGCTAGGTTTCGGGGAAGGTGATATGCCACTTTCGTCTTTATCAGCATCCGCCACTGCTGGAGCAGTTCTTGCATACTAGGAGGAAACTTTAACCTGCAAGCGCTGCTAATGCTAATTGCGAATTCTCACCCTCGACAAGTCAAGGGTGTGTATAGCATCTTCTGATCTATTATTGTGTATTGCGTAGCAAAAGCTGTCTTTTTTGCGTAAATTTTTTGTCCTTGAACTGTAATGCTTCACTATCAGGTTGAAAATGAGTATTTCCTTGTATCATACTGGTTCCTTCCTATTATTTTGAGAATGGATGACGGGCCTCTCTATTTCAGCTCTGAGGTGAAACTGTTAGGCAAGATAATTCAGATCAGTGATGACAATTAAAAAGATCTTGACGAGGTTTCTTATTGGTGAATTTGAGCTGCATATTTGGTCAAAATTTAACCCAACTTGGGCTTGTCACTAGTATTTTTCTGATCCTTGCCAACATAGGAATGTACTGATCATGGTTAGTAGTTGTTATAGATGTCATCGAATTGTTTTTTTTTTCTTTTTTCAAAAGTTACTTTATTGGATTGTTTCCATAACTTGAATAAACATCTAAATAATTAACTCCAAAGTTTAATTTAATAATTAATTAAGAAGCAGAGAAGCTAGTCCTACAGAAAATAGGAACACCCATTGTCTCCTGTTTTGAGTTTCCAAATCCTTGTCAATATAGGAATATACTTTCTTTATAAATTAATGCCCTCCAAACTCAACACCATAAACGAAAGTCTATATTTTTTCTGCCGTAGAAGCAGTCCTCTTCTTTCAAAGCTATGGCGAATTGGGCGGAACTGCCCAACAATCTGATTGCTCAGATTGCAAAGCGTGTAAAATTGATGGAAGATTTCATTGTTTTTCGTGCTGTTTGCTCCTCGGGGTGAACTTCTGCTACGAAGGATAATTTCGATGTGCTTTCACCCCAACTTCCGTTGTTAATGTTGGGTGACACGTATGATGGTTATCGACAAGTATACTCTCTTTCCAAGCAGAAAGTTTCACGCATATTTCTCTCGGAAGCTAGAAGGCAAAGGTGCTTTCCAATAGAGGGATGGCTCTGCACCATGGCACATACTACTAGCTGTTTCGGAGATATGAACTTGTTGCGTCCTTTCTCCCGTACCCAAAAGGGATTTAAGGGATTTACACAGTTACGATGGAAGGTTCTTGTTAAAGTATATCGGCCATATTGGCCCAGCCGAGAATGGCCCATTAGAGTGGGTCCATTTTCTTTGTATATTTGGTAAATATTAGATTTAGATTTGTACCTTAATTAGTAGTGTAATATTACAATAATTGTAAAGTTAGTATTCTTATAGAATAGAGATTCCTAGGTAGAATAAGAGGACAATCTTCCTTGTAATTTATATATATATATATATTTCATTAATGAGAATAATCAAGGGATTATTTCTTACATTCTTTCATAGTATCAAGAGTCTAGGTTCTCTTTACCTCGCTTCCGCTCCTCAAAATTTCTTCTCTTTTTCGGTTTTGTGGATCCTCAAATTCTCGATTTTTGTGTTATTCCTTTTTAACAAAACCGAGTATTCTCTTCCAAAATCCTCTCTCCCAAATTCCCTTCTCTGAATCTTGTTGTTCTATTCCCTATGGCTGATAAGAACAATTTTCATGCTGCTCTCTCAGTTTCTAACATCAAGAGCGCCATCCCTATTGTTCTTGATCTTGAAAACGCCCAATAACAGTCATTCTCGGATTGTTATCCTTGAACAGGAATTTTCACAGGTGGTCATGGTAAATTTTCAAAATGTTTCTTCTTATTGCAAACGCCTCAAGGACTTGGCAGACCAACTCAGCAACGTGGGTTCTCATATCTCTAATAGTCGTCTAGTTCTTCAGATGGTTGCAGGCCTGTCAGAGGCCTATAGCGGTGTTGCTTATTCGCCGAGTAACCCCGCGAAATTTTATCAAGCCCGTTCTATGCTTACTTTGGAAGAAGCCGGATTAGCTAAGAAAGTGACGATTGGGGCCAGTCCTATCGGTATGATGACTGCTTCCAATTTTTCCTCTTTCAATCCAGCCAACGTAACCCAAAATCACAACAACGGGGGTGGTAAGAAAGGCCAAAATCGGAAGAATAATGGCAAGAATCGTGGCGGCAAAAACGGGCAACTGCGGCGGCGGCAATCCACGAACCCACGAGGGCCTGCAGTCGATGGCGATGGGTCCCAGCCGCATAATCGTGCGGCTCGCCACCTTACGGCCGCGACGCCTTAATATCGGCTTCACGCACCGCGGTCGGCTTCTCCCGATCCGAACTCGCGATGCAGAACGTATGGCGATCCAAGAAGATAGATACTTGGGCCTCACCCCATCGCCCACCGCGCGATGTGGCACGCTCGACCGACATTGAAGCGATCACGCACACGGCAGCGGACTTCAGCGGACCACTAGTACCATGAACCGTCGCGAGTACTCTCTCGTCTTATTCCAATTTGAGCACTAATCGTGGTATAACTGTTGGTAATGACAATTCTATTCCAACTAAGGGTTATGGTCATAAAATTTTGTCCCCTCCTCATCCACCACTCTTGTCCTGAAAAATACCCTTCATGCCCCAAAATTAATTAAAATTTTGGTATCTGTCCGTAAATTTTGGATTTTCTGTGAAGGATTTCAAAACGGGGAGTCATCTCATGAGGTGTAACAGTGGGGGGACCTCTATCCAATCACACCAAGTCTCAGCATCTCGCGTCAAGCTATGTCATCCACCTTTGCATCTCTTGCTCCTTCCTTGTGGCGTGCTCTTCTAGGTCATCCGGGGTCGTCTATTTTATCTTCTTTAGATAGACATAAGTATATTTCTTGTAAGGGTACGCGTAGTACTCCACTTTGTCAATCCTGTGCTTTGGGAAAGATTATTAAATTACTATTTGTAGCTTCAAATTCTAATACTTCTATGTCATTTGAAATTATTCATAGCGATTTATGGACATCTTCGGTTCTCAGTTCTATGGGCCATCGTTATTATGTTCTATTCTTAGATGACTATACAAAATATTTATTGACGTTTCCAATTGCGAAAAAATCTCAAGTTTTTTCCATCTTCATAAAATTTAGAGCCTTCATAAGAACGCAATTCGAACGGAAAATCATTCAATGCGATAATGGCAAAAAGTATGATAATGGGGAATTTAGGGAGTTTTGTGCTACAAATGGGATAAATTTTCGTTTTTCTTGTCCTCATACGTCTTCACAAAATGGGAAAGCTGAGCGAAAAATTCGTACCATTAATAATATTGTCCGCACTTTATTAGTTCATTCTTCCGTTCCTCCATTATTTTGGCATCATGCACTACAAATGGCTACTGATCTCCTAAATATTCTTCCCTATAAAGGTTTGACATATTCATCTCCTCTCAAAGTGTTATACAATAAGACTCCGTCCTACACTCATCTTAGGGTCTTCGGATGCTTATGTTATCCACTGTTTCCATCCACTACAAATCTACAATCAACAAACTTCAGGCACGTTCTACTCCTTGTGTATTCTTGGGTTTTCCGTCAAATCACCGTGGTTATAAATGTTTTGATTTGTCCTCTAAACGAATCATCATTAGTCGTCATGTTCTCTTTGATGAAACTCAATTTCCCTTTTCTAAAGTAGAAAAACCTGTACCTACTTCTTATGATTTTTTGGATGATGCTATCTCCCCCTATATTCTCCATCATTTTTCAGGTTTGCCAGAAAATACGTTAAACCCGTCCTCAGCGTCGCTGCGCCAAAATTCTTGCGGCGGCGCGTGACCCTGCAGCGCCACGGCGCCAAATGTCGAAGCCTGCGATGATTACGGCGCTGGCTGATTCAGCGTCGCGGCGCCGTCGACGGAAATTTTCGACGTTTCACAAACTTTCCAAAATTCACTCAATTCAGCCCAGAGTCTTGGTTCAGTCACTCGTAGTCAACGGGGTATTTTTAAGCCAAAAACACATTTCAATTTGAATTCTAATGTTCTTAAATTCCCCTTACCCTGTAATCTTGTGTCTGCCTTAAATGACTCTAATTGGAAAATTGCCATGACCGAGGAATATAATGCTCTTATTGATAATAAAACGTGGGAGTTGGTACCCCGTTCATCCGGTGTTAATATTGTTCGGTCTATGTGATTTTTGTTCATAAGAAAAATTCTGATGGTTCATTTGCAAGGCATAAGGCTAGACTTGTATGTGATGGTAAGACTCAGCAGGTTGGTGTGGATTGTGGTGAGACATTTAGCCGATGGTGAGCGGCTACCATTAAATCTTGTGCTCGACAGCTCTTTCGAAATCATGGCCAATTCATCAGCTAGATGTGAAGAATGCTTTCCTACATGGTGATCTTCAGGAGACAGTGTGTATGCATCAACCTTTGGGATTTAGGGATACCAGATATCCTAATCATGTTTGTCTATTGAAGTAGTCCTTGTATGGGCTTAAGCAGTCTCCACGAGCTTGGTATAAGAGGTTTGCTGAATTTGTTTCGACTATGGGTTTTTCTCACAGCATGTCTGATAATTCATTATTCGTATATCGTCGAGGATCTTCCATGGCTTATATTCTGTTATATGTTGATGATATTATCTTGACTGCCTCTTCTGAGACTTTGCGTAAGTCTATTATGACAATGCTCAGTTCTGAGTTTGCCATGAAGGACTTAGGCCGTTTAAGTTACTTTTTGGGGATTGTTGTAACTCGTCATGCAAGTGGATTGTTCATTTGATCTTATCACAGAGAAAGTATGCAGCAGAGATCATTGAGAGGGCTGAGATGTTGTAACACCCCATTTTAACCATGGTCGAAACGGGAATACTACGTATGGTTGATTCCTAGATGTATTTAAGGAGTCGCCACCTAATTATTATAGTGAATTAGGACACTTGATTTATTGCAATAAAAATACTGCAATTAATCTCCATTTAATGATCTGCGAAATTAATGAGATTCTGGATCAGGGTTCTTTATTATCCTAAAGGGAAGGGGTTAGACATCATCTAAGATCCACTAACTTGCGGTTATCCGTTCAAACCTAGGTTAATTATATGTTGACTTTTATTCTACATATTCTAAGCATTTTTTACATAATTTACAATTAAAATAAAATGCAATATAAAATAGTAAAACTAAAATTTAAATGAGACATAAGATAAAAACTCCGAGACATCTTTAGCCCTTTTTAGGCTTTCTGCACAAAATGATTTCCGGGTACCTGCATAAACACTTAGTAAAAGTGTTAATAATAAAATAAACAATTTTAAAGTAATAGCAATAATTAATAAATAAAGTAAAAAAAAAACATCTTTTGTACATGGGAAGACCTTGAAAATCAGACGGAGATTCCTTCATCGGCCAATATTGTTAAAAGCAATAAAATAAATAAAACCTTCATATCCGCGCCAAAACAGTAATAGTTTTAAACACGGAGGGCTCAGATATAAAAAATGTAAAGTGGGACAGCCTAAACAAGTGCGGTGAGAATTCGCCATGCCGGTAGCGTTGGTTATCGGTGTAAGTGGAAGAAATCATCGCGCGTAAAGCTTCATTTATTTTATTTTCCGTCTTTGCAACTGTGGAGGCCTCAAAAATCGACGGATAACTTTTTCATTGGCCAAAGTGTAGTATCTGTTTCAAAATCAGTAAAAATACCAAGTATAGTATCTTGTTCAAATCAGTAAACCAACAAAAAATGTCCAAAATGAAAATTTGATCAAGTAAACCCTCCAAACAGAACAAGATTATACATATAGGAACAAAGCATAAATAAAACCCTATTGGTGTTCAAGGTTTTGAAACAGTAACCAAAATTCGCAATTTCCGTTCTTGGAGACGAAATTACTTTTAGATTCTCCACAAAGCTCTGCTCTAGCGATAATTAAATAATTCAGTACATCCACGAAGTCAAAATCCTTTTAACTGTGCCATTAAAAAACATCTATAGTAGAAACTCACAAATTCTAAGCGTTATCCAAAAGGGTGAAGAGAGCTTAAAGGAAACAGGTTTCATTCCCAGTCTGTGGAGCCAGCAGCAACAAATCCAAAACAAAGCAAAACAATAGGTCGTCGGAGTCTAAAACTCCGGCGAGATTCAAAGTAAAAATCAGCCCAAACAAACAATAATGTAATAGCAACGAAAGAGAAATAAATAGTGATTTCAACAACACAAAAGGCAGCGGGCGGCGTCACTTCCACGACGAGGTAGCCGGAGCAACGCCACCGCAGTGGTGAGGTTCGACAGTGTGCGTTGGTTTGGACGGGACAGTAGGTATTGCGGTGGTGGTCGACTGAAGAGGAGAGGGGTTGAAATAGGGTGTGGGCTGTGCGCGAGTGTGGGTGTGTCGTGCAGGCGGTGGCGAGTTTGGCGGGGGTATCTTTGGTGTGAAGAGGCGATGGGTTATGCTAGGGGTTCGTGGCGGTTTCACGGCGGCGATGGGCGACGAGGTGTGGTGTGAGAGAGTGTGTGACTGGGCTAAGGGTCTGTGTGTGGTGGTCGACGGGAGAGGTGAGAGGGGGAGAGGGGTCGACGGGAGAGTGCAGGGAGTGGGAGTGAAGAAGATGAAGGGATGAGAGAGAGACGAAGGCTGAGGGGGGGGGGTCAGGCGGCGGCTGAGGTTAAGGTGGTGGGCTGGGTGATAAAGTAGGGTAGAGAGTGAGGGGTCAGACGGATGGGTAGGAAAAATGAGATGTGTGAGAGGGTGAGAGTAGTGCGGCTAGGTCAGTAATAGGGGGCTGACTTTTGTGTTAAGGTAGGGTAGGTTTTATAGGGTGAGATTAGGTTTAGGGTTTAGGGGTATTGGGCCTTGGGTATTGGGTATTGGGTATTGGTTATTGGGTATTGGGTTTGGGTATTGGATGAAAGTGTATTGGGCTTCATTTTTGGTTTCGATTTACGTGGATTGG
Organism: Przewalskia tangutica; assembly: GCA_029844215.1. Classification (NCBI taxonomy): domain Eukaryota; kingdom Viridiplantae; phylum Streptophyta; class Magnoliopsida; order Solanales; family Solanaceae; genus Przewalskia; species Przewalskia tangutica. The sequence goes on along the minus strand of CM056740.1, from coordinate 71,488,641 downwards.
GTGATTGATTATGCTCTGGGTGGGTTTGGTTTGACAAAAATGCAAAATGGATTAATTATTTAAAAGGAAAATTATTTAAAGATACAAATTATTAAAATGTCAATATACGATGCAATAATAATAAAATACAATATTTAGCAAATATTTAATGTCGATTAAAAGTAAAGGCAGGGTGTCGATTAATTATTCAAAGAGATGCTAAAAATGTTTAATACCTAATTAAAGGTAAAACAAAACATGATGTCAATTTACAGAATAAACAACATAGAATGTTATGTAAAAATATACAAAATGTCAAAAATGATGACAAAGCGGTGTCCTAAAATGCTTAAAATTGCAAGAAATGCCTAAAAGATGGGTCAAAATTGGGTGTCAGCGATTTGTCCTCTTTGTGGAGAGCGATGAAATAGTTTTGGACAAAGGCGTTGACTTATGGCCAATTTTGTCCCGTCATCGAAATAGAACAAGATTAAGCAAATAATGGGCAAGCGAAACCTTTGAGTCGTTGTGATGCGAGTAAAAGACAAAGCTATTTAAAATTTGTCGATGTCGAATTATGAGACCTTTGGGTTCTTGCAACGCTAGAAAATAAAATAGCGACGCAAAACTCAAAATTTGTCGATGTCAGTATGATTGTGATGGGTTGCAGTAATTAGTCTTTGAAAAAGACATGGTGTTTGTAGGTGTTGATGAAGTGATGTGATGATCGCCGTCTTGTATAGGCGAGATCACGGATGTTAAATCGTTGTATGGGCGAAATCACGGATGTTAAATCGTTGTATGGGCGAAATCACGGATGTTAAATCGTTGTATGGGCCGAGATGCAAATGTTCGTCGTTGTATGGGCGAAATGCAGATGTTAAATCGTTGTATGGGCGAGATGCAAATGTTAAATCGTTGTATGGGCGAAATGCAGATGTTAAATGCGTTGTATGGGCGAGATACGGATGTGCGTCGTTGTATGGGCGAAATGCGAGATGTTAAATCGTTGTATGGGCGAAATGCGAGATGTTAAATCGTTATATAAACGAGATCAGATGTTAAATCGTTGTATGGGCGAAATGCGAGATGTTAAATCGTTGTATGGGCGAAATCGAGATGTTAAATCGTTGTATGGGCGAGATACGAGATGTTAAATCGTTGTATGGGCCGAAATGTAGATGTTAAATCGTTGTATGGGCGAAATGCAGATGTTAAATGCGTTGTATAAGCGAGATGCGAGATGTTCGTCGTTGTATAGGCGAGATCGAGATGTTAAATCGTTGTATGGGCGAAATCAGATGTTAAATCGTTGTATAGGCGAGATGCGAATGTTAAATCGTTGTATGGGCGAATCAGATGTTAAATGCGTTGTATGGGCGAAATGCAGATGTTAAATCGTTGTATAAACGAATGCAGATGTTCGTCATTGTATGGGCGAAATGAGATGTTCTTCGTTGTATAGGCGAGATCACGGATGTTAAATCGTTGTATGGGCGAGATGCAAATGTTAAATCGTTGTATAAACGAAACATGAATGAAGCCGTTGCTTAGGCTTCTGATGAAATGGTGTCATTTTATGGGCGTACTGCCTTGTGACTCACAGGTTGAGATAACGTCATTGCGCGGCGTTTGTTGTGATCACTCGATCTGTGCGGACTTCTTTGAATCTGCTGCGATTCTTGATTGCTTTAGGAATCCTTATTATGATCTCTTCATGGTGCATTTCCCAAAATTGTCGATTTTCATTATGCGGGCGCATGGGCAAGACTTAACTCTGGCGGAAATTGCTCGTATCTCTTTTGAATAATCAAGCGCATTCGCCGCATGCGAGCGATGAAGATTTCTAATGGTGTGGCCAAGGCCGACTTAGGCGCTACGTATCCTTATGAGGAATCAGTCGAGGCGTAGTTCGTGATGCAAAGAATAAAGATTTTTATTTTTATTTTTATTTTAACAATGTGGACGAAGCGATGTGGCGCTACGTATCCATTGAGGAATCAGTCGAGCGTATTTCGTGATGCAAAAATAGTATACAATTTTAAAAAATGAGGCCAAAGCCAATGTGGCGCTCGTATCCATTGAGGAATCAGTCGAGCGTAATTCATTATGCAAAAATAAAGATTTTATATGCATTTTTGAAAAATGGAAAAAGATCACGTTCGACTTGATTGATACCAGCAATTAGTATTGTGCTTAGGAATTCCGTTATTCACTTCGATCTAAAATGACTTAGGTAATTCCTATAGTTTCAAATGGTACATCGGACACCGAAGTATCGACAACTGCTTGCAACCAAGGTTTGAACTACACGTAATCTCGTGTTTCAAATGCCTCATTTGAAAGAAAGTCCATTTCGCGTATTCGGTATTTTGAATTTTTGGGGCGTTTAGAAATGCGCTCGCACTCGAAAGGATGTTCAATAAATGCGATTGTGATACCATAGGCTTGGCCGTCATGTAAGTATCCACTAATGTGAGAACTCTCGTAAGATCATGTAGGGCTTGTCGTGGGCATAATGTAGGCTTGGGAAAGGGATGGATATCATTTGGGTAAAAGTGACTAATCCCTCCTCGAGCGTTGGACTACGTTCGTGCTTGATATTTGTGTGCTTTAATGCTGACCTGCTTTCTTTTTGTCCCAGTTTTTCTGTACTGACTTCCTTTGAATCTTTCGTTTGGGGCCCGCTTTTTCCAAAGCTATTCTCGCATTCTTTTTTGTTTATAATGCCGGGGCTTTTGATTTCTTCTTTTGTGAAGTCGTCATTTGTGTTTTCTTTTCCCTTTTGGGACTTTGACAACTTTTGTCTTTGCAAACTTCGACGCAGAATTTCGTCAGCCACTTGCACATTTTCAAAGCGCTCAAGGAGGTCGGGCGAGAGGATAGTAAATGCGCTCGGAAAGGTTATAGGTGTAATATGCGGTTGTCAAAAGAATAGGCTTTAGGCTCAAAAGGGGTGTACTACGGATAATGTTATTTGGTAGACTGAAAAAGCTCAAACGGATCAAAGAAAGCCTACGATCATTTCCTACACCGAGTGTTACTCAGGATTTCGCCTCAACAAACATTCGGGCCAAGTTTTAGATCACAATGCAATGCAATTGAACTTATTCTAAAACTCACCACACAATGCACATGAAACAATGAGGTTTGTATCGTTCTTATCTTAGAAGCATGCAGGACAATGTCATTTACGGGTGAATAAGAGGTACCAAAAGAATCTATGGTTTACCACGAAGTCAACCCATACTGATTTATTACTCGGTCCTTCCATGCACACTCCTAACTGTGTTGGTATCAACCAAATCAAACAATGACACTTAAAAGAGCCCCTTTTTTTTTTTGCTTTTTGAATAAAATGTTTTGTATATATTTTTTTTTTTGGATAAATGGTACCGAACCCGAGTAGGGCTGCCTACGTATCTCATCTTTGATGAGAATCAAGTGTGCGTAGTTCGTTCAGATATGTTATAAAACGTATGATTTAAAAAAATTTATTCATGAAAGAAATGCAAAAATAAAGTTGTACAAAACAAATGATTGTTCACTATAAGACTAATGCAAAGTAAAAGAATGTAATGAAAAAAATGAATGACTGTGATAGAATGAATGAAATGCATGAATGAATGTATGTGCTAGAATGATTGAAATGCAATAATGAAATGCAATGAATGGGTGAACCAAATATGTCTCCCTTTTTTTTTTTTTGTTTTTTTTTTTACGTGGTGGTGTCGAACCCTAGACGAGTTGCCTACGTATCACACCGTACGGTGAGAATCAGACACGCGTAGTTCGGAATGATTATGTTGTAAAAAGAATTATGTAATCAGTACTAGACATATCAATTAGACTTGCAAATATGTATAAAAATGCAAAATATAAGATCCAGAGCTATGCTTGTTAAATCTGGTATAAGCTGACATTTTTCCGTCAACATAACTCAACTCATTCTTGGGATGATTTTTTTTTGTTGTTGTTGTTGTCCGCCCTCGACTATTTGCGAGGACGGTCTTCCTGCAAAAATATGACAAATGAGTGAGAGTAGGCAAGCCACAAAAATAGTAAAATGTAAGAGCATGACGACATAGTCAAAGACTCCCCTGATTGGTTCGACCGGACTGGTGGTTGATGCTTCACAAAGTCCAAATCGTGATGTTCAAGAGCGATTTACGCAGTAGAAGTCCTGATTGCAATGTGACAACAAAAGTGCAAAAATGCAAATGCTTGTGGCCGGAATTATGAGCATGACATGTACAGAGGTCAAAAAGGTAATTATTGCATTAAATAATATGTACAGAATTGCTAGCGACAACAATAGTAAACAAAAACATGCAAATAAAGTGCGCGCCTAATATGCATGGGACCTCTCTTATGCCAGAGGTAGGCCTAAACGCCAAATATGCGAGATTATGATAAATAGGTCCAAGTCGTTAAACTGCAATGTTTTGTTGGAAATGGCGACCAAATGACGGTGCACTTTTTCCAATTTCAGTGTGTCATGACCAGGCTTGGATCCGTCTATCATCATCACGCTACACATAGTATGCTAATGGGTCGTTGGGTTGTGAAACCCGTCGACGAGTTTGATGGATTTCTAATTGTGACGTTAATACCAAGGATTAACCCACCTAAGGTTTATGCATGCACGACTTAATATAAAAAGGTGGTATAGCTCTATTCTAAGTTTCTAAGATTTGACTTACTAGACGCAAGGTTCCCAAGCGGACTACTCGAGTGAGAAGGCTACGCGACCACCGGTTGGACCGGATTCTCCGTGCAAAACGCTAACTATCTTAAAGTTGGGTGTTTGAAAGAAATTTGCAGGTGCGCAAAGCACACCCGCGTGTTGTGTGTGATAGTGTGAATTTTCCAGAGTGGAAGAAATATGAGCGGAATGCCAGTTAAGGAAAACAGTAAAACAAATAACAATTAAAACAGTTAAACATACAAAGTTAAGCAAGCAATTTTAAGGCATTTAAAACAAATAAAAGCAAATAAAGCTAAGCAATAATAAACCTAGGTTTGTTATGGTCAAGAACCTGAATCCCCAGCGGAGTCGCCATCTGTAACACCCCATTTTAACCATGGTCGAAACGGGAGTACTACGTATGGTTGATTCCTAGATGTATTTAAGGAGTCGCCACCTAATTATTACAGTGAATTAGGACACTTGATTTATTGCAATAAAAATACTGCAATTAATCTCCATTTAATGATCTGCGAAATTAATGAGATTCTGGATCAGGGTTCTTTATTATCCTAAAGGGAAGGGGTTAGGCATCCTCTAAGATCCACTAACTTGCGGTTATCCGTTCAAACCTAGGTTAATTATATGTTGACTTTTATTCTACCTATTCTAAGCATTTTTTACATAATTTACAATTAAAATAAAATGCAATATAAAATAGTAAAACTAAAATTTAAATGAGACATAAGATAAAAACTCCGAGACATCTTTAGCCATTTTTAGGCTTTCTGCACAAAATGATTTCCGGGTACCTGCATAAACACTTAGTAAAAGTGTTAATAATAAAATAAACAATTTTAAAGTAATAACAATAATTAATAAATAAAGTCAAAAAAAGAAACGTCTTTTGTACATGGGAAGACCTTGAAAATCAGACGGAGATTCCTTCATCGGCCAATATTGTTAAAAGCAATAAAATAAATAAAACCTTCATATCCGCGCCAAAACAGTAATAGTTTTAAACACGGAGGGCTCAGATATAAAAAATGTAAAGTGGGACAGCCTAAACAAGTGCGGCTGCGAGAATTCGCCATGCCAGCGCATGTTGGTTATCCGGTGTAAGTGGAAGAAATCATCCTTGCCCAGAAAGCTTCATTTATTTTATTTTCCGTCTTTGCAACTGTGGAGGCCTCAAAAATCGACGGATAACTTTTTCATTGGCCAAAGTGTAGTATCTGTTTCAAAATCAGTAAAAATACCAAGTATAGTATCTTGTTCAAATCAGTAAACCAACAAAAAATGTCCAAAATGAAAATTTGATCAAGTAAACCCTCCAAACAGAACAAGATTATACATATAGGAACAAAGCATAAATAAAACCCTATTGGTGTTCAAGGTTTTGAAACAGTAACCAAAATTCGCAATTTCCGTTCTTGGAGACGAAATTACTTTTAGATTCTCCACAAAGCTCTGCTCTAGCGATAATTAAATAATTCAGTACATCCACGAAGTCAAAATCCTTTTAACTGTGCCATTAAAAAACATCTATAGTAGAAACTCACAAATTCTAAGCGTTATCCAAAAGGGTGAAGAGAGCTTAAAGGAAACAGGTTTCATTCCCAGTCTGTGGAGCCAGCAGCAACAAATCCAAAACAAAGCAAAACAATAGGTCGTCGGAGTCTAAAACTCCGGCGAGATTCAAAGTAAAAATCAGCCCAAACAAACAATAATGTAATAGCAACGAAAGAGAAATAAATAGTGATTTCAACAACACAAAAGGCAGCGGGCGGCGTCACTTCCACGACGAGGTAGCCGGAGCAACGCCACCGCAGTGGTGAGGTTCGACAGTGTGCGTTGGTTTGGACGGGACAGTAGGTATTGCGGTGGTGGTCGACTGAAGAGGAGAGGGGTTGAAATAGGGTGTGGGCTGTGCGCAGGTGTGGGTGTGTCGTCTGGGCAGTGGGCGAGTTTGACGGGGGGTATGCTGGTGTGAAGAGGCTGATGGGTTATGCTAGGGGGGGTTCGCCGGCGGTTTCACCGGCGACGGGAACAGTGGGCGACGGGGTGTGGTGTGAGAGAATGTGTGACTGGGCTAAGGGTCTGTGTGTGGTGGTCGACGGGAGAGGTGAGAGGGGGAGAGGGGTCGACGGGAGAGTGCAGGGAGTGGGAGTGAAGAAGATGAAGGGATGAAAGAGACGGCGTGAGAGTCGGGCGCGGTGAGGTTAAGGTGGCGGGCTGGGTGATAAAGTAGGGTAGAGAGTGAGGGGTCAGACGGATGGGTAGGAAAAATGAGATGTGTGAGAGGGTGAGAGTAGTGCTAGAGTCGATAATAGGGTGACTTTTGTGTTAAGGTAGAGGTTTTATAGGGTGAGATTAGGTTTAGGGTTTAGGGTATTGGGCCTTGGGTATTGGGTATTGGGTATTGGTTATTGGGTATTGGGTTTGGGTATTGGATGAAAGTGTCTTGGGCTTCATTTTTTGTTTCGATTTACGGTGATTGGATTATTTATGCCTGGACTGGTTTGACAAAAAATGCAAAATGAATTAATTATTTAAAAGGAAAATTATTTAAAGATACAAATTATTAAAATGTCAATGTCTGATGCAATAATAATAAAATAAAATATTTAGCAAATATTTAATGCCTGATTAAAAATAAAGACGGGGTGTCAGTTAATTATTCAAAGAGATGCTAAAAAATGTTTAATACCTAATTAAAGGTAAAAAACAAAACATGATGTCAATTTACAAGAATAAACAACATAGAATGTTATGTAAAAATATCCAAAATGTCAAAAATGATGACAAGACGCGGTGTCCTAAAATGCTTAAAATTGCAAGAAATGCCTAAAAGATGGGTCAAAATTGGGTGTCAACAGATGTCATCCTGTAAGTCCACTTCTACTGCAGTTGATATTAAACCCAAGTTGGGTGCTGCAACTGACTCTCTGTATGAGGATCCGACCATCTATCGTAGTCTTCATGCGCGCGCCTTGATGTCGGCGTTCACGCGACTGGAGATTACATATGTGCGCATAACGTGTGTTTGTTTACATGATCCCAGAGTTGAACATATGAATGCACTCAAACGCATTCTTAGGTACATTCAGGGAACAATTGAGTATGGTTTGCATTTGTATCCTTTGTCGACGTCTACATTGGTATCATATCTGAATCTTGATTGGGGTGGTTGTCTGACACCGCGGTCCACGTCACCGATATTGTATGTTTTGGGTAACAACTTGGTCTCACGGTCCGCAGCGCCAATCTACGCTTTCACGTTCGTCACGAGACCAGTATCGAAGTAGCTAATGTGGTCTCGAATCACGGTTCTGAAATTTTCTTTTAAAGCTCAATTGTCCCATCGAAAGCTATCTTGGTGTATTGTGATAATATAAGTGTCATCATTTACGGTAATTGATTCGGCCACCGTACTAAACACATAGAGATGGATATTCACTTTGTTCGAGAAAAGGTAGCAAAAGGACAAGTACGCGTCTGCCATGTTCATTCGAGATATCAAATTGCAGACATCTTTACAAAGGGTCTTCCCTCAGTCTTTTTTGAAGATTTTAGAGACGGTCTCAGCGTACGAAGACCGCCCGCTATGACTGCGGGGGTGTGTTAAAGTATATCGGCCATATTGGCCCAGCCGAGAATGGCCCATCCGAGTGGGTCCCTTTCCTTTGTACATTTGGTAAATATTAGACTTAGGTTTGTACCTTAATTAGTAGTGTAATATTACCATAATTGTAAAGTTAGTATTCTTATAGAATAGAGATTCCTAGATAGAATAGGAAGACGATCTTTCTTGTAACTTGTATATATATGTCTTTCATTAATAAGAATAATCAAAGGATTATTTCTTACATTCTTTTAGTTCTATTACCACATGGACAAAGCTGTCTTATCTGTCAGTCCTCTTACATCAGATTATGCATTGGTGGTACAATGTGCAGGTTGTTTGGCGACCTGGAGACCTCAACTGGAGATTAATTAACATTAATGAATGGCATCTTGACGATGAAGTCGCAGGTGCTATTATTTTCTATAAGGGACAACTTTATTCTGTGACAATGTCGGGCGAAGTCTGGGTTTTTAATGTTGCAGGGCCTAGCATTAATCAACCACGCTTGCTTGTCGAGCTGGAGGATGATGCATTTTGTATTGATCAAGAATATGTTCAGTTCTAACTTCTATCTAGTTGAGGTATGCGGTGCACTATTAATTGTTACCCGATTTGCTCTACATTGTTCAAAATTTTCCCTACATTGTTCAGATGGTACGACTAAAAACGGCCGGACGACTCTGAACTAGATGTATTCAAAGGTGAATTGAAGGAGGAGATTAAAACCTTGGAAGATTCAACCATTTTTTTGGGTATTAATGGAGCAAGTTCGATTTACTCCTCTAAATTTCCAGTTGTCAAGCCTAATCACATTTATTTCACTGATGATTGGGGTGATTTTTTGGGTGACAAAAATGTCGTAGATATGGGGTTTACAATCTTGAAGTTGGAACTATTGAATCTTTTTATCCTGGATTGTCAAAAAATCCTATTTGCCCTCCAACTTGGGTTACACCATCATTCCAATGATGTGATTTCATTCACTGACTTGTCGAGACTAATGAGGAGTTACTGTTTGTTTTCAGTTAGGATATTTATTATTTCAGTTACTGTGGATGTCAGGATCGGAGCATGAAAGGCCTCATCATTGCCACAGAACTTGTGCCGGTAGTCTGCCTTTTTCGCTAGGCCAGCTTCTTCTAACGTGAGCATCGAACTGGCTTGATAAAAAAGTGAAAATGGATTACTTTGACGGAGTAGAATCCCAACACCATTATAAGCCTCAGGTCCGCAACCATTTATAGAACCAGATGATTATTAGTAACAGGCGTTCCAACGTTGCGTAGTTGGTCCGCCAATTCTTTCAGCCTTTTACAGTAGGCCGAGACATTCGAAAAATCCTCCATGTTGACATGGAAAAATTTATGCTCCTGAGTGACAACATGGGAATTCATTCTTTTTATCTTGGAAAATATCACGCACCTATTCCAAATTTCCATTATAGCGTCGGGCTCAATAATCATCTGCAAGAGGTCTGTAGAGAAGGTGGAATAAATCCACTGGATAACAATATCATCAAGGGATGTCATAACACCGGGTCATCCTCCGGGGCAGGCACCCTCCTCTCATCGCCTGTGACCGAGGCGATGATGTGATGTAGTACTTGATGCGAGCGTGCGTGAATCTTTTAAACAATTCTACCCACGTCGCATATTGGGCGTTTTTCATTCCAAGACCAATAGTGATGTGGTTCTTGTAGGGTGAGGATTGCCCAAGTTCATATAAGAAGTCCATGTTTCTATTCCAATCCGATGTGGACTCTTAACAGATCTTTCAATTTTTTTTTTTGTCAATTTATGTAATTTATTGGCTCTTGGTCAATATATTTTTAGCGGGTCAGGTCAAGTGAGGAGGATCAATAAAATGGTTTAAATAGGTATATTTTTATCTCTTATAAATTTAGCTTTAAATAAAAATTTCATGTTAGCAAAATTTAGTGAAAAATCATTTAAATAGATTGGGTAACTTTCTTAGTGAAATAGTAATAGTTGAGTGACTTTTGGATTAGAAAACAAAGTTTCTGAGCGAACTATCAATAGTTGAATGACTTTGGATTAGAAAATAAAATTGAATTACTTTCTGAGCGAAATACCCTTATTTATCCAAATTTTGGTGAACAAAATTACTCAATACTTGAACCGATAAAAATTATATTAATTGAGATATATGTAAACGGACCAAAACACTATAGACTAGACAGTCAAGTTCCACATAAGATATCATATAGTAATAATAAAAAATAGGGCAACCTCGCTGCAATATCTCATTTGCTCTTTTCTTTTCTAGTTTAAGTTCTACATATAATAGTTTTAAAAGAAATTGCCCAAATATGTTACTATAAATTAATTACATATAAATTTATGTGATAAGTATTAGGAGTAATTAGTAATTATAAAATGATAACTAACTTGCTATAATAGGTTAAATTATACCGTTAATTTAAATCCTTTTCTTTTTCCTCTTTGTGGGCAGGTGATTAGCCAAATGAATTTGCTCAAGCTTTTAGAGGTGGATGTGACAGTGGACTACAAAGGTAAAGGTAGACCTAATCCTGCACACACTCCAGGCAGAGGGATTAATCTTTTAATGGAGCCAATAATGCTAATTAGTATTTATTAGTTTATTTGAATGTTAGCATGTAGTTAAGACTTAAGAGACGTGATAAATGTACTTCCTTTATATTGTCTTTTATGGGCTCGTTTGTTACATCGCATTGGAATGTATATTTTTATATTAGACTATATTGTATTAATTTATAATGGACAATACTAGAGTATTAATATATAATAGATTGTATTTTTATTTATTTTATTTTTAGTACAGTCCAGGGGATGGGTCTCAAAAATGATAGTTGGAGTGTACTATTTTTAGAAATAAGAGTCGATCCATTAAAAACGTCTACCAATATTATTTTTATCCAAGATACCAAAGATAATACAAATGTCCAAACGTGCGTATTATAAGTATATTCTCTGTGATTTGCAGCATCTTGAGAGTGCAACCATAGTTTTGCTATAATAAAACATTAAGCTTTCAATAGTATCTTTATATTCTTTACGGCCTCCAAAAGTGATCTTGAGGATTTTTACAAATCATAAACGATAAATATGATCAATGAGAATTTATGTTACAGATCTCAACTTAATAACATTAAGCATAGTTGTAATGTATATGTAAATGATAAAGTTTTATGATCGATTCAACATACTGTTAAAATTATTTGCCAACACATCGTATCAATAGAATAATTTAAACTGATCAAATTATATAAATCCTCCATTCTTTACCTCTATCTTTGCGAGATAGAGATGTTGTTTTTGGTAAACTCTCGGCTCAGAATTTCTAGTGCTTAGTATGAATTTGTAAAAGATTATGTTAAAATGTTTAGCTAAATTTTACATAATTTAAAAACTAGTAAATAAAAACAATTAACAAAAAGGGCGGGGGGGGGGGTGGAATACGGTACGCATGACAGGGATTGCTCTCTTCTTACGGAAAGTTATCCTTTTTCTTCTTCTAATCATAAGACATCACGTAGATTCCATTTTATTTAACTTAAATAATTATTTCTTATGTCTACTTTTTTTATAGATAAATTTATCTGTTAATCTACTTAGCACAAAACATTTCTCAACTTTATCAGTGCTAATATATGATTTATAGAATTGGAGGTGGACAGACCGATTATTTGTTAAAATTATAAAAGATGACGACTAACAATATCATTTTTAGGACTATAGTCGAAGATGGTGCATAAATACTCATAAAATTTAAATTTCAAATTCGCTTTTGAGCTCATTTTTTCATCCTCGACTAGTATTATGCCGAAGAATAATAAATACTTCATCCCTTTCAATTTATATTGTAAAATTTAATTAGTTACATAATTTCAGGAAAAAAAGATTTTGAAATTTTTGGAGTTAGATATGCTATGATATGACTATAAAAGCATTCACTAATGATAACTGGAAAACAATCAAAGTTTTTTTCCAAATACATAAATATATTATTTTATTAAAACAAACTAAAAGAAATTAAGGTATCACTTCCCTCTGGGGTAGGAAAATCATGATCGGGATAGCGAATCAAAAGCTATGGAACTTGGGTGTGGGTCTTTTATCGAAATGAAATGGCTTTTTTTTTTATTTATCGTGAATGGGGGAATCATTCGCTCCCCTAGCTTTCGTCTCTCAGTGTCAGTGTCGGCCCAACAGAGTGCTTTCGCCGTTGGTGTTCTTTCCGATCTCTACGCATTTCACCCGTTCCACCGGAAATTTCCTCTGCCCCTACCGTACTCCAGCTTGGTAAGAACCGATTCTCTGATTCAATCAAATATCCCACAGGCCGATGAAAGCCCGCCCAATAGCAAGAATGCTTTTTCAACGATTGAAATGCTTCCTTATTACGCTATTCAAAGCATCGAGAAAAAAATGTATCGACTCATAGGCAGTGGTTTGGTTAAGGGAACCCACCGTAGTCGTAGCGAAAGCGAGTCTTCATAAGACAATTGTCACTGCTTATGGATTCGAACCTGAGTGATCTATCCATGACCAGGGTGAAGCTTGGGTGAAACTAAGTGATCACATAAAATGGAACAAATAGAATAGTTTCGAAGCAAGTTTTAATTTGTTTGTAATAAATTTCTCTAATATTCAGATAAGAAAACAAAATTACGCATTTAAAAAAAAAAACAGCTCATAATACTTGGCATCAAATAATTGGTTTGATCTTTCATGTAAAGTCTACATCATTTTATATGGGCCCACTGTTATCTGCAGCCCACAAATATAGCTGGCCCAATTAGTACATGGTTGTCCAAATTCTCTTACCCTCTTTGTTTAACGTGAAACCGCGCGCACGGGATAAATCACGGACTGACGTAATAGCCTGCAAATCCCGTCAGTCAGTTAAGCAAGTGACAAGTTCCCCAAGAAACGAAGGTAGATCGGGTGTTATTGTGTAATTTTGAACTTGTGACCAAACTCTCCCCACCGACCAATAATATACGTCTGCCTTTAAGATCAACGGGTCGAGGGCTTCCGATAATTCTCTAACCTTTTTCTTCAACTGTTTCTCAACTAACAGTTGAAAAATACGTTGGCAAGTTTTAATCTCTCTTAATTAATCACATCTTAGCTCATTAATTGAATTAATTCTTCTCTATAACTCCCCTAAATCACCATATATAAACTTGAATTGTATCTGAAATCCTTTAGATTAATCAATTTTCGAACAATGCCGGGTGTAATTTCCGTCAAGACGTCTCCGGAGGCTCCGCCGTTGAGAATTTCAGTGCCGCCGGAGAACAATGGACGGGTCGGAGCAAGTTCGGACAGATCCGAACCCGTTAACCCGAAATCCAACTCGCCTGCACCACGAAGACCTCCTTCACCGTCTCCGTCAACTTCACGCGCCAAGCCATCGCCGGATCGGAGCTCAGGGAAGAAGAAATCGCCGCCGGAGAAGGTTGTTATTGACGAATCGTCTCTTGATAATCCCGATCTAGGTCCGTTTTTGCTGAAGTTAGCGCGTGATACTATCGCCTCCGGCGAGGGACCGAACAAGGCGTTGGATTACGCGCTGCGAGCTGCGAAGTCGTTTGAGAAGTGTGCTGTTGACGGTGAACCTAGTTTGGATCTAGCTATGAGTCTCCATGTTGTTGCAGCTATTTATTGTAGTTTGGCTAGGTTTGAAGAGGCGATTCCGGTGCTCGAACGGGCGATTAAGGTACCAGAAGTTGCAAAAGGTGCAGATCACGCGCTTGCGGCGTTTTCGGGGTATATGCAGCTTGGTGATACTCATTCTATGCTTGGACAGTTGGATCGGTCGATTGAATGTTATAAGGATGGCTTGAAAATACAGATGGAAGCTTTAGGAGATACAGATCCGAGAGTTGCTGAGACTTGCAGGTACGTAGATAAATGATTTGAGATTGAGGCATAATTGATCGATAATGATTTACTGTATCAATTCATATGTAATGCATTCTAGTTAGCTAATTACACTTTTTTTAAAACTGTGTTATATTGTGAAATTGTAGAGCTGAATGTATATAGGGATTCTTATAGCTGGCTTTAAATGATTTGAGATTGAAGCATAGTTGATTGAAAATATTTTACTGTATCAATTGATATGTACGCATCCAAGTTAGCTTTTTGCACTTCTTTTTAGTTTTAAACTCTGTTTATATTGTGAAAGCTATAATTATTATTTGAAGCATTATTAGGATTCAGATGAAAAATAATCAGTAGAAGACATAATGAGATTCATACTTGTGTTCTCTTATATTTGAAATTGTAGAGCTGAATGTATATAAGTATTCTTTTAGCTGGCCTTAGATGGTTTGAGATTGAGGCATAGTTGATCACCTGATTGATAATGTTTCTACTGTATAAATTAATATGTAACGCATTCAAGTTAGCTAGTTTCACTTTCTTAGTTTTAAACTATGTTTATATTGTGAAAGCTATTATTATTTGAAGCATTATTAGGATTCAGATGAAATATTATCAGTAGAAGATAGGGATAAATGTAATGCAATTCATATACTTTTAATTATCAGAGTCAAATTGGATGGAGATGCATTTTTCCGGAAAGGGAATGGGTTCTTTAGGAAGTCCAGTTAGCAGATCCATCTGATTGAGGTTAATATTCAATCCAAAGTATTCAATGCTAGTATAATGTTTTTTCTCTAAGAAAATCTTTTTGCTGTACTTATATAGGATAGTCATCTGAGTGTCTACCAAATTTGTCTTTTATGAAATAAAGATTCTTGCTTTTGCTATTCTTTTTTTTTGCTTAGCGATAACTATAGGTCTTTGATGTTGGCCATATGTCATATACTGTTCTCTTCACGTGTTATCTGTTGGTTGGCTTTAAACATGTTCCTTTTCCGTCTAAATGTTTTTATAAGTAGAATTGACACTTAATATAAACTTCATCTTCGGGACTTCGTTGAGATGCAGATAGTGGTATGTGTTGGCAGAGGCAGTGGTCATTGGTGGCTCGGTGTTATGATGGTAGTGGGGGATTAACTGTCAGAAGTAAGGGATACTCATTGTTTCTAGCCTTTAGGCATCTTTTGGAGCAGATTCTGGGAAATTGTGGGGGTCTGAGCTGCGTCACTTCTAATATACATGTTTAAGATCCACGGCCTGTGCTCTTTAGTTAATTTATGTTTGTTTCCCTCAGAATATACTCAACATTTTGGAAAGACTCAAAGAGATCAACTTTAAAAAAATATTCAATGAGTAGACGCTAATGCTTTTCGGACAGGAAGTAATATGTTGGTTAATCAAGCGTTTCAAGTTTTTTTTTTCAAAACAAAAAACAGCATTTTAGGCTGTCTTTGGAAATTACGTATAGATAGGTGTAAGTGAAGTAAACCATGAAACTATATTAGGCTGTTCTACGTTCATGATTGCTGTTTACGAAGAAAATCATTAATGTAATATTTCACTGGGATGACATTGATCTGCTCGATATGGCTGTTTAAGTTCACGGGCCTAACTAACCATTCTTATTACATTGGCTAGTTTGTGTAACACTCTTCTTTTGCAGCTCTTAATTTGCAAGTCTCAGCAACTGTCTGTGATTCTTAGTCTCTACTGAGGCAACTGAATTGGAAATTATGCAGGTACCTGGCCGAAGCCCATGTTCAGGCAATGCAATTTGATGAAGCAGAGAATTTATGCAAGAAAACACTGGAAATCCATCGTGTCCACAGTCCACCAGCTTCTCTTGAAGAGGCAGCTGATCGTCGGTTAATGGCTCTCATATGTGAAGCTAAAGGTGATTACGAGGCAGCCCTTGAACACCTTGTACTTGCAAGCATGGCAATGATCGCTAATGCACAGGAAAACGAGGTTGCAGCTATTGATGTTAGTATCGGGAACATCTACTTGTCTCTGTCTCGTTTTGATGAGGCCGTCTTCTCCTATCAAAAGGCACTTACTGTTTTCAAATCATCCAAGGGTGACAACCATCCTTCAGTTGCATCTGTCTTTGTAAGGCTGGCTGACCTATACTATAAGACAGGAAAACTGAGGGAATCCAGATCCTATTGTGAAAATGCCTTGAGAATATATGCAAAACCTGTGCCTGGAACGACTGCAGAAGAGATTGCTTGTGGATTGACGGAAATTTCAGCTATTTATGAGTTATTTAATGAATCTGAGGAGGCACTGAAACTTCTGCTCAAGGCAATGAAACTTTTGGCGGATAAACCAGGGCAGCAAAGTATAATTGCTGGTATTGAAGCACGGATGGGTGTTATGTTTTATATGGTTGGAAGATATGAAGATGCACACAGCTCCTTCGAAAATGCTGTAGCAAAACTTAGGGCTGGCGGTGAGAGGAAGTCATCGTTCTTTGGGGTTGTTTTGAATCAGATGGGATTGTCTTCTGTTCAGTTGTTCAAAATAGACGAGGCTGCTGAATTATTTGAAGAAGCAAGACAAATTCTGGAACAGGAGTGTGGTCCTTGTCACCAGGATACCCTTGGTGTCTATAGCAATCTTGCAGCAACTTATGATGCATTGGGAAGGTAATGTCAATATTTAAAAGTATTTTCTTAAGTACTTGGATGAACCTTGCTGATTAACTTGTAAAGGCTTATCTGACATGCTCTCTTACTGGTCCCCAAAGAAGGTAAGTATTGGCTTTTGACCATTTCAAAGAAGGTAAGTATTGGCTTCCCAATCTGCAGCAAATATTTAAAATATAAATCAAATGAACATATCTACAATATACATACCTTGCTATGACATGCATTTATTTAAAGTTGCATTACTAGTACAAGCCTCTTCGTTCATGTATATAACTACTTTGATTCTAATAATTACAAAAATTGTATTGAGATTTATTATGCATCTTGGATATTCGTTCCACATGATCACATGTGTATGTCGTGAAAAAGTTAGAGGTTATGTTCATTATTGTTGTTGTGATTCTATTCAACTTGTCTAAAAGGAAACAAATAGAGAAAGAAAGAGACAGACCTCATTTTATATCAGTAATGGAAGCAAGATATATTGCTTAGTTTTGTGATCTCACCTAAATACCAATTCAATTAGTATGTTGAGAGATATACACGCAGAGTTGCTTCAATATCATCTACTTTCAATTGCTTTGTGATGTTCACTTTATTTCTGTCTTATGTATATCAGAGTTGAAGATGCCATTGAAATTCTGGAGTATGTTCTTAAATTGAGAGAAGAGAAACTTGGAACTGCAAATCCTGATTTCCATGATGAGAAGAAAAGGCTTGGCGAATTATTGAAAGAAGCAGGCAAATCTCGCAACAAAAAGGCAAAGTCACTGGAGAACCTTATCGATCCCAATTCTAAAACGACAAAGAAGGAGACCTCGAGGAAGTGGTCTGCCTTTGGGTTTAGGAGTTGATTGTAAATTTGGAATGCATTTTATGTAACATAGGAAATCATGTATAGAGCTAATCTGTAATTTGTGAGGCATGTTGTTTGTTGTCCATTTGAATTGACATTGTTGTTCATTTTCGTTATTGTTCTATTGGTTATTGGTTTGTGATTTTGAAGATGTTTCTGCCAAGAAGTGCAGTTGTTCTTTTACATCTCTCTCCCTCCCTCCCCCCCCCCTCCCCCCAGCATTCCATAAAAGTCGAATTTATATGCAGCTAGAAAATGAAGCATCAATATTTGTATGTTTTCATGTGACACATTCCTTTTTTTTTGTTGGATTAAACTGTTTCTGCTTTGGTTTTGAATGTTTATGATGGCGAATTTAAGCATGTTTTGCTTTAGGCGATTTTGAGAACTTGATGATTGTCATGGGTTTTGTATTGTTATTGATCTTTTGATATTCATTATTTGTGTCAGTCTATGGGCTCGTTGGGTTGAGGAACAAGTTATTCCGGGATTAATTGTCCCGAGATTTCGTAAGAATAAATTATCTGCAACTCAATAAATTCTGTTCTGAAGTTTTCTGCAGTTTGTGACACCAGCAGAAGCACCAGAACAAGTTGCTATTTTCAAAAGAATAACAACTTTGGTTCCTAAAGATCCATTTAAATTACTTTTCAGTCCTCATGATGAGATGGATGGTTGACTGGTTGAACTTGAGCTTGTTAATGAGTTCTGTGGCCCAACTGCCCAGGACATGGTACAATAAAGCCCATCTACAGTTATTTGGCCAAAAACTAACGGAAGGTCATTTATAAGTTGCAAAGGGAAGAAATACGCAAATGGCTACTTTCTGAATCGCTAATCAAACTTTAGTCAGTGTTTCAAAATTAATAACTTTTTACTTCGAAAATATTATTTGAACGATCATACATTTAATTTTTTTGCATATACCTCGCTCACCTTGGAACACAAGGACTCGATAAAAAAATTCAAGAGTTGGCACTGACACTTTTATCAATTCAAACTTCAGAAAATTTGCATGGAGTTTGAATGAACTTTTATAAATTCGAACTTTAGGATTTTAAACTTTCAACTGTCGATGTTTCAACTATATAAGTTTCTCGTTTTTTAATTCCTAGTCATTTTAAAATTCCCATATTCTCTTTTGCTTCAATAACTCAATAACATTTAAAACATAGTAACTTAAATTAGTCATTCTGTTAAACTTGGAACTTATCTTTAAGCCTATGTATAGTCACTGTGTAAACACTCGGACTGACACATACCGCAACCACGCCGTAACCACACTGGCAGTCATGTGACAGATCACCAGTAAACCACACTTGTGTGTACATGACAGACTCAATCAAGAAGGTGTTGGCAGGAGAAATCGAACTCATGACCTTTCGATCCCGCGCTCTACTACTCCATCAACTTGACTACCCTTGCGGTTATAATTCAATGGTCTTTCTATTTACCATAAGAAGAGAGAGAAAATAGATAAAATAAACCATATTCTGACTATGATGTAACATATGACAATTTTAGTCCGTTCATTTCAATTAAAAATATCCAAAGAGGTGAGGTAACGATTGGTGCTAATCTTAACTTTTATGAAGACAAAAAGAAGTGCAACAATACAAAAAAAAAACTCATTCGAAATATCAAGGATTTGAAGTTTATAGGTTCTGAAATTATCATTGAACTCATAGCTCATTTTAATTATTGGTTCACAATTTAATTATTTATACATATTTAATGAATATCCTAATACAAATACAGGATCATCTAAGTAAAAGCCAATGAATTCATCCGAACTGTAATTTACGTCCTTTTTAACATTACAAGAGTTGTTACATAAAAATAAAATAAAAGGTGTCTTGTTTTGGGTTTATTCTCACATGAGATTTTTTTTTTGCACCCTTCAATTTGCTACAAATCTACGGACATTGATGAGACATGTGATAGGATTTACTAGGTTTTCTAAGAAAAAGGGAAACAAGAAGAATAGGGTGACATAAATAGGGGGAAAACAGCATGCTTCGAAACTTTATTGTTATCATAGACATGTTACTATCAACTCAATAATTTCTACAAGTTGGAAAGTTTGCAGTGATTTTAAAGTGGAATTGGATTCATGAGATATTGGAAATTTGTTTTGTGACGTGTAAAGAATGGATATTGAGTCTAATTCAACTCTAAAGCTAACTTGTATGGTGAAGATTGTCAAAGCCCATATAAGGAGTCCATGTTCTCATTCCATTTTCGGTGTGACACTCTTAACACTCCCCCACACGTCCAGACCTCGTTAACTGGAGCGTGGATAATATAATTTGGGGGTTTAACATCGGTGAACAAAGAATGAGAATGATTCTGACTCTGATACCATGTAAAGAATAGATCTTCTGTCTAACTCAACCCCAAAAGCTAGGTTGTAGGGTGGGGATTGTTCAAGTCCATATAAGGAGTCAATATTTTCATTCCATTTCCTACCTTATCCACTCAGAGTTGAATTTAAGGCGAGTTCTATGAGCATATACGAGTAAAGTTGCTACCATGTGATCAGGAAATCACTGGTTGAAGCTATGGAAACAAATTCTTGCAGAAATGTAGGGTAAGACTGCGTACAATAGACTTTTGTGGTTTGTCCAGACCCTTGTGGTCCGACCTTTCTTCTGACCCCGCGCATAGTGAGAGCTTAGTGCACCGGACTGTCCCTTTCTATAAGCATATACACAATAACGATCAAAATCGATGAGTTCAACTTTTAGATTTTTATCTCAGAACCATTACGAGTTTAAAATTTAATATTTGTTGAAAATTAAAATATATAAATATAATAATATCACACACATTCTAAATTCATGAAAAAGACTGTTCTAATCTTTTGGACTTCACGTCTCTAATCGTTCCATGCATGATGCACCCAAAGTAAATGCATTTTAGCTATCCATTAGAAAGAAAGCATTGTAAGTAAGTATATTCAAAGAAATAAAGTGTTCAAGTGCAATACATGAAACATTGGATGGGCCATTTTTAATCAAGAAAAAAATAATGTATGCTCTCTTAAACAGTTTAAACAGTAAATTCACATTCAGCATTAAAACCTACACACCTAAAATGTCTTGATTTTCGTAAAGTGCTTTGGGAAAAGCTACATGCATGTATTAATATCTCATAATGCCACAACTTGTTCACCCATTTATCAAAATCGTATTTGTCATCCGTTAATTGTTAGCAGGGGCGGATCCACCCTTTAGGGTGGGATGGCATGGCACTCGCTAGATTTGTAAAAAAATTATATAACTAAGTTGAAATTTTCTTAAACTAGATTAAATATTTGATCCTGGCACCCCAGTAGCAAATTAGAAAAAGGTGTCACGTCTGGTAGACCTTTTTGAAAGTTTGTCTCGTGAGTAAGACACAAATTTGAATCTCGACTGTTTCAATTTATGTGGCACAGTTATAATTTCGAGAGTCAATCAAATTTTTCTTTGATCGAAATTTATTTATATGGCTTTTAAATACTTGAAGTTGTTAGTGATTGTGATATATATTACTTGTTTTGTTTTCAAATATACAAATTTTATTTCAAAAAAGCTTATATTGTCTGAATTTACGGTCAAAGTTTAGAAATTTGGCCCCATCCTTGTAGCTAGATCAAGAAAGAGCCTTTGGATCGAAAAGACGAATAATCTGACACGAAGCCCAAATTGATTCAATGACGCATGACACCCGGAAACTTCAAATTCTGGATCCGCCTCTGATTGTTAGGGTTCAATATATCCTCACATATTAGGGGGAAGGATCAAATTAGCCCTGAATTAAATGAAAAGGTTAAATTTGTCCTTGAACTATGCGAAAAGATCAAAGAAACCCACCAGGGCAAAAATACTATAGATGCAAGATAGAATTTGTTATCCATTTTAAAAAAATCCTTAATCACGTTCAGAGGCGGATCCAGAATTTGAAGTTTTCGGGTGTCATGCGTCATTCAATCAATTTGGGCTTCGGGTTGGATTATTCGTCTTTTCGATCCAAGGGTTCTTTCTTGATCTAGCTACAAGGATGGGGCCAAATTTATAAACTTTGATCGTAAATTCAGACAATAGAAGCTTTTTTGAGATAAAATTTGTATATTTGAAAACAAAACAAGTAATATATATCATAATAATTAACAACTTCAAGTATTTAAAAGACATATAAATAAATTTCGGTCAAAGAAAAACTTGATTCACTCTCGAAATTATAACTGTGCCACATAAATTGAAACAGTCGAGATTCAAATTTGTGTCTTACTCACGAGACAAACTTTCAAAAAGGCCTACCAGACGTGACACCTTTTTCTAATTTGCTACTGGGGTGCCAGGATCAAATATTTAATCTAGTTTAAGAAAATTTCAACTTAGATATATAATTTTTTTACAAATCTAGCGGGTGCATTGCCACCCCCACCCTAAAGGGTGGATCCGCCCCTGATCACGTTGGCATCACCAGATGCTAAAATCTCAGTGTTTAAGAATAAGGGAAAACCGCAAATTTGTTCCATATCTTCGGAGGTAAATTTGACTCCAACTAGTAACGGCAAGGACATATTTGATCGTGGTAAATCTATTCCATTTCCCATAGTTCAGAAACAAATTTATACTACAGTGTTTTGTATAAAAGAGATGTTGAATAATGATTATTTCCATTAGTACGTCAATAAATATTAAAAACTGGGCGAACTGAAAATATGTATAGTACGTAACTTGCAGAAAATCCTGAAAACAGAAATATGAAACACACTTATTTGAGCCCATTAGTAATTGTCTGTCCATAATTTGCATAGTTTGTTATAAAATATCATGAGATTGGTTCTATGCATATTAATTGGACACAATTTAATGCCCTTTTCCTCTTTTCAATTTTCTTCTTCTTACTTTTTTTTCATCTACTACTATTCTCCACGGGATCGTCTCAAATATTTTGGAAATTTTGTTTTAATTCGTAAAAGTAGATCTTTAATTAGGCTAAGATCTTCAAATTATGAGTCCAAAGACGGCCCTGATTCTCAATGTTCGATTAATTTGCATTTGTGTGGTCTAGTAATTTGTTAAAAGATAAAGTTTTCTTAATAGATTTAAATTTGAGACCTTTAATTGGAAGGATATTCATTCGACTAAAGCAAAGGTTCTATAGATATTAATTGGCCGCAATTAATACTTTTTGCCACCTTTCAGTTGTCTTCTTATACTTTTTTCCATCTAGTATCTGCACTAATTCGATTAACTAAAATTCACATCCTGTAGGTTAAACAAAATTATTCATATTGAATTTTTATATTAAGCCAATAAATATGTAATATATATATACACTTTTTAACACTTAATGTATGCATATTCACTTAAATTTTGTTGATTCTCAAGTTCAACATTTATTTTGGTGTAAATATTTCGTGCATGTTAGTATTTGTCTATCGTGTAGTCAGAGTCGTCTCAAACATTTTGGGGGCTCTGTTCTAATTCGTAAAAGTGGATCCTTAATTGGGCTAAGACCTGCGAATTATGAGCATTTACAGTAAATTCTGGCTAATACTACTTAATAAAAAATGAAAAAAAAGGGACTCTAAAAATTTTCGCTTTTCGGGGATCCTGTGCGGCAGCACACCTCGCACGAGTCCAAAAATGACCCTGCGTGTAAGACTAATAAAAATAAAAGATGTTTCTTATAAGTTTTTTTTTATTTTTCAAAATTTGAACTCGAAATCTACTGATTAGTGGTCGGCCCATCAAAGTAAAGGTTTTACACATATTAATTATTAATGCACTTTTCCTCTTTTCAATTTTCTCGTTTAATCTCTAAACCGTTCACGCAAATGCATTGAATGTCATCCAACTGAATTTGGATTTTCTTGAAAGTTTGACCACAATTTACTGTTAGAGCTTCTCATCTTACCAATTAATGTTCCTACAAGTCCATCAATGTGAATGCTGTTAAAGATTTTTCAGTACTGATTATATCCACTTAAGATAAGTCAAAAGATTAGCTTTAGATCGTAAAATTAAGTTTTTTTTTTTTTTTTTTTTGCGAAGCTTACTTCTTCTTAGCGCGCTACGCGTTGTAATCGACCGACGAAGCGCGCAACAAACAAACCGCCATGTAAAACCACACTTGGCAAGCCGACATGTGGTTGTCAGCCAAAGAAGGTTTAGGTTTATCACGAATCGACTCGCCTTGCTCGCACGCCTCGCCGCTTCACACTGGCAGCTACCACTTGCGGGTTGTAAAATTAAGTTTAAGAGCTTCGGTTAGTTGATTGTAAATACTTCCATCGTCTCAAAATAGGTGTCTTTTTGCAACCAAAAATAATTATCCCAAAATAATTATCATTCAAGACAATAATTAGTGGAGTAATTGGTTTCAACTGTACCCTTATATTAAAAAACTGTTTTTTCTTATGTTGAAATGAGCAATTCTCAACTTGCATGTTTGATCCAGCTTGTGGATCAAACTGCAGTTGATATGTGAAAGATGAACTCGACGAGGAAGACGAAGTGAAGGAAAGGAAAGGAAAAAGGAAACTTTTCTTTTATTTTCTCTATTCTACTTTTCTAACTGAAAGAAAACAAAACAATGAATATTACAAGTATATGAATGACTTCTACATAAAACGAGAAGGTTCTAGAATAGTTAATTAGAATGCTTGTGGACTGTGCTTGTAATCAGCTGGACTGAATTTCAATGTTGGGCTGGGCTGGCTGCATTTTGCTGTTGGGCTGGACTGGCTGTTGTTATTTCATCATCCCCCGCAAGCTAGGTGCTAAGAACAAATTTTTGACGCCTAGCTTGGACAACAAATGAGTGTGTTGCCCCTGCAATAGTCCTTTTGTAAGTAAATCTGCGGGCTGATTTTCTGTGTTGATGTACAGTGGTGATACCAAACCTCGTTGGACTTTTTCCCGAATGAAGTGACAATCTATGTCGATGTGTTTTGTGCGCTCGTGGAAGACTGGATTTGACGCAATTTGGATGGTCGGCTTGCTATCACTATATATAGGAACAGGCAGTTGCACTGTTGTATTCAGCTCATCAAATAGCCCAGAAATCCATACAATCTCAGAAACCACAGATGCCATGCTTCTATATTCTGCCTCAGCCGAGCTTCGCGAAATGGTATGTTGCTTCTTTGACTTCCAAGAGATAAGGGAGGCACCAAAGAATACCATATACCCTGTAACTGACCTCCTTGTGTGGAGACACGAAGCCCAATCTGCATCGCAATATGCAGTCATGATCCCAGAATCTGCAGTTGGCATGAAAAATGCACAAACCTGGTGCCTGCTTGACGTATCTGACCACCCTTTCAGCTGCTATCATATGAGAAGTCTTGGGTGTTTGCATAAATTGGCTGAGATTTTGAACTGCGAATGCTATATCTAGTCTCGTGTTGGTCAAGTATAACAGCCTTCCAATCAGTCGTCGATACTCAGAAGGATTGGTCAGAAGAGGATCAGGAGAACCACCTGAATCCTCTGCCTTGTCTTGCAGTTGCTTATCATACATATGAGATGTTAATTTGGAATTCCACTCCATAGGAGATCCTGCTGGTTTGGCTGCTGCCAGCCCCATGTCAGCCACCAACTCCATAGAATACTTACGTTGATGCATTACTATCCCACTTTTGTTTCTAGCAAAATCAAAGCCCATGAAGTACCTTAAGTCACCCAGGTCTTTGATTTTGAAATGTTTCTGCAGTGTGGCCTTGGTCTCTGTAATCAACAGATCATCATCTCCTGTGATGAGCAAGTCATCCACATATACTAAGATTACCACTATCTTGCCATCCACCTTCTTTGTGAGAAGAGAATGGTCCAGAGGACTCTGATGAAAGCCAATGACACGCGTCAGGTGATAAGTTTGATGTTCCATTGTCTTGAGGCCTGTTTCAAGCCATAGAGTGATCGGACCAGCTTGCAAACCTTTCCCTGTTTATGCACCATCCCCTGTGGAATACACATGTAGACTTCCTCATGTAAATTTCCTTGCAAAAATGCATTAAATACATCCATCTGTTGTATACTCCATCCCTTTGCTGCAGCAATTGAGACAACAGCTCTCACAGTGACCATTTTCACCACAGGTGAAAATGTGTCTTGATAGTTTATTCCTTCCCTTTGGTTATATCCTTTGGCAACCAATCTTGCCTTAAACCTTTCTATCTCCCCATTGGCTCTATACTTGATCTTGTACATCCATTTACAGCCAATAGCCTTCTTGCCAGTAGGCAAATCCACTATGTTCCAAGTATTATTATCCTCCAGGGCTTTAGTCTCTGCATTCATGGCATCTATCCACCTCTTGTCTCCTGCTGCCTCAGAATAGCTCTGTGGTTCATGATCCTCAGATAACTTTGCTACACAACTTTGGTAAGACAAAGATAGGCCTGCATAACTGAGATAATTAGACAATGGATACTTGACAGTGTCTGAGTGTGAGACAAAGTCTTTCATCCATGTTGGTGGTCTTCTCAGTATGGATGATCTCCAAGCTGTAACATGTTATTCCTCAGTATTCTCCTGCACATCTGTGTTCTGTGTAATGGCATCTGAGCAGGAAGAAGGACTGTGAGGTCCTCCTGATGTCTGAATATTTTCATCTGCATCAGATCCCCCTTCTGTATGACCTGCATCAACATCAACAAACTCTTCAATAGGGTCAATTGTGTCAGACTGCCTTGAAGTATCTCCAAGAGCCTCAGTTGAGAGATCTTCAGAGCCACCAGACAATCCAGAACAGAGATAAAAAACAGAATTGTCTAGTAGTGATCCATCACTCCTTTCAGCTGCCTTGACTGTCTCAAATGGAAAGATATCTTCATGAAAGTTGACATCTCTGCATACAAAGATACTCATACTGTCCAATGCCAATAACATATAGCCTTTCTGATTAGTAGCATATCCAATCAGAACTGCCTTGGTCACTCTACTATCAAACTTGTCCTTCCTCATTGGATTTGTTGCATAACACAGACACCCTATAACTCTCATGTGAGCTAAGGATGGGGTTTTGTTGAATAATTTCTCATAGGGTGAGATATTCCCAATCACCACAGAAGGTATTCTATTAATTACATACATCTTTGCCTTGATCGTTCCCAGAACTCTGCTGGTAAGTGCCCCTGGAACTTGATTGCTCTTGCAATCTCTAATATATGTCTGTGCCTTCTTTCAACCACCCCATTCTGCTGAGGAGTATAGACACAGGAACTTTGATGGATGATACCTAGTTGACTAAATATGTCACGCCCCGACTTTTCCTAAGTCTTTACTTAGGGCGTGATGGCACCTGGACAATTATTTTCCACCAGGAGCACCATTTAATTCTCTTATTTAGAAATTTGAACTTATATTCAAATACGGAGCGATTAATAAAAATAACAATAACGAAATATGTTTATGACTTTATATGAAAAAAACATAACGCGAGCCCATGCTCGTGCAAATATTGTTTCTACATAGACATACTGACAAAGATTAGTCTAAGTTGGAAGAGAGATCATTCCACACGGGCATATCCGAGACATTGAACCGACATTACGAACTGGCGAGTACCAAGCGAAACAATGGACTTGGTATGAAAAGAGGTCTGAGACGATCGCTAGCCTTGGCGTGGAGCCTTTCTCTATCACCCTTTCACGAAACATGTTAAATAAAGAGTCACCTACCATCCAGGTGGTGAGAACCTTACCTGCAATTCAAAGTAACACCACAATATTCCAAGTGCAATCACATTATAACGTAATAAGCATATTGCAAAAACATATCGAGTTACAACGTCTTTAAATATGCAACAACTACGTAGGAAATTCTTGGTTTAACTAACACTTCATTTTATCTCGTATTATACGTTAAGACATTCCCCTGCATTTCCACATGTCTATTACATTTATATATTTGTGAACGCGTATTCACTTTTCATATTTATATATAGGTAAACATGTATTCATCTTTCATATTTGTTGCGTGCGCAACCCGATCCATGATATTTACGTATATGTGAACTCGTATTCACTTTACGTTTTGTTGCGGCGTGCAACCCGATCCATTATGTTTACGTATTTGTGAATGTGTATTCACTTTACGTTTTGTTGCGGCGTGCAACCCGATCCATTATATTTACGTATTTGTGAACATATATTCACTTTACGTTTTGTTGCGGCGTGCAACCCGATCCATTATGTTTACGTATTTGTTAACGCGTATTCACTTTACGTTTTGTTGCGGCGTGCAACCCGATCCATTATATATTTATATATTTATGTGAACACGTATTCACTTTTCATATTTTTGGAAGATCAAATAAATACTATTCTCTTTTCTAACATTCTGTCATTCATACTTGTAACGATTATAACTTTTTAACCATAACTCCAACTAAGGTGTTTCTCAGCGGAAACTAAGGTAAGGCAGGATCTTTCACTGTACCAAATTTCATTTAAAACTACTTTGGATAACTAACACCAATTTATCCTCAAAACAGCCACATGAAATTTGTTTCGGCAGAATTTTTATTAAACAGCACACAATCTTATAATAGTCATAACTCCTAATCTGTAAACCCGTTCAAGCCCCATAAATTCTCAAAACGACGAGAACAGAGAGCTACACGTCTCCATGTGAACCATTCTTTCATATTCTGTACCATTTGGTACAGTTTTACACTTTTATTCGCTGCCCTTCCTGGATCTCGATAGATCCGAGGCAGAAACTTTAAACAGCGATAACTATCAATCCGTAAGTCGGATAGACCCCCGGAAGGTCTCAAAATGTCCACAACAAAGAGATCTAGAACTTTCATTTAGCAACAATTCTCATATTCCCCACAGATTAGTACAGTTTTACGTTTCAACGTCCTGCCCTTCTGGATTCCGACGAATCCGAGGCAGCAACTTCAAACTACAATAACTCTCAACTCGTAAGTCCGTTTTAATAAATATTTATATATATTTGTCCGTAACAGAGAGATTTACAACCATGTAAATTTTTATATAATTCTAATAAGTAAAACTCAATAAAAACAGTCCGTAATTATGCCTTTCCGAATTTCGACCAAATCTAAGGCAGGAACTTTGAACTATGATAACTTTCAAACCGTACGTCCATTTTACCTCATTTTTGGTTCTATATAATCATATTAGAGGTGTACAATTCCTCCGAATTTCATCAAATTCTAACAATTATAACTCAGTGAGAACAGTTCGTAAAGTTCATGACGCAACTGGTTGTCTAAACAATCAAAAGTTCAATATTTCTTTTCAACACTCAATTCTTATTCTAACATGTATTGAACTAAAAATAAAGGATGTTACCAAGAATTTTTGAGTGAGAAAACTCACCTTTTACGTGTGAAGATAATTGTTGTGTGGTTGCTAAAATTATCCTTACTCTTTAGTATTTTCTTCTTCTTTGCCTCTTGGTATTTTTTTCCTCTTCTTTTCACTTGTTTTTTTCTGATTTTCTAACCTTTATGTTATGTACTTTGTTTGTGTGTAAATACAATGTATAAATGGAGAGTTTTCTATAACCTATGGGAGGTGAAAAACCAAAAGATTGAAGGGGAAATGAAAAGGGGGGGAGGGGGAAAGCTTGGGACGTGCAGCAATGCTGCATGTTTCTCTTTTTTTTTTTTTTTCTTTTTTTTTTTTTGCATCTTAATGTTATTGCACACATTTTTTGTCTTTAAATGTTTTTTTTTTCCATTTTATTTATCTATTTATCTAACTTTAATACAAACTTCATCCCATGCAATTTATTCTTTGTTTTCTTATATATATATATATTTATTAACTCAATCGCAACTATATATTTTTTTTTTTTCCGGATTTTACATTCTCTCCTCCTTAAGCAACATTCGTCCTCGAATGTGAATAAGATCGTAACATAATCACATAGACACAATAATAACATAATCACATAGACACAATAATGTTTATTGTTATTGTAACAAATTTGGGGCTTCACATTCTCCCTTAGAAGCGTTCGTCGCCGAATGAGAATAAGGTTGTAACACGTAAAGACACGCAAATGACACACATATGAAGTACTATGTAATGCATTTTTTTTTATTACCTTAGTCAAATAGGAACGGATATTTGACTTTCATCGCCTCTTCCGCTTCCCAGGTGGCTTCCTCGGTGGAGTGGTTCCTCCATAGGACCTTCACGCAAGCAATATCTTTATTCCTAAGGCGCTTAACCTTCCTATCAAGTATTTCCACCGGAACTTCTTCATATTGAAGCTCCTCATTAAGAATTATCAGCACCATAAGTACCTCGTTTAACCGAACCGTCAATAAATCCAATTTTGTTCTTAGTCAGCAAGTTCAACCGCATCATTCTACTCCACAAGGTGTAATTCTCCATGCCTATCAACTGTATTTCGATTTGTAAACCACCGGCTGAGTCGGATCCGCTAAAAAACAGTGGATGATTATGATCTAATGGAATTGAAGAAAAATTTGGAGTTTCCTCCACATTCACTGGCGTGGCAGGAGCCATATGAAGATGAGAATGAAGAAAAAAAATGTTGTTGCAGAATTAGAAATCGATGAGATCGAAAACTTCAAAAAAAAAAAAAACTAATCGTGTGGATTTAATTCAGTACACTGGCTCTGATACCATGTTGAAATGAGCAATTCTCAACTTGCATGTTTGATCCAGCTTGTGGATCAAACTGCAGTTGATATGTGAAAGATGAACTCGACGAGGAAGACGAAGTGAAGGAAAGGAAAGGAAAACATTTTGGGGAAGCTTTTCTTTTATTTTCTGTATTCTATTTTTCTAACTGAAAGAAAACAAAACAATGAATATTACAAGTATATGAATGACTTCTACATAAAACGAGAAGGTTCTAGAATAGTTAATTAGAATGCTTGTGGACTGTGCTTGTAATCACCGGATTTGGATTTCAATGTTGAAATTTGCATTTATTTATTTTCTTTGTTGAAATTTGGTCATTGTTATTTCATCATCTTAATATTATTTAATTCTCAACAAACATCTAATAAATAGGGGTAATTTATTAAATAATAAGCATTAAAAGAGTTAAAACAACACTTATTTTAGGACCGAAGGAGTAGTTGATAAAAATTACTTTATCTGTCTCAGATTATTTGTCATTTTTTATTTATTTTACACGTCTCCTAATAAATATTAATTAGGAAGAGTATTTGATTAGCTTTACCCTTATTTATATATAAGTTATAATGTTTCTCCATTAAATGTTTACTCTATTTATGTCTCATCTTTATTAATGGCAGAATTCTACTAAGGGTATAATGGATAAAAAAATAATTAATTATGTCTTAAATTATTTGAGACAACTATTTTTAGTAATCACGACAAATAATTTGAAACGGAAAAAGTAACTGATTATAAATAAACAGTTACGTGTAATGATATAAGTTCAGAAGCAGAGCCAGAGACTAAGGTACAGATTTGGCGGAATCCAACCAATAATTATTATCCAAACTTTTTATTTGTTTTAATAAATCCATCAAAAATGTGTATGATTCCCATGTGAAGTTTCAGAATGAAAGCGGATACAGTATCAAATTGTTATGCATCAAATATGGATAAGTTTTGTTGGGTTCCGGGGTTAATTATAAAATAATAAGAGACAAATCGGAAGTAAAATAAAATTGAATGCTAATACAATTTGTAAATATTAGCGATAATATCGTCTGACATAAGTAATAACACTTTGATAAAACATAAAATTTTAAGAGTAATGCACCGAAAATATAAAGAACACAAAAGTTTAATATTTACATATGTTATATTGATAATATAACCTATGACGGTCAGTGATCGAAAGTATTGTATATATTTATATACAATTGAATAAATTCCTTCTTTTACAATATTACAAGATAATACAAAAATGAATTAAAATGGTGAAGTCGAAGATGACTTCTGTCTGAAAAATGAAAAATCTACCTAAATAGACATAAACAACATCTCATTACATTGCTTCAATAAAGAACAAATTTAGAATCTGAGCAGCAATTATAATGTTGGACAGAATGTTGTCGACACGTTCAGACAACATTGTGATCCAGTTTTCTGATGAATATATCAGAGAACTCTCTTGATATTTTTTCTAACTTTTTCTGGATATTGATTCACTGATGCAACATCTCTATTTATAGTAGATGTCTTCCTTGAAAAACTCATAGAATCGTTGTAGAGGTTGAGGGAAAGGTGGGCAGCCGATAAGGTTTGTTGGAGAAGAT
This sequence comes from Przewalskia tangutica, assembly GCA_029844215.1. Taxonomy (NCBI): domain Eukaryota; kingdom Viridiplantae; phylum Streptophyta; class Magnoliopsida; order Solanales; family Solanaceae; genus Przewalskia; species Przewalskia tangutica. Next base: position 71,456,693 of record CM056740.1, on the reverse strand, counting down.
TGTGGAGCAAGATCCTCGAACTTCTTGGACTTGTTCCCCAAGCTTAGCAACGACTTTGATTTGGTCTTCCCACGTTTTTCATCAACTCCAAAACTCCTTGTCAAGTCACTTTACTATCGTGGTAAAAATTACACGAGATCTTCAGTTCTGTGAAGTAAGGCAAAATTGTTTCAGAGAATGTTAGTCCGAATGTCGTGACATTTGTTCCAACATTTATGATTTTAACTTAGTACTAAAAATGATATGTTGGACAAAATGTCACAACATTAAACCCAACATTAACAAAAAAAAATTATTTTCTTACATTTTTCACACATTATCCTTCAATAAGTTTTTGATTATCTTAGCTGTCGACCTTAATTATTATAGTCAATTATTGTCTAACTTGATCTTTCCCTTCTCTATCTGGACAACGTCTGTCGTTTTTTCTTCAACTTGTTTTTGGTTGCTATCCTCGTTTATTGATTTGCTAGAATAGTTAAGTCCGACATTATTTGGCTTGAATTTCAATCTTAGACAAAAAAAAAAAAAGAATTTTGAGTGACCTAATATATATATATATATATATATATATATATATACACAATGAATTGGTTTCTCAGGAAGTCATTCAACTATCCTCGTTGTAATACAAAATTATAAAAATGGATGAGTTTATATTAAATAAGAATTTAACTTTTTTTTTAAATGACACTTCAGCAAAAGTTGAGTAAAATGAGTCACTCAACTTTTGTGTTACAAAGATGAAAGTTGAGTGACTTTTGTGTTACAAAAATGAAAGTTAAGTAATTTTTCAGTTATAAAAAAAGTTAAATGAATTTTGTGTTACAATGAAGATAGTTGAGTGACATTATCATAAATCAAATCTTTTTCCAATGGATCGTTTGTTGAATAATATTGATGCAAGTACAACCAACAGTGTGTAAAATGTACAACACTCGGGGGCAGATCTAGAGAGTAACGTTATATTCTGGTAAATTTAGTAGTTTTTACTTACACTTTGTATATATCAAGAAATTTACTTAATAATTATAAACATTTGATCGTAAACTTAACTATCATTATAATATTAATTTGAGATTACCGTAGAAACCCGTAAACATCAAATCATCAATCTGATGCTAACGACACTAGGGACATTTTGTGACGCATGAATCGTAATGCCTAAGAATTTGAGTTTAAAAAACATGTTGAAGCCAATTCATTAATGTCTCAACCAACTTATAACTCACAGTGGCTGAAAATATGGCGTTACTCAATGAACCTTTTTTTGTCTGGTTGTCTCCTACTTCTTAACACACGTTATTTTTGGTTTAATGTTACACTTTGCAAACGTTACATTGTTACCAAGTAAAACAAAAATCAAACATTACATTGCTAGAAAGGTCAATGAATTAATTAATGATATGATAAGGATTTAAGTAGTGTTTGTTGATTAGTACTCCCTCATCACATTTTAATTGTTGCTTTAGTTTAATAAATTATCACTAGAGTTGAGACACTTGGCCAAATTTTAGGAGAAGCATAAGTTATTGTTGAGAAAAAATGAAAAAATAGCTTCTCCTAAAAGAAAATTAGAAAAAAAACCCTTTGATAAATACACTTTAAAACACTTTTTAAAAGTTTAGTCAAACATTAATTGTTGCTCAAAATTTTCTTTTAAAATTAATTAACCAAATACAAAATATTTCCAATAAAATTACTTTTCTAAAAAGCACCTTTTAAAATAAACCAATCTTAAAGTTTGGCCAAATAAATTATTAATATGTTAATATATATCTATGAAGAGAGTATGTTTAATAGATTGATGAGTGGACGCAGCGTATTGAAATTAATCAAATAGGGTATGGGCCAAAGAGAATATTTGCTGAATAAAAGACAATATATAATTGAACCAAAACAGAAAAATAAATAAATTATGAGAACGAACTTGAATAAGAATTAATAGGAAAATGCTGAAGAAAGTAAGGGTGAATGACGAGCTAACTAAAGTTTGGCCATAATACTATTAAAAGAACTTGGGATTTAATTTAATATTTACTAAAGTTTGGCCGAGGGTCTCCCGAAAATTCTTTGGAAATTGTTATATAATCGATTGTTAAGAAAATCCAAATATTAGGAGCTCATATTGTTTGATGTTTTTACAGATACTTATTAGACAAATTCCAATGGAATTTAATTATTTAAATTTTAAAATACTGGTAATTTTTGTTGGGTCCCGCGGATTATACTATCGATAAAATAAAATAAAATGGCAAAGTAAAACTGAAACGTATGCAGAAACAGTGTCAAATGTCGGCTAAAATGTCGTCTGACATAAGTGATGACATTTGGATAAAAACAGAAAACCTTTGAAAGAATTAAAGTGCAGTGGAAATAGATAAATAACACAAAGATTTAATTTTCATAAGTTATATATTAATATAACTCATGATGGTCAATGACCAAAATTATTGTATATATGTATATACAATTGATTATATTCCTTTTCTTACAAGAGTACAATATGATACAAAAGGAATAAAATGGTTAAGTCGCAGATGACTTATGCCTGAAAAATCTATCTAAATAGAAGTGATCAACACCTCATTACAATTGCTTCAATGAAAGAACAAATCTAGAATCTAAGTAGCAATTATAATGTCGTACAGAATGTCGTCACAAACTCAGGCAACACAGTGATCCAGTCTCTTTGATCGATATTTCTGGAGAGCTCTCTATATCTTTTTCACTCTGAAATTCTGGATATTGAATCATTGAAGTGACCTCTCTATTTATAGTAGAAAGTTCCCTTGAAAGACTCCTCAACAGGTTGTGGAAGTTGAGCTAAAACAGGAGCACGTGAGACAGTAGCGTAAGCCACAAAAATCTCCAACTGCTTGGACTATTTTTTCCTCGTCTTGCTCCTTAAGTTATGCTCCTCTTGGACTTGGTCTTTCTCGTTTGCAATTAGCTCCAACTACTCCTTGCCAAGTCAATTGTCATGTGATAAAAAAAAGTCATAGTTTCCTGAAAAACAGTCCGTGAAGATAGACAAAACAGTTACCAGAATGTCATCTCAAATGTCAAGACATTTGGTCTAACATTTTCTGATTTTAACTTAGTTCTGAAAATAATATGTTAGAAAAAATGTTATGACATAAAATCTAACATTGGCAGTTTTGAACATGGAAATTTTAACCATTTATATGGTAAAACGTATAAAGTTTTCTAAGAGAGCATTTTCACAATTAAGTGAGAAGTTAATATATATTTTTCTAATGTCCAATTTTAAGGTGGAGTAAAAGCAAATATTTATAGATCATAGGAGTATAATAACTAATGTGACTGTCAAAGTAAGTACATTCAAATCTATTTATAACGATATTATTTGTCCAATATTTTTTTATTGTTATAGCGAAAAGTTATTATCGAGGACAAAGTAATATAACATAAAAAATTGATTCGAATTTTTTTTAATTAATCATTATAGTAAAATATTATTATAGCAGATGGTTGTTATTAAAAGGTCTACAAATTAAATAAGCAAATAAACACTACTAGTAACATTAGAGGACAATCTCTAGATGTCTCCCACCTAGTGAGCCGTTGAGTCACGTGATTCACCTCCTTCATCAATTTTTGTCAGGCCTGGGGTGAGAGTCCTGTGGGCGAGAGATTTCGCCTTTTTGCCCCCAAACATTAGAGGACAATCTATATATGAATCTATTCGAGATTTTTCCTATGCTAGCTGGCTAATTTAAATAATATCCGCCTTGACTTGGCTCACTGATTGAGGGGAGATAGTTTGGAATGGTCTTCAGAGTTGCTTCGCTCCTTTCTTCAGCTGGTGCGCATGAGCTTTTTCTATCAATAGAGGGAGCAAAAAACGGGCTTTGCTCCCCTTTACAATATGAAGAAAGAAATAAGGGTCGAAGTTTAGACCGCTCACATTAGTTCTACCTATAAAAAAGATCATGAAAGAGGCGATCAGAATGGTACTCGAATCCATTTACGATCTCGAGTTTCCAGACAAGTCAATGGATTAGTTCGATCCAAAATTTGAGATAATGGGTGTAAACCGAAAAAGGATATGACGCAATCATTGCACTATTAACCTTTCTTTATATTATGTTTTTCTTTGTGTATTAATTCTTAAATTCAGATTTAAAGAACTAATATTATACCCTATATTCTGTAAATACTATTACAGATTTACAACAAAACTAATTAAGTACTAACTAATTTGGGTCAAAGGTCAAACACCATTCTTGTATAACTAATTTCTGAAAAATTCTGAACTTCCTTGGTGATATATTTTCTGTCAAAAGTCAAATACCGTTTCTGTATAATCTAATTTCTGAAATATTATGACAAACAATATTAATTTGAAGTATCAATAAACGCGAAAAGTGAAAGTATCTTTTTTATGCTTTGTGTCATTTATATGTAGATTTTTAGTGGCTAATTAATGCTCGTACGAGTAACGTAACCTTCATCGGGTGGGTACCATAAAAAGAATATCGAATATCTAAAGCTGTGGCATAAAAGTGCAGTTTGTGTAGGATTTGAATCTCAGAAAATTAAATCTTTTTTATACTAAATATTTGTTTTCTTTAATGATCCTTCCATGATATAATTTCAAATTAAGAATTAGTGAGTTTTAGCCCGCATGTTCGTAGTTCAGTTGGTTCCAGGATGGTAGATTGTCTCAAGTAGACAGGTTCGATCTCTGACAGCCGCAGTGTCGGAGTTTCATTCTTCCTTTATGGGGATGACTACTTGTGGACACCAGACATTGTGGCTCTTATCTAGTGGGTCGCTGAGTTACCATGATTTACCTCTTCCACCAATTTATATCGGATCGGAAGATGAGGGTTATGTAGGCGAAAGATTTCACATTTTGCCTCTAAGAATTAGTGAGTTTTAGATATCAAATGATTATATAAGAAACGTATATATAAAGTGTAAAAGGAAAAACATCTTGTCAATGATTTGTGACACATGATACCTACTACCTTTTTAAAATTGATATTTCAAAGTTTTCCATGTTTTTGCTTCACATATAATTTCAAGTAAATATTTCAATTTTATAACAATAGCAACAATTTCAGTTACCAATAGCAACAATTTCAGATTCTCAATTTTCCTTGACAAACAAACAAACATATGAAGTTCTGAAATTCTATAACAACGTTGTCTGCACAAAAAAAAATCCATGGACCCCTCACAGTCAGATATTTTTATAATTTTAAAATTAACTAACATATAACTATAATATATTTATTATTACAAGTGGTTTTAATTAGCAATGTAGAAAACAATGTAAGTTACATACTACTCCATCCATTCTTTTTTTATTTGCTTTAACATATTTATTAGAAATTATTTAAATATCATTAATTATAAATTTTTAATTAAATTACCCTTTATCTCTGATTAAATTATTGCACCCTATTCAAGAACTACTCATAATGCTAACTCCTACCAGTCTTCAAATGGATAAGCATAGCTTTGAATTCAGTGTAAGCAAAAAAGTAAAATCCATGCAGAAATAATTAATTTTTTTCCTTTTATTGACCTTTTTATTTTATCTTTTATATATTTATTCAACAACCAAATAAAAATACATGTCATGCAAGGAGAGAGACTTTGCATGCTTGATTTTTTACCCTTTATAAGGCTATCCATCTTCACTTCACACAATAACTCCACAAGTGAAAAATAAAAGTTCAAGAAAAAAATATTCTCTTTTTTTATTTTCTTTCCTTCTTTTTTCTTCATAGCTATGGTTTTCGATAGGGATGTTGCTAGGTTTTCTGTTGGTGTTATTGGTTAGTTGTTCATACTTATAGGCTCCACAAACACACACACACATACACAAAAAGCTCTAGAAAAACATATATACAAAAAAAAAAGCTCATGAAGAATTCTTTTCTTCGATTTTTTTATTGAAAAAGCTGATGTTTGTTTTGTAATTTTATTTTCAGGGAATGTCATTGCACTCATCTTGTTCTTATCACCCTTGTAAGCTTCATTTTTCATGTTCTCTCCTTAGCTTTAATTTCCTCTTAAAAAAAGAATTAGCTACGAAGTCGCTACGGTAAGAATGGATCTTGGGTCTAACTCAATTCCAAAAGCTAGCTTATAAGGTGAGGATTGTCTAAGTCCATGTTATCGATGTGAGACTCTTAACAGCTATATAACAAAAATATGTCGTTAATCTTGTTTAACAATGAATTAGTGAGGGATTATAAAAAAAATCCTGTCAGCTATGGGAAAAGTGTAAAATATTTTCTGAAAAATGATTTCTTCCATGCCGAACACACCCTTAGAGTATTAAACATATCATGAGATTCTTTTATTTTCTAAATTAATTTGTTCACAATTATTTTTTATTAACAGGCCAACTTTCATACGTATATGGAAAAGCAAGTCTGTGGAGCAATTTTCTCCAATTCCATACCTAGCCACATTTATCAACTGTGGGCTTTGGGTGTTGTACGGTCTCCCTTGGGTACAACCACACAGCATCTTAGTTGTGACCATTAACGTGACCGGGCTAGGCATCGAGATCGTGTACCTAACGCTGTTTTTATTGTTCTCTGACCGTAAACAAAGGACGAAAGTTTTCTTCATCGTCCTCGGTGAGATTGTTTTTGTTGCTATACTTTCTGCTTGTGTTCTAACTTTTGTCCATGGAAACAAGAAAAGAGCAGCCATTGTTGGTAGCATTTGCATGGTGGGCAACATTTTGATGTATGCTTCTCCCTTATCCGTCATGGTAAATAAATTTCTTCCTTTCTTGTTCTTCTTTTTTATACATTATTTCTTTTGTATTATATAGAAGCATCAAGAATGATCGATCAAGGGTAAAGATGTCATTTAAATATGTCAGATTGATTTCTGTTATTATCCGTTATTTCTTCAATTATGTTATTCTTTTTTCGAATTGCTTTTGTTTGCTTTCTTTGAGTCGTGGTTCTATCGGAAATAACCTCTCTATCTCTAAATGTAGGGATAAGGTATGCGTATACTTCATGCTCTTCAGACACTACTTATGAAATTACACTTAATATATTGTTATTGTATATAGGGGCAAAATGCTAACTATACTTACTGCATAAAAGTAAAGTGTCAATCACATATATATAAAATGACACCGCTTGTTATGCCTTTATTCATTTGTTCACTTGTTCAACTTAAATGTTGATACTGCTTACAAAAAAATTGGGTACGCGCCACTACTGGCTAAGGGTGGTAAGTTATATATAAAAACTTATGATCCGACCTTTTCAAGAATCTAGCATATATCGAGAGTGTAAACGTGTAAATATAGAAAACAATATATTTCTTACCCATAATTAGAATATTTTCATATATTGTGTAAATATAATTATGGTAAGACTAGTATTCCTCTTTTGTATAGACTTGCGATTTTTATTGTATAAGAGATGAATATTGTACTCTATATATACCTTGATATTAATGAAAGACTCTCCAAGGGAGATTAATATCATCTTACATGGTATCAGAGCCTACAATAAAAACCCTAGCTTTTTTTGTTGAGCTACCGCCGGCCCCCTACGTCTAGGTTTTTCTTTTTCTTTCCCATGTTCTCTAAATGGCTATCCCTGAATCTTCCACACTTTATGAATCTTCTACCTCCACAAATTCCACCACCACGTTGTCATCCTCTTTTCATCCAGCCCTAACTGTTACAAACATCAAAAACTTTATTATCATTCTTCTTGATCAAGAAAACAGTCAGTATTCTCCCTGGGTTGAACTGTTTCGTAATCATGCATGTCTCTATAATGTGCTTGATCATATCGATGACACCATTCCGCGCCCTCCGGAGGTTGATGAGTCTACTTGACGTCGTCTAGACGCCGGCGTCAAACAATGGATTTATGGTAGTATTTCTCAGGACCTTCTTCTTACTATCATGAAATCTGACGCCACAACCCTTGAGTTATGGAATCGTTTGGAGGAAAATTTTCAGGATAATAAGCACACCCGTGCTGTGTATTTAGAGGAGCAATTTAACAATAGACGTCTTGAAAACTTTTTTCCAATGTGACTGAGTATTGCAAACAGTTAAAGCTACTAACGGATCAACTTGTTGCTGTCGACGACCCTGTTACTGATACCAAACTGGTGTTACAATTGATTGCTGGCCTTCCTAAAGGTGAATATGATACTTTGGCCACCATGATTCAACAGGCAGATCTGTTACCTCAGCTTTTAACAAAGCTCACTTGAAGTTGTTGCTCGAAGAGACTCAACGTGCTAAGCAGGATGAACACATTCAGAAGTGATTAGCGGTCGAAATGCGCCCTCAAGATCCAACGCCGCCAGAAAACTCTCAACTGCAGCAGGGACGCGGTGGAAAGTGTGGCAGGGGCCGTGGCAGGGGAGGTCGAGGTCGTGGCAAGGGTCGCGGTCAGCGAGAATGGCAACGAGGATCACAGAATAAGCGGGCGCGGCTCCCAGCCGGTCGCCGACGCGCCCAATCTGAGTCGCGGCGCCCTTGAGCCGCGGCGAGTCCATTCGATGCAGCGGCCTACAATCCGTATTCTTACCTGGTTTGTTGGGCCGCTCGCCTCACGGCGTGTCCACTTACAAGGTCGGGTTTGCGACCTCATCCGACATGACACCCACTGAGTTGGGACAGGCATTCAGCACCCTCTCCATGCAACAACCTGACAATACTTGGTACATGGACTCAGGCGCCACATCTCACGTCATCCAATCTGCAGGTACTATCCCTAAACTGTTTTGTTTAAAGGATCCTCAATATGTTACAGTTGGTAGTGGACAACGCATTCCAGTAAAAGGGTATGGTACCTCATACACGCAACCTCCTCATCCACCCTTCTCCCTGAAAAACACCCTATATGCCCCCCACATGATTAAGAACCTCATATCGGTCCGCCAATTTACTCGTAATAATTCTGTCTCCGTGGATTTTGACCCTTTTGGTTTAATGTAAAAGATCTTCATACGGGGACACCTCTTACGAGATGCAATAGCACGGGGATCTCTATCCATTCACTTCCACCTCCGCTGCCAGATTTTACTCTCCCGTCACTCTAGCGGTTGTTTCTTATTCAACTTGGCATAATAGACTTGGTCATTCATGAGTCCCAGTTTTTAATTTTCTTAAAGGCAACAATTTCATTGCTTGTAAAGGGAAACTTGCCCAAAATTGTGTTTCTTGCTCTTTAGGCAAACATATTCGTCTTTCGTTTAAATCATCTACTAGTGTTACACTTGCTCCTTTTGATATTATACATGTCAATTTATGGACATCTCATATCTCTAGTTCTCTCGGTCGTAAATATTATCTTGTGTTGCTTGATGATTTTTCACACTATGTTTGGTTATATCCTCTTAAATTTAAATCGAAAGTGTTTGCCAAATTTTCTGAGTTTCGCAAGTTTATCCACACACAATTTGGAAAAAGCATAAAATCATTTGAGTGCGATAATGGTTGTGAATTCAATAACTCTATGTTTCACCGGTTTTGTAAAAATAATGGCATGGTTTTCGCTTCTCCTGCCCTCAACCTCACCACAAAACGGTAAAGCTGAAAGAATCATACGTACCATTAACAATATGATTTGCACCATATTGATTCATGTCTCCCTCCTTCCTTCTGGGTATATGCTGCTAAAATGTCAGAATATATTCTAAATATTCTTCCTACTAGCACTCTTCACAATATGACCCCTACCGAAATCCTCTACCATAGAGTCCCCTCCTATGATCATCTACGGATTTTCGGTTGTTTGTGCTATCCCAACCTCAGTTCTACCGCCCCTCACAAACTTTCTCCTAGGTCTACTCTCTGTGTCTTCATAGGATTCCCGCCAAACCATAGGGGCTATATGCTATAACTTGTCGACTCGTCAAATCCACATATCTCGTCACATTCGACGAGACCACATTCCCATTTTCGAATCTTCCAAAATTCCAAAAACTGGACTACTCATTTCTTGACGAACCTGCCATCTCTCCCCTCATCCTCGAATAGCTCACGTCCTTTGTTCCGTCGTCAGAGCCGTGGCGCCTGATTTCCGGTGAACAATCTTCAAGAATACCGTCGACAGCGCCACAACCCTGTGCTGAGGCGCCGCTGCGCCCAAACTTCAGAGAAGCCTGTCAATCATCTAGCGCCGCAACGCTCGATCCAGGAGCCACGACTCCTCCGACGGCTTCACCCCCACCTTCTCCTTATCCGACTTTACCCACCGTCTCAGACACCACTACGCCACCCACTGTTCCTACTCATCCAATGGAAACTCGTTCAAAGCATGAAATCTTCAAACCCAAAGTCCATTTCAACTTATCTGCCCAAACTATATCTTCACTTCCAAAGAACCCAAAATTTGCCAAACAAGACCCTAATTGGAATGCGGCTATGTATGAGGAATTCAATATTTTAACTAAACATCACACGTGGGACTAGTACCTAGACCTGAGGGGGTGAATGTAATTCGATGTATGTGGCTTTTTCGTCACAAGTTCAAAGATAATGGGGATCTTGAGAGGTATAAGGCCCGTCTTGTGGCTAATGGCACAAATCAGCATGAGGGCATTGATTGTGGAGAGACCTTCAGCCCGGTTGTCAAACCGGCTACTATTCGCACAGTTTTGAACATTGCTGTTAGCAATTTATCCACACGCTTAACGCAAGTGCACGTATCTTGACAAGTAATATAGTCTAGGTAAGACAGAACATCGTCATCAGTGATTAGTGTTCAATTACCAATTTCTATCCTATGGTATCTATTTGGTGATCGATATTTTGATGGTTGTTTGTATCTATGACTACTAAATAATTATAAAAGTTAACTAAGTTACTTTACTTAAATCAGATATGGTGAAAATAGGGCTTCCAATCTTCTCAACTATCCGCTCACTTTAATCTTTAATGCAATGATAAAGGTTCTTCTTCTATATTGAGATAGCAGGTTAACTAAGCCATTTTATATTCCGGTTAGGATATATAAACACTCAACCTCGATACAGAACTCTTCTATCTTTCGATGATAAGATTTACCACAAAAGAGGATTAAGAACAATAACCTATTAAACTACACAAGTATCAGAGTACTTTCGTCCACGATTTTAACCTATGTTTATTCAACTTTAGCATATTCACAATCTCCCCTTTCGGATCTCGATTAGAAATCATATATGTGATGATAATTAGTGATCAATTAATTACCAAGCAATCAAAGCAATTATTGAATAAATCTCAACTATATAAAGAAGAAACCAAAACCATGCATTAAATCATAAAACGAGGTTCAAGTGATTCGAATAGAAAGCCCTAATTAAGGTTTAGCTCTTAGCCATAGACATGCTAAGAACTAAAAGATTATCCAACATAAATGAAAAATAAATAAAGTAAGAAAAAGAATTACTCAAGAACAAGCCTCCGATCTTGAAGCTTTCAAGAACTATGTGTTGTGTAGAGTTAGGTATTGTGGAACCCTTCAAAAATCTGCCCTAAAGCCTTTTTATATCCTCCAAAAACGTTCTCAAGTTTTCCCTCTTGGTCTTGACCCATTCCCATTCGGATTTGGCTGAAAACCTGCGTCGGCCACGGCCACGAGGCCGTGGCCGTGGCGAAATTCTGCGGCTGTCCAAATGATCTGGGCGTCGTGGCCCTGCTGCTCCTGATGGACTGGCGCCACGGCGCCGCCCTGTACTTTGCTTGGGGTGCCAGCTTTTCGTCTCTTTGTGCTCTGGAACCTCTGTTTTTGCCCTCTTTTTACTTATTTTCGCCAATGTGCCATTTTAAACTACTGTTACTCAAAAGAAAGAAAATCTATCCTAACATGACATATATTTGTACAAAAATGAGCCAAAGACTAACTAAAAATGACTCAAAAGGTGTATATAAAATACGCCTAACAATTGCCATGGGCAAACACTGACCGATCCATCAACTTGATGTGAAGAATGCATTGTTACATGGGGACCTGAGAGAAACAATGTACATACATCAGCCGCCTGGGTTCACCCATCCAACAGTCCCTCACTATGTGTGTCGTCTCCGTAAGTCACTATATGACCTGAAACAGGCTCCCCGTGCGTGATATGATCTTACAGATTTGGTTTGTATGCAGCAAGAGTGATACATCACTCTTCATTTTTCATCGAGGTAGTAGCACTGCTTACTTATTACTGTACATGGATGATATTGTTCTGACTGTCTCCTCAGATAGATTGAAAAGTGAGATTATTGTCTTGCTTAAGTCTGAATTTACAATGATTGATTTGGGAAAGCTGAGTTATTTCTTGGGTATATCAGTGACCAGGTCTGCCAATCACATATTCTTGTGTCAGCGTAAGTATGCAGATGAGATAGTGTACATGGCTAAGATGGCGAATTACAAAGTTATGCCTACTCTAGTATATTCAAAATCTAAGCTCAGTGATATGGATGATGCTCCAGTCTCTGATCCTACTATGTATAGGAGCCTTGCAGGTGCACTTCAGTATCTCACATTTACCAGGCCAGACATAGCTTGTGTTGTTCAGCAGGTGTGCTTATTCATGCATGCCCCCAGAGAGTCTTATTTCACTGCTCTTAAGCGTATCATTCGATACATTAAGGGTACTCTTGATTATGGTTTGCACTTATACCCCTCTGCGCCAAACATGTTGCTCTCATATACGGATGCAGATTGGACAGGTTGTCCGGACACGCTACGCTCCATCTCCGGCTTTTGTGTTTTCTTAAGGGATAATCTGATTTCTTGATACGCGGCGGCGTGCTACCCTATCTAGATCGATCACGAAATTTGATCTGAGGCATTGCAAATGTAGTAGCTGAGATTTGTTGGCTCAAAAACTTACTGTTAGAACTTCAGTGTACTTTGCGTCAGGCATCTATTGTGTACTGTGATAACATCTCTGTCATCTATTTGCCTCATAATACGGTTCAGCATCAGCGAACCAAACACATTGAGATAGACCTACACTTTGTTCGTGAGAAAGTTGCTCTAGGCTATGTCAGAGTGTTACGTGTTCCATCATCCTATCAGTATGCAGACATATTTACCAAAGGACTTCCCAGACAGTTGTTTCTTGACCTCAGATCCAGTCTCAGCGTCCGACCTCCTCCCGCTCCGACTGAGGGTGTGTGTAAACGTGTAAATATAGGAAACAGTATATTCCCTACCCATAATTAGAATATTTCCATATATTGTGTAAATATAATTATAGTAAGACTAGAATTCCTCTTTTGTATAGGCTTAGAATTCCTATTATATAAGGGATGGATATTGTACTTTATATATACCTTGATATTAATAAAAGACTCTCCAAGGGAGATTAATATCATCTTACACAGAGTTAGTGTTTCGCTTTTTTTTTAATGTTATAAAAACTTGTCCTCAAGACAGAGCTAGTCGGTGAAGGGTAGTCAGTTCACATTTGAGCATCCTTTGTCGAGAAATTATGATATATATATAATATTTACATATATAAAATCCTGAATAACTTAATAAAATTCAGATTTTGCCGCTACTTGGCACACCCATTTAAGACGACCTTAAAATTTTCTTTGGTTGTTTGGTTTAGAGAAGAGAAAGGAAAATAATAGAAAAAAGAGAATCGTGTTAAAAACTAAAGTTGATATGGTGTTTTATTGCAGAAATTGGTGATCAAGACCAAAAGTGTGGAGTACATGCCTTTCTTCCTTTCTCTTTTCTCTTTTCTCAATGGTGTTAGTTGGACTGCTTATGCCCTCATCCGTTTTGACGCCTACATTCTTGTAAGTATAGTACAAATATATTTAATTTTCTTCTTCTTTTTCTTAAGAGTTGATATATGTACTTGCAATAATTGTTGGCTTGTCGTTTTGACTTTCGGTGATTTGTGTTTTTTGGGTAACTAACACATAGTTGAATGACTTTATTGATAAAAAAAATAGTTTTGTGACTTTAAAGATCTAAGTTCAGTCACTTTAATGATACACAATTAGTCTTATTACTTTAATGATACATAAGTAAAGTCTAGTGATGACTATTGGTGAAACTAACCCTATATAATCTAGGATTATATGGGAGTGATAACAACTAAATTAATTATATATATAATGTGTTCTATTTTGTGTCATATATGATATAACATCTCTTTAGGCAAGATAACAACACTCTATACTCTATTTACGTTTATATCTTTGTCCTTGTGTAAACAACCATTCTAAATAAGCAAAAAGGAACTTTTATTTTGATTCTCTTACAGTTATTTTAGTATGATAGCTCTAACTTAACCACCGGACCGTATTTTCCTTGGCTTGTAATTTATCCCGTTTAAGCTAACAAATATATTTAGGTTGTTCCAAGAAATCAATGACAAAATGAAAGGTATTCTAATCAATCAAATAAATTTGAATGATATATCCTCCTTCCAAACTTCCGATTAATCAATTCGGACAATCTATTGACAGTGTAAAAAATAGTGGATATTAGTACCTAAAAAGACCGACACTAGGTAATCGTCTACAAAAAGTGAATTATATGTTATCTGCTACAATATGTTAAAATATATAATAGTGAAAAAATATTTGCGAAAATTATAACTTAGGTGGTCTAGTTTACAAAATAGGCAACAAATGTATAGATTTTGTATATTTAAGTATTAACATACATATACTATACATATAATATACATATCAGTGTATTCTTTTTTATATATTTGGGTTATTTCTAGTAATTAAGTTTGGCTGAAGGGACATAAAAGGGAAAATTCCTATTTTTTTTGTCTATGTTAGTGTATATAAGTTAAAATCTTTTTTTTTCTTGTGAAATCTTTTACGTTTTTTTCTTTTTCAGGCACCTAATTCGATGGGAACTGTTCTTGGGCTGGCCCAATTGCTGCTATATGCTACATATTACAAGTCCACTAAGAGACAGATGGTAGAAAGAGAGGCCAAAGGAGAGGTGGTCATGGCTGAAAAGTCTGTTTCGGGCCGGGTCGTCCAGAAGCCCAGAAATGATTCTAGAGTTTAAGTTTGTGCTTCTTGAAAGCCCATTTAACTTTAGTATTTGATCCTATGGCCCAACTTCTATTGGGCCTTTTGTTTTCAATGACTCCTTTTAGCACCCCCAAACCCCACCCGGGTGCCTAAGGTACCCTATCTACCCTTTCAACATGTGATGTGACAAAGATAGAAATATCCTAAATGAAAAGTAAGCTGAAAATTCAGCAGTTTTCATTACAGAATTGTGGAGTTGCTTGCTTTCTTCATATTTAAGATAATTATTCTTTTGGCTATATTGAAAGAGAATAATCTCTTTCATTATTTTCATTAATGAATAGGTCTATATATATAATTCACAATCTCTAAATATGAAAAATTATATTTCTACTATATTGTTAATATCATAATTACACTTGTACAAGAATTCTACAAATTAAGGTAAGTAACCTAAATATTATTGGTTTGGTATACCATGTATATACACGGGTTCTGCCACACCCCCGCAGTCATAGCGGACAGTTGTTGTACGCTGAGATTGTCCCTAATATCTTCAAACAGAACCAAGGGAAGATCATTAGTAAAAATGTCAGCAATTTGGCACAATGAAGGGACATGCAAGACACGTACTTGTCCACAAACTACCTTTTCTCGAACAAAGTAAATATTCACCTCGATATGTTTAGTGTGTTCATATTGGACCGGATTTCCAGAGAAATAGATTGCACTGACATTATCACAGTAAATCAATATACCTTTCTGAATCGGAAAGTGTAGCTCTAATAGAAGATTATGTAGTCAACATGATGCAGACACCACATTGGATACCCCTCGATACTCGACCTTCGCAATGGATCGCGATAAAGTATCCTGGCGTTGCACTGACCAAGAAACCAAGTTGTCACCCAGAAACATACAATAACCAGAGGTCGAACGTTTGATATCTGGACATTCACCCCTATCAACATTTGCATAAGACACCAGAGTAGAGACGGAGGATGAATATAAATACAAATCATAATCACATAGAACGAATAATATTGACATCAGATGGACGGGGCATCAACTTCCACATCTTATTTTAAATAAGAGTATTATATTCATCATCCATAGTTCCTCACTAGCCAACACTCTACCCCATATTAAAGTTCTGGTCTAACCACAACTCTGTAGAACTTACATTTAAGCCTTGACAACACTTTCTTATCGCACAATATCCCATAAGCGAGCCTTTATTTTGCCCACCCCGCCTCAATACGGTGTACTGCGTCAACATCAATCTCATATCTCTTTAGATTGTGGACCCAATTTACTTGAAGATGTCTCTCTTCGGGATGACTAGTCCCTCAATCTTCACTTCCACCTCCGCCTCATACGTTACAATGTTGAACTTGCACTCCAAGTACTATGTCTTCATCCTGCTTAATTTGAAACCTTTGTACTCCAGGACCTCTCTCCACACTTTCAGCCTATCATTAACTTCACTACGTGAATCGTCAA
Source organism: Przewalskia tangutica (assembly GCA_029844215.1). NCBI lineage: Eukaryota > Viridiplantae > Streptophyta > Magnoliopsida > Solanales > Solanaceae > Przewalskia > Przewalskia tangutica. The sequence continues at coordinate 71,440,210 of CM056740.1, read as the reverse complement.
TCAATACTATGTCACCCACGAATAACATACACCACAATACCTCACATTGAATATGTCGTGTTAATTTGTTCATCACTACGACAAATAGGAAGGGGCTATGGGCTGATCCCTGGTGCAAACCCATCTCGACTAGAAAGTTCTTTGAGTTATCTCTCATTATCCTAACTCAGGTTTTGACTCCGTCATACATGTTATGGATAACCTTAATATAAGCCACATGTACTACTTTAGACTCCAAACATCTCCAAAGAACCTCCCTAGTAACTTTATCATACACATCTCTATATCAATAAACATCATGTGCAAGTCACTCTTCTTGTCCCTATATTGTTCCAACAATCTCCTTACAAGATGGATGACTTCTGTAGTAGAACGCTCCGACAAAAATCTGAATTGGTTTTAAGAGATAGACACACCGCTCCTCATAAATAATAAAAGGATTTATTTTACAAATATAAAATTTTATTAAATTAAATAAGTGAGTGATTATGACGGTTAAATACCCAAAATTGAGTGACTCTTGGTACACAACCCAGAGTTAAGTGACTATGATGGCCAATTACTCAAAGTTGAGTGACTATCCAAGCTTTTAATTCAAAATTGAGTGACTTTTGAAACACAAACCAAAGTTAAGTGACTACCATGACCAATTATCCAAAATTGAATGATCATCAAAGCTTCTAACACATGAAATTCATTAATTAAAATTAGCAATTGTTTATATAGATCTAAGGTTATGGAACCATTCAAATTATACTTGAATTCATAATTAAAAAAAAAACAGTTTTTCTACCGTCCAATAGCACCCCGTGACTCCTTGGTGAGTTGGCGGGACAACAACTTCAACTTTTGCTATTCCTTAGTAATAAGTGTGGAACTAGTTAATTGTGCTCATAACTTTGTAAATGCATAAACTATAAAAAAAGATAGACGTAGCTCACAAGACATTATGAAAAAATGTATATGCAATCTCTGTGCTCTGTTTTTTTAGTTTCTAATTTGAAATATGTGATTAACATGTTTCTAATGTTGTGGCATTTTAAATTAGTTGTAAGTGGCGTTTTGAGACTTTAGGCTATAGAATACCAAGGAATAAACACATAAATTTTGGAGAAAACTAAAAGTACTATAAATCCATTAAGTAGAATGTGATTAACATGTTTCTAATGATCTCAAATTTTCACCATTAAGTAGAATGTGGATAATTTCATATATTTTGAAGGAAAATGGCTTGGTCCATTTGGGTCATGTTGACAACCGATTTTGTCACTCATTTTTTCGAGTTATCTTTATCTGGGCTTTTTTCAGTCATCGCTTATTAATTCGCACGAATGTCCTTATTTTGTGATGATCTTTAATTTTTACCCTTCAAATTTAATTTTTATCCTTCAAATTTAAAATCTTTAATTTTTGCATTTTGCTTTTTGCTTATTGCTTAAAACTCTTGGGTTTCGTGTTCGAACCCTTATTTAGACAAAGTACTGACAATTGAAAGTCATATTTTGGGGGAGCCTTTTTAGTATAAGAAAAATAGGCCGAATAAGTAAAGGTTCTTCAAACTCCAAAAGAAGATTAGAATATTTTAAAATATCTGTTGCGCACCTGATAACACACATAGAGGCTAGAGCTAATGGTATTTCATAATTAATTGATTGGACATCTGCCCGTAGACTAGGGTTGTTCATTGAATTCGATCCGAAAAAAATCGGATACTCGAAAATCGGATATCTGAAATTTTCAGATCGGATAACCGGATATCCGAGACTTTTGTATCACAGTACAGTACATGGCATAAGTTTCAGTACATTCCTGGGGAACATTTGTGTGCACACTGATGCATAACTGCCATCACTTTTTCCTCCCCTTTCTATGTCTTGATTGTGGTTATTATTATTGTTTGACCCAAGTGTTAAACTCTTTTATCCAAGTGTTAACTCCCAACTTGAACTGCAGAAATAACAAAGGACCAACTTTATTGATAATAAAGGACAAAAAAGGCTATATTTACGGATTATGCATCTCAAGTCTCAACCATGGGAGAGGCATGCTGACTTTTATGGGGACATGAAGTATTTCCTCTTCCAACTATACCCAAAGGCATCGGTTTACCGTCCTACTGGGGCGAACTCTAATTTACAGTGGGTAAGTTTCTGGGCCTTTTGATATCATTTAACTTTATTTCGGATGGGCCAACGAAATATTTACAATAAGTAACTGTAGCAGGCAGCCCAATGAAAAGTAACTGATATTTCAGATTTTTTGGGTATCCGAAATTAAAGAAATTGTAATCCGTATCCGAAACTCAAAAAAGCCGATCGAATATCCTATTTTTCGGATCGAATCGACCGGATCACAGATCAGATCGGTCGGATCGGATTATTATGAACAACCCTACCGTAGACCACCTAAAAAGGAATATTTATTATTCACAAGGCATAGATTGAAGTTCGCAAGACAGAGTTTCAAACTCTACATGCAGAGTTTGCGTTCAGGCATAAGACAAACTTTGCCTTGCGAATCCAAACTCAAATTTGTGATTTTTTTTATTTTTGACTGAGCAGAGGTTTGAATCCGGAATCTCGAGATATTTTTGAGCGAAAGGTAAAAATTAAAGATTTCAAATTTAAAGGACAAAAAATAAAAAATAAAAATTTAAATGGCAAAAATTAAAGACCATTGTACCTTTAAAGGACAATCCGCACCGAAAAAATATTAAGTATTTTACAATCTCATCAACTTGCAAGCTTGTATTATATTTTAAAAAATGCACAATGCTACATTAGGCACGCCCAAACAACATACAAAAGCACAATAAATGTCTTACAAAAATGAGATTTTCATACACGAATTTGAATTAATCGGGATTCAAAATAAAAATCAAACACGGAATGAAAAAAAAGCAATATTTAATCAGTCCTTCCACCTAGGGTTGTTTATTTAACAGACGTTTGACCATAGGATTTGGAGCACAAATTTGAAGTTTTGATTTGAAATCGGCGTTTGTTTATGAAATGTTAACAAAATTTCAACTCAAATTTCAACATTATGATTTGAAATCAAGATTCTCCAAAAAGTAGAATTTTAAATTTCAAGTGTGATTCTTTTAAAAAAATATATAAAACTTAATCTAAAGTTTATATTTTGTAAAAACAAGACCCATCATTTTAAATTTTGTAAAAATAATTATGCTCGACGTGAAGAGATTGTCCGTACCATATGAAATAATTATATTAAAGAATAGCTAGTTATTATTATTGTGGATCTTTTTAGACCAGTAAATCTTTGTAAAATTATGTGCATTTAAAAATCCGTAATAACTTTATTTATGAAAGGGACATGAAAATATGCAATTTATTAATGTGACGTTTTAAGATATTCTGATACCTTGTTGATGAATTATAATTTGTTTATTCGGTAAAATTGTATAAAAATTGTGAATGTTTTGATAATTTTCACAAATTATAGGGTTTTCATATTTATGAAGTAAAAATACAACTTAAAAGATTCAGATTACACATCTAAATAAAAATTCTGATTTTAAATCAACACCACCATCACCAATAACAATATAATACATTCAGTGGAAGTGAGATTTGGAGGAGGGTAAGATGTATCATAAGTGATTTTTTTTTTTTTTTTTGAAGGAACGCATCGCTACTCTTTTCGAGTGCGCCTGAGTAAACCCGGTGACGCAATAGCACGCAAACCACGTCGGTAGATTAACCACACTTGGCAAGCCACGCGTGTGTGCTCAACCAAGAAGGTTTATGCGGGGATCGAACTTCGTGGCCTTGCGGTCGCTATTCTCTTCTTACTTCACAGCTACCTCATGTTATCATAAGTGAATTTTGAATTTTAAGAGGATGGGAAAATAAAATAAAAAATTATAGTGTAGCAAGTTGGGTTTGATCTCTTGACCTTGAAAAATTAAATATAACATATTAATCAGTGCACCACTCAACCTCTTTTGAGACTATTGATTTTTTCATAAAATATTAGACATATTGTAAGAATTATACACATAATATGTCGAGTTTATTCAGGTGATCATGAGTTCACGTGATCCAATTTTTGTACATAAATTTGCCCTTATATATACCCTATCTTTATGGGATAGAGATATTAATTCCGATATACAATCGACTTAAAAAAATAGACAATAAAATATGAAAAGACAAAATAAATACACCAACAGATAGTAATACTCATCAAAGATCAAGTGAGTACGTGATAACCGAGTATTGTTGTTGTCCAAACGAGCCTTAAACCCCACCAACCTACGGGTCATGGGGTTTGGCAATTAGGATCCGGATAAACTCTCTAAAGTAACCAAAGCTCCATCTTCTCCCTTGTGAAACTCTACATATTGCAGAGCTAATAAAGCTCCAATTTTTGTTCATTAAAATGCTTCTTAACAACTAATGAGTCTCAATTCACTAAACATGTCTTTCTCAACACCTAACAATTGTATATCAGCAAGGTCTACGTATCCACAGCCCAATATTCAACTACAAAGTTCATTCATAATCAAATTCCCATATCAAAAAAAATTCAAGAATACATTTTTTCATAGGAATTTCATAAAAAGATCACATTTTTATCATTTCCCATACGCAATTCTTGGAAAGTGGAAGTCAAATTCAAAGCCCATTGAAGAAAGGGTAAGCAAAAATGATGATTTTGTAACTAGGGTTTTGAAGGAAAACCCTAGCCAAGTGGAACCCAAGTACAAAATTGGGGATAAACTTTACACCCTCAAAGAAAAAGAGGGTTTGGGTAAGAAGGGTTTAAATGGTGGCATTTTAGGGATACTAAAAAGGTTAAATATTAAAGGATTGGTGAAGAATGGAACTGATGAGGGTAGTTTAGTAAATTCAGAAGATGTGTATTTGAAGGATATTTTGAGGGAGTATAAAGGGAAGTTATATGTACCTGAGCAAATATTTGGTGCTAATTTATCTGATGAAGAGGAATTTGAAAAAAATGTTGAGGATTTGCCTAAGATGAGTTTGGAGGATTTTCAGAAGTATATGAAATTTGATAAGATAAAGCTGTTGACTTTTAAAGAGGATACCGGAGCTTCGTTGGGGTTCGGGTTTAGAGATTTTGTTGTTGAGTTGAAGGAGATGCCCGGCGAGAAGAGCTTGCAGAGAACTAAATGGTAGTATCATAAACTGGTTAATTTCATTCACTATATATTGTAGATTTTTATGTTTTTGTGATGATTATTAGGGCAATGAAGCTGGATCAAAATGAAGCTCAGGCTCTACTAGAGGAGTACGTGGGGCCGAGATATGAAGTCGAGAAGCAAATGATGGTATTTCACTTCTTTCGACGTTTTGTTTAAGAATGCATAGTGACTATAACTTTATTGTCTGGTGGAAAGAATATGAAAGAACTTTAACATATAGCTTAAGCAAACAGTACATTGCTATGATTTATCAGCCTCAATTCATTTATTTGTTAACAAGCATTTGTACTGAAGTATAGTTTAGTCTCGTAATGATTTATCAGCCTGCATTACTGTTTCTCTTTATGTCTTGATTCATTGTTGTTACCATCTCTTGACAGTAAATTTCATGTGAAAGTTTAATGGAATTTGCCTTTACTTTCTTCGATTAAATGTTTACTAAAATTCAGATTATTTGTTTTGTGCAAGTGTCTTGGGATCTTTTGTTGTGCACAGTTCTAAGAAACACATAAAGCAATACTGAATTCGACAAAAAGACATGTAAGTAGACAAGTGTAATTTGCCATGAGAAAATAACAATATAATAAAACTCAAATATAATGTAGCTATAGAAAAAAGCATTGGCTAATATTTGTTACTGTGCATTATGATTAATGAAGATAATCTGATGGTTATATTTATCTTTAACTATTACCCTTTGTGAGTAAAATAAATTCATAAATTTTAAGTTACTTTAAACCTTGTGGCAGAGACCACATAATGCACTTGAAATCTTGTAGGGTTAGCGGAAGATGGCGAAATTTGAAAATGGAAATCACGACTTTTAATTTGAAAAAATTGAGCAATGAGTGAGTTTAACATAGACTTCATTTATGTGCAGTCCATTGGGTTGAGCTTTTTTTCCCCTTTCTTTTGCAATATATACATACATATACATATATATATATACATACATATACATATATACATACATACATATATACATACATACATATATATACATACATACATATATATATATATATATATATATATAGTTGGGGTGAGATTTGTTGCACATAAGTGATAACAGCATCTAAATGTCAACTGCCAGCCTAAAATGTGATATACAAAATCGTCTTTGAATCTAATTATACGATCCTCGGAAAGAGGAGCACAATTTCAGTAAATAAAATCTGCCATTTCCGAATGTGACACAAATCGACATCTTATTATATTGGTGTGCTGTCTCTATCACAAGGGAAAATACAACAAACAACAACATACCCAGTGTAATCTCACAAGTGGGATATGGGGAGGGTAGGATGTACGCAGTCCTTACCTCTACCTTTGTGGGGTAGAGAGGTTGTTTTCGATAGACCCTCGGCTCAAAAGAAACGTAGTCAATGCAGGAATATCACAAGGGAAAATAGTAATTAAAATATCTGAAAAGGTTCTCAAATCCCTTAAGGGTAGCACTGTTTTGTTTCTTCTTTTTAGCTTAAGATTCACCTTGTTAGTTGTTTGAAGGAATAAGTTCTTTCTCTAGTAATCCATTCAATTGACAAGACTGCAGAACCTAAGTTTGGTGGGATAAAGATGTGTCTTATCGATAGGATTGTCAAATCGGCGGGTCGGATCAGGTATCAGCGGGTCGAAAATGGGTTAAACAAAACGGATAAAATGTTCGACCCGCCCATATTTAACATGGATAAAAAATGGGTTAACCCACGGATAATATGGATATCCATTGTTTTAAGAATAGTCAGGTGAGATCACAAGCTAAATACCAAAATAAGCTTAGACTCCCATAAAGCAAGAACTAAGCAGACAAATGGATATTGATAATATGGATATCCATATTATCTATCTGGATATCCATTTTTTAGTGGATAATATCCATATTTGATTCATTTTTAAATGGTCAGTTATCCAACCCATATTTAATGGGTCGGATTGGATGGTTACATGTTTTTTAAAACCATTTTGTCCGCCCCACTTACCGATAATAGGGTGGAAACTCGTTGACGTTTCAAGTACGTTGGAAAACCTTTCTTTCTTTTCCTTTGCCTCTTACAGAGTGATCTTATTGTAGTCATGGGTGGGAAAATTACCAGAGTATCCTAATCCAGCTGCATCGAAGATATCGAGCAGAGTAATGGTAGAACTTGGAATGCTTACCGCTGTAATGACTGCTGCTGCGGTGATTGTGGGTGCTTTCCTTGCTTCAGCTGTGTTTGCTGTGACAAGCTTTGTCTTTGCTGTGACTGTTTATGTCATGTGGCCTGTGGCCAAACCATTTCTTAAGCTGTTCTTTGGTCTCATCTTTGGTATCTTAGAAAGAGTATGGGATAAGGTTGCTGATGCTTTTACTGATGGAGGAATTTTCTCTAAGTTGTATGAAGTGTACACTTTTGGTGGCGTCTCTGCCAGTATTGAGATGCTGAAACCTATCATGCTTGTTTTTTTAACTATGGTTCTTCTTGTCCGATTCACTCTTTCACGAAGACCTAAGAATTTCAGAAAGTGGGTGAGTAATACTTATTCCCTATCCTAGAATTAGCAGTTTAGCAATACTTGCTTCTTTCAAATTTAAGATGCTATGTGCTTCATTCAGGATATATGGCAAGGCATTGAATTCTCTCAGTCTAAGCCAAAAGCACGTGTCGATGTGAGTTTCCAGTTTCTAACTCTCTCTGGTCACGGACATTCACAACTTTTCTTTTGTAGATTATGGCTAGGGGTGTCAAATGGGCGGCTTGGGCTGGATTTGGGTGGGTCAAAATGAGTTGAGTTAATAAATGGGCAGGTCATTGGCCCGCCCAAAAGTTACCTGGGCTAAAATGCGGGTCATAACCCAACCCGCCCAGTTCTTACTAAGTTTTAATTTCTTTGTTTGTTCTTTTATAATTTTTAAATACCCAATAAAACTATTTTTTTCTTTATTATGGCTATATATAACATTTAAAATAAAAACAATGCCTTTTTGAAAATATTTTGACAAGGTTTCTTTGGATCAATTTGGGCTACATATCAGCAAATATGGGCAAATATGGGTTGAGCTGATAAATGGGCGGGTCATATTTTCATGGGCTAATTTTGCCACCCATAATTATGGCCAATATTGTGTCTAAGTAAGAAGTTTCTGTTCAGAGTTCAACTGGAGTCACATTTAATGATGTAGCTGGGATTGAGGAAGCAGTGGAAGAACTTCAAGAGGTAACAACGTTTTACACCACATATAATACTTCGTTATTGTATTATTCTTTTATCATTCTAATGTGTGAAAGCTTGTCCTTCAGCCGCATTTTTTAGATTAAAATTCTTCTAATTCCTGCCAATTTTGTGCTGGCTAGTTGGTAAGATATCTGAAGAATCCTGCACTATTTGATGAAATGGGGATCAAGCCCCCACATGGAGTTCTTCTAGAGGGACCTCCTGGATGTGGCAAGGTTCGTTGTCCATTGCACATCTTAGATGAGATTTCTGGAAAAAGAGGGGTCTTCACTAAAATGCTATATGATGCTTTTCTCAGACCCTGGTTGCCAAGGCAATAGCAGGTGAAGCTGGTGTTCCTTTTTATCAAATGGCTGGTTCTGAATTTGTGGAAGTTCTAGTCGGTGTTGGTTCTGCTCGTATTAGAGATTTGTTCAAGAGAGCCAAGGTGAGCATAATATGTAGTCAATGAACCATGTGACTTCCCTTTTTGTGTTTTGAAAAACGCCGTGATTCTTGTCACAGGTGAATAAACCATCAGTTATCTTCATTGACGAAATTGATGCACTCGCAACAAGGTATGTCTGTCTGTCTAAATGAATTTATGGTGCATGTGGGTAGCTTTTACTGGTTTAGCTTAGTACAAAGGGACTACCAGGGTTATAGTCTAAAAGTATTATTCTTAATAAACAGGCGTCAAGGAATATTTAGTGAATCAACTGACCACACCTATAATGCGGCAACTCAAGAAAGGGAAACTACTCTAAACCAGTTGTTGATCGAGCTAGATGGATTTGATACTGGGAAAGGAGTTATATTCTTGGGAGCCACAAATAGAAGGGATTTATTAGATCCTGCACTTCTTCGTCCTGGTAGATTCGATCGCAAGGTTTGTATCTGCTATTGAAATAGTTTCTTCATAAGTTGCAATAGTTTATAAGAGATTATGGGTCAGTTTTAAAAGTGTCCAATTACTGTATAGTAGCTATGTGGTCCTTATTCCTCAGTTCTTTTGGAACACCACATTCATGCTTGTTACATTTCTCTCTTTCAGATAAAAATTCGGCCTCCCAATGCAAAAGGAAGATTGGAAATTTTGAAAGTACATGCACGGAAAGTTAAACTATCAGATACTGTTGATTTGGCTAGTTATGCCCAAAATTTACCTGGTATTCAACTTTCTTCCTTTCAGTTTATAAAATATCATGTTCAAGCCAGTCTTTCTTTCTTTGCTCCATCATCACGAGTCTAAAAGATTACATTTACTTGTTCCCACTGGTGCTGCAATAGACCCAGATTAAAAAAAAAAAAAAAGGCAGCCCGGTGCTGCAATAGACCAGATGCCAGTGGAAAATGAGGTTTAATGGTAGGGGTGTCAAATGGACTGGTTGGGCTGAATTTGGGCGGGTCAAAATGGGTTAGAGTTAATAAATCCCAAAAGTTACTTGGGCTGAAATGGGCTAAAAAGCGGGTCATAAACCAACCCGCCTAATTCTTATAAAGTTTTAATTTCCTTTTTTGTTCTTTTATAAATTTTTAGTACCTAATAAAACTAATTTTTTCTTTGTTACGGCTATATATAACATATCAAATTAAAAAAAATGTCTTTCTGAAATATATTTTGACAAGATTTCTCATAGGTCAATTTATGCACTGAAATGGGTTGGGCTAAAATGGATTGAGCTAATAAATGGACGGGTCAATGACCAGACCAAATTTGAGCGGGTTGGACGGGTCATCTTTTGATTCGTTAATTTTGCCACCCCTAGCTGCAATAGTCCCAGATGCCGGTGGAAGATGAGGGTTAATGCCATAGTTTATCCATAACTTTTTTGCATTATAGTTAGTCTCATTTTTTAATTCCTGTTCCTGATCAATCTGTAAATAAATAAGAAATTCATGCTCCTGATCTGCTAAATGGTGGACTTGAAATTCAGGATGGTCAGGTGCAAAGCTGGCTCAGCTTCTCCAGGAGGCTGCTCTAGTAGCAGTCAGGAGAGGGCATAACTCAGTTCTTCATTCAGATATGGATGGTGCAGTTGACCGACTTACGGTAGGACCTAGACGGGTTGGGATTGAGTTGGGTCATCAGGGGCAGTGTCGTCGAGCTATCACTGAGGTGGGGACAGCATTGACTTCTCATCTTTTGAGGCAATATGAGAATGCAGAAGTTGAGCGTTGTGACCGAATATCTATCAATCCACGTGGCCAGGTTTTATTTGTTCTCTAGTTGTTCCATCTTTGAACATCATCTTTTTTCACCTCAGTGTTTTTTTGTCTTATTTATTACTTCATCTGTTCAAAATTATGTTACATAGTTTGAACCGCCACAGAGTTTAAGAAGAACCGGATACTTTTGAAATTTGTGGTGTAAAATATGTCATAGCATTTATGTTGCTATAAAACGTTTGATACTTTTGGTCTTAAAATTAAACATGCCACACCATTTGCATGGTCATAAAAGTTTCTCCTTAATGGTAAAAAGGAAAGTGTAAAGTCAATTGTTTCCAAATTTAGTAGTGTCATTCTTTTTTGAATTGACTAAAAAGGAATGTGTATCACATAAACTGGAACATAGAAAATGTTTTTTTCTCTTGTTCCTGACAAAGGGCAGCCCGGTGCACTAAGCTCCCGCTATGCGCGGGTACGGGGAAGGACCGGACCATAATGGTCTCTTGTTCCTGACACCATAACCAAAATTATATCTGATGTATACTTTGCCTTCATTTTATATTAGTTCATTACTTTCTATTTTCCTGTCCCATATCGATTAAATATGGACTGTTAATCTCCTTATAAGGTATTGGTCTCTTGGACAATCCTTACCACTTGAGCTAGCTTTAGATAGAGTTAGACCCAAGGTTATTGTCTTAACATGATATTAGATAATCAGAATCAATCCCTTCTTTAGTGTTGGACTTTAGCATTGGGCTGCCATGTTTCATTTCACACTCCAAATGTCCAGTACGGAGCGTGTTGGAGTGTGTTAGATCACACATGGGTAAGTGTATGGTTTATGACCAGTCTCTTTATATGATCTAAGTCTCCTTCTAAGGTCTTGGATGGTGATCCTCACTTGGGTTAGCTTTTGAGGTTGAGTTAGGTCCATTTTATTAACAAACTTGAACGTGTATTAATCATGTTTTACTGGAGAATTCATCTAAACATGTTAAAGTTTTATATTCCTGTGATTACTGAAAATTTAAAAGTAACATGCAGACCCTGTCTCAAGTTGTGTTTCACCGTCTTGATGATGAGTCGTACATGTTTGAGCGGCTTCCACGGTTGCTTCACCGTCTTCAGGTGCTAATTTTTAAGTTATACACTGATTTCTGCTTGCTCTTTGTCTTCCTAAATACAAAGCTGAGAGTTGCATTATGCACATCTTCGGAAAGGTATTTCTTGGAGGGAGAGCTGCCGAAGAAGTCATTTATGGACGTGACACTTCAAGAGCATCTGTAAGCTACCTTGCTGATGCATCCTGGCTTGCTCGTAAGATAATCACAATGTACGTACTTATTAGTTATAGGGTGAATAACACTTTTGGTCCCTCAGTTACTGGTAAATTATGGTTTTAGTCCCTGTGATATCTGACTAAGCAGATTAAACTTTTAATTAATTAAATTGTGCACTTTTGGTCCCCTTGCGTATGAATACTTACAAATTTACTATAATTATTAAATGTTCCACCACATAAATACTCATGTGTTAATTCCATATTCGACTGTAATACAGTTCTATAAATAGTCAAATACAACATATTTTCTACTTGAAGGGACCAAAAAGATAGATTTTAATTAACTGTAGGTTAAATATGTTGAGGTGTATATCACAAGGACCAAAAGCAAAATTTACCAATAATTTAGGGACACACTGTTATTATCCCTAGTTATAATTTAGTTGGCGTTCCAGTATCTGCCAGAGCTGTGACTTTTGTCCTTGTAACAGATGGAATATAAAAAACCCAATGGCCATACATGGAGAACCTCCCCCTTGGAGAAAGAGAGTGAAGTTTGTGGGTCCACGGCTTGACTTTGGAGGATCACTATATGATGATTATGACTTAATTGAGCCGCCGATCAACTTTAATTTGGATGATGATGTTGCTAAGAAGACAGAAGAGCTCATACGTGACATGTACAGGAAGACAGTTGCTCTGCTGAGGCAACATGATACTGCCTTGCTCAAAACAGTGAAGGTAGTTCTTGACACGTTGCATAAGTATCTTATAAAATTGTTTTTGTTCGAACTTTTCTTTAACTTGCCAAGTTAAAAAATATTGAATAAACTTTATGTTTGTAATGCTTCATTTGAAAAAGGCTCCACCAAATGTGCGGAGATTGAAAATTAATTGCGTCCAAATTATTTTGTATTCCCTCCAGTCCAAAATAATTGATGTTTTAGGCTTGAGCAGATGGAATAAGGAATTCACTTACTCCTAAAAGTTAAGAGAGGTTTTGATTAAATTACCCTTAATTATAGTTTTCTTTTCTTTTTAGGTTGTATACTTCATTAAATTTGTACATTGAATTAGGAATCTGTTAAGGGCAAACTTGAGAAAAGAATTAATTACCTTCTTGGTTTTGTGAAACATCAATTATTTTGGACCAACTTTTAGAGGCAAAAACATCAATATTTTGGACTAGAGGGAGTATAATTTAGTTAAACCAGGTGCGGAGATCATTGATTCCTGTGCCTGTTTATACTAGGTTCTTCTAAATCGGAGAGAGATCAGTGGTGAAGAAATCGACTTAATCCTGAGCCATTATCCACCAAATACACCCACAAGTCTTCTACTAGAGGAGAGAGATCCCAGGAGTCTTCCATTTTCCGACGAAAATCAAGAACAGCATAATAACATCGAGTACTGTCTGTTGAGTTCATGAAAAAACATAATCGCTTGATCCAGTAAAAGGAGGAGCTTTCTACCCTATTTGAAGCTAGTTTTTGCTTCAGTTTTGAGGTGCATTCGGAACAAGACATGTTATAGAGAATATTCTGAAAATAGTGAGATGCTTTAAAATGCTGTTCTGTTTGCTGTATGGATCCATATCAATAGGAATTTTGTCAAAATTGTTGATTTGGTCTATAACTTCTTTTCTTCTTTTGTGATTCTTGTATCGTTGTTATTTAGGTATATTACTGTTGAAGAGGCAGAATACAATAAATACAGAAAAGTTGTTGAAGTACTGGCCCTAGGGAATTTCTCAGTTATCAAAGAAAAAAAGGTTGTTGAAGTAACACACATTTTACATGTTTGCCAATGGTTTCTTGAAGCTTTTTTTAAGCATAGTGATCACCTTTTAGCCTTTTATTTAAAGGTTCCTACACATTATTGTTTGGAGGAAATTGGAGGTGTAGCTGTTGGGGAAAAAGGACAATTATATTTTCTGTGATTGCTTATCATCTGCTCCAAGTTTTGGTGGACATTATTGCTCGAACTTGTACTGGTAGGATATTGCAAGTATTTAGTAAAATATAGTCTAGGTGCGTGAATTAGTCTGGACACCAGCAAAGTACGTGCAAATTGACTTGAATACTACCGTTATAAAAAAAAAGTCGGATGTTCTTATTCAAACATGCAAAAGTTCTATATATATTGTTATTCAAAAGACGATAAAACGAGAATGAAATTTATTGTTTCATTAATGTCAATACATGGGCTTATTATTGTATTTTCTATCCTTGACTTTGTTATGTTTTATTTGCGGTGGTCTATCGGAAACATCTCTACCTTCACAAGATAGGGGCAAGGCTGCATAGTGCATACACATCTTTCCAAACACCTTGTGTGTTATTATTATTAACGTCAATACATTAATATAGCAAAAAACACAAATATGTATGAAGAATACACAATTTCTTAAACATGTGATGACTAGCAGACATTTTTAATTGTCGTCAAAGATTTTTGTGTAGTAATGAATGTGTAGTCAACACCAATTTGGTACATAGATTTCTTATGGAGTAGTTGCGGGCCTTTGAAGGGAGAGCTTTGGAGGTAAAATTGTCTATAAGTCACGGTTTGAGTCGTGAAAGCAATCACTGTTCACTAATGATTGTATTAGGTTAGGTAGTTTACCTCACACCCTTTGGTGTGCGATCTTTCTCCGAACCCTGCTAACACGGGATGCTTTGTGCATCGAACTCCCTTTTAAAAGTAGTTGTGGGCCTTCGGCAAAGACGAATATGGAACGACAAAACTTGATTTAGTAAATAGTTTCATATGTTTCGGAGTTGAGACTTAAAAATGTTAATTATGTGTTGACTTAACTGTTTTCATCATCCCGAGACCCAAGGAGAAAAATTTATGTTTCATTATTTAAACTTAATATATATGTGTTTATTCGATGTGGTTTGATATTTTTTTAGTGTATTTTAAGAAATTAAAAATCTACCTAATTATTTAGTACGATTATTATATAGAAATCCGTGCTAATAGAAGATTCGATTTGATCGATATATCAATTTTTGTTAAAATTCCGTTGACACTCCTAATTCTTAGGCAAATTCGACCTTTCACTCAAGAAAGCCATAGGATGGAGATTTGTACTAACTACAAGTTATTTTTGTAGCTCGCATTTTTGGTTAACGAATTTGAGCACCTACTACTAATATTTATTTTAGATAAAATTGATTTCAAATTTTCAGTGTCATCAAAACATAAGAAAAAAATAAACAAATGGGGAACTCAATAAAAAAAAAAAAAAACAAGATTTCCCTTTTTTCATCTTTCCTGATCAAAATTATACAACAACAACATACCCACTGAAATTCATAAGGTATGGAGAGGGTAGAGTGCACGCAGACCTTACCTCTACCTTAGCAGGTAGAGCGACGGTTTCCGAGATACCCTCGGCTCAAGATAAAGCACAAGCAAAGTAAGACCAAATAAAACGAATAAGCTATGATAGCGCATTCTGAAAAAGAAACAATAACTAATGCAGGTAAATAAAACAAACAAAGTACACTAGAGAACACATAGCAGCAAAAATCAAACGACATGAGACTATAAAGCAATATTGCGCCTACTAGTATGAGAGGCTAAGCGGACCTACAATAATAACACTACAACTACCAGTTTGTAAGCTTATGTAGGAATACGATTGACTACCTACTACCCTAATTTGTATCCTCCATAACCCCCCATCTAAGGTCATGTCCTCGGTGAGTTACATTTGCGTCATATCCATTCTAATCACCTCTCCCCAATACTTCTTCGGTCTACCTCTATCCCTCATGAACACGTCCATAGCCAACCTCTCACACCTCCGCACTGGCCACTTGTGTCTCTCCTCTGCACGTGCCCGAACCATCTCAATCTCGCTTCTCACATCTTATCCTCCACTAATGCACTCCCACTTTGTCCCGGATATCATCATTTCTAATTTTATCCCTCCCTATATGCCCACACATTCATCTTAGCATCTTCATCTCCGCAACTTTCATCTTTGGGGTGTGCGAAGTCTTGACCGACCAACACTCCGTCTCATACAACATAGTCGATCTAACCACCACCCTATAGAACTTGTCTTTAAATTTTGGTAACACCTTTTTATCGCACAATACTCCAGATGCGAGCATCCATTTCATCCACCCTGTCTGAATACGGTGTGTGACATCGTCATCAATCTCTCCATTCCCTTGGATAATAGACCCGAGGTACTTGAAGCTTCCTTTCTTTGGAATGACCTGAGTACCAAGCTTCACCTCCACGCATGTCTCAAGGTCGCTCTGCTTAATATGTGTTTTCTCCACCAGTAGTTTGTCGTCCTCGTCCTTGATGCACCTCACATGATCCAAGTTACGGGTCCTCATCTCCCTTGTCTTGGCTAGTCCGTATAACTACTTCTCCCCGTCTTTTTTCTCTAATTCTACATATATGTGTTCAAAAGCCATCGTTTTCGTCGCCGTAGCCGCTAGTTTTGCCTCATTCCCCGCCATTTTATACAATTCTCTATTCGTCCACTTCTCCACCTCATCTTTGCTTTCTACCAATTTCGCATACGTCGCTTTCTTCGCTTCCACCTTCTCTTGAACGTTACCATTCCACCACCATTCCCCTCGATGCCCACCACGGCTACCTCGCGACACCCACTTCTCTAGCTACCTTCCGAATACAACTAGTTGTTCTGCCCCACATACCAGTCACATCCCCACTACTCCCCCAAGCCCATTCGACCATCAATCTCTCCCTCATCTCATTTGCACTAGCCATGGTCAAACTCCTTCATTTGATTCTTAACCTGTCATCCACAACCCTCGTCTTCCAACTACCAATTTAATCGGCATCATCCTGTATTTACTCTCCAAACCTCGACCACCTGATCCTTTAACTCGTTATCTACCAATATGTCTACTTCATTCCTATACTTCGACCTACCCGAGAACCATAACTTATATCCGTCTACATTCTTAGCCTTAAGTCCTACATATTTGATCTCCTGAACACATGCTATATTAATCCTTATCTTCTTAAGAATCTTAGCTAGCTCTATGGACTTCCCCGTTAAAGTTCCAATGTTCCAAGACTCTATTCTCAGCCTAACATCTCCTTTACCCCACTTACCCCTTAACCCTCGCCCCATCCCGGATCGAGAACATGACCCTAGTCTACCATCATTCACCAAAGTCATTAGAGCAAAAGAAATACTAGACAAAGGTTAACACTAACACACGGGAATCAATAGTCAATACTAAAGCAAGTTATTAAGAATCTAAAGGTATGTTAAGCTACTACATACCAGAATTATAAAACAAATGACAACAAGAATAAAAGCAAGACTGTAAAATCAAGATTCAATAAAACACAACACGCAAAAATTTAACTACACGGATAATAACAAATATTGAGTACATGCTATTGGAGGTACTAACTCCATGTTGCACGCCGAAAAATAATGTTCACTACCTAAAATCACTATTTCCTGCCAGAAACCATTGTTCGCTGCCGGACGTCGTGGCAGATCTGGTGCTACCTGCAAAAATAGAGCAAGCCAAGAGAAAAAAAAAGGGACCACCGGAGACCCCGGTAGACGCGCTTTCCGCCGATCCAGATGCGGAAAAAAATTTGTCGGCGAAGCTTCGGCAAATCGAAGAGTCAATCAACGAGATCCAACGGCTGGATATGCTATATCAGAAAAATCAGAGTTCCGACCAGATGATGAGTGGGTCCGACTGAAAACCCGGATCCGGACCACGACCCGAGGATTTTTCGGCTCCGGTCACTGAGAACTTGTTTGAGGTGGAACAATCTCGGAGGATCGGAGAGAGGCGAAGAGCTCGTCCGGTTAATCAGAGAGATCAGTAAAGTTCACCGGAGAAAGAACTGGTCGGAGAAACAGACGGCGAAGAAACAGTAATTGAATATTCTTTTTCAGATGAGAGAGAGAACAAAAAGGATAAAAGAAAAATGAACGAGTCGATCGGAGCAAATATGCGGGTTGAAGCAATTGTCGTTTTCGTTATATGATAATTGATTGAAAGGAGTAAAATAATCCTAATTTCACCCGAAATAATATATCGCCGGCAATGTAAGAGTTGAGCTCCCTCAATGAGAGGAAAGGTGCCGGCGACAACACGGAGAGGACACGCACTTTTGTCGACACCCAATCAATAAAAAAAATTGTACTCTATGCAAATCGACACCCAATCATGAAACTTATTATTAGTATTGAGAGACGAAGAAACAAAATGGACCCAAGAAAAAAAGCTTTTCAATTTTCTATTCTGAGTTTATTTATGGTAATTGAGGTAAAAATTCTTGTACCCATTTGAGTTTTCTTTCATTATATTATATGCCCATTTTCTTCTGATGATTATCTAACATGGGTAATTTGAAAAAAAATATGAAAAAAACATCCTAATTTTTAGTTTTCCAGCTATATTTCTAAATGTCAAAGGAGGATGTTGCACACGTTCTGTGTAATTCTCCTTGTCCGGAGTATTGTTATTAATGCAATATATAAGTATTTATAATTACGAATCTAAATATATAAAAATATTTATTTTACATAATTACACCAAATAATATAGTTACATAATATATGGAGAATAAACATATTCTTTATCACACCCCACAATGGATCGAATTGGGATGAGGCAGTGACGCTCAGATGAATCAAGTCAAGGAAAATTAATGGCGAGAAGTCTCTTAGTAAATATATATGTAACTGATAGAAAGAAGAAACATGTAATACCCAAACATGACCCATATCAACTTTCTCACGAACAAAATGAATGTTCATCTCAATATGTTTTGTTCGTGATGTTGAATCGAATTATGAGACAAGTAGACAACATATATGTTATCACAGTAAACAATGATGCCTTATGTAAGGGACAATGAAGCTCTAAAAGGAGGTTTCTAAGCGAACAAATTTCGGCAACGACGTTTGCAGTGCCTCTATTTTTGCTTCTACAGTCGAACGGGAGAACGTAACTTGCCGTTTTGCAGAGCACAAAATGAGATTATCACCCAAAAATATACAATAGCCGAAAGTAGATCGACGTGTGTCAGGACACACACCCAATCGACATCCATATAGGATATCAACTTGTCGGTGCAGATTGATAAAGATGTAATTCATAGTCAAGAATACCCTTAATGTACCGAATGATATGTTAAAAAGCGATAAAATGAGGCTCAATGGGAGTATGCATGAACAAGCACACATGTTGAACAGCATAGACAATATCGGGCATAGTGAATGTAAGATACTGAAGTGCACCAATGAGACTTCTATAAAGAGAAGGGTCAAGCACCGAATTCCCATCATTGGCGCTAAAGTTTGACTTTGAGTTGACTGGAGTAGGCATGATCTTGAAACTTTCCATTTTAGCCATGTAAACAGTCTCCTCTTCATACTTACGTTGACACATGAACATATTATTTTCGGATCTGGACACATAAATCTCAAAGAAATAACTCAATTTACCCAAGCCCGTCATGGAAAATTCAGATTTGAGTAATGTAATGATCTCATTTTTAACATATCAGAAGAGACAATCAAGACAATGTCATCCACATAAAACAAAAGATATGCAATATCATTACCCCGATGAAAAATGAAAAATGAATTATCACTTTTGTTGCATATAAAAATGATCTGCATAATGTAATTGGAAAGCGTTCATACCAAGCTCGAGGGGATTGTTTCAAGCCATAGAGTGACTTTCAAAGACGATAGACATGTCGATGAGCCAAGGGATGCACAAAGCGAGGTTGTTGATTCATAGAAACCATTTATTTCAAATCATCATGTAAGAACACATTTTTCACATCAAGTTGATGAATCGACCAGTTCTTCCCCGTAGCAATGCTCAAAATAGTACGAATGGCTGGTTTAACCACGGGACTGAAGGTCTCACCACAACCAACTCCCTCTTGTTACCCCGTGTCATTTGCCACAAATCTCACCTTATGACGTTCAAGCTCACCACTGTCCCTGAATTTGTGACGATATAGCCACATACAACTAATTACATTGACCCTCATTAGTTTTGGGATAAGATCTCAAGTGTGTTGTGTAGTGAGCGCATCAAATTCCTCATTCATGGTCGCATTCCAATTTGGGTCAAGCTTGATTAATTTTGGGTTTTAGGTAGAGGTGAGATAATTTGAGTGTATAGATTAAAGTAGACTTTTAGACTAAAAATCTCATGATGGACACGAGTTTCCATGCGATGTGTAGGAATAGAAACTAAATGGGTGACATTTTGTGAATTAGGTCGGACTGCGTTCGATTTGGGCTCAGATGATGGAGGTCAGACGGGGGCAGGGAGGTGGTTGATGTGGGCAGTGGGTCGGTTGATGTGGGATGTTGGTCGTGGGCTGGCAGTGTAGGGGAAGAGGAATATGAATTGGGTCCTTGCTGTGGTTGGGCTTGGAGGGAGGTAGCCACATATAGCCACATACAACTAAATACATTGACCCTTGAATTTTTGATGATATAGTCACATAAATTAATTACATTGACCCCCACTGGTTTCAGGATAATATCCCAAGTGTGTTGTGTAGTAAGCGCATCAAATTCCTCATTCATGGTCGCATTCCAATTTGGGTCAAGCTTGACTAATTTTGGGTTTTTAGGTAGAGGTGAGATAGCTTGAGTGGATATGTTAAATTAGACTATTAGACTTAAAATCTCATGTTGGGCACGAGTTTCTATGCGGTGTGTAGGAATAGGGACCAGACGGGTAATATTTTATGGAATTATGTCGGGCAGCGTTCGATCTGGGCTCGGAGGATGGAGGTAAGGTATGGGGGTAAGAGAATCGAAACACCATGCCATTGTCCGCACAAAATTTATGACATGAGGAATTGTCAAACTCACGACCATTGTCACATTGAAATGATTTTATGTCCTTCTCAAACTGAGTTTTAACATATGCTAGAAATTCAAGAGAAATAGAGTAAACTTAGGACTTATATTTGAGAGGATAAACGCAAAGAAAATACGAGAAATCATCTAATAATATCAAATAATACTTATGGCTCAGTTTGCTAGTAATAGAGATGTCCATAAATCCGCATGAATGATATCAAATGGAGAAAAAGTAACACTCAAAGACGACTTAAAAGGAAGTCTAACATGTTCCCCTAAAGGACAAGAGTAGCAGTCATGAGTAAAATTTCCTTTATTACATTGAATCAAATTTTGACTTCTAAGAAATTAAAAATTGGTGCTCCCGGGTGCCCAAGTCTACTGTGTCAAGTTGATGAAGAGATTGCAGCTATAGAGGTATGTGGATTGACACTTGCAGCAGAATTGGATGAGAAAGGTTATAGGTCCCCCACACTATTGCATCTCGTAAGAGTTGTCCCCGTACGTAGGTCCTTCACAGAAAAATCAAAATGGTCAAACTCAATAGATACAAAATTGTCACTAGCAAATTTCCTAATATAAATTAAGTTTTTAATGATGTTAGGAGCATATAGGATATTTTAAAGGAAAATTGAGGGTGAGGTGATGGTGTTTGAGTGGTGCCATAACCTTGAATTGGAATGCGATTGTCATTTTCGACCAAAATAAATTGAAGATTGTTCAAATTAAATAGTTGAGGAAGATTATCGAAATTACGAGTGAGGTGGGATTTGGCGCCCGTATCCATGTATCAGGCATTGTCGGGCTGCTGTAGATTCATAATGTTTTAGGTCTGCCCCAGTTTGATATGGGTTAGAAGGTCGTATGGTTGCTGCTGTTTTTAGGCCACCGAGAAGTGGGCCTGATGTTGTTGTCCCATTTGGCGTGGGTCTGGAAGAGGGCCTAGTATGTTCGGTTGTTGATGCTGACCAGTGTTCTCGGTCGGGGTTGTTGGGTAAGGGCATGAGAGAGAGGCCCACTTTACGAGAATTGACCACGATATTGGGTTGGCCCACTGAGAGGGGTATTTGGCCTGATATGTCTGTCCACCAGAATTGGACCATCTGCCACGTCCTATTTATTTTCCGCCACTCCAGTCGCCGCGACCTCGGGCCCTGCTACCATCACGCTGATTGTTACACCTCGTAAGTTTAAGGTAATAATTAGAGAACGTAATTAAGGAAGTAAGATTCGAATGTTAGATATAAAGTATATTTATTTATGTTAATCCGAAAATTAGTATACAAAGGATGTGATCCCGGAATAAATTGTGGATACAACACATGTGGTATGGACTTAGTGCCGGGTAAATGTTATATTAGGACATGAATTTTCAGATTTATTTAAGGATTAATATGTAGGAGATTGACTTATTAATTGTGGGATTTATTTTAATAGAGGGATTAAATTAAGTAGACAATTATGGGAAAGGGACTAAGTTGCAAATATTAATTTTTCCCTTAAAACATATTAACCTTCATATCCCCACATTTTTATTTCAAACACACTCCCTCTCATCTCTCTCTCCCTCTTAGCCGATTCCCTCTCCATTTCTCACACTAAATTGAAGATTTTAACCTCATCTTTTCCAAGATTAAGTTCCTCTACAAGTTCTAGGCCATAAAAGTTCCATAAAACAGTGGGGAAATCGACATTCTGGCCGAGAATTCAAGCCCCCCAAAAGTTAGTATTTCAGATGAATTTTTGGAAGAAAAACATGTAAGAACGATGGATTAAACTTGTAGAATACATGCATGTCATTTTGGAGTTGAAGGAATGATAAAAATGGTGAAGAACACTTGAGCTTTGGACCGAAAATTTGGGACTGTTTTGGAGCAAAATTAAGGTAAGAATTCTTCTTTTTATAGTATAGTTGAAGTTACATGATGTTGTAAATTAAGGAATGAACTCGTCTTAAGAGAAATTGGAAATAAGGAATATGCATGTGACTATTTTTGGTGTTGTAGCCGATTTTGGGGACCGTTTTGAAGAACATTGGGTTCGGTTCTTGTTGTTGTTGTTATGGTTATTATCGATACTAATTGCATGTTAAAAATGGAGGAAAACCTTGATGTTAAGTCATAATTAGTTATATAGAAGTATTAAAATATGAAATTGGATTTTAGGAACTAAGAGAAGAGTTATGGAATTATGACATGATTATGGCCGAGAACTTCATGAAAATATTGGACATTGTTGTGATGTATTAGAGACTGTTTTGTTAAGATTATAATGCTGGAAATTAAGCTATGAACATGCATATACATTGTTGTAATTATGAATATATGTCCTAAAGGAATTAAGGTTGGAAAAGGTTGAACATTGCACTCTCGTTGTAGTTTGAATACCTTTTGTTGTTGATAGAATGTGGACTATTTTTATGACTATTTTAACATGGATTAAAGGCTGGATTAACATGAGGAATAGGTGTAGTAATCACCTTGATTGTTGTAGTTGTTGTATTACCTGAATGTAAAGAGAAAGAATGCATAACTATGATATAGACATAGTATATGGACTGATTTTGTTATATCCTGGAATTGTGCTTGGTTATTGGTATTGTTGGCTTTGTTTGTAACTTGTGGACATGTATATAAATAGGGAAAGTGCTGCCCAAATTTTTATAGAAAAGAAAGCAAGTTATCATTCGATTATAACGTATGTTAGTAATCGTAAGGTTAATGGACATGTTACTATTACTATAGGTTGAAGTGCTAGTCAAGGCGTATTTAGATTATTGAGTTGGTTAGTTCGTCATTAAGGTATGTGAAACTCTTCTTTCTTTCTTTTTGGCATAATTTTCATAAATGAGTGTATGACGGACGTACATAGTTCTAATGAATCATAATTCCTAATGATGATTTAAAATGATACATGATAAATAGTGCCTTGATTTTCCAAATGATGATTTTAAAGGATACATGACATGATAGTTCTTTTTAATGATTTTACTGAGAGTCAGATGATGGTTTAAATTGCATATGGTTACTCATGATAGCTATTCGTACAAAGTGTTATTATTCCACCTCACCGAGTTCCGGGCTGGCAATGTTCGTGCACAGATCCTTGCATTTGTTCACCGAGTCCCTCACTAGAGGGTCGACAATGTTTATATATATATATATATATATATGATGATTCTATGGACAAACATCCATGATGCGGGTACAGATACCCATGATAGTATATGATGATTCCATGGACATATATCCATGATGCGGGTATAGATACCCATGACAGTATATGATGATTCCATGGACAGGCATCCGTGATACGAGTATAAGTACCCATGACAGTATAAACATATATGATGATTATACGGACATACATTCATGATTTTTTATATGACTTTCATTTTTATAAGACACAGTTGACTCTCTATTTTATATGGCACAGTTGGATCTGGTATTTGATAATCGTACTTGTCTCCTGTTATCTTTTGGCCAGTTATGATTATCTGTTTGGTACTTTATGTTTCATATACTCAGTACATTCTTTCGTACTGACCCCCTTTCCTCGGGGGGCTGCGTTTCATGCCCGCAGGTACAGGTACTCAATTTGGTGATCCTCCAATTTAGGATCCTTACTCAGATGTTTGGAAGGCTCCATCATTCCGGAGCCTAGTCCTTTTGGTACAGAACCTCATTTTAGACTTATGTTCATTTAGGGGCACGACGGGCCCCTGTCCCGTCGTATTTTATTGTCGTACTCTTAGAGGTCTATAGACAGTCGTGGGTGGTGGATGTATTTTGTATATGTGTTTTGGTCAGTTGTACTTGTTATACCCCGTAGTTCTGACCCTACGTATGAGAGCGTACGAAAGCATGTAAGACTTAAAATTTTCAAAGGATAGGTTGACGGATTGTTTCGGACGGGTTTTAGTCAACTTTGAGGCGGGTTATGACCCGATACATTGAGAGTTCCTAAGTGTTTCAAAGGCCTAGAGCGTAGTTCGTTGAGTCTAGATTCCAACGCAATCAACCGTTCGTCGATAGGACGTCGTAGTAGAAAGTTATGAGAGTTACAAGTTCGGTCGTGATCGGACAATGTGTTTCGGACAAAGCGCGAGCGGCGCCGGATGCAGGGCCGTGGCGCCGGAAGTACTGAGGGGTCACTGAAGTTGCAGCGCCGCGGCACCGGAAGTTCCGAGAGTCCGCAGAGGTTTCAGCGCCGCGGCGCCGACGTCAGGGCCGCGGCGCCAAGGCGGGATTCCTGGCGGAAAAACTTAGGAAAAAGCAAATTTTCTCTTTTAAAGACCTTGGGAGGGTGACAAGTGTCCCCCCCCCATCTGATTTTCTTGCATGCCTTATATTGACCAAGTCTTGAAGACTTGGTCATCTTTCTAATCCCTCTCTCTCTCTCTAAGCTTAAGCTCTCACTTCTCTCTAAAATTCCAAGAGGAATTCAAGCCTAAGAAAAATCTGAAAAGTTAAGAACAAGAAGGAAGCTTGTGGCTAGCTTGTTGGTGTTATTATGGTGGTGTTCTTGGCAAGGAGGCTAGCAAAATTGTTGGAATAAGCTTGGCTAAAGCTTTAAGGTAACATTTATTCTCTTATGGTTAGTTATTAATGTTGCATGTGAAGAAGAAGGGATGTGTAGTAGTAAATAATGCACTTAGAGTCCTTGCATGTAAGAAATGTGGTTTGGATATGAAAGAATTGGTTAAGAAGATATTATGAGCATGTTGTAGCCTAAAAACTATCTTAGAATTATTAAGTGAATTATTGTTCCTTATGGGGCAGAATTTTACACACCCAAGTTTAGGTGTGTAATCCCCTTTGAAATGTTGGATTGTTGAGCCTTAAATGTGGCGTTTGGATGATAAATTCGGCCTTGAGAAAGGTGGCAAAGTATGTAGAAACAAAGGAAATGCTGCCCAATTTTCCATAGAATTTAGTGACTTTGAACTTGGATTATTTTACATTGAAATTAGAGGTTAATAAACGTATCATGACTATTATAGGTTGATATATTACGTGCGGTAGTTGAGCTTAGCAAGTGGATTGACCAAAGAGGTATGTGGAGCTTTCCTATCTCTTGAGCATGAATAGATGAAACTATGTAGTACGGTAGACGTACAAGATTTGGTATTCTTACTTGTTTTAAGTATATAATGACTTGCTTCGTTTTAAGAATTTATAAGTCCCTTGGTTAGGGGAAAATTATGATTTTACTAAAGTGTAGGGTTAATATAACAACTTTATGGGAAGTTGGTTTATTAGCTTTATAAAAGATTAATGAGAAGAGGTTTACTCTAAATAAGACAAGTAAGGACAAATGATTTGATTTATGAAAGGCAAATTGATTTTAAGGCATCAATTGCCCAAAGGTTTTATGTATGAAAAAGAGTCACTTTTAAAAGAGTTGAAGTATGTAGTACTTGGGTTAAATTCCCGGTTTTCTTTTATTAAAGATATGATTAAGTGCCTTAAGTAAACTAAAATGAGAGGGTATATGAACAAGGCTAATAAGAAGTTATAAGTTTTCTTAACTTATTTATGATTATGATATGATGTGATTTGAGCTAGGGTAAGAGTATATCTGAGGGGCAAGCCCCAAGATCGTTATACCACCTTCTCCAGGGTAAGAGTATGTCTGAGGGGCAAGCCCCAAGATCGTCATACCACCTTCTTCAGTGTAAGAGTATATCTGAGGGGCAAGCCCCAAGATCGTTATACCATCTGCTTCAGTGTAAGAGTATATCTGAGGGGTAAGTCCCCAAGATCGTTATACCATCTGCTTCAGGGTAAGAGTATATCTGAGGGGTAAGTCCCCAAGATCGTTATACCACCTGTTCCGTGGATTTGCTACTGTCACGACCCGATCCCGGGCCCGTGACTGGTGCCATACCCCGGGCACCCTAGTGATACAACATCAGAGAAAACCAGCGGAAAATAAAACTTAAACAAGAAACAAGATATATGATCATAAAACAGGCCAAACAAACGGTTACCTTCCAATAAAATATATATAAACAACTCTTTCAAAACGAACAGTTTAATCCTTTTTACAAACCCTGCCCACAACAGTACTACAGACCTCTAAGAGTTTTTATACAACATGACGGGACAGGGCCCCGCCATACCCCTGACTATACAAGAACCTACAACTCAGGGTAACATACCAAAGATAAGCCTCCGGAGAAACGCTGAACTGTGACCCTAAGAGCGAGGATCAACACTGGTGTACCTCTACATGCGGCGTAACGCAGAAGCGAGGTCGATAACAGTACCAAGTATGTGAAATCGAAAATATTGTAAATGAAATCATAATCTATATAAAAACAGAGACATGTATGATAACAAAACTACGATTCACAACATAAAGCGAATATGTCAAGTCAGGGACTCACGCCCTCAAAGTCATCATTCAAATATAACCCGGGAAATTAACCCGCACAACGGCCGCATGCCCCGGCATCTCACCTCGGTATAAGCATGGCCATGGAACCATCCCAATGGAAGCATACCCGTGCGCCACGCATCGTGTCAGTATGTCCAAAGGAAATATCCAGATAACAATCGAAATGGAAGCATACTCGTGGGCCACCCATCGTGTCAGTATGTCCAAAGCGAATAACAAGATAACAATCAAAATGGAACCATACCCGTGCGCCACGCATCGTGTCAGTATGTCCAAGCCAATAACAAGACAGCAATCCCAATGGAACCATACCCGTGCGCCACGCATCGTGTCAGTATGCCCAAAAGGAAACAACTAGACAACAATCAAAATGGAACCATACCCGTGCGCCACGCATCGTGTCAGTATGTCCAAAGCGATTAGCAAAAATAACACTATCAACAGGAGCGTACCCGTGGAATTCTCCGTCACTGCCGGCACGTCCAAGTAACTTCTCAACCAGATAGCCGGCCCTCCAACGAGAGGCGCGGTAACACAGAGATACAATACTTGCACAACAAAGGCTATCACAACAAACATATGCAAGTTCAACAAATTCATAGACTTATATTTTATTACAACAATTTCGGGTTTTAACCCCAAAGTACTACATACATTAACTCTTTTTAAAGGATCCGTTCCTTTCACAAAAGTCACATAATACCCGTAGTATAAAAATAGAGTGACTATCTTTTTAAGTAAACCAAAATACTTCCCTTTGTAAAATCAAGTAACAACATTATTTTCCAAACGTTCAAGTTTGCCTAATTTCAAATGCTCAAGTTTCTCATTTTAGAAAGGTTTCATAACTCATAGTCTTAATCTCTTTTAAAACAATTGAGTAACATATGTCTTATACGTGAGCCGTTTATTCTTGTTTACAACAATCTTGTTACAGCAGCCATGATCTAGGAAATGTAATACAATTTTGTCTTATCTTAGCTTCTATGCAGATGGAGGTTTCTACTGGTTTTAATAACAATTTGTTATTTGTCAATACACTTTCCTTTATTAGCGCTGCTGTGGTTTGTTCGACACTTATTCTCATTTCCGAAATCAGTAAAACATTATTCTTTTTAAAACCAAGTACTCATTACTCGCGAATGAGGTTTCACAACACTTTTAACAACATGTTAATTACCAAGTAAAACAGTTAAGTCTCTTATCTTTCAAGATCAAGTCTCTTAACTTCTATAATCAATAAACCAATCTTTTACCTACATAGAGTCGTTATAACTAACTTCCCATAAAGCTATTATAACACCCTATGTTTTAAACCAACCAACTCATTTAGCACATGTACGTCTACCGTACTACATAGTTTACAAAGCATCATTCTAGAAGGATAGGAAGAGGTTCACATACCTCGCGACGATTATCGACAATAAGCAAAACGCTCCACAGTACTGTAACCCGGCTAGCCGTTTCCACTCTTCAAGTAGAATACGCTACTCGTAGTACTTCCACCTATAAGGCCACAAACGTCTATTAACTTCTAACCGCACGGTTCCATATTCTACAGAAAATTCGGCAGCACATCCCCCTCCCGCAACCGCGTAAATCTCATCCTCTATCGAGGCCGGCTACCAAGCCAACCAGGGGGGGTTATACGTCTAACCGGACGTATACAATTCTACTATACAGTAATACCACAAGTCTACTATAATACAGTCCTATGTAATTACAGTTCAGTTCTCTTCTTTATATTCAGGCTTAAGTCAAAAGACATTGCCGCAAAGCTATGTTTAGTTCTATATATAGTATACCTCAACTATATAATCCTACAACATGTAATTTCCAATTACAATAAGGGGACAAGAATATTTACCTTGATAAGCCCAAAATTATCCAAGTTAATGTCGATCCTGAGCAAGGTTTAGCTCCTACTCCGTGCGCTCCAATCCGCTCAAACAACCCAGAAGTTCTAACCAACTTCTACTTAAATACTTGACCAACTATGAAGATTTCCTTAGGGTTTCGGTTTGAGTCTAAAGGACAAAAGGTAGTATTTAGACTCTACGTATAGAGGTAACTTTTGGAATACTACATGGTAAAGGCTAAGGTATTTTGGGCATTATAACAATACTTGGAGAGTATTTCTACCAAGAGGGGGGTGTATTATACGAAACAACTAGGCTAGGGGTACCCTCGGCTAGACACTTCTGAGGGGAGGGAGGCCTGCCGGCCAAAGCTTCTCAAAGGGAGACCTCTTGGGCGAGAACACAACACAAGAGGAGGAGGATTTCAAGACTTAGTGAAATTTAGGATGAAGAAGTCTTCCACAAGGAGGGGTATTTATAGGGAAGCGAGGGCCAACGATGGACAAGATCAAGCCATGTGCAAGGCAAGTGTAAGGCCAAGATCAAGCCAAGTGCACCCTAACCCCTACTCCACAAAACATGGCACAAAACAAGGCACAAAACAAGGCCAAAACAAGGCACAAAATAAGGGAGGAAGACGTCCCCCTTTCGTCCACCAAACCGCCACTTGAGGGTGACAAGTGTCACCCTCTCGTTGGCCCAAAAATGTTCCGTCGCTCGGAAAAATCCGCAAAAATACTAAACGACATAGCCGGAATTTTCCCTTCGCAAGTTCGAGAAAGCGTTTCGTCGAAAAACGATTCTTTACGGGGGTTGTGCACAAAAATTTCGAAACTTGCCTAACTTTAAGGCTCAAACTTTCTACGTACGCCCACACGTACATACTCTGGAAATACGGGGTATAACATTCTCCCCTCCTTAGAAACATTCGTCCCGAATGTTCCTTCTCAAGACGGATAACGATAAAGTTCCTCTAACAAGTTGCCAACGCCACACATGGCCACGAAATAACACACGTTCTCTTCTTTCCTTACTCGTCGTAGTCACTTGAACTCTCCCGAGAATCGTACTTCGCCCATTACTTGGTTCCCAAAAATCTGCGGAGTCACTACTCCAAACTTGGTCATCTTACTAACCTCAATCTTCTTTAAGGCCATTCCGGCCTTCACGAACCGCACGGTCGAACATATCCACGAACTCATACGATGGTCACCTAAGCGGGGCCTAGCACCCTCGTGACCCTACCTCTGGCGGGACCACCCGAACTGACCACCTAAAAGCGGGCTCACGGGTTGACCGCGTCGCCTCAACCCGACCCTCCGTCGCGCCAACTCTTGCTCCTCGATACGGAACAATCTTACAATTTCACGTCATGAAAGCCACCACTTTCATTTTACACAACCCATGGACTTATCACACAAATATCTCCCACGTATACTACGCACTCTGATAAAGGTCAAACATAAAATAAATCTTTTACTCAAGACGACCTTACCTCTAAGGTCTCAATCGTGAAATATTCTAAGGTTCACACTTACCATGCCCCCATACTTACCCTTCCAACTAACCATGTTTCTAACTCACAAATAACACAACGCTATCCGTACATAGCACACAATAATAAGATCATAATATCAAGCATACCAAAACTCTAGAGGGTTAAGGATATACCTGTATCCACCGCTTCACTCTAATCATAGGCACAGTAAATGCGGGCGCATGCTATAGAAGGTGATGAACCGACCATAGATCCCGAAGGCCGAGTCTCTACATCCGCGCTACCTGCAGTCGGACAATTTCGCAAAATGGCCATGCTGGCCGCATGCAAAACAAACTCCCAAATTAGCGACACTCCCAAAATGGGGCCTACCACAGTCCAACGAGGTAGGGGTGTCTTGGTGCTAACACCGCTCTCCGAAAATCTGAACCGCGGAGCCCGACACGCTCACGAAGGCGGTGGAGGATCACTCTGTCTTGGCGGGGTACATAACTAGCTTTCCTGCGAGGCGGTCCGCCTCGAAAGTCGCCAAAAGACCACGATGTCACGGCCTCTTCTGGCGATCCAGTCATTCGTCGACCTCTCGTGCCTCACATCCTGTCGTGAGCTGCGTGCGGGCAATGTCCATGCCGGTGAAGAGCTACACCGAACAAGCCTCTGTCAAGTAATCATCTAGCCGGTGGCGTGGCGGTGCACTCTATCCTCCATGGTTGCCACTAAAGCGGGGACATACCGAGCCAACGAGTCAAACTCCACGTTGTACTCCCGAACCGTCGCCTCTCTGTCTAAGCATCATAAACTGTCGGCGTGCCCTCGCCATCTGCGGAGGCAAGAAGTGAGTGAGAATGCCTCGAGAACTCGTCCCATCTGCTTTGAGCGCATGCTCTCCCGACAACTCCCACGAATCAAACGATCATTGCGCTATCACGCGGCCGATGCGAACCTAAGACCACCGACTCGGTCTCGAAGCCTTGATCACTCTCGCGACCAGAATAGCTGCCGGATGAACTCCTGCGGATCATCCTCGTGCCTCGACCCATAAAACTCGGCGGCTCTGACTCGAGAAAGTCCGTAGCCTCAAACTATCTGCTCGGGGGTGAACGGCTGGTGCTCTGGGCTAGGCTGCTGCGTCCGGCCTATCCTCATATCGGCCACGACAACGGCCAGAATCGCCATCTCCTTGTACCCCATCTCATCCGCTCCCGGTGTGGGTGGAGGCTCAGTCTTGTGGTCTCAGTGACCATCTGCTGCGACTCTAAACTCGATGGAAATTTGGCGGCGTCAAAACTCGTCGTCTGAAGCATAATCTCAGTCTTGGCCGACTGCGCCTCGTACTCCTCTGTATCTCACTAGCGGCACCCTCGGCCTTGCCTTCTAGGCTCTGGTTGCCTTGCGGAGGCATAGCGGTAAAAGCGAGATCGTCGGAGGGTCCAACTTACAACACGGCTCTAAGGCACGATCTCGGAATGAGAAGAATGGAAACGATCCTAAATGTCTGCGACCTCACGATTATAGATGTGGTGCACAACACATCGATAATCAAGACTCTACTAGACACGGTTTGTAGACACTTTCAGAGGATTAAGCGCTCGATACCACTTTTGTCACGACCGATCCGGGCGTGGTCGTGCCTACCGGGCACCCTGGTGATACAAGATCAGAGAAAAACATCGGAAAATAAAACTTAAACAAGAAACAAGATATATGATCATAAAGCAGGCCAACCAGCGGTTACCTTCCAATAAAATATATATAAACAACTCTTTCAAGCGAGCAGTTTAATCCTTTTACAAACCACCGCTGGCGATTACTACTGGACCTCTAAGAGTTTTTATACAACATGACGGGACAGGCCGCCCATACCACGACTATCTGAGAACCTCTGACTCGGGGTAACATACCAAAGATAAGCCTCGAGAAACGAAGCTTCCTAACGCTGAATGACCAAGAGTGAGGATCAACAGGTGTACCTACATGCGGCATGACGCGGCCACGAAGGTCGATCTGGCAGTACCAAGTATGTGGCGAAAATCGTAAATGAAATCATAACGATCATATAAAAACAGAGACATGTATGATAACAAAACTACGATTCACAACATAAAGCGATCATGTCAAGTCGGGGACTACGCCTCAAAGTCATCATTCAAATATAACGAGAATTTAACTTTCGCCTGTGACGCGTGCCGGCGTCACCTCGGTATAAGCGTGGTCATGGAACCATCCCGATAGAAGCATACGTGCGCGCGCATCGTGTCGGTATGTCGAAGGAAATATCCAGATAACAATCGAAATGGAAGCATACTCGTGGGCCACCCATCGTGTCAGTATGTCCAAAGCGAATAACAAGATAACAATCAAAATGGAACCATACGTGCGCGCGCGTCGGTGTCGGTATGTCGAGCCAATAACAAGACACCAATCGATGGAACCATACGTGCGCCACGCATCGTGTCAGTATGCCCAAAAGGAAACAACTAGACAACAATCAAAATGGAACCATACGTGCGCGCGCGTCGTGTCGATATGTCCAAAGCGATTAGCAAAAATAACACTATCAGCGAGGCGTGCGTGGAATTCTCGTCATCGCCAGACGCGTCAAGTAACTTCTCAACGGATAGTCGGCCTCGGCGAGAGCGCGGTAACACGAGATACAATACTTGCACAACAAAGGCTATCACAACCAGCATAGGCAAGTTCAACAAATTCATAGACTTATATTTTATTACAACAATTACGGGTTTTAACCCCAAAGTACTACATACATTAACTCTTTTTAAAGGATCTGTTCCTTTCACAAAAGTCACATAATACCCGTAGTATAAAAATAGAGTGACTATCTTTTTAAGTAAACCAAAATACTTCCCTTTGTAAAATCAAGTAACAACATTATTTTCCAAACGTTCAAGTTTGCCTAATTTCAAATGCTCAAGTTTCTCATTTTAGAAAGGTTTCATAACTCATAGTCTTAATCTCTTTTAAAACAATTGAGTAACATATGTCTTATACGTGAGCCGTTTATTCTTGTTTACAATAATCTTATTCTGTGACCATGATCTAGGAAATGTAATAAAATTTTGTCTTATCTTAGCTTACATGCGGATGGAGGTTTCTACTGGTTTTTATTACAATTTGTTATTTGTCAATACACTTTCCTTTATTAGCTGATGTGGCTTGTTCGACACTTATTCTCATTTCAAATCAAAAACATTATTCTTTTAAAACCAAGTACTCATTACTCGCGAATGAGGTTTCACAACTTTTAACAACATGTTAATTACGAGTAAAACAGTTAAGTCTCTTATCTTTCAAGATCAAGTCTCTTAACTTCTATAATCAATAAACGATCTTTTACCTCATGAGTCGTTATAACTAACTTCCCATAAAGCTATTATAACACCCATGTTTTAAACCAACCAACTCATTTAGCACGTATGCGTCTACCGTACTACATAGTTTACAAAGCATCATGCTAGAAGGATAGGAAGAGGTTCACATACCTCGGCGATTATCGACGATAAGCAAAACGCTCGCAAGATCGTAACGGCTGGCGTTTCCACTCTTAGTAGAATACGCCACTCGTAGTACTTCCACCTATAAGGCGGCGTCTATTAACTTCTAACCGCACGGTTCCATATTCTACGAAAATTCGGCACTCCATGGCCGCGTAAATCTCATCCTCTATCGAGGCGGCTACCAAGCCAACCAGGGGGTTATCGTCTAACGGCGTATACAATTCTACTATCTGATAATACCACAAGTCTACTATAATACGATCTATGTAATTCTGATTCGATTCTTCTTTATATTCAGGCTTAAGTCAAAAGACATTGCCGCAAAGCTATGTTTAGTTCTATATATAGTATACCTCAACTATATAATCCTACGACATGTAATTTCCAATTACAATAAGGGGACAAGAATATTTACCTTGATAAGCCCAAAATTATCCAAGTTAATGTCGATCCTGAGCAAGGTTTAGCTCCTACTCCGTGCGCTCCAATCCGCTCCAAACAACCCTTAGAAGTTCTAACCAACTTCTACTTAAATACTTCAACCAACTATGAAGATTTCCTTAGGGTTTCGGTTTGAGGCTAAAAGGACAAAAGGTAGTATTTCCGGGCTCTACGTATAGAGGTAACTTTTGGAATACTACAAGGTAAAGGCTAAGGTATTTTGGGCATTATAACAATACTTGGAGAGTATTTCTACCAAGAGGGAGGGTGTATTATACGAAACAACTAGGCTAGGGGGGGTACCCCTCGGCTAGACACTACAAAGGGGGAGGGGGAGGCCTCTCGGCCAAAGCTTCTCAAAGGGGGAGGGGAGACCTCTTGGACGAGAACACAACACAAGAGGGGAGGGAGGATTTCAAGACTTAGTGAAATTTAGGATGAAGAAGTCTTCCACAGGAGGGTATTTATAGGGAAGCGAGGGCCAACGATGGACAAGATCAAGCCATGTGCAAGGCAAGTGTAAGGCCAAGATCAAGCCAAGTGCACCCTAACCCTACTCCACAAAACATGGCACAAAACAAGGCACAAACAAGGCCAAAACAAGGCACAAAATAAGGGAGGAAGACGTCCCCTTTCGTCCACCAAACGCACTGAGGGTGACAAGTGTCACCCTATCGTTAACCCAAAAATGTTAGTCGCTCGGAAAAATCCGTAAAAATACTAAGCGACATAGCGGAATTTTCCTTCGCAAGTTCGAGAAAGCGTTTAGTCGAAAAGCGATTCTTTACGGGGTTGGGCACAAAATTTCGAAACTTGCCTAACTTTAAGGCTCAAACTTTCTCGTCGCCCACGTACATACTGCGGAAATACGGGTATAACATTTACCCGCGATCACGAGGAATACCTCACGCGAGTCCTTATGGGCTTATGCGGGTGAAATAGTCCCGTGCGGACGGTACAACTATCACGAGAATACCATGCGGGTCGCGGGACTATCACGGGTGAAATAATCCCGAGGAGTAGGGTGCTTATTGATACTATGGGCGAGGTACCTGTTTTGATCATGAGGCCCTATTTTATGCGATATTACATATATACTTGTCACTCTCATTGTTAGTAAGACACGATAAAGGTATTTTGATTGTCTTCCATGACTACGACTTACTTTTAGACTTATGATATCATTATTACTGTATTTTCCGACTTTACATACTTGGTACATATTGTGTCGACCCCTTCCTCGGGCTGCGTTCAATCTGCGCGGTAAGGGTAAGCATATTGTGGATCCTCGTTCTTAGGATCAACATTCGGTGTCGAAGCTCCATTCCTCGGAAGCTTGTTTGTTGCACGGATATTCCACGATCTATAGGCCTTTTGTACATTCAGGGGTATGGCGGGGCCTGTCCATACGATTATTATCTTTAAGTGCGTGGTCACATATGTGTTTTGGGCTATAAGAACAAGTTGTACTGCTATACTTGTGATTAAGTATGTTGTATGGAAGGCAGCCTTATCGGCTGACCAGTGATGTTTACCTTTTTATAAGATAGGTGTTATGTATGTTCATTGCTATTCTCGATGTATCTGACGACGGTACCGGTAGGTACGATCGCGACCACAGGGTCGGTCGTGGCGATACTCTGTTACACTTTATTTTGGATGTTCCCGTATATAGCGGCGCTTAGCCATTTCGCTTTATTTTGTTATAGTGACTATTGTGACTCGCCGGGAGACATGTTCATTTTGATATGTATATATATAACGTCATGAGTCAGCAACTTACTTTTATAAGATTTTTATGTTATCCTTGGTATTTGTATGATTATAGGTGACAGGTGGGTATAAGGGTGCCCAGGTAGGGCACCGGGTCGCGGCCCGTCGGGTCGGGTAGTGACACTGATGTTTGTGGTCCGTGTGTTGCGGTGGTCCGACGGGTGCAATGGTATTTATCTTATGTTCTTCTTGTTTGGCACGTCTAGTCTCCTCCAATATCAATTGTGACCGGGCCTTGTTGAAACTAGGGAGAGGGTCAACTTATTGGATCATCGTCGCAAGTGTATTGTTAGACGTATTTTGAATACGTTTTTTGAGTCATGTTTAGTTAGTATTTTCCCCGTTTTCGTTTAAATAAGTGTAGTGTTAAGGTCGTTTTTCTTTCTTTTGAGTCACAGCGGTTCAAAAAGGCAAAATGACGAAAAAGAGCAAAAAACTGGCATAAAAGGAGGGTCCCGAGGCAAAAAGGTTAAAAAATTATAGATTCGGATGAAGGCAAGCGTGGCGAAGTAGCTAATGCAGGCGCGGCGCGGAAGATCGGTTGCTCCACGAAGTTTAGGCGCGGCGACATCGATCTGCGGGACGCGGCAGGGTAGAAAATCCAATTCCGAAGTTAAATTGGCCAAGGGTAGAATGGTCTAGGTTGGACGAAATTTAAGCATACTTAAGCCCTAGGGATTATTCTATTGAAGGGGGGATTCCATTCTATCACAGAACACAAAAAGACAATTTGAAGGCTACTATTGGAGACCTAGTTCTAAGTACTCTTTCTTTCTTTAGTTTTCAATTCAGTTTATGTTGGTATTTGTATTAGTTCTTAGCGTGACTATGACTAGGAGCTAAACACTTTATTAAGGCTTTCCTATTGAATCGCTTGAACCTCTATTTCATGAATTAATGCATTAGTTTAATTTCTTCTTCACTTGATTAAGATTTATTCAATATTGGTATGAATGTTTGATAATTAACTGACCATTAATTATCATAATTTATATGATTTCGAATCAAGAACCGAGAGGAGAGATTTTGATATGATGTAATTGAATAGACATAGGTTAAAATCGCGAACGAAAGTACCCCGATACTTGTGTAGCATTATAGGTTATTATTTTTAATCCTAATATGTGGTAAATCCTATCATAGAAATATAGAAGGGTTCTGCACTGGAGATGGGCGATTATATATCCTAACCGAAATATAATACAGTCTAGTTAACCGCTATCTTAACGTAGAAGAAGAAGTCATTCTAGTTGCATTAGGGATTGAAAAGAGTGGATAGTCGAGGATATTGGAAGCCCTAATTTCTTCATAACTGATTAAACCTCAACAATTTAGTTTACTTCTTGCAATTATTCTAGTAGTTAGATAAAAACTCAAATCAATTATCGTTTGTTAAATAGATAACCTAGAATAGATGCTCGGTAATTAGAAATCATTCTTTGTGGACGATAAACTCGGTCTTACAAGACTATATTACTTGTAATGATACGTACATTTGCGTGAGCACGTGGAAATCGCCTAACAAGTTTTTGGCGCCGTTGCCGGGGACTGACGTACTTCTAATATCGAACTATTTATTCTTATTTCTACTTTGGTTTTTATTTTTTTTATTTTTTATTCTTAGAACCCTGTTGCCTTGATTTATTTATTGATTTTGATCGATTTCAGGGACTTAGTTTATGCGAAGAAGAAGAGGAGCTGACACACTTGTTCCTTTTAACCCTGAGATTGGGAAAGCTTGCAAGCAGAACAGGCGAAACAAGAGGATATCTGATTCATCGACCATGGAAAACCAACCGAATCAGAATGGGGCGAACAATGAGGTTCCTGGAAATGAAAGGGAGCCAGTCCAGGTTCCAGCGGAAATAAGTTTGGGAGACTATGTTACGCTTGCGCCATCGTGCGCAGACATGCATCGAAGCTTCCAATGATAAGGCAAACAACTTTGAGATCAAGTCATCCATCCTAAACATGGTCCAGAACACAGTACAGTTTGGGGGATTGGCGTTTGAAGACCCAGCGTACACATTGCCAATTTTACGAGTGTGTGTCACGCCCAAGTACAATGGCGTTCGGCGGCGTCATTAGATTGAGGCACTTTCCGTTCTCACTTAGGGACAGAGCCAAGAGCTGGTTGAACTCACTGTCTGTCAACTCCGTCACCACCTGACAAGATTTAGCCCAAAAGTTTTTTTGTAAAGTTCTTCCCTCTTTCAAAGGCTGCAAAGTTAAGGGGAGAGTTGAACAATTACTATCAGGTAAATGGAGAGTCGCTGTATGATCCATGAGAGCGATTCAAGGATTTACAGAGAAAATGCCCACATCATGGCATAAAAAAGTGGAATGTTGGTCCACATTTTTTATAATGGGTTGAGTGGTACTACTCGTACCATCATTGAAGCTGCAGCAGGGGGAGCCTTTATGAGGAAGAGTACCAATAAGGCACATGAGCTACTAGAGGACATGACTGCCAATAATCATCAAGGAGCAGATGACAGATCAGTGAGTAGTAGGAAGACTATGGGCATACATGAGATAGATGCTATCACTGCATTGAATGCGCATGTGGCCCTTTTGACAAAGTAGCTGCAGCAGAACACTATGTCTGTAAATGCAGTCCAGATATCGGTGAATTATGAGATCTGTGGGGGCCCACACTCTTTTGACAAATGTACAACGATGGATCCTAATAATGTGCCTATGAAGCAGGTTCAAGCGGTGGGGAACTTTCAGCGCCCTTATAACTCCAACACATACAATCCGGGGTGGAGAAATCACCCCAACTTTTCATGGAGGAATGACCAAGCCCAGCAACCACCATATCAAGGTAATTACCAGAACCAGCAGACACATAATCAGGCTACATCTTCGGCCATTTAGACCCCTACCCAGCGGGATAAGCTGATGGCGAGAAGCGATCGCTACACTCACTAATTCGCAGAACCAGTTCATGTCCGAAACAAGATCCTCTCTCAGGAACTTGGAAACGCAGGTGGGGCAACTGGCGAAGATGGTAAATAACGCACCCGCGGTACTCTCCCAAGCAATCAGAGGTTAATCAGAGAAGCGATGCAGGCGATTTTGTTGAGAAGTGAAGCGATTGGGCGAGTTGCTCTGACCGGTATGGTGAATGCGAAAGAGTGTGAGAAAACAGTTGAAGTAGGAAAAGAGGGGGTCACTGAGGACCGCCCTACAATAGAGAAAGCTCCACCAGCACCTTTGAGGGAATACACTGACAAAATCCCTTACCCTCAAAGGCTCCAAAAGAAGGCCCTATACAAACAGTTCTTCAAGTTCTTGGAGGTATTTAAGAATATCCACATCAATATCCCCTTCATTGAGGTGTTAGAACAAATGTCCACATATTTCAAATTCATGAAGGAGATACTTGGGAAGAAGAGGAGGTTGGCGGATTACGAGACAATAATGCTGACAGAGGAGTGCAACGCTATCTTACAAAAGAAACTGCCTCCTAAATTGAAAGATCCATGAAGTTTCACCCTGCCCTGCATTATTGGAAAGGTAACATGTAACAGGGACTTTGCGACTTAGGGGCTAGCATAAATCTTATGCCTCTATCAGTGTTCAAGAGATTGGGTTTAGGGGAAGCCAAGCCAACCACAGTTAATCTGCAGCTTGCTGACCGATCCGTGGTGCACCCCAGAGGTATAGTGGAAGATGGGCAAGTTCTTCTTTCCAGCAGACTTCCTCATTCTTGACATGGAGGAAGATGAGGACATGCCCATTATATTGGGAAGACCATTCCTAGCCACGGGCAGAGCCCTCATTGATGTAGAGAAGGGAGAGTTGATACTCAGGGTTCAAGAAGAAGAGATGGTATTCAAAGTGTTCAAATCTACCATTGAGTCACAGGCCAGCAATAAATGCTTCGCAATGAACACAACTGACACAACAACTCAGCAAGCACAAACCAAATGTAGGAGGATCTTTGAGATGGTTGTGAACCCACATGTTAGTTTGAAAGCTGAAACAAAAGTGGATGAGATGAAAGCTGTCAAACAGGTAAATCTTACTGAACCCAACATCGTGAAAAAAAAGAATAGAATAAGGAAGAAGAGAATGATTTTTAAATGGATAGGTTGTGGGGTTAATTTACCCAAATGATTGAATAAGAAACCTACGTCCGGTTAAAAAACGTTAAAGACATCGCTACTTGGGAGACAACCCAAGGTTTAAATTATATAATTAGTTTAAATAAAACAGTCTCACTTTTGGTATTTTGTTGGTTGTGTTGTGATGACAGGTGAGTGAATTGGACACGAAGCACGGAAAACACTGAATACACGAAATTAGTGCAGCTCCGCGACGCCTAGCAGCAGGGCCGCGGCGCCGAATGTCCTGAAAGGTTGTAGGAGTTTGTGTGGCCTTCGGTCAGTCGCGACGCTTGTTTTTGAGAGGTCTGCGGGAGTTTGGCGCCGCGTGCCAGTGCACGCGGCGGTCTTTGGATTTCAGAAAAATAAATAATCCTAAATCACCAAATCCCTTCCCACAGATACCGTGTCAATGCAGCATCCGCCGCCACCACCACCATTTTGAACCGCTATTGTCTGTAAGTCGTCCCTTATATTTTTTAGTCTTACACATTTGATACAATGTGTCGTTTAAGTTTGGGGGGGGGGGAGTTCTTATTTTATTTTATTTTATTTTATTTTTGTGTGTCTATTTTTGAGTCCTTTTGATTGATTTTTGTGTCATATATGAGTATTTTTTTTTTATGATCATGCATGTTGTGTTTACTTGAAACACCTAATGAATTAAGTGAGATAATGTAATGGAATGAGAATAAAAAATCTGTGTGCTTAAGTTAGATATGTCAAAGATTCATGTAAGTCTAATTAATTGGAGTATTTTGTGCTTAGCTTATGTGTTGTCAATTGTGAAAAACATCTATGAGTCTGCTTGCTTGTTATTTGAGGCGAAATAGTTAGGATGTACATGTTAGGGAGATGATTCAGACATTTCTTTGTTAACCATTCTTATCCTTCATTATCTACCCTGACAATAAATTGTATCCCTAGTCTGCCCCCCTTGAACTTAAAATAAAAGTTATTTCTTTGACACCTCATATTCCCTTGTGTGCCATAAGCAGTAATTGAAGATATAGATGAAAAGAGTGGAAAAAAATACAAAAAGAGAGTGAAAAATTATGCACCCCAATGAAAAAAATGGAAAAATATAAGTTTGGGGGTGCCTATGTGAATGTATTTCATGCTCTAAACCAAAAAGAAAAGAGGGAATGATAGCCAAAAAGAAGGATAAAATGTTGAATGAGAAAGACGCTTTTGGTATGTAAATTGAGCCTAAATGCCTAATTCTACCTACCCCTTTCTAAGCCTACAGTACAACCCTGAAAAGTCATGAAGATCTCTAGTATGTACGTCCATGATAAGTGGAGAATAGCAAGTAAACAGGCCCATGGAGCTTTGAGAAAAATGAAAATAAAATTGACATGCATAAGTTAGATAGTCATGCTTCTATTGATTGTGATTGAAATGAATTTGCGAAATATCTGACTTGAAATTCTAGATTGCTAAATTCATGCTACATCTGTTCCTACATATTATCCCAACTGACGTTCATGTGTTCTAAGTAACCCTGTGCAGCTGCGTGATATGAGTCTTTGCGTCTTTTTGTTTTTGTTTCTTTGATTTTGTTTTGATCTTTGCTCGAGGGTGAGTAAATGTTAAGTTTGGGGGTATTTGTTAAGCATATTTTGTATACATTTTTTAGTCATTTTTAATTAGTATTTCCCCCGTTTTCGTTTAAATAAGGGCGAGCAAAGAGTCATTTTTCTTTCTTTTGAGTCACATCGGTTCAAAAAGGCAAAATGACGAAAGGAGCGAAAAGCGGGCATAAAAGTAGGGTCCCGAGGTAAAAAGGTTAAAAAAATTGGAGATTCGGACGAAGGCAAAACAACGATGTGGCGCCTAGCAGCAGAACCGCGTCGCCAGAAGATCAGACTGCTCACAGAAGTTTAGGCGTCGCGGCGCTAGTCTGCAGGACCGCGACGCCGAGGCGGAAAATAAAATTCCGAAGTTAAATTGGCCAAGGGCAGAATGGTCTAGGTTGGACGAAATTTCAGCATACTTAAGCCCTAGAGATTATTCTATTGAAGTGGGGATTCCATTCTATCACATAACACAATTGAAGACAATTTGGAGGCTACCATTGGAGACCTAGTTCTAAGTATTTTTTCTTTCTTTAGTTTTCAATTCAGTTTATGTTGTTATTTGTATTAGTTTTTAGCGTGACTATAGCTATGAGTTAAACACTTTATTAGGGTTTTCCTATTGAATCGCTTGAACCTCTATTTCATGAATTAATGCATTAGTTTGATTTCTTCTTCACTTGATTAAGATTTATTCAATATTGGTATGAATGTTTGATAGTTAACTGACCATTAATTATCATAATCTATATGATTTCGAATCAAGAACCGAGAGGAGAGATTTGGATATGCTGTAATTGAATAAAAATAGGTTAAAATCGCGGACGAAAGTACCCCGATACTTGTGTAACATTATATGTTATTGTTCTTAATCCTCCTATGTGGTAAATTCTATCATAGAAATATAGAATGATTCTGCACTGGAGTTGAGCGATTATATATCGTAACCGGAATATAAGACAGTCTAGTTAACCGCTATCTTAACGTAGAAGAAGTCATTCTAGTTGCATTAGGGATTAAAAAGAGTGGATAATCGAGGATATTTGAAGCCCTAATTTCTTCATAACTGATTAAACCTCAACAATTTAGTTTACTTCTTGCAATTATTCTAGTAATTAGATAAAAACTCAAATCAATTATCGTTTGTCAAATAGATAACCTAGAATAGATGTTCGGTAATTAGAAACCAGTATTTGTGGACGATAAACTCGGTCTTACAAGACTATATTACTTGTAACGATACGTACACTTGCGTGAGTACGTGGAAATCGCCTAACATGTATCGTACACGCCCTTTAGCAAACCATTAATTAGTTGCAAAATCATATTTATTTCTGAAATCAGAGTGTCCACATTAGATAATTGATATGAAACTAATTTCAATCGTTGTCGGATATGTTAGCAAAGTTATCAAGACGAGTGTTATTAAATTGTTCCTCCCAATATACATCACATGTATGTTTGTTGTCTTGAAATATTTCCTCTAGCCTTGTCCATAATTCGTGAGCTCAAGCATGTGTCTTCATAATAGTATGAAGTAAATCCTTGGATATGGTGTCATATATCCATTGTTTGACGATTGCATCAAGCCTTTTTTACACCGGGTTGTCGGGTGGATGAGGTGTGGTGGCATCGATGTGATCAAGAACGTTGTAGGCACAAACATGTATTTAAAATAATTCAACACACGATGAGTATTGTTCGTCCTCTTGATCAAGAACCAAAGGGATAATGTTTTTTATATTCATCACGACAAAGGACGGATGAAAGGTGTTAGGAGACGACGAGGGACGATGAGGATGGGCGATGTCATGTGTGGATGAGGAATATTCGATTGAAGCCATGAATAGTGGATGTCGGCGATGCAAGGAATAGGGGGCGTCGATCTAAGATTATGGAAAAGATTAGAGTTTGACTTCTGATATTACGTAGAATATGACTTTTTCTAAGGCTAAAAAAATCACTTAAATATATTTAAGTCAGAATATGACTTTTTCTAAGGCTAAAAAAATCACTTAAATATATTTTAGACTATAGCATGTTATGAAAGAAGCACAATTAACGAACGTGCTTTGATCGTGTCTCTAGAGCACAATTAAATAAAGATATCACGAGCGTTGCTAGTGCATCAGGGCCCGACGTCCACCTCAATTGGAGATGCCTAGACTGATATGGAAAACACTAAATTTGCTAATTAGATTCAGATAGACTTTATGCAGAAATGCACCGCAAACAAATCTCATTAAAGAATGTTCTCTTTAATGACACTTGTTTAGTGCG
The DNA here is from genome assembly GCA_029844215.1 of Przewalskia tangutica. Lineage (NCBI taxonomy): Eukaryota > Viridiplantae > Streptophyta > Magnoliopsida > Solanales > Solanaceae > Przewalskia > Przewalskia tangutica. Next base: position 71,396,041 of record CM056740.1, on the reverse strand, counting down.
AATTCGAATTAGTTAGGCACAAAAGCGTTGAGTAACCCAAATAATCATGTACTCTTATAATATTTCTTCGTCCCAATTTATATGATGTAGTTTGACTGAAAATGAAATTTAAGAAATAAAGAAATATTTTTGAATTTTGCGGTCTAAAACAAATTAAAGATATTTGTGTAGTTATATATCATCTCGTTATGTGTGAAAGCTAAAGTGTAAAGTTAAATTATTCCTAAATAAGGAAATATATTATTTCTGAGACTGACTAAAAAGAAAAGTGTGTCATATAAATTGGGACACGAAAATATTTGTTTATCAACATGTTAATAATTTACAAATCCACCCTTCTACTTTTACTTATTTCAATTTGACCCGCTGATATATTCCCAAGACTTTTTCCTTACAGTCACCAAATTTCTGTTGCTCCTCAGTACACTCCATTTTTAGAACCAGTAAATACAAAATAGGGTTTCGAACAAAATTGAATTCTTTGCAACCCTAATTAAGCCTCTCATCTTCAATTTATCTCCACACACACACATTCTTCTGTGGAAATCACCTCACTGGATTATTAGGTTTTTTATTTTATTTTATTTTTTACAAAATTTTCATGACTTATGAATGGATATTAGTTTCTTCTCCGGCGCCGTCACGTTTATCTGTTGCGTTTTCGCCGCCGCGGCAGCTTTTTTAACTCGTCGATCAAAATCAAAATCGGACGGTGGAGAGGATTCGTGTAATTTGAACGGTGGAGATATGGTTGAGAAGGTACCTGTAACGGTGGTTGCGGAGAAACAGACAGGAGCGTCGATGATGGAGCAGTTAGTTCCGGAGATAACGACGCACGCGTTGAGTTATTTGGATTATCCGAGTCTATGTAGGCTTTCGATGACGAATTCGCTTATGAGGAAAGCTGCTAATGATGATAATGCATGGAAATCTCTTTATCATAAGGTGTGCTTTTGAAAGTTCCTTGAATTTTAAGTTTACGCATTATTAGAGATATCTCTGTATGGTTTAATGTAATTTTGTTTGATTGGATATGCTTAAAATGTTAAATTTAGCTTATATACTAGTGTCATATTAGTGATAGTGGAACAACAACAACACGATCCTTTAAATCCCACAAAGTGGGTTCTTAGAGGTTAGAATGTACTCGGAACTTATCCCTACCGTGGGAGGTAGAAATTTGTTTCCGGTAGACCCTCAGCACAAGGACAAGAAATTCAAAGTAGTATGAAAAAAAAGAAATAACGGAAGCCATATAAAAGCATGATAGAACAGTTTGAAAAAAGGAGCAGTAACTACCATAAATTAATATGACAATGGAAGTACAAAAAACAATATATAATATCAGAAATCGAAGGGCAAGAAACTACAAGTGTAATTTATTAAAAAAGTATGACAGTGGAAGATAAATGTTAATATGATAGGAGTAGTTAAAAATAAAAAAATATTAACATGATAGTTGAAAAAGCTAGCTTGCCTAATTATTGAACAGTTTAATGAATACAAAAAAGCTAGCTTGCCTAATTATTGAACAGTTTAATGAATACGAGTTCACTTATGAGGAGAGCTGTGAATGATGCTAATGCATGGAAAGCTCTTTATCATAAGGTGTGCATTTGAAATTTCCTCTGTTTTAAGTGTTACGTATTAAGAGAGATATCTCCATATCGTTTAATATAATTGTATTTGACAGGATATGCTTAAAATTTTAAACTTAGACTATATACTAGTGTCATATTTACAAGTCATTTGCATATTTTTCTTCTTTTTTGGAAGCAAAGAAATGTTGCGACGATTTCCCTTCATAAATAAAATATAACGGGAGCTCGTGTGGAACCTTTTATTCTGGCGTAACACCAGTAGTGGAGAGTTCGATTTCAAATCCAACGATTTATTGTTAAATTTAGATTATGTACTAGTGTCATATAGCGATAGTGGAAGAAAAATATTAATATGATAGTTAACAATAAAAAATATTAACATGATAGTTGAAAAAGCTAGCTTGATAGAGTGAAAATCTCATCAAGCCTAATATTTGAACAGTTTAATGAATATGAATACTTGGAAGTTTTGAGTTTAAAAATAGAATTGTTTCAAAAATTCGCTTATGAGGAAAGCTGCAAATGATGAATAATGCATGGAAAGCGCTTTACCATAAGGTGTGCCTCTGAAAGTTCCTTGAAGTTTTAACAAAGAAATGTTGCGACGATTTCCCTTCATAAATAAAATATAACGGGAGCTCGTGTGGAACCTTTTATTCTGGCGTAACAGCAGTAGTAGAGAGTTCGATTTCAAATCCAACGATTTATTGTTAAATTTAGATTATGTACTAGTGTCATATAGCAATAGTGGAAGAAAAAAATTAATATGATAGTTAACAATAAAAAAATATTAACGCGATAGTTGAAAAAGCTAGCTTGATAGAGTGAAAATCTCATCAAGCCAATATTTGAACAGTTTAATGAATATGAATACTTGGAAGTTTTGAGTTTAAAAATAGAATTGTTTCAAAAATTCGCTTATGAGGAAAGCTGCAAATGATTGCATGGAAAGCACTTTACCATAAGGTGTGCCTTTGAAAGTTCCTTGAAGTTTTAAATTTTTCGCATTATTAGAGCTACTCTGTATCGTTTAATATAATTGTATTTGACAGGATATGCTTAAAATGTTATCATATTAGTGATAGTGGAAGAAAAATATTAATATGATAGTTAACAATCGAAAAATATTAACATGATAGTTGAAATGAGCTAGCTTGATAGAGTGAAAACCTCATCAAACCTAATTATTGAACAGTTTAATGAATATGAATTCACTTATGAGGAGAGCTGCAAATGACGATATTGCATGGAAAACTCTTTATCATAAGGTGTGTATTTGAAAGTTTCCTGAATTTCAAGTTTTTCGCATTGTTAGTGATATCTCCGTATCGTTTAGTGTAATTGTGTTTGACAATATATGTTTAAAATGTTAAATTTAGATTATATACTAGTGACATATTTACCGGTTATTTGTATATTTTTCTTCTTTTTTGGAAGCAAAGGATGTTGCGACGATTTCCCTTCATAAATTAAATATAACGGGAACTCGTGTAGAACCTTTTATTCTGGCGTAACAACGGTAGTAGAGAGTTTGATTTCAAATCAAACGATTTATTGTTAAATTTAGACTATGTACTAGTGTCATATTAATGATAATAGAAGAAAAATATTACTCCATCCGTCCCAATTTATGCGACGCCATTTGACTTGACACAAAGTTTAAGAAAGAAAGGAAGATTTTTGAAACGTGTGGTCCAAAAGAAGTCTTATATAAATGTGTGGCCGTAAATCATCTCATAAAGTTAAAGTTAAAGTTAAATTGTTTCTAAATATAGAAAGGTGACATTCTTTTTGGGACAGACCAAAAAGGAAATGATGCCACATAAATTGGGACAGAGGTAGTAATATGATAGTTAACAACCAAAAAATATTAACATGATAGTTGAAAAATCTAGCTTGATAGAGCGAAAATCTCATCAAGCCTAATATTAGAACATGAACAATTTAATGAATAAGAATACTTGGAAGTTTTGAGTTTAAAATAGAATTGTTTCAAAATTTATGGGACATCCCAAAATGGGGAAGTGTAGTATTAATTTGACAGTCCGCTGGAGGATGATTGAAGATGACTCACAATTATTTGTTACCTATGTTGAAATAGGTATCTGGACTACTTCAGATTTAGTTCAATGAAGCATCTTTTGTGTAGCGGTTAATGGGTATAATCATACTCTGTATGAACTGAGTTTAAAGGGATGATTTTGACTTTTCTTTCGCTCACTGACTGTAGAATAGATGATAGGGTTTCAGTCATTTTCAATCCAAGCCAAAGAGAAGTAGTATTATCTATATTAGCATTTGCGCTGTTGTACCATTTAAATTCACCTAGCTCATGTATGTATGATATAAATTACCAAAGTTATTCATCAAATTTTATTGGTATTGTCACGGAAGCACCAAGAAAAAATAATTCCAGCGATGGTTTGAGAGAATTAAAATTCTTATGTTTCTCCATCTCATTTCCTGTTATTATCTGGGATTAGGAAAATCCAGTGTAATTGATGCTTTAGTAACATGGTAAGTGAGTTATATACCTGTGGACAATCAAACAAATACACAGCCGTCGCAACGGAATATTAATAGGAACGTACCTTTAGCCGTGGTTGTTCAGGTGTTATAGAGAATCGCTTTTGATCTGCACCGACTTGTAATAGAAAAGGGCAGTGTTATTAAAAGCTCAATGCTAAAAAGTGTGAAACGAGGCGTTGGGTCCAGCACTTTTATGTCCTGAAGTGAAGCGAGAACAGAAAAGTGTGCTTCTCACTTTCCAAAACACCAAGGGATAAAAGAAACCCTAGGAATCTTTTAGTCTTCGCCTGTCGTTAGATACCAGGCCGATTGGTGTCACAGGCGTATATATAGGTAGGCTAGAGACTCCCAAGTAAAAACCTTAAACCTAGGAACTTCTCCATAAAATACAGTTGCCCTAGGAACTCATAATAAAACATTTCTTTCCATCCACGAAACTTCCGGATATATTTGCGTAACTGCAAATATTATCTGCTTAGTTACTTACATGGGAGACAAGGTAAATAATTAATACCTAATATGTAGGCCACATTAAATGTCTCTAATTAAATAGAGTTAATTTCTAACATATCTTAGATAGGCGCTCAGTAGGTGAATGCTGTTGTCAAATGATCTTAGCTATGTCTTCCGTCATGTGCTTTCATGTATGTATGTGCGCATTCAAGGGCATGTGAGAATGCTGTTGTACTAATTGGCTTTTTAACTTCTAGGTCAAAAGTCATGTAAGTTTGAGACATTAAGGAAGCTCTATCATTCAGTTTCCATCAAATTGCCAATATTGTGTTTCCTTCTACTTTTAGCTGAATGATCAGCTTCTCTGGTTCTCTTTGCTTTAGTTTTTTTGTTCTCATTTGAAGCATTGAAATGTTTCGAGCTTAGTGCACTTATTATTGTTGTTATTATTATGTTAAATAAAAAAGAAGCTTAGTACAGGTTTAACTGGTGCTATCTGTTTTCTCCGTCTTGTTGTCTCAAGAACCCTGAAGCTATGACTTACCCTTTATTCTATTCTATTATGGCCTAAATGCTTTACTGTTTTCTTCCCAACAATATGGAATTATGAGGTCTAAATTGGTTTAAATTTATTACTCTGTGAAGTTTGTGTCAGCACTCCAAGTGTTAGAATTGCTAAACAGTTATGCCAAAATAAGGATGAAAAGTTTGTTTCATGCATCACATAATAGCCAAGTCTTCCTGCCGGCTGGTGGTATATACTGTGTACGGTTCAGTCACTCTAAAAAAAGTTTAACAACTTGAAACTGGACAGTCATTCTAAGGGAAGTATATTCAAGAAGTATACAAAGCGGGAAATAAATAATACTTAATGATAAATGGTAAGGGAAGGATATACAAGGACAGTAAGTTGGTTATTCATTTATTTGGAATTTAAGGGATGGCCTTGTGATACTAGCAGATTCACACATATATAGAGATATTTGGCCACAGAGAATTAGACAGAAGGTCTCCAAAGTGAATGATGTAGTGGTTGAGGCATGAGAGTAACAACTCGGAGATTCTAAGTCAGAAGCCCAGCCCATCTGCTCCAGCCTTGGTGGGCAGTTGTCAGCCTGTGATTGTGAGCTAGATAGGCTTGCCAATGGGATTAGTCGAGGTGTGTGCTAGGTGGCTGGTTACCACCGATATAAAAGAAGAAGAATAAGACATAAAAGAAATATGAGAATTTACGTCTGTTACCTACATCATTTAAAACTCTATTTGAATCGATTTTGATTTGCACGGAACTGCGAGGAAACAAATAGAAGCTGTCAAGCTGAAAGATTAGGAGTTACAATCTAAAAGTAACTGAGAAACAAAATTTGTAAAGAATGCCATACCTTGTAGAATGCCCTTTTTTATTTCAGAGAAGTACATCTGTCAGCTAACTATCTGATAGTTTAAGTCGACTCTGAGCCCAAATTTTTTCATTGGTAAAATACGAAGTCAAACTATCCCTTTTGTTTTTCCTTATGATGAACCCCTACTCCTTGGGTGATTGCTTATTTGTTTTCTCTTGTCTGGTCTTTTGGTAGATTTCATTTGAGCCCTATGGAGTAACTTGCACATACACACATTTATTCAGAAATTTGGTCAAATAGATTAAGATGGAAAAAGAGAAATATGCGGTTGGATTTACTTTTACTTCCTACAATTAATTAAAACTTATCTCAATAGATCGTCATTGGCTTGGAAATTGGAGGGAAAGTAATTGAGCTGAAGGATGAGGGCCATGCAATCTGAAAGACATCGGGAGAAAAGGGGGAACAAGGGCTTACATTGCTGCTTCTTTTATTCAAATAATTACGTTTATCATCTTACTTTCCTGTCCTTTAAAATGATAGACTTCTGCATCAAACTTGCACGATAAATTGTTAATTTGAGCTTAGGGAAAATTTTGGAAAACGTCTATATACCCTGTTGTTGTTTCTACATGCATTTTGAATGATACAAATTTATTGTTTAACCAATATATGGTTGGAAGTGTGAGTGTAGTGATTATCTTTTGTTTTCTCCTCGCCTCTTAGGATTTCACATTGGAGCAGGATTCTGTGACTCCAATTAATGGATGGAAGGCTTACTATGCAGCTACAAGAGCCATTATGAATGTCAATGCTGATTTCTTTAAAATTATTAAAGAAAGATCAGTCCCAGCTATGGAACGTTTTTGGCTCAATGCAGATTATGTGAAGTGTTTTCATGCCTCTGGGGAATACTTTACGGGGTATGAGTTTTTCCATCCTCCAAGGGGGGTCGACTTTTGAGCTTTACTACTACTACTATATCTCTGCACCTTGCATGTCTGTCGTTTTCTTCTCCCTCTCAACCTCCTATTTTCCTTTTTGTGATTAAAATCTCTGAAATATTATCATATGACAAAGTTGTGATGCTTCTACCTGCACCAACCAAGTCTCTTGACTTTGGTTTCTCTGGGCATTTCCTTTTTTTGTCTACTTTTAGGAGGTTTTTCTATGCTCTGAATAGCTGGTCGCTAATTTTATTTTTCATTTGCTAGTGGGTTGAGTCCTTGCTGGTTTAGTTGTTTGGAAATTTGCTTGTACATATTCGAAAGAGAATAGAACAAATCCTCCTTCTAGGGTTAAGCACATTGCAATTGGTTGGAATTTATTGTATTCTTCTTTTTCATATTTTTTGTGTATAGTTTCTCTCTATATTCTGTGTTAGGATTTCTGAACGGTTTACGTATTCTTGGGTTACTCCGCTCATTTCATTAAGGTCTTGGTTAGATGCTTGGATTCTTTTCACGTGGTTATTTGAGCCAAACTTAGTAAGCCCGCTACTACAACATTTTCTTTCTTTTGTATTTAGTCCTTTCGAACCATTAACTTTGTTTTAGGCAGTCTTTAGCGTGTTGAGCCTTCTCTTTCTATCCCTAACCTACTCTTCCACCCATTGGCCTACTTTTCGAGGTCTATTCTTCAGCTCGATAAGCTATTTCAATTTCCTCAAAAGAAAGAAAAAAAGAAAAGCCGTTCAAGCTCACATCTAACCCTGGATTTTTATTAGACGTGTGTGAGTATGAGAAGATATATTTTTCTGATGCCTTCTTGATATTCTTTTTCCGCTAGTGAGTTTGTTCGAAGTTCCCCTCCCCCTCCATATTGATATTGATATATTCAAGTATGATGGTACCTTCATCACATCAATTGCAAAGTTATCAATTTGCGGTTCGCACTAATGCAAATTCACTAGTGCAATAGAATGTTTTTGTGTGACATGTTTCATTTCCACGTCTTTATATCGTTCAGCACGTCTTAAGTTGGTTCTAGTACTTAGTTACCAATGCAGTTATAATGTAGTCACTGGGCTAGAATGTTTTTGTTCTGATATGTTTCATTTCCACATCTTTATATCATTCAGCATGTATTGAGTTGATTTTAAAGCGTATATGCCAATGCAGTTATAATGCAGTCATTGGCAGTTGGCAACTGGCTTTTAACTGGGAGCAAAATGTTGATGTCGAAATTAGAGATGTAAAGGCAAGGGTAATGACAGATTCGGCTTGGGTGACAATGAAAGCTTATCTTAATATGGGATCAGGTAATGTGACTAATGTGTTTGAATTCCATAATGGGAGATGGTACATGGTACATCATCACTGCTCAGTGATGCTCATTCATGAAGGTGCAGGGCAAGTTGTGCAGGGATAGAAGGATTAAAGAAGGCAACCGTGAAGAAGATTGATTATTCTTTAGAAATTGGAAAGTGGTATAGCGTTCGTTTATAGTAGGATTGACTTCCTATGGAATCTCCATAAAATTATCTTCCCTTCTTTTCTTTGGTGGTTTAGAAATCTCTAGTTTCTTGCCACCGATTTTTGCCTTGCTAACTTTCTTGGTATACAAATGCAGTTTGATTTGTCAAAATTTGCAAATGTGGTCATGGTTATGGTCATGGAGAAGGGAACCCGTCTTGGATTAATCTTGTAATTCAAGAATGTGGTTAAATAAGCATAGGAGATATGACCTTAGCCTTCGACCCTTGAAAACTTGGACAGTAGAAAGATACTATCAAATCAAAGTTGAGGTTCCAGCTGCAAAAGTTCAACATAACTTATGTATACATCAACTGTGAAACCTTTTTTTTTTTGGTCAAGGACGTCATGGGTTGATGATGATGAATTCTTCAATGATTATACTAAGATTTTAACTAATTATGGAACTAAGATGTAGTTGATTGTTTAAGAAAGGACATCTTAACGCATTTCTTTCAATTAGACAATCGTATGAATGCTTTGGCTTAAACTTTGTGGACATAGTAATGTTGAATTAGTTAGAAATAGAAAGAGCAAAAAAGCAATTTAAGTCGAATTAGTCTACACCACGCATAATTTTGATAATTTTCCTGTCGCTTGTCATTAGTTATGTGGCCCATACGACTTAGGCCGTAAGAAGAAAAATTGCACTGTTTGTCCTTCAAATGAGTCGATTCTTAATTTTTGTACTTCAAATCGAACTATGCCTAGCGAGGTATACATTTTTAAGGGCACGGGACATAACTTGTGAAAATTATGATGAAAAAATATAAATAAAAATTCCAACTCACCGCAATTTTAATCCGAATTTAAAACGTCACGCAATACGAAATTTCAATTATGATACGTGCATATTCCATGAATACATTTACACCCAGAGGTGAATCTAGAATTTTTAGAACACGTGTACCACTAAAAAAATATATAATATTTTAAGTGGGAATTGATCTCTAGTTCTTGTTGGGTTTTGATATTGGTGAATAGGAAATGATGGGATAAAAATTAAAGAGGGTAAAAAGCTCTTTTATCCCACATCGAAAAAATGGAAGGAAAGAGAGGTGTATATATTACATTACACCTTCTCGAGCTGCTAAAAGGGTTGAGAGGGCAAGGACCCCTCGCGCCGTCGTCGTCGCTCGCTCGGCTCGGCTTCGGCTTTGGCTTTGGATTTGAATTTGGATCGATTGATTGATAATTTTTTTGGACAAACGTTTCTTTAATTAATTAATTATTTAATTAAAAACAAATCCAAACGGATCGATCCGCGACCCGATCCGACCCATCCGGCTCTCCCTCTCTTTTTCGAATTTCCCTCCAAAATGAGGTGACTATTCTGAATGGTTGCAACCATTCAGAATCAGTACCTCTAACCCTATAAATTCTTGATCATTTCAAGAATTTATTAACAAATTTCATTCTGTGTGATATACTGCCGTTGAGTGGTTCGTTGCTACCGGAATTTGGAGTACTACTATTCTGGTAAGATAATCGTTCTATCCTGGGAGGCGATATTCCGTTAACCTCGAGTACTGTGAGGGGAATAATTTCCTTAAGGACACTTTGAACTAAGTGGGCTCGATTACATTCGAAATTATTTTTCCAAAGCAGTTACATTTCGTTTATTGTTTCATTTATGTTATATGTTTCACTAAGTGATTAACATATTGTTTTGAATCATTATTTAGCCAAGTACAGATTATTATACCAACAATCTTAAGGAAATTAAATTTATTGTATTTTAATCTGTATCCTGGTTTGGAGATTAAAACCTGTGTGGTTTTCTACTCCGTATGAAATTTCATATTCTAACTTGAAGATATAAAAACTTCGTTGGAATATTAAAATCCAGGAAAAAGTGTTTTCCAAAAAGGAAAAAAAAAGTGTTTTTTTTTTCAGGAAGAAAAAAAAAAGTGTTTTTCTTGTATGTTGTTTGGAGACTAAAATCTTCGGATTTTCTACTCCGGTTGAGATTAAAGTTTTCATAACTTTCTACTCATTTGGATACTTGATTTGAAGATATAAAAACTTCATCAAGTATACAACATACAATCTACTGCACTTCGTTTCTATCAATTTTGATTCGGTTTGAAGAAATAAAATCTTCACCGTTGTGTATTATATTTGTTTCTATCAAAATTGATTCGGTTTGAAGAAATAAAATCTTCGCCGTTGTGTAGGATATTTGTTGCAACGATTTGAAGAACAAAAAAACTTCATCGTTCTGTTTAAGGAGATTAAAACTTGTGTAGTTTTCTACTCCATATGAATATTAGTATTCCGACTCGAAGATATAAAAACTTCGTTGGAATACTAAAGTTTCATAATTATACTACGATTTGAAGAAATAAAATATTCATCGTTTAAGTTTATAATTCATTGCGATTTGAAGAAATAAAATCTTCATCGTTGAAGTGCGTGAATTAATTGCTATTTTGGTTTTATTAATTAAAGCGGTTTGTCTATTGTGATGACAAACAATGGCAATTGAAATTGGAACTACCTCTGCAAATCTTGCACGTGATTTACTACAACCGTGCATGATGCAGCATTGAAAAACTGCGAGGTTCACGGTGCCAACTTTAAGGATGGCGGCAAAGAATGTTCTTTTGGCTTACCACCTTGGTTTGCAAAAGTTCACGGTGAGGACCTCCCGTACTGCGCCGATATGCACGACAACCGCGGTTCATAGTTCACGAGGCTTGAAACAGTGATTTTTGTGCAAAGGCTACATTTTAAGTGCCTTAGAAGATGACTTGTACAATGTCTACAGTGCAGTAGAAACTTCCAAAGAACTATGGAGTGCACTTGAAAAGAAGTACAAGACAGAAGATGCTTGCTTGAAGAAGTTTGTGGTTGCCAAATTCCTAGACTATAAAATGGTTGATGGGAAAGCGGTTGGAACCCAGTTCAAGAGCTTGACTTATCTTCCATGACCTTATTCTTTGAAGGTATGGTAGTGAATGAAGCATTCAGTGGGCATGATGATTGAGAAATTGCCGTCTTCGTGGAAAGATTTCAAGAATTATCTTAAGCACAAAAGAAAGGAAATGAAGTTGGAGGATCTTGTGATTCGTCTCAAGATCGAGGAAGATAACAAAACCGCTGAAAAGAGGTATCGTAAGAGTTCACCAATTGAAGGGGTCAACATCGTTGAAGATGCTGCTCCGAAAATGAACAAGAAAAGAAAGAGGCCTTCTGGAAAAGAGAAGGTTTCTAACAAGAAAAAGTTCAAGGGCAACTGCTTTAATTGTGGGAAAGCTGGCCACAAAATCCCAGATTGTCGTCTCCCGAAAAAAGACAAGGGAAAAAGACAAGCCAATATGGTGGAAATGAATGAAGATCTGAGTGATCTGTGTGCAATGCTGGAAGAGTGCAATTTGGTTGGAAACCCAAAAGAGTGGTGGCTGGATTCTGGTGCCACTCGACATGTTCTTATGCAAAGAAGCATTTGCAACATATGCTCACATTGGACAGAAGAGTCTTTTTATGGAAATCTGCAATGACGAGGTTGAAGGATATGGGAAGATACTTACGAGGATGACTTAGGCAAGGTCACGACTCTCAACAATGTTACGCGTTCAACAATTCGGAAGAATTTAGTTTATTGGACTACTCGTCAAAAGCGGGTTTAAGTGTGTGTTGGTTAGTGAGAAAATTGTAATAAGTAAGAATGATATGTTCATAGGAAAGGGCTACCTCACCGAGGGCCTTTTCAAACTCAATGTAATGGTTGTTGTGATTAATGAAAATTCACCGTGCCTTACTTATCGAGTCAAATGATTTATGGCATGTTCGTTTAGGACATGTCAATTACAAAACCTATGAAAATTGATCAATTTAGAAGTATTGCCTAAATTCGAGTGCAACAAATCAAAATGTGAAATTTGTGTTGAATCTAAGTTTGTTAAACATCCATATAAGTCTATTAATAGGAATTCAAATCCTTTAGACTTAATTCACGAGATATATGTGATATGAAGTCAATACCATCTCGTGGTGGGAAAAAGTATTTTATAACTTTCATTGGCATTGCGCTCGATCTTGTTATGTGTATTTGCTTAATAGTAAGGATGAAGCAATTAATGCATTTAAGCAATACAAGAACGAAGTGGAAAATCAATTGAATAAAAGATCAAAATGATTAGAAGTGATAGGGGTGGAAATGCGAATCTCCTTTGCGAGACATGTTTGGAATATGGAATTATTCATCAAACTATCGCTACACACCACAATCAAATGGAATTGCGGAAAGGAAAAACCGAACATTAAAGGAAATGATGAATGCCTTACTAATTAGTTAGGTTTCTGCAGAGCTTGTGGGGAAGCTATCCATACTAATCGAATACTCAATGAGTACCACAAAGAAAACTGATCTATTCCATATGATCTATGGAAAGGAAGAAAACCCAACTTGAAATATTTCAAAGTGTGGGGTGTTTAGCAAAGGTCAAGTTCCTTTGCCCAAAAGGGTAAAAATCGGACCAAAAGCGTGGATTGTGTTTTTATTGGCTATGCTACAAACAAAGCTTGTCGGTTTTGGTTCACAATCGGACAATCCCGAAATTCATGTTAATACGGTAATTGAATCAGATAATGTTGAATTCTTTGAAAACATTTATCCGTATAAAACTGAATGTGAGTCGTCAAGTGAAAGATCTAAGCGACGGGAAGAACGAAGGAAAGTACACCAAGCAAAGAGGATCTAAGGCGTAGCAAGCGTCCAAAAGACATCTACTTCCTTTGGACTGGACTTTGTAACATTCTTGCTTGAAAATGAGCCTCAAACATTTAAAGCGGCAATGTCATCTTACGATTCAACATTTTGGAAAGAAGCGATCAATAGTGAGATTGAATCGATTTTAAACAACCATACATGGAGTTAGTTGATCTTCCTCCGAAATAAACCTTTAGGATCAAAATGGATCTTTAAAAGGAAAATGAAAGGCGATGGCACTATTGACAAATACAAGGCAAGACTTGTGGTCAAAGGTTATAGACAAAAAGAAGGTCTTGATTACTTTGACACATACTCGCGGTGACAAGAATAACATCTATTCGGGTGTTAGTGGCTTGGCGTAGTATATGGTCTTGAAATCCATCAAATGGATGTCAAGCGACTTTCTTAAATGGAGAATTGGAGGAAGAAATTTACATGGAACAACCCGAGGGTTTTGTGGTTCTGGTAAAGAAAGGAAAGTGTCAGACTTGTGAAGTCACTTTATGGACTTAAACAAGCACCCAAACAATGGCATGCAAAATTTGACCAAACAATGTTGGCAAATGGATTTAAGATTAATGAGTGTGACAAATGTGTTTACATTAAAAATACTCCAAATCATGAAGTCATTGTTTGTTTGTATGTTGATGACATGCCGATAATGAGTAAAAATATTGTCGATATAAATGCTACGGCGTATGCTCGCTAGCAAATTTGACATGAAAGACTTAGGGGTTGCCGATTTGATCTTAGGAATTAAGATCCATAAAACTCCACAAGGTCTAGCATTATCACGATCATTATATTGAAAAGTACTTGACAAGTTCAAGTATTTAAATTTCAATGTTGCAAAGACTCGATTGATGTAAGTTTTGCACTTCAAAAGAATAAAGGTGAAAGTGACTCACAATTGGACTATGCACGAGTTTTGGGAAGTTTGATGTATATTATGAATTGTACGACCGGATATAGCATGTGCTATAAGCGGTGAGTCGATTCACGAGTAATCCCAATCAAACTCATTGGATGGCAATGAAACGAGTCTTGGGATATTTACAACACACCCAAAACTATGATTTGCATTATAAGAAATATCCCGATGCTTGAGGATATAGTGATGCAAATGGATCAGGATCGTTTGAAGTTAAATCCACGAGTGGATATGTTTTCTTGTTGGCGGAGGAGCGATGTCTTGGAAATCATCAAAGCAGACACGCATCGCCCTCTACAATGGAATCAGAATTTATAGCTTTAGACAAGGCGGTGAAGAAATTTGAATGGCTCGGAATTTCTTAGAATATATTTCATTACGCCCAAACCTTTGGCTCCTATATGTATACACCGTGTACGATCAGCAAAGAATAGGTAGAGGCGGGGCGTAATGTATAACGGAAAATCTCGTCACATACGACGGAACACAATCTGGTTAGACAACTCCTCTCTAGTGGCGTTATCACATTGATTATGTAAAGTCAAGAGATAACGTGGCGGATCCGCTTACAAAAGGCTTATCTGAGAGGAGTTGGTAGATCATCAATGGGAATGGGGTTAAGGCGAGGACAAGTCATCACGGCGGTAACTCTACCTGTGATGGAGATCCCAAGAGCTAGGTTCAAGGAGATCAAACAAAGTTGTGACTGACGGTTCAACATTGTCAAATAACTCAACCCATTCTCGGATGAAGACAATGTTCAGAAATAAGGATAAGACTTTATGGCTTGTTAATGAGTTAATAAAGCATTAAGGTTTTTAATGGTTATCTAAATCTGGCGATGTATGACCAGATAATGTGGCTATAGGACCACATGTTTAGAAATCACCTATGTGAGTGTTAAGTGTAAGCCGCTTTAAAGGGGAATGACAGTAAAGGCCCATTCTCTATGCACTCATGAGACCAGGGTGTTCATGGTCAAACGAACACAACCGTGAGAACCATAAGCGGTTGAGGTTGATTGTGTGTCTTATGTTGTCTAGGTATACAACAAAGTTCGACGGTTCAAAGATATCAAATCTACCGATTGATCGAGTATATCCGATATAAGTTCACTACGAAAGTTCAAAGGAAACCTACTTATCCAGATGCGATCAATTCTCGCCAGTATATCACACTCGTCCGCATTCTTCTATCTTATAATCATTCCCATTCATGTGGGATTGTTGGGTTTTGATATTGGTGAATAGGAAATGATGGGATAAAAATTAAAGAGGTAAAAGCTCTTTTATCCCACATCGAAAAATGGAAGGAAAGAGAGTGTATATATTACATTACACCTTCTCGATTGCTAAAAAGGGTTGAGAGGCGACCGCGCGCCGTCGTCGTCGCTCGCTCGGCTCGGCTTTGGATTTGGATTTGGATTTGTCAAAAGATCGATTGATTGATCCGCGACCCGATCCGACCCATCCGGCTCTCCCTCTCTTTTTCGAATTTCCCTCCAAAATGAGGTGACTATTCTGAATGGTTGCAACCATTCAGAATCAGTACCTCTAACCCTATAAATTCTTGATCATTTCAAGAATTTATTAACAAATTTCATTCTGTGTGATATACTGCCGTTGAGTGGTTCGTTGCTACCGGAATTTGGAGTACTACTATTCTGGTAAGATAATCGTTCTATCCTGGGAGGCGATATTTCGTTAACCTCGAGTCGTGAGGGAATAATTTCCTTAAGGACACACTTTGAACTAAGTGGGCTCGATTACATTCTGAAATTATTTTTCCAAAACAGATTCTGTTTTCGTTTATTGTTTCATTTATGTTATATGTTTCACTAAGTGATTAACATATTGTTTTGAATCATTATTTAGCCAAGTACAGATTATTATACCAACAGTTCTCTAGGTAAATAACTAAAGATTTAATCAAGTACATCATTTAACTTTCTTATAGCATGAGTGTCAGCAATTACCTAATATTATTCTAATTATTAAAAATAATATATACATAAAATATTCGGAAAAACTATGTGTCCAAAATTTGTTTTGCCCGACTTACACGCATTACTAAAGTAGCTAGGGATTTTTTTCCATACGTCTATTACTATTGTTGGCCTTAATTTCTTTAGGAAAATTGAGGAAAAAAACCAAGTATGTATATTTTCTCTTTTTCTTTGATGTCAAAATATTAAACATTATCACCAATCATAATAAGCTGACGGGGACTGAGCACAGTGGAGCTGAGTGGCTGAGAAGATGACCACCGGCGGCAGCACCTCCCTATTTCTCTCAGAAAATTGTTAGAAAACATGTACCACTACATATTAAAAGAAAAAAAAGAAAAAAAAATGTACCACTATCACATATTACTCACATTAGTAATTAATTATCGATGTCAATTTAATATTTAATCAAGTACATCATGGAAATTTTTAGGATAATTTGGCAAAGACAACCTTTTATATATGATTTTTTGCGAGAGACAACTTTTTAAAATTTTTGGGCAATGTCAGACCTTAATAGTTCTTTTTGTTGTGAGAAACAACCTTGTAACATAAGGGGAGTTAATTAATAAACGGAAAATAGGCATTTTCGTTAAATAGTTTTAAATCTATTAAAAAAAATATTCTAGTAAATTTGCATTAATGTGAGTCAAACAGAAAACTGTTTCTGTTTCTCAGAAGTACTTCTATAATTATAGGCCAAACACCCAATAGATTCTATAGAAACAGTTTCTGCAGAACTACTTCTAAAAAACAGAAATATTTTTCTAGAAACTTGGCCAAACAGAGTCTTAGTTGTATACACGTTATATGAACTTTAAGGGGAATCTTTATTTTATTGGATGCTCATTAAATCTTCTTTTTAGATTTTTCTATGATTTTGTAATATCACATATAGTTTTCTTTAACAAAGCACAAAAAGTTGATTGGTCCTTTGAATAATTAAAGTTCATCATTGGAGACTTATACTAAAGTCTAAAGCACACCACATGTTAATAGGTAATTTAACGTTTAATCTAGATTATCAATCAATGCTTATTAAGTAAAGTAACTTGTACTTCTCTTAAACTGGCTTGATTGTGTAGGTTTTATTTTTACATCACATAAAACCTAAACTCATCAATTATTGTTAATTTTCCTTCTTTTTTATGTTAACCTCTCTTGAGCCACTGTGAGCATTTTCTATGTAATACAAAACTTCAAATTTTGAATCCGTTCCTGCACTAGACCGCATATTTTTTACTTCAAATTAAGTCTAGGGCTCTAGGCCAATCTGTCTTTCATTGTTAAACTTAAGTTTGTAATTTTTTTTAGTAAAATCTGTGTTGACCATGTTGATACCAGATGCATTATCGATTTTAATAATATTGATACATATATAAAGAATAAGGTTTTTTCCAATTATATATGAAGTAAAAAACAAATTTGATACACAATATTTAAATGAGAAGTACACATGCACATTAATCTCATCAACTTCACATGCCCATCTTAACGGTGGTTTTGGTGACCAACCAATCTATTCAAACTTAATTAGAAAAATGTCTAAACCAAAGAATCGAAGTTTTATGCAATTACAGTGTAAAAATGCTTTACACTAATAAATACAATGCAATATGAATATGCGATAGTATGGCCGCTTCACACAAACGTCACTTTTTTAGGTCATCATTTAGATTTTATCGCTATTTTAAAATTTGAGTCAATATAGCTCTTAAAAAATTACCCTTTTATATAATATTAAATTTAATCCTTTATTTGCTCATATGTTTCTCAATCTTACGGATAAGACATTACAATATCCTCTATCATTTGAATAACTTATAATTTTTTACACCATCATCTAATATTTCTCATAAGATTTTCAGTTTGATCAAAAGAGACTAAAAGGTTCATAAGTTGTAAGTATTAAATAACTGTCCAAAAAGAGACATATTAGTTACTTTTTTACTAGACTATTTATTATAAAAAATTATTCATAATTACTTGACCTAATTGCAGAAATTTCTTTTAAACAACCCCGCGGATAAATTTTAAACCAAATGATACGGCCAACTACCACCAAAGTCTCTTATATTTAGAATTGATACACAAGTCCGAATCGTTCAGCTTGCTCGGCGAAGGTCGAATTCGTGGCTTTAGGGTCACGGGTTCGATTCTCACTAGGACATCGCTCTCCGGGGCATATACTTGTGATTAAGCACGGCGCTAAAAGCGCATGCGCATCTGCAGTTGGGTTTGATTCCCTCCGCATGAGTCCCGTTAGTGGGGTCAAACCTTGTATGCATTGATCCGTTGACGCAGCGACATCGACACTGCACATCTCGCGATTTACCTGGTGATGGGTCTTTGAAGAGCCCCCATCGCCTCCGAGTCCAAAGACAGTGCTTGTATAAAGGCAGCGATAGGGGGGAATGAGGGTTCCCCGATACCTGGGTCATCAAAAAAAAAAAAGAATTGATACACAAAACAAATATATCATATTACATCACCAACAACTAAGTCTATTATTGAAATGAAGTGCCGTGAAAGAACAGTTGAATCATTTCCTTTTTTTGGTTGTGACAATACAACAAACTCATTTTAAAATTTTGAACTAATCATTTGTCGACCAAATACATAAATATTTTAATGTTTCTTTGACATGTCGAGAAAACCAAAAGACAGAAACTACTACATCCTTACACCTCTCTTCGTGACTATTGCATCCCCTACTATGCCGACAATTTCTTCCAACTAAATCTTGTGCATAGTGATAGTATATTAAAAAAATCGTACAATCATATCAGCTAAAAATAATTATATATAATTGTCTATAAATTGAGATTAATAACCTAGAAAATTAGACATGTATTATGTAAACAATAGTTAAATTTATTTACATTTAATGGTGTAAATTTAAATATATAACATTTAGATGTGCTATATACTCTCTAGGATTCGAGCACTCAAGGTGGTGGTATGATCGAGTCTATTTCGTTCCATAAATTTTTCATTCTGGAGTAGTATTGAGAAACTGGTGATGCTTCCTGGTTTAACATTGTCGTTGAAGATATAGATGTTCATTAATATATTATTAGTATACATTTGTTATACTTAGCTTACTATACTTAGTGTCATTCTCTTCAGCTTCTGTTTTTACTTAGTTTATAGTCTATTACATGACCATATCTGTAAGAGTGGTTATAGGGTTAGCAATGCAATGTAAGTAGTATAAATAAATGTAATTGGTTTGAGATGAATAATAAGAAAAGCTTGCACAAAATTGTTAAAGTATATTGGGTCAGAGCACAATTCGGTAGCAGCCCAGCCGAGAGTCTCCATGTGGGACCCTTTTCCTTTTCTTTGTATATTTGGTGAATATTAGACTTAGGTTTGTACCTTAATTAGTAGTCTAATATTATCATAATTATAAAGTTAGTATTCTTATAGAATAAGGATTCCTAGGTAGAATTGGAAGAGAATCTTCCTTGTAACTTGTATATATATGCCTTTCATTAATAAGAATAATCAAGGGATTATTTCTTTCATGGTATCAAGAGTGTAGGTTCTCTTTACCCTGCTTCCGATCCTCAATTTTTTTTCTCTATTTTCGGATTTTGGACCTCAAAATCTTGATTTTTTTTGCTCTTCCCTTGTAACAAAAACCGAGTATCTTCTCTTCCAAAATCCTCCCTCACAAATTCCCTTCTCCGAATTTTGTTGTTCTATTCCCTATGGCTGATAAGAACAATTTTCATCCTGCCCTCACAATTTCTAACATCAAGAGCGTCATCCCTATCGTTCTTGACCTAGAAAACGTCCAATATGGGACGTGGGCGAAATTATTTAAGATTCATGCTTTGGCACACAAAGTCTCCACCACATCATTCCTCCAACTCCTCCAAATGAGGGTGATAAGGCGGTTACGTCTACGACGGTTGTGCCCACTAAAGAAGCAGATCAAGAATTATGGGTCATGCTTGATGCCAAGGTTCTTCAGTGGATTTATGTCACTATCTCCTTGGATATTTTACAGACGATTATGGAATCCAACTCCACAACTATGACAGCGTGGGATCGATTACGAGACATATTCCAAGATAACAGTCATTCTCGAATTGTTATCCTTGAGCAGGATTTTTCTCAAGTTTCTATGGCGACTTTTCCAAACGTTTCTTCGTATTGCAAACGCCTAAAGGACTTGGCAGACCAACTCAACAACGTATGTTCTCCTGTTTTTAATAGTCGTCTAGTTCTTCAGATGATTGCAGGACTGTCAGAGGCCTATAGCGGTGTTGCTTCGATTATTCGACAGAGTAACCCCCTGTCAGAATTTTATCAAGCTCGTTCTATGCTTACTTTGGAAGTAGCAGGATTGGCTAAGAATGTGGCGATTGGGGCTAACCCTGTTGTCATGATGACTGCTTTCAATTTTACTCCTTCAAATCCAGCCAACGTGACCCAAAATCACAACAACATGGGTGGTAAGAAGGGCCAAAATTGGGTTTTCGGATGCTTATGTTATCCATTGTTCCCATCCACTACAATAAACAAACTTCAGACACGTTCTACTCCTTGTGTGCTTTGGATTTTCCGTCAAATCACCATGGTTATAAATGCTTTGATTTGTCCTCTAAACGAATCATCATTAGTCGTCATGTTCTCTTTGATGAATCCCAATTTTCCTTTTCTAAAGTAGAAAAATCCGTACTTAGTTCTTATGAATTTTTGGATGAGGATATCTCCCCATATGTTCTACGTCATTTTTCAGATTTGTCCGAAAAAACGCCGTCAGCTCCGCGGCCCTGCATATAGGCGCCACGACGCCAAAACTCCTGCGAGTCAGTGCCGCGGCCCTGCACAGATAGTGATGCGGCGCCTCGACGGTAATTCCAGAATTTCCCGAAAATTCCCAAATACCCAATCCAGCCCAGAGTCATGGTCTAGTCACTCGCAGTCAACGGGGTATTTTTAAACCAAAGAGACATTTTAATTTAAATTCTAATGTTCTTAAATCTCTCTTATCCCGTAATTTTATTTCTGCCTTAAATGACCCTAATTGAAAAATTGTCATGACCGAGAAATATAATGCTCTTATTGATAATATGACGTGGGAGTTGGTATCCCGTCCTTTTGGTGTTAATATTATTCGGTCTATGTGAATTTTTGTTCATTAGGAAAATTCTGATAGTTCATTTACAAGACATAAGACTAGACTTGTAGGTGATGGTAAAACTCAACAGGTTTGTGTGGATTGTAGTGAGACATTTAGCTCGGTGGTCAAGCCGGCTACTATTCGCACTGTGCTCAGCTTGGCTCTTTCAAACCGTGGCACATTCATCAGCTAGATGTGAAGAATGTTTTTCTACATGGTGATCTTCAGGAGACAGTGTATATGCATCAGCCCTTGGGGTTCAGGGATATTAGATATCCTAATCATGTCTGTCTATTGAAGAAGTCCTTGTATGGGCTTAAGCAGTCTCCACGGATTTGGTATAAGAGGTTTGCTGACTATGTTTCGACTATGGATTTTTCGCACAGTAGATCTGATAATTCATTATTCATATATCGTTGGGGTTCTTCCATGGCTTATATATTGTTATATGTTGATGATATTATCTTGACTGCCTCTTCGGATGCTTTGCGAAAGTCTATTATGACAATGCTCAGTTCTGAGTTTGCCATGAAAGACTTGGGCCCATTGAGTTATTTTTTGGGAACGCAAATCCACGCAGAGGATTGTTCTTTTCACAGAAGAAGTATGCAGCAGAGATCATTGAGAGGGCTGAGATGTCATCCTGTAAGTCCACTTCTACTTCAGTTGATACTAAACCCAAGTTGGGTGCTACAGCAGGCTCTCCATATGAGGATCCGACCCGCTATCGCAGTCTTGCAGAAGCCCTTCAGTATCTGACGTTCACGCGACCTGATATTACGTATGTCGTACATCATGTTTGTTTGTTTATGCATGATCCTAGAGTTGAACATATGAATGCGCTCAAACGCATTCTTAGGTACATTCAGGGAACACTTGAGTATGGTTTGCATTTGTATCCATCATCAACGTCTACACTTGTCTCCTACACAGATTCTAATTGGGGTGGTTGTCCTGACACCAGACAATCTATGTCTGGCTATTGCATGTTTTTTGGTAATAACTTGGTCTCATGGTTTGTCAAGCGTCAATCAACGCTTTCACGTTCAAGTGCAGAGACCGAGTATAAAGGGGTAGCCAATGTGATTTCTGAGTCATGTTGGTTACGAAATCTACTGTTAGAACTTCATTGTCCTATTGAGAAGGTTGTGATAATATAAGTGTCATCTAACTTTCTGGTAATCCAGTTCAGCACCAGCGTACTAAACACATAGAGATGGATATTCACTTTGTTAGAGAAAAAGTAGTCAAAGGACAAATACGCGTCTGTCATGTCACTTCAAGATATCAAATTTCAGACATCTTTACAAAGGATCTTCCCTCGACCCTTTTTGAAGATTTTAGAGACTTCTCAGCGTACGAAAATCGCCTCCGCCATGATCACAGGTGTGTTAAAGAAGTATATTGGGCGAGCCCAATTCGGTGCTTGACCAGAGAGTCTCCATGTGGGACCCTTTCCCTTTCCTTTGTATATTTAGTCAATATTAGACTTGGGTTTATACCTTAATTAATAGTGTAATATTACTATAATTATAAAGTTAATATTCTTATAGAATAGGGATTCCTACGTAGAATTAGAAGAGAATCTTCCTTGTAACTTGTATATATATGTCTTTCAATAATAAGAATAATCAAGGATCTTCTCCTTCTTCCATTTCTCTCGGTTACTGTTTCATTGGCATAGCTCATGGTGGAACCGAGCATATCTCTTACATGCAATCACAATTGAGTTTGAATTTAAGATTCTAACAATGTTTAGTTCTGAAAATGGCTGTATTCTCTCTTTTCTTGAGAAGAAAACATAAGCAGCAACACTTAAATCATATGCCAAGTTAAACAGTGTACTAAATGCAAGAAAAACTTAGTTTAGACAAACAAGTGACTTCATTCAAGATGTGGCAAAATAAATTAGTTTTTTGCCATTTGGGTTAGCAAATCGTGTACCCCTACACGATTTGTATTAGTTTTTTTTTTAAAGAAAAATGCTTTACAAATTATGTAAGGTTTCAAAAAAAATAATGTACTACACGATTTGTATTAAATTTTTTTAAATGTTTTGCAAGTCGTATAAGGCTTCACGATTTGCAAGCAAAATATTTTTTTTAAAAAAATTGAGGATTCAAGGACAACATTAGCTGGTGTTAAAATTATGAAAAAAATCGTGAAGGGTTACATGTTAAATCCATTTTAATTTATCGTGTAGTTCACAATCCCTTCTGAAATTTTGACTTAAGAAACATGCCCTTGAGGCGCCCTGCTCTTACCAAAGTACCCAAAAAATAAAAGCATTTTAGCTAGCAATAAAAGGAAAGACATGTAGTAATGAAACATTGAATCCATAACAATAACATATTTATAAAGAGAACATAAATATAACTTGACTTAAGAAACATGCCCAAAAAATTGGGGCTCTTACTCATATTTCACTTTTTATTATGCAGCAATTTCTGCTGGATTACACAATAGTATATAATATTAGTCTCCACATAAAAAGTGTTTATCCAGACCATATGTTGCATATATATGTTGCCTATATATAGTAGATATATTTTTTCCTTCTCTGCAAACTCCTCAGTATACTAGAAGCAAACTCCTCTATATTACCACTCTCTTACTCTTTCAGTCTCTAGTCCAACTTTTTCTCCTTTATAATGGTATTGTCCATTCTCTGCTGTAATACAAGAACTATACATTCATTTAGTTCTTGTTTTCTTCAAAAATGTCCAGAAGAGAAATGGCCTGCAAAAACACAAATCACAGAGCTCGTGTCAAACAAGATTCCCTTCGTCTATGTAAAGAACAATCAATCGATATTTAGAATCCAATCTTGTTAATGAGATTGTAATTACCTCTGGAACATTTAACTCGAGGCGGAATTTAGGGCCATCGTAGTGGTGAAGAATTGGCCTGAATGAATCCTCCTCAAGTGGTTCACAGACTTTCCTCGTCACAACACGAACCTGTAAAGCAAGAAGACATAAATCAACATTCCCAAAAAACAAAACAAAAAACAATTCTAGTGAACATTATGTTGAAGTGTGAGACCATCTCAACTAATAGCTTAATTAGAAAGAGCATACTTTTATTAACTTCATTACGTCTACAACATGTTCCAATTTAGATCAACTATAATTCATCTTTAAGTCTGTCTAACCAAGTACACAATGTATAACGTTGGTCTGGTAATTGAAACCAATATAGTAAAAATGAAAATATAGCAAGTTGGACCGGCTAAGTGAACACTGATCATGTAGCTTCACTTAAGCCCACTCTTAAACCATGTAATATACAACATAAAAATTAGAAGTACTAGAAATTCACTATATTTTTATCTCTGACAGCACTAAAAGAGTTCTAAAAAAACATAACCTATAGTGAACATACTAACGTGATTAGAACATATACACAACTAACTGGTACAACGTATATAGATCTTTTGGTTCAAATCCGAAAGAAACATACTCCCAACTAATTCAAATCCAAAAGAAATTATATGTGGAGAACTAACAAAATTCACGAACTTCTTCTTACCTGAGCAGGAAAGCGAGATTCACCAGGGTTCTTCTTGTCCTCCCAGGCCGACGGATCAATATTTGACCCACCAAAGCTTGCAGCCTGCAGCAGTTTATACATTAGTTAAACGAAACAAAGAAGAGAATAATGGGATACTACTACAAAATTCATCCATTTTCATTCAACCATGTAATACAAATACTATAAGAGATATAAACCTCAAAAACTCCGTGAAGCTGATGGGTCGAGTAGTTATACAGAAAAAGAGGCAACCCAGGTGTTATTTGTCGAACTGAGTCCCTGTAACGTGGCGGCAGGCCTGAAATATAATTGCAGTAGTAGATATAAGAAAAAAAGCACCAATCTTGATGGAACTAAATAAAACTAAAAATAAAACAGCCCTAATCTAAAAGTATTTCTCTGACTGATAAATAAAACTATTCCTTAATCCTAAATTTCGGGTTTTTTATGAATCTTTTGTATTAATTTTTCTCTATACAGATCCAATTCATCCCAAATCAATACTGCAAAAATAAAACAGCCCCAAAATTACTATCAGATCATCCTATTACTCTAAATTTAGGAACATCATAAGCATCTCCAATTAATCTAATAGTATACTCCATTTTCCTATATCTGATGTGGAGTACAGTTCATAGCTTTAAAGATCCAAAATTGAACACTATCAACCAATTTCTAGAACATAATAAGGAGAATAAACCCATACCAGAATTACTAGGTCTCTCAATTTTTCAACAAATCTTTATCAATTGCCTATTATCATTCCTATAAAATCAGGCAACCACACCATTCAAAAAACTTAATGCCACATTTTTTAACTACAAACAACATCATCAAACACAGAAAAATTCCAATCAAGAACAATCAAGCAAAAAAAAATGAGAATAATCAAAACTAGCAAATTGTGAAGCTTAACTCCACAATTGGTCAAAATTTCTAACATTTGGACACTATCAACCAATTTCTGGAACATAAAGGAGAATAAATCGAGACTAAAATTGCTAAGTCTCCCAATTCTTCAACAAAACGTTGAGCAATTGCCTATTTTATCAGGCACAAACTCCATTCAAGAAACCTACTGGTCAAAAAATTTAACTACAAACAACAACATCAAACACAGAAAATACCAATCAAACAAAAAAATGAGTAATAATATTAAAAACACTTACCAAAGAGCTCCCTTTTGAGATTTTCAGCCATAGTATCATTATTACAAACAAAAATATATCCACCGACTGTTTCATTTCTTGGCAAAGATTCTGCTGGTGGCAAAGTCTTAAACCTTTTATCAACACCATTCTGTTTCTCATTATTAACATCCTTGTTACTCTCTTTAACACTCTTATTATTCTTCTTTACACTTTTACCCCCATACACAAAAACCTCATTATCTCCAATAACTTTCTTGTTTGTACCAACTGCAATATTGTTAGTACCCTTACTATAACTAAAGTTCACCACTTGGTTTGAATAAACCCCTTTATTAAACCCACCATTTAAACTAACCCCAAATATCCCTTCTCCTGAAACACCACCGCACGCGCCTCCACGCGCCGCCGTGTCGGCGATTTTCCAGCCATCGTTGCTAAAAAGATTGTAATTTGACTTGTTGGAACTTGAATTAGTATTGTTGTTGAGGTCACCACCTACCCTTGTATCAAAATTTCTTCTATTTTCAGGTCTTTTGGACCCATAATTATTACTCCAAATTGAATCGTTATTTAAAGAGAGATGTGCTAAGTTGTTTTGTAAACGAAGTTGATCACTGAATTGCCAGAAAGATGATTGATTGTTGTTGTTTTCCATAGTTTTTTTTTGGGATCTTTTTGTATAAAGATTGAAGCTTTGGTTTTTTTTTGGGAGTTATCTTGAATACCCAGATGTGGAATTTGTGTAAAGATTGAAACTTTGAGTTGAAAGAGTGGACTATTTTTACAGTAGAATGGTGTTTGAGAGGAGAAAATGGAGAAGATGGGTGAGTTTATATGGGATTTAGTTTAGGTGTAATGGGGTTGAGGAAATTTCCTAGAAAGAGGTTGGGTGAGGGAAATGTTTGGGGTGGTGGGGTTGGCGTGTGAGATTGTCAAAGGAGAGTGTGGAAAAGTAAACATGTAGGAGTAATACCAAAAGACAAAGAAAAAGGAAAGATAAATTAGTCATGGATTATATGGTTACTAATTTTATCCAATTTAATAATTATACTTCTACTAAAAATTATTTTCAGCTTGTGAAAAATAACTTCCTCTACTATTCAAAAAATATATTTTCTTACTAAAATTTTAATCAAATACTTCAATTTTTAAGCATTTTTATATTAAAAAGGTATTACTAGTACTTTTATATTAGTCCAAAAACTTGACCAAATATACCATTAACCTCATTAGTTAGTGCTAGTAGTACATAAAGATTAATTAAATTTGAAGCTCTTTGAGGTGGGCGAACGAGAGAGTGGCAAACAACGCGGTTTAGAAAGCGACAAGAAGTTGGTGTTTCATTTTTAGTTCTTTTTTCTCTAGATGAAAACAATAAAAGATAAAGAGATATCACATCGTATATAAAATGAAAATATTGATTTTTTATATATATTTTTGGGTTGAGTTAGATTCAAGATTGATTCTACTGATATGAACGAAAAGAAATAAAGATAAAATAATTATGAGATACTAATAGGGACCTTAACTTTTGTTCTGTTGTCAATTTTAGTCCTTTCAGATTATGTTTTTTTCCTTTATTGAAACTTTACCAAAGCATTTATCATCTTTGCTTTTACTTGTTTCTTGGGGGCATTTTTAAGGTACTAATAACTTTGATTAGATTCAATTATGGCATGAAATAACTTCATCTACTTTTTTTTGGTAGAAATAATTTCATGCAAAAGCATTTTGTTATAAGTAATAAAAGAATTATCTTAGCTAAAGGGATAAGGATAATTTCTAGAAGGTCATACAAATCTTGTTACTATAAGGGAAAAAGTGATGTTTGAACTTTATTTTTTCTTTTCTTTTTGGTGCTTAGTTGCTAAGTTAAGACTTGTATATACTTGTGACATGGAATTTATGTGCTGTCAAATGAAACAGTGGTGGGCTTTGTTTCAACGAAAATGCCCCTAAATTACTTATTTGTTTGCTCATTTTTTAAAATTAAATTGTTTAATTATGTAAAATTATTTTGATTATGACTAAAATAATTAAATTAGTTTGAATTTGAATTTAATCTTAATTTTGATCATTTATCTAATTATCTAAGCTTTTTTATTTAACGGAGTAAAATATTAATTATTAATTATAAGTTAACTTATATAATTAATTAAATTATTATTTTTACTATTTAATCTTTAAACATTTCAATAAATGCCTTTAAATTATATGATTTAACTCTTGGGTGCAGAACTTAGTATTCCGCACTTATGTTGAGTTCTATATTATGCTAATGATTTAATTTTAATTTACTTATACTTTCACATGTTCTTTAAATGATTCAGTTTAAGGGAGAGGTCCGTTCACCAGGGAGAGTAGTGTGGGTGCCCTCACAATCCGTAATTTGGATCGTGATATTAACACATCATTATTTATAATATGTGAATTATATAACTAGAAGGTATATACCGTGTGAATTGTATACACCTAACAATATACAATGTATATATTTGCTAATTATTACTCCCTCTGTCCTAATTTATGTGACGTCATTTGCTTTTTAGTTTATCCCAAAATTAATGTTACATTTTTTTATTTGACAACTATTTAATGTCACCATCTTCTTTTGTCATTGTTGGGTCTCACTTAATTTTTTAAAAAGTACTTACTATGAAGAAAAGTCAACAAAGTAGGCACTAAAGTAAGAACAACTTAGTAAACATAACAAAGACTTCCTTTATTTTTGAACTTCATACCCGATCAAATGATATCACATAAATTAGAACGGAGAGAGTATAATTTTAAAAGCATTTATCGGAACTTTTAAAGATTGTATAATGAAAATAATTATTTAATTAATTGTATAAGCTAACTTATAATTAATAAATAATATTTTACTCCATTAAATCAAGAAATTTAAATAATTAAGTAAATGATAAAACTTAGAATCAAATTCAAGCTCAAACTAATTTAATTATTTTGAACATAATTAAAAGAATCTTACATAATTAAATGGTTTACTTTTAAAAAATGAGCAAATAAATAAATAATTGAAGAAAATATTGGAGGAGGAAGGTGTTGATGGAGGAAGAAAACTAAAATGGAAGAGAGAACATAATGGGTCAAAGGGGGTTGGTGGGCCGGTAAGTAAAGAGAGAGAGAGGTCTTTTTAATGGAACGGGGCCTAAAATTTCCTCGAACAATGAGATTTGATACAAAATGTCCTTCGTTTATTTTTGCACTCTAAAATATTTCTGCCGTCAAGGGTTAGTTAAAAATTAGGATAATTTAGGTCCAATAAGTTGAAGGCAATAGCATTTTAGAGCAAAAAGGTAAACATACGACATTTTTATACTAAATTTCATAGTTCAAGGGTATTTTAGACCATTTTCCGTTATTTCAAAAACAAGTGACACAAATTTTCTTTTCAAAATTCTCAGAATAATTTAAAGAGTTCAAAAACTTATTTCCGGCATTTTTTATAACTTTTGAAAAGACTTTTAGGAAATTTTTCAAACCTTCCAATAAATTGTTTTTACCAAACATCATAGAAATTTATTTCATTTTTGCATATCTAGAATAGTAAGCACAAAGTTGTCAAAAAATAATAAAATGTTTTGCTAAAAATGTCATCAATTGGAGATATATAGTTTAAATAGATATAGTTTAGAACGTAATTACAAAACATAGCTACATTGTATGTAGTTGTGAAATATAGCTATAATTATGCATGCATTAATTGTAATTTTGAGTTGTATAAGCGCCTACTGCATCAATGCATATAATTGTGCTGGATTAGCTTAAATCACCGGTATCAACTTTATCAATGTATATTATATCAGTTAAATCACGCGAAAAAAATCATATCATCACATATAATTATGCTTTTGTGTTGTGTGTCTGTTATAAAATTCAAAATATAGCTACATTTCATAATTTTAACACTATAACATATATCATAAATATAATCTAAATATTTACCCCAATAATTTTTCAAAAGCATAGAGACTTTCGATGGACTTACTGCCCACAAATTTGGAATGAGCCTCGTTTGTCTATGGATATGGAGTTATGGACTAGTTCGTCGCTTCAACACCAAGGACCATGTGCCTGGGTTTTTAGCAAATAAATATTATAATTATAATACATAATTAAATAATACTTTGATTATTCAATGAAGAGATTTCTAAGTTGGGCCTTTTAAGTACCTGTTTGATTAAGCTTATGAAAGTGTTTCTCAACTTGAGAAACGCTTCTTAGGCCAAACAGGTACTTATCCAGAAGTAGAAACACTTTTTTAAAAAGCAAAAAAATCTTTATAGATGAAAAGAGAAGCAAAAACACTAATTTGGTGTTTCTCCAAAGTGCTTCTCGAGAAGTTCTTTTTGTCCATTAAATGAATTTTTTTTGGATCCATTTACTTTTTTCTTTTCACAAAATTTATTTTAATCTCATGTAATATCCTCATATAAAATAGAAAATTGAAAATGAGGTAGGGCGGGGGGAGAGGGTAGGTGTGGGTAGGGGGATAAGTTTTTTTTTTTTTTATAAAAGTAACAAACAATATGAAATAGAAATTTGAGGGTGGGTAGGGCCAGGGGGGGGGGGGGGTAGGTGTGGGTAGGCGGGGTAAGAATTTTTTTATATTTTTATAAATTATTTATAAATTTAAAAAAAATATAAAATAGAACTTTGAAATGGGGGTCGGGGGGGGGGCGGGTAAGAAAAAAATTATATTTTTTATAAATTGTTTATTAAAGTAAAAAAATATAAAATAGAAATTTGAGAATGAGTAGATTGGACTGGGGGGGGGGCGTAGGGGGAGGTAACAATTTTTTTTATATTTTCAATCATTTTTTATAAAAGTAACAAAAAATATGAAATAGAAATTTAAGGATAGGATGAAGGTGGAGGGGATATGTGGGGTTAGGGTGATGGGAAATAAAAAAATTATACTTTTTTATAAAAATAAAAAAATATGACATAAAAATTTGTGAGACATATTTCTTTGACCTGTCGAGAAAACCAAATCTTGTGACCATTACTATGCCGACAATTTCTTC
Source organism: Przewalskia tangutica (assembly GCA_029844215.1). Lineage (NCBI taxonomy): Eukaryota > Viridiplantae > Streptophyta > Magnoliopsida > Solanales > Solanaceae > Przewalskia > Przewalskia tangutica. The sequence goes on along the minus strand of CM056740.1, from coordinate 71,365,118 downwards.
CAACTAATCTTGTGCATAGTGATAGTATATTAAAAATTTCGTACAATCATATCAGCTAAAATAATTTTATATAATTGTCTATTAAATGAGATTAATAACCTAGAAAATTAGACACATATTATGTTAACAATAGGTAAATTTATTTACATTTAATGGTGTAAATTTTGCACACTTAAATATATAATATTTAGGGCACGTTTGGTACGTTGTATTAAGCTAGACTGTACTGGGAAAAAAAAATACATTGTTTGGTGGGTGTTTTTAGCCGCACTGGACTGTACTGTTTTTAAAAATAATACAGTCCAACTGCCATTTGTGAGACTCATCTAGCAGGTTGGTCTCTCCTGGACTGTACTAAAAATTAAAAAAAATATATAATCCATTATATATTAATACTCTAATACCGTCCATTATATATTAATACAGTACAGTCCGATCCAATAAAATTAGTACAGTCCAGTGCGACTTACCAAACGAGCCCTTATATCTTTTATGCCCCTTTATGCTTTACAATAGGTACACGCGACACTTGTAGTAACTATGACCCACCATTTGAGAGGATCTTGCGCAACACCGGATGCTTTTAAACTTATTAGCATCATATTAAGCTTTTAAACTTACTAACATTGAGTTAAACTAATACGATGAGTTTAATTCGTTAGGTCATATTGGTGGAGGTTAAATCTCATGAGTCACATAATCGTACAGAGAAAACCAAATAGCGTATATTTAATCTTAAGTTGGATAATTCGTCTATTAAGTGTGTAAGTAATTCATTCAAATACTTATATATGATCTCTTTTAGATGTTTTAACATGTACATGATTAGCAAATTTAAATATAGCTGGGATCCACACAATTTTGACATTTATGTTTAATTTTCTAAAAAGTTGTATACACAAGTACTTATATTATGATAAAAATGGCAGTCCGGTGCACTAAGCTCCCGCTATGTGCGGGGTCCAGAGAAGGATCGGACCACAAGAGTCTATTGTACGCAGTCTTAACTCACATTTCTGACACAAGTATATTATGATATGGTATGGATAGGGCGGGGTAGGTTTGAAGGGGATAGGTGTGGGTAGGGCGGGGATAAGTTTGGACATATTTGAGTCATTGACTATCATATTGTCGTTACATTTCTTATGTACAATATAATATTATTTTTTAATTAAATGTTGTAATTAAATAAAAAAAATTATAAATTATTAAATTGTAAAGATATACTAAATTTTAGAAACATAGGATATAAAAGAATATTTTAAATAGTTTTAAATCTATTAAAAAGAATATTCTAATAAATTTGCATAAATGTGAGCCAAACAGGAAACTGTTTATGTTTCTCAGAAGTACTTTTATAATTATAAGCCAAACACACTAACAGATCTCTAAAAACAATTTATGCAAAATTACTTCTAAGAAATAGAAACACTTTTCTAGAAGGCCAAACAGACCCTAAATCCTTTAGGAAAATAGTTTTGGAGAAAAATAACATTGTCATTTGATTGTTTATTCCGAAATTATCATCGCATAGTGAATATGGTATAAAAGTAATATTGATGTATGTTAAAAGTCTCACATCGGATATGGAATGAGAACATGAACTCTTTACAAGCTAGTTGTTGAGTTATGTCCAAAATCCATTATTTACATGGTATCAGAACCATACTCATTTCAATTATTTGTTCAACGCTGTTGGACCCCCAAATTATATTATCAACGCTCTAGTTAATATCGGATATGGAATGAGAACATGAACTCCTTATATAGACTTGGACAATCCTCAACCTACAAACTAACTTTTGGGGTTGAGTTAGGCCCAAGATCCATTCTTTACATGGTATCAGAGTCAGACTCATTCTAATTCTTTGTTCACCGATGTTGGGCCCCCAAAGTATATTATTTTCCCCCAGTTAACATTAGATATAGAATGAGAACATGAACTTCTTATATGGACTTGACAATCCTCACCTTATAACTAGCTTTTGGGATTGAATTAGGTCAAAAATTAATTATTTACATTTATAATGTAGATCAATCAATTTTACTTTAACCAAGTGATCGATTCGAGTTGAACAAGATTTGAGATCGTCTTAATGATTTTCATTTAACATACATGTGTTATGTAAATTTTATTCTTATATCCATTAGTTTTGTACTTTCAATATATCTAAGTCTCGTTATTTGTACCTTAATTTCAATACTAAAGCTACACATAAAGTTATTTCAATGATATAATATGAGGTACTAGATAAAATATGTTTTTTTTAATTAAATGAACTACTGTAGTAATTATTTTACTCTAACGAGTGCAACCTACTAGTGTAGTACTAATCAAAGAAGAATAAAAAATAATTAAAGGGGTACTAGCTAGCTATGGCTACTCAACAAATCCGAAACTAAAACACATTTATCGCGAGCAGAACATAGTGGCGAATGCATTGACTAAAGAGGGAGCAAAGGAAAGAATTTTTTGATAGTGTGAATTTTGTTGCACCTTCCTCTTATGTTGTAAATATTTTTTGGAAAGATGTAGTGGGACAAACTTATGACCATAGGGTAAATTTTTATAATTTAAAGACAATGACCAATGCGTCAAATAATGTAATCGACAAAAGTTTGAATGATGGGTGATTTGTATATTTTGCTAGATTTTTTTTTTTTTTGACAGTGAACCCGCATGCACGCTTTTCACAAGACAGTGGTAAATCCTGATCGACGCATACCGCACTTGGCAAGCGAGATGTGACAGTTCCCCAAACCACGTCGGCGGTTAAACCACATTGCAGTTCAGATGCGATGGCGCTCCCCAAGCGGGCCAGGCGCGTTCTGCGGGGTTTCGAACTTGTGACCAAACTCTCCCACACCACTCAATGAGGATACCTCTGCCTTCAAGACCAACTGGTCTAGGGCTTCGGATATTTTGCTAGATATTTAACTATGTAATAAGTGTAACTTTTCATCGTCCAAAGGTATTTTCGGTACTACAAATTTGTGTTATGTAGTAGTATCCGACATTCCTGACTTACCAAAAAAAAAAAAAAAGTAGCAGGCATGCGTTCTACTTTCTTTATGGGTGTTCAGTTCAAAATATTTTTGATAATTAGATTGCCAAAGTTGACCAAAAAATTGGAAAAAACTTATTCTTTTTCTTTCTTTCTGGAAATATTGAAAAATGTTGGATCCCGGGGCTATGAATAAGTAAGATTAAAATCGAAACAACAAGAATAACTGAAACAATTTTTGGATGTTGCCTACAATGTTGAGACAACATCTGATAAAAACAGAATAAACCTTAAGAGTATAAATGTAGCGAAAAAGTAAAAGACACAAAGTTTATATTTTCAAGGGTATATATATTAATATATCTCTTGATGGTCAATGACCAAAAGAATTGTATAAATTATATACAATTACAAATGAATTTCTTTTTACAAGATTGAACAAAAATGCGAAAAAGAAATTACAACAAAAATGAAGTCGTAGATGACTTCGCCTAAGTTAAAAGGTCTAAAAAGACAAATGCAACATCATCACCACAATTGCTTTACAATAAGCTTAATCTAGAATAAAAATAACAATTGTAGTGTGGGACAGATGTTGCTAAAAGACTTAGGCTAAAATGTTAATCCAGATTTCTGAAGCGAAATCCCGAGAGCTCTCTTGGTATTTTTACATTGTGATTCTGGATACCAATACTCTAAAGTTCCTCCTCTATTTATAGTGTGGAACTTCCTTGAAACTCTCGTTGGTTCCAACATTCTGGTAACAGTTTTGCCCTTTCTTCACGGACTGAAACTTATCTCGTGAGATTTTTTACCACGATGGTAAAGTGACCTGTCAAGGAACTTTGAGCAGAATAAAAATGTGGGAGGACAAGTCAAAAGCTTGGAGAGCAAGGCGAGTGAAGAACAAGTCAAATCAGTTGAGAGAATCACGCCTCAAGCTACTGCTTCACGTGCCCAATTTTAGCTCAACCTCCACAACCAATCGATGAGTTTTTCTAGGACAACTTTCTACTATAAATAGAGAAGACAGAAGAGTGATTCGACATCCAGAAAATTACAAAAAAAAATAATCGAGAGAGCTCTTCAGATTTGAGAACAAAAACTGGATCAACAAGTGTTGCCTGAGTTTGTGACGACATTCTGTCCAACATTATAATTGCTGCTTGGATTCTAGATTTGTTCTTTCATTGAAACAATTGTAATGAGATGTCATGCACATCTACTTAGATAGATTTTTCAGGCATAAATCATCTATGACTTACCCTTTTTATTCCTTTTGTATATTGTAAATAAAGGAATATATCAATTATATATATAATACTTGGCCATTGGCCATTATAGGTTATATTAATATACAACCTATGAAAAAATAAACTTTTGTGTCTTTATTATCCGCTGCAATTTAACTCTTCAAAAGTTTTTTCCTGTTTTAATCCTAAGTATCGGCAGTTCTATCAGACGACATTTTTAACAACATTTGCAAACTGTTTCAAGCTTACAAGTATTTTACTTACTGTTTGTTCTTGTTTATTCCATAGTATAACCTCGGGACCCAATAGACTTTTCATGAGTTATGTAGAATCTGAAAAAACCGAACGTTGTATCTCTAATGATATAACTTATACGATAATTTATGTGTTGTGTTATACAAGATTGAACGTGAAATTAGAATACGTATATGTTAGCGGATACGTGAGTAAGAGTATTTGAAGGCAACAATAAAAGTATTTGAAGGCAACAATGCCCATAAATTAGACAATTTCTACAAAATAATTGGTGTATTATCATTCATTCACTGCATACTAATTTACATATGATAATGCACTTGATGCTAATTAAAAAGGCCACCAGCTCAGTACATGCAAGACAGCGTGTCAGGTATGTGCCCCGAAAAATGAAAAATTTTAAGGTCATTTTTTCATTTTTTTTATTAGGTATTATTAGTCAAAATTTACTGTAAAGACCCATAATTTGCAGGTTTTAGTCTAATTAAGGGCTCACTTTTACGAATTAGAACATGACGCAGCGCCGTGAGTATACACCTCCAAAAGAGTGATGTAGCAAACTATTCTGACTTAAGCATGGGTTGCATTTCCCCCTCTTTATGGTTTGCAACCGTCACAAAAATCCAAATTATTTCCCCCTCTTTATGGTTTGCATTCATCGACACTTTTTGTTTTTCTTGTTATAGCAAATAGATATATGGGCGGACTCTCCTATTTTCATTTGCAAGAAAACTCAACTTTGTTATTTACTCCATTTCTTGGATCTCTCTATTTCAATTTATGTAATTCTAGCTATGAGTTGGCTTTCTATTTTCCTTATATATTTGAGTTGAATTAAAGAGAATATTAATTGGTCTAAGCAAAGGCAAAAATTTTAATAAGGAAAAAAACATTTTTTTTGTGTTTTTTAGAAGATGAGTAGCATTATTGGTAGCTGTTATTCTAATGTGATATTGAAGAAGAGAGAATCAAGAATCAATGGTGGATCTCATTTACAATACAATGGACTTAGAGCTATTGAAACAGTGCAAATGCCAGCTAGTTCTGCTGCTTATAAGCCAAAAGGTATTATGATCTTCTTGATATTTTTCTAGTATTTTGATGACAAATTAGTAGACAGAGACAAATTTAGGATTTAGAGTCAGTGGGTTCGGAATGAGTGTGATGTTACTATATATGACACATTTTATTTTAATTTTTTATTCAGTTTAGCACCACAAAATCCACCTCTGTTTGTAGGACTAGATATCTTGATTTGTGACATAAGGTATAAATACCGGAGACCGGAGTATGATAATTGGCCTAACACTGGAGAAAATGTGGGAATTTGATGTCTTTGATGTTTCTTTGAATAAGTTGTCTCTCTATTACCTATAAATCACGGGTTTGAGTTGTGGAATCAGTTACTCTGATGGTTGCATCAGGTATCACACCTCTTTGGGTGAGGCCCTTCCCCGGACCCTGCGTGAACGTCAGACCCCCTTTCTTTTGTTTCTGAATATATGTTGTAGTTTTATCATTTTTCTTTTAGCTATTTTGGATTTGCAGATGATATCTTTCCCTTGCATTTGTTTTTCCAGTCTAAACTTTCTTTCTGATAAGTGATTTAAGAAAGTTTCTTTTAGATGCTTAGCATTCAAGAAAAGATAAAATGGAAATGCAACTTCTAGATATTAATATGAGAATATATAAAAAAGGTAGAAACCACAATAGGTAGTAATTTGCAAATACTGCAGTTTATGAATAATGTAACTTCACTTCTACTCTGGATGTTTGTTTTAACTAATTTAATCTTATGTTATTCATCAGTTCAATGACTCTTCAAATTTTGTGTTGATGTTGGATTTTTCTTATTATCATAGTTGTGCTTCTTTCTTCTTAGTTTTCTGTTTTATCATGAGATAAAACATTGTGGCAAACTTCGATCGTCGAGGATCCTAATCTACTGATTTTTTTTAAAATAGCTGTAAAATGTGGAAGAGTCAGAGCCATGGCCTCTCCAGTTTCAGCTCCCAAGAGAGAGACTGATCCGAAGAAAAGGATTGTCATAACCGGAATGGGCCTTGTTTCAGTCTTTGGAAGTGATATCGACAATTTTTACAACAAACTTCTCGAGGGACAGAGTGGAATCAGTTTAATAGACAGATTTGATGCCTCAAGTTACACGGTTAGGTTCGGGGGACAGATTCGTGATTTCTCTTCCAAAGGATATATTGATGGGAAAAATGATCGTCGTCTAGATGACTGCTGGAGATACTGTCTTGTGGCTGGAAAAAGAGCCCTTGACGATGCCAACCTCAGTCAACAAGTTCTTGAAACTGTGAGTTCATTAATTGCTAGTTCATTCTTTGAGTTGTAAATTTGTGAGGATCTTGAATTTGCTTGTGTTGCAGATGGACAAAACGAGGATTGGTGTCTTGGTGGGGTCGGGCATGGGCGGTTTAAAAGTTTTCAGTGATGGGGTGGAAACCTTGGTACAAAGAGGATACAAGAAAATTAGTCCATTTTTCATTCCTTACTCAATCACCAACATGGGATCAGCACTGTTGGCTATAGACACTGGACTAATGGGACCTAATTACTCGATTTCAACGGCTTGTGCAACTGCCAATTACTGCTTTTTCGCAGCTGCAAATCACATTAGAAGGGGCGACGCGGATATTATGGTAGCAGGTGGAACAGAAGCTGCTCTTACGGCTACTGGTGTTGGTGGCTTCATAGCTTGTCGGGCCTTGTCTCAAAGAAATGATGAATACGAAAAGGCTTCAAGGCCATGGGACACGAATCGTGATGGTTTTGTCATTGGTGAAGGCTCCGGTGTCCTGGTATACATATTCAACTACTTTTTCTTTTGCTCCGCCTCTTATTTTGTCACATTTGTTCAATATCATCTGTTGGTATTGCTATAGTGAATTGATCGAGTTATATCCACACGAACAGGTCATGGAAAGTTTGGAACACGCCTTGAAAAGAGGTGCTCCTATCATAGCAGAATACTTGGGAGGTGCAGTCACGTGTGATGCTCATCACATGACCGATCCTCGTGCAGATGGACTTGGAGTTTCGTCTTGCATTGCTAAGAGTTTGGTAGATGCTGGAGTTTCACCAGAAGAGGTAATACTGTTAGTTTGTTTTCTGATCGAAAACGTTATACCTTCCTGTTAGTCAAAATGAACTATTTAGATTCTGATATACAGATTGTTGCACTCTTAATTCTGAATAGGTGAACTATATAAATGCTCATGCAACATCAACACTTGCTGGAGATTTGGCTGAGGTTAATGCCATCAAGAAGGTCTTCAAGGATACCTCAGAAATCAAAATGAATGGGACAAAGGTGAAAACAACCGTTTTTTTGCTTACAATGACAAATAACTACTCCCTTTGTCTCAATTTATGTGACACCATTTCCTTTTAGGTCTTTCCCGAAAAGAATGTCACAGTTATATAATTAGAAATAATTTAACTTTATGAGATGATTTACAACCACACATTTATATAAGACTTGTTTGAACCACACATTTCAAAAGTCTTTATTTCTTTTTTAAACTCCGTGTCAAGTCAAATGGTGCCACATAAATTAGGACGGAGGGAGTATCATACAAATGCTAGTCTTATCTACCAATACATTAGAAACTCATGTTAAATTAGAACGAAAGTGTTGCCACTGCTACTCGCAAACAATCATTTCTTTTTAAGTAGGACAATGGGCGATGTATTGAATGATCAGCATTACAAGATCCGAATATTTGAATGGCAATAGGTACTTAATAACTGAATCAAGTTACATCTGTTATTGTTGTGTCTTTTTAGTCGATGATCGGTCATGGACTCGGGGCTGCTGGTGGAATTGAAGCTATTGCAACCATCAAGGCAATCAAAACTGGATGGCTTCATCCAACCATCAATCAATATGTACTACTCACCAATTCCATTTTTTTAAACACTTTCTGGTTATCCAATATCCTGAGATTGATCTTTAACCACTCCGACATCCATTTCTGTCTGTTTTATGTGTAGAACTTAGAACCACAGGTTGAAATTGACACCGTTCCAAATGTGAAGAAACAACATAAAGTGAACGTCGGTATGTCTGTTTATCCTAATGCACAGTTCTTACTTAACAGTTGGCTAATAGTAATAAAGTACCCACAAAACAAAGAAAGAATGAGAAGAAATGAAAGGCAGATCACTTATACAGACAGTCGGCCTCTTCGAAAATGCCGCGAGGTGCATGTCGTATCCTCTAAAAGTAGCGTATTTTTGGAGGATCCGACACGAGTGCAGCAAATTTATGGAGTCCGAGCAACATAGCGTTAAAGTAGCGTCAGATAAACCTTTTCATTTTCCTTCCATCTTCTTTTGCAGGTATTTCCAACTCGTTTGGATTCGGAGGGCATAATTCAGTGGTTGTTTTTGCACCCTACATGCCTTGAACAAAAGTTCAAGACAAGCAGTTTTCGGCTTATTTTGGGAGAGCTCATTATTTTCGTGAAGATTACAACATCTATAATTTTCCACTTTCTCAAATTTTATTCAAAATGTAAGCTATCATATATAGTTCATATATCAAATTGATGAATAAGGTGTAGTTCTGTTTTTCCGTAGTATTATCTAGATATAACATAGTTCCTTACTCTTTCATCAGTCCATGTGTTTTATTATCTGTTGCTTCATCTATTTTGTATCTTGATATTTTGTTGTATTACTATCCTTACTGCATTACGCTTCTTTTGAGCCGAGGGTCTACCGGAAACAACATCTCTAGCCCACAAAGGTAGATGTAAGATTTGCGCACATCCTACCTCCTACAAAGATAGAGGTAAAGTATGCGCACATCCTACCTTTCCCAGACCCCACTTGTGGAAATATAATGGGTATGTTGTTATGTTATTGTTGTAGTAGTAGTAGTTATAATGATTGATGAATTAGTTATGCAACAAAGCTCTTATCCACTAGATTATTATAATTATTTTGGGCAGAAATAGCATCCACTGGCTACTTTTCGGTCTGTCTTTGAAAGATAGCAATTGTGTTGGATTCTTGGAGTAACAAAGTTACTACTCCCTTTGTCCCAAAAAGAATGACTCACTTTCCTTTTTAGTCTCCAAAAATAATGACATATTTCTTTATTTGACAATAATTTAACTTTAAACTTTATATTTTGTGCAAAACGAAATAATCTATAACTACACAAATATTTTTGGCTTATTTTAAATCATAAGATTTAAAAGTCTTCATTTATTTCTTGAATTGCGTGCCAAATGAAAGTACATCACATAAATTGAGACGGAGGGAGTAATTCGAAAAATTAATTTTTTTTTCGGTTTGTTTTTCTTGATGTCAATGTGACAACTTATTATGTCTTTTTCCCTTGGTTGTTATTTTGAGAAATTGATATAAACAGTCGTCCACCAAAATAATAATCAGATTTTTTTTGTATATTAATGTATAATATATATAAAATATACATTTTTGATACATAAAAGCGTCTGTTTTTTATATATTTGATTAGCGAATGTAATAATTTTTGGCCAAATAACTTAAAAGGGATAGTTGGCGGGCTTCGGCCCAAATTCCATTCCAAAAGAGTAAAGTAGAGAATATGAACTTGGTTTATCCACAGAATGAGATGGAGAAAGAGAATTATGGGCTTGACAAAATGACCTTTTCTTGTTGTTTCATCACTTTAAATAAGATAATTGTGCTTTACTTGCAAATATGGCCAAAACCACAGAGAACAAGATTATGTCATTCTACAATTGAAAAAACTAAGACAAATATTGATACCCAAGTCGCAAGAAACTCTCTAGCATTATAGACATCAATTTTGTAGTTCATTGCAAATGTTCTTTTAATTATATGATCCAAATAAGTAAAAACAGGAGATCCACACTTATAATACATGAGATCATTTTCTTTTATGCAAATTTACATGTAATAGAAGATTATTTCCTATACAATTAATTGCCATGAAATATCTATTTAAGCAACGATCAACTTCAGCTTGTAGCTCATACCGTTTGCTTCCTCAACCAACCCCATAAAGAGAAAATTTAAATGCTAAAAGTTGCATGAAACGTTTCAATTAGATGAGACAACCATCAGACAAAAATATTTACCGTTACTGGTCAATATACATATATTATACACTAACTATATTATAATATATATCTAGTTATTTTGGCCATGCGACCATTTAAGTTAATTTCTATCTCAAAGTTCTTTATAGATATATTTAAAATCATTTTGTTTTAAATATCGTATTTCAATTTTCAGGTACCAGATCCATGATTTTTCTTGTACATTTTTTTGTTCTTTGGAGCATACGGACACGATTGCTTGGTTTTTATGTCGTTTCAAGACACATTTAAAAGGTGGTGGAGTGACCAAAGAATATGGATGATAAGGGGATTATCGTCTTTCCTATTTGGAATTATTGAGTATTCCACTAAACATTTAGGCATAGCTACACTAGGGTTCAACGTAACAAGCAAAGTAGTCTATAACGACCAAGGTAAAAGGTACCATCAAGGAATTTTCGAGTTTGGGGTTGTTTCGCCTATGTTCGTTGCACTAGCAACAACATCAATTTAGTAGCATTCCTCACATCAATAGCACAAATTTACAAGGGTGAAATTAGCTTGGATGGTCTCTTTATCCAAATGTTTATTGCTGGTTTTGTAGGAATAAATTGTTTGCCAATTTATGAAGCTATGGTTTTGAGAGGTGATAAAGGAAGAATGCCTACACGGGTCACTATTTTCTCCCCATTTCTTGCTGGTACTCTATATATGGCCTTTGCTTTTCTTCTAGGAAGTGTGTAATAGCATTTTTTTTGTACTTTGGGACTTCTGGTTATTGTATTCACAACATTAGCAATAGCTTTGATGGTCTCTTTATCACAAACTTTTATACAGTTCATTTTAAAACAAAACTTCGATTTCTGACAGCTTCAATTTCAAAAGCTCTTTTCTTCTCTAAAAAGAGACTCTAACTGTCATATGTTTTATCAAAAACCAAAAAAGATTGTCATATTATATGAAGCACGGACACCTCATTTAGGGTGTCGGACACCTCATCGGACACGAAACGCCTCGGACACGCCTCGAACACGTGTCCGGGACGTTTCCCAGCAAAAAAAAAAAAAAAAAAAAACGGACACGGCAGGGACATTTTTTTTTTTTTTTAGAAAAAGTTTAGTTTTAATTTTATTTGATTTATTTTAAGTAAATTTATATTTATTTGAATTTGGATCTTGGGACATACTTATGTATTAGTTTATGGACTATGGTCTTATGAATTATGTATTGAATATTTGATTGATTGTCAATTTGTTATGAATGTTTCTTTTTAATTTGGTACATATTTAATTTGGTATTTTGGTTATTTGGTATATAACAAATTTGAATTAAATTTATAATTTATTTATGAATGTGAAGCTTTAATTATATAATATATTATATATTATATATTATATATATATATATATATATATAAATATTTTTTAATTTATTTTTACAGTCGTGTCCCTGCCGTGTCGTGTCCCCTATTTTTCAAAATTGTCATTTCCGCGTGTCTGTGACACCTCTCACGTGTCCGTGCTACATAGGTCATATATAATGTCATTCTAAGTTCTATCTATAAACTATAATATGCAACACCTTTGTGTTGCCTTCCAAATTCCTAAGTGAAAGTTGAGCATAATCCTAAACTCCCAATGCTATATATACAATTCCAGAAAATGCAGCAAAATTAGGCAGTGCCTCGATTTGTGCATCTAATCCTTGTGGGCCACATGAATCTTCTCTGTATTGTTCCAATTTTATCGGAGAAGATTGACATTTATGTATCAGGGGCCTTATTAATGCCGATAACAAGAGCTTCTAAATGTTATAGTTAGTTAATGGTTAAAGCTAGCTAAGTTGGTGTGAATGAAAATTGAAGGAAAAATGAAATGAAAGGAAAATGAAGTTCAAAGCAAAGTTCCTTTTCAAAAGAGTTTTGTACCACATGTCCACATCGGTGGTAGAAATAGAAAGTTATGTGTTTATATTATAAAGCACTTTCTCTAGCTCTTAAAGGGTTGAGAAGAGAGACTCCCCTCGTGACGTCGTCGCTCGGCTTCAAATTGGATTGGATTGGATTTGATTTTTGTCAAATGATCTAATATTGGTAATTAATTTTCGCGGAACAAAATTAAATTTTCCAAACGTTTTTTTTTTCATTTTCCGAAAAGGCAAAGTGGCATTTTCGAACAGTCACCAACCTTTCCGAACAGGCACCTTCGAGACTATATAAACTGAGACAACGTCTCATTTTTAATACACTGAAAATAATTTCCTTCATTGAAATTATGCGTTCTCTTTAAAAAATAAAACTATCGAGTCTTACTGTGGTTCGTTGCCAACTTTGAGTTCGTCGAAGTCGTCGGCGTTTGAAGTACCGCTACTCCTGCGACATGTATATCCGTTTTATTCTGGGAGGAAGTAATCCATAACCTCGGGTACAGTGAGGGGATTAAATTTCTTAAGGACACACAGTGAATTCTGTGGTCTCGGATATTTTTCTTACTTTTTGCATTATTCCTTTTTTCCAATTTCTGGTTTTTTCCGTTTTCTGATTTTGAACACAGGCATACTAACAAGTTTAAGGAATTTATAATTATTTCTGTGTTCACTTGTTCTTGTTTAACGATTACAGAACATTGTCAGGAAAGAAAAGGAAAAAAAAAGGTGTTTTCTCAGAAAATCAAAAAGGTGTTATTCCAGAAAGTAAAAATAAAAAGGAAAGGAAACGTGTATGTTTGTTGTTTCGGTGTAACGAACTTGTATGTTGTTTGAAGACTAAAATCTTCAGATTTTCTACTCCGGTTGAGATTAAATTTTTCATAACTTTCTACTCATTTGGGTACTTGATTTGAAGATATAAAAATTTCATCAAATATACAACATACAATTTACTGCATTTCGTTTCAAGTATTTTGATTCGGTTTTAAGAAATAAAATTTTCACAATTTATTAAATTTTTCTGTTGTTTCGTTTGCGATAGAAATGGGAGACATGACTCCAGATATGAATGCTCTTTGCCACGGCCCGTGGTTGGTTCTACGAGCAATAATCGTCCCTCAGGTTATCTTGCATCAAAGCTGCTCGCAGCTTTGAAAAATTCACCGGAATTGATTTCAAAAGATGACAACAAAAGATGTTCTTCTATTTAACTACTTTAAGCCTCCAAAAGTTTATTAAGGAGGTCGTTTCAGTTTTGCCGGAATCAACACCTGAGAATGAATGTTTTGTTGTAACAGAGGCATGGAAGCACTCAAATTTTTTGTGCAAGAATTATATTCTTAGCAGACTAGAGGATGATCTGTACAACGTCTATAGTAATGTGGGAACATCAAAAGAACTATGGGATGCGTTGGAAAAGAAATATAAAACAGAAGATGCTGGATTAAAGAAATTCATTGTTGTCAAATTTCTGGACTACAAAATGGTAGATGGCAAGTCTGTTGTTACTCAAGTTCAAGAGTTGCAGGTTATCATCTACGATCTCCTCGCTTAAGGTTTGGTGATTAGTGGGGCGTTTCAAGTTGCGACCGTGATAGAAAAGTTGTCTCCTTCATGGAAGGACTTCAAAAATTACTTGAAACACAAGCGAAAGGAGATGACACTGAAAGATCTCATCGTCCGATTGAGAATCGAGGAAGATAACAAGGCAACTGAGAAAAAGGCAAATGGGAGATCAACCATAGGGGAGCACATATTGTTGAAACTGCCCCAACTAATCTGAAAAAAGAGGAAAAAGGCATCGGGGCCAAGAAACTATCCCAACAAGAAGAAATTTCAGGGAAACTGCCACAATTGGTGGAAAAATCGGACACAAAGTTGCAGACTGTCGTGCTCCGAAAAAGGAAAAGAAGATTGGTCAGGCTAATATGGTTGAAACAAACGAGGAGGTTGATGATTTGTGCGCTATGTTGTCTGAGTGCAACCTAGTGGAAAATTCGAAAGAGTGGTGGATTGACTCTGGCGCCACTCGCCACATTTGTGCTGTTAGAGAAACCTTTGCTTCATATGCTCCCGTCGAGCCCGACGAGACCATATATATGAGAAATTCTGCAACGATCAAAATTGAAGGTTATGGAAAGATACTGCTGAAGATGACCTCTGGAAAGGTGGTGACTCTCAACAACGTCTGTCATGTTCCTGAAATTAGAAAAAATCTAGTATCTACTGGACTTCTAGTGAAGAACGGTTTTAAGTGTGTTTTTGTTTTTGACAATGTTGTATTTAGTAAGAACGAGATGTACATAGAAAAATGTTACCTCATAGAGGACCTTTTCAAACTGAATGTAATGGTCATATTCGATATAATTTATTGTTTTCAAATAAGACATATTACAATTTAACATGATTGATATTTTTAGTTGATCACGCATCGCGCATGTACGTATAAAAAGGAAAATAAATCGATCATAATCACCAAAATAATCCCATCAACTCCTCAATGTATGCAAGCTGCATCAAAATTTAGATTCTAATTAAATTTATGTACTAGATATTCTATTTATGTGATTGAAAAATATAGAATCATTTCAGGTATGAAAGTTCCAATGTAAGTGAAAAGCATGGCATACTGACTTATCTATTAAGTACATTTATAAAAGGGAAAATTATAATTTTAGTCCTTGTGTTATAGTTTTATTCAAATTTTGATTCTTATATAATTTAATTAAGCATATTTAACCTTTAATAAATATAATTGTGTGTCCTCAAACTAACATATCTAAAACATAATGAAATCATTATTTTTATCAATATTGAGAATTAAAGAAAATAATTCTGTATTTTGACATGAACAACAACAACAACATAGAGCCAGTGATCCTTTGAGCATTTACCATTGAATTATAGCTCCAAAACTCATTTTTATTTTTATTTTTTATTTTTAAAATATTAATCCGTTAAATTTTTAACTTCCGTTAGTTTGAGGGACTAAAATTCTACGTTTATGTTAACTGAAGGTTAAAAATGCTTAGTCAAATAATTATTTCAATTTTTTTCATTTCGTTCAAATAATAGTTATACGCATGTACAAAAAAAAAAATGGATGAAAGAGTGTAAGTTTTTACGGGACACCATGTTTTGACATTGCTAATTAACATATACAGTACAACAATTTTAAAATTTTACACACATGTCCACTTCAAACATAGAAATTACATATGAGTGAAGGAATTCAATTATTTTTCCTAAATGTCACAAGTTAGTCATTTTTGTTTGAACTTCATTCATATTTATATGTGCATTAAATCAAGTAAAAATAATTTAACTTCGAAGTTTGAGCAAGAAATTATTAAAATAATGTAATTAAACTTTAATCTGAAGTAACGCAATAATGATTATATAACTAAAGTTTAAGAAAAAATGGCTAAAGTGAGGTAAAAATGACGAAAACTTTAGCCATATGACATTTCAGATATTATGTCTGATGTTAGACTTTATAAAAATATATCTAAAATTGTCCCAAATAAATACACGGGTAAAAAGAATTAAAAGCCCGCTAGGAGAACCTATTGGACCAAACCAAATTAAAAGCCCAGGAACTGTTCTTCATGGACTATGAGGCCCCTCATCCATTCCTTTTGCTCCGATTACTTGTAGAAAAAGAAGAGAATCGTTTACAGAGACCAATTCCGTGAAGAATCAAACATGGATCCAAAGCTTTCACAGATTTTCGAACGATTCAAAGCTGCATTTGTGCGTAACGATTTCGATACTTGCACTGGATTACTCTCTCAGCTCAAGGTATAATCGCATCAAATCATTGTTACATGTTAGATAATTGAATTGTTGTTTTAATTCATTCAATTTACAGCTGTTATTAGATATTTAACTGAGCTAAATAGTTAGATCGATTAATTAGTTGTTAGAAGTCACGTGATATTGCTCAGACTCATTCAAAACCCTAATTTTTGTGTTCTTAATTTTTTTAATGTAGTGTGATTACAAGTGTTACTCTTCAATTGTTTTAAAAATCTTATTTTATGGTGATAATTATAATGATATATGTGCGAAATTTTGATACTCGTACTAGGCTACTCTATTAGATCAAGGCAATTGCATCAAATCATCATCTATTATTGCTCAAACTCGTTCAAAACCCTAGTTTTTTGTTCTTAATTTTGCTTGCTTGCTGCAAATGTAGTATGATTAGAAGTTTTCTTCAATTGTTTTAAAAATCTAATCTTTATAGTGATAATTATAATGATATATATGCCGATTTTGATGCTTGTACTAGGCTACTCTCTCAGCTCAAGGTAATCACATCAGTCATCATCTACCGTTGCTCAGACTCATTCGAAACCCTAGTTTTTTGTTCTTAATTATGCTCACTTGCTGAAAATGTAGTATGATTACAAGTGTTACTCTTTGATTCGTTTTAAAATCTTATCCTTATGGTTATAATTATAATGATATGTATGCGTTTTATGCTGAACAGTTGTGATGCTTTTCCTAGGCTACTCTCTTAGATCAAGGTAATTGCATCAGTATGCTCTAACATAGGAGAAACTTGCCAAAAACCCTAGCTTTTATGTCACAGTCTTACTTATCTTATGAAATGTACTAGATTTAGAGTTTTCTCCTATGTCGCCTGCAAAAGCATTCTCTTTTATGATTGCATTTATCACGAAGTTCGACCATTTTGTTAGGAATGATTTTGATACTTGCAATAGGCTAGCTCAAGGTAATCGATATCAATTCCATAGCTCAAAGTTGTACAAAACCTTAGTTGTTGTCATAGTTTAGCTCATGTTCTGAAATGTACCATCAATGAATGCTTTCAATCCTATCGCCTTAAAAGTGTTCTCTTTAACATAGATGCCAAGGCTTTGGTCCAACATAAAGGAAGTACAATGTTAGATGTATGGCAGGCACACCCCACCATCTCGAATCCTGTTGAGACTCAAAGTTTGGTGTTTAAGTAGGAGTAGGGCAAAGAGATGGATTTTTCTTGATATTCTTGGCTCTTCTGAGCCCTCGGGAAATTTCTTGGTTATAAAAGATATTTCTCTTTATGATAATCTTCATCATCATATTCAAGCTTATAGTTTGATAATTTTTTCCATGTTGTTTAACTGTTTAACATGAGCAATTAACTTAAAGAGCGTAGGGAACTTGGTGCAAGGTAGCGGCAATGTTCTAGGGGCAAATCGGGACGGTCTGGGGGCGCATAGCGCCTAGGTGGCTGTCCCAGCCGATTTTTAGAACACTGGGTAGCGGAGACTTTGACAATGGATAACTTACCTTTGCCGGTTATTCCAGGAAGATTTTCTATGGCTAAAATACTTGCAGTATATCAAATAGCATGTTCGAACATTAAAGTGATTCAAATGAGAGACATATTCAATTTACAAAGTTGATCCTATCTCGTGTTTGCTGTGAACATATAAAAAAGGAGAATGTGGAGGTTTAGATATATTCTATGATCCAGGTCTTGTAAGCTAGAGTTTTGATCCACTGATAAGTGTGAGATGTAGAGAACATCTGGTTTTAGGGAAATCCTAAATGGAGTATTGAAATGAGATGAACCAAACAAAGCAGAACTTATGTAAAGGAGTCAGTATAGTTGACCTCATCTAGTTTTGGATTGAGGCATAGTTGATTGATTGAGGAGATAAGGTACCAAATATGTAGTGTCTTTGTGAAATTCAAGATATTAACTATAATCTTTTACCTTTTCTCTATTTTTTTTATTGATAAAAGACTTCTCTACCTTGTTGAAATCAGTTTTAGAAACATTTTTTAAAACTTTTAGTTATCTTATTTTGATGTATTAGGTTCTGATGACCGTATTCAAGAGCCTGCCTCCTCTATTCCAAGAAACATCTAATGCCATCCATGAGTTGACAATTGCAAGTAATGTTCCGCACTCTTATTTATCTTAATTTTTTTTCATTATGTTGCCTATATGCTTCTGAAGGTGCTGTGGTTGTTTGCTGATTGTCTATCTCTGGATTTTAAGTACATTATTTTGGAGATACAATGTTCAGTTCTTTCACTACTATGTTATACACTCTAAAATTGGAAGTGTAATCTGAGGCAGTCAAGCTGTTTAAAATAAAAAGCACACCAGGAAAAGGAATAGCGCGTTTGAACAAAAACAAACTGATACATTTGGTATTTATTTAAAAGTAAAATAGAAAATATCCTCCAAGAAAGCAGGACATGTATTCCATGAGGACTTGGGTGGAGATGTAAACGCTTATCTACCTTCCTAGACTCAATGAGCTAATGTTTGTTGAAAGTTGGAACAGTTGTAATTCTCTTTTGTATCTTTTGCATTACCTTACTAGGTTCAATAAAATTAAATTGTCACCTGGGCGACTTCGATCTAGTGGTAAGAGCGCCATATGTGATGTGGGTTAGTGAGAGCAAGTCACAAGTTCGAACACTCTGCCGCAGACCAAAGCCTAATAGTTGAGTGTAGAGGGGTGGGCCCATTATTCCTTATTCTTTGAGTATCGGACCATGCACCAATGGCCCTTTGGGATTTCTTGGTTATCAATAAAAGTTACATTCCCTTATTAAAAAAAACTCATCTACCACAAGACGAATGAAACCTTCAGCTGCTAAACCAAAGACCAATTTTAGTTGGAAAAAGTTCAATTTTATGTTCCTTTCTCAACTGGAATGCTAATTCAAGTGAAGTATCATCAAGGTTTTGTTAGGAATGACATTGCGTAGCTTGATTGTCTGTGATTTCAGTTTGTTATACTCTTCAGTTTTGCTTTCTCGAGATTGTTGTTGGCTTACTAATACTATGTGATAGATTTAAGCCATGTATATTTGGAGCTTGGTGAAAGTTTATGGCTCTCACACCAATAGTATTCAATGGTATAAAAATTTACAGGAGATATCTACGAGCATGCAGTTGTCTTATCTGTAAAAATGGAGGACCAAGATGCTTTTGAGAGGGACTTCTTTCAGCTAAAACCTTATTACACAGATGCTAGGTAAATGTGTACTCAAGCTTTAGTTCCATATGCCATTTCATTCTTTTGTACTTATTTGACAAAAGGGGAAAGCAAATACATATATCAACTGAGGTGGCAGAGTTAGATTTCTAGATCGCTTTCCTTCTAGTTTTGGAGCCGGAATTTCAACTTGTTGATGCTTAGGGCGAGGGGGGAAATGCCTTAGGGCACAGGTTGGATGGGGTATGTTAGTGGCATTCTAGTTATTCTTGTGACATCTTTGTATTTGTCATAGTAAGGCCTGTTGGTTGAATCTATTTTATAGATGCATAGAAATTGATTTGAAAAGAAGGTGCTTATCCTCTTCTATTTCTTGTGATGCAGTGGCCGTCTTCCACCTTCTCCGCAGGAATACCCTATCTTAGGTCTCAACCTTCTGAGACTCCTTGTTCAGAACAGGATTGCTGAATTCCACACCGAACTTGAGTTACTTTCTCAAAGTGCTTTGGATAACCCATGTATAAAGCATGCTGTTGAATTAGAGCAATCCTTCATGGAAGGGGCCTATCACCGGGTGTTGAGTGCACGGCAGACCGTGCCTGATGCAACCTATGCTTATTTCATGGATCTGCTTGCAAAGACTGTGAGGTAAATTCGTTTCGCCCATATTCTATACTAATAATAGCACTCGGCTGATAAAGGCTGTAGATAGTGACTGTAATTTTCGCTTACTCTCTGCCCTCTGGTACTTGGAAGGAAGTTTTATAAGAACAGTTTTTTTATAGTTATTGCCTAATCTTAATATTCTATATGTTCACGGGTAAAGTTACGAACATGTTAGTAGGGTCACTTATTGCTTGATTAAAAGAGTTAGACCTTTTAAGGATTAATTAGTATCTACGGGAAATACTCTCTGAAGATATTAAATTCTAAAAAAAACTTTCTGAAGAAATTATTCAATTCCAAGCAACATAAAGAAACTTAGAAATATAAGACTAATGGAATATAGAAATCCATCTTTCTCCTCCTTCAGAATTTACTCATTCCCTACACTACTTAGTTAAAATGAAAAACCAATGTTGAGAAAAAATAATACATTGGAGATTGAAATTCCAATTACATC
Source organism: Przewalskia tangutica (assembly GCA_029844215.1). Classification (NCBI taxonomy): domain Eukaryota; kingdom Viridiplantae; phylum Streptophyta; class Magnoliopsida; order Solanales; family Solanaceae; genus Przewalskia; species Przewalskia tangutica. The sequence continues at coordinate 71,344,502 of CM056740.1, read as the reverse complement.
TACAACTTTCTCTTTCCTCAGGTAATGTAAATTTCATTAAGACTGCATCCGGTAGATACTGAAAATTACAAGCAAAAGCTAAATGGGTTAGCTCCAGTGTAGAGACATGCTTACTAGGGAGCTCAACAAAGTCAAAAAATTGATCTCAGTTTTTTACAGTATATTGTTTACTCCAGCAAATAAGGTTTATGGGGCATCTAGATTTTAGATGGGTAGGAGAAGAGATTCCAAGCAAAACATCTGATGTTCCTTTTGACCCATAAGCTGGATACATTGAATGTGCGGCCATTTAGTAGCCTCCTAGAATCCCATTTTCTTTAAATTTTTATGGCTTGTCAACAAGCTCTCGCGTTCCCCATATTCATAGGGACATTTATACATAGATATGCAGCAAACTGCTCCACAATGCCAAACAAGTTGGGAATTTATACATAGATATGCATTGATAAAAAAAGACTATGCATACATATTATGTCTGTTTTGACTGCGTATTAGTGGTCAATCACCTTAGAAATCTTATTATATCCAATTGTCTTACGTTACATGTTAGCCTTTAGATTGAAATGGTGCAACTCCTGTCTTTGGTAGGGATGAGATAGCTGGATGCAGTGAGAAGGCTTATGACCGTCTTTCAACTAGTGATGCTCGGCAAATGTTGCTGTTCTCGTCTGATCAAGAACTTCTTCAATATGTTAAGGAGGTAAACTACTTCCCCTTGTCTCCCTCTCCCCGTTCTTTGATTTTCTAGTTATCAAAACCAGATTTGTTACAATAGCTTGCGAGGCTGCTATCTACACAAACAAGCCACCTGTCGAGGTGCCACAACTAAAGGGCCCTAGATGTGGATATCACACTCCTTCCTTCAAATAGAAAATTATAGAGACTGGACAAAAGGGCATGTCTCTTTCCGGTCAACTACTGTTGGTCTTTCCCTCCTACCCTATCTCCTCACTGTAGGTGTATAGCTCCTGAAAGTCCTCCACTTGCATAAAGGTTTTGGTTGCAGTCAATTCCTTGTTATATACAGTAAAACCTCTATAAATTAATAACCTTGGGACCATGAAATTTTATTAATTTTGAGAAATATTAATATATCGATAAATTAATATTTTATTAATTAAAAGAGAGACTTTTTAAATTCAGCAAATTTAGTACATATGTATTGAAAATAAATGAATTCATATATGTTTCATTGATTATATTCATGCATCAACCAATTCTTTGTAACTAATTAAATATATTCATGTATAATAGTCAATTCATTGTATACAATTAACTATTATATTCATGGACGCATGTATCAATTCATTGGAATTACTTAAATATTGTATACATGTTTACATTAATTCGTTGCACTTAAATAACTATTATAGCCAATTAAATATATTCATGCATGATGAATGAAACATATACTATATAAATCTCAATATGGAAATAAAATAATTCATAACACCCAACCATGTCTTCTCATCTAAAAGGCATCGCAAAATCATCCATGAATGATCAAATGCGTAAAGCATTAGTGAGTATAAGAGAGACCATCCCACATGCACTCAAAAAGATTTACAAGAGTGGGTTGATGAAAAATATCGTTTGAAAGTTAGTCAAGGTACAATATCAAACATTCTCAAGAGATCATCGGAGCACCTTTCAGCCAACTTTGAGAAGAGGGGGGATATTAAGCGACACAAATCAGCGAAATATCCAGATATGGAGAAGGTTCTTTATGAATGGTTTCTTCAGTACCAAGATCGAGTCAACATGATCGGAGAGCTTATTTTGGAGAAAACAAAGGATATAATGAACCTTTTGCATCCTCAACACCCTCCTGAATATCAATTTTCTCAAGGTTGGCTTGAAAAATTCAAGGTAAGACATGGTATTAAATCATTTCGTCGTTTTGGAGAAAGTGGTTCGGTTGACATGCAGGACATGGAAATGAAACTGGAGGCTATAAGGGAGAAAATAAACCAATTTCTCATGAAAGATGTTTTTAATTTGGATGAAACAGGTCTGTTTTACAGGTTACAAACTGATCACTCTCTTGCAACCAAACAACTTGAGGGAAGAAAGCAAGACAAAGAGAGGCTTACAATTGTTATTTGTTGCAACGAGGATGGTTCGAAAAAAATTCCTTTATGGATTATTGGAAAATATGCAAAGCCACGTTGCTTCAAAAATATCAACATGAGCAGCATCAATTGTCATTATCGTGCCAACAAGAGGGCATAGATGACTAGTGTGCTTTTTGATGAATATTTTCGCTGGTTTGATCACAAAATGAATGACAGAAGAATCTTGTTGATGGTTGACAATTGTCCAGCCCATCCAAAAAATATTGAAGGGTTACGGAATGTTGAGTTGTTTTTTTTGCCACCTAACATGACATCAAAGATTCAACCATGTGATGCAGAAATAATTAGAGCTTTCAAGATGCACTATCGTAGGAGATTCTACAAAAATCTACTGGAAGGTCATGAGTTGGGGCTACCTAATCCTGAAAAGATTAATGTTTTAGATGTCATCAATTTTGCAGTCTCCGCTTGGACAACCAATGTTTCTCATGTGTCAATAACAAATTGCTTTCGGCACTGCAAAATCTGTTCAAATGAAGAAATCTCAAGTGAGACAAACTTTGAAGAAAGCCTACATGAGCTTGGGAATATGGTCAAGGATGTTGGTTATCACAATGAAATGGACGTCAACAAATTGGTGGACTATCCGGGTGAAAATGATGAATGTTCAATGGTTCAAAGTTTAGAGGAAATTGTTGCTGATATTATTGAAGATCCTACTAATGATGAAGCTGAAGATGATTCAATACCGCTGGAACCAGTCACGAGAAATGAGGCTTTGAGCGCGACAACAACTCTTCAAAAAATTTGTTGCAGCTAGAGAACTCGACACCGGAACTCTTGGCTGCAATTAAAAAAGTTAGGGATGAAATCCAATTAGATTTAAATTTTAAGAAAAATCAAGTAACAATAGATTCATATTTTAGCAAATTACCATAATATTTATAATTGTAATATTTATGAATTATTAATTTAGAGTTTTAATGGGACCTAATATTTATAAAGGGATTTTCCGAAAAATTATTATCTTATTATCTTATCGAATTTGATGATTTTTTACGAAGGCCCAAGTCGGGACCGGAAGATTTTATTATTTTAGTGAGTTTATTAATTTATAGAGTATTAATTTATAGAGGTTTTACTGTAAAAAAATGAGACCTTTTTTTGCTTGCATTCACTATCTTAAAGACAATGTATCCTGTATCCTAAAGCATTAGAAACAATGGTGAAAGATTGTTATATCTTCTCCGAATACCTCTCTCCACACCACTATTCCTCCCTGAAACTCATTTATTCCCCCACTCCTGCAACTAGGGGTGTACATTTTCGGACCGGACCGGTGGACTCCGGTCCTGTCCCCGGTCCTTCAAAATGTGGGATTCCGGTTTTCCGGTCCGGGTAGGGTAAAAACCGGAATTTTCCGGTCCGGATCGGAGTGGACCAGTTTTATTTTTTAAAATTGAATTACCAATACTGAAATTGACATTCTCGGACACATTACCACAAAATTTGAACGTTGAAATCTATTGTATATCACGAGATATTTAGCTTTGAAAATGGAAAAACGTAACGATTTGGGGAAAAAGTGAAATTGATTGCCAAGAAGGACGTTTTTGGAGAAATCGGCTGAACCAAATGGACTCCTGTCAGTTTGGTTCGGATTCGTCTCGAAAAAATACGCGAAATCAAAAAAGAATAGGTCAAACGGATATCCGAGCGCAAAGTTATGATTATTTAAAGTTTCACCAATTTGCAACTAGTTTACTTTCTTCTATCCTTACTTATATTTTATGTCAATGCTTCAGGTATGTCCAAATAGAAAATATAGATGTGTTATGTGGTGTGTAACTTTAATTAATGAGTAGTTCAGTAGTTCGTATACGAATCAAGTACATTTGTTGGTTTTCTTTAAGTTAGTCATATTTAATGAAATAAAATATATTGAAGGATAAGGAAAAAAAACAAACATATTTAATGAGATTGATAAACGACCATATTGTTAAAAATTTACAATTAAAAAATGCATTTTCAAAAAAAAAAAAAAAACAGGTCCAACCGGTCCAAAACCCGGATTCCGGTCCATTCCGGTTCTGGACCGGTGTACACCCCTACCTGCAACAAAGCTATTACCATGCTGAACTCAACCCCCCCCTCCCCTTTGTGTTACATTCTGTATAGAAACTCACATGAGCTAAGCTAAGCTGAATGTTGGTCCGCCTATATGCCAAATCCAGTCTGCTTAATTCAGATCAAAGAGTACCGTCAGCTTTTTCCAAGTCTAGATTGAATTACAACAGCCCGGATACCTTATTAGCTCTTGACTGTTGAATCATGCTACATCTAGATTATGTCTCCCTACCACAAAAGCATTTTGAGTGCGTATATTACTGTTCAGCCTTTTTGTTTAGTATTGTAGCTTGGTAGTGATGTTGCATTCACTAAGATAATAGGCCTAAAATCTCTGATATTGGTGTTCCACTGATCCTTTTCGAGGACCAAAGCAATAAAAGAAGGCGCCCCTTTCTCGTTTTATCAGTTATTGAACCGGTTGATAGATGGTATTTGAGTTGTGTATTTGCCTGGGAATTGTTCTCTTTTATCATTAAGACTATCTCTGTTTTCACTCGCTAGTTTAACCAATTATTTGCTTACAAGACCAATCGATACCAGTACATGCTTGTTTTCCGTTTCTTGAAATCATCTGATCAGAGAGGTGTCGTGCAGGAGCATCCTGAGTGGGAGATCAAAGATGGGTTTATCATCTTCCAAAAAGTAAAAGATTATGTGCCTTGCAAGGAAATACCTTCCCTTCAGCTCATCACTCAAACACTCAGCTATGCAAGGGAGTTGGAGCGTATTGTCTGAGAGGATATGCCACTCAGCTCTTTTTGTGATTTCCATATACTGAATTTTCAGTAATTGAACCTTTTTGTTGCTCTGGTTGAATTATTATTCCTTTAACCTCCATTACGAGTTAATGATGATGAAAAGGATGTGCCACCGGGACTAGTATCTGTATCTTAACTATTTCTTCTGAAGTACACCTTCTGGTTTTGGTGTTTAGTCTTAATTTAAATCTATATTGTTCTGAAAATACTTTTTGGTAAAAGTAAATAAAGAAATTAAAATTAGGTAAGAATTGACGGGTTGAGCTATGTCCCGCAGTCGAACCTGATTAACTGGATTTGGTGGTCCATTCAATGGTTCACAAGGTTTAATCAAAGTATTATAATTTAGGGGCTCGAGTTCATTGTTGAATCTAATGAATCAAGTGTGCCACAGAAATCGGTTACTGATACAGAAGGAAAAGATCTCACTGACAATTTTGCCAAAGGTCCAGTTGCTAGCAAAATGAGGATCCACAGATCTTATCCAGTTGGGTTGTCTTTAACAAGAAACGTGTTGGGTCTAGGATTCTTATCTCAACGTTTCCTCTATTTAAAGTTGGATTACTTGGATGTGGTTACCCGATTCATTTCGTTTATATATTGATCCACGGCATGTTGATTCGCGGCCTCTGTGGGCGCCCACAACACTATACATACAAGCTTGTCTTGCTTGTTTTATTTTTCCTTTTAAAAGTCATATAAAGCTGTATTTGTAACTATATAGTAAATGCATTTTTGGTCATAGATTTGGAGCCAAAGTGTAGGGGATACACTTTGTAAAAGTCTTTTGGTTCTACTTATCCCTCTTGGGGAAATGTTTGCAAGGCCTAAAATCACGTAGCTCAAACATAACTTTTGGGTTGGACATAAATTTGTACACATACTTGTATAGTTGTATTGCAGTTGCTAAACAGGAGATGGATTCACAAAAACTTGAGCATCCCTTATGCGTTTTGTGTTTAAGCTTTTAAGTTTAGTCAAAGTAGTACTCTGAACAAAACAAAAATACAAATACAGACTGCTGAATGGTCATTTGAGTTTGTATCTCAAGTCCAAGCTTTCTTAGTTATGTTGGAACAGGTTAGAAACATTTTACCCTCTGAATTTGAAATACATAGGACCAACTCCTCCATCAAAAAGGCTCTTTAAGATTTCAAATTTGCAACTTTACCGTTCAAAAAACACGTACGAAAGAATTAATTGCGCATATGAAATCCAAAGGTAATGGTTGTCATGCCAAAAAATATAGAACATAAACCCAGATAAAGAGAAAAATATAACGGCCTCGCTGAAACTAAACTACTAGACCATGATCCGGAGGATCTAAAAGTTCAATCGCATCTGGATATGAGTAGACTCAGATTCAAACAGTTCAACAAAGAAATGGAACAATCACCTAAGTCTTTATTTGGCATTTTCTATGTTACCAAACAAGATAAAGCATCAGTTCATGCCAGTAGCCTCTTCGTATTGAGAATGGATAAATGTGCATTCATATCATTGGTGTCAACTAGTTTGAGACATGCATATTGTCGACTTCAACTTGTTTGGAATTAAAGCATAGTTGAATCAAAAGCAAATATTAACAATCACCAGCTAAGTTGTAAAAAAGAACAACAAAATGTCTGAACCGATGATACAAATATGGCACATTCTTGGATACATTCTTTTTCTTCTTTGCAAGTATCTCCCAAAATCAAGTAAAAAAGAAAGGATTAAATATTCCGAGAAAAATAGATCTAAGATCTCTGAACTGTTTGAAGAAATTGAAATGTTGCCTCCTGAAGTCTATCTCTTCTTTTTACCTCCCTTGCCAGATTTTGAAGAACCAGCTGCAGAAGAGGATGCAGGCTCCTGCTTCTTAGTCCTATTAGGATGTCTCCAAACTAACTCTGCAACCTGGATCATGAACTGTTTCCCTGCAATATACAACCCTAGAAAGTGTTAGAGATGGTTCAATGAAGCTTTTAGAAAGGAAAACAATTTAGGAGTTTTTCTTTGATAAGGTAAATAATTTTATTAACAATTGGGAAAACTCTGTATACAAGCCATATACCAAAAGAAGAGAACCTACATCAAAACATGGTTCACAACGAAAGATATCCAATCCTCTATACAAATAGGGACCTCGTGAGTACACCAAAAAGTAACTAGAGACAAAACACTCCTATGCAATTTTACAAAATCTTGTTCCACTGGAGAGGAAAACAAATTACAGGAGCTGAACTAGAAAAAATGAGGAAATATCCACCAAAACCATAAAGCTGACTGTATCACATGTTCTTTTCCCAACGAGCACACCTGTATGTTTCGATTTCTTTCAACATACAACGGCGTCTCTCATAATTGAAAACAATAGCATATGTAACACAAAGCCTCATATGACTAGAGGCTCTCAATTATTTTTGTAAGCCAAAACGTTACATGAAGAAAGGAATCCATCCAAAATCTTTTTATTCACCCATCCTCCTCCATAGAAGAAAGGAACCCATCCACCCACCAGATCTTGATAAACATTTCCCAACAGGCCCTTTATTTTCTTTGATAAAGTTCCCAACAGGCCTTATAGAAAGTAAATACACCCGAACTCCAAACTCCTATCCTTAATTAAGAAGTTACAACTTCTCAATCAAGTATATTTTCTTTTACTTTTCTTCTTTCCCCTACAGGAAGTTGGCACGGAGACCTACAACTTCTCACGATCCATATGGACCAAACATTAATAGAACACAATGAAAGGAAAAAATGCATGTAGATAATACCAACTAGTGGGGATAAAAACTTAGTCTGATGATATACTTGCATTGCGTCCAATGCTGGCCCGAACCCTTATTAGTTGTCAGTGTAAGGACAGGTAAGATTTAAAGGAACTCTAGATGATAGAAATAATTCATATACCACCACTAATTTGGGATTGAAGCATAGTTGTTGTCAGCCAGCGTTTTTATGACACGGTAGATTCCAATCGCACTACGTAGAGTTGCCAAAGATAACATCAGTTAAGAATGGTGGCTATAGCTTCATAAAATTGGTGTAGAACAGTTTTAAGTTAAAGATAAATGGATTTCACTTCCAATGCATGAAATATTTAGCGTTTTCACCCATACGACTTTTTTCCCAGAGTTTAAGAGCATAGACAATTTTCCAGATAAATCAAACAAACTCGTTGTTTAAAGCTTAAAAAGAAGTTAAACGAAGGATGAAGTCACTCAAGATGTTATGAAACTATAATGCTTTGACAAAAGCTTTAGCAAAACTAGAGGATAGAACAATGGCCACCCAAAAAAAAGAAAGAAAAATGAAAAGCAATGTTCTTACGTGAAGAGATGACCGGATTGTAAGGGGTTCCATCTTCCCGCTTCAGCAAAACTCTCACTCTTCCTCTTTGCATGAAATCCCGTGGATATGCCTTATCAAGCTGTTACAACCGATCCAGAATATAACTATAAACAAATTCTTTTCTCAATCTTATATGTTTACTGATTCAATAGTTCAAGAAACATCAATAGAAACAGTATTGCTCGCAAATTGCCATCTTTATTTTTAAAGGTACATCTTAAGGGACTAAGGATGCTTCAGACATTACCACAATTAACTTATTTCTCATAAGTAACAAATACGCTTTGTTTTTAAACAGCTTACCATCGTTTCCATTGGGAGCATTAAAATAGAAGTGCAACATTCTATTAAAGAATTTCCTCCTACGCGTAAATATTAACCCAATCAATCACCCGGTGAGAAACGCCTTTACCAAGGGTTCAGGAGATTCAGCGAACTTAGAAAGTGTGGTCGATTCCAGCGGTTATTCAAAATTCTAATGCCTGCACGTTTCTTTTTCCCCCTTTTTCTTTTTCTTTATCTTTGTTGCCCTAAAGAACAAAAATATGAAATACAATGAAACTAAAGGATTCATACATGCGATATCAACTAGGAACTTGTGATTAGGACTTAGTTGTTATTACACTTACATTACTTCATAGCCCAGTTTCAAAAAAAAAATACTTCATAGTCTTATTATTCTTTTTTTTTTTATGACAGTAATGTTCAGGCCAGCTTGCAATGCACCTCGACTAATTTCACCGCATAAATGTTACCTCCCACCAAGGCTTAAGCAGATAGGAAGTAATCACTTAGTTTTTTGTTTGTGCTCTAATTTGAACCCGAGGCCTTCCCCCTTCATTGACCATTAGACAACACGAGTGGGATTGGGTGCCCATAGTCTTATTATTCTGGGTAGGTGTTTGTATGTTCGTGTAGAAATGTGAGATATAAAGAATCTAGGGAGCTCTAATTTGCCTTTATACATGAATCATTTTAGTATTCCAATGAAAGGACCTGCTTAGGGCAGGTAAATACTAAATACAGAGGATTCATATCGCCAACCCAACTATTTCCGTACCAACGCATAGTTCAGTAATAGTTGTATACATCTCCTCTTGCCCTATTATCTACATAGGGTCAAGTCCACACTCAAACATACATATACATAATCATACAAAATATAATCTTTCAAAAAAGCAAAGGAAAAAAATGAAAAAAAGAACCTTGATAAATCAATAATTACAAGTATTCCAATTAAATGTGCCTGCTTAGGGCAGATAAATACATAGGATTCATATCACCAACCCAACTATTTACGGACCAATGCATAGTTGAGTGATCATTATATACATCTTCTCTTGCCCTATTATCTACATAGTACATAGGGTTAAGTCCACACTCAATCATACATCATACTTAGACATAATCATACAGAAATATAATCCAAATGATACAGTTCGGATTTCGAGAGTCAAATTTCTTTATTTTGACTGTAAATTCGGACATAAAATCTTTAATTTTTTTTTTAAAATAATATACATATTTAGAAATTACACAAAAAATACTACAAGTCTCAATAATTCACAATATAAATCGCGCTCAAAGATTTTCTTGTTTGACTCACGAAATCCGAATTGTATCACGACAGAGGGAGTATACATCTTTGCTTTTCCCTAATATCTACATTGATAGGAATTTTGAGGAAGTTGCACCAATAATTAATCTCAATACACACTCAAACATACATCATACATAATCATAATCATAATTGTAATCATACAAAAAAGTATAGAAAAAATAAAAAAAACGAACCTCGATTGCGCAAGGAATTTTGAGGAAGTTGCAGCAATCACTAATCTCAGTACAAGTAGGGTTTTCACAAGCTTTTGTAACACAAATTCTTCTTCCTTCAGCTATCGACTTCTTCGAATTTATATAAACTGGATACACTATATTCCACTTCTTAATTTCACCATCCATATTTAACATCTCTTCAACACACACAAAAATATTTATAAATTTTCAATCGATCGACAGCAAAAAAACAAGTAAATTAAAATCACTTTTTACCGTAAATCGATTAAAATGTACCTTCGATCGAGGAGAGAAATGAAGATTGAAACTGTTGATCTGATCGAATGAGAAAAGGGATTTGCAGAATTTTGGACTGGGCTGGGTTTTTTGGGCCTTTTACAGAGATGATAGAATGTGGGCTTTCATATTTGTCCAATGCTTCTATTTGAAATGTAGTCCAACATTGCTTATGGGAGAGAGATATAGTAAATTTCAGAAATAACCAATTTTTAGTTCATCTAATGGAAAAATAGTAAATTGTGTTGGTGTTTCAATTTTCACAGGTGGAACTCATGCATATCGTCATGAAATTGTACCTATAAAATTTGTAGAAAAGTAAGTTCCAAATTCATACTTTTGATCACTTATCCTTCTCAGGACTAGTAATTTTCATATGAACAAGAACCTTTGTAAGCAGGTAGAAGCAGGGAAACAAAAAGAAAGAGAGGAAATCAAAAGGATGTTAAAAATCGTGCGAGAAACACACAAGTTGCCCTTTGTTCGAGTCTGGATTCCCTGCGTGAATCTGGAAATGGACCACAACGGCATGTACGTGGGCTGCACCGAGCATGTCATTTCTTCTAGTAATGAAGTTTACTATATCGCTGATGAGGAAATGGATGCTAATGACCATGTTTGTGACGATTATTATTACGATGATATGTTATTTTCCGAGACATTTCTAAGTTACAACCTTTGCAGAAAGATCAGGGGGTTGTTGGGAAAGCGTTTTTTTCTGGCAAGTTGTGTTATTGCGAGAACATAACTGAATTTGGCATAGTCGAGTATCCTTTAGTACATTATGCGCGCTGGTGTGGATTGACTACTTCTTTTGCTATTTGCTTGATAAATAGAGACGATGTCAATGCCTACCTACTGGAGCTGTTTTTGCCACCTGATAATGGAGATCCAACAATCTTGCTCGGATCAATTTTGTCTACGATGGGACAACATTTTCGGAATTTCAAATTTGCTTCCGGTTAAGAACTAGGAAATGATTCTAGCGTTCAAATTATTAAAGCTTCTTCAGATAAGAATGTGGATTATTTTCATATATATCAAACTAGAGCAAGTCCGTTTATGCCTGAAGTATTGCCCGCTGAAGAGCGAAGGAACCAACTAATGGAAGGCAACAAAAATTACATGGAGAAAGAAGGTAGAATGAAGATTCTTTTTGTTAGTTAACAAATGATGCTGCTAAATCCGTGATGATAAGTTTATTTGCATATGCAGCTATGACTGAGCTCACGGTTCGAAATTCCATGGATAATGGATAACAATCGATGGTTCAATCAGATGTCTTAAATACCGATTCACAAGCTGTTTCGGAGAAGCAATGTGTCAGTGTTACACATTTGCAAAAAGAAAGCAGAACCAAAACTAAAGACTCTGTAAACTATGATGATCTCAAACAACATTTTAGCAAAAATCTTTCTGATGCAGCTGAAAGTCTTCACGGTAAGTTCTCCTCCAATTTTCTTTCTTCAATTCCGATCTTGTTGTAGGTACAGAAAAGAATATGCCATTAGGCTAAACCAGGCGCGGAAGGGAGTTCATCTGAATGCTTTCTCCGGAAAAAATATACAATGTCAATTTTATTTATGTATTTACGGTAGATAATTCCCTTGGTGAAAATTCTGCCTCTGCCACTAAGCGGTACAGGTGGCACCAGGTAGCATTTTCTCGGTTGTGACCTTTTCTCGGGCATCACAAGACTTGCACGCGAGAGGCATATTAAGAACCTAAACAAAAATTAAAAGTACTCCATTAGAGTTTATATAAGTTGATTCACACAAACCAATACCTTGTCTATTGAGTATTGAGAAACCATTTTGCATGACGCCACGGGATTTACTGTCCGAGTGATATTTCTTTGGATTTAACTTATGTACACTTACGGCGTAAACAACTTTATACTATCAATGCAATTCAACGTGTTATAGCAGGTTGCTTTTCTTATTCTCACCTTATTAACTCCACTTATTTAGACAGTTACCTATAATTATTTTTTAGTTGACCTGACAGTGGAAGTTAAAACTCAATTTCTTCTTATTGTTTCAGTTAGTCGGTCTACACTGAAGCGATTATGCAGAAAGTATGGTATTCGAAGGTGGCCATTGTCAAAACGAAAGAAGACTAGCGAATCCGATTGCCCTCCATCAAATATGCTTCCAAATAAGAACAAATCAATAACTTCAGCAACTACAACACATACAGATCATGAGGAGTAGCAGTAGTTTCTCAAGAAAAGAAGATTTGGACAAGGAAGTGGCTAAAAGATTGCAATTACCAATTGGAAGATTTAGAATAAATTACATGGATGAAGGTAATGATTGGATATGGATTGCCTGTGATGATGATTTGAATGATTGTTTAAATAATGCTCAATCATTAGGGAAGAACACAATCAAGATGTTGGTTTTACCAACAGCCATCAATAATCATCATGAATTGTAATTTTTGTTAGTTCAAAATTTAGTGATGTTCTATTATGCTCCTTGGGATGCGACCCTTCCTTAGACCCTGCGTGAAAGCTTGTTCTTTTAGGTGCTCATATACTTATTATCTATTGTTTTAACAAACATTGTATGACGTTGTAAAATCTAGTGATTGGAAGATTACAATTCAAATTATGATGTTATAACTTGTAACTTACAAGTTCAAATTTCAGTGACTGTATGAACCTTTACTGAACTGTCGTCACTACTCATTTAAAATAAAAGTAATTGTTTACTTTGCAAATATTTGACTTACATTCAAAAATCTTCTAATAGTTTTTTAAACTCCTTATTTTCTATTTTCGTTTCGGTGTTGGGTATTCGATTTGTGACTAAACTAATCTGGATCCATACCAATAAATCTCAGTGTTTTTTCGTGGGATGGGTGTGAGGGTTTAAGTGTTTCCTATCAAAGACGATTTCATCTCAATGCTTGAACCTAAAGGCCCTGGTTAGTAAACAAATATTTGACTTACATTCAAAAATCTTCTAATAGTTTTTTAAACTTCTTATTTTCTATTTTCGTTTCGGTGTTGGGTATTCGATTTGAGACTAAATTAATCTGGATTCATACCAATAAATCTCAGTGTTTTTTCGTGGGATGGGTATGAGGGTTTAAGTATTTCCTATCAAAGATGACTTCATTCTCAATGTTTGAACCTAAAGGCCCTGGTTAATGATTGATGAGTATATTTATATATAACTTAACGACTACTTTCGATAGTCTTAAACTCTACGTTGAATCAACCACCGTCAAATAAAATGAGAGATAAAGAAGTATTTAAAAACTAGTATTAAAGGAATGAAAAAAAGGAGACAACTAAAAGTTTAAAAAAGAAAAAAAGGTAGAAGTCTAAATCACACGTGTCAATTAAGTGAAGGGAAGACATGGAAGTTGCAGTATTCCTAGTAGCAGCTAATATCTCCCAATAAAAAGTTTAAAAATTAAATATGAAAATTAATATCTCCCACTCTACAAAAATTATTCTCCTCCTTGCCTTTGACGACCACCAACAGTCCAACACAATCGCCAACCGAAGCCACTGTTTGAAGCATCCCTCAGTTTTAGATCCATCATAAAGGTGCCATCTTTATCATTTATTTACATGTTAAATCAATTTACTAATAAAGGGTATTCGAATTTTTACAATTTCATATGGATTTTTAAATCTAATTTATGCATTTCTTGTTTCTGATCATCCCTTTAAGAGAAAGATTCAATCTTTATTGTTTATATATAATCTTTATGAATTTTGAACTAATTATTACTTGGTTAATTAGCAAAAGAAAGCACCCCATAGAAGTACTAACAGTATTTCCACAGTATCCTGGATTGGTTTGGGGGGTGAGGGAGGTCAAGGGGTGGGAATTGGAGGGGGGGACTTTCTTTTGTTGGTAAAATATTGATTTTTCTGTTTATTAGTTGCAAATGGGAGGAATAAAATGGCCTGAATATTATGAAGCCAAGAATATCGCTAAGGGTGTTGAACATTTAATGTATATGTATAAAAAGTAAGAGTTGACCCATATAATCAGTATAATTTTCCTGCGGAGGGTGTCCAAATGACCACCGTTAGGTGTACATAGCTCCGCCTGTACGAATATAGGGTAATGTATGTAGAGGATTTATATAGAAGACGCCAAATAATTTAGGATTGAGGCTAAGTTTATATGTTGATTGTTGAAAATAGCCAGTGGCGTGTGGAGATTGAATTAATAAAATTTAATTGTGATTCGGAATTTGTGAGTTTTACCCTCAATGGTTGTTAATGTATATTGTGCGGGAGAAGTAGCGGGCTAGCCTCTTAATATCCTCTTCTCCTTTTCCTAGTATTATTATTGAGGTATGACGTAGATCCCTACTTATGCGTGTATTATTATGTGTTGCTTCACTTGCTTTGTATCTTGATATTTTGCTGGCTTATTTTTCTTGCAATCCTTCATCGACTATTTTCCTTTTCAGCCGAGGGTCTATCGGAAATAACCATTCTATCCCACAAAGGTAGAGGTAAGATCTGCGTTCATCCTACCCTCCCCATACCCCACTTCGTGGGATTACACTGAGTATGTTGTAGATGTTGTTGTTGGTTGTTAATGTATATGGAGTGGAAGAAATAGAATTATTCTGCCTCTTGTGCGTGTTAGGTCTGTGTTTTTTGGCTTAGTTAAAATGTTGCTTGTTCACTACTAGTATGTGTTTATTTTTCATAGAAGCTTGTACATCGGACCTTCTTTGGTTGGTGACTTGTTCGTGGTGGATCTGATTTTAGTCCTTTACTAGAGTTGAAGATGAGGGGCTGATTTATTTTTGTAGTTGATAATTATGCCGATTCATGAGCGAGCTTCGGGAACTAGCGCTTTTGGTTATCGTGTGCATGGAAGGAAATTATAGTCGGCCAGATATTTCAAAAACTTTTCCAAAGAACCAAAAGCAAAGTTTTTTTATTATCTTGAGACAACTTTTTGGTCTTCGAAAATCAGATAGTTTAATTTTTCGAAAATGAAAAACCCAAAAGTAGGTATTGCAAAGCTAACATAGAAAATTTTGAAAATCTCATCACAAAAACTAATCCAAACTCAAAGCTTTCTCCGAAATTGTTTACCTAAAAGTTTACCGAAAGCTACTTTTCCAAAAGCAACCAAAAAGAAAAAGGAGAAAGGGAAACAAAATACAAACATGGGATTATGAGTAAGAGAAATTAAGGGTAAGATGATGTGAGATCATTAGAAGCATGAGTAATTCATGCCTACCAAAGCATCTTTTTGGTTTTGGTTACTTCCATTACAAGTTGAGGAATTTGAGATTCCGTTGATTACCTAAAACTATAAACCATTTGAAGAGTAGTGGGTTGTAAATTGAGGCTGGAAAAGACAGTAACCAAAATATTGACCCTTTGGATTTTTATTTATTGCATCTAAAATATTGATACGTCGTTAGTGGTAGAGATTTTAAAGTTCCTTCCTGATATTCCTAACATGTCGCAGAAAAGTAAATTTGTTTAGCTTTATATGTTATATTAGCTGCTGCCTGCTGCTATGTTTGACGGCATCTAATTAGTAACAGGATATCTCGTGTTTAACACTTCTGGCAATACTCAATTTAATTTCTAACTATTGTCATATGCTTATGTCTCAATCTTGTTATCAAAAAATTTGTTCATGTGCTTATGTCTCAATTTTGTTCATATACCTAAGTTTGTTTACCAATTGCAGGATATTTCATATAGCTTGTCAGAAATGGCCGCATTCAAGGCGTTTTTGAACAGCCCCGTTGGCCCTAAAACAACTCATTTTTGGGGTCCTGTAGCCAACTGGGGATTTGTCATTGCTGTATGCTTATCTACTAACATTTTATTCTGTTATTCACTCCTTATGCGTAACTCCTTTTACTGAGTTGCATTGATTTGCAGGGACTGGTCGACACACAGAAACCACCAGAGATGATATCAGGCAACATGGCCTCAGGTAGAAAATTGGGCAAGTTACACATTTGGCCAGTCGCCAAAAATAATTACATTAGCTAGCCAAATATACATAAAATGTACACTATCATGTATAAAAAAATTATATTTTATGTATATTAAACATTTATATACCAAATATATACATTTGGTGGCTATTATTTTGGTGGATGACTATTTATGTCAATTTCTTTAGAAAATTTGTTCTTAAATGGACGTTGACTTGAAATGATATTAGACCCACCCTCATCCTTTCTCTTCCTTCTGGTATTTCAGCAATGTGCGTGTATTCTGGATTGTTCATGAGATTTGCATGGATGGTACAGCCTCGGAATTATCTTCTTCTGGCATGCCATGCCTCAAATGAGACAGTGCAACTCTATCAACTATCACGTTGGGCAAAAAGTCAAGGGTAAGTGATCAATTGCACTTTCTGTTACCTTGCCAGAACAATAACACTCCCTCCTTTTCATTTGATGTGTCTTAGTTTCATTGGACTCCGAGTTTAAGAAAGTAAAGGAGGTTTTTTAATCTTGTGGTATTAACTACGTCCTCCTGAACATGCAACCCCTCCCCCCCAATAAAAACTTCTTTCTCGTGTGGGAGGGGGCGGATAGGTGGTGTGGGTAGGTGTTATATCCTTGTCTATGATCTTGGGAGTTGAGATTGCCTACTTAAATATTCTTGCAAACCTAGATAGTTTTTATAATTGTGGTATCTATGCCAGCTTGCACACCTCGACTATTTTCATGTACCATTTACCTCCCACCATCACTGGTACTCTGTTAACTCTATCCACCAAGTCCTACTTAAATATTCTTGAGAACCTAGTTAATTTGAGGATTGTGTTGTGCTTCCGAATCTTCTGCTTGCAATTACACTCGAATGATATATTTGGTATCTCTTTCCCCTGCAGATATTTGCAGCAGAATGCAGCCAAAGCAGAGTGATTTTGTTTTCTTTCTTGTTTATGTTTGGACAATTTTCGCTCGTCACTCTACGAGTGTTTTCATCAATTGTTGCAGAAAAAGTTGCCTTTGATCATCAAAGAGCTGAACTAGCAGCCTACTCCCAAGTATATCTTAGTACTATTACTACTGGAACTTTTGGGATTCATTATCATGTCTATAAGAGACATGATCATAACGAGACATTAAACTTGCAGTTTGAACGGCTGTTCTTCCAAAATCTAATGGATAGTAATAAACTAATTGGAGGAGAAGTAATGATTTTAGGAGTCTTATCAAAATTTATTTATAAAAGTGATAGTAAAATCTAGCTTTGGTTAAATCATATCAAGAACAGTTCTATAAAGAAGTATTAAGATATATTTGTATCTCATATAATAAAAATTGACTTAATTAAAAATTTAATTCAATCATATGATAACAAACCCTTTTGAATTCAATTTAAACTCATGTTATTGCATTTATCTTATGAATTCAATGTTCTTATAATATAAAGTACAAATCTTCGAAGTGAAGTAAAATGTTGATCGATGAAAAGAAGAATTTTATATTCTTTACAAGTCCTTAGTCCGTCTTAAGATTGTATAAAGACCACAAAACAAAGTTTAAGATAAAGATGATGATTCTCGAGAATTTTACTCTCTTTCCAGTCAGACGTATTATTCCCGGAAGGTAGAGGGCGAGCGTGTTTTCCATGGCTCTGCACCATCGAAGATATATAATACCGGAGAGATGAACCCTTTTTCCCATACCCAAATTCCACTTCCTTCACGAGAAGAATTAATGGCTTCCACGGGTCCCGGAGAAGAACTGATCTGGAGCCTCACGGACAAAGCTGTCTTATCCTTTTACATATGATTATGTACCTATCATGCATGTACTAATCATATGGCTACCTGGAGACCTCAACTGGACTGATATTAAGCTTGATAGTTTGGGTGCTGCCACCGGTTTGAATTATTTGAAGGGTCAATTTTTTATTATGGACGAATTCTGGGATTTTGATGTTGCAGGGCCACGCTTACTTGGCGGATCTTGCCCAAAATATTAAGGGGCGGTGGCGCCTTGTCCAAAATAATAAGAGTTTGATCATTTCAAGAAAGTTATCTCTATTTTTTAATTCAGTGATTCGTCATGACCTCTAAAAGTACAAGCTTGAAACGTGAGCCAACGAATTGAATCAATTTTCTTAAGTTGGACCATCGTACCAACTACCACTCCTAAAAAATACATAAATCAATTATCAAAGAAACAAACATAAAAGAATAGTTAATCTGTTAAAACATTAATTTGTTTTCGCGAGCAAACTGGATAAGAACACAAACTGAATATAATTTTTTTTATTTTGTTTAAGGAATACATACAAGATACACCTCTGTACACAATCATTAACCTAAACATAGCTCAAAAAATAACATCAACATCTTCAAACTACACGACAACCCACCATATTGCAATATCAATTTCTCCTAAAAAATCCATTATTAAGACTTACTTTCAACTAACCCTATGATTTTCTTTTTGTCTTTCCTTTTCCTTTTTTCGCAAATCTTGAACGACCCTTTTCATATTTTCTTTTTTTCACAAATCTTGAATTACCCATTTGATATTTTATTTTATTTTAGAGAAAAATTTGGACTTTATTTAATTTGGTTGAAATTTCAAGAATCCATGATCGATACCAGCACTAGCAGCAACCTAGCTCCGACAAGAAATCTAAGTAAGAAGGAACTTACATTGATATAAGGTCATGAAAACTATAAAATTTGAACTAAAACCCAACAAAAAAAATCCAAAGAAGAGTACAATGAAAAATGAATTTAATCAATCTACACAAAAAATTCAGCTATGTATCAACTTACATTGATATAAAGAAGAAGATTTGGAGTTGAAGTATGTACCAAATAAAGAGTGAAGAAGGAGGTGAGAGTTTGTGATTGAGGACAAAAAAAAGTTATATAAAATAATGTATTTTGAGTTATATATATAAAAAAAATAAAAATTGAGGGGGCGGTGGCCCCTCCGCACCCCCTCTTAAGATCCGCCATTGGTCCGAACATATATTTTACTAATGATGGGTATAAGCAATTTTTTCTTTTCTTTTAAATATTTTAAATTATTGTAATTTACAATACTTTCTACATAATTTTTAATAACTTATACAATCAAAATTAAAAAATATAAATCTTGAAAAGTGAAAATATCACATCCAAACAAAGAAAGTAGTACAATTTAAACATTTCCATTAGTTGGTTATATATTCCCCGCCAAAAGCAGTTGATATTAGTAGTTAGTTTTTTTCTTCTCTCTAAAGTCTCTGTATCTACCATGGATATCTCTGTAATCAAGATTATGTTCATCTTCATCTCTTTCGTATACCCAGAAGTTAAAGCTCTAATATACCCTCAAGATCTCATTACCCGTGATTCTATTTCCGATTTTTCGCCATTTTCCTCTCCAATTTTTCGTCCTACTACTGCTCCTCTTGTTCCGGCATTGTTCGTTATTGGTGATTCTTCAGTTGATTGTGGTACGAATAACTTTCTTGGGACTTTTGCTCGTGCCGATAGGCTTCCTTATGGTCGTGATTTTGATACACATCAACCTACTGGACGCTTTTGCAATGGAAGAATCCCTGTCGATTATCTTGGTATTTTTTCTCTCTCTCTAGTTTCTTGAGAATTTTAGTTTAAATTGGGATGGTGAGATTTGTGAAATTGTTGAGAATTTTCGATTGTGTTAGTGAAAATGTTGAGAATTTATCAATTGGGTTAGTGAAAATCTTGATAATTTTCAATTGGGTTTATGAAAATGTTGAGAATTTATTAATTGGGATAGTGAAAATGTTGAGAATTTATCAATTGGGATAGAGAAAATGTTGAGGATTTATCAATTGGGTTAGTGAAAATGTTGAGAAGTTTTTGAATTGGGTTAGTGAGATTTGTGAAAATGCCGAGGATTTCTGTTAAAGTATGTAGCAGCAAACCAATCGAGAAGAGGAAGAAGGCAGCGAAGAAGAAGAAGCCGTGAAGAGGATATTGGGAGCAAAGTGCTCTTCCGGAGATATTTTCAATATAATGTTTTTGCTCAAGTAAAATATACAACTAATGACCTATTTATAATAACTATCCAACCTTGCAAATATGTCCTTGCAGAAATAACCACTTACTAACATACCACTTACTAACATTTTACTAACATTGTATATGTATACTAATGGTATATCTATGTATATCTCAACACCCCCCCTCAAGCTAGGCGCTGAAAACATCGATTTCAATCCTAGCTTGGAAATAATAGCAAAATCCATAACTACGAACTCAGTCGCAGTAGCTCGAGCTCCTTGCTGATAGCAGCAAGAAGAATTTGATTGAGTGGCATCAGACATCTTCACAATATTTTCTGATGCTTATATTTTCTGAACATGAGCAGAAGGTAGCCTCTCATGTTCCTTTCCTTGGAAAACATGGATGTTTTTGAGTTCCATTAGCAGCTAGAAACATAACAACAACATCAACAACAAGCAACATTTATCATCCGTTGACGGAAGTCCAGTGATTCATTATAATGAAATTTCCAGCAAAGTCCAGCAGATTCATTATTCTGGAATTTCCAGCAGCATCATAGGCAACAACGACAACCAAACATCAGCTGCAAACACTTCACAACAATCGCCAGCGCGATGCTGCGTGAAATACATCAAGATCACGGCGGTGATGAGGCTACTCTGCTTCGATTTTCTTTTGTTACGAAGGATGCCGATTTCTTTTGTTTATTTTGACCTTTTTCATTTTGAAGCAACCATAGTAGGCTGAAATTCCAAAGAATGCGGCGTTAGTAAACATCTTGAGCCGTAGCTTGGTAATATCACGGATGCGAAGAAAGAAATTGATAAAAGGCAAAGAACAACACCACTCTAACCCTACTACCAATACTAACTATCTATTGCAGCAACAGTACGTGTACAACAGCCAGCATCTTCAGATTTCAGTTTTAACATAGTTTGCGAATGACTCCTTTTAACAGATTGTGATGAGAGAAAACATCTGTTCCCATCTCCACAATATTTTCCAGATTTCTTAAATGTAGCGGATAATGCATCTGTAATCATCCCGCAAAGATCTTGAATCTCTCGCCATCGCCAATTCAATAAAATAACCACTGGATTCATCTTGACGGAGAACCCCTCGTTCTCTAGTATCACTCGGACTAGAGAATCCCTCGATTCTCTCTATGAATTTGTTTTGAACCAGCACCAGCAGAACTTGATAAGCGACAAGAACCTCTTCGTTCTCTAGTCATTCGGACTAGAGAATCTCTCGATTCTCATCACACAATATATTCTTTGAATTGAGCTTCAACTCAATACATATTTAATCTACGACGAAGTATCCCTCGGTTCTCAGTCTGTTTGTCGCTAAGAACTCTTCGACCCTTCTATCGATAGATTGTTCCAGCCTTGTTCTTAGCCGACAAGGCAAGTAGAATATTTTCCGTAAAGCAATACTAGCAGCATTAAGCAACACTAGCAGCGGTAAAACTAAATTCCAGCAGCATATGTGATTCCTTTTTTCCGATGGCGACCAACACAACAATAGACAACAACGGCAAGATCAATAATACCAACACACAAAAGCGCCGTCACAACATCAGCGGTACATTTCATAAAATCAAAGGCGATGCGCTGCATTCTCACCAACAGCGACAACAAAATAGAAACTAACACGACTCGCCACAGTGAGCAGTGCTCATGCATTCTCACTAACAGCAACAACAACAACGATTCTAGAATCTGAAACAGAAAACAACAACGACGAACGAACTCGACACCTTTTCTCCTTTCTCCAATTTATCAATTCACCAGCACGAATTCAATTTTAATCAACACAATAACAACATGATTTACCAACACAGAACCAACACGAAAATGAAAACGGAATTTGCAGTCCGAAACTCCGGCTAACATACCTCAGACGTGCACACATTCGCGACAATCTTCGACGTCGCAACGATAGCGAAAGACGGAGTGTGTCCGCAGAAAATAGAAACATCTCCATCGTGAATCGATCTTCGATTTCAATACCTCGATTCCTTTTCGCAACTAATTTTCCAGAAGTCGCGATTTCTGGTTTTTCAGAATTCTAATGCGATTCTGATTTTCACGATTCTGATTTTTTTCTCATGTGAGATCTACTCCTTTGGATCCTTCGATCTCGGTTGCGTCGTGATTCTGATTTTCGGTAAATCGTCACTCTGATTTCTCCTCTGCTTTCGATTTCTCACATTTCGGTAGCGATTTCGATTTACATAAGGAACTCCTTCGATTCCAATCTCTTCCTTCGATTTGAATCGATCGCTTAATCTCAATCGATTCACAACATTTGCAGTTTCTTCGATTTCAATTTTCTGATTTTTAGTCGAAAATCGTGATTTCGATTTTCTGGAAATCGCGATTCTTTTTTTGTTTTTTTTTCCTGATTTCGATTTCAATTGCAGACCTTACGAATCAGTAGGCTCTGATACCATGTTAAAGTATGTAGCAGCAAACCAATCGAGAAGAGGAAGACAGAGAAGAAGAAGGCAGTGGAGAAGAAGAAGCAGTGAAGAGGATATTGGGAGCAAAGTGCTCTTCTGGAGATATTTTCAATATAATGTTTTTGCTCAAGTAAAATATACAACTAATGCCCTATTTATAATAACTATCTAAACTTGCAAATATGACCTTGCAGAAATAACCACTTACTAATATATCACTTACTAACATTTTAATAACCTTGTATATGTATACTAATGGTATATCTATGTATATCTCAACAATTTCTCAATTGGGTTAGTGAGATTTTGTGATAATGTTGAAAAAAAAATCATCTGGGTTAGTGGGATTCTTGAAAATGGTGAGAGTTTTGTGAATTGGGTAAATGAGTTTTGTGAAAAAGTTGAGAATGTGTTTGAATCGGGTTAGTAAGATTTATAGACTGTTTGATTAATTGTCTGTTAGAAAAATGATTCAACTTTCAAATGAGATGGTTTATGGATCTTTTGCTGTTAATGGCTTGCCTTATTATCCTGTCCAAGCTCAATTTTTTGTACTGATTTTGCGGATTTCTTAGTTCAAAAAATTTCTGGAGAATTCAGTGATGCATTCTTGATTTTTTTCTTAGGATTTTTGGGGGTAAAGATTGCTAATTTTACATTTTTTCTTGTGCATTTGATTATATCAGCATTGCGTCTCGGGTTACCATTTGTGCCTAGCTATCTAGGGCAGTCTGGTTCAGTCGAAGAAATGATTCTTGGTGTTAATTATGCTTCTGCTGGTGCTGGAATTATTTTCTCAAGTGGCTCCGAATTGGTATAGTTTCATTATTTATGATTTATTTTGTAGTAAGTAAATAATTTTAGTGCTTAGATTAGTACAAACTATATTAGTGGTTTATGCAGGGTCAGCATATCTCACTTGCACAGCAAATAGAGCAGGTTACTGACACCATTCAGCAGTTCATAGTGACTATTGGTGAGGAAGCAACAACTAATCTGATATCAAGTTCTGTGTTCTACATTTCGATCGGGTCCAACGACTATATTCATTACTATCTCCTGAATGTATCCAATGTTCAATCTGTTTACCTGCCATGGAGTTTCAACCAGTTTTTAGCACAGACAATAAAACAGGAAATTAAGGTGAGTGAGTGCTCTATATGATCTTGAGTCTTGACAGCTTCTTCATTATGCAATTGTGTTTCTGTGATCATATAATTTAGTCGACATTTTTCTTGTGTAAATATTGAATTTTTCTAGCATTCATTTGGACGCCTACTTCACTTTGTTTAAAATAAGATGCAAGGAACAAGCTTCTCTAAAGGAGCTCAAAGAATACCCCTAGATAGATCAAACTTTGAGAAAAACATTTCACGAATAACAGGTGGTCCTAAATTTTTGGTAGGCACCTCTGTCATTTACTCTTCCATCAATTAGAGTTTGCTCTTGTGTTTTATAATTCTCCAAGAAACATATAAGTAAATTAAACTATAATTTACCAGAAATCTGAAAAAGAAATTCCCTGTCATACCATCGATGGGTGAATTCAATTACCTAGAATGATAGGAATACAATGCCATGACAATCTATCTATAGGAACCAAAGAAATTTTGCATTCCAGTCAACGAAATTCACTAGAAAGGATAAAAGAAATATGGCCGGAAGGATGGAGAGGTGCTAACTATTGTTAGACCTGTGGGAAGACCTTTGACGTTTGTGAAAGCCACTGGAACAATAAAGGGAAGACTACTGGTTAGTAAAAAAATTGAAGATCTATATTAAGGAAATGTAACTTGAGTATCACCCACAGGCCACAGTCCCTAGATTACTTGGATCTTAGATTACATTACTTACTCTTTTGGTACTTTCTGAGGCATTTAGTTATCTTTTCCTTCTTGGATTATTAAACTTGGTTATATGACTCATATCTCAGTGATTAACTGCTGTCATAGTGAAGTTCATTGTCTATTACCATATTATTTAGTTCCCCCTCCCCTGGCTCTACGTTGCTTCCAAGATTATTTAGTTCATCCTGCAGAAACAAGGTTGATTTTGCTATTATATATGTCTAATAATACTGTTTAAAGCTTTCTGTTCAGAAATTTATCTAATGTGTATATACTGGTGGAACAGAACTGCTATTATATGTCTAATAATACTGTTTAAAGCTTTCTGTTCAGAAATTTATCTAATGTGTATATACTGGTGGAACAGAACTTGTACAATGCCAATGTAAGAAAAGTGGTTGTGATGGGACTGGCTCCGATAGGCTGTGCACCTTACTACTTATGGCTATACTATAGCGAAAACGGAGAGTGTGTGGAAAACATAAATGACATGATATTGGAGTTCAACTTTGCAGTTAGATATATGGTTGCTGAACTCAATGAGGAGCTTATTGGTGCCACTATCATATTCTGTGATGCATTTGAAGGTTCAATGGACATTATTCAGAATCACGACCGTTATGGTGAGGCAATCCCTACTATCTATAAAGAGTCATCTGACAGTGAGCTGGATGCAATCTAACATTTTTTTTTCATTTTCACTACAGGTTTCAATGTGACAGATGAGGCATGTTGTGGTTTAGGCGAATACAAAGGCTGGATAATGTGCATTTCTCCTGAAATGGCGTGCAGTAACGCCTCGAGCCATATCTGGTGGGACCAATTTCATCCGACTGATGCTGTGAATGCGATCCTCGCTGAAAACGTCTGGTCCAGCCTACATACACCTATGTGCTACCCGATGAACTTGCAGGACATGTTAGCTAAAAGCACCAGATAGTTGGACCAAAGACATTTCATTTACTGAATATATGACCTTTGAATAATCTGTACAGAATTTTTTTTGTACTTGCTGAAGATATGACCACTTTATAGTTGGTAGAGCATTTTTTGTGGATTCCATTTTTTGGTACTACATGTAGCTGTGATATGTCAGCAATTACAAAACTACTTGTGGCTGCCTCTTGTTGTGGTTTCGGGTAAAGTGAATGCATATGAAGGATTCCTAGCTTACAGAGGTACTGCATCACCTTGCTTCAGACCAAAATTATATACTGTGTTATTACTTAAGCGATCACTAAATATAGATTAGGGCCGGCTTAAAAGCATTCAAACAATTCCCTTTTTAGTAATTAATTCTCATGCTTGGATACGTACATATGTTTAAATGCCTAAGCTCTTATCAGGCATCAATGAAAGGTGGTTGATTCACACCAAAACAGGATATATCCATGTAACATGGTCACTGTCCAGCTAGAATGCTACCTTATTTCGACAACTTTGAAAGCAATGCAAAAAAGTAGTAGTTTGTCAAGAAATGTTTCTTCTAATAGTAATTAAGGTGATTCAGCCAACTATATAAGAATATGTAAAAACAAACAGAAAGTCTTGAGGTTTCGCCTTATGCTTCACCTTTTTTTCCCATGCTCGACTGATTGTTATTTTCCTGAAATTCAAATTCACTCATGAAGTCGATTGTTATTTTCCTGCAATTTTAAATTCACCCAAGTGTCGAAGCTGAATACCGTGCTGTTGCCAATGTGGTGTCTGACTCATGCTGGATTCGGAACCTGTTACTTGAGCTCCATTGCCCCATTCCGACAGCCACTATGGTATACTGTGATAATATTAGTGCAATCTATCTCTCGGAAAATCCAATCGATCATCAACGCACTAAACATATTGAGTTAGATATCCATTTCGTCCGTGAAAAAGTGGCACGCGGACAAGTGCGAGTGTTACATGTCCCAACGCGCCGATCTTCACGAAAGGGCTTCCGCTGATATTATTTGAAGAGTTTAGGGACAACCTCATCATTCGCCGCCCTCCAGCTTCGACTGCGTGGGAGTGTTAGAATATTAGAAATTAATATTGTATTAATTGGTAATATTGTATTAATGTAGAATCCTAATATAAATGGTATGTAGTATAAGATTATATTATGATGATAATATTAGGTATAATTACATAGTCATTATTAGACATGATTCCTTCATCTACATTAATGTATATTACATGTATATATTCTCCCTTATGGGATGAAGATAATTGACAGTTAGGTCCCTTAGGTTTAGAGTTTGTAGGGAACTTCTTGTTCAACCTTTTTCTGCACATAAGCAGAAACGGATCTAATATACCATCCAATGCTCCTTGCCAATAATTAGTACTACTACAACCACTATTTAACATTACTAGAAATACTGATAAAGGTTCTCAACAATATTTTTTTTTAAAAATAATCGTTGTATTAGGGTAAAGAATGGATCTTGGACTTAACTTAATCCCAAAAGCTAGCTTGTAGGGTGAGGATTGTCCAAATCTATTTCATTTTCGATGTATGACTCTTAACACTCCCCCGCACGCCCATACCTAGTTAACTGGAGCGTGAACAATATAATTTGGGGGCCAACATCGGTGAACAAAGATTTGAAATGGGTCTGACTCTGATACCATGTAAAGAATGGATCTTGGGCCTAACTCAACCTCCAAAGTTAGCTTGTAGGGTGAGGATTGCCCAAGTTCATATAAGGAGTTCATGTTCTCATTCCATTGATAGAAAGAAATCATCAACAACAACATACCTAGTGAAATTGTGGGGTCTGAAAAATTGTTTCGGTAAACCCTCGACACAAGAACATAGATAGAAAGAAATCACCTGATTTAATTCAACAATGAACAAATCCACGCTCAACAAATGGATCCATTCAGGAGTAATTTTAAGAGTGTGGTCTAGTTATTAATTAAGTAGATAAAAATCATGTAAACAAGATTCAAAATTCAGCATAGATTAAAAAATATGTTAAATGATTTCTTTCCATGCTGATGAGAGATTAATAGTCTATTTACCAAACTTTTAAAATCTACTTAAGGTCCTCGAAGAAAATTCATTGTACTTTCTTTATTTGTATTGAGAAGCTTCTTGTGGATTAATCTGAACATCCACCAAAGAACAGGTCAATATTCAAGACGATTGATTATTTTCTTTCACGTTAAAATTGGAATTTCAGCCAAGACTTTTCACACTTTTAATTCCCTTGGCAAAGGTTCAAACCAAATGTTCATTAGACCATTCAGCTAGAAAGTATACAAGCATATACTTGAAGTCTCCCATTTCTATACTTTTATCTTCTTCTTTTTGGAGAAAAAAAATCAGAACTCAATGCCTTGGAGTCCAACAGATATTGTGGGCACTGAATTGGTATTTTTTTGGTGATGATGGAGTAGAAGAATTGTTACGGTCAATGGCCGGGTTTATCGGTAAGGGAGTTTTCA
Organism: Przewalskia tangutica; assembly: GCA_029844215.1. NCBI lineage: Eukaryota > Viridiplantae > Streptophyta > Magnoliopsida > Solanales > Solanaceae > Przewalskia > Przewalskia tangutica. The sequence goes on along the minus strand of CM056740.1, from coordinate 71,316,404 downwards.
GGACGAGTTATAAGTCAGAGTTGCAAGGGAAAAATGCAGTGGCTGTGAAAAGATTGAAGGTTGGTTGCTTACCAGAGGTGGAATTCAAAGAAAAAGTTGGAATTCTTCTTGTATATGATTATGTTAGAATGGGAACAAGAAGAATATATAATTTAACATAACATGAACGATCAATTCCACAGAAAACATGACAGTTATGGTGAAATATTGTTATAGAGGATGATTGTTATATAACAGTATCATTTGTTCCGATATTTTTTTGTTGCTACAACGAAATGATGTTATAGAGATATAATATAAAATAGCATGAACGATCGATTCCACATAAAACATGGTTATAATAAAATGATGTTATAGAGGAAGGCTGTTATGGAGAGGTCTGACTTTTTATTTGATATCCATATATAGGGAATGAAGGTAAGAGCAAGGTCTCAATCACTTGGGAAGTAAGAAGTAGCATTGCCTAAGGGGTTGCTCGTGCTATCGAATTTCTCATTCACAAGGCTCGAATTTCTGCCATGGAAACAAAAGATCATCCAATGTTTTCCTCACTGACTCCTTATCAGGTGTTCGTCTATCTGAGTTTTCCATCGCATGAATTCTTTCTCCCGACACAAAACTAGAGCTCGTGGCTGGTTATCGTGCACCAGAAGTGACAAATGCTTATGAAGTCTCACAAAAGTCTTATGTCTATAGCTTGGTGTTCTGCTTTTGGAACTATTAACTGGTAAGGCTCCACTAGATGCATTTACCACGAACAAAGGAGTAGATTCCAAGTGGATCCGTTCCATGTTTCAAGAGAAGCTGATCATCGATGTTTTCGATAACATGCTGCCTAAACATGACCAGAATAATGCTGAGCAAATGGTCCAATTATTATAGCTTGCAATTTGCTGTACTTCCAAGTATCCAAATAAAAGACCTTCAATGGCTGCTGTGACAAACCAGATAAGGGATACCTGCAGGTTTCATTGATGACCGGACAATATACAAAAAGGACATTGATCCCCCATTAGTCTTTATACAATAGACCTCTCTATACCAGCAATCTTCTATAACGACATTTTACTATAACAACCATGTTCCCCGTGGAACCGATCTTTCATGTTATGTTATATTATATGTTCTCTATAACAATATTTTGTTATAGCAGTCAAACAATATCGGAACAAACAACGTTGTTATAGAGAGGTTTGACTGTATAAGGTCTTGAAATTTATCTTACTATGTTTTTACAAATATGATAGTTTTAGATCAGGCTCCTCTCCATTTCCCCCCAAGTTCCTTCTTGGATGTGTGAGTGAGTGACACTTGTACTTATTTAACTATTGTTCTATGTATATTCGAAAGATAATAGGGAAATCTTCCTAATCTATTCCTCTGCCATGAGGACTCCACTGGACAAACTAGTTTTCTGAAAAGGTGAAAAGAATCTCAAAAGTTGTTCCCTTGAAACGCGGCATTAGTTCTAAAACAAAATACCAAACAAAAATAATGTCACAAGGGATACTTACATAACAAAAACAATATCATGATGAATCAAATTCTAAAAATGAGTAGGAAAGGAAAGGATATAATTTCTAAAGAAACATACACACAATGAGTAGTAAATGCACTATTTCAATTTTAGAACCAGTAGAAGACATGGTCATTAAGCTAAGAGCAAAATGTAATGTGTTGATAACTACAAGTATACTCGAGCAGGTGAACAAATTAGACACACACAGTGGCGGACCCACCTTGTTCACGTGAACAAGCACTTTTTTTTTTTGCAAAAATATTTTCCACTTTTGAACAAGCAATATCCTCATTCCCTTATACAACGCTGTGATTTCGAACAACCACTTCAAAACTCGTAACACACATACTGTAAGATGTTGGAATAATTTCCCTTAGGGATTTCTTTCATTAATCACAATATATATAGTTGTACAACGGTGATTCTTAATACAGTAAGAATCTTAAGTTACCTTAAATACATGATACTAATAAATACAATATATACTGTGAATATTTGAAGAATATTCGCTAACACACCCCCTCAGACGGAGCGGAAGGAGGCCGAATGCTCAGGCTGGATCTGAAGTCTGTGAACGGTTATGCAGGTAGTCCTTTGTGAAGATGTGCGCATACCGATAAGGAAGGTACATGTAAAATTTTGACAAGACCACGTGCCACCTTTTCACGAACAAAATGAATATCTATCTCGATATGTTTGGTCGCGATCTGACCGGATTATGAGATATATAGATAGCATATATGTTATCACAATAGACTATAGATGCCTTACGAATGGACAACTCGGCTCTCCAAGAGGAGATTCGGATCCAACAGATCTCAAGAACTACATTAGCAACACCCTATACTGCTTCGACCTTTGGATCGGATAACGTGACTTGTCGCCGCGGACAAGAGATCGATTATCCTTACGCATACTTGACTCAAGAACATAATATCTGCAGATCTAGTGATTGATATACCCAAGAAGTAACTCAGCTTTCCCAAATCAGTCATAGCAAATTCAGTTTTAAGAAGAGCAATAATGCCATTTTTCAACTTATGCAGTGAGAACAATGTCATCAACATATAATAACAAGTAAGCGATGTCACTATCATGATGAAAAATGAACAGAGAGGTGTCACACCTGCTGCAAATAAACTCAATCTGCATAATATACCTGACAAACCGGTCATACCAAGCACGAGGTGTCTGCTTTAGACCATAGAGTGACTTTCTGAGATGACATACATAATGAGGAACAATCGGATTAACAAAATCAGGTGGCTGATGCATGTATACAGTTTCTTTCAAATCCCCATGAAGAAATGCATTCTTGACATCCAGCTGATGAATCGGCCACTTCTTACCCATAGCAATGCTAAGAACAGTACGAATCGTAGCCGGTTTAACAATCGGGCTAAAGGTATCACCACAGTCAATGCCCTCCTGCTGATTAGTGTCATTTGCCACAAGTCTAGCCTTGTAGCGTTCCAAAACACCACTATCTCTTAATTTGTGACGAAAAAGCCACAAGCATCTGATCACATTCACCCCCTCTGGTCTAAGAACAAGATCCCAAATATGCTGCTTAGTTAAAGCATTATATTCCTCAGACATGGCTGCATTCCAATTAGGGTCAAGTTTGGCCAATTTGGGGTTCTTTGGGAGTGGAGAAATGATTTGTACAGACAGGTTAAACTGGACTTTAGGTTTGAAAATCCTGTGTTTGGCATGAGTTTCCATTTGGTGACTAGGGACATTGGGTGGTGGCATTGTTGAAGTGACAGGTTTAGGGGTTAGTTCACTGGAAGGGTGGCACCGCGATGCATCCTCAGGGGACCGCGGTGCTGAAGGCTCGGGAGGAGCAGTGAACTCACTGGAAGAGGGGCACTGCGGTGCATCCTCGAGGGACCGCGGTACTAAAAGTACTATAGGAAGAGGGGGCTCACTGAAAGGCAGGCACCGGCTAAAAGTTCTGCAGGAAGAGGGGGCTCACTGGAAGGATGGCACGTCGAAATTTGGGTAAGCTGACTTAGAATGGTTGGAGATATGACTGGTTCATCAAGAAATGAGTAGTCTGGTTTACGATATTTCTAAGGGTTTGAAAACAGAAATATCGTCTCATTGAATGTGACGTGACGAGAGATGTGAATTTTACGAGTGGACAAGTCATAGCACAGATAGCCCCTATGGTTGGGTGAAAAACCGCGGAATACACAGGATGTAGTTCGAGGAGCCAACTTATGAGGGGTGGTGGAGGTAAGATTGGGATAGCACAGACAGCCGAAAGATCAGTAGGTTGTCATAAGAAGGAGTTCTACGATATATAATGTCTGTGGGGGTCTTGTTTTGTAATGTGCTAGTAGGTAAAATATTTAGAAGGTATTCTACCATTTTGACAGCATAGACCCAGAAAGATGATTGCAGTCATGCATGAAATAGGAGGGTACGAACCATGTTATTAATAGTACGAATAATTTGTTCAGCTTTACCATTTTGAGGTGAGGTGTGAGGACAAGAGAAGCGGAACATCATGCCTTGTTGGGAGCAAAAATTATGGAAAGCCGAATTATTAAATTCACGTCCGTTATCACATTGAAATGATTTGATGGATTTTTTAAACTGAGTTTTAATAAATCTGTGAAACTCAAGAAATTTAGCAAAAACTTCAGATTTGAATTTTAGAGGATAAATCCATACAGAATGTGAGAAATCATCCAATAACACAAGATATAATTTATGACCTAGAGAGCTAACAACAGGAGAGGTCCACAAGTCAGCATGAACAATGTCAAATGATGAAACTGTAATATTCATTGAAGATATGAAAGGAAGACGAGTATGCTTGCCAAGCGGGCAAGAAAAATAATGTTGGGCAAGGTTTCCATTATTACATTTAATACGCTGATTGTTTCTAAGAAAAGAAAAAAAATGATCTCCTGGATGCCCAAGTCTATTGTGCCATGTGGATGGAGATAATGCAGCAAGGAGACTGGTTGTTGAGTTCTGACAGCGGAAGAGTTTGTGAAGGGGTAGAGGTCTCCCACACTATTGCATAGAGTAAGAATTCTCCCCGTATTGAGATCCTTCACAGAGAAACCAAGAGGGTCAAAATCTACAGACACCCAATTATTACGAGTGAATTTCCTAACAGATATCAACTTTTTAATAATTTGAGGGGCGTAGAGGACATGGTTAAGTGAGAAGGGTGGATGGGGATTTTTGATTTGTGTATTGCCATAACCTGTAATTGGAATGCGGTGACCATTGCCAACAGTAATGTATTGAAGATACTTTAACTGAAACAGTTGGGAGAAATTACCTGAAGAGTTGATCAGGTGTGATGTGGCTTCGGAGTCCATATACCAATTACTATCAGGCGGTTGCAGAGTGAGTGTGTTGAAAGCTTGGCCCAAATCAGTGGGTTGCATCTGCTGGGCTAAAGGAAACTGTTGGGCTGACATCAGATGGGCCTGTTGAGGAGATGGGCATGTTGGTGCTGGACCGAGGATACTGGGCCGCCACTGCTGCTGCTGGACATTCGGCCACTGCTGCTGCTGGGTATTCGGCCACTGCTGAGGCAGTGGCGTAGACTATTGTTGTGCTTTTCCTTTGCCTCGACCCTTTCCCTTGTTTCCTTGTCCACGACCTCTGTTGCCTCTGCTTCCACCGCGGTTCTGCTACTGCTGATGGTCCAGCGGTGGTGGAGCAGTGGTCGGCGATTGCAAGTTTTCAACGGCTAATGCTTTTTTATTGCTCATCCTGTTTAGCACGCCGTGTTTCTTCCAACAACAATTGAGAATGTGCCTTGTTGAAAGATGAAAGGGGATCAGCCTATTGAATTATTGCTGCAAGAGTATCATATTCCCATTTGGTAATCCTGCAACAAGTTGTAGTACCATCTTAGTCTCAGAAACAAATGTCCCAACATGAGAAAATTGGTCAGCAATAAGTTTCAGTTGCTTGCAGTATTCGGTCATGTTGTTAAAATTCTCAAGGCGGGTGTTGTTGAACTGCTCCCGCTCTGGTATTTTTGTTATCTTGAATTTTTTTCTCCAAGCGTACCTAAAGTTCGCGTGCTGAAGCACCTGTTTTCAGGATAGTGCACATCAAGTCCTTAAAGATGGTACCATAGATCCATTGTTTGACGATAGCGTCAAGACGGCGCCATGTTGAATCATCGATGCGGAGGGCGAGGATTGGCGACGATCAATATGGTCGAGCACGTTGTACGCACAAGCATGCATGAATATAAAACAGTTCCACCCACATAGAATATTGACAGTCTTCTTGATCAAGAATAATAGAGACATAATTCTTGATGTTTGTGACAGCAAAAATCGGATGAAAAGATGACTTTGTGGAGGGAAGTGGGGTGTCATCTATGCCAAAGGTAGAACCATTAGATTTAGGAGAAGTGGGAGGAGACATGATAGCCACAGGTTAGAAATTCCGAAAGAGAAGGCAGCGATGTGGGGATTAGCGGCGAGAGGAGGGAATTTCTAGGGTTTTTGGGATGTTAGGCTATTGATGCCATGTAAGATGTTGGAATAATTTCTCTTAGGGATTTCTTTCATTAATCACAATATATATAGTTGTACAAAGGTGATTCTTAATATAGTAAGAATCTTAAGTTACCTTAAATACATGATACTAATAAATACAATATATACTGTGAATATTTGAAGAATATTCGCTAACACATACCATCTGTCGTGTGTATGGTATTTGTTTTATTCCATCATTCATGTGAACTGGTGTTTCTTGGACTCTACAAGTAAAGCAGGTTTCCACCATTGGTGAATCCCGTGAGCTTCTTTGAATTCCGTCGGAGTCGACAAATTAACTGTTAAATTGGCTGATGGAATAAGGTGCAACGGCTCGTCATACTCTTTGCCCATGAAATTCAAGACAAGACCACCGAGCGAGTGTTGGGTTGCTACCTTCTCGATAACTCCTCCCATTGTATCCATCTTTTCCCTGTGTTCAAAGTAGCCGATGTATTCTGCGCAGATGGGGTCGGATGGATTCACAAATAGGCACGGGGTCCACGCAGATAATGCAACAAATGTATCTTCTCCAGATCGAGTATTCACGTTTTTATGCTTTGCAGCAAAAGAAAGTCCGGCTGTTATAACACTGGTCGCAAATCTGATCCCATGTTTCACTTTTTTATCTTTAATTCTTTCAATTGGGGCAGACAAGAACGGTGGATTAAACAAAAATGCATCTAGAAATACACCTGTCTTTGCCATGGTTTTGCCATCTTGCATTGCCATTGCAGCCCCTAAGGAATGACCAGTTAGCCAGACATCTGAGCTTCCATACGTGGCAACCACATGTCGAACAGCTTGAATGGCTGTCTCAAACCGAGACGTCCGATGAAGTCCGTTCCTGATTATGTGGACATCCAATTGTAAATCTCGTGTAAATGCATCACCTTTGGTTAAGGTCCCACGGAAAGCAATAACAAACCGTTGTTGGCTTTTTATCTTTGGAACCACCTAAAAAAGATTTTGAGGGTGCGAATTTATATATAGCACCAAAAATGCAGGAATCAACATCATCAACAAGCACGCGATATAACTCAAATAGGAAATGTTTCCACCACGGAGGAGCAAGAGCCTGACTTCCCTGCCGCTTTTCTTGCTTGTCACGCTCTAGGATGTAGACACCTTGAACCAAACTGGCAGCCACAGATCGTCGATGAGCAACATTTTCCCTGCATTAGGTAGCAGACAAAATATTACTCATAACAACTGTCTCTGGAAAATAGCAGAGAAAGTATCAAATGCATGTAGTTCAAGCTTCATAATTGTTTCCCAAACAATAGCATTAAGCTTCATAATTTGGAAAAGATAAAAAAACGAATGCATATAGTTCAAGCTAATATTAGCTCTTCTAATACTTCTTTGCTTCTTGTAGAGTGTCTATTTTGTTTATTGGGTGAAAGATCAAGGAAACTTATTGCCAAAAGAGAACGGGCATAAGACCCATTCTATTAGCACAATATCATGCTAATTTTGATAATTCCATTAATTTCATAGTGTTTCATATATAATTAGGATTTTACACTATATTACATCTCGAACAATTCCATCACCTTTATGATATGCAAATCCTTTATATAACAAAAAAACATGGAAAAGAACTTACACACCATGACACCAGTCAATAGCAGTTAGGTGCACAGGTCCACATAGGTCGAAAATTTCCCTCTCTGAGATTAACATATTTTGTTTTTCTTGACCCTGCAAAACCAATGAAGATCATGACAAGTGTTACAAAAAAAACATCTGAATCAATTAAGTAGATTAATTGACCACTGTTACCATAAATAGTTTCTAAATTTGACTAGCCATACATCTATCAAATACACTAAGCCATCTTAATTCATCCAGCTAAGAATAAACAAGCAATTTCTTATACACCATATCAGTCCTACTCTCCACACGCACAGTAATTGATAGTAAAAAGTTTCTAGCAAGACCAACTCTATTATGTAACTTGTACAAAAGAGAAGATGATGAATTTTAACCTCAACAATCCAAGTGTCAGAACCACGAATTTAAATACGAGTTAATTGTCACAACTTTGGTGTGAAACTATATTATGTATAATGAAACACTTACTCATGACCTAAAACCAACAGTAAGATTAGGAAACGAACATCAAAGTTAATTCCCATATCACATGATTCTTAGAGACACTCAGAGATACCATTTACTACCCCAATCAAAATAAATTTCTCGGAGAGACATTGCAAACATCCATTGGGGTCTGAAGAGGGTAGAGTGTACGCAGACCTTACCCCTAATACATGGATCACAAACAATTAACTCTAAATACTCTAATAAAACATCTCTATAGCAACTGAAAAATGAGGGATTAAACTAATGTTAAGGACCCTCTATATCAAACCATAAAAGTTGGGAATCAAATCACCAAGTAGCATAGCGGAAAATGGGTGATTGGGGGTTACCATATAAAATTTTCTTTCAAAAAAACATTCTAAATAGCAACATTTGCTTACAATAAAACTCTGAATAGCAAAATGTAACATCTACCTTACTTTTATTTATTGTTTAGCAAAATGGAACATCTACAGAATAAAATGTCAGAACATATAGAAGATACAATCTGTTATTATTATAATTTAGTAGGGTAGTTTACTTTACAACTGTTGGTGAGGATTCAAATACACATTATAATTCACTTCCCATTTCCCCTTCCCTATGTAAAAAAAAATCCCTACCCCTATGTAATAAAATTTTAAAAAGATGCAATCTTACAATAAAAAAATGCCAGAAACATTAAAAAGATACAATCTTTAGAATAAAAATGCCAAAAATATTAAAAAGATTGAATTTTTAGTGGAAATGTGACGAGGGTTAAACAAGATCGGACCTTTGTAGTGGTTAAAATCCCATTTCCGGTTGCCATTTGCTAAAATTTTCAAGAATCACCTTTGCATCTCTATCTCAAACAACAAAAATGGGGGGGGGGGGGGGGGGTCGGTGGAGCTCAACTGGCGTTTTCGATTGTACAAACAATTGATTGCCTTGTCTATTTCCTCGACAAAGACGCAAAAATGAGGTTCTCCCTTTATTATTTTCTTTTTTCTTTCGTTTTTTTGTTGGAATATTCTTTTCCTTTCTTTCATTATCGAGGGCAAGTGCATCTATAAATGTTTGGAGCACAGTTATTTGAAGAATAAATTAAAAAATACAAAATAAGCAATGTTTATACTTTCTCCGTCCCAATTTTTATAATGTAATTTGACTGAATATAAAATTTAAAAAATAAAGAAAGTCTTTTGAATTTTATGTTTGAATTTTATGGTCTAAAACAAGTCAATATTTGTATAGTTATAGATCATCTCGTTAAGCGTAAAAGATAAAATTTATAGTTAAATTGTTGTCAAATAAAAAAATATTTCGTTCTTTTTTTGAATTGATTAAAAAGGAAGTGTGTCGTATAATTGGGACAGATGGAGTAATTAATTTTACACGTACTACACTAGAGTTGAAAAGCGCGATGATTTGAAATTGGTTTAAATGTAGTGATTTACAAGAATGGTCTTGAAAGTGATTGATTTTAAACTTTTAATCTGGCTCCTTTTTGAGTGTAAAATTTCAAGTTTAACAAGTTTTGATGTTTGACCTTAAAAGTTTATCATGAAGCAGGTGAGATCAAAAGTTCAAGACTATTTTTATGCTTTAAAACCAAATGTTAAGTTGGCAATGTCGGACTTCAGACATTTGAGTATGAAGTTAGGTTTGGTAGTCCCCAACATCCAGCGACGTAGCGACATACAGTAGACAATGATCAGTTGGATATCCTTCGTCAAATATTAATCTTGTGCATATAAATAATTATATAAATTAAATATTACTTTAAATACATATATTAAATTTTGAACTTTTTTAGTGAAATTTTTTATTCGGTCACTGTGAACTCCAAACTCGTACATCTGAAGTTTGATAACTTTAGTCCAAGAGGTTTTGAAGTTGGGATTACAAGTATTTGGAGTTGGAATATTAAATTAACCAATAGAATCCTCTTCAGAGAAGCTAATCAATCTTAGGCTAGTAGTTAATAGAATTTAGATAGTGATATATTGAAATTCAGACACCAAGAAATTGGGGGATCATTCGATATAGACTCTTCTTCTTTCTTTTTTTAAAGAAAAATTTATTACATAGGGATAGAGGAATGAGAAATGGGGGACGTGATTCGAACCCTCCCTATTACGGTAGAGGTTTAAAGGCTATTATTAATCTCTAATTTTTATTATTTCTGATACATCGATACTGATTGAAAATTAAATATATTTAAAAACTAAATATAATTTAAATAACACATGTAAAATTGGTTACCTTATGTAAATCTTACTGATCTTCTTCCTCCTCCTTTTCTTTATCGGGCTTTTGAGGAATAATGGCCCCTTATGGTTAATGCTTGAAGTTACTTTGTTGGACCAGTTAGATATTTTTGGTTTTTACCAAGTTGGGTTAGAAGTTGACCCATCTGGCCCAATATTTAATGGGCGGTGCAAAACTAGATAATGACATTTAACTAATTGATTTGCTGAAAAAAATTAAATATGCGTAACACTATTTGATTTTGATATTTAGTGAGTGCAAATATCATTTACAGTACACGGTTAATGTACTTCAACAGATTATTTATTTGTCTTTTTCATATGCAAATGCAAGAAACTACAAACAATTACAGATAATTTTTAAATAATCTGTGTAGAAAATACTAATGTAGAAAATACTAATGAAAATTAGAAATATTTAGAATACATTGTATGAGATATTTTGTATACATTGGGGGATATTTGGGACTGGGACATTTTAGTCATTTTGCAGTCTATGTATATGTGATCACTACTACACAGATGTAACCGATTACTTTTTACACAATTAAGAAGAATTCTTCTTTCCCTTCTCTCTTTTCTCTCTCCTCAGTCGTCTTCTTCCTCTTCTTCAAATCTTCACCGCCATTGTAGCTCCTTCAGTCTACTTCACTGCCATTCTCTTCTTTACGTTTCTTTTATCTTTTACTCCGTTGTAATCGGCAGTATCCACTGTTGTTTTCACACAGTGAAACAGATCGCCGCTGCATTGATTGAGACATAGTTGCTTAATGTGATAAATTACTGAAGGAACTCAGTAATTTAACAATCTGATCGTGCAAAAATATTTAAAACTATGTTGTATGAGGCGGAGTGTTGGTCAGTTAAGACTTCGCACATACAAAAAAATGAGAGTTGCGAAAATGAGGATGCTGAGATGAATGTGTGGTCATACAAGGAAAGATAAAATTAGAAATTACGATATTCGGGATAAAGTGGAAGTGACCTCAGTGGAGGAGATGCAGAAAGCGAGGTTGAGATGGTTCGGGCATGTGCAGAGGAGAGACATGAATGCTCCAGTGCGAATGTGTGAGAGGTTGACTATGGACATGTTCAGAAGGGGTAGAGGTATGCCGAAGAAGTATTGGGGAGAGGTGATTAGACGAGATATGACGCATGTGCAACTTATTGAGTACATGACCTTGGAGGATATGTAATGTATCTAACAAAATGGATAAATGGGATAGTTTTGCCTTTTAGCTAGATTGAGACAAGTGTTGTAATTAGGCATGAACAGTCTACTCTAGTTATACTAATTTACTTATATACCTCTCTTTCTTTTGTTTGTTTAGTCTATTTTTGGATTTAACACCGTCAATCATTCTTGCTTAGCTAGCGTGTGGCAAATGATGATGTAAGTGTAATGATACATTTTGAGCGATAGACCTCGTTTTCTTATCCGAAATACAATATGATAATAATGAAATATGCCTGTGTAATTCTATAAGTGGAGTTTGAGACTAATAAGATGTACACTTTGCTCCTACTTTTATTTTGTGAAGGGATTATTTCGATAGACTTTTAACTCATGAATTATCTGAAATACACTGATATGACTAAATTACTCACGTCAAATCAGAAACTTTTGATTAAAAATAGAAGAATCTTATCAATCCTACCATATTTTCTCACTTTTTTTCCCGTTAAAACTGTCCAACTAAACAATACCAGACGGTGACACTGACACACACAGAGACAGATCCAAAGGTTTAGGTACCTGTCTAGAGGACCCAATAATGTTTCCTCATACCTAATATTTATAAATATTTAATTATAAAAAAATTAATGTAGGAACTCATAAATTAATTATAAATTCGGAATTTACCTATGATCACTGGACAATATCATTCTTCGAATATTCACATGGCATATTTCGAATAACTGCTACTGCCGACAGATAAATCACATTCTGCATGTGAGCTAGTACAACATATTATTGTACTGGGAACACTATTAAGGGTTCTTCGAAGCAGTCAACATTACTCGGCTGAACAATTAATAGAGAGTTGGCGAAATTATGTTTCCAACAAAAATTGAACTTTCTAATGTGGACTTTTCGACGCGAATTCAAATTTATACAAGTACCGAACACGTCCGTCGAAAAATTTAACTAACGTTTTTGCTGTTATAACTAAAAAATAGACATTACATACTCTCGAAGTGTGCTTCATCGTGCATTTTATTAGTAATAAATAATAATTCGATTCAATATCTCTATCAATCAACCACGCCTCAATTCCAGACTAATTAGGATCAGCTATGGTATGCTAAAACAAGAAGACTCAAATGCTGATAGTTATTATACAATAAAAGGAATGAAAGAACAAATGAAATACTATTATAAGTTTAAATTGAACAGGCTATTATTCATCTAACTTTCTAATTTTCTTTTTTATCTACTACTACTGACTCATAGAAACTCCCAATTACATTCTGAAACTTATAGTTAGACAACATAAACATTATCATCTCCTCTATACTCCTTGAACTATACGTTGAATCACCATTTCAAAGACTGATGGCCACAGGTCGGTAGAATAAATGTATGGATGCATAGCAACTATGACAATATTATGCAGTTGAAGTATATTTCAGTGACAATTATTAGATTCGGGAGCTCCTTCGTAACCATAAGGATTCTTCTTAGCCCAGTTCCACTGATCTCTGCACATTTCTTCGATGCCATATTTCGCCCTGCAAGACATAAGCCAGAGTGTTTAAAGGCGGATTCAAGATGTAAAGGCAGTACGTGTCTTATATTCTGAATCCGGAACGAGGGTATGTGTACTAGATGCTATCGGTGTGTTAGAATCTCAAAAAGCAGTGTAAGCACTTTACTTAATTGACTATATTTTGCATGAGCGTATATTTGCAAAAGTCACTTACTTCCACTTCAATTCACGTTCCGCTTTCTCTGTTGCGGCATATACAATTTCAGCATCTCCAGGGCGTCGACCAGACAGCACCAATGGAATTTTCTGTGGAAGTACAAAAGAGGTATTAGTGCACAATGAACACTCATAAGGACCTTAACAACAACTAGAAAGTTCCGGAATTAGCACAAGGAGGTAGAAAAGGAAAAACGAATGTCACTCGGCGATGAGATGGGAAAGAGCCAGAACTTGTCTCAGCCTTGATAGAGAGAGTTACCCGATACATGTACTGGTAGGAACAACTCACAAATTCAAATGACAAGCGTTCCAAATAGAAAGAGTCAAGTTAAAAAGACCTCGGAGTGTGAATTATCCTCAACAACAATCTATAAAGTTTGCTGGACTGGATATAAACAACACTTAAAAGGAGGAATGCAATAAGATTACCTTTCCCGATGCCTTCTCAAATGCGGCCACCATTTCAAAGACTGACGTTCCTTTGCCAGTTCCCAAGTTGTACACTTCACAGCCTAAAAGGATGATCAAAATCAGCAGAAATAGCAAAACAATTGTAAAATGAGCCAATGGATAATAATATTACAGACTATAAACTATCACGATAAAAAGGTCACTCTTCTTCTATAATATTACTTGTATGGCAGCTTTGTGCAACTACCATGTTTATACCATGGAGAACACAAAACAAGAAAGAAGCAATTACACACCTATGGAAGGATCAGATAGTTTCTGCAAGGCTGCTATGTGTCCATCTGCTAAATCCACAACATGAATGTAATCGCGAACCTGAAAAAAAATACCACTACATAATTATTCTCCCAAAGAAAAGCTCATAAAAAGGATAGCTTATGATAATTTTCATGTAAAACAGATGCCGGAGCAGATTGGAAGTTGAAGCGTTCCTAACACATCAGAAGATTTTCTATTGAAAATAGAGTCATACCCCTGTACCATCCTTCGTCGCATAATCAGTTCCATAAACTGTCAGCTCTTTTCTTCTGCCAACAGCAACTTGCTGAACAAATGGCATAAGGTTGTTGGGAATTCCTCGCGGATCTTCACCAATGTTTCCACTTGGATGAGCACCAACAGGATTGAAGTACCGCAGCAATATAATTTTCCATTCATAGTCGGCGCTTTGTACATCACGGCATATTTCCTCAATGAAGAGCTGACAATTGAGACATGTTAGATTACGAAAACAGATAGAATAAACAGAAACTACTCTTTTCCCCGTCGAAAACATCACCCCCAACCAAAAAGTAAAGGGATTTTTCACAAATAGCCAATCGGATTCACTTTTTACTTTTCCTAGTTGTATACATAGATTATATATACACGGTTATACAAAAATTATACATCAGCTGGGTGAACTGCTATTTTGAGTTAACTCTTCAAAAGTAAAACTACAAAAAGAAGAAAAGGGGGGAAAGAATATGCAAGATTTGGCTCATATAAGCAAGCTAGACAGAAAAGCAGCCAAATAAGGCTACATGTCAATTTCCTACTTCAACAAGTTGAATGCTAAAATGTGAGATGAAACAATTGAAGTACCTTTGTACGTCCATAAGGATTTGCAGCACTCAGGGGGAATTCCTCAGTACAAGGAACCTCTTTTGGCCAACCATAAACAGTAGCTGATGACGAAAACACAAGCTAGAGCGGAAGAATGAGACCAGTTAGAACAATGACTTGCAAGAAAAAAGATGCATCATAAAAGCTCACTGAAGTGCGAGGAATACCCTTTTGCATCCATGCGCTGCCATGACTTTCAAGAGGGTAATTGTTCCAATAAGGTTGTTGTCATAGTACATCAGAGGTTTCTCGACACTTTCACCAACCGCTTTTAGTCCAGCAAAATGGATAACAGCATCAAATCTGCGTTAAATACATAATTGATGGCAAACCAATGTATCAAAAGGTAGATATAAATGATCAAAGGAGTCCATGTGCTGATGCAGACATTAAACACCTATTCTCTAAGCTTAGTTTCAAGTGAAATAGTAAATAATTCATGCACAAAGCTGATAAAATTTCACTAAACATGGTAGGGCGTACAATATAACTACATATTTATCAATACTGAGAAAACTAGAAGAAAAAAATTGCCTCATAAGAACCACTAAGACAGATTTTTTTGTGAGGAATGGTAGAACTTACTTGTTAGACCGGAAAATCTCCTCAATCGCAGGCTTATCGTGTAGATCCACCTGTAGCATAAGACAAAACCATAGATTCAGCCACCAACTTAAAGAAATTAAAAAAATAGTAACAAGAAATCAGCTTAATCATTGTAAAGGTACTACTTATACAGGAGACTATCATTACATGAACGATAAATAGAGCCATTAAAAGCTAAGGTATCCATAGAAGAAATTTAACTCTGGCTACAAACTTATTACCTCCAAAGGAAAACACTAAATTCAATAGACTACTGAGAATGATTTCCATCCAAAATTTTGAATTTTTAACAGTTTGTTTACAAAGAAAAAAACAGTTTTGACTAGATATGGAAAGAAAAACAGTTTTGACAGGTTTTGCCAATGCAACTAACCAAGTTGTATACTTCACCAAAATATTTGTATAAATGGAGAAAGAAGCACATGATAGACAAGAAATAATCATTTAAAAAAGAAACAAGAACACAGATTAACCACATAGCAACAGTATAGAGATTCAAACAATTGAAAAACCCCATAAAAATTCCGATCTTTACATTTAAAAAAGAACCCAAAACTAAAATTCATACAATTCCACCTTATCCACAAAACCCAGAATAATTCTCAAAAAGAGGAAGATCAAAAAATTTAAAAAAAAAAAGAAAAAAGAAAAATGAGAGAGACCCAAAAAGGAAAAACAGAAAAAAGGAATATACTCATGGCATACAATTCAAATAGAAACAAGAACACAGAGATTGACTACATAGCAACAGCAAAGCAAATAAAAATCCAATCTTTACATTGAAAAAATAAACCCCAAAACACAAAATCATACAATTCAGAAATAATCATTCTAAAAAAGAAACAAAAACACAGAAATTGATCAATAGCAACAGTATAATGATTCAAACAATTAAAGAACTCCATAAAAATCAAATCCTTACATTAAAAAGGGAAAACCCAAAACTCAAAATCATACAATTCCACAAATCATTCTTCTTCTAATAAAGAAACAAGAACACAGAGATTGACCATATAGCAACAGTATACTGACTCAAAAAACTGGAAAACTTCATAAAAATCCAATCTTTACATTAAAAAAGAGTACCCAAAACTCAGTTTCCTACAATTCCATAAATAAATAACATACCCAGTGTAATCCCACGAGTGGAGTTTGGAGAGGGTAGGACATGAGCAGACCTTACCTCTTCCTTTGTGGGTTTCCTTTGTGGGTAGAGAGAACCTCAGATAATTCCATAAATAATCATAATCATTCTAAAAAGAAACAAGAACACAGAGATTGACTACATACTAACTCAAACAATTCGAAACTCCATAAAAATCCAATCTTTACATTAAAAAATAGAGTACCCAAAACTCGGTTTACTACAATTCCATAAATAATCATTCTAAAAAGAAACAAGAACACAGAGATTGACCACATACTGACTAAAAAACTGCAAAACTCCATAAAAATCCAATCTTTACATTAAAAAAAAAGAGTACTCAAAACTCAATTTCCTACAACTAATCATTCTAAAAAGAAACAAGAACACAGAGATTGACCACATACAGACTCAAAAAATTGGAAAAATCCATAAAAATTCAATCTTTACATTAAAAAAGAACACCCAAAACTCAAATTCATACAATTCAGAAATAATCATTCCAAAAAGAAACAAAACACATAGATTGACCACATAGCAACAGTATACTAATTCAAATTTTGGAAAACTCCATAAAAATCCAATTTATACATTAAAAAAGAATACCCAAAACTCAAATTCATACAATTCAACCTTTTTTCACAAACCCCACAACAATTCTCAACAACAACAACAAAAATACCTTATGAAAAGATAGGTTAGGGCCATATTCACCAGCAATTTCCTTAACCCTTTTAATAGAAATTTCAGAAGAATTATCCAAATTATCAATCACCACAGTCTTATAACCACCAAGCAACAACTGCAACACCGTATGACTCCCAATATACCCTGCACCCCCTGTCACAAGTATACTCCTCGACATAGTACACAATATTTTAAAAAATAAAAACTAACCCCTCAATATATAACAAGAACAAAAACAAAAAAAATCTAATCTTTTTTTTGTTATTGACAAGTTTAAGACTTGAAAAACAAACTCCTAAGTCCAACCTTTTATAGGGGGTGTGAAATGAATTATGGCAACCAAAATAAATATGATTTTTTTAAACCCTTTTAGGCCTTTACTTTGTTAAGAATTTTCAAGAATTATTAATGAGGAGGCCAATAAGAAGAAGAAGAAAAAGGGACACGTGCAGTGTAGGTCAAATGGGAAAAAGAGATTGTTTAGAAGGACTCCTCTAGATTCTAGATTCCTATATGATCCACTTTATTACTATAATCTCATGATTAACCCCATATTCCCAAGAATAAAATATTCTGATTGAACTATTTTTTTAATATATTCTTTATTTATTTTACTTATGTCAGTTTTTTAATGCAAAACTAATTTCAACAAGAGAAAGAATAGTAAATAAATACTTTGTTCGTCCCCATTTTTGTGAAGGTACTTGACTCAGATACCGAATTTTAAAAAAAAATAATATAATTTTATAATCTAAAATTGATAAAATATTATAATTTAAAATTAAATTTTTATTAAATATAAAAATATTATTTTGAAAAATATTAAATAAGAGAATTGCGTAAATTAAAACAAATGACATGCATAATTTAAATAATTTTAATTCACTAAATACTAATTTGAATATAATAGAAGAAGGAACATAGAAGAATACATGACCTCAACAATAATAATGTACTAAGTGTAATCACACAAGTGAAGTCTGAGGAGGATAGAGTGTACGCAGACTATACTTCTACCTTAAGAGGTAGGGAAACTTTTTCCAAAAGACTCTCGGCTCAAAAGAAAGCACAATAAAAAATATTGGACAACATTAATGAAAGTAGATGAAAGTAAAGAAGTTTTTTTTTTTTGTTGACGAAGGAACCCGCACCATTCTCTTTCGAGTGCAAGCAGTGGTAAACCGGACGTGAAGCAGTCGCAAACCACGTCACCATGTAAACCACACTTGGCCAAGCCGTGTGCGCTCAACCAAGAAGGTTTATGCAGGGGATCGAACTCGTGACCTTGCGGTCCCGCGCTCTACTGCTACACCAATTTGGCTACCCTTGCGGGTAAAGTAAAGAAGTTAAGGCAAAATATTATAGATAAACATTATGAAAAAAAAGTAATATTAACTGCAGCTAGTTAATATTGCGATCAATTGCAAGAGAAAGCGGTTAATAACCGAAATAAAAGGCTAAAACTACAAGGATACAACTACACCTACTAATATGAAATAATACACTAGACGACACTCTATTATCTACTAGCCTTCAACTCTAATTGAAATTGATAAGTATTTAATTGATTAATGTATTTTAATAATATGTAATTTCAGTTATGTTAATTCTATAGACATAATTAGTTCTGAATTTAATGAAGGGTTGCAGTAGATAAATACTCAATTTAAAACAATTTGATATTCTAAATATTAGAAAATAACGTATAATAAAGGAGACGTGATGGGATGAATGAGATTTGTTTGCTCTTCATCAGAATTTTGGGATTCGAAATTTGGGAATATAATTTTTTTTATTATGAGTTATTTTTTAAAAATATTCTACATAACGCAAATCTAAATTAATAAGAGAAATAATTTCAAATACTTAATGATGAAGCCAAAAAAAAGAAGAAGAGAAGATTCATGCAATTGATCTTAGCTTGGATTCCTTCTCGCTTGCTTGTTGTCTAAGCTCTTCGATCCCATCTGCTAGAGCTTGAAGAATTCCTAAAGGGCCAACACCCTTCCCGCATCACTAGAAAAATAAAGCAACCGAGGAGCGAAGTTAGACACTACAGGTATTGGATTTCGCTTTCACTAAAAAAACCTGCTTTGTTAAGAGTCTGGTTCTTTAGAGCCTGGAGGTGTTCCCTTAAAATAGCCCTTTTCAACAAGATTGTGAGTAGATTTCTAGCCGTCTTTCTTGAGGAGCGAGAAAAGATAGGAAATGGACGAGCTTGCAGAAATGAATGGATCAGAAAGGGGCTTCCCTGAAAACTAGGGCTGGAGTATTAGACTTGTTCTGCTTCGATAGAGGTCAGACCAATCCCATTCATCCAACTAGCTGTGGATGAACGCACTAGCGCGAAAGTCGTTGTGCAACAAGCAGCGGATGATAGATCCATTTGTCGCCGCTGACGTGACCATCTCCAAAAGATATTGTCAGTTTCTTGTTGAAGGCCTAATCACACATGAGAGGATGTCGTTGAAAATAGCTTAGAAGATAGTCTTATATATTCAATTACGCAATGTAAGACCTAAGCATTGTGTCTGAGTGGGCGAATGCCGAAATTGGTAAATAACAGTTTTATGATGTCCAAGGTAGGTAATTAATTGATTAAAATATTATTTAATATTTGTCTTTCTTGTACTTGGATTTTCTGTTATGTTTTATTTCACCTTAGGATCGTGAAAAATAGTTTGTATTTTATTTTTCAATCCCAGAATCTTTATTTCTGTTAGCAGTCCTTTTGGGACCATATTTTATTGTAAAAAAACAACAACATTGGAAGTTGTGGAGAAGCAAAATAAAAAATTAAAAAAATTGTTTGATTTTCTAGGGCTATGTTTCCTTTTGTTCTTGCTTGTAGATTTATCTTGTTGACATTCTTGTTTTTTTTTATTTTTAAAATAGTTTCTAGATTTTGACATTGTCTTTTTCTATTTGTTTTTTGTGGTTAATGGGATTAAGTGAGTCATCAGGTCATTTAATGTTTGGCTTTTGCAAATTCTTATCCAATAAAACGCTTAATCTGTTGAAATTAATGTTTTTCTATTTCATCAAATCCTTATCAATAAAACATACTCCCTCCGTCTCAAATTATTTATATTTTTTAGTTACACTCTCCTTAATAAATATTAATTAAGAGAGTTATTTGAGCTACATTAACCTAATTTATGTATAAATTATAATCTATCTTCATTAAATGTTTACTCTATTTATGTGTCATATTCATTAGTGATAAAGAATAAAATGGAGAAAAAATAATTAATTATGTCTTTAACTTCTAAAACGACAAATAATTTAATACAACAATTTTTAGTAATCATGATAAATAATTTGAGACGGAGGGGGTATAATGTGCCGAAAGTAGAAACTATATGCTACTAATTTTTATTCTTTAACAAACTTCCATTGCCTATGACATTAATTATTTTGGTGGAATAGTCTTAATGCAAGTATGACCTTTTTTGGTGCTTTGAAATTCAATTCATAGTTACAATATAGTTATCCTTAATGTTACAATACGTATTATTAATTATATTTCAGTCCCCAATAGTTAGAGTCGAATATGTTAATCATTCGTGTTCGTTTGGAGGATTGAATATTCAGATGAAAGTTTTTATGTCTTTTTGTTAACCTATCGACTACTCCTCTTTTATCTGTTTTGGGATAGACTACACTTTATATAGTTATAAATAGTAAAATACACTTGCATATGGTGTTTATACAAATTCAATAAATAGATAACACGTATACTCTTATTGCTAAACCATGGTTCATCAATATGCATTTTAACCTTAAATTTTTACTTAATCATGATAAATTTGTATAGTTTGATATAAACACCGGATAAGATAAGTTTTTACCGTTATACACGTAACATCCTTAATATTAAAATGGTGCTATATCCTATATATGGGCAAACTAGCATAGATGATATTGATAATCTTATATTATAATCTTTTGAATAAAAAATAATAAGGAAGAATTGTTTGTAAAAATTGGAGCCAAATTTCATGTTAGCATATTTGTTCGTGGAATGTGTTTAGTGTTACATTTTTGTTCCCAATAAACGCATGACTTACAACAGTTTTACTCACACTTAACGTGTGTCTAATGTTAATGTACATTTTTTTTTGTTAACAAAGCATATTTTATAGGACAATTTATGTTAATATTTGTAATAAAAATATAATATAAACTCTCATGCATCATCACAATCAATATTAAAGATTCGTTTCTTAGGTAATCTCATTTGTGATTAAAACTTCTATGTTACTATCTTCGATTACGAATATTAGTTGTTTTCCGAAATTAATTTTGTTTTCAAACTATTTGACGTTTATTTTAGAAAGATAGAAGTAAAATTATTACTTTTGTGATCTAGATTTATCATTAACATTCCAATTAGAGGAGATTACTCACGTTTAATAACATATGACGATCCAATTAAGATAAATCTATTACGAGCAAGACTATATATTAAATTTCAATTTAATCAGTATAAAAAATCTTAAAAGACATAATATAGATCTCATTTAGTACTTTCTCGAAAAAAATCTTCATTTTTACTTCCCCTGTCTCAATTTATGTGTCACAGTTTGAATTTCGATAGTCAAACAATTTAATTGTGACCGTGAATTTGGGGCATAGAATCTTTAAGTTTTTTAAAATAAAATTTACATATTTAGAAACTACGTAAAAGATATTAAGTCACAGTAATTGATAATTCAAAATATATATATATATATATATAACAATTACTGACAGAAACATACTTGTTTGAAGATATCATGTAAATTAGGACGGAGGGAGTAGTATTTTTCATTTTAGGGGTTTGGCATGGTGGGGTGTTTTTTGTTTAGCTGTACATATTGTGGTCCTATTTGTTAAATAAATTGAGGGTACCACACCTTTTACATGAATAACAAACAAAGATAATGTTTAAAGGAACTTTATCTTTTTGCTACAATCTTATTCCAAAATAGAGTACAAGAGTTGTTTATTACATTCCAATGGGAATTATTTTTAGTTCTTCCTTCTATTTTCAAATACCAAAAGAGTTTACTAATTGCAAAATTAAAGGCCAAGAATTGTGTTGATGTACTCTACACTAAAAGGGGCTAATTAAAGGGTTTCCCCTACATTAAAGGAATGTTTGTTTAAGCCCTAAGTTTTTTAACTTTGATTGATTGAACCTCATTTTTTAGTTTTTATAATGACATATTATATAATTACTCTCTTTCATTTTAATGACATAACTTATGTGACCAGTCAGCTTCTTGCAGATATATAGGGTAAGGTAGCGTATAATAGATCATTGTAGTCCGATGCATCCGTAAACTACACGTATAGCGGAAACTTAGTGCACCGAATTTTAATTTTAATAACATCTTTTTATAGCTACACAAATCTCATGTATTCATAAGATTATAAATTATGAATTCATTTCTTAAACTATATAATCAGTCAAATTCCACTTTATAAATTGAAAACAAAATGGTGATTAACTAGTCTTATGGAGAGATTTCAGTTGACCAATTTAGGAGGAAAGTCAAAAGTCATTCATGAACCACCTTTACTGCATTTCCAAGTGTCAACTCATAAGTGATATATAACTTTAAGCTTCTTTAGTCTTACTAATTATGAAAGACTTATATTTTTTTTATATCCATTTTTCGACTTACGCTATACTATTCCTGAAGATAGTAATTTGGTCTCTCAGTATTATTATCAATAAATCGCGGAATGTGTTTGAATGACCAGAATTTGATAACAGAGCAATTGATATCGCATATAAGATTCTACCTCAGAAGAGAATAAATTACTTCCACCAGACCTTCATGTGAATTTTAAATCCCTTCTTTTGTCATTCAGCTATATCCGAGGTAAGCCTCCAGGGGCACAGGCGAGTTGGTAAGTGGCAAGGTGATTGGGGTACAACCACCCCGACGTCGCGGGTTCGAACCCGTGTGGTAACAATACTTTGCTGAAATATTGCAAGGGTTATTCTTTGGGTTCGTCTCGTTGGTCCTCTCCTCAGAAATGCCATCGCGATATCCTCGATTTACATCCCACCTGCCAAAGCGCCTGCAGCAGTGGGGTTTCGCGTTCGGGACTTTCCCCTAATCAAAGCTATATCCGAGGTATTAGGAAAGACTTATATTAGTAGTACTTAATATTTTCGTGGAAAGAAATTTTACACTTTTGGTAGTTGTCAACTGTCATATTGTTGCCACCTTTGCATTAATTGTGGCTAACGACTAACGTGTTGTAACTGAAAAAAACAGTTGGATTTTCTTGAGGACAATGAGCTAATATTCATCCTCCACTTTTTGACTGTCATATTAATTTAGTAATATCAGCCACGTGAAATCCACCCACCCACCCTATTGGAAAATAATAAAGCAAATACTTGTTCAAGAAAAGACAACTTTCTTTTGGTTTGAAGGAGACTGGGTCAGATTTGTAAATGGCGCAACGATATGTCGTTGTCCTAACGTATAACTTAATAAAAGATAGAAATTAGTGTTAGTAATTTTCGGACATACATCAAATTTTTAATTAAGTATGGGACATGAAGGCTATTTTTTAGGATTATAGGTGGATGTGGGGGACAAATTTGTGTGACCATAACATGAATTGAAATTGAATTGTCATTACCAATAATTATGACACGATTATTGCTCAAATTAAAATAAGATGAGAGATTACCTTACGCGGACGTCATATGAGAAGTGGCTCCGGTGTCCATATACAAATTTGCGTTCGAGAGATTTAATCCGAGTATATGCATCGCGGCCTCAATATCTGTAGGTGTCGGACCGAAATTTGGGCCTACAACAACAAAGGTCTGCTGAGGCCGAGGTCCAAGCAGCCACCGTCAGGCCGAGGT
The DNA here is from genome assembly GCA_029844215.1 of Przewalskia tangutica. Lineage (NCBI taxonomy): Eukaryota > Viridiplantae > Streptophyta > Magnoliopsida > Solanales > Solanaceae > Przewalskia > Przewalskia tangutica. The sequence goes on along the minus strand of CM056740.1, from coordinate 71,292,197 downwards.
CCAGCAGCCACTGCGCGCCCACCGATCGCTGGCATCTTTGAATCGAATTGGGCCTATGGCTGGCCCAAATTGCTGAAACGTGTGGGTAACTAAGAAAGGCCATGTTGGGCCACTGATCCAAAGAAATTTCACGACATCGCAGCCGCCCGCGTCGCGCCATGGTGCGCTTGCGGCCGCCCATCGCCGCCATCGCTTCTAACGGTGCCACTTTCGCGATCGTCGCCGCGGTTCTTGCCACCATTTTTCTGATTTTGACCCTTTTTGCCGCCACCATTGTTACGATTTTGGCAAAAATTGACCGAGAAAGAGTGAGGGTCATCAGATGTAGCCATCATTATGACAGAATTAGCTTCGATAACCGGCATTTTAGCCAAGTCAACCTCTTCTAATGTGAGTATGGAACGAGTCTGGTAGAACAATGGAAGAGGATTACTTTGATGAAGAAGTGTCCCAACACCATTATAAGTTTCGGATAGGCCTGCAACCATCTGAAGAACGAGACAATTATTAGTGCGGGCGCACCAACGTTCTTGAGTTGATCCGCCAATTCATTTAGCCTTTTACAATAGACTGAGACATTCGGAAAATCCTCCATATTGACATGGAAAAATTCCTGCTCAAGAGTGACGGCACATGAATTTGTGTTATCTTTGAATATATCACGCACTCAATTCCATGTTTTCATTCCGTGGTGTCGGGTTCAATAATCGTCTGCAACAGGTCCGTAGAGATAGTTGAATAAATCCACTGGAGTACTGTAGCATCAAGAATCGTCCATAACATAGGGTCATCATCGGCGGTAGGCACCTTCTCCTTGGCTGCTTCCGTGGGGATGATGTGATGAAGGACTTTATGAGAGCATGCGTGAACTTTAACTAATTCCGCTCACGCCGCGTATTAAACGTTTTCCATCTCAAGAATGCTAGAGATGTGGTTCTTGATGTTGGACACAGTAAGGGCAGGATGAAACATGTTCTTTGAGGTAGACATTATGGAAGAACAAGAGGAGAATGAGGGATTTGGAAGAAAAAAATTGGTCTGTGGTCTGACAGTTACCGAGAATGAAGAGGGCAACAGAAGGTTTTGGGAGAAGGTATTTTTTGTCCTAGACTTCTGATACCATAAAAGAAATAATCTCTTGATTGTTTTCATTAATGAAGAGGTATATACACATGATATACAATATCTAACTATGAAAAATAAATCTACCTTTTCCTAATATAAGACTAATACATAGTCCTACTATAATATTAAACCATAATTACACTTGTACAAAAATTCTAAAAAATATGATAATGTGTCATTAATTTTCGGTCTATGGTATACTCAGTTTCTTTCAAATACTTTGTATTCTAAATTCGTTCTTAAACCCAAAACTTTCATTTAAGGGTGAAAGAACCATATTCACTCCACCAAACCTTTTGGTTTATTATATCTTCCCGTCATAGAAATTAATTTATATGGTATTGAGGAAAACAAAGTTAGTTAGGAATAGTTAAAGATTAGTTGGTTATTCTAGAAGTTAGAAGTTAGTTATCAAATAGGAGCCTAAAAGTTGTTAAAGAAGTTATTTACTCTCTAATCTATAATCATCTATATAAAGGCATCTTGTATCTCATTATATACACACTTCAAAGTATAATGAATAAGAATTACAACATTTAAATTTCGTATTCTTCATCTATTGTTTTTGGATATATTTCTGATATCTGGTTTTGTATACAAAGTGTATATTGATTGTATATCGATATCTCTAGATGGATGATTGTCTCCTTGTTTCAACATGGTATCAGAGCAGGTGTTTATTGTTCGAGATCTAATTCTTCCACAGTCATCTTGAAGGCATTTGTCCAACTCTTACTTACTGATTTTGTGTCTGCTCTCAGTTCTTTCTTTTCTGATATACTTTCTATACTCTTCTCTTCTGGTTTTCTTCTGATATACTTCTTTGTGAGTTCATCTTCTAGTTCTCTTCTCTTGTATTGAATAACTAGTTGATCGTTGTTCTAAAAGGCAAGTTAACAGAAACTGCCTATCTAAGTTGAAAAATCTGAACTTATAGATATTTCTCATAATTCTCTCTATTTCTCTACTTTTTGTTCTTGATTCTTTTCTGAAACATTCAAGAAACATAAAAATGAATACTGATCAAGAAACTACTGAAAATATACCAGAAAATGTTACTAGAACAGAAGCCACTGTTGTATCAGTCACAACTATAATGGATCATAATCATCCACTATTTCTCCAAGCCTCAGATGTAAGTGGTGTGTCTTTGATTTCTTTCCAACTACTGGGATCTGAAAATTATGCGTTATGGAGCAAATCAATGAGGATAACTCTACTTGGAAGGAATGAGATGGATTTTGTAAATGGAAAATACAAAAAGGAACATTACAATGAAGCATTAGGAGATCAGTGGGATAAAGTGAATGTTGTAGTTCAGCCTTGGCTTATGAACTCTGTCTCCAGTGGTCTACTTAGTAGTGTTCTTTATGTTGAACTACCTATGAAGTGTGGGAGGACTTGAGAGAAAGGTTTGACAAGGTGGATGGTTCAAGAACCTATGATATACATAGGAAAATAGCTACACTAGCTCAGGGAAGTTCTAGTGTTTCTGAATATTATACAAAATTGAAGAGACTTTGGGTAGAATTTCAATCTTTGGTCCCTCCACCTAGTTGTGGATGTCCTAAATCTAAAGATTATGTGGAATATCTTCAAAGACAACAATTATACCAATTCTTGATGGGACTTAATGAGAACTACATGCAGGCAAAGAGTCAAATTCTATTAATGGCACTTTTGCCTTCCGTGAACAAGGCTTATTCCATAATAACAAGTGATGAAAGTCAGAAATCCATTGTTGCAAGGTCAACTGGACTCTTAGGGGTTGGTCCTAGTAATTTCATTCATAACACTGGACATGATCCTACTGCCTTGTATTCTAAAACTAGTTATAATGCTGGTTCTGGTTCTAATTCACAGTGGAACAAAAGAAGTCACAACTACAACAACTATAATAGTCTATTATGTGATGTGTGCAAGATGAAAGGGGGCATAAAGGAAAAGTGTTATAGGGTGGTAGGATATCCTCCAAATTTCAAATCTAAGATAAAAGAATATGTTGCTCATAATGCATATGCTACTGAAGAATATGTTGGTACTGAGAAAACTAACAAAACAAGTGACATAGGTGGAAAAAATTCTTGTGAGAATACAGATTCAGCCAATTGGCAAGTTCATGGAGCTCCTAAATTCTCTACAGAGCAGTACAATTAGATTGTAAAGCTGTTGAGTCACAACAATCTGATACAACTAGATGCTCATCATAATAATGAGTTACAGCCTTCATCTTCAAATGTTGTTGCTGCAGGTATGCCTAGTCTCAAATCTTTAGTTCACAAAATTCACAAAGTCTTACTTGTAGGTAGTCTAACAAAATAATGGATAATAGATAATGGGGCTACTAACCATATGGTGTCAAATATAAATCTTATAAATGGTGCAACTAAAGTACAAAGTCAGTCTGATTTAAGGAAGGTCCACTTACCAAATGGTGATACATTCAGTGTTACACATATTGGTTCAAGTCATATTTCTGATAGAAGTACTCTTAGGAATGTTTTCTTCTCAGTTTAAGTTCAACTTAATGTCTGTATCACAACTAACCAAAGAGTTAAAGTGTGCAACATCATTTTATCCTGAATTCTGCATCATTCAAGATCTTTACAGTGGGAATGTGAAGGAGATTAGTAGAGTGCATAATGGACTATACATACTAGTAAACCAGCCTTCATCACAACTTCTAAATGGGCAAATGAAGTTAGGACTAAATGTTAGAAGAAATACTTGTCGCGCCCGTTTTCGACCTCGGGGGTCTGAACGGTATCCGCAACGTTGCTCTTTGGCGCGGTTCCCCTGGATGGAGCAATTAATGCTGTTTTTAAGGAGTCGCCACCTAATTATTTAAGTGAATTAGGACACTTGATTTATTGCAGTAAAACACTGCAATTAATCTCCATTTAATGGTCTGCGAAAGCTATGTGAGATTCTGGATCAGGGTTCTTTATTATCCTAAAGGGAAGGGGTTAGGCACCTTTTAAGATCCGCTAACTTGCAGTTATTCGTTCAAACCTAGGTTAATTATTTATTGCCCTTTTTATTCTACGTATTCTAAGCATTTTCATAATTTATAATTAAAATAAAATGCAATACAAAAATAATAAAACTAAAATGCAACATAAAATAAAACTCCGGGACATCTTTTAGCCTTTTTTAGGCATTCTGCGCAAGATGATCTCCGGGTACCTGCATAAACACTTAGTAAACGTGTTAGTACTAGAATAATAATTTTAAAGCAATGACAGGAATTTAATAAGTAAAGCAAAAAATAAATAAATCCGTCTTTTGCACAGAGGAGGTCTTGGAAATCAGACGGAGATTCCTTCATCGGCCAATATTGTTAAAAACAATAAAATAAATAAAACCTTCATATCCGTGCCAAAACGGTAATAGTTTTAAACACGGAGGGCTCAGATATAAAAAATGTAAAGTGGGACAGCCTAAACAAGTGCGACTGCGGGAATTCGCCCTGCCAGCGCGTGTTGGTTATCCGGTGTAAGTGGAAGAAATCATCCTTGCCCAAAAAGCTTCATTTATTTTATTTTCCGCTTCAGAATCGTGGAGGCCTCAAAAATCGACGATAACTTTTTCATCGCCAAATAAGTGTAGCATCTTGTTCAAATCAGTAAAATACCAACATTGTAGTATTTGTTCTAAATCAGTAAACCAGCAAAAAATGTAGCAAAAATAGCTTAAAAATCACCAAAGATCCAAATGGATAGTAAGCAATTCTTAGAAAATCAAATGACAACAAAGGCTAAAAGCAAATGGAATAAACGACAACATAGCGAACGAAATGGTCCAAAGATCACCCATTAAGATGACGTAAAATCACCCAACCAATAACCACAATCACCAACAAACGGTAAGACGGTGGAGTAGCCAACAAAACTCACTGAAAAATTCAAGATAATACAAAGCCGCTTAAAGGGCAAAAATGTCAAGCAGATTCACTGGCAAGCCAGAATGTCAATCAGTCGAGTTCGACAACGGAAAAGAGATACAAGCGATATTGCCGGAGTTAACAACACGGTGCGGCTGGAAGGGGTTGCGTGACGCCGAATGAGCGATGGTTCAAGGTCGACGGTTCAGTGGGTGGAGCTCCGACGATAGGCAGCAGCGACGGGAAATGGACTGGCGGTTCACGACGGTGTTCTTTGGTGTTGTATGTGTGTGAGTGGTCGAGCTTCACCGGATAGTGGAGGTTCGTCGGCGGTCGACGGTGGTTCAGGGAGATGGCGACGGCGACGGCGACGGGAAGGCAGGGAATAGGAGAGTGAGAGAGAGAGGCGGTGAGAGAGAGGCGACGGAGTTAGGGCGAGAGGGTGGCGGCGACGGGAGAGTGAGCTAGGTTTTAATGGTGGTGGTCGACGGAAATGGTGAGGAGATGATGCTGGTGTTAAAGGGGCCACGAGCTTGGAGCTCGCGGGCATGAGGCGGCGACGGGAACAATGGGTGAGGGAGATGACCTAAAAATGAAAAAGGAGGGGGTATAATGGAAAGGATTCATGCACAGGGGGTTAATAGAAAGGGGGGAAGTTTTGTTTTATAGGGTAGGATTAGGGTTAGGTATTGGGGGGGAAAAATGAAAAATGGGGTATTGTTTTGGGGGGGAAAATGAAAAGTGGTATTTGATTTTAGGGGGGAAAGATAAAAGAGGGTGTTTGGATGATATTAAAAAATAGTGTTGGCTTGGACTGATTAGGATTCGGTCTTGAACTGGACTGGTTTGATAAAAATGCAAGATTGGTTAATTATTTATTTAAAAAGATGCAAAAATATAAAAATGCAAATACCGATGCGATAATAATAATAATAAAACGACATTTAAGAAATGTTTAATGTCTAATTAAAAGTAAAACGGGATGCTAATTAATTATTTAAAGAGATGCAAATATTATTAAAATAAAACGACGGTGTAAGAATAATAAAAACATAATATTAACAACGACATAATGCTTAATTTAAAAATAAAAGATGCAATGCCGTTTTTGTGAAGAAATAAACATAGAATATTATGTAAAAATATGCAAAATAACGATTAAAATGTGGTGTGCTAAAATACTTAAAATTGCACGAAATATACAAAAAACTGGTCAAAATTGACTGTCAACAATACTGAGCTTGTAGCAGTTACAGAAGAAGAGATAGAGATGTGGCACAAGAGATTTGGACATACTTCTAGTAGTGTCTTGAGTAGAATAGTTAGAGCAAGTTCTGATTCAATAACTAGAACAATCAAGAAGTGTAATGTGTGTCCATATGCAAAAAAATGTAGAATACCTTTTCCTTCAAGTACTAGTACAAGTACTAAAAAAATTGATCTTCTGTATGTGGTCCTTACAAAGTACCAATACATAATAGAAAGAAGTATTTCCGTACAGTAGTGGATGACTATACTAGAATGACTTGAATATACTTGCTTCAGCTTAAATCAGATGTATGTACTGTCTTACAACAGTTTCTTAGTTTTGTACACACTCAGTTCAGTAAAACAGTGAAGGTACTCAGGACTGATAATGGTATTGAGTTTGTGAATGAAGCTTGTACTAGCATATACCTCAAACTATAAATCATACATCATAAATCTTGTGCCTATACACCACATCAAAATGGAGTAGCATAGAAAAAACACAGAAATTTACTTGAAGTGACTAGAGCCTTAAGATTTTAGGGTCATATACCTATTAGGTTCTGGGGACTATGTGTTCAAACTGCAGTATGTTTAATAAATAGACTTCCATCCTCTATAACTGGAAAAACTCCTTATGAGCTACTTTACAAGAAAAACCCATATATCATTCATTTGAGAGTCTTAGGTTGTTTATGCTTTGCTAAAGATCTGTCAGTAGCTGATAAAATGCAACCTATAGCTAAGAAATATGTGTTTATGGGGTATTCTGAAAGTCAAAAAGGATATATTCTCTATGATATGGACATAAAGTCTTTTTGTGAAGATAGAGATGTAGTGTTTAGGAAAACTGAATTTCCATTCACAGTTGTCACACCAGAAAAATCAGTCTTTCAAGATAATTCTGCTAACTTTCAGTTAACTGAAATACATATGCCACCAACTAGCTTAAATTCAAATAATAACAACTGTCATAGTTTATTAGAAACTTCAGAAAACATTGCTCATACTAATACAAATGATATAACAACTGAACATTTATCTCAGGATGTAGTTTCAAATCAAAATCAAGATACAAACCAACAGAGGTTAATAACTGTAAGAAAATCCACAAGGACAAAGCAACCTCACATATGGCTTAAAGACTTTATAACAAAGAAATCTGACAACACAGTATATCCTATGAACAACTTAATCCTATATATAAAGCATTTATTACATCCTTTTCAGAGGTGGTTGAACCAAAAACATACAATGAGGCTTCTAAAGATCCTAGATGGATAGAAGCTATGAAAACAGAAATACAAGCATTACAAGATAATCACACATGGGATACTATTATTTTACCAAAAGATAAGATTCCAATAGGTTGTAAATGGGTATACAAAATAAAGTATAAAAACACATGTGAGATTGAGAGACTCAAAGCTAGGCTTGTAGCAAAGGGTTATAGTCAGAAAGAAGGTATAAATTATAATGAAACTTTCTCTCCAGTTGTTAAAATTGTTACTGTGAGATTTATTATATCAGTAACATCCTCTAGGAAGTGGCACATTCACCAGATGGATGTGTATAATGCCTTTCTTCAAGGATATCTTCATGATGAGATATTTATGGAGTTACCACAAGGATTCACCAGCCATGGGGACAGACAAGTATGTAGGCTGGTTAAATCCTTATATGGACTTAAACAAGCACCTAGGCAATGGAACTTTAAACTTACAGAAGCCGTAATACAAATGAAATTTAGACAATCTCAATATGAACATTCACTATTTATAAAACAGACTGAACAAGGCTTAACTATAGTTCTAGTATATGTGGATGACATGCTAATTACAGGAGATAATCTAAAGTTAATAACATAAACAAAACAGTATCTACAACAAGCTTTCAAAATGAAGAATTTAGGAGAACTAAGATACTTTCTAGGGATAGAGTTTGTAAGATCTAATAAAGGAATTCCAATGCATCAAAGGAAATATACATTAGAACTCATCTCTGAACTAGGACTAGCTGCAGCAAAACCTGTTAACACACCTATAGACTGTAATGTAAAATTAACTACAAGAGAGTATGATGACTATTGTCATGATCCGAACCCCGGGCCTGCGACTGGTGCCCTACCTGGGCACCCTTATCCCAAACAACCCAAAGACAATAATTTAAAACAACACTCATGATACAACACATGCTAGCCGACGAGGCTGCCAAAATATATATATAAAAAGCCCATTGGGGACTATTTTGTTTCTTTTACACAACCCATATAAATGTTCACATATGACTTGCACTTCTGTAGAGTATGATCAGATAACACGGGACAAGGCCCCGCCGTACCCATGAATATACCTAGTCATAATGACAAGCTCCGGAACATTGGAGTTATCCCAAAACACTGAACAGGGATCTTAAGCTCGCGGATCCACAACTGAGTAGCTAGACCTGCGGGCATGAACGCAGCCCCCCCGAAGGGGGTCAGTACAAAAGGTACCAAGTATGGAACGGAAATAAAGTACAGTAAACAAAATCATAACTGTACAAAAGAATGACTGAGACAAGTATAAAAATTAAATATCAGATCCTACCGTGCCATATAAAATAAGAGTTAATCAGACTTCAGATTTCATCAGATTATCAGATTACTATACTTCTGTAGATGAGATTATAACCGGCCAAACAAATAACAAGAGACGGGTATAATAATCAACTACTAGTACACTGTGCCTTTTTAAAAGTAGAGTAATGAGAGTCACATCAAAGACAGGGACACCTGTCTAAAAATCAATATGTATATCTATTTCATGGGAATCGAACCAGCATGAGAATCAAACCCGCATAGGTAATTACACCCGCATGAGTATCTCTACTTGCATCACGGATCTTGTCAGTGGATTATTCATGGGAATCGAACCCGCATAGGAATCGAACCTGCATAGGTAATTATACCCGCATGAGTATCTCTACTTGCATCACAGATCTTGTCTGTGGATATTATTCATGGGAATCGAACCCGCATAGGTAAATATACCCGCATGAGTATCTCTACTCGCATCATAAAAGCACATCCATGGAGCAAATATACACAAATACTGTCAAGGAAATAAACCAAAGTACCAACGCATCAGATACAAAATATTAAAATAAACTTTCCTTTTAGAAATGCCAAGGTACCAACACCTCATGTACCAAACACATATAATGAACTTCAGTTTATAAACTCAAGGCACTTTCATTTCATGTACTATGTTAAGGATTTAATCATGGACATTCTCACATGATTTCTATATAACATTTTAAACCATCTCTTGACTTTCCACAAAACTGTTATAACAACTTCCCATACAACCATTATAACAAACTTTCATTTTTAGAAAAACCAAGACAATACCATGCCTTCCTTTTTAAATAAATCAAGACAATACCGTGCCTTCCTTTTAAAATAATCAAGACAATTACCATGCATTTCTTTTAAAATAATCAAGACACTAACACCCGTAGTATCAAGACACTTCCATTTTTAACAATCAAGTTACTACACATTTTAAACTCAAGTATTATTAATGAAATGAATAGAACTACTTCCCAAAACTCTTACCAACATCTCTCATAAGACTTGGTAAGAACTTTTAGGAATCATTCAGACATGCTTTAAACACTGAAACCACAACATGAATACCCTTAACTTCTAAGAGTAAAATAACTTCCTTTTTTATAAAACCCAAAGATACTAGCACTGGTAGCATCAAGGCACTTTCACTTTTAAATCAAGTATTTTACACTTTTTAAACCAAGTGACTCATACTTTTAAAATCAAGTGACTCTACACTTTTTAATATCAAGACAAGTATACTTTTAAAATAAAGTTACTTATACCTTTCAAACCAGGTAACTTATACTTTCAAATCTCAAGTAACTCACACCTTTAAATCAAGTTACTTCTCTTTAAATCAAGTCATTTATCCTCTTTTAAATCAATCAAGTAAACCATTCTTTTGACTTCCCCTAAAACCGTTATAACTAACTTTCCATAAAGCCATTATAACAAACTTTAGGTTTTGGAAAATTAAGGCACTTGTATCCGTTAAAATCAAGTTATTACACTTTTAAACTCAAGTAATATTTAAGAGATTAGGAACAACTTTTTTTTAAGACTCTAAGTACTATAAGCATAACCACTTTCGCTTTTAAAGCCCAAAGTACCACAAGGGAAATAGATATAAAAATCTCAATTTTATAAACTTAAATACTATCAAGAATAATGGATTTTAACAACTTCCATTTTGGAAACCCCAAATTACTATCAAAGAAGTATATAGACCAACTTCTAGTTTAGGAAATCCAAAGTATTATCAAAGAAGTATATCACTAAGAATTAGGTTCCGATAGAACTCTATCAAGATCAAGTCAAGTATACTTCTAAAATCAAGGCAAGTATACTTCAAGAAATGAGTCATGTATATTCCAAATAACAAGGCAAGTATACTTCAAATAACAAGGGGCGTGTACTTCAAGAATCAAGACAAGTACACTTCAATAATCAATCATGCTGATAGAAGGAAGTAGTTCACATACCTCGTTGATGACTAGCCAACACGACAAGTAGCATACGCCCCAAAGTACTTCAACCTTTATCGGCTATTCCTCAATCCACGTAGACTATGCTACATGTAGTACTTCAACCTAAAATGGCAATAACACTTCTATCAACATCAAGCTTACTAGTGTAAGACTTGTACCAAATAATGGCCCTCTAATTCTATGGAAATTTGGGCAGCACTTCCTTTGTTTCTACGTACTTTTCCACCTTTTCCAAGGCCCGAATTCATCAATCAACAAGCCACATTTAAGGCACAACCAACAGTTAACCAACGGGGATTACACGCCTAACTTGACGTGTAAAATTCTTCCCCACAATCTATACAACACAATCCGCAAAACAATCCATAAAACAGTCCACTAAATAGTCCATAATAAACCAACATTAAGGGTACAATGTGAAGCCTTTAACACCCTTATTCCTTAGGACTATCACTAGTAATTTTACCACATTAAACATGCATGTTAGGGGTGATTTTACAGCATATATGCACCCCAAAACAGTCCATAAAATGACATTCCAACGTCTAACAATTTTGGGCAGTTTTTGTCCAACAATAACTACAACAATCCGAAGTCCTTTTGCTTAATTCCTTTTATTCCAATTCAAGTTCCAACATATAATACAAGTTATATAATCTATCAGCTACAATATTTCCTTTATTATATAACATGTACTAAGTGTAAATAACGACAATAACCAACGAATTCCGAAAACCTCAAAATTAGTCTAGCTCTCGGCCAAGCCTTAAAAAATTGTCCAAACACTTTTAATCCTCATTATTTTTAGTACAAGTTCATCCATACATTATAACAATAAGTAATATCCAATTACTTTAAAATAAGAAGGACTTTTACCTCATTTTGTGCCCAAAAACGCTCCAAAACAGTCCGGTCTTTATTGGTCCGCAGTTTTCGTTTCGCTCCACTTCCTCAAGTTTCAATCACATATATGAATCTACCACAAGCTTATAACCAACTTCACTTCACGTTTCGCTTCTAAAAAGTCGATAAAACTTAGGGGTTTCTCCACCTCATTGTCGGCCAAAACCCACAAAACTTGTGGAATGATCTTGGCTTAGCACTTGGTTTAGGGGCTTAATCTTGGATGAAAGAAACTAACTAATCTTGTTGTTCTTGGCCTAAGTATTTTCGAAAATATGGAGCTAAGGGGGAAGAGATGAGAGCTCATGTGGTCTAAGTGTATAATGAATCCAAGTCTTCCAAGACTTGGATAATATAGCCAAGTGTATGGACAAGTGGAGTGGGACCCACTTGTCCACTTGTCCTCCTTTCAAAATATCTATAAAGTGTAGTCAACTTTCAAGACATGTGGGGGTGACACGTGTCGCCCTCCGATTGGTCCAAAATTATTCCTTTCCCGGAGTATCTATATTTGGCCAAAATATCTCAAAATATTGTGGGCCCCACAAAACTGTAAATTTTTTCCGTGGGCCCCACATGACCAAATCCGGAACTTAAAACCCAAAATTCCAATATAATCTATAAGTCCCAAATACCAAATTTGAGAATCAAATTCCAATTAATAAACCTTTTCCTTCACAATTTTCCGATATTTTTCCTTAAGAAAAAAGTAATCTTTCTTTCTTTCCAAAATTCAAATCTCAATTTCCTCACGTACGTTTTCATATCATTGCCTTGAAATTACAGGGTGTAACAACTATATACAGAAACAACAGAAGACTGGAAAAGATAAATCAACTGTTACACCTCGTAAGTTTAAGGCGATAATTAAGAACGTCATTAAGGAAGTAAGATTCGAGTATTAAATATAAAGAATACTTACATATGCTAATACAGAAATTTAGTGTATAAACGGATGATATCCCGAAATAGTTTTTTTTAAAGTACTATAAATGTGACGACGAGAATTAATCCTAGTAGTTGAATTTGTTCCAATGGAGTTATGGATTAGTGTTATATTATAAAATTATGACATTGAGGATACGAGGCTTTATGAAATTCTCGGGAATTAAAAGGAGTGAGATTAAGATTTAATAATTGGGGGACTTGGGACCAATGTGTAATAAAAGAAATTTCAGATTTTTATTAAACCTAACTAATATCTATTCTTCTCACTTTGTTCCAATTCAAAGAAAACCTAACCTTCCTCACTCCCTCTTCCCCCCCATCGATTTACCTCCTCCCTCCCTCTAAAACCAACCAAAATACACCCATTTTCATAGCAATTGAAGATTTCCATTCTTCTTCCTAGATTAAATCACTTTTCATCAAAACTAGAAGCCTAAAATTGGACAAAACAATGGCAAACACTGCCCACTGCTGGCCGAAAATTATTGCTCCAAAATTTATGATTTTAAGGTGAAATTTTGGAAGAAAAACATGCTAGGAAGATGGATTAAACCTATGGAATGCATGCATGTCATTTGGAGTTGAAGAAGTGAACAAAAAAGGGAGAAGAATAACAAAAACATTGGGTAAAATCGGACTGGGCAGTGGGCAAATCACGGGGACTGTTTTGGACGAATTTGAGGTATAAAATTCTTCTTTCTATGATATAATGGAGTGCATGTTGTTAGAATTAAGGAAATGAATTTGTGTTAAGGAAATTTTTTGGAATTTAGACATTGCATGTGAATATTTTGAATGTTGTAGCCGATACTAGGACTAATTTTAATAGTCTTGGAATTGTCGTATTCGATTATTGTGTTGTGAAGTTCGTCGCTGCTTTGCATGTTGAAATTGGAAGAAAATCTTGACATTTAAGTTATAATTGTTCATAAGGAATTATTGGAACAAGAATTGGACTCTAAGGAATTAAGGAAAGAGTTGGTTTTGTGAATGTTGGCCGAAGACTTGCTTAAAATTGTTGGATATTGTCGCGTCGAGTTAGGGGTTGATTTTGTGAATTTTAAATGTTGGAAATTTGATTATATATATATATATATATATATATGTTGTGGCAATTACTAATACATGTCTTAAAGAATTAAAGAGTAAAAAGGGGTACATGTCTTAAAGAATAAAAGAGTAAAAAGGGGTATTAGGTTGAAGATTGTAGGACATGCACTACTTGGTTATTATTGTTGTCGCTAGAGTTGATAGATTGTTTTAAGATTGTTCTAATATGGATTAAGGGCTGAATTAACATTAGAAATAGGTGGAGTAATCACCTTGGTCGTTGTAGGTGTCGTATTGCATAAATGTAAAAGAGAAAGAATGTATTATGGTAGCTGATATGAAGTACATGGAACTAATTTGGTTATATCTTGGAATTGTGCTAGGTTACTGGTTTGATTTACATTTGTTGTAAATTGTGGATGTACATATAATCAGGGGAAGTGCTGCCCGAATTTTTATAAAATAGGAAGTCATCAGTCGATATAAACTATGCTAAGTGATCATAGAATTGACGAGCGTATTACCATTATTATATGTTGACGTACTAGACGAGACGTATCTTAATATTGAGTTGATTAGTTCGACTAAGAGGTATGCGAACTATTCCTTCTTTCTTTTGGCATGATTTTCATAAGGTAAACGTACGGCGGACGTACATGGTTTCTATACAGTCTAATTTCTAGTAATATGAGTTATGAGAAGTACCTTTGATTTTCTAGTAAAGAGTTTATTATAATGATTTCATTGAGAGTCAAAGTGATGATTTAAATTGTATAGTTACTCATGATGCAGGTATAGATACCCATGACATTAGATATGATTCCATAGATATGTATCCATGATGCAGGTATAGATACCCATGACAATAGATATGATTCCATGGATATGTATCCATGATGCGGGTATAGATACTCATGACAGTAGATATGATTCCATGGAAATGTATCCATTGGCCAGTTATGATCTCATTTACAGTACTTCATGTTTTACATACTCAGTACATTATTTCATACTGACCCCCCTTTCCTAGAGGGGCTGCGTTCATGTCCGCAGGTACATGTGCTCGGTTTGGTGATCCCCAGTCTAGGATTTCTGTTCAGATGTTTGGAGAAGCTCCTTTGATGCAGAGCTTGTCATTTTGGTACAGAGCTTTATTCTGACTTATGTATATTTAGGGGCACGACGGGGCCCTGTCCCGTCATATGTCATTATTGTACTCCTAGAGGTCTGTACACAGTTGTGGGTTGTACGTATGTAGAGTTGTAAATCTGTTTTGGTTAGTTGTATTGTTGTACTCTATTTTGGGATGTCCCCGTGTATATGTGATACTATTTTGTGGAAGCCTTGTCGGCTTGCATATTATATTATGTTGGCTAATTGTGACTCCTCAGGAGCCAGATACATTTTTATGTAAAGGCAGCCATGTCGGCTCACCTATTATGACGTATGTTATTGATGCAGCGTTATGCTGCCGAAATTCACATTGTCCTTAGTGTTAGTTGAATTATGTGTGACAGGTTAGTATAATGACGTCATTAGGGCGTTTAGTCGCGGCCCGTCGGGTCGGATCGTGACATCAACATTAGAAGATGAGTCAATAAATGACATACATTCATACCAAAGATTAATAGGTAAGTTACTATATCTCACTATTACAAGGCCAGACATAGCCTACAGTGTTCAAACACTTAGCTAATTATTACAACAACCAAAAAGGTCTCATCTTAATGCATCACTAAGGATAGTGAAATATATAAAGAATCAGCCTGGACAGGGTATTATTATGTCCAACAATAAATAAGAAACTCTAACAACCTATTGTGTTGCAGACTGGGCTGCCTGTCCTCATACAAGGAAATCAGTTACAAGTTATGTAATGAAATTTGGAGATTCTCTTATATCCTGGAAGTCAAAGAAACAAAGTACAATTTCTAGGAGCTCAGCTGAGTCTAAATACAAGAGCTTAGCAGGTACAGTGGCTGAGCTAACTTGGATACTTGATTTATTAAAGGATATTGACATTAACATCAACCATCCAGTAATAGTTTTTTCAGACAACAAATCAACAATACAAATTGTAGCAAATCCAGTTTTTCATGAAAGAACTAAACACATAGAGATTGATCTACATTTTGTAAGAGAAAAGATTCAGAAAGGGATAGTGAAGACAAAATATATACACACTGCAAATCAACCAGCAAACCTACTTACAAAAGGCCTGAACATAATTCAGCATCAACATTTGTGTGCCAAGCTTGTACTGCTGAACATTTTTCC
Source organism: Przewalskia tangutica (assembly GCA_029844215.1). NCBI lineage: Eukaryota > Viridiplantae > Streptophyta > Magnoliopsida > Solanales > Solanaceae > Przewalskia > Przewalskia tangutica. The sequence goes on along the minus strand of CM056740.1, from coordinate 71,276,182 downwards.
AGTTGCCAGCTTGAGGAGGACTGTTGAGGAAAACAAAGTTATGTAGGAATAGTTAAAGAAAAGGTTAGTTGGTTATTCTAGAAGTTAGAAGTTAGTTATCAAATAGGAGCCTAAAGTTGTTAAAGACGTTATTTACTCTCTAATCTATAATCATCTATATAAAGGCATCTTGTACTCTATTGTATACACACTTCAAAGTACAATGAATAAAAATTACTATATTTAAACTTCCATCTTCTTCATCTACTGTTTTTGGATATATTTATGGTTTTGTATACAAAGTGTATAGTGATTGTATATCGATAGATAGAGATGGATGATTGCCTCCTTGTTTCAACATATGGAATGATATTTTAGTAATAAATTATTCACACTCAATCTTTGACAATTGACATGTATTTTATTTAATTTGTGATTTTCGTAATTAAATTCCTATATCTCAATTTCGAAAAAGAGTTTAAATATAGAGATGTTCACCTAACTTCATAACTAGAATAACTACTAGCTAACAGGCAACCGACCTAGCTACCTAATTGGACCAAGAATGTTACTTATTACATATAATAAGGACAAAGAGAAATTGGAATGTTAACGTGTATATGAGCTAACTTTAAGGATTAATATAATTATTACAAATTTTTTTGTTCTTTTATATTTGTAATAATTTAAAAAGAATAGTTTATTGATTCAATCCTTTTGAGAATGAAGAAGAAAACAACCTATTTTTCAAATACGTAACTACTTTAATAGCTCCATTTCTTGTTCCCTCGCGTTCGGCTATAGCAAGAGCCCCCGAATCTAGAGTTGCTTGTCGTTCCAACCCAGTTCCAACAATGCATTTCTCGGAGCGAGAAAGAGGAACTGCTTGACGTTGCATATTAGAACTCATTAAAGCTCGATTCGCATCATTATGTTCGATAAAAGGAATGAGGGAAATAGAAAAATATTGAAAAGGAATTTATATCATTCTTTATGTAATTTCTGAATTATAATACGTAAAAGTATAGTAAAAATATCAAGAAATTAATATCTAAGTTTACACAATTTTACGTATTCGATAATGTTGTCGTTCTTATTAATGTATACATTTTTCTTTTTAGAATGTATGTTATGTATACATATACAATATTAATGGACTTCTAGTATTATTAAAAATATCATCTGTAGTTACCTTTTATTTGGTCTGATTACGTAAATAGGGAAGGACCTAGCATTAAGTCTATAGCTTTTGCTCAAATCTTATATATATTGAAAAAAATAACCCCCTTAATTCTTTTCATTAATGAAGAAGTCTATATATACAATATACAATATACAATATCTAAGTATGAAAAATCATATTTCTACTATAATACTAATATATTAATTACATTTGTACAAGAATTCTACAACTATGGTAAATTATTTACAATTTTCAATTTTGTGATATATATGTTTGGGCAGAATTTTTCATATTTAGATATTGTATATATAGATCTCTTCATTAATGAAAAGAATCACCGGGAATATATATATATATATATATATATATATATATATATATATATATATATATATTAACTTCATAATCGTAAGTTAAACCCATGAACTTTAAAATTCGAATTCGTCTTTGTGCGGCATGACTCCAAAAGGTCATATAAAGAGTTTTATTGCAGGAACACTCTCATATTTTTTTTTTATTATTAGTTTTCACTATTCAATATGATCAAGTGAAGTAACTTTATCCGAAGCCCTAGACAAATTGGTCTTCAGGCGGATCATATCGCTTGTGGGAGGAGAGGCCACAAGTTGAAACCCTGCGATAACGCTCGCCCGCCTCTGGGGAGGCCACATGCGGCGCACGCACTGCCAGTGTGTGGTTTAGCCGGTGGCGTGGTTTTGGTATTGTGTCGATTCGAGGTTTACGTGCGTCTTCGAAAAGAAAGAATGCGATTCGCCGTCAACAAAAAAAAAAAAAAAGTGAAGTAATTTTTGTCTCCCTTTCTTCCATGTTCCTTTTTTTATTCATTACGTAGTCAATGCTATAAACATCACATTAAGACTTGAAGAGTCAGTATAATACGAGGAACTTTTTGAAATAAACAAACTCATTTAACAATTTTGTTGATATGAGATTTCAAACATAGAAGTATCCTAACAAATTAGCATCAAAAGAATGGCAAGAAAGAATTTAAATAATTATTGTAACACTTCTTCTATAATATATAGTTTAACTTATGGTTAAGCTAATTAACAAACATAAGCTAAGATTCACTTTGAAAGTTATACTGAACAATATAAAATTATATTTTGTATATAAGTCAATGGTCAAAACCAGTCTCTTATTTTCCTTTTAGGCCAATTCTTAATTGAATACTAGCTAAAGTTGTATTTATACTCATCTGCTATGGAACCACCAAAATGCTGCAAATTCTGAAAGAGTGAAAAAAAGTGTAATATGGAGATGCGGGGAATCGAACCCCGTGCCTCTCGCATGCGAAGCGAGCGCTCTACCATATGAGCTACACCCCCTTTGCTTGTTAATTTATTGGCAAATTTTAAGTACACACATTAAGTGCGCCTAAAGTATATATATATCTTATATGGTTATTTGATTGGAAAGGATGTTTGGAGTGAAGAATAAGGACAATAGAATGGAAAAGATTCGGAGCATTAGAACTATACCCGGCTAACGGGCTGACCCGACCGACCGTAGCCTCACGGTTTAAGGTTCGGGCCGATCGGCACGGCCCGGCCATCGACACGCCAACCGTCGGTCCATCGGATTCCCGGTGGGCCCGTGCGGTTCCGGGTCAGAACCGGTCCAACCGGTCCGGTTTCTTATTTTTTTTTTTTTTAATTTTTTTTAAATTCTAGTATTTATTTTCTATAATATAAACTAAATTCAATTTAAATATGTAATATAATAATATAATATATAATTTAGTTGTATATATTAAAATTGAAACTTTAAAGTTAACTTTTTATTTTATAGTTTATAACTTTATACTTTATTATAGATTATAACTTTATACTTTATAGTTTATAACTTTATATTGTAAATTTGTAATTATAATTTTATTAATTTATTAGATTAGTAGATATAAGTCATATAACTTATAAGTAATAACAGATTAACAACTAAATAGATAGTAAAATTAAAATTAATGATAAGATGTAAACTTTTGAACTTTCATAACGTTAATAAGAGTACATAATGAAGTAATAATAATTTTATTTACATATTATGCATCATTTTTGCAAGTTCTTCGTAATCTATAGGTTGATTGAATTGGTTATGCTCCATAGCCTCTAAATCGAGTATTAATTCCATCCGCCGCCTCCCGCCTTCCAAAATATTGCCTATTTCTTCATCTTACGAGAATTAACGTCTCCACATCCTTGATTTCTTCTCCGATCCGATCTAATCCCTGCTGCACTAACACTTAATGTGCTTCCACCGATGAGTGACGTGGTCTCATATTTGATCTCGTGCTTGGCTAAATGCACTTTCGAAGCCACCGTTGAGATCGACTCATTAAGAACATCCCGCCATCGCAAGTACCGAATTGCCTTTTGTTATCCCGCCACCATTGTAAAGGGTCAAAATTTCTTCGCCCGTTGGCTTTTGCAAATAAAATTGCATCTCATCGCAAGATCGGCTTGGTTGGTTGTGTTGTAAAAGTGCTTCATATGTCTAAAGATTCTTCTTCATCGCCATCATCATCAATCCTGCAGTGTAGACATACGTAACTAACTAGAAGGAATATTAGTAGCAGAGTTGGTGTTATCATGTAATGTAGCATAATATTCATATAATGTTGTTAAATTAGTATGAAGTTTATTTATGCAATCAAATGAAGATGGAGTTTTTGTTCCACCTATTTCCATATAAGTATATAAACTAAATATTAGATTATGACAATCTACCTTTTTAATAGAAGGATTTAAGATCGCACTCAATACAATAAACATCGTGAATAGGAAAAAATATTTTTAAACTTTTCAAACATAATCAGAATCGCATCTCAGATATTTCACATTTGATTTTAAACCATAAAGTAAATAGGAAATTTCAAATATATGAGCTAAAGCATTACAAATTGTTGGGTAATAAGATCTGAAAATTCAACGATAAAGGTAAAATTTACGTAAATTTTTAAAAGTTCACCAATTGATTTCCAATGTTCGCTTGCTAACATATACATTACGTTCTACAATGCGCATTTGCAACATGTGTTATTGGGTCTTTATACTTATAACATTCTTTTTAAAAATAAATAAGTATAATTCCACCGTAATAATCTCTTCACATGAATTTAGGTCTCAAATTAAATTGTTTACATTTTTCTTTAAATTCTATAATTCTATTTTTCCTATTATTACTGAATAACTCCAATGACTCTTTTGACAAGTTTTATTTCAGGTGAAAATAAATCAAGACCACTTTTAACAATTAAATTATAAATATGACAAGCACAACGAACATGAAATATATCAGGAAGTGGTGGTTGTATTTCCGCTTTTAAAAGATCTACAAAGTTGTAAGATTATTAGATGCATTATCAAATGATACACAAAGTATTTTATTATAAAGATTATATTTTTGGGCATAAAAACAAATAGTTTCGCTTATATATTTTCCAGTATGACTTTGATCCTCGTCATACGCAAAAGCAATAATACGTTTTTCCATTTTAAAATTTTCATCAATCCAATGAAAAGTAATTGTTAAATAATCATAACTGCTCAACGATGTCCAATGTCCAAGTAAAACTAACGGTAATGGAAGGTTAGCAAACAAATATTGCAAGAAAATAACATAATCATTATGAAGTCTAAAAATATCGGCTCTAGTAGTACTACGAGAACACCTTTAAAAAAGGATTATATACTCTTTGAATATATGTAATTAAATATGAAGAAGAAGCAAAAGAAAAAGGCAAACAACCTCCGACAATCATTTTTGCTAATTCAATGCGATCTTTTTTTGGATCGTACTTAGTCAACCCCGCTTAATGGATTAAGTTGTTGTTGACGGGTTCTAAATCAGCGACATCATTCCATTGTGCCGTATGATCGAATTTTATATATCTAGCTATAGTGTCCGTCCCCCCGTCACCACCCCGTCTTATGTTTATAAGTTCTCCCACAAATATTACATTTAACTCTATCGACTCACAACTTTATCATAAAAGAGCCACACTTTACTCATTTTTTCTTGCTACCGGGTTACGGTAAAGGAGGTCTACGACTACGACTACCACTAGCGCATCAACATTGACGTGAAGGAACACTAAGTAGCGTAGGAGGTTCTTGCTTCGTTCTTCAAGTTCAACAATATTATCTAATTGAGCGTTATCACATTCATTATCTTCTATTTCAAAATCTTCTTGCATTTGATCATAATCTATATTTTGATTAGATGATGAAGAACCTACATATTTTTACCCTCAACTAGATTTACTACAAATTCCGACGCAATTCCCTTAGTAAAGACATTATAAAATATTTAAATAATCAACAAATAAATATGACAATTTAATAAAATAATTAGAGAATGAAACGAGTGTACCAAACTTGGATTCGAATTCAATAGAAACTCAAGCTCAAGTCTCAAGGCTCGCTACTTTGAATTTGAAAACTAATAATATTAATAACTTGAAAATTGATAATAAAGATGATTAAGAGTATGAGAATAAGAGAATTGAGAGAAATGTTGTGTGATAAAAATGAAGAAAATGTAGAGAATTTATAGATTTTTAAAGGGTAAAAATGGAATTAAAATAAATAATTAAACAAAAAAAAAAAAAAATCGACCAACGGCCGAATGACCGCTGGCCCATGCCCCGCTTCTTCGAAGCCCAACGGTGAAATGACCGTTGGGCAATTTTTTTTTTTTGTTTTGTTATCTCGGTCGATCAGAACTAACCGAGCTCGCACGCCTAACCGGTCCGCCTTACGGGTTTTTAAATAACGATGCGGGTTGGTTGAGGCCAACCCAACCCCAACCCGTATGCCCTTACCGGCCGGCCGTTAAACTATCGTCAATCCGGTCAACCCGACCGGCCGATTGTGTTTAATTATAACTCGTGTCGAGATTAGGCTAGAATGTTAGTAGGTAGCCGAATGATTTCCAAATTAGTGGTATTACCGTAGTTTTTTCTCAATGTGTATTATTGTATATTGTCGCATTTACTTTTTTATCTTGCTATTTTATTGTCATATTTTTTCTTGATATCATGCTCTGTCATGCTATTTGTTGTTACATCCCTGTCTTTTCTTTCGAGCCGATTGTCTACCAGAAATAACCTCTCTACCTCACAAAAGTAGAAATAAAGTTTGCGTACATCTTACCTTTCACAGACCTCACTTGTGGGACTACACTGTATATGTTATTATTATTGTTGTTATCGTAGAACCTGCACTAGAGCGGAGCTACTTTTGTCCAAGAGGAATCAATTGTCACCATTTCGTTTGCTGAAAATTTACAATATATATGTATATAGATCAGTTTCTATGAATGTAAATGTATTTTTTCTTGGCTTTTTGTGTATTTATTTCTTTATATTTTAAATTTTCTTAGTGAAAATTTTGACTCCGCTATCATTTACACCTTTGAGCATGATAATGGTAATTGAGTTACTAATTATATTTCCTAGTTTAGTTATGATTATGTCATATGGTTATTCATTAGTCTAGTCCAGTATTACTTCAATCGTCGGTGTTTTAAAATCCTACCTTTCTAAATATATATATAATGACAAAATAGTCAACCAAGTAACATACCAAATTTTCAGTTGTCTAAAACCGACTCCTTAGAAAAGTAAAAAAAATGTGTTTTCCTTATCGTTTCCCACTGCATTACTAGATATAACTTGTGTCCAATGGACGAATTCGATCGAAATTGGACGTGTCAAAATGAATTAAATGAACAGTAAGATGAATTAAGTCAAGATGAGCTAAACAATGAATATTTCAACCCGTTAAACTCTTATCAAGTAGTAATGTCGTTATTTTTGGTTAGTTACCATTCAAAACTAACATAATTATTTTTTATTTCGGTTATATATAATATATCAAATAAACAAAATAATATTTTATGGAGATTTCTTATGAGTTAATTTAGATATGATGAATTAAGTCAAAATGCATTAAATTAATAAATGAGTGGATCATTAACCGATCAAAATTGAACAAATTGGATAATTATATTTCGTAGGCTGATTTTGCTTCCTCTAATGTAACTTTCTAATTCAACAAAGATAGTCAGCGGCAAGGAGCATACAACCATCCTATACAGCCCACGAAGCAATTCAGCCCACATATAGGGGCTGACAAATTGAACCCAAGTCCAATTGATCCGCTCAATTCGTCCAGATTTTAATGAATTTGAACATTAACATATAATTAAATGAGCTAAGTTTGGAGTTTGGACTAACCCAACTTAACTTATTTATCCTGAACAACCCAAATCAATCCATTACATTCGCCCAAAGTACAATTCATGAAACTTCGAAACTCGATAGATAATCAACATCTTGCTAGAGCCACCAGCCAAAAACGAGAGAGCACTTTACAAGCAAAGCATTTTTTTCTCCCTAGGGGTGTAATAAAACGAATCTGCATGGAATTGCAACGAAATATTTCAAAAGTACCGAATGCATTTTGTCTGAAAATATAAAAGTTTCACTTAGATACCTCAACTGATGTTATAACTTATTGGACACTACACATCTGTTCAAAATATATCGATTAGACACGTCTTACTGACCCGGCATATCAAGTGTGTGTCCTCTCACCCCCACAGATGGGCTATATATACAATTTATAATATCGATAATAATGGAAAATTTTATTTCTATTCTACTTTCAAAATTTTATTATATTTATACAAGAATTCTACAATTATGATAAGTGTAAGATGTTAATTAAATACAACAACACTACCAAAAATATCGTCCCAAACCGTGATATACACGATTCTGTATACCGTGTATATCACAGTCCAAATCAGCTTGTGTTTTCGTGATATACACGGTATACACAAGGCATTGTATATATAATATCGTGTATATCGTATACTTTCACACTCCCGCAGTCATAGCGGGCGGTCGTCATACGCCGAGACTGTCTCTAAAATCGTCAAATAGAATCGAGGGAAGACCCTTATTAAAGATGTCTCCAATTTGGTACCTATAAGGGACATGTGTATAATACGCGTACTTGTCCACAAACTACCTTTTCGGAAACAAAATGGATATCCATCTCGATATGTTTAGTGCGCTGATGTTGAACCAGCTTATCAGAAAAATAGATTGCACTAATATTATCACAATATACCAAGGTAGCCTTCTGAATGGGACAATGAAGTTCTAATAGAAGATTGTGTAACCAACATGATTCAACTACCATAATGGCTACCCTTCGATACTCGGCTTCTGCACTGGAGCGTGATAATGTAGATTGTCGCTTTGCAGACCATGAGACCAAGTTATCACCAAGAAACATACAATAACAAATGTGGAGCGTCTGGTGTCCAGATAGTCACCCCAATCAACATATGTATACGAGACAAGTGTAGAGACCGACGATGAATATAAATGCAAGTCATAGTCAAGTGTTCCCTGGATGTATCGTATAATGCGTTTGAGCACATTCATGTGCTCAATCTGAGGATCATGCATAAACAAACACACTTGGTGAACGACATAAATAATGACAAGTCTTGTGAAAGTAAGCTACTAAAGTGCCCCTGCAAGACTGCGAAAAATGAGTGAGATCCTCGTAAGGTGAGTCAGCTGCAGCACCCAGCTTCGATTTGGTATCAACCGGAGTAGAAGTAGACTTACAAGATGACATACCAGCTCTCTCAATTTACAATATTCATAATATAGAAAATCATATTCCTATTCTACTCCCAAAATCCTATTCTATTTGTACAAGAATTCTACAATTATGGTAAGTGTACGATGCTAATTAAATACAACAACACTACCAAAAATATCGTCCCAACCCGTGATATACACGGTTATGTATACCGTGTATATCACAGTCCAAATCAGCTTGTATTTTCGTGATATACACGGTATACACAACCGTGTATATCACGGTATACTTTCAGGAGTGGCCATTTTTTAAAACCACACCAAAAACAACACATGCAAATATCCCTCAAGCCACAACACATTGGAAAGCAATCAGTTAGGCACCTTTATCTCTGTATTCTCACGTACTAATTAACATATTACTTATTTAATACTTTATTTTGTGAGATTCGAGCATTAAATTAACAATAGTATCCGAGTTTTCTAATCTGATAATTATGAGTTGTCTAATCTTCATGCCTATTTAATGGCAGTGTACGTTGGCCTAGTTGTCACCATATACCCACTTGTCTGAATTGTTTAAACCATAGGTCGATCTCATCCTTGGCGGTTTCAGGTCCATCGCTACCATGGATGATGTTCCTGTAAAGCAGATTGTGTTAACAATATTATGCAATCATACAAGCATAAGGACATATTTGATATCATATGACTCCGGGATCAAAGGCGAGAAGTTATGTTACCTTCCAAATACAACAGCCAAGTCGCCTCAGATATTTGTGGATCTGTGACTCCAATAAGCTTCCTTCCATATCTGATTACTCCTTCACCTTCCCAACCCTGAAGAAAAATCTACAAATACAATGTAATTACTCAACAGTGAATCTAAATCATTTCTTTACACATTCGAGGTAAGTATAGTACTATTTTGAAATGGTTCTTCTGTCTTTATTGAACACTTTTCCAGTGCTTGGATTGGCATGGCTGTCCCCCTTTGCTGGTTGAGGCCTTCCTGTGCTACTGTAAAGAGAAGAGTGGAAAGTTACGCCACTATACTTTAAGGAAAGCTATAGGGAATCCACTTCGATTTATCAATTTTATGATTCATTTTGTAAGGACTAAAGTCTGATCCAATTTTGAGATTGTCTTTGATGGATGCTAAAAGTTACGCTCTTTAACAAATGATTATATCAATGACACCTTTTTCTAGGTTGAATGTCAGTCGGACTAATGGTTCCAAAGAAACTGAAAGTTGATTTAAATGTCAAATGGCATTTGCTGATTCTTAACATAATTATGATTCATTTCTTAAAACTATTGTTTTGTCACTTCGCCTATTTCTTGTCTTAGCGATCTATCTTTAATAAGTATTTCTTAATTTATGTGACACTTTTCATTTTTCGAGAATCAATTTGACTAAATTTTGAAGCTAAATTGAATTAGATTAAATTCATATTTTAAAATTAAAATTTATATATTTAAAAACTAAATGAAAAATACTATAATTTGCAACTTTTCTCCTATCAATGGTGAAAACAAACATCTTTAAAATATTGACCAAAATTCATGCAATTTAAATCTACAAAAACGAAAAGTGTCACATAAATTGGAACTGACGAGTAATCATCACCGGCCATCCCATTATAACTTAAAAATAAAAGCAATCATTATGCTCACTTATCATAAACAATATTAACAAAAAGAAGCATTTCTTTTTAAAAAGATCTCGTTTAGGGATGACAACGGATAGGATCTGAACCGATCCTAATAGATCCAGATCCATCGAATTCATAAAAATCAGATCCAAATTCGGATTCATCGGATCCACCGGATCCTAATACATTCTACTCTTCTTTCAGAATGAGTTAAAACCATCATGGAGGAATATATTTTTTAAATTTAGAAAGTGATGTACGGATGAGCGCACCTTAATTATTCTACCGGATTTTTATTACCTATCACTATCATATATATGTATCAAGTAACTTTGTTCATCAAAGCTTAGGCATAAAGAAAGAAATCACATTATATTTTCGTCTTTACTGAAATTTGAACCTTGATCTTCCCAGTTTTCACCTATTTTATTGACGGTTAAACCATACTCTTACGTGCACTATCATGGTGGACCATTCTCATGTCATCACCCCATTCAAAAGGAAAAAAGAATGTCCTCACTATTCAGAAGGAAAAAACAAACCCACGGACGGGCCTATTGTTTCACAAAATGTTGATCTACCAGCTTGGGAATAATAATAGAACTCCATGAATTTGAGGAATTATTAATAACCCACCTAGAAAGCCAGTTCTTTACATACAAAAGTTTTAGAGTAATACTTCCTCTTTCCGATTTTATGTGGTGTCATTTGATTGGGGCATTGGGCACGAGTTTAAGAAAGAAAAGATTTTTTTTATTTATGGTCTAAATCAAGTCAGAGACATTTGTGGCACTATAAATTATCTCACTAGTTAAGGGTAAAATGAGAAGTTTAAGTTAAATTGTTCCTAAATAAAAAGTGTGACATTCTTTTTGGACAGACTAAAAAGAAAAGTTTTCCACGCAAATTGGGATGGAGGGAGTAGTTGTCAAGACTTGGTGTATAATTTCAGAAGCCTTATAGGCACGTTATCGAAGCTTGGAGAAATAGAACGTCTGTGCTTCTATTTGCCAAAAAAGACTCACAACATCATTGCATCCAAAAAATAATGCAGGAGAGAGTGTGTCTATTATCACTGCATCGACGAGATGGAATACCTTGACATTCCATCAACAACCTGAAACACACACTGGTTTTGTTGCCTAGGACATCATATAATAGACGATAACAATCCTTAAAACTGTTAAAATGTTATTTATATAGCAATTGAACGCCGTACATTGGCAGTTAGATAGGCTGTGTACAGAATAATGGTAACTACTAACAATTGGCAATCAACTTCCAAGTAAATGATATGTGTTTGCTTCAATTTCTGACCTATTTACATGTTGCTACAGAATACTGGTAGCAGACCATGTCAAGTCTTGGTTAAGTCATCAGGAGCTGTGAAATTAGGTTGCAGTTCACGCTCTTCTTGTAATGTCACCAACCAGGAATCAACCTGCAAAGCAAAGAAGAATACTTCTTTTGAGTATAGCAAAGAAGAATACTATAGCATGCAGGTTGATGATGAAAAGGATGTATGAATCTCTACATCGATTTTTGGTAATTCCCACCTTGTTTGAGATGGGAATTATTGGAGGATCGTGTGGCTTTGCTGCTGATAATTGTTACTTACTTTAGCCCCACAAATGCTTGCATAATAAGTATGTAACATAATATTTTTTTGCCACCTTTTTTTCTAGTTTTCAATGAGAAAATCATGGTAAGACATTCAACAGCAAAGATCGAACACACCAGCAAACACGGGTAACCCAAGGTACAAACACGGTACCCTCTGACATCTATGTTTCGGGAGGCTCAATACTTCAACTAGTCCCCACGTTCCTCAAATGGATCTCTTAGTTGTTGAGAAGGTTTTCCAAAAGCGGTATATAAGGCATACGAGTAAAACTTACAAGTAAACTATCCTGATAAATACATGTATGTTACTGGTCGAACTACTAATTCTATTTGTCTATAATGATCTGGAGTTGCAAATATCTAATCGTTCGGGGATACTAATTCAAAAGACAAGATTACAATAAAGCATTTTATGCCCAGAAATAAACGCAATATTTTAAGTACTAACAATAGGCACTTCATACTCCGTAAAATCATTGCACCGAAATAATGGAAAAGCTCAACATCCAGAGAGGTGCATATGAAGCGATTAGATACTCTCAATAAATTATCCAGATACAACCATTACCTGTATTTTAGAAACACTAGAGCATTCATATCGCAGCCCATTCCGAGTTGAGATAAAAAAACAATATCTAGTATCACCATTGTCTCGTTTCAGACAAGGCATGGCCCCAACTTCAACGACATCAGATAGGAGAGTTGAGTCTTGAGGGCTCAGATCTGCATCATGTTTAGTAGCTTACTCAATTTTTTTTCATGACACAGCCAATTTGTAGTGTTAAGAGATACCAAAACTTCATTGTGTTAGGAGATATCAAAATGTTCAAGTACACAAAAGAGTTTATGGCAGTTCAAGAGAAGATAACAAGATGCATTGGAAAACTCAAGATTGGCCAATAAAAGGAAGGCAAACACAGAGAGTAATGGTACACAATTAGACGTTTTGAATAATGTACTTACAACAAAATAGGGCAATACCAAAAAATACGTGACACTTGAAATTGAAAGTTTCATTTAAATTACCAATGGATGATTTATACAAGAAAATACACGATCCGTGAAGGACAAGAAATCTAGGAAGCCAGTCATCAACTTCAGTGTCATCATCAATGGGAAGAGGTTCTCCTGGTAAAGCCGCCCATCTCTGTCGAACAAAAGCAGGAATAAGATTGTTCTATATTTAAGTCTGAAAAATCCAAGAGATATCAAGAAAAGGACAGATGTTGGTCTTTCAGTACCATTCTCACAAATAAATAACCCGACATGCGAGCAGACTGCAGTGTTTCATCAATATGTTCTAATCTGTGAAGAGAAAGATATATATAGATATATCAGAACTCAAATAAGAGTACTGCTTAGACAAATCCATGACTTGTCAATAAAAGATACTGGAGGTTGTTCCAAAGGATGTCATCATGTTGATAATTCATGTCTTTTCTGATTATTTAGAAAGCCAGTTATACCAATAACAACAACATACCCAGTGAAATCCCACACCGTGGGGTCTGGGAAGGGTAGAATGTACACAGACCTTACCTCCACCTTGGTAGGTAGAGCGGTTGTTTTCGGGAGATCAGCAGCTCAAGACAAAGCATAATCAAGCAAGACAATCAAAACAAAGCACGAGTAAAGCAAGAGTAAAGAGTAAACCAAGATAAAAGGCCAGACTCAGAAAGGCAGTTATACCGTGCAACAATAACATCTCGATTTTCCTCTACCTAACCAGTGGCGGAGCCATAATTTTCACCAAGGGGATTCAAACTATAAAGAAGTAAATAGAAAGAAGCTAATGGGATTCAACATCAACTATATACACATAAAAATAATTATAACCTTATATATGCAGTGTAGTTTTTCGACAAAGGGGGTTCGGATGAACACCTTGCATCACCCTAGCTTCGCCCCAGTACCTAGCAATACGATAGTATTCACTTTCTCAATATGTTCTTTCTTTTATTTAAAAACATGGACCAGGTGTGCCTTATTTCATTGAGGGGAACTCTCACAGCAATATCTTGAAAGGTGCTCACATTTCCTACTCCATTCTTTTCCTTTTATTTATTTATTTATTTATTTCTTCTCATAGTGGCAGTGTCCAGTCCACAGGTAATAAATCAAAGTACAATTCTATCAAAGAGGAAACCACACCTACCACAACTGTTTTAAAAGGGGGAAAAAAAGAGGTGCAAAAGGCATAATGTGAGAGCACAGTAAAAGCATCAAAACGTACTGAGCTTTTAAATGAGCTTCTCTTTCTTCCAACGCGGCAATTTCTGACCGAAGAGATTCTACTTCTACAGCAGTTAAAACTACCTGAAAGTCATGATAAACTCAGTGTTCCTTCACTTCACAAAGATAACAGATAAACTTGAGCACAACTAACTAGGAAATACCAAGTTAGATGGTTGGATGATAAGCAAGAAAAAGTTAGTACCTTTTTCTGACCATCTGTACCAGATATCCAAGGTAGCCTCCTCGGGCTAAACAAGTTCAACATTGATGCAGAACGTTTCAATTTTCTTCAAGTCCACAATCTATTAATGGGTCTACTCTATTAGGGGAGAAGCGAAGAGTCAAAAGGTGAGATTAGTTTTGCAAAAATTACACCTTTTTCACCTTAAGAATGTTTACGTTGTACCTCAGAGAGAAAAAATACTCACAATCTATAGACAACTTTGGATTCTGAATAGAGTGGTCACCAAATTTTGAAAAGCTTGAAAATAATCTCTAAGAAATTCTACTGCTCGAGGTTCATCACCATGAAGCTTATATTTGCCAGAAAATCCACAAGTCGTGACTGGATAAAGTTCAACCAGAATTACTGTCAAATCAGCCTTTTCAACTTATAAGCTGCAGACTGCAACATGGAAAACAACATGTCAATCAATATTTTTAGAAGTTTTACAAGTGATGTCATTGCTGTATTACAATGAGAATAGTTTCAACGAGACTCGGCAAATATTTTAGAAGGCAACGCAGGGTTTCCCTTTCTTGGGAGTTGGGACATAAGGTTTTGCCTCTTGATTTTGATAATTGAGTTAGAGGTTTATGACCATCGATATAATAGTGTCTTCCAAACAATATAGCAGCCCCCAAGGATTAGTTCAAGTGGCAAAGGTTAAAAGAATTGTGACTTAGGACAGAGGTTCGAGCCCTACACCATGCGAACTAAGACTAGTATTTAAGAAGAGAAGAGTAGAGGGGCATGTTCATTATCCCCGAGTTTCTAAGGCTGCAGTTGGTCCTAAGGGTTGGCTCTAAATGAATTTCTCGGACATAAAAAATGTACAGTACCCTGCCATGGACGAAATCCATAGCAGCTGTCAAGAATCAGTAAATAGTGGAGATGCCTCAGACTTGGAGTACAGAACAGTAGCTTGTAAGCATGTGATAGATAATTTGGGACAGTATATGGATTCTATAGAGGTTTTGAGATTGTAATTGGTACAGATATGCTATAGGCCGTATGCTTTCAGTACCTTCTTGGTACTTATTTAATGAAATTTATCTAACCTTATCGAAAAAGAAAACAAAAAAGAACAGTAACTTGTAAGCATTTGCTTGCTTGGAAGCATGATAATGGGCCTGAAATTTTCTTCTGTCAGCACTGTGCTGATAGTTAAATAACAGGAGAAACTATAAACCCCTTCGATGCCATGGCAGCTAATTATTATGGATCAACTTTTTAAACTGTACATTTCTGAGTTGATGGAGGTAGAAGAAGTTTATAAATAGATATCACATCCAATTGCAAAAGGAAATGAGGAAAAAGTTGTCCTTTGCAACTCCGCATATAAAAGCAAAAGCAAGACCAATAGGTGGATCTACCTACCAACTTCCCATTGAAATCAGGAACTCCACACAAGGAAAAACATTTGCCAAAGAGTTGACTAACTGCTTTCACACTCCATATTGCTTTAAAGTTATATCATTTTTATCCATGTCAGCTATATTTTCTACCCCTTCCACTATGAATGACCCAAATGCTACATCAAGCGTTCTATTCCATTTCAATAAGAAAGGTCACCATTGAGCTTCACCTCAACCTCTGTCTAAAAAAAGGGCAGCCCGTTGCACCAAGCTTCCGCTATGCGCGGGGTACGGGCAAGGGCCGGACCACAATGGTCTATTGTACGCAGCCGCATTTCTACGAGAGGTTGTTTCCACGGCTTAAATCCATGACCTCCTGGCAACAACTTTATCAGTTACTCCAAGACTACTTCACCTCAACCTTTGTCTATCATAACTAAAATTTCTAGAGTACAATCATTGAACCATAAATTGCTTCAAAAGTAACCTATACTAGTATCCAAGTATGAATAAAACATAATCCCCAACGAGATGAATCAATTCGATCCCAAATTCAGCTGTACAAATCATTATACAACTATTGACCTACTGCAAAACCAAATTCAGATGGAAAAAATAAGTCTATTTTCTAAAAGAAAGCAAATTTCTGGGAACTTGTAGTAAAGCTCAAGGCTTTACATAGATTAACCTAAAGCACAAACAGCTTCAACATTCTCACTTGTACAAGAAAAATGATTAATGGTAAAACCCACTCAAAATATTAATTTAATTCAACAAAAAAAATTGGAACCTCTAATTTTGGGATTAGGCGAAAAGCTAAGCAGAGATAGATGGTCGGGTCGGTCTTCGGGAAACTCGTTTTACATATTTATTATTCTATTATTTCATCCTTCCTCTTACTTGCACGGTTGCACCTCCCTTCATGACATGATACTTTTTCTTTTTAATTAGTATAAAAATAATATTTTTTGCATAATCACATAAATATTTATAACCTATTTCAATTTATATATATTTTTTATTTCTTAAATTTTATGTTTAATTAAATATCATCATATAAATTGAGACTCAAAAGTAGTAGTACTTTTTATTAGAATAACTATGGGACAATCCCATAATTATTACTCTCCATTAATTATTATATTATTGATATTGTAATTAGGATTATAATCAATTAATTTGAATAATTGTAAGTAATTAGCAACTTATATTTTAGGTAACTTAGATTAGTACTAGGGTCAGTGCAAGGGGTGGGGCTAGGGCCTGGCCTGGGCGGGGCTGTGGCTGGGTCCATGGGGTGGGGCTGGGTTCTGCGCCCCATCCCGATCCAGAGGGGGTTGGGGTCGGGGTGGGTTCGAGGTGGGGTCGGGGTGGGGTCATTTTTTTATTTGTCTTTAAATTAAATAAATAACACACACACAACAAGATAGTTTAATAAAAACATCTCAATGCTGTTTTTGTGCCTCTTATATTATTCGACTAGAAGTATGATTTTTTTTGTATTATAATTTTAAAATTGCAACTTCGTGATATTGAAAGTTGCAAATAAATAACATAGTAAAATTATAATTAAAAGAATTACATTTTAAGAAACACATTTTCTAGTTTCTTTATAATTTCTTGTGGTTCTTCGGTTGGAATTGACATATCATGGTCAAATTGGTCGACGTCGCTTGCACATCCGTCGGATAAGATTTCGTTGTAGTTGTAGTCTTCTTCTTCGCTGATCTTCGGTTGGCCGCACCTTCTACGCTCCACAAGAATCTAGTCTCCGAATAGAACTGTAATCTCTAATGAGTCTCATGTCAATGAATGTATGTGCTCCCCTATTTGAAATCTTCCCGCAGAAAACGCGTCTGTTGATGACGCTTGAATGTTCAACACATCTCAGGCCATCTTAGATAGTGTTGGAAAATTCTTCTCATTCTCCTTCCAGTATTTTAGTAAGTCTTCACGTCCCTCTTCATTTTCAATTGATTCGTACGGTACAACACCAAAACAAAAACAACAAACTCGCCAACTTGGTTAGAAATGGTACCACTAAACATTCTATGTCTAAGGCTTTCAATACTAGCTTCAACATGTCATTTTTTAGGTTGTGTTGAAGAAGAAGAAGATGGCATGGAAGCCGGTTGGTTGCTAGCACTTTCTTGTTGGTAATGCGAATATACTTTTTTACATTCATATTGTATGCTAGACAACACTTCTTCTCTAATTTTTTCAATAGGTGGTGGGTCATTTGAATTTTTGGGAGATGGAGGTGGAAGTTTATTTATGCAATCATAAATAGTTTCAATAAGTGTTTTACAACCGTCTATTGTAATAGACGGATTTAATACATAACTAATATTATAAATTGGGGAAATAGGATTAAAATATGTTTTCATTTATAAACATTTTTTTAATAGGTGTCTTATAAGCTGGTTTTTCCATATATTCACTAAGTAATATAAATATTAGAGCTATATAAAATAACATTGATAAAATAGTAGGATAATAAATACCGGAAAATTCTTTAGTAGCTAGATAAAATTTCTCTAAAAATGTATTTAGTTCTAAAATTGTATCCCAATCGGAATCAATAATCATATCAGTAGGATTTCGATTACGGGCGTTAAAAATTGGGTTACAGGTCTTCTATACTCATAAGCAACATATTTCTTAGGGAATTTTTCTGTAAGGTAGTTCACAATCGTGACAAGTTTTTTTATATTATTTTATTCTTTATATTCTATTACTTTTAAAAATAAAAGTTTATAGCAAATTATATTTTTACAAGTATGTCTTTAAAAAGTGATAGATCATCCTTTACAATTAAGTTATAAATATGACATGCACATTTTATATGAAAATGATCTCGAAAAGATGGAGTTAATACATTTTTTAATGATGTAACAACAGAATAATTAGAAGATACATTATCTGATGTAATACTCATAATTTTATCAGTTATGCCATAATAATCGCAAACTGAAAAAATATTTTCTGCAATAAAAAGACCAGTGTGCCTACTATCAATATATCTATATGCTAAAATACGTTTTTGCATAGAAAATTTATAGTCTATCCAATGACATGTTACAGTTAAATAATCATGTCATTAGTACTACGGCCTATAGCAGACGTAATAGATATTTTGCCAGGAAATGATATAATGAATAATGTAAATATTGTTGATATTCGTATGCAAATTTAAAAATGTCTCTTCTAACAGTTGATCTAGGAAAACCGTTAAAAGCATGATTGTACATTTCTCTTATATAATGAATAAAACCAGGAGAATCAGGAAATGAAAAGGGCAAACCCTCCACTGCAACTAATTTTGATAATGTTTCCCTGTTTTCATTTTTATCGTATTTAGGGCCTACAATTTCCCCCGTCATAGGGTCAATTTGACCCTGCACCTAGGGTTGTTAGCGGTCCGGATACTCCCGATAATTATTCGAGAACCGGATCGATAAACCCGGACCGGTACTCGGACCGAAAAGTTAACGGTCCGGATACGAATACCAAAAAATTATCCGGACCGATAAGGAGTCGGACCGGTAACCCGGTAACACCCCCCCAGCCAGCCCTAATTAGTTGTAAATTGGTGAAACTTTAAATGGTCATAACTCTGCGCTCGGACGTCCGTTTCACCTAAATTGTTTTTTGATTTCGCGTATTTTTTGGAGAAGCCGATTTTTCAAAAAACGTCCATCTTGCCAATCAATTTCAGTTTTCTCCCAAATCGTTACGTTTTTCCCTTTTCAAAGCTAAATATCTTGCGATATACAATAGATTTCAACGTCCAAATTTTGTGGTAATGTGTCCGAGAATGTCAATTTCAATATTGAAAATTTAATTTTTAAAAAAATTAAAAAAATCTGAGCCCCGGAACTCGACCCGGAAAATTCTTACCGGTCCGGACCGAGAACCAGACCGATAAGGTTTCGGGCCGGTCCCGGATCTGGACTCAGGACCGAAACCTTATCGGTCCGGGTATCCAGACCCGGATCGGACCGGACCGATAACACCCCTACCTGTACCTGGTGCGGGGCAGTATGTGAACTCTGTCCCGATTGAGAGGGCATTGACTCACTCTTCATTTTAGCCTTATATTCGTCTCACCTAGCTTTGTGTTTGGTTAATGTGTAGTTAAAACTCCAGGCCCGCTCTAACATTTTCCCATTTTAAATTTATAAACAATTTTACAAATTGTGCATCTAGCAGCTTGATTTTCTACGTCTTTATAAAAAAAAGTACATACAAGTGATGTTAATTTTCGTTCTGGTGGTCCTCGTCTCATATTAGGTGGAATAGGAGGCGTTCCAGTTTGAGGTGCATTAGTGGGTGTGTCATCTAGATTAGTGGGTGTGTCATCTAGATTATCTTCAATTAAATTCTTGTTGAGTTCCAGAAAATAACTCGTCTAAATCTAATGGTACTTCAAGAAATAATTCAGTATCAACAAAATCGTCATGTCTAGGAGGAATAGGATGACTAGAATAAGTATTCTTATCCTTATTACCCCTACTAGAAGAAGCAATACCCTTACCCTTACCCAGTATACCTCTTAATCATTTCATTTTAATTATGCTAATAAATAGTTAAAGATAATAAAATTAAGTGCGCTAATTAAAACAAAGAAACAATAATAATTTAATGAAGGAACGAATGTACCAAACGCCGATGTAACGTCGACGTTTAATCGAGAGGTTGAAAATTGAAACTTTGCTCGATGGATGATCCTCAAGCTAGTTGCCAACTTCACTCCCAAATGAATAAATAAAATTGAAGATTTAGTAGACAATGTAGAGAGATTGATTGAGAGATTAGAGAAATTGTAGGAAGATTTGTGAGAAAGAATGAAGAGAAAATGAAGTATTTATAGTTAAAAAATTGGGTTAAAGTGTAAATAAAATAACTTAGGAGTTAAAAATAAATATTAAGAGGGTAGGGGGGTTTGGGGTATGTGTCACGACCCGATCCGACAGGCCACGACTAAGCGCCCTAATGACGCCATTATACTAACATGTCACCTAACCAGACTAACACTAAAGACAATATAAAATCTGGCAACATAACGTTGCAATCATAACACATGTCCGAATAGGCAAGCCGGCAAGGCTGCCTTTACACACGAAAAATCATGTCTCCTGAGGAGTCACATCTGACAAAAAACGGAGTACAACAACGCAGAGGACCAAACAGGTTTCAACCCACATACGTAGAACTCACAATTGTCTACAGACCTCTATGAGAAGGATAACAACATGTGACGGTACAAGGCCCCGTCGTGCCCCTAAATATATACATAAGTCTAAAAAGAAGTTATGTACCAAAATGACAAAGCTCTGAATCAAAGGAGATTTCCCAACAACCGAAAGGGAACTGGGCAGAAGGATCTCTAAATCGAACACGTGTACTGCGGCAAGAATGCGATTTCTCGTGAAAGTGGGGTCAGTACGAAAGAATATACCGAGTATATGAAACATAAAGTACAAAATAGATCGTCATAACTGGTCAAACGTACAAAAGACATGTAAGATTATCAAATGCCAAGCTAACTGTGCTATAGAAAATAGAGAATCAATTGTGCCTTATAAAAATGAGAGTCAAGTCAAAAACCATGAATGTCTGTCCATATGGTCATCATATACATATAACGTAATCTGGTCCTCTAGTGCGGGACTCGGTGAAATCATATAATAATCTGGTCCATACTGGGACTCGGTGAAGTCATCATCTCATCTATGCATGCATCCTACGTAAGTTGGCCCTCTAGTGAGGGACTCAGTAAACAATACAACGTTGTGCACGAACATAAGTCGGCCCGGGACTCAGAGAAGTGGAATAGTAATAACACTTAGCACGAGTAGATATCATGAGCAACTATATGCAATTAAAAATCATCATTTGACTCTCAATAAAATCATTATAATAAACTCTTTACTGAAAAATCATAGGCACTTCTCATAACTAACATCTTTAGGAACTAAAATGTGTAGACATCATGTACATCCATCGTACTTTAATTAAATCATGCCAAAAAGAAAGAAGGGAGAGTTTCACATACCTCTTAGTCGAAATAATCAACTCAATATTAAGATATGTCTCATCTAGTACGTTAACCTATAACAACGGTAATTAATATGCTCGTCAATTCTGTGATCACTTAGCATACTTTATATCGAATGACGACCTCCTATTCTATAAAAATTCGGGCAGCACTTCCCCTGTTTATAGGTACATTCACAATTTACAACAATTGCCAATCAAATCAGTAACCAAGCACAATTCCAAGATATAACCAAAATTAGTTCCATGTACTTCATATATGCTACCATAATACATTCTTTCTCTTTTACATTTATGCAATACGACAACTACAACGACCAAGGTGATTACTCCACCTATTTCTCATGTTATTAATCCATATTAGGACAATCTTAAAACAATCCATCAACTCCAGCGATAAGTCTTAAAAAAACAATCCATTAGTAACAAGGACAGCAGATACCAAACGATAAGCCAAACAAAGTCGCCGGAGTTTATAGAAATTCCGGTCAGATAGCAAAGTCCAAAAAATCAGTCCAACAAGATGCAATGTCTAGGTTCCAATTTTTCCTTCACACAAATTCATATCCTTAATTCTAATAACATGCACTCCAATTATATCATAGAAAAAAGAATTGTATACCTCAAATCGCCCAAAAACAGTCTTGATTTTTCCCAGCCCTCACTGCCCTCGATTTTTGCTTCAATTTCACACTTCTTCCACTCCAAATTGACATATGCATATATCCCACAAAGTTAACCCATCATTTATACATGTTTTTCTTCCAAAAATTTGTCCCAAAAATCTGAAATTCCTTTGCTCAAAATCGGCCAGCAATAGCCGAGAACTTCCCCCACTGTTTTGATGAAATTCTTGGCTTATAAATTTGGATGGAGAATTTATCTTGGAGGAAGTAAATAGAAAAGCTTCAATTACATGAAAATGGGGGAGGGGAAATCGGCTGAAGTGAGGGGAGAGGGAGGGTGATCGATGGGGAGGAGAGGGAGTGAGATGAAGGACTTTAATTTCAATTAAAATGAAGAGAAAGAGTATAGGTTTAATTAAAAAAAACTGAAATTATTTTATTACACATAGGTCCCAAGTCTCCTAATTAATAATTCTTAAACCCCCTTCTTTTAAATCTTAACTCTCGCTTCCTTTAATTCCCGAGAACTTCATAAAGCCTCGTATTCTCAATGTCATAATTCTTATTATACAATACTATTCCATAACTTCATTGGAACAAATTCAACTACTAGAATTAATTCTTGTCATCACATGTATATTAAAAAAACTATTCCGGAATAACATCCGTTTATACACTAATTTTTCGTATTAACATATGTAAGTACTTAGACAACTCACAACTGTCTACAGACCTCTATGAGAAGGATAACAACATGTGACGGGACATGGCCCCGTCGTGCCCCTAAATATATACATAAGTCTAAAAAGAGGTTCTGTACCAAAATGACAAAGCTTTGAATCAAAGGAGCTTTCCCAACAGCTGAGCAGGAACCTAGACCGGAGGATCACCAAACTGAACACATGTACCTGCGGGCATGAACGCAGCCCCCCGAAGAAAGTGAGGTCCGTACGAAAGAATATACCGAGTATATGAAACATAAAGTACAAAATAGATCGTCATAACTGGTCAAACGTACATAAGACATGTAAGATTATCAAATGTCAAGCTAACTATGCTATAGAAAATAGAGATTCAATTGTGCCTTATAAAAATGAGAGTCAAAGTCAAAAACTATGAATGTCTGTCCATATGGTCATCATATACATATATACATATAACGTAATTCGGCCCTCTAGTGCAGGACTCGGTGGAATCATATCATAATCCGGCCCATACCGGGACTCGGTGAAGTCATACATCTCATCTATGCATGCATCCTACGTAAGCCGGCCCTCTAGTGAGGGACTCGGTGAACAATGCAAGGCTGTGCACGAACATAATCCGACCCGGGACTCAGAGAAGTGGAATAATAATAACACTTAGCACGAGTAGATATCATGAGCAACCATATGCAATTAAAAATCATCATTTGACTCTCAATAAAATCATTATAATAAACTCTTTACTGAAAAATCATAGGCACTTCTCATAACTAACATCTTTAGGAACTAAACTGTGTAGACATCATGTACGTCCGCCGTACTTTCATTAAATCATGCCAAAAATAAAGAAGGGAGAGTTTCACATACCTCTTAATCGAACTAATCAACTCAATATTAAGATATGTCTCGTCTAGTACGTCAACCTATAACAATGGTAATACGCTCATCAATTTTGTGATCACTTAGCATACTTTATATCGAATGGCGACTTCCTATTCTATAAAAATTCGGGCAACACTTCCCCTGTTTATAGGTACATCCACAATTTACAACAATTGCCAATCAAACCAGTAACCAAGCACAATTCCAAGATATAACCAAAATTAGTTATATGTACTTCATATATGCTACCATAATACATTCTTTCTCTTTTACATTTATGCAATACGACAACTACAACGATCAATCAAGGTGATTACTCCACCTATTTCTCATGTTATTAATCCATATTAGGACAATCTTAAAACAATTCATCAACTCTAGCGACAACAACAATAGTCAAGTAGTGCATGTCCTACAATCTTCAACCTAATACCTCTTTTTACACTTTCATTCTTTAAGACATGTATTAGTAATTGCCACAACATATATATAACACCCCGTTTTAACTGGAGTCAAAACAGTGTAATACGTATGGGTGATTTCTGAATTGTATTTTAAGGAGTCGCTACCTAATTAGTCTAGTGAATTAGGACACTTATTAAATAGCATAAAAATGCTACAAATGATCTCCATTTTTTAAAGGTCTGCAAAAATTATGAGATTTCAGGTAAGAGTTCTTTATTATCCTAAAGGGAAGGGGTTAGGCATCCTCTAAGATCCGCTAACTCGCGGTTGTCCGGTCAAACTTAGGTTAATTATTATGTATAAAAAATGCATGCTTTTTGAAAGTATAAAGTTAAGAAAGGATGCTGCAAATAATCAGTTGAAAGATGTATATATTCTTTTGAGAAATTTGCATGAGGTTTGTTTTAAAATGCAAGAAAAGTAATTTATTTGAAAATTCTAAAAGGCATGTTTTAGAGATATGAAAAAATAAATTTTCTATTTTAAGTTACTCTCCCCTTTAATCTATTAATCTTAAGTTTACCTATTCTACACATTGTAAGATCACATATTTAAATTTGCACAAAAGAAAAATAAAGACGTAATTAAAGAGTAGAGATAAAAGAGTGACATAGGACGGATGTCATTGTCATTCGGCCCATTTGGTTTTGGAATTGCGGAGTCGGAAAATGCAAAGGACATGGATGCGGATCTTCGTTTGTTGCGTTTTTATGATGAGTCTCATCACGAGACACTTCATTTTGCTCCCGATGCATTTCATGTAAAATAAAGAAAAGAAAATGATTAGTAAATGCCTGACTTACGAACAGTTGTCAAAATAAAAGACACTTAAACGTGCATATGATCAAATTAAAACAGTCAAATGAAATGGACCTGCCTAAAAAATAAGACAGGAAGAAGGTAACAAGCAATGGGCCAAACTCCACTGGACAGTCGACGTTTAATCGAAAAGGGGAGGGGACACATTATGCACCTCTTATTCAAACAATCTTATTAAACGAACACAGACACAGTAGGCAGACCATAAATATCACAAAGAGAAAGACGTCTAAGTATTTTAACATCAGACCCAACAAATGCAATGTATATGCTTACATACAATACATTGGATAAGAAATAAACATGCAATCTCTATTAATACACACGGAACTCACCAATCATATTAAATCAAAAAGGCATATCATAGGGGAATATCTAGAAAACAGAGCAAGTCAAACATACATATCATAGTAGGAAGTTTAGACATGGACTTAATAATCTTGACAAGAAGGAGAAGTCTTCCATTCCAATCAATATCTAGATCTTCTATTTTCTTAAATAATTTTAATAACAAGCTATGTTCTATATATGCTTATTACATGATTATGGTTGTATGTTGACGTGAGAATGGCAAGCTAATTCACATGGATGCAAGATGCTAACATAAGTATCATTTAGACCAATTCGACAAACTATCATGGCACAAAAGATAACTTATCCAGAATAAACCACATAGCTCAATGAAGAATTTGGAGGCAAAACAGAATAACAACACAACTAAGCTAGAATCAAAACACTTAATCTCAATTATTTGCACATGGACATGTATACACAGCAAGTACTAATTCATGGTCCATAAGAAGCACATATATTCTCTACAAACAATTCATACAGGAACAAACTTCGATCATCAAAAATATAATGTAGATATGCAGTTTGTCAAAAGGTATAAACATCCATAGTTATGAGAAGAAATTAACTCAAACATCTCTATTCCTTCTTAGGAAGCTATTATATCTAAAGATCCTATAAATGCTCACATGAAGAGGGATTCCAAACTAAGTACAAACAGGGGAAGCCTTTGATTTAGCCTGACAAATGCTAGTTTCAATTAAGTAAAAGTAGCAGACATTACGTAACAGCCTATTCGTATCACAGATTTCAACTCACATAGGTATATACATCACCCAAAGTTAGGTCTGGACATCTAGTAACACATTTGATCCCAACTGGACAACTTATCAAACCCAAGATTCTCAAAACATATCATAATTTCTTTTAAGAATAGAATATGCTGAAAACTGAGGCAAAATAGGGTCTCGTTCAAATAATACCACATCATATGCATATATAACACCTTTAAACAAAATCTACATCTCAGATTAAATACAACATTAAACAAAGCATATATTAGCTAATCACTTGGTCATAAATATCCAAGTATACTACAGTAACACATATGTGACCTAATGACATATTCAAATTAGATCCTGAGAGGTCTATTAACATTTACAATTAAGCCATACAATATCATATACATTAAACTAGAAAACACACATAATATCATTGATGTAAGCTATGTGAACTAGGCAAAGATACCACACTTGGAATTAACAGTCATAAATTAAATCGATAACAAACATCTCACAAAACTGCAGAAAGTAAAATACGAGAGGAGTTTAGGTTTACCTTCTCCGGGTGCGGCGAACTGAAGCGAGGCCTTTGAGTCTAATTTCGAATCTCATCGAATTCGTAAAATGCTTAGAAGGTGCTTATGCTTGACGAATTTTGTTAGAACTATCAAATATTTTATGGTTCTAAAGGGGAAGAGATGCAAACAGAATCGTCTTGTATTTCTCAGGCTAAAAAGGAATGTTTAGGCTTTGAGAAGAGGTGAGGTGCGGCTTCCGGATCCATCCCAAAATAGACTCCAAAAGCTAGCTTTTATAGCACAAACTTAGGGTTAGGGCTCAAATATTTGAGCGGAAGTTTTGGTTTTGGATTTTGGGTCAAATGAAAATTGTTCTATATGAACGTTGGGCGGATTTTTCCAAGCATCACGTGATTGAGACGAAAATGGAGTGAATCAAAACCCGTCCACTGTGATATAGCTTCGCAGGTTACACAAAAATGGAAGAGAGGGGGACGAGGCCTGCTGCGGTCTGATTTGGGAAGATGAATGTTATTTCTGATTTTTTGGTTTAAGGATTTTTAGTTTTCATTTTTTGGTTTTGAAATCTGATTGGAACGGTGGGTGTAGACGTGTACTGGAATAAAAAGGATATGGGCCGGGTATTTGTTTGTTTTGGGCCAGCAATTAATTGTAATGGGATAAGAATATTGGATTGTTGTTTGGGCTTCAGAGATTGGATGAAGATAATAATTGGTTTGGAAATTAAATAAAGGAAGGGTGATTGAAGGGTGTATCTTGGGTTATGAATTTGGGGAGTTTAATTTGTTTGGGTAGATTTTAAGTGTTTTATTTTAGTGTGGACTGTGGAATAAATATAAAAGTATAAATTACAAGAGTAAATGTACTAATGTGATGATAATAATACAAAACTATTTTGAAGCATGTTTTAGTGCTTAATATTAAAATACAATAGCAATAGAATATTAGGATAATATTTAGGACTGTGATAATAAAACGCGAGTAAAGATAATAGTAACACATAGTAATTATTTTGAGAATATTAAAATCTTTATTTATGATATTAATGTGCATTTATTAAAAATTAAAGTTGCTTTGCGGTGTTAAAAAATAGTTTACTTTTGGATGAATAATGGGAAGAGAGGGTCAAAATTGGGTGTCAACAATATATATACATGTTTATAATCAAATTTCCAACATTTAAACTTCACAAATCAGCCCCTAACTCGACGCGACAATATCCACAAAACCAATTCTCTTCTTAATTCCTTAGAATCCCATTTCATGTTTCAACAATTCCTTATGAACAACTATAACTTAAATGTCAAGATTTTCTTCCAATTTCAACATGCAAAGCAGCGACGAACTTCACAACACAATCATCGAATACGACAATTCCAAGATTAGTAAAATTAGTCCTAATATCGGCTACAACATTCGAAATATTCACATGAAATGTCTAGATTCCAATCTTTCCTTAACACAAATTCATATCCTTAATTCTAACAACATGCACTCCAATTATATCATAGAAAGAAGAATTGTATACCTCAAATCGCCCAAAAACAATCCTGATTTTTCCCAGCCCTCACTGCCCTCGATTTTTGCTTCAATTTCACACTTCTTCAACTCCAAATTGACATGCATATATCCCACAATGTTAACCCATCATTTATACATGTTTTTCTTCCAAAAATTTGTCCCAAAAATGCGAAATTCCTTTACTCAAAATCGGCCAGCAGTAGCCGAGAACTTCCCCCACTGTTTTGATGAAATTCTTGGCTTAGAAATTTGGATGGAGAATTTATCTTGGAGGAAGGAAATAGAAAAGCTTCAATTACATGAAAATGAGGGAGGGGAAATCGGCTGAAGTAAAGGTAGATCGATGGGGAGGAGAGGGAGTGAGATGAAGGACTTTAATTTCAATTAAAATGAAGAGAAAGAGTATAGGTTTAATTAAAAAAACTCTGAAATTCTTTTATTACACATAGGTCCCAAGTCTCCTAATTAATAATTCTTAAACCCCCTTCTTTTAAATCTTAACTCTCGCTTCTTTTAATTCCCGAGAACTTCATAAAACCTCGTATTCTCAATGTCAAAATTCTTATTATACAATATTATTCCATAACTTCATTGGAACAAATTCAACTGCTAGGATTAATTTTCGTCGTCACATGTATAGTACTAAAAAAAACTATTCTGGGATAACATCCGTTTATACACTAATTTTCCGTATTAACATACGTAAGTACTCTTTATATTCAATATTTGAATCTTACTTCCTTAATGACGTTCTTAATTATTGTCTTAAACTTACGAGGTGTAACAGTGTGGGAGGGGAAATTTGGCAGTTGCATAACGGCCAAATTAGGTATAATTGTCTGCCGGAAAGGTGGGCCTGGGGTAGGGTTGGGGAATTTTCTCGATCCCGAAGTAACCGATTCGATCTGTGATGTCGGCGGTGGTCGGGGTCGAGTTGCCCCGCCACGTTGGACAACCCTAATTAGTACTAGCATTATGATTGTATATATTTTCTATCATTGGAATGAAATACTCAAGGAATCAATTTCCAATATAGTATCAAAAGACTAAAATCTTTTGCCCTAATTTTTTTCCCTCTACTTCTCTCCAAGCCGCAAACAATTTTTCTTTCTTTTCCTCCATTTCCTTTGTTTCTCGCCCAAACCCTACCAAACCCTAATCTCCTCTAATACAAACCGTAGCCGACAAATATACCCGACAACCTTATTGTCCAACCTCGGATTGAAAAGTTGTCATGTTAGACGAATTTAATGCTCTTATTAAAAATAAAACGTGGGAATTAGTATCACGACCATCTAATGTGAACATCGTTCAGTCTATGTTTTTTTGTCATAAAATAATTCCGATGGTTCTTTTGCGAGATACAAAGCTCATTTTGTTGGTGATGGCAGGTCTCAGCACGTTGGAGTGGATTGTGGTGAAATATTTAATCCGGTAGTTAAGCCAGCAACTATCATGACTGTTATCAGTCTGGCACTTTCCAAATCTTGGTTCATTCATAAGTTGGATGTCAAAAATATATTCTTGCATGGCCACTTACATGAAACAATGTACATGCATCAACCGTTGAGTTTTCGAGATTATACCCGTCCAAATCATGTTTGCATATTGAAGAAATTCTTATATGGTTTGAAACAAGCTCCTCGGGCATGGTATAACATGTTTGCAGGGATTTGTTTCCAAGTTGGGTTTCTCTCACAGCAAGTCTGATCAATCATTGTTTATTTGTCAGAAGGGCGCTGACATGGTATATATAATTTTGTATGTCGATGACATTATTCTCACAGCATCATCGACTTCACTTAGCCAGTTTATTATGTCCCTTCTTGCGGCTGAATTTGCAATGAAAGATTTAGGTCCGTTAAATTATTTTCTTGGAATTACTGTAACTCAATATGCATGTGGTCTGTTTTTCTGTCAAAAAAATATGCGAAGAAATAATTGACAAAACAGGGATATATTCCTGCAAACCATCACATACTCCGGTTGACACAAAGACGAAATTGAGTAACGTTGTCGGTACTCCATACAACGATCCTACACATTACCGCAGGCTTGCAGGGTGCCTTGCAATATCTGACTTTACGAGATCCGATATTTCCTATGCGGTTCAGCAAGTTTGTTTACACATGCATGATCCGAATGAAGAACATATGGGGGCTCTCAAAAGAATTATGTGGTATGTTAAGGGTACTCTTCATTTCAGTTTGCATCTATATAAGTCCTCCATCTCGAGTCTCTCATCATATACAGATACGGATTATGGTGGCTTCCCGGACACGCATCGTTCCACTTCCGGTTATTATGTGTTGTTGGGGGACAATTTCATTTCATGGTCGTCTAAACGACAATCCACATTATCGGTCGAGTCTTTGAGCCGGAATATCGATAGTAGCTTGATGTGGTTGTTGAATCGTATTGCTAATCTACTATTAGAGTTGCATTGTCCGATTGAAAAGGCAACAGTGGTCTATTGTGATAATGTGAATGCGATCTACTTATCCGAAAATCATGTTCAGCATTAGCGCACAAAACACATTGAAATGAATATCTTATTTGTCAGAGAAAAGGTTGTCCGTGGACAAGTCTGTGTTCTTCATGTACCGTCCCCGCTATCAAATTGCAAATATCTTCACAAAAGGTCTTCCGCGCGTAATTTTATATAATTTCAGGGACAGTCTCAGCATACATGAACCTTCCACTAAGACTGCGGGGGACTATTAGAATAATTATGTGGCAATTTCACAATTATCTCTACTCTCAACTAATCATGATATGATTGATATTGTAATTAGGATTGTAATCAGTTAGTTAGGATGATTATAAGTAATTAACATATTATATTTTAGGTAACTTGGATTAGTACTAGCATTATGATTATATATATTTTCTATCATTGGAATGAAATACTCAATGAATCAATTTTCAATACGTTTTGCATATAAATAATTTAATTTGATAACTTTTTAATATTCGAAACTTATATGAGAATTACTTTGCAAGACAAATTTGGAAATGTTATAATATTTTTCGAAAGGGAAAGAGAAAAAAATGAAAATTGGTCCCACCCTTCGAACTTCAATACCACTTTTTTTAGTTGTAACAGGGTTTGAACCGGCAACATACGCCCATCAAAGCGCATCAAAGTTGTAACATGTAGTCTCACCGTTAGATCAAAGCGCAGACACATTAAAATGTCAATATTATTTTTGTTGTTTTGCATTGTGAAAATAAAAAATGGATTTGGAAAAGAGTGGGAAAATGGATTTGCAGATTGAGTTTCGTATTCCAATATTTATATGACTAACGACATCCTCACAAATAGAAAAATTCTCTTTAAAACACACTACATAGGGACATACAGCTTATAGAGTATACCCAATTATTGTATTAACCTGTGGGGAATTTATCGAATACAATGATCCAGAATTTCAAATTGGAGCACGATCTCTTAGTATTTAGTATTTACACAAAATCTATGAACACATTACCTGTGTCTGAATAAACCTTTTACATTAACAATTGACTATGCATTATCAACTCAACTTATTAGTGATAAATTAACATGATTTGATTCAAAAATCAGGTGCAACGTGTTTTTGCAGAAGCAATAGCATCATGTCTTTGAACTGCGTGGCTTCTCATTCTAAGGGTACAATCATCCATAGTATGAATTTATAGTGTTTTAAGCATCAGTTGATTTTCGGACTAAACTAAAGCTGTAAGCATATTGTGTCTTTTAACTATGATTTCGAGTTTGCAACTGAAAGCTGGAAATTTATAAAAAGAATGCAAACATATTTGTTGAATAACGGAATCATGATTTAAGTTAATCGAATTTAGATTTTAACCGATTAACAAAAGAAGGAAACCAATTCAGATGGAAGAAAATCATGAAATGTTGTGAATTATACTCTTTAAGATCGTAATAATCAAAAGATCACCAAACGAATAACTCAGAACCCAGAAATGACCTTAACAAAGACGTATTTTCCACAACTTAAAAAGGAACACAAGTGGTTGCGTCTATCATTGATGTCTCTACACATTACGGTTTCCAAAACAAGTTTTTCATCAAAATCAAGTTACCGAGAGCGCCAGAAAATAAATACATTTAATTTAATCACAAATGAAGAACCAAGTATAAATAATAGGATCAACTCATTTTCTAGTCATTTACAAACATATTATATTTTAGGTAACTTGGATTAGTACTAGCATTATGATTATATATATTTTCTATCATTGGAATGAAATACTCAATGAATCAATTTCCAATACTTTTTGCATATAAATAATTTAATTTGATAAATTTTTAATATTCGAAACTTATATGAGAATTACTTCGCAAGACAAATTTGGAAATGTTATAATATTTTTCGAAAGGGAAATAGAAAAAAAATGAAAATTGGTCCCACCCTTCGAACTTCAATACCACTTTTTTTAGTTGTAACAGGGTTTGAAGTTTGAACCGGCAACATACGCCCATCAAAGCACATCAAAGTTGTAAGTTGTAACATGTAGTCTCACCGTTAGATCAAAGCGCAGAGACATTAAAATGTCAATATTATTTTTGTTGTTTTGCATTGTGAAAATAAAAAATGGATTTGGAAAAGAGTGGGAAAATGGATTTGCAGATTGAGTTTCGTATTCCAATATTTATATGACTAACGACATCCTCACAAATAGAAAAATTCTCTTTAAAACACACTACATAGGGACATACAGCTTATAGAGTATACCCAATTATTGTATTAACCTGTGGGGAATTTATCGAATACAATGATCCAGAATTTCAAATTGGAGCACGATCTCTTAGTATTTAGTATTTACACAAAATCTATGAACACATTACCTGTGTCTGAATAAACCTTTTACATTAACAATTGACTAAGCATTATCAACTCAACTTATTAGTGATAAATTAACATGATTTGATTCAAAAATCAGGTGCAACGTGTTTTTGCAAAAGCAATAGTATCATGTCTTTGAACTGCGTGGCTCCTCATTCTAAGGGTACAATCATCCATAGTATGAATTTATAGTGTTTTAAGCATTAGTTGATTTTCGGACTAAACTAAAGCTGTAAGCATATTGTGTCTTTTAACTATGATTTCGAGTTTGCAACTGAAAGCTGGAAATTTATAAAAAGAATGCAAACATATTTGTTGAATAACGGAATCATGATTTAAGTTAATCGAATTTAGATTTTAACCGATTAACAAAAGAAGGAAACCAATTCAGATGGAAGAAAATCATGAAATGTTGTGAATTATACTCTTTAAGATCGTAATAATCAAAAGATCACCAAACGAATAACTCAGAACCCAGAAATGACCTTAACAAAGACTGTTTTCCACAACTTAAAGAGGAACACAAGTGGTTGCGTCTATCATTGATGTCTCTACACATACGGTTTCCAAAACAAGTTTTTCATCAAAATCAAGTTACCGAGAGCGCCAGAAAATAAATACATTTAATTTAATCACAAATGAAGAACCAAGTATAAATAATAGGATCAACTCATTTTCTAGTCATTTACAAACATATTTTTAGTTTTATGTTTTTTTTACAAGAGATCTGAAAATATAACCTACAAAAAGAATTTTGGGTATATATTTTCTTCCATTCAAATTGTTAAGTGTAACAATTACCCATTTTCCTCAAAATAATGTTGGTTGGAAAAAACATAATATAAGTTTTAGATTTCACGAATACCCAGATCACCATTATATATACACCCTAATTTTAGCTTTTCTGATTTTGTTCACAGTTCAAATTTCGAGAGCAATGCAATGAAAAGTTTAAATTAGCAAATAGTGAAACCCAAGACGCTTCTACAGTTCCAGTGGAATTTTTATTTTATTTTAAAAAGGCATTAATGACGACATCTAAAAGCATGAGTGGAGCAAAAAGAAAGTTGAAAAACAAAAAATGCAATTAGAAAAAAGATTGGAAAGAAAGGAAAAGGACTGCAAGGAAAAAGAACAGGAAAAAGGACAAAATATACCAAAGACAAGTCCATACCAGAAATCAGCCAACAGCATGGTGAGATAGGCTTCCAATTCCTAGCGCGACCTAAAAGCACTAGAGAGAACGCATACACCAACATCCAAATTCCAAATAAAGTAGGAAAACTAAATTAGACAAATAGATAAGAAAATGAAATCTCACAGCCCATTTGTAGGAAAGTAAGGGATTGGCATTGCTTCTGGGAACAGAAAAACAAGAACGAAAAGCAAGAGCATAAAGAAAACTCAGAAATCTTATTAATTAGCTAAGGAGCAGCAAGCAGACAAAACAGATGATGGATTATAAGCGGCATTTCAAAAACTCGGAAAAAATAAATTGTCTCAATGTGTACTTTCAGGAGAATGATGTATCCGACTTAAATTTACTGACCCAGACTCAATTGACTCTGGCATCACTGCCTCAAATACCTCAGAAGACACATCAGGGTGTGGCAGAGGACCACATTTAGCATCAACAAACTTCTCTTCCTCTTTGACATCAAGAATTGAAATGTCAGTCTTCATGAAATCTTCAGACACCAGAGGTGCAAGGGCATCAGATCGGCCCACCTCTTCCAGAGACGAGTTGTTTTCCGCAATTTTACTTTCCTGATCCACATCCAGAACTGTATCGCCTTCCATGCCAGCTCCTTCATCCATGGAAATAGGGAGATCTGATTTCTCAGTCGGGTTCAAACCCATTGGCTCAGACAGCTCGTCAAGTTTGGTTTGTGGTAACCCTACAACTTCCTCAGAACTAACAGGGAGATCAACCCCCTTATCACCATCTTCGACCATCCCATCATCCACAAGAGCGGACTCCTCAACTTTGGCATATTCTGAACTTGAATCCTCGAATTTAGGTGCTGGATAGGACTCACCTAGCTGACCAGAAAATGAAAAATTCCCACCGTTTGTGAGTTTATAATCTTCTCTCCTCTTCTTGTAAAGGGAAATGGCTTTCTGCAATAGGGTCACATGGAATAAGAGATATTAGAAATCACAGCTTGATGTATACAAGGATAGAACTGATTCACTTTAAAATCCTGTTCTCATCTAACAAATGAAAATTAAACACAAACTCCTATCCCCCATTTTCTCCTTTAAAAAACCACCTCATAGAGCAAACATCTTTTGCACATCAATGAAAAGGAGACCAAGACCAAAGTATGATTGTTCTTCTCATTGCTTTTCTCCTAAAAAGGTTAAACAAGATATATGCAGCCAATAATAGAAACAAGACATTACTGCAAGTAACCACAACAAATATGCATTCCATGAGTACTCACATAAGACACTAATCCTAAGTAACAGAAGCATAAGCAGCATAACAGCAGCTGACAAAATTATTACAAAAAAGTATAGCTGATCACGATATTTCACTTTCCAACTCGAAATGCATATGCATCTTGCACAAAGCACACACCTGAAAAACAGAATCAGCCACGGTAGCAATGAGTGAAACGCTTGAAAATTTGCTGGGCGTTACATTATATTCAGCACCCTGCTAGTGGAAGAACGGGTGTTACACGTCCGGTGATGAAACTAATAAATAAGCAAAGAAACAATTCAGTTACCATCTTTACCTCCAAGAACAAGATCTTAGGACTATCTACATCAGAAGTCATGATCTGTTCAACATCCATTAAGCTAGTACATTGATCAAACAACTCGGGCTCTGTAAGATCTGCCGATATATCAAGCTTTTTGAGGTAAACATTGCAAAGACGAGCTTCTTCTTTCTCGGATGACTTCACTTCAATTGGTTGCTCTTCAGGATTAATTTTCGAATCATCTAGAGTGCTCCTTCGAGGAACACTGCTGGCCTGACTGATATCATTGCTTTCAGCGTCTTGATCTGTCTGCTTCTGCTCACTCTGAGCTTGCTGAGCTGACTGAGCAGCAAAAGAACTATCTGGGCCCTGAATAGAACAGACCTCCTTCTGTGAACCAGATGGCAGCTCCACACAGGTGCCCCTTATTGGCCCTTTCCATATATCAGCACTTGTCTCCCAACTCCGACTATTGTTGGACAAAGTCCTACTCTGGTCCCAGCCTGGCCTTCCATAAAGGTGAGCTTCATCACCGAAGTTGTTAGCATCCCACCCATGCAATGGAGGACAGCATGAATCATCTAGTGGAGTTCGCCAACCCATTGTGCGCCCATGGCCAGAAAAGCGGTCTGCATCTGGAATATGGTAAGGAACCCCAGGGTGACTCAAGTCCATTGAAGGTCTGACACCAAATATTGGCGGTCCAGGGAACTGCTGCATTGCGGGATGAAAACCAACAGGAGGTGGACCATGCTGGAAAGGCATGAAACCATTTGCCAGATGTGACGGCCAATTTGGAACCCCTTTCCAAGCATTTCCTTGCATTCTTCCAATATTAGGATCATTAATTCTTCTGTGACGGTTGGTCGGCTTCGCTCTACTGTCATCTTCCAAAGAACCAAACATTAATGGGCTGTCAACCCCAGACCTAAATGGGGGAGGGGGAGGTAAAGCAGACTTTGAACTGCCTGACAAGTGACTCCCTCTGATAAAAGGAGAAGAAACAGAGACATTATCTCCATCCATTTGGGACAACTCATCACCTGCAAATGCATCACCAGCAAAGTCACGGTTTCCTCTACCCTCCTTTACTTCCCTGGAGCCACCACTTCTGTGTGTTGACTCCTCAACATCAAGACTCCGGCGAACCTCAGATCTAGTCATGTGTCTTCGCTCATTGCTCGCTGAAGAAGGAGATCTATCCACCAACTGCAGGGGAGAACTGCGAACATCTGATTTAAGCCGTCGTTCAGCTGAGAACTCTCCAAGAAAGTTGTCCTCCTTCTGAATCATTTTCTCAGTTGATCGAGATGAAGAAATTCTCTCAATTGCTCCACCCGAACAAGAATAATCTCGAGAGGTTCCACCATGCTGAATCCTTTCATCATAAGGATAATCCCGGTACTTCGACTCTTCTTGCCTTGACAGCCTGGTAAGCACAGGACGGAAGCACATATCATTGTCAGATTTGTTAAAAATAATCAAGCAAACAGTCACTGTTGGTGACAGGAAATTAATCAACATTAGCATCACCAATTAAGCAGAACAACACAAGGTCCAGTAAGACAAAACTAGATCTCTCGCTTGGGATCAAGGTTTTATCGAGCAAAATAATTAAATCCTCTGGTGTGACGCACAAGATTACCTATTAGATACTCATCAAGAGTCATGGTTCCATAAGCAAAACAAAGCACCTATAGAGCTGTTTGTGAAATATAGCACAAAAATCCCAGACCTTGTCTTAGCATCCAAATGTTGCACCAAAAAACAGTAATTATGTTCATGAGAAGGCATGAGCAATATCACCACTGATTAAGAAACTATCCCGAAGATCGACAATTCCAAGATCTTTCTTGTAAGGATAATTCCAAGAAACTTTACTACAAGCCAAAAGAGCAGAAACCAAACAGAATAATCTTTATTCTAAATAACTACATAAATTAGTCGAATATAAAACGGTTTGAAGCCAAAAGTCGGTACAAAGACGACTAACGCTAAAACCAAAAGTAGCAATCATAAGTATTAAGTAGTGGCACCATCGTTCTTCACCTATTTCACACCGATATACCTTCATCAAACACTACAAGGAAAAACTCTTCTGAAATGCACAGAAGGAAAAGGTTGGGCATCATTTTCCAAGTCAGCAACAAGCCTATCTCTGAACTAAATCACAGGCCCATCAATCACAATAACCAGGGAAAATCTATAAATGTAAGTATCCTACAAATCACAAAATCCACTCTTGAAAGAACCCAAAAGGCTGCTATTTCATGATAAAATAATTAGCCTATACGGAAATAGCACTTATCATAACTCAGAAAACGTAGCTAGCTTTCCCAATCCACTGAAACTGAGCAGATCACATATAAAGACATAGATTCATATGTGTTCGTGGATAAACATACAGCGGAACATTAAGTTATCACACACCAAAATGAGTTTTAGCATCTTGCTCGCTCTGTGCTCACCATATCACTGTGTTCAGTTTTAGCATATGTTCAGAAAAATAACTTTCTACTTCTCATATTTGATACTGGTGCAGTCTAAAGAGGCAATTAAACATCCTCATCATTCCATCAACCAGGTAAAATTTTCCTTCATAGAAACCTTTTCTGCCCACTTTTTTCAATAA
The DNA here is from genome assembly GCA_029844215.1 of Przewalskia tangutica. Lineage (NCBI taxonomy): Eukaryota > Viridiplantae > Streptophyta > Magnoliopsida > Solanales > Solanaceae > Przewalskia > Przewalskia tangutica. The sequence continues at coordinate 71,237,399 of CM056740.1, read as the reverse complement.
AACTGCTCTCTGGGACAGCTCACACACGTTGACCAATCTACAATGCAGCCTGCTACAACCCAGAAGAGCAGGTGCTGGATAACAAGGGGGTGCGTAGCAATAGAACCTGAGATCTATGGGTTTTTCTCCTAGACCTTATCATTTTAGCTATAACCTGTGGGGGACAATACAAATCGTAGTAGCCACTATGCAAAAGTAAGAAAAGCGCATTAATGTTAGCACAAAAGCGGTTCAAGTCCTATAAGGTTAAAACAAGCATGGAATACTAAAAGTTGGAGCATGATTATTTAAGAAATCAAGATCATTCAAGTTACCTAATAGATGATTTCAGTTCTTGCTGTTGAACCACATCCACATTTTTGACACATACGAAACAGTACGTAGAAAGAAAACAGGTAACTACTTGCCTGTAATTATCCCTTGTTGTATGAGGTCCAGAACTAGGAGAAGTCTTCCACCTGCTTTTTTTGGGAGTAAGTTCTACATCAACGCTCCTCGAGGTATACTTTCCACGATCACTGGCAGACTCTACTCTAGCACTGCTTATGGATCTTTTCTCTGCTTCAGGTCGCTGCTCTTTAGTACTCCGTGATCTAATATCCCCAAGGTCCTCTTTATCATGAGTTCTCCTTCTTCCTGTCTCATCTTTATACCTTGCACGATCATAACTAAGGTTCCCTTCATGCATAATTGACTTCCTCAAATGCAAATCAGAAGCATGACCCTCATCCCTAAAACACTTCGCATCAGACCGGTCACTTGAATGGTTTCTCGGAGCACGTTCATCCACATACTTGGCATCATTGAGTCTCCTCTTTTTATCACTTCCATCTGCTTCACTGCCATCTTTGCATCTTCCATGTCTTTCAAAATCTTCCCGGTGCTTCTCATCCTTGCGCCTTTTTTCTCTTTCGCTGTCTTCTCTATATTTGATGCCCCTCTGCCTATCATCCCTTTCATCATCTTCATGATATCTATCTTCATCGTGACGTCCATCTTTCTCCCCATACTCTCGATACTTATCATCCCCATGCCTGTTATCACTGTCACCATCTTCACGGTATTTGTCATCCCTACGACGACTATCTCTTTCATCATCTTCTCGACACCTATCATCCTTTCGCCTATTATCCCTCTCACCATCATCACGATATTTGTCATCCCGCTGTCTGCTATCTCTGTCGACATCTTCCAGGTACTTGTCATCTCTGCGTCTACTATCTCTATCTTCCCGATATTTATCATCACGCCATTTTCTGTCCTTATCAACATCCTCGCGGTACCTATCATCCTTGTGCCTGTCATCTTTATCACCATCTTCCCTGTACTCTTTATGTTTTTCATGTCGCTGTTTTTCATCTTTAGTACGTTCAGACCTCGAAGATAACCGTCTGCCATCGCTCTCATTTATATCATCTTCATATTTGTCTCGATCGCCAGGGACTTCTCTTCTCTTCCGTGCCCTTTTCTCAGCTTCCTTGTCCAAGTCAATGTTCGGAACCTCATTTTGGATAGACTCTGTAAAGGTCAAATAAAAATTAAAAGATGAAGAAAGTTAAACACCTAGTAATTTCTGCATCAAGGAAAAGGAAATATTATTAACCAACATACTACAATTAGAGCAATGACGCAATAGAAATAGTAACACCAAGAAGTAATTTGATACAACAAACTTAAATACTGGACAACCTCTCACACCAATCTTTACAGGTCTGCCACATTACATAGGCGTATAAGATCCAACTACTTAATCCTCGTTTATCATGACATTTCTACAGCTTGACTAAGTATTTCCAGGGCAAACTTGCACACATTAAAAAAAGGAATGGTGATGCAAGATTCACACTTCAATCCCAAGCCAAAACCCACCATTCAGAGGGAAGAATAAGACAATCCATCTTCACCCTTTTTTATACATCAAGTTATAAAATACAATCTTTAATACATGGATGCATGGGGAAATGCCACAAACAGACACCCAAATATACACATTTTCTTACATAAGATAGACCAAATGAATAATATGAATGTAACTACAGACGGGTTTTCTCGCAATTCACCCTCAGAAACAAGATCACTCCTGTCAGAAAATGATGTTGACCGAATCTCCATTTCCTTTGACCATGTCCTCCACATCTACCAAACCAACAGGAGTGCGGGACGGATCCTTTTTTTCCCTTATCGACATGAAGTGCTCCTATTTTAGAATTCAGAAGAGTCTCCGACTTGTGTCCCCAGCCCAATTAACGCAGAGAAGAGTCATCTAAATTTTGAACAAATTCACAAGGATCCTACTATTCTTTTTTGATAAGTAGGATCCTACTGTTCTTTTTTGATAAGTAGGATCCTACTGTTCTTTTTTGATGAAGCAGGATCCTACTGTTCTTACCAAATATAGAGAGTACCCCCCCCCCCACCAAATGAATTCAATGTGTGCATCTCCACTGCACATTCTCTATGCAACAATAACTGGATGCTTGAACAAAAGAAGGTTACAGAACTCACTTTCCTGGAGTCTCATCAGACCAAATATTGTCCCCATCCTTAATCTAAGGAATGTTAGTACTTGAACATTTTGTAATATCATTTATAGTTTTCTATTAAATTATATTGGATTCCTACTAACAACAACTGACTAAAAGCTGAGACGATTTCTAGCTAGAAGCAAAAATAGGGTGGGCAGGATCAAACCTTCCTATAACCACATAGTGCAAAGAAGAAGTAATGAAGCATTCCAAATAACAAATACCACACAAATAAGTTAACTTACCAGCAGTTTCTCTACCTTTTTTGTTCTGTTTTTCTTCACTAACATCGCCTAATTGAGACCCTTGCTTCTTCACATTGTCCACATCATCGCGTTTACTCTCGTGACCCTTCTTTTCCCTATCCGACCCTCGCTCCTTTTCCTTCACCTCCTTAGAATCCTTCCCTTCTTTTCGAGCAGAATCCTTTTCAGATTTCCTCTTTGACTCCACTCTTCCACTCTTACTCTCCTCTTTTTCAACCAATGAGGCAATACTACCTTCCTTCTTACTGTTTTTACTCTTGAAATCACTTGAACACTTTGTTTCCTTCCCTTTAGAGCCCTTATCTGCATCCATTTTCACACTTTCACACTTCACTCCACTATCCCCAACGCCATTCCACCTATCACCCCCACCGCTACTCGCCTCTGCCTTTTCTTTTCGCCTCTTTGAGGATGCATACTCCTCCGAGGCATCACCATTTCCATAGCCACTTAGATCTTTACCTTCCTTGGATTGCGAAGAATGTTTTCGCTTCTCACCAGAAGAGGAATGTATTGAATCCTTAGAAACCCTAGCCAAACTATCCTTCTCCTTCTCCTTCATTTTCACTTCCGAATCCGAATCCGAGTGCGAGTAATCTCTACCTTCCTTTGGACTATGTTTACTCTGCTTATGTGATTTATGCTTTGAACTTCGAGGCATAACTGTAAATATTCCAAAAAACTACACCTTTAAATCAGAAACCCTAACTACCGTTTCCACCACAACAAAGCAACAAATCATACAGACTCCACTAAAATCACTCGCTACAACTGCAAAGCCAATTCGAACCTTCCAGAAACCCTAACTCCTTTACAGTTCCAGAATAACAAATAAAATTAAACAGATTTCATTACATTCACGCTCGCTGTAAAACCGATTCGAATCTGACCGGTAAACTCGCCGGAAATCTGAGAAACTTGCAGAAGCCCTAACTCCTTAGCAGTTCCAGAACAACAAAAAATTACACAGATTCCATTACATTCACGCGCAGCCGCTATAAAATCGATTCGAATCTAACAAACTCCCGCCGGTATACTCGCCGGAAACCTGAGAAACTTCTAGAAACCCTAACTCCTTTTGCAGTTCCAGAATAACAACAAAAACTACACAGATTTCATTACAATCACGCGCCGCCGCTAAAACCAATTCGAATCTGACCGGTGAACTCGACGGAAACCTGAGAAACTTTGACCTTTGTTCCTATTCAAACCGTTCGATACAAATACAACAAATAGTGTACACTGTATACGTATATAGATATATTTATATTTATATATATACGTATAGAAAATACAAAATCTAGAGAGAGAATTTATTGAAAAATTGGGGAAATATATCGAGAGAAGAGATCGGAGGCGATGGGGTTTGTTGATGCTTGGCTGCTAAAATTGAAATGTGATTCGTATTGGGGTTATGCAGATAATAGGATGTTATGTCGGAAATACCCTCAATGACAGTTTATATTTACCATAGAGTTTAGGGCTGACACGTACTGCCGTACTTGTCTATGAGTAGTAAAAGGGGTATTTTCTATAATAAAATTTCAATTATACTTTTTACTACTAAAATCAAATTGTTTTATTCTACCTCCTATCCTAAATAAATTACTTTTTTGTGTAATTTATGGAAATATTATATGTAAGAAATGTGGAACCTAACACAACCAATTAAACATGTAAGTTAATTATACTAAAAGGTTTATTTCTCAGAGGATTAACAAAATATATACAGTAAAATCTTTGTATAACGATGTCTTGACTATTATAGTAACATATTGTTATAAAATTGTATTTGTTCATACAAACTATTATATTAAAGTTATTTTTGTGAATGAGACCAACCAAACAATACCTTAAGGAAAATTTAATTATTATTTGGATTATAATTCATAATTAAAATAACATAATGTATGTAAGTTGAATTAGACACGATTCTAAAGCTCCAAACTTGGTTTTTGGGGTCCTAAAGCGAGCTCAAGTTCGACTGATAAGAGTATAAATTCAATCCTATTTAGAAATTTAATCAATATCAAATTCAGTTAGACAAGTTTTTCTAATTTTCTTCACTAGTGACTTAAATGATGGTCGGCCTTATAAAGCTTAGCTTGCTAAGGGTCACTTTCCTCTCTCCTTCACTTATTAAGTGGAAAATAATCAATGACATTCTAAGCGACTTGCTTAAAGCTTGGAAGATAAAAAAAAATGAGATTAGGAACTCATAGAGTTGTTGAAGCTGTTGGAGACTTGGAGCACACCCATTCTTATCTCCTTTTACCGCCGCTCTTCTTCTCTGATACTCTAAAGCACACATAAGATACATAGAATAGTAATTAACATATTCATTCTTTCTCCGTATCTAAATGAGTCTTAAACTTTTTTATTCTTCTGAATATAAGAACACTCACCTTTTTTGTTTAATATTGCAACAAATAGAAATATCTAGAAATAATGTCAAAAATACTTAAATAAGTCAAAATTTAATCAATCAATCAATTATGCCCCAAAATTCACCTATTTGATGTCAATTATATAAACTTTATATATTTATTACTCCCCTGTTGGGTCTCGGTTCATTTCATGGGAAAATATTTTCTTCAAAATAGAAGAAAATATCTTCACTAAAAATTGATGAAACATTTTTGCGAATCAATAAAAATACTCCAACAACATCCCCCAACCCAACCCACACTATCCACCACCACCCCTCACCCGCGCACTACCCAACCACAACTACCCACCCCTTTCACCCCACCCTTCACCCACCACCCACCACCCCATCCCCTATCCCATCTAAGTTGATCGAGATTTTATGAAATTAGAGGTCTAAATTAAGTAAAGTTAAATGTTTCATAATAAAGAGAGGTAGGCTAATTACTAACCATTCTTAATAATGTCTAGTTATATACTTATATTGAATAGAACCAAGTGTGTTTTCTGCTAATTATTTAGTGATCCCTTAAAAACAAGTGTACACTACGAATGGATCAAATACTCAAATGTTGTATATATAAATCATTAACAGTTGACTTTAACATCATAAGAAGTTAGTAAAACTAACTATAAAGACAAACTTATCACCAACGGTCGTTAACCACTTTGTAATTAAAATGTCATATATAAAAGGTGTGTTGGGTAATGAAGGAAAATATTTTTTCTAAATATGTTTACTTATTTTTTTCTCTTGTTTAGTTACACTAAATATCTTGAAAATATTTCCAATGAAAAATGTTTTCCTTACAAGTTTGACGGAAATTATTTCCGGATCAATAAAAATACACATACGCATCTCCATTCCATCCGCCAAATCACCACACCCCAACCTACCCCCACCAACCCACCCTTTCCCCACCAATCCACTGCCCACCCTTTCCCCAACCCCCCACTCTCCCCCCTCCTTCAACCTACCTCATTTTTCATCCGGCCTACCACCATCACTAGAAGTTGCGCTCACGGCGTTTTACTTTGAATATATGCAAATGCTCTTAAAATGACATTTTCCAATTTGTGTACCAAACACAAGATAATGAGTTGAAATTATTTTCCGAGAAAATAATTTTGGAATACGTTTTCGTCATACCAAACACACCCAAAGTCATGACTCTTTCCTTGTACTTCCTCCAATTGTTCAATGTACGGTTTCTACAATGATTTTAAATTAATATAAAATGATTAAATATTTATAAATATGTAAGTATGTGAATCCGTAATCGATATGGTAGATCTGCCCCTGATTATTCATGTATTATTTTTTCAAACAAAATAACCTATGAAAAGTAAATTATTTATCAAAAAATATTTATCGCTTTCTATTTTTTATTTTATTTATGAGGACTTTGGTATATCTTATGCTAAAAGTACCATTAATATGATTAATAGAGCTACATATGTTCACTTACCAAGATTAACATGTAAAAAATATGGTAGTAACAACTAATAGTATTTGTTTTAAGAATGAATAAGTTAAAATCCTCATACATATCATATTTTTGTGAGTTACAGGATTATTCATTGACGGTCTCAACGATGTTGGCTGCCCACATCTACCAAAAAAAAACATTCAATTTCATTATTAGGAAGGTTTTGGGTTTATTAAGAATATACGATGATTTGATTTAATGTTATCTTTCAACAATCAATAATAATAGTAACATACTCGTATATTTTCACAAGTAGAATTTGAAGAAGGTGAATATACATAAACTTTATCAATACCTTTTTGCGGAAAATCGGTAAGAAATTGAAGAAGAATAAAATAAGAAAAGAACCTCTCAAAAATTTCAAATTAAATAAGAGAGCGAACAAAATGTCAAAGGGAGAAATGAAGAAGAAAGGTAAGAAAATAAGGAACAAATCAAGAATATAAAGGAAATAAAATAAAGTTTTTTAAAAAATATATGGTTGACTCATTAGCCGTTAGGCACGGCCAATTGGAAGCATTTTTATGAATATTTTCAGCTCCATGCAAAGTTAATTACGTAAGATGATATTAATCTTTCTTAGGGAGTCTTCTCATTAAAATTAAAGTATATATAGAGTACAATATTCATCCCTTATATAACAGGAATCTGAAGTCTATACAAAAGAGGAATCCTAGTCTTACCATAATTATATTTACACAATACATGAAAATATTCTAATTATGGGTAGGGATACAATTGTTTTTTATAATATACACGTTTACACACCCCATCAGTCGAAGCAGGAGGAGGCCGAACGTTGAGACTGGATCTGAAGTCAAGAAATAACTGTCTGGGAAGTCCTTTGGTAAATATATATGCATACTGATAGGATGATGGAACATGTAACACTCTGACATGGCCTAGTACAACTTTCTCACGAACAAAGTGTAGGTCTATCTCAATGTGCTTGGTTCGCTGATGTTGAAACGGATTATGAGACAAATAGATGACAGAGATATTATCACAATACACAATAGATGCCTGACGCAAAGGACACTGAAGTTCTAATAGTAAATTTATGAGCCAACAAATTCCAGCTACTACATTCGCAACGCCTCTGTACTCAGCCTCGGCACTGGAGCGAGATAGGGTAGCTTGTCGCTTGGCAGACCAAGAAATCAGATTATCCCCTAAAAAAACACAAAAGTCGGAGGTGGAGCGTCGCGTGTCCGGACACCCTGCCCAATCTGCATCTGTTTATGAAAGCAACTTGTTTGGTGCAGAGGGGTATAAGTGCAAATCATAATCAAGAGTGCCCTTAATGTATCGAATGATACGCTTAAGAATAATGAAATGAGACTCTCTGGGGCATGCATGAATAAGCACACCTGCTGAACAACATAAGCTATGTCTGGCCTGGTGAATGTGAAATATTGAAGTACGCCTGCAAGACTCCTATATAGAGTAGGATCAGAGACTGGAGCATCATACATGGCACTGAGCTTAGATTTAGAATCAACTGGAGTAGGCACGTCTTTGCAGTTCGTCATTTTAGCCCTATACACAATCTCCTCTGCATACTTACGCTGACACAAGAACATATGATTGGCAGACCTGGTCACTGATATCCCGAAAAAGTAACTCAGTTTTCCCAAATCAGTCATTGCAAATTTGGACTTAAGCAAGACAATAATCTCATTTTTCAATCTGTCGGAGGAGGCAGTAAGAACAATATCATCCACGTAAAATAATAAGTAAGCAGTGCTACTACCTCGATGAAAAATGAAGAGTGATGTATGTCGCGCCCTTTTTCGGCCGCGGCATTTATTTTCTAAACTCCTGCTGCTCAAATAAAAGGTTAGAAAAAATAAAAATAGAAAATGCTTTAAAAGAATGCTAAAATTGCAAAAGGTGCTAAAATGCTAAAGATGCTAAAGTTTAAAAGGGTGCTAAAATGCTAAAGGGTTCGCGGAGTCGCCACCTAATTAATTTGGGTGAATTAGGACACCTAAATGTTTAACTAGCTTAAAGTAAACATTAACTCCATTTTAATGGTCTGCTAACTTAATGAGATTCTGGGTAAGGGTTCTTTATTAATCTAGAGGGAAGGGGTTAGGCACCCTCTAAGATCCGCTAACTTGCGGTTGTCCTGCCAAACCTAGGGTAATTATTATATTTTTAAAAACGCAAAGTAAAAGATCTTCCTGCTAAAAAAAAATGTTAAAATGTTTACAGGTGCTTAAGTCTAAAAAGGGCAAAAGGTGCTATATGTGAAAGAATGCTAAGAGGATGCTTTATGGGCTAATTATGTGTATTTTGACAGCTAAATTAATCTTGCCTAGCCTGCGTACAATATTATATAAGAAATGTTTTAAGATGCTATTTTGAGAGTTTAAGAGAAAATCTGTTTATGAACTTTAACAAATTGTTGGTTTTATGATGTAAGTTAGATTACTTGCTTTTGCAGATTTTAAACATGCTTAATAGTCCTAAAAGGCGAAATAAAGAAGAATGCGTTTCTAAAATGTAATTACTTTCGTCTCATATATTTAAAGACCTAATTGCTAGAAGTTCTCCTATTAATTACAAAATTAAATAATAGAAAAACGAATAAATGGCATAAAAACGAGACAAGAAAATTAAGAGAGTGAAGGGATTGGAGCGGATGACCACGTCCTATTTGTTTATCTAGGAATGGCCGAAGAGAGACCCGATGGATGTATATGCATGCCTTTACGTTTGCCACGACGAGTCTCGTTATGAGACTCTTTGTTGCTCCGGTGCATGCCATGTAAAAAACAAGAGAGATAAGGATTAGTACGAGCCCAATTAAATAACGAATAAGCAATAGGCACATAATTTATATTGAAGCAAGCACACATAAAGCCAACAGAGGCAATGTCAGATAGGAATTGCGCGGCAGTGGCGAAGACACGAGATGAGCGGATATGCGCCAGGCGAGAGGGAGAAAAATAACGTGCAAGCCAGTTAAACGGCGGCGGACTTCAATTTGAGAGGAAAGGATTCGAGGCGTGCAATGTATATTTTCAAGCAATCAAGACCCAATAGAGCTTCACTAATGGTTTCCAGGAAAATAGAGCATTTAAAACAGGCCAGGTTGGTAATCAGCCGGAAAGTAATAAATGGTAGGGCGATAATTTTTAAGTTTACGGGTCTCCTTTAAGGTAACAAATTATAATAGCAACATCCGAAATAGCGTGAAAATAACATCGGTGGATTCAAATTCACGAGCAAAATAATGTTAGCGATCATAGTAATACCAAAGCAGAAGAAAGCGCCAAAGCAAAGAAGATTGACCAAACAATGTAGTAAAACCAATAGTAACGATTATTTCTATTGCAGGAGGCTTTCTTGATGTCTTGGTGTTTTCCACTGTATGCATCTGAAGTGTTGATCAAGTGCTAATATTAGTAGCTTGTATATTATAACTTATGTCTTTTTTTTCTTTTTTTTTGATTCAAAGAAAAGGAAACACTACAGGAGATACAAGCAAATTTCTTTGGAGGATCTATGTGGGATCTGCACTCTTGGGAGGTCACACATACAGGTAATATTCAACAAGTGTGCAAACAAGCTATCCTGTTTTAAGGTAGGCATCAGAACATGGTATTATGGCTAAGGCATGTATATTAGTATGCAGTAAGTAGGGCATATGAGAGAGGCAGAGACATACTCAGATTACTTAATAACTACTTGACATATAGTGTCGATAAGGATCCTAAAGCAGGCGTGGGTAATTTCAGAAAAATTCCAGGATCCGTATAATGCTACTCTAGGACATTTATATGTTTAGACAAACCAACAAACTGATATGATTGACTTAGAGATTGCTACCTGCTATCATATGTATACTTTGTGATTAGGCGGATGAATGGATGTCACAGGCTAACTTATTAAAGAACAAACCACATTTTAATATAGTATGCATATTGTAGTAGACTAGGATATCCCTCGACATATTTCAAACCCAGGCTAAGTTGGATAGGCTAGACAAATAAGATAACAAAGACATGATACTGAACAGAACATGCTAACCAAAGATACGGCAGGTTCGACCAATGTGAATAGAATATAAGGCTAACGATAGATAATAACATTAATTCCACCAATATCACTCTGATTCAAGACACATGCATATTATTAGTTGAATAGTTATCTAGCTCTGTACATGTCATATATTACATTGAGTCTTTAAGGAATATTGACCGTTGTCTTAAATCCAAATGCTAACCTATTCGATCCCTTTCTAATTAAGGCTAACACTGAACCACTGCACCAGATTGAAACCTCTAAGACACACTCCTTAATATCTAACCACACTTATAATTCAATCACATAACAAATGCTAGTAAAATAATTAACAGTCGCAGATATCATAACAGTTAGTATCAACTAAATAGATTCAGCAATCAAATTAATACACCTAAGTCGTGCGAAACACGATTTCACATACTATCACAAAATATCAATCGAAGGAGAAAATAAGAAAGGAGGCGAGATTACCTTTCCTGGACAGCGACCGGCAGCGTATCAAGTCGTCGGTCCGCTCGAAAGGCTAGCTAATGCGGAGCGAAAGGTTGCGAAAATGCGATTTTGAGGATTCGCTCGATTTTGTCGATTTTGTGCGATATTTGAGTCTTTGGTTTATGGTAAGAAATCGTTAGAGGCGTGTGTGGGTAAGAGAAAGTGTCGCGATTTTCGGTAAAATCCGGCGAAAATCGAGGTTGCGGCGGCGATTGAAGGCTTTAGGTTTTAGGTTTCACGGTCGACGGGAAAAGCGGTGGTGGGGTTACGGTGAGGAAATAAAGCGAAGTCTTTGGGCTCACGGGTTTGGTGCGGTCTTTGGTAGGCGACAGTCGCGGATGTTTAAAGAAATTTGGGTAGTTAGTTTTAGGCTAGTTAGTTTAATTAGGTATTTTAATTAGGTAATGTTTAATTAATTAGTGCTAAATAAACTAATAAATTGTGATTAAATTATTTAGGCGCTTTAAAATTATTTAGGTGCTAAATTAGTCTAATTATTTAGGTGCTGAATTAGTCTAATTTCGAGTTATAAAACTATTACGATGATAAATGCGGGCGTGTTGTTTAATTAATGCTTAATGCTTTAGAATGCGACGCTATTATTTAAAATTTTATTGTTATGCATTATTGCGAAGTTAAATTAAAATTAAAATGAGCTTAGATTGAATTATTTAAATGCTAAATGCAAATATGATTTTTAAGAATTGTTTAAAGCTTTTATAAATGCGACGCTATAAAATGCATGTATTAGATTAAAATTGATTTTAAAGTTACCGATGATTACTAATAAATGCGGCTATGCTACCTGACACGACGTTATCGCTAAATTATTTATTTTATGCATTTATTAATTATTTAAGAAATACGACAAAGCTTAAAGTTAATTAATGCGGGCGCGAGACTCTAAGTGCTTAAAACTCTACGTAAGATGCGATGTCGTTATTAAATTAATTCTTAATGCCTGTATTTATGTTTTATTGTTGTATTTTATTATAAAAAATCCTAAAAAATTATTTTACAAAATTAGTGTAATTTTATAGTTAATGGCTGGACGGGAGGGTCAAAATTGGGTGTCAACAATGTATCACTCTTGCTGCATACAAACTCAATCTGCAAGATATACCTGACAAAGCGATCATACCACGCACGGGGGCCTGTTTCAGGCCATATAGTGACTTACGGAGACGACACACATAGTGAAAAACTGCTGGATGGGTAAACCACGGTGATGCGTATGTTGTCTCTGGATCCCCATGTAAGAATGCATTCTTCACATCAAGCTGATGGATCGGCCAGTGTTTGCCTATGACAGTGCTCAAAACTGTGCGAATGGTAGCTAATTTGACAACCGGGCTGAAGGTCTCACCACAATCAATACCCTCATGCTGGTTTGTGCCATTAGCCACAAGTCGTGCCTTATACCTCTCAAGAACTGAATTTGTGACGAAATAGCCACAGACAACGAATCACATTCACCCCCTCATGTCTAGGTACTAGATCTCATGTGTGATGTTTAGTTAATGCATTGAATTCATCAGACATAGCCTCATTCCAATTAGGGTCTTGTTGAGCCAATATAGGGTTCTTGGGAATTGGAGAAATGATTTGAACAGACAAGTTAAATTAGACTTTGGGTTTGAAGATATTTGATCAACTAAGCAATAGGAGAAATTTTAATAAATAGAGAGTTATTGTTTCAGGGAGGTATTGTGAACACCCAATTGTGTAGGTAGATAACTCGTAATAATGTGATAATTTAGAAGGTTTAACCTATTTCACTCTTGTTTTTAAAGATGTCACTATTTTCGTCTCAATTCTTACTATCGATAGAATTTTTTTTATGCACAATTCAATGTTTACCGTAAATTAATAAACATATTTTTTTATTTAATGCACCACATTTTCGACAACGTCCCTCCCCGTATGATATTAACTCTTGAATTCGAATAATGGATGACGGTAAAATTCGAATAAAAAATCTATGTATATTCTGATTATCATGTTAAGGTATGTGACTATCTCTTTTTAAAGTTTATGCTATTAACGAGAAACATATTTATATTTAATTAATTATCTTTAACACGATCTCACATGTGTGGTTCGGATAATTTTTCACAAGTATAAACACGAGTGCAAGTAATAGCCTGTTTGGCGAAAAGGAGTTTGTGTTTAGTCAATTAATTTTAAAAGCGTTTTTGGACAACAATTAGTGTTTGATCAAACTTTTTAAAAGTGTTTCTAAGTATATTTTTTTCAAAAACGCTTTTCAAAAAGTGTTCTTGGGCAAAAGCTATTTTTAGCTTCTGAAAAACTATTTCTGCTACCTACTCCCGAAAAGCACTTATTTTATCCCAAACTTGGCCAAATACCTCATTTTAAAAAAACATTTATTGAAAAAAATAAGTACTTTTGGGTAGGCCTGCTCATTGGTCGGTTTGGATCGAATTTAGCACATTTCAGATTCTAATTTAGATTTTCAGATTTCGTAACATGTAATTCGAATTCGATTCAAATACGTTTGGATTGGACCAAATTTTTTAAGTTCGATTTCAGATAAATAAGTTTGGATAATTCTAATTTTCGATTCGACTTATAAGTTCTTCTCGTTCTTACAAAATAAATAATCAAATATAATATTTATACCAAATTGCCTTAATATATAGTTCATCATTGCTATCACAATCATAAAAATAAAGTACTCATACAAACAATAACATCCATTGCCAAGGATGAAACAGAAGCACTGATCCTATGAATCAACAAGTCCAATTTAATAAAACCATTTCATACAATAGAATATATACTGACAATGAAAATAATAATAAAAAAATTCTAAAAAGCAATTATCTTTAAAATTAACAGATCTAAACATAACGAACTTAGTAATTATTTTTAATATAGAAGTTGATATATAATGAATAGGGTATATTTAACTTATTAGATTGGACATACAGATAATGCACTAATATACTAATAGATAGTGAGATAGGAGATTCGGTTTTCGGATATTCAAAAAACCGAAGTTCCAAATCCGAATCCGAAATCCAAAAAATTTAAAAATTAAATTCGAAACTCAATCCAAAATCTGAAAATTACAAAATATAAGTTTAAAATATTCGGATTTCGATTCAGATTTCAAATTTATCCAAACTATGCACACCCTACTTTTGAAGAAAAATAAACTTGGCCAAACATATTTTTTCTAAGGAAAATAGACAAAAGAAAGAGTAAAAAGATAATGTACTACTATTTCAATCCGTAACACCAAACTGGTGTCTCATTTGTCAATTGAAGATATCAAAACACAACTAGATTCGTGGACATAATTAAAAAGGACAAATTACACTCTTCCATTTTTACAACACTTCTCATCTCCTCCACCTTACCAAATCCAAATTCTTGAAGAAAAATAAATCAAATTCATGGCTTCTTCTTCATCCTTTCAACTCTCAAGCCTTCAAATTCAAACCCCTCCTCTTAAAAAAACTAACTTTCTTGGACAACCCCACAACCTCAACTTCAACCTCACTAGTACTCATACCAAATCAACTTTGAAATCATCTTCAACCTTAGTTACAGCAAAATTCAATCTTTATGAGATTCTTGGAGGTAGAGGACTATGTAATGGAGAAGAGGGTATACAAAAAGAGCTAAAAAAGTCGGTTTCAGAAGAACCGCTAGCACCAGCAACAGCTAGTGATGACAATCAAGAAAACAAGGAAACTGGGGAGCTTCCTTTGGATGGATTTGATAAGGAAATGATGGGATTTACTGGCGGATTTCCCGGAGGTGAAAAGGGTTTAAAGAAATTCATAGAACAAAATCCACCACCTCCCAAGAAAAGAGAATCATCAAGTATGGTTTTTTCTGGTTTTAATCAGAGACCAAAGCCACCTGAATTGCCACTTTTGTTACCTGGGATGATTGCTATTGTCAAGAATACTAATAATCCATATTATATGTATTGTGGGATTGTGCAGAGGATTACTGATGGCAAAGCTGCTGTTCTTTTTGAAGGTGGGAATTGGGATAGGTTGATATCTTTCAGGCTTGAAGAACTCGAACGAAGAGAGAAAGGACCACCAATGGTGAGTCCTAGGTCTGCGATACTTGAAAACATGGTAGAAAAGAACTCTGAAGCTTGAATTTGCTTCACTTTTATTGAGTAGATTGTTTGTTCTTTCGTGTCTTTTGGGTTGTTGTACATACAAGATGTGTAATATTGTAATGGCAATGGCATAATAAGAAATGCAGAATGCTTTTGTGCAGGAAGAATCTGTTCCAAATGAGAAGTTTAACTCTTAGCAATAATATCTTGAAAGAACTCCTAACCAAAAAAATGAAAAGAATTAAGTACATACCTCGCTATAACATCATCGTTAGTATAATATAACATGAAAGATCAGTTCTACAAAAAACATACTCCATTGTTATAGTGAAATGTTATTATAGAGAATGATTGTTATAGAGAGGTTTGATCGTATAAAGTAATTCAAATTCAGGGTAGAGGAACAAGCTCATTATCCACAAAGTTGAACCGTGTAGAAAATGTATGGTCAAATATTCAAAATGAATGGTTTGATCGTATTCTTCCCACGTTTTTCATCAGCTCCTAATCACCTTGGCAAGTCACTTTTCCATCGTGGTAAAATTTTCACGAGATTTTCTTTAGTCCGTGAAGTAAGACAAAACTGTTAGCCACATAAATGTTGGTCCGAATATTGTGACATTTGTTCCAACATTTCTTAATTTTAACTTAGTACTAAAAATGATATGTTGGGCAAAATGTCACAACACCAAACCCAACAATAACATCTCCCATCATCACAGTGTTTGGCTTATTCTTCGATTGGAGATTCAGCGACCACTATAACAACTTCAGTTTGGACTGTTGTGTTCATCTTACCACAAAGTGTAATGAAAACAGTGGATAGGAAATGCCAAGAATACATATGGGGCAGAAAAGGAGAAAGTGGGAAAGCGTCATTAGTGGCTTGGGAAACAATATGTATACCTAGGAAATATGGAGGACTGAATATAAAGAGTTGCAGATTATGGAATATTGCATCAGTTGAAAAGTTGATTTGGCAGGTTGCTAGTAAAAAATATGTGTTATGGGTAAAATGAATACATAAAGTATATATGAAGAACTGTGATAATATCGGGAGCACAAACTACCTCAAGATAGTAGCTGGTATTGGAGGAAACTGAATTCCATAAAGGAGCAAATGAAAAGCTAGTATTCTATGGACAATACACACTCACAGCTACTGGTAAATACTCTGTTACTAATAGCTACGTGAGAATGTTGGGCACAGTGACAAAACTGAAGTAGGCTTATCTAATATGGAACTCTATTATGCTACCAAGACAGATTTATATTGTGGCTTCATACAAGAACAAACTATTGACAAAAATGAGATTACAGAAGTTAAACATACCAGTAGATAACACAGATTGCTGCTTATGTAATGCAGGGATTGAGAAAACTCAACTGCATTTGTTTGGTACTTGTGCATGGACTACAAAGCTAAAGAATAATCTCTCACAATGGTGGGGCATAACCATAAGACAATGTAAAATTAAAGAAGAAATGCTATGGATCAAGAGAAGACATTAGAGGCAATTCAAAAAAGAAATATTAGCAGCAGTTTGTGGGGCAATGGTATACCATACATGGCAAGCAAGGGATATGAAAATGTTTAAGAATGTAGATATAAATACTGATTTTGTTTGAAACCAAATACAGCAGGAAATCAGAGCAAGAATAGGAATAGTAAGAAGATAAAAAATGGTACTTAGATGCCAAAATTAGATAGGAACCATATGTAATTAGAATAGGAGATAAATGGTAATTTACTAAGGTCTAGAGGATCAATATACCCTTCCTAGAAGGTGATAATGATCTCTAGATGCTCCTTCAAATGTAAATAATTTGTTAGTAATGATAATTTTTCACAGTTGATTATTAAAAAAAGAAAAAAGAAAATTAAAAGGTTGGTTTACGTAAATGCCTCCTTTTAGATCACCATTTAGATTTTATACATTAAAACTTATGTAAATATAGACCTTGAAAAGTTACATGTCGGCTGTCGGACAATATTAAACTCGGGTCTAATATTTATTCATATATTGCTTAAGCTCAGAGACAAAATATTAAATTATCATCTAACGTTTACAATAACTTAAAAGATATTATATATAATCTAACGTTTTCTCGTAAGATTTTCAAAATTCATAAGCTATCATAACAAGAAACAACCGACAAAAAATATATGAAAAGAGAGAAACAAAATCAATATGAAAGACCAAAAGTAAACATGGATCTACGAGATCCAACGTGAAGAATGGGCCAATATTTGATTTTTACATATTTGACCCAAAAACCTGAACTTCGCCCATGAGAGAGGTGTTGGATGGTTCAAAAAAGGAAAAAATGTCTACTTTATAAAAGTTTAAATGTTAAGATGAAGGGATCATATAGTAACAGCGTTAAATCACTCTATATCAGTCATCCTTCACAATAACATTTAACATAATGAGATTTTTTTTCTTTGAAACCGATTTTTCATAATATGTTCTGTTTAATAACATTTCACTACATAAAATTTCCAAACAACCAATATCATTATAAATATCTTTTTAAGCATTAGAAAGATAAGTGTTTTTTGGTGAGAAAAAATCATTAAAGTCGGTAGCACTTCTGTGATAATCGATAGGTCGTAGAAATAACGTTCATTAGCCATTTTTATGCCCAATCTTTGAAAAATAGTTATGGAATTTAAAATTTCACTTATATCTCGGAGTTTTATATGTGAAATTTGGAAACTCCATAATAGTAATTATTTTTCAATTATATAGACTGAAAGTGATTATCTGTGAATTTTACTTGATAGGTTAGATGTTTAAGTCATGTAAGAATACTTTAATCTTACCAATGTAAAGGGGTGAAAAAGAAAAAAATATATCATAGGTCTCAAAGTTAAAATGAGAATTTAAAGATTTATTTTGTGTGTTATACAACTAGTTTTAGTATTTTTGGGCTGAAGTTAGTAGAGGCGGAGCGGAACACTATTTTCTCGGACTCTAAATTTGGGTTAGATACTTTTGGGCTCCATATGGAATGGGCCTTCATTAACCCAGCATATTTCGACAATAATTGACGAGTAGAGAATAACACCCAATCAGTGATCTCGAATTTAAGTCTTATATCTTTCAATAATAGCGAATACTCTTCTTTGGCCGGCATTGCACAATGCAAATATGAATATCGCATGAGCATTAAGTGTGGTTAATCGGTGGCGTGGTTTATGGTATTACATTAGAATTACATCTATCTTGTACTGAAGAAAGAGTGCGGTTCCTTCGTCAACAAAATCCGACCTGACTTTAGAAACCCATTGCATTGAAAATTACAAGCATGGATTCTAACTACATTCATACAAAAAGTAAGCGAAACTAAAATATACAATAAGGAGGAAGAAGAGAAAATCAAGATGTTTCGAGTTCAAGCTTTGAGAATATAGATCTAACAAGCACTTCTCCTTAAGTGTTTGCTTTACACAAAACAAATCTGAATTAATTCGGCCTAAACTGTAGATATCCATTGCATTAAGGGAAAAAAAATGACCATTCAAAGCCTCAATTAAGTACACAATCATTAGTAATTACAAGTACGGATTCTAACTACATCCATACAAAAAAAGAAGCAAAAAGTAAGAGAAACTCAAATATACAACAAGGAGGAAGAAAAAGAAATAAACCAGAAGTCTCGAATTCAAGCATTAGATCTTTCAGTAGTATCAAACACTTCTCCTAAACTTACGTGACGTAAATATGAATTAATTCGGCCGGAAAGAAAAGAAAGGACTAAAAAAGTTATGAACATTCTTCAAAAGTCATATATCCACCATTTCTTGAACTTCAGGGCTCTCTGTAATACTTTCTAAACTTGGTTTCCATCCGGTAGAATTTTTTCCTCTATTTCTTTCAATTTCTCCCAAAACTTGTTCCAATTTTTCCCCTTGTTGAAATTTCAGCTTAAGAAGTAACCATTCCAATTCTTCTTTAGTCAAAACAATTTTCAATCTCATATTTGTTTTTCCCTTTTCCATCTCAATATTTTCCTTTACAAATTCCCCTTCTTGCACCCTTAATTCCTCTATATTTTCCCTTTGTAAACATGTCTCTACACAATTTCCCATGATTTCAGGGGGTTTTCTGCAAGATTTTTTCACAAGACTCGACACGAGAGTTCAAAGGTATTGAGCAGAAGAAAAATCAATAATTTAGAGAGAGAAAGAAAGAAAGGAGGGAAGTGTTAACTAGAGTTGCATGTGATGTGAGAGTGGGTGAAGAGATATTATATAGATGTTCAATTGAATAATTAAAAAACAAATTTGATTAGTTAATTTTAACTTCACAAAAAATGCCTACTAACACTTAATAACGCTTAGATGGATCACCAACGGTCGTGGTAGAATATGATCCATTTATTTTTAATCAAATATTTCGAGTTCAAGTTTGGGTATAGAAAAGATCTTGACAGGAAGGACTTTCCTCTATAATGAGTCTTATATTACGTGAAATCAAATTCTTTAGGATCTCAATGTGGATATCAGACACTGAATGAGAAATAAATAAAAGCGCCTGCAGGTTAGGCTTGGCGCGAGAGGATCTCGTTGGGTGGTGTGGAAGAGGCAGTGCAAGTTGGAAACCACGAGAACATCTCGACTGTTCGCCTCTTGAAGTCTGTTACACCTGACTTGCCAAATGTGGTTTAAGCGGTCGACGCCGAGGCGCTATTACGTCAGTCCGTGGTTTACCCAGTGTGCACCTTCGAATAGCGACTGCGGGTTTCACGTTAAACAAAGTGAACGTTTTTATGTTAAGAATAGTATTAAAATTAGAACAATATTTTGTATTTATTCTCTCTAATCACGAGAGTAATAGTGTACTTTCATATTACAATTTCTCCTCCCAAGGAATAAAAATCTACTGATTTAAGAAGTTTCCTTGAACGAAGATTTATTTTAATTTTGGAATATATATGTGTTGTTTTTTTATTTGATCAATCATTCTCGTGTTAAATATTTAATAAAATGAACAAACCCGTGACTTACATGGTTTTTAATAAGTTTTTTTTTTGTGAAGGCGAACCCGCACTGGCTCTTTCAGTCAAGTACGCAGAAACCCTGACCGACGCAATACCGCAGAAACCACGCCATCGGTTAAACCACACTGATGGTGTGACAAACCTCCCAAATGGTTTTTAATAAGTTGAAAATAGATTACAGTATGATACAACTAGCATTTGGTGTATGATCTGTCCTTTTTTTTTTTGTCAAATAGAAATTTGGTTGAAGAGAATTTTGAAAATGTCGGTCTTCAATTTCTTGGAAAGTGACTTCCTAATTCAAGATTCTATAATTCGTCCATATTCATTTTCATAATAAGACTCCGTACAATAGACTCTTATGTTTCAATTTTTTTTCGGACTCCGCGCATAACGGGAGCTTAGTGATTTTTTTTAACTCTAGTAATAATGGTATAAAAGTCATCCTTTGATGAGACTTCCCAAATGATCGTATCGAGAAATGATGTCTTACTGGACGTTGTTAGGAAAAAAAGTGATCGTTCAGCTAATGCATAAATTATGTAAGCAAAATAATTAAACACTCTTAAGTCATTAAAATGTGTTTCTTCACAATAATAATTTACCTGATCTTGCAAATTGGAAGTCTTAGAGATATTGTAACATATTAATTAGAATAGATTTGTAATATATTGTAATTAATTAGTATCTCTTATATTAGATAAGAAAAATTAGTTTTTCATAATTCAAAACTAGAAATATTGTATATATGGGTATTATTGGAATAAGATGAATCAATGAATCATTTCCTACATGGTATCATTAGCCTAAAGATCCTTGCCCTAATTCTCTTCTTTTTCCTTCTACCTTGACCGATTTTACATATTCTTTCTCTACTGTTTTTTCGATCAACACCATTAGGTTTAGTAATCCTAACCCTAAACCTACATTATCCATCCAAAACCTAAAGAAACTCTAGCCGCTACAAACCAAAAACCACACCCCCTCGGCTAACATCACCCATTCTTTAGGTTTCTCCAATCCACTTCCATCAAAACACCACTTCTTTCTCCTCTTCTTTTGATTCTAAGTGAAAATTATGGCCGAAAAACAAATTTTTCATCCTGCTCTTGCCGTTAATAACGTCAAGAACTTCATCCCCATCACTCTTGAGATGGATAAAGGGCAGTATACCTCGTGGGCAGAACTATTTAAAATTCACTGTCGCGCTTATGAGGTAATTGATCATATTCTTCCGTCCGTGACACCGTCGGATGCCACTACGGTGGACAAGAAATTATGGTCTCGCATAGACGCGATTGTCCTTCAATGGATTTATGGCTCTATATCGAATGATCTTCTTCATACCATACTACAACCCAATTCTACGGCTCAAAAGGCGTGGGAAAGATTAGAAAATATTTTTCAGGATAACAAAATGTCTAGGGCCATTTATCTTGAACACCAATTTACGAATATTAAATTGGATGATTTTTCCAACATCTCCGCCTATTGTCAAGAATTGAAAGTAGTTGCGGATCAACTTTCCAATGTTGGTTCGCCCGTGACGGATCAAAGGTTGGTTCTTCAATTGATTGCGGGGTTGAATGAACACTATGATGGTGTTGCGACGATTATTCAACAAAGCAATCCCTTACCTCCCTTTTATGAGGCTCGTTCACGATTAATTCTTGAAGAAACAAGAAAAGTGAAGCAGGCATCCTCAGGAGCAACCTAAGCAGGAACCGCTCTCGTCTCCACCAACTCTTTTACTAATGATTTGGAATCCCAAAATCCTGGTTCGGGTGGCCAAAATAATCGTCATAATGATGGTAAAAAACGGGGTTCAAATAGAAATAATAAAGGAAAAAATAATGGTGGAAAGGGACGTGGACGGGGTGGGGGACAAACCATCGCGTGGCAGAAGCCGGCGATGGCGGAAGTGTTCGAGCGGCGGCTTTGGCGATGGGGCGCAAGACCCACCGTGGACTGGGCCCCATGGTCGCCCACAGTGTCCATTTCCGACCTCTTCTTGGGCCCGACCTCCTCCTTCCAACCGTCAATCCGGGATTCTCGATTCTCGTCCACAACATGCTTTTACAGCTCAGGCACCATCTTCTGTCGGATATGCACCAACGGATATTGAACAAGCCATGAGTCACATGAATCTAAATATTTCAGATGAATAATTGTATATGGATACAGGGGCGACGTCACACATGACGGCATCTCAAGGTAATCTTTCGTCTTATTTGAATATGAGTGGTAATAAAAATATTATTGTCGGCAGTGGGTAGGAGATTCCAATTCGTGGTGTTGGTCAGGTAAAATTACCATCTCCCCATCCACCCTTAAAATTAAAAAATGTCTTACATGCACCAAAATTGATTAAAAACCTAGTTTTTGTTAGACGTTTTACCACTGACAATAGTGTTTCTCTGAATTTTGATCCGTTTGATTTTTCTGTGAAGAATTTTCAGACGGGGATACCGCTCATGAGATGTAATAGCACGGTAGACTTATATCCCATCACTTCTGTTTCGACCAATTGCAGGGTCACACCTTCCACATTTGAAGCCATCTCTCCTAGTGTATGGCACAGTCGGTTGGGACATCAAAAGGCACCAGTTTTTAACCATCTTAGGAAGAATAATTTCATTTCTTGTAATAGACATTTGGATTCTTCTGTTTTTCAGACTTGTGTGTTTGGTAAACATGTTAAACTTCCATTTTATGTGTCTACTACTACTACTATCATGTCATTTGATATTTTACATTGTGATTTGTGGACATCACCAGTTTTAAGTGTTGCAGGTCATAAGTACTATTTACTCATTTTTTATGATTTTTCGAATTTTTTGTGGACCTTTTCCTTAGGACAGAAATCACAAACCTATAACATTTTAAAATAATTTAGTGTGTTTATCAAAACTCAGTTTGACAAAACCATTAAATGTTTTCAATGTGATAATGGGGGGGGGGGGGGATTTATAAATGCCCAATTTCAGAATTTTGTCTCCAAAATGGGATGTCTGTCCGTATTTCTTGTCCACATACATCCTCTCAAAATGGAAAAGCTGAAAGAAAGATTCGAACAATCAATACTATTACTCGCTCTATCCTTTTGTACTCGTCCACACCATCAGATTTTTGGCAACATGCTCTCCAAATGGCTACATATCTATTAAATATTCTTCCTAGTAAACAAATATCGAATGTGTCACCCACTCAGGTATTGTACAACTGCATCCCTTCAGTTACACATTTACGAGTTTTTGGGTGTTTGTGTTATCCATTATTTCCGTCCACCACCATTCATAAACTCCAAGCTCGGTCTACTCCTTGTATATTTTTAGGGTATCCAGAGAATCATAGGGGATATAAATGTTTTGATATGTCAACAGGAAAAATTATGATCTCTCGTCATGTCATATTTGACGAATCCAAGTTCCCGTTGCAACATCTCGAGCGGCATCCCTACCTTCATATGATTTTCTGGACGACGGAATTCATCCTATTTTGAGGTATCATCTTAACTCTCAAAATAATACTGTAGGACCCTCACTGAATCCTACACCTATCACCCCACCCCCTCCTCCTACTACTTTGTCACATCCCAGTACCGGACACAATCCTTCAACCCAAAATATCGCTATTGCTTCAGCCCAGAATTCCAACGCTACCCACTCATCCAGCACTTCTCAACGGACCATGGAAACCCGAGCTATGCGTGGTATTTTTCGGCCTAAACACCAATTTAACCTCACCACCTTAGTCCAACCCTCACCAATTCCCAAAAACACCAAAACTGCCTTATCAGCCCGAATTAAAAGGCTGCCATGTTAGACGAATTTACTGCTCTTATTCAAAATAAGACGTGGGATTTAGTACCACGACCATCTAATGTGAACATCATCTGCTCTATGTGGGTTTTTTGTCATAAAAAGAATTCTGATGATTCTTTTGCGAGATACAAAGCTCGTCTTGTTGGTGATGGCAGGTCTCAAGAGGTGGGAGTTGATCAGGAAACATTCATCGTGATAAAACTCGCAACTATCGGGATCGTTTAGCTTTGGCATCGCCGAAATCATGGTCCATTGATCAATTGGATGTCAAAATCTCACGGTATAACAGGTTTGCAGATTTTGTATTCAAATTGGGATTCTCTCACAGCAAGTCTGATCAGTCTCTTTTTATTTATCGGAAGGGCAATAATATGGCTTATATACTCCTGTATGTTGATGACATTGTTCTCACTGCATCTTCAACCTCGTTTCGTCAGCCTATTATGTCTCTTAATGCAGTAGAATTTGCAATGAAAGATTTAGGCCCGTTGAATTATTTTCTTGGCATTGGTGTAACTCACTATGCAGGAGGTCTATTTTTCAGTCAAAAGAAGTATGCAAAAGAGATAATTGACAAAGCAAGGATGTCTTCATGCAAACCTTCTCATACTCCGGTAGACACGGAGGCAAAATTGAGTAACGCTTCTGGTACTCCATAGTGACCCCACTCATTACCGCAGCCTGGCTGGAGCATTGCAGTAACTCACATTTACAAGACCTGATATTTTCTATGCGGTCCAGCAAGTTTCTTTACACATGCATGATCCAAAGGAAGAACATATGGGGGCTCTCAAGAGAATTCTTCGGTATGTCAAGGGTACTCTTCATTTTGGACTTCATTTGTATAAGTCCTACATCTCAAGTTTTTCTGCCTACACTGATGTGGATTGGGGCGGCTGCCCGGACACACGTCGTTCCACTTCCGGCTATTGTGTATTCTTGGGTGATAATCTTGTATCATGGTCATCCAAACGTCAGTCCACACTATCTCGATCGAGTGCAGAGGCAGAATACCGAGGGGTGGCCAATGCTGTAGCCGAATCCTGTTGGCTTCAGAATATGCTATTGGAGCTACAATGTCCGATTAAAAAGGCATCCGTGGTTTATTATGACAATGTGAGTGCGATCTACTTGTCTGGCAATTATGTTCAACATCAACGCACGAAACACATTGAATTGGATATCTTATTTGTCCGAGAAAAAGTTGCTCGCGGTCAAGTCCGCGTTCTCCACGTCCCTTCCCGTTATCAGATAGTTGACATCTTCACCAAAAGTCTTCCGCGCGTTCTTTTCGATTATTTCAGGGACAGTCTCAGCATCCGCGAACCTTCAACTAAGACTGAGGGGGAATCTTAGAGATATTGTAACATATTAATTAGAATAGATTTGTAATATATTGTAATTAATTAGTATATCTTATATTAGGTAAGGAAGATTAGTCTTCCATAATTCAAGTCTAGAAATATTGTATATATGGATAATATTGGAATAAGATGAACCAAAAGAATCATTTCCGGGAAGTCCAATTAGTCTTTCTATTCATCTAGCTAGGTGGTGGGGTTAAATGTGTTTGTTTATTTGCCTTTCTTTTGCATATTTTACATTTTAGGTTATAAAGGTCACAACTTTGCCTTAGTTAAATAAAGAAACAGTAGATTATGTTGACACTGTGGAAATATAGAAGTAGAAAAAGCAAAAAAGATTTATCATAATAACTCATAAGAAGACATCTTTCAATGCTGCATGTGACTGACCCCAACATGCCCCCACACACCATATAACCATTACCCCCCAACAAATTGGATTGGAGCGTCTTTATGTGCCAACAAACTCACATTTTCTGTCTTTTTCGTAGTAACAATGTTATCTGGATCAACTTTCATGCATCTAAACTATTTCATCGATTGGGAGAGGAGATAGAAAGTTAAGTACGGATTCGACTGAAATTGATAATTTTAATCCAAAATATGTGTAACTAGACATCTCTATAGTAATATTTCACCATAGCAATCAAGTTTTTCAAAGATTTTTCATATTAAGTTGTATTATATGTTTTTTATTAATAGTTTTTAGCGATATAGCAGTTAAAAATATTCAAACAAACGACGTCACTATAGAGATATTTGATTGTATTCATATTAAGAGATTCATTAAATATATACAAAAAAAATATAACCTAAAATCTAGTTACTAACATCTGATGTCGCTATCTTAGAATTTAGAATTCAAAAAGTTTAATCCTAGCTCCCTCAATGTAAGTTGCCTTCCTTCAGATACCGAGTGATTCTACCCACTAAAATATTTGACATATAGAAAAGATCACTTTACATTTTTTGTTGTTACTGAGCTTTTATTCACTTATGATAAATAACCTCGCAGCGCGTTCTTCTCCTGACTTCTCATGCATAACGAAAGTTTAGTGCATTTAGACTGCTTTTTTAGTGAGATTTTATTCCCTAATCTCTCATGATTTTCATACTATTTCACTTGACAGACACAGCAAACACTTAATTGGTACAACAAGGTCACATATTCTTTGATTTAGTCATGTGAAATCAAGATTTTTTTTGGATACGGTTGGAAAAACTTATCGTTAAAATCTTCTAATAACAATTTAGAACACTTATTTTGTTCATGTGTTTTGCTCAAACTCATCACCTCTTTGCAATTTCAATAGTTTAATTTGTATATATCTTTAGTTTAAAATATTTTTTACCCCGAAAATAAGACAAGTTACCTTACAGTAGGTAAAATGACTTGATGATATGAAAATTTCTTGCACAGACGATGTATATTACTTAAAGTGCTCGAATCACCAGTTGGATGAATACACTCTGTTAAGAGTCCCACATCGAAAATGAAATGTGAAAGTCATTATATGGACTTGGACAATACTCACCCTATAAGCTAGCTTTTAGGGTTGAGTTAGGCGCAAAATCTATTCTTTAGTATCAGAGCTAGACTCATTCCAATTATATGTTCACCGATGTTGGATCCCAAAATTATATCATTCACGCTACAACTAACGGGGTCTGTGCGTGCGGGGAGTGATAAAAGTCCTACATCAAAATTAGAATGAAAACATGAACTCCTTATATGAACTTGAACAATCTTCACCTTACAAACTAGCTTTTGGGGTTGAGTTAGGCCAAAATTCATTCTTTACCCACTTAATTTTAAACATATATTCTTAAAGCACAAATCTGAATTTTCTTAAACAGATAACAGATGTACCACTTACCTAGTGACTTGTCAAATAAAAAAAGTTTTTAGGAAGCTTTTACAAAGTAAACTGGTTTTATGACCTTTTTTCTCTTTGAAAATAATTTTTTAACTTCACCTTTTGACTATTTCATTAGAGGAAGACAGGTAGTTATACATACTTTATAAATTTAAATAACCATAAACTTTATGAATTTTCCATCAAGTGAAGATTTCTGTTTCCCAGTTTTCTGCCTAATAATGGTCAAAAGATGATTCCATTTGGAAGTATTATGCTAGAGCACCAAAGATCAAATCTTATTATGACTATGCACTAAAAATTTAATACAAGAGGACATAATATAGTTTGGAAAATACCCTTTAATTTATTTTTTTATTTATTATGCATGGACAGATGTAACATTCTTGTATGTCATTAGTTTCATGACTAATTAATTTGCTGACTAATTCTTCTCTCTTAAATTTTTGTGGGGTGTCTGGTTCTATTGGGTTCTAAAGAGTCAATAGTTTATTTAAGCATTATGACAATGACTTAATTTATTACTTCTATTTTTATGCAATATCGGCGGATCCACGTCACTGTCTATATATATAATGATAAAAATATATTTGTATCGGTTGTTTTTATAAAATTAATAAAAGCATTATATGTGTTTGCACATAAAATTCTTCAAGTTCTATAGTTAATTTATACATATTTTTATATTATTAAATTATTTAATTATGACAATTTGATATAATTGAGTGTAAATACGGGATCTATAAAAACAATTACGATATGGAACCTTGCGGTCTTGTTAAGCTAGCGGGCGTGGTCATATGTATAGTATCTTTTTGGCTCTATTCAAGGATATGATTAGTTGTAATCCTTAATAATGGTGTTAGGTTAAAAAATTATTACTACTTTAGTATGTAGACCAGTAAAACTATAACCACTAGGGTTTAAATAGTCAAGTAATCCATCCGTCTCAATCAATTTATGTGGTACCATTTTTTTTTTGTTTGTCCTCAAAAAAAGTTATCTTTCTATATTTAAAAACAATTTAACTTTATGAAATGATTTACAGTCATATATTTATAAAAAAACTTGTTTAGTTAGTGCGTTCTCAATTAAATATTATTATATATTTACTGGAATTTTTAATAAAAATATAGATCTAAATAAAAATTAATTTGTTCGTCTGGACCTGTATTTAATATTATAGCTCCGCCTAGTGCTGTTATCGGTCCGGACCGGTCCGAGTATCCACTTACCGGAACCGGTCGATAAACGGTCCGGACGGTCGGACGATAAGGTTTCGGTCTGAACGAGATCGGTCCATCGAAACCTTATCGGTCCGATTCTCGGTCCGGACCGGTAAGAATTTTCCGAGTCGGGCTGATATTTTTTTTAAATTGAATTTTCAATACTGAAATTGATAATCTCGGACACATTACCACGAAAATTTTACGTTGAAATATATTGTATAGCGCGAGATATTTAGATTTGAAAATGGACAATTGGTAATAATTTGGGGTAAAAGTGAAATTGATTGGCAAGACGGATGTTGTTTGAGAAATTGGCTGCTCCAAACTGCTTTAGCTGTTTGTCCGGCCTACCTCGAAAAATACGCGAAATCAAAAACATTAGGTCAAACGGACATCCAGCGCAAAGTTATGACCATTTAAAGTTTCATTAATTTACAACTAATTAGAGTGGTGGAGGGTGGGGTGAGGCGGGGTGGGGGTGGGGTGGGGTTGGGGGTGTTCTGGGTATTTCGATTCGGTCCGACTCATGCCCGGTCGGGTGTTTTTGGTACTGTCCGAGGGTTAAGGTTTGGTCAGATGTCGGTCGATTCGGTCAGATTCTCGAATTAATGCCAGTGTATCTGAACCGCTAACAGCCCTAGCTTCACCCCTACTCACTGGCCCCACACATTAAGCGTCTTTAGTCGCTTCGGTTCCCACCATTCCCTTCCTCTTCCTTGATCTGATCCCTAAGTAATTGAGAATTTTTTTTAAAAAAAAAAAAGTGAAATCGCCACGAGGTGTAGTAGGATAATTGAAATCCTTTTATCATTAACAAGATATCTCGTGTTTCAATCCTTGAAATGGAAAACCTTTCATTAGGGAGCAGTTTATCTCCTCAGTTGAGCTATAACTAGCATGAGCCGAATTAATCGAGAATTAGTAAATCCTAAATACTCAATGATTAAACCCCTCCAAAAGAAGTCAAGAAGGGTAATTAATTATTTTCCTCACCTTTTATCATTCTAGTTGAACATGAAAGAATTTGAAATGTTTTTCTTAATCTTATTTATCACAATAGATAAAAATATATACACCAAGTAATATTGAATGAGGAGAATAAGTCTTTTCTAAAATCCTCCTATAATATCTTCCTATATTAATGTTATTCTATCATCTAATAATATTACATTAATACCTTTTTACTATATACCATATATACATATGATTCTCCATAATTATATCATTAATAGTAATTAATAATATAATATTCTAACACTTCGCAAATGTTGAGTAGGCGAATCTTGAGGCGTATCCAAATTCTTCAAATAAGATCAGCGGAGCCCTTTTGTGAAAATATATGTGATCTGATGTCGCATCGGGACATGTAACACTCGCACTTGTCCGCGAGCCACCTTTTCACGGACAAAATGAATATCTAACTCAATATGCTTAGTGCGTTGATGATAGATTGGATTCCCGGAGAGATAGATTGCACTAATGTTATCATAATATACCATAGTGGCTGTCGAAATGGGGCAATGAAGCTCAAGTAAAAGATTCTGAATCCAGCATGAGTCAAACACAACATTGGTTACCGCACGGTATTCAGCTTCAGCACTTGAACGTGATACTGTGGGTTGCCTTTTGGAGGACAATGATATTAAATTGTCACCGAGGAAGACGCAATAACCGGAGGTGGAGCGCCTGGTGTCTGGACATCCTGCCAGTCTGCATCTGTGTAAGTGACAAGCTTGGACATGAAAAAGGGGTACAGATGAAATTCATAATCCAGAGTGTCCTGAATATATCGCACAATGCGTTTGAATGCATGCATATGTTCTTCCATCGGATTATGTATGAACATGCACAATTGTTGTACTGCATAGGTAATACTGGCCTGATGAATGTGAGATATTGCAAAGCTCCTGCCAAGATGCGGTACAATGTCGGGTTGGCAAATGGGTTGCTCGATATGGCACTCAATTTCGACTTAGTATCTACTGGAGTTGCGGAAGATTTGCAAGAAGACATTTCAGCTCGTTCTACTATCTCTGATGCATACTTCTTTTGTGAAAGAAATAAGCCACCTGCATGGCATGTCACAATAATTCCCTAGAAAGTAGTGAAGTGGACCAAGATCCTTCATAGCAAATTCGGAACTCAGCTGGGACATGATATTCTTGCGAAGAGAGTCTGAAGAGGCTGTTAGGATAATATCATCTACATATAAGAGAAGATAAGCAGTATGATTACCCAGTTGATAGATAAACAAAGAATTATCTGAACGTCATAGCTTATAATTTTAGCATTATAACTCAACAAAACAACCCTTAATACATCACAACAATGTCCAACAATTTATGAGTCACGGTCCACCCCTAAAATCCCATAACTCTTCTCATAACTTTCTTAAAATCCAATTCATGTTTCAACACTTCCATATGACTAATTACAACTTTAAATATCAATGTTTCTTTTCAATTTCATCATGCAATTAGTGACAATAATGACAACACAACAATCAAAGCCAATGTATATCAAAACAGTCCATAAAATCGGTAATCACAATCTCAAAAACAACAACATGCATTTCTCTTATTTCCAATTCCTCTATATCATAAGTTTATCCCTTAATCACAACATCATTTAAGCTTCCAAATAATCCATAAAAAAAGAAGAATTCTTACCTTAATTTATATCCCAAAACATCCCCTAAAGTCACGCACCCACTGCTCCAATTTTCTTCATCATTTTCACCATTTCTTTAACTCAAAATGACATGCATGTATTCTACAAGTTTAATCCATCATTCTTACATGTTTCTCTTTCAAAATGTTTATGTTTCAAGCCACAATTTCAGGACTAAAATCAGGCAATCTCTCGGCCAGCAGTGCCGAAATGCCCACTATTTTTGGGAAGTTTTTAAGGCCTAGAACTTGTAGAGGAACTTAATCTAGGAAGAGAGGTAATGTGGTCTCTAACCTTGCTATAACAATGGAGGAAAATCTGTGGGGAAGGAGAGAGGTTGGAGGATGTTGAGGGGAGTGTTTTTTTCGAAAATAAGGGTGGGGGAGTGAATGGAACATTGATAAATGCAATGCTGAATTTAATAAGTGTTGGAAGTTTATAATTGCAATTTGGTCAAATTCTCACAATTAATTAGTCTTGGCTCCCCCTTCTTTTTAAATCTTGAAATTTCCCTAAGACCTTGTATTCTTAATGTCCTAATTTTTATAATACGACTAATCCATAATCCCGTTAGAAAGTATACAACTATTATTATAAGTTCCAATCGTCACATCCATAGTAGCTAAAATTATTCCGGAATCACATCCTTTGTATACAAATTTCCGGATTAGCATATATAAATATACCTTATAACCAAGATTCGAATCTTATTCCTTAATTACGTTCGCTAATTATCGTCTTAAAATTACGAGGTGTAACAATATCCAAGGATCTACTTCATACTATTAAGAAGACATGTGCTTCGACTCACGACTTATGGACAAGACTAGAAGAAATTTTTCAAGACAACAAACATACACGTGTGGTGTATCTGGAAGAAAAATTTAATAACACCCGTCTTAAAAACTTTGCTAATATGTTCGACTATTGTAAATAATTGAAATTAGTTGCAGATCAACTATCTAATGTGGGCACTCCGATTTCATAAACAAAAATGATTTTGCAACTAATTAATAGTTTACTAAGGGTGAGTACGATACGCTTGCAACGATGATCCAACAAGTTGATCCTTCTCTAATTTCAACAAGGCCTGGTCACAATTACAATTGGAGAAAACTAGACGTGCTAAATAGGATGAACATAATCAGAAGGTGTTGGTGGTTGATGGACCGGTGACCGCCACATCACCCACTGGACAATTGTCGCACACAGACAGACCGTGGGGTGGTGGCAAAGGTAGAAGTCGCGGCTGTGAAAATCGCAGAAGAGGTAGAGTCGGTCGAGGCAACAATACCGGTGGACAAATCCAGCATGCCCATTACCTATCTCAGTGAGTCGGCCCACTACCTTGGCATGTTTTCAGAAATTGGGCTTCGCCCCAATGCACTTACCCGGTCGTATCGACCCAAAACACGGGCCAGTGGCAGTAGCCCCGTATTCCGGGGCCCCCTCCAGGCCCACGTCTGATGGTCCAACAACATCAGGCCCACTTCTCAGTGGCCCAACAACAACATCAACCATACGACCTATTTACCCCTACCGAAATAGGCCAGGCCTTCAGCACCATGAATTTACATCAGCCCGACGATGCATGGTATATGGATACGGGTGCCACATCCCACCTCACTCGTAAATTTGGTAATCTTCCTCAATTGTTTAATTTGAACAATCCTCAATTTATGTTGGTCGGTAATGGCAACCACATTCCAATTCAAGGTTATGGTACCACTCAAACTCCACCAACTCACCCTTTTCCCCCCTAAAAACGTCCTATGTGCTCCCAATATTATTAAAAACTTAATCTCTATTAGAAAATTTGCTAGTGACAATTTTGTATCTATTGAATTTGACCCTTTTGATTTTTCTGTGAAGGACCTACGTACGAAGACAACTCTTATGAGATGTAATAGTGTGGGGGCCTTTATCCTTTCTCATCCACTTCCACTACAAGTGTCACTCAACAAACTTTTCTAGCCGCAATCTCTCCATCCACTTGGCATAGTAGACTTGGGCACCGAGGAGCACCAGTTTTTAATTTTCTTAAAAGTCAAAATTTAATTCAATATAATAAAAGAAACTATACCCTCAACTTCTACTCTTGTCCTCTAGGGAAGCATGTTAGACTGCCTTTTACGTCGTTATAGAGTGTAACTTTTTCTCCTATTGATATCATTCATGCGGATTTATGGACATCTCATATTACTAGCAATCTGGGCCACAAATATTATTTGGTGCTTTTGGATTACTTCTTTCATTTTATTTGGATTTATCCTCTAAAATATAAGTCCCAAGTTTACTCTACTTTTCTAGAATTTCAGACGTACGTTAAAACCCAGTTTGAGAAAAACATCAAAACATTTCAATGTGACAGTGGTCGTGAGTTCAACAATTCCCCTTTTCATAAATTTTGTGCAGAAAATGGCACGGAGTTTTAATTCTCTTGCCCCCATACCTCACTTCAAAATGGTAAAGTTGAAAGAATCTTGTGCACCATCAATAATAAGATCTGCACTATATTTGTCCATGCTTCTGATCGGTGTATTTTATATACACCTTTTGAGTCATTTTTAGTTAGTCTTTTGCCCATTATTGTACAAATATGTGTCGTCTTAGGATAGATTTTCTTTCTTTTGAGTCATAATGGTTTAAAGTGGCACATTGGCGAAAAGGAGCGAAAAGAAGGCAGAAACAGAGGTTCCAGAGCTCAAAAAGCTAAAAAGTTGGCAACCCGGACGAAAGCAGGCGGCGTCGCTACCAACCAAGATCAGCGCCACGGCGCCCAAAGAATGACGCGAAGTTTGCGCCGCGCGACGTCAGTTGCAAGGCCGAGGCGGGAAATTAGCCAAATTCGAATAGGAATGGGCCAAGGCCAAGAAGGAAAAGTTGTTGGACGTTTTTTAGGCTATAAAAAGGACCTTTTTAGGTCAGATTTGAGAGAAGCCACACTTGACAATTCATCACAACTTGGAGATCAAGATTGGAGACTTACTTTTGTGTAATTTCTTGTTCTTTATTTTATTTCTTTTTAGTTTATGTTGGATATTAGTTTAGTTCTTGGATTGTCTATGGGTAGGAACTAACTTAATTTAGGGATTTCCATGTCGAATCGCTTGAACCTCGCTCTTATGAATTAATGTATGTTTTGGTTTCTTCTTATTATTGTTGAGATTTATTCAATATTTGTTTTGATTGTTTGGTAATTAATTGATCACTAATTATCATAACTTATATGATTTTTTATCGAAATCCGAAAGGGGATATTGTGAATATGCTATAGTTGAATAAACATAGGTTTAAATCGTGGACGAAAGTACCCCGATACTTGTGTAGTTTAATAGGTTATTGTTCTTAATCCTCATTTGTAGTCAATCTTGTCATCGAAATATAGAAGGGTTCTACATTGGGGTTGAGTGTTTATATTACCTTAACAGAAGTATAAAATGACTTAGTTAACCTGCTATCTCAAAATAGAAGAGGAACCATAATTATTTGCATTAACGAATAAAACGAGCGGATAGTTGAGGAGATTTGGAAGCCCTATTTCCACCATATCTGAAGTAAAATAAAGTAAATTAGTTAGCATCGATAATCATATCTATAAACAATTCATCAAATTATCGGTTACCAAATAGATACTACAGAATAGAGGTTGATAATTGGACACTAATCCCTGAGGACGATAACTCGGTCTTCTAGACTATATTACTTGTCACGACACGTGCACTTGCGTTTAGTGTATGCATAAATCGTGCACCAACTTCCACCCCTTAATTTTGGGTTTACGCACTACACATGGCAGCTTACCTCCTTAATATATTACCAACAGGAACTCTTCAAAATAAAACTCAAACTAAAATTCTCTTCCGTCAGATTAGTACCTAAATCTCTCCTCCACGGTCCCTCACAAATTAGCATCTAGGACTACTCTTTGTATCTTCTTAGGTTTCCCGTCTAACCATAGGGGGTACTTATGCATTGATCTGTCCATAAATAAAATCTTAGTCTCTCGTCATGTCACATTTGAGGAGACCATTTTCCCATTAGCAAACATCCAAAAATTTCAAGTCACTGATTACGGCTTCCTTG
The DNA here is from genome assembly GCA_029844215.1 of Przewalskia tangutica. Classification (NCBI taxonomy): domain Eukaryota; kingdom Viridiplantae; phylum Streptophyta; class Magnoliopsida; order Solanales; family Solanaceae; genus Przewalskia; species Przewalskia tangutica. The sequence continues at coordinate 71,201,999 of CM056740.1, read as the reverse complement.
ATGATCCAGATAATTCACCTCTCATTAGAAACACAATGCATAGTGCTAGTATTCTGGCTCAAAATTCACTTCCCCTGCCAACTGTCTGTCACCGCCCCATAACCCATCGACCCCCATCCCATCGACCACCCATCGATCACCCATACCACCGCTCATGACCTCACTAATCCCAATCGTGACGCCAATGCCCGAATCGTGTGTCATCATCACACCTGTGTCATCTCACGACGTCAACCCGAACCGTCGACCACCACCCACCCCCGATAACCCCAATGTCTAGCCCAACCTCATTACCCCTAATTCCTACCACCCAAATAACCCTACTACCCCCAGTCCTGATCCAACCCACCGCATGGAAACCCGTACCCATAATGAGATTTTCAAACCAAAAGTCCACTTTAACCTATTCACTCAGACTATCTCACCTCTAGCTAAAAAACCAAAATTAGTCAAGCTTGACCCAAATAAGAATGCGGTCATGCGTAAGAAATTTGATGCACTCACTACACATCACACTTGTGATCTTGTCCCGAAACCAGAGGGGGTGAATATGATTCTTTGCATGTGGCTTTATCATTACAAATTCAGGATTGATGAGCTTGAACACCATAAGACAAGACTTTTGGCAAATGGAACAGGGCAATAAGAGGAAGTTTATTGTGGTGAGACCTTCAATCCAGTGGTTAAACCAACCATCATTCGCGTTGTTTTGAGCATTGCTATGGGAAAGACAGTTTGATGTGAAAAATGCATTCTTATATGAAGATTTGAAAGAAACCGCATATATGCATCAACCATTTGGCTTTATGCATCCTTCGGCTCCTCAGTATGTCTGTCGGCTTCGAAAATCACTTTATGGCTTGAAACATGCCTCCAACGCTTGGTATGACTGATTTTCCATTTATATTTTACAGATTGGGTTCATGTGCAGCAAAAGTGATAACTCATTTTTTTTATCGAGGTAATGACACTGCATACCTTTTGCTCTATGTGAATGATATTGTCCTGACTGCCGTCTCAGATGTGCTGAAAAATGAGATCATTACCATGCTCAAATCTAAATTTGTCATGACAGACTTGGGTAAGTTGAGTTATTTCTTAGGGATTTTCGTGACTAGATTCGAGAATGACATGTTCATGTGTCAGCGTAAGTATGCCGAAGAGATTGTTTACAGGGCTAAAATGGCTAACTGCAAGATCATGCCTACTCTAGTCGACTCCAAATTGAAGCTTAGCGCGGATGACGAAAATACAGTGCTTGATCCTTCTCTTTATATGAGTCTCGCTGGTGCACTTCAGTATGTTACTTACACTAGGCCCAATATTGTCTACGTTGTTTAGTAGGTGTGTCTGTTCATGCATGATCCCATGGAGACTTACTTCACATCTCTTAAACGTATCATTCGTTACGTTAAGGGTACTATTGACTATAAGTTACATTTTTATCCATCTGCACTGACCTGTCTGATATCATATACGGACGTTGATTGGGGCGGTTGTCCAGACATACGTCGATATACTTTTGGCTATTGTGTATTTTTTTGTGATAACCTCATCTTGTGGTCTGCCAAACGGTAAGTCATACTTTCCCGTTCAAGTGCAAAAGCATAATCTAGAGGCATTGCGAACGTTGTTAGCGAGATTTTTTGGCTCAAAAATCTTCTTCTAGAGCTCCATTGTCCCTTACGTAGGGCATCAATTGTCTACTGTGATAACATATATGTTGTATACTTGTCTCATAACCCTGTTCAACATCAACGAACAAAACATATTGAGATGTATATTCATTTTGTTCGTGAGAAGGTTGACATGAGCCATGTTCGGGTGTTAGATGTTTCTTCTTCATATCAGTACATAGATATATTTACTAAGGGACTTCCTCGTCATCTGTTCCTCGACTTCAGATCCAGTCTGAGAGTCTGACCTCCTTCCGCTCCGACTGCGGGGGTGTGATAGAGAATACATAAATATCCTCTATATATTTTGTAATTATTATTTTAGTGTAATTATGTAAATTAGATATCATCATTCGATTAGAAATACAATTATAAACACCTATATATATTGTATTAATTAGAAGACTACAAACCAGGAGAATTACACTATTCTACAAATTATATGATTTTTTGTAGATATTGTTTCCGTTTCGGAATATTTTGTCATGCTCTATAGTATTTTGTCATGCTCTATAGTATTTTGTCATGGCTTCTTCGCTTTCCTCATTTTCTTTTCCGAACTACTTCATTTGCTTGTCTTGAGTCGAGTTTGGAAATAATTTTTCTACCTCCCAAAACAGAATACACCGGGTATGTTGTTGTTGCATATTGTAGAGATCTAATAGATATTTAACGCAAGAAGAAAAAATACAGTTAGGAAAATGTTCCTTAGATCTTACTTCAATTTATGCATGAAAGATGTAACATTCTTGTACGTGGGCTAGTTTCATGACTTAATTTGCTGACTGATTCTTTTTCTTCTCTGTCTCATTTTTTGTGGATGTGTTTGTTCTCTCAAGACTCAATATTTTGTTGAATAACCCTTGAAAGTTGAGTTTTTGAATATTATTATTTATGAGTTACTTCAACTTTTGATTTTTTAAGAAGGGAAAAGGGGCATATTTGCCCTCCAACTTTGAGAAAAGGGGCATATTTGCCCTCCGTCAAAGTTGGGGGACAAATATACCCCTTCTGTTAATAAACTTTCACCATGTGCCCATATTTGCATAACCTTAACAGCTATGCACAGGTGGAATCCACGTGGACGCCACCTGTGCGCCACATGGATGACCCGACCCGTAACCCGACCCGATGTGAAATTAAATCCAAACAAACCAGCTATCTGCGAACACCCAAGTCTTTCTTCTTCACCATTTCAATGCCCTAAAATTCAGCCCCTTCATTCTCCAGCTACATTGATAATCGCGACTTCATCTTCCCCAAAACACTTCCATCGATTCCATGCCCTAAAGCACATTCAAACTGCGACGTGGATTCCCCAACATAATTTCATCAATTCGAATTGACAAGGTACGAAATTTTAGCAAATTCCAATCTACTAATCACTTTCAAGAAGGTTAGAAATTTCTTAATTTATGTCTTACTCGAATTGGTATATGCTTCTAAGTTACCATCGGAACTGAAAATTCCAATCTTCTTCTTATTCTACTTCGAAAGTTTAGAAATTTTTATTGTCGACAGTGTTTGTTTAAGTTTATTAGTTAATACAATTGTGTCGTCGACATATAAATGTCTAATCGACACTTGAATTTCTGCAAATTTTTGTTGTTTGAAGTTTATGTGTTAATCGATACAATCGACACTTGAATTTCTAATCGACACTTGAATGTCTAGTCGACTGGTTTTAAATGGGTAGTTGATTTTATTAGATTTGGTTGTAGAATAACCTACTAATCGCGTACAAGAAGGTTAGAAATTCTTGAACTTTATGTCGACTGGTTTGTTTTTTACTGATGTGCTAACATAGTTAATAGGAATTTCCTACTGGTAAGGTGTTGTTTAGTTGATAGTAATTACCTATTCCTGAGACATTTAATTCAAACACTTAATCCTCTGAATATTAGGTTGCATTTTCCTTTAGCTACACTGTAGATCATTTGAATTCTAAACCAATTGAAGTTTATGTGTTAATCGATACAATTTTTATTGTTTGAAGACTTAGAACCAATTGTCGGTTAACTGTTAAGTGCATACTTGAAGGTTAGAAATTTTTATTGTTTGAAGCCAATGTTGTATTTTTTTTTGCAGATCATTGTCATGGAAAGACTTGTAGAATGTGAATTAAATGTTGATGTCGCAGCTGAATGTGAATTAGATGTTGATGATTTTGATGCGACTAACATTGCACAACATTCTGAGTCATATTGTATTGATGTTGAGGCGACGCATCGCGGTAAAGCGATAAATCATTAAACTCTTCTGGTAATGAGTCTAGTGATGATGATTTTGATGTTGAAGAATTAGAGCTTATTAGACTTCAGAATAAAAGAGATATTACACAAAAGTTAGAGCATTTCAAAACTATATATCCTAGAATGTCTTTCAAAGATATCATTGAGGCTAGAATGTTTATGAAGCTTTATGCCTTGTCGCAAAATAAAGGGTTGGTATTGTTGAAAAGTGACAAATCTAGGGTTAGGTACAAGTGTGTTGAGGGATGTCCTTTTAAATGTTCCATTAGTAAATGCAAGAACGAGATCGGGGTTTCAGTTAAAACATTGGTTAACGAACACAATTTTCCACCAGCATTTGAATGCAAAAGAGTAGATTGTGACACAATAGCTCATTATTTTCAAAACAAGCTACAAAATGATCCAAAAGTGAAGGTCAAAGAGATGAGGGTAGAACTGAAAGTCATCTTTAATGTCAATGTTAGTCTTCATAAGTGTAAGAGGGCCAAGAGAATAATTTTGGGAGAACTTAGTGGCAGTTACAATGATGAGTATAATAAGTTAGAGAGTTATGCTAATGAATTGAGGAATATCAACCGTGGAAGTGATGATGTTGTAATCAACATATCTAGGGATGCACTTGAAACGGGAGTACGAAAGTTCCTAAGAATGTATATATGTTTTAATGCAATGAAGAATGGATTTAGTGGTGGGTTAAGACCTTTCATAGGATTGGATGGCACATTCTTAAAAGGAAAGGCTAAAGGGCAAATGTTGGTAGCTGTTGGTCAAGATTCAATGAACCATATTTATCCACTAGCCTGGGCAGTAGTCTCTAAAGAGAACAAGGTCACTTGGAATTGGTTTTTAGGACTACTAAAGAATTCACTAAACCTGCAGCAAGGCCAAGGGATCACCATCATGTCTGATATGCAAAAGGTAAAATATATGATTTAAGTACCATGGCTAAAATTGAAATTCTGAAAATTCTGAAAATTTTGAAATTCTGAAAATTCTGAAAACTGAAAATCTGAAAAACTAAAAATTTGATGTATATATGCAGGGTTTAATTGATGCAATCCAGACAAAGTTACCTGAAGCTAAGTATAGGTTTTGTGCTAAACATATAGAGCACAATTGGTTGAAAAGATGGGGTGGTTCTGAAGCATTGAAGAAGAAGATGTGGCATTGTGCATGGAGCTCGTATCATGAAGAGTTTGTTGACCATTTGAAGGTTATAGGTGAGATGGATCAGTCAGCTGCTGAGAATTTATTGACATACCCAGTTGTGACTTGGGTTAAAGCCTACTTCGACACAACTTGCAAGAATCAAAATGTGGATAACAACATCACAGAGTCGTTTAACAAGTGGATTCTGGAGGCGAGCAAGCCAATTATCAAGACGCCAAGATATTAGATTAAAGGTAACACGACCATTTCAATTTAGTTTTAAGACACGGAATTAACACCTTAACATTGTGTAGGTAATGGCCATGTTGGTAGCGAATGAAAGTCAAAGGCATAAATGGGCTACGAAATACAGTCCTACAACATTAAAGATTTACAAGGACTTTGTGGTTATTGCTGAAAATTGTGAGGTTCATTTTAGTGGTGATGATGGGTTTGAAGTGTCTGAGGGAACCGATACACATATTGTCGATCTAATGGCAAAGAAATGTAGTTGTAGGACATGGGAACTTAGTGGTATCCCATGTCCTCATGCTATAAGAGCATACAAGCATACACGAGATCCTATTGCGAGAGCCATTCACCCATATTTTAATAAGTCAACCTACTTGTCAATCTATTCACACAAACTTCAACCAGTTAGAGGGTCTAAATTCTGGAAATATGAAAAGAGTCATGATATGGAACCACCAGAAATGTGTAAGATGGTGGATCGACCCAAAGTTAAGAGAGGAAGAGTGAGGAACGAAAACTTGAAAAGACAAGGTGAATGGTCCGCTTCAAGGAAAGGAAAACCTATGACATGTTCTACATGTCATCACAGTGGACACAATGCAAGGGGATGTGATAAGGTAACACTCTACATCTCGACCACTTTGGTGTCTCATTTTTAATTTTTTTACTGCTTTCTTTGTCCTATTTTTAATTTTTTTTTGCTGCTAGTGTGTTCTGTTTTTACTGCCGCATTGCTTTTTAAACTTTTTCTTTGCTAGTGTGTTCTTTTTTACTTCTTTCTGCTCGCATTTTTACCCGCTTCTGCTTTGTTACATTTTTACTGCCGCTAGTGATCTGTTTTAAATTCTGCTGCTGCTGTCCTGTTTTATGCAATTTTTTGCTGCTGCTGTGGTGTTCTGTTTTACCTGCTGCTGCTGTCTCGTTTAGCTGCTGCTACTGATCTGTTTTAAATTGTTCATGCTGCTGTCCTGTTTTAAACAGCAGGCTAGTAAAGGGAAACAACTTGCAAGGAATAAAAGCAGCAACAACAACACATATTTACTCCCAGTGAGCGAGAACCGTAAGAAAGTTTTGTAGCATCGTAACCGTAAGAACATCTAACTCAATGCAAGAAGACCACCGCTATGATAGAAGCAGAACCATCATTAAGGCCAAAGTCATTTTCGGAGGCAAATACTAGAATACTTGAAAGGATGAAACAAAGATTAGCTACACCAACAAGAAAAATATCCATCGTTGGTGATTCTACTTCATTGAGTGAGCCAACCAACTTGCCTTATCAACCACGAAACAAGGCTCTTGTTATAAGAGAGAAATTGAAAACATGGAAGAGAAATAAGCAGTTCTAATTTATATAGCTTAGAGGTTGCTGCACTTTTGTTGTTCGAATTGAAGACAGGATAGCAATATCAAGCCACATTCCTAAGACTTCACATCCAGAGACTATAAGGGATTATAGACGCATTTCTTGTTGTTCAATAATGTATAAGATCTAAAGTGATTTCAGGCAGAATCAAAAGAGTCATGGATGTATGGTAAAAGTAAATCTTCAGGGGTCTTGGTTTTTCAACTAGAATGGTCAAATGGATGATAATTTGTATTCGAACTGTTAGCTATACTTTCCTGATAAATAGAGAGATAACTGATACCATGAAGGTCAATAAGGGATTGAGGCAGGGGGATTCTATGTCCCCATATATATTTGTCCTACTTATGGAATATTTGCATATATGTCTGATTGGACTGAAGTATAAACCTGATTTTAATTTCCACCCAAAGTGTGAGAAGTTTGGTATTATAAACTTGTGTTTTTGTTGATGACCTGCTCCTCTTTGCCAGGGGAGATGTTAGATTGCATTTTCTAGTCACTGCAGAGTACAAACCACAACCATTTTACAAAGTACATCTTTTACAGCAGCCAATGGTGAAAAAATGAGAATGATTCTTCAATAACATTTAACTGCCATTAAACTTCAATACACAACTACAAATATTAATTCCTAAACATAAAATTAAAAGTTCTTACGCAACTACAAATATTAATTCCTAAACATAAAATTAAAAGTTCTTACGCAACTACAAATTCATAATCATTTCATAATCGATGTCGCAACAAATCCAACAAATAACGCCCATGAAATCATCATAAACACGCGCATCTTCAAAACTTTGTTCATTTCAGCTTGATTTATACTCTTCAACGCAACGATTTCTGCTTTCAACATATCTCTTTCACTCTTCAAATCTGCTATTACATTCTTAAACACATTCAATGACGACATTAATTCGCCAGAGAAACTTTGATATGTTCTCATCCTCCCATCACAATATCCACAAGAACTTCTCTATAAACAAAAAATGAAGAAGAAAAAAATAAAATCAAACAAACAAAAAATGTCGTCAAAGTATTATATTAAAATTACCTACCTTAGGTTTGGGGCATTTGAAGAATTTCCTTCCGGGATTTGAAGTAGTCCTCGAAATAAATTGATTCGCAGTCATACCACAATGACACCTCCTTTGTGAAGAACAACTGACTTGAGACATTTCTTACTTGCTGAACATAAACACAATTGTATTAACTAATAAACTTAAACAAACACTATCGACTATAACTTAATCGAAACAAAGACTGTCAAAACTCAACGACGAACTAAATTTACACTTTCAAAGTAGAATAAGAAGCATAGAACTTGTTGGCACACTTAAACAGTTCAGTTAGAAGAATTGAAGAATGCAAGCTGCCACGGACTAACTAAGAACATACAAATGCATGAGTCAGTACTATTACATGGTATATATACTGTTGTAAATCCAAAAACTAATACAGAGAGAACTAAAGTCGCATCCTTGTGCATTTAGGGTTATTGTGCATAGAGTCTCTGCTGCATTAGCATGTACTTCTGGAGAACTTTGGACAATAGAGCACTACGTCATAAATGGTCTAAGCTAAGTGTACCAGAAGCAATTCAGTAGAAAAATAGGTTGTTCAATTGCATCCAACAATCCTGACATCAGGACTGCAATCCACGAACATTCAGAAAAGGATGTCAGACATAAAACCAGTTCAAATGATCTACAGTGTAGCTAAAGGAAAATGCAACCTAATATTCAGAGGATTAAGTGTTTGAATTAAATGTCTCAGGAATAGGTAATTACTATCAACTAAACAAAGACCTTACCGAGGAAATTCCTATTAACTATGTTAGCACATCAGTAAAAAACAAACCAGTCGACATAAAGTTCAAGAATTTCTAACCTTCTTGTACGCGATTAGTAGGTTATTCTACAACCAAATCTAATAAAATCAACTACCCATTTAAAACCAGTCGACTAGACATTCAAGTGTCGATTAGAAATTCAAGTGTCGATTGTATCGATTAACACATAAACTTCAAACAAAAATTTGCAGAAATTCAAGTGTCGATTAGACATTTATATGTCGACGACACAATTGTATTAATTAATAAACTTAAACAAACACTATCGACAATAAAAATTTCTAAACTTTCGAAGTAGAATAAGAAGAAGATTGAAATTTTCGATTCACGGTAACTTAGAAGCATATACCAATTCGAGTAAGACATAAATTAAGAAATTTCTAACCTTCTTGAAAGTGATTAGTAGATTGGAATTTGCTAAAATTTCGTACCTTGTCAATTCGAATTGATGAAATTATGTTGGGGAATCCACGTCGCAGTTTGAATGTGCTTTAGGGCATGGAATCGATGGAAGTGTTTTGGGGAAGATGAAGTCGCGATTACCGATGTTGCTGGAGAATGAAGGGGCTGAATTTTAGGGCATTGAAATGGTGAAGAAGAAAGACTTGGGTGTTCGCAGATAGCTGGTTTGTTTGGATTTAATTTCACATCGGGTCGGGTTACGGGTCGGGTCATCCATGTGGCGCACAGGTGGCGTCCACGTGGATTCCACCGCATTATTGGATAAGGTTATGCAAATATGGGCACATGGTGAAAGTTTATTAACAGAAGGGGTATATTTGTCCCCCAACTTTGACGGAGGGCAAATATGCCCCTTTTCTCAAAGTTGGAGGGCAAATATGCCCCTTTTCCCTTTTAAGAATTACAACAGTGCTTTGATTTTTTACTTCAGATTTATGTCACTGTCTATATGCGTTCAATGTGATACATGGCACATGCTGTGGCTTTTTGGCGCTACTCAAGGCTATGATTTAGCTATAGGTGAAAATTAATCATTAGTCGTTATCTTGGTGAAACAAATAGCAAGTAGAACAGTAAAGGTAAAAAAACAAACACTGTAAAAAAAGTTTATCATATCATATTTATTATGAAGAATAATACTAAACTATTCTTGATTGTTAATCTAAGGAAAGCTTGGGAGCAACATCAAAATTATTGATTTATAGGTCTCGGTTCGAGGTGTAGAAACAGTCATTAATATTATTAGGGCCTACTGTTTACATCACACCCCTTGAGGTATGATCCTTCCTCCGATCAGCTAATGTGGAATGCTCTGTACACCGTATTGACCTTTTATTTTATTTAACCTGATGACATAAAGAATTTATAGGAATTTTAGTACACAACACTTAAAACTCTTCTTAAATTAGCTAACACTTCAAAAAGTGTAAGTAATAATAAGAGAGTCTATGCAATAACATGACTTCGAGATTGAGATTAAATAACAATATAATGAGATTTGGCATTAATAGATGAAGGTAATTCACCTTACTTTAACTCAACGTGAATATCTTTAACTCTGAACCAAATCGACTACTTGAGGCCAAAAAAAAGAACAAATTCTTTTAAGAGATGTTATTATACACGGTCAAGGTAAGTGATTTATTATATACCACCGGGTCATATTTATCTAGTGCAGTAAGTAACTTGTCTTATTTTCGAAATTACAAATTTCACATTTTAAAGAACTTGAGATACATTTTAAGTAACTTGATAATGGGAAATAAAATTACATGGGTGCCTTTCCAAACAGACCCTAAAGGTGTATATAAAGTAAATTCTTCTGTTAAATGCATTGACCAAGTATAAAACTTCAAATTTCCTCTTGGAGACTAATGAGTCCTATAAACATTTCATGAGGACCTCACATCTCACAACCAGAAGTACAAAAACATTACATATAATGTTTCATTTTGAATGGTAGTTATTAAATTCAGTACAACGTATACAGTTGGTTTGCAGTGACATTTAATATAAGATGCAACCAATGGTTTCAAATTACTGCACCTTAGAAGACTTTTGAGTTCAACACAATGTGAACGTTTGATGAAAATAGAATATTTCTGGTTTGTGAGTGATGGGTTTATTTAATATATAGTTGCAGATCTAGCAAATTCATTAATTTTACATACATATATATAATAGGGGTCATCTTCAAGTAGGTAATTAACTAAACGACGGTCTTAATTAATAATGTCTTTATCTTCTAATCTTCTTCCCCTTTACATAAGAATATAATTACTACTTTAATTTTTCATAACAATTTATCTATGATGTAAATTAGAGGGTTCTGAAAAGAAAGAGAGCAATAATTAGAGTTTAAGAGATAAATCAATCTTTAAAAAAATCTTCCTCTATGATAAGTGTGTAAAGCTTACCTCTTATATATGAAAGATTATTGCTAGCCACATTCAAAATTTAAATTTTATGCGTTTTACAATTATCTCAAGTTAATTCTACTATGATAATTTGTTTCACAATCAAAAGTAATATTTATAAAGATTTAATAAATTTCTTAATATATGGATATGTCGGATTTAGGCAAAAACTATTGGATTCAGTGAACATGTAACCATGCCTCTAGATGCGCTTCTAAATACCAACTATATATATATATATATATATATATATAGGTACTAATTTACACTATTTAAAAACAAAGTTCATCTTTAATTTATTTTTATAAAGCATGTGAGATTGTATTAATCTCCCTTGGGGAGCCTTTCTCATTAATACAAAATATATATGATTGTACAATGTTGAATCCTTCTATAATAATGATCCCAATTCTACCATAATTATACAACACAAAATATAGTAAAAATGTACATTATTACACGTGCTAATACACCCACTCAGTCTGAGCGGGAGGAGACCGGACACTAAGACTGATTTGAAGTCAAGGAAGAGCTGTCTAGGACAGCCTTTTGTGAATATATCTGCATACTGATAAGAGGAAGATACGTATAATACTTTGACATGACCGAGAGCAACCTTCTCACAAGCAAAGTGGATGTCCATCTCAATATGCTTGGTTCGTTGATGTTGAACCGGATTATGAGATAGATAGATGGTCGATATGTTATCACAATATGTCTTACGCAACGGACACTGAAGCTCCAAAAGAAGGTTTCAGAGCCAACGGATCTCAACAACAATATTAGCAACATCGTTGGATAATGTGGTCTGTCTCTTGGTAGACCAAGAAATGAGATTATCTCCCCAAGAACACACAATAGCCTGAGGTGGATCATCGCGTGTCCAGATGGTCTGCCCAATCAGCATCCGTATATGACAACAACTTGGTTGGTGCTGAGGGGTATATATTCAATCCATAATTACGTGTGCTCTTAATGTATCGAATGATACGTTTAAGAGCGATAAAATGAACGTGTGGCGCATGAATAAGCATACTTGAACGAAGATACGTAATATCGATCTGGTGAAAGTAAGGCACTATAGCGCACCTGCAAGACTCCGATAAAGAGTGAGATATGACACGGGATCACCATCCAAAGCACTAAGCTTTGATTTAGAGTCAACTGAAGTAGACATAATTTTGCAATTTACCATTTTAGCCCAGTACATAATGTCCTCTCCATACTTACGTTGACAAAGAAACATAGTATCTGCATATCTAGTCAGTGAAATCCCCAAAAAATAGCTCAACTTTCCCAAGTCTGTCATAGCAAATTCCATTTTGACCAATGCAATAATCTCATTTTTCAACAACTCAAATGAGGCAGTAAGCACAATATCATCCACATACAATAATAAATATGCAATGCTATTACCTCTATGAAAAATAAATAGAGAATTATCACACTTAATGTATACAAATCCAATCTGCATGATATACTGTGCAAAGCGATCATCCACGCTCTAAGGGCCTATTTCAAGCCATAACGTGACTTACGGAGACGACATACATACTGAGGGGTTGCATGATGGACAAAATTAGGCGTCTGGTGCATGTAAACAATTTCTTTTAAATCCCCATGTAGAAAAATATTTTTTACATCAAGCTGATGAATCGGTCAGTGTTTATCCATAACAATACTCAGAACTGTGCGAATAGTGGTCGGTTTAACAATCGGACTAAATGTCTCACCACAATCAATGCCCTCTTGTTGATTTGTGTCATTAGCCAAAAGTCTCGCCTTATACCTATCTAGCTCACCAATGTCTCTATATTTGTGACGAAAAAACCACATGCATCGGATCACATTCACCCCCTTCGGTCTAGGAACCAAATCGCAAATGTGTTGCTTAGTTAAAGTACTAAATTCCTCACACATGACCGCATTCCAATTGGGGTCTTGTTTGGATAATTTTGAGTTTTGGGGAATTAGGGATATTGTTTGTGTAGACATGTTAAAATGGACTTTGGGTTTGAAAATCCCGTGTTGGGCACATTTTTCCATGTGGTGTTTGTGGGCGGGGTAGGGTAGGTGTGATGCGGTGGTTTTTGGTTCTGGTCACATGGGTGGGTTGATAGAATTGCCTTTCTGTCTGGGTGGGGTCTCGAGTAATGGGGTTTGAGTACTGGTTTCTGGTTGTGTTGGCGGATATGGTGGAGTCGTCGATCTGAGGGGACTGGTGTCGATCTGTGGTTCTGTCAATTAGAAAAGAAGGGAAGAAGTCGTACTGCGGTGGAACAAGTCACTTTAAAAAGTTTACCCTACCTTAGTTTTAACCCGCATGAGTGTAGCTCAGTTGGTTCAGTGTGATTGCTCCCGAAGCGAGTTCGAGCCACAGCGTGCGATGTGGGAGTTTCATTTTTCCTTTATGAGGGATGACTCCTTGTGGGCATCAGACAATGTGCCTCCCACCTAGTGGGCCGCTGAGTACCGTGATTTACCTTCCTCCACTAATTTATGTCGGGTCGGAAGGGTGAGGGCCCTGTGGGCGAGGAATTTCACCTTTTTGCTCCCAATAAAAGAAGGGAAGGGGCCGACACTCTTCTGAAAAGAAGAGGAACAATTTGCAAGGTAGCAGACACTTTTCAGGTTGTCTAGAAAGAAGAGAAAAGAAAATTTTGATGCTTGGCCGCCACTGGTCGGACCAAAATCCGAGAAAAGAAAATGGGGCTATCGTCCGGAGTAGAAAAAAATAGGATTTAGGTTTGGGCTTCTGATACCACGTAAGATTGTATAAATCTCTCTTGGAGAGCTTTTTTCATTAATACAAAATATATATAGGTGTACAATGTTGAATTCTTCTATAATAAGGATCTCTATTCTACCATAATTATACAACACAAAATATGATAAATATGTACATTGTTACACGTGCGAATAAAGCTTGTAGCTAACAAATTTTAATTTTTTGATAATTCACTAATAGAACTATCGATTTTTTATAAATTGTTTAATTAAGAATAGAAGTCCATCAATAATATAGTAGTGAAGGTTGAATTGGAAGCGAATAACAAATACACTTGTCTTCCCTAGTCTATAGAGGGAGAAGAAATATATATATATATGGTTAACGTATGCATGGGGTAGCAAATTAGTTTAGCTTATCTAAAATCAATTTGTTATATATATCAATATAATCCATGACGTTAGTCTATCGTCATGAAACTATATATAGTGAAATATGAAACTATAGTAGCCAGAAATTTAATGTTTTTCAAACACAATTTAGATTAATAATCTTTTGTCGTTTTTGTTAACGAGAAATTAAAGAATCTTGAGACTGAAAAAAGGGGATTTATTTCGCTTTCGAAATAGTCTTCAAAAAGTTTAGGTGAGAAAATGAAAGAGTGACTGGTTGTGAAAATCTTTTGTAATCAATAAATTAATCGAGCAAACTTTTTGATGCTTAAAATATGATTAAAAATTTATTTATACATGTTAAGAGTCTCACATAGAATATGAAATGGGAAAATTGAATTCTTATATGGACTTGACAATCTTTACCCCAAAAGTTAGCTTTTGGGATTGAGTTAGGTCCAACATTCATTCTTTACTTGTTAACACATTCTAATTCTTTGTTCACCGATGTTGGGCCCCCAAATTATATTATTCACGCTCTAATTAACAAGGTATGGACGTGCGGGAGAGTGTTAAGAGTCTCACATCGTATATGAACTGGAAAAATTGACTCTTTATATAGACTTGAACAATCCTCACCTTACAAGCTAATTTTTTGGTTGAGTTAGGCCTAAGATTCATTCTTTACAATATCGTGTATATATACCTAATCAATGAAAAAGCATGATGTTTTTTAACATAAACGACTATCACTTAGCCTCGATTAATTTAATGTATTTTTTCAATTCATCAAATTACTTAATTATGGTATGTTGAATTGTATCAAACAACTCACCCAAAAAAATGGGAGTGGAATATCTTTCCTGGGCTAAACCTTAAATCCCTTTTTTTTGTGCAAAACATCATGAAAGTATCAAGATTCTCAAGCTAATTCTTGAATTTTACAAACACACGGCATAAAAAAGAGATGCCCAAAAGACATATCTCA
Source organism: Przewalskia tangutica (assembly GCA_029844215.1). Lineage (NCBI taxonomy): Eukaryota > Viridiplantae > Streptophyta > Magnoliopsida > Solanales > Solanaceae > Przewalskia > Przewalskia tangutica. The sequence goes on along the minus strand of CM056740.1, from coordinate 71,186,963 downwards.
AGTTATATAATGCATTTCCATATCAAAATCATTGATGAGCTATACACTATTCGGATGGTTGTTATATATTGTTTCATAATTGAAGGGATATGGAATAATAAAAACAAAATGAAATAAACACGGATGTCAATTCTCGTCCGATATCAGTAACAATACTGTAGCAAAACAGAAAATTTTGAAGAGTAAATGCAGCAAAAATTTAAAGAACACAAAGGTTTTAAATTTTTATAAGTTATATATATAATATAACTTATGATGATCAGTGACCAAATTTATTGTATATATATTATATAAAAATTTCTTTCTTTACAGATTTACAAAATAAAACGGAAAGGAATTAAAAATTGAAGTCGCAGATGACTTTTGCCTGAAAAATCTAACTAAGTAGACATAGACAACCTCTCATTATAATCGCTCCATACAAAACTAATCTAGAATCTAAACAATAATTTTTATGTTGGACAAAATATTGTCAACACACTCAGGAAACACTGGTGATCCAGATTTCTGAGATGAAATCTCGAGAACTCTCTTGATATTTTTACTTTCTGATTATGGATATCGATTCTCTGCAGTAGCCTCTCTATTTATAGTAGAAAGTCTTCCTTGAATTGCTCATCAATCGGTTGTAAAAGTTGAGGGAAAGGTGGACTGCTTGTAGGATTGGTTTGAGAAGATCAGGGAGTAATAATCTCAACAGCTTTGGCTTGATCCTCACGACAAGCAATAGCTTTTGACTTAGTCCTCACTCATTTTTTATCAGCTCCTTTTTACTTTGCCAAGTTTTTTTTTGACGGCGAACCCGCACACGCTCTTTCGAGTGCGCAGGTAAACCCGGATCGACGCAATAGCACGCAAACCACGTCGGCCGCTTAAACCACAGCGCAAGCCAGTGTGCTCCCCAAGGCGGCGCAGTCGCGCGTACAGGGTTTCGAACTTGTGACCAAGCTCTCCCACACCACCCAATGAGGATACCCTCTGCCTTCAAGTCATTTTTACCTCATAGTAATATTGACACAAATATTACTGCATCGCGTGAAGTAAGGCAAAATTTGTTCAGAAAATGTTGGTCTGAATGTTGTGCAACATTTGTCCCAACATACTTACACATTCATATCAATACTTGAGGAGATATATTTGGTCAAATATCACAACACCAAATCCAACATTAACAATAATGTATCGTATTGTATTATGTTGTGTTGTATTGTATCGTAATGTATTGTATTGTTTTGATTAACACAACATTTGGATAGATTGTATTGTTTTCCGTCGTCACATAATCTCATACATCAACAATTTGAAGGATAAACCTACAAGAAAAGTAGGGTAGGGGTAGAGCTACCATAAAAAGGTAGGGTAAATGATAAAATAGAATTAATAGATAATAAAAATGAGAAAAAAAGATAAGGTAACAACGCGATAACACCAAATCGTTCGTTACATAAAATGAAACTTTTCGTCATTACGTAATGATGAATTTAATGATAAGATACATTAAAATTAAAGTAACAATCAAAACTCCCAACAAACATGGTATTTAAAGTAACTAACACAATACAGTAGGCAACAACCATCCAAACAAGCTGATAGTATTTTCACTAGTCTGAAAAATGCACTGTGGGTCTTACACAACACTAAATTGTACAGACTAGAACAGGGACCTTGTAAAGGGAAGAAGAAAACCAAAAAAAAAAGTAGCCCAGTGCATTAAGCTCCCGTTATGCACGGGGTCCGGGTAAGACCGGATCATAAGGGTCTATTGTACGCAGTCTTACCCTGCATTTCTACAAGTGTTTCCACAGCTCGAACCTGTGACGTCCTGCTCACATGACAACAACTTTATCAGTTACGCCAAGGCTCCCCTTCAAAAGGAAGAAGAAGAGCAGAAATTGTAATCCAGCAGATACTTTCTACAGTAGTATTCATTCCTCAAATGAATTCTCTGCTATTAGCATAAAATGATCGCGTTGTCTCACTATAGCTAACAAAATACAACAAGCTAAAGTTAGATAGTAGTTGAGTAGCATTAACAATTGCCCTTGTACATAGAGCAGTTAAAATACTAGTACATGCTTTAGTCTTCAGCTGCATAACTAACTATACTAGATGTCTAGCTGCTAAAGCTACATTCTTGAACATCCAAAATAACTCGAGTCATACGCCTGTGTTTCTGGGCAAGATAGTAAAAAATGTTATGAACATCAGCAGATGTAAGTGTAACTAGATTCGATGGATCAATGGATGCCTGTCAAGGAAATGTGAAGGTAAATATTGGCCAATAGCTATATCCAAAATAAATGGACATGCCAGTTAAAGAGTAATAATGAGGGATGAAGGAAAAAGACAAGCTCGTTCATCCAATATTCATTTAGATACCGGTTAAACATTAACTAAAGCAACAATGAGAAGGTTGGTTCTACTTTTGCATCAGCCAATATTCGTTTAGATAGTTGTATCACCATGGCAGACAACAAATCTCAGTTTGCAAGCGCAGTCACCTTCTCTTATCCTATTTTGAAGAGTTTTTTTTTTAACTTTAAGGTTTCAGATTCCATGGATTTACTCAAATTAAAGATCAGAAATTCCAGTGTACAAACTTCTCATGTTCAAGGAGTTAAACATGAAAAATTGCAGATAAGACATGTTGCAAACAACCAAACTCTTTACATAGATAACCAAATAAAGGAGTGAATTATTCAACACGGTCAACATGAGTGTATTTTGTGTCTTTGTGACATTAGGTTGGGAGACAGAAAGATAACAAGCTTAAGAAATCTATCTTTTTACTATTTTAATCTTTTGTGTTCTGATTTGTAAAGGAGATAAAAAAAGGTACTCTTTTTAGAAGATAAAAAAAACTCTTTTTAGAGGATAAAAAATACTCTTTTTAGAAGATAAAAAGTACTCTTTTTGGAGATTAAAACCTTTGTGGTTTTCTACTCCACTATTTGGAGATGAAAATCTGAATGATCCTAGTGATTCCATCTTCCTCATCATCGACTTGGTAAAATTGAAAATCTATAGAGCAACATTAACAATTCCCCTTGTACAGAGCAGTTAAAATACTAGTACATGCTTTATTCTTCAGCTGCATAACTAACTACACTAAATGTCTAGCTGCAGAACTACTTTCTTGAACATCCAAAATAACTAGAGTAAATCTTATGAACGTCAGCACATGTAGCTGGTTTAGACCAATCAACGGATGCCTGTCAAGGAAATGTGAAGGTAAATAAATGGCCAAAAGCTATATCCAGAATAAATGGACATACCAGTTAAAAGAGTAATAATAAGGGATGAGGGATAAAGAGGATCTCGGTCATCGAACGTTCATTCATTAAGATACCAGTTAAACAGTAATCAGTGCAACAATGAGGAGTTTGATTCTACTTTTGCATCTCCTTCATCCAGTATTCGTTTAGATTGTTGTATCAACACAGGCAGATAGTCAGTTTTAGTTTGCAAGCCCGTGTCACCTTCTCAAATACATACTAGAAATTCCAGTGTACAAACGTCTCATGTTCAAGGAGTTAAACATGCAAAATTGCTGACAGGACACATGCAAACAACCAAAATCTTTGCACAGTTAACCAAATATTCAACACCATAGACATGAATGTATTTGTTGTCTTAAAACTACATTCATGTTCATCTTTATCTTAAAAATGCTCTGAGACGCATCTTCCTCTTTTAGCTGACAGCAAGTACTTGTTCCAAACTCAACAAAATATTACAAACCAGATTTATACTAATTACTTCACATAAATATTTGCTAGCATGTTCTTTTCTAATTACTTTGACTCAACAAGTAGAAGTTTATATTAGGTAGGACAGGATTTGATTCATAGATGTTGCAGGGGCTGTGTGAAGAGGGTTAACGTAACAGAACAATCACAGGAAACCAAATTATGGATAAAACAAATACAAGTACGGATATCATCGCTTCAAACAAAAGTTAGCTGACAATAATGGAACAGTTCCTTCATCAAAACATAATTACTGTAGATACTAAACAGAAAAGCAGAAAAGGAGGACCAAGCAATTTCATCTTGGCTAACACAACATTAAAAGGTCCAAAAGAACACCAAAACAATCTACTTCTTGCATTTATTTGTTTCTCCATCAGTAAATTCGTCATCATCTATGCGTAGGTTTCTGTCTTCCTGCTCTTAATGCTATTGACGACATGTTGATCCTCCTAAGAGTCTTCCAAGTAATCCAATGAGACATCAGAAAGTCCTGATTATTTTCAAAAATGAAATTTATTTACATATCCATTAAACATGTTCGTTTTATCAATGGGTGGAATCTTCCTAAATAAAACAGTAAGGAAAATTACATTTTCTTTGATAAATCCTTCTGCCATCTGTTGTTTTGGTTCACTTTTATCCCCCGCGAAGCTTTTCCCCAAGCCAGAATTGTCGTATAAAATTTGAAGTTTAATATACAAAGCACCAATATGTTCAAGTTCCTTTTAGGATGATATAAGATAAAATTCGTGGTGGAGGAGGAATGTTGCAGGAACAAATCAAAGTATCTCAGGTTTGCTACTTTTTTTGGATGAGAAAGACCAGCTAAGTTGGCAGAATTCAGTGTCACCTACAATAATTTCAGTAGCTCGGCTCCTGACGATTTCAATTTTACTTCCATCAGTTCTTTGGGTAATCAAGGATTAGGTAGAGGGCCATTGGCAACAATACGTTAAGCTACTGCTACCCCCTCCTCAAGTTTTAAAACTTATTTTATGCTATTTTATGAAGAGGCTAGCCCCTACCTCTCCCGCACACAGTGCGACAAAACTCAACTATCTATTAACCTTCTACCCTAATTCTCGGCCTCCAAATCTTCCTATCTAAGGTATTTGGAAAGCACAATGGCCTCAACATTTTTTCAGGACCTCTTGGCAAAAAATAACCGAGATTCGAAAATGTACTTTAAGCTCCAGCTGAATTGGTTGAGAAAGGAAGATATGGAAGTGCTTACAAGGTGTAACATCGATCACTTGGAATAAGGGTCGCGTAATTTCAAAGGATGACTTCAAGAAGAGGATACATCAAAATGAAGAATCTCAAATATACGAGTACAAGCAGTTCGACAGTCTGTTTAAGCATCTCCATCATATATTTATTCTCTGTATAAAACTCATTTTGACCCTTGAAGAAACAACTTCAAAACACTGTTTACTGAAGCAGAGTAATAGAAGAATCTTACACCCTCTTTCTTTTCGATAGACAGCAAGAAGATAATTACATTGAACATCAGTTAGTATATCAATCGCAATGGTGACTGCACCTCAAGATTATTAGATCATGAACAGTTTCCAGTAAGAAACTTGAGAATCAAGGAGAATACTGATATTGAAAGAAGATTCCGAGGCAGTAATGCATTCCAATACAACCCTGAAACAAGGAAGTATAACAACTAACGGCAGTACCTTTGTCCAACTATATGAATAACAAGAAAACTAAATATTTTTTAAAAAAAACAGTGAGGCTTTCATTGTAAAACAAGAACATATAGCATAACAAACATAGGAAATAAAGAAAACTGACTTACTTAACACAGAGTTGGTGCGACCCAAATTGGAGGACAAACAGGACTGAGGGTAAAACCCGTATAATGCTGGTGGATATTCCCATCTGTACACCCCCTATGTCCAAGGAACCTACACCACCTATTTCTGCAAAATTGATGTAGTCATCCAAAAAATTGTCTGTAAAATAAATATGATTGGAAATTGAGAGGCTTGGACCGAAAGAGAAGCGCTAATACCCAGGAAAAAAGCTCTGTCCCTTAAATCCTCGGTTTGCTTCACTTTGCCAGTAGTAAAGTCAACCTGGAAACTAGAAAATCAGTTGTCCCGTACTCCTCATCCTCATCATCATCTTCCGCTGGCTCACTGTCGCAATCATTTTTGGGGAACTTTATTGCAACACTAAATTGCACAACTACAAATAATAATCCTAGTGAATCTAGGATATAGTACTGTTTTGCATACCGATACGGCAGCTGCGCAACGATATGAGTTTTAGTGGGTTCAGGGCCAGTAACATCACAAGCGTGGACATCTCCGTTAATAGCGACCCCATAAAAGTGGTCATTAAAATACACCACATCAGTATGAAATGTGGAAGAGGTTTGTTCTAATCCTGGTCCATAACAAATCTCCAGGTCTCCAAAAACTGAGGAACCGGTGGTGTCCCTCAATGATCATGAGAACATAGTCGGATGTATGAGAAGGATTAGCTAATAGAACTACTTTCCTTATAAAGGTCCATGGCTCTTCAGTTAAAGGTATTTTGATGTGGCAACTCAATCTGAACACCGGAGAATGGATATAACAGACTGATTTCACCATCTTCGTCGCCGACTGTGATAAGCCATCCCATTGACTCCATACATCGTTTTCCACTGGCTTTAGGAATCTGCTTCATCAAAATCATGCCATTATAGAGACTGAAGACTTTTTTACAGATGTCATCATCCTCTTCCTCAGCTACCATCAGCCATGGAACCCTAGGCAGGTCACTGTTAAAATTGCCCTTGGTGGCCACAGAGTGCCACGATTTGCAGACAGTGCCGAAATTAAGGTAGTCTTCAATCAAATTTAAACAGTTAATAAATTGGAACCAGCAGTTCATGTTGAAGTTCCGACCAATCAGGCATCTATCGCGGTTTCGCCATTTTCCAGTATAAATTTTGTAACGGGTTGGTCGGGATATATGACGAAGGTGTATCTATTGATCAGTCATGTGCAGACATGTCATATAGGCCCGATTTGGACATAATTGCTTTGATTTGAATTATTGGAGAATGCAAATATATATAAAAAAGATGGACAATTAAACATATTTCTCGATTCACTCAAAGAGGTGAATATGAATATATGATATATGTAAAAAGCAAGTTCAATTACACATATTCCTAATCATAAATGGAAGGTAAGGATCCATATGCATAGTATTTATTTAGATATGTCTAAACGATCCCTTCTCATAATGAGAATGTACATAACTCTATTCTGGTTTGGTATGGAATGAACTTATAATCATGAAATCGACTCGATCGTCAGATTATAAGTTTATAACCTTAGCCCATTCCTATTTTGAGCGGAACAGATTTACTATTATTTTTATTTCAGTTAATAAGAGGGATCTTTTTATCTGACGATAGTAAACACATATCAGTAGGATTTATTTGTTTTCCAACATTCAAATAAGCATAGCTATAAAGAGCATGTGCAAAACACTTGAAAATTTCAGAAACTTCATATCTCATATTGAAGCTGATGAACTGACCTTTTTCTCAGTCACCAAAATAGAATCAATTAGATATTTTCAATTTCATTTTTGTGCGGAATTTGGGCCTAAAATGTGCACTTTTGGACAAAAGATTTCACTTAGTGCATGTTTGGTTTTAATTCTGGCAACCGAGAACTGATTCTGGATTGCTACTTTCGTGAAAATGAGCAAAATTGTAATGTTTGAATTTCCTCTCCAAAATCCTGCTCTTCAAAATTGATTCCGTAAGAAGCTACAATTTCTAGCTTCTAAGGTGAGTAGAATCAATTCTACATTTATTTCAATTTGGGTTTTTACATTTTTCTTCATTACCCTCTTTAATTTAGTATTGTAATAATATTTAATAATATTTAATAATATTTAAGTACTATATTGCACTTTAAATTCTATTATTTATTTGTAATTTTTATTTACATACTCCCATTTAAATAATTTTTATTTATATATTTGACTAAATGTCCATTTTGATAATTCTAAATTCAAAAGCAATTTTGATCAAAACTATACAAATATCATGAATTGATAACAATCACTTTTACATTGTTGCATCCAAACATAAATTAATTATTGTCAAACTTAATTTTGTCAAAATCAATTCTTTCAAAATCAATTATGTCCACCGCAGAACAAAACACATGCTTACTGTATATGTTATTGTTGTGACTTGTGAGTAGAGTTTTCATTTATCAAATTAAATTAAATGCGTCGATTTATATATATATATATATATATGAATCACAACAAATCTATTAAAGTCGGGTTTTTTAGTTTTCTCAAAACTTTTTGACCTTTCTGTGGTTTAATGTGAAGCATGTTACAGAATTATACACAGAACTATCAATCACAACGCCATGAAAAGAAAAAAATCATATCATACATTGAGAGCTTCAACGTTTAGAAGTTGAGTTCTTTGACTTCTTTCTAACTTTATAAACTCTATATACACGAAAAAGCTTGATAAAAATAGATGGATTTTTGTCAGGATCAAGAAAAACAGTAGGGGTGTGATAGTTTAATTTAAGTTAACATATATATGGGGGAGGGGAGATATTTGGTGGTGGTTTGGGCTTCACTTAATATTATGGACAATAGGATACACTGCAAGCCCAAACATGATGTTAAAATACAATATACAAAAATTGTAAGTGTTATCACTTCCGAGAGAGAGAAAAAGAATAAGAAAGGAGTGGAAAGCCGCTCGACTATAAGGAGAGGCGCGAAAAGCCGCTCGACTATAAGGAGAGGCGCGGAAAGTCGCTCGACTATAAGAAGAGGTGCGGAAAGCCAGAAAGAGAAAGAAATCCCCTCTTCCGATTGAGGCACCGAAGTCCCAGCTGTAGGGAGGACTACGCTCTGCAGGTGGGCATCACTATTTATCATGTCAAGACGGAATTCCGCTTTGTTTTTTAAGGTGATCAAAAAGATTCGACGAAAATCGCAAAGAACAAAAAAATGGGCGGCTTCGTATGGGCTGGTCTTTAATTTTTTTCCCGACAAATTACTGATCTTTAATTTTTGTCTTTACTTCTTATTTAATAAAAAATTGTGGACCAAAGTATCCTTATTCACGCGTCTACGAAACCAGAGAATCGGGTTCGAACCCCAGCAAAGTAAAAAAATTGCAAGGCAAAGGATTAATAGGAACTATGCCTGCATAAAAACTATGTCTCAAGGCATAGTTCTGTAGGATAACTTAATTTTTACATAACTATGCCGGACAATGCATATTATACAGAACTATGCGGCAGTTTCTATGTAATTTTGCGCAAATAGACATAGTTTCTATGAAATTTTTGTCTTGCAAAACTGTTTTTTTTATAACTATTTCAGGGTTCGAACCCAGAATTCGATTTTTTTTTGTTTTTTAGGTGTCAAGGATATTTTCAACCACTTTAAAGTACCGAAGGACAAAGAGCATTCCTGTGAATGATCCGTTAAAGAAATATATACAAAATATCTAACAACAAATAATTTTATATACTATAAAATAATTTTTAAATATATATATTGTCGGGTTAGTTTGGCCAAATCTAAAAAAAATTCATCCTGGCTAAACATTTTTATGTCTCTATAACACATCCAATATCTTGTTCTTTTCACAATGGTGGTGATCGAGCAAGCTTGCAGACATCTCAAATATTGTAAAAAGGATCAAAGCATCAAGAAATTCAAGCTAATTCTTCAGCTACTTGAACTCTTGTTCAATTTTACAAACAGATAGCATCCCAAACAGATGCCCATAAAGACATACCTCAAAGACATAATGCATTTCCACATCAAAATCAATTATGAACTATACTATTTTCAATAGTCCGAAACAACGCCGTGAGTTTTACAGAAAACTTATAAATTGTACAGACTAGAACAGGGACCATGTAAAAGGGAAGAAGATGAACAGAAAATTGTAATCCAGCAGATACTTTCTACAGTAGTCTTGATTCCTCAAACGAGTTCTTTGCGCTTAACAGTAACATGTTCCATTGTCTCACTATAGTTAACAAAATATGATAAGCTAAAGTTAGATAGTAGTAGAGCAACATTAGCAATTCCCCTTGTACACAGAGCAGTTAAAATACTACATGTTTTAGTCTTCGGCTATATAACTAACTACAGTAGATGTGTAGCTGCATATTACGCTATATTCTTGAACAACCAAAATAAGTTAAGTCATATGCAGGCTCTGGGCAAGATTCTCAAAAAAACTGTTAACTGGCTTGGACTGATCGAAAGATGCCTGTCAAGGAATTGTGAAGGTAATAACGGCCAAAAGCTACAAAAAAAAAAGAAAAAGAAAGGCAGTCTGGTGCACTATATGCGCAGGGTCCGGGGAAGGACCGGGCCACAAGGGTCTATTGTACGCAGTTTTACCTCATATTTCTGCAAGAGGCTGTTGGCCAAAAGCTATATTTAGAATAAACGGGACATACAAGTTAAAGAGTAACAATAAGGGATGAGGGATAAAGAGGATCTCGTACATCCAATATTCGCTTAGACACCAGTTAAACAGTAACCAATTCAACAATGAGAAGTTTGGTTCTACTTTTGCATCTCCTTCATCCAATATAAGGCATACAACAAATCTCAGTTTGCAAGGGCAGTCACCTTCTCATATCCTATTTTGAAGAGTGTTTTTATTTTAACTTAACAGGTTTTAGATTCCATGTATTTGCTCAAATTAAAGATCAGAAATTCCAGTGTACAAACTTCTCATGTTCAAGGGGAGTTAAAACATGCAAAATTGCTGCAAGACACATGCAAACAGCCAAAACTTCTACATAGTTAGCCAAGTTATTTACATAAATATTTGCTAGGATGTTATTTTCTAATTACTGACTTAACCAGTCTGATAAGGTAGGACAGACCATGAGGGTTAACATAACAGAGAAATTACAAGAAAAACAAATAAGGAACCACACAAGTACGGATATCATCACTTCAAACAAAAGTTAAATGACAATAATAGAGCAGTTTCTTTATCAACACAATATTTACCGTAGATACTAAACAGAAAATCAGAAAGGAGGACCAAGCTATTATCTCAGCTCACACAACATTAAAGGTCCAAAAACAACACGAAACAATCTACTTCTTGCCTTCATTTGTTTCTCCATCAGTAAATTCATCTATGATTAGGTTCATTCTCTTCCTAATCTTAAAGCCATCATAGAAACGTTGATCCTCTTAGTCTTCCAAGTAACCCAATGAGAGACATCAGAAAGTTCCTGATTCAAGAAAGAAAATACATTTACATATCTATTAAACATGTTTATTTATTAATGAGTGGAAACTTCCTAAAGAAAACAGTAAGGAAAGTTACATTTTCTTTGTAAATCCTTCTGCCATCTTGTTTATTCTGATTGACTTCTATACACCACAAAGCTTTTCCTCAAGCCCGAATTGTGGTACAAAATTTGGATTTTATTATACATATTGCCACTCACCAACATGTTCAGGTTCCTTTTAGGATGATAATAGAAAAACAAATTGTGATGAAGGAGTAATGTTGTAGAGATACTATACAGGATCAAATCAAAGTATCTCAGGTTGGCTATTTTTCTGGATGAGAAAGACCAGCTAAGTTGGCAGAATGCAAGGTCACCTACAATAATTTCAGTGGTTCGCTTCCTGCCGATTTCAATTTTACTTCCAGCAGTTCTTTGGGTAATCAAGGATTAGGTAGAGGCCATTGGCAAGAACACGCTCTGTTACTGCTACCCCTCCTCCGGTCTGTATCTTGTCTTACGCTATTTTTGGGCCGATTGTCATAATTCAACTTGCATAGATGCTTTTAAGGGCAACAAGGAGAAAAGGAGCAACAATGCTCAAATAAAGAACATAAGCATGAAACAATGGCCTCATCAACATTTTTTAAGTTTCTTGGCCAAAAAAATGAGATTCAAGCATTTACTTGAAGGTCCAGCTGAATTGGTTGGGATCGGGAGACATGCAATTGCTTACAAGGCCAAATTTGATGTAACGTCGGTCTCTAGGATTAAGGGTTGGGTAATTTCAAAGGATGATTTCAAGAAGATGATGCAGAGGGTACATCAAGAATCTTATCTATTGCCTTGTTGCTTTCCACTGTTTCAAGCAAGAGAAGCTAACAATTATACTAGTACCAGTAGAATGGCAGTATGTTCAAGCATCTCCATCATATATTATTTTGTCTTTTTATTGAGAAGGTAAGTAGCTAGTATATTGAAAAGGAAAAAAAAAAAGAAACTTAGCACCAGCTTGGTGCTAAGGCAGTACAAGAATCAAAATCCTTCTGAACGACAACAAAAAGAAGGATATCTATGATAGTCCCAAATTTGAAACGAGTCAATGAAGTATAACATACTATCTACCTCCTCTGCATCCTGTAGATTACACCAAAAGGCTAACAGCGATAAACATATGTATTTAAGTTGCTTAGACTAACTGACTTTCCTTCAGAACATCTGGCATTTCTTTCCTTCCATATATTTGTTGTTTATGTGTGCAACTCATTTTACCTTGTAGAGATAACTTCAAAACATGTTTACTGAAGTAAGAGTAATAAAAGCATCTGACACTCTCCTTCTTTTCTATAGACAGCTAGAAGATGGTTACATCGCCTAATTCTGCTTTTCATTTAGTATGTCAATCGCAAAGGTGACTGTACCTCAATATTATTAGATCTTGAACATTTTACAGTAAGATATTTGAGAATAAAGACAATACTGATACCGAAAGAAAATTTCCAGGAAATAATGATTTCCAACACAACATGCCTTGAAGCAAGGAAGTATAACAGCTAATTGTAGTATCTTTGTGCAATTATATGAATAACAAGAAAGATACATCAATCAAGACTGAAGGTAAATGACATGTTGTAAACGTTTAAACAAAACAATCGAGTATCAGGGTAAAACAAGAACATATAGCATAATAAATAGAGTAAATAAAGAAAGGTAACTTACTCAACACAAAGTTGGCGTGACCCAAATTGGAGGACAAACACGACTGAGGGAAACACCATCATAATGCGGCTGAATACTTCCATCTGCCAAGTTGAACACCCCCATGTCCGAACCACCTCCTTCTTCAAAGTGGAGGTATGCACCCAAACAATTAGCTGTAAAATAAATATGATTGGGCTTGATTCCGGGAAATTGAGAGGCTTGGACTGAAAGATAAGAATTAGCACCCAGAAAAAAGCTTGGTCCCCTAAATCCCTGGTTTCAGTAGTTTTGCAAGTATCTAAATCAATCTGGTAAACTAGAACATTTCTTGTCTTGTACGTGTACATCTTCTCCTCCTCATCATCTTCACCTTGGATGTGTGTCAGTGGAATCCTTTCACGGTCATCTTACGTACTTTATATCAACACCATCTTGTGAAACTACAAATAATGATCCTAGTGATTCTAGGATGTAATACTTGCCATCAATCCATGGTGCTAGCTCTGCTATTATATGATTTTTAGTGGGTTCAGAGCCATCGACATCACAAACTTGGACGCAACCACTATTATCGACTGCATAAAAGTGGCCAGTGAAATATACCACATCACTAATATGTGGGAATTTCCTCATCCTGGTCCATAACAAATCTCCTGGTCTCCAGAAACTGAGGAATTGGTGTGTCCCTCAATGACCATGAGAACATAATCAGATGTATGGAAAGGATTGGCTGACAGAACTGCTTTCAGGACAAAGGTCCAAGGAACTGGAGTCTGGTTGAGTTCATAATGTTCGGTGGTATTTTGATGGGGCAACTCAATCTGAACACCGGAGAAGGGGTGTAGCAGACTAATTTCACCCTCATCTTTTCCGACTGTGATAAGCCATCCCATAGACTCCATACATCGTTTTCCACTTGCCTTAGGAATCTGCTTCTTCAAAATCATGCCATTATAAAGACTGAAGAATTTTCAACATGTGTTATCATCCTCTTCCTCAGCTAGCATTAGCCATGGAACCCTAGGAAAGTTACTGTTAAAATTATCCTTGGTGACCACAGAGTGCCACGATTTGCAGACAATGCCGAAATTAAGGTAGTCTTCAATCAAATTTAAACGGTTAATAATTAGAACCAGTAGATCATGTTGAAGGTCTGACCAATCAGGCATATCTGTAAAGAGAGTTTGGCAGGAATTTCACTTTAAGATTTTCACTGTTCTTTCCTAACTAGTATACATAGATTATACATTGATTATACAATAACAACAACATACCTAGTGAAATCACGCACCATGGGATCTGGGTAGGATAGGATAGAATGTACACAAACCTTGCCTCCACCTTGGCAGGATACATTGATTATACACATATATTATATACCGCCAGCTATTTCTATACTTGAGTTAATTCTTCTTTCACTTTTGGCGTAGTTGAACTTCAAACACAGAGATCTAAAGATAAATACACTATTAGAAAGAAAGAAATTCTGACCGTTTTTTGGACAGCTTCGCCGGCGGCCACCAAAAAGGGGCCTCTATTTGGAGTATTGTAGGGAGTTTAGTGGAGGTGAAACTGGAAAAATAAAATAAGCAAGTGTAATTAAAAACTCCATATTTATAAAGCAATTACATGGAAAAAGGACAAAAATGGTTTCTTACGTTTCCATGTATGTATGTTCCAAATAGCGTTTATTGATCTCTGTCAATTTTAATAAAGTCGGTCCGTTAGATTTGATGGAACAAACAATAAACACTACAATTCCAGAAAGTGCAACATAAAAAATTAGACATAGACCAAACATAGCAGAAATTACAAATAAAATAATTAAATCGAACTCTAGAGACATTAAAAATAGCAGAAATTACTAAAGCTATATCTCCAAAAGTGAATTCACGCTAAATTCTTTTATTTTTTCAAAATTCCAATCAAATCTAATTGACAAAAAATTTAAGATATTTGACAGAGGCAAAAATGCTCAGTATTGACAATACTTTTTAGGAATTATTTTGAACATACCCCTAACGTAAGGGATCATTTTCTACAATTAAACGCTCCTATATTAATTATTGTAAAAAAGTTGATACAAAAAGTCCTTCACTCAACCGTTTAAAGAATTAATGTACTTGGTTGTAGTTGTATCTTTATATATTTCCAGTAGGAAAAATTCATTAGCTTCTTCTACCTTTTCCATCCCACTTTATATTCTGATGTGAAGGAAAGAAGAGTTGTAGGCTTGTAGTATTATGACCTTTGGTAAGTTCCTAATTATGTGTTGGTGCCAATTCAGTTTGCGAAGCACATGGTATCAAACATTCATTTAGTAAAACAACAAAAACTACGTCTCTGTCAAACTAATTTGCATAACGCTCCATTTCTGTCAGCTTCATTATCACTACCTTGAACTACGCCCATTCGCGATACAGGTTACTGCAAGAAAGCTAGAACAGGGACCTTGTTCAGAGGATATAAAAGGAACGGGAATTCTTGATCCGATAGATACTTTCTAACGCAAAAGAGTTCTTTGAGCTTAACAGTAACATGATAGCATCGTACAACTAGATAAGTTAAAGCTAGATAGAGTCAAAGAGCAACGTTAACAATTCCCCTTGTACATAGAGCAGCAAAACTAACTACACTAGATGTGCAGCTGCAAAGCTACTTCCTTGAACATTCAGAATAACTCAAGTCATACGCCTTCGCTTCTGGGCAAGATTCTCAAAAATCTTATGAACATCAGCAGATGTAACTGGCTTTGATGGATCGAAGGATGCCTGTCAAGGAATTATGAAGGTAAGAGAATGACAGGAGCTATATCCTGAATAGATGAGAAATACCAGTTAAGCAGTAACAGTTAAGGATGAGGGACATACCAAGTAGGTACCAATCTCGTCTTTAAGGTCAGCGATACCAGTCAAAACCTCTATTTTCTCGACATGGCCCAGGTTATTAAGCAACTGCTCAGCACTCTGTTCTTGCTCATGTTGAGCTCTCTTCTGCTTTGCCATTTTCTCATATTCTGCAATAGTATCCTCTTTATCAAGTAAGAACGTAAGCCTTTTCTGTTTGTAGAATTCTGTGCAATTTGGACACCTACAGAGGACTTCTCTCCAATCTTTGGAAAGGAACATTGTCTTGCTTTTCTCAAGGCCAATTGGAGCTTCTAACAAATTCAGTCCAATAACACATTTGGTACTAGGACCAGTAACTTGGTTACACTGATTAAGGATTGTGTTTGTCGCGGTGTTTTCTCCAACAAGAACAGCCTTTCCGTTGCAGTCTTCTTTAGGACTATTATCAGTTACAGGAGTCTCAATTGAGGAACTTCCATTGCTAAGCTTCTCCGAAGATCCTACATTCAAGGGTGCATCTTCAACCACCTCCTTGTCCTTTGAGGAATTTGTAGCAGTCTGCTGCTGGACTGGTGCAAAGATCGAACGAGGATATAGATTTAAAAAAGAACAAACAGTTGCGCACGCCTGGCAGATTAAATCCTCAAATTGAGGCTCCCCCTTTTCATCCCTTGGAGCCTGTAATAAGAGCATAAGGATTAGTAGCTTCTTTTGACTAATGAGTCATAAGAGGTAAATTATAACCAATTCACAGATCAGGAAACAAGTAATGCATTAGTTACAGGGATGCATCTGATCTCATGACTCAAAGGGTATACATCCTTTGTGATGGACAAGAATCAAGGAACAATACGGATGAAGACAACATTTTCCACTACAATTCCCCAAATATCTCAAACTAACTCCTCGAAACTTCAAGTTATCTCATATAGAAAAGGGAGTTGAAAATGATCAGCAGAAATTAAGCAAGAAGAAAAAGAGCCACCAACCATATCAGAGGACTCAAGACCAAGATGCTCCTCATGAAACCAGTCCTCACAGATGCAACATTGGAGATTCTCCAATTGGTCTTCAACGTCAGGATCAGGATATGGTCGGCCACATGTACAGTATGAACCTTTGAAATTGTGATTATATGAATTCTCCGTGTTTTCAACATCTTTGCTGGCATCAAGCTTGCAGAAGAACTCCCCGAACTTTGAATTTCCACAGTCACACCTAAAGTTTCTTTTGGTCCAAAGTTCCAAAATCTGGTTCAACCAGCATTCCAAAAAACAAAACAAAAAACAAAGAACAAGATTAATATATCTCAATGTAAAAAGTGAAAAATTTAAATTATCGCCAGAGAAGAAAACCATGAAAGAACACTAAAGTAATCAATTTGAAAAAATCATGCCACTGAAGTAGATAACATTCTTCAACACATTATAGTCGTGGTTTCACAAGAATATCACTTGTGGGAACTCAGACATGCAAAAATAAAAACATGGCCACGCAATTCATATTTGAAAATGAAAACCATAAATTAGATTCAAAAACATATCAGCTTTATTTTACCAGCCCATTTACACTAAGAGTGATGAAAACCCAATCAGCAAGTTGGATTAATCAAAGATAACATTTATTGGATAACACAATCACTGAAGTACAGCAGCGACCGCTCATATATAGCGTGCAGAAATCATAAACTGCTACCTACGACAGGAAATCCTTATTCTTTACATTTTAAAAGACAGAACGGTGACATGGGTATTCAACATTTCCCCAGGTAGTCCTGGGTTTTAAGAATATAAGCTGAAAAGTTTTACAATCAGAGGCTTGAGATCATTAACCTAATCATTAATTATATGCAGGAAAAAGGCAAGTCCTTAGATTAGTGAATACCTCATGACCATCATGGCAAGAAAGGCAACAAGCTGTGCAAACCCCAGTATTACCATCCGGTGTGCATGTCAAACAAGAAAAAATAGCTTGTCTCTTCATATAACCTTTACTATAGGTGCACTCCTTGCCTTCATCACCACCTAAGACCAGATCCGCCTCCTACAGAGATGATTTATCCAAAAAAAAAACACATATATATACTAGAGTTAAATAAACTGTCAAATTGAAAACATCACGATCAACTCACAGGTCAAACATTTCGTAGAAGACTATGGTTCATATCTTTTGGAAACTAAATGCTCTTTAGGGGGGAAATCAAGAGAGTTCAACATGTTCATATTTGGCCCCAAAAAGATCCAAAAGAGGGTATGTATGCACCCACCCACCCCAAGAAAAAAAGGAAACTCCATACTAATTTGATGCTCCCTTAAGCCATTATCTTATCATGGGATTAATGCTACTTGAGAAAATCAACAGTATCCAGATGAAAATGAACAGATCACATTTAGCAAGTTAAAACACTTTGAGTGAAATACTGAATATAGAAAGCATTTAGCATAAAGCCAGAGTACAAATTAGAGCAAGCAGCATTTTTTAAAACAAAAAGTGTGAAAATGCTCCCAAGGCTCCTGGGGCTTTAAGCAGGAAGCAAATCACATGCTTCTTCGATGACAGTATTCTTAAAAGCAAAAAAACAGCAAGGTCCATGGGGGTTGAAACGAAAAACAAGAAAAGCACACGCTTCTTTGAACTGAACACACATTTTACGGGGGGCATCTATGAATTTAATATAATGATAAATGGGAATTAGAATACACTTAAATTAACTAATTTCGACATCCCATATACAATAATACCGATATAAATTCAACTCCTTAAAGTTGAGATTCAACGAAGTGATTGATTATCATTGGAATCACTTTTACACCATTTTTAAGCGCTAACTTCTCCAAACCGCGTAGCTCAACCCATGAAGCGATGATCCCTCACTTTGTATCGCTTCTATGGCTTTTAAACAATGTTCGAAGCAAAGTGCACTATTTCCAAAAAATAAAAAACTTAACATGTAATAATTTTATACCATCTAAACTGCTATTAGCATTTCTTTGTTTTCCTTTTCTTTTCCATCTCTTTAAGTCAGATTCAAAGAAGCTATGTTAAATTATCACATCTGTGATAATTACCTCATCCAGTGGCCAGTGTTGGTTCACCTTTTGAATTCAATCACACAGGATCTAGATGTTGTAGTCAGCAGAAGCAGATGATGCTCGTGGAGAAGTAGATGAGAGTAGCAGAGGAGAAAAGTGAAGAAAGAAGAGAGAAATGAAGTCGCAGAAGAGAAAAGATGAGAGAAGCAGACGAAGTGTTTTAGGAGGAGAAAAGAATTTTATTCAGTCGTTCTCAAATGTATTCAGTTACAATGTATTTATAGACATACCCCATAATGTATCTAGACACCTTTATGAATACCTATTCCAAATGTAATGTATCTAGATATTTTGTATTCATTAGAGATAATAGAGATATTTATTCTATTAATCTCAAACTAACTATTAATCCTAATATCCCAATATCTCAACAAGCTAACCGTTTCTCATTTGAAATGCTTTGCGGCTCACCTTTCCAAAGTGTGTTCTTCTTCATAGTTACACTCTTCTTCTATGTGATTGCTTGCATCGCTATCCTACGCGTGATTGTTTTACATAAGTGTGCGCACAAGTATACTAGTCCAAATGTAACAGACCATCTTAGAGTCTTGCTATGTGACAATAAGAAGCATGGGCATATGTTTTCTTGACTTTGCAGAGGATTAAAGTATTCTAAATAAGTACTTGTGCGTTCAAGATTTGAGCAAGTTTCCTTCTAGAAATCCTTTAAGGACGAGCTTTAACATGCACTCCACCACATTAATTCAATCGTTTCAAAGTTCCAATTCAGTAGTCAAATTTGACGGTGAATAGCCCTTATGTAGCATAGCTCCTAATACCACGTTTATCTTCTCAAAAGTATTAACCAGTTCTCCAGACTTCTAGTGAGGAAACTATGAAAGCGCAAAGATATTAACTCACCCATTAGATATCTGAAGAAACTAGAAAGACCTCAAAGTCACATATGATTAGATAAATTTGAATATAGATTAGCTTTCTCACTTCTCTCACGCAGACATAAGCATAGAATAATGAGCTAAGGCTCCTTCCTGTACACTCATCATCATCTACACCTCAAACTCAATCAAGTTGAGATCAGCTATATGATTTGTTTTCAATATTAAGAGGATTAATCACAATTTGACTATTCTTACTCTGGTCGCAACTTCACCAAAACCCTCTTACTTTACGAGGCTTGAAACTAGCAATACATAAATATAAATTATATTAACATATTAAAATTTATATTTGCTCTAGTACCGATCTCAAATTTACATGTTAAATGCTCTTAAACATCTATTTATGGAGCCGAAAGAAAATTAACCTAAATTGCTTGTTCAAACCTTAATTTTCCTTAGTTAGTATAACATGTGGATCTAAGGTCTCAAAAAGTAAAAAGGCATGTGATCATCATAAAGTATATACAGTATATAATTATCAACTCTGTCTCCAATGCAAAATAAGCTATTTGCCTAGCATCGGAAAAGGTCAACTCTGAGACGTCATGCTAATATGATGTGCTCCACGCAAACTATTGATTGAATTCATCTAAACAGCCATATACTTGAATTTCAGAATCATCATAATGGAATTCAAGGCTGGCAATAGTTAAGCTTTACATAAGAAAGTGGTTAATATGACGAGAAATGCAATAGAATAAATGACATCAAACTATAAAAAGACTTAACAATAAAGAATATCATCTGGTGATGGGCATTACTATCAATCAACAAATCAGCCGATCAAATCTCAATTCCAAATTAGTTGGTGTTGGCTATATAAAATCTATATATATGTTCTGCTCTATTCAGGTGCATTTCATTCCTTTTTTGAAAACCGATAAATCTTCGAGGACTAGTGGCACACAACTAGAAACTCGGTGGATAAGGAATTTGCCCCTCCACGCTTTTCCACTTATATACTAGTTTTTTGAATGCAACAGTGATCAAACCTGGTGATGTGAACCTAACTTACACATCACAGGATAAGCTCTTACCACTAGAACAAAGCCCTGGGGCTCAGGTGCATTTCATTCTAATACTAAATAATTTGCACTTGCGGTAAATTAAGGGTTCTCTTATTCTCACACCTGTCTCTAACATTTCAATATGTGGATTTATCATAACTTGTTATCTTCAGGGGTGAATGTATAGGCTAAATTACAGGGCACATGAAATCATGGTCTCTCCATAAAATTAGGTATTTTATTTATCCTTCCAAATTTAAGTGTCTTATTTTCCTTTTTGGTCTGTACCAAAAAGAGTATCTCTTTCTATATTTAATAAGTTGACAATTCAAACATCCTACATGACAAGTTTAAAACCACCAGACTCGAATCACATTTTAGTACATTACACGTATTTTTAATCTAGGACCACACGATTCAAAAATCTCATTTTATTCCCTAAACTTTGTGCTCTATCAAACTAAAAAACTTAAATTGGGACGGGGGTATCTTTTAAAATTAGTTTAATATTACGTATTATCTAACACTCATGCTACAATAATTCTAAATAGTGCACCACTTGGTTGAATATTTTAATTATTTGCCTATAGGACTAGGGATCAATTCCCACTTAATACATTTTTTCCTTCTTTTTCTGCAGTGGTACACACATGTTCTAGAAATCCTAGATTCGGGAGCCCCTGACTAAAAAGGGCAGCATGGTGCACTAAGCTCCCGCTATGCTCGGGGTCCTGGAAAGGGCCAGACCACAAGGGTGTATTATACGCAGCCTTACCCTGCATTTTTGCAAGAGGTTGTTTACACGGCTTGAAAATGTGACATTTTGGTCACATGACAACAACTTTACCAGTTAATTCCATAATTGAATACTATTAACATACAGTAGCAAACGCAGATATAAGACTGCAGCATAACAAATCAAATGGAATAAAAAAAATAGTAATCAATATTTGGAAAGTGAATTACCAGCTCCTGTTCTTCGAGATCTTGGAGATACTCTCCAATTGAAACAGTTTGATCAGTATCATCTTCAAATGCGTCAGCCATTTTCAACCCAAAAATTAAGCTATCAAATTAAATTAAACCCTAAAAGTAGCTGCAAAATACCTAAACCCGGGTACACGAAACCCTAGCTTCACAAAGAAGAAAGGTATCTAAACGCAACAATCAGTGAAATCGATGAAGTTTACTGCTATTATCCATACCCAAATTGAAGACAATAAAATGGACAAGGGTTTTATTCGACGCAAAAAAGGGCTGTAAGGACATTTTCCCGCCAATTTTAGCTACATTAATTATTATTTTCCAATATATGGTAGTTCTACCAGTGGATTCTTCTAGAAAATATTGTAATATTGATGTGTTTGTACATAAATTTTTTAATCATTTAATTGTGAGTAAATATAGAGATATAATAGTTCTCTTGCTGTTGTTGCTGTTTTTTTATTTCTCTTTAAATTAGGGTTTATCGTAAATAAATTTTTTATCCGTTAAAATAAGAATAACGGATGTGTACACTCTACCCTCTCAAAATATATTAAGGTTTGTGTACATTATATTCTCTCAATATCACATCTGATGGTATTATACTGGGTATATTGTTGTCATTTTGTTCTTTTCATAAAAAAAGCGCAAAAATATTATATATTAATTTTTATCACTAGAAATATATTGTACGTGAATCCTATTTAATGAATAACAATTTAAGGACATTTTTCCGTCGTTTTGAACTATATTAATTTTTTGCAATAAATTTTTCATGATATGTATATATATGATAGGTGTTCTACCAGGGGATTCTTCTATAAAAAAATTGATACAAAAACTCTACGTATCATAATATAATAATATGTGTATGTATATGAGCTTTAATCATTCAGTAATTGACGAATGTGAGTAAATATGGAGATATAATAGTTGTTCTCTTCATAAAAAGAGCGCAAAAATACTATATGTTTAATTTTATAACTAAAAATGTAGGGTACGTGAACCTTATTTTACCAGTAACAATTTAAAGACATTTTCATGTCGTTTTGAACTACATTAGTAATTTTCATTGAATCTCCATTCATCGTATATATAAGATACGTCGTAAGGGTAGCCAAGTTGGTAGAGTAGGAGAGCGCGGGACCGAAAGATCACGAGTTCGATTCCCCCTGTCAACACGTTCTTAGTTGAAATCACACATGGGCATCAGTGTGGTTTCACTGTCGACGTGGTTTGCGCTTATCACTGGCGATTTACCCAAATACAAGACTTGTAATAAAATAAGCGGTTATAATTCTCCCGATATAAAAAATAAAAAAAGGTAGGTGCTCTATAAGTGGATTTCACTATAAATTTTGATACACATAATAGGTATTTATACATAAACTTTAATCATTTAATTATTGACGAATGTGAGTAATATGAAGATATAATAGTTGGTCTTTTGATAAAAAGAGCGCGAAAAGAAAACGATATGTCAGTTTTGTCTCTAGAGATGCATAAGATGTGAACTTTATTTGATTTTTTAATCTTTTTTAACATGTATTACAATTATGTATGACTAAGTTGTAGACATGCATAAATAAAAAATAAAAAAATTAAGACACACATGACTAAATATGAAAAATCAGATATACACGACTGGAAATTTAACCAATTTTTACAAGTACTAAGTAAAAAATATCCAAACTTTGCTTTGGCAAGCCATACCAATTTGCCCTTCACAAGGCCAAAGTTTTATTCACGAATGTCTGAAGTTGTCAAGCTTCATATGTGAAGTGGTTACGAAAATTTGTGTGCTTCGGTCAATAATCGAAAAACACGAAAAAAAGGAATTGTTAGATTTAGGTAAGGTCGGCAAGTGGGCTGGAACGAATCGGACTGTGCCATTTTAACGTGGGTCACACCGGGTCGGGCCGTTGTTAAGAGGGCGGAGTGGATCCGAGTTTAGGGAGAGAAAAGGGTGTTCGGCCCGCCCCTACCCGAACAGGAAGTATATAGTGGGCTTATCGGGCTGGGCTTGATATTAGTTAGTGGGTCGGATCGGTTTTTTTAAAAAAAATCTAATACTAAAATAGACATTTACATTTACTAATAATAATAATAATAATAAAATTAACATTTACATCTAATGATAAAATTGGTAAACTAAAAAAATAGTGGTTGCCCAATTAAAAAAATTAGCCGTTGTAAATTTAAAAAACTGGTCATTGCCAATTTTATTTGAACCTCTAAATTTATGAATAAACTTCACTTTAATTCTATTTCCAAACTATAAATATCCCTTCATTCTTTTTCATTTTCACACAATTCTCTCTTTATCTAATTTTTTTTTTGTAACTAATCTACATTTCTACTTTCAAATTTCATGGATAATCTTCCACCTCCATCTTTTCCTCAAGTTCGAAGATCAACTTCAAGTACGGTGTGAATGCATTTTGAACGAGTATACGAGGAACATGTTAAATGTCAACATTATGATGACATATATCTCCATAAGTCTGGAGCGTCGAGTATTGGAGGGGAGTACCGGTGTGTTGCATAGACACTTGGTAAAAATTCACGAAGTTGAACTTTGAAGTTTATCTCTTCTTTAAATTTTTCAATCGATGTTTGTCGTTTAATTTGTATGTTTTGAACTTTTGATTTGCAATATTTCGTCGTTCAAGTTTGTGTGTTTTGAATTTGCATTGTTATCAATTTAAGTTTTAGGTTTTATTTTATATTTTTTATGTAGTTGTTGATATGTCTATTTAATTGGACACGGGGTTTAAAAAAGAAGAGAAAAAACTAATTTTTTGTTGTTATTAAATGAATCACATATATTTTGTGTGGCTATATTCATTGCATAAAGGTAAATGATTTTCAAATTAAATATTTAACTTCAAGAATAAAGAAGGATGAAGGGGTATTTATAGTTTAAAGATATGATCTAAATGCAATATATTGAAGTTTGGGGTTAAAAAATAAATTTATTTTAAATTTGTCATATATGATTACTAATTATTTTAGATAACAAATAAGGATATAGCTCAATGGTTGAGAGCATCCTTTACTGCTAGAGGTATAGGGTTTGAACCCCTGCGTCTCCAAATGGTATAATTTTTCAGAATATGGACACTCTTCGAAGTGGGACGGGCCGGGCCATCAACGAGCCACTGGTGGGTCGGGCTACCGGGTTGTCCACCTTGTCCGATCTAGCCCCCTAATAAAATTCACCTAGCTCAGTCCCCACCCTCTCTGTCGGGGCCGGGCTGGATTTATTGGACCAGATCCATGTCGGCCCGACGAGCTGAGCCCACTTGACAGGCTTAGTCAAAACTTCCGGAGTAGTCAAAAGAATTTATTCAAATTAACACAAGGGCCAGTATAACAAAAATATCCGCATTCATATGAAATTGAAGTTTTCAACAAATGACTTGTAGTTAATTAATGTCCCATAATCTACAATTATTTCCTATCGATATAACATAAATATCACTCTTTAGTTGAGGGTCTATCGAACACAGTCTCTCTAATTCTCAAGATAGGAATAAAGCTTATGCACACTCTACTCTCTCAAATTTCACTTGTGAGATTACACTGAATATGTTGTTGTATTACATAAATATCACCCAGGAGAGTGGATATACTATGTATGAGAGTTGGAAATATTATGTATACATGCATGTAAAAACTTAAAAGTATTTGATGTGTATATCAATCTAGCTTACTTTATCATGGTGAAGTAATAAATAAGGAGAATTGCATATTAATTAATCATAATTAAGTAATAAAATATAGTACGCAAAAGACCAATGACATGCTATAATTATTTGCTAACCAAATCATTAATTGAGTGCAAATAACTGGGGTAGCTCATATTTAAAGGAATTACGTTGTGTGTTTAATAAAAAATTGAACATAAATGAGAAGTTAAATAGTGAGAGTTATCATGCCACATTACATTATTTTTTAGTTTCATACATATGGACAATTGCGTAGTTAAATTTTCATTATCATATGATTGACACATTACATTATTTTTTAGTGTTTTAACCAGTGGCCATGCAATATTTCTTTTGAATTGTTTTTAGGAAGGACATAGAAAGAGAACAACTCTTAACGTAATGAAGACGCCTAATAGCTTTAATCACCAAGTTTCTAAAATCTGCTTATTTTAAAAAGTTATTTGTGTCATAAGTGTTTTTTCGAAAAAAAAAATTAAAGAGTATCAGTAGTCATCAACTCAGCCGTCGAACCTTTACTTTCCTACGAAGCTTATTTATACCTATACCTTGTAACCCAGATTACGCTCTTTAGTTCACCCCGGTTCCTTCTATTTGTGATAGTCTAATCAATTTGAAATCATTTTTGTCAATATTTGAGCAATAATTTATTGGCCAAACATCTAAAATGTGCTTATGGAGAAATTACTTTTTTAAGTTGTGCGAAATAAATTTTGCCTCTGGTTAAAAGCTTGTCAAACACGTTGTTAAGAGTCCCCCGTCGAAAATGGATTTGAAACGTGGACTCCTTATATGGATTTGGACAATCTTCACCATACAAGCTAACTTTTGGGGTTGAGTTAGGCCAAGATCCATTATTTACATGGTATGAGAGTCAGGTCCATTCCAATTTTTTGTTCACCGATGTTGGGTCCCCAAATTATATTGTCCACGCTCTAGTTAACGAGGTCTGGACGTACGGGAAGTGTTAAGAGTCCAACATCGGAAATAAAATGAGAGTGGGCTCATTATATGAATTTGAACAACCTCACCCTACAAACTAGCTTTTGGGGTTGAGTTAGACTCAAGACCCATTTTTACAGTCTAACTCTCACAATTATCAACACTTTAAAAAGAAATAGTCACTTTTGGCTCACTAAAATTGGGGAAACAAGATGCAAGTAAAGAAAATGAAACCCAGCAAATATATGGCAAGTGCTAATACCACGTAATTATAGCTAATTAATTATATCAATACATTTTTTTAACTTTCAATTTTATCACTAACCCGTGTAATTAATATGATTTGGTGAGCAATATCATATGTGAATAAATTTATTTGCTATCTAGTTTTGTAGTTTTTAAAGAGTAAATATTAGAGGCGTGAGAGTTGGGGTCTTTCCAAGTTATACTAATTTAGCTTCATCGTGGCGTGGTGACGGCTGTGGAGAGGGGTTCGCCGGAGTCTGGTGGTCGAAGCTCCGGCGGTGCCTGGGAAGGTGGGTCCTACCCTCCATGTGGATCCAACGTGTTGTCCACGTGGATTCAACGTGGCGTCCACGTACCAGAGGGCAATATAACAAATTTGCTAACGAAAATGAAATATTTGACTCCATACTTTAACTGAGGGCAAATATGACCCTTTTTCCTAAAGGAAAATATTTTCAGAAAATCATGGTCGTACTCTACTACTATTGCTCTTCTTGTGGAATTGCGAACTAGCTGGGAAGGATATGCTACTTACTATAATCAAGTCTTCTGATCTTAGTTATCTTAGTTCTTTGACACTACCATATGGTCTCTCCTTTTTTTTTTTCTTCTTAATATGCACTTTTCTCGTGTTTAGTCTTGTGCGCAATGTAAGCTTGATGGTGCAGAGTAGCTGGATAGTGGTTGTGCTTCACCTGATTCTAAAATTACACCGAGCAATCATATTAGGTGAAGCCAATTTCTTTTACGGCTGAGAAATTCGTCTAGGGCCAACCCACAGGACCAACTGCAGCCTTCGAGACTCGGGAATAACTTTATCCTTCTCCACTTAAATACCAGACTTAAGTCGCATGGCGCAGGGCCCGAACATATGACCTAAGTCACAAGTCCTCAAGCTTTGCTACTTAGAACTAAGCCCTTGTAACATGAGGTGAAGCTAAAATAAGTGACTCATATTATTTCATTGGTCCAACCTCTTGTTGATTAGAAGTTATTTAAGGTGCGCTTGAGCCCTGAAGTTAGGTACAGCGCAGCTTCGTCATGCTTAGGTGGCAGTTCAATGTTGACACGAAAGCTCTAACACACGCACCTTAGTGTCCATGGGTTCTGAATTGAGCAACAACTATATAGCTGACAAGTGATATATTATGCTATGCATGTATATGCTATTGCGAATAGGAAATTAGAAATTCGCATGTCATTGGATCTGATAAAATAGTCAAAACTGCATTTCTCATTTGGATCAAACATTTAGATTAGTTTCTTAAACTTGATTGACGTAACTTATATTTTACGTGTTTAATTATAGTTTTATTTTCACATGTGATTGTTCTTTTGTAGTTATAGTTATATATATTATTGTCTTTATTTGTGTCTTTGGCTAAAAAAATGCTTGCTTTAATTCTGTTTTACGATTAAATCCCCCACATCTTGCATCCTTGATGTGTTACGGCTTTGACTAGCTGGTTTCACTGAATTTGGATCAGTTCAGGCTAAGTTTTCTGTGCCAAAAATAAATTTCTCCTCGAACTTCAGGAAGTAGGAAAGGGATGTCCCAACATTTAATACGCAGTTGATTCGACAGCCAAATCTGTTCCATTGTGATGTCATTTAGAACCCATCGCATTCTAATAGTTGGTCTAGTTTTCTCCTACACAGTACTACAATAGAAATATACATGAAAAGACTGGTAATTTTCCTTCTAAAGTCTCCGTGCTCCATCTTTGTCCATGATTTTCATTTCATTCGCTGATTGTCCATTTCTTAACTTGCATGTCTTGTGCAGCTTATAAGACCAAAGCTGGAAGAGATGCAAAATAAGGTTAGGTTGATACGGGTCTCCTCTCATTTTCTTTCCTGTTTGATTTAGCTAGCCAATTACTAATATCTTTACCGTGTCCTGTAGGTCATAGTAACAACAACTGAAGCAATATTATTTATGTGATCCAGTCACTGAGTGTTCGATGCTGCTTTAAAATTCATTGATGATTACACTTGGTGTTTGTGTTCTGTTACACAATTCTTAGACTCTAAGCAGGCGTTTGGCAATAGATTCCAAATACTTTTCACTTTATTTGCAATTTAAGAAGATGGAGTCGTGTTTGGTTATACTCTTTGCAAAGTATAGAAGACATCACATTATTTGGAATTTATGAAGATGGAGTTGGAAAACATGTTCGGAGCACTTTTCCAAATTTGAAATCCAACTCCAAGTTATATTTGTAATTTTATAACAATTTTGAAATAAAGTGAAATATTATTCCGGAAAAAGGGTGATAATACTCATGGCCAAACGGGTCCTAAAACCTTCGCTAGCATCATCTGTAAGTAATTAATCCATGCAACAAACAGACCCACACTCACTTGGCTTCTCTACTGTCAGAGTTTTTGCCTCAAACTATAAACATGTGTTTCCTTTCCTCCCTTCTGGAGGCAAGAGTTATGTGGTTATACTTTTACCTACAAAAAGTTATGTTGGTTTAACTTTTTACTTTTTAACAGGGTCATGCACCAGCAGCAGTTGCTGAAGGTCAACAAAGAATGCAAGAAATAATGAAGGAGTAAGTAACTTTTCCTTGTTGATCTAATGAACTTTCGTATGCCCTGTTTTGGACCAAAAGTTCTTGAAGAATTAAATAGCTTGATGACTGGCTATCGTTTGATGTTGTGTTGGATTCAATGGGACAAGATATCTAATACTGTTAAAGAGAGAAGACAGTAAAAAAAGGGCAGGGCAGCCCGGTGAAAGGAAGAAAGAAGAGGTAATAGGAGAGAGATTGGTGAAAACTCGTCTGCTAGTTATAGGTTATCGCTAGTGCATATACACAGTTAAAAGATGTATTTGTTGAAATAATCGGAGCAGAGAAGCTCAATGATTTTTGGCAATTTTGCGCGTTTGCATCCCCGAGAGTGTTGGGAGTAAGCAAGATTTTGTGTTCTTTCAGAGTATCTCATAGAGATTCCAAGACCAAAATGTCTTCATTTCTCCTCATTAGACATAACTGGAGAAAAAAACATCCCTTTAAGAGAGCTTGTGATGTTATATGCCTTATTTCTGTAATTGGCAAACATATCCAATGCTACATGCAATTGTGTGGCAAAAATTAATACCCTAATGCTAATTTGTTAAAAGTAGTTGCAAAAGTTCCCAGTTTATTGTTAGTGACTTTATTTCTTGTAGAGGAAAGTGATACTTTAATAATGAACAGAAAGGTGATTATACTTCAACAATCAATGCATTACATAGAGTTGTGTTTTAGCTATACTACCAAGGAATGTGCCAGGATAAATGAGATCTTCGACCCTCAATCAAAGGTCTCGGGTAAACGATGTGAATCTAAATTAGTCAGGTTAGTGGATTCTGGATACCGAATGATTATACCGTAAAAAAAAGTTGTGTTTCAGCTGAAAAATAGCGTGAAAAATCCTAACAAGACAACATAAGTTAGGTGTTTTTTTTTTTTTCATTTGCTAAAACTTCAATAGACAAAGTTTAGTATTTATGTTGGTGGGAGGTAGATATAATATGGAATAGTCAAAGAGCAACACATATATTTTCTTTTATTTTCTCTTGTTTAACACTTTGAAGGTTCATAAATTGGGGTTTTAGTGTTAAAACACAACCAATAACAAAATAAATCGTGTTTGGCATGCATAAAATATCTTCAGTCTGTAGAAGGATCTGCAATTTTTACTTGCATCGACTTTCATTTATTTATTTTTTAAAATAAATAAACAAAATAAATTATTTTACCATATGATTTTAACTTCAATTGACATGCATGTATTATTTTCTAACTATCAATTCATACAATTATGTTTTTTTTTACTGAAGAGTCGAAATTTTGAAAAGAATAACATCCCATAAATTTCAAAAAGAAACGCAGAAATAAATATTGATGAAAATCCTAACTTTGAAGTTAAAATAAATAAATCCAGCAAAGCCTTTTCTTGTTCGTTAAAAAGGGTAGGGGAGCTAGAGCTCGACTTTTATAAATTATTTTTGCACCCTATTAATATATAAGAGTTAAAATTTTAAAACATGTGTTAATATCTTGTGTCACACAAGAATTTCTCATAATTTAACTGTTATTGACATCCATTTATCGTTACTTAACTGGCTATCAAAACTTGGGATAAGGTACATTTTTGCATAATCATAGCCTTTTGATATAATGTATGTACCATTATTAGATAATCTTTTTCTTGGTCCAAGTGTTTTTATTATTAGTGAATATCGTATATTTTATAATTATTAGTGTGGTATAATTATGGTAGTTATAGAAATTCTTATTGTTTAGGTCTTTACATTGTACACATTATATATATATTTGTATTAATGAGAAAGACTCTCCAATATAGATTAATATAATCTTACATGGTATCAGAGTCAAACTCTAAAAACACCTAACCTTTTATTTCTCTCTTTTCTCGGTCCAGCCGGCCCCTTACCTCCTCCACAGTCATCATAGACAACCCCCTACCCCCTCATCCACTTCTTCTTTCCATCCGGCGTTCACCGTCACGAATGTTGACACCCAATTTTGACCCTCCCGTCCAGCCATTAACCATAAAATTAGACTAATTTTGTAAAATAATTTTTATGATTTTTTATAATAAAATGCAGCGATAAAACATAAATACATGCATAAATAAATAATTTAATAATGGCATCGCGTCTTACGTAGAGTTTTAAACACTTAGAGTCCCGCGCCCGCATTAACTAACTTTAAGCTTTGTCGTAATTCTTAAATAATTAATAAATGCATAAAATAAATAATTTAGCGATAACGTCGTGTCAGGTAGCATAGCCGCATTTATTAGTAATCATTTGTAATTTAAAATCAATTTTAATCTGATATATGCATTTAATAGCACCGCATTTATAAAGCTTTAAACGATTCCTAAATATCATACTTGCAGTTAGCATTTAAATAATTTAATCTAAACTCAATTCAATTTTAATTTAACTTCGCAATAATGCATAATAATAAGCATCTAAATAATAGCACCGCATTTCTAAAATATTAAGCATTAACTAAATAGCACACCCGCATGTATTATTATAATAATTTAAATTTAAACTTAGGCTAATAGAACACCTAAATGATTTAAGCACAATTCATTTAAGTTAATTTACCCCTAATTAAATAATTAACTCCTAGAATTAAATACTTAATTAACTAACCTAAACTAATGCACTTAAACTCTACCCTTAATTAATTAACCCAACCCGCACCTGCATAGCCCACGTTGCCCATCAGCCCTGCCCAATAAACTGCCCCAGCCCACTTACCAGCGGCCCACAACGATAATAACCCAGCAGCCTTGTTTAATTTCCCCTTATACGCAACAGCCCACTTCGCCTTTCTTCACCTCGTCTCTTCCACACCAGACCCTCGAACGAAACCCTAAACCTAAAAAATCGATCGCCGCACCTCGTCCCAACACCCATGCCGGGATTCTCGCCGTAGAATCCGGCGAATCAGCTACCATATCAACACCCTGTCCTTACCATTCGCAACCAAGATCTCTCTTTAACACCTCAATCATTTTCTTACCAAATCTGGTCAAATCGCACTAAATCAGCACCCTAAATCGCGGTACCAATAACTTACCAACTCAGAACCCAAAATGATGGTTATAAATACAAATAGATACGTCTGAGAGGCGTCGGATGGTGGTGCACAAAGCAGAGCGGGCGGCAGAACATTCGAAAGGCTGGCTCGGAGAATAGAAGCGGGAAGCGAGCGGAGACTATAGCATCGACGGGGACACTCGCCAGTGATCGAACATAGGTCGAAATCGTGGTCGAACACAGGCATATACGAGAAGGCTCGGATGAGTCCAACAAAGAATGTATTTAAGAGCACATTAGAATGGAACTCGATTACTAGGCCATTAGCATCTCAAGAATAGGTAATCTGAATCCTCTCTCAATTCTAGCCAAAAATCGAGCAAGCAACTTTACCCTTCTATTCGCGATGAGAAACCCGTCGAGTGTGGCGAAGCGCCTTGATCTGTTGCCGGGTGTTGCACGGAGAAGGTAAAAATCCTCCTCGACTTACATTCATTTCGTATTTGTGTATGAATTTGTGTTAAATATGTGTTAGTTCATTCACGTTGTCGTATTCATTAATGTAGGAATATGACATTGAATAAGTCTGCTTTAATTAATATGGATGCATAATATCTAAATGTTAGGATATCGCTCGAGGTGTGATGTATAATTTTCAATGACTCGATTTAATTGCTCACTGGGTGTTTATTTTGTATGTTTTAAAAGGTTATAGCATCGTCACGTGTGTTATAACTATTTGTCAAGTTGTCGAATAATATCTATACTAATTTGTATGCTCCCTGTTATATGTGTATTGGTTGTTCTTGCTGGCATTGTCATATCGTGTTTAGTGTGCTTTTGGATTATTTAAGTATTCGGGTATCACATGCATTAAGCATGCCGCAAGACTTGAACCAGTCTAGGTTGTATTAATCCATCATTACATTCTACGCTCGATTTACAATCATGTTTCATATAGTCAGCATACGCAAGTGTAATCTAATGTTGAAATCGTTTAATTGAATGAGAAGTGTCTTCAACTCTTACCTAGTTGTATACATGTCTAAACTGCTTGTTAGGAATATGTGTTATCCTGCTTTGCTTAATGTACTTTCCCCCTGATTTTCCTTATTTTTAGATATGTCACAAACAGTAGGGTAGATTCGATATGTATCAAATGTATATCATAGGTGTCCTCAAAGCATGCTAGGAATCCTTGAACCATTTACGTATATTCCCTATTAGTGTCTCTGTTTACTTGCTGAATTACCGTTTGCACCATGTAGCAGTAAATGCATACTATAGGTTAAGATCTTGTATGTTCCTAAAATTGAATAAAGGAAATGTTTGTCTATTTGCCGCAGTATTGTAATATCACCAAAAGGTGCGAGTTGATTGCTGAAATAATATGTTTGCATGGTCATATGGTCTGAAATGGCGTAGAGTTTTGGCATTATAGTCTGTTTTGGTATACATTAGCAGTGGTCTCTTTTAGTCAGGTGGAATTGATATTCTTATTCGAATGTCGAGAGAGACGCTTATCTACGATTTTTTTGCAATCGTAGTCGAAATATGTGTAGATTCGAATCTATTATTAACATCGCAGACCTTATACCGCCCGATATGCTGAAACCAGTCCCCTGTGACGTCCATATTGAGCCTAGAAATGTTAGTTCTAGTGTCTACCGAGGTCTCACAGTTGCAGTTAGGCCTCTGCCACTGTTTTTTTTTGCAAAAAAATGATAAATTTGACTTTGCCCTAACTCTGAATATCTCTGTACGTATCACAGCTGCATGTTTAAAGCCTGAATCTGTTTTAAAAATAGGTCTGACCCCTCTTTATTTTGCTCCGGCCCGCATCTGCCGGATAGAACTGTTGGGTGTCGTGGGTGATATTAGAGGCTGATTTGTGCTTGCTTACATACCTGCCCGTCCTTATTCCTTTGTACCATCTGCTAGCTGCTTACATAGTCCTCTGTCTGCTCTTGGATAATTAAAGAACTTGTATTAGTTTGCCTTTGAATCTTTATCATGTCCATGTAACTCTAAATACCCCTGGCTTGATATTTGCACTTGTGAATCTATGTTAAGTGGGTTCATCACAAATTGAGCATATCCCTGCGATGTTCGTATCTGGGTCCTGCCCACTGTTATACGATTTCTTATTGCCTTCATATAGTCATATATGTGCCTCTGTGCTGCCTGTTGGGTCAGTCCATGACTAAGGGAATACATGGGCCAGCCAACTCCTTTAGTGTTTAAAGAAATGGGCTATCCTGCTATGGTTGTATGTAAGGTTTGGGCGAAACCCAATTTGTGCATAAGGGAACTTGGGCCCCCCTTTAGGCTTCACTGCCCAGGTTATACATAAGCTGTCCCATATCGTTTTTCCTTGCATGAACATTCAGTGATTATATGTTTAAGTCTTATGCTAATTTATAATTTGATAAAGATAAGGCATATGCTAATCCTTATTGTTTTCTTTTTTTTTACATGAAATGCATCGGAGCAAAACGAAGAGTCTCACGGCGAGACTCATCACGAGCCACTTCAAATGGCAACCTGCGTCTATGTGCACCCGCATTTGCGTCTCCGCTTCAAGGAATTCCTAGAAAAACAAATAGGATGTCGTCATCCGTCGTAAATAGCATTCTTAAATCTCATCCTCTCCTTACTTGCTATCCATTTATTTATTTGTCTATTGTAATTTAATTACTCTATTTCTGTAATATTTAGGATATCTAGAACAATTAAGCCTTTAAACATATAAGTGGGGAAGGTAATTTAAAGTTCATCGCTTAACTTACTGGCTTTTTAAGATTGTCATGCATGTCTAAATAATTTAACTTGCATCACAAAACTAACATTTTGTTTCTTATTAAAATACATAACAGATTTCTCCTAAACTCTCAAAAATCGTCTTAAAGCATTTTTATATAATATTACGCGCAGGTTAAGCAAGATTAATTTAGCTAGTAGTGTACCTAACTAAATAACCTTTGCATGAATACATAATTAGTCCATAAAGCACCTTCCTAGCATTCTTTAGCATTTCTGGCCCTCTTAATATTTTTTAATCACCCTTTAATATTTAGCACCCCTTTACTTTTAAAATTACTTTAACATTTTAGCACTTTTAATATTCTAGCAATCCTTTAAGCATCTTTAAATATCGCTTTTAGATTTTGTCCTTAACATTTTAGCACCTCCTATTTTAAGCATATTAGCATTACTTTCAGCACTTTAGCATTTAGCACTTTTAAGCACCTCTTAGCACCTTTAGCACCCTTTAGCTTTAAAATCAATCTTTTAGCACCTTTAAGCACCTTTTAACATTTTAGCATTCTTTTTAAACATTTAGCATTTGGCTCTCTTATTTATTCATAACACTTTTGCCCTTTTTATACTTAAAGCACCTTTCAAACATTTTAACGTTTTAGCATTTTATTAAGCAGGTGGAGCTTTTATTTTGCATTTTAAAAAATATAATAATTACCCTAGGTTTGGCAGGACAACCGCAAGTTAGCGGATCTTAGAGGGTGCCTAACCCCTTCCCTCTAGATTAATAAAGAACCCTACCTAATCTCATTAAGTTTAGCAGACCATTAAAATGGAGTTAATGTTTTACTTCAAACTAGTTAAACATTTAGGTGTCCTAATTCACCCAATTAATTAGGTGGCGACTCCGCGAACCCTTAGCATTCTAGCAACTCTTTTGCAATTTTAGCATCCTTTTAGCATTTTTAAAACTTTAAGCCTCTTAAACTATTTAGCATTTTATTTATTTTTATTTTCTAACCTTTTGTTATTTAAGCAGGAGTCTAGAAAATAAATGTCGCGGTCGAAAAAGGGCGCGACAACGAACATCAAGAATTTTATTTCCTTAATTCTTGATCAAGAAGATGATCAATATTCGTCGTGGGTTGAACCCTTTCATATTCACGCTTGTGTGTATAACATGTTTGATCATATTGATGTCTCTATCCCTCGCCCTCTAGACGTTGCCGACTCGGCATGGCACCATCTTGACGTTATTGTCAAATCATGGATTTATGGCACTATCTCTAAAGACTTGCTTCACACGATCATGAAAACATGTGCCACGACTCGTGAGTTATGTGTACGTTTGGAGGAAATCTTTTAAGATAACAAACATACTCGTGCCGTGTATTTGGAGGAACAATTCAACAATACACGTCTCGCGAATTTTGCCAACATGTACGAGTATTGTAAATAATTGAAACTAGTTGCGGACCAATTATCCAACGTAGGGACACCCATTTTCGAAACCAAGATGGTCCTACAATTTGTTGTTGGCTTACCGAAGGGTGAATACGATACTCTCGCGACTATGATTAAACAAGCCGACCCACTACCGAGTTTCAACATGGCACTTTCACAATTTCTTTTGGAGGAAACCCGACGTGTCAAACAGGATGAACATAATCAAAAGATGTTAGCAGTTGAAAATCCAGTGACAAACGCCGACCCCACTACTCAGCGATAGCCGCTACCGCCGGACAACCAATAACTGCGGGACAGCCGCGGTGGTGGCAGAGGCCGCAGTAACGGTAAGGGAGGAAAAGGTCATGGCAGATGAGGCAAGGGCCAACAGCAGTTCCACGCCCCTGCCTAGAATTTCTAGTGGGTTGGCCCAGCAGGTTGGTCCAGCTCGGGAAACTAGGCCTCACCCTCTACCCATTTCCCAAAGTTGTGGCCCAATACCCGCAGGCCTAACAACCTGGCATCCTGGGCTCGGCACCAGGCCCATGACAGGCGTACCCGACGCCACAGCAGGCCACTTAGTCTCGGCCCAGTAACAACAAATTAGACACGGCCTGGCCCCCACTTATTTGGGTCAGGCCTTCAGCACATTAAACATTCAGCAACCCGATGAAAATTAGTACATGGATACGGAAGCCACATCTCATTTCACCCGTTCTTCAAGAAATCTCTCCCAACTGTTTTGATTAAACTATCCTCAATTTATTACGGTCGGTAATGGTCACTGCGTTCCAATTGAAGGTTATGGTACCACCCACATAAAACTACCTCATCTGCCCTTCTCCATATATAATGTACAATATGCCCCCAACATCATTAAAAACCTAATATATATTAGAAAATTTACTCGTAACAATTTTGTATATGTTGAGTTTGACCCTTTTGGTTTCTCTATGAATGATCTACTTACGGGGACACCTCTTACGCGATGTAATAGTGTGGGGACCTCTATCCTTTCTCATCATATTCCACTGTCAGAACCCGATCACCTACCTCTCTTGCTGCAATCTCTTCGTCAACTTGGCACAACAGACTATGACACCCAAGAGCTCATGTTTTTAATTTTCTTAGTAGCAATAATTTTATTCGATGTAATAATGGAAAACTTGCCCAAAATTATTTGTCTTGCTCATTAGGCAAACATGTTCACCTTTCTTTTAAGTCATCTCTAAGTGTTACGTTTTCTCCATTTGATATTGTTCGTGCTGATTTATGGATGTCTCACATTACTAGCTCACTGAGATATAACTATTATCTAGTATTATTAGATGATTTTTCTCACTATATTTGAATTTACCCACTAAAGTTCAAGTCTGAAGTTTTTGCCAAGTTTTTTGAGTTTCGAATTTTTATCAAAACACAATTTGAAAAAGCCATCAAATATTTCTAGTGTGATAATGGTTGTGCGTTTAATAATTCCACATTTCATAAATTTTGCAAAATAATGACATGGTTTCTCGGTTTTTATGTCCCCACACCTCCCCCCAAAATGGAAAAACCGAACGAATTATCTGCACCATCAATAACATGGTTCGTACCCTCATTTTCATGCCTCTCTCTCTTTCTCCTTTTGGGTCTATGCAGTCAAAATGGTAGAATACATCCTCAATATTTTACCGACGAATTTCCTCATATGATCACCTTCAGAACTTCGGTTGCCTTTGCTATCCGAACCTTGCCTCTACTACCACTCATAAATTAACACCACGTACCACTCCATGTGTCTTCGTCGATTTTCCATCTAATAATATAGGCTATTTGTGCTATGACTTATCCACTCGTCAAATCCACATTTCTCGTCACGTCACGTTTGATGAGTCAATTTTCCCTTTTGTCAACATCCAAAAAATTATGATACACTGACTATACCTTTCTAGACGAGTTTGACATCTCCTCCGCCATACTCATCGAACTATGTTGTACCTCCACCACATCCCATACATCTCCGTCATCGCTAAATGACACTGCCACCACCGATATTCCATCTGACCAATCTCGGTCATCGTCGATTGCCACTACCATCACCAGCAATCGATCGACTCTCATCTCTCCTACCCACCGACAAACCCAACTGTCATCCCCTATGTCACTGCCACCTGTCTGCATCACACCAGTCACCCAAACCAGCCTTGAAATAGTACTAGCCCACCTGAACCGTCACAATACCAGCACCTAAACCCAGACCTCCCCACCGCAACCCCGTCACACTTTTCCCACACACACATCATCGCCGGACCCGACATCGAGTCACTCACACACACCAGCTCTAACCAGATCCCTAACTCCACCCAACTCGTCTCAATCACCATCTCCTACTCCGTCGACCTACCCCAACAACCACTTCTAACCATCACTACCTCACATATTCCGACCCCACAGCATAACCCAGACCCGACACCCAACCAAAATACCTAACCTACCCTCACACACCGTATGGAAACCCATGCTCAATATGGGATTTTCAAACCCAAAGTCTAATTTAACCTATCCACACAAACCATATCCTCAATTCCCAAAAAAATCAAAATTAGCCAAACTTGACCCAAATTGGAATGCGTTCATGCGTAAGGAATTTAATGCTTTAACGAAACAACACACTTGGATTTAGTTCCTAGACCAGATGGGGTGAATGTGATCCAATGCATTTGGTTATTTCATCACAAATTTAGAGATAGTGGTGACCTAGAAAAGGCGAGACTTGTGGCTAATGATACTAATCAATAGGAATTAATTGTGATGAGACGTTCAGTCTAATTGTTAAACTGGTTACCATTCGCACAGTTCTGAGTATTGTTATGGGTAAGCATTGACTGATTCATCAACTTGATGTAAAAAATGTGTTCTTACATAGGGACTTGAAATAAATTATTTACATGCAGGCTTTGTCCATCCGGAGGCCCCTCATTATGTTTATCATCTTTATAAGTCACTTTATGGTTTGAAACAGTCCCCAGAGCTTGGTATGACCGCTTTGCAAATTTTATTATGCAGATCGAGTTTGTATGAAGCAAGTGTGATAACTCTCTCTTTGTTTTTTATCGAGGTAGTAACGTAGCTTATTTGTTGTTATATGTGGATGATATTGTTCTTACTGCATTATCGGATGTGTTGAAAAATGAGATTATTGCTTTGCTTAAATCTGAATTTGCTATGACTGACTTGAGGAAGTTGAGTTATTTCTTGGGGATATTAGTGACTAGATATGCATATACTATATTCATGTGTCAGTGTAAGTATGAAGGGGAAATTATGTACCGGGATAAAATGACGAACTGCAAGATCATGCCTACTCCGGTTGATACTAAATCGAAGCTCAGTGCTGTTGATAGAGATCCAGTGTCCGATCCCACTCTTTATAGGAGCCTTGCAGGTGCACTTCAGTATCTTACTTTCACCTGGCCTGATATTGTTTATGTTATTCAGCAAGTGTGCTTGTTTATGCATGCCCCAGAGAGCCTCATTTCACTGCTCTTAAATGTATCATTTGATACATTAAGGGCACCCTTGACTATGGATTGCATCTCTACCCGTATGCACCGACCAAGTTGTTATCATATACAGATGTAGATTGGGCAGGTTGTCCAGACAAATGACGCTCTACCTCAGACTATTGTGTGTTCTTAGGGGATAATCTCATTTTGTGGTCTACTATAGGCAAGCCACCCTATCCCGTTCGAGTGCAGAAACAGAGTATAGAGGCGTTGCAAATGTTATTGTTGAGATCTATTGGATTTGAAACCTTATTTTAGAGCTTCAGTGTTCCTTGCGTAAGGTATATGCGGTATAATGTGATAACATATCTGCGATATACTTATCTCATAATTTGGTTCATCATCAACGAACTAAGCACATTGAGATGAATATACATTTTGTTCGTGAGAATGTTGCTATAGGTCATGTTAAGGTGTTGCATGTGTCTTGTTCGTATCAATGTGCAGATATCTTCACCAAATGACTTCTTTTACAACTATTCCTCGACTTCAGATCCAGTCTAAGCGTCCGACCTCCTCCAGCTTTGACTGAGGGCGTGTATTAATGTGTATAAACGAGAGAACGGTTAAAGAGTATGTTGTATTATCTTGTAAATGATGTCTTGTTAGAATGAGAACCTCTATTTATACTAGAGCTATAAGGCGTAAGTTCCATGAATCATGCCCTAATATTAATACTACAATAAAAGATAATTAAGAGGTCATAAAGTCCAATAAATGCTAATAAAGGCTTGAGGAAACTTGGGGTCTTGTGTAAAATTTCTGTACATTGAATGACGCTTGATTGGTGAAATGACATGCTTATTCGGGTCCTTTGTAATTTATGCCCCCGAAAATGGGTTACCAAATTACTTCTCCGGAGCTTTCTCGGAGCCCCTCGCTTGCTGACTCGAGTCTGACCTATCACCATGCCACATGACATTTCTAGATATGTCACGACCCGACCACGGGCCCGCGACTGGTGCCTTACCCCGGGCACCCTAGTGATACAACATCAGAGAAAAACCAGCGGAAGTAAAACATACAGATATGAAAACAAGATAAAAGAAAACAGGCTAACCAAAACGGTTGCCTTTTTGCATATATATACAGAAATTTGAACAGTTACATCCTTTACAATCATGCCCACAACGATTACTGCACTCTAAGAACAGAATAACAACTATGACGGACAGGGCCCCGCCATACCCCGGACTGTACAAGAACCCACAACTCAAGGAAACATACCACACAATAAGCCTCCGGAGAAACGGAGCTTCCCACTATGCTGAACTGTGATCCTATGAGCGAGGATCAACAACCGATGTACTTACTGCGGCAGTGAACGCACTTCAAGGAGGTCGACAACAAGTACCAAATATGTGAAACTGAAAATACTGTAAATGAAATCATAGTAGTCTATATAAAACATGAGACATATATGATAACCGAACTACGATATAATATGGCGATACGCTAAGTCGTGGACTCACGCCTCAAAGTCATCACTCAAATATAACTATGGGTCTCATGCCCGCAACATCAATCATGCGGTGGAACACCTTCTCATCACGGCGATCACGATAACCACCAAGGAGTACACATGAACACCAGGTCCCACCTGTGTCATAAAACCGTACGGGGCAAGTACGGAAGGCTAACTACCAGATACCAAAGCCGCATCATCAACTGACCGGGGCAAGTACGAAAGCCAACTACCAGATACCAAAGCCGTGCAACAAATCTATATAACCATACCACGAAGGCGACCGGGGCGACGAAAAGCCAACTACGGATACCACTGCGCCACGTGGTGGCGGGCAATACGAAGACTAACTACCGATACTGGCCGGAATCACGAGACCGTCCTGGCGAACGAGGCAAGACGAAGGCTAACTACGGATACTGCCGAATCACCACGACCTCGGGGCAAGTACGAGAGCCAACTACCAGATACCAAGCCGAATCAGTAAAACCTCATGGAGAGCTAGTCCATGGAATAATAATCACGAAGCGTGCGTGGAATGCTCACATCGCTGCAGACGCGTCAAGTAAGATCATAACAAATCAGCCCTCCATCGAGAGACGCGGTGGTATAGAAATACAATACTAGCACGACAAGGCTATCACACGCAAACATAGGCAAGTTACCCACAACTCAAGGTACTTTCATTTTATGCCAAAGTCCAGGTTTTAACCCCAAAGTACTACGTACGTTAAATTCTTTTTAAAAGATCCATTTCTTTTACAAAGGTCACCCGCCCGTATTATCAAAATAGAGTGACTAACATTTTAAGTAAACCAAAACAACTTCCATACTTTCCTTTTTAAACCAAATTAAGACAATACCATGCCCTTTTTAAACCAAAACACTTTCCCTTTTAAAATCAAGTAACAACGTAATCTCTTTTAAAACAATTTGAGTAACATAAGTCTATGTGTGAGTAGGTTATACTTGTTTATGACAATCTTATTAAAGCAGCCATGATCTAGGAAATGTAATACAATTTTGTCTTATTTTAGCTTCTATGCAGATGGAGGTTTCTACTGGTTTTGATAATAATTAATTAGTCAATACATTTTCCTTTTTTAACGCTGCAGTGGTTTGTTCGATACTTATTTTCATTTCTGAAATCAATATAACTTATTCCTTTTTAAAACCCAATTACCCATTTCTCATAAATGCGGTTTCACAACTTTTAACACAAACCAAGTCCGTAGCATTTCACATCAAGTCATTAATAAGTCAAGTCTCTTATCTTTTAAAAACCACAAACTATTTCTTTACCTACATAAAGTTGTTATAACAAACTTCCCATAAAGCCGTTATAACACTTTATGTTTTAAACCAACCTACTTCGTTTAGCACACGTACGTCTACCGTACTACATAGTTCACACAATCATGCTAGAAAAGATAGGAAGAGGTTCACATACCTCGCGACGATTATCGACAATTAGCAAATAGCTCCAAAATCAGTAACCTCGCTAGTCTTTTCCACCCTTCAAGTAGAATACGCTACTCTTAGTACTTCAACCTATAAAGGCCACAAAACGTCTATCAACCTCTAGATCTCTTCGTAGAACAATTCTAAGTACAAGGTTCCTTATTCTACGGAAAATTCAAAGACCTCCCCGTAACCACATAAATCTCCTCCTCTAACGAGGCTGCTGCACAACCAACAATCCGGGGGTTACACGTCTAACCTGACGTGTACAATTTTACTCCACAATAATACTACAAGTCATCTGTAGAATACGGTCCAATGTAAATCTGATTCAATTCTTTATCTTGATTCTTCCAATATATCTTATACTCAATTATTAACTACTACAACATGTAATTTCCAATTCTGATAGGGGATAAAGATCATTACCTCGATAAGCCCAAAATTATCCAAGTTATAAGTCGATCCTGAGCAACGTTTAGCTCCACTTCCTTACGCTCCAACCCGTTCCAAGCAACCCTTAGAAGTTTCTAAACAACTTCTCTTAACACTTCATCTAAGCTATGAAGATTTTTCTAGGGCTTCGTTTGGCGACTAAAGGAACAAAGTAGTATTTCCGGGCTCTTAATATTAGAAATAATTTTGGAAAACTACTAGGAATACTAGGCTAAGGTATTTGGAATAACAACAATACTTTGAAGAATTCTACTCAAGGTGGGGGGGTGTTTGGACGAGAACTCACTAAGGGAGGGAGGGGAATTTTTGCCTTGGAAACTTTCTAATGTGGATGAAATAAAGTCTTGCACACAAGGGGTATTTATAGGAAAATCAATGGCCAAGATCTAGGCAAGTGGATGGTGAAGATTGGGTACATGTGTGTGGGTAGTTGGCCAACCA
This sequence comes from Przewalskia tangutica, assembly GCA_029844215.1. NCBI lineage: Eukaryota > Viridiplantae > Streptophyta > Magnoliopsida > Solanales > Solanaceae > Przewalskia > Przewalskia tangutica. Next base: position 71,143,328 of record CM056740.1, on the reverse strand, counting down.
TTTGTTCACCACAAAAATGGGACAAGTGACCACCACAAAAATGGGCCACTTGTCCACCTAAAAAACGTCCCACTTGTCCTTCTCCAATTCGGCCAACATGGCCACACGGGGGTGACACGTGTCTCCCCCTACTCGTCCAAAATATTTAATCTTCCGAAAATATCCGTAAAGCCAAAAAAATCCGAAAAATAAAGTGGGCCCCACAAAATCGTAAATTTCCTCCCGTGGGCCCCACGTGACCAATTCCGGAAATAAAATTCCATAATTCTTAAATATTCCAAAAAGTCCGAATACCAAATCTGGGAATCCAATTCCCTTTAACGAACATTTTTCCTTCACAAAATCCGGAAACTTTTCCGTCGAAAAATCACATCTTTCTTCCTTTCCAATTTAAATGTCGTATTCTCGAACGTACGTCCTCGTATACATACTCTGGAACTACGGGGTGTAACAAGATACATCCACTTGTGTTTACAAATTTTGCCCTATACATGATGCCTTTGGGCACAATACAACAACAACAATAACAACATACCTAGTAAAATCCCACAACGTAGGATCTGAGGAGGGTAGACTGTACAAAAACCTTACCTCTACCTTAGTAGGTAGCGAAACTATTTTTTGAGAGGCCCTTGACTCAAGACAGAGCATAAGCAAAACAACAACAAAAGCAAAACAAGAGCAAAGCAAGAGAAACAATCAGATTCGGTCAGGATTTTTTTAAAGCAATATAAAAAAATTGGTATCAAAGACAAATAATCCATGATAGTGCATTCCGAAAAAGTAAGCAGTAATTAGTGCAGGTAAATAAGCTAAACAAAGTACACTAAAGGACACAGCAACAAAAATCAAACTACATGAGATTATAAAGCAATACTACACCTATTAGTAAGATAGGCTAAATGGGCCTGCAATAATAACACTACAACTACCAGTTTGAAAGTGTAAGTAGGACTACGATCGACTACCTACTATCCTTATACCCGAATTTGTATCCTCCACAACCCCCTATCTAATATCATATCCTCAGTAAGTCACACATGTGTCATATCCCGTCTAATCAACTCTCCCAATACTTCTTCGGTCTATATTTACTCCTCTTGAACTCGTCCATAGCCAACCTCTCACACCTTCGCACTGGGCATTTGTGTCTCTCCTCTACACATGTGTCACGACCCGACCCCGGGACCGCGACTGGCGCCCTACCTGGGCACCCTTTCAGGTAATCATCAGAGAAAATCAGCGGAACATACATGAAACTTAAAAATAAAACATCGTAAGTAAAACAACAGGTTAGCCGATAGGGCTACCTTCCTGAACATATATAAATGTGACAACTCCGAAACACTGGAGCCATCTCAACTTGCTGAACCGGGATCCTAAGCTCGCGGATCCACAACTGTGTACCTAAACCTGCGGGCATAAACGCAGCCGAAGAAGTCGATAACAAAAGTCGAATATGGAACATAATATAACGTACAGTAAACAAATCATAACTGTACAAAAGAATGACAAGGACAAGTATAAAAATACTTACGAGATCCTGCCGTGTCATTACCACTTATGAACTTAATCGTACCTTACTATCCTTTCCATTCCCAATAAAAGTTATAGTCACATTCTTACGTACATTATTTAGAAAAAGAATCATTAAGTTCATTACCATATAACTTACTTATCTTTCATAACATAGTCCGGCCCACTACGGAGGGACACATATCTTGCCTTACTTAACTGGGACGCGATCAAGTCACACTAATATCAAAGCATGCCCGTGGAATCCCCATCACCGCGATAACTATTAGTGTAAAATATAACCGTGACGCTACCGTGGCATCCCACCTCACCGTCCTGACACATACATATATATATATCCCGCGTGGAATCCCACATCACTGCCGATCCAGGTATAATAATACACCAATAGGCATACATGAACACCAAGTCCCGGTGGTATAAGCGTCTTGGGGTCTACCCTCACTTATACTCTTACCACGGAGAAGGTGGTAAAGCGGTGGTATAGATCTTGGGGTCTACCTCACTTATACTCTTACCCCGGAGAAGGTGGTATAACGTCTTGGGGCTTCTCATTTATACTCTTACCACTATCTCGACTAGGCCACAACAACACATAAAGGTGTGGTACAGTCTTGGGGTTTACCTCACTTATACTCTTACCACGGAGAAGGTGGTATAACGTCTTGGGCTCGCCTCATTTATACTCTTACCCTATCTCGACCGACCATCAAACAAGACATAAGCACTACCATGTCTTTTATAAAATCAGAATTTAACCTAAGTGCTACAAATAGCGGAAGCATACGTGGAACCCCACATCACCGCTTCAGTGCGTCCCAAGAACTCATAACAAGACATCCGACCCTTCAACCGAGAGTCGCGACAACTTAATAAAACACAATACTTGCACTCAAAGGCTATTACCAGCACATATAGACAAGTTCTCAATTAACCAAGCCAAAGTACTTATCAAGGCATACATAGAATAATTCTCTTTTAACAAGTCAAAGTACTACATACGTACATTCTTTTATAAAAGACTTCTTTCTATGTAAAGCTCCAAGATACTAACACCCGTAGTATCAAGTCCTATTCACCTTTCAAGACAAGTCACAATACCTTTTTAGAAATACAAACACCACAAAACAAGTGACTTTTTTTATTAAAAGCCTTAAGCAATTGGTACCTTTAAACCAATTTGTCGTTCCTTAATACAAGTTATTCCTTTGATTACGTTATTAGAGAAAACCATTCTCTTATCCTTCCATAAAGCCGTTATAACCCACTTCCCATAAAGCCGTTATAACCCTTTATGGTTTTAGACAAACTCATTCCTTTTATAACTAAGAGATTTATACTTTCAAATCAAATCTCTTAACTTTCAAAATACATCAAGTCTCTTAACTTTTTAGAAAACAAGTTTCAAAGTCTTAAAAGCTTCATACGTAAACTCTTTTAAAATTTGTAACAAATCTTTGGTGCGTCGTGAATAAGTTATACTTATTTATAACGATCTTATTCAAGTAGCCATGATCTAGAAAATGTAATACAATTTTGTCTTATCTTAGCTTATGCGGATGGAGGATTTCTACTTGTTTTAACATAATGGATTGTCATTACATTTTCCTTTATTAACGCCGCATGATGGCTTATTCGATACTTATACTCATTTGTGCCGTAAATTAGCCAAATCAACTCGACTCTTTTATATAAAACCTTAGGCATTTGATGCCGTAAAATCAAGTTGCCTTTTTACATAGTCAAGTCATTTATCTTTCCATAAGGCAAATATAACTAACTTCCCATAAAGCCGTTATATTCACTTTATACCTTAGCCATAAACAATTTCCTATCGAGGACTTATACGTTTAAAACGGACAAGTATCACATACTTTAAAACTCTTCAAGTCCCTTAACTTTAAAATCAACTTAAGACATCCTTACTATTTTCAAAGAAGTGAGTTAATCTCTAACCCACCCGACTTGGCATCACATAAAACAAGTAAAGAATGTCATAGTCTTGTATGTCTACCGCACTACATACGTGCAACTAGTCGTGCTCAAAAGATAGGAAAAGTTCTACATAGGGTAATTCACATAACTACCTCTTAACTTCTAAGAGAAGGAAACATGAAAGGATACCACAAGTATACTCCATACATAGAATCATGCCAAAGGAAGGAAGAGGTTCACATACCTCGCGACGATTGTCGACAAATAGCAAAATGCTCCAAAGTACTCCAACCTTGATAGCTATTCCATTCTCCAAGTAGGATACGCTATACTTAGTACTTCAACCTATAATGGTCACAATATGTCCATTAACCTTTTACTTCCAACGCAGAATCATTCTAAGTGCTAAGTCACTAATCCTACGGAAAATCGGACAGCACCTCCTTTGTTTCTACTAACTTTGCCACCTTTTTCAAGGTCGAATACAATAACCAAACAGCCCCAATTGGCTCGCGATTAAGTAGAAGATAGTCCAATACAAATGACTAACTAAACATGACCCCAATTGGCTCACAATTAAATAGAAGATAGTCGATACAAATGACTAACTAAATGACCCCAATTGGCTCACGATTAAATAGAAGATAGTCGAATACAAATGACTAACCAACTACTACAAACTACAAGTCCAAAATCGCCACCTGAGTTCAACCAAACTAATTCTTATCCAATTTCCATTTCAAACCAAAATGGTAGCATAATAAGATATCAAGTCGCATTTGGTTAGTACTACCATAAGCTTCAAGTCAATAACATGCGACGATTCTAACAACGATCAAATTGTAATCCAACTTAACATGGCCTACATTTCATTTCGAATTTCAAAGACTACAATCGATCTATAATCCTTATAAACTTCAACACATATGCTTCATGCTAGTAAAATGTAAGGCTAACAACAATACATAATCTTGTAACACTTAAAGAGAACAAAATTATACCTCAACGAATCTCAATCTAACTTCCAATCAAGTCGCTCCTTAGCAACTTAGAGCCTCTTCAAGACACTTCAATCCGCTTACTGAGACCCTTAGAACAATACCAACAACTTTCCTTCAAACCTCCAATCCAAAACCTAGAAAGCCACTAGGTTTTCACTTTGCGACTAATACGAAAACTCTCTTTTTCCAGGATTTTTCTATTGAGATACACTTACATAACACTCATGAACCTTGGTTTAAAGTGTGGAGCTTAATAGACAACAAACGAATTTTTTCTCTCCTTGGTCCCTCTCAAACCCGAGAGCTCAATGTGGAGTTCATCCAATTCCCTTCAATTTTTTTCTAAGTGTTGGACTAAGTCTCACTACTAGTAGTATTATAAAACACATTGGAGGGTCAAGATGCAAACAAATGGGTGGTTTGGATGAGCTTTACTTAAATATCAAGGCTTGTGGGACCTTTGACTTTGGTCAAGATTGTCAAGCTTCACTACTTGCAAGACTTTGTCATCCAAGACTATGGTCAATGACCATATTGGCCATGCCTAAATCGTCCAAGGCATCATAAGGGGGGGTGACACGTGTCGCCCTCCCGTTCATCACAACAAAACGTTTTCCGACAATTTCATAATTCCTATAAATTCCTACAAGTCTCTAATCTTGACACTTATGAGTTCTTACGTACGTTCTTAAAACATGTCCTGTAAATACGGGGTGTAACAACATGCCTAAACCATCTCAACCTCGCTTCTAGCATCTTATCCTCTACCGAGGCCACTGTCACTCTGTCCCGAATATCATTATTCTAATCATATCCCTCCTTGTATGCCCGCACATCTATCTCAGCATCCTCATCTCTGCAACTTTCATCTTTTGGATGTGCGAAGTCATGACTGACCAGCACTATTCCCCATACAACATAGTTAGTCTAATCACTGCACTATAGAACTTGTCTTTAAATTTTGATGGCATATTTTTGTCACATAATACTCCAGATGTGAGCCTCCATTTCATCCATCCTGCCCCAATACGGGGTGTGACATCATCATCAATCTCTCCATCCACTTGGATAATAGATCTGAGGTACTTGACGCTTCTTTTATTTGGAATGACATGAGTACCAAGCCTCACCTCCACATTTGGTTCAAGGGAGCTCCCGTTAGTGAACTTGCACTCCAAGTATTCTTTCTTGGTCCTACTCAGCCAAAACTCTTTAGATTCCATAGTATGTCTCTAAACCTCCAGCTTAGCATTCACTCCGTTGTGAGTCTCATCAACTAGGACTATGTTATCTGAGAATAACATACACCATGGTACCTCCTCTTGAATTTGTCGCATCAGTCCATCCATCACCAAGGAAAATAAGAATGGGCTAAGAGATGATCCCTGGTGCAACTTCATCATAACTGAAAAGTACTCCGAGTCTCCTCTCACTATCCATACCCTGATCTTGGATCCATCATATATATCCTTGTGTCATAATGTACGCCATAGGTATACCTCTAGCCTCCAAACATCTCTATAGAACCTCCCTAAGAACTTTGTCGTATGCCTTCTTGAGGTCGATGAAAATCATATGTAAGTCTCCATTCCTCTCCTTATACTGCTCCACTAATCTCCTAATAAGTTGAACAACTTATGTGATCGGACTTCCTGGCATAAATCTAAAATGGTTCTCGAAAATAGACACACATCTTCTCACCCTCATCTCCACGACCATTTCCCAAACTTCCATTCATCGGGCATTCTCGTCATCTTAAAAATGACATTAAATAACTCAGTCATCCACTCCAAATCTGCCTTGCCTGCACTCTTCCAAAATTCAACTAGATCTCATCAGGCCCGGTCGCTCATCTCTTACGCATCCTACAAATAACACCATTAACCTCCTCAACATTAATGTTTCTACAATATCCAAAATCGCGGTATCTACCAGATTGCTCCAGATCTCCCAGCACGATGTCTCTATTTTTTTTCATTCAAGAGGTTATGAAAGTAAGACTGCCACCTCCGCCTAATATGCACGTCCTCCACCAGTACTTACCATCCTCGTCCTTGATGCACCTCACATGATTCAAGTCACGAGACCTCCTCTCCCTCGCTTTGGCTAGTATGTACAACTTTCTATCCCCATATTTCTCCTTTAATTCCACATACAGGTGTTCAAAAACCGTCGTTTTCGCTGTCGTAACCGCAAATTTTGCCTCCTTCCTCGCCATCTTATACAGTTCCCTATGCGTCCACTTCTCCACCTCATTTTTGCTTTCTACCAATTTCACATATGCCACTTTCTTCACTTCCACCTTCTTTTGTACTTTACCATCCCACCACCAATCCTTTCGATGTCCATCACGGCTACCCATCGAGACCCAAATCACTTCTCTAGATACCTCTCGAATGCAACTGGTTGTCCTATCCCACATACCGGTCGCATCTCCACTACTCTTCCAAGCCCCATTGGCCATCAACCTCTCCCCCATCTCATTTGCACTAGCCATAGTCAAACTCTCCCATTTGATTCTTAACCTGTCATCCACAATCCTCATCTTCTTCTCCTTCTTGATCTCCAAATCCATCACCAAAAGCTTATGCCGGGTTGTAAGATACTCAATCGGAATAACCTTGCAGTCTTTATAAAGACCATTGTCAACATTCCTAAGGAGCAAAAAGTCTATCTGAGGTTTAGCCACCGAACTACGGAAAGTCACCAATTGCTCCTCCTTCTTCAAGAACCTTGAATTGGCTATCACCATATCAGAATCTCTAGCGAACTCCAAAAGTTAGATATCTCCCCCATTCATATCCCCGAGGCCAAAGTCTTCATGCACGTAGTCATAACCCATCGAGAGTGATCCAATATTATATTTCGGAGTCACATTGAGATGTTTCTAGTACTATTGTTATGATTTTTGCTATTTTGATGCGACAATCCCTAATGTTCGCAGACTTTACTACTCTTCATGTAAGTTGTTTTTTGGCAATTGGCTCCGGAAACACTCTTGGCTCTTGTCAGTCTATGGTTATGATGAGTGTGGTTCAAATCAGTAATACATCTGATCAAAGTTCAATTGAGTTTGATTCTGGGCCACATAAGATGTGATATATTTTCCTAATCATCTTTTATGTGAATCTTTGACGTATACCATTCGTGAACATTTTCCCACGTTATTGCATTGAACTCTAACATGTTTTTCTTGAAACTCCACGAGACATCTGAACTCAGAGGATTTAGAACCACGATGAAAGATTCGATGGTCCATTTGTTCGGTACTGCTGGCAACATCATCCGCTTCTTCTGAAATCTGGTGACGAAGTCACGGAGCCGCTTAGACTCACATTGCAAAATGTTGAAGATGTCTGTCTTTCACATTCACACCTTTATGACTCCATTATGAGCTTTAATAAATATATTTGCGAACATAGCAATTGAATTAATTGAGTGCTCGAGTAAAAGAGAATACCAAGTTAGGGCTCCTTTAGTCAATGTCTTACCAAAATTCTTGATCAGGATCGATTCAATCTCGTTTGATTTTAGGTCATTTCCCTTGACAGTTGTGGTATAAGCCATTATGTGTTTCTCCTGATCTGTCATCCCGTCATACTTGGGGATGTTCGGCATATCAAATCTCTTTGGGATCAACTCCGGGGTAACTTCTAGCTTGTATGCCAACAGAATGTATTTCTTTACATCTGGACCGTCAACCATAAGAGGAGCCCCCAGTATCTGACTGAAATGGCACTGAAACTCCTAGGCGTTTTTTCCACCTTCTGTGTTGGTATCGATTTTATTAGTCATATTTTTCACGAATTTTAAAACTTGTTCCAGGAACACATTATTAGGGTCGGGCTCACTTTCTAAACTGTCACTTCTTAATCTCCATTGATCATTATCGGTTTGCCCATTAGCATTTGGTGGAGGCACCAGTTCAACTGTTGGAGTACTACTGTTATTTTTGGACATATACTCCTCTTGAAATCGCCTCAAACGCTTCAACGGCTCACTGATAGCAACATTTTGCGCCCTCAGGTTATGTATGACTTCTTCAGGTATTTCATTTGTGGGAATATCCTCATGCCGAGTATGTCCATCCTCGGAAGCGACTCTGTATGCAAACATTGGGTCATCTGGTACCGTAGTTCATATTGGAAGTCCGAGTGAGATGTTGCTTGTGTTGTCCCCGGTGTTGCAACTGATTTCATGTTCTCATATTCCTGTCATCTGTTTGTTCAGAACAAAAAACAAGACTTAAAGAAAAGATTATATTAGTAGAGAAAAGGATCACTTGTGACATCACAATTGTCCAGGCCCACGGTGGGTGCTAAACTGTTTACCGTAAAATAGTACAGTTGAATTTTTATACGTGATCAAGGACACGTGGATCTCAAGTGACACATTTAGTAAGAGTTCTAGATGAAATCCACTGAAAACAAGTAATAATAAGACAAAGAAAAGTAATGATTAGCCTGAATCTTGTGCTTATTTCTTGACTAAGCCTCTGTGACTAATATGAAAGTGTGAGAAACGAGAGAAGTGTTAAAGAGTATGTTGTATTATTTTGCAGATGATGTCTTACAATAGAATGAGACCTTCTATTTATACTAGAGCTATAGGGTGCAAGTTCCATGAATCATGTCCCAATATTAATGCTACAATTAAAGGTAATTAAGAGGTCATATAGGCTAATAAAGGTTGGAGGAAATTCAGAGTCTTGTGTAACGTTTATGTACATTGACTGACCGATGAGTTGACATACTTATCCGGGTCATTTGTAATTTCTATCCATGGAAGATGGTTACCAAATTACTTCTCCGAAATTTTCTCGGAGCCCCTCGCTTGCTGACTCGAGTCTCACTTGTCACCATCACCACATGCAATTTCTTGATACATCCACTTGTGTTTACGGATTTTACCCTATACTGACACACATATTAAAAAGGTTATTTAGTTTTATTAATTATAAGATAATTTGACTAAATTACTCTTATTTTGTTTCTAAATTTGTAATTAGTGTCTATATGTCCTCTTGAAAATTAATTTCTTCTTAATTTTCTCAATTGATGAATATTAAGGATTGAAGCCCAAGGAGCACATATATTTCCCAATTTCGATTCCTTTGCCTTACAAACATTCATAATCATAGTATGTGTGACACAAGTGACACTCATAATGAAAGACGAACCTATATCTGAAGACGATCAAAAGAAGGATTGACATGTTTCTAGGTTGTCAAGCTTCTAAAGAAGAGGTCATGCATATAATATTTTTGACAAATTTTACATCCGAATGAAAAAGGAAAGTGAAGGCATTTATCAAATTTAACATAAATTCATATGATATACATATTTTTAAACTCGCTAATAATATAGCCCAAGAGACAAATTCGTGAGACATGTTGAACCAAAATGAACAATTCGTGTCATGTTTGAACTATGTGAATAATATATTTTTGCATCTTAAATTTGTTTTTGCTTACGTTGATGTCCGTACTATATAAGATTGCCTTTAAAAAAAAAACTTTCAGAGAGTTTGACAATGTCATTGATGTACGTTAAGAAGTCATGGACAATAAATAAATAAATTAATTAATTAAAAAGTCAACTAAAATACTTTTCCTCTGGTTTGTATTATAAGTAATGCTCTGGCCGTTTCAATTTCTATGATATCATTTAACTTGACAATAAATTTAAGAGAAAAAAATATTTTTGAAATTTAGGGTACAAAATAAGTCTTAGATATTTGTGTGACTATAAATTATCTCATAAATTATTTTTAAATATAGAAAAAATGATATTATTTTTGAAACAAAAAAATAGTGTCACATAAATTGAAACAGATAGAATGAAAATTATAATTACGTAGTGCCTTCGCGATCGGATGTAGCATGGAGAAGACCACGTCCATGTTCTAGACGTATGGCAGAATTCATATGTACTATTTATTAATTTCTTGAATTTTCTTATTTGACTAAAGTTGTGGGCCTCCATCTAGAAAAAAATGATTAATTCAAATTCAAAACGCATCACTTTTTATTTATTTCACAAAGTTGGCAAGATGTATGAAAAACGTAATTATCAAACTGTCATGGAAGCCACTAACATTTCAATTGAATTTATGAATTCTTGATCACTAAGCTAATTTTTGAAGTTAGATGCGAAATATTTTAGTACATGAAAGGAGAAAAACAAAAAAACAAAAAAAAAGTAAGTGATTATTTCAAAGAGTATAAGACTTAAATTATAGACAATTACAACAACAACAATAACAACATATGCAGTATATATATTTCCACAAGTGAGTTATGAAGACGATAAAGTGTACATAGATCTTACCCTATCTTGAAAGATAGAAACGTTTCGGATAGATCTCGGCTTAAAAAAAGACACCTCAAAGAAGAACATACCAAAATAGACCGAAGTAAAGAAATCATCGTAGAATACAATGAAAAGACATGACAAAGCATTATTGGGAAAAAGAACAATACCTATAACAAATTAACAATATATAGTAACATAAATTGAAAGACACTTATAAATAATAATTAACATGGTTTAAGTTATACCAGTAGTAAGTTAATCATTATCTTTTCTAGATTCAACAAAAATGTTGGGAGTGTTCTTATGATGACAACTAAAAATTGAGGGGGATACCATTAGGATGTCAACGGGGCGGGGAGGGTACCCCATATCCATATCCGTCGTCTAAAATCCACCCCACATACGGGGCGGGGCGGTGAAACTTTAAACGGTTATAACTATGCGCTCGGACGTCCGTTTGACCCATTTTTTTTATTTCGCGTATTTTTTCGAGACGGGGCCGTCCCAAGCAACGCCAATTTGTGTAAAAACGTCTGTCTTCCCAATCGATTTGACGTTTCCCTCAAATCGATTTCTAACTTTACCTTTTCTTAACTACAAATCTCGCGATATACAATAGATTTTAACGTACGAATTTTGTGGTAATATAGTTGTGAATGTCAATTTCAGTTTTGAAAATTCAATTTTAGAAATAATAAAAAAAAAATTAGTCTGGTCCCGCGACCCGGCCAAATTACCCCGTTTTTTTATTTTGCAGAGCAGGTCAGGGCTAGGGTCGGGATTTGTTTTTTAAAAAATAAGGCCAGGGTCGGGCAAGTAGAAAAAAAAGGCACTTGACCCGACCCGACCTAAGCTTTGGACGGGTCTAAACTCAATCATTAAAAAAATTAACATTATATCGTATCGAAAAATTCAAAGAGATCAAAGTAAATATTGATTTCTTTTCATCTATTTAATTTTTGATAAACAGAGTTACTCAAATGTGCGCTAATAAGAGGTAACATATACACGATAAATAATCGAATCACGAGTAAGTTGATCACCAATGTTATTCAAAAAAGATAATAAACCAATGAAATCTACAAACAACAATAATAACATATCAATTGTAACCCCACGAGTAGGATATGAGAAGGGTAGAGTGTACGCAAATTTTATCTCTACCTTAACAGGTAGAGAGACTATTTCTGATAAACCGCCGGCTAAAAAACCAATAAAATCTATTTTTTTTTTAAAACGAGTTAAAACAATGAAATCTAAATATAAAAAAGAAAAAGAAAATTTGGGGTTGGAACTTGGAATAGTCCAGCAAACACAGCTGCCTGTTTACAACTAATAAATATTACAAGTGGACCGAATTTTCCCATTGGTCAATATACACTTTTATGTTAAGAAAAAAGCGTCCTTTTCCTACTGGTCAAGAAAACTCCAAATTTCAAGAGACTCATCACCACCCAACTACTAAACACCCATTTTGTCCAATTTTCCCATCAAATTGTGTTTTTGTGTGTGATATACACTATATATACACTGATATACACATAACATTCACTGTATTTGTGTTTGTTTTAGAAGGAAAAAAAGAAGGATCAAGAATGGAACCAGAAAAATTCATTATAGAAGTAGAACCAGCAAAGGTTGCTAAAGATGGAAGACCATCAATGGGTCCTGTTTATAGAAGTGTGTTTGCTAAAGATGGATTTCCTCCACCCATTGATGGACTTGATAGTTGCTGGGATATTTTTCGGTTAGTTAAAAAAGTTTTAATTTTTTATGTTAATTGCTTTGATATTCAATTGGGTTCTTGTCTTTTTTGTTTTGTTTTGTTTGAGTTTATACACTTGATTTTAGTTTTTGTTTGTTGATTCTGAGTGTTTGGGTTAGTAAAGCTGGAATCTTTTTAGCTTTATGTATCTGATGAGTAGCATAAAGTTCTAATTTTTTTAATGTTAATTTACTTTGCTATTGTATTGGTTCTTGTCTTTTTGGTTTTTCATTTAGATTTATGGATGGGATCATACCAGCACTAACGCACGGGAGCGAGATTAGTACTAGGATGGGTGACCCCAGGAAGTCCTCGTGTTGCATCCTCCCTCCTTTGGTTCGAACCTGGGCAGCATCATTTTTGCACCGGGCTGCCCTTTTTTTTATTTAGATTTATGGATTTGATTTTAGTTTTTAATTGTTGAATCTGAGTGTTTGTTTGGGTTAGTAAAGGTGGAGGCTTTTTAGCTTTATGTAACTGTTGAGTAGCATAAAGTTCTGAATCATGCAATTCTATGTGATTTATGATTTATTCTGAATCTGATTGTTTAATCTAATCTTGTAGCTTTATGTGTTTAATGATTAACAAGTTCCAAGAATTGATTTTGACTTTCATTTTATTTTTGCTGCAAAGTATTCACAATGTCTCTAATTTTTCTTTTATTTCCTTTGCAATTATCTGTTTTTTTTTTTTAAAAGTTCATAGACTTGATTTTAACTTTGTTGATTCTATTGTTTAATTTGGCTTCAAAAGTTCCAGTCTTTTATTATGTGTTTGATGAGTAGCATAAAGTTCAATGTAATGATCTTTACTTTTGGGTTTTTTCTTTTTCTGCAATATCTTGACTCTTGCTACTTGATTCTGATGAAAAATCACACATTTTGGCCAATCATTATATACATAAGGTGACATGATTTCACTGGTAATGCTATTACTGCTTACGTCAGCCGAGTTTCTAACTGTGCACCACCAGTTGACCCTTGGTGATTTCTCGGTTACCAAAAAAAACCATAGCACGACATTCTCGGTTATAAGAATATTCAAGTGGAGAAGGGTAGAGTGGCGGGGCCACTATCCACCGAGTTTCTAATTGTGCACCAGGTGGCCCTTGGGGATTTCTCGGTTATACAAATAAAATGAAAAGTCATAGCACACCGTTCTGCTTTTTAAGAATGAAAATATATCTAAATATATTGGGCATAATTCTATAGAGAATATCACTTCTAAAGGGCCTGTATAAAGCAGAATGGATGGAAATGATCATATAGTTGACCTCGAGTAGTTTGGGATTGAGTAAAGTTGATTCATGGATATCACTTCATTTATAGGTCTTTCTCCATTAGTAAAAGGCCTTAGATTTTCGAGCTTTATTATTCTCCTTTATTCATGATATACTTCATATACAAGCTTGTCCTCACTGTCCGTGTTCATTCTAGTAAAATTAATTTGCCACTTCGTCAGAACCTGCATCTATTTCTTTTAGTCAATAACGATGCTTGTAGAAACTTGCCAGTGTGGACAAATGACTATTCCATTATAGCTTAAAAGCAGATCTTATAGACAATTTCTTTTCTATGTCACAGTTTGTCAGTGGAGAAATATCCTAACAATCGGATGCTTGGACGCCGTGAGATTATAGATGGAAAAGTACGTAGTTACCATGAGTAGTTTTTTTTGCATATGTTGTAACTCCTACCTCCAGAGAAGTTCTCTTTTTTCGTAATTGACTTTTAGCTGATTCGTGCGATTGTTCTTACTTTCAGCCTGGCAAGTATGTGTGGATGTCTTACAAAGAAGTGTATGACATTGTTATTAAAGTAGGAAATTCCATCCGGAGCTGTGGTGTGGACGAGGTGAGTTCCAATATTCTATGTATACACTTTGCTAAAAGCTTGGTTGACTGCAAGGGCTGGCAAAATGGTTAAAAAACAAATAACCATCCAATCCGACCCATTGGACATGGGTTGGATAACTGACTTATTAAAATGGATCAAATATGGATATTATCCACTAAAAATGGATATCGAGATTGATAATATCCAATACTCATTTGTCTTCTTGTAATTTTTCACGAGTTCATATTTTTTGGGAGTTTAAGCTTATTTTGGCTTTTAGCTTGTGTTCTTACCTGATTATTCCCTGAAATCAGTTAACCCATTTTTACCCGTGTTAAATATGGACGGGTCAGATATTTTATCCGTTTTTGTTTAACCCATTTTAGACCATATCCGATCCGATATGCCCGTTTGCCACTCCTAGTTGACTGCGAGAACAATGCCAACTATAAGTGATTATAATTACCTTCTAGTGTTTGAGTCGTGTCATCAAATACTGTAGATGATGTTGCCTTTTTGTGCTTGTCAAGCTGTTCATTTGTTGCCTAGTCGCGTTAGGAGCAATGAAAAGCTATTCCTTTTTTTTAATGGGTGAAAGAAAAACTATGTTTACTTTCTCTGATGGTTCAGTTTGGCACTTTAAAATTCACCCCCTTAACAATGAAGAGACTTTCAGGCACCTTTCACTTATTCTTTTGAAAGTTAGGGTGTGTTCACTGTCTATATTATACTAGTGAAGCCTCGTGTATAGGACATTTTAGCCAGTCTCTAATTGTTCATTCTCCTTGATTAATTGTACTTCCAATCATTGCCTCATTTCCTGTCAATTTGACTTCTGATGTTAGGGAGACAAATGTGGTATCTATGGCGCCAATTGCTCTGAGTGGATAATTAGCATGGAGGTAAACTTTTTCTATTAAAAAAGAATTAAGGAATTATTTTTCTTTCATCCTTCTGAGGGTCCTGTTTTCTGCTGTCAATCTTTTATTCCAGGGTATTTTAGAAATTAAACCTTCTCCTTAATTGTTGTGAGCTCTGATAACGACTTACCAATGCAGGCATGCAATGCTCATGGACTTTACTGTGTTCCTCTGTATGACACCTTAGGTATGAATTCTCCTCCGGCAAGAATCGTGGTTTAAATGTCTTCCTCATTTTTCAGTTTATAGATAGAAGACATCTTCTTGTCTTGTTTAAACAAGATCCCATTTTCATGCAATTTGATAGCCAGATGACTTATCACCCATTAATCATGTTTAGTAGTGGCAACATATTCCAACCCGCCCAAGTTTGGTTGGGTTTGACCCGGCCATTTATTAGTTCAGCCCATTTTTTCCCAACCCATTTCAGCCCATCTAAATATTGGATGATATGTAGCCCGAATTTGATCTATGAGAAACCTTGTTAAAATATTCTCAAAATACATTTTTTTCATTTGATAAAATATTTAGTTTTACTAGGTACATAAAAATTATAAAAGAGCAAATAAAGACATTAAAACTTAGCAAGAATTGGGCAGGTTGGGTTATGACCCGCTTTTTAGCTCATTTTAGCCCAATCCGTTTCTGCCCAAGTAACTTTTAGGCGAGTCGATTACCCGCCCATTTATTAACTCAGCCCATTTTGACACTCCTACATAGAAGACAACTTCTTGTCCTGTTTAAACAAGATGCCATTGACATGTAGTCCGATAGCCAAAAATTTACACATTAATCATGTCATGTGGCCTTCTATTTTATTTTTAAATAATCTTCTTTGTGTGTTTTAGGTGCTGGAGCAGTGGAATTTATCATTTCCCATGCCGAGGTTAAAATTGCTTTTGTTGAAGAGAAAAAACTTTCTGAGGTACGCATATTCGAAATAAAACTTTTGATAGACGGCTGATATGATATTCTAAGACCTCTGACATCACTGGCCTGTTGATCCTCATGCTGGATAGAGAATAGTATATCTCATAAGCCACGACTCATTAAGAACTTTACTGAAGTTATAGACTGTAAACAATTAACCAATTTCTATATTCCATAACAATATCATGTTTGGTAGTTGCATTTTATTCTATATTTTCCTCGAGACCACTATGTTTTAGATGGTTCCTTGGAAATCCATTTGCAAGAGGTAAATATCATTGTTTCTAGAGGTTGTTGCTATACTAATAATATTTTGGAGGTTATAGAAAAGCTAATAATATTTTGGAGGTTGTGTCTTTTAACATTTTGGGATGTGCTTTCTTACTAAAATGTGGGTTTATCCCTTTTCAGCTTCTGAAAATTTTTCCAAATGCGTCAACGTACTTGAAGAGTAAGTCGATTGGAAATTCAGTCCCAATTTCAAACTGTGATAGATGAAATGGTGGCAATAACAAACTTCGTTTCCTGTTTGTAATGACCAGCTATTGTGAGTTTCGGGAAGGTCACTCCTCAACAGAAGGAAGAGGTTGAAAAGTTTGGGGTGGCTCTATACTGCTGGGATGAGTTTCTACAATTGGTAAGACTTGTCTTTTCTTTTTGATTGTTAGATAAGATTTGGTTTTTCTTCTATATTTCTTCTGTTACAATTCATGGGACACTCTTTCCTTTTTAGACAGTCCCAAAAAGAACATCACCATTCTATATTTAGTAACAATTTGACTTTAAACCTCCCATTTTTTCCTTAACGAGACGATTTATAGCCACACAAATATCTATGACTTATTTTAGACCACAAGTTTCAAAGGTCCTCCTTTCATTCTTAAACTCTGTGCCTAGTCAAACACCTTCATATAAATTGGGACGTTGAGAGTAATTGTTAGGCGTCATTATTAAGAAGTGTTATAATTTGGACCAAGGTTGTGGCTTTGAATATGAGACAACAAATGGGGAATAAAGAACTTGATTTCTTAAATCTCATTTATATAGAGATACATGTTGACTTGAGTTCTATTCATATTCAACATTTTCATTTTTGTAATGGTTTTTAAATTTCTAATTCCACCTTCAAATTCTTCTTTCCAATGTCCAGTTATGTTATGAGAAATAGATATTTATCCACCTTTTAGAATAAGTTTGTAGTATCGACATTTACATGGCATGATCTGCTGACCAAAACAAAACTGTCTATATGCCCTTTGAACTAAAGCTCAGACTCAATATGCAGGGAAGCGGAAAACAATTTCATCTTCCTGTGAAAAAGAAGGAAGATATTTGTACAATAATGTATACTAGTGGAACGACCGGAGACCCTAAAGGTGTCATGATTTCAAATACTAGCATTGTTACTCTTATAGCTGGAGTAAAGCGTCTGCTTGAGAGTGTCAATGAGGCGGTAATGAATTATTTCCTCTTTATTTTATGCCTTCATAGCTACGGTATAGTCTTGATTATCGAACCTTTTTATGTTGCAGTTGACGGTGGACGATGTGTATCTTTCGTATCTTCCCCTGGCACATATCTTTGATCGTGTTATCGAAGAATGTTTCATTAAACATGGTGCCTCAATAGGATTTTGGCGAGGGGTAAGTTGTTCAGATCTTCAGCTAAATCATGGTTTAGAGCTTATACTGATGCATTCTTAATCATGTCCGCAGGATGTCAAGTTACTAACCGAAGATATTGGAGAGCTGAAACCTACAATCTTCTGTGCTGTACCTCGGGTACTGGACAGAATATATTCAGGTAATATCTTAGCTGTCTTCATACCTTTGCATCTGTCAAAACTTTTCTCTTGATTACTGATGTAGACTACCTTATGCAAATCTGTGTTTGACCAGAGAGAATGACAAATATGGTCCCTTATGTTTGAGGATAGGTTCAAAATAGTCCCTTAAGTATCACTTGAGCAGTTTTGATCCTTTAAGTTCGCCAAAAATGAGCACTTTTGGTCTCTGTCACAAATTTCTGTCAAAATTTCAGAAATTGCAAGATAAAAATCTACCCCCAACACAAAATTTGGTCCAAAAATAACAGAAATTGTACCTCAAAAGTTGCACCAGACTCTTGAAAGAGACCAAAAATAACACACTACAAAATCTATACTTCCAAATGTGAGTTCCCGTTAAATATTTCTATTTTCACAGTTCCGATAAAATATAACAAGAGTTCGGTAAATATCTGATGGAGACCAAGTGCTCACTTTTGGAAAATAACGGACCAAACTGCTCAAGTGATACTTAAGGGACTATTTTGAACCTACTAGCAAAGATAAGGGACCATTTCTGTCAGTTTCTCGAACAACCAAATGACGAATGCACGTTAGATTTAGATTAGACTATATAGTAAGTGTACAATGGTCTACTGTTAATTATGGCTTTTTTTGGGGGTTGATTGTAAACGATGACGGATGACAATGCCTTAATATGGTCAAAAAAGTTTTGCTCCCTTTGAAGGGACATCCAATTATTCACATTCTTATCTTCTTGGTGTACCTTTGATTAAGTTCCTTCTATGTCTTGTTGAAATGCTGGATATGTTTTAACTAGTCCGTTTATTCTCAGGTTTGCAACAGAAAATTTCTTCCGGTGGTCTGCTCAGAAGCACCTTGTTCAATCTTGCCTATGCTTAGTAAGTGCCGTTTCAATTTTTGAGATTAATATACTACTTTTGTGGATAATAAACAAGAATTAATAAACTACTTTATATTTATGTAAAAGTCATTAACATAAACTAAAACTACATATTATTTCAAATTTGATGGGGACATCTTCTAGCCTTTATTTCTTGAGAGTTAATATACCGAACTCAGTATAATAACTCAAACATTTCATTCTCCTTAGAAAGCCGACCCAGGCTTGTTAACATGGGATGGAGGAAATAATACTTGTTTTTTTTAAAAAAATTTGATTTTCATGCTTGAATTCAAACTGATTTTTTCTTCATGCTTTGCATTATTGTATACTGGGGAACTTTGGTTGCGATTTTTGGTTTAGCATAAAAACTAAATCATACTTTGAGTTATTCTTTGTGGAGTTTGTTACCTAAACTTTTGAAATTCTACAGCAAACACCGCAATTTGAAGAAGGGGCGTAAACACTTTGAAGCTTCTCCGATTTCTGACAAAGTTGTCTTCAGTAAGGTATTGCAAATGCCTTTGGAGCAGCTAGCACATCGATATTTCCAATTCTTCTGTCAGTCTTACCAGTTAGTCCATAACTCCTGTTGTTAATTTTTCCCCTTAGGTAAAAGAAGGGTTAGGAGGCAAAGTACGCCTCATATTATCTGGAGCAGCCCCCCTTGCATCTCATGTGGAATCTTTTTTGCGAGTTGTGGCATGTTGTCATGTTCTTCAAGGATATGGTATCCCATTCTTTTGCTTCTTCTGAAAAATTCAGTGGCCTTGATCTGCTTATAGACTCAATAACATAATTGGAAAATTTTATTCTGTCCATATACTTGTTGCCAAATACTCACTTATCTAAGGCCCCATTTGGACATAATCTTTCTTTTTTGCTATTTTTCAAGTTTTTTTTCCTTCAAATAACTGGTTGGTTATATATTGTAGTCAATTTTTAACACGAAGTCGAGTTAAAAAAAAAACTCTTCCCTCACTCAATATTTTTTCAAGTGAATGCATTGTCCAAACACAACTTCAACTTCAATACTCGGTTTTATCTTAACTTCAAATACTATTTTTTTTTTTAAATATCACCCTATTCATGTCCAAACGCCTACTAAGTCAACTATCCTGTACCTGTCATTAATTAGATGGAATGCATAGTGTCAATTTGCTCCTCTGACCTAGACCTCATGTGTTGCAATCAGAGAAACTTTAGGATTTTCATCTTACCTATCCCCCCCCCCCCCCCTCCAAAAATAAAAAGGGAACGCGTCACTCATGTTCCCTCCAAATGTTGCGTTTCGACATATTGTTGGCTATTATCTTTTATTTCTAACAAAGATGGTAGAATGTATTTATCACCAAAAAAAGATGGTAGAATGTAAAAGCATCTCTTTATAAAAATTGGTTGATGTGAGCATCTCTCTCAAATCTTCACTAGTGAGCCATATAATCTTCAACAATGTGATAATTGTAAGACCTTGTTTTTAGTTACTGTGTAATGAGTTTTTTCTTTCTATTCTTAAATAGGTCTGACTGAAACGTGTGCCGGTACATTTGTGTCACTTCCAAACCAGTATAATATGCTTGGTACGGTTGGTCCCCCAGTGCCCAATGTGGATGTATGCCTGGAATCTGTTCCTGATATGTCATACGATGCTCTATCAAGCACGCCACGTGGAGAAATATGTGTGAGAGGGGACACTCTTTTTTCAGGTTATTTCAAGCGTGAGGACCTAACCAAAGAAGTCATGATCGATGGGTGGTTCCACACAGGTTTGTTTATTTTGTGTCAAGTCCAATTGATAAATCTCGGAATGCTACACATTTGGCCGCTCGCCACAAATAATTACAGCAAAAATTAAAATATACACTAGTTATGTATAAAATATGTATATTATATGTATACATACGTTCATATACAAAAACAATTATACATTTTCCGGCTATTATTTTGGTCTATGGTTATAAGTGTAAAAATCCCATAAATCTCCGCTTGTCAGATAGCATTCGAATGGACCTTGTTTCTAAATAATTTTTTCTTCAGGTGATATTGGTGAGTGGCAACCTAATGGTAGCTTGAAAATAGTTGATCGCAAGAAGAATATTTTTAAGCTATCACAAGGAGAATATGTTGCTGTTGAAAATTTGGAGAATATATATGGCAATAATCCTGCTATTGACTCGGTATGCATCTACTTCTGGTTAACTAGTGACTTATAGTCTTTTCATGTTAGATATGAAAGTGGACTCATTTATCTTTTCTACCTCGACTCCAGATATGGATATACGGAAACAGTTTTGAGTCTTTCCTTATTGCTGTTATTAACCCAAACCAACGAGCAATTGAACATTGGGCCGAACATAATGGCATATCTGGGGATTTTAATGCCCTATGTGAAAATTCAAAAGTGAAAGAGAACATGATTGGAGAGCTCGCAAAAGCTGGAAAAGAAAAGAAGGTTAGTTCTCCTCATTGTACTTGTTTTTTTCCATAGTGCGATCAGTGTATGCGTTGTAATGTTTGAGAAAGCGCATGAAAAAGAAGCAGTGCGTCCTAATGAGATATAAACTTGATCAACTTTTTGCAGCTGAAGGGCTTTGAATTCATAAAATCTGTACACCTTGATCCTCAGCCATTTGACATGGAACGAGACCTTTTAACTCCGACATTCAAGAAGAAAAGACCCCAGTTACTCAAATACTACAAGGTAATTTCTTTTCTGACGTTCTCTAATTTTGCTAGAATAATATGTGAACTCTGATTAAATGTGTGTTGCATTGAATAGATGTTACTACTATTTCTGTGATTTAATTTCACGTTGTCAAAAAACCTTGTTCTATTGCCCCTTTTTAATATCTTGATAGACATGAACGAGGAGTAGAAAGTAGATTAATTTTTCATATTCTTGACAAAGTTTTTAATAGGAAATTCAGACTTTGACCCGTTCTTGATTGCAAAATAATATCCACAAGTGAAATGCCGTGGATTAATCAAAATGTGGATCGATCACTCTGGATGTCGATTTAAGTATTGAACATGCCTTATGGTTGTTTTTAGGCCTGTAACTCCCATAATGAACAAGAAATTAAGAAGTTCACATTTTATTTTTTTATTTATTGAAAGAGATAACATTATATATGTTGGAATATCTGACAGTTGTCGTCGTGTTTGTTTACATGTTCTTGCCTGATTTTAGTTTTAAATTGTGCAGGACGTGATTGACAACATGTACAAGGGTACCAAATGAACCTAACGGTTGAAATTAGCTGCCTCTTGTTTCAATCTTTCAATCTTAATTTATCTTTGCTGTTTTTGGTTTTGCACTGTATATAACACATGAAGATGATGAAATTGTTTCATAAAATTGGATTTGACTTTAATATAAGTGAAATTGTTTATTTTATGTTATAAGTACTATTGAAAAGGAAAAACTCATCGGAGTGTTCATAGTGTCTTTATCATATACTAATAGCAGATAAGTCACTAGTAACAATTTGTTTTAGTTGAGATTTCATGTCACTATTCTTAAATGGTTTCTAAAAATTTGAATCGTCATATGTTGTGTTGGGTAAGTAAATATAATTCTTACAGTTTTTCACCGAGAGGGTGAGTAGAAACAATTGCTACGGAAAATTGATCTGAAATAACATATTCTCCTATAGGCATTTGTCGGAAACTTCTCTACCTCCCATCAAAATAGGGGTAAGCACTACCTTCACCAGATCCATTTGTGGGATTACACTGAGTATGTTGTTATTGTGCAATACCTTACATTGAATAAGGGTATATACGTAATTAGCAAATCCATGAAAAGATACAAACCTAAACTATTTAAAAAAAAAAAAAGAACCCAAGAGTGCAGCAGCAACTGGCGAACCCAAGCAGAAGAAAAGAATTAAAGAAATTTAACACCAATGAAAATTATGATGGACAACAATGCTAATAAGCTGGGTATTCATATGTTTAGAGAAAGTAATTTACGAACAATACAGTGAATAAACTATATGAATGTTCTTCTATATTATAAGTTTATAGATTGGTTTAAGTTATTCACTGGCATGAATAAATATATTTCGACTAATCGAGAGTCAAAAGTGAACTCCGAAGGGTGAGTATTTTAAATTAGTTACGAATTAGCCTAAACGAGGAAATTAACACGAGATCGATATTGATGTGATTCGAAGGAAGTCATACTGATTGCTCGAGGCGACACGTTTGGTATTTCGACAGGCTTACCACAATTTGTATTTTCATAACCTGCATGATTTATACACGATTTTGAAAATAAGATGTGTTGCCGATGTTTTGAAATTGCATGTGGGACAAGTCTTTTACTCGATATGGTACCGAACAGTTTACTTGAGATGTTTATCGTTATTTGAAATGTTTTCACTGTCACTAGATATGTTTTACTGTTACTTAAGATGTTTACCGTTATTTGAAATGTTCTCATTATTACCATACATGTTTAGTTGGGATATGATTACTATTACCGGGATGAAAATACATGATTTGATAAGAACTGAAATGCCCTGTACTATTTTGAAAATGCTTCATACGAGTATTTAGTATAAATGGGAGGAGACTTTGAAGGATCTCGTAGCTAACGGCGAGTTCGTTAGACCTGGTGCACCTTGTACTTACAGATTATAGTTACAACCCTCGCTAGTGGGAAGGTAGAACTAGCATACATATACCATTTCCCATCGAGTAGGGACCTATAATTATATTGATTCCTTTTACAAGGGGTTTGCAGTGACACATATTACATGATCCTTTCTTGGAACCCTCCCAAATATAAGATTTGATATGACAATGTTTACAAAGTTTATTACCGAATTGTTAACTGATTTCTGCTTACATGAAAATAGACAAGATTGATTATTGTTACCGTTTCTAAAAAAGACATTTATTTCATGATGTTTCTGATTATTATATAAGCATGTTATCATACTTGTCCCCACTAAAAACAGTTGTGGTTAAGTGTTATTACTCACTGAGCTAGTATCTCACTCTTCACTTTTTTTTTACAGAGACCGTAGGTGACATTGGTGAGGATTTCGTTAACTAGAGTGTACGAGTTTACAGTTTCTGGTGAGCCCTGCATTGTTTCGCGTGGGCAAGAAGTTTACTTATTTGCTCTTGTCATTTTGTTTTGAAAACTCTTTAAGAGTCGCTCCATTGATCATTTTATTAGTGTCACGAGTATTCTGTTATAATTAGACTTGTGAGTAGCATTAGACTTCTTCGTATTTGGTGATAGATTTAGTATTATTGATTTGCAAAGGTTAATTGATAAAGATTACAAATTGTTTTGGATAATATTGGTTGTTGATCCGGAGACGGGGAAATTTTGGATGGTCCTAAAACAGGGGAACTATGCCCGATTTCTGTAAATTCTTGTTGAAGCTTGCTTTGGGGGATCCTACCCCTTAGCGCCGGTCATCACCCTAAATTGGGTCGTGACATGTTGCATCTATAGGCATTTGCATAAAAGAAAGATCATGAACCTAATTGTTCTTCTCGAATCACTCATATATGATGTATTAGAAAATCACCATAGAAAATGCAATAAGATTGAAGAATTCACTCCGCCTCATAAGATACTCGAAACATGCTATAGCTCTTTTACTTGTGCAAATTTAGGAATGCAATATCTCAAGAAAAATGGCATTTCTAGGTTTGTACACGTTATAAATAATATCCCCACAATGACCAACCAAAGTAAAATACAACAGATAGCTACAAAAATGACCAGAATCATACCTAAAACACATACAGGTTTACAAAAACATGGGTATTATACAAAAACTAGTCTAGATGTGCAATACCAGCACTGGAGAGCTTTCGGACTATCACAGGATATTCTGTTCCTTGTATTTCAAAACAGTTCGTAATTTGTGTCATAAAAACTTGTAGAAATCCAGGAATCAGTTGGATGTCTAACTAATGCTCTTTAATTGAGCTTTGCAAGATCAGAAGTGGCGCAACTCACATAAAAAAGTGCTCCAAATTTTCTGTAAGGCCATTGGTCACCACCAGATGCCATTTGACCGAGGTAACAAGCCAATGGCACATTACGAACAGCGCTAACATGGTTGGGCTTATATCATTTATCATCCTGAGTTACACTCTGCGTCATTCAAAAAAGAAGAATTAAAATTCTGACATTGAAAAAGAAACTCAAGAACTACTATTGGTAGGTTATTCACACATGAGATGAATCCAAGAAATTATATCCATCAGTTGCCAGCGCATGAGGTATCCAATCAACATTGTCTCTGGAAATAGAGGCAGAGCCAAAGCTCATTGCAAGAAGTTCTTCTCTGGTGTACTTCAATCTTTGATCTAGTTTCAAATTATGAAAAGAAGGAACATCAGACAGGACAGAAGATAGCATATTTTAGACCAAGATAGGTTTGACAATGCCTCACCAAGAAATCTGTCTCTGTTAGATCTAAGGGGAGATGTTGATGGCCCTCCCTTCTTGTTTGTGTATAGTTTGGTCCGTGGTGTCGCTTGGGACAAAGGTGAGTGAACAGATAACCTTTTAATCAATGCAATACTAAGAATATCATGCCTTACTTCAATTTGCGGATGCCTTTGCTGAAATGACAACAGAGCATCCTCTGTCAGCAGCCAACAACCCCTGAGATCAAGAATCCTCATAGATGGTGGAGGGTTGAATAAATATAGGCCGGTATTAGTAAGCACACCATCACGAATCCCTAGTGTTACCAAGCTTCTATTAGATGATAACTGATGCAAAGTGGTGTCAGTAAGGTGACCACTCCGTAAAGATAAATAGCTCAATTTGCGAAAGCTCGGCAAAAGAGCCAAAGCTGAATCCTTGATTCGAGTCTCCTCCAAATCCAATCTCTCCAAATGATCAAGATCACATAACCCAGACAGTGACAAAGCGGAATTAGATTCAGAGTCCACATCATTGATAATACCTGACATAGTGGCAGATTACGCTACAATGTGAGTTAAGAAAGAAGAGACGATTGTTATTCTAACCGTATAGGAAAAAGATCAGTCGCTACTTCATGTCCACTCTAATTAATCTTTGGTTGGATAAGCAATATATGCATCCATCTATGATAACATCTCTGAAAATTTATTTAAAGCACACTTAGATCTTTTCAAAAAGATAATCATCACAAAGTTGAAATTCTACAATTCATCGATAACTTCTCCAAAAGCTACTCCTTAGTTCCGATTGCCAGAGTGTGTTCATCTTGTAATAGTCTAGCCTAGAGTGTAAGATACATATTGACATCATGGTGTTGTCTTCAAGTTTTCAAGCATATTTTACACCTATCTAGTTCCAATGATGAAAAGTTGAGGACCACAAAAGAAACAAAATGTAAGTGAAGGAAGTTTTGAGGACAAGAACATAACATACCTCTGATATTTGTACCGCTCAGATTGATACATTTTAGCAAAGGCATGGTGATCATGAAGGAGATAGCGAAATCGTCAATGGCTGTGTAGGATAACAATAAAGTTTCAAGATTTGGAACAAAACCAGCTAAAATTCCCAGTCCTGCAGAGCTTAATTTTGTCCTGCTGAGATTTAGATGGCGTAAATTTTGACCTATACAAGCAATGTGTTCAACTGTCTCATCTCCTGCAGATGTACCACTGAGATCTAAATCTGATATCGCACTCATATATGGCAAAAAGCAGTACGAATTAATAGATGAATTGGAAAGATCCAGGATAGAGAGGGAAGATGTTTCAAGATGTATGAAAGCTTCAGACACATTTCTTATGGTTGCTCCAGACAGAATAAGCTTTGTAAGAAGAGCTTTCTGTCCTTCTCCTTCGAATATAGAATGTATCGTGCAATTGCTCATGTTTAGGCATGCAAGAGAAGGCAGACTTGGCAACATAGTGACCTTCGTCCAGGCCAAATTCAGAGAACTCAATCTCGGGAACCATTTAAGATGAGATGCTCCTTTGTTTGATACTTCACTCCCCCAAAGATCCAAATGTTGTAGTTTCCCGAGAAGCTTCCAGAAGAATAAAACGTGTCATTGATCTTGAAAAAGTTCAAGCATTCTAAATAAGTAACGGACGAAATGATTAAAAGAACAATGCATAACAGTTTAGTCCAGGGAAAAGTAACAAAGGGAAATGTAAGCACAAAAGCTATGTTCTATCCTCTTGTTTGGTTTTGAAGGAAAGAGAACACTGTTAACTGATTTCTTTCAAAATCAAAAGAAATGCTCCCAAATGGTAAGCAATCTCACTTCTCTGGTACTATTTTTTTCTTTTTACCCTTTCTGCAAATAAAAAAAGAGGAGAGAATATCAAGTTTTTCCTTCATTTCTTTGCTTGATTGAATAAAAAAGAGAAGTGGAAATTTCAAGCTTCCCCTCCTCTTCTTTTCCCTGATTTGTTAACAACGAGTCGTGGACGTGCAATAAATGCGGCAAGTAATGTTGGATATCTATAATAAGTATGCATATGTGTTCTCTTTCAAAAGGAAACGGAACATAGATAAAGAGAAATAAGGCATGGCACACTGCTAACTCTCAATCTCACACTCCCATGGTTAAAGAGGTAAGGCTTTAATACACCATTAAGAAAGGGTGGGGAAGAGGAAAGACAAGGTATTAAAGACATGTGAACAATAAATGATCTACCTTAAGATTACACAGAGCCGAATCAGATACAGGCAGGCCTCCCAAATCTAACAAAGATAAGTTGGTTAACGAAGACAGGAGTACCACACCATCAGCTGTGATGCCTGTTTCCGGAATCCACAACTTTTCCAAAATTGGGATGGTTGTTAGATGGCTAATTCCAGCATCAGTAATCTTCGAGCATCGGGAGAGGTCAAGCTCCCTTAAGTTTGTCATTCCTGATGAAAACAAAAACATACCTATGTAAGTAAGCATATAGATATGTTGCTCAGACTCGGGTGTGGTATCAAATCCGGGTGCGGATCTAGAGGCTGGATGCTTCGTCACATAAATTTTAGGATTTGGGGGTATGGATCCCCGTGCAGATACGGGTGCAAGGAAACGGTCATTAAATGTATATGACGACATATAAAGTAAAGTATATATTTCGATTAGTTAAACTTACACAGTCAATCTATACTTCTCGGTCATAGAATTGGTCAAAGTACCCAAGGTAAGTTGACCAAATCCAATATGGATCCCACACGCACACCCACACCCATGTCGTGTCGACACGGGTGCGGCAGGGATTTTGAAGGGTGCGCGCAAGATAGATTTAGAGTGCCATTGTACTAATTGTGAACCAACAATAACAAACCCAGAGTAATCCCACAAGTGGAATCCGGGGAAGGTAGGGTGTACTGTTGAGTCGGTTTTATATACATTTTTTAGTCTTTTTTAGTTAGTATTTTCCTCTTTTCTTTTGCTTTTAGTATAGTGTTAGGGTTGTTTTTCTTTCTTTTGAGTCACAGCGGTCCTAAAGGAGAAAATACCGAATTGAGGATGAAATGAGCTGATACTGAGACAACCGAAGGAACCCCGAGAAGCATGGAAGAAATC
Source organism: Przewalskia tangutica (assembly GCA_029844215.1). Lineage (NCBI taxonomy): Eukaryota > Viridiplantae > Streptophyta > Magnoliopsida > Solanales > Solanaceae > Przewalskia > Przewalskia tangutica. The sequence goes on along the minus strand of CM056740.1, from coordinate 71,114,875 downwards.
CAATGAATCGAGGCACAGAGAAGGGCCGCATGGCTGAGGAAGAGGCGTGGTGAAGAGTCGTGGCCGAAGAAAGAAGCGGCCGGCGCCAAAACTATTATGGCCGTCGGCTGACCAATGAGCCTCGACGCCAAAAGATCAGAGGCGTCTGCAAGTTTCGACTGATTTAGCGCCGCGGCGCTGCCGAAGCGGGTTTTGGCGAGAAAGGTAGATTTTTAAAAGGGCAAAATGGTCCAAAACGGAATTTGATTGATTTATAAGCCCTAGGGATTATTCTAATGGGGAAGATATCATACTTTTGGAGGCTATGAACGGAGACAGAGAACAAGATTAGAGACTTTTATTCAAGTTCTTTCCTTTACTTTATTTTCTGTTTATGTTGGATATTTGTAAAGTGGTTCTTAGCATGACAATGTCTAGGAGCTAATTTCTTTATTATGGTTTTCCATCGAATCAACTTGAAACTCTTTTCATAAGTTAATGCATTGTTAGTGATTTCTTCTTCATCTATTTAGGATCTATTCAATTTGTATTGATTGTTTGATAATTAACTGGTCATTAATTGTCACAACTTGTATGATTTCGAATCGAGATCTGAAAAGAGAGATTTGAATATGCTATAGTTGTTTAGACATAGGTTAAAATCGCGGACGAAAGTATCCCGATACTTGTGTAGTGTTTAAGGTTATTGTCTGTAATCCTCTTGTGTGGTAAAATCTATCATAGAAATATAGAAGATTTCTGCATAAGGTTGAATTTTTATATATCCTAACCAGAATATAGAACATCTTAGTTAACCTGCTATCTTAATAAGAAGAAGAGTCATTAATCTCGCATTAACAAGTGAAAGAGTGGATAGTTGAGGAGATTGGAAACCCTAATTTCCTTCATAACTGTCAAAAACTCAAAGTATCATCATTCGTTATTTCCTGCACTTTGTTTAGTTTTAATTCTTAGTTACAAAACCCAAACACATGAACGTTAACCAAATAGAAACCATAGATTAGCTATTCGTTAATTGATAAACCAGTCTCTGTGGATGATACTTGATCTTACCAATATTTATTACTACATAGCGATACGTACACTTGCGTAAGCACAGAAATATCGCGAACAAGTTTTTGGCGCCGTTGTCGGGGACGTACGTAGACCTTACCCCTACCTTGAGAAGGTAGAGAGGTTGTTTTCGATAGACCCTCCGCTCAAAGATGTATTAATTGTTAACCAAGGGAAAAGAATAAGGAAATAACATATAACGGAAACATACTAGATTAATTACATCAATCTAAAGAATATTAGACGTCAAATGAAAGGTTACCGGTAATAGCCCAAATGGCTGAATTGTTAATTTTGTTACAATCTGATAAATTTAGAGAATGCAAGTGGTCAAAAGCACCGATATATGCCATCCATTCTGCATCCACAGAACTCTCCCCCCTTAAGTCAATCTCCTCGACACAATATTTGAACACTCTGAACAAGAAAATATATATCAGCCTCTGGAGTAGATAATGTATGATATTCAACACATGGAAGAAAGAAGTCAGTAGCTTAAGCAAATAATAAGTTTGATGTTACACTGTTGTAGAATCTAGTAAGATTATAGGAAAATATCAACTTTGATAGCTAAGACGATTCACAGATATTAGATGATAGTACTATCATCATTGCATCACAGAAGTTCCACATTAGAAGCCTCATTTCCTTGAGGAAGTAATATAATTGAATCAACACACAACCATCTTCCCTCCTACGTGCGCCAGAGAAAATACATACTCCCTCCGTTTCAATTTGCTTATTTTAATTTCTTTTTTAGTCTGTTTAAAAAAAAATACATTTTTCCTAATTTGGCAACTCTTTAATTCCAACATCCCTAATGGCATGTTTAAGACCATCAAATTAAAAGGGCATTTTGCTACATTATACATATCTTTCGTTTAAGACATAAATATAACAAGTAATTCAACTCCTTCACTTGCATCTCTACACTCTCAGTTATTTGTGTTCTCCATTTTCTTCATTAATTTTTGTGACAGGCCATTTTGTTCATCAATTATCTACACACTAGACTACTCCATTCAACATTTTCTCTTTTCAACTATCAACTCTAACCAAATATGTTTTCAAACTATACACAAATTGATTTTGACTTTTGAAAATAGTGGTTATTAAAGCTGCAAACTATGCATATACAGTATCAAAATATTCTATTACAGTCAGATTATTATTTCTTAATTCACATTAATATTGATCTGATCCATAACCGATAGATTATAAAAGGTCACATTAGTAGCAAAGTGTGAGTAATTAACCGTAAAGCCGATAACACAATCATATAATTTCAGTATAGTGCGAAATTATAATTAAGCATACAGATTTTTTTTAGAAAGAATGACGTCATAATTACTCGAGTAAAGACGGGAAGAGGAGACGGCGGCCAAGAAGGCGGTGAAGGAGAGCTTCGGCGAGGTGCTTAGGCATGCTTTCCAAAGTCCGCCGTTGTCTCCGCCACGCCTCGACGGCGTTACGGCTCTCCGTCGCGGATTCCATGCACATCTCAACCAGCTGACTTTCCATTTTCTGAATCGGAATGGATCGATCGGAGTTCTGAACGAAAGTGACCAAAAATACGTGTCCACCAAGATTTTATGTTAGAGGCAAGACACTTTCATTTTCTTTTTGTCCCCTTTTAATATTCAGTTCGTGGCTTAGGCAAGCTATTTCGAGAGATATTTGTCATTAATACTATTATCAGTAAATCACGAAATGTGATATGACAACAGAATAACTGATAACACCTATAATGAAAGAAAGCAAATTGCTTCCATCAGAATTCCGACCACGCTTAACTGGATATTAAGTTAACTCCTTTGACACATCCATTGCCATCGAGCTATGGAACCAAGACACTTTCATTTTCAATTCACCCAACTTTGGTGACAGGTGTGAGCTACCAACATCAGGACTAATTAAATTTGTGCCATTTTTTTTTATTTAGGAATTAAAACATTTGCTATTAAAGCAATTCTATTTTCATTGCTTGAATTCTAAACTTCTAACTGTTCGACGTCTGATACATTTATTTATCAAGTTAGACTAATTAGATTAGGGCCAAAAAGATTTATTTAGAGATTAAGGATCCGTGTCGCACCCGATTTTGAACTCTCATGCTTGAATGCGCGACGGAATGGTTATCCTCCCCAAAATGTAAAATGTTAAGTGTTAAGGGAGTCGCCACCTAATTAATTGGGTGAATTAGGACACATAAATGCTAACCGATTAAAGTAAACATTAACTCCATTTAATGGTCTGTGAAACTAAATAAGATTCTGGGTAAGGGTTCCTTATTATCCTAAAGGGAAGAAATTAGGCATCCTTTAGAATCCGCTAACTTACGGTTGTCCGTTCAAACCTAGGTTAATTTATCTGGCTAAGAGATGTATGTTTTAGAAAATTTATTTAAGTAAAAAAGGATGTGGCAAATATCTAAAGAATGTATTTTTGATAACTTAAAAAGGTCTTATAAGATTCACAAAAATATGTAAAGTTAATTATGCATGAGATTACTTTATTGACAAAAGTAAAAATGATAAATTACTCCTATAAGTATATGCAAGGTTAAGACTCTTATATATGAAATTAATTATGAAATTACTTTTGTAAGTGTATGTAAAACGTTTAGTGATAATAAGAAGAGTGATAAATTACTCCTATGATATTTATGAAGAGTTTATGAGAAAATTTATTTCTTAAGACTTAGATATGGAATGATATATTGACTACATGACTAAAGCATAGCTAGGGTGAATTGAATTATTTTAGATTTAGATTTATATGATGAACCTAGAATAAATAAGGAATGAATTTACCTTTTAAACTACCCTTCCAATGTATTCAAGGACTAATAGAGTTAATTATCCTATTAATTACAAGGTTAACAAATATATTGATCACAACAATAAATAAATAAATAAATAAATAAATAGGCAAGGAAGGAATGAGATTCGGAATTTAGAATGGATGACGACATCATTCCATCCCATTGTTGTTTGGAAGCCCTGCGACAAGAGTGTGGACGACGATATGGAGATCATGATGAATCTTATTCCGAGACTCTTGATTATTCTCCTGATGCATGTCATGTAAAAAATAAGAAAGAAAAAGATTAGTAAATAATCTAAATTTCATCATATGCGAAAATGAATAAAATGTTGCACTAAACACACATGTACGTCGCCACTATTAATCAAGCTGACGCTGGATGTGACCCATAAGAAGTAAACACCTTGAAATCTTAATTAAGTGATGGGCCTCAGTATGCAGGAAACGTGACTCAAGCCCAGTAACATCAGATTTTTTTATTTTTTTCAGATTTCAAACATATCAGCGTTATCGCCCAACATGCCCATTTATACAAACTCACCTCTAATGTATCTAGCCATATAAGGGTTGATATACACAAGACATCCACATAAACCATGAGAGGTATACAACTCATATACATTGAATGTATATTAATGCAATTTAAACAAAATATCAGATAACGAGAAATAATGAGCATTAAGCAGCAGAGCAGATATGAGGGTAAGTCAGCAGGTATATCTACTGCGATGTATGATCACTGATACACTAGGTTGGCAGAACTCAAAGGAAAAGTATGAGGCAGATATTTTCCGAGATCAATAGTTTAGGTACATTTCTTGTGGGACAAACTTATTTTAGCTCTGGATACTGCCGGATCCATACATGGAAAAGTCATGCAACAAGTATATCTCCCAACTTATTGATTAAATACATAAATCAAAGTATAAGAAAACAAAAACAAATCCATCGAAACGCATACAAATAACTTCATTGCATAATGGTATGGTTAAACTAGTTAGGATACATCAAATGCAGGACTTATCTACCAAACAAGTCTCGTACTATTATATTGGAATCACTTTAGCATAGACGACCTTCAACTTAATGTTCTTAAAACAAACTGAATTGATTCATCTACCAAATATATCTAAGTAAAGCAGTATATGACTAATATTTTAGCATGATCTTGATATGCAATATTCCTGAAAAAATGAGATAACAACTTCTATACTTCTACCAAATTTCAGATCCAGTAGTATGTGTCGGGGCTGTGAAATCCAGAGGCGATGTTCTTTATGTACTGGATTTTGGATTATACTAAAGACAGGGGTAGAAATCTGAGATACGACAGTAGTCATCTAGGTATTAGGCAGTCTTCATGAATTCAACAAATAGCAAGACATTTTCCAGGCCTGAATTAATCTTAACAAATATATAGTGGAATCATAATATCTCGACTATCAACAAAAAAATGGATCTAGGACCCTTATACAAATGTTATACACTTAACCATACCCACAGAAAAACCACGATCGAATACACATATGCTTAAAACAGAATCGACATCCCAAATACTGAAAACCACAACTAACATATTTATCTGGAAACGAAGACTAAATTAAGTCAAATATATTCGATAAAAATAACATATGGATCATATCATGCAGAGCACACAATAGCAAATAAATGATAGAAAGAGAGTGGGTTTCCGGACCTTTTGTGGGTAGCGAATTGAGGCGGCGTTTCGACCGTCGAGTCACTCGAAAGGATTACGCCTATGCGACAAGGAAGAAAGAGCTTTCTACTCTGAATATGAAGCTTGGATTAATAACAGGGCGGGGTTCTGAGCGTGAAAGCTTTGTGGATTCTGTCTTTATGCATGCACTGGTTTGCCCTCGCAGATCGATGTCTTCGAAGTTAATAAACACCCGTATATATAGTTTCTTTTGTGGGTTCTGATTTTGGTAATAGTATCATGATTTTAGACTGATTTCGTCGTGATTTTGGTTATGATTTCGTACTGATTCGAGGATTATTCGGTTTCTTAAGAAAGGTAGCTTTGATTTGGGGCTGATTTTGGTATCGTTCTTGTTATGGTAAGTTAATATTCTAGGAGAGGATTCGATTTTGGTGCTGGTTCTCGCTATGGCAGATTCTAGGAAAGAAAACGTGGGATTTTGGTTGTGATCTGGCGGGATTTTAGGGCGTATGGGTAAGGGAGGCGGCGAATGAAAAGTTTAGGGTTTCGTTAAGTTTTCTAAGGTTAGGGGGAAGAGGGACGATGGGAAAGGGAAATTGGGCTAAGGGGGCTTTGGGCGGATATAGGATAGGGGGTGCTGGGTAGGGATAGGTATAGGGGCCTGGGGCGAGTTGGGCTGGGCAATGGGCTGGTTTTATTTAATTAGGGTATTCGTTTTAGGAGTTAATTTTAGGTAAAATTAATTTGGGTAGTGTATTATTAATCAATTAGTGGTAAATTAAATTAACAAATGCAACCCTAGGTGTTTTATTAGTTTAAGCTTTAAAATTATTACAATAATAAATGCGAGTGCTATTTAATTATTGCTTGATATTTATAATGCGATGCCGTTATAATTGCAAATAATATTAATGAAATTGCCTTGCGTATTTAATGAAATGTGAATATGCTATTTAACACGACGTCGTTGTTAAATTATTTATTTTATGTATTTATTATCATTTAAGAATTATGATAGGCTTAAAATTAATAAACGCTGGCGCGAGACTCTAGACGCGGTGCCATCATTAAGTTGTTTGTTTATGCATGTATTAATGTTTATTATACATATATTATTGGTGTAGAGATTGTTTTTGCGATGTAAAAAATTGCAGTTTTTTTTTTAAAAAGGAAATTGTTTAATTTATTGGTTATTGATTAAAGGAGATAGACAAAATTGGGTGTCAACAATCTGTTTGGCCAAGTTTCTGGAAAAGTATTTCTGTTTCTTAGACTGCAGAAACTGTTTCTGGAGAATCTGTTAGGGTGTTTGACCAATAATTATAGAAGTAGTTTTGAGAAATAGAAATAGTTTCTGTTTGACTAACATTTATGCAAATTTACTAGAATATTCTTTTTATTAGATTTAAAACTATTAATTTTTTTTTCTATCCTATGTTTCTAAAAATTAGTATATCTTTACAATTTAATATTTTTTTTAAAATTATTAAATTGCAACATTTAATAAAAAAATAATATTATATAGTACATAAGAAATAACGACAATATGATAGTCAATGACTCAAATATGTCCAAACCTACCCCCTGTAACACCCCATTTTAACCTAAATAGAAACGGTGTACTACGTATGATTGATTCCTAAATTTATTTTTTAAGGAGTCGTCACCTAATTATTTTAAGTGAATTAGGACACTTTTAAGTAGCATAAAATGCTATGATCTCCGTTTAGAGATCTGCAAAACTATGTGAGATTCTAGGTAAGAGTTCTTTATTATCCTAAAGGGAAAGAGTCAGACATGCTATAGGATCCGCTAACATGCGGTTGTCCGGTGAAACTTAGGTTGGTATTATTTATGTCTAAAAATGTATATTCGAAAATATTCTAAGTAAAAGATATTTATTAATATAATACATATTTTTGATAAAAGACTTACCAGACTTGTTTTATAAGAATACATATAAGTTAAAATTTCTTTAGGTAGAGTAAGACATAATAAAAATATATATTATATAGTATGAAAGAAAGAATAATGCGAGAATTAGTTTTCATAAAAAGACACATTTAGCAACATAAAGTAGCTTAGCATGGTTTGTAACAAATGAGATTGATTTATTGAAAAACGTACACACGTAATCATAAAATTTGGTTTTGACTAATATATATATGACAGGATACATAAAGTGGTTATAATAGGAAAATTATATGATGTTGATAAAGTGTGTGAGAAAATATATTTCTTTTATTAAGGATTTAAAAAATGATGTCTTAGTTACATAAGATAGTTAAAGGATGGTTAAATTATCCCTACATTTAGACATATATAACGAACCTAAAATAAGTAAATAAAGATGAGTCAACACTACCCTCTCAATCTATTAATAGAGTTAGTATCCTATTAATCACAGAGTTAGCAAATAAAATTATAATAAGTAAATAAACAAAAGATAAAGAGGGCGGATGAAGTCAAGAGAGTATAAGAGCGATTGGGTCGGGTGACGACGGCATCCCGCCCCGTTTGGTTTGGCATTTCTGAAGCGGAAGCGTGGACGCAGATGCGGATATATATCTTCATTTGTTGTATTCATGATGAGTCTCATAACGAGACTCTTCATTTGCTCCGATGCATTTCATGTAAATAAGAAAAAGAAAAGGTTAGTAAACGTCCCACAAAATTTTATCAAATAATAAATGGACATCGGCATAAAAAACTTCGAGCATACGTAAATCCTTCCATTTTTTATGGCCCAGAATACGAGCAGGCCCAAACACTAAACTCACATTCCATTTCAAATAGATCATTACACAATTCTTTGGAGTCTAAAAGAAAGGAAGCTATATTAATCCATACATGATGGATAAGGCAACAAATGATGCGACTATATTGATTTATATAACTTAGATGGAGGCAGTGTTGTTACCCTCTATTCCTGACACCCAGAACTTAAACAAAATACATTACTGTAAAGAAAACATGCTTGTTAAGAAAACCAACTCAAGATTAAGGTCTAACGAATATATTTTTTTTACAAATAACACGACCAAAAAAATGGTAAGAATAATGTAATCCAAACCGAGCAACAGAGTACTATCTAATGTTATTTCAGATATAATCATATTACACAAATTTTAGCAAAAATGATAGAGTCCAGAGCATACAAAACCAACGTATTCCGCGGTAAAATGGCCAAAACAAATCAGTAACGAAGTGGCCTAAATCAGTAGCCAAATGGCTAAACTCAATCCGACACAAATGGCCAAAACAGTAACAAAACTAGTTTATTAATATAAATAAAATAATAGATAAACATTTGGGCGGGATTTGGAAAAAAAAAAAAAAAAAAAAAAAAAAAAAAAAAAAATCGTTCGATCGTTCGAAAACGACAAACTTTTCAAACGAAAAAAAAAAGGGTGACATTTTCTGTCCCTTATGGGGGGGGAAAAAAAAAAGGGCTGGCTCTTTTTTTTTTGTCGAATTTTAATTGTTTTTGAATTAACAAAGGAATTGAAAGACTTGGGGGCCGGGATAAGATTTTAAAATGGGCTGGGAGTTTTTTTTGTTTGAAGAGTTTTTGGGTGTTTATTTTAATAATGGGTTGTAGTATATAAAATGATTTACTAACAGACATAAAACCCTCATAATACTAATGTGATAATAAAATAATACGATAATATTTTTAAAACAGTTTAATGCTTAATATAAAATGTAATGTCATTTTGTGTATAATATAGAATATTTTGATGAAAATTATGATTGTGATAAAAATGTCATGATGGTAAAAAAGAAATGTGAAATGAAGGTATTAATAATAATAATAATAATAATAAGTAGTGATTATTTTGAGAATATTAAAATATTTATTTATGTATGTATATGTATGTATTTATTAAGATGAAAAAATTATTTTGCGGTATTAAAAAATAGTTTAATTTTACGATAAATAATCGGAAGAGAGGGACAAAATTGGGTGTCAACACCCCCCGCCCTACCTACACCTACCCACCCACCCCGCCCACCAGACCCCATACCTCTACCCCTACCCCATCCTCAAGTTTCTATTTCATATTTTTTATTACTTTTATATAAAATGATTGAAAATATAAAAAAAATCTTACGTCACCCTACCCACCCCGTCCACCTACCACATTCTCAAATTTCTATTTTATATTTTTTTACTTTTATAAACAATTTATAAAAAAATATGAATTTTTTTCTTACACCCCCGCCCTACCCCTCACCCACCCCATTGCCCTACCCCATCCTTAAATTTCTATTTCATATTTTTTTGTTACTTTTATAAAAAAATATATGATTTTTTTCTTATCCCCCCTCCACCCCACCCCATTTGCTCTACCTCATCCTCAAATTTCTATTTCATATTTTTTGTTACTTTTAAAAAAAAGATATATTAAAAAATATGAATTTTTTCTTACCCCCACCCCACCCTATTGCCTTACCCATCCTCAAATTTCTATTTCATATTTTTTGTTACTTCTATAAAAAAATATGAATTTTTCTCCCCTCCCCACCCCGCGCCTACCCCCACCCACCCCATTGCCTCTACCCATCCTCAATTTCTATTTCATATTTTTTGTTACTTTTATAAAAAAAATATTAAAAAATATGAATTTGTTCTTACCCATCACCCCGCCCCTACCCCCTACTCCCACCCCATCCCATTGTCCTACCCATCCTCAAATTTCTATTTCATATTTTTTGTTACTTTTATAAAAAAAAATATATGAATTTTTTTCTTCCCCCACCCTCCCCCCGCTCTATCCCCACCCTACCCCATTCCCAAATTTCTATTTTATATGGGGATATTATATGAGATTAAAATGACTTTGTGAAAAAAAAAGGGTAAATGAGTCAAAAAAATCATTTAATGAGCAAAAAGGGCTTCTCGAGAAGCACTAAATTGGTGTTTCTGATTTTCTTCTCATCTAGAAACACTTTTTGGCTTCTGAAAAAAGTATTTCTATTTCTAAAAAAGTGGTGTTTAACCAGAGAAATATTTTTGAGAAACAGAAACACTTTCATAAGTTTGATCAAACACCACCTAAGACGCTCACTACTAAAAGCAGTTCTATTTCCAGAACTTGAGCTAGCTATTAATTTAATATTTCTTGTAGGTGTTAAAAGGAGAACGAAGTGACGTAAAAATATAACACATTGAAAGTCGTCCTAAATGATATAACCTTAATTAGGAATGATGTAAATTTAGCTGAGTATGATGAAAGTAAATGATTATATAAACAATTCCTAACTAGTTGAGATAATGTGATGAATTCAGAAGTTTAATTTTAAATATTTATCACTGAATCTATTACATTTTACAATTATGAATTTACTAAAATAATTTTTAGACATTTCTTATGTATATTCCGGGTCGAAAATGTGAAGTTCATGTTCCATTGCATATGTTCTTCATCCACCATTTGGCGTAGTTACAGGGTCATCTCAAACATTTTGGGGACTCTGTTCTAATTCGTAAAAGTGAATCCTGTTTTAATTCGTAAAAGTTTGTCCTTATTTGGGCTAAGACCTGCGAATTATGGGTCTTTACAGTAAATTTTGGCTAATATTATCTAATAAAAAATGAAAAAAAGGACCTTAATTTTTTTCATTTTTCGGGGTCCCCGTACAATAGCACAACTCGCACGAATTCAAAGACGGTCCTGCGTAGTTATTATGGTTAAACTTAGCTTGATCCAATACTCATAAGGTATTTTCTTAGTATAGTCTGGATGTATATGAGTGAAGATAATTGTGAATGATATTCAACAACTTCCAAACTGTCCTAAAAAGACAGATTTTACCCAGTATTAATATAAAACAAATTTGAACACGTAAAATTGAGCTAGTCACACTAAAAACATGAATTCTTAGATAATGATTTAACACGACAAAATTAGCCTAAATTTAAATGATCCGTTCAATATTTTATGGGTTTGAGCAAGAGTGATTTTGATGATGAGTTTGTTTGGGTTAGTCCCAAGTTAGATTCATCATAAATCAACAACTCAAATGAACCTAGGATGATGCACAAACTTGACTCATGAAAATGCTCAATTTTAATTATTAGAGCTACACTCTAGATTATTTTTTTTATTTATAAATAATTATTTTAAAAATTCTTTATTATTTCTGAACAATAAAAATACACCAACGCACCACAACTACACTATTCATCTACCCTACCATACACCAACCCCCACCCAAGCACTGAACCACCCTCACATCTCTACCTCTACCTTGCCTATTCCACCCCACCCTACCCACTTCTACCCCACCTATCCCTACCTCCTCCTATCCCTACCCACACTTACCCCCTTCCACCCTACCTCATTGCCTTATCCCTCCTCAAATTTCTATTTCATATTTATTTTTTATAAAAAATATAAAAAAAATTCTTGCCTCACATTTATTTGGCATAAACTTAAATCCAAATTCAAGTTATTATGTCAACTCCATTAAGGTTTTAGAGAAAAAGAAAACCAGAGCAACACCATAGACTTTAACAAGTGGTCATTAATTACGATTTTGAGGCAGAGGCAGCTTGATTTGACGTTGTTTACTCTGATTCAGTCGAGATGGTTTTCATTTGTCACCATATAAGTGTTCTAAGGGTCCATTTGTTACAACTTATTAGAAAGAGCTTATAGAAGTAGAGCTTTTAGGAGTAGAATTTTTTCAAGTAAAGCTTTTATGAAAAAATTGTTAGGTGTTTGATACCAATAAAAAAAATATTTTTATATAAAAAAAATAGAAAGTCAAAATAAACTCTATTCAAGAAACCTAAATTTTGAGTTTCTTCCCAAAGTGCTTTTGGAACCTAAAAGCACTTATCCATTTGTCAACCAAACACTTCATTTAAAGCCAAAAATACTTTTGGCTTTTTAAAAGTACTTTTGGCCTTTGAAAAAACTCAACCAAACGGGCACTAAATCTCTAAGATCATGAGCTAAGAATTAATCATACGAGCCTTTTGGGGCCGCCCTCTTCTTTCTGATTATGTGTAAGATTTATTCTAGTGACTCTCTTGACTACTCCTCCGTATGATTTATAAGCAAAAATGAGTTAAATTATGTGGATTAAGAAAAATATTCAATCACATAATTCTATGCAGAACATTATTTATATTACCTAAATTGCCATTGATTTAATTTTATTAAAAAAAGCTGAACATTTATTGAATCAATATTTAATAAAGTTTTGACATTAATTAAAATCAATCTGTAATTACTCCATGTAAGCCTAAGAGTTGCCTACCTAATTTTGTGTCTAAGAGTAAATCCTTTAAACTTTTCATATCCCCCACTCATAAACCTTAAAATTATATGGCGTCAAATTGTTCAAAAAATTTAAAATCTGAATTTTGTGAAAAAAATTGCTTAAATTATATGGCGCCATTGTTTAAATTTTAGAGTTTAAAAATTGAACCAAATGAAAAAAAAATCCGCTTAAATTATTTTCAATCACATAAGTATGACTGATTTCTTATAATAAACAAATAAGAAGAAGAAATACAATGCTATTGTTATAAAGAAAAACAAAATTAAATGAGTTTTTTCATATATCTATCATAAAAGTAAAACAAAAGTTGTTGAGAACCACTTGAAGTGCATTAATTAAGATTAATACTCATTGGACTTAAAAACAAACGTTGAATTAAGATGTATTCAATTCTGATCATTGGAAATTAAAAATCAACTTGTTTCAAGAGAAGAATAAATAAGTTGTTGAAAATAAAAAAAGGTTATTTTAGTCATAACAAATGACTTTTGCTTATATTTCATCCAAAAAAAATTAGCATATTTTTGCTTATAAATCATTCCGGAAGGAGTATCTCGTAACATAATAGGTCAGTCGAGAAGAAATTAAATCAATAGATTAAACAGTAATAAAGGATTAGAGGATGAATTATTCTATGTCATGTGGATCCTCTAACCGACCGCACGAACCTCAAGATGACTAAGACTCGCTCTATTCGAGAAAAAGAAGAATGAATGAGGATCGAGACGGGGATGTAAGCCCCTCCTCAAGTATGAAAGGCGGGTTCCAGAAAGGATTGCGCTAACGTGACATTATAACTCTTCATAATAAGTTTTGTATGGTAATAACCTGAGGATTGACATTTAAAGATCTCGAATAGAAGTTCTAACATACGTAACATTAAAAGGGTTGGCATAAAGACATGATATGGGCAATCTACATAGACGATCCCGAATTTGTAGCTTATAAATTTCTAGAACAATTTTAAGTTAATATAACTCCTGTGAACCCGCACACAACATGCTGAATTCATTCCTAGTCAGAGGCGAATAATTATAACATATACATACAATATCATGAACTCACTTGCTCTAAATCTTGAGTTCACCTCTGTCCCTAGTAAGAATTGAAAAAAAAAAGATAAATCTTGTCTAAGATGTCATCAACAATTAGAACCATAATCTAGTAGGTGTAGTACAAATTGCTAAAGAACCAAAAATACAACTGTTAACACTATTCTTTGAACAGAAGAGTACCAAAAGTAGAAGGAAAAAATTGCAAAGCTTACAAAACACACAAAAAAAAACAAAGTGGAGCAAAAATGATAGAAACATTTCAAGCTTGCATTCAATTACAAAGGAAAATGAAGACTTTAGACATAATATAGAGAAGCCAAGAGCAAAACTTTCTTTGCTTCTCAACCCCTTTCACTCTTTTTCTGTCTCTCTTTCTTTCTCAAATACTACTATGTATATATAAAGTGGAGGAGAAAGAGGATGAGCACTTGTTTAAACTCGTCTCTTCACTCCTTTCTTCCTCCGACTTTTCAACATTATTAACCTAAAAACATCGTCATCTAAAGTCCTAATCAAACTGCAAACCAACAAGAAGTTGACACTTACAGACCAAACTTTCAAACAGAGAAAAAAAACCAAAACCAAAAACGAAAAAGAAACAATAAAAGGACTTCCTTGACCTCGCCGTGTAGTTGTAGTAGTAATAGTATAGCTGCACAATTCTTACATTAGAACCACAAGAAAAATGTGTGAGCATGTCCACTTCCTTTAAGTTGTTTTTCTTTCGGTCTTTTAGACTAGAGTGTAGCTTGAAACCGAGACAATTGCAGGTGAAGCAGTGTGAATGTACACGAACTCGAAGCTTTTTCCAGCTGGTAAAGAGTTGAGCCAAGATGGGAAAATGAACGAGCTACCGTACTTTGTAAGACCCCAAAGAGGACCATAGAGCTTGAGTATTGAAAGCTTCAAATTCTTAACCGTCTTTCCGGACTTGTTAGTAACTATTGCTGAGTATCTGTAGTAAGTCTTCCCATTCAGAGCCCATGAACTAGTTGCCCTTTGTGTAATGGCAACATGAGCATTAGTAGCTGCAAATATATAGTTGTTTATTAGATTTCAATAAAACTTTACTATTGCAATTTATAGAAGAGAAATTGATATAAATAGCCACCTGCCAAAAAATTAGCCAACAAATGTATATTTTTTGTATATTATAAATATATATTTATCATACATAGTGTATATTTTTTGTATATATGGCCATCGAATGTGATTATTTTTGGCCAACCAGACAAATGTGTAACTTCCCCTTTGTAGAATTGGTTCTATACGCGTTGACAGAAGAATAGCAAGTGAAAATACCTGGGACTGGAAGTACTCTTGGCCTTGGAGCTGGAGTTACTTTGGGCCTGGGAGCAGGCTTTGGAGTTGGCTTTGGGTCAGGAACAACTGTAAGAAGATAAACATTCTTAGCATAGAACTTTGAAACATTACTATTAAATGACTCATAGATCCCAAGAAAGTTGCGCTAGGTTCACAACCAGCGTAAACTAGTCAATTTACAATGAATCCTCACAATACTGGTACAAAAAGATGTTAATTGACCAAAATTATACCTGGTAGGAGCTGATTGTAACCGCTGTGACCCGCATGAAGTCTTGCTAACACACCGATCAGCGGAGCATTGTTGTAAGTGGCAGGCTCAGTTTGCTCATAGTTGTCTCTTTGATCAGCAAAGTTGTCATAGGCATCAGGTCCACCAACAAGGGCACCGGTAAGGAGATTAGGATCACTCGTCTTTCTGCTATACCAGGTGGCATAGCCTCCACGACAGGTGACGAAAGTAGGATTAACCTTAAAAGAGATAATGGAAGAAGCCCTATGGTGTACTTGTCTTGGGTAATTGCTTCCATATCCCACCATGTAACTTGTGGCTCTTGGGTTATCTCCAAGAATGTAGTCCACCTTGAACATCAAACATGCACATTAGTTTACCAATTAAAATCCAATGATTTCAATCTTGCTATTCAAGAAAATGCATATTGCTAGTTCCAACTTCCGATAAGCTATGTTTCCCGAACTATCTAAAAATGTTGTCGCACCTGTGTCAGATCCTCCTGAACTACTTTTGAAGGATCTACGGTCAACATTATTGAAGAGTCTGAGCAACATAGCCGATAAAGGGAGGAGGGGATTGTGGTAGATTGACATCCAAAGTATAACTACAATCAATTTTCATTTTTCTTTTATTGGTTTCAAATATTAAGATATGTATTAAAAATGTCTCCAATCTTATCAGTGAGAGCTGTAGCCTAGCGGTTGATGGCTCCCTTCAAAAGTCCTCTTTCCTAGTAAGAGTCTTTTTTTTAAAACACAAAATCAGATTTGATCTCAAGTACCAACCAGTCGATCGTCACCCCTCTTTAAACAATTAGTTAATTTTAATTTTTCATGTGAATAAAAAAGAGTCTATTTTTGTTTCTCGCATCGGGCCTTTAAAAGTATAAGAACGGCCCGACTACAATTCATGATGAATCCTCGTAATACAAACTTGTAATATTTATCAAAGTTATAATGTTTACCTGTGACTTGGCGAACGAGAGGAGCTCATTTGGAGAGACATAACCAGAAGAACACTTGAGGGATTTGCCAGCAGAGGCCAAATAATCAGAATAAACAGTGGCAAGGAATGAAGCACTTGTAACAAATTGCATGTTGTTCCATCTCTGCCTGAAGATTAGACCTCCAGGAGTCTTCTGAGTATTTCGGTTACCCTTTCCAAGGCATGAACACATAAAGTTCTCTGCTTTCTGTTGGTACCTCTCAAAGACAGGTGCATTGTGACCAGCTTTGCCCGACATCAAGAACTGCCAACAGATACAAATTGATTATTTTTGCAAAGTAAGAAATATCCCTATGAAGTTACTAAGCTTGTAAATCATCTTCAAATTTCAGCTATCAAGAAAAGAGGGTGTCTATTATATTGTCGGGCACTTTAAAAATGCTATCGGGTGTGTGTCAAATTTCGCCACGTGACACAGAACACCATAGTGTCAAGATTCTTTTCTTTTTTCCAGAAGGGTGTCAATATTCTATTTTTATTTTTCAAAAATGTATCAAGATTTTATTTTTATTTTTCAGAAGGGTGTCAAGATTCTTTTTTTATTTTTCAAAAGGGTGTCAAGATTCTTTTTTTATTTTTCAGAAGGGTGTCAACATTTTCTTTTTATTTTTCCAAAGGGTGTCAGTCAAGATTCTTTTTTCATTTTTCAGAAGGGTATCAAGATTTTGATTCATGTTTTTATGTTACTGTTCACTTGAAATTTTTAAAGAAAATTTTGAAATTTATTTATTACCTGAGCAACAAGAGTTTGGACACCAGCATACTTGACATCCCAACCAAATTCAGTCATGGACCAACCAGTTCCACCAAGTGCATCACCATTTCTTCCCAAGTAGTTCAAGTAGAATTGATTGTTTGATGCTTTGTACAACCATGCAGCTCCCCATAGTAATTCATCCTGTAACAACAACAAAAAAATCCCAAAAAAGAGATTAATTTGATAAATTCATATTTGAAATAGCTTTTTTTTTGGATGTGATGGGACCATGAGTACTAATTAGGGACAACATGATAGGAGAAAACATTTATTTAGACATTGATTTACTTTATTATTCCCTTATTTAATTAACCAACTCAAACTAATTTAAGAATGAGGGTTAGTTGATTAATACTATTACTTAATTAATGAGATTTAGAATTTACAAATAAAACATGAAAAGTATTAATTACAATATATGTTTTTTTTAAGAAACATGTTATACTTGAACTATTTTTATAAATAGATTACCTTTACGTTTTTACCTAACACATGGACAATCAAACAGTGAAACGATTAATAATCCCAATATTTTTATTAATATTTCATTAGAAAGAATATCAAAAGTGCACATTAAATAATTAAAAATAAAACATGATTAATCAGATATTATAAGGACTATATAAAAAAAATCATATTTAAGGGACTATTAACCCGACAAGAAAAAGAGAAAGGTGTTAGAATCACATACCGCGTATCCACTGACAGATCGGTAGTATTTCTGGGCCACAGTAATGCTGCTATCATATTTGCCCCTATATTTATCAGCAAACTCGAACAGCTGAAAACAACAATTACGTAATAAAATCAGAACAACAAGGGCATATTAGGAACTAGAAACAAATATGGTTAGTGAAGAAAGTGTGCTGCGTGTGATTGTACGATACAACTGCACCGACAGTCCAGAATACGTGGAAAAAGCGACGTTTAAGGATCAATAGTTGATGTACGGTTGAGGTTTGGTGAGTACATTTTAGATCGGACGGTTATTAATACATTACCCGTGATACACGGCAAATCAGTTCCCTATGGACCTACCACCATGCTTTGTTGCGTCGAAAGATTTTGCTAACATTTTACACCGGGAGGTAATGCTCATTAGAGCAAAATTCAATTATTTCACATTATACAACCGTGATAAATGAAAAAAAAAGTTAATCTTTTTCTTTTTAGGTCTTCACGCATTAAAATCACGTAAGACCCGTTTCAAGGTAAAAGCATTCCTATAAAAAATAAACACGAGACTTTTGATTAAAAAATGAGAGATTTTATTTGTCTTAACACATTATTTAGTAGTTAAAGATTTACTCGTATAATAATATAATGTTATGTTATTTGATTGAGTGTAAACATAGCGTGTTAGTAAATATTTTACTCCAATTCGATTAATTTGATAATCATGGTGAATTTGTACATTGATTACTCTATTTCATCTTATATAATTCTAAACATAACCATTTAATCTTATTAATGATATAATTATAGAGCAATCTTTATTGCAATTGAATAAGGTGCAACTATGTAACTTTCTTGGTTCAATATTTTATAAAGCACCTCCTACTAAAGCATTTGTTTATTGACCAAAATTGGAGAAAAAAATAATATTACTAATTAATATGGGTCTTTGACCTACCTAATATCACTCAATGCACATGGATTCTTACCTTTTAAAAAGGTAGGACAAGACCCACAATGTCGTAGGACCAATCTTTGTGTATATTTGAGGGAAGGAATAAAGTTATTTTTTTCCTAAAACTTTAAAAATCATAATAGTGTAAAAATAACATTAACTTATTTTTAAATTTTTTATGTTATCCTTAATAATATGGAGTAATTCGTAGATATTAATTCATGTTTTATGGCTTGATAGAAAGTTTTGGAAGTTATCTCATGTGTGAATAATAGGTCACATATTAGAACAACAGTTAAATCAATGTGTTAGAATATGTTACATTGAGGTTCTTTTTGAGATTGTTTGTGGACAAAATGTTTTGTTCACCTAATTACCTTTTTGTTTTTTAATTAATTTTAAAACATAATTAATATTTTTAATTTATTTTAAATCACAAATTTTAAAAGTTTGAATATATTTACCAAATGTAGAAGCTTAACATTTACTGCTAACTTGCGCCGGTTAAAAATATTTTAAACTTGCGCCGGCTAATATGGAATTTATTACGGCATAGAATAGAAGGGCGTTAATGTTATAGTAAATGAAAAAGTAGCATACCCCCACACAACTAATCTACACCGACAAAAAAGCTGAGCTAATCGTAACTACCTAACTAACATGCGCCACTCTCTCACTTCACAGTCCACACACACTGAAGACTGAGCCACTTTATTGTCTTAACTAAAAAAACAAATTAATCATAATTAGAATCATAAATCATAATTATTGAAACTTAATTAACCTGATGAGCATGGTTAAGGAGTTCATTAGCATAACCAGGGTTGTAACGGCGGAAGACGATGGAAGCGGCAGCCATAGCGGCGGCGGTTTCTCCGGCAAGGTCCGACCCAGGGTGGTTCGGGTCAATTCTGTAAGCAGCTCTTGATGTGGTCATATCTTCGGGTCTTTGCCAACAGTAATGGTCCGTATTACCATCTCCCACCTAACAAAATTACACCATTAAAATTAGTTAATCACCAAATCCCAATTAAATTTGATTTGCTTATTAAAAATCCCAATTAACTACACAAAACAACATTTATTTGGTCCAACTTTATGTGTATAATAATATTAGTAGTTAGTTATAAGACAATTTTATTCCATTGATAATGACATTAGGCACTTACCCATCATTTATACAAACAAAAATATCAAAAGTTTCAATTATATTACATGAAACTTCACTTAAGTGTATAATCGATAAATTATTCACATTTATTAAGTGGATTTACAACACAAATATAAGAAATGTCGCTTAGTGCTTATGAACAAACTCACACTAATACATATAACATAACCAGATCGTTTTTGGATCCGTGCGAGGTGTGCTATCCCGAAAAACAAAAAATTTAGCGTCCCTTTTTTTATTTTTTATTAAATAGTATTAATCAGAATTTACTGAATTTTCAAAATATTTGAGACGGTCCTCACCATGTAACACACTTAATGGAGGGTAAAAAGTGGAGCGCGGGTAAAATTTTACTGAAAAAGTGACTAGTGTAAGTTACCTCTCCATAGAGAACATAAGGTTCAGGGTGAGCTTTGAGTAGATAATCAGTACCCCACTTAACAGCATCCATAGCATGACTAAGTTCACCACTAGCAGCCATTTGTCTACCATACTCTGAAATACTCCATGACAACATTGTCACAGTAAATGCCATTGGCAAACCAAATTTCACATTGTCACCAGCATCATAGTACCCTCCAACCAAATCAATCTGCAAAAGGATCAAACTCAAAATATTAAAATCTCATCATCAGATGAAAAAGTACTAACTATTAAATAGCAAACTAACTAATATCATACCCCACTAGCTTTTCCATCATTGAGACCAGAATTTCCTCTCCATTGAACTCTTTGATTATGTGGAAGGTAACCAGATCTTTGAGCTTCATAAAACAAAAAGCTCTTACTCAAAGCTTCACCATAATTATGACCAGCGAATGCTAATGGAAGAACACCAAGAACCAGAAAAAACAAAGAACCCACAAAACCCTTCATCTCAAAATTCAAAAGGGTATGTTAAAATGACTTAACTATGTAGATTTGTTGTTTGTACACAAATGAGGGTATGTGGTGTAATGTTATAAGTACAAGAAAATGTGGCAATGTTGGTTTGTTTATCAGCTAAAAATTTACTGATAAACTCACCCCTAAAGAAGAGAAAGAGAGTGTGTGTGGGATTGGAACTAAAGGGGAAGAGCTTGAAGGAGTATATATGGTTGGAGGGAAGAGAGAGGTGCCAAAAATTTCACAAAGTATGAATTAATGCAATTTGTTTAATTTTTTAATATTTTTTTTAAAATTCTGTATGAAAAAGGGATAATAATATTTTTGGTCCCTAAATTATAGGTATATTTTGATTTTTTAACTTTCAATTAATCATACGTGTGTTTTTAGTCTTTTTATGCAAAAAGTAATTGTATTTGAACTACTTTTAGAATTATATTATCGTCAAATATGAAGTAATAATACAAGATTAACACAATATATGGCTAATTAAGTGGTGAAACGATTAATAATTATGAAATTTGTAAATATTTATAAGTAAAGAGATAAAAAAAAGCATGTTTAAATTAATTAAAGGTTAAGATATAAGTCAAACATCACAAAAATCAAAATTAAAATTTCTACAAAATTAAAATAATTTGTAGAAATGGAGAAAAAATGGTAGGAAAGAGAGGGGGTACTGGGTAGTGCCATGTGCTTTTGTTCGGCGCTTTTACGGTGTGCAGACAATAGGGGAAATTGGCAGTGTCACACACTGTTAATAAGAAAGTAAACAATGATATCTCATTTAATATAAGGAGTTGTATTAAAAGCAAATGCAAAAGTTATAAGGTAGTATCTATTTTAGCTTTATTATTAAGTACTAATATAATCAATTTCAATTCAATTTTTAATATATATAGTAATAATTAACGTGATATAGTAAAATTATCATTTTATTTTTAAGGGTGTGTCAAATCAAATACGAACAAATAAACATGAATGGAAGGCGTATGTAGTATTATTTGTATACTTTGATTTGAAATTTTGAATCATAGCATCTTGATTTTCTAATCATGGAAAATGGTCAAAAAGTTTAAATTACTATATGAAATATCTTAATTTACCTTGCGGTTACATCTCATAATTATCATTATTCTAACGAAGTTCCTATCTAAAATATAACCGATAATAATTTTAATTATGTCTTGTCTAATCACCTCTCTTTAATTGTTCTTCGGTCTACCTCTATCTCTCTTAACTCATGCTACAGTCAATCTCTCACATCTCCTTACTGACATATCTGTGCACCTCTTCTCCAAGAAAATATTTATAAATTCCTTATTAATATTTTCTTCTATTTGATATTTTACATAGAGATCGTATAAAGTGCATCTTAATTGAAAAAGTTGGTGCTTAAGAAAAACTATTAGATTGATGATTCCTCAATTTTCATTGAAATAGGCCAGGTGGATGAAAGTTTTAAAAAAATTATGTGTTTTTCTTTGTTTTCCAACACTAAAAACACTTCTAAATTAAAGTGTGAGTACTATACTCCTTTTGAGATGTATGAAAAATTGCAAACTACCATTACAAGTGCTAGGAAAGAATAATAAATTATGTGTTACAATAGACTTGATGCCAACAAGAATTGAGACAACAATTATGTTTTGTAGTCTTGATCTTTATACTTGAATTCGTCTTGAATCTTCCGTCTTGGATCTTTGTTCTAGTTTCAGCAATCTCCTTGAATCTTGTTAACCTGCAACCAATAGACACTAAATCTGAGTTGCTGAGTCGATTGAAGTTTCAATCTTTACTTAAGACCGTATACATGTTTTGTACGGATGAGTTGCAATTTGTCTCCCAAGATAAAACAACATAATATCACTTGTGCAAAGTAAACACTCGTGATCCTGGCGAAGATACAAACACGAAACAATTGCTAAAGAATGAAAAGGAAGAACTTGTTCTTGAACTAGGAAGAACTTACAAAAATATGTATTATATGTGTGTGTTTTCTCTATTTTCAGTTCTGTATTGTTGTCAATATATTGTGTTATATGTTGTCTTCTTAAATCCGAATTAAGGGATGATTATTTAGTGTTTAAGGTTGATGAGAGGTGTTAATGAGTGTTAAGAGGGTTGTTAATGACCATCATAAAGGTCATAAACGTTGTGGCATAAGTGCCAAACATTTTAGCAAGTAATGGCCATCAATCTGATTTATTACCGTTGCCACTGAAGCTCACTGGGCAATTAGCACCGCGGTGCTGGTCATGAGGCACCGCGATCCTTGCAGAAATTGTCTTCCAGAAACTTCAGGGACCAAACTGTAAATATAATAAAATTTGGGGTCCAAAAAGATAATATCAGAAGCCCATAACCCCGCGACCCGACCCGGATCGGGTGGTGATGGCGCGCGTGTGGGCCTAGTCTCGAATCCAAGCACACCTAGGTCCTCCTTCCTTCAAACACATGGGTTACCCCTTGGGGTCCCAATCTCTTATTCAGTTTAGAGTCTTATAACATGAACAATTCTTCTTTTTGCTACCGATGTGGTAGATTTGTCTCACACAACTCTTTCATGTCTCAAACACCTTACTTCGTGGACCAATATCTCTTCCATTTCTTAATGGAATTTGGTGATTCTTGGTCATACGGTCATCTACTCACTTAGTAGATTAAGCACATGTGAAGAACCAGGTTCTCCAACATGTGGAACCATGATGTTTAAGTCATTGAAGATGGGAGAACCCAACCTCCACCAAAGGCAATTTTCCAACATAAAGTTGATCATTAATTTAAAATTTAAACTTTATAAGTTAGAATTCGAATTTTTATAATAATGTATTTGATTTACTGAATTCAAAATTCAAAATTTATATTTTTTAAATAAATCTTTGACATATGTATATACAAAGTAAATATTCGGTATGTTATTGTGGTGATGGTGATGGTACATTGTATATACAAAGTATAAACTAATTTTTTTGTTGAAATAAGCATTGTGGGCTGATTATAAGAAGAGCCCATAAGGGAAGCCCATTAAGGGGGCCCGTAGGGTTTATTGTTTCAGATGTATATGTAGTTATCTACTCTTAGAATAAGAGATAGAATGTAACTCTTGTAAAAGAGAGATACGAAACCCTTCTTCTTCACCTACTCTTCTTCTTCTGCACTTCTATCTCTGTATTTTTTCTTGTATTGATATCACAGTTGTATACTATGAAGATCTTCTGATTTTATCTTCTTCTTCTCTATTTTCTGGTTCTACTGGGTTGCATGTGCTATTCTCTCTATCTTGCATATATCGAAGGTTCTCTTCCCAGATTAAGTCGACCAGTAAGCTTGATTCTCAACATGGTATCAGAGCCCTCGATCAATGGGTCAAGCTGAGCGCATCACCTGTGAAATCTTCGAAAGAATCTGTAAGAAAAATTGATTTATGTGTTCTTCTTCTTTCTCTTTATTTCTTGTGAACTTACGAAATCTATATACCCTGGGAACATCTCTGTATCTCTATTATTGGGAACACAACTTCCAAACAACCGATACCAAGAGAAAAGAGAGGAATTTCCTCTGTCACCACAGTATTTGACCATAACCATCCCCTCTACTTACAAGCTTCTGATATCAGTGGAGTCTCTTTAATATCCTTTCAACTTTTGGGATCTAAGAACTACACAATATAGAGTAAGTC
This sequence comes from Przewalskia tangutica, assembly GCA_029844215.1. Classification (NCBI taxonomy): domain Eukaryota; kingdom Viridiplantae; phylum Streptophyta; class Magnoliopsida; order Solanales; family Solanaceae; genus Przewalskia; species Przewalskia tangutica. The sequence goes on along the minus strand of CM056740.1, from coordinate 71,090,276 downwards.
TATAAGGATAGCCCTGCTAGGAAGAAACAAGCTGGGCTTTGTGAATGGAAGATGCACGAGGATCGATGATGAAGAATCGCATGGGACCAATGATACGGTCAATGCCGATCTTGTTGTCAAGCATGGCCGATGAATGTCAGGTTCAGCAGTCTACTAAGTGGGGTGTTATATGCAGAATCTGCTTATGAGGTGTGGGAAGATTTGAGGGAAAGGTTCGACAAGGTGGATGAGTCAAGAACATATGATTTGCATAGGGAAATTGCTACCCTAACACAAGGGAATAACATTGTTGCTGAATATTTTACTAAACTAAAGACACTATGGGTGGACTTCCAAGCCTTAGTTCTACCCTCTAACTGTGCATGCCCCACATCTAAAGATTTCACAGATTACCTACAAAGGCAGAAGTTGTATCAGTTTCTCATGGGCGAATTTATGATTTCTAAAACATGAATGCACTATTAAAAAAGATGAAAAATGATGCAATAAGTGAAAATTAATTTTTATTTCTCTTGGTAAATGACTAAGCTTTGAAACAAGTACATCATTAAGCCTTTTGTAGCTTGGGCGTCAACACACAATATTAGATCAAAATTAGAAAATATTATTATAAAGTATCTAGTTTTGCGAAAAAATCATAGGTTCATGTGTCCTAAAAATAACACATAAATTCTTCCATGGTAGTAGTCCCATATCAGTGGTGGAGTGATAGTCCTCCTTATATATTTGGTCAATCCTCACCTGATAATATGATTTTTAATGTTGAATTAGGTCTAAAATTTATTCCATATTGAACTCTTATATTATCTGGTTCACGTTCTACTTGTCATACCAAGTGAGATGACTTTTGTTTTCTTATATGATCTTAGACAATATTCATTTCTTGAATTAGGTAGCTTGTGGAGTTTAGTTAGACATAAAATTCATTTTCTTATTATGATATTTGACATGATAATTAGCCTTTTATCGTAGATTAAAATAAATTAAGAGTGCAAAAATCTTACGTTGATCGATCGTGTATATAACTTAAATCCTAAATAAGAAAAACTTTTACTTTTTAATAATTGCAAAATAAAAAGAGAAAATAATAAGATTGTCCTTCTTTATCTATACTTTGCCGTTGATTGCGGTTGAGAACTCATGAGAAGTAGAAGACACGAGTATAGGTCCCCATTTCATTTTCTCCTTTTTTTTTTTCTCTTTTCTTATATCATTTTATTTTTGCTTAGATGTGCGAAAATGGGCAGACGGTTTAGAGAAATAACAAAAATGCCACTGCTATATGAACTGGAAATGGAGGTGTAGTGTCGGTGAATGTGAAAATGGTGAAAGGGCAAATTACCAGGTAGAAATTTCAATGGCGACGAGTGTTCTTTGTCGGGTTTTCGAATCACTTGAACAATTTGTATTTAAGTTTCACTTTTCTTTTTCTTTTTTTTTTTTTTGTCGACGAAGAAAGCGCGGCACGCTTCTTTCGAAATACAGACAGCAGAAACCCTGATCGACGAATACCGCAAACCACGCTACCGCTTAAACCACACTTGGCAGTTCAGCGATGTGCTCCCAAGAGGCGGCAGTCGGGCGTTATCCCGGGTTTCGAGCTTGCGACGCTTCTCCCACACCACTGAGTGATACCTTCTCGCCTTCAAGAATAACCTGCTAGGCTTGGATAAGTTTCACTTAATGATATGGGGAGAGCACCATGTAGTACTCATAGCAAATGAGCAGTAAAACTCATTTTCCGTTGGTCGACAATTTGACTTTTTAGTGATTTGTATTGTCCGAGTAAATAACAAATTATAGATTTTGTAGCAGAATTGATTCTGTAGAATGATTCTGACATAAGTGATTTTTGTTTGGATATAATAATGTAAAAGTGATTCTTATAATTGATTTATATTTGGATAATTTTGATCAAAATTGCTTTTGAATGTAGAACTATCAAAATGAGCATACATATAAATAAAAATATACATATAAATAGATGAAAGTAAGTAAATAAAAATTATAAATAGATAATAGAATTTAAAGTGCAATATAGTGAATAAAAATTACAAATAGATAATTGATTTATTACAATACTAATTTTGCATGTACTCTATAATAGGGAGTTGCCTTTTTAAAAACAAAAATCTTTTCAACACCACTAGTTCTTTTTCTACTTTGTCCACCACTACTTTGGCTAGCAACTCCTTGTGAAGTATTTAAATAAATACCCTCAAATTCTTCTGTTACTCCAACACTCACATCTTCACTATCACCCGATCCCTCTTCCACATCATCAACATCATTACCACGATCCCCATTAGGCAATATGCCACTTGAAGGTGCCCAAGCGTAGTCTCCGTTAGCTATCACATTCTTGAAAAGTGTGGTTAGTTCATGAGCAAATGGAAGTCCCCTCTCTCTAAATCTTCCATATAGATGATTTTCCTGCATTTTATAACCATCATCATGTAATTAACACGCTAAATATAAATCTAAGTATTACTAAACTACATATTTGTGTTTCACATACCAATTGTTTGTTCTCCACCACTCATTTGTTGCATCAAATGTATTCTTCTCATAATCGCAACAACCACATTGAATTGCTCCTATTAATTACAGAAGGAGTATATTTGAACAATTGTTCCAAACATCAATTACACATGAATAAATGTCAATTTTAGTAGTATACTTAATTTTTTTTAATTAAAACAGAACATGAGTAGTATATTTGATTTTTTAGTAATTATTTTTAGATATTTAAAGAGGGTAATGAAAGTTGTATATATGATTTTTTTTTAGTAATTATTTCTATATATTTAAAGAGGGTAATGAAAGTTGTATATTTCAATATTTTTATTAATTATTTCTAGATATTTAAAGAGAGTAATGAAAGTGGATAGAGTTGTTGATGAAAATTAAAGAGGGTAATAAAGGAAAGAGTAAAATTCAAATTGAAATAAATGATAAAATTGATTCTGCCAGAATCAATTCTTGAGCCCAGAATTGATTTTGGTCAGCCAAACATATCAATTTTCTGATTTTCACGAAAGTAGGTACCCAGAATTATTCTGGGTACCCAAAAGTCAATCCAAACATGCACTTAGTAGTTTACCGTTATAAAAACAAATTTTATTACTTTAGTGTTATAAATAGTTAGTTTAGTGATTTTAATGTTACAAAAAATAATTTTGTGATGTTAGTATTACAAAAGAAAGTGACAAGTGAAATTAACCTATATATAATACTTTGTCCATTTTTATTTTATGTATATTACTCTTTGTTAAGAGTCATACATCAAAAATGAAATGAGAACATGTACTATTTATATGGACTTAGACAATTATCATCCTATAAGCTGACTGTTGGGGTTGAGTTAAGCCCAAAATCTATTTCTTTACATGGTATTATAGTCAGACCTATTCCAATTCTTTGTTCACCGATGTTGGGATCCCAAATTATATTGTTCACGCTACAATTAACGAGGTATGCGCATGCGGGAGAATGTTAAGAGTCTCACATCGAAAATAAAATGTGAATATGAACTCCTTATATGAACTTGTACAATCTTCACCCTACAAACTAGCTTTTGAGATTGAGTTAGATCCAAAATTCATTCTTTACACTCTCTTTTTAATTTATAGCTTAATTATGTTCATTTTTTTTAAGATCATCTTCTTAGGGGTGGATACATAATTTATTGTAGCATTGTCATTTGTTTTAACTTTTAAATAATAGTTTGATTTTCCCTTTTCATATACTCCTGTGATCCCGTTACTTTTCTGTCCCTTTTTTTAATTTTATTTATTATTTAGTTATAGATGTACCAACTTTTTGAATCTTGAGTACAGTATATAGTACACACTTTGAGATATGCATTCAAAATAGCTTACAAAGTACATAGCAAGTTCATAGTTCAAATGCCTTTTGCAATTAACGTAAGAGGGGAAACTTAGCGATTTGGTCAATTTTATATTCATATTTGCAAGTATTTTATTTTATTTTAATTAACAACTGAATTGAAACAGAGTTTGTAAGTGGGATGTTGCTTAAATTTGCAATTAATCCAGATATTATGAACCCCATCATTTGACTAAGTCTTGGATTTTGTAATTTCAGTTCCCCATAAACATTAATGTTTTCATTTCATTCGGTGAATTTTGTACTTTGGTGTTAATTAATTAAAGTAAATATATTAATTTAAAATTGAACACCACAAATCTACAAGTTCAAAATGGCATGTCTTCCGGGAAGCTTCTGACTTTTTTTCATTATTTTTGTGTGCATTAATGTTGTCTTCAAAACAAAGTTAATTGTTTATTATTTATATATGTCAATGGAATTTCAACTTCAGAAATGCTTAGTTGTTCAAATGAGCTATTGCGTGGAAGCTTCCTAATAAATTCCAATATCAAAGGAATTAAATCAGGAAAAATATAGCCATGTGAAGGCAACACGAAATATTGAAACAGCATTGTATTGGGATACATTAAGGGTTCAGAAAACAGAGAGGCAATCACATGAGAATTTTTCATGAATGAATCCATAAGCTATATAGTATAATGTATATCATTAATTAATACTAATACAATGAGAAAATAAATATGTAGTTGTAGTTGTAGTTGTAGTTGTACACTTGTAGTATTATTATTAGCATTTATATGTCTTGTAATGTGACAGCTGAGGCCTTATAAAGGAATGTGAACATGTGCACTATGATTAATGTAGTCATACCAAATTTATTACTGTAAAAGTTTCAAATTTCTTTTTTTTCTCTTTCTATTAGAAGGGCCGACATCTGTTCTAACTTCTAATCATATTTAGATTATGTTATCAAGACAATGAAGGTAAGAAACGTAAGCGTTCTATCTATTATTTGATTGTATTATCAAAAAAAATACAACGCGTTTGGTGAACGTTTTTTAAATTAATCGTATTATTTCTAAAAATAATACATGTTAACTGTCATTTTTGAAACTCATCTAGTAGATGGATCCCCCTGGACTGTACTAAAAATAAAAAATACAAATAAAAAATACATTTCATTATATATTAATACTCTAATATCGTCCATTATATATTAAAAGCAATATTTTCATGAAACTCAAATTGATTTCAGAATCGTCCTTTTTTATCGTGAACATCTTAACTAAGTGTTTGTCGTTCAAGACTTTAGGGTTAGACAAGTTCTAACCGTCCATACATATTGTAAGATAACATTGTTCAAACAAGTGTGAAATATTGGAATGAACTGAAAATATGTATGTACTAGAGACAATCATCATTAGAGACAAATGTACTTGAACACATTCATATTATTAATATATTTATGACATTTGCAATTATTGAACTATTATTTGATTGTTTGTAATTACTCATTAATGTGCATCCTTTAAACTTACGTTGTCATTAATAAAGTGAGATATTAATGATAGAGCGTAATTCTGAAAGTAGCCTCGACTAATGATCATCGAGAATGAGATATTGATGATATGTTATAAGTCGACATGTTGTATGCATCACATTCTTGGAGAATGTAGTTTGTCTCACATGCTACTAGTAATGGTTATTAGTAATGGACACATGGATACTTTTGGAAAGTATTGATATACCCTGTTGATAAACTATTTGTTATATATGTCTAGAGTGTTATCAGCGTGTGGGAGAAAAAATCCTTTGACTTGATGTCAATACGCACCTTGTTTACAGAGTAATGTACTTTGATCCTGTCTTAAGCTTAAATTTCTTATAGGATAAGATACGACTTGTGTTGGGTGCATTACGACGTAAACTAAGGTGGTAGTTGAGCCAAGAATATGATTCATTCCTCGATTGGATATTCGAGAGAACACTCAACTTCTCAGTGATATTAGGTCGACCAAGTCATCGGTCAATGCAAGAGACGTATTTAGAATATGGTCTAGTTATGAACTAATATAGATTTAAAGTGATCAAGTCATTTGGATAGACACATGACAAATCCTAAGCTTGATCGAGTGTGTCGCGAATTGAAGAAATTTATCATCTCACGTGAAGGTTATGTTTGCTGGATTCATGTAAACGTACTTCACATATTGAGTTCGTCATACGACACAGTGTAGGAGTTCCGTATGAACCTTAATTGGATTAATGTCAATATGTGAAGGCCTATAGGGTCACGCTATGCCAATTGTTTTTTCGGTCTAAGAGTGTATTAAGAAAGTATTAAATATTCAATTTGAAAACGAGATATTTCAAATGATAATAACTATGGGATAATTTATATTTGATGAAAATTATTTAATTAATCATAATTGGATTTTGGATTTAAAATTAAACGTGTTGAATATATACAGGGTAAAGAGTCCCGACGCCTACCAGGATGAGTAGCGGAACCGACCCAGCAGTAGACCCAGTCTAACTGGCCCACTGCACCTCGGGATTTGGGTCAGGTTTGGAGCCCAACCCTAATATGATATTTGACCTAATCCCCCTTATATAAACAACACTAACCACATAAGTTTAAAGTTAATATTTAAGTGATTGAAACCCTTATTATCAACACACTAATTCAATATCATTTTCTAGACTTAGAGTTAGAAAAGAAATTCTCTCGAACCTTTGTCAAAATTTCCTGGCTTTCTTGACAGAGGAATACAATGTAGCATAGTGCTTGCAGTCGAAGGGACAACCGCGTGTGCACCCTTTAGTAAAGACTCCAGATAATACAACCTGTAAGTTTTATGTTTAAGTCTTTACAAGTTTCAATTGCCATATAACTATACGAGACGAAATTGTTGGGTAAGTAAGCAAAATAAAATTTTAATTTTCACTGCGCCTTACTGATGTGCGATTTATACACACGCTAAACGCAAGTGCACGTATCGTTACAAGTAATATAGTCTGGGTAAGACCGAATATCGTCCTCAGGGACTGATTTTCAAGTACCGATTATCTATGCTTTAGTTTCTATTTGGTTAACATTAATTGGGTTGGAATTCTAAACTAATAATGCAGGAAATAAACTAATTATGAAAATACTTTGATTTAAATCAGTTATGATGGAGAATTAGGGCTTCCAAGATCATCAACTATCCACTCTATTCAATCCTTAATACAATTAGACTAACTTCTTCTTCTACGTTAAGATAGCAGGTTAACTAGACCGTTTTATACTCATGTTAAGGTAATATAAACACTCAGCCCCAATGGAGACCCCTTCTATCTTTCGATGACAAGATTGAATACAAAGGAGGATTAAGAACAATAACCTATTAAGCTACACAAGTATCGGGGTACTTTCGTCCACGATTTAAACCTATGTTTATTCAACTATAGCATATTCACAATCTCCCCTTTCGGATTTCGATTAGAACTCATATAAGTGATGATAACTAGTGATCAGTTAATTATCAAGCAATCAAAACAACTATTGAATAAATCTTAAATAAGTGAAGAAGAAACCAAACTAATATATTAATTCGTGAATAGAGTTTCAAGTGAATCACAAGGAAATCCTTAATAAAGTAATTAGCTCCTAGCCATAGTCACGCTAAGAACTAATATAATCTCCATACATGAACTGAAATAAACAAAGAAAAGAGAAAGAAAAAAAAAATACTTGAACTGCCTTAAATCTTAGCCTCCTAAGTTGTGTTGTATGTACAATGGATGAAATTCATCTCCCTCTAGAGAATGATGTAGAGAATATATATAGCCCAAGAATCCTTTAGGTCAAGAGTTGGGGATTATTTAGCCCAAGAATCTCCTTTTCGCCATTTCTTCATTTCTGACCGCTGTGATACAAAAGAGAGGAAAACGACCCTAATACTACACTAAACATAAATAAATGAGTAAAATATTAACTATAAATGACTCAAAAAATGTATATAAAATACACCGATCACTTACTTATGTGTTTTGAACCCAATAAAACCATACATGAACTAGATTCACCAGTAGATATTAATTGAAGTTAAGCTTTATAAGGTTTCAGACTATACAAATGTTACAATTTTTTTTTACTTAATACACACATCCTTTCACATAATATCAAACTCGTCATTAAAACGAGCTCTGCTTGCACCCGTAAGTCTTCTATAAAATTCATGTATTAATCTAAAATCACGCAATTCTTTTACACCGTTCTCTATTATTTGAAGAAAAAAAAGAACATCATAGAGATAAATTTAATTGGCATTTATTAAGGGGCCTTAGAGGAATAGAGAGAAGGAATAATAAAAGCACAATATATCAACAAGGGTTTGTTGGAGTGATAAGTATTTTTTCATTCGTAATTAGAGGTTATGAATTCTAGCTCTGGATATGAAATCTCCTTTTTAGGAAACGATTACCCATAATGTAAGACTTCTTTACGCGAAATGGAGTTAATTTAGTCAAGCTCAAAACACGTACATTATGAGAGACTTCAATAAGGGTGAAATGGCTTCTAGTAGTTGTGACTTGTGAGAAGCTCAACTACACAGTAGATAGGAATAAATGCCAAAGTGCCTTTAATTTAATATGATTGCATATGAGCGGTTGTTTGTACTTTGTACTATTATTATTACTCCTAGCTTACATACACCCTTTTCGTTGCTGTCAATAGCCGAGGTTGATCTTCACTAAAGATATGCTTGTCCAATCCATGGAACCACAATAACCTCCCTTAGAAGAATCTTGTGGCCTTACACTAAGTTAAGTCCTCTCACACAACTTATGTACATGTGTTTCATCAACGTCCTAAAATCTAACACAAATAAGAGGCCTATCCATCACACTAGGCTGTGCAACGGGGCGGGGTGGGGCGAGGACGGGTCGGGGTTGTCGGGGTCGGGGTCTGACGGAGTTGGGGTAGGGCGGGGTAAGGGGCTGGTGGGGTGTGCCGCCGCCTCGATCTAGAGGGGGTCGAGGTGGGGTCCGGTGAGGTCATTTTTTTATTTGTCATTAAATTAAATAAATAAATAACACACATACACAACAAGATAGTTTAATAAAAACATCTCAAGACTGTTTTTGTGCCTCTTATATTATTCGACTAGAAATATGATTTTTTTTTTGTAATACAATTTCAAAATTGCAATTTCGTGATATTGAAAGTTGCAAATAAATAACATAGTAAAATTACAATTAAAAGAATTACATTTTAAGAAACACATTTTCTAGTTTCTTTATAATGTCTTGTGGTTCTTTGGTTGGAATTAGTATATCTTGATCAAACCGACGACGCCGCAGACATTCTGGCCGATAAGATTTCGTTGTAGTTGTAGTCTTCTTCTTCGTCGATCTCGGTTGTCGCACCTCCTACGCTCGCATGAATCCGGTCCGAATAGAATCGCAATCAGAATGAGTCTCCTGCCAATGAATGTCTGTGCTCCCCTATTTGAAATCTTCCAGCAGAAAATGTGCTTTCGGACGCTGTTGATAACGCTTGAATGTTCAACACATCTCGGGCTATCTTTGCTAGTGTTGGAAAATTCTTCTCATTCTCCCTCCAGTATTTTAGCAAGACTTCACGTCCCTCTTCATTTTCAATTGCTTCGTACGGTACAACACCCTGCAAAACAAAAACATCAAACTCGCTAATTTGGTTAGAAACGGTACCACTAAACATTCTCTGTCTGAGGCTTTGAATACTAGCCGCAGAAACAACATGTCATTTTTTAGGTTGAGCACAACAACTTCCGGCTGCCACATATTCGGATTTCGCAGTCGAAAGTGACACACAATTTTATTTACGATTGTACCATGAGACTAGATTGTTGCCAAGATAAAAACAACCATCACTAGTGCTTTTCCTATCGTCGACATCACCTGCCCAATCTGGGTCACTATACCCTATTAGATTATGATTAGTGTCTCTAGAATACCAAATTCCCAAGTCACTTGTACCGACAACATATCGAATGATACGCTTCACGGCATTAAGATGAGAGACTTTGGGACTGACTTGGAACCTGGCGCAAACACACACGCTAAACATGATATCAGACTGACAGTAAGGTATAAGAGGCTACCTATCATAGATCGGTACAATGTTGGGTCAACATCTTGTCCAACATCGTCTTTACATACCTGCTGCGTAAAGCCCATTTGAGTCTTCATGTGTTTAACATTTTCCAGATCAAATTTCCTAACAAGATTTTTTGCATACTTGCTCTGGGATACAAAAATCCCTTCTTCAATCTGTTTAATCTGCAAGCCTAAGAAAAATGTTAGTTCTCCAATCATGCTCATTTCAAATGTTGTTGACATTGCTTCGACAAATGAATTCAAGAAGGATTATTTAGTCGAGTCAAAGACAATATCATCAACATAGATTTGAGCTATGATTACATCTACTCCGTGTCTTTTAATGAATAAAGTTTTGTCAGCTTCGCCACGGATAAAACCAAAATCAATAAGAAAGTTAGTTAAACGACCATACCATGCACGTGGTGCCTATTTTAGACCATACAAAGATTTCTTGAGCTTGTATACATGTTGTGGATGGTGACGATCTTCAAATCCTTTTGGTTGTTCAACGTATACTTCCTTGTCCAAGTATCCATTGAGAAAGACACATTTAACGTCCATTTGGTGCAAGGTAATTTTCAAGTAACAAGCAATAGCAAGAAGCAATCTTATTGACTCAAGTCTAGCCACAGGCGCAAAGGTCTTGTCATAGTCGATACATTCAACTTGTGTATATCCTTGAGCAACAAGTCGAACTTTGTTCCTCACAATCTTCCCTAACTCGTCTGATTTGTTTTTGTATATCCACTTGGTCCCAATGACATTAGTGTTGTTGGGTCGTGGTACCAAATCCCAAACCTCATTTCGGGTAAACTGCTCAAGCTCATCTTGCATAGTTTGTATCCAAAAATTATCTTTCAATGTTTTTCCCAATATTCTTAGGTTCCAATGTAGATGTAAAACAAGAAAGACTAACATGTTGGTATATGGTGGACATGCACACATACCTTACCATATCTCGGTAATTGACTGACTTTTTCTCTCTTGTTTGCCTTTGCTAAAAAAACTCCTCCTATCACTTGGTCGGACGGATGATTCCTTATAATCCTCGATGAAGGGTCTCTTCTCACTTGATCATTCAGTTCAGTAGCATACTCCTCATCGACTTCATTCCCTATGTTCTCTTCTTGAGGTTCAGATGTGACTTCTGATGTTGGGACAACATTTGGATCAACATGTTTCAATGATTTGCTCTTCTTTAACTGCAACTACAATATTGTTTTCGGAAGATCTTCCAGATATATCCAGCAGATCATCAAAGATCACATTGATAGACTCCTGGATGGTCTTTGTCCGAAGATTGTATATTCGGTAAGCATGACTATTCTGAGAGTAGCCGACGAATATTCCCTTGTCGAACTTAGCCAGTTTATCCATGTCATTAAGAATATAGCATACACACCCAAAAACATGAAAGTACCTTACTGTAGGTTTCTTTCCATTTAACAGTTCATAGGGTGTCATCTTGGTCTCTGGCCTTAGATATACTCTATTACTTATGTGACATGTTGTGTTCAAGACTTCTGCCCAAAACCTCTTTGATAATTTTTTAGAACTCAACATTACTCTTGTCATTTTCTGTAAAATTCTGTTCTTTCTCTCGGCAATCCCATTTTGTTGAGGGGTTTTTGGTATCGAAAATTCATGGAATATGCCTTTCTTTTCACAGAATTTTGCAAAGGTTTGATTTTCAAATTCATTTTCATAATCAGATCTTATTCTAAAAATTGAAGAGCAAAACAAATTTCTAATTCTAGAGTAAAGTGTTTTAAATATCTCAAAGGTTTTGTGATTTTTCCTTTAAAAAATATATCCAAGTAAATCTGGAAAAATAATCAACAATCACATAAGAGTATCTCATTTCTCGTAGGCTATCTACCTCAATTGGACTCATAAGATCTATATGCAATAATTGGAAACAATGAGACGTACCTGAATGTTGTCCGTCATATTGGACAACATTGTGAGAGACTCGGGTCTGCTTTCCCTTCAAACAATTATTCACACAGTGTTTTATCTTTTGTATCCAGTCTGAGAATGCCTTTGACAGCTTCAAACGAGATCAGTTTCTCCAAGGTGTCGTAGTTGACATGTCCCAACTTCTGGTGCCAAAGTGTCAAGTCACCTACCTTTGCGGAATTGCAAAACTCTTCTCTACCTACTAGATAACAGTTATCTCCTGTTCGAGTTCCTGACATGATACACTTGTTTGCAGAATCTGTAACTTTGCATCCAAGTTTGTTGAATTTCACCTCTAGATCGTCATCACATAGTTGGCTTATGCTAAGGATATTAGTAACTAAACCTTCTACCTGAAGCACATTCTTTAAGGCTGGTACATTTGGAACATTAAGAGTTCCTCTACCAATAATCTTACTCTTACTTCCTCCTACAAAGGTCACGTACCCTCCATTGAACGCTCCATACTCCTTCAAGAGACTTTTAGTACCTGTCATATGATGTGAGCAGCCATATCGAAGTACCAAGAACCTGTAATGTTAGTACGCAAGGCAGTTATGCACACATTACATTTCAGATCTAGTTTGGGTACCCACTCCTTTTCAAACATTTTCTTCCTTCTGCTTTCAGGCTTGTTGCTTTGAATGTTGTCAGTGATGTTGGGCAACATTGGTGACAACACTTTAGGCAATAGGCTGAGTGCAGAATTTTGAAGCTTGTAGCAGTAGGGCATAATATGTCCCGACTTTTTACAGAAGCTGCATACAAACTTCGATCCAATCATAATGCTCTAAGAGTTACAAGCATTTTCTTTGACAAATTCTATCCTCTCAGTCTGACTACAGATCCTGGAAGTATTGGGTTTCCTAGTAGATTGGTAGCCAAGCCCAGTCCTTATGGGATTGCTGAAGTTCAGTATTTTATCCAGTTTGGAGGTTCCCATGTTTAGCCTTTGAAACGTGGTTTCAGCTATGTTCAATCGTGCACGAATCTTACCAAGCTCCAGATCATTCTTGGTAAGTGTCACCTCTAATCGGTTGATTGTGCCTTTCAAATTGCAATTCTCAAGAGCCAATGATTTTGCTGTTGAGTCTAGTTGCTCAGATGTAGTGATTAAGGCTTTACAAAGATTTTGTAATTCCTTTATCGTTTCGTCTTTGGAGTCAACTAGATCCAAATTTGCAGCCTCAGTTGAAGAAATAAATCCACTAAAACAATTTACATCAGAATAATCAGAGTATACATACCTCTCTGATGATGCATACATTCCAGATGTGGAGTCCGATGTTGTGACTGATGTTGTGGCAACATCGTCAACAAAATCTTCAACATCGGACAATGAGTGTTCAAACATGGCTGCAAGCATTGCCTGTGGCTGTTCTTCTTCTTCTTTTTCCTCTTCATTCTCATCATCACTGAGGGTTACCCACATGACCTTACCAATTTTCCTAAGGGTGTCTGCACACTCATTAGCGTAGTGTCCCCAACCCGAGCATGCATGACACTGCACCTCCTCGAGTTGTTTGAGATTATAATTGGTACCGTCGGAGTTGGATTTCCTCAGTGAATTGCGATTTCTGTGCTCAAAAGGTGATCTAACTGACTGCTTATTGAAGAGAGGGTTCTGATGATTATTATAATTTGCTTTGTTACGATCAATGTTGATCTTTCTCACCATATAATTGAATCTACGAGTGAGTAAGGCAACAGTTGCATCACTTCCCAGTTCCTCCAGGTTATCTTCCTCGTTTTCAGATTCTGAGGTTTGTCATTGGAGTGCCAAAATCTTGTCTTTATATAGATCTCTTTGGCTCTTCATGTTCATCTCATATGTTTGGAAGATGCTCATTAAGGTGTGAAGATCCATAGTAGCGAGATTATGGGCCTCTTTAATAACACAAATCTTAATATTAAATCATTTAGGAATAGATCTGAGAGCTTTATCCACAAGTTGTGTGTTGGTTAATGGTGATCCAAGCACTTGACACTGATTAGCAATGTCAATCAACTTTTCAAAATAGAATTTTATGTCTTCAGACTTCTCTATCCTTAAGCGCTCGTATTGACTCAAGATCATGCAAAGCTTTGTACGTCGAACACTTGAGGTTCCCTCACAATGGGTTTGTAAGGTTTCTCAAGCATCCTTGGCCGTTGTACAATTCTGGATAAGCTTGAACATATAGAGCTCTACCCATTCAAATATCGCATTTAGGGCCTTTTCGTTAAAGCTTGCCGAGTTGATTTCTTCTTGGGTCCGTTCAGACTCGGGTTTAGTGAGTACATCACCATCCTCATCTGCTGGGTACTTGGGGATTACATAGCCTTCGAAAACTAATCTCCAAGCTCGAACATCAATGGATTTGATGTGTGAACGTAGGCGAATTTTCCAGTAGGTGTATTAGATCCGTAAAGTATTGGAAGTCTACCAACGTTTTGTAAAGCTGAGTCCATAGCCGTAATATTCAGAATCAAACACTTATTGTATCAAGTGATGACTCTGATACCATTTGTTGGGTCACGTGGGCTACGAATTAGTAAAACGTACGATAAAAATCGCAAACTAGAACAACAAAAACAGTCACTGGATGTGCCTTCAATGTTGGGTCAACATCTTAGGCAACATTGCAATAAAACAGAATAAACCTTGTAGAGTATGTGTAGCGGAAAAAGTAAAGAGACACAAAGTTTATATTTTCAAGGGTATATATAAATATATCCCTTGATGGTCAATGACCAAAAGAATTGTATAAATTATATACAATTACAAATGAATTTCTTTTTACAAATTGGGCGTTACAAATAGAGATGACAACAGATCCTGAGGTGGATCCAACTCCGTTTTATATGATATGGATCTTCAAAATTTGGACCCGATGGATCCGGATCGGACCCGGATCCATTTATGATGGATCAAATCTGGATATGGATCTTGTCTTTGAGGTCCGTATCCGGTCCAGATCCGACCCGTGGATCCATTTTTTATTAAATACATTATACATTTATACATCCATGAGAGTTAAGACCAATCCCCTTTTTTACAATCAATTTTACAATTTTTTTAAAATATCACTTAATTCATGTGCAAACACCTACTAAATACGCCAAGAAAGAAACCCACAACAATATGAGGGGAAGACTGCAAATTCATTCTGGAATTCTCCTTTCAATTCGGTAGGTGACAGATATGCTTTACTATCTCTTGTGGACAACTTTGCATTATTCCAGTTTTCCTACTTCAATTTGCACATGTTAACCATATTGTATTGGTCTTGTCTCATATATAAGTATTCTAATATATAAATAACGCTTAATAATATCCTTTGTAATTTTTTTTAACTAAGTCGGGTTATAAGGAATTGACCATTCACATACTAAAAAAATATTTTCTTTTCATTTATAAGGAATATTATTCAAGGCAAAAAAAACTATATGTGGATCTAGATTCGATCCGTGTACCCAGTGGATCCGATGGATCTGGATTTAAATTTGATTTTTATGAACACGATGGATCTGGATCCGGATCTGGACACATGTATGAAAGCGGATCTGGGTCTGGATCTAGTAGGATCCGGTCCAGATCCTATCCGTTGCCATCCCTAGTTACAAACGAAAAGAAATTACAAATAAAAATGAAGTCGCAGATGACTTCGCCTAAAGTTACAAAATCTAAAAGATAAAAGACAACATCTCCATTACTATCGCTTGAACAATAAACTTAATCTAGAATAAAGATAGCAATTGTAATGTGGGACAAGATGTTGTTAAAACAACTTTAGGCTAAAATGTTGATCAAGTTTCTTAAGGTAAAATCCGAGAGCTCTCTTCGAAATTCTTCTTCTGAAATTATCTGGAGTGACTGGATCATCGATACACTGAAGTTTTCCTCTATTTATAGGGTGGAACTTCCCTTGAAATCCTCACTGATGGTTGCGGAGGTTGAGCAAAAGATGGCAGCAGCTTGGACCGAGTCTTCCTCCTGAAAATCCTCAACGATCTGAAAACTTGGTTATTCGCTGCTTTCTCTTCACGCTTTGACTGCGTCTTTCACCACGTTTTAAACACAACAATCTTGTAAGCTTGCCTAGATCATTTTAACTCGCAGTAACATCAACTGCTTAGGCCGGAAGAATCGACAAAACAGTTACATAGATGTTGACAAAAATGTTGTCGCAACATCGCAGACAACATTCTTGTCTACACAAGAGATGTTGTCCCGAGGGTTTTCAGATGGTGTCACAACACCATCCAACATCAACCGTTATTATGAAAGAAAGAGAAAAAATATTACTCTATTAACAAAAGAAACTCATAATAATAATTGATAATAATTTGTAATCATCTTGTTTGTCTTTAAATCTTTTAGGTTTTGTACCTCTTGCTAAGCTTTAATACCCAACCAATAGATGTCCTATAAAAAAAATGAAATAGAAGATTAAAAAAGCACTTCATGACAGGGACAGAGCCACCATTAGAATTATAGGTTAGATAGAATTGAGTAATTTTACCTTAAATTTTGTATTCGTTTGTAAAAGTTATTTAATACGCATAAATAATTTATTAAAAAATTCAATAAGCAAAACGATTTGTAATAAAAAATCCATAAACTAAAATTCTTGATTCCGCATCATAGACCATAAAACTTGAAATTAAAAAGGAATCTTTACACAAATATTCAGCTGAATTTATTGTGTGTTTTTCTAGCAAGTATACATATATTATACATTCGTTGTTTATTTGAAGTTTAAACGATTGGATTGCAATAATTTAATTTTTTTAAAATAAATATCTTTTGTAATTACGCATGGTGAAAATCGAATAGAAAAGCTTCCACTTGTGCTTTAAAAATTAAAAGTGATAATAAAAGAAAAAGATGCAAAGGGGACATAAGGATTACGCGGGAAAAAGTATAAAAAGGAAATAAAAAAATATGAAAATGCAATTCAGAGTTGGCCCATTGTCATAAGCAACAAAATTTGCCAAAGTTCACGAGTTCGATCCACTGCATAAACATTTTGTTGTGATGCCACACGACTATGTAGTTAAGACCTAATCGACGTGGTTTGCGCTATCACACCGAGAGTTTCTGCAAGACTGAAAGAAAGAGTAGCGTAGCCTTTTCACAAAAAAAAAAAATTTGCCTAACTACCATTTTAGATGCTATTGTCCTTTTTTTTTTCTTTGCTAAATGTTATTATCATTATTAATAAGATAATGACATGATGATATAAAGATGTCCGAATTGTAATGATATTTGCATACAAATGAGTTGGAATTTCATGATGTCGGAAGCATCGAAGGCGGATTTAGAGTGCAATATATTGATTAACGAAATTCATTAGATTTTGTTCAGACTTAAATTATATAATTTTTTAAAATTAAATATTCATGAATTTATTATCGTATGATAACTTGAGTTATTATAGGATACATAAATTTCAAATTCTTAAAACATATCTGGAGAGTATTGATTCTCCGTAGAAAGGTTAAATGATAACCTTGAAAATATGCAAACTAAACAATATTCTATAACATGTTACTTAACATAAACTTACAGTGTAACTTAATTCTTCTATGAGTTACTTGCGAGCTTAAGCAAATTTGCAAAGCATTTACATGCATGATAAAACGACTAATCGCAAAATTCCAATGAGACAGCTCAACAACCATGAGATTTAATTATAATATAGTGTCACGAGTATAAATTTCACGTTATCATCACATAAAATTGATGGAGATCTTGAGTTCGAGTCTTATCACCACACGCCTTGATATAATTTTAAAAAAGTATTACATATTTGACGATTCATAAAAAAGATTGAAATTCACACAAAATGAAATTTGTTAGATATATAATTAAGTAAAGTATGCTTTCTTTAGATGGTCACACACTTTTGATGAAATTCGATATAAACTCATTTTTTCTTGAACATCAAGGAGATGGTTCTGAAACAAATACAGAGACAAGAAGCACCCAAAGAGAAAGCAGAGAAGACCTTTTGAAATTGAAATTTTATTACTCAAAGAATAATTCAAACAACGATTACAACTTCTATAAATATTGAAAAAATGCACTAAAATATCTCAACCAACACAAACATGTCTTCTGAGTTTATTTGTCTAAATAAAAGCCACTAACCCTTAAATAAAAGGAAACTAACATCAACTTCCTAAATAAAAGGAAAACTTCAAACATAATAGACTTATTCAGCAAAGACTAATTCAAAGAATCAAGCATAGAAGTTTCACTAATTTGCAACACTCTTAGTGCAAACTTATCACAACAACACCAAGAACACTTCAAACACTTTAAATTTTGTTTTTCCAAGTGCTTTGGTAAATATATCAAGAACTTGATCTTGATCAGATTTACAAATTGAATGTCCCGAGTCAAAACCTTTTTCGAACGAAATGATAATGTGTTTCGATGTGTTTTGGCGAGCATGAAACATCGGATTTTCAAAGAAGCTTGATTGCGCTTTCATTATCACAATGAATGGAAATGGATAATCCAAGACAGAGAACATTTCTTGAATAAGCCTCTTAAGCCAAATACACTTCGAGTGGCCATAAGAAATGCTACATATTCACTTCACAACTTGAAAGAGCAACAATAGTTTGCTTTTTGCCGCACTACGAGATCACCACGAACTCAGATAAAACAATACCTTGTGGAGCACCTATCATTCACATCACCACCCGTGATCTACAAAACCAGTCAGAAAAAATGATGCATGCTGCTTATACAATAACCCAAAATTCAGAGTGCTTTTTACATAGCGAAGAATCCTCTTTGCTGCAATTAAATGGCTCTCACGTGGTTTGTCCATAAACTGAGAGATGACTCCTACAAAATATGAAATGTCAGGCCTTGTGATAGTTAAATAGAATAAACTACCAACAAGCTGTCGAAAATGTGTTGCATCTTCCAATAGTTTTCCTTTATCTTTAGTTAACTTCAAGCAATGTTCCATAGGAGTAGTCATTGCTTTTGACTCCCCCATACGAAAATGATTCAGTAAACTTGTTGCATATCCTTTTTGAGAGAGAAAATATCCATCTGACCTTTTAACCTCCAAGCCAAGAAAACAATTAACCTCTCCCAAACTCTTCATTTCAAATCGAAGAGACAGAGCATCTCGAAGACGAGTTATTTCAGCATTGTCATCACCAGTAATGATCATGTCATCCACATAAAGAAGGAGCATTGTGCACACTGTAGATGTTTTCTTAACAAATAAACTTGAATCTGCACTTGAAACCACAAAAATCAAGGTATTGAGCAATTTTACCATACCAAGCACGTGGAGCTTGTTTGAGGCCATACAAAGCCTTCTTGATTTTGCACACATAATCAGGAAACTCCTTAGAAATGAATTCATGTGGTTGCTCCATAAAAATATATCTATCCAACTCTACATAAAGAAATGCATTCTTCACGTCTAATTGCCACATATTCCAGACTTTGTAAGCAGCCAGTGATATAATTGTTCGAATCGTCACCATTTTAGCAATAGGACTGAAAGTCTCCTCATAATCTAGACCATATTGCTGAGAAAAACCACGAGCAACAAGACGAGCCTTATACCTGTCGATAGTACCATCAACCATTTTCTTCAACTTGTAAACCCATTTACAAGTAACTAATTCAACATTCTTTTGCTTCGGAACAAGC
Organism: Przewalskia tangutica; assembly: GCA_029844215.1. NCBI lineage: Eukaryota > Viridiplantae > Streptophyta > Magnoliopsida > Solanales > Solanaceae > Przewalskia > Przewalskia tangutica. The sequence continues at coordinate 71,070,664 of CM056740.1, read as the reverse complement.
TCTCATGTGCAGTTTTTGTTTAAAGCTGATATTTCCTCCCGCATTGCTTCTTCCCATTCAAAAATACCTTTAGCTTCATTATAAAACTTAGGTTCATTAACACATGAATCTCCCATCAGAAAACAGGACACAACAGAGCAATGATTTAACTGAACTTCATAATCAGTTAAATAATCAGGTTGCTTTGTTTGCCTAGAGGACCTCCGAATAGCAGTCCCTATAATCTCATCTGGCTGAATATTTTCTTCAGAAGGAGTAGTATTGCTCCCCCTTTCACTGGATGCATCGTCACCAAAAAAATGAAAAAGATCAGCTGTGCCTCTATTTGTATCTGCATCAATCTGATGTGACGAAACTTCATCAAACACCACATCACGAGAAACAACAACTTTCTTTATTTCTGGATCCATACATCTCCATCATTTTCTGTGAGTGTCATAACCAACAAAAATACAATGCATTGCCCTTGGGTCAAGTTTAGTCCGATTTGTTTTTGAAACATGGACATAACAAACTGAGCCAAAGACTCGAAAATAACTCACATTGGGTTTGTGATGGTATAGTGCTTCAGAAGGAGATGATTATGTCCCTGGCCACGGAGGTAGACGATTTATGACATGACAAACTGATTGAATAGCTGCTGCCCACAGCTCTCTCAGAAGGTTCTTTGCATGCAACCATGACAAGCACATAGATGTGAGATGTGCTAACTTGCGCTCAGCAACTCCATTTTGCTGTGGAGTTTCTGGACAAGTCATTTGACGCCGAATTTCATGTACTCTGCAATAATTTAGAAATTGATCAGACATGTATTCTCCTCCATTGTCGGTGCGTAGACACTTTATTGGCAGCCCAAATTCTTTCTCCACCTGCTCATTGAACTGAATAAATTTGGAGAAAGTCTCACTTTTGTGTTCCAAAAAAAACACCCAAGTGAACCGAGAGAAGTCATCCACAAGAACCATTACATAATGAAAACAATTGTAACTAGGTATTCTAGTTGGCCCCATCAGATCTGAATGTACCAGCTGTAGTGCAGCAGTAGCTCTATTCTTCGAATTCGGGAAAGGAAGACGATGTGATTTTCCATATTGGCAACCAGGACAAACCACATCTTGATGAATTTCTTTAAAAAGAGGAACACCATCAAGAAGCCTCTTTATAGAGATTTTCTGCAGCAATTGATAACCAACATGGCCTAACCGAGCATGCCAAAGTGTCGCACTTGCATTCTGACCTGTCTTTTCCACATATGCATCACTTGCAGACAATACATAGAGTGACTCTTTTCTTTTTCCAGTAAATAAAACATCAGCTTGAAGGTGTTTTATATTGAAAATAATTTTCACATCATCTGGATAAAAAAGAACATACCTCCCAGTATCAGCAATCTGAGAGACTGAAGCAAGATTCTTCTTTAAGCCTGGAGCATGATAAACATATTCGAGAGAAACGCCACCAGCATTGAAAATATCTTTCTTGACATCGAACTGTCCTTCGTTCACGACAGGATGTAATTAATTATCAGTTGTAACAATAACACTTTTTCCATAATGCGGACGAACATTAGAGAGTAAAGAATCATGTCCAGTTGCATGATGAGAGCAACCAGAATCAACAACCCAATTTTTACTATAGTCTATGGAAGCATTAGCATATGGTTCTGCATGTTAAATTACTGCTCCATTGAGAAATCAGCAACTAATTTATCCAGTAGCCATACGCTGGCCACTGAACTACTCCACAGATCAGACGCGACTAAATTGGTGTACTACAATTTATGTATATTCAACCACTGACTCAGAATTGTGATAGAGAAGAGAGAAAAAGATTTGCAGAAGAAGAAGTGTAATGAAGATGAAGAAGAAGATGGAAGGAAGAGAAGAGAGTGTGTGAGTGAGAGAGAGTGAAAGACTTTGTATTAGAATGAAGAATGAAAAATTACATTGTAATCTGCAGTGTGTATTCTATTTATACTAGTTGTGAGAAATGAAAATATCTAATTGTTAAGCTTGCACTAACCACTATTAGCTAAAATATCTAATCTCCATTAGCTAAAATATTTAATCTCCACAATCCTTAACAATATTTTCCACACCCCCTCAAGATAGGAACCATGAATATATTCTTCATTCCTAGCTTGGAGACAATACTAGACAACAACACAGCAGCCACACCAGTTTCATCAAAGTCAGGTGCCACCACAAACTGCTTCAAGTAATTCCTAAGCAATCGAGTAACTGCAGGGACACAATAGCAAGTCTTTTTAATCTAAGCTTCTTGTGAACACACAGAGAATTGATCTCTGCCATGATCCCAGCAGCCACACCAGTTGATATGTGGCTCATCTTCTCTGCAACGACAACTTCCTATGGTCCTCAGTGTTACCCCACATAAATTCTCTACACTTATTTTCTACCAACTTCATTGCATACCGAGGCAAAAAGAATATTGACCCCCAAAAGTTATGCAATAAGATCAGTACAACATTAGTGACTTTTATCCTGCCAGCATAAGACAGATGCCTGGCTGAATTAGCTCTTATCTTCTCTGTGATTTTGATGCTAAGTTGATGGCAATCCATTTTGTTTCACTTCTTATGTGTAAATCAGCAACTTAAGCATGAAAGTTGTTCTCAAGCAATATATTTGATGTCTTAAAATTTCTATGGATAACACAGAGTTGAGAATCTTCGTGCAAGTATGCAAGTCCTTCATCAAGTGTAATTTTCATTCTTGTGTCCCAATCCAGTGGGCAGTTTAATTCTAAGGGGCCATGAAGTCAAGCCTCCAAACTCCCATTTGAAACAAGCTCATAACACAGTGAGCATCAACATCAGTGAGCAGCAACAAGCCAACAACACCAACAAAATATGAACATCAGTGAGCAGCAACAGTAACAGTGATGCGCGATTTATGCACACACTAAACGCAAGTGCATGTGTCGTTACAAGTAATATAGTCTAGGTAAGACTGAATATCGTCCTCAGGGACTGGTTTTCAAGTACCGATTATCTATGCTTTAGTTTCTATTTGGTTAACGTTAATTGAGTTGGAATTCTAAACTAATAATGCAGGAAATAAACTAATTATGAAAATACTTTGATTTAAATCAGTTATGATAGCGAATTAGGGCTTTCAAGATCATCAACTATCCACTCTATTCAATCATTAATACAATTAGACTAACTTCTTCTTCTACGTTAAGATAGCAGGTTAACTAGACCGTTTTATACTCATGTTAAGGTAATATAAACACTCAACCCCAATGGAAAACCCTTCTACCTTTCGGTGACAAGATTAACTACAAAGGAGGATTAAGAGCAATAACCTATTAGGCTACACAAGTATCAGGGTACTTTCGTCCACGATTTAAACCTATGTTTATTCAACTGTAGCATATTGATGCGCGTAATATGCACACACTTTAAACGCAAGTGCACGTTATCGTATCAAGTAGTATAGTCTTAGATAAGACCGAATATCGTCCTCTAGGATTAGGGTTCAAGTACCAACTATCTATTTTATAGTATCTATTTGGCGAATTAATATTTGATTGGTTGTTTATAACTAAGAATTATTAAAGATAAGTAAATATAAAGAATTACTTCAGATGTGATGAGAATAGGGCTTCTATGCATCCTTACTATCCGCTTATATTACTTGTTAATGCATTACTTATGGTGTTCTTCTTTGAGAAAGCGGGTTCTTTAAATCGCTTTATACTCCCGTTAGGTTATATAAACACTCAACCCCGATTGTTCCTTACCTAACTTTCACGATAAGGGTAACTCTAGGAGGATTAAGCACAAAACCTAGTTGACCGTCACGCACAATGCGCAAAATTAGGGTTGTTAAGCCTCTCATCAACGCTTACAAATCTAATTGAGGTATTTTCATCCCCAACTCGAGACCGTCACCCAACTTACAAGATATTCACAATCCTCCTTTTCGTAACTGATTAGAAATCATATAGTGATAACTAGTTGTCAATTAGCTACCAAGAATTCAACTCAATTATTGGATAGATCTCTCAATAAGAATAATAACCATAAGCGTGCATTAAGTTATAACATAAGGTTCAAGAAATTCAACATAAAGCCTATAAGAGAATTAGTTCCTAGCCATGAATATGACAAGAACTAATTCAAAGTTCATCATGCAAAACCGAAATAAATAAAGGAAAGGAAAAGAAATTACTAAGCTAATGGTGTCCAATCTCCAAGTCAAGAATCTTGAGTTGTGCAAGAAGAAAGGAACCCTTGAAACGCCAGGTTCTCCTTTTATAGGTTTAAAACGTCTCCTTCTTTTCCTTCCGTGCCCGCCCAAAAATCCACAAAGACCTAATTTTTCCGCTACGCGCGCTGGCCGGGCCGCGGCTAAAGTTCTGCAATACCGGTGTTTTGGCGCCGCGCGATATCTTCATTCGAGGCGCGCCGCAACTCCCGTGGCTTCTCGGATGTTTAGCGCCGCTGCTTTCGTCTTCGGAGCCGCTACAATCTTCTGCAGCTTCTGAATAATAGCGCCGCGCTTCGATTGCAGGAGGCCGCGCAGTCCGATTTCACTGTTTGCCACTTTCTCCGCTTTCACTCTAAGTACTCTCTTTTCCTCTTTTTCGCTCCTTTTCCGCCATTTGGCCACTTTAGCCACTTTGACTCAAAAGAAAGAAAATCTATCCTAATACGACACTTTGTATGTACAAATGGGACAAAAGACTAACTAGATCGACTAAAAGGTGTATATAAAATACACCGATCAAATACCCCAACTTAACCTTTGCTCGCCTCGAGCAAAGATAAAAAGAAAGAAGTAAAATGACGGACTCAATAAATAAGAAAATCAACAAAGAAAATAAATGACTTCGCCATTGATCACTTTTGCGCATTTAATGTTAACTAGAAAAACATGAAGGTTAGCGTAATAATATGCAGGAACATATAGCATGGAATTTCAACACATTGAGCTAGATATTTCGCAAACTCATACTTATCATGCTTAAATAGAAGTCAGTGTACTCAAGTATGCATATAAATTCAAAAATTCCTATGGCATGCTTACTTGCTATTCTCCACTAATTCGGATATACATAGAAGAGATCTTCGTGACTTTGGGGGTTGTAATGTAGGCTTAGGTAGGGTTGGTAAAGATAGGCATTTAGGCTCATTTTTCTGTACCATAAGCTCTTTGGCTTTTCAATTTTTCCCTTTTTCTTTTGATTCTTTACTTCACTTCAATTCTATCCTTCCCCTCTTTTGTTTTGGGAGAGTGAAGTGTATTATACAAATAGGCACCCCCAAACTTAGGCTTTTGCCTCTTTCTTATTACTTTTCCATTAGGGTGCCTCAAACTTGTTCACTCTTTTTGTTTCTTCTTTTTAACACAATGTACTCCACTATTTCATATTTTCACTTATGGCACAATTTTGTGGGAATATGGGGTGTCAAAGAAGAAGTTTCAAATTTAGGCTCAATGGGGCTGACTAGGGATATTTTTAAAGTACGGGATAGAAAAGAATGGTAAGAATTGGCTATCAAAGAAATGCCTGAGTCATCTCCCTAACATGCATATCCTAACTATTTCGCCTCAAATAGCAAGCACTCATAACACATAAGCATTTATCATTTAGCATGCATAACTTAAGCAAGAAACTCCAAATAGACAGATTATGTGAGCTTTTGGCATATCTAACCTAAGTGTTTAGATAGTTGCTTCAATTCCTTTACATTATTCCACCTTACTTCATTAGGTGTTTCTAGCAACTACAGCATACATGATCTTTGACAGGCAATTATGACTCAAGAAAGAAAAAAATTTGGTGACTCAAAATAAACATAAAACAAATAGAAAAATTTAAAAAAAAACATAACATGACACACAAATAAAAACTAAAACACAAAAACACACCCCCAAACTTAAATCACACATTGCCCCCAATGTGTGTAGACTCAAAGACGAAAAGAAAACGACACTTACAAACTTTGGCTAAAATGGTGGTGGCGGTGGATAATGATCGACCGTTGGTTGAACAAGGCACTCACTCGTTGATTTGTTGCCTTGTTTCTTTTGTCCTTGTATTCTCGGTTGCGCGTCCGCATCATCTCCTTCCGTGTTGGTACAATTGCCCCATTGTGGGCTCAAGGTTCTGCTTGTGGTTGGCGTGGCTGGGTCTCGCCTCATATGAGCCCCTATTTCGTGCTCATCTTCATCCATGGCGGCCTCGCTGCTGGTGGTGCTCTCCGTCTGCCGAGGCGGGTCCGTTTTAGGCGTTTTAAATTTCTGATTCGCCGCGCCGCATGCCGCTTTAGCGCCGCGGCTCAAACATCTGCGCTCTTCGGACTTTCGGCCGCGGCCGCTCTGGCGCGGGCGCTAAATTTCTGCAAACTTTCGAATTCTACCGCATGCTCGCTCTGAGCGCGCGCTAAATTTCTCGCTGTTCACTCTTTTACGCGCACTGCTTCAGCCATGGCGCTACCCGCTTTTCGAAATCGACTTTCTTTGCCGCTTTCGCCCGATTCGTTCAGACTATCAATCACACTCAAACACAAGACCCCATGACCGTGAGATTGTTCTAGACAAAATAAAATAAACTAAAGATCAAATTAAAATAACATAATTAAAAACATTGGGTTGCCTCCCAACAAGCGTTTTTAACGCCTTTTAGCCGACGCAATTAACCTTTCCGAGTGCCCATTGATCCTTGCGAATCGCTTGCAATCCGCAGAGTTATTGTTGCAGTCTCACTTCAACTACAACAATTGCTTCAAACAAGGGCCTCAAATATACGATTATCCCCAAGTATACAAGCATACGCTTTTTAGGTTCTCTCTAATGTAGGGATCGGTGAGATTCCTTACATCTTTCAACTCTGGGGTGCCTTGATGGTATTGACTTCATTTGGGGAGTCAATTTTGATACCGTGGTGTTTCTTCTGCAATAGGTACAAGAAACAGATTTTCCAAGGAATCCAAGAAGGTGAATAATTGGATCTCTGCACTCTTCTCCTTCTCTACACCGACTGTCTTGCCAGATTCCTCAATAGTTGGATTTGGTTCGGGCTCCTCAATTTGTTGTTCGTTGTTGAATATGATTGCGAGTTCTGCTATTTGCGTTTCCAACCTCTTTATACCCAACCTCATTTCGTCCATGAACCGAGTTTGGGACCTCGTGAGACTGAGTAGAGTTTCTCGTAATTCCTCCCTCTCTTCCTCTATGGTTGGAGCTCGATCATATTGACAGTAGAAATCCATATCTTCAGGATCCCTGAGATGCATCAAAACCAACAAAGAATCACGGCACCCTTGTTTTCACACAATAAATACATAAAATAAACAAAATTAAAAAAAACTATACATAAAACCAAATTAGAAATTAAAAATAGATAAATTTGATATTGAACTATTGCCTAATCCGAACTACGCCAAAAACTTGATGCGCGTAATATGCACACACTTTAAACGCAAGTGCACGTTATCGTATCAAGTAGTATAGTCTTAGATAAGACCGAATATCGTCCTCTAGGATTAGGGTTCAAGTACCAACTATCTATTTTATAGTATCTATTTGGCGAATTAATATTTGATTGGTTGTTTATAACTAAGAATTATTAAAGATAAGTAAATATAAAGAATTACTTCAGATGTGATGAGAATAGGGCTTCTATGCATCCTTACTATCCGCTTATATTACTTGTTAATGCATTACTTATGGTGTTCTTCTTTTGGAGAAAGCAAGTTTAAATCGCTTTATACTCCGTTAGTGGTTATATAAACACTCAACCCCGATTGTTCCTTACCTAACTTTCACGATAAGGGTAACTCTATAGGAGGATTAAGCACAAAACCTAGTTGGCCACGCACAATGCGCAAAATTAGGGTTGTTAAGCCTCTCATCAACGCTACAAATCTAATTGAGGTATTTTCATCCCCAACTCGAGACCGCTTCACCCAACTTACAAGATATTCACAATCCTCCTTTTCGTAACTGATTAGAAATCATATAGTGATAACTAGTTGTCAATTAGCTACCAAGAATTCAACTCAATTATTGGATAGATCTCTCAATAAGAATAATAACCATAAGCACGCATTAAGTTATAACATAAGGTTCAAGAAATTCAACATAGAAAGTTTATAAGAGAATTAGTTCCTAGCCATGAATATGACAAGAACTAATTCAAAGTTCATCATGCCAAAACTGAAATAAATAAAGGAAAGGGAAAAGAAATTACTAAGCTAATGGTGTCCAATCTCCAAGTCAAGAATCTTGAGTTGTGCAAGAAAGGGGAACCTTGAAAACTGCCTAGGGTTCTCCTTTTATAGGTTTAAAACGTCTCCCTTCTTTTCCGTCCAGTTCGCCCAAAAATCAGTCAAAAGACCTAATTTTTTCAGCGTAGCGCGCGCTAAAGTTCGCAATACGGGTGTTTTGCGCCGCGCCCGATATTCGCTGTCGAGGCCGCGGCCGCAACTCTGTGGCTTCTCGGATGTTTAGCGCCGCGCTGCTCGTCTTCGAGGCCGCGCCAATCTTCTGCAGCTTCTTCGAATAATAGCGCGCGCCTCGCTTCGATCGCAGGAGGCCATGGCGCAGTCCGATTTCAGCCTCGTTTGCCACTTTCTCCGTTTTCACTCTAAGACTTCTTTTTCCTCTTTTCGCTCCTTTTCCGCCATTTGGCCACTTTAGCCACTTTGACTCAAAAGAAAGAAAATCTATCCTAATACGACACTTTGTATGTACAAAATGGGACAAAAGACTAACTAGACTGACTCAAAAGGTGTATATAAAATACACCGATCACATATTCACAATCTCCCCTTTCGGATTTCGATTAGAACTCATATAAGTGATTATAACTAGTGATCAATTAATTATCAAGCAATCAAAGCAATTATTGAATAAATCTTAATTAAATGAAGAAGAAATCAACTAATGTATTAATTCATGAATAAGAGTTTCAAGAGAATCACAAGGAAATCCCTAAATAAGTAATTAGCTCCTAGCCATAGTCACGCTAAGAACTAATACAATCTCCATACATGAACTGAAATAAACAATGAAAAGAAAGAAAAGAAAAATACTCAAGAACAAGTCTCCAAGCCTTCTAGCATCCAAGGATTGTGTTGTGGAATATTTACAAGATGGAATGTGGTAGAATGATGGATGGAGAATGGAATTGAATGGAATGGAGTGAATTCTTCTAATGATGTAGAGACTATTTATAGCCCAATAATCCTTTAGGTAATGGGTTAGGGATTATGTAGGTAGGAAAAGTTATGGAATCTTTTAGGTAAAGGATTAAGGAAAAGTTATGGAATCCTTTTGGGTAAAGGGTTAAGGAAAATGTAGGTAGGAAAAGTTATCCCTTTTGGACCCTGAAAATGTGTCAAATTCGGTCCAAAACTCAGAATTCCCGCATCGGCGTCGTGGCCCTGTAGACTGGCGCCACGACGCCTGAAAATCAGAGAGTTTCAGACGACTTGATGTCGGCTGCCGCTGCCACAAGGCGCCGTGACGGCATTCTTCCGATTTTTCGCTTCGCCCTTTGTTCGTCCTGTCTTGTCGATTTCTTCTATATTTCCTAACTTAGGCTTCATTTCTTGGTCCTTTTAGTGTGTAATTTCATCTCATTTATGCTCATTTCATCTCCTTTTCGCCATTTCTCCATTTCTGACCGCTGTGACACAAAAGAAAGGAAAATAACCCTAATACTATACTAAACATAAATGAAATGAGTAAAATACTAACTAAAAATGACTCAAAAGGTGTATATAAAATACACCGATCAAACAGCTTCAGTACTGCTACACAACAACAACTTCAATCCTTGTGGTGCACAATTCTGCACCTCCAGTAACTTCAAAGCTGACAGAAATAGCAACATAACATCTGCATCACCAACTATCAGCAATAATAGCAGCACCAGTCGCAACATCGACAACATCTGGTGCAGCAGTAATAATGAAGAGTCATTCGTTCTCTAGTCTCACTCGGACTAGAGAATCCCTCGATTATCCTTATGTAAAAATGACGGCAAGAACCCCTCGTTCTCTAGTCTCGCTTGGACTAGAGAATCCTCGATTATCATCACGCAAGCTTTTATAATAAGCTCGGATATGCATCGGAGTCTCCCTCCATTTCTAGTCCATTCCGACTAGAAATCCCTCGATTCTCCTATCCTGAGCTACACATATAAAAACAGACAATCTAACACTTGATCGACCTGTGAATAACTCTTTGAATCCTTGAATTGAGCTTCAACTCAATCCATATTGTCTCCGACGAAGTATCCCCCAGTTCTCAGTCTATTTGTCGTTATTTCTTCCTCGATCCTTCAATCAATCTATCTGAGATATCCTCAGAACCAGCATAGAAACCTACTGGTTTAGCAGCCTCAACAGTCAACTACATCAGCATAAGTCTCAGTTAGGCCATCCTCCCAATCCCTGTAATTGCTCACGAATAGCAGGAACATATCTTTGAATCCATCTTGACTATCACTTCTGGATCCATGTGAATAAACTCACCAGCAACAACTAATGCTGCTTCAATACTAGAAACAGCAGCAGCGCAATAATAATTCCAACACAAAAAAAAACATTGTCCACAACAGAGCAGTAGAACTACAGCAACGCAAAAATGACGAACGACACTTTTCTCTAATTCTTCAACACAAAATCAGCTTTACCAACACAAAACCAGTACGAAAATGAAATTGAATTTCTAGAAACTCACAAATCAAAACATAATTTGATCATTTTGTACTGAATCACAGCAACACCTCTGAAGCACACAAATTCTCGGCGATCTTCGATGTCGCAATGATAGCCAAAGGCGGAGTGTATCCGCAGGAAATGATGACTTCGGTTCCATCATGGTCAATCGCAATGTATCAATTCAGAAAGGAAATCGAAGATCAAAGAACAATCGAGAAATTGCTCGATTGAGAAAATTAGGGTAAATTGCGATCTTCAAATTGATGAATTCGATTTTAATGAGAAAAGGAAAACTCGATTGCGGAAGATAGCATACTCTGTTTTCCAGCTACCGATTGCAAAGGATCTTCACAATTTGAAGTAAATGAATTCAGACCTTCAATTTTGAATCATGTCCAGAATTCACAAATTTCTCCAACTCCGGATCGATCTATCACCCGAGAGCTTTGATACCATGTTAAATTAATGTTCCATTGAGGAATCAGCAACTAATTTATCTAGTAGCCATACGCTGGCCACTGAACTACTCCACAGATCAGACGCGACTAAATTGGTGTACTACAATTTATGTATATTCAACCACTGACTCAGAATTATGATAGAGAAGAGAGAAAGGGATTTGCAGAAGAAGAAGTGTAATGAAGATGAAGAAGAAGATGAAAGGAAGAGAAAGAGCGTGTGAGTGAGAGAGAGAGAAAGACTTTGTATTAGAATGAAAAATGAAAAATTACATTGTAATCTGCAGATTCTATTTATACTAGTCGTGAGAAATGAAAATATCTAATTGCTAAGCTTGCACTAACCATCATTAGCTAAAATATCTAATCTCCACAATCCTTAATAATATTTTCCACAATTAATTATAATTAAGCGATAGTTATATATATTCAAAACATATCATACAAATGGATGTAAATACGGGGTGAGTAAATTTTTACCATAGAAAAGTAGATAAATTAATCACACGAGTTGACAGACCTAAGTAGGATAAGAAATTAGGAAATTACGATATGAATGTCTCATAAAAACCGAACCGGAGCCGTATAAATTCGGAAAACATAGTTAATGTGAGTGGGTCCCAAAGGACAACTCCATCTCATGCACCTATCGCAATCAACGGTGCTTACATTACGAGATCAAGGGACACGTGTGGCAACATGTGAGCTCTCGTGCATGTTCTTTATCCTGGACCCCACCATGTGCCAGGCCCACATCAATAGCACGTGCTTTTGTCCATCCTCAGCAAAACAAGAGACGATACGTGTCGAAACATGAAAGCTTCAACGCGTGTATCGTATAAAAATTGAGCTATTGATTTTTTTTTGGGGGGGGGGGGGGTGGGGGGGAATAAGACACAAGGAAGAAGAACAAGAGAGCAACGTACACAACTCACAAGTATGAATCATAAGGAATTTAATTATACTCTTTACAAAAGAATGGCGAGATTAGACCTTATATTCCAAGTAAAATCTCACGAGTGGGTCTGGGGAGGATATAATGTACGAAGATCTTATCTCTAACTTGAATTATAGAGGGACATTTTCTGATAGACCCTCGGCACAAGGACAAGTAATTCAAAATAATATGAAAAAATATTAACTGAAGCGAATAAGTTATCTTATATAATTTTTTGAGTAATTTTAGATATTTGATATTTCAACTTTTGAAAGAAAAGGTCGTACATTTGTAAAACAAAAAAAGAATACTACAAATGGTGATCTAACCATTCGTGAATAGACGATAGAGCATTTGTTTTTTTATAATTAATAATATGACACACGTTAGGTACATATTAAAGTCATATACACAATGTGTGATATGTGATATGTCCATCATCTATAGATCATGTTATGAACAGGGATAGAAAATTCATTAATGATTGTTTAGTCCCATGACATTCTTAATTTGCTCTAATTATTATGACAGCTCTTCAAGAAAGATGTTTTGAGTGAGCATGACCTAAATTTTTTGACACTGCTTATAAATAACATGTGCCCTGTTTCTCTCATGAAAACTTTATCTTATGCACTTTACCCATTGCTACAAGTAGGGGTGTTCAGAATGGGCCTTTTTTTTTTTTAGCATACGAACTACTCATTAATTAAAGTTACACACCACATTTATATTTTCTATTTTCTATTTGGACATTCAAACTAGGTTAACCAAGAAAATTACAGATTTGCCCCCACCAGGCGTATTCACATATCAAATATAGGTTGTAAATTGATCAAACTTTATACTTCGTAACTGCGCTGACGTCCGTTTTACCTAAAATTAAATTTGATTGTGCGTATTTTTCGAAAGCGGTTTGATTCGCCGATTTCTCCAAAAACGCCCTCAATTTCTCTTTTCTCCCAAATCGTTACGTTTTCCCATTTTCAAATCTAAATATCTCGCGATGTACAATTTCAACGTAAAATGTGGCACCGTCCGAGAATGTCAATTTCGTGATTGGAAATTCAATTTTTTTAAAAAACGGTCCATTCCGACGAAAACCGAATCCACCGGTCCATTTCGGTCCGGTTTTCCGATCCGGTCCTGTTTTGTACACCCCTAGCTACAAGAGACTAGGTAGTTTTGGTGTTCTAACAACTTTATTTTATGCTCTTTTCGGTACCCAATTGCTACAAGGGTACTCCATCCGGAAAGGGTGCTCTTTTTGGTGGTATTTTACGTCTACGTCTTAACTTTAAATATTGAATCCGCCTCTTTGATGTATTACATAATTATACACTTGCGGCATGGTTTTGCTCTGTGAACAAGCAAAAGGAAAAAGGCTAAAAAATAACAGGTATATCATAAAACTAGATTGTCCAATCCAAGAATCCTCAAGAAAGTAGGCCCATATTGACATCTATTGATGTCCAATTGTCTTGTATTCAACATTCATGACCCAACAATGGTTTCATATCCAGCTATCCAAAAGCCTAAGAGCATCGGCCCAGGCCTATATTAAATGTTCTTACATTCTATTATACCAATATGCTTTGGACCCATAAAAGCAAAAATCCTGAGTTATAAGGAAAAAAGCAAAAAGAAATGCAAGCTTAAAGAGTGTTTCTCACCAAAGCCCAAGTATGGTTAATGTAACCACAAAAGAGACTTCCATCTTTCCAAATATAATGAAATAGAAGCCCTAAGGGACAACCCCAGATGTTACAATTTGAATCGTAATGCCACGACTACTGTGCAATTAAGTCATATCTATTATCTACTTACCAAGTGGAAGAAAAAAAGGTTGACGAAAAGAAAGTGTTCCAGGTACACTCATCAAGACTAATCTTTCCAGCCTTCCTTACTAGACCGTCGTGAGGAAATACTTTTAGAAGAGAGGGAAGGAGTTACTGGTGCTTTCGGCGCCTCCTCGTCATCCCAATTGTCATCCCAGTTATTGTCCCATCCATCAGTTGAGAGCGTCTCTACCTTTCCTCCACTGGAAACTGGTAACCCCGTGTCAAGTTTTTGATACTTGTGGCTGCCATTGCTTACTAGAAGCCTCCGCTTGATGTACATAAAGACTGTGGCCACTAACGCAATTGCAACCATACACATTATTCCAAAGGATGGGAAGAAATAATTGAACTGAGATGTTTTATCAGCATTGTCAATCAGACCCGTGAAATCAAGAGAACATTGACCGTCCCCTGCCTTCAGAATGATGAAGTTGGCATTTCCTCCATTCTTTATAGAAACCTTCATCTGCATCAGGAGTAAGCGTCACAACTACAGGTCAAATTTAGTAAAACACTTGCAAAATGAAAGTGTCAAAACATAAGCTTTGCCAGAATACTTCAAAAATCACCATTATGTTTCCTTGGGACTATTTTAAAAAATAATAAACGCAATAATACCACTTGATCAGGAAGAAACGAGACAAAATGCTGCAGGCATCTATCAGCATTCAAACAATTCTTCTTTTAGCGATTAATTCTCCTACTGGGATATGTATGTATTTTTAAATGCCTAAGCTCTTATCAGGCATCAATGCAGGGTGGTGATTCACAGTTTCACACAAACAGGATAAATCCATGTGACATGGTTAGACCAATATGCAAGAACTTCATCTTGACAACTTTGAAAGGAATGCAAAACAGAAGTAATGTCAGGAAATGTTTCATCTCGTAGTAACTAAGGAGATTCAGCCAATTATCTCTTACTACGTAATTCATGAATAAGAAGTACAAACTAACAGACAGTCTTGACATTTCGGCTTAAGATTCACTTTTTTTTTCCTGCTCGACTGATTGTGATTTTCATGTATTTTAAATTTTGGCTCACATGCATCAATATCCCCTATTACAAGGTGCTGATCTAGTCTTCCTCCTGCAGATGAATAATACACTGATTTAGTCACTCTTCTCATTATGCAGATCAACGAATCAGTCTTCATAGTCCTGGCCTTTTTGGAAATAAATGGTATCTAATCAAATCACTGTTCAGCACCAGGGTTGCGCAGATATCAGCAAGTTTTCCAATAAAACAGCTCCTTGACCTCTTAATTACCTTTACATGAAACAAGAACCCTCCATGCAAACAAGACAAAGATTGATAGCACAGCAAGTATGTTAAAGGGCAGTGCACCAAACCCATAAGTTGTAGCTACCCAAAGGCTAAAACGTAGATTAAACGTCAAAGGTCTCTAAATTATCCAAGACATACTTCAACTTAAAATTGCTAACAGACTACCAAGATATCATCATATTGACTAATTTTGAACCATCATCAGAAATACATTCTCAGAGCTCCATAAAGTTCATATTGGTTATGCATAATTAACATCTTAACATAGTTGAATTGACCGAGGTGCTCAATTTTCCAGATCGTCCGTGAGGTCCTCCACTGCAGTTGTAGTTAAACTCCACCATCTTATTCTACTGAAACGAAAGATGGAACTTGATGCAAGTGGTAAGCCATAGCTAGACAATTGCTGCCACTATTATTTTGAGGAAAGAGGCAAATAACCAATCATATTCTTTTCCCTATGACAAATCATGATTATACAAGGGCAAATCATCTTGAGGACATCAACACTGTAGAAAGAATTATTTCCCGAAATCGCTCTGCTTTTGGGGCATTTAAGCTTAATGGGGTTTTAAAAAAGGAAGGTTTACATTCAAGGTGGCCACCTATTCATCAGAAATAACCATTTAAAGAGACTGGTAAATTTTCTCCATTTATAGAGATAACCAGAACCTCCATTTCCTCACTTAGGTCTACATTCCTTCCAGAAGTGGGTGCTAGAAAAAGTAAAGAATTGATTTAAGTTCTAAAATGAGATAAGACAAATCATGATTATACTATGAGCAAATCCATCTTGAGAACATCTACAATAAGGAAAGAGATATTTCCTGAAATCTCTCTGCTTTTGGGGCATCTAAGTAGGGAAGGTTAACTTTCGAGGTGGCCATCGATTCATCATATTTAATTCAGAATGCTCTAAGATACTGCTAGGAAAATACTGTCACCTTATTGTTTTCCTTTCCTTGGAGTTCAATCTGGTTTTGCTCCAGTTTTACAAACTTAGGAGCCATAATAGAAATCCTGGCAGTGTCTTTTCCCTTGTTCTGAACCAAACGTGAAAGGTCTGGAGATTCTGCAAGAGAAAGCAACAGGTTATACTTCATTTACTCCAACTGGAATGGCATGAGTTAAGGAGAAAATTGGATAATCCATCTGATTACAAGATAAACACTTCCACCTGGAGAATATCCTACTTATGGTGTTGTTTTCCTCTACAATGCAATATACTAACAGGACTACTTTGAGTCATTCGTTAGAGACATGTATTGCGAGCACACATCATACAGATGAACCAGCACCTATTTTTATTTTGGAGCGGCCCGGTTAAACGTTTAATATCATACATGAGCTGATGCTTATGATTTCCACAGCATTATTAATGCCGATGCATGAAAGTCAATTAACTCTACCTACTCTGACAGAGGATTCCCATGGCCAACCCTAACTTTTGTTGGAATTGGAACACGGAGAAGGAGTAATTAGGACGGAGACTAGTCATTATTCTGACTACTCCCTCTGTCCCAATTTATATGATACACTTTTCTTTTTAATCTGTCTAAAAAAGAATGATACATTTCTATATTTAGAAATAATTTAGCTTGAAACTTCCTCTTTTACCCTTAATGAAATGATTTACAGCCACACAAATATCTACGACTTATTTTAGACCACAAGTTTCAAAATCTTCCTTTCTTTCTCAAACTCCGTGCCTAGTCAAACTATATCTCATAAATTGGAACGGAGAGAGTATTTGTTTAGAGATAGGGGAAGAACAGCGCCTAGGATGAGTTTTCCCTTTGAGGCAAAGTTGACAAATTGATAAAATTCCACTTAGTTTTTGACTTTCGTAATAACTCCAGAACATTACAGAATGTTCTCAAGCAAGACATGAAGCTGTGAATTCAGAGAAGGATAATGTTCCATTTCCCTCTCCAAAACTGCTATAGGAATATATAATCTGGCACAGTCTATGTGAAGTAACCATCCATGAGATTTGTTTATCATTACAATCTCTAAAGTCAGATACTGAAACAGGACTTCTACCACAACTGATCGTACTGAATAACAGGAGCAAAACAAGATCATTTTCTTTTAAAAAAAGGAAGGAGGGAACAAATTATATAACTATAGTTATAGGGAGAAAATAATATTATAATTTCCATCTGAAAATTATTGCACAAGAATGAGTTTTAAAGACACAAAGATATGCAGGCAGCCTAAGAATAAGAAAGAAATCTCAAAATACACTTGAAGGTGTAAATGAAATGTCCAATGCTGATTCAACAAAAGAACTTAAAGGCTATCTCCAGCATATGAGCACTTTCTCATTTTGAGTCATTTATGGAGCATTTCAAAGTAGCTTCATATGCATGTTTAATGACATGTAAAAGGATAAATTTGAATCAATTAATCAGATACAGGAAAATATTGCAATAGTATTTATTGCCATAATGTACAGAAAGTCTGCAACTTCTTTGTTGATAAAAATATGAACGGATGCAACCATATCTATAGATGGAAATATGAAGGACCTCACAAACGTACCATTGCCCGGAACTCTTAGACATGCAACCAACGCCTTTTCCTCTATTGTGCAGCTATAAGATGAATCACATTCTTCTCCATGAAAATTCTCCTTTCTTGTAGACAACATCTCCTCTGTAGAGTGAATTTCATCAGCCATAACCTTACCCTTCTCCCCTTGCTCCTCGGTACTACTATTATTTGCTTTTTCTTTCTGTTCACCTTCTTTTATCTCCTTTTTCCTGTCATCTCTCTCGGAACTATTATCATTTCTTTTCTTTTCCACTTCAGCTTCGTTTAACTTGTTCTGATTGCCAATATTTGTCAACTCACCTACACTGCCACTACTATTATTATTCGTTTTCCTTCGATCCACACTTTCCATCGACTTCTTTTCATTACTCGAACTATCATTATCCAAATGAACATCTTTTTTCCTATTCATAGTTATCGGATCTAATTTCTCATTCACACTGCTATTAGTATTACTACTCAAAATTGCTGCATCTCCACCTGCTTTTTCAGCTCCATTGATCTAACATCCAAATTAACAATCAATAATACACTTAATTCATAATAAGTCACATTTATTCACTGTTAAGTAGCATCAATTTGGAAATTTGAAACTTAAAAGAAAGTAAAAAAACAAAAGGAACACCATAAATTTTTGGGGAAATTTTCAAAATTATACAGCTTTTGAAAATATTTACGCCACGTATCCCAATATACAGTATTATACAACATCATTCCTATGGGGAAAGCATTATACATAATGTATCAACCTTGTACAAAGTGTATAATAGTGTATAAAAGGTGTTTATACATAAATATGAGCTAAATCGGGTGTTTATACACAAAGTATGAGCTACGTGGCGTAATTTGTTTTTCTAATTCGTAATTATCGGATCTAATTACTCAATCACACTGCTATTATTACTCCTCACAATCACTGCATCTTCACCTACTTTTTCAGCTCCATTGATCTAAACATCCAAATTAATAATCAATAAAACACTTATTTACTCACAGTTAAGTTGCATCAATTTGGAAATTTGAAACTTAAAAAAAAACTATTACCTGTAAATCAGTAGCAGCAACGTAGGCAATGAGTAAAGCTATAATCAATCGACGAGTATAAGTTATATGCATCTTATTAGCGAACAATAAGCTCCTTCGAACTACAAAGAGCGAAAAATCTACAAATTTGTATATTAGAAATCGGAAAAAATTAGCAGAATCGAAAGGACTTACTTATATGATTAGCTGCATCCTTAATTATGAGAAATCTAGGGTTTTAATTCAAGTAATAGAAGCATATTTAAGGAGAAAAAATGCAACTTGCAAGTGGAGCAGGTACACTTGCTTGAAATTTTTGAATTGTTTGCACTTTTTACAAAACTTTGGTTTATTTGGAAGAAAAGTCCAATTTAGGTCAATTGATTATAGCTTTGGTTCATTTGAAATTTTAAAAATTATATTTGGACGTGCAAGGAAAAAAAATAAAAGAATGAGAGTGATACGAAAAAAATAAAGGAGAAAATTAAGAGAAATAATTGGTAGGCTTAATAATTACAAAAAAAAATAGTTACAATTAATTTTTAAATTAAATAGGACGGGAGAATAATTGATAAATTATATTGCTAATATAAGTGATCTTATTTTATAATTTAGAAAAACATATACCTGCATTAATATTGTAACTTAACGCTCCATTAGTTATGCATAAATTATTCTTTTCTTCTGTAGCCAATCAGACGTTGCACTAATTATGGGTCGATTATTTCTTTTAATGCGTTGAATCAAATTTTAAAAAATTATGTTGAAATTAACTATACTAACGCAATAAACAAAAAATGACCATTAAGGAGCTGACATGTGCAGCACAAACAAGCCGCCAAGATTTTGGAGCTTTATTTTAACTTGAACATCAAGCTTAATTAGAATATGCTTAACTTGTTAAAGAGGCCTACCATCTCCCTTATAACAAGCTAACATCTTCTATTCGTTCGGTATCGGGTTAAATTAGGACACATGCAAATCACATTTTATATTGCATATTTTTAAAATTATCACAAAAATTACTAAGTAGTAAAAACAATCAATCAAAATTGAACATTTTTTGGGAAAAATCACTTTTTCTGCTCTAAATTTCTAATATGTGTTTGTGGATTGTGCCTTGAACATTGAAGAAACTGCACGGTTTATTCTTCAAATGGGATGGTCTTTAATTTTTGCCCTTAAAAATTAAAATTATGCCTAACGAGGCTAAATTATTTAAGGATGTTAGACATAGCTTGTTGGATGTTATAATGCAAAAATTTAAATGTATGTCTCGCGAAAAAAATTATTTATATTGAGGGGGTAAAGACCAACACAAAATATGGACAAAGTGCAAATGACCCTTGAACATTTGATCTCAGCATTTGCACAACCAAGTGTAACTGGGCCATACTATGTGCAAAAGGCCTCTACATGAAGCCCAGTTATATTGTCTCGATAAGAGATGAGATCAACTTGGGTTCTTTCCTTACTGAAAGACTTGAGGACTGTATGGGCATCACTCAATATTTGCAAATTTCAGCCTTGGCATACAAGTTTGATAATTGGCCTTGTCCGCTAGGGGTGTTCATTTCGATCCGATCCGGTCGATTCGATCCGCGATTCGATTCGAAAAATCGGATATTTCGGATCGGATGTCCGAAAAAAATAGGATCGGATACGGATCACAATTTTTTTAATTTCGAATATCCGAAATATCCGATTTTTTTATTTTCTTTTAATTTTGATTTCTAATTTTTAAAAAGAATGACCTTTTGTTAAAATAAGAAATAACTTAAATTGAATTATAATTTCTATTTTATCTTAATAATTTCTATTTGATCTTATAATAGTGGAAAAATATAAATCTTTTAGTATTGAATGCATAAATTAACGCGGATTTATGTTATATTAAATTAATCTTTTACCATTGGCTTATGCTTAATACATGCGTATATAAACAATGAAACAACTTTGAATAGGAAAGTATGTCTGATGTAACAACGTAATATATTTATAAAGTATCGTTTTAACCAAAAATAAAGTTGGCATATTGAAATTCTAAGAAACAATTAAAAAGACAATATATAGTGACATACTGGTCATGGCACCCTTGGAAAAACCTTCATTTCTAATTTACCAACAGTCCTGTGAGAGTTCTAGTTAAATAGAAAACCATATCAGTCTATTTCTGCACTTGATTCACTCACAATAATCACAATATAAATTCTCTATAGCCATGAGAAAGCTTGCTGCACATCTAGGCCAATACTTAGCAACATGTTTATTCAACTATATTAGATTTCTAAACAATTCAACCCCTCTGAAAACCATCAAAACACTATAGACTTCAAGTGAATACACTCATAACGTATTTGCAAAGAGATGTAGAGCACGGAATTGGTATACCATCACAACTTTGAGCTATTATTACAATGAAAGCAAATACGAGAACTGGTAAAAATCAAAAGGAACTACAATATCATAATGGAAGTTTTATTGCAGAAATGGTAGGGGTGTTCATTTCGGATATCCGGTTATTCGATCCAAAATTTTCGGATATCCGAAATTTTGGATCGGATTCAGATCGTAATTTTACCGATCTGAAATTTTCAGATATTCGAAATTTTGAATCAGATTTTCAAAATGAACACCCCTATCCGCTACATTTATGACATGCAACAACTCAGCAATATCTGCCTTTATGAGTATATATGCAAATATTAAATTTTGAAAATTGAACTTCAAGTAAAATATCAAAATATTAATTTTAGTTTATGGCTATCACAACAACATTATGATATCATAAACTATCATAGTGGAGGATTCACTATGAACATTATTAGTGCTTACGCGTCGCAGGAGGGCTTGGACGAGGAGAAGAAGAGACACTTTTGGGAGGATTTGGACGAGGTGGCGGGAGGTATACCACCCACTGAGAAGTTATTTGTAAGAGGGAATTTCAATGAAAATATCAGGTCACTTTCGGGGGGTTATGACGACGTTCATGGAGGCTTTGGCCTCGGGGACATAAACGGGGGAGTCGTCTCACTTTTGGAGTTCGCTAAAGCTTTTGGGATGGTGATAGCCAATTCGAAGTTTCTGAAGAAGGAGGAGCACTTGGTGACTTTCCGTAGTTCGGTGGCTAAGACTCAGATATACTTTTTGCTCCTTACGAAGGTTGACAACAGTCTTTGTAAGTATTGCAATATTATTCTGAGTGAGTATCTTACAACCCGACATAAGCTATTGGTGTTGGATTTGGAGATCGGGATGGAGAAGAAGATGAGGGTTGTGGATGACAGACTAAGAATCAAATAGGGGATTAGACCATGGCTAGTGCAAATGAGATGAATGAGAGGTTGATGGCCAAGGGGCTTGAGGGAGTAGTGGGGGTGCGATCGGTATATGGGACAGTACGACCAATTGCATTCGAGAGGTAGCTAGAGAAGTGCTAAAGGTCTCGCGGGGTAGCCGGGGTGGGCATCGAGGGGACTGGTGGTGGGATGGTAAAGTTCATGAGAATGTGGAATAAAAGAAAGTGGTGTATGCGAAATTGGTAGAAAGCAAAGGATGCTGTGGAGAAGTGGACAAATAGGGAATTATGTAAGATGGCGAGGAATGAGGCAAAACTAGTGGTTACAATGGCGAAAATGACAGCTTTTGAAAGCATGTATGTATAATTAGAGGGAAAAACGGGGATAAGAAGTTGTACAGACTAGCCAAGGCTAGGGAGAGGAGGACTCGTGACTTGGATCACGTGAGGTGCATCAAGGACGGGGACGAAAAAGTATTGATGGAGGACGTGTGTATTAGATGGAGGTGTCGGTCTTATTTCATAAACTTTTGAATAAAGAAGAAGAAGATAAAGACATTGTGCTGGGAGATCTGGAGCAATATGAAAGGTACAGTGATTTTGGATATTGTAGAAGTATTAAGGTTGATGAGGTTAAGGGTGATGTTCGCATGATGCGCATGGGACGAACGACCGAGCCTGGTGAGATCCAGTTGAATTTTGGAAGAGCGCAGACAAAGTAGGTTTGAAGTGGCTGACTGGGTTATTTAATGTCATTTTAAGATGGCAAGAATGCCCGAAGAATTGAGGTGGAGTACAATAATTTCTTTGTACAAAAAAATGTGACATCCAAAGTTGCAACAACTATAGGGGTATCAAGCTGCTAAGCTACACTATGAAAATTTGGGAAAGGGTCGTTGAGATGAGGGTGAGAAGAGGCATGTTTGTTTCCGAGAACCAGTTTGGATTCATGCCATGGCATTCGACTACATAAGCCATTCATCTTATTAGGAGGTTGGTGGAGCTGTATAGAGAGAGGAAGAGAGACTTACATATGGTTTTCATCGACCTCGGGAAAACATACGACAAAGTCCCTAGGGAGGTTATATGGAGATGTTTAGAGGTTAGAGGTGTACATGTGGCGCACACTTGAACGATCAATGATATGTATGATGGAGCGAAGACCAGGGTACAGACAGTAGGAGAAGACTCGGAACACTTTTCAGTGATTATGGGGTTGCACCAGAGATTAGCTCTTAGACTATTCTTATTTGCCTTGGTGATGGATGGACTGACGCGACAAATTCAAGGAGAGGTGCTATGATGTATGTTATTCGCAGATGACATAGTCCTGATTGATGAGACTCATAGCGGAGTGAATGCTAAGCTGGAGGTTTGGAGACAGACTCTAGAATCTAAATGGTTCAGGCTGAGTAAGATCAAGACAAAATACTTGAAGTGCAAGTTCAGTAATGAGAGAGGCCATGAGATATGCGTGGAGGTGAGGTTTGAAACTCAGGTCATTCTAAATAGAGGAAGCTTCAAGTATCTCGGGTCTATTATCCAAGGGAAATGTAAGATTGATGACGATGTCACACATCGTATTGGTGCAGGTGGATGAAATAAAGACTCACATCTGGAGTCTTGTGCGATAAAAATGTGCAACTAAAATGTAAAGGCAAGTTATATAGGGTGGTGGTTAGACCAACTATGTTGTATGGGGCGAAGTGTTGGCCAGTCAAGACTTCGCATATCAAAAAGATAAAAGTTGTGGAGAGAGAATGCTGAGATGGATGTGTTGGGAATACAATGAGGGATAGGATTAAAAATGATGATATCCTGGACAGAGTGAGAGTGGCCTCAGTGGATGATAAGATGTGGAAAGCGAGGTTGAGATAATTCGAGCATGTGCAGATGAGAGACACAAATGCCCAGTGCGAATGTGTGAGAGATTGGCTATGGAGGGACTCAAGAGGGGTAGAGGTAGGCCAAAGAAGTATTGGGGAGAGGTGATTAGACGGGATATGATGCAGATGCAACTTACCGAAGTCATGACCTTAGATAGAGGGTTGTGGAGGACACTGATTAAGATAGAAGGGTAGTTGATAGTTGAGTATAGTCCTACTTACGCTTACATACTGATAGTTGTAGTATTATTATTGTAGCCCTGTTTAGCTTATCATACTAGTACGTGTAGTATTTTTTTATGTTCCTCTGTCATTTGATTTCTGCTGATGTGTGTTCTTTCGTGTACTTTGTTTATATTATTTACATTGCGTTAGTTAGTGCTTCATTTTCCAGAATGATTTATCATGGCTTATTCGCTTTTGTTACTCTCATTTTCGTACTTCTTTAAATTTCTTGTTCGGGTCTGACTGTTTCTCTTGCTTTGCTTGTGCTTATGCTTTGTCTTGAGCCGAGGGTTTTTCAGAAACAACCTCTCTACTTTCAAGGTAGAGATAAGGTCTGCGTACATTCTACCCTCGCCAGACCCCACATTGTGAGACTTTATTGGATATGTTGTTGTTGTTGTTGGCTATCACAACAATTTTTTCAGACTTTAACTTCAAATATTTATTTTTTCAAAACTCAAAAATGCGCCCCTTTAACCCCCCCCCCCCCCCTGTCTCCCAAAGTGCATTACATTTTTATGGAAATGGAATAAGTTATGTCTGCTATTATGATTGAATGTTCGTAATTTAAAAATGGTTTTGGATCAATACGCTATGTAAATGGGAATTAAAGGGCATTTATGCGTGTGTTACGAATTGGTCGTCTGTTAAAGCCCAATCAGAATTACACATTGGACGGGCTGTTTTTGGCTCTATGCCTGCTCATCAACTTAAGAGAAATTCATTTTTTTGATCGGATTTCCCTTCAAAGGTAATTTTTTCCCTTCGTTTAAAAAGTGATCGAAAATATCTCGAAATTTTGGGTTCGGACCCCGTTCAATAAAAAAAATAAAAAATCGTAATACACAGTCTGGATTCGCAAGGCAGAATTTACCTTCATGCATAACTGCATAAGACAAACTCTCGTCTTATGCCTGAAGACAAACTCTGACTTGCATTTTTTTTTAAAGTTTTGACTAAATTGGGGTTTGAACCCATAACCCAGGAGGTTTTAGACGAAAAGAAAAAAATTAAAGATTTCTAATTTGATGGGTAAATAATCCTGGATCGGATCGGACTGGAACGAAACCCGAAAATATAAATTAAAAGGACCAAAACTTACCGGTACGGTTCGGTCCGGACCGAATTTTGTGCGGCCCTAGTGGCGGAGCCAGCAAGCAAATTCTAGTGGTGCAGAGATGTTTTTGTGCAGCAAAAAAAAAATTGATCGAAGAAAATTAAAACGCACCGTTTCACCCATCGTTCGAAAATTTCCAAAAACTGGTGGTGTATTTGAAAGAAGACAATAGAAAAAGGAAAAGGATAATCCTCGTATAATCGGACAACATTAAGATGTTTGAGGAGTTTAAAGTTCCAATCTGCAATTACACATGAACAATGTCAACTTTAGTAGTATATTTGATTTTTTTTAAAATTAAAACAGAACATGAGTAGTATATTTGATTTTTTTTAGTAATTATTTTTAGATATTTAAATAGGGTAATGAAAGTTATATATTTGGTTTTTTTAGTAATTATTTCTAGATATTTAAAGAGGGTAATGAAGGTGGATAATTTGTTGATGAAAATGAAAGAGGATAATAAAGGAAATAATTAAAGAGGATAATAATTATTTCAATTTTATCATTTTAACGAAAATGGGTATCCAGAAGTGCTTCTGGATACTCAGAAGTCAATTCAAACAGGAACTTAGTAATAAAGAGTATTAAGGAGGTATCTATGTCATTTTCCCTTATATGGTTTCGTCCTTGTTAGAGATGGCAGTGAATTCTGGACCCGGTGGATCCAGATCTGTTTTATAGGATATGAAAATTCAAAATTTAGACCCGACAGATCCAGATTCGTTTATGATGGATCAGATCTGGATTTTGTCTTTGAAATCCGTATCCGGTCCAGATCCGACCCGTGAATCCATTTTTTATTAAATATATTATACATTTATACATCCAATCTAACTTTAATACATTATACATTTATACATCCAGTCTTTCGTATGATGTCCCGTTCCAACGCAAATGTAAACCTGTATTCGCTGATCTGGCAGCATTCCTCAAGACCTCAACACAGACAGCTCACGCTTAAGGACATGAATCGCTTCAGTAACATGAAGCCCATGCAGGTGTATGATTCTCTCTTGTCCTCTCCTATTTCCCTGCATCTCTGGACTGGCTTGATTCCTGCAAAGAATTTTAAGCACAATAAGACTCACCTAAATATTCTCTATATTAAAAAATCTTTGCCGAGGCAAAGAGATGATTTTTTTTCTTTTCGTGGGGTTGTTGCCTTGTTGGGGGCCAGGGGGAGGAACTGATGCACAAAACTTCATCAGCTGAGGAGGTAATGACTTGTCACCAAAAAGCTCAATTAGCACGAATGTTCAGCATTTGCATCCTCGGTCATTTTGTGTCATTGCACAATGACGAAGCAGAAAATCATAGCACCTGACAATTGTAAAAGCTACAATTCAATACATTATACATTTATACATTCAGCTCAACTTGAAAATTCAATCTGAATGTACTGGAAAATTCAAAGCAATTCTTTTATATGTGAATTCAGATCCGATCCGTGGATTCGGTGGATCCAATAAATCTGAATTTGGATATAATTTTTATAGACCCGATATCTCCTTGGTACCTGCCTTTGATTACATATCTTAATGACCTATGTCCCATGCATTTATAATTACTAGATGGAGTATAATTAGTTCAAGCAATTAATACAAAGTGAGTAAGCATTTCAAAATAGTTATTTAAATTGTATAATAATTATTGAATGAGGTTCAATAATAATTTTGGTAGGCAAAAAAAGTCTAGAAAATGATAAGAGAAACTAAATAAGTCGGTATCTAAAAGTCCCATATAAGAAACTGATAAATTTTGTCAACCCGACCATCATAACCTTGCTCCAAATTATGTATTTTTATATTATATTATATTCCAAAATGGACAGCTCATCTTCTACATGAAAAATAGCGACCCCTTTGATTAGACATTATATTCGCCCCTTTTATTGCTTCAAGCCTTCAATCACGAATTCTACACATTATAGCCTTCTATTACAACTTCTTACGTGATGAACTAATTACTAGTTGTTAAAAGTTTAACATCATTAATGGAATGAAAATATGAACTTCTTATATGCATTTGGACAGTTTTTGGGGTTAAGTTACGCCGAATATCTATTCTTTACATGGTATCAGAGTCATACTCATTCCAATTCTATTATCACCGATGTTTGGCCCCCAAATTATATTATTCACGCCCCAGTTAACGAGGTCTGGGCGTGTGGAGGAGTGTTAAGAGTCTCACATCGATAATGGAATGGAAACATGAACTCTTTATATGAACTTGGACAATCCTCACCATACAAGCTAACTTTTGGGGTTGAGTTATGCCCAAGATTCATTATTTACCTTAGTATTAGGACAATCCTATATAGATATATAGATATAAAATAAAAGTTTGACCCTATATACTTTTCGATGAAGGAGATTCGGATAAACCCATTGGACTCCAAATCCGCCCCTGACATAACTAATGTAGATCGGCCCTAAGTCCCTGCATGACCATCCATAATTTTCCCGTGAAAAGATAAGCTAGAACGTTCTTATTATCCAATACATTTTGAAAAAAGCAAAGAGTACAGAGAAATATTACATGAGATTCTCCTTTAAAGTTTATTAGAAAATCTTTGAAGAATAGGGCGTGATTGCGTTAGTTGTCCTCATTCTATATATACGAATTCTTGATTAAAGATGAACATTATGTCTGGTACCGACAATTGAGATAGTTGGTGTTAAGTTGCTATAATTTATTTTTATTTTAGAATTATTACATATGAAATCTAAATAAAAAAGTTACTAAATATTATATCAATAAAATATTTTGGAAAATTTTATATAGCAATTAGATCAAACTTTATAACATATGAAAAATTAATATATAAATGAACATTTTATTAAATAAAAATTGAAGTATCTAAAGTACAAATACTACATAGAAATATTTGATTGAAAAGATCCACCAAATGAGTTGCATCTGTGGAGTCTCTGCATCTCGCCTCCTTCCCCTTTCTTCACCATCTCCCCTGTTATGTGACGGGTTCACACAGATCCATCAAAATTTCAATTAAAAGTAGAAAACATTCTATTTTTTTTTTATGAAATAAGATAATAAATGGATCAAAAGAATTGATAAATACCGTGTATAATTATGTTGTATAATTACCATAATTGTAGAATTTTTGTATAGGTAGAATTAGAATATTAAAAGTATAGTAGGAATATAATTTTTCAAACGCATAGTACATCCAGGACACACTTGATTATGAATTGCATTTATATCTTTCTTCCGTCTATACTCTTGTAGATGCTGATTGGGGTAACTGTCTTGATACCAGACGCTCAACATCTAGATTATGTGTGTCTGTTGCGGAAGTCGCTCTATGGACTAAACAAGCTCCTCGAGCATGGTACTAGCGGTTCACAGATTATGTCTCCTCTATCGGTTTTTCTCACAGCAGATCTGATAATTTCATGTTCATCTGCAACAAAGGTACATACATGGCTTACCTATTATTATATGTTGATGACATCATCCTCACCACATCATCTGATGCTCTCCGCCGGTCAATTATGTCTCTTATTTCCTCCGAGTTTGCCATGAATGATCAGGGGGCCCTGAGTTATTTCTTGGGTATCTCTATCACTC
The DNA here is from genome assembly GCA_029844215.1 of Przewalskia tangutica. Classification (NCBI taxonomy): domain Eukaryota; kingdom Viridiplantae; phylum Streptophyta; class Magnoliopsida; order Solanales; family Solanaceae; genus Przewalskia; species Przewalskia tangutica. The sequence goes on along the minus strand of CM056740.1, from coordinate 71,041,739 downwards.
GACATTCTAGCGGTCTATTTCTGTGTTAGAAACGAAGAGATCCTTGACCGTGCAGGTATGACATCTTGCAAACCATCCCACACGCAGTAGACACCAATTCCAAGCTCAGCCCTGATTCCGACCCCCATATTTAGACTCGACTCACTATCGGCCTTGCAGTAACTCACATTCACGAGACCAGACATATCATATGTCGTACAACAAATATGCTTGCACATGCACAATTCGACGGAAGCACACATACTTGCCCTCAATCGTATTTTACAGTACGTCCAAGGTACACTTCACTTCGATTACATCTATACAGCTATTCACTCACTGCTTATATTGATGTTGACTGGGGTGGATGTCCTAACACCCGACGATCCACGTCTGGTTATTGCATTTTCCTTGGAGATAACCTATTATCTTGGTCTTCTAAAAGGCAACATACACTATCCCGATTCAGTGTAGAAGTAGAATATAGAGGTGTTGTCGATGTCTTCTCTGAGTCTTGTTGAATCCGTAACCTTCTACTTGGGTTTAATGCCCAATTCAAAAGGCAACACTTGTCTGCTGCGATAATATTAGTGCGATGTATCTTTCCGACAATCCCGTCCAACATCAGCGCACTAAACATATTGAGAATGGACATCCATTTCGTGAGCGAAAAAGTGACTCGTGTTCTTCATGTTCCTTCCAGATATCAGATTGTCGACATCTTCACCAAAGGACTTCCGCGTATATTATTTGATGATTTTCGAGTCAGTCTCAGTATTTGTGAACCTTCTGCTTTGACTGTGGGGTGTAATATAATATTTTTCGAATATTCTTTCATTAATTGTATATATCTTATTTTAGGTAAAATTGTATTCATATTGTAATTAGATCTTCTATTTTATGTAGAATTATATATTTATTGTAATTAGATTAATTAGTTACCTAATTTAAATAATATTATATTACTATATATATTATACATTATTGATGAATACAATCAAGATAGCATATTTTTTAGAAACAAATGCATTTAATGGGTTAAGATTTGAATGATTCCTCCCATTAAGTGCAAGCAAACGAGGCTTTATTCCATAAAAACGTGAACATCTTCTATGAAATAATCATGGCGTCATACATTTTTTTTCTTCAAAATATCATAAGTCATGAAAATTAAAATCTTCCCTCTCTTTATAAAGTCTTTTTATTGGTGGTAATTAAACCCCTACGCTGATCGACACGTATGATTTCAGGTAAGCACACTGTGTGATGACGTGTCCCTCTTATATGTAGGGGCCAGATAGCAGTGGGGCCACTTTTGGTTGTTGTGGGACCCGCCATCTTCATAGTCGGCGTCATATTAGATGCTATCGAATACTGCCAAAAAATAACTTTTTGCAAATGTCAGGCATATTTAATTAAGTAGACCCCACATGTCAAAATCAATTTTCTCCTTACTTTTCTTTTTTTGAAGTTAATTTCTCCTATGTTAGAAAAATAAATAATTTGAGACGTGTGGATGCGCAAATTTCTTTTTAGTTGATAATATGACTTTTATGGTCGACGATAACTCAACGTTTGGGAAAAGATTGGTTCATAACTTTAAAGGTTGAAGACAATGTGAGAAAGATAATCAACATAAAATATAGCTCTTCGATAATAAATTTATCTAAATTTGCTATTTTTTAATGTAGAATTATAGATATAAATATAGAAATTTATTAAAATTTTAATAAAGTATTAAATATCAATTCATAATATTAAAAATACCATAAATTTAATCTTAAAATCAAACTCATCAAGCTTACTTTATAAGTTCGCCTTTGCAAACAACTACATAAAGCTGATAAAGAAACGAAGGGAACCAGAGAGAATTTAACACATATATACTTATAGTGCGAAAGACTTTTACTAATACATTAAATATTACTTATGATTACATGATTGACCTTTTTCCAATGTAATATATATTCAATTTTTTTCTCTTAAATTAAAATATTAAATGAAGCAACCTTAGCCTTGGGTGTCACAATTTTAGTATCACAAATAAAAAATTTCCAAATTATTTCTATCATAGTATCATAAATTTAGGTTATAATTTTTTTCTCCTTTTCTCTAGTTGTCTTCACCTTCATCGTTACTTCTTCCTGTCCATTTTCTGCCACCATGACTGACCCAAAAACCTCCTCTTTATCCTTCTCCTCCTCTTCCAGCTCTTGCGGTTCTAAATATCAACAACTTTATCAAAATAATGCTAGACATTGAAAATGGTCAATATATCACGTGGTCGGAGCTCTTTAAGTTTCACGCTAGGGCTTATCAAGTTCTAGATCATATCATTCCTCCTTTAACGGAAAAGGTGACGACGAGTTCATCCCTTAAAGACACGGATCCCGACCTTTGGTCATGTGTTGATGACATTGTTCTTCAATGGATATACAATACTATTTCTGAGTATATTCTCAATACCATTCTTGAACGTGATTCCACTGCCGAATTGGCATGGAATAAGTTGCAGGATATTTTCTTTGACAATAAGAATTCTAGGGCTCTTTAACTAGAACAAGAATTTATGAAAGTACAAATGGAGGACTTTGCCAATGCATCCTCTTATTGTCAACATCTTAAATCACTCGCAGATAAACTTTTCAATGTCAGCGCTCCTGTGTCAAATGAAAGGTTGGTACTTCAACTAGTTTCAGGTTTAACTTATTGTTATACTATTGTTGGTACACAGATTCGTCATGGCGACTCTCTTATCCCATTTTACAAAGCCCGATCTATGCTCGTTTTGAAGGAAACGACAAAAGTGAAACATGTCGTAAATTCTACTGATAATTCTGCTCTTTTAGTATCTCATGAAGATAATTCAGATGGACATTCGGGTGAAAATTCATCCCAAAGTTGAAACAACCGCAACAACAGTGGGCTTTCCCACCAACCTGGCAACCGTGGGATACACTTCCATGCTCATACCCAACTGCAGCACACTGGAAGAGGCCGGCCACATCTCACCGCCAACCCAACCTTTCGGGCCTCGCAGCTCATACGGCAAAGAATAACTCGGTCCACGATCTCGTATGCTCCAACCAATATTCAAGCTGCTATGCATACTCTGACGATTGCTCCTTCAGATGAACAATGTTACATGGACACCGGAGCAACATTTCACATGACTACAAAATGAGGCAATCTTACGTCTTATTTAATATGAGCAAAAATGGTAATATTATTGTTGGTAGTGATCATACTATTTCAATTATTGGTTGTGAAAATGCATTATTGCCCAATTCCCATCCTCCTTTAATTTTAAATAATGTCTTGCATGCCCCCAAATTGATTAAAAAACTTGTCTCTGTAAGAAAATTTACCACTGACAATGATGTTTCTGTTGAATTTGATCCATTTGAATTTTCTGTGAAGAATTTTCATATGGGGATGCATTTAATGAGATGTAACAGCTTGGATGACCTATATCCAATTACCACAAGACCCAACAATGGAATCTCAACACCATCTACCTTTGCAGATTTATCTCCCGAAATATGGCATAATCGTTTAGGACATCCGGAAGCTCTTGTTTTAAGCTCTCTCAGTAAAAACAATTTTATTGATTGTAATAAATTTTGGGATAATTTTTTTGTCATTCATGTCCTCTAGGAAAACAAGTTAAATTACCATACTCATTATCATACACTTCTTTGTCATTTGATATTGTGCATAATGATCTTTGATCGTCACTTATTCTTAGTTCGGGAAGACATGGATATTATGCGTTGTTTCTTGATGATTTCATAAATTTTCTATGGACTTTTCTCATTGCAAATAAATCTCAAGTCCATTCTATTTTTCTATCTTTAAGAGCTCACGTTAAAACATAATTTGAAAGGGAGATTACCGTTTTGACTACGGGGGTATATTAGAATGTATCTTTTATTTATAGCATATATCCTTTATTGATAGTATATGTATATTTTGTGTATATTCTGATGATTTGGTCAACATAATTATAGCCATCATATTATCTTCTATATATTGATTGGGAAAGCAATGAAATACACAACCAAATTATTTCTATCAGTATATTTGCCAAACAATAGGCATATTCAAAAAAGAAAAAGAGTACTAGAGTGTAGAAACTGGTGATTTGCAAGAACGATTAATATGGCCTTTATTCCCTATCATACATAAGTTATGACTTAAATTAATTTTACATTTGAGGCAGTAGTTCAGACATTTCAACAAGTCAATGACATTGAATTTACTCAATTGACAACAAGTCAGCAAGTTATGTCTCATACACAGACAAATATTGCATGTGTTATTCGATTGTTTACAAGTGAATACAACTTAAACTCCTGCACAATAGGCAACTCATTACACTATCTTCACTATTTGTAACTTCTTGAAATGACTTATCCCTTACCTTATGTCACGCCCCGACTTTTGTCAAGTCTTCACTTAGGGTGTGATGTCACCTGGATACTTATCTCTTTCAAGGAGCACCATCTAACTCTCTTTCTTTCTAAATTCAGACGTGTATTTAAATGCGGAAATAGTAATAATATTAAAAGTAAAGAATTTTTTCTAAGAATTTCATTAATTATAGTGCGAGCTCATGCTCATGCAAACTTTGTTTCTATCTAGACTTAATGAGAGTGGATATTTCAAGTTTGAAAGGAGACAATCTCATACGGGCATTTTCCGAGATACTGAAATTAAATCTTTCAACTATATATTAAGCACGATAAGCACTAAGTCAGAAGCAATGGATTTGGTACGACAATGAGGCTGCGAGACGATCACTAGCCTTGATTTGGAGTCTTTCCTCTATCGCGCTTTCCTGAAACATGTTAAATAAAGAGTCAGCCATATCATCCGGGGCTGAGTGAGAACCATGCACTGCAATTCAAAGTAACCTCATAATATTCTAAGTACAATCACATTATAACATAATAAGCATGTTGCAAAAAAACATATTAGGTTATAACACTTTTATCATACAAGTATGCAACATCTCCTCTCAACTCCTTATAGGAAATTCTTAATTTAACCAATATTCTATTTTAACTCATATCACACATTAAGATAGTCCTTTGTATTTTTTTTACATTTGTTGCGGCGTGCAACCCGATCCGATTCATTTACATATTTGTTGCGACGTGCAATCCGATCCGATGCATTTACAAATGCATTTACATATTTGTTGCGGCTTACAACCCGATCCGATATTTACAAATGCATGTACATATTTATTGCGGCGTGCAACCCGATCCGATGCATTTACATATTTGTGAACATATATTCACTTTGTATTTTCAGAAGGTCAAATACATAATATTCTTTTTTTTCAACATTCTGTCTTTCATAATTGTAATTGTCATAACTCTTCAACCGTAACTTCAACTAAGGTGTTTCTTACGCTGAAACGAAGGTAACACGGGGACCTTTCACTGTACCAAATTTTATTTGAA